>CM048755.1:501343070-503843070 GCA_026315105.1 Locusta migratoria | reverse complement strand
TAGGCCTTGTATATTGTACCCGTATCAGAATCATGTCCCCAGGTGGTGAAAACGCTGAACAATATAGAAACAGCAAAAGCTTTTTTTCTAAAATGTCCATGCAGTTTGTGACGCATAATGAACATAGATGCACGCTGGCCTGGATCAACACATGACAGCAGCATTTTTAGGGCATCTTCATTATATCTCAGATTTACAGAAGGAGAATTTAAAGTGTTTCTTGCTTGCTGATAGTGCATATCAACACAATAAGTTCATTTTAACCCCCTTTCTACATCCTCAAAACGTTGAAGAAGAACGCTATAATAGTGCACATATAAGAACACTAAGTTGCATAGAGAGACGCTTCGGAGTTTTAAAAAGCTTTCTTGTATTGTCTTTGAGGTTTAGTACTAAAAAAGAGACAATTTTAGCGGCAATAGGGGCATTTGCAGTCCTACACAACATGGCTATAAAGGAAAATGAAGCTGTACCTAATGTAGAGGTTGAAGCAGATTATAACGACCCGGTACCCACAGAAAATTTGCCCGATAATCAGGATAATGCCATTCGAGCTGCTTTGGTGCGAACTGCATTTATGTAATGTAACGGTAAAGATTAAACTTAATAATACCTAAAAACATTTGTCAGAGAAGAAAATAATTTTATTCGATAATTGACTAGACATGTACAGTTCTGAAATATATAACATCCCAACAATTATGATTCGAGTTACTTCAATTTACTTTTAAATTACAGCTATTTTATTTTTAAATCATATTTTTTATCTTTTTTTCTTCAAGTTCGAAAAGTTAGATTTTTTTTCTACCACTACCACCACCAATACCAACAGCAGCAGTTGAACTTGTCGCTGAACAGATTGTGTCCTTCTCTACATCACCGAGCGAGGTGGCGCAGTGGTAACACACTGGACTCGCATTCGGGAGGATGGTGGTTCAAATCCACCTCCGGCCATCCAAATTTAGGTTTTCCGTGATTTTCCTAAATTACTCCAGGCAAATACCGGGATGGTTCCTTTCAAAGGGCACGGTCGATTTCCTTCCCCATCCTTACCCACAACTCCGAGCGTTAGCTCCGTCTCTAATGACCAAGTTGTCGACGGGACGTAAAACCCTAAGCTTCCTTCCTTCCTTCCTTCTCTACATCTGATGTGTTAAAATGCATACCAGTTGTTGATGGGTCTCCTGGTTCTTCACAATCATATAGTGCAGCACTTGAAACATACGGATTTTTATCTGGCTCAAACTGGCATCTCAAACTTGATATTATCTTGATATCAATGTCATCAGATTTTGCAGTGTGAGTACCACCTTCTGTTTTTGCATATCCAATCTGAAACGTATACAGATGGTAGAACCTAAGGTTTTTTATACGCTACATTGTTTCGTAATGCAACTGTAACAACCTACTGAAATGGGCCTATGGATAATAGATTGCACTAAGCAAAATTATTGTTTATTGTTATTAAATTATTACTATTAAGGGCATTACTAAAAAAATGTTCAAATGTTTGTTAAGCTTATGGGACTTAACTACGGGGTCATCAGTCAACAAAAACTTACAAACTACTTACGAACTAGGACGGCACAAATATCCATGCCCGAGGGGGGATTCGAACCCCCGATCGTAGTGGCCGTGCAGACCGTGACTGAAGCGCCTCAGTCCCCGCGGCCACCGCGGCCGGCAAGGGCATTACTAAAGGACCTGATACCACCTGTCCGCTTTGACGAATGACGTCATTTCCTGGGACATACTAAACGGGGGAAAAACGCGGAAAACAACATTCCGGGTTAAATTTTACATCGCGGTCGGCGGTCGTGAGACATAATGCTGGCAACGGGTGACGTATGCATTAGCTGCATCTCCCTCGCGATTGGTCAAGTGACTGAAACACTTGTCAACATTACATCAAGCGATCACCGACCTGGATGTAAAATGTTTACCAAATTCCGAATCACAAAACAATACTCTCATTATAAAACTTGCAATTACGCACAAAAATACTTTCCTTTGAAATAGCGTTCTGCCATGCAGTTGCCATTACGATCGCTCAATGTTTCAAGTGATTAGTGTTTTTTATTAAATCACGAGGCTCGGGTAGGTGGATGGGTAGACGTAAATTGATTAGTTTGTATTGTAAAAAGTAATGTTACATTCACATAACAATGGGAAGACGAAAACTTAAATTCATGACAATAGATGTTGACAACAGAAATAATACATATGATTTTTATTACTAACCCTGTCTTCGTTGTTGTTGGTCCTGGCTTTTCTTATTAAAACAGAATACAGCTCTTTGAGCTGCCGTACCGTTCTCTCTCCTGTCTGACTTGAAGAATTATACAGTTTTGTGACATCTTCACAGGCCTGTTGCTTTTCCAAAATAGTCGAGCCATCACTCCTTTTATTTTCAATAATTGATTTCCTTTCTAAAACTACGTCAGCCAAAAGGTTTTTCTCAAATAGAGTAAAATTTTTTCATCGCTTGTCGCCCTTTGCGTTTCAAAACAAACAGAAAACTCGTGCCAGCTATACAAGCTAGGCGTGTCTTCGATTTGCCCTTAATAATCGATAAAACTCAAGTTCAAATGTTTGTAAATCTATCGGACCAAACTGCGTGGTCATCAGTCCGTAACTTACAAACTACTTAAACCTAGGTAAACTAACCTACGGACAAACACACACACCCATGCCCCAGGGAGGACTCGAACCTCTACGGCAAGCAACCACGCGCTCCGCAGCGAGATGCTTTAGACCGCTCGGCTACTCCACCGCTGCAAAACTCAAGTAGTTGGGAATTTCGTTATAAGTTCCATCTGTGATCTGTTGAGACGTACTATTAGCAGCGACAGGAGGAGTAGTTACCGCACAGTTAACTAATGATTGTTGAAATCAGATACGGGTAACCCAAGGAAGTTATCTGGCATGTTAAATTATAAAATGGCGGTAGCTAACGGGACGGTAACTGCAGCTTTCCAGAAACCGGGCATTGACGTAACTCTCAGGGGCACTCTGGGATGCTCTCTGTGTGAGGCACCTCTGGGCATCTCTGAGCGTTACAGCTTGTGCTGCTGAGCAGTGGGAGTGGATGGGGAAGTCTCCCTAGTAATACTTGCGTTCAGAGAGTCCCGACCCTGCCTTTGTCGGACAATCACCGTCAGGCAAGCTTTAACTTGCTTGACCGAGCGAGGTGGCGCAGTGGTAACGCACTGGATTCGCATTCGGGAAGGCGGTGGTTCAAATCCACCCCCGGCCATCCAGATTTAGGTTTACCGTGATTTCCCTAAATCACTCCAGGCAAATGCCGAGATGGTTCCTTTCAAAGGGCACGGCCGAT
Organism: Locusta migratoria; assembly: GCA_026315105.1. NCBI lineage: Eukaryota > Metazoa > Arthropoda > Insecta > Orthoptera > Acrididae > Locusta > Locusta migratoria. The sequence goes on along the minus strand of CM048755.1, from coordinate 503,839,733 downwards.
TTCCTTCCCCGTCCTTACCCAAAAATTCCGAGCGTTAGCTCCGTCTCTAATGACCAAGCTGCCGATGGGACGTTAAACCCTAAGCTTCTTTAACTTGCTTGAACGTGGGAATCGGAAGGCTCAGTGGCATCTGGAACCCTTGGCAGTTCTATAGGAGCCAGAGGCTCCAAGGAATTCGCCTCAGGTACTCCAGTGCCACCACAGCCCTGGGCAGCAGCCTGAAGCTTGTCGACCTTGGCGAGCACAGCTCTCGGCTTTTTACGGACGGAGGCTAATTCCGCTCTATCTATACACGACAGGTGCGGTCCCTATCCATCTCTAATCAGTTGTTATCTGCTATATCTCAATTAATGCACGCTAAGCCAAGACGTACCTGCGTGCAGCTGCTATGCTTCGTCTGTCACACACGAGTTTAAAGTTACACAGTCGCGGCCTGCTACTGAACTATGAACGACGATCACCGGGACGTAGCAGTCAACTATCGATAATCCTATTATTGATAAATATGAATCAATGAATTAAAATTTGTGGTGCGGCCGGGAATCGAACCCGGACCTCCGTGCTTATTAGGCAGACGTCTTAACAGGTTGTTTTTTTTTTTTTTTTTTTTTTTTTTTTTTTTTTTTTTTTTTTTTTTTTTGCTCTATGGGTAGTTCTTGTCTTTGCGGACGCTGACCGTCTTTGTTCGTTTTGGTTCTACGTGTTCTTGGGCTCAGCTTTTTTATTGCAGAGAGCGTTCATCCCTCTGACCGGGCGCGCTGAGCCACGGCGCCCGGGCCGTTACACCACCACACCACTAACGATTAAGGCGCCTTGGAATAGTCTAAGTACGATTTCCCTCCGCGTCACAAACTTTAATTCAGCGTTAATTAATTTAATTTCACAAACTTTAATTGTGACGTGGAGGGAAATCGTACTTGGACTATTCCAAGGCGCATTAATCGTTATAGTGGTGTAGTCGCGAGTTTTGCGCCTAGCGGGACGGACGTGTGGCGGCCCCGGACGAACGCCTCGCTGTCAACAAGGCTGTTTACCTGCGCTCCAGGTTAGTCGCTGCTGCCAGCGCGCTAACACTATATTATTTGCTTCGCGATTTGAAAGACAACATGAGTACTCAAACTTACCAAAGAAAAAACACAGTTACGTTCATATTTGACCGAAGTTTCATTCGTCCTAAAGCTATGGAGATTAGAAAGTGGCTTTCTGAAAAAGTGATGATAAATCCAGCTGATATTGTAGGTGTACATTTGTCGATTGTGAGTCCTGCTGGCCGGCCGCGGTGTCAGAGGAGACTGAGGCGCTCCAGTCACGGTCTGCACGGCCACTACGGTAGGGGGTTCGAATCCCCCCTCGGGCATGGATATTTGTGCCGTCGTAGTTTGTAAGTTTAGGGCCTGATGACCCCGTAGTTAAGTCCCATAGACTATAAAAGATTTGAACTCTCTTTTTTTTTTTTTTTTTTTTTTTTTTTTTTTTTTTTTTTTTTTTTTTTTAGTCCTGCTGCTTATGTAAAGCTCTCGAGCTGTGATTTATGTGCGTCAATTGTCAAAAAATGTGGAGGAACAATGAAGTTTCATCATTCTAACGGCGATATTAGTGACGTTGTATCATTTGCTGGAATGGGAATACGGACCGTTCGTGTATTCGAACTTCCTTTCGAGATACCGGCTGCTGAAATAAACAGAGTCCTTCACGCGTATGGTAGAATAATATCAAATGTTGCGGAAAAGTGGTCTAAACCACACATGTTTCCTGTTTTGAATGGTGTCCGCCAGATTAAAATAGAGCTGCAGAGACACATTCCATCTTTCGTAAACATTTGTGGGTATAGGGCCCTCGTTATCTATGACGGTCAGCCGAGGACATGCGCTCTGTGTAACTCCACTGAGCACATTCGTGCTGAATGTAGTAGACGGAGAAACCCGCAACTATCTAATGCCGAGGGTACCACTACAGGGCCTGTAGTTCAGATGAAGTTAACATACGCTGCTGCCGCTTCGCCGAGAAGACCGATGGCTCAGGAACTAGTAGAACAGGGAGACTCATCTGTGGTCCAGGACAGTAGCTCAAGCAACATGGATGTGTGTGATGCTGTGCAGAATCAAATAGTCCCCCCACAGGTCGCAAATCAAGTAACTGTAGAACACCATAACGAAAACGAAACTGTTTTTGAAGCAGGTCCATCCCCACTCCCGGTAAATGAACCGAATGTTTCCCCTGTTTCTTCTACACAGGTGAAATCTGCAAGCGATAATTCTGGAACCTCTGCCCCTCAATCCACAGTAATTTACATTCATGAAAAAGAAGGATTAGGAAATGGGGGACACTCAGAAGTTTCAGAGTGTCATTTGAATGACGAAGAACATGATGACAGTAATTCGAACAGCAGCACCATAGACAACCAAATAGAGGACGACAGATGTGACACCCCATCACGTGCTCAAGAGATTAGTACACAAATGGCAGAGTGTGCCACAACCGAATTCAGTGATTATACCGAATTAAAGGAAAATCCTCTGTCAGTGGTTTCATCACCGGATTCTTCCGAAAAGTCGCCAGACACATCTCCAGAGCGGTCCAGGTCGCCCAGGAAATCTCGGAAACGAAACAAAAAGAGGAGACTGGTTCATCATAATGCGGAAACCTTGGCTTCTCCGTTAAGGGAGAGGCTACGTACCATCAGAGGAAACGCAAAGGCGGGTGAGGGAGATTCACTGGAAAGAATCGACGACAGACTGAACGTGGATACGAGAGTACTCGAAGACGCCCATGCGACCAGACAAGGACCAACAGGAACGGACAATTCATCCTTTACTATAGATAATCGTTCTTCCGCATGTCTCTCCTCTTGGGCAGACGACAGAGAACAAGATGACTTCCTTACGGAAGCAATAAATGAAAAGGCCAATTAAAATAGTACAAAGATGGAAGTATGTGACAATTTCAGAAACAAGAGAAACCGGAGTAGCAGTACTCCTAGAATATAGTCAGATTGTCACAACCGCTACTTAAGATGCAGCAAACTTATCACATTACGACCTTAAATGTGAACAGGATCCGAAGTAATACCAAAATCGCTGCCCTTAAAGACTTCCTCTACCAATCGGATACAGATGTTGCGTTATTACAGGAAGTACTTTTTACCCGCTTAGACATCGCGGGATACAAAGAAATTTTAAATGTAGCCCCAGAAAGAGCATGTGGCACTGCCATACTAGTCAAGGATGGAGTCTAGGTCACCTATACATGTTTTTTAGACTCCGGGAGAGGCATAAGGTGCAAGATTTTAAATATTACTGTCATAACGCTCTAAAGGAAGAAACAGAGAAGTAAAAGAACTGACACAAATGAGGCCAATTTGTTTAATGAACTCTGATTACAAAATCATAGCTAGGGTAATGAAAGAAAGACTTCGACCTGTCTTGCATAAAATAATTGTTCAACATCAAACATGTCTCCCTGGTAGGAGTATTTTTAAGACTGTGTCCGAGTACAGGGACATCATTGGAATTTTTTCTACAACCTTGGCCAGGGCAGGCATAGCTTTTATAGATTTTTCGAGAGCCTTCTACAGGGTGAACCACGAATATTTATTCCAAACAATAAAATACATGGGTTTTCAAGAAAGTTACTTGGTTGTTTTACGAAATCTTTTGAAAGGAATAAGAACAAAAATTTTAATTAATGGCCATTATACCAGACCAATAGAGATAAAAAATGGCGTCCCTCAAGGCAGTCCGTTGTCAATGTTATTATACATTGTTGCCCTGGAACCCTTATTACGACGGCTTAACAATGAGCTAGAGGGTATAACTATATTAGGCGCAAGTCGTGCAACTAATGCTTACGCTGATGATTTTGGCGTACTTGTAAGAAGTTCAGAGGATGTAGAAATACTGACGGGACTCGTTCGGCTCTACTGCAGTGCTACAGGAGCCAAAATAAATGAGACAAAGAGCTCGTTCTTAAATCTTAACGGATTTACAAATGTTAGACTAGAGTGGCCGCAATCAGTGGACCATCACACAACCTTAGGTATCACATTTTACAGAGATCCTTTAAAGACCATAACTATCAATTGGAGGAAGACATCAGCAAATATTCGAGGTGCGCTAATACTAAACCGTATTAGACATTTAAACCTGATTCAGAAAATTAAAATCATAAACTGTGCTGTTCTCTCGAAGGCAATATACGTGGGACAAATATTCCCCATAACAATAGACATTTCGAAAAATATCATGACTACACTTTGCCGATATATTTGGCAAGGTGAGGGTTTTTTTTTTTTTTTTTTTTTTTTTTTTTTTTTTTTTTTTTTTTTTTTTTTTTTTTTTAATGGGACTTAACTACGGGGTTATCAGTCCCTAAACTTACAAACTACTTATGAACTACTTACGAACTAGGACGGCACAAATATCCATGCCCGAGGGGGGATTCGAACCCCCGACCGTAGTGGCCGTGTTGACCGTGACTGGAGCGCCTCAGTCACCTCGGCCACCGCGGCCGGCCAAGGTGAGGTCTTTAGGGTAGCCGTCACTACGATAACACTGAAGCCTGCAGAGGGAGGCCTAGGACTCACTGACATCCGTCGTAAGGCTACAGCACTTTTCATCAAACGAACTCTTCAGATTATAGAAGCTTATCCAAACAGTGTCACATCCGGCCTATTTAATGCCGTAAAACCCTAGAGCTTGCAACCACCTGTCAATTTAAAAAGGATACATTATAAGTTGAAGCACATTCGGTGCTTCTAGCAAGAGATAAGTTACCTGCATAGTATCATGGAAGATAAACGTAAACAAACCTGCAAGTACATAATGGACCATCTTAAAACGAAAGAAAATCGAAATAAAATGGAACAAATGAATCCAAATAAAAATTGGAAGTCCATTTGGAAAAACATTCATAATAAAATATTACCTTCAGATGTGCAGACAGCATGGTATAAGGTCGTAAATAATATCATCTGTACAAATGACAGACTGTGTAATATTGGGAAAAGCAATACCAACGTCTGTCAGAAATGTCCAGCAGCAGACACCATAAAACACCGTTTTGTCTGTGAAGGAAACAAACATATTTGGGATGATGTGAAGAAACAGATTGCCTTTTTAAAAGGCACTGATGGTAGAGAAATCACAATAAATGATATACTTCTACCACAAAATGTCTCTTCTCCCGAACAGAAGAATAATGCTATTGTATGGCTGACTGGCCATTACATCAACTATGTCATTCACAACAGAGGCGAAGATAATATTCTGGAATATGAACAGTATTTACATACAGAATATTACAAAGAACATAGGAGGAAAAGCCATCAAAAACGCTTTGGTAATAGATTAAAAGCATTGTTTGAGAGATAGGGTGTGGGATAAGGTACAATAATGAATGCATGCTAAAGTAGGGGACAGCTGCTGAGGGTGAAGTACGGTGGGGACTTCGTGGGCCCCGTGGCCGCTACGGTAGCCGTGAAGGCCTCAGCAGAACCCTGAAACGGCAATGCAGCTACCGAAAAACGTGACATAAACACATGACGAGCAACTCAATTTGTCGACAAAATGTCCGATCAAGTATCAGGCTCAGGAAAATACATTAAGATTGAAAGACAAAATATTTGGAAATTAGATATCAGTAGAAATTACTACATTTACATTTGAGGAACTTCATTTTCTTTTATGAATCAACAGTTGAGAAATTTTGTTGTTCAGTTAGCCACTGAAGAGAAAAACGCAAAAAAAAAAAAAAAAAAAAAAAAAAAAAAAAAGAACTAATAAGCACGTGGGTCCTGGTTCGATTCCCGGCCGTAACACAAATTTTAATTCATTGCTTCATATTTAGCAATAATGTCTTTGACATATTTGAGATGAAAATCCGTCTCAGGGATTGTTTATTTGTATTAAATTGATAATCCTATTGTTTTCGTATTCTTATCAAGTATGACTTAAGAATCATCTATTACTGAGCACATCCTGCATTACATTTTCTGTTGTTTGAGGAAAAATAGCTTTGTTTATATACGATCCGTTTCCCGTAAACCACGCCGTAAGTAGATGTGTGGTCCAAGAATATCAAATATGTTTCCTGGTTGTGTAAGTCACAATATGTCCTACACGCTTTATTTCGCTTGATTGAATGGGTGGAACGTGCTCCAAGGATTCACTTTCGTGCCTTATTATTGAATTGCATGTGTATGCCAGCTGCACCTATAAAACTAACAATAGAACTGATGCATTTTGCTTGAAAGTACTGAGTTCCATTAACGTCAAATTAGCGTTACTATAGCACAAGTTGACGGCACTTGACCAACCGCAACAGTATTTTAAAAGAAACACTTGACGGCCCCACTGAACTGGGGGTGCGTTCACTGACAGTAACGTCGCGCTTTCGTTTCGTGTCTACTGTTCCACTGCCAGCTCGTCGTTCTCATCAGACCTTCACGTCACTTCAAATTCAAATGTTTGTATAGTCTATGGGACTTAACTACGGGTCATCAGTCCCTAAACTTACAAACTACTTATGAACTACTTACGAACTAGGACGGCACAAATATCCACGCCCGAGGGGGGATTCGAACCCCCGACCGTAGTGGCCGTGCAGACCGTGACTGAAGCGCCTTAGTCTTCACGTCACTCGAAAGAAATAAACCAGCGCTAATGGATTCTGCTTCCTACCGATTACAGCTGACCTCCCATTCCTACACCTTTACTGTAAGTAAACAATTACTGTATCTTCGGAATGAGTGGCGTGGAAGAAAGATAAAACTTCAGAGTAATTCCTCGAATGCTCGTTGCCTTATACTCCCTAAGCATACGTCATTACAGAACGCTGTAAGTACAGCTTGGCTCACACCAGGCGCTAGTAACAAAATTGGAACTCAATAGAAAAGACGTAAATTTCAAATGGCTCTGTTTTACAATTGAGCATGGACACTCTTTATATATTCTTTAAATCTCTGGTTATCACTTTAATTTCACTTAGTATAATTTTATCGTATATGACACATTTATCGATGGTTTCTGGTAATATTTTATCCTTATAAAAATCTACAAATATTTCGGACGAAGTGTACAAGTAATGTATCATTGCTAACAACTGAGGAAAGGTTATCATGCGAGACGTCAAATGAACAAGTATTTTATCCAACGTCTACTGGTGCGCTTTGAAATAAGATAATCTTATTACTATGAGAGATACAGTGTATGGTTCACTGCAGAAAGAAAAGTCTTCAACATGGCGATAGGCACTGGTCCTGCATACGCTATAAATAGAAGTAGCCACTAAATCACTCTGATGGGGTTAGTGACGTAGATCGCGAGCGCTTGCAAGTAAGCTTTGGCGACTGAATAGCTTAGATGTATCAGACAGGATAAATCCAGGTGAAAGGAAATCCGAATTTCGCCAACATTGGAATACGGTTTTTTGTGACTGACGGACTCGGAAATATATTTGTAGGGAATTTTGTGGGTATTAGCTGGAAACAAATACTGTAATGCACATGAAATATTTACTGGATACTACGTTTTGAAAGATATTGAACATATGTACCAAAAGATTTCGGTGGAAACTTCCCTTTCTGTGTAGGAGACTATTAATTTTAACTGCATACGTTCTACCCGCATCTCTCAGTTTATTGGACGCTGCAGTAAATGTGTAACTACCCCTAGAGCACAGAACACATTTTACTAGGAAAGACTGCTTACACATTTCCAATCCGCAGGAAAACTGGCACGTATCACTTTTGCTGGCCGCGCGGGAGTAGTCGAGCGGTGTGAAGCGCCACGTTGCGCATCGCGCGGCCTCCTGCGTCGGAGGTTCGAATCCTCCCTCGGGCATGGATGTTTGTGCTGTCTTCAGTATAAGTTAGTTGATAAGTAGTTTGTATGTTTATGGACTGATGACTCCGAAGTTAAGTCCCATAAGCTTTACAGACATTTTAACTTTTGCTGCATCATTATGAATTGGTTCATTGTAATTGTTATTTAATGCAATATATAACGAACATAACATTGATCCTTGTTATAGTCGTAAAGTTTATATAAAATTTTCTCTGCGTCAGTTTTATAAAACAAAAATATTAGTTGTTACATATTACATTCTTCATACAAAGTTTATCTGCAGCAACAAAATCCTTGAAATATCGAAGTAAGTTATTTGCTTTGAAAAAAAGTTTCATTTACATGTATTTTAGTATCATTATGGGCTTGCTTTATCATAATTCATTATTTACATTGATAGTAAAAACAAATAATTGTTTTAACAGCAGTTATGGGTGGTTTCAATATATGAACTTCTCGTCAAATATTAAAGAGCAGAGATATCACCAGCAAAAAATTTAATAGATTTATGACGACAGCCGCATCTCTATGTACTCGTTCACAATATAACTAACCTTCTACTGTGATTCAAGCAAACCAACACACTGGAGAAACGGATAAGTGTCAAGTGAGAGTGCAAAATAATGCCTCCTCGCTATAAATTTTTTTTTTCTGATAATATGTAGAAATAATTAGATAATAGGATGTTGAATAATCATCTCCCGATCTACGATAAGTTGTTGGAAATTACATTGAGAAAAGTATACGATACGTGGTCACTGGATTACCAGTAGTGTGTGGCCACAGCAAAATTTAACCAAATGTCTGTAAATCTATCGGACCAAACTGCGTGGTCATCAGTCCGTAGCTTACAAACTACTTAAACCGAGGTAAACTGACCTACGGACAAACACATACACCCATGCCCCAGGGAGGACTCGAACCTCCACGGCGAGCAACCGCGCGCTCCGCAACGAGGTGCTTTAGACCGCTCGGCTACTCCACCGCGGCCAAAATTGAACCCAGGGAGTCAATGTCGGTCATTAGCATCAGGTTCCGGGTTCACCACATAGTTTATCATATTTTATGTTCCCGCCAAAGAAATTTCCCTAACTGATAATCATTTCTGTTTGCCATTCGGAGATATGGAGAGTTTCAACAACTGAATCCAGTTACTCAATTACTTCTTTACGATGCGATCAATACAAATGTATAGTGAGCTATTTGATTATCCGTGTCCGTAACTTGGAGTATCAGCTTTTACCAATAACATTACGTTCTGGTCTAAAGTTACATTCAAAACACTTCAAAATTATAACCGTATGCTATAATATTATAATGGTATATCTTTAACGCCGTCTTCTCTTTCCGAAAAGTTCATGATGTCCCCTCTTCATAGTTTCTCTATGAAGATGTGAAGTTTTTCACTTGTTACATTTCGGTTTTCTTGTGTCTCTGCCAAATATACTGCCTCCCTGACACCTTCACACTGGGAAGTTTCTGAGAAATTGAAATATAAATGCATCTGAGAATATCTTGTGCGAGTCGAGGGGCTGAAATACACGATTTGGACGCTCGTTATAAGAGAGGGATGGAATAACGCGCAGCAGAGCAGTGCGGCCACCGACATCGGAGCCGCCGCTGTAACTCGATTTCAGCTCTAATGAGCACCGTCTAGCGCCCCGACACCGTTTCGCGAACACTTCCAGTCACTTCAAATGTTCACCAACTTCCTAAAATACACCATTTCTTCAGAAGAGATTAAACACGGTCTTATCAGTTTGTTTATTCCATTTCCAATTCGTACATAAAGAGAGAAGTTCGACCGAGCATCTTCGACTAAATAATAGGAATTCCCTCAAATTACATAGCCCTTTTACTTTATCTTCAACATTCTGTTATTCTGTGCATGCTCTTTTATCGATGCTTTAGGCGAAAGAAGTGGCACTGATTTCAACACGTCACCATTTTGTTGAAACTTAATATTTTTCTACGTTGCTTGTAGTGATCATTTTATCAGGAGCTGAATAATATGTATTTTCACAGTAGTATTTTTTTTATTAAAGAAAACGCCTTCTGCTACTGTAAATGAAGGGGTTTTATATTTACAATTCACCCATACGCGATTCGCTTTTTTCAAAAAGCATCATCAGTGGGTGTCCTGAAATATTTACATGTTTCTCTTTACACATATAGATTACGATTTTACATATGTACCTAATATTTCGTTTCTGATTCAAAACCGAGCGAGGTGGCGCAGTGGTAACACGCTGGACTCGCATTCGGAAGGATGGTGGTTCAAATCCACCTCCGGCCATCCAGATTTAGGTTTTCCGTGATTTCCCTAAATCACTCCAGGCAAATGCCGGGATGGATCCTTTGCAAGGGCACGGCCGATTTTCTTCCCCCATCCTCACCCAAAAGTTCCGAGCGTAAGCTCCCTCTCTAATGACCACGGTGTCGACGGGACGTTAAACTCCAAGCTTCCTTCCTTCCTTCTGATTCAAAATAGTTAGGTTTTTTAATATATATATATATAAAGTGGTGTACTTACAGCACTTGCTACTCCCTATCTCCCTCTTTCTGGCAATCAGGTCGAAAAGTTCCAATATTTTTCGAAAAACTTCGCATTTTTAGAGTTCCACTGCCATCTACTGTCATAACTGTGTCCACTGTAGCTTGTTTTGTAAGTGTTGCCAACGTTCTCCGCTTTTTTGTAATTCAGCTATTTTTATTGAAATTGTCTTGAAGGTATCTTTGTGTGTGTGTGTGTGTGTGTGTGTGTGTGTGTGTGTGTGTGTGTGTGTGTTTGTTTTTATTTGTTCAGCCCCTTTTTTATTTATATATTTTTTTTTATTTTATTAAAATGTGTTTGTGTGTGTGTGTGTGTGTGTGTGTGTGTGTGTGTGTGTGTGTGTGTGTGTGTGCATGAGTGTGTGTGTGTGCGCACGCGTGTGTGTATGTGTGGGGGGAGGGGTTAGTGATTATGTGTTGAGATTTGTCTATCATATGATCAATCAGTGAAAACAGTGATTGATTCGTCAAGTGTAATTGGTCACTTAGTAGCAACTTTTTCTCAGCTTTTGTTTTATATATATGACAGTTTTCTTGTACCATTTGTATACCAACAGAAAATATTTTGAACATGTCTTTTACAACATTATTTTGCTACATGTCCAATAGGAGGGCTTCGAAAATTATCGCCGATGACGTATGTTCCGGATGCGAGGGACACTTCCACCTGGTGCTGCGATTAAACGGAGTGTCCGAAAAGTACACAAAACAATTTTATTTTAACATAACATTAAGTAATAAAACAACGAAATCAGTTTCAGCATTACTTATTATCTTAATTGAACAGAATACGAAAATTACCTATCTCTCATTAGCTGAAATGGGGCTCACCTTTTAAGGACTAGAAGGGTCGTGAACACTTAATTTGACTGTCGAGTTGACATACATCACAACGACGGTATTGGAACATCCAGCCACTAGTGTGAGATAGAGTTAGATTGGAAAAGATTCTCTCTGGTTTCAGGCTGCTATCTGGAATGGTGAACACCACCAGTCTTGCCAGCGAGCTGATCTGTAACATCGTCGACAGGGTCTATTGGGGCCATTTGGTACACAGCCGAGTGGAGGATCTTACTCAGAGGCTCAGTAGTTTCTGCGACCGTGATGGGTGTAGATTCCTCAACTTGCAAAATAGGGTAGTGGGATTTCAAGCTCCGCTGAATGGGCGAGGCGTCCACTACACAAAGAAGTCGACTATTCGGGTAGAGGGGACTGTGTGCAGTGGACTGCGCAGTTTTTAGGTTTGACGGTCGCGGGAAAGTACAAAATGGGCCCCAGCCTCAGAGGATTCTAGGTAAAGACAGGACATGACCACTTGGTTCCAAAAACTCCTGTGCAGATTAAGACCGTTATGACGGTTACAGGGATTAGAGAACCCAAGGTCGTTGTCCCGAGGTTCAATTCCGTATCAACCAAACCTATCAAAACGAAATGTAAAATATACCGTATTTATTTAAGAAAAAAGACGACAATTATCTTGATGTATTCCTCAGAGGCAGTGTCCCTTCTTTTCAAACTTAACAACGTAAGTGTAGATCATGTATGGTTTGAATTCATAGAAATAATATCAATAGTAAATGAGAAATGTATAACACATAAAACAGTAAGAGACGAAACCAATCCACAAGGTACAGAAAACAGCCCAGAACACTGTTTCAGAAGTAAAGAAGAAAAGCATGCCAAGTGTATACGAACTAGAAATTTCCAAGACTGGAAAATTTTAAAGAAGCTCGATAATTAGTGCGGACTTAAGTTGGAAATGCTTTTAATAGCTCCTCAACGACATACACTCTCGAAATATGGTATAAATCTTGGTCTTGTGAAAAATACACCAGTGGTAAGGCACAGACAATTCCTCCACTGTGAGACAGCGAAGGAAATATTAATGATAAAAATGGCTTCACAGTGTAGATGTAGACTAAATACGAAATTCATTCACAGAAGAATACGAAGGAAATATTACAAAATTCCAAACAAAAACGGTTGTTATTACGAGTAACGGCGAAGTGGTATCCTAGACGTCGCAAGTCTTCTGGTATAGCTTGTATAACAACTAGGTTCCTCTCATAATAAGCTGGTGTAATAAATCCATAATTGACAGTCATTTAGAACCACTTGCTTGACGAAACACCCGTGCCTAAAGACTGGAAATTTTCACAGATGACATCAGTACTCAAGAAAGGAAATATGAGTAATTTACTAAATTTTAAGGTGCCTGCCTACTTCGAGTGAGCACTAACCCCTTCCCAACTGCTCCCCGTATATGTACCTGATGTAATTACATGCAAATGGTGATTGCTGGGCGGTAGCTTCGACACAATATCAGTTAGGGAATATTTGCTCGATTTGGCTGTGTAGACCGAGGGCACAGACAAATGTATGTTACTCTGTGGCGAGGGAGACCACGGGGAGACCGTGTGCTGCCCTCGGCCGCAGCCACCCTTCGTGGAACTCAACGGGAGACCGGCCAGCATTCACACAATGGCTTTGGTATGCCAACCGTCGCTGGCGAAGTGGGTTGCTCACGCAAACACAGACGCCGTAGCCCAACCGTCAGCGAAACAGGTGAACTACCTGACACAAAGCAGGACCCTGAGGAGATATATTTGCAGGTGGTGGTAGGCCGAATAGCGCCGTTTCCGAGTACCACTTCGCGTAAGACGTAGAGGGAGCGATCTCGGACGCCCTTTTCAAATGACTGACGGTGATTGGCGGGCAGACAGTTTTGGAGGGAATTTTTCGAGCCAGCTACCGCTGAGAGCCGCTGGCGAAGTCAGTCGTCTGGCGAATCTCTCCTTGAGCAGTCGCTTTGGTGACTACTCTGGAGATTTTGCTTGAGCAGTGTTCCGTTTTGTTTGTGCGTTTCGATCCTGATAGTAAATTGAGATAGTGTTCGGAAACTTTATGTTCACTTCTAATTTATATCGAGATCTACCGACGTGCAGACAAAAAGCTAAATACTTCTTACCGTTTCGTGGCTAGTTGATTTTTAGAGCAGTTTTCGCTGAGTGTGTGCTCAGCCAGTGTAGTAAGCTTTTGTGTCTCGTTCACTTGAACGAAGACGTAATTCTGCTTTCGTGTATTTGTATATTGTGTGGAGGAATAGTTGGAGAATCGTCTGTACCGACAGCCGAGGCTCCAGTTCACTTCTTTACAATCGCAGTGAACAAGCAGTCGCAGATTCCTTGTTGATCAACCGCCTATTCACTGACCTGTTTGTCTCTCTCTCTAGAAGAGCACAGACACAGGCTGATCTCTTGGCAAGTAACATCAGGAACTCGTACGAGTTAGATAAACACCGATAGCGGTGTACGCGATTCTCCACAATTTATTTCGCGTCCTTTCCAACAATCGGCGGCAGTCCACCGTAAAGGCCGTCTGCGTCACTCAGCACGGCTAGGCTAGGCTAGAGACACGCACGTCGCCGAAGTGGCGTCTAATTGAATGACTTGCACCAGGCCAATGGCCACACGACATTATTATCACCATTTTCTTGGGTGTTTCCCATTCATCCCGATAGCCCGATTTAACGCAACTATGCACCGTCCATCAGTGATTATCACTATCCAATTTGTACGCCTTCCTGTCCAGAGTGGGAGTAGTCATTACGGGGCCATCATTACCGAAGCTTTGATAATTGCACCGCTGTAGTATCTTTTTTATTTATTTATTTATTTATTTATTTATTTTTTATTTTTTTATTTTTTTTTTTTGTCGTCAGTATATGCTTTCCATTGTAATTTATTATCCCTCGGCTAAAGGCTGGTCAGACAGCACGTAGAATGATACGATTAATATAAATTTTGCATCTATTTTTAATCCAATAAATGAGTTTGGCTTGAGCCTCTGTTTAACTTTCATCATTCCCCGTCACACTTAAGATTTATCTGCCGGCCGCGGTGGCCGAGGGGACTGAGGCACTCCAGTCACGGTCTGCACGGCCACTACGGTCCGGAGTTCGAATCCCCCTCGGGCATGGATATTTGTGCCGTTATTAGGATTAGCTAGTTCATAAGTAGTTTGTAAGTTTAGGGACTGATGACCTCATAGTTAAGTCCCATAAGCTCTACAAACAGTTGAACATTTGATTTTTGCCACTGTAAAGACGCTCACTTATATATAGGGAATACACCTCCTATGATACGAAGCTACGACTCAGGGATCATAATTTTATTGTCGTGCTTCCTCTCATTATCAAACAGGTCCCCCAAGTATTTGTTTATAACCGATGTGTATTTCAAAATTATAGACCCATACCACTGAAATCGATTTGCTGTAGAATTTTGGAACATGCGCGGTATTACAACGTAATATTAAGTATACAGTCTATTAATACATAGCTAACACGAATTCAGAAAATATCGTTCTTATCTTCTCATGAAGTAATGAGTGCTATCGATAGGTGATTTCAAATTGATTCCGTAATTCTATATTTCCAGAATGCTTTCCACACCGTTCCTCACAATTGACTTCTAAACAAATTGCGTGACCGTGGGGTATCGTCGCTTGAGTACGACTGAATTCCTGATATCCTGTCATAAAATTCACAGATCTTCATAATAGACGAAAAATGAGTAATACAAAAGTGATAATTGGCGCTCTTTTTCGAATACAATTTTTTTATTGACCCTCAGCTATTAAGGGACAAGTAATCGTCGTAATAAGAGAAATCAAAATTCGAATCGAAAGATTTAGGTGTTCGTTTCTCCCGCGCGCTGTAAATGTTGGATGAGAGTCAACGCTGAGGAACAAATGGAGCACTATACGTGTACTGGTAAAGCGTGCGAAGGTCAGCTGCAAGTGATTTCGTAATCCACTTGAATGATTATCATGAAGTATGGCAACCTTCAACTGCACTGCAATAGAAGCCTATACATACACAGAAGCTGCAGCTAAATAAGAAGTGGCCTTGTACAGGCAGGCAGACAATTTTAATGTGTCTCTCACAACCAACTACCGTAATAATGACTACGGATCAGTAGCAGAGAACTCGTACATTAGCTTAGTCCATTCTAGTATTTGAAGAACAAAGGAGTTCCACGAGAGGATTTCGTACGGAAAGATAGACGATGGTCGCTTGAATAAAAATGGACAGCGGAAAGATTAGTGGTGTGTCATCTTCATGCGATCAAAGCAGGTGAGAAAGGAATAATAATTACAGTCATGAAATCAAACATGAATTTCAGAGCTTTATGCTAATTCGTTACTTTCAAGACTGTTTTTTAACAACATACCGCACTTCTCAACCTCATGAACTTTACAGAAGAAAGGATTTTTCTATGCTTCAACATCAATGAAGATAGCACTGATCGTTTCCTACGTACACGTTGCAATATGAGCTAAAAGGGGTGAATAAATTGACGTTTTTTTGCTATCATATAGTAATTTGGGCATCACTTGTTTTAATGTACAATTGAGTTAGCTTTGCATTCTTTCCAGCTATGTGTATGATTTCCATTCATATTAGATTTTTGTGGTTCTGGTGTAATGTTTTAAGCAATTTTCAACAAAGGGTTGTTTCATCTCCAGCTCCTGTTGTGCTCCCTGAGCCTAGCATAGACAGACCTCACACTTTGTCCTAGATGGCGGAACTAACTCTATCAAATCCACTTTCCATGATGATTTGTTGTTTATCATTTGAGTCGAGGTAACACTTACTTGAGGTCTCTGGGAGAAAAACATTTTGTCTTTCAAATGTTGCATCTCTTATTAGAAATTTTGTTGAACTGTGATGTTCACTGGGCTAGAGGGAATCGGGATTTACGAATTCGAAATAAACACTTCGACTGTAACAGGGCATTGAAATAAATTCAGTGGCTAAGCTGAAAATTTGTTCTGGACCGAAATTCGACCGGATTTCCCGCTTGTAGCCAGCGATCGCCTCATCCATTTTCCCCTTTCGGGTTGTTCAGTCTTTCTTGATTGTTATTATTACTATCGAGGGAGCAAAGTGCTGAGATCATCGATCACTTAACTTACACACTATTTTAATCAAATTGCGTGGTTATTGTATATCGCCCCAAATTTGGGACTGGGTAGGGGATTTCCTGTCAGAGAGGACTTAGTTTGTAGTAATCGATGGAAAGGCATCGACTAAAAAATAGGTGATATCCGGCATTCTACAAGGTAGTGTTATTGGTTCTCTTCAATTCCTTATTTACATAAACAATTTGGGAGAAAATCTAATAGGGACTGATGACCCCGTAGTTAAGTCCCATAAGCTATACAAACATTTGAACAGTTGAAGGCAATCTAAGCAGCTCTCTTACGTTCTTTACAGATGACGCCATCATTTACCGTCTAGTAAAATCATCTGAAGATCAAAACCAACAGCAGAACGATCTAAATATGATATCACTATGGTATAAAAATTGGCAATTGGCTCTAAATAATGAGATGTGTGAAGTCGTCCAATGAGTACGATAAGAAATCCGTTAAACTTTGTTTACAAGATAAAACAAGTCCAGGTGAAGGCCGTAAACTCAACTAAATACCTAGGAATTACTATTACTTCAGACTTTAACTGGAAATAACACGTAGATAATTTCGTGGGAAAGGCGAACCAGAGACTGCGTTTTATTGGCAAAACCCAGATGCAACAGAACTACTAAAGAAACTGCATACACTACGCTTGTCCTTCCTTTTTTGGAGTATTGCTGCCCAGTGTGGGATCCTTATCAGGTGGGTTTGACGGAGGACATCGAAATAACCCAAAGAAGGGCAGCTCGTTTTGTATTATCACGATACAGGGGAGACAGCGTCACAGAAATGATACAAGATCTGGGATGGGAATCATTACATCGGCGCTTATCGCTTCGGCGTGGGCTACTTATGAAACTCCAATCGCCAACAATCTCCTCCGAATGCGAAAATACATTGTTGACTCCCACTTACATAAGTACAAATAATCAGCAGAATAAAATACGACAAATCAGAGCTCGAATGGAGAGATTCAAGTGTCCTTTCTTCCCGCACGCTGTTCCAGAATGGAGTGGGAGATAAATAGTGTAAAGGTGGTTCGATGGACCTTCTGCCAGACACTTAAATGTGATATGCAGAGTATCCCATGTAGCTGTAGATGTATACTAAGGACAACACACACACACCCATTCTCAAATGTTCAAATGTTTGTTAAGCTTATGGGACTTAACTACGGGGTCATCAGTCCCTAAGCTTACAAACTACTTATGAACTACTTACGAACGAGGACGGCACAAATATCCATGCCCGAGGGGGGATTCGAACCCCCGACCGTAGTGGCCGTGCAGACCGTGACTGAAGCGCCTCAGTCCCCTCAGCCACCGCGGCCGGCACCCATTCTCAATAGAGGATTTTGCCGCGGTGGAGTAGCCGAGTCGACGACGCACGTATTGCACCCAGACTGGAAATTCTTTCCTAACGCCAAAAATAACAGTTACGCCTGGCTCATTGGATATTATGTGTACTACAGCATCAACTATAAAAAGAAATCCTTATCTGACTTTTTACAATTGTTATCAACGGAACATCACAAGTTACTAAGTCGACCTAGATACAAAGATTTG
The DNA here is from genome assembly GCA_026315105.1 of Locusta migratoria. Lineage (NCBI taxonomy): Eukaryota > Metazoa > Arthropoda > Insecta > Orthoptera > Acrididae > Locusta > Locusta migratoria. Next base: position 503,821,795 of record CM048755.1, on the reverse strand, counting down.
TTTCAAAGATTCCTCATTGTACTGTATCGGCTTGAAGTGACAATAAGTTAAACTAAGACATGCGACGAAATGCGAAAATAAAATTTTCATACTTATTTATTATGTGTTTGTTCTACTTCAGTTTTGAACTTATAACTGGTATCAAATAAAGCAGTGACGGAAAGTGTCACAAGGTTTACGAAAACAAGGAGGAAAATAAAAACAATTGCGAATCAAAAGTATTATAGAAGAAAACTAAAAAAAAAAAAAAAAAAAAAAAAAAAAAAGAAAGAAAAAAAGAAAAAGAAATCGGACAAAAGCGTCTCGCTGCGGAGCGCGCGGTTGCTAGCCGTGGAGGTTCGAGTCCTCCCTGGGGCATGGGTGTGTGTGTTGTCCATAGGTTACTTTACCTGTGTTTAAGTAGTTTGTAAGCTACGGACTGATGACCACGCAGTTTGGTCCGATAGATTTACAAACATTTGAACATTTTTGAATAGAGGATTTGAGCCACTGGCAGGAGGGGTCGTGCGGTCCATGTATGGTGCTCGACCACGTGGCTATACCAGCGCAGCCGTGCTGTCCTTAGCAGACGTGTGGTGGTGCCTGTACCAGGCTGACGGTGGAGCTCTTGGCTTAGTTTTTTTATTACAGAGGACAGATAGCCCTCTGACCGAATGCGCTGAACTACCGGGCCCAGACACGTTTTCCTCGTGCTCAATATTTCAACTTTATAATGTTGCGTTGCGCCCTGCCCATTACTTTTGCTGGCAATTTTATCTGTGTTCTCGCACGTGGTCGGCCGCACAAAATTCGATTATGTCTGTTCTTTCGAACATGTTCGAAATAGCAGACACTTTGTCTATAATTAGAATCGGGATTGTTTGTACCATTTTCATTAATAACGTTATCAACAACGATTAATATCCTGGTCTGCACGGCCACTACGGTCGGGGGTTCGAATCCCCCCTCGAGCATGGATATTTGTGCCGTCCTAGTTCGTAAGTATTTCATAAGTAGTTTGTAATTTTAGGGACTGATGACCCCGTAGTTAAGTCCCATAAGCTTTACAAACATTAGGACATTAATATCCTGGTCATATGCTTCTTGGGACAATAGAACAGAAATAACACAGTACATTGTGTATGTTTGTAAGCTGTTTCCTTAGAAGTGAAAACTGGTGCAGGTGTGTCAGTGAAAGAGTCTTTTTTGGTTCATATTATTTCTGTGTAAGTTGATGTCTATGAAAGTAACAGTGAAACCCTCTTACTTCCTACTGACATTATTAGTATTCACTAGTTCATGTATTCCAGGATAGTTTGGAGCTGTACTCAGGGTGTACAAAATAAAATGAACACCATGCAGTGATCTACACCTTGTCGGTAGTTGGCATCAGTACGTATGTGTTACACTGAGATGCGATCACTGTGCGCAGTTCACGTACGACGCCTTGGTCGTAACCGTGCAGTACATTGTACGTTTTTTTCTGCCATGGTCATCAACAAAAATAATGAGTGAAATTATTGATCTCTCAGACTTCAAATAAGCCACCGCCAAGGTACGTAGTCAGCGGGAAAATCTCTGACGAAAACTGCTGCACTGTTTAACGTTTCCCTGTGGCAGCATCCTTGTTAATGACAGCATACACAGAAGAAGGTAACACAAAGAGGAATAGTGGGCTAAGCCCGAAGGTAACTGACAACGATCGACGGGTATTAGGAATGATTGTGGCTAGACTAATACCTACTTGGTAAACACTGTATCGATAAAACAGCACGACTAGAGTTTAATATTCGTAAAAGGGCTTCAATTACTAAACCCTTAATAACGTAATGTAACGCAGAACTAAGAATTTGTGCTACTGTCATAAAACCTGTACACTAGATTAATGGAGCTTTGAGGTACAGTCCGGTGGAGAACTGTATACATTGCTCCCTTCAAAGAACTGGGTTTACTATCGAAGTCCATGAAGAAGCTTATGATATGACAGGCGTGTTTCCTTTAGTAAACTATGAGGGAGGCTTTTTAATGATGTAGGCACCTATATCGTGGTACTTAACTGTTTCTCTCATTACTATGACATGTCGGATAACTCTGGATCTATCACCACTACAACTAACGGTTTACTATGAGTAACATGTTGCTAAGAAATACAGCCATATTCCAAAATGACAATCCCCCCTCCCCCCCACCCCACACATAGTCAAAAAGTTTCAGGCGCGTTTTGCACAGCAGCATAACATATCTAACAGCTCCCCTGGATGGCAAAATCTTCATATCTCAACATAATTCAACGATAATGTGGACTTTTAGAGCAGTGTGGGAATACCAGATAAACAGTTCCAACATCATTGAAGTAAATGGTGGATGTTTAGGTACAAAAAATGGACAACATTCTGCAGGAAACTTTAACATAACGAACATGTTCCTCTAAGAGCTTAAGCTCTTCTCAAATCCAATTGTGAGCCAATTCCTTCCTAATAAATAAATATTATATCTGTGCTACGTATTCATCTACTTAAATAAGTTGTGATTTTATGCTTAGGACAACATGTGACACAACAACACAGTGACCAACGGTGCTTTCCAGTCATGTGTGCGTACAGGGTAATATATAAAACGATGCTTTATGTATTTTTCCTCATTATTTGTATTTTTTTGTAATTTATTATGTATTTGTATATTTTGTTTCTGTAATATATTTGCATTGTCCTGCTAATTTCCATATATGTCAAAAATATTGTAAATGTAGTAGACACGCTGGGTTAGCAAGGGCTTTGCTATTGTATAGAATCATCTTTGAGTAGGGAGTTTTTTATCGCTGGTAGCGCAGAGGCGCACAGCGAGAAGGAGTCGTCGTTGAGAGTAGCGGCGGAGAGACGGATTCGAGGCGGTGCGCTCAGTGGTGTACGGCAAAAGTACGTGGATTGGCAGTAGTGGAGGAGACGGCGAAGAGGCAATATTATTTATTCATACGGCCACAGCTCACATAATTAATAAATGCATCAAGAGGAATGCTGTGGGCCCTAAATTGTAATTAACATTCGTCGCCAAGAAGAGCCTGTGTTTGCCAATTGTTAAGTGCCAACAGTCTTCAATCAGCAGCACCACGTCGCACACCAAATTCAGTAAGATCTGTCCAGTTTGTCTTAGCATATACAGCTAACCAGCGTATTAGTGATGATTGTTCAACAGCGAACACTGTTATTTGTGAACCTGTGTTTAAATATCATTACCCATAGTCATTGCCCAGACAGGTTCCTTCCTCATCCGTTGGTTTTCCGAGAATATTCACAAAGTTATAGAAAACTAAAAATCAGAGTCTTTAAAGACAATGTGACAGTCGTTAATAAAAAATGTGTTCAGAAAAGTATTACTAAAAGTTGCTTATGCCAGTGTTGCTGATCAATAGGTTTGCTAAGCTGAACGAAACTGCTAGACTAACTTTCAGTTTCAAGAGATATTTCAATTACAGGGTGAAATATTAATTGTTTTCCACTGCATATTATTTTGAGGTAAAGTTTGTTTTAACTTGCAAGTACTGACTAGTGAGAATAGTAATTGTTTACAAGTGTTTGAATGCTAATAATTCCTGGTTAAAGAAATAGTAAAAGTTAATCAGAAGGTTAAATGGTTCTTTTCTAAATATTCAGTGTTATCACGACAAGTCATTAATTAATTTTTGAGTTTGCCATTAGTACAGTTAATAGTTCAGTTACAACTTGATTATTGCTAAAGCGCATGGTATACTCGCTGTAAAATAATTTCTGGTACTTATATAAACAATTAATTATTTGAAGATGTAAATAGTAAGTATTAAGGTGATAGTTTTGCATGATTTGCTGCATGTTGCATTTGCGCGGCTATGGCTTGCATTTCGCTGTCTTACATTGAACCCTGTGTTACTGAATTATTTCTCAGTAATTAGTATATTGTCAGTGTCTTTTGTACTGGATTTGATACACATACTGTGATTCACGGTCCACCAAAATTTTACGTAATTTTTCACGTTTTTAATTAACTTTGCTTTTATTTAGATCCCACCAAATTATTTGCTCGTACAACGAGCTGGCGACCGTAAATCAATAAGTTATTTACTTTTCCAAATTAATCCCGGTGTCACGTTTGTTCCGCATTTTTTTCTTTTAAATATTAATAATTTTATTCCAAATTTTACCTTCCACTTTCTTTATTCCTATCGATCGTTGTTGTCTACCAAAGTGGTGCAGCAACGTTCCGGTTATAGCCTCCGCTACATCATCGGCTTCATTACCGATAGCTTTTCCACCAAATTAAGATAATTAGGCACACGGGTCATTTTTCTAATTATCATATACTACCCGGTGGTGTAGGACGGGTAGGGTTATAAACACACACACCCATTCCTGAGAGAGGACTCGATCCTCCCACGGAAACGGCTACATAATCCGTGACATCACGCCTCCGATCGCGAGCCGTAGAAAATCGATGCTCAAATTGACGTTCCAAAACGAATATGCACGTGGGTGCTGTCCTACAAGTGACAGAAAGTGAGCACTCATCCTGCGCCCCTTGAAGGCAATAGAAGAATACCTTGCTCCGCCCTTAACGAAGATGACACTGACGGAACCCGTGTAGACGGAGCCGGAAAGCTAGGAAACGGATCCAGCAGAGGTAACGTGGTGGGAGGCGAAGACTATGCAGCATGACGCATGATGAATATTTCCGACCTCATGAAGAACTTTCCAACTGCAGTACATCGACAGTCGTATCGTATCGCCACGATGGACATCAATACGTTTCTAATAGTAATGAAGATAATTGCTGCTAAAAAAAAAAAAAAAGTTCAAATATTTGTTAAGCTTATGGAACTTAACTACGGGGTCATCAATCCCTAAACTTACAAACTACTTATGAACTACTTACGGACTAGGACGGCACAAATATCCATGCCCGAGGGGGGATTCGAACCCCCGACCGTAGTGGCCGTGCAGACCGTGACTGAAGCGCCTCAGTCCCCTCGGCCACCGCGGCCGGCATAATTGCTGCGAGAGATGCTCCGGGCGCCAGACGTTGACATGGCATTATTACAAGAAGTATCAAGAGGGTCCCTCTCATAATTCTACGGTTATATGACGTCAGCTGGAGCGCAGATTTTCAGCGGGACAGCAATACTAATACGTGACAGCATCAAAGCCGAAGAAGTTACTTACCTTCCTTCAGTTAGGGGTTCGAGATCACGGTACTGGGAAAAGTATAATTAACGTTTATGCTCTAGCGTGGATTAGAGGCACGTCTATTTTCTACTTCTTCCAAGATTATGATAAGTCGGTTCTTGATTCTTGGCAATTTACCCAAGAGAATCCTCACAATCTAATGATCACACCTCGCACCAACTCTTGGCAGTGACTTCAACTGTGTACTCAGATGTGTAGATGTGTCGTGAACTCCGCGCCGTTGTACGGTACCTGATACTTATTGATACTTGGGAGAAGATAAACAGACGTCGCTCAGAACAATGCTATCTCACTAGCCACTCGGGCAGAAATCTTGGCCGCATCTGTCTCTCACAAGGTCTTGCTACAGGAGTGTTGGACGTCCAACAATGACCGCTTGATTTTTCAGATCACAGCGCCGTTATATACACGGTCAACATCGAGGAACAGAAGATACGGTGAAGCCGTGGATCTGCAATGTGAATTTGGCGCACCACCAAGGCCCAGACTGCCAGGAATTTACTGACACGGGATGAACGAACTGTGAAAGACGAACTCCACAGTACTAGTCAGGATGGATTTTGCCGAATAGGCGTGTCGGCGGGTGGTAACACAGTACGGAAAGGACATTGCTGCGTGCGATCGTCCCAATTTGTTTCAAGAACTCGCAGCCCAACCGCCGTCACCGGAAAGACAAAAAATTGTAGCTACTGAGGAGAAGATCTGAAGGGGTCGTCGTGAGTTCACGACATCGAGACAAAGCGAGTGGGGAATTTCAAACAATGCATAATACTGTGCTCGTAAAACATCAACGTAAAAGACAGTTAATCACGAAACTCTCTTTGCCGGACGGCAAAAACTTAACGACTCAGGCGGCTACTGTCGAATCTTTTGCAGATCGTTATTGGCAGCCTTATTAGGAAGAAAACACAGATGAGTGAGACGAAAACATTTTTTACACTACGTTTCACACGCCCTCGACAACATAACAACGGCGTAAATTTTTATGTCTATTTCGCTGGATGACATTGAGGACGCGATAGATATGGATGCTATGAAGAAGGTACCCAGACCAGAACGGCCGAACCAATTCCATTAAACTTCAAGCGCCCCGACGATGTCACGTTTGATCAGTATGTACCGAGAGCTATTGGCCCATGGATTTCGTGTTCCGCCAACCTTAGTCGAAGGAATACTGATCCCAGTTCTCAAATCTTCAAGAGGACGGAAGGAATTCCGTAACATCTACCTCACTCAAAATGAGTTACAAGTTCCTGGAGCACTCCATCGGAAATGCTGGAATTCAATATGGTGTTGACCCATCATTACCCTTGATGACAGCAGGCATACATTCATTCAAGGGAAGAAAGCTTAGGGTTTAACGTCCCGTCGACACCTTGGTCATTAGTGACGGAGCTAACGCTCGGAGTTTTCGGTTAGGATGGGGAAGGCCGTGCATTATGAATAGGAGCTCGATCGTGTTGAAAGAAGCAATCGCCATCCCAGAATTGCTCTTCAAGAGTGGGAAGCAAGAAGGTGCTTAAAACATCAATATGGGACTGTGCTGTGATAGTGTCACGCAAAACGACAAGGGGAATAAGGCCCCTCCATGAAAAATAAGACCGCACCATAACACCATCGCCTTCGAATTTTACTGTTGACCCTACACACACTGGCAAATGACGGTCACTGGGCATTTGCCATATCCACACCATACCATCGGATCGCCACATTGTGTAACGTGATTCGTCATTCTAAACAACGATTTTCCATCGTTAAGACGTCCAATGTTTACGCAGCTTACAACAAAGCGAGAAGTCGTTTGGCACTGACCTGCGTGATGTGTGGCTTATGGGCAGCCGCTCGAGCATGAAAGCCAAGTTTTCTCACTTCCCGTCTAACTGACATACTACTTGAAGTGAATCCTAATGCAGTTTGAAGTTACTGTTTGAGGGTCTGGATAGATGCCTGCCCATTACATTGTACGACCCACTTCAACTGTCGGCGGTCTCTGTTAGTCAACAGGTGAGGTTGGCCTGTACGCTTTCGTACTGTACGTCGCCCTTCATGTTTCCACTTCACTATCATATAATAAACAGTGGACCTAGGGATTTTTAGGAGTCTGGCCGAGGAGACTGAGGCGCTCCAGTCACGGTCTGCACGGCCACTAAGGTCGGGGATTTGAATCCCCCCTCGGGCATGGATATTTGTGCTGTCTTTAGTATTAGTTAGTTCATAAGTATTTTGTAAGTTTAGGGACTGTTGACCCATAAGCTGTACAAACATTTGAACATTTGAATTTGAACCTGTACCTTAATATGTGGCCAAACGGATATCGACTAGAATCAAAGAACAATGTCCGCAGATGGGACGCGCACATGGGATGACGTGCAGAATTGGTTTTCTTTGCTTTAGTTTTATTTCATTGTAAATATATTAGCATTTTCTTAGCTCTTCATAGAGTTCTGAAAAAACGCAGATGGTGGTTCATAAATTTCGGCGAATGGTGGTCTCAGGGTTATAAGAAACCGAATTCAAATTACTAACCTTGAGAAACCGAAGCCAATTACATATTTCAACGAAAGATTACAGAAAATACTGAAACTTGAAGATGAAAATGAACTGACATTTTTACGTGCAGTGAGCTCCACCTTCACGGAGTGTCGTTCCACCACGTAAAACATTTCTTGTTAAAAAAAAAAAAAAAAAAGATAAGAAAGTTCCCAATTCTCCACAAAAAGTGTGTGCTGGCCTTCAGCTCTCAATAGGGTGAGGAATTACTAGAAGTGACAAGTGGTTTGTATTCCACGTTAAGCTATACGTTTCCTCCCCTGGTTGAATATTTCCAGTAGGTTAAGTGCACGCAAGTCGGCGAAGTGGCGTCTCATTCAAAGACGCACTGATATTCACGAAATTATTATTGTTATTGTTATCTTTTGGCGTTGGAGATATTACATAAATTTTAAACTGATTAAGTTTGCCTCGGAGACGGAGTGATATATCGAAGTTACGACTAGTCGACGATATTTCTACGTTTCTGTGAGAAACTTTAAGGCACTGTGAAACACTTTTAGCAACGTGAGGTGTCCGTTTAGCGAAGCTGGCAAAAACAGACTTAGGGGTTCATGAGAAATCTGGGAGCAGCAGGGGCAATACTGACGCTACGAAATTTTTATTTATTTATTTTTTATTCGTCGCAAAAATCAAATCAGTAGAATGGTTTATAAAGCTGATATAGGATAATGCAACAGAAAAGTATAACTTACAGCTTAACCAATATCAATACAGAAAAACACATCTCCAAAGTTAATTGAAGTTATTGACAAAATACGGACTGGAAAAATCAATGATGCCAGTTTTATTATAGCTATAAAAACTGGCATTTAAAGCTACGTTCTTATAATGTATTGCTACAAGATAGGCAGAAAATTAATTTAAAGGACTACATTCTATATGTACTGTTATATCTTAAGATGCAGTGTTTTATTAAAAGAGACTTCACAGTCAATTTAAATTTATTTATTTATTGGATTTCCTTTATAAATATACGAAGGTGAATAAATAATTTTATTTCCATACATTTAAAACTATTACTGTTCCTTTTTGTTGACTGGGAAAGTAACGTTAGAGAGATTTCCTATAGTGTGCTATAATGGTGGTATTCCCTATTTTTAAGTTTATTAATACTGTTCTTTTGTAAAATATAATATTTGCAGTACATATTCACATGGTAGGGGCAAAATATCCAGTATCTTAAACTGTTTTTATTATTTCAGTTTAGTGCGTAAGTATAGATGCGGATGATGCTGATGACGACATCCAGGTTTTGTGATATCTATCTGTTCGGTAAAGTGCATCTATAGGAGGATTTCCTAACGATGAAGACGTTCACATCTACATAAATACTCTGCAACTCACTTTGAAGTGCATGGTGGAGGGTTCATCGAACCGTTTTTATGATATTTCTCTACCGTTCCATTTTCTAATAGCACGCGGCAAAAAGGAAAACGTAAATCTTTCTGTTGTAGATCTGATATCTCTTATTTTATTACGATGGTCACGTCTATGTAGGTGGGTGCTAAAAAAAATAAGTTCTTTTTTTTTTCGGAAGACAAAATTGGTGAAATAAATACAAATACGTGGGTATCGGTAACACATATGACCGTTGAGAACAGAATATCGATAATCTGGATGTCAATCTTTTGCTTTCAGATTTCACGGTTTCTCAGTTTCTCTATCTTTTTTTTTTTTTTTTTTTTTTTTTTTCTTTTTCGAATAGAGCACAGGGAAAATCGAACATTTGCATCTTCTCGCGACTTATTTTATTACATCTTACGTGCGAGCCAACCGGACAACCTATATCCGCACTGTCGCAAGTCTCCATAATTCCCGTTTGCTGTCCTCGACAGCTCCTTCCTTAACGGTGTATCTCTAGAAATGGGACAAACTGCAATTGTCACTCGTTTGACCACAGGTGTAAAATGCTCAGTCAACAAAGCGTTCTGAGATTCGTTCATTTGCATACGTCCGGTGTGACGCATGGCTTTTAATTAGAGGTAACGTTTATCATTAATTTTCACTGCTCCGCTGTAGTGTCACTGGGGCCATCTCACCCGGTGATGAAACGCTAACGCAACTGTCTACATTTCGTTCACTTCCTGCTGACGAAGATGATGCTGAGCCGCGTAATAACCTCACTTGCTTTTGGTAAGTCAAGTGCAGCGTACATTTCAAGGATATGGTGGCTTACTACGGGCCAGGGCGGAGCGGCCGAGCGCGTTGAGCCGCTTTGCTACAGTACGCGAGGCCGCTCCCTGTCGAGGGTTCGATCCCCCCCCCCCCCCTCGGGCATGGAAGTTTGTGCTGTATTTAGTATAGTATAAAGTAGTTCATAAGTAGTTTGAAGGTTTAGGAACTGATGACACCGCAGTTAAGTCCCATAAGCTTAACAAACATTTGAACGTTTGAATTTGAGATTACTACGGGAAGCTGATACATTTACTCTGTAGAACTGAGATAAATGATAACATTAAATAGGAGAGACGGTTATAATTTAATGTATGGTCGAGAACTAGGTAATTTGAAATGGGAACAGATAGGGATGATAATGCGCTCAACTTTCTGAAGGAATTATCCTAAGATTTCAAAATGTCCAAATGTTTGTAGAGTTAAGGGACGAAATGTCTTGAGTCATCAGCCACTAAGCTTACAAAATACAGAAACTAATTTATGTTAAGAACTACGCACACAGCCATGCTTGAGAGAAGATTGAAGGTCGGCAAATATGATGCAAAATCATATTTCGTATAAGATTAAAATTATGTTACATGTGAGGAATCAAGCTTACTTTTGTGTCAGCTGAAATAGACGGCAACGCCATACGCAGTGAGACAGTGTTATGCTAAGTACCCATGTATAGTTCATATCCATAATACGGTGTATTTGTATTACTTGTTCGACACCAATTAACGCGGACTTAATTTAATTGCTTAAAAAGCATTACAATGTGTATATCGTAGATATGAAGGCCGATTAATGTTCATTGTCCTGAAGACATCGATGGCATTTTAGACGGAAGTGCATGAAGTGAATGATACCGAGCGTGTCATTTTCAAAATACCTGTCGTGGTGTTCGTGGTAATGATTTACTTAAATCATAGAAAACCCTATTGTGGTTGATCAAATCTTAGTGTCATTAGCGCTTCACCAGAATACTAAGTAACATTCCTCGCTCCCTTCTTCCCCTTAGTCTGTTCAAATTAGGGATCAGCAATTTCCGGAGCTTTATGAACAAAATTTACGGCAATTTTTCATAGCAGTTAAATAAATTTTTGCATTGCAGATGTGAATCAAAGTAATTTTTGCTGTGGGCGTGTAATTGGTAACATTAACATAACGATCACACAACTTTAGTTAGACATTTGAAATTTATTACAAATAAATGAGTTCTAGGCTTTCAATCAGAATGATGGAGTCAAGACGTTTAGCGTTAAAACAACAAAGCTCCCTTGGCAGACCGTGATCATTTCTAAGTGCCAATACATACACAAGACTTGATGTACTGCTTTGCAAAGCGTAGCACTTTGTGTTGAATCGAAGTATCCTGTCTGCTGGATCGAAACACTCTGTTGACTTTCTACACAGTCTTCTGAATAGAAGCGGACACTCTGGCTTATGTCACGACTATTTACATATTCTTCGGCCAATCAAAACTGAGGCACGCATTACTGCACGTAATGAGCGGCCCCTTGCGGGAAACTAAAAACGGGTAGTGTCAATTGTCCGTGTTCCCGAGGTCGCATCAATACGGTTGTAGTTGTCTTTGGTATCATCACAATACGTGGTACAATAGCTTTAGTTATGCAAGATGACTATATTAAGTGATAACTGTTTCTATTTCCATGGAGAGGGGGGGGGTGTTTTTATTAAGTGGAGGCATGAAGAATTTACTCTTGTATTTAGATACAAACCGGCTGCTGCGACAACCTGTGCTGATAAGTTCCAGTGGAAGAATAATTGAAAGAGAGACAATATATATATAAGCAAAACACAGTGTTTTCCTGCTGATCATACAACTCCTGAGTAATTACGAAATATAAACTAAATAGTTCTTCACATAAGCATTACTAAGTCAAAATAGGTAAGTGGAAATTATAATTTAATTAAATTTAAAATATTTATTTCCCGCTAGCTAAATGCTGTATGAGGTAATATAATAATTACTTCGCAATAGAGGACCAACGTCAGAAGGTCTCTTTTCAAAATTTTATGGCCTGGCGAATAGTATGCTTTTCTCGCTCTTTACATACATAGCGTGAAATATTATTAGACAATAGGGTATGTGGATACAGTTGTAAAAGCGTGTACTGTCACCAGCATATATAACAGTTGTTTAAACAATTTACACATATTGCTGGGTGCAATCTCCTTAATTGTAGAACCTTTTTTACTGTTTTGCCAACTGCGGTGTATCTAATCAAACCAAATGTGTGGCTCTGTATTTGACAACCCCACGGAACGCAGGATAGACAGAGCCACGCATTTGGTATGATTAGATACACCACAGTTCCACGGATCTGATTATGACTGGGAGATCAGTTGAAACCGGTCATGTGGTAAATAAATAAGCAACTTGGCAAAACAGTAAAAATGGTTCCATAATAGTTGTTTCTGAAGAATACAGCCAATGAGAAATACTTTCAAAGTAGCTGTGTTTCAGTGCCGGTAATTTATGACATTACTAGCTAAAAACCCGGATTTTCCTGGTTATTTATTTATTCTACATTCTACCTTCCCATCCTCTCTTTCCATTCGTCTTTTCCTGCTCATCTCCCAGTTAATCTCCACATTCACGGTAATTTATTTAGTCTATACTCTCCCTTCCCCTCGTCTCTCTCCATTCGTCTTTTCCTCCTCATCTCCCAGTTTATCTCCATATACCCCTCTCTCGGCCCCTTTCTCTCACTCCCCCTCCTCCCTCCCATGTCCTAAGTTAATCTCCCCCACCTTACAAAATTAAGGAACACTCATTTATATCTGTCAACTTTCGTGGCGGCCGATGAAACAGAGTCCTATTTTATTGCAAGATACCCTTTGTCATGGAAGATAAAATATCTTGTGGATTATAAAAACCCTCTTCAAGAAAATATACCATCCTAAGATAATTTCCATGGTAATTGGTAAAAAGTACCCAATGTCAATTGTAAAGGACCCCCTGCCATGCACCATATGAAATATTATGTAGACCGTGACCTTCCTCTTGTTATGAAGTTCAAGTTAAAAAGTCTTTAAAATAGGAATAAAACTGTAGATTAGTCTTAAAGTCTGTAAGTAAAATACCCTCCACCAGACTCCATACGAAATGTTATGTAAATAGTGGTCTTCCCCTTGTTTTCAAGATCAAGTGTGGAAACTTTCATCAAGATCGGAATAAAACTGTAGATTTAGTCCTAGTGGGAACCGTAAGTGAAGTGCCCCTCACTATGCATCATACCAACTTTTTTGGAGACAGTGACCTTTCCCATGTTTTGAAAGTAAGGTGTGAAAAATTTCTTCAAGATGGGAATAAAATTTTAAATTTTGTGGAAGTCCGTGAGTAAGGTACTCTCCGTTATGCATCATACGAAATTTTATGTAGATAGTGGCCTTCCTCTTCTTTTAAAGGCCACATATGCAAAATTTCATCAAGATTGGAACGAAATGTTCAAATGTTTGTAATTCTATGGGACCAAACTACCTTGTTTATTAGTTTCTAGACTTACAAACTACTTAAACTAATGGAAACTAACCTAAGGACAACACTAACATCCATGCCCGAGGGAGGATTCGAACCTACGACGCGGGAGGTCTCGCGATCCGCAACGTGGCGCTCCAGACCGCTCGACTCTTCCCGCGCGGCAGAGTGGAACAAAACTGTTCATTTGTATGTGGACAAATTTATTTTTCATATAAAGAGATGATGACTCGACAAGCGTCGTTTCTCCAAATAAATTGGAATGTCGAAGCCCCACAAACTTATCTTCTGTGGCCAGATTGTAGTGATGGCGTTAGCTTATGAAGTGTACTCTTTCATTATTAGTAATGGAGACCAGAACAAATAATCCTGCGATACTGTACAATCAGAAATGTGTATTTTAAACAAAATAATATAAACATATTTCAGAGTGCTGATTGTATTTGTTATTAAACAATTACTGCTACATCAACAATGCATTGTCATAATGTTTATATACATTTGTATGTATTGTGATTGTCATAACCATCAACATTAACTATTTACAAAATTCAGTTTTCCATTATTACAATTTTCGCAAGGTTTGCTGTGACTTGCCGTGCGGGAGTAGCCGAGCGGTCTGGAGCGCTACGTTACGGATCGCGCGGCCTCCTGCGTCGGAGGTTCGAATCCTATCTGGGGCATGGATGTGCGTGTTGTCCTTAGGTTAGTTTAACTTAGTTTAAGTAGTTTGTAATACTAGGGACTGATGACCAACGTAGTTTGCCCCCATAGAATTACAAACATTTGAACTTTGTACCCTCTGTCGTCAAGATATTCAACTCGCTGACTCGGGTAATACATTTTCGACGGAAAGTAACAAAAACATTCAGCTACGCAGTTATGCCGGTGTGTTGCTGAGGATCGTGAGGTAACATATATTGTTTACCACTGTATTATCGTCTGAGTTGGCATAGTTCGGGTAAGTTACGAAAGGTTATGCATTGTAGAGTAGACTAATATTTTAGTTTGATCCATGTCTTGCAGAACTTTATATAATCGACCAGTGGTTTCACTACCTTCTAACAAAAAACTGTAAACACTCGAGTACTTTTCTCACTTTATACATTAGTTTTATATCTCATTTGTAATATAATTATATAAAATAAAATTGTTTCACAACTCAATTTGGTTCCTTGTGCCACAAAGGGTTATGGTCAGAGTCTATATCTGTCCCTGGATTTGTCTTAAAGTTCAAAACCTGGTTTCTAAATTTGTCTTAGCATTATTAAGTCAATTTGATACCTTCCGGTGTCTCCTGGTCTCTAACTCACGTATACTACCTCTTTGCATGGTGCTTGAAAAAAATGTTTGTGATGATTAAATTGTGATCTGCGCAAAATTCTACCAGGCGACCTCCTCTTTCATTCTTTTGCCCCATTCTATATTCTCCTAATGGTTTTACTTCACTTCTGTTTCCTACTGCTGAGTTCCACCCGTCAAAGACATTCAAGTTTTCCTCGCCCTTAACTCTCTGAATAACTTCTTTTACCTTATCTTACTTTTTTTCATTCTGCTCATCATCGGCGGAGCTAATTGGCATATAAACTTTTACTACTGTAGTCGGTGTTGGCTTCGTGTCTATCTTCACTACGATAATGCGTTCACTATGCTGTTGATAGTAATTTACCCGCTTTCCTATTTTGTTATTTATTATTAAACCTACTCCTGCGTTTCCCTCAACTGATTTTGTATTTATAACTCTATAATCACCTGACTAGAAATTCTGTTCATCCTGACACCGAACTTCGCTTATTCCCGCTATATCGAACTTCAACCTATTCATTTCTGTTTTCAAATTTTCTACCTTATATCCCCAATTAAGAGAGAGAGAGAGAACATTCCAGGCTCCGATATCGTCCGGAGTAGTTCTCACCCGTAGATCCGAATTAAGAACTATTTCACCTACGGAATATTTTACCCGTGAAGACGCCATCATCCTGTATTCATACAGTAGAGCTGCATGTCCTCGGAAAAAATAACGACTGTAGTTTCCCCTTGCTTTCAGCCGTTCGCAGTAGTTGCCTGACAAGCCATATTAGCTGATGTTACAAGGCCAGATCAGTCAATAATCCAGCCCCTGTAATTACTGAAAAGACTGGTGTCACTCTTCCTGAACCTCATGTTACCCCTTTGCAGCGGTTGCACCTACGGTACGTCTATATGTCTTATTAAGGCACGCAAGCCACCCCACCTCGGCAATGTCTGTGGTTCATTGGGGTGGCCAGTAAACAAAGTGTCAGATACCATGACACATCATTCTAGCTAAAGAATACCACAGAACCAATTTTGACAGCTACGAGACAGAAGAGTCTTTACTAACGTGGTTGTCATATGGTGAACTTGTTTGTAGAAAGGTTCGAATATGGGTAAACGTGAATCCTCTTCCGAAGTTGGGGCTACTGTGGACAGTACTGATGCTCCAATAGGTCCATTGACTGTTCGATGATTCCTCACAGAACGATACTTTGCTAACGCTAGATGTAGGCTTTTAATGCGCTAACAGTATGTACAGTATGGATCGGTAAGTTTCCCACTAATCCTAAAAAGTTTGTTTTATTTTATTTTCAAGTACAGTTAAACATCCCTTCACTTTCCACTAACTACTCCTGTATCTGATTACTTCTTAAATACACAAAAGACCAGCAATTTCCTTAGTTCCCACGCTAACGTGGGGCCTCAGAGTTTACTCCTTGTGATTACACACACACACATTCTTCCCTTTACATTGGCGAGCTGATTTTTAATTCTTTACAGGGAATCAGTACACTCTAAGATAAGAATTCCCCTTAAGGAGCCAACCTTGATTTTTGAAGGTGTTGGGACGTTGCGTAACAATCTAGAGTTAAAGAGTCACGATACGTCGATCTTCTCGTACTTGCAACATTAAACATCAAATATCTCCCCCAGTACAGCAACCGGAGAAGATAAATTTCCGACTTGATTTTCTTGCTAAAATCTGATGATGTCTTGTCACAAAGTTGACAGGAATCTCCCGAGTTACAGACTTCGCGAAAAATTTGCATCTGACGACAAAACCCAGCTATAGCAAACATGGTAAGATCTTATTTCGTAACTGTTGTATCAGTATGTACCTTAATGATGAACGAGGACTCTTAATAATTAAAGAAAAGATCTACTTCTCTTTTAATATACTATCCATTACGATACTTAACAAACGCCTGGTGAGATAACACTATACTGACGAAATTGTAAGTCTTATAATGTCAGAAACTTTCCATTCCTTCCTATAACTGTATTAAAAAGCTACTGCCTACATTCGAACCTGCGAATTTCCCCAATGAACCAACTGCTACAAAATGTTCAAAAATGTTTTTAAACATATTTTACCAAACTACTACGGTCATTAGTCTCTAGACTTAAAAACTACTTAAATTAACGTTCACTAAGGACAACACACACACACACACACACCTATGCTCCAGGGAGGACTCGCGCCTTCAGAGGGAACACATCTTGAATCTGAATGATTCAGTCACTTGACATATAGTGGTTATAATGTTTGTATTTCATGAAATGGTGATTACATAATGTTCCTCGAGATCTACAACCAAATAATCAACAAGTATCCAGAATGATATTTTCACTCTAAAGTTTACCGTGCGCTCATGTAAAACTTCCTCGCAGACCAAAACTGCATGCTTGACCGGGATTCGAACTCGGGACATTTACCTTGCGCGGGGAAGCGCTCTATTGACTGAGTTACCCTGCATGCCTCACGGCTAGTCATCACAGTTTTACTTCCGCTAGTACCCCGCCTCCTACCTTCCAAGCTTCACAGAAGCTCATCTGCGAACCTTACAGGAATAGCATTCCTGGAAAAAAGGATATTGTGGAGACATAGCTAAGCCACAGCCTAGGAGATGTTTCCAGATTTATATTTTCAATCTGCAGCGGAGTGTGCGCTGATATGAAACTTCCCTGCAGATTAGAACAGTGTGCGCTCTACCGTCCTGGGTTGGAATCCCGGCCCGGCACACTGTTTTAATCTCCCAGGAAGTTTCACATCAGTGAACACTCCGCTGCAGAGTGAAAATATCGTTCTAGAAGCGTCCCCTTAGCGATGACTAAACCATGTTTCCACAATGTCCTTTCTTCCAGGTGTGCTAATCCGTCAAAGTTCGAAGGAGAGCTTCAATGAAATTTGGAAAGTAGGAGGCAAGGTTTAACGTGCTACATTCTATCTGTAACGACGTTGTCAGTCACATTAAGCACTTGTTAGATATCCAAATGGCTCGCATTTGTTTTGACTGGTGTGTGTATAGTGCCGAAGAAAAGATTTTCAGAAGTGTAGTCTCCCTAGTTACCCGTTCATCTACAGGATATTGTCTATGATGAGTGTCGAGCGATTGATAGACAGTGTTACCTTTTCCCAGAACAGAAACTGTGTTGTAACTCAGTATATGATCTAGAATTGTGGTAGAAACACATGTGTGACAGAGGATTCTAAATCTGTGAATAAATTAATCTTATTTTTTGAGGGACGACTGTTTTAAGTCCTAGCGAACGCTTATATGTTCAAGGTATCTAAAGCATATTGTCGTTACGAGCATGTCGCTCTACCCGTTCTTACTCATTCCACTTTAAGTAGAAGAAACGTTCAACCTGAAAATAACTTTACTAATCGTTTTCCGCCTTGGACCCATTAACAGAAAAGTATACGACCTCGTATCGTAGCGTGAGCTAAGCATCTGTGAAAAGATGTGTCGAGCAGCTCAGAACTTCCTCTCTTCAATTTGATGCCTCGTTCAAGCAGCGTGGGCGTGGGCGGCTGCTTCGCTCGACTCCGCCCCCGCCGCCGCCGCCGCCGCGCTCATGACGTCACGTGCTGCGGCTGCGAAATCCCCGCGGCACGCCACTTCTGCGGACACCGGAAACTGCGAGCTGCGCTTGCAGCTCCCGTGACGAGCGCTACCGCGCCTCAGGCAAATCACAGTGTTCGGTTTGACATAAAACGCAGTGAAAATGGAGCGGAAGATAACTAAAACAAGGATCAATAAAATTTTTCTTAACAAGGTATTCAGATATCATAGTTACCAAATGAAATTTATCTTAAACAACTTGTACTACCGATGTATGAGACAGGGGAAATACCCTCCGACTTCAAGAAGAATATCGTAATTCCAATTCCAAAGAAAGCAAGTGCAGACAAGTGTGAAAATTATAGAACTATCAGTTTAATAAGTCATGGTTGCAAAATACTAACACGAATTATTTACAAACGAATGGAAAAACTTGTGAAATCTGACCTCGGGGAAGGTCAGTTTGGATTTAGGAAAAATGCAGGAACACGGGAGGCAATAGGGTAAGGTGGTACAAGTTCGATATAGGTACAATTCTGATCAACATACATTTTCGCGCCATTTGTCAGTCTCGTAGTGTCTCGTTGTGTGGTATTGTAGCGTAGCAGGTTTCTACAGCTCCTCCTGTCTTTTCCAAGAATACACCACTTTGTGCTATGGAGAGAGAAATTTTTTCCCATTAGAAGGTAAGTGAAGCTACTTAGTCTAACGAGCTCTTATAAATTCTCTATTTAAGGGTGACTAGATTCTCTACCCAAAATGCAATGTTTGGTACAACGAAGTATGCGTTGGTGCCTGAAGGAAAAATTGCTTTTTATGTGGAAGATGCCCTTAGTCAAAATTCTACTAGGAAGTGATCACAATTGTATCTAAATGTTCAAACGTTTGTTAAGCTTAAGGGACTTAACTACGCGGTCTTCAGTCCATAAACTTTCAAACTACTTATGAACTAGCTAATCCTAAGGACGGCACAAATATCCATGGCCGAGGGGGGATTCGAACCCCCGACCGTAGTGGCCGTGCAGACCGTGACTGGAGCGCCTCAGTCCCCTCGGCCACCGCGGCCGGCAGAAAAGACTTCCTAACATTTAAATTAATATTCGATGTTAACAAGTTTCGCTTCTTTAGAAACGCTTTTCTCCCCATAGCCATTCTGCCTTTTATATCTTTTTTATTTCGGCCAACAAAAGTTATCTTGCTACTCAAATAACAAAATTCATATATAATATATAGGGAGCGAAGAGTTATATTCAACCTATATAAAAACCAGACAGCGGTTATTACAGTCGAAGGGCAAGAAAGGGACACAGAGGTTGGGAAGGGAGTAAGACAGGGTTGTAGCCTTTCCCCAATGTTGTTCAATCTGTACATTGAGCAAGCAGTGAAGGAATGGAAGGAGAAATTTTGAGAGGAAATTAAAGTTCAGGGAGAAGAAATAAAACGTTTGCGGTTTGCCGATGACATACTAATTTTGTCAGAGACTGCAGGGTACCTGGAAGATCAATTGAATGGAATGGACAGTGTCTTGAAAGGAAGGTATAAGATGAACATTAACAAGAGTAAAACGAAGATAATGGAATGTAATGTCAGAAAATCAGGAGATGCTGAAGGAATTAGATTAGGTAATGAGACAATAAAAGTAGTAGATGAATTTTGTTATTTGAGTAGCAAGATAACTTTTGTTGGCCGAAATAAAAAAGATATAAAAGGCAGAATGGCTATGGGGAGAAAAGCGTTTCTAAAGAAGCGAAACTTGTTAACATCGAATATTAATTTAAATGTTAGGAAGTCTTTTCTGCCGGCCGCGGTGGCCGAGGGGACTGAGGCGCTCCAGTCACGGTCTGCACGGCCACTACGGTCGGGGGTTCGAATCCCCCCTCGGCCATGGATATTTGTGCCGTCCTTAGGATTAGCTAGTTCATAAGTAGTTTGTAAGTTTAGGGACTGATGACCACGTAGTTAAGTCCCATAAGCTATACAAGCATTTGAACATTTTGATTCTGAAGTCCTTTCTGAAAGCATTTGTCTGGAGTGTAGCATTGTATGGCAGTGAAACGTGGACGATAAGGAGTTCAGACAAAAAGATTATAGAATCTTTTGAAATGTGGTGCTACAGACGAATGATGAAGATTAGATGGGTAGATCACGTGACTAATGAGGAGGTGCTTAACCAAATTGAGGAGAAAAGGAGCTTCTGGCATATCCTGACTAAGAGAAGGGATAGATTGGTAGGACACATTCTGAGACATCAAGGAATTGTCAACTTCGCATTAGAAGGAAGTGTGTGGGGTAAAAATCGTAGAGGGAGATCGAGGGACGAATATAGTAAGCAGATTCAAAAGGATGTTGGTTGCCGAACATATTCCCAGATGAAGAGACTTGCATAGGACAGGGTAGCGTGGAGAGCTGCATCAAACCAGTCTGTGGACTGAAGACCACAACACACTACCGATTACAGTTACACAGAAGTGACAAGAGTCATGGGACAGTGAAACACACAGATACAAATGATGGTAGTGCTAATACGTACATAAGGAATAAATGTCGATGCATCGGCAGACATGTCATTTGTACTCCGCTGATTCGTGTGAGAAGATTTCCGAAATGAATATGGCGGCACGACGGGATTTTTTTATTTGCTAATTAAATAGTTAATTGCTGAAAATAAACAATTAAAGAAGTTTATATATACATATCTTCAAATATATAGTGTAAATCCTACGAGATGTGAAAATTGAGACGTTGTTAACTCATGGTGAAAGACACGAAACTGTTCGTAGGGTCGTAATGCAGAACAGGTGTTCGCCCATACTTGTCCTCTCACTTCGAGTGCTTCTTAATGTGTGAAAATGATCCAAGCAGATAGGATAAGGAAATGCACACGAGCGAAGGTATGCTGGCGGACTGACTTCTGGGTTTTGCACTGCGACTCTACAATTGCAACCTCCCGATTACGTACAAGTTCCGTACTGCTTTCACGACCACGTTTAGATATGTGTCAACCTGAGTACTCAGTTCGTTTATAAAAACCTTATGAAGACCAACAATAATATACTAAAAGTCAGTTAAAAGATAGTAAGGTCTGTGTTGGACTAAAATGATATTCCCAACATAACTAGCCATTCCTGTATCCTGTTGACTAATTTTCAAATTGATGACTGCTAGAAAAACAGTTGTGATTTCAGTCTTGTGCTCAAGATTATTACATTTCCTAGCGAAATTAATAATATTGTTTATTATATGTTTTATGCTGATAAACTGCTCTGGCGCCACTAATAACTGTTGAAAACTTACTGTAATAAATTGCGGTTGACTGTGACGACACAAACGCATAAGTGAATGAAACCTGTTTCGTTCTTGTTAGCAGATCTACTTTGTGGAATTGGTACATAACTCGAAGTTACTTTCAAAGGGCTACTTGAATATACGATGTTGTGACTGGATTATACTTTTAAACCAAGTGCTTCATGCATCTTTCTACATGTAAGATTTAGTTCTGTTATCCCATATGCTTTGATATTATTTAAGTTAGGAGGCCGCGGTGGAGTAGCCGAGCAGTCTAAAGCGTCTCGCTGCGGACCGCGCGGTTGCTCGCCGTGGAGGTTCGAGTCCTCCCTGGGGTATGGGTGTGTGTGTTTGTTGTTAGGTTAGTTTACCTAGGTTTAAGTAGTGCCGCGGTGGAGTAGCCGAGCGGTCTAAAGCGTCTCGCTGCGGAGTGCGCGGTTACTCGCCGTCGGAGGTTCGAGTCCTCCCTGGGGCATGGGTGTGTGTGTGTGTTGTCCTTAGGTTAATTTACCTTAGTTTAAGCAGTTTGTAAGCTACGGACTGGTGACCACGCAGTTTGGTCCGATAGATTTACAAACATTTGAACATTTTCAGTGAGGGGACTAAATTTGCCACGCGAAAAAGTCCGCGCGGTCTCAAACACCCTGTCACGGATTGCGCGGCCGCTCCCGTCGGAGGTTCTTGTCCTCCCTCGTACAAGGGGAGATTGTCCTTATTGTTTTACAGTGATTTAGAATCAATTTATTTTCTACAAGGCACGGACTTATTTCTTTAACTGCATTATTTGATGCTGCATCAGTATTGCCAGCAACATCCTTAACTACCGAACTAGTGTAATCAGCAAACAGAAATATCTCAAAAATACCTGTCACACTTTAACGAATGTAATTTATGTAAATGAGAAATAACGGTAGCCCCATAACAGAACCCTGGGGAACCCCCCACTTCTCTGTGCCCCACTGAGAGAGCATATCACAGCCGTTACCAAAATTTGAGATGATCACCGTCTTCTGTCTGTTACTAAAGTAAGAAGTAAACCAATTGTAAGCTACTCCATTACTCCGTAATGTTCTAACATCTGAAACAATATCTTGTGTTCAACACAATCACTTTTATTAAATCAAAGAAAACGCCTAGCTTCTAACATTTTGATATGAATCCCGCTTTGTTCCACACGATATTCTTATTTCTCTTGTCAGCCACCAAGGCTGCCTATCAGTGGCTGTACCTTTCACTGAGTGTTATAAAGGAAAGCACCTTTCAAAGATCATAAGAAATGTGTGAAGGAAAGCATTATAGTCATCATTTGTGTTATCAGAACTGTAAACATCTTGCCAATCTTGTTCATTAATTTATATCATCCCTCTATTCCAACTGGTTCATCCTTTCTAAATAGTTTCCAATTATATTTAACAAATGTCTGAGCACAAAACCCTTTTATAGTTAAAATGTGTGCATCGTAGTCCGAAAAACCATTCACTTATCCGTTAATAAAATGCTCTTTTAATTATAATTAATATGGTTTTTCTGCTGCCGGCCGCGGTGGCCGAGGTGACTGAGGCGCTCCAGTCACGGTCAGCACGGCCGCTACGGTCGGGGGTTCGAATCCCCCCTCGGGCATGGATATTTGTGCCGTCCTAGTTCGTAAGTAGTTCATAAGTAGTTCGTAAGTTTAGGGACTGATGACCCCGTAGTTAAGTCCCATAAGCTTAAAAAAACATTTGAACATTTTTGTTTTTCTGCTGTTCCCCTGTACTCTCTTCGGAAAGAATACTGTTTGCAACAGTTGATAAGAAACCTTTTAGCATCATCTTCCTTGCAAATTCACTTACGCAATTAATATTTTGTCGTTCCCATAAAGTTAACATAGCACCATCTCTAACTTAAGCATTAAATGTTTTAAAATCAGAGTCAGGGTACTTACTCATAACAACAATTAGAAGTTTAGTTTCATTAAATTCAATCACCCCTGCACAACATTCAAATATATTTGCAGTCCAGTGTTTAGAAACATCGATGGACTTAACTTTAATACTGTTTTTCCCGTATATGGCCACTCCCCCACAATGCAAAGAACTCCTGGAGAAACAGGCAGTTAACTAGTATCCTGCTAAAGGAATCCTCTGAATTGTTACTTTATTTAAGAAGTGTTCTGAAACAGCGATATCATTAGAGTCAACATCTACAAGCAATTCACTGACTTTATCTCTAATACCTTGTATATTTTGGTGAAACATGCTGTTTCCTCTCTAATGTGGATTCGTGATATTTGCCGAACGTGGTTCCTTTGTTAGAGGTACTTCCTTTTCCTATCAATCAGCTGACTTCAGTCTAAAAAAGGTGCGGCTCTAAAACCTACTACCACAGGACGTTTCCCATTATTGATCCCCCCACCCCTCACTACACTGTCACCTATAAGCTATACCAACCTACCCTTCCCATATCTGTTGAGATGCAGGGCATGCGTAGTGAAAACTGACCTGTTGGTAGACTTAACTGGTACCACTGAAATGTGAGCCATGCTTCTCCCATCAGCATCTCCTCGAGCCTGATGTTAATACGCCTGACACTGTGTTACGATAAGGCTGATCATGACGCTGAAACAGTTCCACGAGATGCACGTTTGTGCCACCAGCTTCAGTAGCTATCTTTTCCAGATCACCACCTATATCATACTCTCCATCCCAAGCAAGCCTATTCCCAGCTCCACGCACTTTCACTATCTGTTCCTCTTTCGAAATCTTCCTGATTAGCTCTCCCATGTTAACAGCCAGCTTGTCGAAACCTGCGCAGGGCGTTACAAAGTTGGTGTCCTAGTCTCAGTCCCCAACAGTTTCTGTATCGGCAGGCCTACACCTCTCCCATGCGGTACCAACCAGCAGTACCTTCTTCTTTCTCATTAGCGTTTTATACCGTTTAAAGTTTCCTAAACACCCCTAGGGGGCTCACGGTTCTTTCGTGAGTACGTGCGTGGAGAGCACGGGCCCCGAGCTAATGCAGTCTTCCTTCCTTCTTTACTTCCCGGACCGCATTTCCTTTCCCCCCTCCCCTCCTTTCCTATCCTCACTCCTTCTCCTCCCCATCGGGGGACTGATAACCTCAGTAGTTTAGTCCCCCTATCCAACCAAACAACCCAACCCAAACTTTCCTAAAAGGAGAGGTCTGCTGATTGTTACTTACACCTAAAGTACAGAAAGCTCGTCTCCACTCAACTCTGACAAACCTATTGTACACACGCAATATAAAACTTACCTCAGTTCCGCCTCTTCCTAAAAATGTTCAAATGTTTGTTAAGCTTATGGGACTTAACTACGGGGTCATCAGTCCCTGAACTTACAAACTACTTATCATCTACCTTATACTAAGGACATCACAAATATCCATGCCCGAGGGGGGATTCGAACCCCCGACCGTAGTAGCCGTGCAGACCGTGACTGGAGCGCCGCCGTCCGCGGTGGCCGAGGGGACTGAGGCGCTCCAGTCACGGTCTGCACGGCCACTACGGTCGAGGGTTCGAATCCCCCCTCGGGCATGGATATTTGTGCCGTCCTAGTTCGTAAGTAGTTCATAAGTAGTTTGTAAATTTAGGGACTGATGACCCCGTAGTTAAGTCCCATAAGCTGTACAAACATTTGAACATTTTTTGAACTGGAGCGCCTCAGTCCCCTCGGCCACCGCGGCCGGCCGCCTCTTCCTGATGATCCCATTCCGCAGGCCCTCTCCTCAACCTATCTAATTCCTCCTTTGCGTTCTGCAAGTGCACCTAAAGGGCACAGATCTTACGCTCCTGTTCTTCTATTAACTTATTCATGCTGCATAACCTGCAATTCCAGGAGATGATTTCGTAGATTGCCCGCTGGCTTTCCCACTGCACTCTCTCCGTACAAATCTCACACCATAACCCACTACTCGCGAACCTGCGGAAGAGCCAACACTTTTCAATCATGGTAAAATTTTACAATACTAAGTAACAAACTAAAATATAAATGCTTTCTTATTTCTGAGACTACGATATTATAAAATTTCAATGGAAATCCTAATTTCACTCTATTAATAAAGTGACTACTACTGTTAACAGTATAAATCTGCAACGGATAAAATTATAATAGAAACTTCAAGTTCACAGTTGTCTAAAACAAAAAACAAATCGAGCGCCACCTGAGACACCATCAAAACTGAACACGTGAAAACACAAAAAGTTGATGGATACAGTAAGCGAAAGTTACTCCAACCGCTATTACACCAAGAACAGTAAGAAACACCGGTTAAAAGTAACTAACTTCAATTACTAACTGCCGTGCACTAACTCTTCTTCAAAGGTACAGTTGTAATAATTAACTATAAGGCACAAAGAAGGTATAGGAACTTTGCTTTCGTTGACCGCTACAGCTGTAACTGCACACCGAGAAATGTAAACACGGGGCTGAGCCTCAATGTACGGCGTGCATAGACTTGCAGTAGGGGATTTCTCAAAAAGTTCAAATGTAACTAAACCTGAGGCACCAAACAGCCAAAAGTTACACCACTTACACTAACTTATACTAAGGACGACACTCACAGCCACTCTCGAGGAAGGATTCGATCCTCCGACGAGAGTGGCCGCGCAATCTGTGACATAGCGCCTCAGATCGTGTGGCTATTCCCTCGCGGCGGGGAAGTGTCATATTCCTAGTCATCCACGGTTGGTTTGATGACCATGTCGATGAAATTCACGACCTCTTTGACGTATGAAGTAGTTGGGTTTGTTCAAAAAATGTTCAAATGTTACTGAATCTATGGGACTTAACTGCTGGGTTGTTAGTCCCTAGCTTACAAAGTACTTGCCGCGGTGGAGTAGCCGAGCGGTCTAAAGCGTCTCGCTGCGGAGCGCGCGATTGCTCGCCGTGGAGATTCGAGTCCTCCCTGGGGCATGGGTGTGTATGTGTTATCCTTACGTTAGTTTACCTAGGTTTAAGTAGTTTTTAAGCTACGGACTGATGACCACGCAGTTTGGTCCGATAGATTTACAAAAATTTGAACAAAGTACTTAGACTAAGTTAAACTAACCTAAGGACAACACACCCATGCCTTCCCGAGGGAGAATTCGAACCTCCGACGCGGGAGGCCGCGCGATCCGTAACATAGCGCTCCAAACCACCCGAGTACTCCCGCGCGGCTCGGGTTTGTTAATTATTAATCAATATAACTTGTACTAGAAACACATACACAAGCACACATTTGTCCAGTAACATTAAAGAAACAGACGTTGTTTTCCCAAGATAAATTGTGTAAAAATATTTTTTATGTAGTATAGTATTATATGGATCTATCTCATGGATGATTCCGATCGGTTTGATTGTGAATTAATCCTCTAATTAATGATTAACACAGTGTTTATTTCGCAACATCAACATGTAATTCCTCATACTGCTATCTAGGTTTAAGTTTTACGTGATCTCCATAAATCGCGTACTATGAGGTCGTGTTGATGCATCTAAACCCTAATGACCTCGTCATCGACAGGTCGTTCAGTCTTTATTTTCATCTTCCTTCTTTAAAAAATCTAAAGTAACATGAAAGTTGGAGTATGTGGTACGCTTCCATGAGAGGTGTCACCGTACAAATCTAGTGTTAGACAACTTGCGGCTAGCGTCACTTTTTCTATATGTTCAAATGTCTGTTAAGATTATGAAACTTAACTGTGGGGTCATCAGTTAGTAAACTTACAAACTACTTATGAAGTAACTTATGGCCGGCCGCGGTGGCCGAGGGGACTGAGGCGCTCCAGTCACGGTCTGCACGGCCACTACGGTCGGGGGTTCGAATCCCCACTCGGGCATGGATATTTGTGCCGTCCTTAGTCTTAGCTAGATCATAAGTAGTTTGTAAGCTTAGAGGCTGATGACCCCGTAGATTTACAAACATTTGAACTAACTTATGCTAAATACAGCACAAACACCCATGCCCGTGGGGGGATTCGAACCCCCGACGGGAAACGGCCTCTCGCATTGGAGATAGATCGTCAATGCACTCGACCACTCCGCCGCGGCACTTTTTCTATATCGTGGTATCCAGAGCCACCCCCATGAACCACAGACATTGCCGAGGTGGGGTGGATTGCGTGCCTCAACGATACAGATAGCCGTACCGTAGGTGCAACCACAGCGGAGGGGTATCTGTGGAGAGGCCAGACAAACGTGTGGTTCCTGAAGAGGGGCAGCAGCCTTTTCAGTAGTTATAGGGGCAACAGTCTGGATGATTGACTGAGCTGGCCTTGTAACATCAGCTAATGTGGCCTTGCCACACAGCTACTGCGAACGGCTGAAAGCAAGGGGAAACTACAGCCGTTACCGTTCCCGAGGACATCCAGCTCTACTGTATGAACATATGATGATGGCATCCTCTCGGGTAACATATTCCGGAGGTAAAATAGTCCCCCATTCGGATCTCCGGGCGGGGACTACTCAGGAGGATGTGATCATGAGGAAAGACAATGCTGGCATTCTACGGGTCGGAGCGTGGAATGTTAGATCCCTTAATCGAGTAGGAAAATTAGAAAATTTAAAAAGGGAAATGGATAGGTTGAAGTTAGATATAGTGGGGATTAGTGAAGTTCGGTGGCAGGATGAACAGGATTTCTGGTCAGGTGAGTACAGAATTATAAATACAAAATCAATTGGGGGTATCACAGGAGTAGGATTGATAATGAACAAGAAAATAGGAATGCGGGTAAACTACTATGACCAGCACAGTGATCGAATTATCATTGTCAAGATAGATACGAAGCCAACACCGACAACAGTAGTACAGGTTTATATGCCAACTAGCTCTGCCGATGATGAGGAAATCGAAGAAATATATGAGGAGCTAAAGGAAATTATTCAGACAATTAAGGGACAGGAAAACTTAATTGTTATGGGAGACTGGAATTCGGTGGTAGGACAAGGAAGGGAAGGGAAGATAGTAGGTGAATATGGTCTGGGCAAAAGGAATGAAAGAGGAAGCCGCCTGGTAGAATTTTGCACAGAACATAATTTAGTTATAACAAACACCTGGTTCAAGAATCACAAAAGAAGGTTGTATACGTGGAAGAGACCAGGAGACACCGGAAGATACCAGATAGATTTTATAATGGTAAGGCATAGATTTCGGAATCAGGTTCTACAGTGTAAGACGTACCCAGGGGCAGATATAGACTCTGACCATAACTTGTTGGTTATGAACTGTAGGCTGAAACTAAAGAAACTACAAAAAGGTAGGAAAATAAGGAGATGGGACCTGGATAAACTGAATGAACCTGATGTTCTTAAGAATTTCAGAGGGAGCTTTAGCCAACAATTGACAGAAACAGGGGAAAATAAAACAGTAGAGGAGGAATGGGTAAAATTGAGAGATGAAATAGTGAAGGTAGCAGAGGACAAAATAGGTAGGAAGGAAAGACCTACAAAAAATCCTTGGCTATCACAGGAGATACTAAATTTAATCGATGAAAGGAGAAAATATAAAAATGCAGTAAATGAAACAGGCAAAATAGAGCACAGACAACTAAGAAATGAGATTGACAGGAAGTGCAAAATGGCTAAGCAGGAGTGGCTAGAAGGCAAATGCAAGGATGTAGAAGAATGTATAAATAGGGGAAAAATAGATACAGCCTACAGGAAAATAAAAGAAACATTTGGAGATAAGAAAAACAGCTCTATGAATATCAAGGACACTGATGGAAAACTAGTTCTCAGCAAAGAAGGGAAAGCTGAAAGGTGGAAAGAGTATATAGAGGGACTCTACAAAGGAAATGAACTTCGAGACAATATTGTAGGAAGGGAAGAGGATGTAGATGAAGATGAAATAGGAGATACTGTACTGAGAGAAGAATTTGACAGAGCCCTGAAAGACCTAAGTCGAAACAAAGGCCCCTGGAGTAGATGATATTCCCTCAGAGCTACTGAAGTGTCTGGGAGAACCAGCCATGACAAAATTGTTTCACCTGGTGTGTAAGATGTATGAGACAGGTGAAGTACCCTTAGACTTTAAGAAAAATGTTATAATCCCCATCCCTAAGAAAGCAGGTGCAGACAGGTCTGAAAACTACAGAACCATCAGTTTAATAAGTCATGGCTGCAAAATATTAACGCGAATTATATACAGAAGGATGGAAAAGCTGGTAGAAGCCGACCTTGGGGAAGATCAGTTTGGGTTCAGGAGAAAGGTAGGAACACGGGAGGCAATACTCACTTTACGGCTTATCCTAGAAGATAGATTAAGAAAAGGCAAACCTACATTTCTAGCTTTTGTAGATTTGGAGAAGGCTTTTGACAATGTTGATTGGAATAAACTCTTTCTAGTTCTGAAGCAAGCAGGAGTAAAATGTAGGGAACGTAAGGTTATTTACAACTTGTACAAAAACCAGACAGCGGTTGTCAGAGTTGAAGGGCATGAAAGGGATGCAGTGGTTGGAAAGGGAGTAAGACAGGGTTGTAGTCTTTCTCCATTGTTGTTCAATTTGTACATTGAGCAAGCTATAAAGGAAAGCAAGGAGAAATTTGGAGAAGGAATTAAAGTTCAGGGTGAAGAATTAAAAACATTGCGTTTTGCCGACGACATAGTAATTCTGTCAGATACAGCAAAGGACCTGGAAGAGCAATTGAACGGAATGGACAGTCTGCTGAAAGGTGCATATAAGATGAACATTAACAAGAGCAAAACTAGGGTAATGGAGTGCAGTCTAAGAAAATCAGGTGATGCTGAAGGAATTAGATTAGGTAACGAAGCAATAAAGGAGGTATATGAGTTTTGTTAGTTGGGCAGTAAAATAACAAATGATAGTCGCTGTACAGAGGATATAAAATGCAGAATGGCAATGGGTAGAATAGCGTTCTTGAAAAAGAGAAATTTGTTAACATCGAATATTGATTTAAACCTAAGGAAGTCCTTTCTGAAGGCATTTGTATGGAGTGTTGCCTTGTATGGGAGTGAGACATGGACGATAAACAGTGCGGACAGGAAGAGGATTGAGGCTTTTGAAATTTGGTGCTACAGAAGAATGCTGAAGATTAGGTGGGTGGATCGCGTAACTAATGAGGAGATACTGAACAGAATTGGGGAGAAAAGGAATTTCTGGCATACCTTGACTAAAAGAAGGGATAGATTGGTAGGACACATTCTTAGACATCAAGGAATTGTGAATTTAGCGTTGGAGGGAAGTGTGTGGGGAAAAAATCGCAGGGGAAGACCAAGAGATGGATACAGTAAGCAGATTCAGACAGATGTAGGTTGTCGTTCTTATGTGGAGATGAAGAGGCTTGCTCAGGATAGGGTATTGTGGAGTGCTGCATCAAATCAGTCTCCGGACTGAAGACCACAACAACAACAACGGTATCCAGAGATCGATTCCTGCTCGTGTCGAAAATCCTCTTCCTTCGAGTATTGGCTTCCTGTGTTGTCCTAATCATTTATTCACATCTTCACCGACGCACAAACCGACGAATCTGACTCAAACATGAAGTCGCACAACAAGTGACTGAACAACCCTGGCTGGTAGCTCCCGGCCAATAATGCCAAAGCATCAATTTAGTAAACAATAACGACCGACTGAGAGATAGAGTGGATCGCATAACATCAGTGCTCCTCAAATAAGAACTAATGAATTAGTTTTCGTCGTATTGGTAGTATCTGCACATTTAGTGGCCGGTACGTGAGGTAAATGGATGCGGCCCGACGTTCTGTTCGGGTATTCGTTGGTCTTGTGATGCGGGCTTAAATGAAGGAACACGTAATGTGGTGACGTCACGTGACGTAACGTAACGCGCGGTTCTGGCAGGGGGAACGAGAAGGAAGGGGCGCCGCGGGTGTGAATGGCCGTCGGTGGAAGCGGCCAGGCGCGGTGTGCTAAGAGGAGCAGGGAACTTTCCGAGCCATCACGCGCTGTGTTTACCGCGCCCGCCTGCCCGCCAGCACGTACCGCCAAGGCTGCCACCTCCATACCCCTCCTCCCACTTCCGGCACCGCAAGCTCTGCTTTCCTCCTCCGATGAACGGCATTTTTTTTCCTTTGTGCTGCGTCGCTTTCGCACCTCGTATCCTCAGTAGTAACATTGTGGATCAAATATTTTGACACAATTCGTGTACAACTTACTGAATGACATACCTCGACAGCCCTGTAACCTGTGGTTCAAATGTTCAAATGTTTGTAAAGTTATGGGACCTAACTGCAGTGGCCATCATTCCCTACACCTACAAACTACTTGAATTAACTTGTCCTAAGAACAACACACACGCGCGCGCGCGCGCGCACATACACACGGGGGAGGACTCGAACCTCCGACGGCGAACAGCCGCGCGTACCTCAGCAAGGCGCGCCTAAGCACGCACGGCTGTTCCTGTCGCAGCTAACCTATGGTCCATAAACAAGTTGTATATATGACGTGTGATCAAAGAGTAACGTAATTTTTGTTTTTATTAAAAAACTATTTATCATTCATCATCAACTTTTCCCATTGAACGTAATCCCGCTAAGATATATTGCACTTGGCCAACGCTTTTTCCAATCCCTGAAGAACTTCTGAAACTCATTTTTCGTTATAGTGTTCAGCACCTTCAGTGCATTGTTTTTATCTCAACAACTGTGACGAGCCGGCCGCGGTGGCCGAGGGGACTGAGGCGCTTCTGTCACGGTCTGCACGGCCACTACGGTCGGGGGTTCGAATCCCCCCTCTGGCATGGATATTTGCGCCGTCCTTAGTATTAGCTAGTTCATAAGTAGTTTGTAAGTTTAGGGACTGATGAACCCGTAGTTAAGTCCCATAAGCTCTACAAACATTTGAACATTTTTGAACTGTGACGAAACGACGTCCATTCATGATTCTTTTCACCTTAGGGAATTCAAAGAAGTCTTACGAAGCCATGCTGGTCTCGTAGAGTAACTGAGACAACATTAGGGTTTTGTATTTTGCAAAGCACTGATGTGTCAATGGAAGAATTCTTCTGATGAAATTACCGGGACAGGTTTTGTCAAAATTCCTGTCGTTTCCTTCGGACTGCTTCATAATAAATTTCCGAGAAGTATTCCTTATTGACCATCCGACCATAATATGGGAACTCATAATACATAATCCCTTTTGAAGTAAAACACAATGGACTTGCATTAAGGAAGGACATTTGGCCATCCAGATTTAGGTTTTCCGTGATTTCCCTAAATTACTCCAGGGACCGAGAGAGGTGGCGCAGTGGTAACGCACTGGACTCGCTTTCGGAAGGATGATGGTTCAAATCCACCTCCAGCCATCCAGATTTAGGTTTTCCGTGATTTTCCTAAATCACTCCAGGCAAATGCCGGTATGGTTCCTTTCAAAGGGCACGGCCGATTTCCTTCTACATCCTTACCCAAAACTTCTAGCGTAAGCTCCGTTTCTAATGACCAAGCTGTCGACGGTACGTTAAACCCTAAGCTTCCTTCCTTAATTACTCCAGACAAATGTCGATATGGTTCCTTTGAAAGATCTCGGCCGATTTCCTTTCCCATCCTTAAACAACCCGAACGTAAGGTCTGTCCCTAATTACCACGCCGTCGACGGACGTTAAACATCAATTTTCCTTCCTTTGCTTCTGAATTGCAATCAAAGAAAACAGTGAGAAGAACCTTTGCATGTGATCGAACTTCAAGAATTTCTTTTTTTTTTTTTTCCTATCTTGGCTTTTCAGGCAGTTTCCAGTGGGATGACAGGGCTTCGGTTTCTACGTCTTACCTTCGTTTCGTCACCTGTTACAACCTGCTTTAGAAGTTACGGAACTTTAACAGCTTCATTATGCAATTTCTGATCGGTGTTTACATGTCTCTTTGTGTCGAAATTCGAATTCGCTACTACATATTTCTCACATCTGGAAAAAAATATTTGCCGTGAGCAAGAGAATATGTCTCTGACAGTAATTTGACGATTTTTGAGAACAACTTTCTTACTTACTTCGCATTGTCGTCAGTGGGTATATGGTGGGGCACTCGTCGCCCTCAACTTTTTCTGCAACTACAACTGATAAACTCTTGCACTACTCATAGTAGATTCATTAATGCGGTGGTGCATTTTATTCCACTTTTCAAGCAAAATTTATTACTAATTATTTTACTCATCTTTTTAGATAGTAAAAAATGTCTAAACACTCAGAAACAATGCAAACGCAGGCTTCCGCGGCTGTTTTCACTATCAATAAAATTCTTCCGGGTATGAGGCCACGTAGTCATTTTATAAACTCTACGACGTTTCGGCCACTGTTGCAGGCGGCCTTCATCAGGGTCTGTGTCTGACTGCTGAATATACAATAGCTTGGGGTTTATATAGCAGCGGATGAGGGAGAGGAAGGGGGACGTTGGTTTTCCTTTATTGGTGGTTATATTATTACACGCCATTGGTGGAAAGCGGCAATGATGAAAAACAAGCCTTCATATGAAAAATAAGCCTTTAAAACACCAATCATCATTGCCACTTTCCACCAATGGCGTGCAATAATATAACCACCAATAAAGGAAAACCAAAGGCCCCCTTCCTCTCCCTCATCCGCTGCTATATAAACCCCAAGCTATCGTATATTCAGCAGTCAGACACAGACCCTGATGAAGGCCGTCTGCAACAGTGGCCGAAACGTCGGTAGAGTTTATAAAATGATGACGCGGTCTCATACCCGGAAGAATATTATTGACACTCAGAAACAAGTATAACATTTTCGACTGTTAAAAACAGACAATATTCAAAACAGCGGGACAGGAACTTGTGTACCAGCAAGGCAAAACAAAATTGAAATCGGATGTATAAAGCCCGCGAAATTAAATAAATAAACAAAACAAAAAGTTACTTTTTGATCACATCTCGTATTAGAATTCTTATATCATTAGATGTACATAGAGTATGATATCGAACTCTACTGTTAGAGGTTGAAGAGATTTGTTTGTTAGTCAAAGAAATGCGTAATCTTCAGTGTTTTTAGGGTTAAAACAGATAATAAAGTATGCAAAAACTTGACCCCCAAACATGGACAAATCCGTCTGCAAGATAACTAAGAATGTGTTTATGCACCACTAATGTGTTTAACGTTCCAGTCACAACGTACTCATTAGAGATGGACAACAGGTTCTAATTCTTTTGTTAAGAATGGGGAAGGAAATCGGCCGTACCCGTTCAAAGCAACCATCCCGGAATTTGCCTGAAGGATTTAGGGAAATCACGGAAAACTTAAATCTGGATGATCGGAGGAGGGTATGAACCGCTGTCCTCCCACCACCTCGACCAGTATGGGCATCCTGCGTCCACGGTATTACCTTCTATATGACGCTATCACGATGCCATTTTTCAATTCTCACCCGCACATGGCATAAATCTTCACGAACTGAGTAACTTTGACATATTTCTGGGACAACCACATTCGATTTGTCCACGAAATAGTACGCGTGAAACTAGCTGGGGCCTAATCACTGGTCCAGTGCCAGTATTCGGCACATTAAGGTGACACTGCGGGTTCTAGCCAAAATCGCTGACGTCAGTATATCACAGCATCAGTATTTCTGGAATTCGTCGCTCCCCACCTCTTTCCGGGATGCTAGTTTTTTATCCATCAATCCCTCCCCATACTCTTATGGCAGCGGCTTTACTTGAGTGCTACGACGTCATGGTACTGTCCGCCAATCGATGCGGGGTCGCAAAACACTGACATTTCTGCTAAAGCTGCGCAATCTAGGCCACCCACAGCTCTAGAAATTGCAATTAGGATAATTAGACTGCGTGGGCACCATCATTTACTCTCTGTAATTCTTATTAAGAAGATGAAATGCCAGCAGGCTTAAGCCAGGCAGAATAAGAAGAGTGACAGCAAGTAATTGCCCGTTCTTTCGTCTCTTAGCGATTCTTTCGTCTCTCTAGCGAGAGGATCGTTGTGCTTTTTATTGTAACAACTACTCTCGGGATTATTTAAACAACTCACTTCCCTTGAGATCAAAGAATGTAAATTACATTAAAAATATTGATGCGCAAGTTCAGCATCTAATGTTGTGCGGTAGTGTAACTGATTCGTATTAACAAATAAGAGCAATATTCACAGTGGATGGTGTCATAGTGCCTGACATGCAATATACAATTAACGAATTTAGAACTTTTTTTTCTTTTAAACATAGTCGTGATCCAATGCCGGCTGGGGATACACAGGAAGAAGGTGTACCCGGTGCAGTCTTACTGGACCCCGTATCCTTGAATGTTACCAGTACACACAAAGGACCGTGGAATATATGCCACTTGAACAGCAATTGCCACGAATGCGAACCGCTAGTTCGGTGTCAATGACGAAGTGAAAGCAAGAGAAGTAAGTCCATATGGAAACAAGTAGGTTTTGTCTCCTACAGACATCTTCAACAATGTTCTCTGAATATTGTGTTCCGAAACACTTGTACCTGCACCAACATTATATTCCGTCGTCAAATCGGCTACAGATCTTGGCCATTGCTGCTTTAAAGAGAGGACAAGAGGTGTGAACTACAAAAACACATAGTCACGTCTTCATTTTTTCAGGGTTTTTCAACCACTTCTCGTAGCAGAACATCTGTGGCACTGACATCCCGAACAGCTTCTTTCCGATATGATCGCCAGCAGCGCTGGGGAATGTCAATCTGTTCTTTTTGACAGCTGAGTCTTAATTTTCGACCCCTATCGTATGTGGAACAATTTCTTGTTGTCATTTGCTTAGCTTATACTCTATTCAACAGACTGAACATTATGACCGTCTACCAAAGAGGCACTGATAACAGCGGCGATGAGTCTTGGCATGGAAGCAATGAGGCCTTAGTAGATCGCTGAAGAGAGTTGACATCACATCTGCACACACGTCACCTAAATCACCTAAACTTCTGGGAGGGAGCGCAGTGATCTCTAACGCCACGTTTAGTCACGTCAAATATGTGTTCGATCGAGTTCAGATCTGCTGGGTAGCGGGTAGGGGGGGGGGATATCACTACATCACTACTCTCTGTTCCTCGAACCACTCCGGCATAGTGCTTGCTCTTGCTTCAAAATGCCACTGCCGCTGAGAAACATGATCGTCGTGATGTAAAAGTGGTCTGTATCCCGTATACATTTCTTGGCCGGCACGGTGCCTTGCACGAGCCTCATGGGACACACGTGAATATTCCCGAGAGCATTACTGAACTATTGCCAGCTTGACTCCGCCCGCAGTACAGTTTCCAAGGAGCTATTCCTCTGGAAGACGACAGATTCGCCCCGTCCCATCGCTATCTCTGCCACTTCGCAAACGTCCATTGACGATGCCGAGCGAGTGGAAACAAAATGGACTCGCATTTACGAGTACGGCGCTTCCTACCCGCCTCCGGCCATCCTGATTTAGGTTTATGGTGATTTTCCCAAAATGAATCCAGGCAAATGTCTTTCAAAGGGCACGGCCGATTTCCTTTCTCATCCTTCACAAAACATCAACCTGATTGTGTGCTCCATCGCTAATGAGCACGATGTCGACGAGGCGTTAAACCCTAAGCTTCCTTCCACGTGCCCATTTCAGATGTAGTGCCGATGTCGTGGTGTCACCACTGGCGCATGCATGGGTCGTCGACTACGAAAGCGCATCGTTAGTTTTCGGCACAATGTATGTTCAGACACGCTTCTATTCTGCCCAACATTACAGGCTTATGTTAGTTGCGTCACAGTTCGCCGCCTGTTCTGTCTTGCCAATCTGCCTAGCCTACGACATCCGAAAATTGTAATGAGTGATGGCAGCCTAACCCCTCGACGTTTTGATGTGGGTTTCCATGGCCCACCACTTGTTGAAGAGATTCACCAATAGCACTTATCGAACACCCGACCGCGACTAGTCGTGCAGTTTCCAAAATGATGTCGAGCCTCCGGGACATCACAGTCTACCCTGGGTCGCATGGGGACAGACCGCTCATTCGTGCCCTTTACACCGTGCGCGTGTCTGACTAGCAGTCATTCCTCATCAGGTGACGCTGCTATCGGTACATCGTTACCTCGATAGTAGGTTGATGGTTATAATGTTCTGGCCGATTAGCGTATATCCTATGTCACTGTATATTTCGTTCTGGATTCGGAACACCCGTTCGCTTATTGGTAGTAACACTAAAAGTGGGCCTTTGCCATCGTCTTTTGACACCTCGAAATTTAAATGAAAAGAACGGCTTAACTATTCATCTGACACGAAAATTGAATAACCGAATTTTTAGAGGAGAAAATTCTCTACAACTTTGCTCTCTTATGTTTTTTTTTTCATATCTCGTATCGTTTTAGAGATATGTCCAAAAATAACGGCGATTTTGGAATGTCTGTCTGTCCGTAACGTGTTCCCTGTTTTTAAGACGAATCGTTCAACCGATCAGCACCAAATTTTACAGACATAATTTTAGGCCGCCAGAGAAGAGAACCTCCTTTTTCCAAATTTTTCGGACAAAAACAAAACGGTAGTAACTCCCAAAACAGCCGTTTTTAATATAATTGTAATTGTAAATGAACCGTTCATCTGTCACGAAAATTGAATAACCTAATTGGTAAAGGGGAAAATTCTTTACAACTACGCTCTATAATGTTTTTTTTCATATCTTGCATCGTTGCCGAGATATTTGACAAAATAACGGCGATTTGACGATGTCTGTCTGGCTGTAACGTGTTTCCACTTTTTAGGTCGAACCGTTCAACCAATCGACACCAAATTTTACTGACATAACTGTTGGCTACCAGAACCTCGCTTTTTGAAATATTTCGGACAAGAAATACGTCAGTAATACAAAAAAGCCGTTTGTAATGTAATTTTAATTGCAAATAAACCGTTCATCTGACGCGAAAATTGAATAAACTAATTTGTAGAGGAGGAAATTGTCTACAACTTTGTTCCCTTTTTTTCATATCTCGTATCGTTTGAGAGATATTTGCAAAAATAACGGAGTTTTGACACCCTCCATTGAATTAACGAAAACCAGTCGTTCGGAGATGTCACGTGACATTCCTCGCCCCAGAACTCAAATGTTCAAATGTTTGTTAAGCTTATGGGACTTAACTACAGGGTCATCAGTCCCTAAACTTACAAACTACTTATGAACTACTTACGAACTAGGACGGCAAAAATATCCATGCCCGAGGGGGGATTCGAACCCCCGACCGTAGTGGCCGTGCTGACCGTGACTGGAGCGCCTCAGTCACTTTTTTTTTTTTTTTTTTTTTTTTTTTTTTCATGTGGTACATCTATGGTTTGCGGTCGTTCGTTAGTTATTTCGTGGTTGTTCGTTGAATGGTTGGCTCAGCTTTTTTATTACAGAGGGCGTTCAGCCCCCTGACCGGGCGCGCTGAGCCACGGCGCCCGGCGTCACTTCGGCCACCGCGGCCGGCGCCCCAGAACTCTCTCTGGCATACATCATCTTGCGATGCACATTTGATGATTGTCTTATTGTAACTTACGTGTTGTCATTTCAAAGCAATGGTGCACTGAATAATTAACAAAAACACGTCGTTCTTCGTACGATAAACGATAATCAAGTATCTACAAATGCCATCAGTTAACAACGACCATCAATAGTATGAGAATACTTACGAATACTCCGATCAAAATAAACCATACGAAAATCATTGACAAAAGTTACTTTTCTCTTTTATGGAAATTCTCCTCGTCGTGTTTTGTGTGAACTAATACAAAATGTTCAAATGTTTGTAAATCTAACGGACCAAAATGCGTGATCATCAGTCCGTAGCTTACAAAGTATTTAAACTAATGTAAACTAACCTAAGGACAACACACACACCCATGCCCCAGGATGCTCGCCGTCGGAGGTGCGAGTCTTCCCTGGGGCATGGGTGTGTGTGTTGTCCGTAGGTTAGTTTACCTTAGTTTAAGTAGTTTGTAAGCTACGGACTGATGACCACGCAGTTTGGTCCGATTGGTTTACAAACATTTGAACATTTGAACATGCCCCAGGGAGGACTCGAATCTCCGACGGCGAGCAACCACACGCTCCGCAGCGAGGCGCCTTAGACCACTCGGCTACTCCACCGCGGCGGACTAATACCATTCTCTCATAGTTCGTACATACGTACTGTGAGACTATCGTCAGTATTTTAGTAATCCGTTGATGAACCAAACAGTAGAGACAGATCGCCCCATCCACGAAAAAATATAGAATCTTTATATGTGAACATTAAGTCTGCGGGTGTTTGAACTTGAAACACTCGAAAAGTAGCCGGTAAAATGACTTGAAATTCTGTCAAAACATTCCATTTTTCCTGGAGAAGTTATTATTTCCATTCATTTATCTTTTGCATTGCATGACTGCATTCAATCACGCAGTGGACAGTGTTCGTAATGCTGTATTTTGCCACGTTTTTGTATGCCAGCGTTGTTAGCAATGGTCCCTATTCCCCTGTTTTATCGAGGCTAGACTCAGCTTCACATATTTGGTTCTTCGCTGTGGGCTACTGTTTTGTTGTGCGTTTATGCATCAGTGCATTTAACACAGAAATTCTCCTGCAAGCTGTGACATAAAACCGATACGCTAGAAGGCATATTAAAATTAATTATCTGTTTCACTTAATTACCTTTCTCAATCATCTTTCTGTATTAAAGCCCCTGTCGCTGAACGAGCCTTCAAATTATTGGAAAACAGAATGTGCTCATTTATTTTTAAATTAACTACACGACAAATTACTGTCGATGTTTATTTCAGTCCTTTGGTGAAGTAGGGTATTAAAGGAACCGCTTACCTTGTTTTCCACAAATAAATTCCATTTACGATATACGATATCCGTTTTATTTTTTATTTTTATAACAGAGAGATTCAGGTGTTCTTTCTTCCCGCGCGCTATTCGAGAATGGAATGGGAGATAAATAGTATAATAGTAGTTCGATGAACCCTCTGCCAGGCACTTAAATGTGATTTGCAGAGTATCCCATGTAGATGTAGATGTAGATACTGTTGAACCACTCTCGTATTATTGTAATTGAGTTCCGCATAAAGATGACGTTTAAAGATACAGATATAAAATTTGATTTAAAGAGTTATAACCTGAAAATTTCCTCAGCAGAATATTCTCACTTATTTGTAATGCCACCAAAGGTACAAAGTTTTCAATGGGCTTATTATTACATGCACAATAACCGTGTATTTGTCAGATTAAACCGTACACAAACACCAACAGTTAACCTTGAAATGTTCAAATTCAAATGTTTGTAAATTGAAGGGACCAAACTGCTAAGGTCATCGGTTCTCAAACTGACTAACTATTTAAACTAAGGACAACAATCATACCCACACTTGAGGGAGGACTCGAACCTCATATCGAAAGCAGCCGTTCAATCCTAGCATAGCGCCTTAGATCACGCGGCCATTCCAACGCGACTTAACCTCCAAAACTATGTGTTTGTAGATAGGGTTTCTTACTAGAAGAGCGCTTACGATCAAAGCACGGGAATAGATTATTTCGTCCACATGGTCGCAACGGAGCAGTTTCAACAGTTTTCAACCTGTATACTAACTTTCATTGTTCATAAGCCACCCACATAGACTTACTTTCACACATACTTGCAGAACGGTATTATTTAATGTTTTCGAGCTCTTAATGTTGTTAAGCCGTGACTGGACATGTTTTAAGCGGCCCTTTTGTCGCCCAAGTTCCGTAGGAACGAAGGAAGTAATATAAAGCTCTAAAGTCCCGCATTCTATATGTTCATTAGGAACAGCCACTGTGGATGTGCAAGTTGTTCAGCGGCAAAGGCGAATAAATTCAAAACGTTCTGACTTGAGATGGCATCAGATGAACCATGCGCTCTCGGCTGTATATATCGAAAACCGATCGAGGTGGCCCAGTGATTATGACAATGGACTCACATACCGGAGGACGGTGGTTCAAATACGCCTCTGACTATCCAGATATAAGTTTTCCATGATTTTACTAAATCACTCCATGCACATGCAAGGATGGTCTTTTGAAAGGGCATGCCCGAGTTTCTTCCCCCTCCTTAAATAAATAAAAATCCGAGCCTATGTTACGTCTCTAACGACGACGCTGTCGATGGGACATCAAACCTTAATCTTTCTTTCTTCCGTTACATGTCGAAGGCAATATGAACAGACAGTTCGCACAATTAACGTGGCATATTTCAGTAGGACAATGCCTGATCACCTATGACGAAGAACGCATAAGCCTTCGGTGAAGGGCAGTCGCCACTGATTACCTGGTTTGCCGGTTCACCTGACATAGTGCCCAACGAACAGCAAATCAAAAACGCTAGGGTGACGAGTTCTTGAATATCTTTCCATTACTTTCAAGGGGAGGCCACTGTGTTGGGGTCACAGATTTACTTCAGACTTCATACACCTTTAGGAGGCGCTTAACATAATATAATGTACGAGTATTAAAGTTCAATACCCCGGAAATTCCGAGAAAATCGCGTCATTTAAGTACGTTATTGATCTGTGCGAAGGTGCCGGACGTTAGAGTTCATGTTGATGAAACAATTAACTTTCCAGTTTTGTTCGACGGAAATGTCGGCGTGGCAGCTCAGCACGTTCGATGTAAGGGCTGGATGTTCTCTCTAATAAAAAAAAATAGAAAAAAACGTGCCCAGAACTCATAGATGAACATAGAACAAAATCGAATACCGTCCGAAATGGACCGAACTACCCGAAGGGAAAACAAATAATAAAATAAAATAAATAAAAACAGTCGGATGGTTATTCGTGCTTCGTGTTAAAACATTAAGACAAGAATTCATAAATCAATAGTGAACAAAAGCGATCCGACGTTCGCAAAGAACCTATCTTCCGCTCAAACCCAATTTTTTAATCCGTATTTTTTCATCACAGGTCATGTATTTGATATTTAAGAGATAATATAGTTAAAACACGTGTATCTGCATGAAGTGACACGAATTTCATATGTTATTTGACTATTGACTATTTTTAATTGAATATACGTATTAGAAAAAATATATTTATAAATGTTGAAAAGTAAAAGAATGAACGCATAGAGTTCTCCTGAATATGTACGCCTGTGGAGATTTGTGAAAACCCTTATACACGCAATCTGTTAAAATAATGGGAACTAATTTGCTCCTTCACGCTTCGGGCTGAAGACACAGAGGAAGGCCCCGTTTTGCCGTTAACCAGCATAGCGGTGAGACGTTGTTAATGCGGTATGAACCAATAGTTTAGGTATAAATTAAATAGTTTTTT
Organism: Locusta migratoria; assembly: GCA_026315105.1. Lineage (NCBI taxonomy): Eukaryota > Metazoa > Arthropoda > Insecta > Orthoptera > Acrididae > Locusta > Locusta migratoria. The sequence continues at coordinate 503,779,052 of CM048755.1, read as the reverse complement.
AAACTATGTTACCTCTCAAATGTCATTTAATTAAATAATATGACCAGTGATGAAAAGAATATAGATTAATAATTAATTTTGAGTGAGAATCGAACCGTAGCCTCATTCACATTCGTCCATCAAACTTCGAACGCTAACCACATTACTTTAATTTTTTGTCATTTATCGTCGCTTGTTGAATCACTAATCATGATCATCTTGCTATTGTAAAGTAGCATATCGAGGGCGAAATGATCTTGTCGCTATAATAATAAATCAGTCAAACCTTAAGGTCGTAAATTCTACCAAATATCTAGGAGTTACAATTACGAACAACTTTGACTGGAGAGAACACATAGAAAATATTGTGGGGTTACGTTTCATTGGCAGAACACTTCTAAGATGCACCAGCTCCACCAAAGAGACTGCCTACATCACACTTGTGCGTCCTCTCCTGGAGTACTGTTGCCCCTTGTGGGACCCTCACCAGGTGGGACTGACGGAAGACATTGAGAAGGTTCAGGAAGGGTAGCTCGTTTTGTTTTATCATGTCACGGGAGGGGGGGGGGAAGCGTCACGGAAATGTTGCACGAATTGGGGTGGAAATCATTAAAAGAAAGACGTTATTCATTACGGCGTGATCTGTTTGCGAAGTTTCAATCACCGACTTTTACTTCTGAATGTGAAAATATTTTGCTAGCACCCACTTACTTAGGGAGACATGGCCATCCCAATAAAATAAGAGAAATCATATCGAAAACGGAACGATTTAGGTGTTCTTTCTTCCCGTGCGATATTAGAGAATGGAACGATAGAGAATTATGAAAGTGGTTAATGAACCCTCTGCCAGACACTTGAATGTGATTTGCAGAGTATCTGTGTAGATGTAGATGTAGAAAATAATTACCAGCATCAGAAGGACAAACATTTTTATAAATCCACACCCAGTCATTCAAGGCTCCTTTTAAAAGTTGGCGATGTAGAGGAATTTACACTTTCAACCAACTTAAAACTGAACAGTTCTGTAAACCTTTAAACACTCAAACCTAAATTGGGCAAGGATTTCTGTCGGAAAGACGTATCGTAGATTGCCAGCGATGCGTAGCATTCTTCGATCTGTAGAAAGAATTCTTCTAGTTTGTGTTGTTTACATAAGCCAAGCTGGTGATCCGTATTCTAGTATTGGGCATACGAAGATTTTGTATGTTTAGAGAGAAATTAGATGTTCAGCATCTCTTGTTCTGTATTTTTTGAGTCTTACAAGGTTGAAATTTTTCTCTGCTCTATTTATTTTTTCTGACAATTTAGGTGGTCATCCAGATAGAATCCGAAGTATTTGACACTAGATTTCGTGGTTATGTCTTGTACCCAGAGTCGGGTGTTGGGGTTATGTGGATCTTGAGCTTTAAATTAAAATGATTTCTGTGTCGAAAAAGGATTAGTTCATTTGTTGTGGGATTTGGTTTTGTCCTCCATTTGCAGAGCCAGAATTCCAATTTGTTTATGTAAAAGAAGCTTTTCCGTTTCAAGGAAATTTACTATATTCGAACTGAGATAGGAGATTTAGCAGATCCTATTCAGTTCTGGCTCGTTCAGTTGAATGTCATTTGATTTGTCTATACAGTTTACGCTTTTACTTGATAACATTGAGCATAAGGGCGAGGAACGTCTCTTTCTGTTCTGTGATAGTTTCTGTGAGTGCAGAGTCCTCCATGGCGGATTGTATAGTTCGAAAAAGAAGTTGATTACAGTTTTCAAGATCGTCGACATTAACGATTACAGTTTTAGTAGGCCTGTTTAATACAAATTCCGTTCTGAAATGTTGTATGTTCAAAATTTTCGTGTGAATGTAGGTCTTTGTAGTTGTTCTGATTTTTCTGGTGTGGGTAAGAGCTGATGTTCTTGTTATGATTGCCAAGTGTTCGGCAGGAATACTGTAATCTACTTTGATTTCTCTGCATATCCTCAAAATTTGTGGGGTGCAAATGATATAATCAATAATGGAAGTTCCCCAATGGTTAACGAAAGTAGATGAGCTGTTTTTATTCGACTGTTTATAATGGTACAGGTCGAGGCATGACACCTGTAAGCGGTATCGTCTGGATACAAAGCTATATCCTCATTCCAACCCCTTAACCTGGGGACGTCCACCGTATATAATGAGTACAGTAGTGGCGATATAGCTGTTCCTTGGGGTATACCTGCTTTGGGGATGAAGTATGTGAATAACTGGCTTCCTACCCGGACATGAACCTTTTTGTTGCCTGCCGCGGTGGAGTAGCCGAGAGGTCTAAAGCGTCTCGCTGCGGACCGCGCGGTTGCTCGCCGTGGATATTCGAGTCCTCCCTGGGGCATGGGTGTGTGTGTTTGTCCTTAGGTTAGTTTACCTAGGATTAAGTAGTTTGCAAGCTACGGACTGATGACCACGCAGTTTGGTCCGATAGATTTACAAACATTTGAATATTTTCTTTTTGTTGCCGATAATGTTGGTTATTAGCTTCAAAGACTCTGGTAGAAAGTTGTAGTGGAGTATTTTAAACAGCAATCCAGCATGCCAAACCCAGTAGAAAGCGCGTTCACTGAAGAAAGAGGAGCGCGTCAGTGGCATCTGCAAGGTTACAGGCATCGACAACTTTACATGTGAGCTTAAGTATTGGATCAGTTCTGATACGGTTGCTTCTGAAGCTGGCCTGCTTAGCTGCCATGATATTATTGGCTTCTACGAAGTGCTGTAACCTGTAACTGATAATGCTTTCGAAAGTTTTTCCTATGATTGGAAGTAGGGTTATGAGCCTGTGTGAGTTCGGGTTATCTTTCGGTTGTCTGGTTTAAGGATCATTCCGATATATGCGTGTTTCCATTGCGACGGCAGCAGTTTTAGCTGTAATGTTGCGTTAAAGAGAGGTTTAAGCGTGTTCGATAGAGCAAGAGGTAGAATGTTTAAATGACAACGTCCGATTCTCTCACTTCCCGACGCGGTATTTTTACCGCTCAGAATAGCAGCGGTTATCTCGTCCTCGGTGATTTCTTTCAACAGCGGATGGTCAGTTGGTGTAATGTCTTGATGTAATGCAGGAAGTTCCAGCTCTATCATTTCCTCGTGGCTTTCGTTGAAATTAGTGTCCTGCGCGTTATCATGAATTTTTTCGAGCACCGTACGTCACGAAAAATTTCAGCTTCCTCTTTTTCATCGGTTGTGATATGTTCGTCTACCTGTAAGGCAGATTCTTTAGTGACAGTTTGGGCCATGATTCTCTTGAATTTTGTCCAAAACAGAGAGGTGTTATTTATGTCTAGCCCTTGTGATTCCCTTTGCCATCTGTTGGCTCGGAAATGTTGCGTTTCGGTTCATCTACATCTACATATCTACATACATACTCCGCAATTCACCGTAAGGTGCGTGGCGGAGGGTACACTGTATCACTACTAGGCATTTCCTTTCCTATTCCACTCCCAAATAGAACGAGGAAAAAAAGAATGCCTATATGCCTCCGTACGAGCCCTAATTTCTCTTATCTTGTCTTTGTGATCTTTACGCGAAATGTAAGTAGGCGGTAGGAAGATCGTACTACACTCAGCTTCAAATTCCGGCCCTCTAAATTTACTTAACAGAAATTCACGAAAGGACGTCGTCTATCTTCCAGCGATCCCCAATTGAGTTGCCGGAGCATTTCCGTGACACTCGCGCTTTGGTCGAACCTACCGGTAACAAATCTAGCTGCTCGCCTCTGAACCGCCTCTATGTCTTCCTTCAAACCGATCTGCTGCGGGTCCCAAACACTTGAGAAAATAATCAAGACGTGGTCGTACAAGCGTTTTATACGCGGTCTCCTTTACAGGTGAAGTACATCTTCCCAAAATTGTCCCAAGAAACCGAAGTCGGCTGTCCGCCTTACTCACAACTGTCCTTACATGATCGTTCCATTTGATATCGCTCTGCAATGTTACCCCTAGATATTTGAACGACGCGACAACATCAAGAAGCTAAGTACTAATGCTGTATTCGAACATTATAGGATTGTTTTTTCTACTCATGCGCATCACCTTACATTTTTCTACATTGAGAGCTAGCTGCCATTCGTCGCACCAACTAGAAATTTTGTCTAAGTCATCCTGTACGCTATTACAGTCAGTTACAGACGACACCCTGCCATACAGCACAGCATCATCAGCAAACAGCCGCAAATTACAACTTACTCTGTCCATCAGATCATTTATATAGATAGAAAATAATAGCGATCCTATCACACTCCCCTGGGGCACACCTGACGATACACTCGTCTCTGATGAACACTCGCAGTCGAGAACAACGTACTGCGTTCTATTACTTAGGAAGTCTTCCAGCCAGTCACAAATCTGTGAACCTATTCCATAAGCTCGTATCTTCGTTAGCAGTCTGCAGTGTGGCACCGCGTCGAATGCCTTTTTGAAGTCGAGAAAAACACAATCCGCCTGTTGCCCTTCATCCATGGCTCGCAAGATGTCATGTGAGAAAAGGGCAAGCTGAGTTTCACATGAACGCTGTTTCCTAAACCCGTGCTGATTCATGGAAAGAAGCTTTTCCGTTTCAAGGAAATTTACTATATTCGAACTGAGATAGGAGATTTAGCAGATCCTATTCAGTTCTGGCTCGTTCAGTTGAATGTCATTTGATTTGTCTATACAGTTTACGCTTTTACTTGATAACATTGAGCATAAGGGCGAGGAACGTCTCTTTCTGTTCTGTGATAGTTTCTGTGAGTGCAGAGTCCTCCATGGCGGATTGTATAGTTCGAAAAAGAAGTTGATTACAGTTTTCAAGATCGTCGACATTAACGATTACAGTTTTAGTAGGCCTGTTTAATACAAATTCCGTTCTGAAATGTTGTATGTTCAAAATTTTCGTGTGAATGTAGGTCTTTGTAGTTGTTCTGATTTTTCTGGTGTGGGTAAGAGCTGATGTTCTTGTTATGATTGCCAAGTGTTCGGCAGGAATACTGTAATCTACTTTGATTTCTCTGCATATCCTCAAAATTTGTGGGGTGCAAATGATATAATCAATAATGGAAGTTCCCCAATGGTTAACGAAAGTAGATGAGCTGTTTTTATTCGACGTTGCAACAAGAAAATTACCATTTTTATTGCACGCTTTGTCACCGAAGCCAGTGGATTTTGCATGTAGGTCTCCAGTGATGATATCTGGACCCAGCGATTAGATATATTCGAGCAGATCTATTAGTAAGTCTTAATTGGGCGCCACATACATCGCTGCGAAGAAAATTGGTGCCGCGCGGGAGAGGCCGTACGGTCTGGAGCGCCACGTTGAGGATCGCGCGGCCTCCCGCATCGGAGGTTTGAACCCTCCCTCGGGCATGGATGTTTGTGTTGTAAGTTTAGAAACTGACCCCGCAGTTAAGTCTCTTAAGGTTTTTTTTTAATTTTTTTTTTAATTTTTTTTTTTAATGGTTTCCTATTTTTTCCTTTAATATTTAAATTGATGATTTGACAGGAACTGAATTGTTGTGCTAAATCACTTCTTATCGCTGCTAGCTGCTTAGTATGGAACATGGCAACGCCTCTGTGGGACCATTTATCTCTGCCTGATAGGGGTTTATCGAGTCTATGGCAGACGTAGTCACGAAGACTTATGTTTTCTTTCCATAGCACCTAGTTTCAGCAATGCCAATTATCGTAATACAGTATTTTAGTTTGCTTACTAGGTTTTCCAATAGCTCTGTTTTCGCACAGAAACCTCTGATGTTCACAACACAAAAAGCCTAGTTGCAGGATCTGGTTGAGGCGTGAATGCAGTAGATCTGTCAAAGAAAATGTTCAAATGTTTGTAATTCTATGGCACCAAACTACGTTGGTCATCAGTCCCTAGTCTTAAAAACTACATAAACTAATCTAAGGACAACACTCACATCCATGCCAGAGGGAGGATTAGAACCTCCGATGCGGGAGGCCACCTTATCCGTAACGTAGTCCTCCAGACCGCTCGGCTACTCCCGCGCGGCAGTATATCTGTCCATTGGTTGTTTCTTGCAGAGGTGGATTGTTTTACGCTGTTGTGTCAGACGGTTGGCTGATGAAAATGTGGATATTGTTTCAAGCGTGCGTAATTTCCGTGTCGCGGCGCAGATACTTTTTGGAGACAGTTTTAATCGATTCGGCGATTAGCGATCTGCGTTCCGGTAGGATGTTTATAAGTGCAGTGGTGAAGGCTCGCAGAAAGTTTCCTGTTTCGGAGCATTCTTAAAGGTGGGAAAGAGGACATGGGTTCAACAATGCTTTTGACTTTTTTCGGTTTTATCAGCGGAGAGATGTTGTTTCGGGTTTTCAGTTTAGTTTAGATCGGTGGCAATGTGGTTTCCATTACAGTTGCTGCATTTTAGCGTTTCATTGTTTGTGTCTAGTATGCAGCTGTATATGAGGTGAGGTCCACTGCCTTTTTCGCATTTTGGTTCGTTTCTACAGTTTTCTGATTTATACTGAAAATTGTTGCATTTCCTGCACTGTGTGGGCGGATGGGGTAGAGGGATATAAAGTTCCACCCTGTGTAGCAGACAATGCAGCCTAAAGTGATGTGCTAGTAGTTGTAAATGGTATCTTTGTTGTCAGAAATGAGGCGGATTTTTGTGATTGGTTGAACAAAATTGTGATTTTTTTTTTTTAATTTATATCCCCGTAGTTTTCCTTCTCCTTACACCACTTTATTCGTGACATCGTCCTAAACATTCGAATGGGCTACACTGCGTAAGGGTGCGTGTGGTTTTGAATTCGTTTTCAGTCTGCCGCACGAGTTGAAAATCTTGATTGTTTCTTCTGGCCGGTAGGTAGTTCCGATTATCTTTTGCAGTTGTGTTTCGAAATTATTCTTATTCTAAACATTGTTCCTCCAGAATTTCATATCGACAACAAATCGCGTATTTAAGCAATGAAGTATCATTGTTTCATGAATTTGCAGTACTTAACATCTGTTAATGTTGAGGATCAGCTGCAACCCCCTGCACCAAGAGTCAAACTGTTGCAGATCCTCATAAATCTTGCTATAATTTTCGCACGTTGTGACTTCTCTGTATAGTACAGCATAATCCGCAAAAAGCGTCATAACACTTCCGACTTCGTCTACTAGGTCACTAGGTTACTTTTTCTCGGCGAGGGAGTAGCCGAGCGGTCTGGAGCGCCACGTTATAGATCGCGCGGCCTCCCGCGTCGGAGGTTCGAATCCTCCCTGGGGCATGGATACTTGTGCCGTCGTTAGTATTAGCTGGTTCGTAAGTAGTTTGTAAGTTTAGGGACTGATGACCCAGTAGTTAAGTCCCATAAGCTATACAAACATTTGTACATTACTTTTTGATAGTAAGCATATTCAAATGGATGTGGGTTGCCGTTCTTATGAGGAGGTGAAAAGGCTTGCTCAGGATAGAGTAGGGTGGAGACCTGCATCAAACCATTCTTGACATAATGAAACTTCCACTCTGCAGCGGAGTGTGCGCTGATATGAAACTTCCTGGCAGATTAAAATTATGTGCCGGAACCGGGACTCGAACCTGGGACCCTTGCCTTTCGCGGGCAAGCGCACTACTGGCTGTGCTATCCCGACACGACTCACGATGCAGCCTCACAACTTTACTTCCGCCAGTACCTCGCCTCCTACTTTTCCAAACTTCACAGAAGCTCTCCTGTGAAACTTGCAAGACTAGCACTCCTGGAAGAAAGGATATGGTGGAGACATGGCTTAGCCATCATTCTGGATACATCCCTTAGGCTGTGGCTAAGCCATGTCTCCACCATATCCTTTCTTCCAGGAGTGCTAGTATTGCAAGTTTCGCAGGAGAGCTTCTGTGAAGTTTGGAAAAGTAGGAGGCGAGGTACTGGCGGAAGTACAGTTGTGAGGAGGCATCGTGAGTCGTGTCGGGATAGCACAGTGGGTAGTGCGCTTGCCCGCGAAAGGCAAAGGTCCCACGTTCGAGTACCGGTTCCGGCACACAATTTTAATCTGCCAGGAAGTTTCATTCTTGGCATGTTCCACATCTACGAGGATCTCCTCATCATGGATATACGGAACGAAAAACTAATCTAATCCTAATCTCCGGACTGAAGACTATAACAACAACATTGCGAAAAGTAACGGTCCTGTAATACTCCCTTGAACATTACTTTTCGATATATATTGCGAAAAGTAATGGTCCTGTAATACTCCCTTGAAGCATGCCAGAAATTGTTTTCTGTACTGCAAGTCGTAAAAGCTAGGACAATAGCATCAAAACTTTCAGAACGCTACTGAGCGCAAATTATCTATCGGAAAATGCGTGACATAGGTACGCAGAAAACGCCTCACTTTTGATGTCATCCTTCCTGGCTCCAACATAAATCATTATGATGCAACAAAGTTTGTAACTGCTTATTGTCAGAGGTACTGGTAAGAGAATAAAAGTGGGAACGGACACTTCTTTGAAGCGTCTGTATCCATTTGACTAATAAAACACTGAAACACAGAATTTATTGCAGCGGTAAATTGCAGCAACATAACGGAAATTTCGCGGAGAGGAAAAAACTGACGACGTAGTGGGTGTAGCAGCAGTGGCGAGACTCCTGTTCCGCTGACGCATAATTATTAAAATCCCCCGCCGCGAAATGTAAAAGTCACGCTGACGCGAGTGCCAGGCTGTGCGCGACGGAGCCTTTTCCTGGTGCCGCTGCCGCTCCCGCGCTGTAGCGGTTGCGCCCGGTAGGAAGAAAGGTGGCACAGATGGAGGGGGGAGTGCCTTCCTGCGGGTGGACTTCCCGCGCGTGACGCAAGCGCCCCAGCTCCTGGCCAAATGCAGCGCGACCTCGCCTTGCTTTGTCACTGATGAGTGCGCCACGCGAACCCGAGCGCTCACATCAATTCCGACGCACAAAATCCTCCCATAAATAGGGTTTAATTTCGGACGGGACGCCGATGCGGCACCTGTCAGAATTTTTTAAATTGAAATGAACATCTCCACATTTAAAAAGAGTACGCTTTAATACATCGCAACGGAACTGTAATTGGTTGCTGCAATGGCAGTAGTGAGCATGAAAATGAGTGACCAAATTGATGGTATGGGCAGGGACGTCTTACAGCGTACTTTGGAGGTATTATATATATATATATATGTGTGTGTGTGTGTGTGTGTGTGTGTGTGTGTAAAATGTGTTTCTTATTTATTGTATTGGTGTGGTGTCTGTTCTTTCGGACGTCCGAAAGAACAAACACCACACCAATACAATAAGTATATATGCGCGACGACGGTGTTTGCTTCACCTATTTCACCGCAGATGCGGTAATACGTCCGACCTCGCACGGGAATCCGTAATGGTGAGTGTAGGAGGGCATGGACAATAGGGGCGCTACAACCATAGCGTGCGATATATGGGAATTTGAGACGGACGGGAGGCGAGCACGGGTGGCCAAGTGGTTTTTCTAGAATGTTCTACATGTTTCTTATGCCGGACGCCGTGGCTCAGCGAGCCCGGTCAGAGGGCTGAACGTCCTCTGTAATAAAAAAGCTGAACCAAGAACACACCGAACAAGAACGAACAGAAACGATCAGCATCCGCATCGAGGAAAACTACCCATAGAACAAAAAAAAAAAAAAAAAAAAAAAAAAAAAAAAAAAAAAAAAAAAAAAAAAAAAAAAAAAAGTTGTTTAGGCGACTGCTGGCCCGATCCGAGAGACCCGGGTTCGATTCCCGGCCCGGCTCACATTTTCACATGTCGCCATTACTTAATTTCAATGCCCAAATGCGGCCACTGTCAATCCTTTCTTTCCTATCCTTATTCCTTTCCTTCCTTTACCTATCATTTGCAAATGTTTCTTATTTGTACTAATGAATATGAACGTAAGTCGACTCAGATGTCATACAACTCAATGAGTAGAAGTCAGACAGTATTTAAAGTATTCATTAAACACATAAAGCCACAAGCGTCGTGTTTAGGTTTTCCTAACTGTTCAGCTACTCTGAATTTTACATGACGCACCTGGGGACCGACGAGCGAGGTGACGCGGTGGTAATAACCCTGGACTCGCATTCTGGAGACGGCCATTCAGCTTGCCTTCGGCCATTCTAATTTAGGGTTTCCGTGATTTCCCTAAATCACTCCAGGCCAACGCCGGGATTGTTCCTTTCATAGAGCACGGCTGATTTCCTTCCCCATTCGTGACAAAAAAGAACCGAGAGTGTGCTCCGTCACTACTGGACACGATGTTATCGGGATGTTAGACCCTATTCTTTCTTCCTTCCTTTTCACTTAGGCGGGGAAAGTGATCGTAATCTACACTATAATAAAATTGTAAAACCGCTGTGAATGTCGTTACTCTGTTTGAACTACTCAACGAAGTTACATGAGGTTTCCACAAGTTACATACATGCCTTCTTTCATCAAACTGCGAGGACCGAAACAAAAGATATCGTATTTCAAGTTTCTTTTTATCTATAACTATCTGTCTCTCTGTGTGTCTATTTCAATACATTAACTTGCAAAACTATTAGACCAGCTATTATGGAGTTTTCACAGAGGTAATGTAGGTGCAAAATAGACATCTTATTCAATCACAATTAAAAATGACATCGTAATATCAAATTTTAGGAATCGGTTCTACTTTCTAGGTTAATTCGCAGAGTATCGCATCAATACTGAAATAACATTAATTACAATGGAAACTTACGGTGTAATTAATAATTACTACATCAGTTTTAGTGGTAATTATAAATGTTGGTCAGCCTTAAAGACAGTGGTTTATTAGTGAATAGTACAATGAAGCACAGGTACCAGTAGAATATAATGATCTCTATTACTTATTCCATTTAGCTGTATTGACCTATTATGGAGCTTGTTTGTGGGTCTTTGTATAAAAATATTAAACACAAATTCAACATACAGTATGTGCACTGGATAAATAATGCAGATCCACAGTTGGCTGTTAAGCAATTTGAATCGCTCATATTCCAAGTAAAAAAGTAACAATGTCAGGAACATCAAAAGCATCACATTAAACTTTGTAGCTTTCTTCCAGGGGTGCTTGATCAGGTTGTTGAATGTGGGTGCACTGAACTGATTATGGATGAATTCATGGAGATTGATGGTAGCGCTGAGACCGTGGAGTTCAATATCAATGTTGCCGGGTAAAACTCGCTCACAAAAATTTTAGCGAATTTTTTCCTCTGGTGAATGCATCCAAAGGCTGAACAAGGCACGTTGCACCAGTTGGAAAGTTTGTTACCCTAACGTGTTTACCTGTAATTACGAGCAGATCTTGATGATGGAGTGAAAGTGAATCCAGAACCAGACAACATTTTGTTCCAATTTTGGGAGAAAGACAGTTATCTCGCCATTGTTAAAGAACACGCCTGTGCATTTTGTCTGAATTTGAAGACATTACATATACTTTCGGAGGACGGTTCATGTTCTTTTGTACAAGGGGATCCAATGGAGCAGCTGGTTCCTGGAAGACAATGAGTAGTGGAGAAAGAAATCTATCTTACATGGAAATGTATAGTCATTAACTGCATCAGTAGTAAAAGTCTCATAAATTGGGTCGACATTTATAATGTCCTCGTAATGTGATTTACACCAGGTCTTGTCGCGGTGGCCGAGCGTTCTGCGGCGCGTCAGTCACAGTCTGCACGGCCACTACGGTCGGGGATTCGAATCCCCCCTCGGGCATGGATATTTGTGCCGTCCTTACTATTAGCTAGTTCATAAGTAGTTTGTAAGTGCCGACCGCGGTGGCAGAGGAGACTGAGGCGCTCCAGTCACGGTCTGCACGGCCACTACGGTCGGGGGTTCGAATCCCCCCTCGGGCATGGATATTTGTGCCGTCCTTAGTTGTAAGTAGTTCATAAGTAGTTTGTAAGTTTAGGGACTGATGACCCCGTAGTTAAGTCCCATAGACTTTACAAACATTTGAACATTTGAGTTTGTAAGTTTAGGGACTGATGACCCCGTAGTTAAGTCCCATAAGCTCTACAAACATTTGAAGATCTGAAAACTAATTCTTCATCCTCCAGGATATTAGTGATAGTGGCTTCAAATTACTTGGCAAACCTAAGATATCGTTTTCAGTGTCTCCTTCTTCTGAAGGCTTCACGTGATTAAGACAGTAATTAAATCTGGTGTAAAATCCGTAACACCTTGTTTACGTCAGTTTTCATTGTGCATGATGCAAACTCAAATATGAAATGCCCACCTATAGTTCACTGTATCACCCACAAACAAATACAATGTGAATTCAAAATATTGAAGCATCTCGACCGTTGCAGAGCACTGAAATAAACTAGGTGACAAAGTTGAAAATTTCTGCTGGACCGGGATTCGAACCCACATTTCCAGTTTCGGCAAGCGGTCGCCTTAACCATTTATTCTACCCAGGTGCTCTTCCCGTCCTGCCCAAACTCTCAACATATCTAATACTACGATGGTAGTGCCCCTGCTCATTACTTCCTCTTGTTCGTAGCTTTGACTGTATTCCCGCAAAGCTGTGGTGGAGTGGGCGAATGCTCTAAGGCGCCTTGCAGCAGGACGCGTGGTTGCTCGCCGTCGGAGGTTCGAGTCTTCGCTGGGACATGGGTGTGTTTGTTGTCCTTAGGTTAGTTTAACTTAGTTTAAGTAGTATGTAAGTCTAGTGACTGATGACCATAGCAGTTTGGTCCAATATCTTTGCAAACATATTTTATTCCCGCAAGGGATCGGGTGTGTTTGTGCATCCGCAGAGATATTGTCAATTGCCTGTTTGGGGCATATACACAAAAATGATATAGTGTCTGTTTTTACAGACATGTCATGAGAAACAGACACCACACATAATTACCAATACAATAGAGTCAAAATATACAAAATGTTCAAATGTTTGTGAAGCTTAAGGGACTTAAATGCGTGGTCATCAGTCCCTAAACTTACAAACTACTTATGAACTAACTTACAATGCGCTTGGCCACTCCGCCGCGGCAGAATATACACTGAAGAACCAAATAAACTGGTACACCGATCTAGTATCGTGTAGAGATCTCGCGAGCACGCAGAAGTGCCACAATACGATGTGATATGGACTCTACTAATTTCTGAAGTAGTGCTAGAGGGAACTGACACCATGCACCAATAAGGTCTGTCCTTAAATCCGTAATAGTACCAAGGGGTGGAAATCTCTTCTGAACAGTATGTTTCAAGGCATCCCAGATATGCACACTGATGTTCTTGACTGTGGTCGGAAGAGTCTTCTTGGAGCAACTCTGTACAGTTATGGATGTGTGAGGTGTAGCATTGTCGTGATTTAATTGCACAAGTCAGTCGGAATTCACAATGGACATTAATGGATGCAAGTGAGCCTGGATGTGTACGTACGTGAAACCTGTCAGGGTCGTATCTAGACGTATCACGAGTTCTACATAATTCCAATTGTACAGACCCCACACCATAACGAATCCTGCACAAGCTTGAACAGTCCCCTGCTGACTTGCAGTCCAATGTCGTTGTTGAAGGGCCCAGGTGAGGCGTAAAGCTTTGTTTCGTGCAGTCAGTAAGGGTACACGAGTAGGCAGCCTGCTCCGAAAGCCCATATCTGAGATGTTTCGTTGAATGTCTCGCAGACGGGCACTTTTTGTTGACCCAGCATTGAAATCCGCAGCAACTTGCTGAAGGGTTGCACTTATGTCACAATAGACGATTCTCTTCATTCGTCGTTGTTCCCGTTCTTGCGGGATCTTTTTCCGGCCCTAGCGATGTCGGAGATTTTATGTTTTATTGGATTCTCGATATTTCCTGTGCACTTGTGAAATGGTCGTACGGAAAACTCTCCACCTCATCGCTACCTCGGAGATGCTGTGCCCTATCTCTCCTGCACCGACTATAATACCACGTTCAAACTCACTACAATCGTGATAATCTGCCTTTGTAGCAGTAATAACCGATCTAACACTTACGCCGGACACCTACTGTCTTTTATTGGCGTTGCCGACCGCAGCGCTGTCCTCTGAGGGTTTACATATCTCTGTCCAAATCAAATGTTCAAATGTTTGTAGAGCTTATGAGACTTAACTACGGGGTCATCAATCCCTAAACTTACAAACTACTTATGAACTAGCTAACACTAAGGACGGCACAAATATCCATGCCCGAGGGGGGATTCGAACCCCCGACCGTAGTGGCCGTGCAGACCGTGACTGACACGCTGCAGTCCCCTCGGCCACCGCGGCCTGCAATTTCTTTAGCTCCTCAGTGTAAATTGACCGTGGCCTTTCAAAGGAACCATCCCGGCATTTGCCTTTAGTGATTTAGGAAAATCATGAAAAACTTAAATCTGCGTTGCCAGACCTGGATTTGAACTACTGAAGTAAGAGTGGCCCGTGACAGTGTTGTCAAAGAAGTACGGCCCGATAAACCTTCTAGACGACAGACTTCACCAGACTGTCACTCCTGGTAGATTAACGTGCCTTTGCTCGGTTACGTGAAGTTTTTCCCTGGCCCAGTACAAGCAATAATGTCAATTAATTGTTCCGTCAGGTTTAACCGTCGCTTCATCTGACCAAATAATTCATTCTTGGAAACGTTGCTCTTCTTCACATCAGTTAATGAACCACTCACAAAATTCGCTCCACCCATCAGGATCATCCTCGTTAATAGCATGGAGAAGTCTTGGACTGAAAGGGTTAAAGTTCTGAGACCGCAAAATTCTATGAACATTGCTTCTGCTGATCCTAGTCTCACGAGAGCATTCCCTCAAAAATTTCTTCGGGGATCGTGTTTATGCCTGGTTTACTGCATCAACACTCTCATTGTCTGTTGAACTTCTCTTTCGTCTGGTATGTCCCTTCTTCATATCGTGCACCGTCCCTTCAACTTCAAACTTATCTCTGATTCTTGTAATTGTTACTCTTGTAGGTGGTACTGTTCCAAATTCAACTCTCCGACGTTTGCGTGCCGCGCATTCACTTTCTCTGTTTTCCAGTAACAATTTAGCATCCATTTCGATTGTTCTAACGATAACGCCATGTTTGTTGAAATTCTGAAACAAAACAAAGCATTATTATGTTTTTCACCGCCGATAAAATTATATTTCTCTTTCTTTTAAGTAAAAAGATATTCTGTTTCAAAGAGTATGTACATTATTTTGGAACACCCGGTATATATGCGGTTTGCACTGCCTGTTTTTAGCGATGGAAGCAATACAAATGTCCTTCAAACGGACGCTGCGGCGACTGAAGCTGTCAAATGAAATACAACAAATGGATTTGCAACTGTGAATGTGAATCAGCACCATCTGTACAATTTAATGGTGAAAAATGAAAATTTGTGTTCCACCAGAACTGGAACCCGCCTTTTTCGCTTTACACGAGCGGTTGCGTTAACTAACAGGATATGTCTGAAGGGCATTGAATTGGTTAAATTGTAAAAATACAGACTCTGCACACTGTATTTCAATCCAAAGAAAGCATCCTGAGAGGGAATCACGGTAATTATTCGAGTACTGTAGGATAATAGAAACCATTTGTGGCAAACGGAACTTACAGTCGATCCCGACGCATGCTAAGATAGCGTAATTGTTTGACCGCTCGGTAGCTCAGCGCCTTCGGTCATAGAGCTGGCAGCCTTCTGTAATAAAATAAAATAAACTGAGCCAAGATCTCATTGATAAACACTGAACAAACATGATTCCACGTCCGCAAAACCTGATCTACCAGATAAATATATCGGTACGGAGGTAAAATCCCTTATTAACAGTGGAATGAGACAACTGAAAACGGTAAGTTCTGAAAAGCCATAGATTCTGTCTGACAGGACGGGATTTTTTTACTGTTCATGAATTTTTAAATAGTTATGAAATAATAATTTCGTGTGGCTGATTGGCCTGGTGCAAGTCTTTCAATTTGACGCCATTTCGGCGACTTGCGTGTCCCTAGCCTACCCCAGTTATCCAACCGGGGAAAGGGGACCTACAGCTTAACTTGGAATCCGAACCACGTGCCGTTTCTGGCGACTCCTCAAATCGTTGAGAGGTGAAGGTTGGGTTAAAGTGCGGACTGAAAAAGTCCGAGGTCCGACCGGGTTTCGAACCCGCGATCCTTCGGTTTCCAGTCGAGCAGTTTACCCCACGACCACCGAGCCCTACAAATAGTTATGTAAAGGATACATTAATTGAATTATAGTCAAACAACTGATTATCCTACTAATCTTTAGAGTGTGTTTATAGCAACTATATATATTGTAACAAAATTAGCCTATCTGCCATATGTTTCATTCAAATATAATTATGTAATTGCTGCGGTGGAATGGCCGAGTGCTCTAAGGCGGCTTCCTGTGAAGCGCGTGGTTGCTCGCCGTCGGAGGTTGCAGTCCTCCTCCGTGCATGGAGGGGGGGTGTTGTCCTTAGGTTAGTTTAAGTAGATAGTAAGCCTAGGGACTGATAACCGCAGTAGCTAGGTTCCATAGATTAACAAACATTTGAACATTTGAATTATATAATTTCATACTGGGCAACACAATATGTACTCCAACAGGCCTACACCTATAAATGAGAACGTTGCCTTTTGCAGCTTTCGAGACAATTTGAGGTCTAATTAAAAAATAAATAAATATAATGCACCCCCTTACTTTATAATGGTCCACAGACTAAATGTTCACTCGTTTGCATACTGTAACGCGCAAATAAAACAATTAATAAGCATGCTACCTTTTTACTACCACGTTCTTAGCAGCGTATCTAAAATAACGAAATGTCATCATTAGTTCGTTTTGTGTTTACCGTTTACGGACAAGCATTTCCATTCACAGATAAAGGTAATGTAATTTAAATTTCTAAAGAAGGTACGTGTTTCGGAAACACGTGTTTGCTACTTAATATAAATCCAGAGTGACACAAATGTAAATTAGGCTTTAAACTCCCTTTAATGAGCTTTCTGACGACAGTATACGCGAAACTCACAGGAAGAAAGGGACGCCGTCCATAACAATGTGAAACGCTATGAGACAGCTGGCGCTTAATCAAGAAGTGGGTGGCGTATTTCGAAGAAAAAGCAGTTAGTTCTTCAGTGAATACCCTCCCTCCACCTCAGACTGGTTTTTCCAATTACTGAATGAATTTATAGGAAGGACTCCTACAAGTCACTTCTGTGGCTTTTTAACAGCCCATAATTTGGGCATCTACAGCAGTAAGGATTACAGGAGAACTGCAGAATTTGAATTCCGTTTAGCAGTAAAGGGCGGTTATACTTGACAAAAATTTGAAAGAATTGTAGATGGTTGCTACGCTTGAGTGTAATTGTTCAATGTGAGGAAGAATTTTTAGACAGATAGCACACAGTAACTGCTTGAATTTCTTTGACAGACGATCATGTAAATACCATATTTGCGTTCTGAGATGTATGACCATGTCTTGTTTTATACCGGCGCTGTTTTGCATGAGAAAAAAGGAGATGGAATTTATATAGTCAAAAACTATATTTGTTATCACAAAATATAAAAATTTGTTAAAATTTACAATTTACGAAAACATTTTCAGCTATACCAACTGGAGTGGTTACTCGGCAACTCCCTTAGTATTTTCTATAAGGTCTTCATTTTTGTGTTGTAACATTCGCAGCAGCTTCGACATAGGCTCTTTCCATTTAGTGCAAATGTACATTTTTGTTGCAATATAATGTTCGAAAACGCTCTTTGCCGCGCGGAATGGCCACATTGTCTAATGCGTCATGCTACGGACTAGGCGGGCGTTCCCGTCGGATGTTCGAGCCCTCCTTCAGGCATGAGTTTGTGTGTTGTCCTAAGAGTAAGTTAGTTTAAGTAGTTTGTAAGTCTAGGGACTGATGGCCATAACAGTTTGTTCTAATACGTTTAGAAACATTTGAACATTTGAAAGCGATCACTTTCAGTTAACCATTCCAACCTGTCACGCTAATGCCTTCCAATGAAAAATCGTCACTTGGCAGTTCAGTTAGCGATGTCTATAGTGGAGCACCTTCCGGAATAATTCATTGGAATGAACTCCATTCCTTTATTAATCCTGAAACCACAGCAGATGCACCGAAATGCGACCAATACCAATCTTCCATAACAGTGGACGCCGTTTAATGCCGTTAAAAAATAAATAAATAAATAAAGGCAGCAGAGAATGTTCTGTATTATACGGCAGCTAATATTGCATACACTTAAAGGAAACAATAAAAATAATGGTGAAAGTCCAGTTCAGCTCTCCTTACTTGAATTTTTAACGAAGTACGAACAGTAATCTTATAAATGAGAAATGTGTAGGTTTGCATGTGGTGTGGGAAAGGTGGCAGGGCCGCGGTGGCCGAGGAGACTTAGGCGCTTCAGTCACGGTCAGCACGGCCACTATGGTCGGGGGTTCGAATCCCCCCTCGGGCATGGATATTTGTGCCGTCCTAGTTCGTAAGTAGTTCATAAGTAGTTTGTAAGTTTAGGGACTGATGACCCCGTAGTTAAGTCCCATAAGCTTAACAAACATTTGAACATTTGAAAGGTGGCAGTTCAGGCATTATTATTCATTTATTTCACTGTACTCTTATCATATGATACGGCACACTGCTTGAATTCCATAGTTTAAACGTCAGGAAACATAGCCAACAAAATGAAATCATCTTATCAGATTGTAAACAGAAATGCCGCAGTGGAGCGGCCGAGCGGTCTAAGGCACTTTGCGCGCAGTTGCTCGCCGTCGGAGGTTAGAATTTTCCATCGGGCATGGGTGTGTGTGTGTGTGTGTGTGTGTGTGTGTGTGTGTGTGTCTGTGTTGTCCTTAGGTTAGTTTAAGTAGTTTGTAAGCCTAGGGACTAATAAGCAAAGAATTTAAGTCCCATAGATTTACAAATATTGAACATTGATTGTAAATAGAAAATAGATTCCCCAAAAAATGAGAAACAACGACTGGTTGTGTTTCCCCAGCGAGCGACGGGAAGTTGTGTGTTTATAACGAGGAAGTGGCTGCAAGCAGTGGTTCTGCGGCGTGCAGCTCGCTGATACAGCCCAGGAGGGTAACGTGGAAATCAGAGAGAACGCATCCACAGGGGCTACTCCATCTCAAATCGGACAAAAAACCGGAAAAAATTTACGCCATATTTTTAAAAAGCATTGATACATTTTCCTGCGTCAGTTGCTATAAAATATCACACACTTCTTAAAGCTACATCTTAAGTGCTCACTAGATTTTTAGTAAAACTTCGATGAAGTTTACGTTGTTTTCCTAGCGCCTGCACGTAAATTACGATTTTTCATTGAATTTCATTGACCCAAGATTTATTTCAGTTTGAATGTTTGTTGTTCATGGAGATATATAACAATAACGTAGTAGTAATTGATACTATTTTTTTGACCATTTTATTCATACTACACACAAAAGACATTTTCATGACGGTTAATCTCACACATCCTTGAACGTCTTTTTACGACTCACTCAGTTCAACGTTTTCTGTAGCCCACTGTCTGAAAAGTAATGAAATATTATTGTTAAACATATATTGAAGTTGTATTTGAGATGCGATTGGCTGATGAGATAATGTACAGCAGACAACGGCATATGGCCTCACATGACTCAATTATTTTCTCACAATTTCTATTTAATTTTTTCCCTACGGCTTTCCATTGAAAATACCATAAAATGATCACTAATTTAAATTTTTAATCAAATGCTGAACAATATGGAACAACTTTTATTCCATTTAAAATTCTATTTTTTATAAAAAAAATCAACATAATGAAAATTACTTAAAACTTAAGTTCTAAGAATGCCGCATGAATACAACCTGAAATTACACAATATTGTCTTCGTTTTTAATTCCATTCAACAAATTTGGTTTCAATAGTTTATGAACTACAACTCTGTGATTCACATAATTTTATTCAGTTACGGTAACTTTGACCATTAAATATCCCCGAAACACAGTTTATCACAGCTGTAACTCGCCAGAAGGTAGTCCCTAAAAGTATGATTTCTATAACAGGAAACTGAGTCTCCATGTATAAGAAAGACTTCCTACTGTCCAATTTGAAATAAAACAGCATATATAGACAATGTGCCCTCAATTTGTAACTACAATGTATGAAAAGACACTCATGATTATTTGCTGCCGGCCGCGGTGGCCGAGCGTTCTGCGGCGTGCCAGTCACAGTCCGCACGGCCACTACGGTCGGGTGCTCGAATCCCCCATCGGGCATAGATATTTGTGCGGTCCTTAGTATTAGCTCGTTCATAAGTAGTTTGTAAGTTTAGGGACTGATGACCCCGTTGTTAAGTCCCATAAGCTCTACAAACATTTGATTTGATTATTTGTACCAGAGCTGCTTGTTTATTATTGCGCTGACCAGTTTCGTTCTTTAAAAATGGGTGATATCGCTGATAACAATCAAGCTGTTTTGAAAATGATCAAAGCTGGAAAATTCTCACCCTAATAATAAACAAGGATCTTTGGTGCAACTAACCAAAAATAATTTATCTTGAATATTTGAGAGCCGCGAAACGCGAGGTAGGCTATAAAGATTTTAAATGACAGTGTATGATTTGCAGCTGTGATTGTTAAACGCCAGAAGTAGTAATTAATAACCGATGGGCAAGCTTTAGAATTTATGTCGTTAATAATACAACGCAACGTGAAATGCCGCAAGCTGAATCATGGTCTCTATTGCATGTTCAACTATATTATCCTCCTTAACCGTCTGTGTACGTGAATTCAACATCAGGAGACTTATAAGTGTACCACGCCAAGTAAAGTGCTGTTTTGTTCAAATCAGTCTTCATGTTGAGATTAGTAAAATTTCAAATGTTTGTATAGCTTATGGGACTTAACTACGGGGTCATCATTCCCTAAACTTACAAACTACTTATGAACTAGCTAACCCTAAGGACAGCACAAATATCGATGCCCGAGGGGGGATTCGAACCCCTGACCGTAGTGGCCGTACAGGCCGTGACTGGAGCGCCTCAGTCCCCTCGGCCACCGCGGCCGGCTGAGATTAGTAGTTAAAGTATTATTGGTGTCAGCTAAGAATAAATGTAAACGACATTAAAAATGTCAAGTTCTATGCATACCTATATAAGGGGTTAGCGACTGCATCCAACTCCGGTGTCAGTCACACACGTGTTCTAACTATAATCAATGTCATCCTCCCTATCCCCTGACTGCTCACACACCAAACACTTCACACTTCCTGGGTACGTCTTTTTCTTTAACCAAGAAAATTGATGTATTCTACATGACAGAACAGGATTCTGAAACAGTTGGTAAGGGATAATGTGAATCTTATCATCGCTTCCAAGAGGGATAAACTGCATTTAAAACATACTAACCAAAAATTTTCAGAGACCGAATAAATTCAATGAATTTGTTATGATATGCTGGCATCGCACGCAGTATGGTTTCATGGTTGTAGACAAAAACGAAGAAACTGAGTGATAAATAATGAGAAAAAACTGCGTCGAGATTTTGCTTAAAAATCACCATTCCAGTACGGACCTAACTCAGTGTAATGTTGAAAATGGACAAATTTGCATGTGTGTCGTGCACCCATTCCAAAGGTGCCAAGCAAAAACCCGAAGTACATCTATACACTGCTGGACACCGAAATTTAAACACCAAGAAAAACCGGAGAAACCACAACTAAATTTTTTTGGGAGGTAGCACGTTGTACAAAGATCACATAATTGAAAATAATGCCTCTCGTGAAGAGACAAAGGTGATGAAATCACTATTGCGTGTTGCTACCATTGCTGGTTGCTCGTAGACGCCTCTGCATAAACCAAAGAGACTAGGATGTGTTGTGGGGTATAGCAGTGCATGCTGCTTCCACGTGTTGCAAAGTTAATGTGGTGCCAGCAGCGGGGGGGGGGGGGGGGGGGGGAGGGGCGCATCCCACGCCAGTCTGCCCGCTATCATCGACCAGACGATTTCAATAGGCGAGAGGTCGGGAGGTCTCGGCAGCAGTGCAATTTGGTGGATGAGGAGATCTTCAAAACTACGTAATATATGCAGATAGGTGACTACGACGTTATACCAATTTGTATGCACTCTCTCTCAAGGTGCAGATCAAAGGATTAATCGCATCACTTAGAAACAACTCCATAATTATGAGGTAATTCGGTTGGAATTATTAAATTCCCAGGTAAAATTCAGTGTATTTTATTTGAACAGTAAAACTATTTTAGTTATTTGATTATCTGAAAACATCAACGTATTTAACCTATTAAACGAATATCCTTGTATTAATAGACTAATAAATAATTTCCTAAATGTCAGTGTTTCATCTGTTTACCTATTCCATTTAAAGGAATTTAATATAATTTTTATTTCTAACATAGCTTTTCACATTTTCAAAACTGTGTCTACTTCCTAATTCTTATAACTTATTTTCAAAACTCTTCCTTTGAAGTAATACTACGAATAGCTGCGAGGAGCTAACTGAATGAGAAGTAGCTGTGTTGGTTTGGGAAAGCCAACAGTAACTGCCGTTAGAACGGAGAATCAACCATACTGACGTCCAGGGCTTTCTGAGGAAGATAATGACACAGTAATGGGCCGGCATTACACGTCAGTCGTCGGTGAACAGGTGGAATTCGTTATATCAGAACATAGAAAAAAATTCTGACTCGTTATAGGTAATTAAATGTCATGCATTGACAGATTTTTTGCGTTTAACAGACCTTTCTTCTGCTAAGTGGTCCGGAGGTTCGAGTCCTCCCTCGGGTATGGAGGTGTGTGTGTATGTGTGTGTGTGTGTGTGTGTGTGTGTGTGTGTGTGTGTGTTGTTCTTAGGATAAGTTAGTTTGAGTAGTTTGTAAGTTTAGGTATCATTGACCACTGCAGTTAGGTTCCATAACTTTAGAAACATTAGATTTGAATTACGGAGAGTATATCACATCGTTCTGATTCGTATTTTATGCACGCAAAACTTGTGCGGCATTGTCATTCGTTCTGCAGATGGAGGCAAATAACGCAAGATCATCGTACAATAGGGGTCTTCACATTATGAAATTTGACAGACCGGTTAGGGCACATCATACGGGTCACATTTTGATCTTGTGGGATACTACACAAAGAAGCCGCGCGGGGAGTAGGCGTGTGTTCTAAGGCATCATGCTACGGACTGAACGGTCGCTCCTGCCGGAGGTTCCAGTCCTCACTCGGGCATGCGTGCGTGTGTGTGTGTGTGTGTGTGTGTGTGTGTGTGTGTGTGTGTGTGTGTGTGTGAGTTGTCATTAGTGTTAGTTAAGAAGTTTGTGCGACTAGGGACTGATGACCATAGCAGTTTGGTCCGAAATGTTTGCAAACATTTGAACATTTATACAGAGAATTTATTAACATATAACGGAAGATGATTTTACACTGAAAGATAAACCATATTTTTCTCAACAAATGGAATGCAGCGTTTTTTATTTGGTTAACGGAAAGATTCATGAAGCAGAGCGACAAATGCTTTGCTATCTTTCGACCTTATCATCAATAAAATCAAAGAACGTAAACAAAAAGCAGGTGCAACGCTAAGACAAAGGAACTTTTCTTATCTTCCGTATCAAAATTAAAGGTCGTTTAATGATACGCAGCTAAGGAATCAAACAATAAAAGTCAGCGTCGTGATAACTCGGATGCTGCAACTACGGTACGGCAGCTATTTATCTGTCGGTGTTAAATTAACGGAGCCTGGAATTATGTTTTCGGGAACGCAAATTAATTTCACATACAGCGCACTTTCCTGAAAGTCATTCCTCTTTCATTTAGACTTAGAGAATGCGATAACTCGTTCTTATCACTTCCATAACGCCGAGCGGGAATGGATGCACGGTTTGGGTTGCCATGTCGGGGACTGCCGCTCCCATCGGAGGCTCGAGCCCTCCCTCAGGCATGGGTTTGTGTATGTTGTCCTTAGCATAAATTAGTTTAAGTAGTTTGTAAGGCTAGTGACTGATGACCACTGCAGTTTCGTGCCATAGTATTAAGGCTAGTCTACACGACGACACTAGGTTGCGACACTCGTTGCATGAAATGAATTGCGCGCAACTGGTTTCGTGTATCTCTGTAGACACGGCGTCAATACTATAATTTCTAAAAATAATTTATACTGCAGCAGTCACTTTTTACTAATATTTTTATTGGCACGACGCGTTTAGGCAGCAAGCTGCCATCATCGGGTGCATTTTACAGTTATTGGTTCATACGAAACATAATAAAACAATAATGAACCAGTAACTGTAAAATGCAACCAATGATGGCAGCTTGCTGCCGAAACGCGTCGTGCTAATAAAAATATTAGTAAAAAGTGACTGCTGCAGTATAAATTATTTCAAAAAGTTTATAATACAGTCGCAGACCTCAGAACAATCCACATGACATGGAAAAATTTATGTCAATACTATACACTTCAGTTTCGTTGTTTTGTGAGTGCCGTAGTCGCCGTAGAATGAAAGTCTTGGTAGCTGTAAGATTTGTGGTGGGGCTATTGCTTCCTTTTAAATAGAGTTAGTAATGTAATAAAGAAATGAGGTACTGTTATGCGTGATGCATTGTTACCAGAACATAAATTACAAATTGCTTTCGTTTCTTGTCAAGCAAATATTCGTCTCTGCAGTACCTGTACCGTGTTCCGAAATCCACAATTGCCATAGTTAGTTTGTATAGGTATTTCGAATTGAATGTAGTTTAGTCTGCAATTCACTAATCGTCAACCCATCAATATTTAATTCACGAATAATTGCTTCAAGAGCACTAACACACCACAGCTTATTCCGGAAATTTTCATCGTTACAATCAAACAAACACCGATGAATCGCATATATGTTCAAAAACCAAATTATTTCTTCCGTTTCCCCGCTTTTTTGTATTTGGTTCTGTATTGTTTATAATCTAACCTAAAAACACGCGCAATCAGTTTCGCCCGAAGTTGGAAGGTGCCGAAACTGTTTAGTTTCGCCAACGAGTTGCGAAAGGCTTGCCGCGCATGCGCACTGGCCAGTAGCGCAGTTTCATGAAACGTAGTGTCGTCATGTAAACTCGCCTTTACAAAACATTTGAATTTGAACCAAGCGAGGTGGCACAGAGGCTAAGACACTGGACTAACATTCGGAAGACGGTGCGGTGGTTCAAATCCGCCTCCGGTCGTCCATACCGCGATGGTTCCTTTCAAGGGGCACAGCCGATTTCCTTCCGCATCCTTAAGAAAACAGTTCCAGCTGTTAATAATGGCCAACTGTGACATTTAACACTATTCCTCCTTGCTTCTTCGAAGGAAATTGCTATTTCAGTGATTTCATTCTCGCAAGGGAAATGTTCAAATGTTTGTAAATCTATCGGATTCAACTACTTGGTCATTAGTCCGTAGCTTACAAACTACTTAAACTGAGATAAACTAACTTAAGCACAACACAAACACCCGTACCCGAGGGGGGACTTTTTTTTTTTTTTCGGGGCTCCCTTCTCCCCTACACCCCGTCCTTACACCCCTTACACTCTCCAAGTTTGCCTTCATCGGCGAGCTTCTAGTGCTATCATATGGTGCCGCTGACTGCCGGTACGGGAGGTGGGAAAAAAAAATAGTAGTAACTGAATAAACAATCATAAAACTAGAAAGTACATAGGAAGATAATAACAAAGGAATACAACATTTTCCCTTTTCCCCTTCTGGGAATGGCAGTCCTAGGTGGCCAGTTTCGTTTCTTTATCGAACAGGGTTAATCGTGAAAAAAGAAAAGGAGATAATTTTCTTCGCCGCTGTCACAAACATAACGGAAATTTTACCTGCAAGACGTGTACTTTTCAACTAACCCCCGACAGCGAATGGCCGCGCGCACTGTAGCACGGCGCACCAGTACGCACGGCTAATCCGCCGCGGAATTTTCTCAATGGAAATCACTATTCTAAAAGAAATATTTCATTACAGCAAAAATTTTCTATTTAGATACTGAAGCATTCATCGTCTCTTGCAGGTGTCACGCCCTGTAAAAGAGATAAAAATGGGTCTTGTTATCTGCTGCTGTGATCTAGCTCCAGTAATAAGGTATACTAACCAGGAAGGAGAAGCCGCTACGAAACATAGAATGTAACTGGAAAACTAAACAAAAGAAGTTAGTGATACCGAGGATCAGTGAGAACTCAATGTTTTGGTTGGAGGTTAGAAAATACGCAGTGCGCTGGCTAGCGCAACACTTCCTACTGGAAGGGAAAAGGGAAGCACCGCTAGGAAATCCGATCGCGTCACCTGCGGCTGCATTACGTCAGCCAGCTTGTGTACAGCGATTCGTGGCTCAATATCCTGTGAATAAGCACTTCTAGCGTACGGCTGCAAACAGGAAAGGTTACACGTGTCGTATTATTTTCACGCTTACAGTTTCGAAGAGCTTCAAACATAAGAGTACATTGATCGTTATTTCCTCTAGTGCATTAGATCAATGAGATCTAATGTATAAAGCAGAGTGTCCGTATATTTGTACGTGTTGCATACAAATACAATATTTATGAAATTTTGTTCACGTAAGCTTCAATCCATGAGGACGGTCGCCGTAAGTGTAAGAACCACATAGGATGTATAGTTCACGTCATAAACAATGAGGTACGCGAAAAAAATGCTGCATTTTGCGAAAATGCTGCTTATTTTCTCCTAAACCATTGGACCGATTTCAACCAAATTTGGTACACACATTCCTTACCGTGAGGTAACAATTGCTGCATGGTTAAGAATCACATACGGCAAATGATTCAAAAGATATTGTATCATAACCAATAGAAATCGCAAAAAATGCCATATAATGCGGTGAGGCTTTCGAAATACACTGTATGAGAATGACAGTACTTAGCGACTTGCAACAAACTTTTAAAAATAATTTCAAACCTTTATTAAACTTTTTCTCGCTGGCAACCATAGTAAAATGATGAAAGGAAAAAAAAAGTTTCTCGCTTACTACTTTTCCGCTGTTTATGGAGCCAAACTATGGCTCTCGGTATGACGTTACAATTTATAATTTGAACACTACAAATTTTAGCGACAGGAAATTTTACAGACAGTATACACATATATAGTTGAATGTAGCCTCTAAATTTTATCACATTCCAACACGTAGTTCATGAGATATGAGCACGTAAACAGTAGCATTTTACTTCCATAGAGCTACAAGGAAAGGGACAGAATGAAACAGAGTACACCCAACGAATAGCCATTATATCCCACAAATCTACCTTCATGAGACTGCAGCTTCCATTGGAACTTGCATTTTCTATTACGATTAATAAATTACAGGGCAATGTATTAAATACTTCGGAATGGATTTGGCATCTTCATGTCAGGGGCGGGCTCACTAAAGAATTTATTGTAAAGCTTATGGGACTTAACTACGGGGTCATCAGTCCCTAAACTTACAAACTACTTATGAACTACTTACGAACTAGGACGGCACAAATATCCATGCCCGAGGGGGGATTCGAACCCCCGACCGTAGTAGCCGTGCTGACCGTGACTGGAGCGCCTCAGTCACCTCGGCCACCGCGGCCGGCAAAGAATTTATTCATATTAGAATTGGAAGATATACATATGTCGTCTGTGTGTGTGTGTGTGAGAGAGAGAGAGAGAGATAGAGTTTTATAAAGAGGGGGAAAGGTTATTGCATTAGGAAAAAAGAAATCTTAAAAGTTCTTTTACTTCAAAATTTTCAATGTTTGTTAAGGTTATGGGACTTAACTGCGGGTCATCAGTCCCTAAACGTATACACAACTTATGAATTACCTTATACCAAAGACGACACAAGCATCCATGCCCGAGGAGGGGAGGGGATTCGAACCTCGACGGGGAACAGCCTCGCGCATCGGAACATAGCGCCTAAATGCGCTCGGCCACTCCGCCGCGGCTTCAAAATTTCACAAGAAATATATAAATAGAGAAAAAGTTCTTGACTGATTTATTTTAAACTTTTACATATTAATCTAATGAAGAAACAGAAAATTAACGAAAGTCAGATGCTACGAAATAAATTGTGTTGTGCTAAACTGACTAATTCATATCATGCCAATAAGTTACAGTATTCACACGTATAGTTGAATGTACTTTTTAAACTGTATCACAGTACGACACGTAGTTCATGAGATATGGGCATATAAACAGTAACGTTCCGCTGTTCATGGACTAAAACTACGACACTCGGTATGATGTTACAATTTATAATTTCTTCTTTACAAATTGTGGCCGCAGGAAATTTTACAGAGAGTACACACACATACAGCTGAATGTACCTTATAAATTGTATCATAGTACGACACGCAGTTCATGAGATATGAGCACATAAACAGTAACGTTCATGGGAAACCGCCCCATACGCACGAAGTTTTAATATGTTACTTCTTTACTACTATTTGTAGTCCCAAGAGATTTTACAGACATACAGCCCTTATATAAGTGAATATATACTTGAAAAATGGCAGGAATAAATAAATACCCGGGCAACGCCGGGTTTTCAGCTAGTAATAAATATAGATGGGACTAAATAGAACGCCGGCCGCGGTTGCCGAGGGGACTGAGGCGCTTCAGTTGTTGTTGTTTGTTAAGCTTAAGAGACTTAACTACGGGGTCATCAGTCCCTAAACTTACAAACTACTTATGAACTACCTACAACTAAGGACGGCACAAATATCCATGCCCGAGGGGGGATTCGAACCCCCGACCGTAGTGGCCGTGCAGACCGTGACTGAAGCGCCTCAGTCCCCTCGGCCACCGCGGCCGGCGCGCTTCAGTCACGGTGTGCACGGCCACTACGGTCGGGGGTTCGAATCCCCCCTAGGGCATGGGGGGGTTGGAACACTTGCGCGGAGTGACACTTGCGCGGAGTGACACTTGCGCGGAACCCGGGGCCTTTGGGGCGGCTAATCGCTTTTCCTGGGTACAGGCCCACCAAGAAGTCTAGCACTGCTGTTGTCAAGTTTCCACACTGTCAACATAACACGAAAATCAGTGAAATTGCACAACACTTTGCAAGCTGAAGAGCAATATAGTGACTTGTTCTAACTACATATTAATCCGTTGAGTGTTCCTCCTGTAAACAAAAAGGTATTTTAATAGTGATAATGTTTTTGAGAGTTAGTCTCTGCTACTACAAGACTATGACTTTCCACAGTCATACCTCCTAAAAGCATATTATTCAAAACGCTAAGCATATCAAGACACCTGCGCAAGCAATAAATATATTAGGCATCCTGCACAGATACGTTGATGTAATTGACCGCTATGTAGTTAACCCCACTATCGCACAACTTCCATCTCTTTAAAAATAGCTACTATGCTTTTTAATAGGAGATGCAACCTTAAACCTTCAATTAAAAAAAACGTTAATAATAAGTCAATGAGTATTTTACATACTTAAAGCGTTTATTCGTAGACCCCAAAACGATTTGGCTGTATTCGAATTACAAATACATACGGAATGTGTAAGGGAATGTCACACGCCGAAAAATGCTAAAGATGAATTCTATTTTCCATCACCGTCATATAGAACCATTTTTACTCCGAACTTGGCAGAAACCAACAGGGAGAAATAAGTTGCAAGACTTCCAGGAAAAATGAATCGAAATTGGCAGCCAATAGTTAGTTATAAATTACATTGCCTGTTAACTGTATAAATTACGGAATACGCGGAAATACTGTTCAGTACAGTCAAAAAGTATAAGGTAATAGGCAGTGGTTTACAATCAGATATCCGTATCACTCTCCTCCTGAATAAGTCTGTTTGAAGATTTATATTCAGAACATTCAAGAAAAAGGTGTTGAAACTATAAGAAGCAGCTCATTTACTCAGGAAGGGAAAACATTATGGTGCCCGTAAATTTGAATGGCTGTATCTCTTGTAGTCACATTTAATTTTTGATAAAATGTTAAAATCCAATAAACCAGAATTTTGTTTTTCTAAACTCAGTGCCACTTTTTTTGTCGAAATTTTTGCAGGAAGTAGTCTTGACGTGATTTTATACTTCTATGCATTAATATTATCAAACATGTAATTTGTGTCACAAATTGCGCGACCGGTCCGGTCAGAGGTTCGAGTCCTTCCTCGGACATAGGTATGTTTGTTTGTACTTTGCCTAAGTTATTTTAAGTAAGATTAAGCAGTGTGTAAGTCTAGCGACCAATGATCTAAGTAGTTTGGCCGCATAAGACTACACATATACACGTAATTTATTTATTTCATAACCACATTTAAGTACTAATAATTAAAGAAACTTAAAAGAGAAATTTGAAGTAAACACTGAAAACAAATGATTGATATTTCTCATGAGATGAATGCACACAACCGTTGTCTTATGTCTTGTGAATGTACCTACAAATTCTGCCATATGAAAATTGTAGTGTGAGTCCCAAATATGTTTTTTCTGTAATAACATTAAAAACATATTAAAAATTCAGAACTCGAAAATCAGTGAAGTTTTCGACTTCAAGCGTTTTGTGTTGCTACAGCAATACATAGTAGACACGATTTTAAAATTTGGTTGCTATCGCCAAAGTAGACGAAACGTTAAATTTTTTGGTGTAATCTTCGCCGTGTAGACTGTATGTTGTAGAAGTCTACGTCGAACCTAATCATACCTCTGAGGAGAGAACGTTGTTTGCACTTCTGCGTTTCCAGTCGGCTGTGCTGTGCTACGTAACGACATCGTACCGTTCCACTTTACCGAGAGCTATATATGTGTTGGTGTGATGACTGTTTTTTCGAAATAAGACATCACACCAATACATGTGTCATTTAGACGCAAAGATTCTGGGTTCTGGTTTCATCGCTAACGCGATTAACAACGTTAGACCTCGTGTGTAAACAAAATGTTCAAATGTTTGTATAGTCTATGGGACTTAACTACGGGGTCATCAGTCCCTAAACTTACAAACTACTTATGAACTACTTACGAACTAGGACGGCACAAATATCCATGCCCGAGGGGGGGATTCGAAACCCCCGACCGTAGTGGCCGTGCAGACCGTGACTGGAGCGCCTTAGTCTCCTCGGCCACCGCGGCCGGCGTGTGTAAACACTTAAAGGTTATGAGTGCCACTGGAAAAATGCATAAGTAACACCTGTTGTTTGAGACTTGAAGATGACCTGAAATTAGCCGAAATCGATATCTCATAATAAACATAAGGTGTAGCTGTCTATATTTCATAATGCTATTCCTAACATATTTAAAAGCTGCTCAAAACCACCTACAAGAAACATTTATAAATGAGATTGTATATAATTCCACGATCAAATTGTGTTTTAGTTATTTGTAGTAATACACCCAAAGATCTGCCCTTGCTTTTAGTGCCTTGATCAGCTGTTTATTTTTAGAGGTGTTACTAGGGACAGGAAAAATTCGCATTTGCGATAAATGCGAATATAGATGCGAATTCTGACTCAAAATGCAGTAAATCCGAAATTGTAGTTAGCAACAGTTGCGCTCAATTCCGATTTCATCACATTCCTCTTCACATGGTGCTGTATTGTAAATCGAGTGATATTTGTATGACGTGTTATCTCCCTGTTGAATGAGGCTGTGATATCTCCGGGCCGTTACTACTGCTCCACCTCGCTCGGTGGGCCTTTCCTTGAATACGGCACAGGTAGCGGCTGGAGGGCGAGGAGTAGGGGTGGTGTATCCCTACTTCTGGAACACCCTGTTCGCTACCTGCAGCGTCCGGGTCTCCGCGCAAGTGTCTACAAATTCCCTTTCCGCGCAAGTGTCACTCCGCGCAAGTGTCACAAACTCGGGCATGGGTATTTGTGCCGTCCTTAGGATTAGCTAGTTCATAAGTAGTTTGTAAGTTTAGGGACTGATGACCCCGTAGTTAAGTCCCATAGACTCTACAAACATTTGAACATTTGAACTAAATAGAACAATAAGTAACATGAAAATAATTATCAAGGATTTAGAAAATACTAAAGAAAAATACTGATCCAGGTTTATCGTTGAGAAATACGTACAGTACACTCACAATAGAATGAGATCATTGTCCATCCTCCACAATAAGTCCCTAAAGCTGCACTACAGAAATTTAGTTTATTTCTCTTATTTTTCATTCCCCTTAAAAACAGTAAACAATTGGGGAAGTGGGATATCCGGCAAAAAGAATCATTATCATTCGTTCAGACTCTGTTCGAATAAATGGATGGTGGATATATAGTTTAATGCTCGACTGCGATAGCATCGGGAGCGACATGTATATATGAATCGGGACCAGTGTAATAATACAACAAAGAAATATAGCTACTAAATCTGTATATTATTTTTGTTTTCTTAAAAAAAGCTAATCGGTTAGACCGATGTATCTGGACGATTTCCTTCGTATTTTTAAACGAAAAATTTCTATAGATTTGGTGTCAAGCAATACAAATCAATCAATTCTCACCTTCCTTTATTTATACTCAAATGCTATTTCCTTCTGTTCAGATGTTTGTAAAGCTATGGGACCAAACTGCAGTGGTCATCAGCCCCTAGACTTACAAGCTACTTACACTAACCTATGCTAAGGACAACACACTTCCCCATGCACAAGAGAGGACTCGAACCTCCGAAGGGGGGGGGGGGAACCCTGCACTCTACAGCAAGGCGCCTTAGAGCGTATATTTTAATCGGTATGTTTTACGATATCTTCGGTTCTAACTAAAGTACGCAGTTCTTTTTTACCTAAGTACGCTCAATGGATGAAACGCTTTCATTTTACCTTTTGAACACTTACATTGGCTGTTTCTGGAGAAAGTTATAAGTGTACATTGACTTTACTTTAGTTTGTTCATACATTCTTTGTCATTACAGCAAGCATATCTTCGGTTCTAATTAAGGTAAGCAGTTCGTTTCGGTCTAAGGAACACTCAGCGGATCAAACTCTTCCATTTCAACTCTTTAACATTTAAATTGACAACAAAGTATTTTGAATTGAAAAATATTTACATTTATTTACTTCTGCTTAATGTCTCTGACAAAAAACTGGGAAGTATTCACTCGGGTCATCTACATAGATATGAAAGATAGAACATGCTTACTCTCAAAAAAATTGAAAAATTTCACTTAGGTAGGGCTCTCTGATGATCGTCTCCTCTTAAACAAACGTCTCGTCTTCGTATCAATAGCATCGCTATCTAGTGAACAAAATATTAAGCCCTATGTTATCTTCTAGCGATATAGTCGTAAATGTGCCATGAATAACTCTTTCCTTTACATGTATGCTGACTGTTCTGACACCGTTCGTGTAGAAGAACCACCCAGCATTTGCCAGTAACTACTTAAAAAAAAAGCAGGGAAAACCTAAATATTGATGTCCTCTCGAATGAAAGTCCAGTGACTAATAAAGATGACTACTCGGGAGTCTACACATATCGACTTTGCCTTCGAACATTTGTGAGTTGGAAACAACCGTTTCGAATGCTTACGTTATTTCCAAGAACTGCAGGATATTTTTTAGGTACGTGACATCTAAAATCGACCCAACTGTTCGGCACAATATTTAAGCTTTAGCCTTGTGGCTTTGGTGTATTATTTATACCGGAATGTAATATTCATGCCGCGGTGGAGTAGCCGAGCGGTCTAAGGCGCCTCGCTGCGGAGCGCGCGGTTGCTCGCCGTCGGAGGTTCGAGTCCTCCCTGGGGCATGTGTGTGTGTGTGTGTGTGTGTGTGTGTGTGTGTGTGTGTGTGTGTTGTCCTTAGGTTACTTTACCTTAGTTTAAGTAGTTTGTAAGCTACGGACTGATGACCACGTAGTTTGGTCCGATAGATTTACAAACATATGAACATGTGTAATATTCATCCTGG
The DNA here is from genome assembly GCA_026315105.1 of Locusta migratoria. Lineage (NCBI taxonomy): Eukaryota > Metazoa > Arthropoda > Insecta > Orthoptera > Acrididae > Locusta > Locusta migratoria. The sequence goes on along the minus strand of CM048755.1, from coordinate 503,745,319 downwards.
AAAGCATAATTACGAACTGTAGAGGAATTCCACCGTATGCAAGACAGCTTTTGAGTTTTTATCACTTTTTCGGCACTTATTGTGTCATCTTCCTGGGGTTTTTGCTTTAATTTCTGAAACTGTTTGATATGTTACAGTTTTCTGTGGATTTTATAAACATTTGGCTAAATTGTTCGTATCTGAGAATCAGGTTGAATGTTTTAGGACTACATTTATGTACATAATTACTTGAATTATTGGCAGGATTTACATGTTGTCTTAATTAAACAATGTTTTACAACTTGTCATCTTCAACAACAAATGTTTTTATTTCCAAATCGAAAAACATTATAGTTATTTCGAATGGATATTATTGTGAAGTATATCGATCGTTGGCAATGAAAACCTCGTAAATCCATAAAACCATTTTCTTACATTTTATAAGAGACTCAAATATGGTACCTTAGAAATAATATAAAGTAGTAAGAAATAAATTTGTTGTACGTGCAACTATATAAGTTTAAGTATTCATAGAGCCCAAATGCTTTCGTCAGCAATAAACATATGTTCCTGGAGTTAAAATGTTGTCATTGCCTACCATCGATATACGGCTATCTAGCGCCTTAATTACTTTTGTGCTGTGGCGTTGTTCTCTATTGTTTGTGACGTGTTAGCATGTTTTCCAATGTTATTATTTTTTTACATTTGCACTATTTGTTAGCAACTTGCACTGTATGTTGCCATTTGTCGCGTTTTAGTGGCTGTATTATATTCATTTGTTTGTGCAGCGTGCTTGTGATGTGGTGTACATTTTTCAATTGTTTTGACACTTTTGATATTTTGCATTTGTGTGTGTAAAAGAGAGAGAGAGGAGGGGGTGACAGAGATAGGGAAGAAGAGAGAGAGAGAGAGAGAGAGAGAGAGATTGGTGAGTGTTGGCTGCTCAAGTGTGGTGTATGGGTGGGTATTATTTATATAGCTCTTTCATGGTGTCAAAGAGAGTGTTGTTGCACCGTGATATACATTCATTAATTATTGTCTTACCTTGGGCTATTTCTTATTGGATATGATATTTCTCTTCTACTGTTAATTTTGGGAATAAGGAATTACTTGTTTTGAGAATTTTAGGTCAGTTTATATGTTTGCTGGGGTATCATTCTGTTTTACTGTGTGTACAGCAAATGTTAAATGAGAGTTATTACTTTTCATTGCTCTGAGAGATTAGGGTATATCCGGTTTTAAAGTTTCTGCATGTTTCACCCACATCTTCAGATTGGCAGCTATTGCAATTTAATTGATATATTCCTGACTGGCTGTATTTGTTAGTGTTAGTGGAATGTATCCCTAATCTCTTTGTATTGTGTTGTTCGTTCTGTATGCAATGTTCAGCCCTTGTTTCTTCTGTATGTTGCCCGCCCTCTATGCGATTCTCTTATTGTAAGTCATAAGGTGCCATTTGTTGCTTACTGTGTATTGGTTTGCTGTGAGCAGTGTTTTCATTTTTGTGTGTAAATTTTTCTTGGCTGTGTGTTGTCTGTTTTTGTAATTTGCTGTGTATATTCTCTACTGTTTTCGTATCGTAGATATTTGCTTGTGCGATTTGCTTTATTATGTTCAGTTCTTCTGTTTAGTCATGTTTCCTTATCGGTGTTTAGTATAGTTGGTGTAGTACAAATGTGAAACTTACTTCCTACTGGGTTATGCCGCGGTGGAGTGGCCGAGCGCATTGAGGCGGTATGTTCCGATGCGCGAGGCCGTTCACCGTCGGGGGCTCGAATCCTCCCTCGGGCATGGATATTTGTGCTGTCTTTATTATAAGTTAGTTTATGAGTAGTTTGTAAGTCTAGGGACTGATAACCTCGCAGTTATGTCCCATAAGCTCAACAAACATTTGAAAATTTGAATCTGGGTTATGGAATGATTGAATTGGTTTTGAATGACAGTGCTGTGAATTCATGTTTGCTGTTTGTATTATGTATCGTGAGGTCTAAGAAATTTGGTTTTCAATTTATTTCTGTTTCAATGGTGAAATCTATTTGTGGGTGTATGGCTTTTAGGACATTTTGAAGGTCTTCTATACGAGAGTGTGATTCACAAATTAGGCATAGTTACATCATTTACATATCCGTTGTTGCGGTGGAAATGGCGGTGTTATCTTCGCCTTGTTGTGGAGCACGCAGTTGCTCCCCGTCGGAGGTTCGAGTCCTCCTTCTAGCGCGCGTGCGTGCGTGCGTGCGTGCGTGCGTGCGTGCGTGCGTGTGTGTGTGTGTGTTGTCCTTAGGTTAGTTTAAGTAGTTTTAGGCCTAGGGACTGATAAACTCAGTCCCACAGATCAGATCTGTTCAAATGTTTGCAATTCTATGTGACCAAACTTCTTTGGTCATCAGTCCCTAGACTCACAAACTACTTAAACTAATTTATATAACCTAAGGACAAAAAACACACACACACACACACATACACACACACACACACACACATGCTCTTGTGAGGTCTCGAACCTCTGACACTAGAGGCCGTTTAATCCATAACTTGGCGCTCTAGACCACACGGCCATTCGCGCGCGGATACATATCTGAACTATTTTTTTTTCATTTTACTGTTATGGTAAGACAGTTTTGTCAAGGATTTGTGTTTCTACATTCGTAACTACTATCGTTCTCCAATATAAGTCACGTTCAACTATTATACCTTTTTTTAATTTTCATTTTTATTTTGCCAGAGTACTTAAGTGTTTCATTGCCTAGCGTGCCGCGTGCAGTTGCATTCGAGGAACGTCGAATCTGAGAACGTTAATGTTTCCTTACACTACGTAACGAAACAACGTAGGAAGACTTCCCAGGATTCTTTCATTTCGTCGAAATTTGTAAGGGCTGACGGCACTGTTGTTGGTGGTTTAAGTTACTGTTATGACATCAAAAACTTTTTCATTAGCTGCAAATGACTTTCGTTGTGTAGCTGTTATTTCTGCTGTTAATGATCCTACTGTTGTTCCCAGACCTCTAACACTGGGGATCCTTTTTGTAAACATCACTGCATTGTAGGAAACTTCCTTTCTGGAAATATACTACTGGACTCCATAGTATCTCTAGAAAGATTCACTAAGCAGACCAGCAAAGCGGGTTACACCGTCTTCAGCGACCAAAATGTGGAAGTCAATGTTACTTGAAGTCGTGCGGGAATCGCCGCAAGGTCTAAAGCATCTTGTCATGGATTGCGACGCCACTCCGTTGGAGGTTCGAATCCTTGTGTGTGTTTGTGTTTTGTGTGTGTGTGTGTGTGTGTCTTGTCCTCAACATAAGTTAGTTTAAGTAATTTGTAAGTCTAGGGACCGATGACCTTAACCGTTTGGTCGATAGGTTTTTGATTATTATTTGTAGCGAGTCTACTGTAGACAGCCCGGCTGACACGGGTTATCATTAAACAATGTCGAAGTGAATCAAAAATAAAACCAGAAACAAAGATGAAGCCAAAATTGTGCCAAATTAAAATCCGTTACATTACACTTCAGGTTCATGAGCATTAACAGATAGTGAGCGCTGTGTTGTTAAGAAGGTCCAAATGTTAGTAAATTTATGAGACTCAACTAAACAGGTTATCAGTCCCAAGGCTACAAACTACTTTAACTAACTTAAACTAGACTAAGGACAACACACAGACACATAAACACACCCACGCCCTACAGAGCACACGAATCTTCGACGGGAAACAATCTCACGCTCAGCAGAAAGGCAGCTTAGAACGCTCGGCCACACCACCGCGGCCATTAAACAGGTACTTTGATGTCGTAATACTGAAGGCTACATTCCGCACTCTGCAGTTAATGTTGGTGAGCCGTCACCGAGTATTGCTTGATTATTTGTTAGTCAGCATGACCATCTGTCTGCCTAGCGTGCCTCACGTTGAAACTGATACAGTTAATGTATCTGTCTCACAAATAAACTCTTGGATAGAGAAACAGCCAGAAGCAGTTCTCTCGAGATGGAAACAGTTGACCGAGAGTCGTGGATCCTGACCAGCGGAGTTAACATAGAATAACGTGTATTATACACACACGGCTCCTGGGTATTCGAACTCTGGCGGTTACGCACGAAGGGTCCCGAAGCAAGACAATGAAGCTACTGCGCACGTCGCCTTGCGCATGCGCACATCCTCCATGAAGGCTACATCTACCCTTCATATTTGTTTTTGGCGCACTGGAGATTTATCAAAAACACGTTACATTTGGGGAAAAAATCTTATAACTATCAATTAAAGACGCATCAACTGTAAAAGCCTCCAGAAAATCCCAGCATAAGCAAGAATAGCCGTATGGTTAGTGGCATCGCGCTGCGGTGTCAAAGGTAGTGTGTTTGGGCTTGACTAAAAGCATTTTTTTAAAATCCAATCTTCTTTTTAACAGATACGGTAACAACAATGACTTTTGTATTGTTACGAGCCACATATCTTTGGACGTTTTCGTCAATGTGTCGCGATTTTGATGGTAAATGACATTTGTACTCTTCGTTGTAACACCACATATATATAACTTACACAAATATTTAACTAAGTAAAAGTGTTCGTTTACAGCATTATGCATATTACCTTTCAAACTTACGTGATGTCGCTTTGCATAATTTCAAATCAGTAGCGTACACTGTCATTGAGTCCAGCTGCTCGTATTCGACGTGATCCAGGGTTTGCTGCATTACTGCAATTCCAGATGTTAAGTTATCAGAAGTTACACCAAACTCCGAGATAACAACATAACGCTCTAAACGTACCTTACAGAACATTGAGGAGGACTGTAAGCTTTTGTGGTCTAATTCAAGCCGAGCGGTCACGTCGCATTTGATGAAATGAGCTTGGTTACGTCGCAGCCCTTGGAAATAAGATACAGTAGTCTTGTGTGTGGTTCGAAATGAGTTTAGAAAGTGTTCGCGACATTTAAAACAAGATAACAACTTCTCCCCTGCGGCACTCGCAGAGGCGCGACAAATTGTCTCTTTGGTTGCCGAGCGGAGAAGGCGGGGGAGGGGGAGAGGCACTATGAAAGTTCCGGCCCTGGTTCGGAAATACCGTAGATCCGGCACTGAAACAAGTGAACCCCCAGTCATCTGAAGCACCAGCCGCCGCTGCTAGATTCCAAGTGTTGACTACTATCATGATCATCGAGATATGTTCTTTAATTAGGACGCACAGAAGCAGAGGTGGAAAGTAAGATAAAAATAAGCAAATCATCAGACACAATGTGCATCGCTCTCAGACTTAGACAGCGTTATTGCAGCTCACGAAAAACAGTGCAACTATTAATTGAAACAGATATTCCCACTGGTGTCCCACTATTTTTGAGACACTAGATTCGCAGACTGCTTCCGTTTTGTAAATTTGAACTATAAAAAATAACACTTTACGAATATTTCCTTACTTCTGATTAATTACGACGAATTTTAGAGAGTTTTTTTCTAGAACCGCGTGACAATCTCGATTGACGTTTCGGGTTGCTTCCTTAATAGACTTCTGGAAAATGACTTTCTCTGTCTTTCAGTGTGGTAATGGCAGACATTCTTCCTAACATTTACTCAACAAGTTTAGTATTCTCTCTCAAATGACTCCACTGACCCTTGGATTTTAAAATATAAATTTTAAATAGCTGAACCGCACTTGTTGCCTGGTTTCACAAATTTTATTTATTTGTACGACCTAGGTTTCGGGTTATGAGCCCATTTTCCAGTACCTTATTAATTCCAAAGTACACAAGTAAAGACAACCTATTTCATTACTGAATTTCTCTATTTTTCAGCTTCTCCAATGGAAGATATAAGAGTTTGATAATTAATTTAGAAACAATTATATTTGCGATTTATATTCATTGAAATACCTCTGTAGTTATTTCCTCGGAGTTTCCAGGTAGTCCAAGTAGGGAGCTAACGCTAGAATGGAATACTATAATGTCGTTCCCTACAGTAGACAACTTGTACTACAACTATAAACTGGACTAATAACAAATTTAGCCTCTAATAATGCTCAGTTGTCTAGATGTCCTTCACGCTGAACTTAAGCAACAGAACATACTACAGTGACGTTTGTCTTGACAAACATAGAGGGCAAAATACGGAAAACTGTCATCGATAGGATTGTAGATGATTGTACTAATTCTACAACGATAGAAACAGTAAGCTATTGGTATAGCGAAATCTGACTTTCTGTACTTCTGACAGACATTACGAAAGAAAAGCTGCAAATAGTGGTTATACAAAGTTCCGTCCCACCGTGTGTTTAACATTGATGTGCCAAATGTTATATACAAGCCGGCCAATAATGTAAAAGCAGACTGATATTTATAGTACCCCTTTGTTGAGGAAAGTTATATCTGGTGCGGAAACAGAGCAATAGTATAGCAGTGGTCAAGATGGGAAACCACATGAAAACCACATCCAGGCAGACAACGTGCCATATCGCGGTCGCTCCCGATTGCCCTTCCCCAGCCCTGAAGATTACATAATCCATGGCTACCTGATAGTCAAATATTGTTGTATTTTGTTACAGGGCAGTGTACCTGACATGTAAACATATGTAAGAGGACCTCAAAGGAAAATAAGTGAAGAGACAACTTTACTCTTTAATTAGAAATAAAGGCTAATGAAGTTTCTCTTTTCACGCCCGCTGCTGTATTTTTTTATTATTATTATTTTAATGTCTATATAGCACACTCATAACGAGTGTTGATTGTTTAACTTTGCGGACAGTGAAGTTCAGTTCGTCCGTAGCATTTAGTACGCCCTGGGTGGGTCATATCAAAATGCGATCAATTCAGGTAACTGCGCCATAGCAGGCTGGGTATGGTTTTGCGAACCTGGGATACCTGAATTGCGGACTGGTGAGCCATATAATTCCACTGTAACTGTGAAGTCTGTATGCATGCTTCAGCGTGCAACGCGAAGGTGGAATTGTGTATGTTTCAGGAATACTGAGATTTTGGCTTAACCACTTGGGTCCCAAGATCGGTTCAAAACCTCCCAAAAGAAAATCTAATTGTAAATGTGCACCATGAGCTGACGAAGAAGACGTCTGTTGTGACAAATCATGTCGTTAGTATACAGCTAGTGAGAAAACTGATGCTATTTACGAGGCGCGTCCAGAAAGTAAGTTCCGTTTCAATGTATCTCCGCTGTAGCGCTGCGACTGCAGTTCCGCACATGCGCTGTAGACGATGTGTATCAAGGAGAAGAACGTGCGCCATTTGGAGATCGCTGTCAGTTACGTACGCTTTGTTGTGCTTGTTTGAAATGTCGGTGTTGATTGAAAATCCCGCCGCCTGTGAAATCAGGTCGGTGATTCGGTTTCTGAATGCGAGGAAAGTGGAACCAAGTGAAATTTATCGGCAAATTTACGATGTATACGGACCAAATGCGATGAGTGATTCGATGGTGAGAAGATGGGTCCGACAGTTCAATGGCGGGCGTAGTGATGTGCACAATGAAGAACGAAGTGGGCGTCCACCTTTCGTTACAGAAGAACTGGTTCACGCCATTGATGACAAGATCCAGGACATCTCAAGTCTTTCCTTGGCGGTAATCACTTCACCAATGACGACGAGCTGAAAAAAACTGTTTCCAACTGGTTGAAGAGACAGGCGGCAGATTTCTATGAAGAAGGTATACCAAACCTGGTGCCACGCTATGACAAATGCCTGCAAAATTTCGGCAGTTATGTGGAAAAGTAGTTCAAGAGTTGTAGAATTTTGTTCAATAAAAATTTCTTCTGTATCTGTGTACAATTTCATTTTATTACCAAACGGAACTTACTTTCTGGACGCGCCTCGTATTATAATCCTTGCAGCCTTGCAAGAACTGTCACATTTGGCAATATAATCATACAGCAGCTTTGGAGTCCACTTGGACTGTCTCTTTTCTATTTACGAGGGTCTTCCACAAAATAAGTTCCGTTTCTATTTCTATCCGTGGCAGCGCTATGATCGCAGTTCCGAACATGCACGGCAGTAACTCTGACACAAGGAGAAGGCATGTACGCCGTTTTCAGATCGCTGCCGCCGTCATGTGCATTGTGGCGCTTCTTTATAATGTCAGCCGTAATTGAAAATGCCGCCGCGTGTGAAATTAGATATAAGTTAAACCAAAGGAAATTCATCGGCAAATCTGCGAGGTTTACGGACAAAATGCTATGAGTGATCCAATAGTTAGAAGGTGGATCAGACTGTTCAATGAAGGAGGTGATAAAGTACATTGCCGGCCGCGGTGGCCGAGGGGACTGAGGCGCTCCAGTCACGGTCTGCACGGCCACTACGGTCGGGGGTTCGAATCCCCCCTCGGGCATGGATATTTGTGCCGTCTTTAGTATAAGGTAGTTGATAAGTAGTTTGTAAGTTTAGGGACTGATGACCACGTAGTTAAGTCCCATAAGCTTAACAAACATTTGAACATTTTTGATAAAGTACACGATGAAGAACGAAGTGGACGCCCGTCTCTGTTTACTGATGAAATGGTTCACACAATTATATAAAAGATTAAGCACAACCTTAAATGTACACTTAGCGCCCTTGCTACAGAATTTCCGCAAATCTCACGATCACTAATTCATGAAATTGTTACTGAAAAACTGATAATCTGAAAACTTTGCTCACTTTGAGTACCCAAAATTCTTACTGAACAACACAAAACAACAACGGATGGTCAGTTCACTTCAGTTTTTGACACGCTTTCTTAGATAGTCACCGGGGATGAAAGTTGGGTATCGTACGACACCCCTGAAACGAAACCGCAATCAATGGAATAGAGGCACACTTCATCCCCACCGAAGGTTAAGCCTAAGCAAATCTTGACACTTCGAAAAGTCGTGTTCACCGTTTTTTGGGCCAAAAAAGGCATTTTGCTGATTGATTTCTTACCACGAGGCCAAACAATCAATGGACGCGGTTACTTCGAGACCGTCAAGAAATTGCGCCTCGCAATTCGGAACAAGCGCCGAGGATTACTGCCAAGAGGTTTTTTTATTTTTATTTATTTATTTTTTCCTCGCGATTATGTCCGACTTTACACGGCATATGTGACCAAACAACTCTTACGGGAATTTCACTGGGACGTGTTCTATAAAAAAGCATACAAAAACTTGTGCCACACTATATAAGTACCTACAAAATTTCGGAAGCCATGTAGAAAAATACTTTAACAGTTGTAGACTTTTGGACAATAAATATTTTTCTGTGTCTGTATACGTTTGTTTTATATAACCAAACGGAACTTACTTTGTGGACATACGTCGTATCTCTACTATTTAGCATGTATACTATCTCCCAGATGGTTGTTATGAAATGGTGATCGCATCTAAACCTAGAGATAACATTGTAGATCCGCATCCTATGTAATGCTGGTAGGTTAGCTGGTTAGTGTACCATCAATTTGTATTCGGGTAGTGCGCGCTTAAGAGTTCTCGGCCATTTCACCGTGGCAGTAACTGAATTACCTACCTCATTTCACGTGAGTGTGTAGTTTCAAATGTGCCATCTTTGTACAACGTATAATCTTAAAAAATGGCTGCGATATTTTCGGTCCTTTTTGATCTTGCCTTTGAAATGACTAACATTGTAGGAACGTTCACAGTCAACAGGGTAAACTGAACTGTTTGAACTGTTCCAAGCATCTAACTCGCTGTCGAAACTATTGTAAGTGCACACATTTTATAAACCTTAAGAAAGGGAAGTTTGAGTCAAATATTCCGTCGATAACGAAGTCATTAATAATGGACTTCATATTCAGGCAATATAAAGCAACGGAAGACCGTGATACCGCGCACTGCATTAAAGTACCGCACAACACTATAGCTTTCTCTATACAGGCAACAACACCTCTCTAAATATTATCAGAATGAGTAATTTATGTGACCGGTAGATTTCAAGAGAGGGATCAGTTTCTTCATTTGATACACCATCTTGTGTACGTTCTCTAGCTTTGTACCGAGCGAGTTTTTGCAGTAGTTTGCACGCTGGGTTCACATTCGGTATGATGACGGTTTAAATTTCCTTCCGAAGCAGTTCAGTTTTTCAGTAAGTTCTATAACTAGCTTCAGGCAAATTCCAGAATGGCTCTTATGAAAGGAAACGGCAGATTTCCTTCCCCAGTCTTCTTTAATCAGAGCTTACGTAGTCTATTATAATAATTAGTCGGTAGTATGTTATCACTAATCTTCCTTTCTTTTATAGTTCCGGTGCAAATCATCGCGAAGCAAGTTTCAGGAGAATGTGTACAGCTCAAAGAAGACCACATTTCTCGCTGACGCGGTCGCCGGATTTTAATCGTTTTCATGTTTTCTACGGGATCTTCCTCAGGAGTTCTGTTTAGGTGAACCATTACGAATGCGTAATACATTATCATTCAGTTTAAGAATGAATCAAAACTGATTCACTCAGAAACAGATAAATTCATCATTTTGGATTTGCAACACTTCCGTTTCTCCGTGTTTGCAGCAAAATCTTGAGTATGAGGTCGACCAGGTATGTAAAACACTTGGTTTTTTTATTTTTTTTTTTTTTTTTATTATATTTTTTTTATTTTTTTTTTTTTATTTATTTATTTATTTATTTATTTATTTTTTTTTTTTTTGCTACACAAGCATGTTTCGGCTCCTCCGTGCCGTCATCTGTTAATTTATTAGTTTACATCTGTGAAAATGAACATATTTCAGTGCTAACCTAGATGTGAAAAAATTAGGCCCAACATCGTATGTCTTAGGTACGATTATTACCTTGGTGCCATTGTGAGGTCATGTAGGCTATTTCTATAACATCCAATATTGGTAGCTTTTTTATCTGCAAATGAATTCTAAGTATATATTTTTGTTTTATTTTTCATGTGTAAACACGTTAGGCATACTTTGTGTTTTAAAACGTAATTTTGGTGTGTAGGTAACTTTCATGTATTAGTCTATATTTCATGTTACTTACAGTTGATTTCAACATATAATTTTTTTCACGCGTTTTCGTCAGACGTCCACAAACGAAACATATTCTTCACACTTGCAGCTGTGACAATCAACTTCGCGCTTTGGCGAAAACACACTGTTTAGCTTTCGTTATTGGTCTCCATACCAGTCGACCTACATTTATTTGTTCTTAGGTGGAAATAGCGTAGCTATACAGAAGTGATGTTACAAATAGTTTAAATGAATTAACTCACACAGAGACAGAGAGAAAACGAAATTCAAATCCACCGCCATTTTCACCTAAGAACTAATGAATTTCGATTAGTATAGAGGACAATAACAAAACGTATACAGTCTGTCTTCGCCAAAGTGAAAAGTTGGTAGTGAAAGTAAAAAAGAGTGCCGACTATGTGTCTCACTTATGTGTGCCCGACTAAAACGTAGAAGAACTATATTGCAAAACCAACTGTAAGGAACGGACATTATAGAATAATACGTGAAAGTTACCGATCGCACAAAGTAGGTCTAACATGGTAACCCATCAAAAATAGAAGTAAATATTCACATAGAATTTATTTGGATGCAGATGAAAAGTCTACCAATATTGGATGCTACAGAAATGGTCCTACATGTTTACACACTGTAAAACCAAGGTTATAATCCTAACGAAGACATTGTAGCTGATGCGACTTTCGTTACTTATCAAAGTACAAAGTTGTTAGTATTAATAAATCTGCATAATTCCTGCTCCCCAATTAACAGGTAGGCTTACTTGAGAATTTGCTGCCGCTATGACCGTTGCCTGCATCAGACCTCCTTTCTCTTAGCAGAGGTTTTTGTTTGTTATTTAATGGATAAAAATGATAGCAACAGAGAAACCTACCAATCGGCAGGCGGATAATTCACTTAAAAATAGTCAATATATTCTTCATTTGACATACTGAAAGGTAAGGTAATCTGTTACACTTGGTAATACAGTCAAACACAAGATTTAAAGCACAATCTGACAATAAGTACGTCTTGCTGTAGGACAAGATAAAAATCAAAACATCTTGAAGTACATGATGGTTTTATTAATTTGTCCAGCTCTTAATGATAGAAAGTTTACTTAGAATACAGAAGTTACCTTTTAGACAAGAGAATGAACAACTAGTGCTACAGTGAGAGCATGGTGAAACTGGTCGCACCTACCATTCTACAGACAAACCATTGAATTTCTATAAACTCGCTGGCGATCGCAGACACGTATGCATCGTGAAGGCGAATTTCATGGCTACCGCCGTAACCCAGCACCAGGATTTACTAGAATGACAACAACTTATGCCCAAGTGTAGTTCGTCAGCTTATACCTTTCAAGACTTGCGAGAAACTAAGCACGAGAGGGCTACCCTCGTTGGTTTTGTTCCCTCTTACGTCGAACCGCAGTATTCATCCACTCGCAAAATTGGCTATTCGTAACCAAAATTTACAGAGGAACCGCTAACAATGGGCGGTCCAGTTTCACGTTTCTTTGGTTGCTGACATGCAGAGGAGGGAAACGGATGAAGTAAGGGCGGTTAAGGAGTTTCTGTCAGCCGCGAAGAAGCCATGTCCAATCGTTCAGAATAACGGTTGGAACGACCCTTCTGGGTATTTGCCATATTGTAAATTTATAATAGTGATTAATTTGGAACCTGAAAAAAAAAAAACTCCGCCACCACGGAAAGCGGTCCTCTAGTAAAAATGTTCGAATGTCTGTAAATCTACCGGACCAAACTGCGTGGTCGTCAGTCCGTAGTTTACAAACTACTTAAACCTAGGTAAACTAACCTACGGACAAACACACACACACACCCATGCCCCAGGGAGGACTCGAACCTCCAAGGCGAGCAACCGCGCGCTCTGCAGCGAGACGCTTTAGACCGCTCGGCTACTCCACCGCGGCGGTCCTCTAGTTAGGCAACTATTCTGTAACATAAAATTTTTAGGGAGAATTAGATTTGTGAGGTTCAATTGCAGATTAATTTTATCGACATTCACATTTTCAATGCGGCCGTACCCTGTCATATATCAATCTAGTCGTAATTTTGTGTACTGTTTAAATCTATAACCATAAAGTTAATAAGCATTTAATTAATGCCCACTCTGTTTGTTATAATGACTGGACAAGGTGGCACACTGTCACCTTTGTGTTCGTCCGGGCAAAGTCTCAGCTGTACAACATACTGATTTTTGCAGCTGTAACCTAATAAAAAAGCACTGGTGATGGCATAGAGGTGGGCAAACATGTTTGCGTAACGGGAAAATTTTGCATATCAGGCTGACCACACAAATATGATTTTGCTGCAAACACGGACAAACGGAAGAGATGCAAATCCCAAATGATGAATATTTCGTTGCCTAGCCAGGCATTCCCCAGTAAGCTCTACAATAAAACAGGAACATCTTACTGAAACTTCAGAAAATCATACTTAAATAACAATTTAATAAAAACTGTCTAGTCCATAGTGTAATACCGGACAATATAAAAAAACCTATGTGAACAGCATGTCATCTGCAACAATTAAAGTGAAAAGAAAGGCATGGATCATGTGGCTAAAACAAGTAATTAGAGATCCATATGCCGAAAAACATTTACTAAATAACGCATTCAGAATTAGCTAGTCAATTGACAATACCAGCACAATTTGAGGAAATAACAAAAGTAATTCAGGAAAACAACCAAACAAAACAATAATGTCAACAAAATCGTAAACAATACAAACATACACACTTTAAACAGTAACCAAAAACTAAAATTAAATTTTCAAGATAGAATCCTCAACTTAACCAGCACAAACCTCACCAAACAAGAAGAAAGCCTACTAGAAAAAGGTCCAAAATACAACAGCAATACACATATATCACACAAAATGATAGAAATTCTGACAACAGAATCTGAACACATTATAAAGAAAGACAGAGAATACCAAATTTTAATGCAAACATAAAAAGATAATTTGTGGTTGCAGAAATAACACAGATAATCAAATGTTAAGCTTAAGCTTAAGGGACTTAACTGCGGACTCATCAGTTCTTAAACTTACAAACTATTTATGAACTAGCTTATACTAAAGACGACACAAACATCCATGCAAGAGGGCGGATTCGAACCCCCGACAGTAGCGGCCGTGCAGGCTGTGAGTGACGCGTCGCAGACCGCTCGGCCACTGCGGCTGGCCACAGGTAATCAAAACACTCAAAACCACCATAAACTCTAATAAAAGAACACCTGAAGAAATCACATCCAATAAGTTAAAATAAAAATTGAAAGAAAACAAGCTCGTGCTAACCAGGACAGAAAAAAATATATAATTGTTCTGATAAAGGAAGAGGAATAGATAATTAAAACACTAGAAAGAAAACAAAATTAACAAATTGATTAGTGACCCAAGGGCCAGATACGACAAAAACATCCAACTGACACGGAAAAACACCACAGACGTATTCTCAAAAGGTCAGATGAAAAGAGTGAGACAGAAAAATCCAAAGACACTTACTCTACATTCCTTACCAAAGGTAGATAAGCAGAAAATCCCATTAGACACCATCATTGATTAAAGAAATTCTCCATCTTACTACCTAGATCAACATATACACACATTTCTAAAGAAAATATTCAGTTTTGAAAGCAACAGGAACCTGGAAAACTCAAAGGAACTAATACACGGAATGACGAATGTGGACATAGCAGAGAGAGTAGCCCTCATATTCTTTGCTGTCACATCTACATCTATAGAGATACTCTGCAAATCATATTTAAGTACCTGGCAGAGGGTTCATTAACCACTTTCATAACCTTTCTCTACCGTTTCATTCTCTAATAGCGCGCGGGAAGAAAGAACACCTAAATCGTTCCGTTTTCGATCTGATTTTTCTTATTTTATTGGGATGGTCATGTCTCCCTATGTAGGTGGGTGCTAGCAAAATATTTTCACATTCAGAAGTAAAAGAAGGTGATTGAAATTTCGCAAATAGATCTCGCCGAAACGAATAACGCTTTCTTTTAATGACTTCCACCTCAAATCGTGCAATATTTCCCTGACGCTTTCCCCCCTGTAACGTGATAAAACAAACGAGCTGCCCGTCTCTGGACCTTCTCAGTGTCTTCTGTCAGTCCCACCTGGTGAGGGTCCCACAATGGGCAACAGTCCTCCAGGAGAGAACGCACAAGTGTGATGTAGGCAGTCTTTGGTGGAGCTGTTGCATCTTCGAAGCGTTCTGCCAATGAAACGTAACCTTTGGTTCGCCTTCCCCACAATATTTTCTATGTGTTCTCTCCAGTCTAGACCTTAAGGTTTGATTGATTTATCGTGTAATTGAAGTTCAGCGGATTTCTTTTAGTGATCATGTTTATTACATCACACTTTTCATTATTTAGTGTTAATTGCCAATTTTCGCACCATGTAGAAATTTTGTCTAAATCGCTTTGCAGTTGATTTTGATCCTATATTGACTTAACTAACCGATAAACGACAGCATCATCCGCGAAAGTCTAAGGGAGCTATTCAGATTGTCTCCTAAATCGTTTATAAACACAAGGAAGAGTAGGAGACCTATAACGCTTCCCTGGCGAACGCCCCTTTCTGATAGAAAATCGTGAATCAATTGCACAATTGGGGCAATATTCCATAAGCACGCAATTTCATTAGAACCCGTTTGTGAGGTACAGTGTCAAAAGCCTTCCAGAAATCCAGAAATATGGAATCGATTTGAGATCCCTTGTTTATGGCACTTAACACTTTATGTATATAAAGGGCAAGCTGCGCATCGCAAAGAGCGATAATTTCTGAATCCATGTTGTCTATTGGTTAATAGGTCGTTCTCTTCTAGGTAGTTCATAATATTCGAACAAAGTATATATTCCAAAATCCTACTGCAAATCGGCGTCAGTGAGATGAGCCTGTAATTTTGGGGATCACTCCTTTCTTGATTATTGGTGTGATTTAGGCAACTTTCCAGTCTTTGGGTACGGATCTTTCGCTGAGTGATCGGTTGTATATGATAGCTAAGTATGGAGCTATTGTATCAGCGTACTCTGAGAGGAATGTAGTTGGTATACAATCCGGCCCGAAAGATTTGTTTTTGTTTACTGTCTTAAGTTGTTATACTACTCCAGGAACATCTACATCAATGTACACCTGCATTCCAATACATGAAACAGTCAACAACAATACAAAAAGTGAAACAACAGGAAAATAGACTAAACACACACATTAAAAAAGTAACAACCATACTCAGGGCCATAGAAGTACAAAATTACTTTGTGTTCAACAAAGACTTCTACAACCAACATCTTCCTGAACAACTTTGAAAACAAAATCTTAATTCAAATAATAAAACCAAGAAATACATAGTTACATACTGGTGCCTTTATGTTGATGCATAATATGCCTCATCAATGATCCGCACACACACACACGCACACACACACACGCGCGCGCGCGCGCGCGCGCGCGCGCGCGCGCGCACACACACAATACGGCTTCACAATGATATAAACAATCTACATCCAAAAAACCACTTCACATTATAATAAAAAACAGACAACACAATTCCTGCCTCTCACCATAAAAAGAACAAACAACATTCACGAATGCACATTATGCAGAAAATCGACCAGCACAACTACCACCATACACCATATATCGAATCACCCTCCGTCTCTAAATATTCAAATGTTTGTAAAGCTTAAGGGACTTAACTGCGGGGTCATTAGTCCCTAAACTTACAAACTACTTATGATCTACCTTATACTAAAGACGACACAAACATTCATGCCCGAGGGGGGATTCGAACCCCTACGGCGGACGGCCGTGCGCACCGCAACACGGCACTGCAGTACGCGCGGCACTCAGTCTCTGATGACTACTCTGTCGACGGGACGTCAAACCCTAAGCTTCCTTCCTTGCTTCGAATCACCCGGTGACACAGTAGAAAAGCAGAAAAGCTTCAGATTCATGCTCAACAGACTACACAGAACACCCATAAGCGAACAAAACTACACACACGAATTAAACACAATAAAACAAAGAGCAGTATAGAATGTTTATGACACTACTATAATAAACAGACTAAGTCAACAAATATCCAGAAAGAAAAATAATAAACAGGCCACACATACACATACGAGACACAGACAAGGAAAAATCAAAAGACAACTGTACAGCTGACACTAAGAAACAAATGGCACATACTCACCTACAATAACAAAATAGTTCACAAGGCAGGAAACATATTTAAGAAACAGGGACTGCAAATAGCAAACACGACAGAAAACACAATACTGAAAAAATTCAGAACACAGTTAACACCAACATAGAAATTCAACAGATCAGGCATATATGAACTCAAATGCAATACATGCCAGTCATTGTACGTAGGACAAACATGTAAGAAGTTTAGAACCAGATATTCGCAACATCTCTGAGCACTAAAGAGTAACAACACCCATAGCACAAAACCTACACAGCCTGTTTTCGACAAAGTGCAAAGTTAATTGTGACAATCAGTTTGTAGAATATCTGTTTCGTTTATATGAGCCTGACTTAGACGCGGATGAAGAATTATATGCCAAAATCAACGGTACGTAACAGACAATGTAGACTAATACAAGACAGTTACCTATACACCAAAATTACGTTCTAAAACACAAAGCGGGCCTAAAGTGTTAGAACAACAAAAATAAAAGAAATATGTTCACATAACATTTATATGGTTCAGATGACAAAACTACCAATATTTCATGATACAGAAATTGTCATACATGACTTTTCAATGTAAAACCGAGGTAATAATCCTAATTAATACTTTCGATTTTAGGCCGTTTTTTTCACATCTTGGTTAGCACTGAAATACGTTCTTTCCACAGCTGTAACCTAATAAGAAAAACCGCTGATGGTGTCAAAGAGGTGCCGAAACATGTTTGGCTAACCAGAAAAACAATGTTTTACGTAATTGGCTGACCTTATACCCAATATAAACCAGATTTTTTTCACCGAGTTCACAATAAGTTATTTTGCATGTAAAATTTGTGGGACTGAGTTGGTGGTTACCATGTTAATTAGTAATGCATTTACACCGGCAGTCTTTGTACCAGCATTAGATTAACACTGGGTGCCTTGTCCGTAATATTAGGGAAATCTGATTCTTCCCAGCATTGACTACAATGAAATATTACGAGCATGGCACCCAGAGTGGGTAAAGCAGGCGCAATTTGGTTTTCTTCGTAATATCGAAATGAACTGTTTCCGAACATTTACTATCAACTAATTTATTATCTACCAATTCTTAAACACATACTCTGGAAGGATGTATAAGAAATGTAGATCAGCCAGTACCAGTGATGCAGGACTGTGTATATACGAGTAGTTATGTTTGTCATTTTACCTAACAAGTTATCTTTTGAATGTCCTTTCTCAAGGCGACATGACATCTGTCATCGTTGCACGGAATGAAATTTGAAATGGGGTCGCAGGAGATGTCTCATTTCCGCTAGCGGAAGGACGTCAGGTTTTTTTGTCTCGTCCCAGAACGTCACAGGAAGAGACGTATGCATGCACCATCGACGTCACAGTCGGAGAACAATCAGGACAGAAGAGGAACGCCGGAAACCACACAGGAAGTCTGTTACCAGCCTGCTTCAACGGCTAGCCTGCTCCTCGATCTCTCCTCTGAAGTGTACCTATTATGGCCTTTTTTTCTCAGCTCAATGACTGAATGTTTTTATTTATTTTTCTTTTATCGCAGCGAATGTTTACCTTGAATAATAGGAACAATTTCTCGTATAATGGTAGAGAAAAATATTCAAATATTTGTATAGGCTATGGGACTTAACTACGGGGTCATCAGTCCCTAAACTTATAAACTACTTATGAACTAGGACGGCACAAATATCCATGCCCGAGGGGGGATTCGAACCCCCGACCGTAGTGGCGCGCAGACCGTGACTGGAGCGCCTTAGTCCCCTCGGCCACCGCGGCCGGCAATGGTAGAGACATTAAGTTCTTATTAACATTATTAAATGAATCTAACATACTTTGGGTAATACCTTTACATATTTATCATATGAATTAAATTTATTCATTTGAAGCTATATATGTAAATATACACTGCCTGGTAACAGAAGTGAAGCATGTAAATTGTTCCTGTAGTCTGGGAATGTCTGTCACACGCACAAATTGTGACACCATATCTACGCGCAGCAACTACTCCTGGATAAGTGAAATGAAATGAGCGTATGGCATTACTGGCCGGGAGACACCATCAGCGGTTGTTTGGGCGCATAGTGCAATTCTTTTTATTTGACGCCACGTGGGTGACTTGCTAAAAGGTAATGATGAAATAATTTAATAATTAAAGTTAATATGTTTGTAAATCTATCGGACCAAACTGCGTGGTCATCAGTCCGTAGCTTACAAACTACTTAAACCTAGGTAAACTAACCTAGGGACAACATACACACCCATGCCCCAGGGAGGACTCGAACCTCCACGGCGAGAGCAACCGCGCGCTCCGCAGCGAGGCGCTTTAGACCGTTCGGCTACTCCACCGCGGCATGAAATAATTACAATACACATAACACCATGTACTCCGTCAGAGAGTCATAGACATTGTCCACTGGGCCACGGAGGTGAACTCCCCGGTAGGTCAAATGTCTAATGTTTGTATAGCTTATGGTACTTAACTGCGGGGTGATCAGTGCCTAAACTTACAACTACTTATGGTCTAGCTAATCCTAAGGACGGCACAAATATCCATGCCCGATGGGGGATTCGAACCCCCCGACCGTAGTGGCCGTGCAGACCGTGACTGGAGCGCCTCAGCCCCTCGGCCACCGCGGCCGGCTCCTCGGTAGGTGCGCCTCAGTTTATGGCACGTAGCCACGTAATTTTATTCAAATAGAAACTTATAGCTATCTACTGCTGTCTTTCAAAATATGTTCAGATGTTCGAAAACCTAAGAGACCAATCTGCTGGTGTCATCATTCCTTAGGCTTACGAACTACTTAAACTAACTTATCCAAAGAACAACACACACACCCATGCCCGACGGAGGACTCGATACTCCGAGGGGGCTGATTGTGCAATATGTGGTAAGGCGCCTTAGGCCACACGGACATCCCCGCACGTCTCCTATGTTTGTAAATTATTTTTATATTTGGCTTTTTGTAGATATCTGATGGTGGAGTATTCCAGAAACGCATTGTTTGAACAAAAAGGTCAATTTGTGCATGGTGTTTAATTTCTATATTTTCGGCCCATCGAGACTGTAAGCAGGTCTACTGATTACTATGTACAATCATTTTCCATGGACGTCTGTGAGATGATGGTGTCTTGCAACATCCTATTGGGGAAGCTGAAGAATCAAAGTTTCTAACAGTTTTTGGGGAATAACACAATATATCCAGTTCTAGATGAATCTACATTAAGAATTAACTTCTTATGCTTATATAAGTTACACATGTTGTAGGTGCGATCGTTATTTGCAGGATTAACAATATTTTCCTTCCAGGATGGCGTTGTATTTTATAAATTCTTTTATTTCCACATAGCGGGTCTCAACAGGCAAGCGGCCTTCTTCAGATTAATGTACACGAGGCAAAACCATTAAATTATTTACAGCGATCGTGCAACTCAGAATTACAACACTTTTATGTACCTTGTGGAATAATTCATAAACTATAAATCTCCCCCTCTCCCACAATGGGAGCACATCTCAACATTGATACAGCAGTGCCTCACAGGCTTGATATTGTCGTGTCCAAGTGTGAAGGCGCATGCGTCACAACAGGTGATACTGAACGGGAACGCGTCGGAAGTGTATGAAGGACGATTTCTCGTCTGGTCGGCAGGTGGCATGCGCGGGTGTTTACATCGAATGTGAGATACTCAGAATACAATATTGTATTCTGAGCGAATATAAAATAACTGAAAAATTCCACTGTATGTGGATGATATTACTGTGGAACAAGCGTCGAAGGGAGCAAACAAATTACATTTCCTTTATGATATATTTTTGTTGGCAAACTTTTTGTCACGTCATTTAAATGGATTCTCGTAAACAGATTCTAACTAAGAAAGTCAAGTACGAGGATCGTCCACAAAGTAAGTTCCGTTTCTATTTCTGTCCGTGACAGCGCTACGAGTGCAGTTCCGAGCATGCGCGGCACTAACTCTGACACAAGGAGAAGACATGTACGCCGTTTCCAAATCGCTGCCGCCGCCGTGTGCGTTACAGTGCTTCTTCATAATGTCAGCTGTAACTGAAAATGCCGCCGCGTGTGAAACTAGATCTGTTATTCGTTTTCTAAATGCAAAGAAAGTTGAACCGAAGGAAATTCATGGGCAAATCTGCGAGGTTTACGCCAATGGTTAGAAGGTGGGTCAGGCTGTTCAGTGAAGGACGTGATCAAGTGCACGATGAAGAACGACGTGGACGCCGGTCTGTGGTTACAGATGATCTGTTTCACACAATCATATAGAAGATCAAGCACAACCGTAAGTTTACACACAGTGCCCTTGCTATGGAAGTTCATGAAATCGTTACTGAAAAACTGAAATTTTGAAAACTTTCCTCACGTTCGGTACCTAACATTCTTACTGAATAACACACGGATGGGCAGTGCACTTTAGTTTTCATCATCCTTGACATGCAAGTCGCCGAAGTGGCGTCAACTAAAAAGACTTGCGCTAGGTTCAAATGTTCAAATGTTTGTAGAACTTATGGGACTTAAGTACGGGGTCATCAGTCCCTAAGCTGACAAACTACTTAAGAACTAGCTAAGACTAAGGACGACACAAATATCCATGCCCGAGGGGGGATTCGAACCCCCGACCGTAGTGGTCGCGCAGACCGTGACTGGAGCGCCTCAGTCCCCTCGGCCACTGCGGCCGGCTGCGCTAGGTGGACGAACAATCCCCCACGGGATCTCTCGTCTAAAAATGCCATACGATCATTTTATTTGAATGGATTCTCATTCGTAGCATATCTGGGTTGTTCTAACTTAAACATTTTTAACGTCAAAATAATCTTTTTGTTAAAGAAGAAGAAAGAAAATGTTTGCAAATCTATCGGACCAAACTGTGTGGTCATCAGTCCGTAGCTTACAAACTACTTAAACTAAGTCAAACTAACCTAAGGACAACAAACACACACCCATGCCCCAGGGAGGATTTGAACCTCCGACGGCGAGCAACTGCGCGCTCCGCAGTGAGGCGCCTTAGATCGCTCGGGTACTCCACCGCGGCTAATCTTTTTGTTAGAAATTACGTTTTTTCAGTAATGTTCTTTACTACCAAACGATTCTGCCTATTAGTCCACCAGTCGACTCATTCAGCCGTTACCTGATGAACTTGTAAGAAACTGAAACCTGTTTAGAAATAACGGCAAACGAATATTATCAAAGAAAAATAGAATCTATATTTTTTCACCTAAAATATTAAACAGTTCCATCTAAAAGTGACGGAATAATACATTTACATAATGTCTTCAACAAAAGAATTTTATAATTTACTTTAACAATTAACATAATGTAACTTTAACTGTGTTATAATACTAATATAAAACACAAGTGAATTTAAAGAGAGAGTGTGTGGCACAGAATATATTTCGAGAATTTTGTTTCCAGTCTACCTCTCCAACGCGGAGATAAAGCTCTGTTGTGCGGGAATGGCCGCGTAGTCAGACGCGCCATTTCACGGATTCCGCGGACGCTCCTGTCGGAGGTTCGAGTCCTCCCTCGTGGCATGAGGTGTGTGTATTGTTCTCAGTACAATTTAGTTTAGATTGCTTTAAGTAGTGAGAGAGTTTAGGTACCCATGACCTGAGTAGTTTGGGCCCTAAAGTCTTACACCAATTTAACATTTAACTTTTATTTGTTTTACTTTTATTTAAAGCGCTATTTAAAATGTAATTAGTCGCTTGTGTACCCATCGTCATCTCTTACTGAATTACTGTGGTTCTGCACCCGTAGAAAAGCCACCTACAAAGCTAGATTCTCCTATTTTTTAAAACTAGACTTTCACACAATGTGCCCTTCCTTTCTTTTCGCCAATTACTGAAATCTGTGGAGTAAATTAATAACTCTATACTGATGATCAAATTAGTCTCTTATAGATCACAAACACTTCCAGTTCTTCAAACGTCGTCCTTCTCAGTATAGATTATGATGTGACTTTCTTATACTCCCTCAATGAAATATGTTGAATAGATCTGTTATTGTCTGTTGATAATCAAATAAACTTGTTATAAGTTCTACATTTTTGCAGTTTTTAAAACTTCATCCTTGACAGCTTCATAGCAATGGCTGCTATGTAGTGGGCTCCACTACTGTTTAGTAAGTTACTTTTTTTTTTTTTTTTTGCAGAGCAGTTATGACTCGACATAGACTTACCAGCGAAGCTTGGTTGACTTTATTGTTCCCTCCACCGATTTATCATCAATCCTATATCCAAACAACAATCATTTGCTAATTTAAGGGTCAGCTACTAGTTGTTGTACAATATATATATGTTCTTCAGAGGGTCATAAAAGACTCAACGATTATCAACTTCCTCATGAGCTACAAGATTAGACGCAACAATCATATGTAGCTGCAGAATAGTCTTGTAAGTCGTTTATTCAGGATTTATCAATATTATTTACGCGAACAACCATATTTCAAAGTGATCAGGTTTGGATTCCGTTCCATGTATATAATTTTGATCATAAGGTTCAAAACATAAATAAGATTCCTTCAGACTGAGTCTACACCCGCATGCTTTTCATCGAATTAGCGACTACTACATCATTTACCACACTTCCGAACGGACTCGATTGATTTCGCAGGCTTACATGATAAGAGGATAATATGTCTCGTAATTATATAAGTCTACAATACCGATCAGTTATTTTATGTAGTTACCACAGTAAATAGTCTAAGGAATTAGAGATGGGTAATATACAAGACATGAAACTGGTTTTCTCATCTCAATATCATGGCAGTTACCGCCCATGGGATATCACACAGTGGGATCCATAATGCAACACATATGCATGAGTGTTCTGAATAAAACCCTGTCGGACAGTGTCTACATCTACATAGATACTCTGCAAATGACATTAAGGTACCTGGCAGAGGGTTAATTAACCACTTTCATAACTTTTCTCTACCATTCCATTCTCTAATAGCGCGCGGGAAGAAAGAACACCTAAATCGTTCCGTTTTCCATCTGATTTCTCTTATTTTATTGGGATGGTCATGTCTCCCTAAGTAGGTGGGTGCTAGCAAAATATTTTCACATTCAGAACTAAATGTCGGTGATTGAAACTTCGCAAACAGATCACGCCGCAATGAATAACGTCTTTCTTTTAATGATTTCCACCCCAATTCTTGCAACATTTCCGTGACGCTTCCCCCCCACCCCCCCCCCCCCCCCGTAACGTGATAAAACAAAACGAGCTGCCCTTCTCTGAACCTTCTCAATGTCTTCCGTCAGTCCCACCTGGTGAGGGTCCCACAAGGGGCAACAGTACTCCAGGAGAGGACGCACAAGTGTGATGTAGGCAGTCTCTTTGGTGGAGCTGGTGCATCTTCGAAGCGTTCTGCCGATGAAACGTAACCTTTGGTTCGCCTTCCCCACAGTATTTTCTATGTGTTCTTTCCAGTCAAAGTTGTTCGTAATTGTAACTCCTACGTATTTGGTAGAATCTACGACCTTAAGGTTTGACTGATTTATCGCGTAAATAAAGTTCAGCGGATTTCTTTTAGTGGTCATGTGTATTACTTCACACTTTTCTTTATTTAGTGTCAATTACCAATTTTCGCACCATGCAGAAATTTTGTCTAAATCGCATTGCAGTTGCTTTTGATCCTCAATTGACTTCACTAACCGATAAACGACAGCATCATCCGCGAACAGTCTAAGGGAGCTAGTCAGATTGTCTCCTAAATCGTTTATAAACACAAGGAAGAGTAATGGACCTATAACGCTTCCCTGTGGAACGCCAGATATCACTTCTGTTTTACTCGATGACTTACCATCAATTACAACGAACTGTGTTCTTTCTGATCGGAAATCGTGAATCCAATCGCACAATTGGGGAGATATTCCATAAGCACGCAATTTCATAAGAAGCCGCTTGTGGGGTACAGTGTCAAAAGCCTTCCTGAAATCCAGAAATATGGAATCGATTTGAGATCCCTTGTCGATGGCACTTAACACTTCATGTGAATTAAGGGCAAGCTGTGTTTCGCAAGAGTGATACTTTCTGAATCCGTGTTAACTACTGGTTAATAGGTCGTTCTCTTCGAGGTAGTTCATAATATTCGAACAAAGTATATGTTCCAAAATCCTACTGCAAATCGACGTCAATGAGATAGGCCTGTAATTTTGGAAATCACTCCTATTGCCTTTCTTGAATGTTGGAGTAACTTGGGCAACTTTCCAGTCTTTGGGCACGGATCTTTCGCTGAGTGATCGGTTGTAAATTATAGCTAAGTACATGGCTTTTTATACAAATATATTCCGCTCTTGTCCACAAATACTTAAAATTGTTTGTATATAAATTATCTGCTGCATATCTACTACTTTTAGTCGGCCATGAAATATTTAAGTGGCAGTCTAAAATGTTCAAATGTTTGTAAATCTATCGGACCAAACTGCGTGGTCATCGGTCCGTAGCTTACAAACTACTTAAACCTAGGTAAACTAACCTAAGGACAAACACACACACCCATGCCCCAGGGAAGACTCGAACCTCCACGGCGAGCAACCGCGCGCTCCGCAGCGAGACGCTTTAGACCGCGCGGCTACTCCAAAGTGGCAGTCTAAAAAAAAAAAAAAAAAAAAAAAAAAAAAAAAAAAAAAAAAAAAAAAAAAAAAACGAACGTCACTAAGAATAATATTAAATATAATAAAATACATATATAAATGTAATGCGCATTGCTGGGTTTATGTTTTGTGTTTCTGTGGTGGAATCTATGTTCTGACACAAGAATATTACTACCTCAACGAAAAGCAGAACAAGAGAGTAAAACAAAAGTTTATTGAAAGAATACGGAAATAACGTGGTACATGTTTTAAGATAGGTAGTGTGGTGCAATGCTGCCCATTTGCTTCTTAATCTGTTACTGATAAACACTACATATCAATAATTGTAAATATAAGTCTCATAATATTATTATTATAGTACTGATATTTATCGGATTTTTATCTGTAAGGGATATTTAAATTGTAATTATGGCGTTTGATTGTCCCAAGTCTCCTGAATCCATTCATATAATTATATTTGTCGTACGATCATTTCCTGATTTTATATGGAGTTTTAGAATAATGTGTGTGGCTATATTGTAGGCCTATTTCAGCTGCAGTCTGCGTTAGGCGCCCTCGCTTAGCCAAGAGCATTTCCGGTTTCCAAGCACCTCAGGGAAACCCTGACTACCTAGGTCCAAACTGTTAGCCGGCCGCCTGAGGAACCCAACAACCTGGCTAAGCCCGCTTTTCACATGGAAACAATCAGCTTCTCCCTGTATCTGTAATTTCACAGGCTGATCCAAATATATAATTATGAACAACTTGCCTTTCCGCAGTTTCTGGTAGATACTAATTCAGTTCTTTTTCGTAACCGAGACCTTCTGCAGTGGTTGACAAAGTCATCAAAATGATTAAAAAGTAATTTATAATATTATATGATATTCATAAAATAATTATTTTACAGATAATAAATCAATAGATGTTGAAAATAAAGAGAGAGGATGACCATACTTGCGTGTAACCCAAGATGAGTATAGAGTCGTATTATTGAAAAGAATTTGATATTTAAAAATATATTTGATGATATTCTTGAACTGAAGTAAATGAAAACTTAAAACAAGATACATTCTATGCTCTTTTAAGACGATCGAAATAAAATAAACATTTTACTCATGAAATGTACATCATTATAAAATGATGTGTAATTTTAATGTATGTTGCTTGATATTTAACTGTATTATAAGCTAATTTTAATAGCCTCTTCTAAGTAAAACGTCAAAAACTCTTCAAAGGGAAGTTTTAAGGTTCACGAAATAAAATTTATCTTTATTCAGATATGCCAATTTGCCCTTAGTATGTTTCCCCTTTATCGCTGAGAGTATAAAGCTTTTTCAAAATCTCACTGATGAAGCTAGTTATATGACGAATCAGTGCAAAAGAGATAAATTGATATGTTAAATATGTGTTGTACTACGATATAATTTTGAAAATTCACTCGTTTGTAGATGCGAATACCGTCTGCTAAATTTGTCGCGTGTGTTGTTAGTAGTACAGAAGAAATAAATTAAATCCTCATGTATTATTGGGCAGTTTTTCATGCACCTCATGTCTCGTTAACTATATGTCGTATACTATGATATAATTTCTCTGCTACAATCCGTGAATGGTATATGTGGAGTATTTCTTTAACATGTCTTGCGAATACAGTTAGTAATGAAGAAGAAATAAATTGTAACGTCTTGTCGAATTCCATAGTATTATCGCATGATTATTGGATAATTTTCCTCCAGAATTTTGTAGCAGTTTTCAGCGAGAAAGCATTTCGTAAAGCTTTGTAATTGTGTGTAAAGGTTGTTGCAAGTCGCTAAAAGTAATCACCATCAGTGGATGAATAGAAACTCGTTACTAACGCGTTGTGCGCTACCCATAATTTCTCCAACCTCCTACAGTGATTGTTGTTGTCTGACCGTAAGGAGTATGCGTAACTGGTTTTACTGAAATGGATCCAGTACTTTATGAGGAGATGTAGAATACACACACACACACACACACACACACACACACACACACACACACACGAAATCACACACAAGTACCCTGAAGGATAAATTTTTCTATGTAGTTGCAAGAAAAAAGTGTGCTCTACTGCACCGACAATATATGTGTAATAGAAAAAATTTATTCAAAATTGCGAATTTGAGTCAGCATCACGCATTCAAATTGTCCGAGAGGCGTGCGAGAATAGCGTGATGCCTAATGTGTGTGCTCGCGAAAAGCGGAAAGTACGGGTCCGAGTCCAGGTCCGGAACCAGTTTTAATATGTCATCATTAAATTGTACACTTAATGCTGATTCATATCCGCAAATTGAATACATTTCTTGTAATTCATTTGACAACTGAAGTCACCGCAGTTTCCGTTCCTTCAGACATTTATGAGAGTGTGAAGGACAATTGCATTGGTTACATCGACAAATACGGACATTTCACATCATTCATATAATGTGTAAACCTGGGCGGTGGACTGAAACATCGCTCTCAGAAGGCGGCACGGATTGTTATGACTGCAATAATTCACAGAGCCAATATCAGAACCGCGCGGGAGTAGCCGAGCGGTCTGGAGCGCCACGTTGCGGATCGCGCGGACTCTCGCGTCGGAGGTTCGAATCCTCCCTCGGGCATGGATGTTTGTGTTGTCTTTACTATAAGTTAGTTCATAAGTAGTTTGTAAGTTTAGGGACTGATGACCCCGCAGTTAAGTCCCATAAGCTTTACAAAAATTTTATTATTATTTACCAATATCAGAAGACTAAGGGCGATTCGGCAGTGAAATGAAATATACTGAAGAACTGTTCTAACTACAAGTATTTTAAATAGTATCACAGTTTATTTCTCGCTGCAACAAAAGCTAGTTCTTGAAATATATTTACTCCAACAACCAATCAGGTTTTTCCTCTCAAAACTAAACGGCATACATAAAGAGAACTGGAGGGGATGAAGGAGTTAGTTAGTTAGTTAGTTCTTCAACTAATCATTATTTTCTTTTTTCTTTTTTACTTACTTCGAGAAATTTCAGGACGGAAGAAGTTGGATGTCTCTCTAAATGGAGAAGCCAGTCATTCATCCGACCGGAAAACTGGCCTCGGGCAACGACCTGCATTTTGTGGTGTTTCATTCGCTGTACAGGATGGAGGAGCATGTGACGCTGTGTCACAACAGATAGCAGAAATGAGGTTTCCTACTGTGTGGCTTGGTCACTGCGAGTGTGATAGTTTCACCCAAGACCTGAGCCACCTGTCCGAATTCCGCCTGATGAACATCTTATACAAGAAGAAGTAAATTTGATCCTCAGAGATAAGGCTAGTTTCTGTTAATTTTGGACGCCCATAAAGTTATTCGTTTATTTCTACTTATGAATACGAGGTATGTCCACAAAGTAAGTTCCGTTTGGTTATATAAACCAAACGTGAACAGATACAGAAAAAATATTTATTGTATAAAAATGCAATTGTTCAACTACTTTTCTACATAACTTCCTAAATTTTGTAGGCACTTGTCATAGCGTGGGACAAGTTTTTGTGTGCCTTCTTCATAGAAGGCGGTGGCCGAGAAGACTGAGGCGCTCCAGTCACGGTCTGTACGGCCATTACGGTCGGGGGTTCGAATCCCCCCTCGAGCATGGATATTTGTGCCGTCTTTAGTATAAGGTAGTTGATAAGTAATTTGTAAGTTTAGGGACTGATGATCCCGTAGTTAAGTCCCATAAACTTAACAAACATTTGAACATTTTCATAGAAGGTTGCCGCCTGTGTATTCAACCATGTGGCAAACACGTTCTTTCAACTCATCATCGTTGAAGTGTTGACCACCAAGGACAGATTTTACGAGTACGAAGAGATGAAAGGAGTCTTCTTCTTCCCTTCACGTTGCCGCCCGACCTCACAAGGCGAATGTGACCAAACAACTTTTACGGTAATTTCACTGGGACGTGTTTGAGCATCCTCCGTACAGTCTCACTCCTAGCGACTTTCTTCTTACACCTAAAACCTGTCCATGGTGGTCAACACTTCAGCGATGATGACGAGCTGATAGAACATGTTACCACATGGTTGAATACTCAGGTGGCAACCTTCTACGAAGAAGGCATACAAAGACTTTTGCCACGCTATGACAAATGCCTACAAAATTTCGGAAGCAATGTAGAAAAGTAGTTTAATAGTTGTATATTTTTGTACAATAAATATTTTTTCTGTATCTGTACACGTTTGTTTTATATAACCAAACGGAACTTACTTATACATCTTCATCTGGAGCCATCAGGAACAAAAAAAAATTAAATGTATGATAATATGAGAACTAAAGAGACTAGCACAGTGTCCATTATATGAAAAAGAATCTTGTCATTTTTCTAACCGAAAGAACGTTTCTGTTGCCATTTGGATGCCCAACGATTCAACCGGTCATGATTGCAAATTTTCCTAGTCTTTCCGTTCGTGTTAGTATACGATATTGTGTAGAAATTCATACGCCGTCTCCCATGACAAAAAAATTACGAATGCCTCTCATATAAAATATTTTTGTTCGTAATATTTTTTTAGAACAATGATCCTAGAAAACAGCGATTTATGCAAATCGCCATAATTTTTATTTTATGATGACCGGTTTCGAACTATAAAGGGTATCATCTTACGATCTATTGTGTTTTGAAGACCGTAGAACCGCTGTGTAGCAGATCCATCTGTGTCACGTACAGAACACTGACTTGTGTTCTGCACACAGCAGAAACAGAACTGCTTCACAATGGTTACAAGATCATCAAGGAACATTAGATACGAAGATGATCTCCTTTGTAAATCTAAACCAGTCATTTTAAAGTAAAATAAAAATTAATGGGATGACGACTGTTTATCTTAAAAGATTTCTTTTTGCTCCTGTTGTAGCGTCAAATTAATGTGCTATCATATGATGTAAGTCAAACGAGACCTTCTACTTGATTCATCGCTTCCCACTTCATACTGTTATCCTCTTTACCCACTGCTATTACGTAATGTTATGTTACAATTCAAAAAATGTTGAAATGTTTGTAAATCTATCAGACCAAATTGCGTGGTCATTAGTCCGTAGCTTACAAACTACTTAAACCTAGGGACTTCCACATAAAAAAAAAAAAAAAAAAAAAAAAAAAAAAAAAAAAAAAAAAAGTTCAAATGTTTGTAAATCTATCGGACCAAACTGCGTGGTCATCAGTCCGTAGCTTACAAACTACTTAAACCTAGGTAAACTAACCTACGTACAAACACACACACCCATGCCCCAGTGAGGACTCGAACCTCCACGGCGAGCAACCGCGCGCTCCGCAGCGAGACGCTTTAGACGCTCGGCTACTCCACCGCGGCAATGTTACAATTCTTATGTAGATTACTTAGTCGTAAGGCTTCCGACACAAGGCTAAGCCGTTCATGGGGTATGAAGACGTGGAACTCCGAGACTAGTATTTCCTTTAACGGAGTATTTGAAACTTGCTCAAGGCTGCAGCGTGGCAGTAATACTTTCATCATTTCAGTACTACTTTCTATCTTGGGCTCTATTATTAGAGTTTGCTACGTTTTTCTACACCTAAGACTACATAGACAAAAAAAATCCCCCCCTAATAAAGTCTTATATTTCTTGGAGTGTGTTTCATGCAGCTTGCTGCTCAAGTCTACACGTGTGTAGTAGTTTTGCAAATGCTGTAGGACACGAGGTAATGGCGGTAACTTCATTAGAAATGTAACATGCATTTGGGATGAGGCTAGACGGATGTAGAAGACGAGGCGCTGAATACAAAGTTCAGGAATTTGCAGCGACTGGTGAAATTTGTGAAGAGGAGTTTCGTGATACATTAATTCCACAAATTCTACCAGACTTCCAAAGTGTCCATGTTCTAATTCTGAATGTACTATGCATCCCAAGTGCTTCGATGACTTAGACGGTCTGAAAGCCATTATTCGTCTTCTAAGAGTTTGTACTGTGAGTTGCGAGAGCAATAGACTGCCAATCCCGTGCCACTGACAGTAGCTGTCCTTGTGTGCCAACGATCCTGAGGGCGGCCGCTGTCGCAACATTTCTTTCCGTCACAGAAGCTGTCGTAACTTCCTGTGTCTCGATGTCACCGAACTGCAGCAAAAACGCGCTTCGCGGGAAATATACTGCTGATAAAAATGTCCCATTTTTTTCTGCGATGACACAAAGAACTTCAGATTTTTGATGCGAGATGACAAGAAGAAAGGCTTGTTTCGGATAACTGCAGTCATACAGTTTTCCATTCCACTGCATCTCCGAAATTGGTGTTACGACGAAGTTTCTCTGTGAATGCCCAGTACCGCCTGTTATTCTTCAGTGTATCAACGCAGATGCCTTAATTTTAAAGTTAATGCAGAAAGGACAACATTGTCCGTGAAATCAATCAGTTCAATGTCAATTGTTTGTAAACCCATTGGACCAAACAGCTATGGTCATAAGTCCCTAGACTTACAAACTACTTAAACTACCTTACACTAAGGACAACACACACACACACAAGACGCGCGCTCACACGTGCCCGAGAGAGGAATCGAACCTCCGGCGGGAACGGCCACCTAGTCCGTAGCATGACGCCATAGACCGCACGGCTGAAAAGGATCTCTCTTGGCTTACAGAAGAAGCTTCACCTCAGTCACAAGACCTTTAAGAAACAACGCTGATCAATGCATAGTGGTACAAGTTAGTCACAGTATTTCCTATCACAGGACAAATATTCTCATAAAACATCGAAGCCGGCCGCAGTGGCCGAGGGGACTGAGGCGCTCCAGTCACGGTCTGCACGGCCACTACGGTCGGAGGTTCGAATCCCCCCTCGAGCATGGATATTTGTGCCGTCCTTAGTCTTAGGTAGTTCGTTAGTAGTTTGTAAGCTTAGGGACTGATGACCCCGTAGTTAAGTCCCATAAGTTCTACAAACATTTGAACATTTTTTAGAACATCGAAAATATCTTAAAACCGTAGATACGAGCAGCAACAACATGAAGACCTTCGTCTAAGAAGGACACAAGTCTGCCAAACGCATGTTACAATTCGTCGTGGCCTGTCGAGACAGCGGTATCGTGAACTGTCGTGTGAATATGTAATCAACTGGCTTAGGAGAGCCACAGTCATTGTTCTTCGTTGTTTTTTTACAGGAGGAAGTACTTGCAACATAAAGTAATCAGGGGTTCACTAATACAATAACGTATGCCTAAATGAAATTTATGTAATGTTAAAATTACGGAGTTCCTTATGTAACAGTAATTATGAATTGATCATAGATTGTTTTACTATACAATATGCTAATGATGAATGAGCACATAGTCTGAAAACTATTTTCAGGAACCAAACCGATAGGTAAAAGAACATGTTATAATAATTAATTCTCATAAATTCGAAAATAAATTTGTAAATTCTTTACAAATTATCTGCTCAGTGCGACCTTTCTTAATGAACATAATTCGCTTCTCAGGCTTACCTGAAATGCGAAACACTCGTTACGCAAAGTATATCTTTTTGTCGGAAATCATGAAAAAATAGGATAATGTGTTACATTTCGAAAAATACTAAAAACTTCGTCCAACAATTTAAAAGAAAGTTGAAGAAAAAGAAAGAAGATTAAATTTGTTTCCTTTGGGATAACACAGTTTTGACAGGTTTCGTGAGGGGGACGGCTCGTCAGAATATTTTTATTTGGAAAGGGGTTGCCAGAATATTTTTACTTGGAAAGGGGTCGCGGACTGGAAAGGTTGAAAAACGCTCTGGGCCATGACGTTCTAGCGTCAGACAAGCCAGAAATACTGTTCACTTGACTGCACAGGATAGTTTAGTCACATCGCACACCATGAGTCAGCAAACTGATCTTCTTTGCTACAAGAAAAATGTCCACAAGATCAGTCGGACAAAGCCTGGAGCACCACGGCCTGCCAACCACCTTTGTTGCGGCTCTCTTAGCTACAGCAGCAGAAAGAGAGTTCCGCTGAAAGTGGTGCGCAGAAGACAATACTGGTCACAGGAAAGACAGGCACGACGTCATCGTATCAGATGATTCGCACTTATGCGTACAGCATCCTTATGGCCGTATCTTTGTGTGGATGCTCCAACTCCGTAGCTGAGCGGTCCATGGAAATAGGTAGAGATCTCACGGGGCGAACTGAGCCTCCTTTGCAGACGATGAGTACACTACGGTGTTTGGGCATCATCCTTACAAAAAATGTCTGTCGTGCTTCGGCACTCTATTATGAACGCGTTCTGAAAGTTCTTCGCACCGCCGTCCGATGCCACCTCCTCAGAACTTTAGATATAGTCTAAAAGATCTTCTTTTTCAATACAAATATCGCGTCCCTCACACTTCATTTGGCACAAATCCTATCGATGGCTCCTAGTGATGGCACAACTAGATACAGGCGGCCTCAGGATTCTTCGTCGTACACATCTCTTCAATTTACGCTACGAAACCCTCACCATTTTCGTTTGCAGTGCAAGACTGGGTCGTATCAACGTTCCCGCGCGTGCAGCAACCATTTATGTGTAGACGAAGCTCAAGATGAAGCCCCATCGTCTCACAGTTTCACTGGTCTGCTCAATGGCGAACTAGCCCCTCCGTTCTGCATGCCACCTGTTGCACTCGCGCACATCGCGTCTACGCTCTCCGACACCTAAAGATTCTTTCTGGAAAACAGTAAAGTTTCCCATTACCAGGACACGAACAACACGCGATGTCTACAACCTGCTGATGAAGAATTATCATCGGAACAGGATTGAGAGACGACACCCAAAAGTGGCGTGGCTTACGGCGTGGCGAGCGATTCACCAAAAACACTTTAGGACGGAGATACGCGCCACTCGGTACCTCGTGGTTAAAGAAAGTTATCCGACAAGGAGTAGACAGCCGGGCAGAGCGGACGAGCGCATTGAGGCGCTATGCTACGATGCGCGAGGCCGTTCCCCGTCGGGGGTTCGAATCCCCCCTCGGGTATGGATGTTTGTGCCGTCTTTAGTATAACCTAGTTGATAAGTAGTTTGTAAGTTTAGGGACTGATGACCCCGTAGTTAAGTCCCATAAGCTCTACAACCATTCTGAGGAGGAGACAGCATGCCGTAGCACTGGCCGAAACTCCTATGTGCATGCGATAACATGTCACCGACACTGATGAACATCGCTTGGAATCCGGAGCTTGATCGGATGTGTGGCCTCTAATTCGGAAGATACTTACCTTTCAACTTAGACCACCACAGACGATTGAGCTCAAAATGCTCCTTTGTCCGGCCCAAACATACATTTTCCAACATGCAATAAACTGTATTACTTCATTCGAGGCGGTCTGAAAGAGCTGCGGTGGAATGGTCGAGCGCTCTAAGGTGCGTTATAGTGGAGAGAACCGATGCTCTTCCTTGAAGCTACGAGTCCTCCATCGGGCATCGGAGTATGTGTTGTCCTTAGGTTAGTTAGTTTAAACAGTTTGTAAGCCTACGGACTGATATCCAAAACAGTTAAATCCTATAAACTTACAAACATTTGAACATTTCTTTGGTGTCAAAGATGTCCATGACTTCTGCATCGCCGGCCGCGGTGGCCGAGCGCTCTGCGGCGCGCCAGTCACGCTCTGAACGACCACTACGGTCGCGGGTTCGAATCCACCTTCGGGCATGGATATTTGTGCCGTCCTTAGTATTAGCTAGTTCATAAGTAGTTTGTAAGTTTAGGGACTGATGACCCCGTAGTTAAGTCCCATAAGCTCTACAAACATTTGAACTTTTTAATCTTCCAACAGGAAAGACACGATGAAATACTGTTTTCCATACCGTCAGACTTTCACTAATTATTTACTTTCTGTATTCAGTGAGCCCCCCCCTCCCCCAAATTGCTGGGGCTTTCCGGGTAAGAGAAAATGACGTGATCATCAACCGATTCACAATTAAAAACAGAACATGTGTCAAGATTATAATACGAGAAGACGTACTCGTATATCCACCATGGAGAGTTGGGTCTAGAAAAAGTTTATTTTCTGATACATCGAATAGTCGTCTCCCATTTAAAAACCGAAAGGGCACTTTTAGTTTGGGTATATTCTATTTCCTTACTTATTATTTTATATTCCCTAAATAGTTATCATGAGTGGCTTAATTTTTTTGTATTGTAATTTTTTTTGCCCTAACCAGTGTCTATATTAATCCACTGGCTTTAAAAAAAATCAATCCAAAAGTGGTCAGTTCGTCTCACTGCCATGGGGAGAACTCGGGCTCGATTTCTGGTATTGCCAAAGATATCTGCTTGTTGACAGAACTGGAACGAGGTGCACTCAGCTTAGTGATGCCAATTGAGTTTCTACTTGACCGAGTAGTAGCGATTTCGAAGCCAAGAAATTCGTTAGCCCCCGGAGAGTAGGGTGCTTACTACTTGCCTCTACATACCGCATCCATTGGAAGAGGATGACACGGCAGTCGGGTTGAACTAACTGACCCGTCTACGGCCATAACGTAGAACTTTACCTTTTGCCTTTTTGTGGAAGCTTCTAGAAAAACGGATGTTGCCAGACTGCATTAATCATCGTCATACGGGCACATTACCTGGTATAAGGGTATGTAATACGATCGGGTTAAAAACAAGATCACCTCTGTCTCGCATATCCGGTAATCTGCACAGCGAAGTTATTTTTATGAAGTGTTGCGGCCAGTGCCTTCACCGGACCTTCAAGGTGTCTGATGTGTTTTGTTCGACAAAATAGAGAAGCAACGCATGTTTCCCTAGCTGCCAAGTCGCTTCTTGATAAGCGGCAGAATGGTGGCCAGCATTTTCACAATATCTCCTGTCCATCTAAAAAACATGCAATCAGGGATTTCCGAAGGAATGGCATATCACTACAGTTGCTATACTCTGGTACATAGTTGAACAGCATGGAGCGACTTAACCATATCTGCCATCCAAACTCAATTCAACTTGATACCCAAGCGGGTTGGAGCCATTTTTGCTGCCAGAGGGGGCAGATCTGTGTATATTATTTAGGATCCTACATTCTCACTAAGTCGTCTACGAATTTCATTCTTCTTACTATGCTGTACAAACAGTAAGTAATACTTCATTACTCGCTAACCTTTCTTTGTGCTGAAATTTCATTGGTCAGTAATGTGCAGTTCTATAAAAAGGGATGCAGCGGGAATTTTTCTTTCAAATATCTAACCGGTTGTTTGGTGAGATTTAACCATTTACTACGACATATATGTAAGAGGGCTGTGACAAACTCTCTTATGAGATATAGGCCAGGCGCCAGGTAAGTTTAGGTCCAAAAAAATTGCAGGAAGCTGAATTTTTGGTATGGTGTTAGGACATATTAGAGTAGTATTAAACCAAGTTTGCAGCTTCGAAATCCTTTAGCTTAACTTTTAAGAGCCAAAAAACCTCGAAATTTTCGGACTTTTTCTGGTTTTGGCTTATAACTCGTGAAGGGTGGTTTTTTTGACGAAAAGTCACCCGCACCTTTATTGATGTAGATGAAATATTCTAAAATTTAAGCCCAACCGCAGCTCTGTAAGTCCAATAGCACCCGAGATATTGGACTTCAAAAATTGACTTCTTTCTCCAAAAAGTTCAAATTTCCGATTTTAGTCATCTTTCGGTTAGAATATTGGGCCGGCCGCGGTGGCCGAGGTGACTGAGGCGCTGCAGTCACGGTCAGCACGGCCACTACGGTCGGGGGTTCGAATCCCCCCTCGGGCATGGATATTTGTGCCGTCCTAGTTCGTAAGTAGTTCATAAGTAGTTTGTAAGTTTAGGGACTGATGACCCCGTAGTTAAGTCCCATAAGCTTCACAAACATTTGAACATTTTTTAGAATATTGGCTCTAATGGTCATCCCAGAGGAAAGTCATCCAAAACAAAGTTATAGAGCAGTTATTTAGCTCTTCCTGTATGCGTCATGTACGGACAAGTCGTTTAAATTGCACAAAAACCTCGTGTTCCTTTCAAGCCCACGTTTCTGACACACTGTCAGTGTTCCCTCTCCAAGTACTTCCCAACGACCCCGAAAAAAACATTCGACTGGGATAGCTCCGACATATTGTAAATAAGCAAGTACTTAAAACACCACCACGATCGAGATTTAAACGATTTTTGTTTTAAACGTTCTTCACAGATCCGAATACGGTCGTTTCTAAGGGCAGACTGGGTGTAGTGGGGAAGACCTCGGAGACAAGAAGTTTGGGAGGGAGGACAAATGTTCAAATGTTTGTAAATCTATCTGAACACACTGCGTGGTCATCAGTCCGTAGCTTACAAACTACTTAAACCTAGGTAAACTAACCTAAGGACAAACAC
Organism: Locusta migratoria; assembly: GCA_026315105.1. Classification (NCBI taxonomy): domain Eukaryota; kingdom Metazoa; phylum Arthropoda; class Insecta; order Orthoptera; family Acrididae; genus Locusta; species Locusta migratoria. Next base: position 503,707,318 of record CM048755.1, on the reverse strand, counting down.
ACACACACACCCATGCCCCAGGGAGGACTCGAACCTCCACGGCGGGCAACAGCGCGCTCCGCAGCGAGGTGCTTTAGACCGCTCGGCTACTCCACCGCGGCGAGGGAGGACAGAACACCCGCTGGGTCACAACTCGGAGTGATGGCCTTGCTACGAACGAAAGTCCCAATCCCTCAATGGCTGACCAATACTCACAAACGGAGAGGCTTTCGTTGTTTTTACAGCAATACCTACTTTCAAAGATATATTGGTATGCTCTAACACATAAATTACACCTATTTATATACAATGCGTTAATAATCATCATCAATAAGTAATTCCTCCTTTTTCTTTAACATATATAGGATAGGAGGACTGCAATTCGTCTGGGTTAGTTTATTGAATAATCCAATTTTTCCAACTTTTTGTTTTTTAACGATAACTAGAAATCTATTGGGCCTATGGGCTTCGATCTGTACTTAGATCAAAGATAAATAACTGCTCTATAACTTTGTTTTGGATGACTTTCCCCGTGGGATGATCATTAGAGCAAATATTCTAGCCGAAAGATGACGAAAATCGGAAATTTGAACTTTTTGGAGAAAGAAGTCAATTTTTGAAGTCCAATATCTCGGGTGCTATTGGACTTACAGAGCTGCGGTTGGGCTTAAATTTTAGAATATTTCATCTACATCAATAAAGGTGCGGGTGACTTTTCGTCAAAAAAAAAAAAAAACCACCCTTCACGAGTTATAAGCCAAAACCAGAAAAAAGTCCGAAAATTTCGAGGTTTTTTGGCTCTTAAAAGTTAAGCTAAAGGATTTCGAAGCTGCAAACTTGGTTTAATACTACTCTAATATGTCCCAACAACATACCGAAAATTCAGCTTCCTGCAATTTTTTTGGACCTAAGGCCAATTTTTTTTTTTTTTTTTTTTTTTTTTGTCTACGACTGGCCTAATATGTTAAGAGATCTTTTTCAGAAAGAGATATGAAGAAGTATCTAAGATTCCTTGTTGGCATTCGAAACGTTACGTCTACCCAATAGGTTCTGGATACATATACAGAGACCGAGTGATGTGGCGCACCGGTTTGTTCATAGGACTCGACTTCGGGAGAACGTTAGTTGAAATCCGCCTCCGGCCGTACAGATTTAGGTTTCCCTTGATATCCCTACATCACTCCAGACAAAATCAGGGATGTTTCCTTTGAAAGGGCAAAGGCAATTTTCTTTTCTGGCGTATATAATTTCCTCCGCATAGAATTACCACGCTGTCGACGGAAAGTTAAATTCTGATCTTCCTTCCTGCCATCCGTTCACGTTCTGCAAAATTCACGTCGACATATATCAGATTTCATTCTACATGGTAGATAATTATCTTCTCCTCTGACGTATTCGCCCACCTTCGAAATTCAATACGGACGAAATAGGAGGAGTCTGGAGGAGCAATCTCTGTGAAACGTCACTCATGTAGTTGCAGCACCTTTGCCATTAACTGCGTTCCTTCGGTCATCAAGGAAGAATTGAAAACCCAACTCAACTAATTCGAACCATTCTCATTTCTCAACTGATCTCTTTCTAACCTAATTCCGTGCAGAACCGTTTATTAAGTTGATTGTAGACTTCAATCCTCCTGAAAACTGTTACTCATTTGCGAAACTAACATTCCTCTATTAACTCATAATGCAACATCACTATTGCTGAATCGACGATGTATAGGTCATTCTTCCCTCCCGTATACTGTACATATTACCGTAGTCTTTCCACACATACAAAATACTCTCATTTTTCGATAAGAAGTTCGTCGGAAAATTTTAACTCTTCAAATGTTAAAATGTAAAAAGTTAAAATGTAAATCTAAGGGACTTAACTGCTCCGGTTATCAGTCCCTAGGCTTACAAACTACTTTAACTTATGCTAAGGACAACACACACACACACACTTATGTCCGATGGGGGACTCGAACCTCCGTCGGCGAGCAACCGCGCGTTCGGCAGCAAGGCGCCTTAGAACGCTCGGCCACTCAAATGTTTAAATGTTTGTATAGATTATGAGACTTAAGTGCGGGGTCATCAACCCCCGGGTGGGGATTCTAACCCCTGACGGAGAACGGCCACGCGCATCGGAACATAGCGCCTCAATGCGCTCGGCCGCTCCGCCGCGGCTAAAATTTAACTCATGAAGCAACTGTAAGCTGTGTACACAATCTCTCGCAGCTGTCGTTGTATTCGGTTTTCGCAGCTACGCCCAGATTTTGTACCTTTTATGATAGTGTAGTGTGGACTAATAGTACATGCGACAGTCGAAATTTTTTAATGCTTCACCAATCCCTGGAAATCGGACTTCGTGACTCATTATGTGCTAAGCCTACTTCAGAGCAAGCAATTTCACTTACACACCAAACTTCCAATAGTATGTTTGTTGATTACATCTCCAAGAATCTACTTTTGGCTTACAGCAAATATAAAACTATGACTGAGACTTCATAGGTCTTATTAGAAGCATGAAGTACTCATTTCCTTCACAGCAGATAGTACTATCTCTGTTTGTGCGGAAATTATGACGGACACTGTCAACGATTGCAGGCCTTTTTCCGCTTCCTCTTTTAAATTTACACAATGCTGTATTGCGACGTATCTTCAGAAACCAACAGAATACATGCCGCTAATCCCTCGTAAAACGTTATGGAACTCTCTAGACGATAAACGATCACCTTGTTTCCTCATGGTAATATTTCACGTACTCATCGAAGCGATAAAATAAGAAAAATCGGAATAATTGTTTGAGTAACGTGAATCGGTGTTTTGCTCTTCCGCACTGATCAGCATGAACATTATGACCATCTACTTAATAGCCGGTATGTTCACCTTTGGCACGGACTACAGCGACGTAGCGTCTTGGCATTGAAGCAGTCTGGCCTTGGTAGGTCGCTGGAAGTAGTTGGCACCACATCTGCACAGCAAATCACCGAATTCCCGTGAATTCCACGGAAGGGGACGCAGAGCTCTGACTCCACGGTCAGTCACATCCCAGATGTGATCGGGTACAGATCTGACAAAATTGGGGGTAGCGTGAGAGGAGAGGGGGGGGGGGGGTGACACATCAATTGCATCTCGCCACTGTATTTGTCAAACCACTTCATGCTCTGTAAGAACGTAGTCTTTCCCGATCATTATTGTTAAAATTAAAATTCTTCTGAGCTATTTGCTGCGTCATGCTGATAAAATATTTCCATCGTTTGGAAGAAGAGCTCACCAATTTGCAATCGTTATTCCGTGCCAATGGATACAGTGACAGAAGCATTAAGAAAGCCACAAAACTGCGGCTAACTAAGGAAAACGACACGGAAGATGAAGAGTTGTCAGCGAATGTTTGCCATATATTAAGGGGATTAGTAAGCGCATTAGCAAATTCTTACGACAAGCTGGCATCAAACCTGTTTTTTCCAGAAATAGCAGAATTAAAGATGTCCTCAAATCAACTAAGGATTCCATAGGAAAGCTGAATACTGCTAGTATGTATAAAATAAACTGCGGATGTGGGACTGTATACATAGGAGAAACATTAAGGTCTATTCATATGCGGATGGTGGAACATGAAAGGTGCATACGTTTGAGGCAGCACAGCAAAGTCAGCTGTTACAGAACACTAAAAAGAGTGTGACCACAGTATTAACTTCAATGCTCTCTAAACGGCCATTTAAAACCAAGAGGAAACTTCGCGAAGCAAATGAGATTAGTAAATACCCCAATAATATGAACAGAGAAACAACTTGTCTACCGGTTTTGAGAGCGTGGCGACGATCCGCGCCGTGTGGTACAACGGCCCCTTCTGTCGCAGGTGGGCACTTCTGACAGCGTGGCAGCAACGACACTACTTAAAAGACCTAAGCCGACCAGGAAATATTCGGCTATCACCGTTGTTGGCCAATTACATGCAAACACCAACAAGCGCACATCTTCCTGTTTTCCACCAAGCAGAACCACCGATGCAAACACTAATAAGCGCATCTTCCGTATTTCCACCTATCAGAAACACAAATGCAAGCACGAATAAAGTTATTCCTTCCCTTCCTGCTACCAAATTTCAACCAATCAGAACTATACGCGGGGACAGAATTGGCTGTGTAAGACAAGCACAGGAGGAAACAACCCATGAAATCCTCGAACGCCACGCCCTCCGCCTCGCCTACCGCATCCGCTACCCATCCCCCATGGGAATCTTATACGACCACATCCCGTTCCCACATCTCCTCCAGTTTCTCGAACATATCCGGCGCCTGTACATTACCCGCTCAAAAAAGTTCGTAGAGCTTATGGGACTTAACTGCGAGGTCATCAGTCCCTAAACTTACAAACTACTTATCAACTACCTAATACTAAGGACGGCACAAATATCCATGCCCGAGGGGGGATTCGAACCCCCGACCGTAGTGGCCGTGCTGACCGTGACTGGAGCGCCTCAGTCACCTCGGCCACCGCGGCCGGCTTTAAGTGTTTCATCGTGTTCAGTGCTCCAGTCTCAATGTGTGTTTTTATCGTCACCGTGGCACAGGCTTTTATTTTCCGAACTAAATTTCTTTTAAAGTGCTTTGCAGTGTGAAATTTCTTCGACATTGCTCCAAAAATTTCAATGTTTTCCAATTTTAACTTCGTTTTAACCCTCTCATGCACGAATTATCAATCCGGCAATGAACAAAATTTCTGGTACATTATTTGGTAACTTAGTACCTATCTTGTGCAGAATTCATCAAAATTTATCTAAAAAAATAGTTTCATAGACCAATAGGGAGGTGTCCTCTAAGGATGACAGTGAGTACGAAAACTGCTACATTTTACATGGAATAACTATTAAGAATATCAAAGAATACATGAAGAGTGTACACCGTTTTGTACATTTGGTACAATGAAATTGTTTCAGGCAGTCAGGGCACACAGAAAGTTTGCAGTTTTCTCAAATGTAACGTGTTTTCCGTCGGCAGTCCGATCATGACACCTCTTGGTATTGGGATCCCCTGACTTTCCTGGACAGTGTTACACCCCATCGAAGCGTAACTCGGTGGGTACCGAATTACTGGATTTCTTTTATATGTACATATAGACAACAATGCACTTTCATCTGAAGGCCTGCCTCTACTCTTTCTTGTAATTTCTGTTTTCCAATTCTTTGTTAGCTCAACGACTAACACTGCCGTCTAAGAGACATCCTATTATTCATTATTGGTGCTCATATAAAGTACCTGTGCTATTACGGTCACCTCAGATGTAAAAAATGACAGAAATGAGACAAATTTTAAGTGTCCTCATATGAGGACGCGACGCATGAGAGGGTTAACTGTTGTTTATAACTTCATTTTCTGTAAAATCACATGGCTGAAGAGCAGCGTAGAAGGCTGCTGCCAGCCTACCTTTATGTAAAGGTGTTAAAATAACAATTTAAAAAGAAAAAGGCCTATTCCCTCAGAAAGGCTCCTGTAACGGATCCGAAACGTTGCAAATATTTTATCAGCATGACGTAGCAAAGAGCTCAGTTGAATTTTAAGACTTCAAGCTCCTTGCTTTGTGGCATGGCGAGTTATCTTGTACAATAATGAAACTGCAGATGGGAAATGTAATCGTCACGAAAGTGTGTTCGTGCTCTGTAAGCAGCGTACGACACTTCTTGGCTATCATGGTGCCTTGCACAAGCTCCAATGGATCTATGGGTGCCCATGTGATGTTCCCCAGAGCATAACTGAACCGTCGCCAGCTTATCTCCGTCCGTCAGTATAGTTGTCAAAGGGCTGTTTCCCTGAAAGACGGCAGATTAGCACCCTCCGATTGGCTTCCCTCGACGTTACGACTTCGATTCACATTGGTTTCGCAACTTACTGAAGATACCACAGCATCCCTGGAATACTCGACTAGTCGTTCAGTTTCCGAAATGCTCGTTCCGAGGCTCCAGGGCATCTGTAACTGCCCTCGCTCAGGTAGATTACGCACCTTCCACAGTCTACAGACGGATAGCACGCTGAATCATACCATATGCACAGTGCGACTGTCTGACTAGCAGACATATCCAGTCGGGTCACACTGTTATCGCCTGAACGGGTTTATATCGACAGTGGGTAGGTAGTCATAATATTTTGGCTGATTAGTGTACATCGTATGCCACTAAGTAATTTACAACACAACTCTCTGTTAAAATTCATTCCGTGTTTGAATCCCTCTTTGTTTATGCGAATTTTTGGGGTCTTCCATTATTTTATTTTATTGTGAGGAGCGCATGTTACTGGTTCTTGTTAGTCTTTCGGTTATGACATGTGTGATTTGATACATTCTGTTTTTGGACATCTTAGAAAGGCGTATGACTACTTGAGTTAAAGTAATCCATAAAAAAGTCATCGATAAAACTATCGTTTCTCTTTCGTGGTAATTCTGCTCATCGTGTCTTGTTTGGACTAATATTATTCCCTCCAAGTAGGTGCATAAGTACTGTGAGACTTGTGTCGGCATTATATCATTCTCGTATGATGCTATCCAGGCCTATGACTGATGGCCTAAACAGAAGAGACAGATCGCACGACCCGTGAAATAATTTAGAATCTTTAATACAAAAACTCAGCTTGCGCGTGTTTGTGGTTGGAAAGTTGAAAAGTAATAGATTGACTTTTTTTTTTTTTTCACAGCGTTGCATTTTACTCGGAGATGTTTCTTGTGTCTTATACTCTGTTGTGACTATCGAAGGGGTGGTAGATTGGATGAAAAAAAAAATACATTTAGTTACGACAAGTGCATATCGAAAATTTATTCATCCAGTTTTTCAGAGCGGAGCGCTTAGTGACTTGCATGAAACTTTATACACCATTTCAAACCTCTAAGGAACTTTCTGTCTCTAAAACCACTCAAAACATGATGAAAGGTATATAGTTCACCGCTTTCTACAATACCGCTGTTCCTGTAGCAAAACTGCCGGATCAAGCATAACGTTTTAATTTATTACTTCTACACTACCAACACCGTATTCGCGACACATTTTAACACGGTATTCATATATACTGGCGAATGTATCTGCAAAATTATATCATTGTACTACTCGTGATTCCGATGAAATAACACAAAACACTGATGTATGAAAAACTGCCGCATCATGTATGTGCTTGGTTACTTTCATCATGTTCAAGGGAATTACGATACAAAATTGTATTATCTTAAAACCGAAACTAGAGGGCAAAAGTCAATACGACTCCACACATCTGTATGGAATAGATTCATTTTATATTCTTTCTGGAGACGTAAAGTATAAATCAGTAGAGAATATGACATACATATGTGTGCAGCATACCTCATATGCCTATGTTCAGATTCTCCGAAGCCCTTGTATTGATTTCTACCAAACTTTATACGTGCAGTGAGAATATGGTGTGGAAGACCATGCTGTAACAGTGCAAGAGAGAGAGAGATGTAGAGGTGTACACAGAGAGGATAAGATGAAGGGATTGACGTAGACGGAGCAGAGGGGATGGGCAGAGAGTAGGGAAGGATGAAAAGGACGGAGAGAGAGGAGGGAGGGCAAGTTAGAGATAAAATCTAGAAAACGATTGCATCTTTCATGGGAAATTATACATTACCTGCTCCAGACTCGAAAAAAACACCTGATCTTTACGTCTGTGCAGAAAACAAACAATCACGGAAAGTCGTCAATCAACGGGCTTTGTAACAAATAATGCTTTACTGTTAAAACGTCTTCTCCTTCCTTCCTTTCATTTTATGTGACAAATACAGTAGTGGAAGGCCAAATACTGAGCTGACTAATGTGGTTCCTTGCTGTGTCTGTGTTTACTATAATTATTTATTGTCCTACCCATTTCGTATCAGACTGAGCCATAGTGAAGCACGGCCAGGTTTAGCTTGTAAGTTAATAAGAGTCGCGTAATGGAAACAGCTATATTCTGAATTGTTTATAGGAGAGGCCCAATTATACGTGGTTACATGAGTCCATTTTGCATACAAATATACTAACAAATAGTTTTATCTAACTGCTGAATGTAATCAAAGATCACTTTTAAGTTAAAACTTATTTCCAATGTGGACGTACTTCAGGATAAAAGTAACTGCATTTATATAGCACACATAATGGTTCTAAAATGGTCAGAAAAGACAACTCGTATGGCTTTGGCATGATGGAATGGAAGGGAATTTAAAAAATAATCAGAAAAAAGTAGTCACAAAAATTGTCGATATTGGAGAAACTCATTAGCAGAAAGGTATTCCTGTTCACGGTTAAGCATCCGTATTTCATCGTACTGACGGTTCGACATATCGACGGTCCAACTATCCGCCGTCATCGGGTGAGATTGCAGGCGCTCAGTCATGCGTGAGTGTCACTTTCAAACGTACTTGGAAATGGCGGTCAGCTGGATCGTCGTAATAACGTGTCGTCAGGACGTGAAATCCACCTGCGTACCCGAAAAGAAATGTTCAAATGTTTGTAAATCTAAGGGACTTAACTGCTACGGTTATTAGTCCCCAGGCTTACAAACTACTTCAACAAACTTAAAGTAACTCATGCTAAGGACGAGAGTCACACACCCCTCACCGAGGAAGGACTCGAACCTCCGACGGCGAACAAGCGCGCACTCCTCAGCAAGGCGCCTTAGATTGCTCGGCCACACCACCGCGGCACGCGAGAAGAGCAGCAACATTTATTACGCAGAAAAATCTACGTAATCGCCTTAAAAGCAGGATTCCAAAAAATAACAAGTAAGCACTTGTTCTCTCGTATAAGCCCATCACAAAATCACCGAATTGCTATCATTACGTTAATTAATTGGGCTCACCTACAATTAATTAATAATGCAAATCGGCCATCTTAATGTGCCCTGGAACTCAGAAGCTGCTGCATCTCACCATTCATACTGTTCGTTGAGACGGTAAGATGCAGCGGAATATGGATGTGCTAGAAAAGTAAGATTGCTGCGCCTGTTTTATGACGAAGTGGAAAGGTTTGGTGGCTCTTTTAGTGTATTTTTATTTTATTTTATTTTATTTATTTATTTATTGTGGTATCTTAATTTTCCCTTTTGTAGTTTATACATTTTGAAGACTGGTATATTTAAGCAAGAAAAGGCACATTTAGTTTTTTTCTACTACTGAGGACTGGTATGTTCACTTTTTTCTGGCTTTCATTTCTGCTTCTAATTGTTTCAGCAGTGATTCGCCATAAGCAATGTTGTAGGGAGTTGTTTTTAAAATATTCTTTGGAGTTTACAGCTGGTTTACTGTGAATCTAAGAAAACTGCTTCTCTGTGCTGTTTTGCGCGGTACCATCTGTAATTTATTAGGCGTATAGTGTTGCGTGAATCAGTACCACGAGTGGAGAGCAATTATAACCTTGCTAGGATCTCCATCGATAATACGTAAAACTGCAAGAGTATAAGGGACGGCCAACTTAATTATGTATTCAAGAATATTTAACAAAGAATAAAACATTTCATTCTTCATACCGAAAACAAGACTTCTCTGATGTGTGTGAAGCGTACAAAAATGCATCAGACGATGCAAATCGAAGTTCCAAGCACATGAAAGAGAGAGGGATTTAAGTATGATCATGACACAGTCAAAACAAAACAATTTCTGCGTGTCAACCTTCGATATTCACGCCGTAGAGTTTTGTCTTACAGGTGAAATCTCTCTATTATACTTTTTTCGTAGTATCAACTCCTTAATCTGTATCAGAGTGTTACTAACTGAAATTAGCTCTAACAAAATTTCCTATCCGACTTCCACTTCTTGTTTGTGAGTCTCTTTAAAATACCGGCTTCCTTTACAGTGTACTACTATGTTACTTTTGATTTAGTTCTTGATGCGGTGCTAAAAACTCTTACTTAACAGTGTGTTTGAACAATGTACTAAGACAATGAGAAGTGCAAGGAAGTCTAGTGCAGTCTTCCAGAGCCGATGTTATGTTACAACTTGATCTGACACGAAAGGGACTAACTTCTCGTTCTCGCAGTTTTGATGGATTCTAAACGATGCACAAGCTCCGATAAAACAGTATTGCTTGTTTCCCTGATCAGGAAATAAGGCGGGAAACAATATTCTGTCCATCATATGCGACGTTTCGCTAATAATAGCTGTAGCCACTTTAGTGTAGGTTCTTTTACGTTCATTCTCAAGCCAGATATCAGTTTGAAAAGATACTCTTTTATCGGTAATAGGGAAGGTGGCTCATGGAATCAGCGCCTTTTAATAGCGCCTGCAAACGAAATTACTCGATTCTTCACATAATTAGGATGATGTACTACAGCCTTCACATCAGCCGTGAATCCACTTCAGCCGCGGCGGAGTGGCCGAGCGCATTGAGGCCCTAAGCTCCTATGTGCGAGGCCGTTCCCCGTGTTCGAATCCTCCCTCGGGCATGGATGCTTGTGTTGTCTTTAGTATAAGGTGATCCCGCAGTTAAGTCCCATAAGCTTAACAAACATTTGATAACTTTTGAATCCACTCCAGGTCATAGAGATATGAATGCTTCGGTTACCTCTTCGAAACTGGAGTCATGAATCATACTATTGGTGTAGGATTTTCGTAAAGCATGAGTGTCACTGAATCACAAATAGTTTTTATAAATATCAATTTAAATATAAATTTAGAAACCCTGAGACGGTTTTTCGTCTCAAATATGTCCATGACATTGAAGATGAAGGCACCTTAATCGTTAGTGGTGCAGTGGTCTAACGGTTTAACGAACGGAGAACAGGACCAACCACCAGACTTTGCCAAATACTTACGCAACACATCAAGGTGCCCCCGTAAATGGGTCGACACGGGTAAGAGAAGACAATTAAAACGAACACTAATTCGGACCAAAATCGAACATGAAGGAAGAATTATTTACGTGAAGACATACCCGGGTCCCCGTTGCGGAGAGTCGGACCCAAAGAATGTTTATTTTCGATACCTGAAGAGGACGTCTCTTTCTGTCATCCTTCCAGAAGTATATATTAAGTTCGATTTATTATATTTTGTGTTATTTTTTTAAATTATATTGTATTTATATGTTCCAAAGAAAATACAATATGTTGGCCATGTGAATCCAATGACCTGAAGGAAGGCAAAACAAATAAATAAAATTAATTCCTCAAAAAAAAAAAAAAAAAAAAAAAAAAAAAAAAGAAACGGTAAGACGTCTGCCTAGTAAGCATAGAGGTCTGGGTTCTATTCCCGGCCGCATCACAAATTTTAATTCATTGCTTCACCTACATCTTCAACGTCATGGACATATTTGAGACTAAAAACCGTCTCAGGGTTTCTTAACTTATATTTAAATCGATATTTATATCATCTTAGCGGGAATGTTCTACTGTGTCCATCGCCGGGGTTCTATTCCACTGCATGGAGAGCCTTGGCAGTAGTGGCAATTATCTATGGAACAAGGAAGCTGAATTAAAGTTTGTGACGTGGAGGGAAGTCCGAGACTATTCCGAGGCGCCTTAATCGTTAGTGGTGCGGTGGTCTAACGATGCCGGGCGCCGTGGCTCAGCGCGCCCGGTCAGAGGGCTCAAAGCCCTCTGTAATAAAAAAGCTGAGGCAACAACAGAACGAACAAGAACGAACAAAAACGATCAGCGTCCGTAACGAAGAGAACTACCTATAGGAAAAAAAAAACAAAAAAAACGGCAAGACGTCTGCCAAGTAAGCATGGAAGTCCGGGTTCGATTCCCGGCCACATCAATAATTTTAATTCATTGCTTCATATGTTCAAATGTTTGTAAATCTATCAGACCAAACTGCGTGGTCATCAGTCCGTAGCTTACAAACTACTTAAACCCAAGTAAAATAACCTAAGGACAAACACACACACACCCATGCCCCAGGGAGGACTCGAACCTCCACGGCGAGCAACCGCGCGCTCCGCAGCGAGACGCTTTAGACCGCTCGGCTACTCCACCGCGGCTAATTCATTGCTTCACCTTCATCTTCAATGTCATTGACAAATAGTTTTGGTTGCAGGGACATAACAGTGACTTTTTACTGTGAGAAGTATACGTTTGACGGAGCACGTGATGGAGGTAGATTAAAAAAGAAAACAACCGTTTTGTTCTCCCTCTGTAGCATGGAGTACAGCGTCAAACTTTTTACAGAAGTCACTCTTTCTCTTCAGCAGAAAATTTGCAGTTACGTACAATCCATCATTTAATTTTTGTTATACATCCTCTATAGTCTCACAAATCCCAGTTTCGTTAGAGACCATGTGATCTCAAGAGTGAGTCGTTTTCTTTCTATCAGTGCTCCACAACACAGAAAGATCGTCCACTCACCTTCCGTATTACGTCAAGGCTACTTACTCCTGCACTCATCAGTAAGAGAGAAAAAGTCCACGAGTATAAAGCGGGCGAAGAGCCACAGCTCTCGAACTCGTCATTCTCGCAGAACTACAGCGGGAACAAAGAAAGCTCTAACAGCACAGACGCAACAGCAGCGCCTTGATTTATAGCGTATGTAACCTTCAACGTTGGACTCATACTCGCTCCGTTTCTGATCTCTTTTTAAGGTGCCGATGAGTATCCTTAACAACACAGTCGTGCCTTTGACTAAGAAGGTTCCATTGGAATAGGCTTCATTTCTTCAGCTGTGTAGCAATCAGTTCGCATTAGTTTCCAGTACAGCGTGTGCATCTAGCAGTGTGTCTGAATACCTGATCTGGTTCATACCATATTACCTCTCAGTGGGGCAGAAGAAACAGACTGGAATTGAAACACGAGCTATAGTTGTAGCTATTCATCAGGAAGACCAATATACGGTGGTATATACGAGGATTGTTAAAAAAAATTCTGGAACATCCGTAATTTTACGCCAATGGAGTGTTGGTGCGAAATGCGCTTGGCATCCCTGCACACGCCTGTGCTGAATGTGTAACTGCCGGAAGTTTCATTATTGTATGTCGGTTAGTTATTTTTCAGTGCAGTATTGAATAGAGCATTGTATTGTGCAGATTGCGAATTTCCAGATGGCAGAGTTAGAGGAGCAACGCGTCTGCATAAAATTTTGCGTCAAACTCGAGAAAACCCTTACAGAGACACAACAAACGATGCAGAAAGTCAACGATCTTGAGTGAGGAGCCGTAGTCGGTGTTATGAATGGTTCAACGCGGCTATAATGGTTGGAGGGAAGTCAAATATGACCCTCGTTCAAGAAGCCCTTCGACGTCTACCGACAGTCATGTCGTGGACGTCAACGAAATAAATTGTGAAAGTTAATCGAAGAATGACTGACCGAGAAGTTGCATAAGAATGTAACATTTCATTTGGATCGTCTCACGAAACGCTGACACAGCATCTTGGAATGCATCGCGCTGCCGCCAAGTTCGTCCCACGGCTCATGAGTCAAGACCAGAAAGACCATCGCTTCGCAATCTGTGAAGAGATCACTGTGCTGACTCATCGTGTTACTCTACAGATTTAGCCCCTGCAGACTGCTTTTTAACTTCAAAGTAGAAAACATAGTTGAAAGCACGAAGATTTGCAACGATATACGAGGTAAAAGAAAATTCGCAGACGGTGTTTCACACGATCCAGCTAGAGGTGTGCCAATATTGCTTCTGGAAGTAGAAAAACGTATTGGGAGCAATTCTGGATATGACTGTTTGGAAGAAGATCATGTACAATAGGTAAGAGTTAAACGTATAATTATTCTGTGCACAAAGTTGCGGATTTTTTAACAGACCTCGAACATTGCAACGGTTCAAACAAACTGGTACCAGTGTGTTTCACGATCTGGAAGACCCCGAGTAATATAATAGGGAATATCAGTTTAATTTTTTGCAGAGTAAATGTAAGAGGAATCGTGCTGTACCTAAAATTCGCGAGTAAGTAAATGGTACCCCAGCAGTTACAATCTCTGCTCAACTGTTTACCACCGTGTTTGTAAACATGGTTTAAAGGGGTACAAAGAGGTCACAAAGTCTTTATTACGCAAACAAAATAAGATGTAACGATTTCTATACCTGGCGTCATATAAGAAGGCGCTTCCGCGCATAGAGACGCAGCGATTGGGGAGGCGTGGAATGGAGGAGCTACGGCCGAGCGTCAACAGTTGCGCCTGCGGGAGAAGCAATGAGTAACTCGCGGCCAGTCACACGCATACAGAATGAACGTTACTGGCTGTCATTGCGGTAATGGAGTGGGATGCGCAGAACGGCTGGAAACTAGGCCGCCTTCGTAGCTGACGCCGACTGTAAAATGTTTGTATAGCTTATGGGACTTAACTACGGGGTCATCAGTCCCTAAACTTACTAACTACTTACAAGCTACCTTATACTAAAGACGGCACAAATATCCATGCCCGAGGGGGGATTCGAGCCCCCGACTAGTAACCAAGCAGTTAAGTTCCATGGATTTACAAACATTTGAACATTTTTTGATTTCCACTGCTAAAGACATCATCGACCTAGCAGTTGAGACACTGTAGCTGCCCGGTATATGCGTTTGTTTTTGGAAATGACCCGTTTAAACATGAGTGTGCTTAGTACGCTGTTTCACGCAACGTTGTAACTTCGGTGTGGTATTTTTTCCACAGTATCTAATCGGTACGCTGAGCAGAAGTTGGTAGCACTTCAACTTTCGATGTTCATTTATTACAAGAGTTAGGAGTTCTTAATGAGTGACAGATATAGCAGAACCAGAGCTATACATTTGAAAATATCGACTCTTAACGCAACGTACACAAATTATTTTTATTTTGTACTTATATGCACCTTTTTAATTAAATTAGTTTCATTGGCCTCCTCGTATATTCAGTATTAAAAATCAGTACTTCAATTTTCGAGTTCACGTATTTACAATTTAAGTTTTTTTTTTTCTTTTTTCCCATGCGCTAAGTGAAAACTTTTGAGCAGTAGTGTACTTCTGATTCGTCGTGAGCCATAAATGATAATTTGTGGTAACCCGGTTATTGCGTAAGATTGTTTTTTGATGAGCACAGTGGTGGCGGCGTTGATTCTCACGGGGATACGTAAAAGGCGGCTGGCGGCTGGCGGCTGGCGCTTGCCTAATACGTTGCGGCGGTTATAGCGTGCAGTGCGAGGCCGAGCTGAGCTCACGCACAGCGAGAAGGACGCGTCGCAAGGCCGCCGCAGCAGAAATAGTCGCGCAACTTATTACCCGCGAACATCCGCGCAGAAACCTCCAATATATTTTAGCCGCGTTTCTCGGCCAAAGCGGACAAAGACGGCAACGACCACGTGCGTTTGTCAAGTGTGACCTCGACGCCGCATGGGGAACCGAGTGCGAATATTTTCTTTCTTGAAGCTTCTTCCCTTGTCCATTCGCTTCGAGTGCTCAGAGTGGGGAAACCGACCGCTTAAGCTGTAACCTTGTGGAATGCGTCACTGTCCACTTCTGAACTAAAACTTTTCGCCACAAAGAACTTGGCGAGAAGGCGGGAATTTAGGTCACTCGTGTTGAACAGAGATTCAGCTAAGCACTTATGTTGGCTGACTACAGACTACTAGAATAACACTACCTCTTCCAGTGACACACCGAGCGAGGTGGCGCAGTGGTAACACAGTGGATTTGCATTCGGGAGGACGGTGATTCAAACCCGCCTCCGGTCGTCCTGGCGTAGGTTTCCATGATTGTCCTAAACCATTCCAGGTAATTTCATTTCATTTGGGCTTGCAGCATTGTATATGTCGTTTAAGGACATATTGTTAATCGAAGTAATGCCAAAATGCTGCTTTACTGTAACCATAAAGCATCGCTGGAGGATATGTCAAACTGATAGTATAACTGTAATGAATTAATACCTGATAAGCTTAATATATATACCATCTAAAGAGCATTTATACTGCAATTATATGCAGTTGTTATAATAAATTACACCTCCGCGATGTCATATGGACATAGCCTGATGATGGCCACAGTGCCGAAATAGGCCTATTGCTATGTTAATAAAGTTTTTAACATCTATATAGTAAAGCAGCATTTTGGCATTACTTCGATTAACATTCCAGGCAAATTACGGGATGAGTCCTTTGAAATGGCACAGCCAATTTCCTTCCCAACCCTTAGCAAAAATGTTTTCCGATCCTATGTCCCATCTCTAACGACCACGATGTCGACGAGGCCTTATACCGTAACCAAAAAATGATCAAATGTTTGTAAACCGAAGGAACCAAACTGCTGCGGTCATCTGTCCCTAGACTTACAAATTACTGAAACTAACTTACACTAAAGACAACACACACACGCATATGCGCGAAGGACGACTCGAAACTCCGACAGGAGCGGCGTTGTAATCCGTGACATGGCGCCAAAGACCGCGCAGCTATTCCCGCGCTGCATACCGTAGTCTTCCTTTTTCCCTTCCTTCTAGCGATAAGTGAATATGCTTCAGAGAAACGTTGCTGAATATGAAGAGGAACGTGGTGTGATCTTAAAAGGCTTTTCGTAGATGAACAGATGAAGAATATTCTCCAGTTCAACTGTTCAAATGTTTGTCAAGCTTAAGGGACTTGACTGTGGGGTCATCAGTCCCTAAACTTACAAAACTACTTATTAACTAACTTATACTAAAGACAACACAAACACCCATGCCCGAGGGAGATTCGAACTTCCGACGCGGGAGGCCGCGCGATCCGCAACGTGGCGCTCCAGACCGCTCGGCTACTCCCCCGCGGCATTCTCCAGTTACTTGGTTTTCTTTCATCCTATTAATGCGCGCATGAAAAGAACGGATGATAACATAGATAACAATTCTCCAAAAGTAGTTACCTGTCAATCGATTATACGCGTGAAACATTTAGGTTAAATAACAAAATTTAATAGTAACTTAATAAATATGCGCTGATTTATTCGGTATTGAGTACTCTAAACGATTCCTGCCACACTTAAAACAGAATCTGATCAACATAAGCTATGGTTCCAGCTCTTTGTCAAGTCCTCCCCACGCTACTACACTGCTAAGACTTCAGTAGCTCAAAAAAGCATTTCGCCCATCACCATGAACAGTGACACAACTCAAAACGCAGGAAATTCCACACGAGAAGCGAAACGAAACTGACGCCTTTTTTCTACAACACAATAATATTTATATCTATGAATAATCAGGACGTAGAAAATACACTAAAGATTAAGCAAATTTACACAAGCCCCTCCCCCAACCCCACGGAGGCAACTCAATTTGGGCTTCTTCTTGTCACATAATTCATCGAATTCCAGTCATATCGCTAAATATTACTTACAACATTGTTAATTTAGAATGAAACTTTCACTCTGCAGCGGAGTGAGCGCTGATATGAAGCTTCCTGGCAGATTAAAATTGCGTGCCCGAACCGGGATTCGAACGTGGAAACTTTTCCTTTCGCAGGCAAGGCAATAATCCCAGGTACGAATCTCGGTTCTAGCACTCAACCTTAATCTACCAGGGAGTTTCACATTAGTGCACACTCCGCTGCAGAGTGAAAGTTTCATTCTGGAAACATCCCTTACGCTGTGGCTAAGCCATGTCTGTCTCCACCATATCCTTTCTTCCAGAAGTGCTAGTCCTGTAACGTTCGCAGTAGAACTTCTCTGAAGTTTGGAAAGTAGGAGGCGAGGTACTGACAGAAGTAAAGTTGCGAGGGAGGACCGTGAAGCGTAGCTGAGACGGTTCGCCGGCCGCCGTGGCAGAGAGCGACCGGTTAGGGGGCTAAATGCTTTCTGCAAAAAGAAAAACAACGAACAGTCAAGAACGAACTGAACCAACGACCGCAAAGCATAGATCTACCTGAATATATATATACAAAGGAGAGAGAGAAGGTAGAGCACTTTTCTCGCGAAAGACAAAGGTTCCATGATCGAATCCCGGTTCCGGCACACCATTTTAATCTGCCAGGAAGTTTCAATGTTAATTTAACTCATTCAGAATCCTTTAAATTTCGTAATAACTTTCAACTCGACAAATTCATATTAAGAGCAGAGTTTTTAACAATTTAAATTAAATTGATCTTGGTTATATTTTACCAACTTGGAAATTTTTAATCTTACAGTTACATTTTAGAATAAATGTAATAGACAGACTTCACTGTAGGACACGGCATAACGTCTTTCAGAATTTGTTGTTGTTGAAATTCACCAACACGGGATTAATTTATATAGAACTGGCTAGAGCAGCACCGTTGAAACAATTTGATATATTAGTAGTGATTTTTTACAAATGTCTCAGAAGGAGTGACAAAAGACCAGAATTACATCAATATTTAAGAAGGGAAAGAGAAGAAATTGTACAAACCATCGAGGTATTAGTGTAACGCCAACCATGGCGAGATTTTATGGCCGTATGCTAAAAAAGAGAATGCAGGCAGAAGTAACTGAATCTGAAGAACAAAATGGATATAGATCTCATCGCTCCTGTACTGACGGAGTACTTACGTTCAAAAACCTGGTGGAAAAAAGACAGCAAGGGGTACTGTTACCAATCTTGTCTTGGAGACCTCCAAAAAACTTGTGACACAGTTCCACAAAACAACTTTGTTGACAAGTCTGATCAATAATGGCGTGTCAACGAGCTATGTGAAAGCTGTTAGTTTTACAAGGGCGGTACGGCAACGGTAAAAATAAGAAATCAACTATCTCAAGGGTTTGAAATGACAAAGGGACTACGCCAGAGATGCACATCCGCCCCTACGTAGTTTAAGGTCAACCAAGAAGAGGAACTGAAATCGTGGAAAAGGAAATGCGGAGGAATTGGTATCCCCATAGACGAAGAGATCTTGTTAACTTTATTCTTAGCTGAAGACCAAGTGTTAGTAGCTGGGGATGATGAAGTTGCAAATTATATTCTCCGCAAATTAAAAGAAGGATACGAAAAATTGGGTAATGTAAAACAGAACATCTGAAAGTGGGAGAAAATACTATTAATGACATACAACTCGATGCTGATAGGTTAAAGGGTGTTGTAACCTTAAGTACTTGGGAGTGACATTGTCGTCAAACGGTATAAGTATGGATGATATCTAATATATAAAAATGAAGTTTGTGTGTTCGTATTTTATACGCGGCTGTACTGTTCAACCGATTGTGATGAAACTTTGTCAACATATTGCTTGCATTTTTGCGATGGTCATAGGCATCATTAAATGACTGTACGACAAACAGTTCAAGAGATATGACGTAATAAACAATGAAATGCGCGGAAAAGTGCTGCATCATGTGACGTCTGCTTCTAAACCACTGTACCGATTTCAACTAAATTTGGTACACATATTCCTTCCATGAGGTAACAATTTACGTAGGAGTAAGAACTGTTTACGAGATATAGTTCAGGAGATATGACGTCGTAAACAATTATATGGTTGAAAACCTGTGGCACGATCCTTCATGCGAATAAGGGCACTTTATTCATTCTAAAATCATCATGACATTTTGGACAATTGACCTTAAAAACAAGGGGAAGGTCACTGTCACATATAATTTTGGATGGTGCATCACGGAGGAATTTTTACATATGAACTTCGTCAGATTCTACGGTTGTATTCCGATTCTGATGAAATTTTCAAATATGATTGAACAATTCAGTTTATCAGTGTAGTATTAATATATTCAGATTACCTACGATCATTTCAATTAATTAACGCGACTAAACAGTTAATTTTCAGATTTCGACGAAGTTTCGAATAGAAATAAAATTTCTGAAAATTCTAGCAGCTCTCTCTCTCTCTCTCTCTCTCTCTCTCTCTCTCTCTCTCTCTCTCTCTCTCTCTCTCTGGAAGTTACGTTATATTTTTCAGGGTAATAATCATCAAAGAAACATTAAATACATAAATATCGTTCACACCAAGTGAATTTTATGTACGCAATATAAAGTAAGAATTTTTTTTCAATATGCTTCAGTGGATAGCATACTTCATTCAGATTTTTAAATGACAGTTTTTTGGCTGTCATCTTTGATGCATACCAATCATTGGGATGAAAACCACCAGCGGAAGGAATTTGTTGTTACCAACGTATGATTTTAATGCGAATTTGAAAATAAATACATAAATTTAATATATAACAATTAATGTTTGATTGTTTGTCTTCTTGTTCATAATTTATGCTCGGCCATATCGTACATCAGATTGCGATAAAACTTTGTCAACTCATTGCTTGCAATCGCGCGAAGGTTATAGGCATTCTAAAATTTATATGGTGATGGCAGAGTGTGTTTTACAATTAGCGAATTCGTTTCTTACGCCTCCACGCTGAAATGGCTGGACGGATATGAATAAAATTTGTAACAGAGGTAGCTTATACCCTGATTAATACAAGGGCTACCTTACATAAGCCACAGTATGGTGCGGGCGGAGGGTACCTTTCAGTGGGTTAATATATTTGCTACTCCTTCATGCTGAAAGGGATGGACAGAATTGAATGAAATTTGGAACGGAGATAGCTTATACCGTGCATTAATACAGGGGATACCTTTCGCAAGCCTCCGTACGGTGCATGGCGGAAGGAACGTTAGAACAAACATCCAAATTGTTTGACAGGTCACCATGAAAGTGAGCACATAAATGTATGTTTCCATGAAGGAGATTTTTATAATATGCAAGCCACTAAATTTAGCATGGCAGATGGTAACTTGCTACTGTGACACCGTTTGACTAGTCACCGTGAAACTTGGCGCTTATGTTTTCATATTTAGGAGAGGAGTAAGTGGAGGAAGAGACGAACAAAAAGGAAAGGGAGGAGACGAACAGAGAGAGACTGGAGATAAGGAGAATGAGAGAGGGGAGATGGTGACAGTCAAGTGAAAGGAGATGCACAGTGGGAGGTAGAGGAGGAAATGGACAGAGAATGGGACAGGAGGAGACGGGGGAGGAGCAGGTGAATAGAGAGAAGGGAAAAGATGAGATGGACTAATGGAAGATTGGAAACATATTTATTTCAATCATAAGTAACTAAAAAAGCTGATACTTTCAAATTTTAAATGTTATTTCTTCTATGGCAGCAACGTACCGGGTACCAGCTATTAAACAATAAAATTGGCCGGAGCAAGCGAGCCATAAATCAACTAAATGGTGTTCTCTGGAACAACAACATAACGCGCAAAAATAAACGTATCATCAACCATTCAATTATTGAAAGTATAACCACGTACGGCGCATAGTTGTGAGAACAAATTCAAACGCCAAAAAACATCTACTGGCAGTTGAGATGGATTTCTGGAGACGGAGTTGCGGTTATTCCAGGCTTAATCACTTTAGAACTCACAGGATCAGAGATATTATGAAAGTGGAAAGCACGATCCTAGACTGCATAGAGAGAAGCGCCTACTCTGGTATGTTATAACGTATGCTAGACACAAGATGGACAAAAGGAATACGGCAATGGACTCCTCATCAAAGAAGAAGGCGTGGAAGACCTGCGAGATGCTAGATTGGGATGCGAGAGGCGATGACAGCCGTAGAAACCTCACTGTTTTCCTGCCATTTAAAATTCTAACAGGTGCAGAAATAATTGTTTCAAATGTTCAAATGTTTGTAGAGCTTATGGGACTTAACTACGGGGTCATCAGTACCTAAACTTACAAACTACTTACGAACTAGCTAATACTAAGGACGGCACAAATATACATGCCCGAGGGGGGATTCGAACCCCCGACCATAGTGGCCGTGCAGAACGTGACTGGCGCGTCGCGGCCGGCAATAATTGTTTAATCAGGACTACAGAGACATTACTGGTGATACGCTGTTAACACTTAAGTTTCCGTGAAGTGTTGGTCGCTATTGATGGCACTGTTTTCAACAGCGTATCATAGAAATTTGAGACTACTGTATTCTCTTAAATTCTTTTGTTCCTAACAATATTTTATTTTCCTATAGGATTACTAAATGATTTGTGTGACCTCAGAATCTAATGAGTGTGGTAATGCTTTCAAAATGTCACTTCTTGTAATGATGTTGAGTTTAGGAGCATTAATGACTGACTCATATTTTATAAATTGTTTCTCTGTATTTACAATCTCGTGGTGTTATTTTCTCTAGTGGTATCTTGTTGTATCCATTTTGTATAGTTGAACGACTATACTACAGAAAGATTGGAGGACCCACAAGGCAGCTACGTAAGGTGGGATACATGCAAATCGGGTGGAACTCAATTCAGATCGTTCTAATATTTTGAGCATGACAGTGCACTTTATCACAAACCTTGGACTCTACAATTTGACAACTTGTTATCACTCTCTTGGCCTTTATAGTACAAAACAGAGGTTATCTGCGAACACAATGAAAGTTCAGTAACCAAGAAAATGCGTGACATTACGACAATTTGCCGTACATACAGATAATTCAGGTATGCATTCCCTGATAATCATTGGTCTTAGGAACCACAAGAAAAATTCAAGCAATAAATTATGACGTTAACATAATGTGTTCTCGTCTGAGCCGTGAGTCATAGAGTGACATTGTGAAATATGTACTATCAATGAGGCTGTTTTCTAAGGTTAATTCATTTATTGTACTATAATTTCATTTTGATCTTATTTCCATTTTCGGTCTTATCTCTTGATCATAATTTCCACATGACATCGCTGTCTTCATCACTGTCGATATCCCTATAAGATTTATCCTATTTTCTGTTATTCCACTACATTTAATATTAGGAGCTTACTTTCGTACTTAAGTATTTTTGACATCTATAAGGCCATAGAATTCATTGGCAGCATATTCCATAAATAATGATTTTTGGAATCTGGAGTCATCTAGATTCAAAAGTCATGTGATGTTCTTTGGGTCACTATTCAAGAACAACCAGTGCCTAGACGAAACGTGTAGCGCGAGTGAATCATTTCGTTCACGCTATATAATTCTACGTTCCACTATCACCAAACGGTAGTAGGAAGATGTGGAGACAATACAGGAGCGTTAAAAAGCAATCCGCACGTCCTTTCTTTCCCTGAAACTCGCAACGTGAGAAATAAGAAGACGTCTGTATGGAAACATCCGAGATAGCCATCTAGTAATAACGGCAGAAGAAATAAAAGAAATGATGGATCGGAAAATTATAGGTACGGACGACAAAGATCAATCATAATCACTTTGTTGAAGGTAACAACCCCCGACATTTCAAGAGAATTTATTATAGATGTATATCCATGGAACGTGTGACGATCACTTCAACAGAAGCTTGTCAAACAACTGACTACTTGCCAATGCAGGCAAGGCTAGTATTATTATCGAAATGTCAATCGGAATGAGATACGTTAACATAAAAGAATACCAGCTTTTGGCGAACCTTCTGTGGAAGCCTTAGCGAGGTGATCTCGCACTTCCGCGGTGGAGTGGCCGAGCGCATTGAGGCCCTATGCTCCGATGCCGTTACCCGTTGGGGGTTCGAATCGTCCCTTGGGCATGAATGTTTGTGTTGTCTTTAGTATAAGCTAGATTATAAGTAGTTTGTATGTTTGGGGACCGATGACCCCGCAGTTAACTCTGGCCGAAACTGAAACTGCGGCCGAAACCAATATTTTGGCCGAAACTGACCGAAAGCGAATATTCGGTCGGTCCTTAACAAGAACTGTTTCTTTCAGTGGGAGGAAGCTCGTATGATCCAGCGAAAATGTCATCGACAAACTGAGTCGGGGAGTCGGGTGCCTAAAAAATAGCCATTGCTTACACTTGCAGATAGAAGTGCACGCCTTCAGCGGGACAAACGACAAAGGAATTGGACAGCAGCTGACTGGAGATTGTAGAGCTCTTCAGCGACCTGCCTCCTTGCTTCTTTCCAAACGACGTTCAACGTCCAGTGCCCCAATATCTACATAAAGTTTTTAACCAGCAGAGTCTGTGAAAACTGTAATACATGTCTACGATTGTTTCGTGATGTCTGAGAGGCGCGTCTGGTGCTACAACTTGTGCCCACTAGTTCAACTGGCCAAGAATATAAACACGCGTGTCCATTTCGACATTTCTGTGAGCAAGTGTTTTTCTTTCTTATATATGTTCCTAAGGCGTGTGCTGTGGACGCAACTGTTTCTTAAGACGTGCAGAACCGTGTTCTCGGAACTGTGTGCATTTTTCTTGGTTTATCGAAAACTTAGGCACACTGTAGCTCCTCGACTGACCAGCTACACCATAAGTTCTTAATTTCAAGGAAAATTTCTACAACTTTCTGGAGCAGCAAATAAAAGTTAGTAATCACCGTCCATACAGCTAGGTAACTCTACAGTATCTATTCATTAATTAGTGGCCGCAGCTGGATATGGCATACCTATGGAATCACCTGTTTTCCGCTCCGAATTCAATCATTTATCAATGCTAAAGGTGTCCTTACACAGTAATGTCTCCTTGAGGGTGTCTAATTTTATATCCAGTAGGTTTATCAAACAATTATCAAGGACAAATTTTTCTCGGTGTTAGTACATAGTGTAGAGGCACCTTGCAGAGCATGTGATACGAGCCCCCCACCCCACCACCACCACCCCCCCCCCCCCCCCCCTCACACACACAGCTCATCATCAACCACGTTAAAGATTTCTTCCACGCCTTCACACCGCTGTTTTTAATTAGTATCGTAAAATATCAGTAGCCTTCTTCAGCACCTGAGATTGCACGTGAGATATCGCTGCCAACTATGTGTGGTAGTTGATGGGTAATAACTTCGGATAATCATGTTTTCTATTAACTTTTCGGTTTTGTAGTATATATTTTATAACTTTATTACTGTATAAATTCTGTTCACGGATATTGCTATTGTTCCAAACTATATGTGACTAAGCAGTACCTTCTTCTTCATCTTTATTATCATACCAGTTAGTAAATACGTTCTGATTTGTTGATAATGTTTTAGTTTCCGACACTGCTGTAGTTACATGATTCACAGATACCGTACGACGGATGTCGATAATACAGTAGAAGTCTTCACAAGTTACACATATTTCCGAGTCATAAATGTACAGGATGAATCTCAAAATCGCGAAAATGTTAAAAAGTGACAGGGAAATCACACTACACAGGCGTTCTATACCGCAATTAATTCGTAAATCGGAGTTTTTTTTATTATTTCTGCAATCCTAACCATTTGTATTTTCTCATGTCGTCTAATGGGTGGTATGATGTTCATTTCATTCAAGTTAATAATTATTGTAGTTTTAGTTGTAACAAAAATCAGTGTAACTTTCCAGAATGAGATAACCACTCTGCAGCGGAATGTGCGCTGATATGGAACTTCCTGCAGATTAACAATGTGTGCTGTAACCGGGACTCGAACCTGGGTCCTTTGCCTGAACTATCCCGACACGACTCAGGGTTCGTCCTCACAACTTTAATTCTGCCAGTACCTCGCCTCCTACTTTCGAAACTTCACAGAAGTTCTCCTGCGAACTTTGTAAGAGTAGCACTCCCGAAAGAAAGGATATGGTGGAGACATGTCTAAGCCACAGCCTAAGGGAAGTTTCATATCAGTGCACACGCCGCTGCAGAGTGATAATGTCATTCTGGAAACATCCCTTAGGCTGTAGCTAAGCCATGACTCCACCATATCCTTTCTTCCGAGCGTGTTAGTCTTGCAAGGTTTCTGTGAAGTCTGCAAAGGAGGAGGCGAGGTAATGGCAGAATTGAAGTTGTGAGGACGGCCCGTGTCTCGTTTCAGGATAGTGGAGCCGCGCGCTGTGGCTCAGCACGCCCGTTTGGAGGGCTGAACGTTTTCTGTTATTATAATAATAATAAAAAAAGCTGAGCCAAGAACAACGAACAAAGAGGATTGGCGATCGCGAGGTACAGAACTACCCATAGAGCACAAAAAATTAAAGGATAAAAAGGGGGATAGAGCGCTTGCTCGCGAAGGGCAAAGGTCCCAGGTTCGAGGCCCGGTTCCGGCACACAATTATAATCTGCCAGAAAGTATAATCAGTGCTACTTTATTTACGTAGGTTCATTCGTCTTCGTATCGAAATATGAAAACATTTGAGCTCTGTGATGTCGCTCTACAAATATCACATTTTAACAACAATCATCTAATATGTTTTTTACCGGAAGTGACTTTAATTTCATAGTGATAGAATATAAAACTTACGATATCTGTGTGAGGGATAACCAAAGGAATCTTTCATCTCATGGACGTATGTTGTATGTTGCTTTGTGTGAATATATTTTGTTTCACCGAATTAGGGATTCTTAAACGGGTGCTGATTTTGATACACAAAATGAGATCGTCAAGGAAAATTGTGCGTTACTGATCGGAAACTTTCGTTTCTTTGAATTTTTCAACGTAGATTAGGCTCCTCTATTGAAATGTTGCTCTTGGCCGGTTTACGCTAGAGGACGAATTGACACTCCTTTCCAAAAATAGCTACGTTTTCCAGTTTGCGTGATAATGCATAATTTTAAACACTTTTTAGTCTTCGTGTAGGTGTGAAAATATTCAAATGTTTATATAGCTTATGGGACTTAACTGCGGGGCCATCAGTCACTAAACTTACAAACTACCTATGAACTAACTTATACTAAAGACAACACAAACATCCAGGCCCGAGGGAGGATTCGAACCTCCGACGCGGGAAGCCGCGCGATCCGCAACGTGGCCCTCCAGACGGCTCGGCTACTCCGGCGCGGTTCGTGGAGGTGTATTTCCGTCTATTGCAAATAAATGAAATACGTTTATTGTGACATACAAGTTTCACGTTTTTATTTGCGAAGCATCATCAGTGATATAACAGTTATAAATCTTTGCTATGTTACAATTCCTCAAATTCTAACCTTGGTTAGAAACAGCTTTTGTAGTACAAGTTTTTTGTGAAGTTAATTTAATTTTTTCGTATTACTTACGGTTTTTCGGTGTTACTCCTTACGTGTTTTCTTGGAGCTATATGTATATGCTCCAGATGGATGGATTTTTGTGGTTCTTGATGAACACATGTATTTAGTCGCTTTACTACGTACTTTCCCCGCTACTTCTGGTCGCTGGGTTTGCGAAGAGATTTACTATAGAGAGACCCTAACCATTAGGCTTGGCCTATATTCTAATCAATAGGTCAACCGACTGCTTATAGCGGTCGTCTGGTTCGTTTGGTTTACTAAGTTTTCTGACTGATTCATGCAGTCCCGCGTTCGTGCACAGAAATTTCGTGCTCTTGTCCAGGACGTCCTTCCCTTGTGCAGCTTCGTATAGGTACCGGTGTGGGAAGTAAGGCGGTATGTGAAACACAAGCGAAGTAACATTGTGTACTAATTTTCGAGGGTTTGTTTACAGTGTGTAGTGTTGCCAACTGTCGCTTTTCATCTGTTTTTTGTTTGTGCTCCTTGTATCTCTGAGTGTATCAGTTATTTCTGTTCATGTTGTTCTCTGTGCATGTGTGTGTGTGTGTGTGTGTGTGTGTGTGTGTGTGTGTGTGTGTGAAAGAAAGAGAGAAAGAAAGGAGGGATGACATTTCACGTTTCATCATTTTCCACTATTTTCGTGGCCAGCTTGATCAGTGAGTTGTTGCTTATATTTATCTGATCATAATCACTCTCTTATTCATTGGCAGGGCTCTTTGTATACGATTGTTTCCTGTTTCGATTATTCACTGATAATTTTCATTTCTTGTTCTATTTTGGATGGTTTAGGTGTCCTGAAAGGGTGGAATGGCTATCATCATACATCCAGTTCTTTATATCTGGTTTAGAAATTTCTGCCTGTCATTTCCGGATATACTAATTTACATTCTTGATATTCTAGCTGATATATATCTGCCGCTTCATATTTGTCTGGTTTATCTGTTATTTGCAAATGTGACTGTCGTGTATTTCTTGTTCTGTAGGCATTTTGGAATCATTGTTTCTTTAGTACAAATGCTAATATGTCTGTCGATTTGTGTTAAAGTGTACCCTTTATGTTTGCAGTTTGTGTAATGAGTGTAGCTGTTTTGCGTGTCTGTTTGTGTTGCCTTGTCTGTGGGATGTTTTAGGTGTTTGTGTTTCGTGCTTGTTACAATTTTCCTTTAGTTTTATTTTAACTTTTTGGGTGAGTCTTTCTACTGTTTGGGTATTATAACCATTCTTTTTAGTTGTGTTGTTTTTAATACTTTTACATAGTTTTCTTTGCTTGGTGGAATATTGTTCATTCTATGTAACATGTGCCGTAGAGTTGCTAGTATTTGATTATGGGGGTGGTTAGATGTGGCTATCTGCTGTTATTTGTTTTTCTGAAGATATAAAATGCGTGTTTATTATTGTCTCTCTTTATTGTTATGCCCAGTAAGTGTATCTGCAGGTCTGTTTCTTTTTCCATTGTGAATTTAATGTTGCAGTGTATACTGTTTATGTCGTGTGGAGCTATTGTATTATCTTTATTGATTCATCTACCATATATGTTATGTCATCTACATATATGTAACAGTAGAAAATTTTGTGTTTTTTCTCTGTTATAATTTTGTTAAATATTACAGTGTCTCTAAGGTTGACAAAGATCTCTATGGTTGATAAGGATACTTGCCAGTGTTCCTGATATAGTGGATCGCATTTTTTCTTCAAATTGGAAGTAGTTTTTTAAGAGTTTCGGTTCTTTCTCGCCGCGGTAGAGTAGCCGAGCGGTCTAAAGCGTCTCGCTGCGGAGCGCGCGGTTGCTCGCCGTGGAGGTTCGAGTCCTCCCTGGGGCATGGGTGTGTGTATTGTCCTTAGGTTAGGTTACCTTTGGTTTAAGTAGTTTGTAAGCTACGGACTGATGACCACGCAGTTTGGTCCGATAGATTTACAAACCTTTGAACATTTGGTTCTTTCTTTGACGTTGTATGCACGTAGATTTTTGAAAGCAACTAGGTTTTCTTCAATTACTTTTACTGTATCTGTGAAAGGTATTGAGGTATACATGCTTTGTAGAATGTGTAATTTTTTATTTGTGTCCACGTTGCGGATCGCGCGGCCTTCCGCGTCAGAGGTTCGAATTCTCCCTCGCGCGTGGATGTTTGTGTTGTTTTTAGTATAAGTTAGTTCATAGGTAGTTTGTAAGTTTAGGGACTGATGACCCCGTAGTTAAGTCGTATAATCTTTAAAAACATTTGATTTTTTTTTATTTGTGTTATAAGTTCAATTGTATTTTTCACTATTATATTGTTCTCCATTTCATAGTGTTCATTAGTATTTTGTTCATTTGTTTTACCATATAGTATGATGGTGTATTCATTTATTTAATTACTGGTCTCATCGGCGGGAGGTTTTGTTTGTGTATCTTGGGTTGGTTTCTGAGTGAGGTGCTTTTGAGTTCTTCTTTGTGATGTATTGTTTAGGTTAATCAGTGAATATGTATTTGATGTCTTTGAAGCTGTCTTTCACGTGCGTTTGGAAACGAGCTGTTAGATCTGATGTCAGTTTTTTTATGTTGTTGGAAGAATTCTTTGGTTTTTTCTACATATAGTTCTTTTGTGATCACAACTGTGGTATTTCCTTCGTCAGCCCTGGTGACTGGTGTTATTCGCCTTCAGTTTCTCTTTTAATTTCCTGTGGTACTGTTTTCTCTTTGAAGTGTTCTGTTATTCTCTTTCTTCGACTTTGTGATTAATTTTCTTATTTCATTCTTCGCTATCTTTCGTGTTAGTCCTAAACTTACAGTGATATTTTCTCGTTTGTCTTCTTCTAATCTACAGCTTCTTCTGGATCTACAGCTTTCTGTTTCAACATAAGATTTTCTATGTAGTTATTGTTTACTTTTGTGCTGCTGATGTGTTTGAACTCTTTCTCTATTACTTGTCTTTCTCCCTATTAGTTCTGTGTCTGTGAGATTTATTAATTTTGAGTAGAATTTAGGTTCTTGTGTGTGGTTATCTTTACTGAGCTTTTCTTCCTGCTTGTGTTTCTTATTAAATGTCGGGATTTTTCTTGTTTGTTTCATTTCGGTCTATTTGTGCTGTCAACTTTTAAATTAAGGAATCTCGCTCTGCATAGCAAATAGTACTGTCAAAACAGCGTTCAGAGCCAACATTCAGTTTCTGTACTCCTTCGTTCTAGAAAACGGAAGTCTACAAGCCACTTTCTCAATAACTGTAGCTCCTATCTCATACCATTCCTTCATCAAAATATACCACAGTCTTTAGTTTAAAATCTAAATCACTGTTTAGAATTTTGCGGTCTGATCCGATTACGCATATTGAGATCGTAGTGGTTTGTTTTGCTTTAGTACTTGCGTTATATTCCTTAGTCTTCTTGCTGTTAAAGTAATTTATTGACGATAAATACCACATGAATGTACGACAAAGATTGCAGCATTTATGCAGATGTTTTTCCTGAAGTGAGGTACTGCGCTGTCCTTATACTGAGAACGCATGCTCACGTGACCTCATTGTTGACAGGGAGCACAAAGGTGTCACACATAGGAGGCCCTCACTTTCGCACTAGCCTGAACAACTCAATTAGGGAAAGCGGAAACAGGTTATAATTACCTTTCTCTTTTAATAGTACAAAGTACGGGCCGTATTGGGTAGTTTCAGATACGTACAATCTTACTTTATTAGGCGACCTTAGGACTTTAGATAAGACGCAAAGCTGTAAACAAGATTTCAAAAACGCACGTAATAACCAAGAAGTGATATTAAGAGCAGATAATGCTAAGCTCTTCACTATCTCCAAGTAACAGTCGCATTGTGATTGCTGATATAATTGTGTATTACAAATATCCGCAGATTCGTTATCTCGGTGTTCCTCGCAACATTTTCAGAAAGTAGTCCGTCACTCCTTTCTTGTTGAATGATAGCATTGCATTATTTGCTTAAATTTCATATATTTACCCGTTATTTTTATGAGTTTACATTAACCACGTGGTTCTACGCCTAATGCCAGGTACTGTTCGACCGCTCCCTCTTGAGATTCGATTCCTTCCTCCGGCATGGGTGAGTGTATTGTCCTTCGGTTAGTTTAAGTAGTTTGTAAGCCTAGGGACTAATGACCACAGTAGTTTAGTCCCAAAGATTTACAAACATTGAAAACATTTTTAGTTTACATTCATAAAAATCACTTTTTTCTTTATATATTAGCGTAGATGAATAGCGTCGGTGTATAAGTTGTCCGTAATGTATGTTAGTTTAACCAGATTTTAAGGCTATGGACCGATTACCTCATCAGTTTGGTCCCTTAGGCTTACAAACATATGGAAGTATCTACATAAATATAACGTAATCCACCCAGAGATGCGTGGCGGAGGGTACCCAGTACCATTATTAGTTTCTTACTTTTCTGATCCACTCCCATATAGAACGAGGGAAAAACGAATGCTTCTATGCATCTGTACGAGCCCTAATCTCTCTGATCTTATCTTTGTGGTCTTTGTGCGAAATTTACACTGGAGGTGGGTTCGGTGTATGTAAAGTTTCCACAAACATTTGATTCAACGACATCTTAACATAATTCGTATAGAATATATTGTCAAGATCTTCAATAGACTGTGACCAGAAGCAAAAAGCAGCACGTTATCCTGAACGAAGAGTCTTTCACACAAACAGAAGTGATTTCAGGCATGCTACAGGTAAATGTGAAAGGCAGTAGAGTAGTTATGCAGTGCGCTTCAAATTCCGGCTTTCGAAATTTCTTCAACAGTGACTCTCGAAAAGAACGTCCTGCAGCATTTCAGTAACACTCGCGCATTGATCGGACTACCTGTAACAAACATACCCGCCCGCCTCTCAAATTCTTCTGACATCCGTTAAACCGATCTGGTGGGAATTCCAAATACTTGAGCAATATTAAAGATGGGGTCGTACAAGCGTTTTATATGCGGTCTCCTTTACAGATGAATCACATCTTCCTAAAATTCTCCCAATATACCGAAGTCGACCACCTGCCTTCCCCACGACTGTCCTTATATGCTCGTTCCATTGCGTATCGTTGTGGAGCGTTATTGTCGTATTCTAACATTACGGGATTGTTTCTCCTACTCATCTGCATCACCTTACATTTTTTCTACATTTAGAGCTACCTACCATCTAGAAATTTGATCCAAGACACCCTGCAACCTACAATACTCAATAACGACACGTTCCTGTACACCACAGCATCATCAGCAAACAGCCGCAGATTGCAGCTCTCTCTGTCCGTCAGATCATTCATATAGATAGAGAATAACTTCGTTGGGGCACTCCTGACGATACCCTAGTCTCTGATGAACTCTCGCAATCGAGGACAAGGTACTGAGTTCTATTACTTAAGTAGTCTTCGAGCCATTCGCGTATTGGGTACCTATTCCATATGCTCGTTTCTTCGTTAGCAGTCTGCAGTGTTGTACCGTGTCAAGCGCCTTTCGAAAATCTAGAAACTTTCCTTCATCCATAGCTCGCATTGAATCACTAGGGAAAAGGGCAGCTCGAGTTCGCTCATCGATGCTTCCTAAAGCCATGCTGTTGCACGGATAGAAGCTTTTCCGTCTCAAGGTACTTTACCATATTACAACTGAGAATATGTTCAAGAATTCTCCAGCTAACCGATATTAATGATACAGGTCTGTAATATAGTCGGTCACTTTTTTTTTTTTTTTTTTTTTTTTTTTTTTTTTTTTTTTTTTTTTTTTTTTTTTACTTATCCGCGGGAGTTCGCTACGCCTTATTTAAGTCACTTGGAATTTTGCGCTGGCTCAAAGATTCACGATAAATGCACGCTAAGAATGGGGTCATTGCCGTTAATTACTCTTTGTAAAACCGAAATGGTAGTCCATCTGCTGGACCTGGCGACTTGTTTGTTTCAAAATGTTCAAATGTTTGTTAAGCTTATGGGACTTAACTACGGGGTCATCAGTCCCTAAACTTACAAACTACTTATGAACTACTTACAAACTAGGACGGCACAAATATCCATGCCCGAGGGGGGATTCGAACCCCCGACCGTAGTGGCCGTGCTGACCGTGACTGGAGCGCCTCAGTCACCTCGGCCACCGCGGCCGGCACTTGTTTGTTTCCCGCTCTATCAGCTGATTCTATACACCGCCTATGCCTATTACTATGTCCTCCATTTAGGAGTTAGTGCGATCATCATATGAAAGTATGTTTGCGTGCTCCTCCTGCGTACATGATTCCTGAAATGTTAAATTTAAAAATTCGGTCTTCATTTTGCTGTCTTCTATCACAACCCAAGAGTGTGCAACGGTGACTGGATAGAGGCCTTTGATCCGCTTACCGATTTTACATAGGACCAGATTTTTTTCGGGTTCTCGGCAAGATCTATTGCTAAGGTATGACCTTCCACTTGTTCGTCCTCTTTCGGAATATTACTGCGCAGTGAGAGATCCTTACTAGAAGGGACAAAGAGCATATAGACAAGCTCAGAGAAACGCAGTTCATTTTGAAGCATCGCGATACAGAAGCAGAAATGTTCAAATGTTCGTATAGCTTATGGGACTTAACTACGGGGTCATCAGTCCCTAAACATACAAACTACTTATGAACTAACTAATACTAAGGACGTCACAAATATCAATGCCCGAGGGGGATTCGAACCCCCGACCGTAGTGGCTGTGCAGACCGTGACTGGAGAGCCTCAGTCCCCTCGGCCACCGCGGCCGGCACAGAAGCAGAGTCTCACAGAAATGATGCACGATCATAAAAAGAAAGGCGTTATTTGAGATCTGTTTACGAAATTTCTTTTACCAATTTTCTCCTCCGAATGCGAACATATTATGTTGACAGCCTCCTACATGGGGAGGCATGATCATAATAATAAAATAAGAAAAAATTCCGATCTAATATGGAAAGACTTGGATTTTCCTTTTTCCTACGCGCTATTCGAGAATGGAACGGTAGAGAAATAGTCTGAAAATCGGCGCGCCTCTGGGCCGTTGTGTCAAAAGAAATCAAAAGTTCAAATGTTTATAAATCTAAGGGACTTAACTACTGCGGTTATCAATCCCGAGATATACAAACTACTTAAACTAAGGACAACACCCCCCCCCCCTCCCCGCATACACACACATGAGGGAGGACTCGAATCTCAGATGGCGAGCAACCGAACGTTCCGCAGCAAGCCGCCTTAGAGCGCTCGGCCGCTCCATCGCGGCTGTAACAAAAGAAGCCGTTTTAACAGCCTTTGACGGCCCAAGCATTAATTAATATTTACATTTCTCCTGTATTTACAACGTTAGACTCGACTTTCGCGTTTCCTGAATTATAACGTTAAAAGTCAATTAAGGATAAATTCTAAATTTAGTTCTTCATTTTATTTTTACATTCCTTTAATGCACTCTCCGTAAATATTCAAATAATGGAATTAAAGTGTGTAAAGAAAATTCGGCAAATTGCCCTCGGGTTGAGGGTTAAGTGCTGCAACGTAAAGCCAAAGTCCAAAAGCTGGAAAGGGTGATACCTCTTTGTGTAGATTTCCACTGCTGACTGCCATAAATTCGGTGGTAAGATGCATGGTGGATTTGCGTTTCCAGATTAATATTTCTGTAGAGTGTATTCTTGCTTTACGTTTATATCAATATTAAGCATCTTTGTTACCAATAGTGCAGTCGCGGTGGAGTGGCCAGCGCTCTAATGCGCCTTGCTGCGGAGCGCACGGTTGCTCGCCGTCTGTGGTTCGAGTCCTCCCTCGGGAATGGCTGTGTTGTCCTTAGGTTAGTTTAACTTAGTGTAAGTAGTTTGTAAGTCTATGGAGTAATAACCAAGCGGTTAAGTCCCATAGCTTTACAAACATTTGTATTTATATTTCTGATATGAACTTCAGGTCGCCCTGTGTGCAATGACGACACAATAATTAAGACGATCGTCCATTTAAAGCGGGAAATTCGGGTTCGAGACCCTGTGCGTTTCAAATTTTCATATAACACCAACAGACTGTAGAGTGATGCTTCGTCATATTCAAAATTACGAATACATTTGTCGTGTGATTATATTTATTTCCCTTGAAAATTATTTGCAGTTTTGCCTCTGATCTTGTTTTGATTCCAGTGTTACCTAATTTGAGGTTAACACCCGGTCCGAGTGAGAAAAGTTAGAATTACTTTCGCTTTTTTGAGCAATTATTCGGTCTAATTTATCTTAGCGTGCGTTATGAGACACTACAAATATAATTTCGGATATTCGTAGAAAATTTATGTCTGATATTAATCGTAATGCTGCCTTTCATGGTTTCAAAACGTTCCGTCGTTTGTAATATCTGAATTTGTAACACCACTCTTATCAAATTAAAGACGCAAATGCATTATTTGTTTAGTGAATTAAATGCAATATCAAAGCGGCTTCTAAAATCTGCACTATGTATATATCGTTACCCTGCTAGATACCACATGGTAGATAGTATTGCACTTGGGAATGCAGAAACGCAACAATATTCAGATTGTACGTGCTGATAAATTATCCAGCCTTATTTTAGGTCTATAGTCTGATTTATTTACTGCAGAAAAAATCATCATTTTACTAGCCATGTTCACGAGCCCTTAACTTCGAAAATTACAATTGCAAAATATATATCCCTGCCATTTCTAGCGCCGCAACCAGTCATTGTGACTATGGATTTACAGCTTTTATCTCAGTAGCAAGCACCACAATTGTTTCTAACCCTTATTGCACTACCTGCACTTGGCTGCAAAGTGCTATCATCTGTTGGAAACGCTAAACACGAATACATAGGCGTGCAAAACGTAATGACGAAGGTAGCTACCGTATGAACTGTCACTGCCAAGTAACAGTTCGATGAATCTTGGAAGATACACAGAAACAACTACTAAAGTACATGAGGTAACTGAAAGAAATACTCAGTGATTCGAGCACAAATGACATTTTACTCAAAGGGGATAAACACACTGAAATATTAACGATTTATGGTGGTGTACTGGATATTACAAAAGGCGGGACACACTTATTAATGGAGTGAGTGACCACCACGGATGGCAATACGTGTGCTACATCCCGTTCCTATGATAGCAACAGAGTTTCAAGGGGTTCTAGTGCTATGGAGTTCCATTCCTCCACAACTGCTAAAAGATCGATGGTTGATGTGGACGTACCCCCAAGGAGTCTCACACGAACACGACGAATTTTAAGCTGGGGAAAGGGCAGGCGAGTCCATTCGCCCGATACCATCTCGTTTGCGTAGTTCTTCCACTTGCTCTGCCCGATGAGGTCGCGCACTGTCAAAAATGAAGTCAAGGCCGAAAGAATACTAGAAATAACGGTGAAGTGGAAGGAGTAGAGTGTTACAGTAACGTTGGCCGGTGAGTGTACCGTGTTCAAGGATTTGGAGGTCAGTACGCCCGCGCAACATGTACAACTACAATCCACAAGCCATCTAAAGATGTGCGGCGGAGGGGACTTTATGCACCACTGTCACTTACTCTTCTCCTGCTCGAGTTGCCTGTGGTTTGGAGGAAAACTGTAACTATATGAAAGTTATGTATAACATTCGTTTGTAACACAATTTTATAAACTGGGAATGTTATAGTTAGGCTTAATATTACTTAATTCTACATGAAGAAATAGTGTGTTTGTATGTGTATCGATTTTACTTACTTTTTTGGTTTTCTCGTCATTTTCTTAGTAGAGAAGTGCAATATTTACAATATTTTGCCCCCTGGAATGGCTGAGCGCCTTGCTACGGAGCGCGCGGTTGCTCCCGTTGGAGGTTCGACTTCTCCCTCGGGAATGTGTGTGTGTGTGTGTGTTGTCTTTAGGTTAGTTTAAGTCGTCTGTACGCCTGGGGACTGATAACCACAGTAGTTAAGTTCAGCATATTTACAAACATTTGAACATTTGGAAGTATTTTGTTTCCTGCCATCTCCCAGTCAGCCACGGGTAAGGGGTCAGCCCTAATGCAGGCAGTAACCGGGTCAGTCACATCATCGGACTGATCGGGACACATGAGGGACGATCTTGAGATCCCAGGGACCTCGGTGTGGCCACCACTACGACACCTTTTGGTAACAGCCTCAAGCTGCATCATCGACTGCAGCTGCGAGCGAAGGGTTGTCAGCCCAGCTCGCATCCGAGCACAGTAATCACGGCCCTATCCATACTGATCACTGCTGAACTATACACGTATCCATTCAACATAAGAATAAACCTGACGTAAACATATACACAGACGTAAACGTAGACATAGAAACATTTCAGAGACGGGCGACTGGGTTTGTTACAGATGGGTTCGATGGGTGCGCGAGTGTAGTGAGATGATTCGAGAACTAAAATTGGGAGTCGCTGCAGGGAAGGCGACGTTCTTTTCGAAAAACACCGTTGAAGAACTTATGAGGGCCAGATTTTGAAGTGGATTGCAGAACGATTCTGTTGGCGTCAACTTACATTTCGCGTAAATACCACAGACAAGATAGAGAGATTATGGCTCGTACAGATGCATATATACATTAGTTTTTCCTCATTTATATGCGAGTGGAATAGGAAATCAAGTAACTAGTAGTGGTACTAGGTACCCTCCGCCACTCACCTGTGGGTGGATTGTGGAGTATGTATTTAGATGTAGATATTCTTCCGCGTCTGCTGAAATATCTTATGGTTTTCGTATCATGTGCAGCGGAAGTCAAGCTGTCTCAAATATAAGATAATAGGCTTGATTCCATGGTGGAATTTGTGCTCCACGACTGTATTTGATTTGTGGAAATTCTTTCAGCAATCAGTCGTAAAAAAATATATTTATTTATTCGCAAATCTAGATTTCGACCACTGTGTGGTCATTATCAATGCTTAAAAACAAATAAAATACTTAAAACATCTCGACCTCCATGTTGGAACGCAACCTCCAAAATAGAGGTCGAGATGTTTTGAGTAGTTTAATTGTTTTAAGCATTGATAATTACCACACAGTGGTCGAAATCTAGATTTGCGAATAAATAAATATATATTTTACGACTGATTGCTGAAAGAATTTCCACATTCCACATAGGATAATAGCTTTGCCAGCGCATATAACTTCGATAGCACTGGCAAGCCAGCGTGTCCTACTACACTTCACTAACGTGAACAGTTGCAGTAAAAACAGACATCGACGATCTGAAAATGTTCAAATATTTGAAAATCCATGGGACTTAACTATTCATGTTCCACGCTAATTACACCAACTTAAACTAACCTAGTCGCGGCGGGTTGGCCGAGCGTATTGAGGCGCTATGTTCCGATGCGCAAAGCCGTTCCCCGTCTGGGGTTCGAATCCTCCCTCGAGCATGGATGTTTGTGCTGTTTTTAGTATAAGTTAGTTCATAAGTAGTTGTAAGTTTAGGGACTGATGACCCCGCTGTTAAGTCCTATAACCTCAACAAGCATTTGAACATTTTTGAAACTAACCTAAGGACAAGACATACACACACACACACACCCATAACGAAGGAAGGACTCACTTCCGTACAGTAAATGGAATGACACCATTAATAAATATAGACTTTGATCAGAAATCTGTAGCAAAGGTAGAATATTCAAAAATTTTAGGTGTGCATTGATGAGGGGTGAACTGGAAAAACACATTGAAGATCTGCTGAAACGTTTCAGTTCAGCTACTTATGCTATTTGGGTAATTGCAAATTTTGTTGATATACATCTCAGTAAATTAGCTTACTATGCAATTTTCATTCTCTGCTTTCGTATGGCATCAGTTTCTGGGGTAATTCATCATTGAGTAAAAAAGTATTCATTGCACAAAAGCGTGTAATCAGAATAACTGCTGGAGCCCATCCTAGATCATCCTGCAGAACGTATTGAAAGATATAGGGATCTTCACAGTAGCTTCACAGTATATATATTCACTTATGAAATTTGTTATTACCAATCCCACCGAAT
The DNA here is from genome assembly GCA_026315105.1 of Locusta migratoria. Lineage (NCBI taxonomy): Eukaryota > Metazoa > Arthropoda > Insecta > Orthoptera > Acrididae > Locusta > Locusta migratoria. Next base: position 503,668,670 of record CM048755.1, on the reverse strand, counting down.
CCAAAAGCAATAGCAGTGTAGATAACTACAACACTAGGAGAAAGAATGAACTTCACTATTCCAGGTTAAATCTAGCTTTGGCACAGAAAGGGGTGAATTATGCTGCCACAAAAGTCGTTGGTCACCTACCAAACAGCATCAAAAGCCTGACAGATAGCCAATTAGCATTTAAAAATAAATTTCCGAATGGCAACTTCTTCTACACTATAGATGAATTTTTAGATATAAATTAGTAAATCTGAAAAATAAAAAAAATAAAAAATAAAAATAAATAAAATAAAATAAAAATATTGTGTCATGTAATATTTAGCCGCCAAGGCTTGATATAACATATATAGTGTACTTACACCCTACTGTGTTTCTGCAGTAGGCTGTAATTTCCGCGCATTCATTGTCGCAGGCTTTGGCTTGAAAAGAATTGTTTCAAATGTTCAAATGTTTGTTAAGCTTATGGGACTTAACTACGGGGTCATCAGTCCCTAAACTTACAAACTACTTATGAACTAGGACGGCACAAATATCCATGCCCGAGGGGGGATTCGAACCCCCGACCGTAGTGGCCGTGCTGACCGTGACTGGAGCGCCTCAGTCACCTCGGCCACCGCGGCCGGCGAAAAGAATTGTGCAGTGCCCGTGTTCAACGGTCTAAACAGTGTAATCTCCTTCAGACATGAATTCGTGCCTAAACACGGGCACCGCTCATTCTTAATACAGCAATAGAAAGAACTTCTGACGCATTGGTCGTTTCCGAAGGATAGCGTAGCACTCAATATGCATTACAGTTCCCTATTGCACAACCACACTTGGGTCTGAGAAAGGAAGAATTTCCGAAACGAATGAAGCACCAGCTGTTCGCGAGGATGAGCCACGTAGCAACCGCTATCTTTTTCCCGATATTTGTTGGACAGCGCGTATATACCGACCAACGCCATTATCGTGGGCATCTGGTATGACGCAAATCGAGATATCAGCTACCAACGGTAACTGTTCTATTCTCTGAAAGAATCTGAAGGCGATCAGCGTTTCCGCCGCTTTATTTGTTGCGCAACATCTTTTGCGTAATCATTTCATTATACGGTTCAAATGGACATCAGGCGCAAGGACGGTCTAATTTTGAGACAACCAGAAAGACAAGTTAATGCCAAAGGCCATCAGAAGTCTAAATGAAAAACGAAATGATACTGTCGTACATAAGGAAATAAACCAGATTAAGACATTCATAGCCGCGGTGGAGTAGCCGAGCGGTCTGAGGCGTCTCGCTGTGGACCTCGCCGTCGGAGGTTCGAGTCCTCCATGGGGAATGGGTATGTGTGTTGTCCTTAGGTTAGTTTACCTTAGTTTAAGTAGTTTGTAAGCTACATTACTGGAAGGGTGCCACATGAGCATGACAGGCACCATGGTCCAAGAAATTACTTACAGCACTATTTTAGTTGGAATACCTAAATGCTTATGTTCCGCACAGAAACCTCCTAGCTCGGAGTAATCATTTATTGTTAATCTGATGGGAATATTCAGCTGTATCACTGTTCAAGACATCGGAAAACTTTTTAAAACTTTCTAAATATTCTTAAACTCCTGTTATCATATTCCTGTTTCATTTTTTTTTTTTTTTTTTTTTTTTTTACATAGCGTAGGAATGGGTAAACAAGACGTAAATGTATGCATATAACCACACCCTGTGGAAGACTTTCTTCCAACAGGATGGTGCAACTGTCATACAGCCGGACGAACCTTGGAATACATTTACACGATCTTCACGCTCGACAAAGTAGTTCACAGAGGTCAGTCTGGTCGCCCCCAGTGAGCTCATGGCTCTGTCGTGAGTACGAGAGTGGCGAGCACGGGCCCCTTGATACTGCAGTCTCTCTTCCTTCTTTCCTTCATGGACTGCATTTCCTTTCCCTTCCCCTCCTATCCTTTCCTATCCTCACTCCTTTCCCTTCCCACCGGGGAGCTGATGACCTAGAGGGTTTGGTCCTCCTGTCCCAGTCAGTGTGGTCGCTGCCCTACATGGCCCCACAAGTCACTTGATCTATCAGCGTGAGATTACTTTGTGCGGAGAGCCCTCACCTCTAACAACCATCGTAGTCTTCTAGAACTGCAGCAGAACATTTCGGATTAGATGGTAGAATTCTAGCAGTCCAGCTAGGATCAGCCATCTGCAACTTGCTGACACGGTCCTAAAAGTGGCAAGAGATGAATGGTGACAACTTTCAACTTCTGCTATAGTCAGGTTAGTAATTTATATCCTTTCTTTTGCTGTCTTTCTTTGTACATTGGAACTCTGTTATTCGGGCCACTTTTACTTGCTCCACCCTGTACATTGCACCATCATTGTTTCAAGCCGACATAGATGAGCAGCCGTTCTTTTCCCTTTTCCTATCTTGTCCGGCGGAAACAAGAGTCACATTTATTTAACAATAAAGGATACTCCAAGTTTTACCAATCAAATCGTTCTTCGAAAAAGTTTGTAACTTCATGCCTGCAGGACTCATAATTTTGAGATTACGATGATTAAAATGATGATTTTGATGATGATAGTGATGTAACGTCTTTATATCGTATTCCTTTTAATGATGCTCCAGCCTATCATATAAATGGACGTTTGAATCAGTAAAACTATGGTATTTGCGAAAACCCATCATAACGTTCGCGGTTTCACAAAAGTAAGTGGTTCGTAAGACTGTACTGTCAGGGTGTTGGAACTTTCTTTTTTCCGAAGTGTACCATAACGCAGACATTAAAAAAGATACACACGATGTTTACTTACCCGTTATCTGATAATCCGCTGACTATAAATGAAAATAAGATTGTTGAATTTAGGTCGAAAGTTCTATACTTTTCTTCCTACCTGTTCGTACATGTTTGTACTGGTGCAATGGTACGTTCCTCCTGTCATTGAAGCCTACGTTGGAGAAACGCAGATATAATGGCAAAATAACGTGGCTTTGACGGTCAGCATGATCTGCTATAAGACTTCCTAGGATGTACTGTACATTTGATGACTCTGCAGGGTGAGTCAAAAGTTGCAGTGTACCCTTTTATTTGAAAACCTCTGAAGGAACTGGGAAACCTGCTTATTCCAGTAAGGTATGGGTGAGGTGGTCTATATTTTACGGTATGTACCGATTATGGCCTCCATCCTGAATTCGGCCATCTTAAATCTAAGCTATATTTTTTAAACGGAAAGGGGGTCATCTAATATATCAGATAATATCAGCATTTTCTGACCTGTTAATTTCTGTAATCAGATTTGACGTAGCAGTTATGGTTCAAAAGTTACAACAAGATCCATCTTTTGCACGAGGTAGATTGTACAGTGACGAGACAAACTTTTTTTGTCAGTAGTGAAGCCAACCGTCACCACCACAGATTCTGGAGTAACCAGAATACACACTGGGTGAAACGTTCAAAGGCAGTGGAGTTGAATATAGGGTACCAGGGTAACTGGACCCACTTTCATTGACCTTAAACTAAATGCTCAAAGCCGGCCGCTGTTGCCGAGGGGACTGAGGCGCTTCAGTCACGTTCTGCACGGCCACTACGGTCGGGGGTTCGAATCCCCCCTCGGGCATGGATATTTGTGCCGTCCGTAGTTGTAGCTAGTTCATAAGTAGTTTGTAAGTTTAGGGACTGATGACCCCGTAGTTAAGTCCCACAGGCTCTACAAACATTTGAACATTTAAATGCTCAAAGTTGCCTGAAAATGCTGCAAGAAGTGATATTTTTCTTAGTTCTCAAGGTTGCAGGCAGCTTTCCTCTTACTTTTAACATGGTGGGGTTCCGCCACAGTACGAAGCAATTGTTCGATAGTGGTTAGATGTTTCATTTCCTGGTCATTGGACTAACCGAAGTGGTTCTGTGAAATGGCCACCCAGATCAGCAGATCTCACACCACTTATATCTGTAGGTCCATTTCAAACAAATCCTATATGCATAGAAAATAAGGAACACACTTTTTCGAGCAACGCATTGAAAAACTGTGTGCCACAATTTCTGCGAGTGCCCGACGATTGGATTCGGCGCCTGCAGATGTGCGTTCACCAAGGAGGACAGCAAGTTGAACACATTGTAGAAAACAGAGTAATCTATATGTCTAAACAAAATGTGTTGTAACTTTTGAAACATTACTGCTATGTCGAATCTGTTTACACAAATGAATTTGTCCGAAAATACTGATGTCACGTGATTTATCACATAAGCCCCTTTCCGTTTAAAGAAATTGACTTAGATTCAATAGGACTGAATTCAAGATGGCGTCTCTATTCAGTACATCCCGTAAAATATAGACCACCTTAACCATACCCTACACGAATATTTAGGTTTTCCAATTCCTGCAGTGTTTTTGAAATAAAAGTGTGTTCTGTGACTTTTGAGATGTATCACAAACAATCAAAAGATAAGTCTTCAGTTAGTTCGATATCACACACATCAGTATTTAATTTCAGATACAATACTACATGCTGAAATATGTTGCTTTGTACATATGATGCAAGACGAATATTCCACGAGCGAAATGTCGCAGAAGAAGGCACTATAATTGTGTCTGGTTTGAACTTAGTAAGATCGCTAATGAATTATAGACGAACATTGTCCTTGTCCTCAATAGCGTAACAGCAACAACTCGTGGAAGCGAATCTGAACCGTGTTCGATAAGAGTGGGTGCGGTATCATTCAAGAAACACACAGAACTTATAGTGTGTCGTTCGTTGTATGAGAATGAGTAAACTGACGTATGCATACGAGGACAGTTCGAAGTGTGCTGTCCCCATACTTGCGTGTCACAAACGGAGCACCCTGGGATGACGTGGAGGATCGAATATCCGCATAAGTAGATCAGTGTCTGGACAGTCGGTCCGACATTAGCACAATGATATTTTTTACTTTTTAGTGTGTCTAGTATTTCGCGGTCTCTCATATGTCTGTTGTTAGACTCGACATTACATCGTCACTCGTCAGAGAAGTAACGCCAGCGTCGTTCGACGTATCAAAACTATGAGTCTGTTGCCGCCGAATTGAAACTTAAGAATGTGTATAGAAAATGCCATCACAAAGATGTTTGTAGAAATGTAAGCAAGAAAAGAAAAATAAATAAATAATAAAAAAAATATATTCAAATATTTGTATAGCTTATGGGACCTAACTACGGGGTCATCAGACCCTATACTTACAAACTACTTATCAACTAGCTTATCCTAAGGACGGCACAAATATCCATGCCCGAGGGGGAATTCGAACCCGCGACCGTAGTAGCCGTGCAGACCGTGACTGGGGCGCCTCAGTCCCCTAGACCACCGCGGCCGGAGAAATGTAAGCCTGACGTACTACTTAATATCTGCATGATTTCCATTATCTTTCCTATTCCGATGAATTGAGTGGGAGAAGTAATTATTATTTCCTTCTGCAGTCCTTCGATCTTACCTTGATCTTAAAACACCTCTCGTTATTTAAGAGCGAGTCTAACGTCGAAAATTACCGTGACTTACTCTCTTACGGTAGTTTCGAATACCATAGTCTCTCCATCTGACAGAGTTAACTAACTAAACAAGTGAGACGGGCACGGTATCTCACTCGACTCACAGGCTGGAGGGCCAGGCAAACATTTCTATCCTGATTTATGTATTTCAGGTTTTCATAACTCGATTAAGCTTAATGCTAGGATAATTCGTTTTAAAAGCACTCACCTCATCTACCTCTCCATTCCCGTTCGATCTATGCTTGTGGTGAGTCTATAAATAAAGATGTCTTCGCCTGTTCGCGTTCCAATAATGCTCCAATTCTCGTTTTATGTACAAGTATCTTCCTATAGTAAAAGTGAGCTAAATTAGGAAAATTCAGGTCCTCCTACTATCAAAACAACTATGAGTTTCGATTTCCACAAAAGTGTGGGCAAATCTGTGCCATTATTAATGAGTGCTTTAATTCAGATCTTATTCTTGAAAATTATACGCTCCATAGGACCTTATTTGCATAGTTATACAGCAGACCAAGGTTATTTTCGTAGTTCCTGTCATCTTAGTGCCGATCTGTTGTAAAAATACAAAGAACATTTCGCTATACATTGTCCCTGTACAACAATCGTAACTTAAAGCTTCAGCTTTGACAAAACACCGTGGGCAGAGGTGGAATAATGACTAAACGTAAAAGTAAAAGGATTCGACAAGTAAAACAGACATGAAAACTTCGCATGGAAGTTAGATGGCTCTTGCTACATGGAAAAATCCTAACAATTAAGTACATTCTTCTCTTGGAACCAGTTTTTGATACGCAGGAAGAATTCTAGAATCCGGTGTAACTGGTATCTTCTTAAGCAGCTGTCCTGCTTTTTACAGACAATAACGGTGATACAATGATTTAATTAACAGCAGGCCGTTGACTAAATAAAAAGCTATTTAGCATTTGTTGTTTTATTAACCAAACCCCGTTGTGTGTACTGGAAGAATTAAAATAAAACTCAGACACTTGGACACAAAAAATATGACATAGTGTCAAAGTTTCTCATTTCCAATTAAATCTATCTTGTTAAATCCTTGGAAATGAACATGTTTTTAAATGAACGCGGCTACTCTCGGAGTCACTTTAAAAACCACTGGCATAAATAAAGAAAAGGAGGTTCTGACACAATGGATAGCTTTGCTCCTTACACGCCCGGTGACTCACGAGCAATCTGAAACTCTGTTTCGTAACACGGAGCTCATTCGTTTCACAACGCAGCGTATTAACGGCGATTACTTGTGTTTGTTGTATCTCAAGGAAGAACAGCCACTTGACATTCGCTCTGAATTGCCCACTCATCTTATTCTGTAACTGTTACATCATTCAGACAATGTTTAGATCAAACAAGGACGCATTTACTTGATAACTTTTTCTCAACTTCGTAATAAGCGACTGATAATCTGATTTTAGATGGAGCGTTCGTGAGATTCGGCACGTACACTGCTTCATAGAATTGTACGTCCTTGTTAGTGCGATAACAAGTGCGATCGAGGTTATCTGAGCTAATCGCTGGATTTCACCTGACAGTAATATCTCTCCCGCCTACGCAGCGAATGCCGATGTGCTTGGGTAACGCGCTCAATAACGTGCAAAGTCGACTTCAGATTAACGCTCGTCTCTCGGGAAAATATTTTCATCTACAAAGCGCTCGTGAATACGGAAAACAGATACAAATCTTGAACCGTTGAAACTCTGTACTTGATACCAGACGTCACTTGCACACGAGTTTTAATACGCAGCGCAATAATTTGCCTCACCGTAACCTGTGTTATAGGGACAGTGAATCGTTCCGGATAATATATATTAACTAGTCATTTTATGACCAATGGCATAACGTACATCTTTGCACGACTATTGTTTCCTTTCTTACTGCTTCGTTTGCAAATGGTTAGAGGGGAATAAGACTGTCAGGATGTTTCTGTGTGAATGGGAATACAGGAATATCTCTGTTTCTACCGTCATGGTTATAGGTTTTATCGTAAGGTAGGATTGGGAGAGACAAAATGTTGCTCGAGTGTTCTTGGCATGGACTCTACCAGAAATTTAGCAGTAAATAATCCCTAATGCGAAACGTCGGTTTTGCAGCATCTGAAGTTGGAATTGGGTGGGCGTACTACAGGTGACGTTCGGTTTCGACGTTCCCAAAAAATAAAAATAATAACTTGTGAGCAGTAATCTAAAATGAATCAAACAACTATTTTGTAACCTGTCTAATCCGAATATTAAGTTCTAAGAATGATTTCTGGCATTTTTACGAAATGCGCTCAGCTCTTTACGAGGACAGATGATAGTTCTCGGCACAGTGGAATTAGTGAAATATCGTTTCTCACACATCACTGTGTATATTTAAGTAGGAGAAACAGTGTTTACGTAAATCATAAATGACTAAAAAGTGAATGGCAACAAAACATTTCTAGATTTGTCGATAAAATTGTGTTTTTAAATTCTGAAGGTTTCACCGCTACAACATAACACAGACCTCTTTGAGTTGGTTTACGTTATAGGAGGCGATCTATTTATATTATTGTAAAAAGATATAAAATAGCCAAGATCGCTTATCATCAGTTTTTATTAATGACGACCGGTTTCACTGATCTATGTCAGCATCATCAGGTCAAATAAAATATTTTACAAGGCCATAATCTGTTAAAAGGATAAACGGATATTTAAAACATGCAATTCATTATAATAAAACGAGAAGATACGTCAAATAAATCCATAAGAGCAAGATCGGGCATATTTAGAGATGAGACATACCTTGTAACGTCAAATAGTTGTTATATAAAACGATTTACAGTGCATAAGTGCACTAAGTCATTATAATAAAACGTAATTAACACAGTGAGTGACAAAAGCAAACTCCAGTTTGCTTTTGTCACTCACTGTGTTAATTACGATAATGACTTAGTGCACTTATGCACTGTAAATCGTTTTATATAACAACTATTTGACGTTACAAGGTATGTCTCATCTCTAAATATGCCCGATCTTGCTCTTATGGATTTATTTGACGTATCTTCTCGTTTTATTATAATGACTTGCATGTTTTAAATATCCGTTTATCCTTTTAACAGATTATGGCCTTGTAAAATATTTTATTTGACCTGATGATGCTGACATAGATCAGTGAAACCGGTCGTCATTAATAAAAACTGATGATAAGTGGTCTTGGCTATTTTATATCTTTTTACAACAGACCTCTTTCTGAAAATAAAAGTCATTGAAACAAAATGTATGACTTTAGAAAATGAATTACAGACAATTGTAAATTATTTGACTGTTCACGATCGCTAAGTGCATCATTATTTCGTCTATGTGCTCTTTCTTATTACATAAATTTCCTTTGTGCGTTATACTGTTATCTTATATCAAGATTTCTCGTTTTAAGTTCTCTTCACAATTAAACGTCAAACTCTTCTGCAATCTTCTTGAGACATTTAGGCTTATACCGTTTCACTCGTATTTACTCTTGTCCGATCCAATGTGTTTCTCATACATTATAGGAAGAAAATCAGAGGATTGAAGGCCAGTTTTCAGACAAAATATCTGCCGGCAACTTTCGAAGTTCGTTTTAAATCAAATCTTGGTCAGTGTTACCTGTGGGCCTAATGAAAAGTCAACTGAACAAATTAATTTCTTGCTACTACTTCTACTTAAAACAGGACACGTGTTTTAGTGAACAGTTTTACTCTTTGTGATCCATTCTACTATTATTTTCAAATGTTCAAATGTCTGTAAATCTGTCGGACCAAACTGCGTGGTCATCAGGCCGTAGCTTACAAACTACTTAAACCTAGGTAAACTAACCTAAGAACAAACACACACACCCATGCCCCAGGAAGGACTCGAACCTCCACGGCGAGCAACCGCGCGCTCCGCAGCGAGACGCTTTAGTCCGCTAGGCTACTCCACCGCGGCTACTATTATTTTCAGTATTATTGTCTCATCTGCACAGTATTTACAGTATTTTTGTCTCTTAGGCACACTCGTTTTGCCACAATTTTTGCAAGACTAGTAGTTTATAAGTAATGTGTGCGTATTACAGGTTACTTAAGATGCCTTGCCAGGAACAAGGGCGACATGCGTACGGCAAAGAAAATTTTGTTTTATTCAGTTACAATAAATAAAGGTATAACTGTCAATATAAGGTCGCAATGAGCTAGCAATCGTACAGTTCATGGAAGATAGAAATCCGTTTCTAGATGACACAGCAATTCTAAAATCGGTCTGTGAACGTCCTTGTCAGTGAATATCTTTTTCTCTACAAGTATTCTTCTAAGATGGCATAGACATTTTCGCCTTGGGACAATGCCGATAGGCTTCCTTCCGAATCGACGTCATCCACGTTTGTGCGGCCTGGTGAAATTTTTGGCACCGTTTCATACGGCTGAATATGACAGAGCGTTTTGTCCATGATACCGCCAGAATTTCACTATGAAATTGTATGCAAGAAAATACCGGGATGGTTCCTTTGAAAAGGCACGGCCGATTTCCTTCCCCATCATCACCCAAAAATCTGAGTGTGATCTTCGTCTCTAGTGACTACACTGTCTACGGGACGTTAAACAGTAACATTCCTACGTTCTTTGTGTGCAGTTTAGACGTTTCACCACCTCAGGAATCGTATTTCTGGTGTAATTCAGCTAGCGAGTACGTATCCAGTTGCTGCGCAGTTCCACTCGCACGGTGTGACGCACCTGCAGCGCAGCGGAATTGTGTGTGCAGGAAACCCAGGACGTGTCCTCTCTTCTGACTATGCGTCACGTTTACGTGGGGCAACATGTGTTACTTTCTGAATTTCCTACTTAACCTACAGGAACGTGCAATTATTCAAGCCGCGGTGGAGTGGCCGAGCGTTCTAAGGCTCCTGGCTATGCAGTGCACGGTTGCTCGCTGTCGGAGGTTCGAGTCCTCCCTGGGGCATGAGTGTGCAAATGTTCAAATGTTTGTAGAACTTATGGGACTTAACTACGGGGTCATCAGTCCCTAAGCTTACAAACTACTTATGAACTACCTAAGACTAAGGACGGCACAAATATCCATGCCCGAGGGGGGATTCGAACCCCTGACCGTAGTGACCGTGCAGACCGTGACTGGAGCGCCTCAGTCCCCTCGGCCACCGCGACCGGCATGAGTGTGCATGCTGTCTTTAGGTTAGTTTAAATTTGTTTAAATTTAGGGACTGGCGACAACAGCAGTTTAGTGCAATAGGCTTACAAACATTGGAACATTTGCAATCATTCAAGAAAAAATGGAATATTGCGCTACGCCTTCATGTGAAACCTATGATGCCACATGATCAAATAGCGAGGCTTTTCAAAACATTATACAGAGTGAAACTTCCTGGCAGATTAAAATTGTGTGACGGAACCGGGACTCGAACCTGGGACCTTTGCCTTTCGCGGGCATGCACACTACCGACTGTGCAGAGTGTTCTTAAATTCTCTTTACTGACTTGTACGACTTGTAGATGGAAGTGCGTCTATATTATTTTGATAAGGAAGCCATATGTCGGAATTAAAAAAAAAAAAAAAAAAAAAAAAAAAAAAATGTTCAGTAGTTTGTACATCTACGGGACTTAACTACTTTGGTCATCAGTACCTAGCCGTACAAACTACTAAAACTAACCTAAGGACAACACATACACCTATGGCCAAGGGAGAACTCGGTCTTCCGACGGCGAGCAATCGCGCGCTCTGCAGCAAGCCGCCTTAGGTCGCTCGGTCACTCCATCTAGGCCATGTCATCCAGTGACGCTAAAACTTATTTAGCTTTGACACTGTGAAACAAATCTCTTCTACTGGAAACTCTTTCCTTTGCATATTTTGGGCGGAGGCAGTATGAAGCAAAATACAAACAAAATGTCTGGTAAACATAGCTCTAAAATACATACTTTAATAGCTATGTGTACCTCTTGGTCTTCGATACTGTGATCATGTCTCTTCTACTGTAAGTGCTCATAGCTCTTAGAGGATGCATTTTAGAGCCCTTGTTAAGAGGACATTTTTCCATGTTTTGGTCCATACCATTTCCTCCAAAAATATGGAAGACATAGAGCTTGCACTAGAAGGGATTTTTTCACAGTGTCAAAGAAGTGCTCATAGAGTCACTGGATGATATTTCCGGACATGGGTTCCTTAACAGACTACTATGTACTCACTCCCCTCTACAAAGTCTACAAGTTTGAGACGGGAATTTCCGAATACTCTAAATGCGCTAAATCTTTTCTCTTGTATAAAATTGCCGCGCGGGAATGGCTGCCCAATGCTAAGGATTGAGTGACCGCTGCCTGCTGCCCTCCCTGGGCAGCAGGTTTTAGGGGGCGGCAAACTTTTAAATTCAATGTGATTCCTAAAGGATTAATAACAAGACAAAGAAACTCTTGCAAAAATGAATAAGGGTAAGAATAAGTAAGAAATATGAATCTTCATAAAATCTCGTATCTTACTTGAAACTCTCTACGATATTGTAAAACAAATGTCAGCTAAAGAGCCAGAGATTGCCACCTTGGTCGCGCCTTTCAGACAAGCAACGCTTACTAGTGCATTGTTGCTAATTCAGTTTGTCATACGACTACACAGCCCTCAAGGAAGTTAAATTTTTTATAAAAATGATATAAAGTTAAATACCGAAATACGGTGGCGTTATGGATGCTATATCTATAGTATGAAAAAAGCCAAGTAAAATATACGTGATTAGTCAACGTCTACACGTGGAATGATGCAAGGCATGCCTGCTCTACCACCAGAGGCTGCCCTATGCCATCCGTCGCCTGGATGCGAACATTATCTTGGCGCTCCCCCCCCCCCCCCCAGCGCCACCGCTAATTCATAATTCACTTTCATATTAAAAAATATTGGCATAATTTCGCTTTACGATTTACGAAAAACACATATTATTGAATCTTCATTTTCTTTATCACATACAAAAGAAAAATAGAATTGCTCATATTGAATTTAGAAATAAAGTAACAAGAAAATAACTACCGGAAATCCAATTCCCGAGTCTTTGAATTCGCAAAACCCCTGATTTTTTTAATGGTTGAACTGGATGCAGACCATCATCGAGACAATGAATTCTCCCGCAGTGCTTCAGAACACACGCCTCACCTTTTATGCAATGAAATGTGGTTTCGCCGGTATCTGCTGCTGTAACTCTATATACGTGAATACCACTACAGATAGCGATGCTCACGTGTCAAGTCGAGCAGAGACGGAAACAATAGAGGTCTATCGGAATTTTGCCCGCAACCCGCTGCCGTTTCGGCTGGCTCGCCGGAATGGCCGTCTCCTATTACTCTCCGAACAAACCTGGAGGCTGTATCCAATACAGAACACTGGTATTTCCAGCATGGAATGAACATAAAGGAGGGGCCAAATGAACCTCTGAGTCAGAGGTATTTTGACAAATGAATAATTAGCTGGGTTAAAATGTTTGTAAATGTATGGGTCTCAACGACTGTGATTCCTAGGCTTACAAAGTACTTAAATTAACGTAAAGTAATCGAAGGAGAACACACACACACACACACACACACACACACAGAGAGAGAGAGAGGATTCGAACCGCCGACGGGGAGCAACCACGCGCTCCGCAGCAAAGGGCCTAAGTAGTCCAGTAGAATTAACATTCAAATCGGAAATAATTGTTACAAAAGGTTTCATTGATTTAATGGCTTCCTTTATGTTCTAGTACAGTGGTGAGCGGCAAAAATGTACCCGAAAAAAGGGGTATTTTTTCGGTTTTGTGATCATATCTCGTAAACGACTCACAATATCGAAAACATAGTGCAATAAAAAGTTGTAGGACATGAAATTCTGCATTGAATGATACTATCCGAATATTTTTTGGACCACACGTTTCCATATTAGTGCTCTTCAAAATTGGACCAATTTTACATGTCCATGAAATATTTTTGTTTTCATCTGTTTTTTTTTTTTAATTTTATTTTATTTTTTTTTTTTTTATTTTTTTTTTTTTTTTTTTTGTGATATCGTTGAAACTAACACATCTATCTATAACGTGGTTCATAAAAAAGATATAGAGCGATAAATTCTGCATTCAATGAAACCAAAAGTGAATTTATTGGTCCCACCATTTGTGTAAAGCTCCTCATTAAAGTTCGAGCATTTCTCATCATCAATGAAGACTATTTCAAATGCAGTTCTTCAGTAATTCTTATGTACACTCTTTTAAATACAGAACTATAGCAATCCATTGTCTTGTAATTATTTAATATAGTAATAGAATAAATTATTAAAATTTTGGAATATTTGAAAAATAATATTAAAAAAGTTTTTCATATATAATGTAGTGATATTCAATCAACTGATATGTAGGAGGCAAGAAGAGACACACTACTTGAAATTAAGTAGTGGTTATTATATTTCGTAATAATAAAATTTTACATAAAGGTATGAGATGAAAAGGGTAAAAGTATGTACATAAATTTTACGTCGACGTTTGACTGTCATTGCAACACTCTTCTTCTCAAAATTTGTAATTTAGAATTGCGTCGCCCCGTCACTCGGCTCCTCGGAGTCACTAATTTTTGTCGCCTCATTTATACAGTCCAGGTCTTCGTCAACATCTGGTTCGTCAGTTTCATCTAGTTGGAGGGAGTTAGTGCATGAGTTCCCCTTGCAGTTGTCACATCCATTTATGGTGTGGAGAAATATCGGTGGCCCTCTGATGTTGTTCGCCAGTTTGAAACTACTGGAACCAAATACTTTTGATCAGGTCTTTCCTCTTCCAGGCTTCAAGAAATATATATTTGCTGATGGTGTGGCTAAGGCATTGAACATGATGAGAAGGTCCGTATCCTCACAAACTACCGCAACCTTTTCATGTTCCTGTAACACCTCAAGCGCTGTGCAACAATCAGGTGATATCCGTCTTCATTAGCTTGCTTTACTGAGAAGCCTACATCTTCAAGCCTCGAAATAAGCAAGCTAATGAGTCGTGCTTTATTTATGTCATTGTATAGAAATTTCTCAAATGTTTGTAAATGTATCGGACCAAACTGCGTTGTCATCAGTCCGTAGCTTACAAACTACTTAAACTACGGTAAACTAACCTAAGAACAACACACACACCCACGCCCCAGGGAGGACTCGAACCTCCGACGGCGAGCAACCGCGCGCTCCGCAGCGAGGCGCCTTAGACCGGCAGGCTACTCACCGCGGCAAGAAATTGCTCTCGAGTCATAGCCACCATTAACTCGGTCAAGATGACCCTCAGTAGTAGTCCGTCTTTTGCTTTGTCGGAAGCGTTCAACATATTTGATGGTTTTGGTGGGCAGTTCTTCTGGGTATCCATCGAACACCAAACTTGTTGCTCTTCGGCTGTAGTGTCTTTTTAGATATTCAACGTATTTGGTTAGCATTTACTGGAATGTTTCACCATTCTTCCGTACAATCCGGTGGAGAAGAAATCGACCATCTATGACAAATGCTGCGTCTTCCAGGTGTACATCATTCAGTGGTGTGAACAAGTCATATAACAGTGACTTGGGAGTCTTCCTCATTCCAGATGCATCGAACAGAGGATAGGGTGCCAGCTCATATTGGAAGATTTCTTTAAGCTGGTCGTTAGGTTTCTTGAGAAGATGACGCATATGCAATGTATGTATTAATATGCAAAAACATGGTGCACTTACTTACAGGAGCATTGACGATGGCATAATGGCGGCGAGGTTTCGTAACGCTGCACGTCGCACGTTGCGGTCGCGCGAAACACCGGCACTTATCTCCGCGTGGCATCTCGTTCGCTATGGGTAAATAACTGCGTCGTTTGGCGTACGTCCACCTCGAAATAGGGTTGGGAACTGGCGAGGCCCGGCCAGAAAAAGCTTTCGCCTGGACTGGACCTGTCCTTTTGTCCGCGGGTGGCGCCGTACGCACCGACAGGGCAAGAAATTGTGTCGCCTAGTGGGCGGACGCAGGAAGCTGCCGCCTGATAACTGCACACTCACATTGTGCACAATATTCTGTTAAAGCAAAAGCTGCTCTTCCTAATGGTGCATTTTAAACTAAAATTAGAGGTAGCCTATGTAAATATATTTGTCTCCAAATTTGGTCAAACGTAGTTTATGATTTTTTGGAGGTAACTTTCTGGTCCATTACCTTAGGAACTACAAAAGATACAGTTTTTTTTTCATTGTTACACTGGATTGCCATACAGAACATATACACAAAGGCAGAATAACAAGGTCTAAAAAGGCTTCGCCATTTAATAAGGGCTTACCAAAGTTTACCTTAAATTTCTTGTCATGGAAATTATCCCAGCAAATAAATAAATAAATAAATACTGTTCTACATTTACTCATGGTAATGTTACTTTTGCGTTGTTTGCATAAAACTGATATAGAGACCTTGATTTGTAATTGTGATGCATAGCAATGAAAATGCAGAAACGGGTAGTCCATTTCACTATTTGGTCTCACAATACGCAGAGTTTATTCCTCTGTATCGTTTGTATGAATCACTTCATTGATAGATGGGTTAGTTTCAACGATATTACCAAAAACCAGAGGTTAAAACGAAATTTTTTCGCCGGTCGCGGTGGCCGAGGGGACTTAGGCGCGCCAGTCACGGTCTGCATGGCCACTACGGTCGGGGGTTCGAATCCCCCTCGGGCATGGATATTTGTGCCGTCCTTAGTGTTATCTAGTTCATAAGTAGTTTGTAAGTTTAGGGACTGATGACCCCGTAGTTAAGTCCCGTAAGCTATACAAACATTTGAACATATTTATTTATTTATTTTAATTTTTCGTGGACATGTGAAATTGGTCCAATTTTGAAGAGCACTAATATGGAAACAGGTGGTCCAAAAAATACGCGGATGGTCGCATTCAATGCAAAATTTCATGCCCTACAACTTTTAACTCCACTATGTTTTCGATATTGTGCATCATTTACAAGATATAATCATAAAACCGAAAAAATACCCCTTCTTTGGGTACATTTTTGCCCCCCACCACTTATGCACAATTCCGCCGAGGGGGAAAATCTAGGATAGTCATATTGCGCCACAAATGAAGCAATTAAAACAATAAAATCTTTGGTAGCAATTATTTCCGAGTTGTCTAATTTTTTAGGTCTAACCCTACTGGACTAAAGAGCGTTGGGCCATTCCACCGGGGCAGTTAGCTTGGTGATGGACCGTTGAGTATTTGGCGACCTCCCCCTCCCCCTCTGGAGCAGGCGCCGGGTGTGGTGGACCCTTGAACCCCCGGGTAGGGCCGCTTCTGCCTACCCTCCCTGTTCTTCTCTTCTTCGGCCTTGTATGCAGTGGCGTAGCTATCATAGGGCTAGGCGGGGCAGTGCCCCGGGGCCCCCCAGCTCAAGGGGCCCCTCAGCCTTCGTGAGCGTCGATCGAAAAGAAGTTACCGTAGATCCTTGAACACTTTCATGTCCCCCAATTACTTCGGATAATCGAAGTTCTACTGTATATAATAATTTAGTTGAATGTAGGTTTTCCGACTTTGAACTTCTTGAACCCTGACCAACAAACCTCAAACGCACGATGTGAAATCCAAAAATTATTCGCACCCCAGAATATAAACATAACAAGGTCCTTTGCCTGTCCGCTAAGACGTGGACCTGCCATCGTCAGCGTGTTGTCGGTTGAAGTAGGAGTTGCCGTGCCTGCCAATCTTTGCGAATTAACCATGTGTGGTGCTGAATTACTAGCACAGTGTTGGACAGTAGACAGTGTGACCACATTTGAATATGAAGTCTCTACAATCTATTATTACAGAACGGTATTATTATGGTAACTCTGTGTTGTGAATTCCCCAAGGCAGTGCTCCATAATCATAGATCCCAATGAAGTGCTGTAACCAATTGCACTCTGAAATTCGTGCGAGAAGAAAAGAAAATATGGTTACTTTGTCACAATAGTAAATTGTGCATTCAAGACACTACCCTGTACCCCACTGCCACTATAATGAGCGAAGATGTCAACTTGGTTATTTTACTTATTACTTTTTCCTGGCCAGACATTAATATATACTTCATGAAGACTGGTAGGGGCACGGCTCAAACCAAAGTATTCCATCAATCAAAATCCTGCAACTTTCTTTTCTGAAACCATCCTACACGAATATTTCCCCTATTTTCCTTCTTTGATTAGGCTATCAACGAAATTAGGCTGATCGGTACGGAGCAATAACCTAACAGCGAGGAGTTTAGCGACAGTGAGTTGCCGGCACTGACAACAGTCCGCCTGCTGTCACCGCGGACTTGACTGTTCCCGGTTTGCTTCCTGGCAGGGGGCCATGTTTTCATGGTTAAGTAGTACTTCTTCATTGTTTATTTTTTACTAACTTATGCCTGCGACTTCACTCACCTAGTATGGAGTAACTTCGGAAACTATCCCAAGAGGTCGTTTATTTTTATGTCCTACACAGGTCCAAATCTATCCCTCTGCAAAATTTCATTCAAATCCGCCCAGTAACTTCTGCATGAAAGCATAATAAACAAACCATCTTTCACAGTTATAATTATATTTAAGAGTACAAGTAAATATTATCTGCTGCGTGACACAATAATTTAGTTAATAGTATTTAGATTTGCCTTATTATGTCTTCCAGTGAGCGGTAAGGAGCTGATGATGAAGTAGTTTTGCATCTAAACAGTATTAGTGTAAACAGGGCCCCAATGTCACTTTTGCCCCGGGGCCCTTGGTGACATAGCTACGCCACTGCTTGTATGAGTAATGTTTACACTGTTGTTCTTCTCGCGCTGTTCTGTATCTTTTTCTTATTATTTGTGTCTAACCTCCTTTCAAGTTTTCCTTCATTCGATTGCTATGAAGTTCATAAAAAGAAAAAAAAAAAATCTACCAAAACTTACTTTGGCACTGGAACAACAATTTTGATACACGAACATTTATTTATCCAGCAGTTTCATCGTATGAGTAACTGTAATATGGGAAAATAAGACATCATGGATGAAAGACACTTTGGGAAAGGTGCTAGGAAGGAGGGTGGGAGGGAAAGGGGGTGTGGGGCCGGTGTTTGAAATTTTCGGATAGGGCGGCAAAAAAGCGTGGTGTCGGCCCCGGCTACGCCAACCCGTCTCGTGACTTCATGGCCATGGAATATTAGGAAGAAACAGTTCGATGATTTCGAAGAATGGCAGGAAAAACGAATTCAGGTAAAAGGAAACGACTGGCGCGCTTATGCGGAAAATATGTACTGCACGTGTGACTGTTGGGATTGCGCATAAGCTTGGCAGTTCCGGTCTGCTTCGGAGAGGCGCGGCACAAGCACGCAGTGCCATCTGTGGACAGAAGTACGAAGCTCGACGGAGTAGCTGCGCCGCGCGTAACAGCTGCCGATGACGTGCGAACGGATTCTTGTTTGTTTCGTGTTGTAACGGAATATGTGAAATGAATACAGGGGATGAACCTACAACAAACTTGTGATTAAACTATATATAATTACATTAGGCGTGTAAATTTATTAATTTAGTTGCGTATAATACCCGTTCCTCCGCATCACATGCGAACAGGTGTCCCTGTACGTTCCCACAGCATCATCCCCCTTGCGAGGGTTTGCATTCGTTTCTTTGCTATTTACAATCGAACAGCAGCGACCACGCTGGTTACATATTCTACAATTATGGCATTTTTCAGTCAATAATCTTCGCACGTTACATTCAACTGATTGCCCCGTCGCATTTAAACTCCCCTGCTCCAGTGTCATCCTGCGCCTTACTCCACCACAGTAACAATCAAATCATCCTCTCCGACACGTGATCTGCCACTGTGATTTTGTTTTTATCTGTGTAATGAAGTATTCTCTTTTATATACAGTAGCGTCAGAATAATTAAGACAAATTGATGAGACGCACTGTTGATGAAAGACGGAGCAAGCTAGTGCGATGTCAGACACGAATTCTCGAAAATGGTGGTTCACATTAGCGTCTGGTCAAACAGGTTCATGTGTCCCGTGGTTTTCCAAAATCGTCTAAAGCAATTGCCGTAGTGATTCCTTTCGAAGGGCCTGTTTGATTTCCTACCCCAGATTTCCTGCTTCCAAGGATTTGCTCCGTTGCCTATAACGCTGTCGTCGACAGGGCCAGAAGACCTAAGTAATGGCCATTTTGCCATAAAACAAATTCGTTAAACTTTTTTTGTTTTTGTTTTGTGCCTTCCAGTTTCCAACAGGCCAAATCATGTGTAGTCCAACAACGCTAGTTGGTTTGACATTATTTTCTTGTTCGTCCGTCAGTAGGTATTGCGGTACCTACTTTACTCACAATATCCTTCGTCCCAGATTTTCTCTGACAATCGTACAACGATGCGTCCAAATCAGGGTACGAAAAATTACTTTTTTTAAAAGTAACTGAGTTACTTCCCAGGAAAACTAGCTTAGTTACAGCTATTGTTTCTTCATATCAGGACTAACTGTGCTAGTTACAGCTTTCTTTACTTTCCTTTTACAGTTATTTTAAGCTCTATAATTGCAGCTCATCTCTAAAAACACAAAGAACTATAGATATGTATAAGGGATAGCTGTGTTCGCCGGCCGCGGTGGCCGAGCGGTCTGCGGCGTGTCAGTCACGGTCTGCACGGCCGCTGCGGTCGGGGGTTCGAATTCCCCCTCGGGCATGGATGTTTGTGTCGTCTTTAGTTTAAGGTACTTCATAAGCAGTTTGTAACTTTAGGGACTGATGACCCCGTAGTTAAGTTCCTTAAGGTCAACAAACATTTGAACATTTGATAACTGTGTCCTTCTGTGCTATTTACGGACTCATAGAAAATAACCTTTGTGTAATAGGTAACACTGAAACACCATGCTGTCTTAAAGGAAAAGAAAGGCGCAGTTTACTTGTCCATTGTTATCACCAAAAAATGGCCAAGATGGACCACAAAATATTAAAACCAATGATATCTGCCGAAGGTTCGATACCATGTTCAACTGTCCACTTGTAAGTGACGTGTTGTTACTAAACTGTGTGATTTCGCATCCCAACGAAAATGTTCTGAAATTAGATGACAAATAATGTGACAGCTTTAATCCAGTCCATGGATCAATGTGTTAATGTTGCCACAAAGAAAATTTATAGAGGAACTCTGCTAAAAACGAAATTTATGAAGTTTAGATGGTAAGGTAAAACAATTAACTAAGGCCAAGTTATGGGAAAACATTAATCCTAAAATCGATGAAAACCATAATTTCGTATAGACAGCTGTTAAGATATTTTAATTATGACACTTAAATTAATATGGTTTTGATTAGTCTTGCTACATTTCTGTGTACTTCACTGTGGAGTATTCGTGGAAATAGATTATCCGCCGTTTTCAGGACCCCCAGGTACAGCGGATAATCGAGAATTTACTGCACCCATCGGTATCAGAATCTACAAAAATTAGCTGCCTATGTTTCTGTTTTATTTTATTTTATTTTTAAGTTCGAAAGAACTAATATTTTCCATTCGACGTAAAAATTCAACATGAGATGGCCAAAGCATTCTTGTCTCTCCTTCCTTCTTCGTGTTTGAAAGATGTGGAAAATTGTGTAACATCGGGAATTGCGTGTTATTCACTTGTGACGTGTTAAGTGACTGTAATATGCTCATTGTTGAACAGACAACTATCAAATAAAATGTTAATGAATAAGTAAAATTTAAATGTAGAGAAAGCACTAAAATTATAAATCAGGGCCAGATATTTCCTCCGTACGCTTTAGAATATTATGCGCAAGTGATAACACTTTATAAATATATTACGTTATTGTCAGATCCACACAAAAATGTGTCATATCCGGTAAAAAAATGTAACGACACTTTCGTTAAATCGTTACCAATAACACTAACTTAGTTACAGTTAAAGTTACTTTGTATAAATAATAAAGTTCAAATGTTTCTAAATCTGTAGGAGTTAACTACTCTAGTCATCAGTCCCTAGGCTTACAAACTACTTACACTAACTTATGCTACGGACAACAATTACAACCATGCCCGAGGGAGTACTTGAACCTCCGACGGCGAGCAGCGGCGCGTTCCGCAGCTATCAGTCTTGGAACTCCTGGCCACTCCACCGCGGCAAATAATAAAGCCGTTTCCTACCATTACATTTGAAACGGTAACTATTACTTGTAACGTCGTTATAAGTAACATGTTACTCGTGAATCACTGATCTTGCATACTTGTCAAAAATTCGTACCATTATGCGAATTTTTCGTGCTGTTTGATGCATAGAAATTTGTTAGATTAATTTGAAGCTTTAGAGGCTAAAGAAGAGTGGAAAAAAGAAAGCAACTACTTTACCTTAGGTACCAACACTAAATATTTTCGAAGAAAAATGATGATCCAAGTTTCAGAAAGGCTTAGTAATACATAAGTTTTCTGATAAAGCATGGAAAGCTGAGCGTTCGGTCACAAGGCCGATCACCCTTCGTAATGGAAGAAACTAAGCAGAGATCTCATCGATAAACAACGAAGAAACATTATCCCACGTCCGCAAAGAATCGTTTTAAACGAGGAATATAAAATTAAAGGCAGATACCAATTTAGCTTACAAAATTCGCGTCTCACGTTCAAATACAATCTTATTTTATTTTATTCTCTCTTCTGCTCTTATGTAAATAGACTGTAATTACTGACAAAAGAAGTAAGCCCTTGAAATTTTATTAAAAATTGCGCATTCACCAAACGCTCTCAAAAGGCGTTTGTGAGACAAAAATCGTAGATGTATCTGTAATACACGGAAGGACTGTATCACAGATGTAATTATCAAAACTGACAGCTTTAAAAAGGAAGAAAGATTAGGATTTAACGTTTTGTTGACATCGTAGTTATCAGAGACGGTGACAACTTTAAGCCCAGCGTAACACCTTACAGTGACCTAAGACAACGTGAAATTTGTACTTTTGTGAACTACATTAGAAAACATTAATGACGTAAAAATTGTTGGCATGTCATAACGAGTACTGCTATTTCTTAGACGTAAACTCAAGCACACTAATTACATGGAACTCAAATGGATCGTTTTTACGAACTTCCAATTAATTTCATTTTCATTCCTAGTTTTTTTGCAAAACAAAAAAAAATCATTAGGGAAAAAGAATGTCATCAACATAAGACGACGTAATTAACCTTTAAAAACGATTTCCAGAAAGCAGTCAAATGTTCTAATTTCAAGCGTTAAGGAGAGATTTTTTCAGCCCAGCGGACTGACATTGATCGATGCAGGATGCTTTACAATAGTTTCCACAACGAAATTCTGTGTAGAAATTTGACAGAAGACCCAATGCGATTCTGGTCATGTGTAAAGTATACTAGAAGTGAGATACAAACAATACCCTCACTACGCTATATTAATGGTGATGTTACCGATGAGAGTGCTGCTAAAGCAGCTTTCCATAGTTACTTTACCAAAAGAAGATAAGTCAATATTCCAGATTTACAACTAAGAACAGATGCTAACATAGAAGTAGCTAAGTAAAGAAGCATCTTAAATCACTTAACAGAAATAAGTCTTCCACTATAAATTGTATACCAATTAGGTTCCTGTTAGAGTATGCTGATGCAATAGCTCCGTACTTAAAAGTCATAAACAACAGCTAGCTCAACGAAGGATACGTACCCAAAGTCTGGAAAGCTGCACAGGTCACAACGATATTCTATAAAGGCAATAGGAATGATCCACTGAACCACATACCTATATCAAAATGTTCAAATGTTTGTAGAGCTTATGGCACTTAACTACGAGGTCATCAGTCCCTACCCTTACAAACTACTTATGAACTAGCTAACACTAAGGACGGCACAAATATCCATGCAAGAGGGGGGATTCGAACCCCCGACCGTAGTGGCCGTACAAATATCCATGCCCGAGGGGGGATTCAAACCCCCGACCGTAGTGGCCGTGCAGACCGTGACTGGAGCGCCTCAGTCCCCTCGGCCACCGCGGCCGGCCATACCTATATCATTGACGTCCATTTGCAGTAGGATTCTGGAACATATGCTGAGTTTAAATTACACAACTAGATCTTCCCTCACACAAAGTGATGAATGGTAGAGATAAAGGATCTCAAATTGATTCCATATTTATAGATTTTAAGAAGGTTTTTGACACGGTACCTCACAAGCGGCCTTTAACTGTATGCTTATAAAATATCGTCTCAGATATTTGTTTGGATTGGAGATTTCCTGTCAGGTAGGACACAGTTCGTAGTAGGTAACGGAAAGGCATAGGAAAAACAAAGATGATTTCTGGTGTTATGGAAGTGTTATAGCTACACCGCTGTTCCTTATTTACATAAATAATCTGGGAGGAAATCTGAGCAGTCCTGTTACATTGTTGGAAGATGATGCAGTTATTTATCTTCTATTAGTAATCAGAAGGTCGGAAATCAACCTCAGAAAGATTTAGATAAGATATCTGTATGGTGCGAAAACAGGCAAGCGTCCATGAATAATGAAAAGTGTGAAATCGTGCATTTCAGTACTATAAGGAATCCGCTATACTTCGTTTATAAGATAAATCAGTCAAATCTGAAAAAAAAATGTTCAAATGTTTGTAGAACTTATGGGACTTAACTACGGGGTCATCAGTCCCTAAGCTTACAAACTACTTATGATATAGCTAAGACTAAGGACGGCACAAATATCCATGCCCGAGGGGGGATTCGAACCCAGCCGGCCGCGGTGGCCGAGGAGACTGAGGCGCTCCAGTCACGGTCTGCACGGCCACTACGGTCGGGGGTTCGAATCCCCCATCGGGCATGGATATTTGTGCCGTCCTTAGTATAAGGTAGTTGATAAGTAGTTTGTAAGTTTAGGGACTGATGACCCCGTAGTTAAGTCCCATAAGCTTAACAAACATTTGAACATTTGATTCGAACCCCCGACTGCAGTGGCCGTGCAGACCGTGACTGAAGCGCCTCAGTCCCCTCGGCCACCGCGGCCGGCAGTCAAATCTGAAGGACATATACTCAATTAAATACCTAGCAATTACTATCACGACAGACTTCAATTGGAAAGAACACAAAGAAAATGTTGCGAGGAAGGACAACGAAAGATGGCGTGCTGCGCTGTGTGGGATCGTTACCGAGAGGAACTGATAGAGGACATCGAAAGAGTACAAAGAAAGTCAGCTCGTTTTATATTATCACGATACAAGGGAGATATTGTCTCGGAAATGATACAGGAGTTGTTTTGGGAATCATTTAAACAACGGAGTTTTCCATTCCTTCTTACGAAATCTCGATCGTCGACCTCCTCTGAATGTGATAACATATAGTTGGCTGCTACCTTCACAGGGAGAAACAATCATCTAAACAAAATAAGGGCGATCGGAGCTCTAACATAGATTTGTGTGTTCTTTTTTCCTGTGTGATATTCGGGAATGGAATGTTACGGTACATAAATAGAACAAATGTGGCTCGATGAACCCTCTGTCAGGCACTTGACATATAGATGAAGTTTAGAGTTAGATGTAGATCATTGCTTAGCAGGCCTTATTTTCGAAACGTACCATTGTCGCATCAGGCTAACAATTCGACAAATTGAGCGATATTTCTTGTTTCGTGTTTTATTTATTTATTTTGGTTTCAATCGTACGAATTCCGTAAAACGGTAATAGAAATGGATGGCCTCCGTAACGTCCACGGTCTTAAAAAGGACATAAATTCCTGACGCGTATGGAGCTACAACTGTTACTGTTTACAATACTTTATTCATCGGGCAATCAAAGTCGAATTGATTCATTTTCTTGACAACACACCGCTGCGACTGTTAAAAATTCTTTATTGACAACACGATCGGTTTCGCAAAATAAATTTGCATCATCAGGTGCTTACTTCACGCATATCCATATATTACATGGAGTTTGAACTAGCTGATCCTCGTCATTTATCTCGAGGTGTAACCAACTTGCATTTAAAACCATCTATAAAATGCCTTCTGTGCAAGAAATGGAACTCCGTCAACTATTTATTAAAAACTGGATAAAGTCCATCCCACACCTCCGGAGGAAACAGATAGGGGAGGAAGCGTTGTTGTTTCCGGCATCAGACTCACTGTTTAGTTGACCAAGGTTTATGTTGGACTTGCCGGCCGCGGTGGCCGAGGGGACTGAGGTGCTCCAGTCACGGTTTGCACGGCCACTACGGTCGGGGGTTCGAATCCCCCTCGGGCATGGATATTTGTGCCGCCCTAGTTCGTTAATAGTTCATAAGTAGTTTTTAAGTTTAGGGACTGATGACCCTGTAGTTAAGTCCCATAAGCTTAACAAACATTCGAACATTTTTATGTTGTACTTCGTGGGTTTTCCAGCTTATTGTGCACTCATTTTGGTTTATCAATTCATCTTCTTCCATTGACGGCAAAATCTTCTTGTCTCTGAGGCAATTCTTAGGCTCAGTGACACTCATTCTCAAAGTGTGAACAAAATAATGATACTGCATGTAATCACGCAGTAGGACCTTCTCGTAATTCTATGGTATATGAATTGTCGATCTGACGACTCTGTCTTGACAAATGTATTGTAGTTTTTCTAACAACATTAACTGTTCTCTCTGCCAAACTGACAATAAAGTTACTACCCTGTTTCACAGCATACAGTGTTTATATTACGATAATTATTTTACTTTCTGTCCATCGAAAACAGACGTAGCTCCTACAAGTTAGCGATAAAATGGTCGAAAAACCTCTGTCTTAGCAAAAACCATTTTATAAG
Source organism: Locusta migratoria (assembly GCA_026315105.1). Classification (NCBI taxonomy): domain Eukaryota; kingdom Metazoa; phylum Arthropoda; class Insecta; order Orthoptera; family Acrididae; genus Locusta; species Locusta migratoria. The sequence goes on along the minus strand of CM048755.1, from coordinate 503,642,480 downwards.
AATATGTTAAAGAGCTCCTAACTTTACACAAGTGAAGAGAAAAAAAACGAGAACAGGCAAAAGTGAAAGAGTATGAATGTTGGTAAGTGATCACAGACATCTGTAGCAGGTGAAGATGATTGTTGTAAAGGCAGTTTACTTCTGAATCCAATATATATTCATTGTGTGTGTGTGTGTCTGTGTGTGTGTGTGTGTGTGTGTGTGTGTGTGTGTGTGTGTGCGTGCGTGTGCGAGTGCGTGGAAACGTTTTGCTCGGGGAAAAAAAAAGAAAACAAAAGCTGACATGTCGTATCCGTCGAACAGCCCTGTCAAGTGATGAAGTAAGGCATCACAACACGCTGTGGGTGGCGATAAGCTCCTTTGATAAGCTGCATTGTCCGCCTAAGTTGCGATCGTGGAAGGTTCCGTTGGTGCTTATGTAAGAGTAACCTGTGCCCTGCACCTGCTAGCCTCTGTCGGCGTCATGTTTCTGTTCCTCAACTGTTCTCATGAAAACCTACAACCGGTAGGGCGACTAGTCACGATCCTGATTTTTTTGCTCCGAATACTGCAGTACAGGAATGAGTAGTACAGTGTTCCAACTAGTTACAAGTACAACTAAATTACCTGAATTTCTGCTTCTTAATCTCTTGTCAGAATTCAGAAGCAGATCACTAAATCTGTTTAATCGAGAAGAGTTTTTCTGGTCCCAGAACTGTTCTATTAAAAGTAATCAGAGTAGATGCCTCTATCTCAGCATTACACACTGTTATGGAAATGCATTAGTCCGTATTATGTAAGTCCATAGCGACTGTTTGTCCAGATGAAAACACCGGAAATATATGGAACGTGCCAAAATATAATTAAATTATAAGGAATGAAGGACATTATTTAATGTCCTGTGAACGGCGAGGCAATTGCAACTGACAGTGGACAAGATTAGGTTAGGGAATCGTCATTATTATTTCTAAAGGGACTATTTATGTACTTCCCGCCTGGAGAAACCACGGAAACCGTAAATTTGAGTACCCGAACGAGAAACAATCTACAGCCTTCCCGAACATGACTCCAGTGTATTTATTAGCACTGGGCATGTCGCTCGGTGAGACGTAATTATGGCACATATTGTACTCGTATGCAGATATTAGTGGTTTTCTTTCTTCTCTCTGTCCTCTCTACAGTTCTGGATTGTGCATCATGCTAGATAGTTAAGCGTGACCTGCTCTACCAACTACTTGTCAGTACTCATGATTTTTCTTATTCCGTACCCTTCAACTTTTCTAATTTATTTATTTATTTTTCAACTTCCAACTCCATATCATCTCACTTAAATCCAGATACCTTTATTTTGTTTCTGTGCTATCAAAATGATAAGCGATTATCCTGTCGTTTGTAATATCTAAGGAAAAAAATGGTCATCAGTTTTACAAGCCCAGTTCCTGATATTTTTTTATACATTTCGCTCGAGTGCATATCTCAACGGAAATGACGAAATGTTCAAATGTTTGTAAATCTATCGGACCAAACTGCGTGGTCATCAGTCCAGAGCTTACAAACTACTTAAACCTAGGTAAACTAACCTAAGGACAACACACACACACCCATGCCCCAAGGAGGACTCGAACCTCCACTGCGAACAACCGCGCGCTCCGCAGCGAGACGCTTTAGACCGCTCGGCTACTCCACCGCGGCCGGAAATGACTAAGTCTTTCGGCCTAAATCACGATTGTACTTACAGACGTCACGTGATGTTTCCGGTTTCTAATGTTTTCACTTCTAAATTAAAATCAATTGTATCAAATAGCCGCGCGGTCTGAGGCGCCGCGTTACGGATTGCTCTGCCGCTCCCGAGGGAGGTTCTAGTTCTCTCTTGTCCTCAAAATCATTTACTTTAAGTTGATTTAGTAGTTAGTTAGGAAGACTAGGGCCCGATGATTTAAGCAGTTTGGTTCATTAGTTTTACAAACATCTGAATTTTGAATCAAATAATTTAAATTTAGCTTACAATAAAAGGGAACAAAGAATTACATTGATTTGTCCTACTTAAATCTCTCGCCGCGTCAGTAACTAAGCGGTCTGAATGAAGGGTGGTAAGAGATGTTCCGGTAATAGAGTAAGTTAAAATATTGTTGTCAATAATTTCCGAATACATAACGGAAAAAATTGCAATCGTTAACTACAGAATATCAGAAGGTGTCCGAACGGAGTGTTTTAAATAGCTCCTCGATCCCTCACCGGTAGATTCACGTTGAGCCAATGTAAGTCAACGCAAACAGGAACAGCAATCGGTAACTTGGGGAACAGGTTTCTGTAGGGCGCAGACTGTGGTGCAAAGTTAGATCGGGTTGGAAGACGGGGACGAAAGTTGACCGAGTGCGGAGGGCAAACCGGGCGAAGAAAGCGGGCCACCAGAGAAACGCCCGCCGTGGCCGTGAAACATTATAGAGCCACGAGCCCAGGTCCGCCCACCAGGGCACGCTGTATCCGGAAATACACGATCCTTCTCGTTTTACTTAGCCACAGAGGAAAAGCATGTGCATTCTACATCTCCGTACTTACTGCTTAATTTACATGTGTCTTGTCACAGACGAATAACTTCCTTATCAATACAGTTACGACACAATACGCAACACCTACTGTTTCCTATACTAAATAGATACATCTAAGCTGTTGTTGTTGTTGTTCCGATGTTTGAAGGGGACAAAAATGCAAGGTCATTAGTCCCCCATTCCATCATTGGGCGTCACAAGAAAACGCATAAATGTGGAAAAGAGCCCACGGATACATCTAACAACGAAAGTACATGGGCTCGAACAAACATATATGTATGAACGTTTGCTTACAGGATCTCTACGCACACCTCAATGTGCTGGTGGGCGTCGTTTTTGTGCAAAACTCTGCAATCATTCTCCAGATAGCACTGTAGATGTAACTGTAGACGCCATACGTAATACAGATATCTTAACTATAACTTATGTAATAATCATCGTACATGTTCTCTAGCGTATTGTCATCAAAAGCCGTGATGATATTTGCAACTTTAACCTTCTTCTCGGAAGATTGTTGGTATTCACTGCCACTGCTTCCATCGCCTCTTCCCGCACTTACCGTAGCACTACCGCTTGCAATGAGTTGTTCGTCGTTATCATCCCTATTATCATCATTATGTGTTAGTGTTACATCAGTATTTAACTTACGCTCATATTTCTGTACCCTAACAGATACGAGGAAGCATGTGAATGATTCATCTTCTACACTAATACCATCTTCACGAAGAAGGGTTCTTCGTAACTTCATCTCAGTCAATCGCAATACATTAGCAGGATTGATTACCAATCGCCACCCCAACTGAAGCTTCACCATACAAATAACGTCACGAAACGCAACTTCGGAGGCACACTGCACCGTCCCTACTGGCGAACCGACAGGTCAAAGTGCAATGTGGCATGGCACACGGAGAAGCCTCTAACGGACGATTGCGGAGTTTTGCAGATGCGGGATATCACAAGTGTAATAAGGGACCTTTACATTATCTCTCATACGATTTTGGTGTATATGTTTTTGTTCGAGCCCAAGTACTTTCCTTGTAAGCCACAACACTGTTACGCAGTAAAGATGGCAAATCCTGGCGAAGAAAGATAGTTTCCAATCTTTCGTCTAAACAACTCCTAACAGTATTGTGTGACTCTAGTCCTTTTTCTTTCGTGATTGTGCATAAAAATACATAGGGTGTTGAATGCACTAAGCGGTAATAATACTCACGGAAACAAGGAAAGCTCAAATGTACAAATGTTTGTAAAACTAAGGGATTTAACTTCATTGGTCATCAGTCCCTAGGCTTACAAACTAACTTATAGTAACTTATGCTAAGGACAACACAAACACCCTTGCCCGAGGGAGGACTCGAATCCCCGACGGCGACCGGCCGCGCGCACCGCAGCTGGGCGCCTTGGTGCGCACGGCTATTCCGCCGTGGCAACGAGGAAAGTAAGTCCAATAAACGTGGATCCTAAAAACAATACTTTCTTAGTGAAAAACGTGTGTATAGGAATTGCAGCGGATATTAGCACAGTCATTGCATTGCCCCCCCATCAAATGTGTCATCGGGGTATTATGATGTGTTACTCTCAGTACTCTATGTTTAGGAAACTCCAGAGGCAGACGTTGCAAGATAGGCGTTCTGTATCGAAGTACGCGTTTGTATCAAAGTTACAAGACCAGACGTTTCACGAAGAGTGAACCAATAAATTGCTTCTTTCTCATATATCTCGGGAAGCGACAAAAAGGATGAGATCAGAGAGATTAGGGCAAACACAGAGGCCGACAGGCAACCATTTTTCCCACGAACCAAACGCGACTGGAATAGGATGAAGTGACAATGGTATGCAAAGTACCCTCCGCCACACACCGCAAGGTGGCTTGCGGAGTATAAATGTAGATGTACCTAACATTAGGTACTTTGCAATCAGCTGTGTGATTAGAGTCCTACTGTAGGCTACGTTAGTTTCTGTTGTGTTTGTGTATCTTATGGTACAATATTGTCAGTCCTGAATGTGTATCATGATGTTTTACCCTCTTAAAAAAACGGATTCACTCTTGTGTGTGCTGTTATTTTTCTGTTTGTACGTATAAATGGTGTAGTACATTTACATTTTTCTCTTCCACCACTTTTTGGCAATGGTTTAGTGGTGGAAGAGAGAAAAATACAAATGTACTACACCATTTGTTCGCACAAAGAGCCAATAACAGTAAACACAAAAGCGAATCCGTTTTTTAATAAGGTAGAACACCATGATACATAACCCACAGGGTTGACAATGCTGTACAATAAAGCACACAAACTAAGCTAGTCTACAACACGACTCGAACCACACAACTGATTGCAGACTAGCTAATGGTAGGTATTGTACTGGGACTAACCCATCATAAGCCGGGTGGTCTAAGGCGTCATGATACGGAATGGGCGGCCGTTTTCGCCGGAGTTTCGAGTCCTCCCTTGGGCATGGGTACGAGTGTTCTCCTTATGTTTTGGTGACATGGCCGGCCGCGGTGGCCGAGGAGACTGAGGCGCTCCAGTAACTGTCTGCACGGCCACTACGGTCGGGGGTTCGAATCCCCCCTCGGGCATGGATATTTGTGACGTCTTTAGTATAAGGTAGTTGATAAGTAGTTTGTAAGTTTAGGGATTGATGATCCCGTAGTTAAGTCCCATAAGCTTAACAAACATTTGAACATTTTTTTCTGTCATTCGTCGACAGTGGATTGAAAAAATATACTGATGCCGCTAATCTCTGCGGTAGATACTGCATTCATTACCAATCGGCGGCCCATCTGACGCTTCACTACACAAATAACTTCACAAAACGCAACGAGTAAGACAGGCCGCGGCGCGCACGTCATGTCACGTAAGCAAGGTAGTTCTCGGTCTCTCACGTCGGCCTCGGTAGTCCTTAGCCGGCGCGACCGCTAGCTGAGTGTCAGGCTGCTATGAGGCCGTTGGCTGTGCCCTAGCGGCCGGCCAATCTGCTAGCGATCGCACCGGCTCAGGACTACATTGCTTACGTGACAAGACGTGCGCGCCACGGCCTGTCTTTCTGGTTGGCCTCGACGCAACTTCAGAGGTACACTACACCGTCACTACTGGTCTCGACTGGCGTACCGACGGGTCAATGTGCAATGCGGCATGACACACGCAGAGACGTCTAACGGACGACTACAAAGATTTGAAGATGCGGGGCTGGCCGCGGTGGCCGAGGGGACTGAGGCGCTCCAGTCACGGTCTGCACGGCCACTACGGTCGGGGGTTCGAATCCCCCCTCGGGCATGGATATTTGTGCCGTCCTTAGTATTAGCTCGTTCATAAGTAGTTTGTAAGTTTAGGGACTGATGACCCCATAGTTAAGTTCCATAAGCTCTACAAACATTTGAACATTTATTTGTCCGTTTCGGTATGCTATAGACCACGAAAATTTTTATCTCTTCCCTAAATGTGTTTTCCTCTTTTGTCAGTAGCTTTTGAATTTGGCTAACTGCGCTTCTTTTCTCTCTTCGTGACCATTTGCAGGCAGGACGTGGAAATGGCGCAGAAAGCGGACTAAGTTTTTCAGTAATATTGACTTTTTCTCTGAAAACTTGTCGATCCTGAAAGACCTTGAATGAAATTTCAGCTTCTGTAAATCCATTTTAACTTGGCTTGCCCATTTGGAATAGGATTTTGTTTTTGAAATTGATGTGTGTATGCGATGAGTAAGTCTTTGGGTGTTCATTATTTCCAGATGACCAAAAAACATTTCTCCGCTTTCTCATACTGGTAACAATGTCTTCTATGTGTTCATATAATTCATAGTTGTCTTCGGCGCAATTCTCCATTTTCTCTGATGGGGCCAAGGATTTTCCTTAAAATTTTCCGGTCATTTATTTCCAGGTTTCTCAGTGTACCTTTCTTCGTCATATTTAAACATTCTGATGCATACAAATCTGATGGTGTAATTACGGTGTTATAATGACATAAGCTTAAGTTTAATGACAAGCTTTTGCTTTTACAAAAGTCTGCACAGATGAAAAGCACCTAGTTTAGAACACCTACTTTCCACAGTTGCATTTTCTGAACCATCAGGTTTACTTATGACTCCAAGATATTAAAAGTTTTTCGACTGCTTGATTTTCTCTTGTTGTATTTCAATGTGAGGAGGTGCACGTTGGATGTTTTTGATGAATTCAGTTTTGTTAAATGCTATTTTTAGGCCGGTTTTAGCGGCAATGGATTGTTGGCTGGACACTTGAACCTTAGGTTCGTCAGTATCATTGCCAATAAGTGCCAGATCATTAACAAAGATCGCGCGGCCTCCCGCATCGGAGGTTCGAATCCTCCCTCTGGCATGGATGTTTGTTGTCTTTAGTATAAGTTAGTTCATAAGTAGTTTTTAAGTTTAGGGACTGATGACCCCACAGTTAAGTCCCATAAGCTTCACAAACATTCGAACATTTAGGCCATTTCTCTTGTATCCAATTTGAATTCCATAACTTGTCGGTAGGGTTGTTTTCCATTCTCTATTTTTTCCAGGTCACAGTTGAAAAGCAATGGAGAGAGCAGGTCACCTTGTTTCACTCCTGTACAGATTTCTAACGGTTCCGATAATTCACCTCTTGACCTTTCAGACAGTGTTATTTAAAGTGGAACTTATCAAACTGATTATTTTCCTATCCAGACCAAATTCGGCAAGTGTATTCTTTATGGTTTCTCGATAAATTTAGTCATACGCTTTCTGAAAGTCAGCAAAGGTCACAAAAACTTATTTGGCATACCATACAACAGATTTCAGATTATGGATCTGCTCTGTACAGGATCTTGATGTCCTGAAAGCGGCTTGATATTCGCCAAGTCGTTGATCTAACAAGGAGACCACATGGGTATTGGATTTTAGAATTTTTTGATATTTGCGGTACGTGAAGTTCAGAATTCAAACAACAATCAGCAATAGACATGGGACGCAACTCTCAAAAATTCTCGAGAAAATCGACTCTGGAGTTTTGCAAGTAACTGTCGGAGTAGCTTAGGTGGAGCGTTGTGGTCTTACAACCGTCGGGTCAGTGGTTCGATTCCTGTCGTGGCAGGTTTCTTGATATATTTGTTTTCGAATACTTAGATAATTTCATTATCTAATGATAATTTTTACGAAAAGTGAACGTATTTTCGTGTATTCGTTATTTTCTATATTTAATAGAAGGTTGTTAATAAGAATGGTTTCAATAAAAAAATATTTTACATTTTTACAGTATTGGCTTAACGACGGTAGTCTTTGATTGTTCAGTCTATGAAGAGCTACGACACTGGTTTTGGAAAGTCATCTCCGTAGCTACTAATGGCTTTCCAAGCAGATAACCTGCCCAATCATCGTTTTACGTGACAAGGTTTTCAGCTCGTCTACATACACATGAACAAAAACTGACAAACACGTGGCATTAGAGACCCCAAAACTTTTTACATAGCTGAATTCTAAAATTAAAAATAATCTATCACTGTCGGATTCGAACCCACTCTCTCTTACTTTGAAGCCAGAACACTGCCACTGTCTTCCCTCTCCCCCCCCCTCATGTAGATCTATGCTTTACGGTTGTTGGTTCAGTTCGTTCTTGGTTGTTCGATGCATATTTGGCTCAGCTTTTATTACAGTAGGCTTTTAGCCCCCTGACCGGGCGCGCTGAGCCACGGCGCCCGGCTTAGAACACCTACTCATCTGAGCTACACCGACAGGTGCTGAGACTGTTTTAACTACTGGTTGTGACGATACTGCTAGCTCTCTCATCTCAATCTTATCGTACGATACTGTCTGCGTGGTCCTCTCATCTCAATGTCATCCTACGATACCGTCTGCGTCGGATCCAGAATCGTGTGGTTCAACAGTGATAAAAGTTGCGTGCGAAGTTAGTTAAAAACGATATAGCCAGCCTAGGAATCAGTGTAGGACAGTGTCTCGGTGGTACTGTGATTAAAACAAGTGATAGATTTCATTAATTAAGAGATTCATATATTTTCTTTCCAGGCAGTTCTACAAACAATAGTTGCGTCATTGTATGTTATTTCAAGACTTAAACAGACGAATTGTAAAATCTTTTGTAAAAAACGAAAAGAAATGAAATAAATAGCATTGTATATATGTTAGGCTCATAAACAAGTTGTGTTGACTAGCTAATTGTGTTATTTTAACTATTACATTAATTACCAATATTGAATTCTTTGTATATTGACTGACGTGAGATATTAAGTATATTTTGTGAATGGCCATGAGATTTGATAGTTCAATATGTGTTAGGAACATGCATGATGTACCCATTAACAAATTAATTGACATTTATCATTATTCTTTGTTGTGAAACAAATAATACCGCGATTTTGTCTTAAAAAGATGTGCCATCTAAAATTATTGTATGCATAGTTTTCATTTTATATTGTGATTATTCTTGTATACATGAAATGTTTTCTTTGTGTGTTTGTTCATTGTAAATTAGTATATTCAATTGTTATGAACAATGCGTAATGTAATGCCATTATTGTCAATGTTATATATTTGCCTCACCGCCTTGCGTAGGGGAGTTCGAGTTTCAGTCGTTTGTCAAGTGCTCTGGAAGCTATTTCAGTCTGTGTTTTGAAATGGAAGTACTGCCGTTCTGATGCTTTGCATTGTTTTCAATTTGTAATGTTTTGGCGGAGAAGGAGTTTGATTTCAAATTAAAGAAGAAGTGAAAAATTGTACCTACGAGTTTTTATTTCTACCACGACGCCCCAGGAGAATAATGTTGCAGCGAGCAGAACCCCCATACATCGCAATGTTGAAAAGATGAGTAATATGTTTGAAAGTGGTAGAATGGAACTGTAATTACTCTTAAATCTATTAAAATATTATATGGTACATACGTGTACTTTGCAAAACTTCAGAGTCAATTTTCGTGAGAATTTTTGAGAGTTGCGTCGAATGGCTTTTGCTGATTGTTATTTAAGTCCTGAACTTCACGTACCAAAAATATCAAGAAATTCTAAACTCCGATACCCATGTGGTCTCCTTGTAAGACTGATGCAGTTCTCTTTAATAACAGTCTGGAAAAAATCTTATACGTCGTTGGTAGCAAAGAGATTCCTCGGTAGTTACTCATATCACTCTCATGGCTTTTTTATGAAGTGGGTGAATAATTGCTACGGTCCAATAAGAAGGTAGTTTCTGTTTCCCAAATATTCACCATGACATAATTGATATGTTTTATCGTATCTTGATTTGCGTATTTCCACATTTCAGCCAATATGGGATTTCACCTTCAAATTTGTCAAATAATCCATGAATACTGTGGAAGTTATTCTTGTGAACCACAGAAAGCGTGAATCAAATTGGGAAAACACTAATATATCACTCTGTCGAAACCAGTCTTCGAGCTGAAGGCCACAAGATACTACACGAGACAGATAAATAGAAGATAAATGTCTGACCGATGTCTGGGTTATTAACATAATGGTGCTAAAATCACCTATGGTTTTCGTAAAGAAACAGGCGCACCATTTACAGAAAGCCATGTTTTTATTTGTGTCAAGACAATGTCTTGTAGTCAAACATTGTTTCCCAGTACCTGAGAAATTATAAGTGTATTATGCAGATTCGACCGCAAAAATCAGAGGATATTAAGTCTTTCATAACATTCTGTAAGGTCATACTATTCTACAATTACGTAGGATACTCTGCAAATTACATTTAAATGCCTGGCAGAGGGTTCATTAAAACACCTTTATACTATTTATCACCCATTCCATTCTCTAATAGCGCGCGGGAATAAAGAACACCTGAATCTCTCCGTTCGAGCTCTGATTTCTCGTATTTTATTCTGATGATCTTTTCTACCTATGTAAGTGGGAGTCGACAATATATTTTCTCATTCGGAGGAGAATGTTGGCGATTGGAGTTTCGTAAGTAGCCCACGTCGCAGCGATAAACGCCGTTGTTGTAATGATTCACATCCCAGGTCCTGTATCATTTCCACAACGCTGTCTCCACTGTATCGCGACAGTACAAAACGAGCTGCCCTTCTTTGCACTCTTTCAATGTCCTCCGTCAAATCCACCTGATAAGGATCCCACACCGGGCAGCAATACTCCAAAAAAGGACGGACAAGCGTAGTGAATGCAGTGTCTTTAGTAGTTCTGTTGCATCTTTTAATGGTTCTGCCAATAAAACGCAGCCTCTGGTTCGCCTTTCCCACGAAATTATCTGCGTGTTCTTTCCAGTTTAAGTCTGAAGTAGTAGTAATTCCTAGGTATTTAGTGGAGTTTACGGCCTTCACTTTTGATTCATTTATCTTGTAAACAAAGTTTAGCGCATATCTTTTCGTACTCATGTGGACGACTTCACACTTCTCATTATTTAGAAGCTATTGCCAATTTTTACACCATAGTGATATCTTATTCAGATCGTTCTGCAGTTAGTTTTGATCTTTAGATGATTTTACTAGACGGTAAATGACGGCGTCATCTGCAAACAACCTAAGAGAGCTACTTAGATTTTCTCCTAAGTCGTTTATGTAAATAAGGAACAGGAGAGGACCAATAACACTACCCTGTGGAACTCCCGATATCACCTCTGTTTTAGTCGATGCTTTACCATCAATTACTACAAACTGTCTTCTCTGACAGGAAATCACCTATTCAGTCGCATATTTGGGGCGATATACCATAAACGTCTTATTCTGTGTTAAGTGCAGGGTGTCTTAAAAGGTATACTACAGCTTTAATGTGACATAAATCGACTCGAAATTAACTTACAGACAAAAAGGGTTGTCTGATGTATCATTTCCACACGCTTTTTTGTATAATGCAGTTAAAAACGTTTGGCCTTAAAGGTGGCAAAAGCAACACCACCGAAGAAAGGAATAACCGTCAGTACCAGTATGTTTTACTGTTTTCTCTAGAAAATTTCTGTCACGTGAGTTAAAAATAACACACAGAAAATTTCATTTTTGTGCACGTGAAATATTAACAATTCACGGACACATTTTTGCCGGTCGCGGTGGCCGAGGGGACTGAGGCGCGTCAGTCACGGTCTGCACGGCCACTACGGTCGGGGGTTCGCATCCCCCCTCGGGCATCGATATTTGTGCTGTCGTTAGTGTTAGGTAGTTCATAAGTAGTTTGTAAGTTTAGGGACTGATGACCCCGTAGTTAAGTCTCATAAGCTATACAAACATTTGAACACGTTTTCATTAAAAGCTCCGTAGTAGTCTCCCTACAACAAGCACGTATAGAAAACCTGTTGCTTTTGATTTAGTCCACCAGTTCACATATATGTGGTTGAACAGAAGAGTAGCATGAAAATAGATCGCCAGAAAGGCGTCACAGTGAAACCTGTTTTACACCTACGGATGACTCGTACTTTAACCTATTTGACAGCATTTTGGTAGGAGCTCTACAGCTATTCTACGTTAGAGCGTATCATGGCCCTAGTTATTAAAATTTTGTTAGTACACTGCTAGCCATCGAAAATGCTGCTATTTGTACGAGTGCTATCTCCAAAATAAAGTTGGCCATGTTGCATTTTGGATGGCAGGCACTGTACTAACAAAAATGAAATTTAAAAAACAATTGTTGATAATCGCGCTTTATATCTTTACAACTTATGTTAGTGCTATGCTTTAGGGAGTAATGTTTTATACAAAAATCCCAGACACAATTCTTAATTTTTCATGTAATTTACGTTTCTCAAAAGCATCCTGTCGTCGACGTTTCTACATCGTATTTTCGTAGCTACGTCAAGCTGCAGCCATATTCACATTGTTTCACTTCTAGACTCGAGTGTTAAAAATTCATCTGAATTAACGATAAAAAATTAAGTGTCTTCATCGCCCATGTTCATAACATATCTAAAAGCTTCTGCAAATACTTTGTCTCGTCTTCGGAATTTCTGCAGTGCACTTTCCTGCTTCTTAGTATCACTAGGTTACAGCTCAAACAGTACCAAATGAAGGCTCTAGCAACTACGAAGAAATGCAATAAAGTAATACACAAATAATACTGTGGAATGATAGACTGAGAGAAGTACCACCCAAAAATTATTAGACACACACTGAATGATTCCCATGTTACTCCGGCTCCATGTGCGTCATATGTGATAATATTTTCAGCTTTTTATACACAAATAGTTTATTCAGTGCAAAATAAAGCGCAAAACGAGAAAAAAGAAAAAATAGAACAAATAACCTTAGAGGTTGGTAATCCAAATTACCTTGGTAGGAAGTGTGCTGGAATGCTTTTGGGACGCTTTGAACAAAAGCATTCCTTGGACAGCTTTTCGTGAGACTTCGTTGAGGCAACCACCTGTGTTCTCATCAAGGGGCTTCGGTAGTATGTTCATAGGAAAGTTTGCCCGTCACGTCTTAATATGTAACAAAGATTACTACACCATACCTTGAGCCATTACAAGTTCATACATTCCCGCAAGAGGCCGCGCACTAGAAACTCTCATCAAATGTGCGAAAATCGATTGGTCGAAGTATAATTAAATAGTCCGCGCATACTGCTCACGAGACAGAACTTGTACCTCGTCTTCATAGAGAATGTTCCTAGTAATCACCTGGATTGCAAGGTGTTCTCCAAGTGTGTGCTTTGAGATGTAGTGCCATGATCCAGCAGATGACTAAGTGTTACCCTACACAGAACACGGCCTCAAGATTTATCTCGGTATTGACATTTAAAACAAAAGTACTTGGGTCGAACAAATACACCAAAATCGTGCGAAAGATAATTTAAAGGTCCCTTATAGCACTAGTGATCCTCCCGCATCTTCAAAATGTTCAAATGTTTGTAGAGCTTATGGGACTTAACTACGGGGTCATCAGTCCCTAAACTTACAAACTACTTATGAACTAGCTAATACTAAGGACGGCACAAATATCCATGCCCGAGGGGGGATTCGAACCCCCGACCGTAGTGGCCGTGCAGACCGTGACTGGAGCGCCTCAGTCCCCTCGGCCACCGCGGCCAGCCCCGCATCTTCAAATCTTTGTAGTCGTCCGTTAGACGTCTCTGCGTGTGTCATGCCGCATTGCACATTGACCCGTCGGTACGCCAGTCGAGACCAGTAGTGACGGTGTAGTGTACCTCTGAAGTTGCGTCGAGGCCAACCAGAAAGACAGGCCGTGGCGCGCACGTCTTGTCACGTAAGCAATGTAGTCCTGAGCCGGTGCGATCGCTAGCAGATTGGCCGGCCGCTAGGGCACAGTCAACGGCCTCATAGCAGCCTGACACTCAGCTAGCGGTCGCGCCGGCTAAGGACTACCGAGGCCGACGTGAGAGACCGAGAACTACCTTGCTTACGTGACATGACGTGCGCGCCGCGGCCTGTCTTACTCGTTGCGTTTTGTGAAGTTATTTGTGTAGTGAAGCGTCAGATGGGCCGCCGATTGGTAATGAATGCAGTATCTACCGCAGAGATTAGCGGCATCAGTATATTTTTTCAATCCACTGTCGACGAATGACAGAAAAAAATGTTCAAATGTTTGTTAAGCTTATGGGACTTAACTACGGGATCATCAATCCCTAAACTTACAAACTACTTATCAACTACCTTATACTAAAGACGTCACAAATATCCATGCCCGAGGGGGGATTCGAACCCCCGACCGTAGTGGCCGTGCAGACAGTTACTGGAGCGCCTCAGTCTCCTCGGCCACCGCGGCCGGCCATGTCACCAAAACATTTTCACTTACATAGGACCACAAGTACCGCTAACATCTAAAGGGCAATAGTTGACTGCTCGCCTTATATAACATCTAAACGTCACAAAAAGAACAGCAAAAAAATGTTCAAATGTTTGTATAGTCTATGGGACTTAACTACTGGGTCACCAGTCCCTAAACTTACAAACTACTTATGAACTACTTACGAACTAGGACGGCACAAATATCCATGCCCGAGGGGGGATTCGAACCCCCGACCGTAGTGGCCGTGCAGACCGTGACTGAAGCGCCTCAGTCCCCGCGGCCACCGCGGCCGGCAAAAAGAACAGCCAAATCATTTATAACGGCAATAGGAACAACTTATGTACAATATCCGATGTGTGTGTGTGTGTGTGTGTGTGTGTGTGTGTGTGTCAGTGACAATGGATGTATGCATGTATGTATGGCCGCGGTGGAATGGCCGAGCGCTCTAAGGCGTATTACTGTGGAGCGTAGGGGTTGCTCCCCATCGGAGGTTCGAGTCATCCCTCAGGCGTGCGCGGTGGAGCATAGTGGCGCTTAGATAGATGTTTCCACTTTGTGTGACGGCGGCGAAACTTAGTGGCAGTTGGTTACACGTTGTCACTTCCTGTGACGGCGATAGGGACTGATGACCCCGTAGTTAAGTCCCATAAGCTTAACAAACATTTGAACATTTTGTGACGGCGACGTACATTGGTAGTTGATGATGCGTTTCCACTTCGTGTGACGGTAATTCATAGTTGCACTTGGATACAAGTTCCACTTCGTGTGATGGCAAGACATAGTGGCACTGGGTAATTCATTTCCACTACATGTGGCGACTCTGCACTGACTGAGCAGATGTCATCGTAGCGTGTTGCAGACCATAGCTTCTGAGTGTTTTACTTTTTACAAACAGTAGTGTATGTTAGGAAGACCTCATGGCTGTCAGTATAACTTTGTCCAATGATGGGTATTCGTCTTTTTCTGCGGGGTTTACTACAGATTTTATCAAAGCCCCTCTACTCCATTTTCTTTTGGTAGCAGCGCTATGCTCAGCACTCATCTTAGGTGGTTGGTCGACTACAGAAATCATCGCCCGTCATTGGCGGCTAGTTGTGCCCGAACTCGTTTGGGCACTAGTAGGTTGCGGCGCTCTGATCTCAACTGTATCTACTCCCCTATTATTTTGACTGGGGGCTGTCTGGTTCGTTAACTCAACACATTATTATGTTAGCACTTTTTACAATTTTAATTAACATTTATTTTCACGAACTCCAATAACTGAATCCATCTGCATTCATGTACATATAGATCGTATAATTTTTAATGCTTCTTCAGGGCTTTTGTACAATTGTTTCGCACTTCACACCACTATGATCGTTTCTTTTTAAGCCCCGTATGCTGCCCTTAATATTCTACAATATAGACATACTCTCCACTTCGAGATTTTTCCGACAGTTTCGGTCGATTTTCTCTTTTAAATCATTCACCCCGTTTACATGGGCTCCCAAAACCGGATTTCGTAAACCGATTTCCCAATTCCGCTTTTGGTTGATCATGTAAACACTCCAAAATCGATTCTGGAAATCCGCTTCTCTAAAGCGGTTTTCCAGTTCCACAATCGATTTTCGTGCCCATGTAAACGCAACCGTTTTTGAAGCGTTCTTGGCTTCTCAGATTGTATTTTCTTGTTAAGAATTTTCGGCACATATGGAAAGAGTGATATTTTCTAATGTGAAATAAAAGTATAAATATTAGAATGAACATAAATCTGTGTATTTAAATAAAAAAATAACAGCGCTTGTGAAGACTAAATAAGGAACTGAATCTAAAGCGCCTCGCTGCGGAGCGCGGTTGCTCGTCGTGGAGGTTCGAGTCCTCCCTGGGGCATAGGTGTGTGTGTTGTCCTTAGATTAGTTTACCTAGGTTTAAGTAGTTTGTAAGCTACGGACTGATGACCACGCAGTTTGGTCCGATAGATTTACAGACATTTGAACATTTTTGAAGAAACTGAATCAGCTGTTTTCCAGCCTACATGTTAAGTGAGCTAGGATATCCGATTCAGGCTATGCCATGTAAACACGACTGCGAAAAACGGTTTACGAAAATCGGTTTTCGTCTTCCGGAAGATGTGTTGCATGTAAACGTAGTGATAGCTCCTCACACGAGGTACGCAGACGTTTACCAGCGCCCCCTCCCTGCGCTTCGTATCGGCCGCAACTCCTTGCACCACTTTGCCTCCAGCCGTCCGCGCACCAGCACCTGTCTGTCCAACGCAGTGCATGTAATGTTTCTAATGTGAACGCGGAGCTATCCATTGCAGTGCTGTTTATGTGGTGAGTTACTTCTTCCTCACCGACCATGTCCACCGCTGTCAAAAATTTTCATGTTCGCCTTTTCTTACTTCGCTGTTTTTTCAGGGTTTCCTTTCATGTTGAAGTTTGATCAGCAGGTTATGCCCATGCCTTTAATTTTTATTTATGACTAATGATGTTTACCATAGTGTTTTACTAGGGAATGCAATCTTGTTCTCCGTTAGGTAGGTCCCGACTCCTCTATTTGTTTTGTTTTTAAAGCTGTGGATAGGTTCGCGCCCTAAAACTCTCATGGTTTGTTTATATATTTTCTCTTGTTACGGTATTCTGATGACGCGCCAAAAGCGCGAAACGCGTTAATAAACAGTATTATTTTGCAACAGAGACTGTTATTGTTACAAAAATGGATTTACTGTTGCTGCGCCAGGCCAATCAAGAGTGGACTAGCATATAAGTTAAAAAAACACATTGAAACTAAATTACATATGAGCGCCTAAACACAGTTCACAGTACTAATATCGCATAGCCGCTAAGAACAAATATATATTTTAGAAAATACCAAAGGAATTAAACCGTATCTAAACATGTAATAGCGCTGGCTTAAATATCAGTATGTTGTTGTTGTTTTGGTCTTCAGTCCACAGACTGGTTTTAAGCAGTTGTCCACGCTACTCGGCCATGTGCAAGCCTCTTCATCTGAGGATAAGAACGGCAACCTCCATCCTTTTGAATCTGCTTATTGTATTCGTCTCTCGGTCTCCCTCTACCATTTTTACCCCACACGCTTGCTTCTAATGCTAAATTGACGATACCTTGATGTCTCTGAATGTGTCCCACCAATCTATCCTTTCTCTTTGTCAGGATACTCCTTTTCTCCCCAATTCTGTTGAGCACCTCATTAGTTACGTGATCTACCCATCTAATCTTCATAATTCTTCTGTAACATCACACTGTCTGAGCTCCTTATCATCCACAATTCCCTGCCTTACATTGCTACACTCCAGACAAATGTTTTCAGAAAGGACTTTCTAACATTTAAACTAATATTGGATGTCAACAAATTTCGCTTCTTGAGAAACGCATTTCTTCCCATAGCCATTCTGCATTTTATATCCTTTTTGCTTCGACCATCAGAAGTTATCTTTCTACCCAAAAAACATAACTCACCTGCTACTTTCATTGTCTCATTACCTCATCTAATTTCTTCAGTATTGCATGATTTTCTGACACTACATTCAGGATTCGAACCTCCGACGCGGGAGGCAGCGCGATCTGAAATGCCACGTCACCACTCGGCCTTTTCAGGCAGTAGGTATTTTGTTGCGTTCTCTACAACGAAAAGTTCAGAATTAGTTTCGGTAGTTGGCCGAGAGAGTCAAGATTGGTCAGAAGCAATTGAATTGCGTTTCGTAAGAACAAAAGAATTGATGCGTCCAAATGTCTTGCAACTTGGGATGTAATAGGTAAGTGTTTTTCATATAATGTTCAATTAGTACCGCAGAATAGCAAAATTCATTGTTCTTATGATGTTACTTCAAAAATTGGCAAGTTGGCAAATTAGCATGCGTCGTCCCAATAGCTAGAATGAAAATAAAACGAAGAAAAGTGAAGTGATAACGGCGACGACTAATTGGTTAACCCTTATTCCATAATCAGACACGAAAGAACTGACACATCGAAATTACGACACATGTCAAGTGTCAGTTCTTTAAAATGAACAATCGCAGTGCAGTGAGTTAATGTATTTCGACTAGCATCAGTACCCGTCGGCCGGCCGCGGTGGCCGAAGGGACTGAGGCGCTTCAGTCACGGTCTGCACGGCCACTACGGTCGGGGGTTCGAATCCCCCATGGATATTTGTGCCGTCCTTAGTATTAGCTAGTTCATAAGTAGTTTGTAAGTTTAGGAACTGATGACCCCGTAGTTAAGTCCCATAAGCTATACAAACATTTGATTTGAAGTACCCGTCGATGCCCGGGTGTGTATTCCATTATTATGTTACTCCAGCTCCTTATTCTTCCTCTCTCCATTGTCTCCCGCCCCAGTCTTTGACAATTTCACCTGCGTCTGTAGTGAAAATGTTCAAATGTTTGTATAGTCTATGGGACTTAACTACGGGGTCATCAGTCCCTAAACTTACAAACTACTTATGAACTACTTACGAACTAGGACGGCACAAATATCCATGCCCGAGGGGGGATTCGAACCCCCGACCGTAGTGGCCGTGCAGACCGTGACTGGAGCGCCTCAGTCTCCTCGGCCACCGCGGCCGGCGTCTGTAGTGAAATTCGGCCTGAAATTCAATTTCAAGCGGCTCAATTTTTATGTCACACATTTGAACATTTTTGTAAATTCACAAGGCTTATTAAAATTAGCTAGATTTCTTCAGTCAGGTTTGACTCCATTTTTGAGCTGGTGCCCAGCGACTGTTTTGTACTAATCTGTAGAGAATGTCACCAATCAGTCATAATTTTTATTTATATTTTCCAGAACTACATAGATTTCGTGCAGAGTGTGGCTATTCTCAATGTTTTGAGTTATGTTTACATCTACACCGTCATGCTGAACGTAACTTTCAACATGACGGTTTAGATGTAAGCACATATTAAAAGCATTGAGGCCGAAACCTAGGTAGATATGGAAAAAAATGCGATTGATTGATTGCTGACATTTCTTACAGATATGTTTAAAAAATTCCACAAACGTTTTGTTAAAAGAAATAGGGAGTGAGGGGCGGCAATTTAGCAGCTCGCAAGGAGCGGCACTTGGGCTTGCGCTGGCCCTGCCTACCGCTTTATTGCACTGCAATTTCTTGACTATTTTCTCCACTTCCTCAAATGTGATCCTCTTTCCATCATTACTCCTACCCCATTTCACCTCAAAATTTGACGCATCATTGAAAATTTCACTTACATTGATCAACTCTTCAGAATATTCCCTCTATCTGCCTAAGGCATCCACAGGATCACTAGCAGCTTTCCTGATCTGCCCAAAATACTTGCAAATTCTTTCTTCCCTCTCTTTCGAAGACTGCTAATTAATCTCCAGAATGGTTTTTTCTGCAGATTGACCCAAAGTTTCCAATTTATTTCTAAAGTCTTCCCATGATTTTTGCTTTAAACCTGCAATTATCTGTTTGGCTTTGTTTTTCCTTCAACGTAACTTCCTGTCAGCCTGAGTTCTAGTTTGGAGCCAATTTTGAAACGTCGTCTTTTTTTCTTTTGCAGGCTGCCTTGACGTATCATTCCACCAATCTGTTTGCTTCTTCCTTCCTTTACACACTACTGTTCCAAGACATTTTCTAACCACTTCTAGTAGCGTGTCCCTTTACCTTGTCCCTGTCCTCTTCCAATGATTTTAAATGACTACACTCAACTAACTGGTATCTTCCTGAAATGTTATATATTTGTGTTGGATTTCCTTGTCCTAAGATTCTTCACTCTTATACATATGGGCCTGACTTTCTGCTCTTTTGGCTTCGAAAAATCAATTTCACTGCAGATCAAAGAATACTCTGAATACATGTCTGCCTCCATAGCCTCTCCAAACTTGCCCATAACCTCTTCATACCCTTCTGTTCGATTTCTTATCCTGGCACTGAAGTAACCCATGAGTAAAACACTGTCCTTGTCCTTTAATCCAACAACTACAACACTGTGTCGTAAAATCTGACCATTTAATCTTCTCAGGGCGAACAAACTGACGCAATCCTGATTTTCTTGTTATAGACTGCCAAATCTATCCACATCAGTCGTTCGTTTACATACATTATTGCAATTATGATGGGTTCGATTGCTTTCCTGATGTACAACCCGACACCCCAATGTGCTCCTCCTGCTCTGACTCCTGACAGGTAGACGTTGTATTGCACCACTTCGCCTTCTTTCTCTACCTTTACCTGAATGTCACTAACAACTGAAACATCTAACCCCACCTTAATTGTAGCCTCTGCGAGATCTACCGTCTTTTCGTGTAGCTACCACTGATATTAATAGCTCCCGATCTCATTCCAGATCGTTTGCCAAGTCGTATCTGAGGAGTCGCAATTTCAGGTGGTACTCCGTCACCTCTAAAGGTCCGAGGCATGTTGCACTGACTGTTTTCAGGCACCAGTTCGAGGTACATGGAAAGCATGTTGCTAGCCTTACTTGCGCAGGGTCCCATTGGGCTTTACCCCCAGTGTTTAAGGCACTAACCGCTAAAAACTAACTAAACACAAAATTTTAAGTTTCTGTGTGTGCTAGAAGTACCTAAGAATTTTGTAGGCCTGTGAGTTACAAAATTAACAATTTTTAGCTATCAATGTTTCGTAAACTAGAATGTATAGATTAATGTAATTTGGGAATATAGTTAGTTGTAAGAGATATTCTTGGTCACCGAGAGTTCGGTCTTTAAACTGTATGCACAACGAAGATACAGACAGGGAGAAACGACCGTGAATGGCTGCCAAGGAGGGGAGGAAGGCCAACGTGCACCTCGTGTGCATACCGGGTGGGGTCATTCCAGGTGTGGAACGGGTCCTTCCGGATGCCATGAAGGGTACAGGGTGCAGCCAACTGCAGGTGGTGGCTCACGTCGGTACCTGTCATGTGTGTCGCTCCGGATCTGAAAAGATTCTCTCAGGTTTTGAGCGACTATCTGAAGTGGTAAAGACTTCCAGTCTTGTTTGCAAGATGAAAGCAGAGCTCACCATCTGCAGCATAGTTGACAGGACCGACTGCGAACCTCTGGTACAGAGCCGAGTGGGGTCCAAAACAGAGGCTCAGACGGTTATGCGTTCTTGTAGGCTGCAGATTCCTTGACTTGCGCCATCGAGTGGTAGGGCTCAGGATTCCGCTGAATAGGTGAGGAGTCCACTACACGCAAGAACGGCTACAGTGTTGCGTGGACTGGGCGTTTTTTAAGGGTAGAGGGCTTTGGGGAAACACTAAATGGGCTGTCTCAAAGGGTGCAGGTCGATCACAGGAGAAATATAGATCTAGGTACTTTCGGTATAACAGTTGCAAATTGTCGTGCCTGTTTCGGGAAAGTACCAGAACTTCAAGCATTAATAGAAAGCACATATCATTATAGGTAGCGACAGTTGGCTTAAACCGGAAATAAGGTCAGCAGAAGTATTTGTAAAAGATCTATGTTCAGAAAGGATAGATCAGACAAAATATGTGGAGGCGTGTTTGTCGCCGTCAAAAGTAGTGTATCGTGTAGTGAAGTTGAAGTTGATAGTTCCTGTGAGTTGTTATGGGTAGAGGTAGTACTCGAAAATCGTAATAAGTTAATAACTGGTTCCTTTTACCGGCCCCCCGACTCTGACGATACAATTGCAGACAAGTTCAAAGAAAACTTGTGTCAAATTGTAAACACATACCCGACTCATACAATAATAGTAAACGGTGATTTCAATTTACCCTCAATCTGTTGGCGAAATTATATTTTAAGATCGGGAGGAACGCATAAAACATCGTGCGAAATTGTACTCAACGCATTATCTGAGAACATTACAGCGCATTATCTTGGAACAATTAGTTCATGAGCCAAGTAGAATTGTAAATGGATGTCAAAACACAGTTGATCTCTTCGCAACAAATAATCCTGAGCTCATAACTAGCAACAAAACGGATGCAGGTATTAGTAAACAGACCTATCGTAGCGAGATTGAATATCGAAAGTCCCAAAGTTACCAAAAATAGACGAAAAGTATATTTGTTCAGGAAAGAAGATAGAAATACAATACATTGCTTCTTGAAAGACAGTTTCCACTCGGTCCTAACACTAAACGTAACTGTAGACCAGATGAGGCTAAAGTCCAAAGAAGTGCTATCGACAGCAGTTGACAGTTTTATACCAAATAAATTAATAAAAAAGGAGGCGATCCCCCTTGCTACACAAAACAGGCCAGGAGACTGTTGCAAAAGAGCCGAAAAAGGCATGCTAAATTTAAACGAATACAAAAATCTCAGTTCGAAATTTAGCGAGGACATCAATGCGAGATGCCTACAATACTTGTCACAACGAAACTCTTTCTAGATATTTGACTGAAAAGCCAAAGAGAGTTTGGTCATATGTTAAATATACTAGGGGAAAAACACAAACAGTACCCTCACTACGTGATAGTAATGGCGATCCTGCCGATGATAGCGCTACTAAAGCAGAGTTACTAAACACAGCTTTTAAGCCGCGGTGGAGTAGCCGAGCGGTCTAAGGCGTCTCGCTGCGGAGCGCGCGGTTGCTCGCCGTGGAGGTTCGAGTCCTCCCAGGGGCATGGCTGTGTGTGTGTTGTCTGTAGGTTAGTTTACCCAGGTTTAAGTAAGCTACGGACTGATGAGCACGCAGTTTGGTCCGAAAGATTTACAAACATTTGAACAACTTTTAGAAACCCATTCATCAAAGAAGACGAAACCAATATTCCAGATTTCGAATTACAGAGGCCATAATGAGTAACGTTGAAGTAGATATCCTCGGAGTAGTGAAGCGACTTAAATCATTTGACAAGAACAAGTCTTCTGGTCCGGACTATATACACATTAGATTTCTATCTGATTACGCTGAAGTGATAGCTCCTTACTTAACAGCCAAATACAACCGCCCTCTCAAAGAAGGATCTGTACCAAAAGACTGGAATATTGCACAGGTCACACCTATATTCGAGAAAGGTAGTAGGAGTAACCCACTAAACTACAGGCGTATTTCATTGACATCAATTTGCAGCAGGGTTTTGGAACATATCCTTTATTCAAATATTATGAATTATCACGAACAGAATTATCTATTGACCCAAGGTCAATACGGATTTAGAAAATATCGTTCATGCGAAACACAACTAGCTCTTTACTCACACGAAGTGATGAGTGCTATCGACAAGGGTTCTCAAATTTATTCCGTATTTCTTGATTTACAGAAGGCTTTTCACACCGTACCTCACAAAGGGCTTTTAATCGAATTGCGTGGTTATGGTATATCGCCCAAAATTTGGGACTGTATAGGGGATTTCCTGTCAGAGACGACACAGTTTGTAGTAATCGATGGTAAGACATCGATTAAAACAGAGGTTATATCCGGCGTACCACAGGGAAGTGTTATTGGTCCTCTGCTGTTCCTTATTTACATAAACGATTTGGGAGGGGAGAAAATCTAAGCAGTTCTCTCAGGTTGTTTGCAGATGACGCCATCATTTACCGTCTAGTAAAATCATCTGAAGATCAAATTCAACTGCAGAACGATCTAAATAAGATATCACTATGTTGTAAAAATTGGCAGTTGACTCTAAATAATGAGAAGTGTGAAGTCGTCCACATGAGTACGAATAGAAATCTGTTAAACTTTGTTTACAAGACAAATCAATCAAAAGTGAAGACCGTAAACTCCACTATACACCTATGAATTACTATTACTTCAAACTTCAACTGGAAATAATACGTATATAATGTCGTGGGGAAGGCGAGCCAGAGACTGCGTTTTATTCGCAGAACCCTCAAAAGATGCAAAGACTCCATACACTACGCTTGTCCGCCTTTTATTTTTATGGAGTATTGCTGCACAGTGTGGGATCCTTATCAGGTGGGTTTGACGGAGGACATCGAAAGAGTCCAAAGAAAGGCAGCTCATTTCGTATTGTCACGATTCAGGGGAGACAGCGTTAGGGAAACGATACAGGATGTGGGATGGGAATCATTACAACGACAGCGCTTATCGCTGCGGCGTGGGCTACTTACGAAACTCCAATCGCCAACATTCTCCTCCGAATGCGTAATTCTATTGTTGACTGCCACTTACATAAGTAGAAAAGATCATCAGAATAAAAAACGAGAAATCAAATCTAGAACGGAGAGATTCAGGTGTTCTTTCTTCCCGCGCGCTATGCGAGAATGGAATGGGAGATAAATAGTATAAAGGTGGTCCGATGAAGCCTCTGACAGTCACTTAAATGTGATTTCCAGAGTATCCCATGTAGATGTAGATGTAGAATGGCGGATGCTACGTCTGTGCGCTCGATTTGGCGGGTACATTGCCATTCTCCCACATAACAAATGGTGATATTAGACACCTGAATCTTTGCAACATAGATTTTTTCCTTTCTTCCACATATGTTTCGATAGTCTGAGTTTTCATTTCGAGTTAGTCACGTTTAACTCCAACTATCGAAACTGTACTCTACTTTTTTATGTGACTACACTTTATTCTTGTTTGTTATGTTTAATTGGATAATAGACTTTAGATATTCGTTATTAAATTAACATGCCTTCTATTTTGTAGGCATTATGTTATCAAAGTGCATCTGACAATTTTTCACAAGTCTGGACGCAAATGCGACTAGGTGGATTATATTCAGCGATTGCAGACTATTCAATCTTTGATACTAATGAAGTCGACATTCGTTAAATGTAATCCGCCCAACTTTTCGCTCTCAGAAGTGCTATGTACAGTTGACCGTATGTGAGCACGTAAGAATCCAACGGTGTACCGTTCGCACCTACAGTTTAAGATGGAATTCGAATCACATCTCATTTCTGACGATTCTTCACATCGTAGGACGGTGACGGTTAGGATAAAATATAGATTGAAAACACTACATATCCCACCGTGAATCGGACTAGCGACCTCTCCGATAGAAGCCCGGAGTATCACCACGAGACCATTACCAACTCATTAAATGCAGGTTTAATTTTTCAGATACTGTTTCTTCAAGTAAAATAGTGTTCGATAGCGGGATTGATATTAACGGATGTTTGAATTTTTCCTTGAATTACGGGCTAAACACTTCCTAACTCCGAAATTTGTCGCTTGTACGTTTGCTAGAAGTAGAGCTTGTGCATGCAGTCTTCGCCCGTGCGCCCTAAGGCATTCTAGAGTTGTGCGCAGGGTGAGTCCATTCCTTTGTTTCGGAGGGGTGGCTGGCTGAGCCGTAGGCTTCGTCCGACAGTCGACTGTCAACTGCAACCCGGCGATGTGACCACAGACAAATATGTTACTCTGTGCCAATACGTAACTGAGGCGGCAGCCTCTCCAAAACAAAGGAATGGACTCGCCCAGCGCACAAGTTGAGAAAGCATTTCAGCGCACGTGCCATGACTTCTTGCACGAGCACTACCTTTAGAGTTTGATGATCGGTGAATGGGTGAGTGACAAAAGTAGAGATTTTAGACTGCCAATATTTCGTAAACTATAAGGTGTAGTGTAGTAAAATTTGGAAATAAGTGTTTACTTCTAGTCACTGAAAATTCAGGCATCTAGCCTTATCCCCAACTTTGACTCAGTGCCATATGAACGGCTTCGCGGATGTGAGTGCTCGACTTGGCGGGGGCACTACCGTGTCACCAGATAGTTTGTAATGTAACCCCCCCCCCCATGGGTACATAACTTTTTTCGAATATTCTGAAAAAAGAATTCAGTAGTGAAACTGGAGGATAATTACTTAAGTCTTTGTCCTCGCGTTACTTATAAAGAGGCTTTGGAAAAAATGTGAAATGCTTGATTTTGTTTCTTAGTTGCACGGAGATGTTAATGTTTGTTTCGTTCCAGTACTTGGGTATGTACAGTTGAGCCGAGTACATGGTGTATTATCATATATTTACATGAAGTCAGCATGGACTATTGCGGCATTGTTGTCACCGAAATGCAGCAAACGAATTGCTTCCAAACACCTCACTTCATAATACTCCAATAGTATAGCTCCATGTATTACTGTGCTGTGGCGCGCGGTTTTCAGTATGTACCCATACTGCAGACAAGACAGGTAGCAGCAAACACACTAAAAATTAATTACGTAAAGTTTACTTTTTCGAAATGTCATTTAAACCTTTGTCTATTTTGCGTATTCGTTTACTGTGTTACAGAGATAGCTACGTAACAGTTCTGTAGTCTGAATGGAAATGCACGGAACACTGCTGGCATGGAGGTAATTTGGTAGAACACTTGCAAACGATATATCGAAGGTGCGACTGTGACGGAACGAAACGATAGATATCAAATATGCGAATGCCCAAGTGGTTTGGCAGGAACCTATGAGTACGGCTTAAATTGTTGTGAGCGAACATAATTACCCCTGTGCCAGCCTTGGTTGTTCACTCGCAACAATTTAAGCTGTACTCATAGGTTCCTGCCAAACCACATCTTGTAAAATGACGTTCGTAAAAATCATAACATTCGCTAATTCGATACAATGAACAATTTATGCTCTTCCTGCTCTGTGGTTATGTTGTTGATATACCCTTGTCCGGTCAGTAAATTATCCTTGTAAAGCGAAAATTTCGTATATCGTGAACCGCTCTTCTGAGCGTCGTAAATTTTACTCATATATTTGAATTCGATGCTACATTGTTTGATATATTGACCCGTCACAGTCGCACCTTCGATATATATCGTTTGCAAGCGTTCTACCAAATTACCAACGGTCGCGGTGGGGGGGGGGGGGGGTGTTCGAATCCCCTCTCGGGCATGGATTTTTGTGCCGTCCTAGTTCGTAAGTAGTTCGTAAGTAGTTTGTAAGTTTAGGGACTGATGATCCCGCAGTTAAGTCCTTTAAGCTTAACAAACAATTGAACAAATTACCAACGTGGTTTGTCTGCAGTTAAATGATGTCCACTTACTCAAGATACTCGCTACTGAAGACATGGCTGAATTCCTCTTACCGCTTTGCGCTATAATTATCTATTGCTTAAAATCGCCTCCAGACATACTATAGTGGTGGATACACATGAGCTGTTATATATTTTGAAGAATTTCTCTTGAGGATCCCGAATGTGTAATACAGTCGATTAAATTGATTTACAATATGGTTTGACCATAGTTGTTGAGCCGCCGTGAAGTGGCAGAACGCTCTAAGGCGCCTAGCTGTGAAGCACGTGGTTGCTCGTCGTCGGAGGTTAGCGTCTTTCTTCGGTGTGTGTGTGTGTGTGTGTGTGTGTGTGTGTGTGTGTGTGTGTTTGCCGCGCGCATAAGTTATATTTTGTAAGCCTAGGGACTGTTAACCGCAGCAGTTAACTGCCTTAGATTAACAAACATTTGAGCGTTTTGAACATAGTCGTCGATATGAAAAAGCAGTAATGTATTAGTATTTACTGCATTTATGTGTAAAGTAATTGTCTCGTTACTGTCTGTATTGTCAAGTTTTCGGTATCTACAGCGGGGGGGGGGATAACATGAACACAGAAATAACATTTAATTATTTGTTAATAAAATAATAAATTTCAGCTTGGTGGGCGATATCCCCCATTTGAATTTTCCATTACGGTTCAGTTATGTTCAGACATGGCTAGGGTCATTTATAGGTCGCGATTCCACCCGTCAGCATTGACCCGTGACGTCAAAGCAGCGCGCTACTTTTGACGTGCGTGCGTGTTTGTAGAAGGCGTAATTGTGTAGTAGCTGAGTTAAAGAAGATAGTTTGTTTACAAACATAAAATAGAATATAGAGTAATATTTTGTGTTTAAAGTTATCTGTAGCTTCACTCTGATTGTAAAAGAATAGGTTAGAGGTTTTATCGCATGTGAGCGCCGAAGGCGCCAATTTTTGGGCTGAGATCTGTGATCGATGCTACATTCTGTTATCTGTAATTTACTAGGATAGCTACAGATTATTTATTATCTAAAATACAGACATTAAGATATCCCGTATACGCGGTGGAGTAGACGAGCGGTCTACGGCGCCTCGCTGTGGAGGTCCGAATCCTCCCTAGGGAGGTGTTTGTGTGTGTGTGTTGTCCTTAGGTTTACCTTAGGTTAAGTAGTTTGTAAGCTACGGACTTAATGACCACGCAGTTTGGTCCGATAGATTTACGAACATTTGAATTTTGGTTTTCCGACATGTTGATATCATGAGTCAAAGCAAATGGGTGGAATCGCGTCGTAAAATATTGCCCATGGCGATTGTCTAGTTCAAGCGAGATGTTTCATAATTTTTTAATACTGCAGAAAGCACACATGAAAATTTTTGGCTGTGTGTCGGGTCGTCATCGTCGTCTTCTATCCGGAGACTGGTTTGATTCAGCTCTCCATGCTACCCTGTCCTGTGCAAGCCTCATCATCTTTGAATAAGAACGGTAACCAACGTCCTTTTGAATCTTTTTATTGTATTCGACTCTCGGTCTCCCTCTGTGATTATACCTCAGACACTTCCCTTCAGTGTTAAATTGACGATTCCCTGATGTCTCAATGTGCCCCACCAACCAATCCCCTCTTTAAGTTAAGATGTACCAGAATTTTTTTTTCACCAATTGTGTTCAGTATCTCATAAATTACGGGATGACCTTAACAATTCACCTGTAGCACCACATTTCAAAAGCTTCTATAATACATCTGTCTGAACTTCCTTCGGTACACATTTCACTCCCGTACAATGCTGCATTCCAGACAAATGCCTTCAGAAAGGAGATACTAACATTTAAATTAGTATTGGATGTCAACAAATTTCTCTTCCTCAGAAATGCTTTTCTTTCCACATCCATTCAGCATTTTATTTCTTCTTCCGCCATCAAAGATTGTTTTGCTATGCAAATAACAAAAAAAATTGTAAATCTAAGGCTTACAAACGCGCGCGAACGCACGCACACGCAAACCTTTTACACAAGGGATGACTCGAACCTCCGACGGCGAGCAACCGCGTGCTCAGCAGCAAGGCGCCTTAAAGCGCTTGGCCACTCCACTGCGGCACCCATATAACAAAACGTAATAAGAGGCGATATTACAAAACTCTTAGCTATAATACTGCCGGATTGTTGTTTTGCTCCTGGCGTTGAAACTGCTGTCGGAGGACGGTCACGCAGAGAATGAAAGAGGATACAACGAAACCTCTCCCATGCTTTACTGAACGAAGTAAACATGCGGTATCGTAAGCCTCTTTTGAGATTTTTCGTACCAAAGTACGTTTTTATAAGGAGCAATGTTAGCGATGATTCATCGAATCCTGCCACAAACTTCCAGTCGTCAAATATCTGTCCCGGTCACAGCTCAGCATTGGCTTCCATTGTTTTCCATGGATGTTAAACTCTAGGCCTATTTTTTTTATCTAAAGAGTATTAGTGGATATTGAATTCTGCAGTCGTTTTTGTCGTGGTAGTTTTGTTGTCTAGCGACAATAATTATTGATGCTCGCCGGTCGTTTTCAGTTGACTTCAGTTTGGCACACTATTCCTCTTCCTTTGTATACGGTCATTACGGTGGATACAGTCGCTAGTGAAACGTTAAGCGGTACAGTCGTTTTCGTCATAGATTCTCCCAGTATCTACACACCATCGACACGGCCTCTTTAGAAACCAGAGAGAGAAGTTTTGTTGGCCGTCGCATAACAAAACCTATAATATACTGCAAGGTAACGCCCATGAACTCTTACGTCAATTGTGCACGTCACTCGCGTCTTAGCGTTAACACGTACGCAGTGTTGCCAACTTGCGACAACACTGTATTACACTGCATGGTGCTCATATTATTTTGTCCACACCCGGAATCTCTATCGACGTGTAATACCCGTAAAGCCGTATCGTTGTCAGTCCATGAGAAGAGGAGGGAAGGTGGCAATTAAGTTTTGCCAAACGCAACAAGCAAGACGTAAATGAGTGTTTGCTTCACAAACGCAAAACGCGGCCTGTATTTCACCTAAATGCACAGGTGTACAGGTATTTTAAGGACTGTTGTCGCAAACGTAATTGGGTAACAAACAGCGCGAATTATTTTGTAACAATCCACTCACATCAAGGACGTAGCCGACCGCGGTGGCCGAGGGGACTGAGGCGCTCCAGTCACGGTCTGCACGGCCACTACGATCGGGGGTTCGAATCCCCCTCGGGCATGGATATTTGTGCCGTCCTTAAAATTGGCTAGTTCATAAGTAGTTTGTAAGCTTAGGGACTGATGACCCCGTAGTTGAGTCCCATTGACTACACAAACATTTGAACATTTTGAAACGATTATTGCCGCGCGGGAGTGGGCGCGTAATCTAAAGCATCATGCCACGAATTGGGCTGTCGCTCTCGCCGGAGGTTAGTATTACGTGTGTGTGTGTGTGTGTGTGTGTGTGTGTGTGTGTGTGTGTGTGTGTTTGTCCTTAGTGTAAGTGTAAGTTAAAGTAGTAAGTCTAGGGTCCAATAGCTTTACAAACATTAGAATATTTGAAACCTTCAATAGAAGTGATAGGGTTTTACAGAACTATAAATTGATCAGCGTGTAATAAATATTTATATACAATGAGCAACCACAGCATTATGATTACAGCGTGTTGATCCATGTATATAACACAATATAGCATCTTTTCAGCGTGAAAGTTGTACAGTTTTTTTAGGTACAGAGGGTATGTTAAAACAGATTTATTCGTCCACCTCAAGCAATGTTTGTAAACAGGGTATTTTACTGATTTCTGGAAGTAGTCTTCAGTAGTTAATTATGTACTCTTACGCTCATAACATTTTTTCTCTCGAGTCAGGTTTATTTTTTTAATTCAAATAATTTGAAAGCCCGCTAGAACGTTCCACTTGAGTCATGTGATGCCTTCGACGTCAACTGACATGATGCTACACATGGTGTCGTAAAATTCACTAACAGTGATACATTGTCTGGACACGCGCAGTTTCTAAAACCTGTCTACAAGTATTGTTTAACCCATTCAGATTGTCTTTGACAGGTCGGTTGTGTATGAACAAAATGAAGAACAGTAAAATATTTTTTGGCTCACTATACCCCAGAGTGAGTAAACCACCCTTATAGTTTGACAGTAGATATACTCGGAACACATTGTACATGTATATAACTGTAAAACAAGCATTTTTATAGGATTTTACTTGTTAGATGTGTATCTATGAGGTGTTTGTACATTTTTCATTGTTACATAGGGTAGCCAGCCGTCTGACAATGCTCTGAGCTAACGCGCCGGCTCACGCTGCAAATGTAGCTTTCCGCAAAAGCGTGCATGTAATAAGCTACAGTCATAAGTTTCTTTTCTTATTTTCTGTAAAAATACGCTTTTCCATACAACGTATACGATAATAAAAATACTCTTTTTTACAATTATCTACAGATCCAGTCAATTTATATTCCATTTAGTGTCGTGAACTTTGAGGGTGGTTTTCTCAGAATCTGAGATAGTGAGCCGAAATACCACAGAGTCCTTCAATTTTTTTCAAATGCATGTGACCTGTCTAAAATGAACCAAATGAGTTGGCCGTCTCTGGGGTTCATAAGGGAAGTTACACAACACTACCGGACCGGTATCAAGAAAACTCCTGTGCTCATAGTTTACTCATACTTGACTCCACATTTTTCATCAAATCCAAACTAAAACTTACCTCAATACAGATTAGCAAAAATCGTCCATAAAATTAAATTGTGTGTCACTGCTGTAATACGTATAATCACTTATACCAACCCCGACTGTAATTACTTCCTTCCCGTTTATAAGGCACGAGTAGACGACAAATTTTTGCAGAACCTTTATAACTTCGTTTGGCAGACGAAACTATACTAAGTAACTATTTGCCATTTATCTGAGGTCCTGCTGGGATATATGAGATTTTCCCGGAAAAACACAAGCTTTCGTGTAATGCATACGTACATGCATGTAACCAAAACAATTCTTAGTTACTTCGTTGTCTATGGCTTCTTGTGTATTTACAGGATATTTGCTGCAACTTCAGAGAAAATGCAATAGCTTCTACCATGCACTTTGCACAGTGATTAAAATTCCAAGATAAAGCTTCCCACGTAATCGTGATGTAGGCAGTTCACTGACAATCTGTCCCACGTATCAAGATGGCACCTGCAGATAAGAGACCACTGCCTCGTTACCAGATAAAACAAAGAAACCTTAGAAACACTCGACTGTAATCTTGTACTTATTTGTCTGTTAAGGTGCTCATAACGCCAGACTGCGAGGCGTGTTTACCGCTAGTGTCACGGACTGAAGTCTGTCCATCGTCTGTTGTACAGCCAGTAGGTGATGAAACATGCTCCACTAATTCCACAATATTTTAGTTTAACATTTACTGATCGACGATACTAGTAGGCAACATCCGTGGCTTCCTCAAAACCGCAGAGATTTCGCAAAACACCTTCACCGCACCATCTTGGAAGGCATTTCTAAGAAAAATCTGATTTTTAGCTAATGACAAATAACAAATATCGCGACGAAGCAGCATCTAAGTCGCCTTCTCCACGATATTAAGGTTGCTGTCGAACATCATCGTAATCGATCATGAGAAAAGTCTCAGACGTATATATGGGGTGAATCAAAAGTGGCCGGGAGAACTGGGTTACAGGATCCAAAGAAACACAACAGCGGAAAAGTACAGTACTGATTTGGCTATATCTGATGTTAAAAGTGACCACCTTACTTCGCTCCTGGAAGGCGAGTCGCTGAAGGCGAGTCATGCTGGACTGCTGGAACTTATGCCATTTCATGCGAAATTACTGCTACAGTTCATGAATACTATATTTGTTTCGATACACATGACTTGATGGCTTCCCACAAAAAGTAATCGTACAGTGGCAGATCAGATGACGTAGATGGCCAACTAGGGCTTCGACCACACTGACCTCTTAACAACTGTCAGGCGTAAAGATTTTGTAAATGTGCTCCAAAGTTCGGTCGGCTGTATGGGCCATTGCTCCATATTGTTGGAAGTAACTGTGTCTTCTCCAATTCCGTTAATGCTGTCACAATCTGTTTAAAAGTATCCGGTCACTTTTATTTGGCACACCCTCAGATACTGAGGTTCATTTCTTTACAAATAATTTGACCTCGTGCTGGAATTTGAAGTTGCGAGCATAAAGGACCATGAACGACAGGTACGATATTTCCGTAGCGTGCAATTTGTGGGTAGCAGGGGCGGACGAGAAGGGTTCTCCGGATAGCCATGTGGTTAACGCTACCGCTGGCTCAAAGCGGGAATCTTTTGTTCGAATCCCAATCCCGCACCAATGTTCACCTGTTGCCATTGGCCGCGCGAGAGTATCCGAGCGGTCTCGAGTGCCACGAAACGGATCGCGCGGCCTCCCGCGTCGGAGGTTCGAATCCTCCTTCGGGCATGGATGTTTGTGTTGTCTTTATTATAGGTTAGTTCATACGTAGTCTGTAAGTTTAGGGACTGATGACCCCGCATTTAAGTCCCATAAGCTGTGGGGGAGGGTGGCGCTACTATTAAGATCCAATCCTCAAAGAAGTGAACCCCCCGTCATTTGAAGCACCAGCCGCTACTGGGCAGTACCACACACACGTGAAAATGTTTATATTAGTCCTCAAAGTGGAGATGAGGAATTTCGATGAAGTGGTTAAAACAGTCGGAGAGAACAATGAGCACACCTCACTAAAGTTACATTATCACATTCCAAATCACTTTCGCATTCACGCAGTCCAATATCGAAAGCTACAATAATTAAATCTTTAAACGATGATTTGGTATTTCAGTGTCATATGTCTTTCGCGAAGACATTTATTTATTCTTATATTTCCTTATTGTTATGCTTATCCTTACAGAGAAAGAGCTGAAGACATTGTAGCTCGCATAGACCAAAGATATGGTCTGTGGCATCACGTTTCGCTGTATGTAACCTCCTTGCTATAGAGTCGCAAACGTCATCGCTGGCCTTCAGTCCGAATTTTTTTTAATTTGATGACTTTTAACCACAATATATTCCACTCCCTTATAGCTATAGTCACCACCATATCTTCTATCCCCTTATAGCTGTCGGCATGGAACTGCTATGGTGTACAACGGGAGACTTCGGACAATTAGACACAGACTATTGGTTTGCGTTCTGTAGTTTTCACTGCAGAGCGAAATATTAACACAAACACACGTAGAATTTTATATACACTGATAATTTCCATCCCAATATACTCCACCATTTTATCATTATCAACCCTCAAGCAACAATACAACAAATAAAACCATTTTCAAAAAGTAAATACAATTTTCAAAGAGTAATTATTGTTCCGCATTTCGAGTTGTATTCTTCAAATTACTAAATATCTATCAGATCGCTATAAAACCGTGCCTAAAACCTTCCTCAGATATAAATTAGTAACTGTACAAATATTTGTCGCTGCATCTCGTCGTTCGGACGTGATAAGCGTACACCGAACATTCACATGTATAGATATAGATTATGATGTCATATGATACATCCGCGAACTCCATATCCTCGGCCCCATTGTCATTTCTATATTCAGCACGTCGCAATTTGGTTCCTAATATTTGGACCACATGCCTAGAATTAATTCATGATATCACTACACTGTACAGTTTACACGGTAACTCACATGTCAACACTCGGACACCTGCTGCAGTTATAGGCTACCAATCACGCAACTGGAGCACTGGTTAGTGCAGCTACGCCGACCGCGGTGCCCGAGCGCTCTGCGGCGCGCCAGTCACGGTCCTCACGGCCACTACGGTCGGGGTTCGAATCCCCCCTTCGGGCATGAATATTTGTGCCGTCCTTAGTATTAGCTAGTTCATAAGTAGTTCGTAAGTTTAGGGACTGATGAGCCCGTAGTTAAGTCCCATAAGCTTTACAAACATTTGAACATTTTAGTGCAGCTACACTATGCAACCATCTAGTGGCACTAGCAGACAAGTGCGGCGTTTTGCATGGAATTGACGCAGGCACGGCTTAGTTTATGGTTGCTTGTGATTCTAAGCATGTTTTCGTGCAGTTCCGAGCTTTCGAGGTCAAAGGTGTACCTTGTAAGATGGAAACAGCGTATTCCGCCACTGCAGCTCGTACGCATAGCTGTTTGCTAACCGGATACTGAGGCAAATGCTTTGGCAATCGTTTTGCGAAAATCTTAGTGCCCATTTGATGATGGTGTGGATGAAAACAACGCCAGGTAAGTGGAAGAATGGCTCTCCTTGCATCTCGGAAACACAGATAAAAATGACTTTGTGGCATTACACATACAGGGGAAGCTAATTGTTTCCATGTGAAAGGCGGGTTTTGTCAGGCTGTTGGGTTCCCCAGCCAGCAGGCTAACAGTTTAGACCTAGGGAATGGAATACAGGTCGTTGGGGAAACCCTACCCTAATCTGCTCGGAAACAGGAAACGGCGGTCTTGGATGAGCGAGGGCGGCTATTCCAGATTGCAACTGAAATACAATATAACCACACACATTGTTCTAAAAATCCATATAAAATCAGGGAATGATCATACGACAAATAAGATTATATGAATGGATTCAGGAGACTTGGTAGAATCAATCGCCGTAATTAAAACTTCAGTATCCCTTACAGATAAAAAGCCGATAAATTTCAGTACTATAATAGTATACTAAGACATATTTACAATTGTTGATACGTAGTGTTTATCAGTAACAGCTTAAGATGCAAATGGGCATCATTGCACCACTGTGCCTATCTTAAAAGACGCACCACATTATTTCCGTATTCTTTCAATAAACTTTTTTTTACTTTCTTGTTCTGCTTTTCGTAGAGGTAGTAATATTCTTGTCAGACTATAGGTTCCACCAAAGAACACAAAACAAGAACCCAGAAAAGGGCATTACATTTATATATTTAATATTATTCTTAGTAACGTTAGTTTTATGTTGTGGACTGCCACTTAAATATTTCATGGCCGACTAAAATTAGTATATATGTGGCACATAAATTTTATATAAACAGTTGTGTATTTGTGGACAATAACTGAATGTGTGCATTAAAAATCCATGACAAATTAACTATATTTCGACGGCGGCAGTATTTTTGAACAGTAAGACGCCACACCTGAGCAAAGAGCTTCAGTCTTAACCGATTTTAGTATTGTTAAATATGTATTTGTTTGTTAAATGTAAACATTTGTAGGGAGGTGGTCAAAGCATTTAATTCTGTGATATTCATATGTATACTATTTTGGAATGGAAATTGTATTTTAGAGATGAGGCCTTAGGATGCGCGAAAGGATAAAATTTTGGGAGGTGGTAGAGCACGATTTCGAACGCTTGGGAAGGGACTCGTAACTTCGACGCGGTGGTGAAACATTGTTACGCTGGGCGGTCTGAAGCCGCGTTACGAATTTGTGATTTGAAGAGATAGGTATGAGGGACTCAGAAAATTTACGGAACTGTGACTGCAGAACTTAGTCTCTGGTGAAAAGTGGTAAACTATGGTCGGTAGTAGGGCTGTGGAACGGTGATAAATCAGCAATCGTGTACTCTTGTGATGACTATGTGTTTTATAACTACTACTGTAATTAATCGCGTATTAATTTGGAACTGCAATGTTAGATGGACTTCACGAATTTACGAGTGATAATTTGAAACTTTTACTCTAGAGCGCGTGTGATACTTATTGTGCTTCTCAGGAACAATGGTTGGGGAAATATTCAGTTATTTACCGATGTACAAAGTAGGACCACCTCCGCATTTTCATGTCCAAAAAGAGTAATTAATTCTCAGTTATAAAGAATTTCTTCGTGAATGAATCACTTCTTTATTTTAGAATCCGTTTTTTGGTTATTCAGACCTTTTGTTTGTTTAAATTTATTTTCGCTTCATCATATGCAGATTGATAGACTGGCTAAACTACATATTAATTATTGATATTGTTTAAACAGATTGGGTAGCTGTTTAGGACATAAGTGACATATATACTCACCCCTATGAACAGAGACAACGCGCCATAAACCTTTTACTACCCTGAGTTATGTATGGCCCACTTCTCATTGGTGAGTACTGATAGGAAGGTCGCAACTTCATTGAAAAAATACGGAAGATGAATTAACAAATTAGCTATCTTCGCTTCCTCCTCGAAACGCAGGTGGCGCTGGCAGTTGCTCAAAACAGAAGCAATCTAGATCCTAACTGACATATTTATCAAGATAGTGAGGACTGGCTGATTCCCACCTGCATGGAAATATGCAGAGCTGCTAACATTCAAGAAACTTGGTAAATGTCAGATTTCTCAAACAGCTACAGCCCTATAGTCCTGCCGTCTCCTTTTAAGGTTTTTGGAAGATTATACGTTGAAACGATGGACATGCTAGTCGTCATAGGGGGGGGGGGGGGAGTCGTCGTTTCTTTTCGAACGACCAGTTTGGTTTTCGGAGGGGACATTTCCTCAGGCTGATTGAGCAGGCAGTGGGAACGCTGCACAGGAGTATATCGCAAAGTGTCAGCGTGTGGCATGAAGGCCGCTTTACGAACTTTTTGTAATGGTGTTGTTGCCACATATCTTCCTGTTCAAATCATACCTTAGCGGACGGACATTGCACGTCCGAGCTGACAGAAGTAAGCTGACTGCAGGTCCGATCAGAGCTGGGGTACTACAGGGGTCCGTCTTTGGGACCCCGTTGTACAGCTTACAACACGTCTCACACCGTAAAACAGCAAGCGTCAAGCTGGTACTTTGATTACGACACTGCGCTCTTCTGGCGTAGTATTAACGAATGCAGCGTCGCTTGCTGCTAGCGTGTGGCGTTCTAGGCACTAGAGACCCCCCAGGGGGCCCACAGTTCTTTTGTGGGTACGTGTGTGGCGCGCACGGGGCCCCGAGCCGGAGCAGCCTTTCTTCTGCCCCAGGCTGCTTCACTTCCCCTCCCGGTTTATGCCTTCGCCCGGAGACGGGCATATTTCGTGAGCTACGGTGGTTCTTGTTGTGGTTTTTCTTCCTTCGTTCCTTCCTTTCTTACCCTTTGTTTTCTGTCTTTCTCTCCTTGTACTCTCCTAGCCTTCTTCTCCTCATTAGTCTCCGCTTCGGCGTTTGAGACACTTCTTCCTTCTTTCTCTTCATTTCCTATCCTCTTCTTCTTTCCTCCCTGTGCGTGTCTGAAGGCCGACCCACGCATTTTCGTGCGTAGCAGGTGACGGGGGTAACGCGTAATTCCCCGCCCCGGGTAGACAAGTAGGGCACGTACGTACCCCCTGGTAAAGGCCAGGCCCAGGGAGGGGTGATTACCCGAGCTGGTACCTTCCGAACGTGCCAATTGGTCCCTCCGTCAGTTCTCGGGAGGTGTGAACAATCACCGAAGGCGGGTAAGCCCTCGGAGAGGGCCCCCACTAGGAAGGAGCGCGCCATCGGAGACGCCGATAATCACGGGGGACACTTCCGCGATGACTTCCTTATCTTCTTTCGTGACGTTGACCCATAAACGTAAGTTAGACTCGCCTCAGCCTAAAAAGACTCTGCCTAATGTACCTAAATTTCTGGTTGTCTCTCGCACCGACGGAAAAGATTTCAATCCTGTCAACCCTTTCGTTATACAGAAAAGTGTAGATGCAATTGCTGGCCCTGTTAAAACCTGTTCACGTCAGCGCAATGGCACATTGTTGCTGGAAGTGGAAAGTGCCTTCCAAGCCCAAAAACTGATACGTACTACGTTGTTGCACACGTTTCCAGTTACGGTAGAAGCGCACCGCACACTCAACTCATCGCGGGGGGTAGTTTTTACGAGATCCCTTGATGGGTTGTCTGATGAAGACATCCAATCGTATATGTCCGATCAGGGTGTGACAGCCGTCCACAGGGTGATGAAAAAGGTCGATAACCAATTGACACCGACTCGTACTGTGTTTTTGACGTTCGACAGAGTTGACCTCCCGTCGAAGTTCAAAGCAGGGTATGAAGTCATCTCCGTCCGACCTTATGTGCCTAACCCAACGCGCTGTTTTCAATGCCACAGGTACAACCATACCCGTGAACATTGCCCAAATGCAGCAAAGTGTGTCACTTGTGGTAGGGACGCCCATGAGGGGGATTGCCCACCTCCGTCCCCTCACTGCCTAACCTGCAACGGTGACCATGCGGCTTCCTCTCGCGACTGCCCTGTCTACAAGGATGAGAAGGTAATCCAGCAAATTCGGGTTACGGAGAAGGTATCAACATCTGCCGCTCGTAAGTTATTGGCGAGTCGAAAGCCCACTGTCCTCCCAGCGGGTACATACAGTAAGGTACTCACCTCAACTCGACCTACCAAGGATTCCAGTACCCAGACATGTGACTTCACTTTCGCTGACACAGTTGTGCGATCCGCCAGCCCGAAGATTGCCCGTTCCACGTCCCCGCTTCCTCCTGCTGCTTCTAGGGTACAGTCTTCATCAAACTCTAGTAAACCGCGAGCACTTAAACAAGATGCCCGGACCTTAAAAAAGGAACCCGTCCGTGAGGATTTTCTGCGTTCTCAACTTCCCAACCGTCAACTGCGTCTTCCCGCCGTCACTCTTCCAGAAGAGCTGACAAGAAAGAGTTCCTCTCCTTCCCCGCCGAGGCGTGACCCATCTGTCGCGCCGTCCAACAGTTGCCGGCCTCGGCCGTCTTCTGTTTCACCGGGACGCTCCGTTTGCCGGGCGCCCGGCCCTTTACCGGCTGTGGAAACTGCCCCTCCTGATCAACTGAGGGAGGTGGCAGGCGCGTCGGTCGAACCAATGGAACATGACCCTTTGCCCCCAGACAGCGATAGCAGTGCTCCCTCGAAATCCGGTCCTCAGCGGCCGTCGAGGTGACCCAGCTCGCTACTTGGTTTTTATCCTTATTTCTTCTCTCATTTTTATCATGGCGCTCCTTCAATGGAACATTCGCGGCATTCGTTCTAATCGGGAGGAGTTAAAACTGCTCCTTCGATTGCACTGCCCGCTTCTAGTCTGCCTCCAGGAAACTAAGTTGCGTCCACGTGATCGTGCAGACTTTCCACACTACACCTCTGTGCGGTTCGACCTGCCACCCGTGGAAGGTGTCCCAGCCCATGGAGGGGTTCTGATGCTCCTTCGAGACGATGTCTATTTCCATTCCATTTCATTGCATACTCACCTACAGGCAGTTGCCGTCCGCATCACCCTATCCACATTTACCTTTTCCCTCTGTAATATTTATTCGCCATCATCTGCCCTTACTAGGGCAGATGTGCTACACCTTGTTGATCAGCTCCCTTCACCCTTCGTGTTGGTAGGCGACTTTAATGCCCACCACCCCTTATGGGGCTCTCCGGCACCTTGTCCGA
Organism: Locusta migratoria; assembly: GCA_026315105.1. Classification (NCBI taxonomy): domain Eukaryota; kingdom Metazoa; phylum Arthropoda; class Insecta; order Orthoptera; family Acrididae; genus Locusta; species Locusta migratoria. The sequence goes on along the minus strand of CM048755.1, from coordinate 503,602,061 downwards.
GAGGCTCCCTTTTGGTGGACCTTCTCCAACACCTCGATCTTGTCTGCATCAACACTGGTGCACCAACCTTCCTTTCTGACACAACACACACTTACTCCCATATAGACCTCGCAATATGCACTCCTCAGCTTGCCGGTCGGTTTGAGTGGTATGCACTTTCTGACACGTACTCGAGTGACCATTTTCCTTGTATCATCCACTTCCTGCATCATTCCCCATCTCCTCGTCCCACCAGTTGGAACATTTCTAAAGCCGACTGGGGGCTTTATTCTACCATGGCTGTTTTTCACGATCGGGATTTTCCCACCTGCGACAGTCAGGTCGACTACCTCACAGAGGTTATTCTCACAGCTGCCGAACGTTCCATACCTCGTACTTCCTCTTCTCCACGTCGTGTCCAGGTCCCTTGGTGGACTGCAGCCTGCCGCAACGCGCTTAGAGCCCGGCGCCGTGCTTTACGCACCTTCCGCCGCCACCCGACTTTGGAGAATTGCATCAATTACAAACGTATGAGAGCGCAATGTCGTCGTATCATGAACGACAGCAAGAAAGCTTGCTGGACTGCTTTTACTAGTTCTTTTAACCGTTTTACTCCCTCCACGTTTGTCTGGCGTAGCCTACGCCGTCTATCCGGCATCAAGGTCCACTCGCCGATTCCTGGCCTGACCGTGGAGAATGCAGTCCTCGTGGACCCCTATGACGTTTCCAACGCATTGGGCCGTTTCTTTGCGGAGGTTTCGAGCTCTGCCCATTACCACCCTGCCTTTCTCCCTTGCAAACAGGTAGAGGAGGCCCGGCCGCCTTCTTTCCACTCTTCTAATCGTGAAAATTATAACGTCGCCTTCACCATGCAGGAGCTAGACCGTGCTCTCGCCCTGTCCCGATCTTCTGCTCCCGGGCCCGATTCCATTCACATTGAAATGCTGAAGAACCTCTCTCCTGCGGGCAAGTGCTTTCTTCTCAATACCTACAATCGCATATGGACTGAAGGTCATGTTCCCACAAGTTGGCGTGAAGCCACTGTTGTCTCCATCCCCAAACCAGGGAAGGACAAACATCTTCCTTCCAGTTATCGACCTATTTCTCTGACGAGCTGTGTCTGTAAGGTGATGGAACGCATGGTTAACGCTCGGTTGGTCTGGCTCCTCGAATCTCGCCGCCTCCTGACTAATATCCAATGCGGTTTTCGTCGACACCGCTCTGCTGCTGATCACCTCGTTACGTTGTCGACCTTCATTATGAACAACTTTCTAAGGAAGCGTCAAACAGTAGCAGTGTTCTTCGACTTGGAGAAGGCATACGATACCTGTTGGAGAGCGGGCATTCTCCGCACATTGCACACATGGGGCCTTCGGGGCCGCCTTCCTCTTTTCATTCAAGAGTTTTTGGCGGATAGCAAGTTCCGGGTACGGATGGGTTCTGTTCTGTCAGATACCTATTGCCAGGAGAATGGGGTACCACAGGGCTCCGTCTTGAGTGTGGCGCTCTTTGCCATTGCAATCAGTCCGATTGTAGATTGCCTTTCAGCCGACGTCTCCGGATCTCTTTTTGTTGACGATTTCGCAATTTATTGCAGCGCCCAGCGGACGTGTCTCTTGGAGCGTTCTCTCCAACGCTGTCTTGACCGTCTATATTCCTGGAGCATCGCAAACGGCTTCCGATTCTCCACTGAGAAAACTGTGTGTATAAACTTCTGGAGATACAAGGAATTTCTTCCACCCTCTCTACATCTCGGCCCTGTTGCTCTCCCTTTCGTGGAGACTACGAAATTCTTGGGACTCATGTTGGATCGTAAACTTTGCTGGTCCACGCACGTGTCCTACCTGGCTGCCCGTTGTGCCCGATCCCTTAACGTCCTTCGTGTTCTCAGTGGCACGTCATGGGGAGCGGACCGTACCGTCGTGCTTCACCTTTACCAGGCCATTGTTCAGTCGAAGCTCGACTACGGAAGCCTTGTATACTCCTCTGCACGGCCGTCGATTCTCCGCCGTCTCAACTCTATCCTCCATCGTGGATTACGTGTGGCGACCGGTGCATTTTATACCAGCCCTGTTGAAAGTCTGTATGCCGAGGCTGCTGTATTACCCTTGACCACTCGGCGTGACGTACTTTTGTCTCGGTACGCATGCCGCCTGCGGTCGATGCCCAACCCCTTGGAGGACCTCCTCACGCCCCTCTCGGCGGGAGGAGGTCATCCTGGCCCGGTTGCGGATCGGTCACTGCCGTTTCAGCCACCGTCACTTGCTGTCCGCCGACCCTGCACCGCTGTGCTCCTGCGGTGAACTGCTGACCGTGCGACATGTTTTACTGTCTTGCGTACTTTTTAATTATCTCCGTGTAGCCGTTCACCTTTCGTCTACTCTGGAGGAAATTTTAGCTGATGACACACGAGCAGCTGCTAGAGTTTTGCGTTTTATCAACTTGGCCAACTTATCCAAGGATATTTAACCCTTTTAATTGTCTTTTATCTTTCGTTTTTAGCCTCTTCTGGATGTTCTGACAGTCCCCATTTTTTTTTGAGGCCATAGTGAATCTATGTTTTTGACTGGGCGCTAATGACCATAGAAGTTGTGCGCCCTAAAACCACAAAAAAAAAAAAATAGTGCACTAGAGTCAAAAATTGGGGCTCAAAATGAATGAAGCCAAAAGCCGAATTTTAGCCATTACTTCGAAGAAGTACCAGTGGATGTACCTCCGCCTAGAATCATGGAAGTGCTCATCTCTGGGTCGACAATTAGGAAATACCATGAGGTGACCTAGACAAACATTTGGCTTGGGGTCAGTGGCGCAGCAACGGCATAGGGGGGGGGGGGGTGGTGAGCTAATGGGGTTGATGCCCAGCCCCCCCCCCAACCACCTGAAGATGTTTTAATTTCAAATTATTTTTAATCAAGTCGGAACCGGAAAGTAGACATGGTACACATGTGATAAATCACAACGTAACTATAATTTGCCAAGCACAAGTGAACGTGACAATTTGTCGCCACTGAGAACGTCAACTGCTGTTTTTGTGAGCGGTTTTAATGCCTCTGCGACCAGCTTTGATGCTGCCAGCTATTGTTACTGCTATGCTGAAGTTATGAGCCGATTGTTGATATGTGGCGACCCGATGCTTAGCAAGTCAGCGGCGCCACCGAGTGGAATTTTACGAAGGCAGCCAAAAACTGACGAACATCAATAGTTATTGTAGTTAAAGTTTTACACACAGTCTCAGGTTTATTAATCTGTAAAGACCATTCGCCGCGGTGGAGTAGCCGAGCGGGTCTAAGGCGCTCGCTGCGGAGCGCGCGGTTACTCGCCGTCGGAGGTTAGTCCTCCCTAGGGCATAGGTGTGTGTGTGTGTGTGTGTGTGTGTGTGTGTGTGTGTGTGTGTGTGTGTGGTGTGTGTGTGTGTGTGTGTGTGGGGGGGGGGGGGGTGTGTGTGGGTGGTGGTGTGGGGGGGGTGGTGGGTGTGGGGGGGGGGGTGGTGTGGGGGGGTGGTGGTGGTGGTGGTGTGGGGGGGTGGTGGTGGTGGTGTGGGGGGGTGGTGGTGGTGGTGGTGTGGGTGTGTGGGGTGTGTGGGGGGGGGGGGTGTGGGTGTGTGGGGGGGTGGTGGTGGTGGTGGTGTGTGTGTGTGTGTGGGGGGGGGTGTGGGGGGGGGGGTGTCGGGGGGTGGGGGTGGGGGGGGGGGTTGTCCTTAGGTTCGTTTACTTTAGTTGAGGCTACGGACTGATGACGCAGTTTAGTCCGATAGATTTACAAACATTTGAACATTTTGAAAGACCATTCTCTTTTGCCAATAACAGAAGGTGATTAATAGGCATATTAACTCCACTTCACCACATTGCTCCTCTTCCACTTAAGGCTTAAAGTGTGCGAAATATTGAAAACCCTTTACCCCTTATTAAACCTACCGTCGACTCGACAGCGTGGAATCACAATTTGACACTAATAACGTTTGCAATTTACTGTGCTTGGGGGAAAGCTGTCTATGCATTTAAATGTTGCAGAAAATGTAGAACAAAGCTGTAAGTCTTGTTCTGAACTTACCCAGACGCTTTTCTATGAGGGAACTAAATGGGCGTGCGATCATCTATAAGCTCAGGGATCGATTTAAACAAACGGCCCGCCAAATTTACGAGTTATTTGTTAGTCTTCTAAATAGAGGATACTGTGGCACTCGACCACCATGTGGCCAAAAGTATTGCTGGTGTAAAAACTAGCAGTGAGTGACTATTCATACAAAATTAATTTGATGTTTGTAAAGTCTATGGGACTTAACTATGCGGTCATCAGTCCCTAAACTTACATACTACTTATGAACTACTTGTGAACTAGGACGGCACAAATATCCATGCCCGAGGGGGGATTCGAACCCCCGACCGTAGTGACCGTGCAGGACCGTGACTGGAGCGCCTTAGTCTCCTCGGGCCACCGCGCCCGGCATACAAAATTATTGATACAGAGTGCTGGGCATACCAACAAAAGAGTTCATTACAGTGGCTTATCCAGGTTTACGATTTTGGGGGGGGGGGGGGGGGCGGTGCCTTTACTTATATTGGGAGGTTTTCCTCTCTCTCTCTCTCGTCTCTCTTCTCTCTCTCTCTCTCTCTCTCTCTCTCTCTCTCTCTCTCTCTCTCTCTCTGAACGCCCGGCACCCTCGCCTCCCTCCCCCCCCCCCCCCCCCGGATACGTCACTAGTTCATTATCAAACAAGGCACCATAGTGATGAAACGGGAATGATATTACATCAAGTCAAGTAAGAATGTTTCCTGTTCGTTGAAAGCTGCAGTTTCCTTGCTCAAAATGACAGTTTCTTTAGCTGTGACATTTCTCGGTACTTTGATTTATACACACATCAAAACAAGTGCTGCGATCACCGTGAATCTAGGTGTTTGTGATCCTTCTACATAAAAATGCAATAGGCATAAACAAAAACATTTTAGTAGAGATAATTAGGTAAGAGGAGCAGTTAGCATATATGGTATGTCAAAAGCTATTACCATGTAAGAAATTTAGAAACACAATTTTTGTGTAGAGCAACATGTTGAAACATGTGTCTGTCAGCTTAGTCAAAAATGACACAATAATAATTGTAACAGTGTATAGGTCCTATTCATGAAACTTCCAGTTATTTCTGAAAAAAAATAGGATGCCTTGTTCTGCTATTTATCAGATATGGGGAAGCAAACTTACTGTTTTAGTGAATTCAATAATGATTCATTGAAGAGAGTGTAATGGGAAGAATGACCTGGAAATAGTTACAATAGCTCCGTCCAGTAATTCAAAACAGTTCTCCAGAGTTGTGCACTCAATTAATGATTTAACAATTAGAAATTTCAGAGATTGTCTACATTATTTAGACTGGGATAAGGTTTATAAGGAACCCAATGCTAATTTAAAATGTAACTTATTGTATGATATATTTGTAAGGGTATTTGAAAACTGTTTCCCCAAGAAATTATTTAAATATAATTGTCAGAAACCATGCAAAAAATGGCTTACTAAAGGAATAAAAATATCTTGTAGCCAGTAAAGGGAACTACATCTATCCGCAAAAAAAGAGTAATGACGCAGAAACAGTAAATATATATATATAAACTACTGTGCTACATTAAGAAAAGTTGTTAAAAAATCCAGAAGCATGTGTATCATATCTGAGATTAGTTCCTCTGATAAACTAAAACAATATGGCATATTCTATTGAAAGGGAGACAGGGAAAACAAGAGCACAGGAAGATTGTTTACTAACAAAAAGTCAGAAGTTGAAAACATTTTTATCATAATAGTTTAAATGTTATGGAGAAAATAGGATATAAATGTTCATTAGAAGAAGCAAGGCAGTTAATGGAAGAGGCCATACCTACACAATTTGATACAATTGAAATTTCCACCCACTTCTCCCTCAGAAATTAAGAAAATAATAAATACTCTCAAGAGTGAAAGCTCACATGGAATTTATGGCATTTACAGCAGGGTATTAAAAGCTTGTTCCCAAAAGATAAGTAAGATTGTTAGCAACAAATGTAAGAGTTCTTTACAGTAGGGTATTTTCCCTACTGTCTTTAAACCACTGCATAAGAAAGGGGGGAAACCTATGATGTTAACAACTACACCCCCCCCCCCCCTCGCCCCCAAAATCTGACTTCTAACAGCTTTATTCAAAATTTTTGAAAAGTTAGCTATTTTTGAGTAGCATCACATATTAGTAAAAATAAAGTTACAAGAAAATGTCACTTTGGTTTTCAGAAAAGCTTTTTAATATTAAATGCTATATATACCTACAATAATGAAATATTAAATGCTCTGAATAACTGGACATAGCCTGTTGGGATTTTTTGTTATCCTTTGAAGGCTTTTGAGTGTGTAAATCATGGAATTCTTCTAGATAAGCTTAAGTATTGTGTTATGAGTGGGACAGTGTACAAATAGTTGAAATCATGCTTAACTGGAAGAGGGCAGAAAGTTGAAATAAGCAGTTCACATAATAAGGAAGAAAAAGTTTTCCTTTAAATAGGGATCCATCAGAAGTTGAGCCCTATAAGGTTTGGTTTTGTGTACTTTGTGGTTCTAAATATATGTTAATGGCTTGCCATTCTATATTCACAAATATGCTAAGCTAATTCTTTTTGCTGATGATAGCCGGCCACGATGGCCAAGGAAACTGAGGTGCTCCAGTCACGGTCTGCACGGCCACTACGGTTGGGGGTTCGTATCCCCCCTTGGGCATGGATATTTGTGCCATCCTAGTTCGTAAGTAGTTCGTAAGTAGTTCGTAAGTAGTTCATAAGTAGTTCATAAGTAGTTCATAAGTAGTTCATAAGTAGTTCATAAGTAGTTCATAAGTAGTTCATAAGTAGTTCATAAGTAGTTCATAAGTAGTTCATAAGTAGTTCATAAGTAGTTCATAAGTAGTTCATAAGTAGTTCATAAGTAGTTCATAAGTAGTTTGTAAGTTTAGGGACTGGTGACCCTGTAGTTAAGTCCCCTAAGCTTAACAAACATTTGAACATTTTGCTGATGATAAAAGTATAGCTATCACACCTGACAAACAGGAATTAACTAATGAAATTGCAAATGATGTCTTTCAGAAAATCATTAAGTGGTTGTCTACAAATCCTCAGCTTACACACATCGTGCTGAGCTCAATGTAGAGCTTTGTGATCTTTCAGATGTTATATCCATTAAGAATGTAAGACATACATTTATTTTGAATGTGATCAGTCACTGAACTGCAGCTTGAGATGGGTCATATGGTTGTGTAAATCCCTAGTTACTCCATTTCTCCAAAGTTATTTTGCTAATCATTCATGAGGTGTTTTCAGTCCATGGTTTAAATATTTAAGTTTACTAATCTGCTATGCATCTGGTAGAATATATAGTAAGGTAAGAAGCATAGAAACCTGGTAGAGAATCTGGCTTTATTCACTTATAAGCTAGTCAGTTAAGCCATTTCTCTCCTCATTTTGGTTAATTCAGTGCTGTTACATGTATATAATTTAAAATGATAACCATGTGTTTTCTACCAGAAAAGTATTCAAAATTGTGATTATGAATCAGTATCAGCTGTCTTATTTAAAGGTGACATGAAATTTTGTGCCAGACCAGGACTCAAACCCTGATTTCCCGCTTTTCACGAGTGGTTGTGTTAACATTATGCTACCTGGGAGTGCCTCCTGGACAGACCCGAAGTTCCAAATGCCACTGTGTACTAACCATGGGTCTTGTACAACATTCTATGACAATTCCTGCACAGGGAGAGACATTTACATTGGTAACAAGCCTTGCTGTGGCTGATTTAAATATGGCGTACAGTGACCGAGTTTAATTCTATCGAGAAACATGGACACTGTACATTGTACATATTTTGAATACCATTAAAATTTTACTGATAATTTGGTAGAAGCATTGCATATTGCAGTTGCAGCCTACTGCAAGTAGCTACACTTCAGACATGTGAGCATGACAGTGTCATTGTTGGTTGGTCATTGACAACAATTTAAAATTGAGATATTCATAAAAAATAAAAAGTACTTTTGTCAATACACAACACGCCGATGCCAAGGATCAAAGCCAACAGGTGTAATCGCATCCTATTAATGGGCTAGTTACACTTGGACATTATTTCTTTATATTACTCACTTACTTGCTGTCTTACCACAGTAACAAATCCATTATTTTATAGCCATTGAGCGAACACTCAAGGCTCTACCTAACTCCAAGGGGTGTTGCCAGAGGATGGCAGGGGGAGAGTAAGGGCTCTGCCTCCCCCTCCCCTAGAAATTGAAAGATAGTAATAAACTGTTGGGTAAATTTACCAAAAAATAAAATCTGAGTAATCATGTTGCAACCTGCGTAAAATACTCTCGGTGTTCTTGCCGCGTCAAAATTGGGTAGGAGCCCAAGCTTTCGACTATATCCTCCATAGTCGTCGTCAGGGGTGAAACTGACTGCCGTGAACTGGAGGCGTCTGCTTATATAACCAGGAGACGGCTTCTCATTGGCTAGCTTACATCATAGCGGTAATGGCGCGTACTAGTGTGGTGCCATCTGACCACCTAGAATTTTCTAGCGCGCTCTATTCCGCCTTGTTAGCAGCGCCATCTCTCGCAGCAGGCAGTAATCTGCGGGAAGTACTAAAGGTTCTGGGAGCCAACCTCTGTTCCTTCTCCTTCTCCAGTGCTCGCTTCCATGCATTGCTAAGTGCATATCCGGAGTCTCTATTGATATTATCACATAATCTGGTTTCAATCGCCTCCCTGATGACAGAATCCCAGTAGTTGGAAGCGTGAGCCAGTACTCTCGTTTCTTCAAACAAAATCCGGTGTTTGTTTAACAGGCTGTGCTCAACCACCGCAGATTTTTCTAAATCCCTGTATTTCAGGTGATGCTGATGTTCAACGCAGCATTCAGAAACAGTTCTTATTGATTGCCCCACGTAATTTGTGCCACACTCGCACGGAATGCTGTATATTCCCGGCACTCTGACTGAGGTTGTCTTTGTTGGGTGGCATCATTTCATTCATCTTTTTGGGAGGATAAAAGGCAGGCTGGATCCCCTGCCTATTTAGGACTCTTCCGATTTTACTACTTGTTGCACCGCAGAATGGAAGCCGCGCGATGTGTTGGTCCTCTTGATTTATTGAAATAGCATCCTGTCTAGGTTTCCTCGACAGTGTCGACCTAATATCACCGGAGGAATATCCATTCTTTCTGAAGACCTTCTTCAGGTGGTGGATCTGAGTCGAGGTGGTTTTCGTCTGAAATAATCCTTGCTCTGTGTACCAAGGTGTTCAGCATAGCTTTCTTCTGAGTGGGATGATGAAAGCTACAGGCATTCAGATACAAGTCTGTATGCGTCGGCTTTCTATACAGTGTCCAAGTCGTCCATCTGATTTTCGTTCAACCAACACGTCTAAGAAGGGTAGCTTCCTGTCCTTCTCTACTTCAACTGTAAATCATATGTTGGGGTGTATTCCATTCAAATGATCCACAAACTGTTGCAGTGCCTCATTCCCGTGTGGCCATATTAAAAATGTATTGTCAACATACCTATAAAAGCAAGAAGGACGAAAGGGAGCACTGTTCAACGCTCGTTCTTCAAAATCCTCCATGAAGAAGTTTGCAATGGCTGGTGACAGTGGCGAACCCATGGCTGTTCCGTCAGTCAATTCATAATAATTTCCACCATACAAAAAATAAGTGGTCATCAAAGTGTGCTGAAATAACTTCATAATTTCAGGAGAGACGTGAGCAGCCAGCAGTTTTAATGTGTCTTCCAGTGGAACTTTTGTAAAAAGAGAAACCACATTGAGGCTGACCATTATGTCATTCTGGCCTATCCTCATCTGCTTTATGATGTCAACAAACACTTTTGAATTGTTAATATGATGAGAGCAGTGGCCGACTATTGGTGACAATAATTTTGTTAAGTATTTGGCCAACCGATAAGTGGGTGATCCAATGGCACTGACAATCGGTCTTAGAGTGCCGGGAATATACAGCATTCCGTCCGATGTGGCAAAAATTACGTGGGGCAATCAATAAGAACTGTTTCTGAATGCTGCGTTGAACATCAGCGTCACCTGAAATACAGGCATTTAGAAAAATCTGCGGTGGTTGAGCACAGCCTGTTAAACACCGGATTTTGTTTGAAGAAACGAGAGTACTGGCTCATGCTTCCAACTACTGGGATTCTGTCAACAGGGAGGCGATTGAAATCAGATTATGTGATAATATCAAGAGAGACTCCGGATATGCACTTAGCAATGCATGGAAGCGAGCACTGGAGAAGGAGAAGGAACAGAGGTTGGCTCCCAGAACCTTTAGTACTTCCCGCAGATTACTGCCTGCTGCGAGAGATGGCGCTGCTAACAATCCAGAATAGAGCGCGCTAGAAAATTCTAGGTGGTCAGATGGCACCACACTAGTACGCGCCATTACCGCTATGATGTAAGCTAGCCAATGAGAAGCCGTCTCCTGGTTATATAAGCGGACGCCTCCAGTTCACGGCAGTCAGTTTTACCCCTGACGACGACTATGGAGGATATAGTCGAAAGCTTGGGCTCCTACCCATATTTGACGCGGCAAGAACACCGAGAGTATTTTACGCAGGAACTTCGTCACGAAAGACTTCATACTCATGTTGCAACCTTCCTATCAGTTCTCACCAATAAGAATTGGGCAATACATAACTCTGGATAATAAAAAGTTTATGGCTCGTTGTCTCTGTTCATAGGGGTGAGTGATGTCAGCTTCTATGCCCTAAACAGCTACCCAACCTGTTTACACAAGATCAATAATTAAACTGTACTTTAGCCAGTCTATCAATCTGCATATTATGACGTGAAAATATATTTAACAAACATAAATTAAACCTCTGAATAACCAACAAAATGGATTCTAAGATAAAGAAGTGATTCACCCACGAAGTAATTCTTTATAAATGGAGTTCATTACTCTTATTAGACATGAAATGTGGAGATGTCCTACTTTATACATCAGTAAATAACTAAATATTTCTCCAACTATTGTTCATGAGAGACAGAATGAGTATTACACGCACTCAAGAGTAAAAGTTCCAAATTATCACTCATAAGTGCAGTTCAAAGTTAGTCCGCGATAAAAGTTTTTGTTATAAAATGGAGCTTGTCGTCACACGAGTACAAGATTGCTGATTTATCACATTTCCACAGCCTTACTACCATGCATAGTTTCACTTTTCGGCAGAGACTAAGTTCTGCAGTCACAGTCCCATAAATTTTCTAAGTCCACACATGCCTCTCTCTTCAAATCACAAGTTTGTAACACGGCTTCAGACCGCCCAGTGTCACAACCTTTCACCACCACGTCCAAATTAAGAGTCCCTTCCCAAGTGTTCGAAAGTGTGCTCTCTCTGCTCCCTAAATTGTTTCCTTCCATGCATTCTAATGCCACATCTATAAAATTTTCCCTTCAAAAATATTATACATTTGAATGTCACAGAAGTAAATGCTTTGACCACCTCCCTACAAATATTCTTTACATTTAACAAACAAATATATACAAAAAAAAAAAAAAATGGTTGAAGATCTTTGCTCAGATAGCCACTGTTCAAATATATTGCTGCCATCAAAATATAGTTACACAATTAATATTTAATTTATCATGGCTTTTTATGCTAATATATTCAGTTCTTGTCGACAAATACATACAATTGTTTATATATAAATTATCTGCTGCATATCTTCTATTTTTAGTCGGCCCTGAAATATTTAAGTGACAGTCTTAAACATAAAAAATGAACATTACTAAGAATATTAAATATAATAAAATACATATATGAATGTAATGCACTTTGCTGGGTTCAAATTTTGTGTTTCTGTGGTGGAATTTGTTCTGACCCAAGACTCTTACTACTTCAACGAAAAGCAGAGCAATAGAGTAAAACAGTTTATTGAAAGAATACAGAAATAAGGTTGTAGGTCTTTTAAGATAGGTAGCGTGGTACAATGCTGCCCATTTGCTTCTTAAATTATTACTGATAAACACTATGTATCAATAATTGTAAATATAAGTCTTAGAATATTATTATTATTATTATTATTATTATTATTATTATTATTATAGTATTGAAATTTATCAGTTTTTATCTGTAAGGAATATTTAAATTGTAATTATGTCATTTGGTTTTCCCAAGTCTTCTGAATCCATCCATATAATTATATTTGCTGTATGATAATTCCCTGATTTTATATGGATTTTTAGAATAATTTGTGTGGCTATATTGTATTTCAGTTGCATTCTGGGTTAGCCGCCCTCGCTCATTCAAGAGCATTGCTTCCGCTTTCCGACCACATTATGAAAAACCTAACTACCTGCTGTATCCCATTCACTAGGTACAAACTGGTAGCCAGCCAGCTGGGGAACCCAAAACCCTAGCAAAACCTGCCTTTCACATGGAAACAATCAGCTTCCCCCTGTATCTGTAATATCACAATGTTTTATCTAAATTTCTTTAAATGTTACCAAGTTGTAAAACCATTTTAGTTGTTCATAACAATTTTCCCAGTTATTTACCATTATTTCTTAGTTTTCTCATTTTCTTTCTCATCCTGAAACCCAATCCTTAACCTGCTGGCTTGTAACACCCTTGCTACTCTTTATTTAATGTTTGATTCTGTGAATATCCTATACAATTTTCACACCAACAATAGCATCCAAAATTCTGAATAGAAACATGTCAGAACAGATGCCACAAATCCAAATGTAATCAACTTAGTCGAGGTGTGATGGTTCTTCCAGTGTGGATGCATATATGAGGACTAGACTCCTGGCAAGAATACAAAGCATGCTGGAGTAAAATGGTTGAAGTAGGAAGGCATATGAGAATCTGGATTAAACAGGGTCTTTCTCTTCACTTCCTCTATTCTTCTTTCCTCCCTGTGCGTGTCTGAAGGCCGACCCACGCATTATCATGCGTAGCAGGTGACGGGGTAACGCGTAATTCCCCGCCCCGGGTAGACAAGTAGGGCACGTACGTACCCCCTGGTAAAGGCCAGGCCCAGGGAGGGGTGATTACCCGAGCTGGTACCTTCCGAACGTGCCGATTGGTCCCTCCGTCAGTTCTCGGGAGGTGTGACCTGAGGTGTGAACAATCACCTAAGGCGGGTAAGCCCTCGGAGAGGGCCCCCACTAGGAAGGAGCGCGCCATCGGAGACGCCGGTAATCACGGGGGACACTTCCGCAATGACTTCCTTCTCTTCTTCACTGACATTAACCCAGAAACGTAAGATAGATTCGCCTCAGCAAAAGAAGACTCTGCCTAATTTGCCGAAATTTCTTGTTGTGTCGCGCACCGACGGAAAAGATTTCACGTCTGTCAATCCTTTCGTTATACAGAAAGGTGTTGATTCCATTGCTGGCCCTGTTAAAACCTGTTCGCGTCAGCGCAATGGCTCATTGTTGCTGGAAGTGGACAGTGCTTTCCAAGCCCAGAAACTTATCCGGACTACGTTATTACACACGTTTCCAGTCAAAGTAGAAGCGCACCGCACACTCAACTCGTCACGTGGGGTAGTTTTTACGAGATCCCTTGACGGGTTGTCTGATGACGACATCCGGTCCTATATGTCCGATCAGGGTGTCACAGCCGTCCACAGAGTGATGAAAAAGGTAGATAACCAGCTGACACCGACTCGTACTGTGTTTTTGACATTCGACAGAGTTGACCTCCCGTCGAAGGTCAAAGCAGGGTACGAAGTTATCTCAGTCCGCCCTTATATTCCAAACCCAACGCGCTGCTACCATTGCAACAGGTACAACCATACCCGTGAACATTGCCCACATGCAGCAAAATCTGTCACTTGTGGTAGGGACGCCCATGAGGGGGATTGCCACCTCCGTCCCCTCACTGCCTTAACTGCAACGGCGACCATGCGGCTTCCTCTCGCGACTGCCCTGTATATAAGGATGAAAAAATCATTCAGCAAATTCGGGTCACGGAGAAGGTATCAACATCTGCCGCTAGAAAGTTGTTGGCGAGTCGAAAGCCCACTGTCCTCCCAGCGGGTACATACAGTAAGGTCCTCACCTCAACTCGACCTACTAAGGATTCCAGTACCCAGACTTGTGATTTCACTTTCGCTGACACAGTTGTGCGATCCGCCAGCCCGAAGATTGCCCGTTCCACGTCCCCGCTTCCTCCTGCTGCTTCTAAGGTACAGTCTTCGTCAACCTCTAGTAAACCGCGGGCACCTAAACAAGATGCCCGGACCTTGAAAAAGGAACCCGTCCGTGAGGATTTTCTGCGTTCTCAGGCTTCCCAACCGTCAACTGCCTCTTCCCGCCGTCACTCTTCCAGAAGAGCTGACAAGAAAGAGTTCCTCCCCTTCCCCGCCGCGGCGTGACCCATCTGTCGTGCCGTCCAACAGTTGCCGGCCTCGGCCGTCTTCTGTTTCACCGGGACGCTCCGTTTGCCGGGCGCCCGGCCCTTTACCGACTGTGGAAACTGCCCCTCCTGATCAACTGAGGGAGGTGGCAGGCGAGTCGGTCGAACCAATGGAACATGACCCTTTGCCCCCAGACAGCGATAGCAGTGCTCCCTCGAAATCCGGTCCTCAGCGGCCGTCGAGGTGACCCAGCTCGCTACTTGGTTTTTATCCTTATTTCTTCTCTCATTTTTATCATGGCGCTCCTTCAATGGAACATTCGCGGCATTCGTTCTAATCGGGAGGAGTTAAAACTACTCCTTCGATTGCACTGCCCGCTTCTAGTCTGCCTGCAGGAAACTAAGTTGCGTCCACGTGATCGTGCAGACTTTCCACACTACACCTCTGTGCGGTTCGACCTGCCACCCGTGGAAGGTGTCCCAGCCCATGGAGGGGTTCTGATGCTCCTTCGAGACAACGTCTACTTCCATCCCATTTCCTTGCACACTCACCTACAGGCAGTTGCCGTCCGCATCACCTTATCCACATTTACCTTCTCCCTCTGTAATATATATTTGCCATCGTCATCTGCCCTTACTAGGGCAGATGTGCTAAACCTTGTTGACCAGCTCCCTTCACCTTTCGTGTTGGTAGGCGACTTTAATGCCCACCACCCCCTATGGGGCTCTCCAGCACCTTGTCCGAGAGGCTCCCTTTTGGTGGACCTTCTCCAACACCTCGATCTTGTCTGCCTCAACACCGGTGCACCGACCTTCCTTTCTGAAACAACACACACTTATTCCCATATAGACCTCGCAATATGCACTCCTCAGCTTGCCGGTCGGTTTGAGTGGTATGCACTTTCTGACACGTACTCGAGTGACCATTTCCCTTGTATCATCCACTTCCTACATCATTCCCCATCTCCACGTCCCACCAGTTGGAACATTTCTAAAGCCGACTGGGGGCTTTATTCTTCCATGGCTGTTTTTCACAATCAGCATTTTCCCAACTGTGACAGTCAGGTTGAATACCTCACAGAGGTTATTCTCACCGCTGCTGAACGTTCCATACCTCGTACATCCTCTTCTCCACGTCGTGTCCAGGTCCCTTGGTGGACTGCAGCCTGCCGCGACGCGCTTCGAGCCCAACGCCGTGCCTTACGCACCTTCCGCCGCCACCCAACTTTGGAGAATTGCATCAATTACAAACGTATGAGAGCGCAGTGCCGTCGTATCATAAACGACAGCAAGAAAGCTTGCTGGACAGCTTTTACTAGTTCTTTTAACCGTTTTACTCCCTCCACAGTTGTCTGGGGTGGCCTCCGCCGTTTGTCCGGCATCAAGGTCCACTCTCCGATTCCTGGCCTGACCGTGGAGAACGCGGTCCTCGTGGACCCCTCTGACATTACCAACGCATTGGGCTGTTTCTTTGCGGAGGTTTCGAGCTCTGCCCATTACCACCCTGCCTTTCTCCCTCACAAACAGGTAGAGGAGGCACGGCCGCCTTCTTTCCGCTCTTTTAATCGTGAAAATTATAACGTCGCCTTCACCATGCAGGAGCTAGATCGTGCTCTCGCCCTGTCCCGGTCTTCTGCTCCCGGGCCTGATTCCATTCATATTGAGATGCTGAAGAACCTCTCTCCTGTGGGCAAGTGCTTTCTTCTTAGTACCTACAATCGCATATGGACTGAGGTCATGTTCCCACAAGTTGGCGTGAAGCCATTGTTGTCCCCATCCCCAAACCAGGGAAGGACAAACACCTTCCTTCCAGTTATCGTCCCATTTCTCTGACAAGCTGCGTCTGTAAGGTGATGGAACGCATGGTTAACGCTCGGTTGGTCTGGCTCCTCGAATCTCGCCGCCTCCTGACTAATATCCAATGCGGATTTCGTCGACACCACTCTGCTGCTGACCACCTCGTTACGTTGTCGACCTTCATTATGAACAACTTTCTAAAGAAGCGTCAAACAGTAGCCGTGTTCTTCGACTTGGAGAAGGCATACGATACCTGTTGGAGAGCGGGCATTCTCCGCACATTGCACACATGGGGCCTTCGGGGCCGCCTTCCTCTTTTCATTCAAGCGTTTTTGGCGGATCGCAAGTTCCGGGTACGGGTGGGCTCTGTTTTGTCAGATACCTTTTGCCAGGAGAATGGGGTACCACAGGGCTCCGTCTTGAGTGTGGCGCTCTTTGCCATTGCAATCAATCCGATCGTGGACTGCCTTTCAGCCGACGTCTCCGGATCTCTTTTTGTTGACGATTTCGCAATTTATTGTAGCGCCCAGCGGACGTGTCTCTTGGAGCGTTCTCTCCAACGCTGTCTTGACCGTCTATATTCCTGGAGCATCGCAAACGGCTTCAGATTCTCCACTGAGAAAACTGTGTGTATCAATTTTTGGAGATACAAGGAATTTCTTCCACCTTCTCTACATCTCGGCCCTGTTGCTCTCCCTTTCGTGGAGACTACGAAATTCTTGGGACTCATGTTGGATCGGAAACTATGCTGGTCCACACACTTGTCCTACCTGGCTGCCCGTTGTGCCCGATCCCTTAACGTTCTTCGTGTCCTCAGTGGCACGTCATGGGGAGCGGATCGTACCGTCCTGCTTCACCTTTACCAGGCCATTGTTCAGTTGAAGCTCGACTATGGAAGCCTTGTGTACTCTTCAGCACGGCCGTCGATTCTCCGCCGTCTCAACTCTATCCTCCATCGTGGATTACGTGTGGCGACCGGTGCATTTTATACCAGCCCTGTTGAAAGTCTGTATGCCGAGGCTGCTGTATTACCTTTGACCACTCGACATGACATACTCTTGTGTCGGTATGCATGCCGCCTACGGTCGATGCCCAACCATCCCTCTTACAGATTATTTTTTGACGACTCACTCGATCGCCAATATCAGTTGTCTGCGATTGCCTTGCTTCCACCGGGGGTTCGGTTTCGCCGCCTGCTACAACGGCTCGATTTTACCCTTCCTTCCACCCTTCGGTTGAGCGAAAGCCCCTTTGCCACCGTGGCATCAGGCCCAGGTTCACACACACCTCGAACTTAGTTCGCTCCCCAAGGAGAGCACTCCGGATTTGGTATACCGCTCGAGGCTTGTCGAACTCCGTTCGCGGTTCGATAATGCCGTATTTATTTACACTGATGGTTCCAAGAGCACTGCCGGTGTCGGATCTGCCTTCGTCGTCGGGGACAACCGGTTCCAATACAAGCTCCCTGACCGGTGCTCGACCTTCACGGCTGAGCTTTTCGCCCTCCACCAGGCCGTTTTGTATACCTGCCGCCACCGCCAACCTTTCTATGCCATATGTTCTGACTCCCTTAGTGCCCTGCAGAGTCTTAAGGACCCTTTCTCGAACCATCCTCTCGTGAATCGGATCCAACGCTCCCTCTAGTTGCTGGCGGATGACAGCTGTCACGTTTCTTTCCTGTGGGTCCCTGGCCATGTGGGTGTGCCCGGGAATGAGGCCGCCGACACAGCAGCCAAGGCAGCAGCTCTTTTGCCCCGCATGGCTACCTTTTGCGTCCCCTCGGACGATGTTCAACAGGCTCTTCGCTGGAGTATCGTGTCGCAATGGCACAGTGTGTGGCTTTCACTGTACAACAATAAATTGAGAACTGTCAAACCGATCACGACCGCTTGGAGGACATCCTCACGCCCCTCTCGGCGGGAGGAGGTCATCCTGGCTCGGTTGCGGATCGGTCATTGCCGTTTCAGCCACCGTCACTTGCTATCCGCCGAACCTGCACCGCTATGCTCCTGCGGTGAACTGCTGACAGTGCGACATGTTTTACTGACTTGTGTTAATTTTAATCATCTCCGTGTAGCCCTTCACTTTCCGTCTACTCTGGAGGAAATTTTAGCTGATGACACACGAGCAGCTGCTCGGGTTTTGCGTTTTATGAACTTGGCCAACCTATCCAAGGATATTTAACCCTTTTAATTGTCTTTTATCTATCGTTTTTAGCCTCTTGTTGATGTTCTGACAGTCACCTTTTTTCTTTGAGATCATAGCGAATCAATGTTCTTGGCTGGGCGCTAATAACCATAGAAGTTGTGCGCCCTAAAACCACAAAAAAAAAAAAAAAAAAAAAAAAAAAAATCATGCTATGATATTACAACATAATGCCTTGGCAGCATTAGAGAAGTATATTTTAGGTAAATACTTGTTTCATAGATAATAAATATATTTTGCTATGATATGGAACTTGTCAGTTTGATAAATGCTGTCTATACATGACAATATTTTGATAATTTTTTTCATATATATAAAATAAATATTTTAATTGAATCGGTCATTTGAGAAACACCTCATATTCAAAAAGTAAACTGAGAGAAAAATATGGCATAAAATTATGGTTTTTATCTGATGTGAAGACAGCATATGTTTGTGCAGCAGAAGTCTATACAGGAAAGCTGGAAAATGGACCACTAGAAATAAATCAAGGTAGAAATTTGTATTGAAGCTTGTGGAAAGAATTGAGAAAACTGGGTGAAAAATTACCACTGATAATTTCTTTACAGATTACATTCTGGCCAAACTACTTCTGCAGAAAATTCTAACATTAGTTCAATCATCAGAAAGAACAAAGCTGAGACTCCAAAAGAAATGCTGACAAACAACAGTAGACAACTGTTTTCAACCATCTTTGGATTTCAGAAGTATGTAACACTGGTTTCGTACATTCCAAAAAAGAATAAAGCTGTCATATTACTCTCTACCACGCTCCATGGCTCTAACATGTCTTCAGAAGAGCATAAGAAGCCAGAGGTAATACTGCATTACAACAAAACGAAAGGAGGTGTTGACATGACAGATACACTTGCCAGTACCTATTCCTGTAAAAGGTGTACTAAGCGATAGCCTGTTTATTTTATAACGTGCTAGACATTGCTGCAATAAATGTTTGTGTGTTGTATGTATGCACTAACCCAGGCTACTATCGAAACAAATTGTACAAAAGACCCCTTTTTCTAAGAGAGCTAACAAGGACAATGCAAGAGGACAGAATGTCTAAAAATATTCCTAACAAGATAACAGTAAATTTGGAAAATATTGCAGGAACGAGTTCTGGAGCGAAGGGACAGAAAGAGGGCCAGTACAAAGAGTGTGGACCGAAGAAAGATGGAAAGACTAATAAGACATGTAACATTTGTCAATCATCCCTATGCCAAGATCATGCAAATATTTACTGCAATAATTGTGTAAGTTAATACAACACACATATATTGAAGCTAAATATTGTTCTTCAGAATTATCATATTTCAATGTAATTTTAGGTTAATTAGTGTTTGCAATAAGTGACAAAATTTAAGCTTTAGCTTGCAATTTTATGCAACAATTCACTTATAAAAACTTGTATGAACATTGTTTCACAATCTAAAATGTAATAATTTTTACACTAATTATGTTCAATAAATGCTGAAAGCTTCAATATCTGTTTTTCCAGATGAAAAAACTATATAGTAAATATATTTTGAAGTAACATTGAAGAATATATGTTTTTTAAATTGTGGGTCTAACTGACCCATTCACAATATGTGTGTCTCTGTTTCGAACACAATAGGAAGGTTAAAGTCACTTGCAAAGCCTGAGACTGCCGTTAGGTTTGCTGACGACAGAGAAGCCCATTCGCTGCAAGGAACAGGAAGCATAACTCCTGAGGTCATAAGTCAATCTAACTCCTGTTTTACAGTGTCACGCAACGCTACAGGTAGGGGTCGGGCTCGAAAAAACAGTGGCCTGGCTCCGTTTGAGAGAGACATGAGCTGCAAAAGCTGTGGCACACCCAAGGCTGGGAGAAAAAATAGCAGAAAAGTCTGTAGACAAGGTATCTGAGTGTAAGGAATGTTGTATGATACAAAATTGACAGTATCATCAACAGAGAATCAAAATATGCAGAAGGTATCATAACTGAACAAATCGGTTGTCTCCATGTGGTCAACAACATACACAGTTCGTACAACACTTATATATGATATGGACATCCATTTGTCCCAAAAGGGAGAGTTGTTGCTGACTATGTGCATAAATAGCACAAGATGTGTGAAAGGGGCGATGAACCCAGGCAAAGATAAGTTTGTGATGTAATTATTGTGGCTGCTGAGCCAGTATTTATTTGTACCTGTATGTCTTTTCCAAACATCTGCACCATGAGGTAACGTTTGTTTCCAGTAGAGTTTGTGGAGTTGACATATAGTATTGAGCTTGTATCTAAGTCAGTATAGTGTATAGCCTGCATTTGGTTAGATCAGCAAACAGAAAAGATGTGACCCTTTTCTTACATTTGACATGTAGCCCAACAGTGGGGACAAAAATGTAAGGCAGCAAGAGATTGCTTCTGTTTAAAACTAGTGCGCTGCTTGCTTTGCTTAGGCTGCATGCGAGAGGACACCGCCGCTTCTTCCTCGTTCATGACACTGCCTGGCACATCAATAAATGCCTTATCCACTGTGATTTCCCCTACATCATCCAAAGCATCCAGTCGCACACCTGCAGCATGAGTAATTTCAAAAGATTCTGCTATGGCCAATAATTAAGATAAGGATGGGTCATTTACTTGAAGAGCCTTCTGAAACACTTCCTTATCAGGGGCAGACCTCAAAATTGCACCCCTGACCAATGAATCAGCATAAGATTCTTTATGAACATTAGTAGTGAATTTGCACTTTCTTGCAGTTCTTTAGCCCACACTCGGTATGATTGATGGGGCTGTTTTTTACACTGATAAAATGATAAATGTGATGCAACAATGTGTGTCTGCTTCTTATAATATGAAGTGAGAAGTGAGGACATTTCGTCAAATGACAGTGAAGAGGGTTTATTGAGAGGCACTAATTGGGACAAAAGTTGGTAGAACTTTGGAGAGATCCATGAAAGAAACAATGACTTACAGAGAGTTGTGTTAACAACACCGAAAGCTATGAAGTGTTATCGAAGCCGCTTCTCATAGTTCGTCCAATCTTTTGTGGTCTCCTCTTATGGCAGAAAAGTGTGTATGGACAACGTCGATGTGCGATCATTGTGTATTGCTGTGAGGAGTTGTTGTAGAGCCATTGTGAGAAACATCTGATGTTCGGTAAGGTGGTAGGCCAGCAACTTTCACTGTTTGACAAGGATTTGCAGAATTTGCTCCAATGTTGACATCTCACATGTTGTTTGTAACTTAATAATTGCAAAAAATCCCTACTCATGTTGTATCAACACGAATACTCAATAATCAATACACATGACACTATAAAGATGAGAATAGCACATCACGCTTAATAGTCCGAATGTGAACTGCCAATTCTGCATACTGCTTTCAGTCCTTCCGCGACCAGTTGGCCAGGTGGCGCTCGCAAACATTCATGCTCATACCACAGCACCAACGGGCGTGGTGAAACGTTTGAATTCACACACTTGGTATACAGCAGTAATGTTCTCCATTTTGTATGTCATCAAAACTAAAGCAAGAACTCAGAGCAAACACCAGGTATGTGAATAAAACTGCTTAATTCAACATAACATTTACCTTACAATGCATCACAACAATGAATACATCATAACCGAAACAGGCATAGTGACAGTTTTGGAAGCTACAACAAGACTGCTGATTTGGAACTTTTGTAGCGCCTTCTTACATAATTTCATGGACAATGCCATGCATTGTTAAAACTTTAAAAGATAGGAAAAGTAATGAATTTTGCAGTGTTATGACAAGATAACAGTTCTACATCACAAAATTAAGGTACTAACTAATTTACATCAATTCATGATAATACTGATTTCATAAATATTATTAAAGATCTGAAATATGCTTAACTATAAAATATGATAATATATTAGCTATTTATGGCAATATCTTGAAAAATAGTGAAGGGCATATGTTTCTACCATTAACAGAATGATGAAATAAGGTATTCGTCGTTTAACTGGATACAAGAACATTGAAATATATTTTTATAGGTTTAGTTTATCTACAATGGTGCACATGCTGGCAAGTTTATATTCACAATATTAATTAGGTTTTTGTTTTCATGGCAAGTTTCTACTCAAACATACAATATAATATATATCTAATCAGACTACTTTTGTTGAGATATATATAAACAGTTTCAATTAACCGGTTTCGACCTGACGTAGGTCATCTTCGGAATTACAAATAGCCCATGTGGCCAGTTCTGCACTTGGCTGGACTGGACTGTCCTGGGCTGTTCTGCTGCCAGTAGGTAACAGTTACCTACTGGCAGCAGAACAGCCCAGGACAGCCCAGCCCAGCCCAGCTGAGTGCAGCACTTGTTTGTTTTTATGAAATGCATATTAGCAGGTTTTAGTTTCATGGCCATGTTCTCTTGCTTATTTTTGTATTTTGTAATGAAATACTGTTTTGTATTCCTAGCAATGTTTGGGTCTTCTATCATAACTATAGTGTATCTTATTCTACCCATACTCGGAAGTCGCAAACTGTCATTTAACAGTTGAGATTCTATTGAAATAATTTGTTTAGCATTTTATCACCAAAATATCAATCTAAACATTTAGCTCTGTAGCTTTCCTGTTACATCTGTCACCCCTTACAATATCCTCTTACCTCCTTTTTTTCTCTTTTCTTGTTATTTTTATCATTTCAAATCCCCACATTCCCTCCCCACACTCATTTACCCCTCCCTTTTATCCTCTCCTGTCCCTTCCCTAAACTACATTCAGTGCCACATCTCTTTCCCACGTATCAGAACCTTTACAATCCATCATACAACACAGAACTTTCTATCCCCATCCTTAACTGGCATCCTTTCCCCTCCAATGTCCTCCCCACTCACACTCAAATGCATTTGGTGCTGGAGTGACTGGACATGATGGTTGTGTGTGTATAGTTGTCTGAGTGATTGTGTGAACTTTGTATTTCTTTTTCTGATGAAGGCCATGGCTGGAAATTTAGGTTGTGTGAATGTGACTGTCAATTTTGTATGGTTGTCAGCAGCTCATCAAGCCTCTTTATGGCAAGTTATCTATCCTCCATTACTGACATTCCATTCAGATTTTCCATTGCTAGAACATGAATGTTGCTCAGATTTCTGTACCAAGATCCACAAACATGCTTCATATGAAGGACATGCAGACAAATGAAATACATAAGTAAATGTTAATAATCATAATGTTATATTGGTATCTGTGTTTGCTGTCCTATTCATTATTACAATGCTACAGGGTGTCCAGAAAAGGGCTCCCTGATTTCAAAATTAAATATCTCAAAAAACAGAGATCGATAGAGGAATGCTGTAAACGGTATGTTTATTGTGAAAGCTGTAAGAAGTTTATACAGCAGTTACAAATAATAGTAAAAAAAGCTGATAACAGATGGCACTGTACACTGTACAGCTCATATCAGCATACATAAGTGACATAATCATATGAAAACACTCTTTGCAAACAATCACATCACAATGTTTCCAAATGTTCACCATTGGCACTACAGAAGTGGCGCAAACAAATAATGAAATTTGCCATCACATTTTGTAGTGTCTCAACTGAAAAGGATTCACATGCCACAGAGGTCACCGATTCAAGCTCGTCAAGCATGTCGGGATGCTTCAGGTAGACCATGTCTTTCACTGTGCCCCACAAAAAAAAGTCACAGGGAGCCAAATCCAGCGAATATGGATGCCAGTCCATGCCCACACCAGTAAATTTGGGATATTTAAAAGCAATGACTTGATTCTCGAAGTATTCCTTAATAAAGCGAAACATTTGTTCGGTCCGATGTGGTCGGGCTCCATTTTGCATAAACCATTCAGTACCTGGTCGATCCTCTAATGCTTGCTGTGTGGCGACAAATTGTTCAAAAATTGCAATGTAACATGCACCAGTGACCATTTCTAGAATGAAAAAAGGGCCAATAATATCTCTGCTGCATACTGCAGCCCACACAGGAACTTTAGGAGAATACAGAGGTTTCGCTTCACATCAATATGGCTTTTCGGAACCCCAAAATCGCCAGTTCTGCTTATTCATGTATCCATTCAGGTGGAAGTGTGCTTCATCTGTAAACCAGATGCAGCCAACATCAAATCCTTCACTGTCAATCATTGTGAGCATTTGATTAGCAAAGGCAACCCTTTGTTGCACAGCTCGTACGGGTATGGCCTGGTGCATTTGAATTTTGAATGGAAACATGTGTAGGCTCTTTCTCAGTATTTTCTTCATGCTGGAATGCTTCAAACCAGTCTCGGATGCAATTCTTCAGATGGATGACATTGGATTTCGCTGAATAATTCCAGAAACTTTCGCGATATTTTCAGGTGTAACTGCGGTTTGCTTGCGGCCAACATGCCCCACTAGATCAGCAGTTACGCTGCCTGTTCGTTGAAATTTTGTGAAGAGCATACAAGTGGTTTTTTCTTCAGGTCCTTTTGTAACATTAAATCGTGCTTGAAAACTTTGCCTTGTTGCTGTAGGACGGTCAACTAACCTGTGGTACTCTAGCACCAAAAAAACGTGTTGTTCAATGGAGTACGTGGTTTTAATCTCTTCCTTCGGTACGCTAACCTCCTTTCACATTTCAATAGTGGAATTGATCACTCTGGGCTTCGGATCACTATTTATACTAGGCATTAAATATGGCGATTACAGCACCATCTGTCCCCCCAGGGGGCCCACAGCTCTTTTGTGGGTACGTGTGTGGCGCGCACGGGGCCCCGAGCCGAAGCGACCTTTCTTCCGTCCCAGGCCGCTTCCCCTTTCCCCCCCCCCGGTTTGTGCCTTCGCCTGGAGACGGGCGTTTTTCATCAGTCAAAGGTTTCTTTTTCGCTTCCTGTCTTCACTTCTTGGTCCTCTTCCTTTCCTGTTCTTCAGCCTTCTCCTCTTTTTCTTTGTCCTTGTTCTTGACTCACCCTTTAATCTCTGCCTTGGCGTTTGAGATTCTCCCTCCTCCTTCATCCCTTTCTCTCCTTCCTCCTTTCTTTCCTCCCTGTGCGTGTCTGAAGGTTGACCCACACTCTGCGTAGCCGGTGACGGGGTAAGGCGTAACTCCCCGCCCCGGGTAGACAAGTAGGGCACGTACGTACCCCCCGGTAAAGGCCGGGCCCAGGGAGGGGTGATTACCCGAGCTGATACCTTCCAAACATGCCAATTGGTCCCTCCGGCCGCTCTCGGGAGGTGTGACCTGAGGTGCGAACAGTCACCTAAGGCGGGTGCGCCCTCAGTGAGGGCCCCCAAAAGGAAGGAGCGCGCCATCGGAGATGCCGGTAATCATGGGGGACACCTCCGCTATGAAACCTTCCACATCATCTATAACCCTGACCCATAAGCGGAAACATGATTCTCAGCCACAGAAAGCATTGCCAAACATTCCTAGGTTCCTGGGGGTGGTATCACGTACCGACGATAAGGATTTTTCTGCAGTAAATCCGTTCATTATTCAGAAGGGAGTCGATGCGATTGCTGGTCCCTTGAAGACCTGCTCTAGGCAACGCAACGGGACCTTGTTGCTCGAAATAGAAAATGCATTCCAGGCGCAGAAGTTACTTCGAGCTACCCTTGTACATACTTACCCTGTGAAAGTGGAGGCTCACCTCACCCTCAACTCTTCGTGGGGGGTAGTGTTCTCTAGATCACTGGATGGGTTATCGGACGAGGAGATATTGAACTATATGTCCGATCAGGGAGTCACGGATGTTCATCGCGTGATGGAAAAAAAAGATTAACAATGACCTCGTGCCAACCCGTACTGTCTTCTTGACTTTTGACAAGGTTGACCTATCATCGAAAGTGAAAGCAGGCTACGAGCTCATTTCCGTCCGCCCGTACATACCAAATCCTACACGCTGCTTCCATTGCCAAAGGTACAATCATACCAGTAAATCTTGTCCAAATGCAGCCAAGTGCGCCACCTGTGGCAGGAACGCTCATGAGGGTGAATGTCTACCTCCATCCCCTCGCTGCATTAATTGCATGGGTGACCATGCTGCTTCTTCACGGGACTGCCCCGTTTATAAAGAAGAGCGGGTCATCCAAGAGATTCGCGTGAAGGAGAAGGTCTCGACCTATGCCACTCGAAAGTTGTTAGCTAGTAGGAAGCCCGCAGTACTCCCATCAGGTACTTTCAGCCAGGTCCTCGCCTCCCCTCGACCAACTAAGGAGGTAGGCATTCAGACTTGCGATTTAACGTTCAGTGACAATGTCGTCAGGTCGGCTAGCCCGAAAATTGCTCGTTCCACCTCTCCGATGCCTTCTACCCGTTCTACAGTGAATTCATTGACCAGTTCACACACATCCCGGGCACCCAAATCTGCTGCCCGGAGTTCAAAAAAAGAACCAGTTCGTGAAGATTTTCTGAAGACTCAGACTTCTCAATCGTCAACCGCATCTTCCACCCGTCATACTTCTAAGAAGGCTTCTAGAAAAAACAGCCCCCCCCCCCCCCCACCGAGGCGTGACTCTTCGGTCACGCCATCCAACAGTTGCCGGCCTCGGCCGTCTTCTGTTTCACCGGGATGCTCCGTCTGTCGGGCATCCGGCCGTTTACTGGCGGTGGAAGCTGCCCCTCCTTATCAACTCCGGGAGGTGGCAGACGCGTCGATTGAACCAATGGAACATGACCCTTTGCCACTAGATGGCGATAGCAGTGCTCCCTCGAAGTCCGGTCCTCAGCGGCCGTCGAGGTGACCCAATCTGCTTGTTCCTTTTTATCTTTTCTTCTCTCATTTTTTATCATGGCGCTCCTTCAGTGGAATATTTGCGGCATCCATTCCAATCAGGAGGAGTTAAAACTACTCCTTCGATTGCACTGCCCGCTTCTAGTCTGCCTCCAGGAAACTAAGTTGCGTCCACGTGATCGTGCAGACTTTCCACACTACACCTCTGTGCGGTTCGACCTGCCACCAGTGGAAGGTATCCCAGCCCATGGAGGGGTTCTGATGCTTCTTCGAAACGATGTCTATTACCATCCCATTTCATTGCATACTCACCTACAGGCAGTTGCCGTCCGCATCACCCTATCCACATTTACCTTTTCCCTCTGTAATATTTATTCGCAATCGTCATCTGCCCTTACTAGGGCAGATGTGCTACACCTTGTTGATCAGCTCCCTTCACCTTTCGTGTTGGTAGGCGACTTTAATGCCCACCACCCCCTATGGGGCTCTCCGGCACCTTGTCCGAGAGGCTCCCTTTTGGTGGACCTTCTCCAACACCTCGATCTTGTCTGCCTCAACACTGGTGCACCGACCTTCCTTTCAGACACAACACACACTTATTCCCATGTAGACCTCGCAATATGCACTCCTCAGCTTGCCGGTCGGTTTGAGTGGTATGCACTTTCTGACACGTACTCGAGTGACCATTTCCCCTGTGTCATCCACTTTCTCCATCATTCCCCATCTCCTCGTCCCACCAGTTGGAACATTTCTCAAGCCGACTGGGGGCTTTATTCTTCCATGGCTGTTTTTCACCATCGGAATTTTCCCACCTGTGACAGTCAGGTCGACTACCTCACAGAGGTTATTCTCACAGCTGCCGAACGTTCCATACCTCGTACCTCCTCTTCTCCACGTCGTGTCCAGGTCCCTTGGTGGTCTGCACCCTGCCGCGACGCGCTTAGAGCCCGGCGCCGCGCTTTACGCACCTTCCGCTGCCACCCGACTTTGGAGAATTGCATACATTATAAACGTATGAGAGCGCAATGCCGTCGTATCATAAACGACAGCAAGAAAGCTTGCTGGACTGCTTTTACTAGTTCTTTTAACTGTTTTACTCCCTCCACGTTTGTTTGGCATGGCCTACGCCGTTTATCCGGCATCAAGGTCCACTCCCCAATTCCTGGCCTGACCGTGGAGAACGCAGTACTCGTGGACCCCTCTGACGTTACCAACACATTGGGCTGTTTCTTTGCGGAGGTTTCGAGCTATGCCCATTACCAACCTGCCTTTCTCCCTCGCAAACAGGTAGAGGAGGCACGGCCGCCTTCTTTCCACTCTTTTAATCGTGAAAATTACAATGTCGCCTTCACCATGCAGGAGCTAGACCGTGCTCTCGCCCTGTCCCGATCTTCTGCTCCCGGGCCCGATTCCATTCATATTGAAATGCTGAAGAACCTCTCTCCTGCGGGCAAGTGCTTTCTTCTTAGTACCTACAATCGCATATGGACTGAAGGTCATGTTCCCACAAGTTGGCGTGAAGCCATTGTTGTCCCCATCCCCAAACCAGGGAAGGACAAACACCTTCCTTCCAGTTATCGTACCATTTCTTTGACGAGCTGCGTCTGTAAGGTGATGGAACGCATGATTAATGCTCAGTTGGTCTGGCTCCTCGAATCTCGCCGTCTCCTGACTAATATCCAATGCGGTTTTCGTTGACACCGCTCTGCTGCTGACCACCTCGTTACGTTGTCGACCTTCGTTATGAACAACTTTCTAAAGAAGCGTCAAACAGTAGCAGTTTCTTCGACTTGGAGAAGGCATACGATACCTGTTGGAGAGCGGGCATTCTCTGCACATTGCACACATGGGGCCTTCGGGGCTGCCTTTCTCTTTTCATTCAAGCGTTTTTGGCGGATCACAAGTTCCGGGTACGGGTGGTCTCTGTTTTGTCAGATACCTTTTGCCAGGAGAATGGGGTACCACAGGGCTCCGTCTTGAGTGTGGCGCTCTTTGCCATTGCAATCAGTCCGATTGTAGATTGCCTTTCAGCCGACGTCTCCAGATCTCTTTTTGTTGACGATTTCGCAATTTATTGCAGCGCCCAGCGGACGTGTCTCTTGGAGCATTCTCTTCAACGCTGTCTTGACCGTCTATATTCCTGGAGCATCACAAACGGCTTCAGATTCTCCACTGAGAAAACTGTGTGTATCAACTTCTGGAGATACAAGGAATTTCATCCACCTTCTCTACATCTCGGCCCTGTTGCTCTCCCTTTTGTGGAGACTACGAAATTCTTGGGACTCATGTTGGATCGTAAACTATGCTGGTCCACACACATGTCCTACCTGGCCGCCTGTTGTGCCCGATCCCTTAACGTTCTTCGTGTCCTCAGTGGCACGTCATGGGGAGCGGATCGTACCGTCCTGCTTCACCTTTACCAGGCCATTGTTCAGTTGAAGCTCGACTACGGAAGCCTTGTATACTCTTCTGCACGGCCGTCGATTCTCCGCCGTCTCAACTCTATTCACCATCGGGGATTACGTCTGGTGACTGGTGCATTTTATACCAGCCCTGTTGAAAGTCTGTATGCCGAGGCTGCTGTATTACCCTTGACCAGTCGGCATGACATACTCTTGTGTTGGTACACATGCCACTTGCGGTCGATGCCCAACCATCCATCTTACCGATTATTTTTTTGATGACTTTACTCGATCGCCAATATCAGTTATCTGCGATTGCCTTGCTTCCACCTGGAGTTCGGTTTCGCCGCCTGCTACAGCGGCTCAATTTTACCCTTCCTTCAACCTTTTGGTTGAGCGAAAGCCCATTGCCACCGTGGCATCAGGCCCAGGTTCACACTCACCTTGAACTTAGTTCGCTCCCCAAGGAGAGCACTCCGGATTTGGTATACCGCTCGAGGCTTGTCGAACTCCGTTCGCGGTTCGATAACGCCATATTTATTTACACTGATGGTTCCAAGAGCACTGCCGGTGTCGGATCTGGCTTCGTCGTCGAGGACAACCGATTCCAATACAAGCTCCCTGACCGGTGCTCTAACTTCACGGCTGAGCTTTTTGCCCTCCACCAGGCCGTTTTGTACACCTGCCGCCACCGCCAACCTTTCTATGCCATCTGTTCGGACTCCCTTAGTGCCCTGCAGAGTCTTAAGGACCCTTTCTCGAACCATCCTCTCGCGTATTGGATCCAACGCTCCCTCCAGTTGCTAGCAGATGACAGTTGTCACTTTTCTTTCCTGTGGGTCCCTGGCCACATAGGTGTGCCCGGGAATGAGACCGCCAACATAGCGGCCAAGGCCGCAGCTCTTTTACCTCGCGTGGCTACCTTTTGCGTCCCATCTGACGATGTTCAACGGGCTCTCCGCCGGAGTATCGTGTCGCAATGGCACAGTGTGTGGTTTTCAATGTCCAACAATAAACTGCGAACTGTAAAACCAATCCCGACCGCTTGGAGGACCTCCTCACGCCCCTCTCGACGGGAGGAGGTCATCCTGGCCCGGTTGCGGTTCAGTCACTGCCGTTTCAGCCACCGTCACTTGCTGTCCGCCGACCCTGCACCGCTGTGCTCCTGCGGTGAACTGCTGACCGTGCGACATGTTTTACTGTCTTGCGTACTTTTTAATCATCTCCGTGTAGCCCTTCACTTTCCGTCTACTCTGGAGGAAATTTTAGCTGATGACACACCAGCAGCTGCTAGAGTTTTGCGTTTTATCAACTTGGCCAACTTATCCAAGGATATTTAACCCTTTTAATTGTCTTTTATCTTTCGTTTTTAGCCTTTTCTTGATGTTCTGACAGTCAAAATTTATTTATTTATTTATTTTTTTTTTTTTTTTTTTTTTTTTTTTTTTGAGATCATAGCGAATCTATGTTTTTGACTGGGCGCTAATGACCATAGAAGTTGTGCGCCCTAAAAACCACAAAAAAAAGGCACCATTCCTTAGCAGCTTTTGTAACTATTATTGCAAACTGCTGTATAAACTTCTTACAGCTTTCACAATAAAAATACTGTTTACTGCATTCCTCTATCGATCTTTGTTTTCGAGATATTTAATTTTGAAATCGGGGAGTCCTTTTCTGAACACTGTGTATCTAGAAAGCTGGCTAACAAGTATAATTACTGATGTTGTCAGCTAAAATTGGTGTGGTAATGATTGATTACATCTTAAGTTTCCATTGTTATTAATATCTTTAGTTTCAGTGAGACACTCTGTGAATATACTTTGTAAGGCTTCCCATAGTCATCAACATAACTTCACCACTCTTCCCACCACAGTCTCACCCCATATTCCAAGCTAGTAATGAAGGTCTTTCTGTTAAAGTAATTGATTTCTACCAAAATAGTGGTAGCCTTTCCTAACCTGGAACCACAAATATTGGCAAGCAGTCCTAGGCCAATTAAAAAAAAAAAAGTATTCACTATGCTGAAATATTGTTAATTACTAGACTAATTGCAGCAAGAGTGATAATACAGAATGTTCACTGTACTACTATATTATGTAATGGAAATACAGCAACATTTAGATTAGATTAGATTAGTTTTTCATTGTGTAGATCCATGCTGAGGAGATCCTCGTGGATGTGGAACATGTCAAGAAACAAAATTTACAAGTTGAATAATAGATAATACCAATTATATAAATACAGATACATACATTTTTAAGTGTGTTTTTAAATCTTGATAATATAATAATACTAATATAGTATGAGTACATGCGTCATTTGGTACAATTTAGAAATTCACTAATGGAGTAGGAGTTGGCCACTAGAAAGTCTTTTAGGTTCCTCTTAAACTGATCTTTATTTGTAGATAATTTTTTTATACTTTATGGTAAATTCTTGAAAATGTGTTACTGAGTAGTGGACCCCTTTTTGAACTAAAGTAAGTGCCTTTAAGTCCTTGTGTAGATCATTTTTATTACTAGTATTGTATGTATGAACTGAGCTGTTTCTTGGGAAAAGGGATGTATTATTTATGACAAATTTCATTAAGGAATAAATATACTGAGAGGCAGTAGTTAATATACCCAGTTCTTTGAAGAGGCTTCTACAGGATGTCTGTGAATTTACTCCACAAATAATACGTATTACACATTTTTGGACTCTTAAGACTTTTGACTGACTTGAAGAGTTGCCCCAAAATATTATACCATATGACATTAGGGAATGAAAGTAAGCAAAGTATGCAAGCTTTGTTATTTTTATGTCTCCTATGTCTGGTAACACTCGTATTGAAAATACAGATTTGTTGAGTCATTTCTAAAGTTCTGTGGTGTGCTCCTCCCAACTAAATTTATTATCAGGCTGTAATCCAAGGAATTTAATACTGTCAACCTCTTCTATCTGCTCTTCTTCATACTTAATGCATATGCTGATGGGAAATCTCTTACATGTTCTGAACTGCATGTAGTGAGTCTTTTCAAAGTTTAATGACATTGAGTTGGCTTTAAACCATTTATTAATGTTCATGAAAATATCATTAAAATATCATTCACTGTATTACTTATTATTAAGTATATGTTAACAAACCATGCTCTGGGTTTCCATTTGTAACCAACCATTCTATGATCCTAGGTAGGAAGATGGCGTGATACCTTGGAGCCAGATTGCTGGGAGTGGAAAGCCACTGTTCACTTTCAAGGTAAGTTCATTACAGATTATCAGCAAGGCCCAGCTCTTGGTACTTGAGCAACAAAGCCAATTTAAGCAGTAAACAGCAGTTAATCAGGAACAAATTTACTTGCAATATTGGTTGTATACATGCTTCTGAATCAAGGGTAAAGTACAGTGTGTCCCGTGAAAGGGTCCCCCGTTTTCAAAATTAAATGTCTCAAAAGAAGATCTATAAGAGTTTATCAAAATTAATTTTTATTGTGAAAGCTGTAAGAATGTTATACAGAAGTTCATGGAAAGTTTAAAATAGTTCAAAAATCTGATAACAGATAATGTACACATTGCAGCTTGTACACTATCAGTGTGCATAATGATACTAATCTGTTGCACACTGTCTTTACAGTCACTTAACAATTTTTTTAAATGCCCACCGCCTGCAGAATGGGGGTGGTGCATGAAAGAAAAATAAATAAATAAAATTTTCCATCTAATCCTACAGTGTCTCACCAGAAACTGAGTGGGATGCCTTGCAGAATGCTGATTAAAGATTGTGCAACACTCTGGGATGGGTTCAGTAGACACTGTCTTTCATTGCGCCCCACAAAAAGGTAGGCCTAGTCAGTCAAATATGGTGACCATTCTTGAACCAGTAAATTTGCTGAAGTATGGTATTCATCAAGACAATGAAACATCTGTTTGGTGCGATGTGGTCTGGCATCACCCAGCATGAAATTCTCAGTGGCTGGTCAATTCTCCAACATTACCTGTGTGGCAACAAATAGTTCAAAAATTGCAATGTAACATTCAGTATTGATCATTTCTCATGCAAAAGAGCTAATAATGCCCACACAGTAACTTTAGGAGAATACAGTGATTCTGCTTCACACATATGAGGATTTGCAGCATCCTAAAATACCCAGTTTTTTGCATTCTTGACTACATTTAAGTGAATGTGTGCTACATCTGTGGATCTGATTCAGTCAATGTAAAATCCATTATCACCTGCATGAGAATCTGATTTGTCTTCTGTTCCACAGCCAGTACAGGTAATGCCTAGTAGCATTGGATATCGAATGAGAACAGATGTAGGCTTTGTCTCAGTATTTTTGCCTGCTGGAATGCTGCAATTCTTCAGATCCATTTTCTTGGATTTTGCTGAATAATTGCAGAAACCATGACAAAATTTGGAGGTGTAAGTACAGTTTGACTTGAGCCAACATTCCCTGCCAGATCATCAGTAATGCTGCCTGCCCATTGGAATTTGATGAAGAGCTTTCAAATAGTTTTTGCATTCAGTCTTTGATATGTTAAGCTGTGTCATGTTGCAGTAGCACTGTTGTAACCTGTGGTATCCCAGTGCCAGAAAAACATGTTGCATCTGCAACCTCCTCCTTTGGTATGCAAACAACCTCTCATGTTACAGTGGTGGTACTGATTTCTCAGAGCTGTGGCACTCTCAGTAGTCAAGCATAATGCTATTGCTGAAACACCTATCAGCAGCTTTACAAACTATTTTGACCTTTGTTTAACTTATGCAGATAATTCTTACAGCTTTCATAATACAAATGCTTTTTGCTGCACTCCTTTATTGATCTTTGTTTTCGAGATATGTAATTTTGAAAGTAGGGCCTCCTTTGTCGGACACCCCATAAGTAAAACTATGAAACAAGTTAACAGTACTGTTAGTTGAGTCAGGTACGAACCCAGGGTCTTAATCACATTATGTTTCTTTGCAACTAGGGTACTTGCCCACTTTTAATCAAGACACAGTTAACCAAAACAGTTCAGTTGGGCAAAAGTTCATCTTGTTAACAAGGGAGCAATCTTATTTGCAAAACAAGACACTTAGCCATAGTTAACAGTAGACATGGAAATGCTTATACTACCAGAATGCTAGCCCAAATACTTTCACAACTCTTTCTTTGTAAATTGGGACAGCCAACTGCATTTTTAAAAGGGCACAGGATTTAGAAATATTAATATCTTTAGGCAATGGGTCAAATCTTTTTTTTTTTTTTTTTTTTTTTTAATTACACTTATTTTCAAAGTAAAGCACACACCCACTTTTGAAACAAGGTACAAATATTGAATGCAACCTTTTACAGCTGGTTGCAAAATTATTGCTGATAAGATTCTTGGAAATAAGGCCACAGTATAGGGCATAATCTTCTAATATTTTGTCTTCTACTGCTGAAGATAGAGGCTTTGCAGAACTGTTTGACATGTTTAACTGCCTCACACATTAACCAGTGTCTTGTTCTGCAAGGCCTCTGAAGATGTCTTCAGTAGTAGAAGACAATACATCAGGTAGAGGTTTACGCCATGTACTATAGACTTATTCCCAAGAATCTGTATTCAATAAAAAGATGAAAAACTGTTCATTAAATCAGCATTGTTACACCAATAATTAATTGCGATAATTAATTGCCAGCTTCTGAATATTATGTCATTTCAATAAAAACATAAACTTCAACATCACAGTGGGAGACAGTTCTTTCACCACAGGTGCAAGTCACAAGAAAATTTATAATAGACTGTTGTGAAGAGTGTTCTACTACCCATTGCACCATTCCAGAGATAAATCTTGACAGTTTAGTCAACCAATGAGAAAGCTTGGTGCATTTGGACTGGTGTTTACAAAACATTTGTTTGTCAAAAAATATTTTGAGAAAGAACAGCAATGTGCTGTGCTGGTGCCGTATCACAGAGCGCAATCCTATCGGTCTTATTTTTTATTTCTCCTTTTAGCTGCCGGCCGCCATCTTCACTGTTAACAAGAGGGCCTTATGAGTACCCTTCTCTCTCTCTCTCTCTCTCTCTCTCTCTCTCTCTCTCTCTCTCTCTCTCTCTCTCTCTCTCTCTCTGTGTGTGTGTGTGTGTGTGTGTGTGTGTGTGTGTGTGTGTGTGTGTGTGTCCACTCGCCATTTGCTGCTTTGAGTTTGCTTTAATGGGAATTGATTAATGTTTACCAGTGATGTTTCTTTACCTCTGCTGTAATTTGAATTGTAAATTTTATTCTGGGCCCTTCAACCAAGTTGAAGTCTTTCTTAAATTTTATGTCTTTTGGCAAGCTTGTGTATCTATCAGGTATGGGCCATTTAAAAGTGCTTGTTGGTTTGACATTTATGTGTTAGTGGCAAAGGCCTATAATATAAGATTATTTGCTAATTTAATTGCTGTCCTTCAGGTATGTTGAAGCCTTTTCTTAAATTTTAATGATCCTAGCTATCTTTAAATGGTTTAAAGGTTACATTTTTTGGTAAGCTAGTGTCTATATTGTCATTTGTGTTTCCTGTTGTCTTCTAATAAACATTGTGTGCTTGAAATACTGAATATAAGGTAACCCAACCTAACCCAGACATTCCTAATTTGGCATAGGTCTACCCTTACGTATGTACTGCTTATATTAAATAGGAATCAGTAACCACCCTTGTATTGATCCTTTCAGCAACAAGTTAAAATCATGTAAAAAAAAACTGGTGAAGCACTATTACTGAAGACACCAACAACTATTACGATGAGGAGGGGGAAGGAAAACATGAGGGGAAGGGGGAAAGTTCGGAAAGGAGCACAAGGATTCCAGGGTGGGTGGAGTGGGGGGGGGATTGACAGAAAGAGGGGGGGCTGATTTACAAAGGAAAAGGAGTGGACAGGGCAGGATCTGAGCTGCTAAGGATATATCTCAGGATGGAGGTCGTCATCCAGGAGGAGGAGTTGATGGAACTTGCCTTGGAATAGGACATAGTGTGAAATGCAGGGCAGAAGGGGGTAAGGTGGGATACAGTGGTAGATATGAAACAGAGGCCCATGATTAGTTAGGATTGGGTACACAAAGGTGTTGTGGAAGTCTGTTTCATTTTATCTATTGGATATGGATGTGTTCAAGGTATTGGAAAGGTGGGGAAATGGGATAGTCATACAGGATCTGATAGGGTATGGTATGTGAGGCAGTGTGTGTAGTGTTCAGGGATCTAGAGGGCTTCATAGAAGGAGGGAGCACAGATTTAGGTGGCGTTGAAGCTGCAATAGGATGGAACGCATGAGGGAACACTAGGTGTAGAGGATTGTGGATGGTTGTAGGCCCCATGTTCAACAGGCAAAGAGTTTGAGTTAGTATGGGCATTTTGTTTGGAACACCTTTAGGTGGGGAGGGTGTGGCCGAGATATTATAGGGTTGGGTGAGGCAGATGGGGTGGCCATATGAGGTAAGATGGAAGTTGTGGAGCCTTTTCCCAGGAGGGGTGTGAAACTCCGAATGTTGCCTCCTTTTATCTTGACAAAAGCTGTATTTCCTGATTAATAAACACAAAATATTAAAATATTAATGTTGTTCTGTAGACTTCTTTAAACCAATAAAAAGTAAGTAGGTGTCAAATGAACATTTACACCAGTGGCATGTACTCATTGTTTATCAGTAAAAAAAAAAAAAAAAGAATATTTTATTACTATGCAGTCAACATCTATACATCTATGAAAATCACTATTTTGTGTGTGTGTGTTTTTTAAAACTTATTGGTTTCTTGGGAGTTTAGATAATTATCCTATCTTTCTCACATTTTCATCCAATGTTTAGAAAGTTTTGCAAATGATGGTTTCTGCAATAAATTGATTGTAGATAATTTATTATGTTGCCCATCACTGTTCAAAATCATTATTTCAAATTAACTTCTCTTCCTGGCTGCTTCTTCACCATATGGTGTTGGTTTATGAAGTGAGGCTGCTAAGCATCCAAGCATTTGTACTGTGTAACAAAACACTAGTGGAAATGAGATATCCATCCATTTGTCTCATTCTTGAAGTAATGTCACATCCATCATACTGGTTACAATGTGTTGATTTTTCCTCTTTTTAGTCCTGAAGTTAATGAATGGTGGGCATTTTACATGATTTCTGACTTGCATGTTGATGCATGGTAAATTAAGCCACCTTCATGAACCACAGATTTTGCCAAGGTGGGGTGGCCTGTGTACCTCAGTGATAAATAGCTGTACAACAAGTGCAACCACAATGGAGGGGTATCTGTGGAGAAGCCAGACACATGTATGGATCCTGAAGAGGGTGACAGCATTTCTAGTAGTTGCCCCTGCAACAGTCGAGATGATTGACTGATCTGGACTTGTAATGTCAGCTATTATGTCTTTGCCAGTCAGTCACTGTGAATGTAAAAAATAAAGGGTTAACTACAGCTGTTACTCTTCCTGAGGACATACAGCTGTACTGTATGAATATATGATGGCATCCTCTCATGTAAAATATTCCGGAGGTAAAATAACCCTCCATTTGGATCTCCCATATTTGGATCTTTGGGTGGGGACTACTTGGAAGGATGTCACCAGAAAAGACAACACTGGCATTCTACGTACAGGAATGTGGATCATTGGATCTCTTAATCAGGTAGGGAGGTTAGGTTGAAGTTAGATATAGTAGGGAACAGAACCATCAGTTTCCCCCCAGGGGGCCCACAGTTCTTTTGTGGGTATGTGTGTGGCGCGCACGGGGCCCCGAGCCGGAGCAGCCTTTCTTCTGCCCCAGGCTGCTTCACTTTCCCTCCCAGTTTATGCCTTCGCCTGGAGACGGGCGTATTTCGCAAGTTAAGGTGGTTTCTTGTTGTCGTTTCTCTTATTGCTTGGTTCCTTCCTTTCTTTCCCTTTGTTTCTGTCATTCTCTCCTTGTACTCTCCTAGCCTTCTTCTCCTCCTCATTAGTCTCTGCCTTGGCGTTTGAGACACTTCTTTCCTTCTTTCTATTCACTTCATCTATTCTTCTTTCCTCCCTGTGCATGTCTGAAGGCCGACCCACGCATTATCATGCGTAGCAGGTGACGGGGTAACGCATAATTCCCCGCCCCGGGTAGACAAGTACGGCACGTACGTACCCCCTGGTAAAGGCCAGGCCCAGGGAGGGGTGATTACCTGAGCTGGTACCTTCCGAACATGCTGATTGGTCCCTCTGTCAGTTCTCGGGAGGTGTGAACAATCACCTAAGGCGGGTAAGCCCTCGGAGAGGGCCCCCCACTAGGAAGGAGCACGCCATCGGAGACGCCG
This sequence comes from Locusta migratoria, assembly GCA_026315105.1. Classification (NCBI taxonomy): domain Eukaryota; kingdom Metazoa; phylum Arthropoda; class Insecta; order Orthoptera; family Acrididae; genus Locusta; species Locusta migratoria. The sequence continues at coordinate 503,563,376 of CM048755.1, read as the reverse complement.
GTAATCACGGGGGCACTTCCGCGATGACTTCCTTCTCTTCTTCAGTGACGTTGACCCAGAAACGAAAGATAGATTCGCCTCAGCAAAAGAAGACTCTGCCTAATCTACAGAAATTTCTTGTTGTCTCTCACACCAACGGAAAAGATATAAATTCTGTAAATCCTTTCGTCATTCAGAAAGGTGTTGATGCGATTTGCCATCCCTGTTAAAACCTGTTCGCGTCAGCGCAATGGCACTTTGTTGCTGGAGGTAGACAGTGCACTCCAAGCCCAAAAGCTAATCCGGACTACGTTGTTACACACGTTTCCAGTCAAGGTAGAAGCGCACCGCACACTCAACTCGTCACGGGGGGGTAGTTTTTACGAGATCCCTTGACGGGTTGTCTGATGAAGACATCCAATCCTATATGTCCGATAAGGGTGTGACAGCTGTCCATAGGGTGATGAAAAAAGGTAGATAACCAGCTGACACCGACTCCTACTGTGTTTTTGACGTTCGACAGAGTTGAACTCCCGTCGAAGGTCAAAGCAGGGTATGAAGTCATCTCCGTCCGCCCTTATGTACCTAACCCAACGCGCTGTTTTCAATGCCACCGATACAACCACACCTGTCAATCTTGCCCTAACGCAGCAAAATGTCACTTGTGGTAGGGACGCCCATGAGGGGGATTGCCCACCTCCGTCCCCTCACTGCCTTAACTGCAACGGTGACCATGCGGCTTCCTCTCGCGACTGCCCTGTATACAAGGATGAGAAGGTCATCCAGCAAATTTGGGTTACGGAAAAGGTGTCGACATCTGCCGCTCGAAAGTTGTTGGCGAGTCGAAAGCCCGCTGTCCTCCCAGTGGGCACATACAGTAAGGTCCTCACCTCCACTCGACCTACTAAGGATTAAAGTACCCAGACGTGTGATTTTACCATTCGCTGTCACAGTTGTGCGATCCACCAGCCTGAAGATTGCCCGTTCCACGTCCCCGCTTCCTCCTGTTGCTTCTAAAGTACAGTCTTCAACAACCTCTGGTAAACCGCGGGCACCGAAACAAGATGCCCGGACTTTGAAAAAGGAACCCGTCCGTGAGGATTTTCTGCATTCTCAGGCTTCCCAACCGTCGACTGTCTCTTCTCACCGTCACTCTTCGAGAAGAGCCAACAAGAAAGAGTTCCTCACCTGCCCCGACGAGGCGTGACCCATCCGTCACGCCGCCCAACAGTTGCCGGCCTCGGCCGTCTTCTGTTTCACCGGGACGCTCCGTCTGCCGGGCACCCGGCCCTTTACCAGCGGTGAAAACTGCCCCTCCTGATCAACTCAAGGAGGCGGCAGGCGCGTCGGTCGAACCTATGGACCACGACCCTTTGCCCCTAGACAGCGATAGCGGTGCTCCCTCGAAATCTGGTCCTCAGCGGCCGTCGAGGTGACCCCGCTTGCTTGATAGTTTTTATCCTTATCTCTTATCTCATTTTTTATCATGGCGCTCATCCAATGGAATATTCGCGGCATTCATTCTAATCAGGAGGAGTTAAAACTACTCCTTTGATTACACTGACCGCTTCTAGTCTGCCTCCAAGAAACAAAGTTGTGTCCAAGTGATCGTGCAGACTTTCCACACTACACCTCTGTGCGGTTCGACCTGCCACCCGTGGAAGGTATCCCAGCCCATGGAGGGGTTCTGATGCTCCTTCGAGATGACGTCTATTTCCATCCCATTTCATTGCATACTCACCTACAGGCAGTTGCTGTCCGCATCACTTTATCCACATTTACCTTTTTCCTCTGTAATATCTATTTGCCATCGTCATCTGCCCTTACTAGGGCCTTGTGCTACACCTTGTTGACCAGCTCCCTTCACCTTTCGTGTTGGTAGGCGACTTTAATGCCCACCACCCCCTATGGGGCTCTCTGGCACCTTGTCCGAGAGGCTCCCTTTTGGTGGACCTTCTCCAACACCTTGATCTTGTCTGCCTCAACACCGGTGCACCGACCTTCCTTTCAAACTCAACACACACTTATTCTCATATAGACCTCGCAATATGCACTCTTCAGCTTGCCGGTCGGTTTGAGTGGTATGCACTTTCTGACACGTACTCGAGTGACCATTTCCCCTGTGTCATCCACTTCCTGCATCATTCCCCATCTCCTCGTCCCACCAGTTGGAACATTTCTAAAGCCGACTGGGGGCTTTATTCTTCCATGGCTGTTTTTCATGATCAGAATTTTCCCACCTGTGACAGTCAGGTCGACTACCTCACAGAGGTTATTCTCACAGCTGCCGAACGTTCCATACCTCGTACCTTCTCTTCTCCACGTCGTGTCCCGGTCCCTTGGTGGACTGCAGCTTGCCGCAACGCGCTTTGAGCCCGGGCCATGCTTTACGCACCTTCCGCTGCCACCCAACTTTGGAGAATTGCATACATTATAAACGTATCAGAGGGCAATGTCGTCGCATCATAAACGGCAGCAAGAAAGCTTGCTGGACTGCTTTTACTAGTTCTTTTAACTGTTTTACTCCCTCCACGGTTGTTTGAGGTGGCCTATGCCGTTTATCCGGCATCAAAGTCCACTCCCCGATTCCTGGTCTGACCATGGAGAACGCAGTCCTCGTGGACCCCGCTGCTGTTTCCAACGCATTGGGCCGTTTCTTTGCGGAGGTTTCGAGCTCTGCCCATTATCACCTTGCCTTTCTCCCTCGCATACAGGTCGAGGAGGCACGGCCGCCTTCTTTCCACTCTTTTAATCATGAAAATTATAATGTCGCCTTCACGATGCAGGAGCTAGAACGTGCTCTCGCCCTGTCCCGATCTTCTGCTCCCGGGCCCGATTCCATTCATATTGAGATGCTGAAAAACCTCTCTCCTGCGGGCAAGTGCTTTCTTCTTAGTACCTACAATCACATATGGACTGAAGGTCATGTTCCCAAAAGTTGGCGTGAAGCCATTGTTGTCCCCATCCCCAAACCAGGGAAGGACAAACACCTTCCTTCCAGTTATCGCCCCATTTCTCTGACGAGCTGCGTCTGTAAGGTGATGGAATGCATGGTTAACGCTCGGTTGGTCTGGCTCCTCAAATCTCGCCGCCTCCTGACTAATATCCAATGCGGTTTTCGTCGACACCGCTCTGCTGCTGATCACCTCGTTACATTGTCGACCTTCATTAGAATCAACTTTCTAAAGAAGCGTCAAACAGTAGCAGTGTTCTTCGGCTTGGAGAAGGCATACGATACCTGTTGGAGAGCGGGCATTCTCCGCACATTGCACACATGGGGCCTTCGGGGCTGCCTTCCTCTTTTCATTCAAGCATTTTTGGCGCATCGCAAGTTCCGAGTACGGGTGGGCTCTGTTTTGTCAGATACCTTTTGCCAGGAGAATGGAGTACCACGGGGCTCCGTCTTGAGTGTGGCGCTCTTTGCCATTGCATTCAATCCGATCGTAGATTGCCTTTCAGCCGACATCTCCGGATCTCTTTTTGTTGACGATTTCGCAATTTATTGCAGCGCCCAGCGAACATGTCTCGTGGAGCGTTGTCTTCTACGCTGTCTTGACCGTCTATATTCCTGGAGCATCGCAAACGGCTTCAGATTCTCCACTGAGAAAACTGTGTGTATAAACTTCTGGAGATACAAGGAATTGCTTCCACCTTCTCTACATCTCAGCCCTACTGCTTTCTCTTTTGTGGAGACTACGAAATTCTTGGGACTCATGTTGGATCGTAAACTTTGCTGGTCCACATACTGTCCTACCTGGCTGCCCGTTGTGCCCGATCCCTTAATGTTCTTCGTGTCCTCAGTGGCACGTCATGGGGAGCGGATCATACCATCCTGCTTCACCTTTACCAGGCCTTTGTTCAGTCGAAGCTCGACTACGGCAGCCTTGTATACCCTTGACCAGTCGGCGTGACATACTCTTGTCGGTACGCATGCCGCCTGCGGTCGATGCCCAACCATCCATCTTACCGATTATTTTTTGAAGACTCACTCGATCGCCAATATCAGTTGTCTGCGATTGCCTTGCTTCCACCTGGAGTTCGGTTTCACCGCCTGCTACAGCGGCTTGATTTTACCCTTCCTTTCACCTTTCGGTTGAGCTACAGCCCATTGCCACCATGGCATCAGGCCCAGGTTCACACTAACCTTGAACTTACTTCACTCCCCAAGGAGAGCACTCCGGATTTGGTATACCGCTCGAGGCTTGTCGAACACCGTTCGCGGTTCGATAACACCATATTTATTTACACTGATGGTTCCAAGAGCACTGCTGGTGTCGGATCTGCCTTCGTTGTTGGGGACAACCGTTTCCAATACAAGCTCCCTGTCCGGTGCTCGAACTTCACGGCTGAGCTTTTTGTTCTCCACCAGGCCGTTTTGTATACCTGCCGCCACCGCGAACCTTTCTATGCCATATGTTCGGACTCCCTTAGTGCCCTGCAGAGTCTTCAGGACCCTTTCTCGAACCATCCTCTCGTGTATCAGATCCAACTCTCCATCCAGTTGCTAGCAGATAACAGCTGTCACGTTTCTTTCCTGTGGGTCCCTGGCCACGTGGGTGTGCCCAGGAATGAGACCGCCGACATAGCAGCCAAGGCCGCAGCTCTCTTGCCTCGCATGGCTATCTTTTGTGTCCCATTGGACGATGTTCACTGGGCTCTTTGCCGGAGTATCGTGTCGTCATGGCACAGTGCGTGGTTTTCACTGTACAACAATAAATTGAGAACTGTAAAACCGATCCCGACCGTTTGGAGGACCTCCTCACGCCCCTCTCGACTGGAGGAGGTCATCCTGGCCCGGTTGCGGTTCGGTCAGTGCCGTTTCAGCCACCGTCACTTGCTACCCGCTGACCCTGCACCGCTGTGCTCCTGCGGTGAATTGCTGACAGTGCGACATGTTTTACTGTCTTGTCCCAATTTTAATCATCTCTTTGTAGCCCTTCACTTTCCGTCTGCCCTGGAGGAAATTTTAGCTGATGACACACGAGCAGCTGCTCGAGTTTTGCGTTTTATCAACTTGGCCAACTTATCGAAGGATATTTAACCCTTTTAATTGTCTTTCATCTTTCGTTTTTAGCCTCTTCTTGATGTTCTAACTTACAGTCACCAATTTTATTGAGATCTAGCGAATATATGTTCTTGTCTGGGCACTAATGACCGTAGAAGTTGTGCGCCCTAAAACCACAAAAAAAGAACCATCAGTTTAATAAGTAATGCTTGCAAAATTGTAACACAAATTATTTACAGAAAGATGAAAAGGCTAATATATTCTGACCTTGGGGAAGATCAGTTCAGATTCTGGAGAAATTTAGGAACACGGGAGGTATTACAAAGCTTTTGACAATGTTGATTGGAATACACTCTTTGAAATCCTGAAGTCAGCAGGAGTAAACTATAGTGAACAGAAGTTATTTGGAATTTGTACATTAACCAAACAGCAGTTATCAGAGTTGAAGTTGATGAAAGGGGTGCAATGGTTGGGATGGGAGTAAGACAGGTTTGCAGCCTTTCTCCAATGTTACTCAATTTGTACATTGAGTAAGCTGAGAGACATTTGGAGAAGGAATTAAAGTTCATAGTGAAGAAATGAAAACATTGCATTTTCTGATGACATTGTAATTCTGTCAGAGACAGCAAAGGACCTTGAAGAGCAAATGAATTGAATTGATAGTGTGCTGAAGGAATTAATTAGGTAATGAAGTAATGCAGGTGGTAGACATGTTTTGTTACTTGGGCAGTAAATTAACTTAAGATAGTCACTGTTAATGCAGAATGGCAATGGGAAGAAAAGTGTTTTTTGAAAAAATCAAATTTGCTAACATTGAATATTGTCGCGTTGAAATGGAAACAGGCTTGACTTCGAAGGCAACTAAACACAGCACTTCTACTTAAAGCACGTTTATTACAAACTCAACATACACGCAGCACTGACTGCCTCTCAGGCAGAGTGCTCTGCTATTTATACACAGACAGAATTTACCAGAAATTAGAAGAACAGTTAACATAAGAAACAAGTAGAATTTACAAGTGAACATAAGTAAGATGTGGAACCTTCTGGAATTCTTAATTACAAAGAAATACATTTCTTGCCGGTGGGTGGGACTGAACCAGTGACCTTCTGCACCGCAGTCCGTGACGCTATCCCTTGCGTCACACCGGCAGTCGGTGTTCGTCGTCTCTCGTGGCATTGTCCCCTCTCCTGGAGAAACAGCAACCCACTGTTATGATCCCTGTGGAGCCAAATGCATTGTCCTGGATCTTGACCATGTCATGGGTCCTCTGTATGACAGTTCAAGAGAATCCTTCTCTTCTCCGCAATTATCGACAACAGACGTTCTTGTCGTGGCTTCATCAGGAATATTACCGTCCTTAAAGTCCTTGAACAAAAAGCTATTGTCGTCTACCTGCTCTTCAGGATCGTAGTAAGGCTTCATGCACAGGACGTGAACAATGTCTCTTCGTTTTTGACGTTTTGACGACAGCTCATAATCCTCAACTTTGTATGTGACGTCTGACAGGCGGCGTATAACACGATACGGACCAAAGTATCGCTTCAATAACTTTTGACAGTCCAACATTCTGTACAGGGGTAAAACTCCATACTAGATCTCCTGGGCTGTACACAACAGGTTGGTGCTTGTCGTTATACCTCTGATGGTCCTTCTCCTGGGCGTCCAGTGTCCGTATGCGAGCCAGCTGTTTTGCTTCCTCGACCCTGGTGGTGAGCTGTTTAACATAGTCATCCTGAGTGTTGTCTGGTTGGAACTGGAACAGTGTATCCATTGTCATCTCAGCTTCACGGCCATGGAGCAGGAAAAACGGAGTGAAGCCAGTGGTGTCTTGTCTTGCGGTATTGTAAGCAAATGTCACAACTGGCAGAATTGTATCCCAATCCTTCTGCTCCACATCGACGTACATCGACAGCATGTCGGATAATGTCTTGTTAAAACGTTCTGTGAGACCATTTGTCTGAGGATGGTATGCAGTTGTCATTCTGTGGACAATGTTGTATCGTGACATTACCTCTGATACTAGTTTTGACTGTAAAACCTTTCCACGCTCAGATATCATGACACGTGGTGCTCCATGCTTTAAAATAATGTCTTCTACAAGGAATTTTGCGATCTCTGGAGCTTCTGTAATCGGCACAGGTTTGGTGACAGCGTAGCGTGTGAGGTAGGACTGCTTATCGTCCATGTTTCACTCCCATACAAGGCAACACTCCACACAAATGCATTCAGAAAAGACTTCCTTACACTTAAATTAACATTCGATGTTAGCAAATTTCTCTTTTTCAAAAATGCTTTTTTTCCCATTGCCATTCTGCATTTTGTATCCTCTGTACTATGACCATCGCATGTTATTTTACAACCCAAGTAACAAAACTCATCTACAACCTTCATTGTTTCATTACCTAATCTAATTCCTTCAGCATCGCCTGATTTTCTAAGACCGCATTCCATTATTTTTGTTTTGCTCTTGTTAATGTTCATTTTATACGCTCTCTTCAACACACTGTCCATTCCATTCAACAGCTCTTCCAGGTCCTTTGCTGTCTCTGATAGAATTACAATGTCATCAGCAAAATGCAATGTTTTTATTTCTTCCCCCTGAACTTTAATCCCTATTCAAAATTTTTCCTTGCTTTCCTTCACTGCTTGCTCAATGTACAAATTGAATAACTTCGGAGAAAGGCTACAACCCTGTCTTACTCCCTTCCCAACTGATGCTTCCCTTTCATGCCCTTCGAGTCTAATAACTGTGGTCTGGCTTTTGTACAAGTTGTAAATAACTCTCCTTTCCCTATATTTTACCCCTGCTGACTTCAGAATTTGAAAGTGTGTATTCCAGTCAACATTGTCAAAAGCTTTCTCCAAATCTACAAAAGCTAAAAATGTAGGTTTGCGTTTCCTTAATCTATCTTCTAAGATAAGACGTAAAGTGAGTATTGCCTCCCGGGTTCCTACGTTCCTCCTGAATCCAAACTGATCTTCCCCGAGGTCAGCTTCTACCAGCTTTTCCATTCTCCTGTAGATAATTCATGTTAAAATTTTGCATCCATGACTTATCAAACTGATGGTTCTGTAATTTTCCGACCTAGGTCTTTCAAGGCTCTATCAAATTCATCTCTCAGTATAGTCTCTCCTATTTCATCTTGATCTACTTCCTCTTCCCTTCCTACAACATCGTCTCTAAGTTCATTTCCTTTGTAGAGCTGCTCTATGTACTCTTTCCACCTTTCAGCTTTCCCTTCTTTGCTGAGAACTGGTTTCCCATCCGAGTTCTTGATATTCGTAGAGCTGCCCTTCCTGTCCCCAAACGTCTCCTTTATTTTCCTGTAGGCGGTATCTACTTTTCCCCTTCTTATACATTCTTCTACGGATTTGCATTTGGCTTCTAGCCACTCCTGCTTAGCCATTTTGCACTTCCTGTCAATCTCATTTTTTAGTCGTCTGTACTCCATTTTGCCTGTTTCATTTACTGCATTTTTATATTTTCTCCTTTCATCTATTAAATTTAGTATTTCCTGTGATATCCAAGGATTTTTTGTTGGTCTTGGCTTCCTACCTATTTTGTCCTCTGCTGCCCTCACTATTTCATCTCTCAATGCTACCCATTCCTCTTCTACTGTTTTATTTCCCCCTGTTTCTGTCAATTGTTGCCTAAATCTCCCTCTGAAATTCTCCAGAACTTCATTTTCCTTCAATTTATCTAAGTCCCATCTCCTTATTTTCCTACCTTTCTGCAGTTTTTTCAGTTTCAGCCTACAGTTCATGACTAACAAATTATGGTCAGAGTCTATATCTGCCCCTGGGTATGTCTTGCAGTTTAGGACCTGGTTCCGGTACCTATGTCTTACCATTATAAAATCTATCTGATACCTTCCTGTGTCTCCTGGTCTCTTCCACGTATACAACCTTCTTTTGTGATTCTTAAACTACGTGTTTGTTACGATTAAATCATGTTCCGTGCAAAATTCTACCAGGCGACTTCTCTTTCATTCCTCCTGCCCAGTCCATATTCACCTACTATTTTTCCTTCTCTTCCTTTTCCTACTACAGAATTCCAGTCTCCCATCACAATTAAGTTTTCCTCTCCCTTAACTGTCTGAATAATTTCCTCTAGCTCCTCATATATTTCTTCGATCTCCTCATCGGCAGAGCTAGTTGGCATATAAACCTGTACTACTGTTGTTGGTGTTGGCTTCGTATCTATCTTGACAATGATAACGCGATCACTGTGCTGCTCATAGTAGTTTACCCACATTCCTATTTTCTTATTCATTATCAGTCCTACTCCTGTGATACCCCCAACTGATTTTGTATTTATAATCCTGTACTTACCTGACCAGAAATCCTGTTCATTCTGCCACCGAACTTCACTAATCTCCCCACTATATCTAACTTCAACCTATCGATTTCCCTTTTTAAATTTTCTAATTTTCCTACCCGATTAAGGGAGCTAACATTCCACGTTCCGATCCGTAGAATGCCAGTATTGTCTTTCCTGATGACAACATCCTCCTGAATAGTCCCCGCCCGGAGATCCGAATGGGGGACTATTTTACCTCTGGAATATTTTACCCGAGAGGATGCCATCATCATATTTCCATACAATAGAGCTGCATGTCCTCGGGAAAAGTAACGGCTGTACTTACCCCTTGCTTTCAGCCGTTCGCAGTAACTGTGTGGCAAAGCCACATTAGCTGATGTTACAAGGCCAGCTCAGTCAATCATCCAGACTGTTGCCCCTATAACTACTGAAAAGGCTGCTGCCCCTCTTCAGGAACCACACGTTTGTCTGGCCTCTCCACAGATAACCCCCGCTGTGGTTGCACCTACGGTACGGCTATCTGCATCGTTGAGGCACGCAAGCCACCCCACCTCGGCAATGTTTGTGGTTCATGGGGATGGGAACTTGCTGATAGCCCAGATAACCGCGAGACATTCTCTCTGTTTCCGAGTAGTTTATCTCAGACTTGGAGAGTACTCTTGAAGCATAGGCTATCACTTTTACAGCACCTTCCTGAACTTGTACAAGCACTGCACCAATCCCATAACCACTGGCGTCTGTGTGAAGTTCCATTTCTGCATTCTCATCGTACAAGGCTAGAACTGGTGCGGAAGTTAGAGCCTCCTTAAGTAACCGGAAAGCTTTCTTTTGTCTCATCCCAGTAAAATTTGGCGTCTTCCTGCAGAAGTTCTTGTAATGGACGTGCTTTGTTAAAAAATCGTTTTATGAAACGTCGGTAGTATGATCACAGCCCGAGAAAACTTCTCACATCACGAATGTGCTGAGGAGTTGGAAATTCTGTGACTGCCCTTACTTTATCTGGATCAGGACAGACACCATCTCCGTTGACTAGGTGCCCCAGGATTTTTCTCTCTTTGGCGACGAAGAGGCACTTCTTTGGATTGAGGTGGAGTCCTGCATCCTGAACACACTTCAACACAGTTGACAGGCGACTCAGATGTTCTTCAAATGTTTTCGAGAAAATGACAATGTCATCTAAATAGCAGAGACACGTCTTCCACTTAAGGTGTCGAAGCAAGTTGTCCATCATGCGTTCGAATGTGGCTGGAGCATTACACAATCCAAATGCCACTACCTTAAATTCATAGAGGCCGTCGGGTGTAATAAAAGCCGTCTTCTCCCTGTCAGCTTTGTCAACCTCGATTTGCCAGTAACCTGTCTGCATGTCCATAGTTGAAAAGTATGTAGCTCCTTTCAAGCAGTCTAAGGTGTCGTCAATATGCGGCAATATGTAGACATCTTTCTTTGTGATTCTGTTCAGCCGCCGATAGTAGACACAGAATCACCACGTGCCATCCTTCTTCTTTACGAGGACTACTGGAGACAACCAAGGACTCTCCGAAGGTTGAATAATGTCATCTCGCAACATCTTCACTTACTCCCGAATTATCCGTATTACAGCTGGCGACACTCTATACGAACGCTGGCTAATTGGCGGATGATCCCCAGTATTGATACGGTGCTTTATCGTGGGCCGTTTAGTCTGATGTTTCCCCTGCTGAGGTGTGAATACACCCGAAAGTTGGCATAGTATACCTAACACCCGCTGGCATTGTTTCTTGGTCAGTCCAGGCCCTATTGGCAGTTCCACGTTTGTTTCCTCCAGCGTGTTGTCTGTGCAAACAGCAGGGCATGGGTCTTCACTGATGACGTTGAGCTCACCGTCCTGGATTGGTTCAGCTGTCCAGATACACATTCCCTTGGGGATAAGTATTGACTGCTCGTGACAATTTGTGATCCAAATCTCTCCTTGACCACCAGTAATGCTTATGATAGCCGCTGGTATGTGAATTTCTTTTGTGAGCCTGATAAACCTTTTACTATCAACAAGAACTTCACAGTTTAACCAGTCATCTGTGTTTGTGACTGCAACTCTTCTCATTGTCAACGGCGGTATCGTCACATTGTCAACGACGAATAACTTCCCAGAAAATTCTGTATTACATGTATCTGGTGGAACAACTTCAATTTGCAGCTCAGATCTTCCACAGTCAATAATAGCTTGGGATGCCTGAAGGAAGTCCCATCCGAGGATGACATTGTGACTACATTCTGTTAACACGACAAATTCAAATGGCTGCGTCCTGTTGTTGATGGTTATTCTTGCGACACAAGTTCCTGCTGGATGGATGTACTTTCCATTCGTGACCTTCAGCACAGTTGCCCCCGTATCACAGAACATTGTCTTCTTTAGTGCGCGGCGGTAATTATTCGATAATACAGAAAAAGAGGCTCCTGAATCAATAAGTGCCAGGACAGGTTGGGCGTCGATTATGATGTCTATGAGATTTCGCAACATCTTGGCGACTGTCATCCATGGAGGATTTTCATCTGTGGCGGCCTCACCTCCATAGATGGTCACCTCGCTCAGTTTTCCTGGGTGCGGCGGCTAGGGGAGCGGCTGGTACCTCTGCATGGCGACGGTGAACGGCTGCGATACGTCGGGGAGTGACTTCGTAAAGGGTACGGCGATGGGCTTCTTCCCATAGGTTGACTGAACTCGACAGCAGGTGGCTGCATGGGATAGAACTGCTCCAACAGCTGACATCTTGTGGCAAAATAAACATCGAATACTCACCTCCTCTCTCTGCAATAGCATATGACATGTCCAGGGCGTCCACAGTGGAAACACAGTGGTGTGTTGTCTTCTGTCCTCAAGACATCTGTTCTGCGGGGCGTCATAGTTACCAGGGGACTTTTTGGTGGTCGCGTCAGCCAGTTCATGGGCTGCCGTTTGGCGGCTGTAGCGTAAGTTGTAGCTGGGCGACGCCATTCTTTACATCGGGTGCGATTGGTGGGGCAAACAGGAGCTATTGCCTGAAATACCTCTTTCTCAGCAGCTTCGGCTCCCTCGCCACTTACAAATCAAATGTTCAAATGTTCGTAAATCTATGGGACTCAACAGTTTGGTTATTAGTCCATAGCTTACAAACTACGTAACCTAAGGTAAGCTAAACTAGGTACATCACAAACACCCATGCCCGATGGGGGAATCGAACCCCTGACGGCGGACGGCTGGGCGCACCGCAACACGGCGCTCCAGTAGGCGTGTCTAATCCGCCGCGGCCCCACGTCACTTTCAGGGCTTACGTCCATGGCCATGATCTGATGCTCACTCGGTCTAATAGTCCCTGCTGCCATGCACTGTTGTAATTCTTCTCTCACGATTTGTCATATGAGAGAAGCGAAGTCATGCTGGTCTTCCACAACGGCCATAGGGACTACATTTGGGAGTCTGTCATACTTCTTGCGTCCAACCCTCCTTTGTTGCATCTCTTCAATATGCTGGCACCACTTGATGAACTCTTCTGTCGTAGCGACGTCTTTTATCAGAAGAGCTTGGTACATACCTTCTGCAATTCCCTCCATCAGGTGCGTGATTTTGTCTGCCTCAGTCATGTTCGGATTGACTATGTTACACAGGGCCAAAACATTCTGTATGTACGATTGTGTCGGCTCACCATGTCGTTGGGCCCGGTTCTTCAGTTGTTCTTCCGCCGAGTGGATTTGTCGCTGGTGGTCTCCAAACATCATCTTAAGTTCTTACTGGAACGTCTCCCAGTCATTCAACTTGTCTTCGTTGTTTTCGAACCATTGCTGGGCTGTTCTGTCCAGGTATAAATAAACGTTGGCCAAGCACATCGTCTGATCCCACCTGTTGTACTTGGTGACTCGGTCGAACCCTTATAGCGATTTGTTGGGGTTCTGTCCAGCATCTCCAGAGAACACCGACGGGTGTCTGATGTGCAGCTGGCTTATTGCTGGTTTCGTCTCCATCATTCTTCTGATAATATGGACTTTTGGAAGGAGTACTCGGTGTACCCTTGTATTCCGGTTCCAGTCCGTGTAAGCGATGGCTTTTACATTGCCTAATCGGAGCCACGGTGATGCAGCTGTTGCACAGTGTACCCGGCGCCTCCACCAAACAATGTCGTGTTGAAATGGAAACAGGCTTGACTTCGAAGGCAACTAAACACAGCACTTCTACTGAAAGCACGTTTATTACGAACTCAACATACACGCAGCACTGACTGCCTCGCAGGCAGTGTGCTCTGCTATTTATACACAGACAGAATTTACCAGAAATTAGAACAGTTAACATAAGAAACAAGTAGAATTTACAAGTGAACATAAGTAAGATGTGGAACCTTCTGGAATTGTTAATTACAAAGAAATAAACTTATTGCCGGTGGGCGGGATTGAACCGGTGACCTTCTGCATCGCTATCCCCGGCACCACGCCGGCAGTCGGTGTTTGTCATCTATCGCGGCAATATTAATTTCAGGGTAAGGAAGTCCTTTATGAAGGTCGGTCTCTCTCTCTCTCTCTCTCTCTCTCTCTCTCTCTCTCTCTCTCTCTCTCTCTCTCTCTTTTGTGTGTGTGTGTGTGTCTCCATTTAAGTATTAGATACCATATGATGTTTTGCCATTTTTCCTCAATTTTATTAACAATACTGTAGATGAAGCATACATGCCTCACATATAATTCATATGAACTTACATTACAGACAGAAGCTTTAAGAACAATTAAACGACTTTTTTAATAGGTTTTTACCTTTTGTCACACAGCTCATATTAAGGAGACAAAGTTGTGAATGCTCTCCTGTAAGAAATTCATGTTAAAAGTGGAAAACGTAAGTTACACATTCTGAAGAAACTAGTGGTGATAAAGACCTGAAACTTTCCCATTATACATAATCGGGTGGGGAATTGTAGGGTGCCCCTAGATAGATCAGGGGTGCACTACACTAAGGAAGCGGCTACTCGGGTAGCAGAGTACTTGTGGAGTGCACATGGGGGTTTTTTAGGCTAGGCGCTAACTCTGATGAGCACTCGCCTGTCAGTATTCAAACAGCGAATTCAGGCCACGTTCGGAACAAAAATTCGAACATAAAAATATTAGCCGCGAACTTACAAAGTATTAGAAACAAAGTTCCCGAATTTGCAGCGCTGCATGGAAGTTATTGCGCTCAGATAGTTTTAGGCACCGAAAGCTGGCTAAATGATGATGTGGCAAGTTCAGAAATATTTAGCGAATCGTGGAATGTATATCGAAAAGATAGATCTGATACAACTGGAGGAGGAGTGTTCATCGCTGTGGACAAAGATATTGTTTCTACTGAGATCGAGGTTGAAAGTAACTGTGAAGTTATCTGGGCACGCATAACAGGTCTAAAAGAAGTAAAGTTAATAGTTGGGTGTTTTTACCGGCCCGCCAGTGCTGCTGTAGCAGTTTTAGAATCATTCAAGGAAAGTCTACACCAGGTAGTGCATAGGTATCCGGGCCATGCAATATTAGTCGGAGGTGACTTCAACCTTAAGAGTATAGATTGGGACCTCGCTAGTTACATTTCAGGCGGTACAGACAAGCAGTCTTGCGAGCTACTTTTGGACACATTCTCCGAAAACTGTCTTGAGCAGTTAAACCGGCAACCCACGCGCAATGGAAATATTCTAGACCTTATAGCCACAAACAGGCCTGACCTTATTAACGATGTCTGTGTAGAGACAGGAATTAGTGATCACGATATCGTCATAGCGTCGATGGTGACCAAAGTTCATAAACCAGTCAAGAAGGCTAGGAGCGTGTTTTTGTTGGGAAAAGCCGGCAAGCAAATGTTACGATCGCACTTAGAAAATGAATGGGCATCGTTTAATTCTGGGACTATGGATGTAGAGGAATTGTGGACTAAATTTAAATGCATTGTTAATGAAGGGTTAGAGAAATATGTGCCAGTAAAGACGATTAAGGATGGAAAAGATCCACCGTGGTATAATAATAATGTTAGAAAGCTGCTGAGAAAGCAAAGGCTGTTGCACTCTCGATTCAAAAAGGAACACGCAAATAATGACAGGCAAAAGTTAGTAGAGATTCGTGCGTCTATAAAAAGATCGATGCGTGAAGCATACAATAATTATCACAGCCATACCTTAGCAAAAGATCTTTCCGAGAACCCGAAAAAATTCTGGTCCTATGTAAAATCGATAAGCGGGTCAAAGCCCACTGTCCAGTCACTAGTTGATCATTCCGGGGCAGTAATAGAAGAAAGCAAACGGAAAGCTGAAGTTCTAAATTTAACCTTTAAGAAATCTTTCACGCAGGAGGACCGCACAAATATACCATCATTTGATCAACATACTAATTCCGAAATGGGGGACATAACAATAGGTATTTCCGGTGTAGAGAAGCAGCTGAGAGAGCTAAATACGAAAAAGTCTGCTGGTCCGGATGGAATACCAGTTCGGTTTTACAAAGACTATTCTGCGGCATTGGCCCCCTACTTAGCTTGCATTTATAGCGAATCTTTAATTCAGCGCAAAGTTCCTAGTGATTGGAAAAAAGCGCAGGTGACTCCCGTGTACAAGAAAGGAAAGAGAACTGACCCATACAATTACAGGCCAATATCGTTGACATCGGTTTCATGTAGAATTTTGGAGCATATTCTCAGTTCGAATATAGTAAATTTCCTTGAAACGGAAAAGCTTCTTTCCATGAATCAGCACGGGTTTAGGAAACATCGTTCATGTGAAACTCAGCTTGCCCTTTTCTCACATGACATCTTGCGAGCCATGGACGAAGGGCAACAGGCGGATTGTGTTTTTCTCGACTTCAAAAAGGCGTTCGACACGGTACCACACTGCAGACTGCTAACGAAGATACGAGCTTATGGAATAGGTTCACAGATTTGTGACTGGCTGGAAGACTTCCTAAGTAATAGAATGCAGTACGTTGTTCTCGACGGCGAGTGTTCATCAGAGACGAGTGTATCGTCAGGCGTGCCCCAGGGGAGTGTGATAGGACCGCTATTATTTTCTATCTACATAAATGATCTGATGGACAGAGTAAGTTGTAATATGCGGCTGTTTGCTGATGATGCTGTGGTGTATGGGAGGGTGTCGTCTGTAACTGACTGTAATAGCATACAGGTTGACTTAGACAAAATTTCTAGTTGGTGCGAAGAATGGCAGCTAGCTCTCAATGTAGAAAAATGTAAGGTGATGCGCATGAGTAGGAACAACAATCCCATAATGTTCGAATACAGCATCAGTAGTGAGCTTCTTGATGCGGTCGCGTCGTTCAAATATCTAGGCGTAACATTGCAGAGCGATATGAAATGGAACGAGCATGTAAGGACAGTTGTGAGTAAGGCAGACAGCCGACTTCGGTTTATTGGGAGAATTTTGGGAAGATGTACTTCAACTGTAAAGGAGACCGCGTATAAAACGCTTATACGACCACGTCTTGAGTATTGCTCAAGTATTTGGGACCCACAGCAGATCGGTTTGAAGGAAGACATAGAGGCGGTTCAGAGGCGAGCAGCTAGATTTGTTACCGGTAGGTTCGACCAATGCGCGAGTGTCACGGAAATGCTCCGGCAACTCAATTGGGGATCGCTGGAAGAAAGACGACGTACTTTTCGTGAATTTCTGTTAAGTAAATTTAGAGGGCCGGAATTTGAAGCTGAGTGTAGTACGATCTTGCTGCCGCCTACTTACATTTCGCGTAAAGATCACAAAGACAAGATAAGAGAAATTAGGGCTCGTACGGAGGCATATAGGCATTCTTTTTTTCCTCGTTCAATTTGGGAGTGGAATAGGAAAGGAAATGCCTAGTAGAGGTACAGTGTACCCTCCGCCATGCACCTTACGGTGAATTGCGGAGTATGTATGTAGATGTAGATGTAGATGAAACATCTGCAAATCACATAAAGATTTGTTACTGTATTTTATATATGTTGTGGGTAATGACATTTTGTTTTGGAAGAAAAAGAAATTGAGTTTTATAAAAACCTTGGTGCTTGTGAATTTATTCTTGTTGTGACTACTGGTCAAATTTTTCATCTGATTAATTATAGCGGTACTGAAAATCTGGTGACTTCATCAGTCTGTTTTTGAGAAAAGTGTACCAGAATATAAAAAATGTAATAAAGGTTTACATAAAAAATTTAGACATCCACAATAAAGAGAGAATATTAACACATTCCAGCACTATACTATGTCTCAGCTTACATGGTCTCCCAAAACCGGATTTTGTAAACTGATTTCCCAAATCCACTTTTGGTTAGTCATGTAAACACTCCAAAATCAATTCTGGAAATCCACTTCTATAAAGTGGTTTTCCAGTTCCACAATAGATTTTCATGCCCATGTAAATGCAACAGTTATTGAAGCATTCTTGGCTTGTCACGTTGTGTTTTCTTGTTAAGAATTTTGGCACATGAGGACAAAGTAACATTTTCTAGCGTGAAATAAAAGTATAAATATTAGTGAGCATGCATCTGTGTATTTAAGTAAAGAAAAAAAAAAAAGCGATTGTGCAAAATAAATCAGAAGCTGCATCAGCTGTTTTTCAGCCACTATATTAAGTGGGATAGGAAATCAGATTCAGGCTGTGACATGTAAACATGACAGCGAAAAACGGTTTACGAAAATCGGTTTTCGTCTTCCGGAAGATGTTGCATGTAAACATAGTGAATGCTTTTGAGTCCCTTTGCAGTATTGATGCCATCATGTGTTCGCAAGAGTCTTAACACATCAGTTTTCTTCAACACTCCAGCTTTGAAGCACATCATTGCATCATGAACACCAAATTTTAATGTTCCCTTTCTAACAAAGTTTTAGGTAGCCTTGTGCAAATGACAAAACTCAGAGCCCAAATGGAAGTTTGAATTCTACCACAAAGACAATTTTTTAAAAGATCTTCTTGACTTAGGTATCTGAAAAAAAATTTCTGGAATTGAATTTTTATGCTTATAACTTGAAAATGTAGCTGGGTTGTTGAATTTACTCCAGCTGTCAGGTCCCCACGGGCAAAGTTGATGTTGTGGTTTCTCATCTGTTGAAAGATTTTGAAAGAATATAGCTCAGATAGCTTTACTCATTGTTTCTACATTGTTGCAGTTATTCCTAATTGCAATGCCATAATAATTCTGGATCCTGTCTATTTCAACCTTTGCAGGCCACCTTTACCTCCTAACTTTTTCCCTACAGATCTTCAGAAGTCGTGATCCCATTCTTTTTCGTACATGACCAATAAACTCCAGTTTATTAATTTTGACTGTAGGCCAATACGATTTATCTTGTTCCACTTTCTGATAAGCTTTGTCTTTGTCCCAAGATAGTCTCTATACTGGACACCTGTTGACTGCAAAGACTTTTTGAAAATGTTAGCAACACCAGCCATTTCCATGCCTGGACTGGAAACATCCTAGTCTTTTTTGCACACATGTGGATTTTTGCTACAAATGTAACAGATCTTAGTAATTATTTAAATGTTCAGAACCTTTCCATTTTCAAAAGCACGGGTTGATACAATGTCATTTAGAAATTTGTCCACATTTCTGTCAACTGCCATCAAAACCATCAGTGATATGCCTTGGACAAGATTTTGTATCATTAAAGTTAACTACTACTTTCACTGCTTTCAGCATTGTAGATTCACTCACCTCTGTTACAGCTGCACCAATGGTCTTGTTGTAAATACCAAACTTTCTGGGAGGTCGGGAATGTTCATTACCGAGCAATGAACTGCATCTGAACTTCACCCTTTCCCTTTAGATTTAAGTGCATATAATACTTCTACATTATTTTCATACAGTCTGCTTCTGGTTATGCGAAATGACATTGTATTAGCAGTATACTTACATACCAAACATTTTCGAACTAAATTACTAGCAATGCTCCTGGTTTTCCCCACATCTTTGTGCAAAGTGACATTTCCACTAGTTTTTACAGGTGTGGTTTTCCACAAGTTCACATAGTAACCTCATTGATATCAGAATTTTTGTGTCAGTAGAAGCAGAAATGCTGTCCATACCATGATATTTTATTGCCATGCATTTGAGTGGCACTCGAAAAACTGGAAGTACCTCTAAGCTTTTTACTTGAAGCACTGACACTTGCACTGATTTCACTTTCAATCTTACATTCTTCCCCCTCCTCATAACTAGCAGTGTTATGGTTTATTTTTACATATTTGTTCCAACAAAACTTTGACATGTTCCCAAAATTCCTTATTCTACCCCTTTCTGCTACAACTTATACAAAAGCACTATGTTTCCACCATGAAAACACATACAACAAAGATTTAAAGATGACAAACAATTGTCAATAATCTAAAGCTGAAAAACAGTGGTTGATAATGCAGACAGGATGTCAAACATCGAAGCAACAATTCTCTCTTGGAACCGAAATGAGAATACCTGTGTATCGTTTGCTACACTATAGTGAACACTTACCAAAGTGAAAAATGTGCATGGTAACAGTTGCCACACATTACAAAAAATAACTCCAAATCTAATCATCAACATTGCATGAAATAAATGGCAAATTGTAGTAATGACAAAAACAAAAAAATTATTTTCTGAGTCTGTTCACGACTATCTCCACTTAAACTGGCCAGTACGAAGATATCTAAAGAAAATATAATCTTGTATGTTGTCCAGTTCAAAAACATTAGTCCATTTGGATATATCTTGAACAAAAAAACTGATTTATGCAAATTGTATGAGAACAAAACTACTGAGCAATTACACTGCTATAGAACTAACCATTGCACTCAAGTAAGCCACATCACATGACCAAATGTCTTATAACATGTTCCCATCTGAATAGCTTAACTGTAAAATTTACAGTGTAAATTTTGTTCTTGTAATAGGGGAGAATATCATCTATCCCATTATACAGCAACAGGTTACAAAATGAACAAACTCCCCTAAGGTATATAGGTAGAGCGATTTTGTTCTAGTCATCCACACAAAATTGATTTACAGAAAAATATTGGTAATGTAGTTCTTTCTATTCATGTCAGATGGGTGTAATGATATCCAAATATTTTCTAATAGTCTTGTCCCCAGATGAAATCACTTTTTCTTTTGTAAGAAAGTGTAAGCTGTTTTTAAAACATTAATGGAAGACAGATGTGGAACTGCTCTTTAGAGCACTGATTTAGCCATCTACATTAAAATAGTGACAAGATATAGTTTGTGTTCCACTGTTTCAGATAAAAATGAGAATAAACTTTGGCCTAAGAGATGATGCAACACAATTTAATCTGTTTTGTTGTTATGCAATAAAATCTGGACATGTTCGGTTAAAATGTGGTACTGTAACCTCCCCAGAAATCTTTATTATGGTAACACACAGATAAACTGATGTTTAGGTTATTTTGGAAGGTGATAAATTTCACCTATTAATGTTAATTCCAAAGCAAGATGGTGGTAACAGAATGGCTTGTAGCAAAGCCAAAAGTTACATTCGCATCTTCTTGAATTGAAGTTTCTTTCCATACTTCACACACATTTAGTCATGAAAATGAAAATTACATGGAAAAAGTAGACAATAAATTTGGTAATGGGGAAAACACTAAGTATTTTGCAACATATTGTGGCCAAGTATAATAAACTAACTTCGGCAATGCCAGGCATGTCCAATGCATAACTTTTCTTGAGAAGAATAACTCGTTTCTTATTTACACCAGTCTTGATACAATATCCCTTTCTGTCATTAAATTTTGATATATGTTGATTACATGCATTAAAATGCTCTTCATTGCATTCAGTTGTGAATCCAGGATTTTAGTCGGGGGGGGGGGGGGGGGGCGCAGCTGACCTAGCAGAATTTTTGTGGCATTGTACGGCACTGATGTGGATTGGGGGGGGGGGGAGAGGGGGGGGTTGAGGACAAGTTGTTAGATGTCCCATTGCATAATTGGTTATCATGTTATCAGAAGAGGCATAACACCATTGACCTGCATGCCCATAGCCCTCTAAACCCCCACACCCCCACTTACCACCACAGCTGGATGCATTACTGTTTGATTTACCTAATACTGCTACATGTTACCTACATGTAGTTGAGTTCTTATAATGAGATACAGGCCTATTCATGAATCATTTACAATGTTTGTTTTACATTCATTACTTTTGTCAGCTCCAACCAAATGTTTAGCCACCTGGCAACCCTAAAAAAGGCTTGATTTTGTACAGTCTGATCTAATATTTTAATTTGGAAAGTATTTTCACACTACAAAATTTGTTTCTAACTGAAGGCTCAATTTGTTCAATTGCTGTTGAAAGGCATTGGATATTGCGCTCACTCCTGCAATCTTTGGGGAAAAAAAAACAATAATTCAAACAACACAGAATAAATGTCTCACACTATGCCGGCCGCGGTGGCCGAGGAGACTGAGGCGCTCCAGTCATGGTCTGCACGGTCACTACGGTCGGGGGTTCAAATCCCCCCTCGGGCATGGATATTTGTGCCGTCTTTAATATAAGGTAGTTGTTAAGTAGTTTGTAAGTTAAGGGACTGATGACCCCGTAGTTAAGTCCCATAAGCTTAACAAACATTTGAATTTTCACACACCATGATTGTTTTACATTATGATACACAAGTAAATGAAATGCTACACACTACTCACATTCAAATGTTTTGATATGTTACCTGTAACCTCTATAAATACTGGCTGACTGGAAGATGCAGTTAGTATCTTAGGAATGGAGTGTATTTTAGTTCAAGGAAATAAGCATTCGTCTGGTTTTTAGGGCCAAGTGTGAGTGACCGATAAAATACAGATTTTTTATGGCCAATATTTTGTAAATTATAAGGAATACAATAGTATAATTTGGGAATATAGTTAGCTATAGTGGGTACTCTGGGCCACCAAAAATTCAGGCCTCTAGATTTATCCACTTTCTGTTTTTCTTTTTGCATGTAAATTCAAGCAGACTGCCAAAAGACCCAGTGTTGTTGAATGTGTTCATTGCCTGGTTATCTAAATCCATAGGTTAGGGGACATGAGGCATAGTTAGGCAGTAGTTAGATGAGGATTGAACTCAAAGCCATTCATTCTGGTGGGCACTCATTTGAGACCAATGAATAAAGAATTCTGAGTGATGTCCTAAAGACTTAAAAAGTAGTAGTACTGCAGGGTGTGGTGATGTAGAAGGTTGTTTGAATCTCATCAGATTGTTCAAAATTTTCATTTGGTATGCTATTATTTGCTTTGAAAGTATTTTTTCTATTTCTTCATAGCATTAATTAATATAATGCAATAACATTTCATTTATCTTCATAGTGTCCTGTATTATTGTTTTACCTACTGGAATCATTGTGCAAGTGACTCCAATTACTTTTATTCATTTGCCAGAATACTGAAACATTTCACGTTGGTAATCTAGTGGTTAATATCTAGGCTAAAGACAAAATAACCTACACAAGTTGCCATCCTAAATGCTACATCCAGAAGGATCAGAGGTAGCACACCCAAATTTATTTGGGAGAAATCATGCTGTACATTATCAACAATTGAAAATACACTGCCATGTAAAGTGAGGAAGATAATGAAACCAGTGTTGAATGTTGCTGGCTAATCCTTGAGGGGTTCATCATTAATTTGCTGAGTACAGGCTTGGCAAACCTGAGGTCCTGAGCTGGGGAATGGTAAGTGCCACCAGTCTTCTAGACATTGTAACCTCTGGGCATGCTTCAGCAACCACCGTGTGTCATGGCGGTGGAACATTGTGTACCAGTGAATGGGGATATTGGCTTGACTGCCCAGGTTGTGAGAAAGGAAATACCTCTATTTAAAAAAACCTCAATCTTAAGGTGTGCTACATGCTGATGGGATGCATGGCTATTCAGGTGGAACATTCGTTAGCGAGCAGCCTCTGAGAATAGTGCCACACCTCAGTTGTATAAGGCTCACCTAGGCATGAGGAGCTCTCTTTAGGTGGACATTTAGTTCCCTAGCTGCTTGTGGGACCAAGAGGGATCCTTTGAGAAATTTTAAACCACCTGGTGGGATGGGTGTACCACTGAGGGTAACAACATCCAATCACATAAGAGAGCTGGGGTAACCAGTCCTCCGGGTTCGTTGAAAAAATTCAATCTATCGTAATGGAGCACATGCTGCTCCACAGAATGTGTTATTAATTATTAAAAGGAACGAGTTAACCTTTGAAAAGGTTTCGCCATTTTATATCCAGAAGGGGTTTGGAGGGAATTGTTGGCCATTTAAAATCCATCAAACGGCTGTGCAATGGGACGTTACTGATTGAGACATCAGGTTCCCAGCAGGTAACTAATCTGCAGACAGCAAAATTCCTCAGTCAATTTGCAATTGAGACTGAGTTGCACTCCACCTTAAACTACAGCAAAGGTGTCGTGACATAAAGGGATCTAGTAGATATCCCCCAAGAGGAACCGAAAAGTGAGTGAGCTTGTGAGGGCATTGTGGATGTGCAAAGTATTGCAAAAAGTGTGGATTGGTGGTTTTGTCAAATCTGATTCCTTTATCCTGACCTTTAACAGCCCAACCCTGCCAGAACATGTCAAGGGAGACTTCCTGCACCTGAAAGTCAGACCATAGTTCCCAAATCCAATGCACTATTTTAAATACCAGCACTAAGGGCATACCACTTTGGGTTTGTAATGTATTTAGCCAGGAGGGTCCCGTTTGTTTGAATAACTGAAGTATATGATACCATAGTTGGTCATGGTATTTTATCCTAATATTCCAGATTTATAATGTATAAGCATCTTATGGCACTTCTGTCAAGTCTCATTATAATTTGCATTACTAGGGTCTTCTAACAAACTAAATTAATTAATTATTGAAAGTCGTAACAACAACGTAAACATATATTAACACTGCACTAATTGTTGTTTACTTACGATCTTTTGTATTATTTCATTTTGATATGGAAATATTTTTATTACATCTGTCATACTTTTATGTAGCTTTTTGTAAAGCAGGATTCATTAATGTTAATTGAGCAAATTGTTAAATATTTAAATGTTGTACTTCTGTGTTCTAGAAGGTTCTAGAAATACTATTACGTATATACACGCAAATTGGCCTGAACACATTCAATATGAAGTCAGTAATGGAGTAGTAACAACTTAGTCTTGAGTTAGTATGGAAGTGTGTTCTGAACCAGTCTTACTTTTGCATTACTTTTGTGCTTTACCAAGAATGGATAAGTAAATATATGTAAATATGAAGCGTGTCACATTGACGGTTAATTCCATGACTTGGAAGAACCCGATGTCCTATTATTTTGTGATATATTATTGGCAGGCAAGCTACAAGATCTTAGAGACCACTGAACATCTACAACAGGTGATGTATAGAAAAATGTGGCTTTAATGTATGCCAAGAAGAAAGAAAAGCGCCACTGGTTGTATGGGTGAGACAATGTGTTGCAAATGTGGTAAGACTGCCCATGACGGCCAAGTGGGTCATCTGCTCTGGGGACCACCCTGTCTGAAGTAGGGACTGTACAGTGTATCTTGAAGAGAAAAAGGCCTAGGAAATAGACGTCAAGCTGCATCTCATATGCTGAAGCTAAAAAATCTTCATGGCTATGCAACCACCTGTATTTTAAGCCTGTTTCTCATCAGTCCTCCAAAAACCAGTCACTAAAGTTGAGGCCTCTACTCAGATGAAGGTTGTTAGTGTTAGCATCAACACCTGCACTTGCGAGTGTACCTGTTAGGCAGTGGTAGCTTCAGTGCCTACAGCACCATTGACATCCGACAAAGCTATGGGTACCACTATTGTGGAACCCCTGGTTCCTTCCATAGTAGAGGCTGCCAAATACCTACACTGGCCACTACTACTTTTACTGTCTCAACTGCTAAGCCATCTAAGGCCAAAAAATATACTGATCAGTTGCAAACAAAGGTGAAATGTGATAGTAAGTCTTCAGTACCTGTCACTGTTGTTGTATCAGATGCTTCTTCAGATTCCACTACAGAGCTCATGGAGTTGGAAATCGATATGGGGCAACCATGTTGCTCCCAGATTGAACTACCACTGGGGTCAACATCTCACCCAAACACTGAACCTACACCATGTTCAGTGTCTCCAGTTAAGAAGAAAGAGAGTCAAGATCAAACTTCTGCAGTGGAACTTGCAGGGTTACTGGATGCATGTGAGCTACGTTCACTGACTTGGGGTCAGCTGATCTGTATATGTCTACAAGAGACAAATTTTAAATCCTCAGACAAACCTGAGCTATGTGGCTATATTCTTCTTAAGGACAACATTGGCGGGGAGAGCTAGAGGCAGAGTGGCTATTTTTACTAGTACAGCCTATTACTCAGAGCCCCTCACTATCACCACACATTTACAAACCGTTGCAGTATCTGTGTATGTGTATCACCGTTTGACAGTGTGCTCCCTATATCTGCCCCCTCAAGACACATTTGATATAAAAACCCTGGAAAACCTGATTACACAGCTCCCCCAACCATACATCCTTTGTGGTGATTTTAATGCACAAAATATGCTTCGGGGCTCTGCCAGTACCTGCCCCAGGGGTCGAGCAACTGAGAGGCTTCTCTTGTTGTCAAGCACCACTTATTAAACACAGGACAGTCCACACACTTTTGTACTGCAACAGGGTCATTCTGTGCCATAGATCTTTCACTTTGCTTCCCAGCCCTCACTGACAGTACTCACTGGGAAGTAGTTGATGATCTGCATGGCAGTGACCACTTCCCCATCTGGATTCACCTGTCAGATAGAGTAGAGCCAGAATTCGGACCACCTAAATTGGTGATCAGTAAAGCTGACTTGACACTGTTCAGCCAACTCGCTGAGCTGGAAACATGTGACAGTGTCCAGAAATGGGTGGAATGTATCACTGAAAAGATCCATACTGGTGCCAAAGCAACTGTGCTGCTGTCATTAGGACAACCGCAATGGAAGCCTGTCCCTTGGTGGGCTGCAGTTTGTTGCCCTGCAATTAGGGCCAGGTGTGCAGCTCCGCTTCTGTTTGACCAAGCCAACTGCGGACAACCTTGCAGCCTTTTGGATGGTGAGGTCAAAACGTCACCAAATAATGAGAGAGAGAGAGAGAGAGAGAGAGAGAGAGAGAGAGAGAGAGAGAGAGAGAGAGAGAGATCTTGGCAAAAATTTCTCATTACCATTACCTGTTACACAGTATGGGAGACAACGAGGATTTCTGGGAAAGAAGGGATGTGTCCAGTGGCTGCTGTAATAGGAATGACATTCCCCACACCAGCCCACAAAACATTGCCCAGACCATGGCTATCTATTTTACCCATGTTACAGCCATTGCCGGTAAGGATCCAGTATTCAAACGCCAAAGGGTGGTTAGTGAGAGGGGCAATTTGTACTTCAGGTCCACTGGTCATCAGGATTATAACTGCCCTTTCACACTCTGGGAGCTGGATTCTACATTGTGTGGCATGTGATACATCCCATGGCAATGACAGAATCAACTACAGTATGCTGTGGCACCTAACACAGCAAAATAAACCCTCCTCAGCCTTTTTAATGCCGTTTGGTCATCAGGTCACTTTCCTGACTCATGGAGAGAGGCAATTTTAATCCCCCCCTTTTATAACTCAGTAAAAATCACACATTCCCAAGCAGTTATCACAGTGTTGCCCTCACTAGCTGCATGAGAAAGACCTTAGAGTGCATGGTCAGCTGCTGCCTTGTCTGGATGTTGGAATCCAGGCAGATCCTTAGTAGCTTCCAGTGTGGGTTCAGGCAATATTGATTAATCTTCTCTAACCTGGTTTGTCTGGAGGCGGCTATACAACAGGCTTTCCTATGCCATTACCACCATATGGGTGTATTTTTTGATATCGAGAAGGTGTATGATACTACTTGGAGGCATCTTATACTCTGGCAGCTTTGCAAATGGGGATTTCAGGGTTTTCTTTCCATATTCATCCAGTCATTCTTTTCTTCACATTATTTTAGATATCAAGTTGGTAGTGTGTTATCTGACAACTTTGAGCAGTGTTGTGTCTTAAGTGCGATGTTGTTTGCTATAGACATTAACAGTATTACTTCTTATATTCACAGAATATATGACATTAACTGCAAATGGGCAAAGCTGAAAATGTGTACCCAGCCAGGATTCAAATCCATGTTTCTTGCCTTCTAGGCTGTTGCAGTTAAAATGAAATCCTGTAAGAGTAAGGGCCCTTACTCTTATGGGGTTTAGTTTCAAAACTAAGGGCTTGAGTATGTGGGCAGGGTAAAGCTGGGAATTTGTATCTGATGGGAAGTATGTTTAGGTAGTCCTTGCAGGTGTGGTAATCACTGTGTCCCCAGTGGTGTAGAGGTTAGCACGTTGGACACACATTTTCAACTTTGCCCATTCTCAGTTGATGTCATATATTCTGTGAATATGAGAGAATGACAACTGCAGGATCAGAAGTGACCTCTGTTGTTTTGGAACAGATGCAACATGCACAAATATTACTTCTGTTGTGTAAAGTCCTGTCTAGTGTTCACTACTTGTTGATGACTTCTGTCTTCTGTTCTTCCTCCAGCCTTGCAACAACAACTCATCAGTTGCAGCAAACTCAAACTGCTGGACGAATGGGTGAAGAAGACCGGTTTTAAATTTCCAACTGAAGTTGGGCATGTTCTTTTTAACCATTCTCGTTCTGTGATTAACTTTCCTGAACTGCAGATAAGGGACACTGTTCTCAATTTTAAAGACACTTTGTGTTTTCTGGGTCTCACATCTGACTCTAAACTTACCTGGTTGCTGCATCTTAAAGACTTGAAGAGATGGTGCCTCAAAGCACTCGGTATTTTAAAGTGTCTTAGTCACACTTCATAGGGAGCTGAAAAGACTCGTCTGCTCGAGTTTGAGTGTCTTTGTATGATCCTGACTTGATTATGGCTGCACAGTGTATGGGTCTGCACGACCTTTTATCTTAAAATGCTGGATGTGGTGCACCATGAAGGGATTTGGTTGGCTACTGTGGCATTTCGTACCAGCCTTACACCAAGCCTTTGTGCCACGGCTGCTGAGCCACCGCTCCATGTACGGTGACAGCTCCTCATGTTGATGTTGTTGTTCTTGTTGTTGTTGTTGTTATGGTCTTCAGTCCGGAGACTGGTTTGATGCAGCTCTCCACCCTACTCTATCCTGAGCAAGCCTTTTCATCTCCTCATAGGAACGGCAACCCACATCCACTTGAATCTGCTTACTATACGCGTCTCTTGGTCTCCCTCTGCGATTTTTACCCCACACACTTCCCTCCAATGCTAAATTTATGATTCCCCGATGTCTAAGAATGTGTCCTACCAAGTGATCCCTTCTTTTAGTCAGGGTATGCCAAAAATTTCTTTTCTCACCAATTCTGTTCAGTACCTCTTCATTAGTTATGCGATCTACCCACCTAATCTTCAGCATTCTTCTGTAGCACCACATTTCAAAAGCCTCTATTCTCTTCCTGTCCGCACTGATTATCGTCCGTGTTTCACTCCCGCAAAAGGCAACATTCCACACAAATGCCTTCAGAAAAGACTTCCTTACCCTTAAATTAATATTAGATGTTCGCAAATTTCTCTTTTTCAAAAATATCCTCTGTACTGAGACCATCGCATGTTATTTACTACCCAAGTAACAAAACTCATCTACCACTTTCATTGTTTCGTTACCTAATCTAATTCCTTCAGAATCGCCTGATTTTCTAAGACCGCATTCCATTATTTTTGTTTTGCTCTTGTTGATGTTCATTTTATATGCTCTCTTCAACACGCTGTCCATTCCATTCAACTGCTCTTCCAGGTCCTTTGCTGTCTCTGACAGAATTACAATGTCATCAGCAAAATGCAATGTTTTTACTACTTCCCCCTGAACTTTAATCCCTTTTCCAAATTTTTCCTTGCTTTCCTTCACCGCTTGCTCGATGTACAAATTGAATAACATCGGAGAAAGGCTACAACCCTGTCTTACTCCCTTCCCAACTGATGCTTCCCTTTCATGCCCTTCGAGTCTAATAACTGCGGTCTGGCATTTGTACAAGTTGTAAATAACTCTCCTTTCCCTATATTTTACCCCTGCTGACTTCAGAATTTGAAAGTGTGTATTCCAGTCAACATTGTCAAAAGCTTTCTCCAAATCTACAAAAGCTAAAAATGTAGGTTTGTGTTTCCTTAATCTATCTTCTAAGATAAAACGTAAAGTGAGTATTGCCTCCCGGGTTCCTACGTTCCTCCTGAATCCAAACTGATCTTCCCCGAGGTCAGCTTCTACCAGCTTTTCCATTCTCCTGTAGATAATTCATGTTAAAATTTTGCATCCATGACTTATCAAACTGATGGTTCTGTAATTTTCACACCTGTCTGTGCCTGATATCTTTGGAATGGGGATCATTACATTTTTTTTCAAGTCTGAGGGCATTTCGCCTGTCTCATACATCCTACACACCAGTTCAAATAGTCTTGTCATGGCTGGCTCTCCCAGAGACTATAGTAGCTCTGAGGGTATGTCATCTACTCCTGGGGCCTTGTTCCGACCTAGGTCTTTCAAGGCTCTATCAAATTCATCTCTCAGTATAGTATCTCCTATTTCCTCTTGATCTGCTTCCTCTTCCCTTCCTACAACATCGTTTCTAAGTTCATTTTCTTTGT
Source organism: Locusta migratoria (assembly GCA_026315105.1). NCBI lineage: Eukaryota > Metazoa > Arthropoda > Insecta > Orthoptera > Acrididae > Locusta > Locusta migratoria. Next base: position 503,533,448 of record CM048755.1, on the reverse strand, counting down.
AGAGTTGCTCTATGTACTCTTTCCACCTTTCAGCTTTCCCTTCTTTGCTGAGAACTGGTTTCCCATCTGAGTTATTGATATTAGTAGAGTTGCTTTTTTTGTCCCCAAATGTCTTTTTATTTTCCTGTAGGCGATATCTACTTTTCCCCTTGCTATACATTCTTCTACAGATTTGCATTTGGCTTCTAGCCACTCCTGCTTAGCCATTTTGCACTTCCTGTCAATCTTATTTTTTAGTCGTCTGTACTTCATTTTGCCTGTTTTTCAGTTTCAGCCTACAGTTCATGACCAACAAGTTACGGTCAGAGTCTATATATGCTCCTGGGTATGCCCTGCAGTTTATAACCTGGTTCCGGTACCTATGTCTTACCATTTTAAAATCTATCGGATACCTTCTGGTGTCTCCTGGTCTCTTCCATGTATACAACCTTCTTTTGTGATTCTTAAACCACTTGTTTGTTACTATTAAATCATGTTCTGTGCAAAATTCTACCAGGCAAATTCCTCTTTCATTCCTCCTGCCCAGTCCATATTCACCTATTATTTTTCCTTCTCTTCCTTTTCCTACTACAGAATTCCAGTCTCCCATCACAATTAAGTTTTCCTCTCCCTTAACTGTCTGAATAATTTCCTTTAACTCCTCATATATTTCTTCGATCTCCTCATCGGCAGAGCTAGTTGGCATATAAACCTGTACTACTGTGTTGGCTTCATAACTATCTTGACAGTGATAATGCGATCACTGTGCTGCTCATAGTAGTTTACCTGCATTCCTATTTTCTTTTTCATTATCAGTCCTACTCCTGTGATACCCCCAACTGATTTTGTATTTATAATCCTGTACTTACCTGACCAGAAATCCTGTTCATCCTGCCACCGAACTTCACTAATTCCCACTATATCTAACTTCAACTTATTGATTTCCCTTTTTAAATTTTCTAATTTTCCTACCCGATTAAGGGAGCTAACATTCCACGTTCCGATCCGTAGAATGCCAGTATTGTCTTTCCTGATGACAACATCCTCCTGAGTAGTCCCCGCCCGGAGATCCGAATGGGGGACTATTTTACCTCTGGAATATTTTACCCGAGAGGATGCCATCATCATATTTCCATACAGTAGAGCTGCATGTCCTCGGGAAAAGTAACGGCTGTACTTACCCCTTGCTTTGAGCCGTTCGCAGTAGCTGTGTGGCAAAGCCACATTAGCTGATGTTACAAGGCCAGCTCAGTCAATCATCCGGACTGTTGCCCCTATAACTACTGAAAAGGCTGCTGCCCCTCTTCAGGAACCACACGTTTGTCTGGCCTCTCCAGAGATACCCCTCCGCTGTGGTTGCACCTACGGTATGGCTATTTGCAGCGTTGAGGCACGCAAGCCACCTCACCTCAGCAATGTCTGTGGTTCATGGGGGTGGTGCAGGTGTGCAGGCATACCGTTGCTTGGCTGCCTATGGAAAGGCTTTTTCGTAATCGGGTTCGAGCAACAAGTCCTTTTAGGATTCATTCTAAGGACTGTTTTTTAGTTACGGTTGTGGCAGGTTTTAATGTTTTACATAGAGATTGGAGAAAATGTCCACCTTGGCTCCTCCAAAGGCCCAGATTCCTTTTAGATTTGACACATTTTAAGGACGATTGTACTTCTGATTTTACATTTCAATCTGTTTAACATTTTAGATGAGCATCAAGATTTTATGGTGGTCTAAATGGATGGGTCCAAAAAGGGGGACTCCCTACGCTGCTCCATAGTGTTCCCCAACACCACCATCAGGATTTGTCTCCCATCGGCATACTCTGTATTCTCAGCAGAGTTACATCTGATCCTGAGGGTAATGCAACAAATGCAGTGTCTTTGTGGAATAGTTTCTTCTGTGCGCCAACTCATTCAGTGCACTGCAATATTTACGAATTTTGTACCCAGCTGAGAACATAGTACAGCTCATACATGATAAATTGCACTCCCTCCAATGGTGGGCAAAGCAAATATCATTCTATTGGGTACGAGGACATGTCGGCATTCATGGCAATGAAATGGCTGATAGGGCTGCCAAGGAGGCCTGCAGAGGCTGTGATATCATAAAGTGTGGCATTTCCCTGCAGGATATCCTCTCTGGTGTGGCAGAAGTCTCTTCATTTGTGGCAGGCATCATGGCAGGCAGTGACAGGCCACAGCTAACCTCCTGTCAGTCATTGAGGCAGCATGAGGTAGCCTTGAAAAGTCTACAAATCGGTCACTGCACTTTGATGCGTGGCTTTTTACTCTGTTGAGAGGATCCTCCATTTTGTAATGCCAGTGGCATGCAAATCACTGTATACCAAGTTGTAGTTGAATGTATTTTATATAGTGCAGAGATGATGGCAGCGAATCTTGATGGTGCTCTGCCCTCTGTCTTAAGCTGATAACAAGTTGAGTGTGATTGTTTTAAAATTTTGTGATTTTTCTGAACTCTTGCCTAAGATTTTAGGCTGGAGACATTAAAGATTGGCTGGCCCATCCCATTTTTATCAGTCAACAGTCTCTTGTACACTGAAATTGCCTTAAGAGTACATTTACAACTGTATACTTCAGTGGTGTCACCTTACATTGCTGACACGCAGTACTGGTTGTTGTGATTGCTTTGTCCCCCATACCACTTGACTAGTTAGGATACTTACCTTCCTGTTGCCTGTTTTTCTTCATTGCCTCTGTTCTTGGGTCATACTAACCCTTGTAAGGGTGCTAAAGACCTAGCTGCCGTGTGCCCACATCATCCTCTCCATCCATCCATCCATGCTGGCTATGCTAAAGCAGCTGCATAGAGTACCAACAATGGGTACTAATTGTGAGCATGAGTGGAATCTGTCACCCCGACCCATAATACCATTCATGGGACAAGTATGGTTATGCATAAGGAAACAGTTCTACAGTCTATCACCACAGTGTCTCCAGACACTAAACAAATGATTGTGGAGGTGCCTGCTGAATCAGGATTGAAATAACATATTTTTCCTTGGGACTGAAATAACTTTGGATTCCCCCCCCCCCTTCCATCCCATGAACCCTGTTAGACTGTTGCCTTATGCATAGCCATTTCAGCTTGCGCATGATATTATGGTTTGGGGTAATGTAGGATACCACCCTCACATCACCCTAGTTTGCGTTGCTGGTATACTAACCTGCTGCATTCCGTGTCTGAAGTGTCAGATCTTATCACCCATAGCCTCTGAGCTTGCCAAATGCCACATGATAAACAGATAATTACAGCTACATGTGGCATGCAACATTCAAATGTTCAAATGTTTGTACAGCTTATGGGACTTAACTACGGGGTCATCAGTCCCTAAACTTACAAACTACTTATGAACTACTTACGAACTAGGATGGCACAAATATCCATGCCCGAGGGGGGGATTCGAACCCCCCGACCGTAGTGGCCATGCAGACCGTGACTGAAGCGCCTCAGTCCCCTCGGCCACTGCGGCCGGCTCATGCAACATTAAAGACTTCTTCATTGCCCAATGGTATGCATTGCTGCCTTGGCCAACCTGTTCTTCCTACCTGTTGCCTATTAAAAGCATAGTCAATGACTGCAGATTAACTGGCCTCAAATGTCATCCTCTCCTACACCATATCAACTTTCGCAATATTTGGAAGCGGCATGGACTGACATACCCCAACAAAACACCTGGAGCTTCTTTTATTAAGTGCTTAGGTTTGAAGCAACGTTTATATTCACCCTATAGGCAACGCTCATTACTGATATCATGAATCATGATGTTCTTTACTTCACATGGGGCTATTTTCACTCAAGTGAGTTTTGTAGTATGTGATCTCCCCAGATAAATTTTGTGGTGATATCTCCATTTCTTCTTGGTGCTGCATTTTGCCTGACAAATAGGGCACTTCAACTGACTGTGCAATGGTGTCAAGTATTTGCAGTATTTATCATTACAAGATGTGGGTGGTAATTGTTATATAAACATTTAAAATGTAAATCCTTGTTATGGCATAGAAAAATAAAGTAGCTGAAGATATATATTAAAGAATCGGTTATTAGTACCATCAAATGGAGATACTTTGACCAATATTTTCAGTTTAACTGTGATATCAGAACATGCAACATAATTTCCTGAAACTCAATATTGTATTTTAGGAGCTAGCCATCTAGTAAATGAATGATATACATAACTTTGTTTAAAACCATATACATCAAGTAAATTTTTTTGTCACTGGTCAAAATTCCACATGGTTGGGACTGTATTTTAACAAACAGCCAAAATTGATATTTGAGTTTAGCTTTGAGAAAAGTACTCTTTTTTTGTACTTTAAAGAGATAAAACTATTATTTTATATTATATCTTGCCCACATTTTCATTATCTTTTTCTGTTAAAATAAACTTATTTTCTTTGCTCGTACTGGTTACAAATGACTGCAGCTTGGAAGGAATGTGGCCTACATTTGGCATTTGGAAATCAGTCACGTGACATTCTTCACCCAAAACACTATTTTGCATACATCATCTTGCTTTTTTATTTGATGATCATCTTGGTATAACTCAAGTGTTGTCATTTAAAAGCAATGAAATACTGGAAATTATCACAAACTGTTCATTTTTAGCACAATGAAATTATAATCTGTCTAAAAATGCCACTTTAGCATTAACACCTACCATTGATGGTACAACAATTATGAATTACTCTCTCAGCTGTTCACCATAGTATAATTGACAGTGAATTACTTTGCGGTGTACAAACATATTAGATGGTGTTTCAAACCTTGCCGGGCATGTTGGCTCAGCATGCTCAGTCAGGGGGTTTCTTGGCAAGGTAGCTCATTGCACTCACTCAGAGGGTTTGACAACCTCTGTAACAAAAGAACTGAGTCAACAATGAAATGATATAGTTAAAATGGACCAAAGACTTCCAAGGATGGATCACACCAAAGAAACAATGAAAAGAGAGAAAGCAAGAGGGATCAACACCACCTATGGTGGTGGTGGTGGTGGTGGTGGTGGTGGTGGTGGTGGTGGTAGTAGTAATAGTAATAGTTTTAACAAATTGAAAACGTGGACTTCTTTTTGTATCTAGATTAAGTACTATAGTTACGTGGAATGCAGTATTAGCACACTTATTCCACTTCTTATTTTAGCTGTAAAAGAAAACATTGTCACAGTGTGAAATGGAATATGTCCTCTTTATTTTAGGGCCGTACAAAGAAACATGAACAAAGTCATATCTGAACTGCATAAAAGGTAATAAAATGTATGTTAAAAGCGTCCATAGCAATCGTGCCAGACAAACATTTTAGTAGACCCATTGAGTCTAATGGGTCATTTATAGCATGCGATTCCACCCATCAGATTTGACCCGTGACATCATAGCAGTGTGGTAGTTTTGAGGTGCATGTGTGTTTGTAGTAGGCAGGAGTAATAATGTGGTGGCTGAGTGAAAGACGATAGTTTGTTTACAAACAGAACAGATTATAGATCAATATTTTGTGTTCAAAAGTGATTTGTAGTTTCACTCTGTTGGTGAGGTATAGGTTATGTTAGAGACATATTTTTTTCACATGTGAGAGCCAAAGGCACAAATTTTTGGGCTGGCAGCTGTGATTGATGGTACATTCTGTTATCTGTAATTTACAGTGATAACTACAAATTATTTATTATCTACAATACAGAAGCATTAAGATATCCTGTATATGGGTTTTCCAATATGTTGTTGACGTCATGGGTCAAAGCAGACAGGTGGATTCACATCATAAAATATTGCCATTCTAATTTTCTTTTGACATATTCCATAAATTGTGAATAATAGCTTAGAAATTACATGGTAATGTTTAGCAATATATACACTTACCTTCCATTTCATTAAGGAGCTACAGTTGCCACTGAAATCTAGGACGTAGTTTATATATGAAACTGCCAATATCAGCATGTTGTTTAGACTATTCATTATTACAGTATTCTTCCAGTTTATGTGCATATGCTTATGAAGATCATTTTTCCATTGTTACATATTTCACGGCAGTTTCACAACACAAAACACACACATTTTAGAGGAAGCACTGATACATATGCACAACTCTAAATATTGCAGAACATAGCTCTATTTCATTAACATGAGTGCCCAAAACCCTTTTAGTAGCCGAAGTGTAAAAATAAAGCGGAGGAAGAGAAGAAGAAAAAGAAGAAGAACAAGAAATTGGTGAGTTTCGAAATATCATCCATGTGCATCACAACTGAACATGTTGCTCACTTCACCATGGGGACAATTACGAAACTGTTGCTTAATTCTTGTACTATTAATGGGAATTGTTAATAATAATATGGCATTTTTAGACATTAGATTATAATTTATGGTACTAAGAATGACATGTTTTTGTTAATTCTTCAGTGCGGCATTGGTTTGAAATGATAATGAATAAGTTATAATAAGATCATAAAATACAGAAAGCAAGATGGTGTATGCCACAATGAGTTCTGGGTGAGGAATGTCAGTTGACATCTCTGAACACAGGGTTCATGTAAAATCAAGTGGTGTCAGATCACCATTATTTTTTTTGCAAACATATCTGTAATGGTGCGAGTTATGAAAAAAAAAAAAATGAGGCAAGTTGTAGAGAATTTTCTCCTTTATAAATTCATATAGTCAGTTTTAATTTTCAACCTGTTAAAAGGCAACCACAAAGGCCAACTTTTAGTGTTACTACTGTAACCTAAAGTGGGTCAATACTTATCCGGTCAAAATATCCCCAACTAGAGTGTGAATTGATCAACATTTGATATGTAAATATAAATTTGTTTTCAAGATATTTTAACTACCTATTATGTAGCTTCAATGGAAGGTCCAGTAAGGAATGTTAATATGTAGATAGGGAACAACTCACTGTAAAGATGACCATTGAGCTGCCAATAGACTCAAATAACACACACACACACACACACACACACACACACACACACACACACACACACACACACATATTCTAAATTTTCAGCCCTGTGTGTGTGTGTGTGTGTGTGTGTGTGTGTGTGTGTGTGTGTGTGTGTGTGTGAACTGTGGGCAGTACCATCCACCTTGATCGCCAGTCTGTTCTATTTTACATAAGGAGCGAACGACCGCTCCCAAAGTGCAACCTCCCGCTGTGGGCCCTGTGGGGTGTAAATCTCAAACTGCCCCCTTGATGGCTGGGGGCCCTTCATCTACTGTGCCCCCCCCCTCCCCCAACACCTGTGGGAGCAATTCCCCTTACCACCACTGGGATGGTGGTCCCCACCCACTATCCCCCAACTGGAGAAGGAACAACCTTCTCTAGCTCCTCTCCTTTGAAAGGGGTCCCTCAGGACGCTTCCTTCCAAGGCTTCTAAGAGTGCCAAGGAGGACCCCAGCCAACAGCTGGTGGATCACAATGCTACTGGTCGCAGGGCTTCCCAGTCCTTATCGGGCTCTGAAGCCACTGCAGAGAAGCCTTCCCAGCCCTTGAATCCAAAGGCTCGGCAAGAGGCCAACAGGACCAAGAAAAAGAAGATAGATCCTCATGTGGTTTCAAATTCACAATCTCTTACATCCTCTACTTCAGAAGATGAGGTGGAGATCCACGCATCTGCAGAGGATCTTTCCCTCACCCGCTCACTAAAAACAATGGTTTCAGACTGTTGGCCCTGACATCTTGGCAAAAGGTGATCCATAAATTTAAATCCCTTTATCGCCTTTATCATGGCCTTTCAGCAAACAATGAAATTCTCAAGTGGAATTGTGGAGGCTTTTCACCCCATCTAGGTGAGTTACAACAATTATTGTGCCAATTCCTTGTAATCTGTTTAGCCCTCCAGGAAATTGGTTTCTTGCTGACCAGACCCGAGCCCTTCATGGCTATTGAGGCTACTATAGAATTTTGTCTGGCTACAACTGGTTGTCTGGTGGTGTTTGAATTTAAGTATTGGCCACTGTCCGCAGTGCTGCCGTGACTCTCCAAACAATTCTCAAAGCAGTAGCTGTTGGCATATGGTCAACTCAGGAACTCAGGACATATACCACAGGTTGTGGTAGGGACATACAGGCCTTTTTGGCAAAACATATCTACCTGTTGAACAATGGTGCCCCAATGCATTTTAGTGTGGTGTGTGGCACATACTCGGCCATCAACTTGTCTCTTTGTAGCCCCAGCTTTCTCCCACATGTTAAGTGGAGGGTCCATGATGACCTATGTGACAGCGACCATTTTGCCATTTTTGTCACTCCCACAGTCTCAACTAGCAGACCACCTGCCCTGATGGTCCCTCTGCCGAGCTGACTAGCCATCTTACACCTCATCTTCTGTGCTTACAGATCAGTTTCCTGTTGACAATGATGTTGCAGTTGGTGAGGTTACTGCAGCCATAATTTCCGCTGCTGAAGCCACCGTCCTGTGCATGCCTCAACCACTACGGCTTAAGTCCGTGCCGTAGTGGATGCCAGAGATTGCTGAGGCCATCAGAGATTGCTGGAGAGTGCTTCAGTGCCATCAGTGCCAGCCTTCCGCAGAGCATCTGATCACTTTTAAACTTCTCAAGGTCCAAGCCTGACAGCTGATTCTACAGAGCAAGCAGGACTCATGAGAGTTATGTTGCCACCATTGGTTCTTATGTCTTTCCCTCATGTGTGTGGTCTCAAGTTCAGCGCATTTATGAGTACCATGGTACTCTCTGTACCAACCCATCCACCATTGCTGAGCACATGGCGGAACACTATAAGTGCAGCTCTGCGATGGTAGCTTACGGTGCCATCTTTCGTGTCATAAAACCGCAAGTCAAGTGAAAGCCATTGTTGTTTTGCACACATTGCCAGGAGTCTTATAATGCTCCCTTTAGCAACTAGGAATTCCACAGTGCCCTCGCTGCATGCCCCAATAAATCGCCTGGGCCTGACCAAATTCATAGCCAGTTTCTCAGCCATCTGTCAGCGGAATCCAAATGTAAACTCATCTATGGGTCGACGATGTCTTCCCATCCCAGTGGCAGGATAGTGTCATTGTCCCGGTGATAAAACCAGGTGCCGATCTGCTGGCGCTCGATAATTACTACCCAATCAGCCTTACTAATGTTCTGAGGAGGCTGTTTGAACAGATGGTAAGTTGGCAACTCGTGTGGATCCTTGAACACTGGGGCCTCCTGGCTCCACAGCAGGGAGGCTTCTGTCAAGGCAACCTAGTGGCTCTGGAGTCTGCCATCCGTACTGCTTTTACTCAGCATGAGCACCTTCCAGAATGAAACTTTCACTCTGCAGCGGAGTGTGTGCTGATATGAAACTTCCTGGCAGATTAAAATTGTGTGCCGGAACCGGGACAAGTTTAAATTTACTTTACACATTTCATTTAACTGACACGTTCCACATCATTATGAAGTGTCGTATTCTTGATCTATGGAACAAGTATTAATCTAATCTATTAATCTAATCTAATCTACTCCCCATGAAATACCAGTGTCCCTCAAGTTAGTACTAGAATTTCCTACAATAATTTCAAGAATCATTTATTTGAATTTGAGAGTCAACATGTAGAATTTTTGTCCAGTATTAAATTTCTGATCTCCCTGAATTATCTATCAATCACTATAACAAATTTACACATGGAGTGACACTGTTCAGAAATCTTACATCATAAATTTTATAGGTCTCCAGTGTATTTTGTGCACATAGTGAAATATGTTACATGCATACCAGCATACTCGTCAACTGAATGCTGGTGAGGCCTCATGGTACCTTTACATACCCTACTGAGGAAGTGAGTGTCACATCTGCATCAGTCTCCATCCCATCAAACATCTTTCTGTATACATTTTCAGCTAAATGATGACTTCTGGCAATGACTAGTTGCATCAATAAAATTTCTGAAGATGTGTGAGTGAATAGCATATAAAATTCCGTTACACAAGTTCTTAATGGAGGCCATTTCTTCTCATAGCATAGACGGTAGTGCATATGAGTCCTACACCATTAGCTTCGGTCCATTCCCTTCTTATGGTACCAGTAGTTGTTTGATTTCTTCAGTTTGAGGGAATCAAATAAAGAACATGTCTAGCACCACCACCTCTGGATTAGTGCTTGAATTTACATGTTATGAACTTGTTGGTGAACCTCAAAGCCAAAATAAATTGAAAAAGGGCACATTTTAATTTAAAATATCTGACTTACATAAGCAGACAGAAGCATCATATCACTATTTGAAAAAAAAAAAAAAAAAAAAAAGGCTGGGATTCAAATCGAGGTCTTCTGCTCACCAGTCAGTTGCACTAACCACTATGCCACAATGGCACAGTGGCTTCACACAGTCTTGTAGATTTACCCAGGCATGCCTCCCTCCTCAGCTCAAATTTTCAGCACTGCCTCAGTCCATATGATGTTCCTTCTTAAACAGTATTACAGAGGGTCTCCATGCAGAAGTGGGAACAACACTTCCACAAAGGATGAGAGAGAGATCCTACTTGCAGCCCAAGAATAGATATCTTCCTTCCATGGAGATATTTTTCATATCAAACTTCTATGATGTATATACGCAGCCTAAAGCATCATGTAAAAAAATTAATGTAGGCAGGGATTCAAACCATGTCTCATGCAGAAATTATAATTTTGACTAATGTGGGATGTGTTTGAGGGTAAATCTGTGCAGTTGTGTGAAGCCAATGTGCCAGTGTGGTGTAGTGGTTAATGCAATGACTTGGTGAGCAGTAGACCTTGGGTTCAAATCCCACCCATAATATAAATTTTCATTTGATGCATATATAAATCATATGAAATTGAGATGACATAGCATTGAAGTTAGCCAACTGGAACACCACAGGTGCCATAGGTAGTATTACTTTTCTGTCTTGGCTACACTGAAGAAGCCAACTTACAGCATTGGCAATCATAAAGATCAAATATGAAATGTGAAGGTTTTAAGGAGAAGGTGCAATATCTTTTACCGAGATTTGAAGAACTAATGATTAGGAAGCAAGCTCATACACCCCCCCCCCCAACTGATTTTCTTGCAAGGATTAATAACATAAAAAGTAGAGTAAAATGATTTATATTAATAATAAATAAATACTCTTATTCATTTTGTTTCAAACTTCCTTAGCCCCATTATGACTCAGTTATGTGTGAAAGTCACAGGTGTTAATGTTCAATTCAAGAGTGCCATGAAATATATGGTGTGTTAAAACCACTGAGCTATAGTTGTAAAGTTTATACTATGACTGGACATTATAAAAATGATATTAATTTAAAGATAAGATTTTTTCTTTAAAACATTACATAGTTGAACATGTATTAAAACTGTTGTATAACCTAAGTTGCTGCAATGTATGACAGTATGTAGAGGTTCTTGAAAGTGAGGGAATAACTTGTCAGACAGACATGCTTATGGTTAGAAAATCTTTAAAGTTTGTAGAAAGAATGTGAGGATGAAGTTCAATCTTTTCCTTTAATTAAAAAACCAATCTAAGAAACTGACACCAGTTTTGAAATTTCACAAATGGACAGTATTATTGATACAATATCAATATTTTTGTATTGATACCCACAACTGGCAAAAAAATTAAAACAGCAAGAAACAGGATAATGAGAATATGCAGATGAACTGTAGATTAATTTTTTTTCTTGTATTAATGAAATTCTTAAACATCTTTGTTGCTATTTTCCTAGAGGCAATATTAAAATAATAATAGTTGTCTTATAAATGAAAGTTACACTCCTGGCCATTAAAATTGCTACACCACAACAATGACATGCTACAGACATGAAATTTAACTGACAGGAAGAAGATGCTGTGATATGCAAATGATTAGATTTTCAGAGCTTTCATACAAGGTTGGTGCCAGTGGCGACACCTACAACGTGCTGGCATGAGGTAAGTTTCCAACTGATTTCTCATACAAAAACAGCAGTTGCCCAGTGTTGCCTGGTGAAACGTTGTTGTGTTGCAACATGTGAGGAGGAGAAAAGCATACCATTATGTTTCCAACTTTGATAAAGGTCAGACTGAAGCATATCACAATTGCAGTTTATCATTTCACGACATTGCTGCTCATGTTGCTTGTGAGCCAATGACTGTTAGCAGAATATGGAATCGGTGAGTTCAGGAGGGCAATGCAGAATGCTGTGCTGGATACAAATGGCCTCGTATCACTAGCAGTTGAGATGACAGGAATCTTATCTGCATGTCTGTAATAGATCATGGAGCAACATCTCGATCCACGAGTCAACAGATGGGGGCATTTGCAAGATGACAACCATCTGCATGAACAGTTAAGACAATGTTTGCAGCAGCATGGACTATCAGCTCAGAGACCATGGCTGTGGTTACCCTTCACACTGCATCACAGACAGGAGTGCCCGTGATGGTTTATGCAACGTCGAACCTGGGTGCACGAATGGCAAAACATTATTTTTTTGGTGAATCCAGGTTCTGTTTACAGCATCATGATGGTCGCATCCGTGTTTGGCGACATCACAGTGAAAGCACATATTAAGCGTGTATTCTTCATCGCCATACTGGCGTATCACCCAGTGTGATGTTATGGGATGCCATTGGTTACATGCCTCATGGCCTAAAGAACACTCGTCAAACATGGCAGAGGTTCATAGACACTGTACTCAATGGTCTTCCATACTGGCACATATACAATGAGAGGCAAAAAGATTGTCCCTCCTGAATAAGTCAAAGAACAGAGCATTGCCCTCAGAAGTGTCAGTGTTCCCAATTCAACCAATCTGTTGAGCTTCAGCTTGGTGTTTACATCATCAAATACACTGCCCAAAACAATTTGGGGATTAGGTGAGATACCACACACAATACAATGGAACTTTAATTTTATGTTTTTCATGATTTTATGCCTTAAATTTAAAGCCCCTATGAAAAACCTGTAAGAATAATGTTAAAAATTCCCCGATTTTGTTCCTTTCTAGTAATTTTAACCTTAATTCTACGTTCTTATTCAATGTCTTGCTTTACTTTACTTTTTTTTCCAGACTAACATTTGATATGACTAAATGTATTATAAGTGACACAAAAGGAAGACAATTCACTCTGCCTTTTGTGACAGAGTTAAAGGGTATGTAAAAATCCATGGTATTCATGTAGCGCGACTGTTATGCACACAAGGGGTCACAGCAGAATACTTTCTAAACATCATGTTTCATTTCATTGAATCATTTGCTTAATTGCAGTAGGCCAAAAAGGAGTAACTGGCAATAATTCATTGGTGAGAAAGTCATATCATGAAATGAGAAAATTAAAAGTTATGAATTTAATACTGGCTACACAATAAATCTTACCTTCCTTCCCTAGCACAGACATGTAGATTTGTAGAAGCTATTCTTGTATACTAAATCAGTTTCAATGCCCCCTGTTCCCCTTGGTTGACTTAGACTGGCAGGAGACACTCCCATGTTTTTTGTTGGCCAAATCTGTCTGTTGTACAGCTGAATATGAGTCGGCCAAATGTGACTGATTGTCCGAGTGTGTGTGGGATTTTCTTCTGTGTTTCTGTGATCATTGTCCCACCTGTGGCCCACATCAGTACCCATTTCGTGTCGTCGCACTGCTGCTGCCGCCACCTCCAGGACTGCTGCTGCCTCTCTTCCCGGATCACTGGGAGGCACATTTGCTGCTGCTGCTGCTGCTGCTGCTGCTTCTACACACTTTCATTGTGTTGTCCCTGCCCTCCACTACTGTCTCCCCCTCTGTTATATTCACCACCCCTCCACTGTCCCCACCACCCTCTCCTGGAGTACCTGATACCCCCCCCCCCCTCTCATTCCTGCCAAAGTTCCTTCCCTCCTCAACCTCATCACCCCCTCAACAATTGCCCTACTCTCTGCCCCCACACAGGCTGCCATCCTTGTCCCCCAGACACTTGCCTATCCTACCATCCCTCTCCTTAATTCCTGCCCCCCCCCCCCTACCCAACTCACTGACTCTTGTGGTGAGCCTGCCACGGCTTGTGCCCAGCAGACCACCAACTCCCCTCTCCCCTGCCTCTCGAAGTCACTGTTGTTTACATGCCTTCTCCCTCACAACCCCATCCCCATCTCCCAACCCCTACAAAAACTAAAAAAGAATAAACACTCCTCCACAAACACTGTCTCGTCCACCACCAAAAAGTCTCCAGAACCCCTTGGCACTGGCCCCCAGTCCCTATGAAGGCCATCCCCTTCCCCCCAGCCACCCTCTGCCCGCCCTAAGTCCCTTTCCTTGCTACCTCCCCAACCTCTCCCTCCCATTCCCTTCCTCTCCTCACTTTCATCCAAATTAATGCCAACCCCAAATTTAATACAGTGTAAATTCCTGAAATTCCTTTGAGAGTGGTCGTGATCATGTTTAGTGTTTTCTTTGTTCTTCTCTCTCTCTCTCTCTCTCTCTCTCTCTCTCTCTCTCTCTCTCTCTCTCTCTCTCTCTCACACACACACACACACACACACACACACACACACACACAGTATTTTTGTATTGTAAACATGAGTCCATTTACATGCATGTGCAGAGAAGGAAAATTTTTAGGAGAATAATTTTGAAAATAGTTAAAGGCAGCATTTTTGCAAAGCAGATAAACAGTTACCACTAATGTTCTTCCTGATTTTTACCAATGAAATGTGTGAAACGAGAATTTTTCTGTTAAAAATAATTTGTATCGCCACCAATGAAATGTTCATGGTATGCATGAAGTGGCATTGTTCTGGAAGTGTATGTTGTCCACATTTGAAACATGGTTGATTAGATCATATGCAAATCGTTCATGAAATTGATGTTAATTCCAAGAGTTTATACAGTGAAAAGAAGTGAAACTTGAACCCATTCAAAGTTTGTGAAAATGCATGGGTCGACTTGTTGCATCCATTATTACAGTTGTCATAGGTAGGAAACTACATCACAAAGGAATGGTGCATGACACCTGAAATTGACAGGCAGCTTCAATATGAGTGGGAAGTGCCCTGCAGAGATGAAAGTAACTGTACGTGAAGATGGAGCATGTGAAGCAAGCTTTGTGTCAACCTATGTTGGCCATGAGCAAGATCAGAGCTATCTTCTGCTGAGTCAGAAGGAACAGGAAACCTAAGCTACAGATATCACAATGGGACGTCCATATGACTATGTTATGGAAAATGTATGAACAAATTTGTAGGATTCAAACATGGACAGAAACCATTTGACAACCTGTTAGGACTTGTATAACATTGCAGTGAGCTTAACATCTCATCCAAGTCAGTCAGGCTTCAAAATGATGCAATCAATGTTGATTCTTGGGTAAAGGAAATGAATGAAAGTGACAATCCCTGTGTGTTTTATGAACCTAAAGAATTGACCAGTATTCATCAAGAATTAAGGAATGAAGATTTTGTTTTAGGTATACTGAACAGTGTACAATGAGGGATGTTAGCTAAATATGGGAAAGACTGTATCTGTATTTATTGAACCCACAAAATCAATGGTTACGAATTTGAAGTGTACTGAGTACTGGATGATCTCGGGCAAGATTTTGTGCTTTTCTAATTTCAAATAGGAAGGTTGTAGATGTATTAAGTATATTTTTAAAATTTGTCAAATCAAAGATTAGGCCAATTTGCCCCAATGTGTTCGTCTGATATGTAAGAATCATATTATGTGAACAGGGTAATGAAAGGTCCTGAGAAGTGGCTATATTGTACCTGGCATATGAATAAAGTGTGGAAAGCTAACAACATAAAGTAAATTGCACATCTACCAGTGTAGCCGCTTCCTGCATGTAGTGGACCTCCTGACCTGTTCAGTAGAACTCAGAACCCCACCACTCACTGGTGCAAGTCTAGGGATCTGCAGCCCACATGGTTGCAGAACTGTCTGAACCTCTGATTCAGACCCTCCACTCGGCTCTGATCAGTCCTGTCACCTATTCTGCAGACAGTGAGTTCTGCTTTCATCTTGCAAGCAAGACTGGCAGTCTTTACCACTTCAGATAGCCACTGAAACCCTGAGAGAAGCTCTTCAGATCTGAAGAGTCACACATCACTGGTACCGATGTGAGCCACTACCTGTAGTTGGTTGCAACCAGTACCCTTCATGACATCTGGAAGGACCCAGTATGCACACAGTGTGTATGTTGGCCTTTTTTTCCCTCTTCTTGGCAGCCATCTCTCTAAGGGAATCCATTACCCGCCTAACGTTGGAGCTCCCCACTACAAGCAAACCCACCCTCTGTGAAAACCCAGATCTTGCAGACTGCATGGTGACTCCAGGATGAGAAACACCAACTGGCTCAGGAACTTTGTCCTGAACAGATAGCATCTCAAACGTGTTTGCAACATGAAACAGGGAGGCCTCATGATTGGTGCCCTGGAATGTCTTACACTTCCTGCCACACACTGGAGTGACCTCCCATGCAACCCCAAGTGAAGGGTCTGCCTAATTGCAAGCAGTATCAGGGTGTGTCACTGTTACAGACCGATTGGTGGACTTGATGGGCATCCATTTGCTTCCCACAACTGACCAAAAAGATCGATGCCTGTCGACCGCAGCCTCAAGCTGTGCAACTGAGGTTAACACAGCTTGAAACTGGCAGCAAAGTGTCACCAGCTCAGACATCAACTGCACACAGCAGTCACTCTATTCATAATTACAATACCAAGAAAAACTAATGACTAGAAAGATGTGGTTTAGACTTGACACAGGTAAACAAAGATGGCTAGAGATGGTACTAATCCAATGAAAACAAAACAAATGAGTGTCCAGATTCAGACAGCAGAAAAATACACAAACGAGATGATTAACACCAAACTGAATCTAATATACATGCGAGAACAAAGACAGAAGACAGTCGCGATTCAAACGGCAGAATACACTAACTAGGTACTTAAAGCAAAGTGAGCAGAACATCAGGTATTTAACACAATTTTGTTTAAAAGAGATTATGATGTATCATAAAGTATTAGTGTTTTTCTGTTCAATCCTTTCTATTTGAAAATTCAGAGATGTAAGTTAAGCCTACAGCCAGTCTCCAGAGGAAGTAATGGTAGTAACACAGTACGGCAATAGATGTCATTATGTTCTTTGAAAACAGAACTTCAGAACCTTGCTTATATGCCATTCAGATTACACCATTTAGAGGAAGAATGAGGGGAAACACCAATAAACTGCAATTTCTCATTATGATGATTGATTGTGATCTGATAGTCAGGAGGTCAGGTCATATATTCAGTCAGCCTTGCCACAGAGATAGATATTGATGGTCCCCTTAGCCCTGTCAGAGCAAATGAAAGGTGTGTAAGGTATGTAATAATGAAGTTAATGGTAAATGCATAAATAGATTTCATACTAGTTTTAAACATAATATGACATCAATCATTATGCACATGCTTGTTTTTTGATTGCAGTATTCTATGTCTAAATTCTGAGTAATAATTTATTCCCAGTCTGGATTATGCAATGGCATGGACCAATTGGTAGCAAAAGTAGAGGACTTGATAGCTTCAACATGTAGAGTTCGACCATCAGTACAAGTATCATCAGCCTTCCCTGGCTACTACGGAGATAGCGGAATAGACCACCGATATTTCACTACAGGCCGGCCGCGGTGGCCAAGGGGACTGCGGCACGCCAGTCACGGTCTGCACGGCCACTACAGTCGGGGGTTCGAATCCCCCCTCGGGCATGGATATTTGTGCCGTCCTTAGTATTAGCTACTTCATAAGTAGTTTGTAAGTTTAGGGACTGATGACCCCATAGTTAAGTCCCATAAGCTCTACAAACAATTGTACATTTTTTTCACTACAGACTTCAGAATCGGCCTCCCATCAGCCATGTCAGACCAGATGACAGGTATGTGAGATATGCACTTCCCATTAACTGAAATACTACTACATAAGTGGTTTTCATACTGGTTTTACACAAAACTGACTTTCTTTCTCATGTAGTGCAGGAAAGCTGCACACATGTACAATCTATTGTCAGACCAGTTTAAGAAACACAGATTTTACATAATGTTTTTTCACTTCTCCCAGCTTTTGTACAAAATTGCATGTTTGGTGTCATTTAAAAATCTTAGAGGGATTAAAAACAAAAGGCCAGTGATTGTTAAATTATTCAGGACATTCAGGATTTTATTAGTGAAAGCATATTTAGTATCTTCTGCTTAACAGTATTTCTTCAAAGAAAACTGACATTATTTTACTACTTCCTCTTTTGAATATGTGCAGCTACTCTCGAGTATATTAATTTGTATGGAATCACAGTTGAATGTCAATCACATGAGGATAGGTGGCAACTAACTAACGATAAAGATGATTGTTGAACTACAGACAGTTCCACAAACACGCCTCTGCATTTCCATTTTCTGCTTCCCCACCCTATCCTCTTACTACATTAAAAGTTGCAACTCACATGCACACCTTTTGGAGCATTCATACTTTGCCAAGTAGGGTGCAGTGTTCTCTCTCTACCCCTGCCCAGCATCCTTCCCCCTTTCCCTCCACCACATGTCTGATTGATAGTGTAAAAGTGTGTGTGTGTGTGTGTGTGTGTGTGTGTGTGTGTGTGTGTGTGTGTTTTATGTGAAGACTGTGCATAAAAATTAAGTCTGTGAATAAATTGTTTAAATAATATGTAACAGGCAGAATGCATGTTATTAAAACAAACATATCATGGATATATGTTAGTTCTTAATATACAATGAGGAGATTAGATTATTTATTTGTCCAATTGATCAACATGGCATGCAGAATTGTACAGTAGATGTGGGATAAATCAGTTGTGTATACAAAGTTAGCAGAAGATAATTACATGTTGGTTACAATTTAGGAGAAAACAGTTAGCACAAAATATTACTGTTTAGAATTTAAGGGGAAAAACAGGTAGCACATGATAACTGCATTGTTATTTACAACATAAGGCTGAAACAATTCAAGAGAAAAACGTCCACTTACAATTTGGACAGTAGTGTGTACAGTTTGGTATTCTAGAGAATATGTATAACACATAGTAGGAACACAAAGTTGGGTATATTATTAAAATTTTGTATTGAGGAATTCCTTTATAGAGTAGAAACACTGGTATAAGATAAATGTTGTAAGTCTTGTTTCATTTCGGTTGGCTTTTTGAGTAATTTGATTTCTTGTGTAAGGTGATATTATATTTTGACATACTTCACGCTGTTTTTGTATAATTTTGTGTTGTGTGTTAGGACTTGCAACTGGTTTTATGTTACTCATATCAAGGGTCATTGTTTTTATGTAGTGAATGTAAGTGTTTAATTATAAAGTAGATTATGTTGAGTATGTACAAACATTGTAGGGGTAATATTTTATTTTGTTCAACAAGTGGCCAACAGTGCTCGTCTTTTTTTTTAAGAGAGTATTCTTACTGCTTGCTTCTGTATTTTAAATACACTGTTGGGTTCTGAGCTGTTACCCCCTAAAATCAGACCATAACTCATCATGGATTCAAATAAGGTATGGTTTACAAGCTTCATAGTGAGTGCAGAGATAGTATCTCTTATTGATTTTAGTAAGAAACAGAGTTTGCCGAGTTGCTTAGAGACCATGTCTGTATGTATTTTCCAACTAAGTGTGTCGCTGATACATATTTGAACGAATTTCGTGTCATCCTATTTTTAACATTGATTCTTCCAATCCGTACATCAGTTTGAGGGAGTTTTGTTTTGTTCAGTGTGAAAGCTGATGTAGATAGTTTTTTTGGCCATTAATAAGTAAGTTGTTAGTGTCAAATCAATCATGTAGATGAGAGGTATTTTCTTGTACTGTTTGTTCTAGTGTATCTTGGTCATTTGATATCGGTATATTTGTATCATCTGCATATAAGAATGTCTGTCTTGGAAATGTGTTCTGGAAGGTCATTTATAAAAAGTGTAAATAGGATAGGATCAAGAGTAGAGCCCTGTGGGACGCCATAGGTTGTACTGAGTAAATTGGACCTGTAAGATGCACCTTGCTTCCAGTTCCTAACTTCAACAAATTCTTCAATCATCCAGAACCAGTTTTGGGCCACTCCTCAAATTCCATATTGCTCAAGCTTTTTTTAGGATTATAGAATGGTTTACCATGTTGAATGCTTTTTAATGGTCTAAAAAGTGCCTATTGTTGGTTGTTTCTGGTCATTTAGACTTGAGTAGCTGCCAAGGAAATCATATAGGGCATAGACAGTGAACCTACATTTTTGGAAACCTCTGAAACATCAAAGTGCAAAGACAGTTATTTTTTATTATTTATTTATTTATTTATTTTTGTAAAAAAAAGTATAATAAATCCCATCCAGTAAATGACTTATTTGATGATATTGTAGATGTCTTTCAGAAAATTAAGAGATTATCAACAAACACACTTCCATTATGTTAAATGATAATGAATCACAGTATATACAAATCTGCACAATAAATGTTATAATACCATTAATAAATACACACGCTAAACAAACGTCTGTAGCTAAAGTGGAATATCATTAATTTTTGGTCTCGTGTACTGACGAGAGCTTGAATTGCAAAATGACAAATGTTTGTAAATTTATCGGACCAAACTATGTGGTCATCAGTCCATAGCCTACAAACTACTTAATCTAAAGTAAAGTAACCTAAGGAAAACACGCAGACCAATGCCCTAGGACGGATTCGAACCTCCAACGGCAAGCAACCACTCTCTCCACAGCGAGGCTCCTTAGACCACTTGGCTACTCCACCGTGGTGATTGAATTGCAGTGAAGACAGACAGTGTGCTGAAACATCTGAGTTAAAATACTTGTATGTCTTTGCAGTTACTGCAATTTTTTGCAATATACATATTATTAAATTAGCTTCCTATACATATTTTCATTCGCTGATTTTTGTAAGAGACATTATTTTAAGTCCAGTAAAGATGTCCCACCTCCACAGTCCAGTGGACAGCATGCTAGATTGCTATGTAGGGGGCCAAGGTTTGATTCCCAGTTGGGTTGGAGATTTTCTCCACTAGGGGACTGGGTGTTGTCATTCTCATCATGAATGACAAGCAAGTCGCCCATGTGGCATCACTTAGACTTGCACCAGGGAGTCCGAACACAATCCTAGCTGGGGTCTAATGGCCAACAGTGCCACACGAAATTGTCATCATCACCAGTAAAGATAAAATATTCATTGCAATAAAAGTGTTTCTGCAATCTAAGCCTGACAGTCAACCATTAAAACACAAATACCTATATATCTGACTTAAGCTCCTGCTCAGTAGATGAATTATTAGAGAGGAATTATTAGTTGAAATTTCATTTTAAAATTTTTTTAGGAGTGAATTATATCATATAAGGAAAGGTTTTATTGAACTTGTGTGTTGCACCTTTCAAAGGTTGATATTCATGACGTATATGATGATTGTTAATCCAGTCTGTAGTAATACATTCTTCTTTTTCACAGATATTATCAATAATAGCCTAACAGCCCTGCCACAGTAGAATCACCAGTTCCTATAGACAAGTGTTTTTCAACTTTTTTGAATATGCGACCCCCGCCCCTTACAAGTAAAAATATTTTGCTGACCCCCACCCCCCAAAGAAGGGGGAGTGGAGGGAGGGAAATAATAAAACTATGATACCTCAAAGGAAACAAATTCAGTCTTCTTTTAAATTGTTGGATGAAGTTGTTTTTGTACATTTTTCGGAATGGTAGTGAAAGGTGGTGGTTCTTTTTTACATTTTGTTTCTTAATTTTTTCGTCTCTCATATGCCTTATATCTTTTAATAACATGATAGGTGTTTATTGCATGTAATAATTTTATTATTCTTATTTTCTGATTTCTACATTCAGTAATGGGTTGGGATATATGTGCAAGTGTTGTCCATTAATTTCATAGTTTATTAGAGTACTTCAGTTATTCCATTTCTGTGGCTATTCATGGCAGTGGCAAGCAAGCTGTTTTGAGCTGTAGAAAGCTGTGACTAGAGTCAAGGCTGGTTTCACACACAGGGGGAGTAAAGAAATTTGGTGTTAAATGAGCTGGCCATTAGTTTTTTTTGAGGAAAGGTCTCAAAGCAGTACCAAAGTGAAGCCCTCTGTGCCATCCCGTGCTGTCAGTGGTGCATAGTGTGGAGCATGAGGCATTTTATCGACAGACAGGCAGCTACTTGGCCAAGTACAAGCAGCCAGTGTTGCTGGAGAACACAGTGCTCTTCAGAGATAGCGGATGAAGCCGGTTGGGCCAGTCAGCTAATTTCTTTAAGTTAGTGGTGACAGTAGGCCACACATTTTATGGTAAAGGATGACTCTCCACTGTCTCTGCATCCCAAACTGTCAGCAGAGGGTAGCTTGGTTTGACATGATAAATGTCAGGATGTTACACCTGCAGTTCCCTGCGTGGAGTGGGAGTCTGGCCCAGCTTGTGTTCGGCACCCACATTAATAAAAACTGATGCCAAGATGATGGCGAGATGGTTCTGCAGATTTTTTTGGGGAAAAAAAAGTCTGGGCTATGTGACTTCACATGACAAATTTGGTGTTGGAGGTGGAGCCTAGGGTGCACACTGCAGCTTGGTCTGTCTTTCGAAGGTTTTGCTTTAAGACAGGTCAAGTGATCCATCATCCAGCCAAGTGTTGTCATTGTACAGCCCATTAAAGGTTTGGTGAGACAGGCTTCGTAGGTGTGAAGGGCGTGGCCGCCAATAACTGGCATATGCAGCTTAGTGGTGTGGAAGAGACAAGTAGGAAAAACCGTTATGGACTGTTGTCGTAAAAGTCTGCTGTGGGAGATATCACAGAGTACGGTTCACTTAAAAGACTCTTGCGAGACATATCATCTTCTACAGTTCTCTTGGGGGGGGGGGGGGGGGGTCTCCTACGGAGGATGAAGTTATTTGATTTTACAGGCAGGATCCACAGCCTTCTAGCTCCAGTCTGCCAACATAGTGATCGTTGCTTCTTCTTCTTCTGCTGCTGCTGCTGCTGCTGCTGCTGCTGCTGCTGCAAGATCAATGTTGCTGTGTGTATATGGTAAAGTTAGCTATGCAACCCCTGTCTTATTAGGGGTCAATAACTCGGTTTAGTTTGGGATACAAATTGTTGTGTTTTCCCTATATTTTCTCCTGTCAAGATTGAGATAAATATTTATAAGGAAGTCCACTTTTCATTCACTTTCTTTGAATGGTAGGATCTCTGTAAATGTAGCCAGTCATTTATTTCATTTTGTATAATATTATCTTTCATTTTTGTAAAGTTCTATGACAGCTTAACTCATATTTTCATGTTACTGTATTGTGGCACTTGGTCACCTAATATTGTATGTGGTTAAGTTATACCTTTGAATTTCTTTTGAAATAAATCTGAATTTATTGCAGTTTAACAACCCAAATCACTATTTTGGAGGGAACTATGTTTGCTTATAACATCAAAGGAAAGAAAACAAAATCACTGTGAAAGATGTATGGCAAATGGAGCAACTAATTACTTCAGTAATGGGAACCTTCTCCATTAATAACATAATTTTGTGTTTATGATGAATTGCCTGAATGCCACTGGTCAGATATATCGAGATTAACTTTTCT
Source organism: Locusta migratoria (assembly GCA_026315105.1). Lineage (NCBI taxonomy): Eukaryota > Metazoa > Arthropoda > Insecta > Orthoptera > Acrididae > Locusta > Locusta migratoria. The sequence goes on along the minus strand of CM048755.1, from coordinate 503,509,964 downwards.
ATGTTTAGGAAAACGTAGTGGCAACCCAATTTATCATGACAACTTATCAGATAAATTGTAGAAAAAATACATTACATTGTTTTGCACACTAAATTATCAGATTAAATAAATCATGACTTTTGTTTTGTTTTGTTTTGTTTTGTTACAATTTGCATATCAAAGGAGATAGCCTGCAGCCATGTAGTAATGATGCAAATAACAAATACATTATAGTAGATATATGCTGTTTTTATGTGATTTCTGACAGGAAGATATATTTTGCTTAACAAGTGTTTTGCATTTCAGGCAAGACTAAAGACTCTGTAGCAAATTATGCTCTTAAAGAAAGATACCTCTGCTTATTGTATCATCATCATCTTTTATCTACCTATGGGTTCCTGAAAACTGTTTTCAGACCTTGCACTTATTCATCATTAACATGCTGAATTGTAAAACAATCTATGATCTATTCAATTCAAAATGAATATTACACAAGGAACTCCATAATTTTAAAATTAAGTAAACTTCACTTAGGCATATGTTTTTCTATTACTGACTTCCTAGTTATTTTATGGTGCAAGTACTTCCTTCGGTGACAGTGACCCCCGAGCAAGATTCTGCAACCCCCTGCTATCAGTCCCCCCACTGCTATAGATCATTAAATTGAAGAAATGGCAGGCTTGACTAATACTTAGATGTGTCACCGACCACGTCTACTAAGTTCTGTTGGAAAGTAGGTTGTTCTCAAATCTTGTGAGACCAATTGAGGAGCTTCCTGACTGAGAGCTGTGGTTAAGAAAACTCCCACTACTTGGGACAGTGGCATGTTGACCACATCCCAGTCCGTACTGCATCTCTTGATGCCTTTCAGCTGGCTGCAGTGGCAGAGCATTCTGTGGTGCGTCAGTCAGTCTGCACAACCATTATGGTCGGGGGTCCGAATCCCCCCTCGGGCCATGATATTTGTATTAGCTAATTCATAAGTAGTTCGTAAGTTTAGGGACTGATGACCCCCCATAGTTAAGTCCCATAAGCTCTACAAACCTTTGAACATTTGATTTTTGATGCCTTTCAGTGAAGACTGACAGTGTGGCCAGTTGGTTCCTGATGGACCTTTTGAGGCCTCTAACAATGGAGCTCCATTATTTTTTATTATAATGGAGTCATCTTCAGAATTGGGTACAGCCAGTTGCTTGTATGTACTGTTTTTAACTTAGTGGAAAACAACCTCATCTGTGGTGACAGTTTTCTCTTCTGGCTCATAGCTGTTTCTTTCATATCGCTGATTCTACATCTACATGGGATACTCTGCAAATCACATTCAAGTGCCTGGAAGAGGGTTCATCGAACCACCTGTATACTACTCATCTCCCATTTCACTCTTGAATAGGGCTTGGGGAAAAAAAAAACATCTGAATCTCTCTGTCTGAGGTCTGATTTCTTGTATTTTATTCTGCTAATCATTTCTACCTATGTAGGTGAGAGTCGACAATACATTTTCACATTCGTACGAGAATGTTGATGATAGGAGTTTCGAAAGTAGACCACACCACAGCAATAACCACCATTGTTGTAACGATTCCCATCCCAGGTCCTGTATAATTTCCATGACGCTGCCCCCCCCCTCCCCCTTATCGTGACACTACAAACCAAGCTGCCCTTCTATGGGCTCTTTCAATGTCCTCCGTCAAACCCACCTGATAAGGATCCCACACTGGGCAGCAATACTCCAAAAAAGAATGGACAAGCTTAGTGTATGCAGTCTCTTTAGTACTTCTGTTGCATCTTTTAAGCATTCTGCCAATAACACACAGTCTTTGGTTCTCCTTTCCTGTGACATTACCTATATGTTCTTTTCAGTTTGTCTGATGTGATAGTAATTCCTAGGTATTTAGTGGAGTTTACGGCCTTCCATTGATTTATCTTGTGAACAAAGTTTAACAGATTCCTTTTCATACACATGTGGACCACTTCTCATTATTTAGAGTCAATTGCCAAATTTTACACCATACTGGTATCTTGTTTAAATTGTTCTGCAGTTGGTTTTGATCTTCAGATGATTTTACCAGATGATAAATGAGTGTCATCTGCAAACAACCTAAGAGAGCTCCTCAGATTTTCACCTAAATCGTTTATGTAGATAAGGAACAGCAGAGGACCAATAACACTACCCTGTGGAACACCCGATATCACCTGTTTTAGTTGATGCCTTACCATCAGTTACTACAAACTCTGTCCTCTCTGACAGGAAATCCCCTATCCAGTCACACATCTGGGATGATATTCCATAACCACGCAATTTGATTAAAAGCCGTTTGTGAGGTACGATATCAAAAGCCTTTGGGAAATAAAGAAATACGGAATCAATTTGAGAACCCTTGTTGATAGCACTCATCATTTCATAAGAGCTAGTTATGTTTAGTATGAACAATATTTTCTAAATCCGTGTTGACCTTGAGTCAATAGATCATTCTGTTTGAGATAATTCATAATATTTGAATACAGGATATGTTCCAAAACCCTGCTGCAAATTGACATCAATGATATAATCCTGTGATTTAGTGGGTTATATCTACTGCCTTTCTTGAATATAGGTGTGATCCATGCAACTTTCCAATCTTTTGGTACACATCAATCTTTAAGCGAGCGGTTGTATATGGCTGTTAAGGAGCTATCACGTCAGCATAATCACATAGAAATATAGTGGACATACAGTCAGGACCAGAAGACTTGGTCTTGTTAAGTGATTTCAGTTGCTTCACTACTCTGATGATATCTACTTCTACATTACCCATTCAGGCCTCTGTTTTTAATTCGAAATCTGGAATATTTGTTTTGCCCTCTTTGGTGAATGAATTTCAAAAAGCTGTGTTTAGTAACTCTGCTTTTGTAGTGCTATCATTGGCAGGGTCACCACTTTTATCACACAATGAGGGTATTGTTTGTGTTTTGCCTGTAGTACATTTGACTTATGACCAAAATTTCTTTGGATTCTTAGTCAAATTTCAGGAAAGAGTTTAACTGTGAAAAATATTGTATGCATCTCACATTGAAGTCCTCGCTAAATTTCCAGCATCTGTGTTGGATCACCAATTTTGGGGATTTTGTGTTCATGTAAATTTTGCATCTCTCTCTCATTGTAATAATAATAACATGAATTTTTGCACAAGAATGGTAATACAAAAAAACTTTTCTAACAGTGTCCACACCTGTGTTTACCATAGGGGGATCACACCCTTCTTTTACTAATTTATTTGGTATAAAACTGTCAATTGCTATTGATACTACTTCTTTGAATTGCAGCCACATGTGGCCTACACTTAGGTTTAGGTTTTGGAATGAGGCGAAAATATCTTTCAAGAAGCAGTTTAGTGTATTTCTACACGCTTTTCTGAACAAATATACTTTTTGCCTATTTTTGTTAACTTTGGGACTTTCAATATTCAGCCTTGCTATGACAGCTGTGTTCACTAATGCCTGTATCCATTTTGATGCTCGTTATGAGCTCAGGATTATTTGTTGCTAAGAGATTAAGTGTGTTTTGACATCCATTTACAATTCTAGTTGGCTCATGAACTAATTGTTCAAAATAATTCTCGGAGAATGCGTTGAGTCCAATTTTGCATGATGTTTTATGGGTACCTACTGAATTGAACATATAATTTTTCCAACAGATTGAGGGTGAATTGAAATCACTACCTACTATTATTGTAAGAGTCGGGTATGTCTTTACCATTTGACACGTTTTCTTTCAACCTTTCTGCTATTGTATTTCCAGAGTTGAGAGGCCACTAAAAGGGACCAAGTATTAACTGCTTAAGATTTTCAGGTACAACTTCTACCCGTAATAGCTCACAGGAACTATCAACTTCAACTTCGCTACATGAAATACTACTTTTGATGGCGACAAACATGCCTCCACCTATTTTGTTTAATCTATCCTTTCTGAACATAGTTAGGTCCTTAGCAAAATCTTCAGCTGAAGTTATTTCCTGCTTGAGCCAACATGGGGTGCAATCCCCATGCACCCTTCTACACAGCCCATTTTGTTTTTCCCCAAAGCCCTCTATCCTAAAAAACCGCCCAGTCCACACCACACAGCCCCCGCTACCCGTGTAGCGGAATCCGATAACCCAACACTCTTTGGCTCAAGCTGAGGAATCTGCAGAACCTTCTGAGCCTCTGATTCAGACCCTGCACATGGCTATGTACCAGAGAACCACAGTCGGTTCTTTTGACGATGCTGCAGATGGTCAGCTCTGCCTTCATATTTTAAGCAAGACTGGCAGTCTTTACCACCTCAAATAGCTGCTCAGATCTGAAGAGAATCTCTTCTGACCCAAAACGACACACTTTGTTGGTACCAACATGAGCAACCACCTTGGCTGCACCCTGTCCCCTTCATTCCACATCTGGAATGACTCCCCCTAGTAGGTACACGGGGGGGGGGGGGGAGAGAGAGAGAGAGAGAGAGAGAGAGAGAGAGAGAGAGAGAGAGAGAGAGAGAGAGAGAGAGAGAGAGAGAGAGAGAGAGAGAGAGAAAGCATTTCTTCCCCTACTTACTGGCCAAATCCCTAAGGGGCCCCATTATCTGCCTAATGTTGGAGCTCCCTACTAGAAGCAATCCCACCCTCTGAGTTTTTCTGGATCTTGCTGACTGAGAGGTGACCACAGGACTTGTGACACCATCCAGCTCAGAAACACTGTCCATCTCCGACAGCACCTCAAACCTGTTTGTAAGATGAACCGGGGGGAGGCCTCGCAATCGGTCCCCCGGAATGTCTTACGCTATCCACCACGTGCCGAGGAGACCTCCCAATCCACCATGGATAGTGCGGCGACCTGCACACCTGCAGTGACTGGACTGTCCAAAGCCATGGGTCAATCAGTGGGCACATCAGACATACAGAGAGGCTGTTGGACGCCCACACTGACAGATGGCAAGAGCACCCATCCACAGCAGCCTCAAGCTTTGCAACTGCATACAACACTGTCTGAAGCTGGGAATGAACAGTCACCATCTCAGCCTGTATTTACAGACAACAGTCATAATCCCTAGCCATACTAAGCCCAAAGAACAATCTAAGTGTAACTGCAAGTACCTTTGAAACAATAATAAATGTCGGGGTTCACTAAATTGTTTACGTGAATGTGAATCTAAAGATGCGAGCACACAAAAGTTTAAGAAAAGGAAAAATGCAGGGAAAATATTGAAATACGTTGCTTCTGTTGAGAAGTAGGATTCACTCACAACAAGAGAAAGCTGGAGGAGCTGCTGTCTGCTGACATGTGAACTGACTGTAGTAAACAAACAGATGATTCACATGGTGGAATAATACACTAAACAGATATTTAATGCAAATATGAATCAGATATAAATGTGAGTACATGATAAATTTAATGAACTGAAGGGGAAGTGCACAGGCTTCAACTGTTCCTAAATTTGTCTTCCAAGGACAAAATAGTTTTTGGCTAACTGGAGTTCACTTTGTCATGCCACTGATAATACTGGAAGAAAAGTTGAAAAAGTTTGTTTTTCTTCCCACAATGACTTCAGAGCCTTCAAAACTTCAGCTAATATTGCCCCTCCCTCACTGTCAGCTCCAACATCAGGAGGTGCACTTGATACTCATGGACTGTGCAACAGATTGTCACTCACAGTTTCATTTCAGGAAAGAATGTCACATTGAAACTGCAGGTGGTCCAGAATGCGAAGGCTAGTTGATTATAGAGCACAACACTTTACTCTTAGAACACATTTGTTACTAACACAAGCGTACTCCTAGAACAGACTTACTCCTGCTTGGAGTACTCCACTGTTTATACATAGAAAGAATATTCTGGAACTTAAAAGTACATCAAATACTTGATGTATTCTAGAAATAGTACATACAAAGAAAAAATAGTTTTCTGCCTGTGGTAGGATTTGAACTGGGGACCACAAGCACAGCTATCTGTGATGCTAACCACTGCTTTGAACAAAAACAATACACATGTGCCACATTGGTTGATCTAACCAAGGCCATTGACACAATATCTCACAAAATTCTAATAAATAAACTGAAACATTATGGAGTAACAGAAGATTGGCATTACTTAAATCTTACTTGTCAAATAGAAAACAAATGGTCATAACTGACCTGAATAAAAAATCAGGCCTTCTGAATGTCATAAGGTATGCCTCAGGGATCGGTGCTCAGTCCATTTTTGTTCATTATCCATGTTAATGATTTACCTAATCTGCTCCCTTACAAATCAGTAATGTATGCAGATGATAACACGTTTCTCACCTCGCATGATGATGAAAATGTATTGGAGGAAATGAATAAATCAATGATGGAGAAAGCATTATCATGGTTTCAGGCAAATGAATTAATATTAAACACTAGCAAAACTGAGAAAATAGTTTCTCCCTAAAAGATGCAGCTAATGACACTGTCAAATTACTTGGTATCCACTTTGACACCAAATTGACCTGGAACTCACACACAGAAATCTTATGCACCAAAGTATCTCGAGTGTTGTACCTAATAAGAAAATTAAAAACCTGTGTTAGTGAAAAACAGAGCTACTTCTAGCATACTACACTTTTTTACACACACACACACACACACACACACACACACACACACACACATTAACTACGGTATAATAATGTGGGGTAACTCTGCTGGTGCCAAGAGTGTTTCCCTTTGGCAGAAAAAAGCTATCTGATGCATGTATGGTCTACGAGCTAACACTCCTTGCAAAATGTATTTCATTGAGAACAAAATAATGACTGTCCCAAGTCTATTCATATTTCACACACTTATGTATACGAAGATGAACTGGGATAAATATGATACCAGAGCGAATGTTCACTCTCATAAAACCAGGAATAGAAACACTTTGAATATCCCTAGGACTAGCCTAACAAAAATACAAAAAAAAACCTTTATTAACAAATTACCCAGTGCAATAAGGCAGTTGAAAACCAGTAGGTTCAGAAAAGTTATAGAATCATAGCTGAAAGAAAAGGCCTTCTACTCTGTAGAGGAATTTGAAAATAGTGACATAAGTGATATAGTATGTTCACCCGTAATGTAAATTTTGTTAGTTGGGTGAAATGATGAGATTTTTTCCTATTTTTATGTCTACTTAAGTTACACTAGATATTATCTGTAAGCTCACTAATGTAACGTAGATAGCTTCTCATACAAATATATTGCTCAGTACTGTAGATTGTTCAAGTGCATCATGACTTTATTCTCTAGCCTTGTGAAGCTTTGGACAGCTTTTCAAATCGAAGTGCCTAATAGATTGTTTATGTGAAAGGGAGGAAAATTTGTTTCTGTCTTTAGCATTATATTGAGTTGTTTTTATTGTATCACATTATTTGTACCTACTTGATTAGGATGTAAATTTATAATTTATATTCTTTGTTTCTTATGGAAATTCAATATTTACCATACCTCAACGTGAATAATATGTATATACATATAAATATAGATGAAGCCTTATGCAGCCTGAAAGCTGTCTCATGGGCTAATAATAAATAATAATTAGTACCACCCATGCTGTCAAAATACTCACGGCAATATGCTTACACACATTAAACTTTGAAGTAATCCATACAGGTACAGTAACCCTTGTGTATGTGTATTTTGCAGTCTGTGTATATTAATTTGTACTCACAACTGACTATTTTCTTTAACCAAGTTCATCTCTGAAGAATTTGTAGACGGTACTACCCAGCCACCATCTACTTCAGTAATGAGATCCTTTTCCAGTAATGAACTTGTTTTGTCTTTATGATGAATGCCATGAATTTTGCTTGTGACCTTTCCTTTAACATTCACTATAAGCCTGTCAAACAGCCTGGCTATACCCATCATAGTTGATCTTGAAGTGAGCCATATTTTGATAGGTCACTGTAAGTTTTTAGTTTCTGCAGTCCTTTCTGGAGATCTTCCTGAAACATAGGGGAGAGTGGGGCTAGTGTGGACAATTATGTTTCATGTTTTATCTTGAACATATTTAATGCAGGTTTTTAATATTAACTGTCTTAGTATTAAACAGAATCTACCCTAAAAGAATCAGTGAAGTAATTCTTTGTATCTTCAATATTCTGACCACCAAATAAAAAAACTAAGATGGCTGCAATCTGTTCACATGTACCCCGTGGTGTGGTAAGTGTGACCATTGTTTGAAATTTGATGGGGTTAAAGTGGACAGTTTGTTTTTTATATAAATAAGGCCATATTTTTCACAAAAAAGTTGTATTTACACCTTAATGAATGTTATACATATCAAAACTAACATAAAGAATTTTTTTGTTGGTTTTTCTTTAACAAATATGCACATTTCAAAATTGACATTGAACTGGAACATCCTTCCTTGTCTTTGGGTCTCAGTTGTTTTCGCAGAAGGCAAGAGACAACTAATGTCAGACCTCTCCACTACTGACTCGTCTGGGACAACAGGAAACACAAATCCAGAACCTTTTTTTTCTCAAAAATGAAACACTTCAGATTTCCCATCTGTACTCTTAACTTGGCCTACATAATATTTAAGTCTTCTTTGTGGCAAAACGAACCAAAACAAAATTACCAGACCTCAGTTCTTCATCATCTGTTAACTTTTGTAAGATTTGGCCTTCACCATCTTCTGTCTCACAGCATCCTTCATCCTCAGATTCCAGCACACTTGATGGAAGGCTTTCTGATTCAGTGTCTGTATCGTCATAGATTTTATTTTTTCCAGGTATCTTCAGTTCCCTCTTGTCCTGTAATAATGTTTTCTTTCAAGATGGTCTCGTTTTAGCCATTGCTGCTGCTTCCAGCTCATCTTTGACTGGGGTGCTTGTATAAACTGCTGATTTCTTTTGCATTGATTTTGCTTCTCGCCTCACAGCTTTTGGGAAGGGTTTACATTCTTCAAGAGTTGCTATTTCAGTTAGGGCTGTACCTGAAGTGGAAGGTGAAGCATCACACATAGTTGCAGGTTCTCCAAGTGAAGGTGTATCACAACTTCATGTAGAGGCTGCTGGCTGATCAGTTACCTCTGATGGACTAAAATCTTCTTCGTTATATGCCAATCTATTTAGTGGCCACAACCCAGCCGCCTTGAAGCCCAATGTGATATTTTTTTGTGTAAAGGAAAGTGGAAATGCTATTCCAGAAAACATAGCAATCTCTGAAATAGTGACTGGGCGACCAGGATGCATTCTCATCCAGCCAGCCATTGCTACTTTTAGGTATCCCTTAAATGGTCCAAACACTGTGATATCTAGTGGCTGCATCCTGTGGGAACAATGTGGTGGGAATGTCAGTAGACTGATTCCAGCGTCCCTTGCCGTATTGATAGAATCAATTCTGATGTGACTTGCATGGTTGTCCAAAAGAATGAGTAGACGATTATCTTTTGAACAACACATATGCCTTGCTACATGCTTCAAAACCTCGAGGAACAATTCACTTTCCATAATCCAGATTTTTTAGCCAATCCAATACTTCCATTTGGTGCACCATCCAGAAATTTGTCCTTCATATGGACTCGTGGCAAAATGAAAACTGGTGGTATGGCCATCCCTGAGGCTGAGCAGAAAGCACACATGGTGACATTTTTCCCCCTTTCTTGTGATGCTACCATTCCTATTTGCTTCTTGCCATGTTCCGCAATAACTTTAGGAGGCTCCATTGTGGTAGGAATGCCACACTCAACAAAGTCCATTATCCTGTTTGGAGTGAACTTAAATTTTTCCAAAATATGCAAAAGGTTGTCAAAGAAAAGGTTAATATTTACTTTATTAAATGCTGCATCCCTTGCCAAGCTTGTGTTTTCAGGTCTACGAAGGGATAGCTTCTTTTGCCTCTGCAACAATCCATACATCCAGTCCTTTCCTGCCATGTGATGTTCATCCCAGCTCCTTGGGTAGTTCTTTTTGTTTAGTTTCTTAGCATACATGTATGCCAGTCATGTCCTTTGTTATATGAGAGTCCATAATGTAAGTTAGAGGCCTTCATGAAGTACTGAGCCAATAATTCCTCTTCATTATTTGTATTTGGATTGTGTTGTATTGTGTCTGGATTTCTTCTTCGTCTGAATTTCCAGAATCACTTCCGTCAAATCGATCTGGAAAAAAGTAACTGGGTGCTGTATAACGAAATCAGAAAAAATGACAGAACAGGATTTTTTAACTTTACAAATATAACTTATTTGGCTAAGATAATTTGTATGTGAAAACAATAATATTGTGATAACTAGATGTTTGGAAACTTAAGTTGACAGATCTGAATGTTTTCAGCTCTATATTTCTTTCCTATAGCAATGTGTTTCTACAGCATAGACTTCTTCAATTCATATTTATCTGCAGTTCGTCGAATACTCCCCTTTTTGAACAGAACTTCTTTTACAGCTCTTTGAACATTACCTTAATCAAAACCTGTCAGTTTTGCGTATGTATTTTCTCACCATCTATAGTATAGATAATGCTCTTAAAGTAATTTTAATGGTAAAAATAAAAGGCTGACAAGTGACCTTTGGTCCCACTCATAAGTGGGGTAAGAGTGGACACTGTCCACTTTGACCCCACTTCATCTGTCCACACTTACCCCAAGGGGCCATTTTGGAAATGAAACCAAACTCAAGCGAACATATTTTATTTAAATGAAATATTATACAAGAAAAAGATAGGTTACTTTTCATAGAATCATATACCACAACTTTTAAAATTCTCATTACTAACCTTTTGCACTTATCTGGAAATTTATCACAAAAATCGAATACAAAAGTACTGAAATCTTATTTTCACTTCTGTTGCCTACAACAATCACCAGACTGGTGCCAAATTTCGTTTAATTGTTTAGTACATTCTGTGGTAATACCAACATGAAAATAAAAAACTCCAAAGATTATATCTTTGAAATAATTGTATGTCCACTCTTACCCCATGTCCACTCTAGCCCCACTCTCCCCTACCCAATTTTCTTAACACTGAAACTGGTTTAATAAGCTCATATGTCTCATATACTTTACATGAATCTGCATTTTTCTTCATGTTAGCTTTCCACTCTTTAGTCACATTCCAGGTAAAATATAGCCTCTTCTCAGGGATCCAATTACCCTCTTACATGCACTACAGTAATTGTATATATTATAAAAATATACTTAACACATCAGCGTCTGTCCTATTCAAAATTAGAAAATCACGTGGAAAACCTTGCCTAAGATTGTCCAGTAAAAACATAGAGGTCACTTTAAAGTCGTACCCATTACATCCGTGGGTTCCATTAATACGGATTTAGTCTCATCACATTTATCTAACATCTCTTGTTGTGCACTGTTAATTGTAATTAATACAATATCTTCACTCTTTAATTATTGATAAATACTTGTTGATTCTTGAAATTTATGAAATTATACACATGAGATTGATCATACAATGTAAACTTTCACAGCCGGCGTCAACTTCATTTAAGACTTCCGGGCTCATAAGCCGTTGTCAATTTATAAAACTTTCCCCTCACATTTCATCTTCGGCTGCAGAAGACATCTTCAGAGGTAGAGTGGCGAACTGCCACTCTACCTCTGAAGATGTCTTCCGCAGTCGAAGATGAAATGTGAGGGGAAAGTTTTATAAATTGACCACGGCTTATAAGCCCGGAAGTTGTAAATGAAGAACACATGAGATTGTCACTTTCATTCATTTTGATGCCTGACAGACTTGGATTAGATGTTATAGCTCGGTGCAATGTTAAATAAGGCCTGCCTGGTTGTCAAACAGATTTTCTCCATGTTTTAAACCCACAAACTTGATCATATGTTGTCCGGAACTTTGTCATCCATAAGTCCCATTGCAATATCTGGGGTTAAGGTTTCCCATTCCTTCAGACTTGGTGGCAGATAGCTCAAATCTTGTTCATGCCAAACATGGGTTGACACAAAGTGTACTTTATATGCTCAATCTTCATGTACAGTTACCTTCAACTCCATAGGGCTGCCTGTCAGTTTCACATGTCTTGCATCTTTACTTTTGTAGACATAGTTTCCTGATCTGTGGCTACCATAATAATGAGTACAGCTAGTGGAATTATGCATTTCAATAAACTTTGGTTGTGTTGTAGAGTGTTTCTTTATTCCATTGTAAAAACTCATGGTCAGATGAGAAATGCAAATATGTGGAATGCCTGTCAATTTCATGAACAGTTTGTAAATGATATAACCAACCATGTTTTGAAATAGTTCAAAATGTGCATAGCATAAATTAAAGGACAATGAACCTTCTTGATGACTGTGAACATTTCATTAGTGGTGATACAAATTATTTCTAACAGACAAACTCTTGCCACACACATTGCTTTACAAAGAATCACCAGGCACTTTAGTGGTAACAGGTAATTTCTATTGATGTGTTTGTGAACATTCTGCCTGGAATTATTTCCATAATTAATCTCTTGTCAACTCACTTGTTATGTAAATGCACTCGTGCTTGAAATACACTAAGGCTGTAAACACAATCACTTAAAATGAAATAGAATGGAAGTGATGCACAAAGACATCCATGGTACATAGTAATACACAAAGAAAACAAATGAAGAAGGAAGAAACAGTGACTTCCCATAAACATGGTGTTCATTAGAGATAGAGTGCATGCTCAGTTAGTTTCTGTGAGGCATTGGGATAGAAGTTTTTGTATAGCTAAGTTTAATTTGTTGTCTGATTTATTAATCATGTCTTCATTTTGTGCTAATGTTTCTGCAATTACATAAGTGATTGTGTATTGTATCAGTTGATAATCTTCACATTTTTTGTATAAGGTACAATGCATGTATTGTGCCACAAGTTCAGTCTACTGTTGATGCTGTATGAATGGAAGTAGTTCATTAAAAAAATTGTAGAGATTTTAAATGTTGGTATGTTTCAATACTGAAATAAACAATAAAAATGTTTGAAAGTAATGTAGCAGAGTTTAACTTCTTCCATTATACTCTATTATTTGTATGACCCCTGTACATTTAACCACATATGAGTGATTCAGTAGTTGACAAAGTGAACAAAATTCATCCGTAACCATTTAACTATGATACTGATATACTGTTGAAATTTATTGGACTTCCAAAGATAGTGGTATCCTTTTGGTACTTCAGATATTGAGAAAACGGTGAGTTGCAACTTGTCACATTTGTCTTACAATAAGACCACATGGATATTGGATTTTAGAATTTTTTATATTTATGGTATTATGTGAAGTTCAGAACTCAAATCACAATCAGCCAAAGCCATTCATAGCAACAGTTAAAAATTCTTAAGAAAATTGACTTTGAAGTAAGTACCAACAATTGCAACAGTTGCAGCATCTATCAGTGTAGCTTAAGTGGTAGTGTTCTAGTCTAACAACTATAGTGTCAGTGGTTCGAATCCTTTTGTGACAGGTTTGTGTTCTCTTTTTTTTTTTTTTTTTTTTTCTTTTTTCATTGTGTTCAAATACTTACACAATTTTCATATATAATGGCAGTTTTTATGAAAAATGCACATAGTTTGGTTTATTCATAATTTTCTATAATCTATAATAGATAGTTAATGATGGTTACAATAAAAAAACAGTTACATTTTTTTACAGTATTGGCTTCAGTATTAGTTGACAATGGTTGTCTTTGATAGCTATTTTCGTAAAGAACTATGACACTAGTTTTGGAAAGTCATCTCCTTAGCTACGAATGGCTTTCCAAGCACCTAACCTAGTCAACCATTCTTTCAGGTGACGGCAAGGTGTTCTGCTCATCTACATACAAATACACAAAAACTGACAACACATTGTATTAGAGATCCAAAAATGTTTTATATAACTGAATTTGAAATAGTGTAAATATGTTTAAATCATCTATGGAATAAACATTTTAGAATATAGAACATTATGAATAAACAAAAAATTTGCATATTCTGTAAAAATTACCATTAGGTCTGAAACTTGTGCAACTATTAAAAGGGGACGGGGAAATTTGAACCACTACTTGGTGGTTGTGAAATTGTGTTAAAAAAGGGCAAATAATTAAAATTCTAGCACAATAAGTTTACTTGGTAGTACATGGAAAACATATTTGGATTCCCCATTCACTATTTGAAAGTACTAAAATCTCCCAACAAAGAATACAACAGTGAATCTTGAAGAAAAACATAACAAGGCAACAGACAGAAACAAGAGTTACAGGTATAGGCTGGACATTAGAGTCTGATTCCTTGCAGGAATAAAGGTAAAACTTCAAGCATTGGCATAATAAACAGGGGTCACTACAATAGGAGAGTGGGTGGTATGAGAAGTGTGTCAACATACCCCACTCACAGCGAGAAATCCAACCTTGAGTCATAGTTGCACAAATTTTCAACTTCACCACTGAATTTAATTCAACACCCTAATTAGGAGAAATTCTAATTCAGAAGCAAGATAACTGTCATGAGCAATCATAAAACTATTATGCTTTACACATCTTCAGAAAAACACTAAAACAATCATATATTCTAATGTTATAAAATAACAAGGTGCAGAGAGAGAGAGAGAGAGAGAGAGAGAGAGAGAGAGAGGGGAAATTATTTACACAAATTGGTCTTTTGATGGCACTCATAAACTCTTCTTAATGTCCTCCCATCTCTTGAGTCTGTGAGGGATTGTTGTAGAGCACAGCTGAAACTCATGCACAGCCAGGCCACTACTCTTCTTTACAGACTAGCAGACATCATTCCACCAAGGCAGTTGACATCTCTTGACTAATCAGTTATTGTGGATGGATGTGTCAGCAGCTTGGAGGATCACACAAGTAATCAGATGCACATAATTCTTTGAAATGGCATTTCAGAGTTGCTATTTAGAACAATGGCAACAATGGACAATAGGAGCTAGGCTGAGTTTCAGGAAAACATCTTTAATCACAGAATAGTTCAATCTTTCATTATAACACCCAATATGCAATTAAGACCACTGATGAAACAGAACAGTTGTATTATATTAATGAATGTAACCCCCTTTCAAGTTACCAACTCAATAAAAGATGAATTTAATTAAAAGGATAAAGCAATTAGGTCAATTTTTACTTGATTTTAAATGTTTTTCTAACAGCCCATTTTATTTATTTATTTATTATTATTATTATTATTATTACTATTATTATTTCTTATTTCCAGTTTGAAGTGAGACTGATATTACCCCACATTAGGATAAATACTCTAACTGGTGCAAACATTAAATATTGGGAACCAATTTCAAAATTCTTAATATGATTTTCTCACAGATGATTAGGCCAAAATGGTGATTAAGCAAGATCAATGGTGGTAACTGCACTTAGATAAAAATTATTAACTCTGAACATAAACATATGGTACTGGCCCCTTCTAGTAAAAGTTGCACACAGTGAAAACTGGTAAAATAGGTACTGAAACTAATCTAAAGTTTTTAAACCTTTTATTTCCTTTAGGTGGCTCGGCATTAATTTGCTGGGCACAGGCTTGGCAAACCCAGGGTTCCGAGCTAGGGACTGCATTGTGCCAACAGTCCTCCACACTGTAAGCTCTGTATGTACCTCAGCAGCCACCGTACAGTGCAATGATGGAACATTGTATGTTACAGAGTTTGGGGATCTTGGCTTAATTGCCCAGTTGATAAACAAATTAATTTAGTTTACACACAGACAACATATTAATATAAACAACAATAGTATATTCTAAACAGGTCATAATGTGTGTTTACGACACCTGCAACTTATCACTGCCTTCCTGTTTGTGTATCTGTCTTGTATTAATTGTTAATAGCAAATCACTATTGTTCCTCCTCAAAAGTGCTTTATTATGCACAATATAAATGTTGCAGATAATATGGTTACATCAAACTTTTCATCTTGATGAGACCTCTCATTTGAGTCTTTGCTCGTTACTGTAGTTCAATCAGTTTGACTTTTGATATAAAATTAATATAAATGTCAACCCATCTCAATTGTTGTTCTCCTCTTTCATTTGCCACTATGTGCTAATCTCTAACTCTAATAGTGTCAGCGTAGTGTCTAAAATTAAAGATGATACCATTTTTTGGTGGGAAAAAATGGCAGTTTGGACCTGATGTCACTTTCTTTGGCGGGCTGTCCATTTGCACGCAGCCTCGTGCTCTTGGCCCACCACACTGATGGGAAATGCGGCAAGCCTTACCTCCTTCCCTGTTCACTTGTCGGAACTTTCGATGCTCTCTATTGTCAAACTAGTATGCTCCCATCAGGTGATCAAAATTTTAAACTGGAAATACGTTATTGAAATGATAAATAATTATTTGTATGCAGTTAATTGCTTTAGATGTATTTTTTTCTACTTCTTTGTAACATTATATTAATTATTGTAATAAGAATGCATTTATCTTCATATTTTTTTCCTATTGCTGTTTTACCTATTGGAATCATTGTGCTGGTTTCTCAGTCATTCCATTCCTGGAAAATGCCTTGTGATTAATGGACACACACCAGAAATGGTTTCTACTGCAGGCATTGCTCTATTGAATGATTTCACCCACTTTCACTGTATATGAGCTGTTATGTGCCCTATTATTACTTAGCAGCTTGACTGCAAAAGAAAATGAATTACATGACTTGGTGCAAGAGGGCATGGATGGGAGGAACAGAGTGGCTTCAAGATGCAAGGCAGGTAACAACAGGGGAGAAAGAGTTAGGTGCATTACCTGCTGGAGTGGCAGTATTCTTGGAAGTAGAAGTCTGTTGAGTGGCATGCAGCGATGGACGGACAGAGCCATGCTGACTGTGAGCTGCACCAATCTATGGATATCTGTTGTTCACTCCAAGGTTATGCCTTTGGTTTCCTTCTACTAACTTGACACAGGGGTACAATCTCTTGTAAGTCAGTGGTGTGCACTCTTTGTTCAGTTGACTTATTGTAAGCAACCACACATTTGGACAGTGATGTATCTGGGACAACGTAGGTTACAATTTAGTCAGAAAAGATCCATGGTGGAACATTTATACATCAGTCTAAGCAGACAAAAGTCAATGTACATAAATTTTCTGGCACCTCCTATCTGTAGTGAAATAACAGGCTCCCACTGTAAAATTGTAGAAGTACAGATAATGCTACCTCCTCCCCCCCCCCCCCCCCCATATGTTTCTACTAGGATGAACTAACTTTCAAAAGAACATTTGGCTTGTGATGTCATGAGACTGCTGCGTATGTACACACACTTTCATAAATGTATAATACAGTAACCATCAAATTTGATGCTCTGACACTGTAGTTCTAGCCAGAGCAAAAAATTACTGTATTAGGCTGTACAGAGGAGCCATAAAAATTCTGACGTACAAAAACAATTTTGATATAATGATAGGACTGAAATTAAATAAATTGTGGACCTCAGTGATAAATAAAATACAAGGTGCATCTTAAAAGTGTAGTGAATGGTCTCTGGAAATATAGGAAACAAGAGTTACAAATAAAATACTGTCCTTCAGAGTAATCTCTTTTGGCTACAACACACTTCTGACATTGGTTACACAGGTAATTGAAACTGTCGGCAAATTATTCTTGTGGAATGGCTCTAAGCACTGAGGCTATGAATTGTTGGATCTCCACAACCATTGCAAAGTGAAAGCATTTCAGGGCTAATTTAATGTGAGGAAATAGAATGAAGTCTGCTGGTACCAAATCTGGAGTATAAGGAGTGTGTGGAAGCACAGTGACTTTGCATCTTGTGAGAAAGTTGAAAATATGGATCGCAGTGTGTGGACGGGCATTGTGCAGGAAATTCCATTATCCACTCCAATACAGTTCTAGGCAAACCCATTGGATGTGTTGCAGCAGCAATTTCAAAATTCCCTCATAAATTTCCGCATTGACAGCATGACCCTTGGGTACAAATTCATGATGGGTCAAGCCCTTGCCATTGAAAAAGGCAATCAACATCATCTTTTTCTTGGATTTTCTTAGCCAACTTTTTTGGGAGGCAGGGAAGATGATTAACAATGAGTCATTGACTGTTGCTTGGTCTCCAGATCATACTGGTAACACCAATTCTCATCTCGTGTAATGATAGTTTCCAAAAATTGCAGATTGTGATCACATTTTGATGTAATCTCCAGATACTTCCATCCAAGTTTGCTTCTGCTTGTCATCAACATATGTGGTACAAACCCACTACAGATCTTCCACTTTCCCAAATTTTTGTGAACAATAGTTGAACAATAGTGTTTACACTGTCTGTGCTGATCTTCAGCTTGTCCGCTATTATACTCAAAATCAACCAGCCATCATGCACATT
The DNA here is from genome assembly GCA_026315105.1 of Locusta migratoria. Taxonomy (NCBI): domain Eukaryota; kingdom Metazoa; phylum Arthropoda; class Insecta; order Orthoptera; family Acrididae; genus Locusta; species Locusta migratoria. Next base: position 503,491,708 of record CM048755.1, on the reverse strand, counting down.
CAATGTTGTCTGGAAATGTGATTCTGGGCAGTCGACCCAAATGAGGCTCTTCCTAAGCACCTTACTTTTCATCTCTAAAGTGTTTAAACAACTCGCACACACACTCAACACTACACACTTGCACTAACATCCCATGGGTGTTTGACTAATTTGAAACAAAATTGATGTTAACACATTGCTCCATTTTGTACACCATGTTGCAATGATAAGTGTTCTCAAAATGACCCTGTTAGCTGTTTTACAGCATGTATTACTGCTTCAGTGCAGTACTTTGCACAATAGGGGGCACTTGTTGACATGAGTTTCAATGTGTATGCGCCATCACCTCATCCTTGCCAGCATTGTAAAATATGGGACGATTCTCTGAACTTTGAGAAACAACCCTTCACCATGAGCTCCATAACATACAATGATTTGAACCCATGATGATTCTGAAATGTGTTGAGCAGGAGTAGACAAAACATCAGTCAGAGGCTCATGCCCTGACCTATGGCCATATTCCCAGGTATCTAACATCAGCAATATTTCAACAATGAGTCATGAAAGCCCACATTCAATGAGTATTAACATTTCTAATTTCTATGTCTTGTATTAAGTGTGCCTAGGTGCCCAGTTTTGCAAATAACTTTAATCCCTATTAAATAAAGTGGGCTAATGCATGACTGAATTGTTTTATTTGTGCATTGATAAACAGTGAGCAAGTTCCCTAGTTGCTAATTTGGTTAAAATTTGGGTTAGTGCCCAAATTAATTAATAGTTTTGATTATTTGTATTATAATTTTAATTATTTGACCCTTGTTTTAAAGAAAAGGTATTAATTAACCTTGAAAATTAGACTGTTCTTGATTTACTGTTCAGGGATCAGTTCATCTTAGATCAGTTAACTGACATGCAACTTACTTGTGACTTATTACTTAAATTGGTTGTATTGTTCAAGCACCACGAGCTGAACCCTGTCTCTATTGTCTAATGAACTTATTGTGGAAGTATCCAGTGGCTATCCACTCTCAAGACTGCCCAGCTAACCACCTCCAAGATATTATTCCACTCATTCCCTATCTGGAAACATGAAATGATTAGATGCAAATGGTAACCAAGGGCATATTTTCTTGACATATACTTGGTACTGTGTAATGTCATGATACTTGCCATATTCTCTCTCATAATGTAGTAGTATTGTGAATATTCTGTATTGTGGTTCTATCTTCATTTTGTCTAGTAATTAACAATAATTTAATGGTGTAAACATTCTGTATTATGGGGCTAAGACTGCTTGCTTTATTTGTGGTTAAATGTTAGGAGTTCCTAATTACCCTTGCTTGGGGTAAGGTGGGAATTGGTCAGATTGCTGGAAGGGTTAATATCCTTCTGATCTCAAATGTTATGATGGTTAATAATGAAGGAATGAGAGGAATTTGTAATTTATTTGCTTGTAACTTGTATTCACATGCATAGCATCAGTAAGAAACATCAAATACAAGCTATAAAATAGTACAGAATCAATACCGTAGTCATGTTGTTTTATTACATAATATTTTAGTTAGGCCTACAGAGGTAAGCAGTAAGGACATTGGTGAATGAGCCATACTTCTAGTTGCTTTTTAAATATTTGAGACTACAATTTTAATCCTTGTGGAAGTGCATTAAAATATTTTGCACTTTTTATATATGAGTTATTTGCAGTTTTTTGTCTTCTGTTTATCATGTGGAAGTTTTGAGCCTGGTGTTATGTTCATGTATTTCTACATTGCGACTTGTATATTTCTTATCCTCTACTGCTAATATAATTGTTTTATACATATACATTGCATAAAGTCATAATTTTGAGGTCCACAAACAAAACCTTGCGTTATGTTCTTGCATTAACTTTGCTTATAATTCTTGCGGCTCATTTCGGCAATCTGAATGCCCTGTCTACATGAGTTTTGGCTGCTGCCCCCCCCCCCCCCCCACTCCCACATGACATAAGACCATATAACAGATATGGATATATCAATCCAAAGTATACCATTTTCTTTGTTTGTGTGTTAACATATGATGCTAATCTCTTATTACATACAAACTAGAGGTTAACCTCGAACACACATTGTCAATTTGGTTGATCCATGAAAGTTTACTGTCAATGTACACTCCTAAAAAATTACACTGTTTGCATATGTTACCTAAGGTGTCGCTACTCTGCACTGCAATGCAATCTTGTAAGTCACCTAAATTAAAAATCGTAATGTTTGTACTTTCTAAATTTAGTTTTAGGTTGTCCTTTTTTAACTTTGTCTTGGCTCTTTCACGAAAATTCTCATTTTGTTGCCAACACTATACAAATCATTTCTGCAGACCAAGCCTGAAGTGCCATCTACATACATTATACAAAAACTATCATCATTAAATGCATTTGTAAAGTCATTTACATAGCAAATAAACAGTAACGGCCCTATTACGGACCCCTGGGCCACACCAAATTTGACATTCCTGATATTGGATCTATAGTTTCTAATGCTTCACCACTGTTGTGAGGAACTGCAATGCATTACCTTCTGGTTTTTTTTTTTTTTTTTTTTTTTTTTTCTTTAAATATGAGGTAATAAATTGCATTAGTTATCCACTGATGCTATCTCTGGCCAATTTTGACAAAAGTATATCATAATCAACTCTGTCAAATGCCTTCGAGAGCTCTAAGAAAACTCCTGCTACATGGTTACCATCCTTAATTTTGTCTAGAACTTCTTGTATAAACTGTAATGCAGCTGTCATTGTGCTACAACCATGAATGAAACTGTGTTGGAAATCACCAAAGAGATTTTGCCTGTTGTAATGTCCTAGTATATGTTTCACAATTAATTTCTCAATTAATTTGCTAAAAATGGATGTTAGTGCAATTGTTCTGTAATTCTGTAAATGCAATTTGTCACCTTTTTTGTATATTGTTTTCACAATGGCAAATTTTAAAATTTCTGGGAATCCTCCTCCTCTTAGTAAAATGTTCATCAGATGTAACACTGGATATGATGGCTCATGTTGGCATTGTTTAACTAAAAAGAGGTGAAAATTCATCCCAGGCAGCAGATTTTGTTTTTAAATTATTTTATGAGCTGCAGAATATCAGTCAGATTTCCTTCAAGCAGCTTCCTGAGATCTGGACTGTAATTTATGCTCATCACTCCTCTGTATTAGAAATTTAGAAGGCTTCAAATACTTATCGATGTATAATTGGAATAAAAATACATTTTATAATTTAGGCTTCATTAAGACACTGCAAAAGTCAGAAATACCGGTACAGCTTTTGGCACTTCAAACCTACCACATTCTGCAAGTGACCATTTCACAAAATGTATGCATCTATTACACTTCATTTTGCCTAAATTCTCCACCATTGTGTCATTTCTCCAGTTGAAAAATATGGCTAAGTATGTCAATTTAAAGCCAAAGATTTTGCGAAACAATTAGATTATATCTACAGATTACGTTAATACGAGTATTAAAAAGCACTGACAGCTTATAGAGGTACTTATTTCAATAAAATACAGGCTCTAAACTTAGATCCAAAATGTCGAAACTAACAATTTGCTTCACATGATTAATACATATCAACAATCATGCACGGTGACCACAGGAATTTGTTCTGTAGTAGGTAACGGAGATAGAACACTGGCAAGCATACTCATACTGCAAATCATTCGTCATAAAACTGGTGTGGTGTGATTACCCAAGGTGGTGCCATTACCCTGGATTCCCCTACAATTCAGCACTTGAACATCGGCCTTTGGAAACCCAAATTATCATAAGATGCAAAATAAATAAAAAATGTTCAAATTGTTAAGTTTGAGACTTAACTGCGGGGTCATCAGTCCCTGAATTTACAAACTGCTTATCAACTACCTGATACTAAAAATGGCATAAACATCCATGACCAAGGGGCAATTGGAACCTCCAACGGGGAACAGCCTCCTGCATCACAGCGCCTCAATGCACTCAGCCATTCCTCCGCAGCAGTGAAGTTGCAGTGCTGATGAATATGAGCAAGCTGACAGGCAACACTTATTAACAAAGTCCACTGTTGCCTCCTATGATAGACATCTGTTGCATCTATGTAATACTACTTTGGCGAAATGACACTTTAGAGATTACAGTGTGATATTAGTGTGCATTTACAGTAGTGGGATGGAGGTAAGTTTGCTTCTTGTAAGCAGAGGAAGGGAACATGACTGGTCAAAAAATATACACTACTGGCCATTAAAATTGCTACACCAAGAAGAAATGTGTATGATAAATGGGTATTCATTGGACAAATATATTATACTAGAACTGATATGTGATAACATTTTCACGTAAGTTGGGTGCATGATTCTGAGGAATCAGTACCCAGAACAACCACCTCTGGCCATAATGATGGCATTGATACGCCTGGGCATTGAGTCAAACAGAGCTTGGATGGCGTGTACAGGTACAGATGCCCATGCAACTTCAACACGATACCACAGTTCATTAAAAGTAGTTACTGGTGTATTGTGACAAGCCAGTTGCTCGGCCACCATTGACCAGACATTTTCAATTGGTAAGTGATCTGGAGAATGTACTGACCAGGGCAGCAGTTGAACATTTTCCGTATTCAGAAAGGGCCTTACAGGACCTGCAACATGTGGTCATGCATTATCTTACTGAAATGTAGGGTTTCACAGGGATCAAATGGAGGGTAGAGCCATGAGTCGTAACACATCTAAAATGTAACGACCACGTTCAAAGTGCCATCAATGTGAACAAGAGGTGAGAGATGTGTAACCAATGGCACCCCATACCATCACACTGGGTGACACGCCAGTATGGCGATGACGAATACACGCTTCCAATGTGCATTCACTCTGATGTCACCAAACACGGATGCGACCATCATGTTGCTGTAAACAGAACCTGGATTCATCTGAAAAGAAAAAAAAAAATGACGTTTTGCCATTTGTGCACCCAGGTTCGTCATTGCGTACACCATCGCAGGAGCCTGCCTCATCAAGGGTGACCGCAGAAATGGTCTCCAAGCTGATAGTCCATGCTGCTGCAAATGTCATTGAACTGTTCATGCAGATGGTTGCTGTCTTGCAAACATCTTCATCTGTTGACTCAGGGATCGAGACATGGCTGCCCAATCCGTTACAGCCATGCAGATAAGATGTCTGTCATTTCGAGTGCCAGTGATACGAGGCCATTGGGATCCAGCACGGCATTCCTTATTGCCCTCCTGAACCCCCCGATTCCATATTCTGCTAACAGGCATTGGATCACGGCCAACACGAGTGGCAATGTCGCAATATGATAAATGGCAATTGCGATAGTCTACAAAATGATCTTTATCAAAGTTAGAAATGTGATGGTATTCATTTCTCTTCCTTACACGAGACATCACAAAAATGTTTCACCAGACAATGCCGGTCAACTGCTGTTTGTGTATGAGAAATCGGTTGGAAACTTTTCTCACATAAGCATATTGTAGGTGTTGCCACCAGCGTCAACCTTGTGTGAATACTCTGAAAAGCTAATCATTTGCATCACACAGCATCTGTCGGTTAAATTTCACATCTGTAGCACGTCATCTGCATGGTGTAGCAATTTTAATGGCCAGGAGTGTATTTGTCTGTGTTACGTACAAGTTAACCACTGTACTGTGGTAATAAAGTTAGTGGTTCACTGAAGTTGGTAGCAGTAGTAAACATAAGACATGGTAGCCTTTGTTACATGCTAGGCAAGCCTCGTGAGGTACTTTAAATAGTCTGTGTAAAGTGTTTCTGGCTGGAATTCAACAATACTTGTTCATTGTAACTGATGTTTAGGTGGTGGTTACTTGAGCAATTATTATTTTTTTAATTGGCTATGTTTACTGTGGTCAAAGTTGTGCACGACAGTTGCCTAGGCCTCACAAAGGAACCTATAAGACATTCAAGACAAAGCATCCCAACAACAAGTAAGAAGTCAAAGCTCAACTAAGCATCGATTACAACTTACACCCTGGCACCTCTCTTTGTTGGCAAAGTTTTTAGTCTAACTCTCATATTCATTACACAATTTATTTTCATTTTTTATTTTTAGCACGAGTGCTGAAATGTGTGTATCTTGTTACCCAGTCCCTTTACACTGTAATGAAGAAAGGAGAGATTACTTTCTTCTGATACACACTTTGAAATGTTTATTATTTTGCTTTCACCTTTAGATAATCTTTCTTCACTGTCGTATTTACTGAATTCAGAAATGTTTATATCCATCTCATTTGTTTTCAATGTAATGGACACTTTTCCACTTGAATTTACACTCCCTATTTTAATTTCCCTGTCTGCAAGCTCATTATCAGACCAGTTCCTGTTAGATTTGTTCCGTTTTAGCAGTTTCCCTTATGCAGAGAACCCAGCTCAATTACAGGCTTGATTATAGTATTTTTCTCGTGGAAATCATTTCTACAGCCTGATTTATATTTGTGGAAAGTTCCCTTTTTCCACTCTGATTGAGGTGCATTCTATGTCCAGTGAAACAGCTCCTTTCATATTTACTTAGATCAACTAATTTTATATTTGTAAATGTTTCACAAAAGTATCAAAGTTTATCATTAGTATGCCTAATTTCTTTGTTGATGTATGCCCAATAAGGCAGGTCATGTATGAGTAGTATATTTGCTACAACAACATTGGTGAAATGTAAGTACTGAAGCACTGTGATCAATTTATTCATGAAGCTGTTGGCCTCATTTTTGTAAACATAATTTTCACTTCCAATCTTTTGTGAGTTTTTGAGTATCCATACTGGTGCTTGAAGTAGAAGTCACTTCTGAACATCATCATCTATCCTATATTAATTGTTTGGAAGCAGTGGGGAGAGGAAGAGAAGAGAAGAAGGAGAAGTTGCAGAACAGTGGGTACAACCAGTTTAGCATATTTGTAAACTTTCAAACTGCCTGCTGCCTGTGTATTTGGTAGTTGTCCGTAACAGATGTTTAGCAAATTAAAGAAGTCTTCTGTATGGTAATCAAGCAGACCACAGTCCTCTATATAATAGAGCCATTAATGTGACAGGCAGTTTATTCATTTGGTGAGAAATGTTTCAGCTAATTTATAAATGATGGGTTAAAGTTGATCCTTTGGTCATCACTGTAAAAATGTTTTGTACAAGATTCTGGGATGCATGGTCACAAAGTGACCACATGGTGAGTCACTTTATTGGGTTAAAGGTATTCAGAATGCTTCAATGTTTATGTAGAGGGGTTTGGGTAGTAATGTAGTGTTTAGGCCAGAAATAAATGATGTTGATGTGGTAAAGAGGTTTCTGGATGACATGAGGCTTTTAGATAGAGTATTAGTAATGTTTTTTTGAAAATCTGCTGTTCTTGTTATTGAGTGACCAGTATTGAAAACATCAGGTATGGAGATGCTAAGTAAGATATGGTCTCAACATCACATGGACTGGAGTATAAGATGTTAACAAATTTGAAGGTGGTATAAATCATGACACAACTCTTTTTACATATGATTCAATACAGGAAAACTGCTCAAGAACTTGCACATGCCATAGGGGGGGAGGGGGGGGGGTGGTAACTTTAAACAGCTGACATCAGGAACTGAGGTAGGATGCCAGATATGAGGTATTGACATGTGGGTGCTAGCACATATGTACAGTCAGTGCTGCTGTATATCTTTAAGTTTGCACCCAGATGGGAAATGAACTGATGTGTGCTCTCCAGAGATGTCTTGGACATAGTTAGACAAATAAAATTTTAATTTTCTACTGATATGTTTATTTGGCTTGTGACATTATGAGTGGTGAAATGATTAACTGTGAATCTTTTACTAAAGTGAAACTTCTTAAATCATTTCTAGTGTGTGTTTGACAACACATCAGGTTTGTATATTTTCAGTTGCAATAAGAAATACATACTGAGTTTGACACCAGAAGATTCTCTGCATGTGTTCAGTTGAAGGTAAGAGAGAGGAGTCTGAAGTAGGGCACCTGGAGCAGATGTAAAAGGATGGGCTTTTTTAAGAATTTTAACATTATCTGTAGATTTTGATTAAAATTATATTATTAGAACCAACACCAGTAAGGCAGGTACCCTACAGGTTCTCCCTGCTCAAGGTGTCAGATTTATGCCAGCTTCTCTGTCAATCCTAGAGGTATCCTGCCTCTCTGATTTTCTTCATAACCAAGTCCAGTGGCATGATCTGACAACCCATAGTGGATTATACTGATACCTCAATTAAAAGATGTTTTTGGAGGCCATGCTACTATGCATAATTACTTCACTTGGTTTTCAGGAAGATCTTTGCTGACTTGGACTTTACTTACGCCTCCTATCAGGTGTATTTGTCTGAGGAATACAAAGCAACAACAGCATTTTGAACCAACTACAATCTATTTGAGTTTAACTGATGAGGGGAAAGCCTCTGACAACTGATTTGGACAGAGCGAGGTGGCACAGTGGTAACATGCTGGACTCTTATTCAGAAGGTTGGTGGTTCAAATCCACCTCCAGCCATACTGATTTAGGTTTTCCGTGATTTCCCTAAATCATTCCAGGAAAATTCTGGGATGGTTCCTTTCAAAGGACATGGACACTCTCCTTCCCCATCCTTACCCAAAAATCAGAGAGCAAGCTCCATGTTGTGGCACTTTGTTACTGGACATACATTAAAGCCACATTTTAATACATCACCTGTTGTATATGTTCAGTGGTAGAATGCTCGTAGATCTCGTAGCTCGCCTGCCACTAAAGTATTGCAAAATTATATTAGGACGTTGGGTTCTTTAGCATCGTGGAAACTTTCAATATGACACATTTTATTTTTTACATATATTTATTTATCCATTCTTGATGAAGCACAGAAGTAATTCAAAAGTAAAACTGCATGACTACACTTAGACTGACTGAAAACAATGCTAACTACTGACTCATTACTACTTTAAGACTGACTCATTACTCCTCCCGTTCGCGCCAATCGCACATATTAATATCTATTATAGTTTTTCTAGAACATTCTAGAACATAGAAGTTACAAAGTTTTACATTTAATAATTTGTTTATGAAACTTAAATAAATCTTGCTTTATGTAAAGATACACAAAATTCTGACAAATGTAATAATAATATTTCCACATCAAAATAAAATAATACAAAAGATTGTAAGTAAACAACAATTAGTGCAGTGTTAATGTATGTTTACATTGTTGTTACGATTTTCAATAATTAATTAATTTAGTTAGTTAGAAGACCCTAGTAATGCAAATGATAATGAATGTGACTTGACGGAAGCACTATAAGATGTTTATACAATATAAATATGCAATATTAGGATAAAATACCATGACCAACTATGGTATCGTATACTTCAGTTATTCAAACAAATGGGACCCTCCTGGCTAAATACATTACAATACCCCCCTCACACAATGTCAGACATCACATGTCGATGACATTGTATGATTACAGAATTGGTTGTATTTACAATCAGCAAAAATTATGATTTCACACTACATATCTGTTATATTCAATTTCAAATCATGTTACAGTCTATAGCATTTCAAGCATAAAATGACTGATTTTATAGAAAAAGTTACCAAGCAAAATATTTTTATTACTGATGATATACGATTTCTGAAATGCACAATTCTTTAAATTAAATTACCATGAAATTAGATAAAGAAGAACAATACATTGTTTATAGAACAATCATGAACAAGCAGACAAAGTTTTGTTGGACCAGATTTACATAGCACGAGTACAGTCTAAGATTATACATGATAAGCTTAATGAAGTTGCATGTTAATAGGTAAACACTTCATTTGTGTAAACAATACATCAATTTCAAAAAATGAGAAAACATCAAATGCCATCAAGACAGTATAAAAATGATTACTAGAACAACCTTCTGGATGCAAGTGTACATTAAGTAAATTCTTACAAAGTTATTACAATTTTTGAACGCTAGAAGTAATTTGATAATGCAAAATAATTGCCTACAGATATGAGAGTTTTACCATAACAGACCTAGCAAGTAGTCACAAAAACATTAATCATAATAATTATGGCTATGAGAACATTGAAAGCCAAATAATTTGTTAATAAAAATTAATGTATCTCAATTACAATATAAAAGTAAGAATTTAGATTATGACATACATTAGCAAATGTAACCAGATGTTATGTAAACAGAAACCCTACCAGTTCGGCTCTCTACAAACCGCATAGAAGCACCGAAAAATTTGTACAAAATATGCTGCTGTAAATTTTATATCTGCAGCCTGCACAGCTAAAGGTCAGCAGATGGACACAACTCCAGCTTTAAAACTACGGCTGTTGAGCTCACCATAGAATATTCTCTTATAAAAATTATTAAATTCATTTTCTCACGAATGCATAATTCTTTCATATTATTTCAGAATGTATATAGAAGACAAGTCTCATCCCAAAAACCTTCATAAATGACAACAATAGACACCAGCCGTAAAAGTCAAAGTTAAACACATCAAAACTTTCATATAATCAGAGTACAAAATGCATAGTCAAGTTTGGTACTCAAAAGTCATAGACAAAGTTAATGTACAATGTGTCAGTTCAGTTAAATAATCATAATCAAATTTTTTAAATGGCAGGTACCTCTTTAAGTTTCTTACACAAAATCAATTAACCCCCCTCTCCCCCCCCCCCCACCCCACTTTATAAATAATTTTGTACAAGGCTGTTCCCAGTATGAAATTTACCACAAATACATAAAATTCAGGAATTAATTTGAAATATCACAAGAAAGCATCTAATAATACAAATATCTATTGCTCATTCAGTTCAAAATCACTTCATGATTATGGTGTATGTTAGTGTGTATAACAGATTTAGTGAAGCATGAATGATGCATCTTACTTACAGAGACCAATTTGCAACATATTTAGTACAACATGAAAATGCAGCTTGCTTACAGAAACCAATTTGAAGTTCCATGAAATGAAAGTATCCAACTATAAAAATTAGTTATTCAAGATATCAAGATTTAGTAAAAAATCAAACATTAGTAACAGAAGCATGTAACATACAAGTATTTCAGATTACTCAAACAAGAGACGGTGTGACATTACAGACCATTAATTTCAATTATGACTAAAGATTCTCAGAATATCCTACAAAAAGTACTTTAGAAAGCAAAGAAATCATCACATTAGAAATTAACTATTACTTTACACAATAAGCATTTCACAACTATAGCCTATGTCATCTTTAGATTATCAGGATTATGCAACAATTTTAGTTTAGTATGAGAGATACAGTTAGCTGCTGAATCAATTCAAAAGTTTTCTTACAATGAAAGTGTCTACTAATGGCTGTTACAAGATTTTCATGACAGGCCAAATACTATCAGAAAATTTTCATATATTTAAACAAGACTGTGTGTGACCAGAAAAATACCATCTTATCCAAAAATTTTCATTACAGACAGTTAAATTTGATTAGGTCATGAGTCTCAAACTGTTTTGCACTAAGTACTTCAGAAACAATACCACCATCACAGAAACTTAATCAGTTTAAGCAATTAACATTCTTATAGTTTTCAGAGAATATGAAAGCACATCTGAACGCATAGTATGTATTATGACACATTTACCAAGAGACAGAATGCTTAGAAAAATATGAAAAAGATCTTAGCTTACAGAATGATATTTTAATCAGTTTCATGAAAATGTACCTAATTATGTTTCTTCTTCTAGGTTGTTGTTGTTGTTGTGGTCTTCAGTCCGGAGACTGGTTTGATGCAGCTCTCCACCCTACTCTATCCTGAGCAAGCCTTTTCATCTTCTCATAAGAACGGCAACCCACATCTATTTGAATCTGCTTACTATACGCTTATCTTGGTCTGCCTCTGCGATTTTTACCCCACACACTTCCCTCCAATGCTAAATTTACGACTCCCCGATGTCTAAGAATGTGTCCTACCAAGCGATCCCTTCTTTTAGTCAGGGTATGCCAAAAATTCCTTTGTCACCAATTCTGTTCAGTACCTCTTCATTAGTTATGCGATCTACCCACCTAATCTTCAGCATTCTTCTGTAGCACCACATTTCAAAAGCCTCTATTCTCTTCCTGTCCGCACTGCTTACCGTCCATGTTTCACTCCCGTACAAGGCAACACTCCACACAAATGCATTCAGAAAAGACTTCCTTACACTTAAATTAATATTCGATGTTAGCAAATTTCTCTTTTTCAAAAATGCTTTTCTTCCTATTGCCATTCTGCATTTTGTATCCTCTGTACTACGACCATCGCATGTTATTTTACTACCCAAGTAACAAAACTCATCTACCACCTTCATTGTTTCGTTACCTAATCTAATTCCTTCAGCATCGCCTGATTTTCTAAGACCGCATTCCATTATTTTTGTTTTGCTCTTGTTAATGTTCATTTTATACGCTCTCTTCAACACACTGTCCATTCCATTCAACTGCTCTTCCTGGTCCTTTGCTGTCTCTGATAGAATTACAATGTCATCAGCAAAACGCAATGTTTTTATTTCTTCCCCCTGAACTTTAATCCCTATTCCAAATTTTTCCTTGCTTTCCTTCACCGCTTGCTCGATATACAAATTGAATAACATTGGAGAAAGGCTACAACCCTGTCTTACTCCCTTCCCGACGGATGCTTCCCTTTCATGCCCTTCGAGTCTAATAACTGCGGTCTGGCTTTTGTACAAGTTGTAAATAACTCTCCTTTCCCTATATTTTACCCTTGCTGACTTCAGAATTTGAAAGAGTGTATTCCAGTCAACATTGTCAAAAGCTTTCTCCAAATCTACAAAAGCTAAAAATGTAGGTTTGCCTTTCCTTAATCTATCTTCTAAGATAAGACGTAAAGTGAGTATTGCCTCCCGGGTTCCTACGTTCCTCCTGAATCCAAACTGATCTTCCCCAAGGTCAGCTTCTACCAGCTTTTCCATTCTCCTGTAGATAATTCGTGTTAAAATTTTGCAACCATGACTTCTCAAACTGATGGTTCTGTAATTTTCACACCTGTCTGCGCCTGATTTCTTTGGAATGGGGATTATTACATTTTTCTTAAAGTCTGAGGGTATTTCGCCTGTCTCATACATCCTACACACCAGTTCAAATAGTCTTGTCATGGCTGGCTTTCCCAGAAACTTTAATAGCTCTGCGGGTATGTCATCTACTCCTGGGGCCTTGTTCCGACCTAGGTCTTTCAAGGCTCTGTCAAATTCATCTCTCAGTATAGTATCTCCTATTTCATCTTCATCTATTTCCTCTTCCCTTCCTACAACATCGTCTCTAAGTTCATTTCCTTTGTAGAGCTGTTCTATGTACTCTTTCCACCTTTCAGCTTTCCCTTCTTTGCTGAGAACTGGTTTCCCATCCGAGTTCTTGATATTCGTAGAGCTGCCCTTCCTGTCCCCAAACGTCTCCTTTATTGTCCTGAAGGCGGTATCTACTTTTCCCCTTCTTATACATTCTTCTACAGATTTGCATTTGGCTTCTAGCCACTCCTGCTTAGCCATTTTGCACTTCCTGTCAATCTCATTTTTTAGTCGTCTGTACTCCATTTTGCCTGTTTCATTTACTGCATTTTTATATTTTCTCCTTTCATCTATTAAATTTAGTATTTCCTGTGATATCCAAGGATTTTTTGTAGGTCTTGCCTTCCTACCTATTTTGTCCTCTGCTGCCTTCACTATTTCGTCTCTCAATGCTACCCATTCCTCTTCTACTGTTTTATTTCCCCCTGTTTCTGTCAATTGTTGCCTAAATCTCCCTCTGAAATTCTCCAGAACTTCATTTTCCTTCAATTTATCTAAATCCCATTTCCTTATTTTCCTATCTTTCTGCAGTTTTTTCAGTTTCAGCCTACAATTCATGACTAACAAGTTATGGTCAGAGTCTATGATAATGCGATCACTGTGCTGGTCATAGTAGTTTACCCGCATTCCTATTTTCTCATTCATTATCAGTCCTACTCCTGTGATACCCCCAACTGATTTTGTATTTATAATCCTGTACTCACCTGACCAGAAATCCTGTTCATCCTGCCACCGAACTTCACTAATTCCCACTATATCTAACTTCAACCTATCCATTTCCCTTTTTAAATTTTCTAATTTTCCTACCCGATTAAGGGATCTAACATTCCACACTCCGACCCGTAGAATGCCAGTATTGTCTTTCCTGATGATCACATCCTCCTGAGTAGTCCCCACCCGGAGATCCGAATGGGGGACTATTTTACCTCCGGAATATTTTACCCGGGAGGATGCCATCATCATATGTTCATACAGTAGAGCTGCATGTCCTCAGGAAAAGTAACGGCTGTAGTTTCCCCTTGCTTTCATCCGTCCGCAGTAGCTATGTGGCAAAGCCACATTAGCTGATGTTACAAGCCCAGCTCAGTCAATCATCCAGACTGTTGCCCCTGTAACTACTGAAAAGACTGCTGCCCCTCTTCAGGAACCACACGTTTGTCTGGCCTCTCCACAGATACTCCTCCGCTGTGGTTGCACCTACGGTACGGCTATCTGCATCATTGAGGCACGCAAGCCACCCCACCTCGGCAATGTCTGTGGTTCATGGGGGTGGTTCTTCTAGGTAACTGAATAGTATTCATAACAATTAGACAGAACATTGTTTTACATAATACACAGGCCTACCATTAGTGAATATTTTACACTTGCACATTAACATTTACCAAAACTGCAAAAGAATCAACAGATGTCAAATAGTATACAAAAAGTTTATGAATAAAGTTAAAAAAAAAACTGTACATTCCTGCTGAAAACAAATAAACTCAATTATAATGTCTGAGTTTGTTTGGGATTGTGTTTTCAGTTATTAGAGATCCCATACCAACAATAGTGTTCCTATTTCTTTTTACTTTACAGTGTTTGCATCACTCTGGGTACAATGTTTTCAAGCTCAATTCTATCTTTTTCCATATAAAGTATATGTGAATTTTAAACTTCTGCAAACATAGTTTGATCAGCAACTTCACTGTCTTCAACAATTTAATCACAAACATTTTTAAACCCTTCATCAATAGTACTAAGTTCCCTATTTTCAACATTAAAATATCTTCAATACCCTTGTTAGTAGAGCCTATACAATTTATCTGCTTTATTACTATTTTTCACAAAATCCCTATTTTCATATAAAGTATTCTCATTACAAAGCATAATATTCTCGTCATCATCATAAACATCAACCTTTTCATATTTAGATCCAGTATCATTTGTAACATATTCAGAACTATTATTACATACCATATAGCTGTCATCATTATAATCTTCAACATTGTCATGACTAACACAATTAATTACATCAACCTTTTTGTTATTTTTAACATTTTCATTTTCAGTAGGTAGCATTGTAGGCCTACACACATCACTAGATACCTTACTTATTTCAACGTAAACCTTGTCCTTTGCCTCAACGATAAGAGTGTCACACTCTGGTAAAATGTTGTTATGACTTTCAGTATCATGCAGCAAGTTTAAGTCACCATAATCACAGTCAGATACAAATACATCATCACATTTAGGATTTTTTTTGTGTATTAGCATGTTTGTAGTTTCTATTCTCATGTATTACCATATCTATTTTTTCTTTGCCACCCCCCGCTCCATCTACTGCTGTAATTAGACCTTTGCCCTTCAACACAATTGTCAATTTTATATACAAAATTCAAAAATTTATCTATATCATTATCTGGTGCATGTATTAAGTCTCTTTGCAAATATTTTGCTAGTTTATTTTTTAATACATGAATCTGTGTCCTAACATCTGAGGGATACTGTAAATGTTATTGTAATTCATTTTTACAAAAATCGAACAGTCCTCTTGTTTTTTCATTGTAAGCTGGTCCATACAAAAATCTACTTTTAACCCTGTGTTGGTCACTTTCTGACCAATACTTGTTTAAAAAGCTTTCTTTAAATTCCTCAAAATTTTTCCAAAGTTTTCTGTTTGCATTAGCCCAGCTTAATGCCTCACCATTTAAGTGATATATTACATATTTAATTTTATCAGCATCACATGTACCTTCTATAAAACTATTTTCACAGCTTAAAATGAAATCTACAGGGTGTACATCATGTTCTGGAAACATCTTTACTCATGAACCAAAATTGTTATGACATTTGTTACAGGATTATTATTCACACAATCACCTGATGATAAATTAACATTTTCCCTATTAACAACTTTAACAAAATCTGCACCTTTTTCTTCTGTCTGACCTGCTAAGTCTACTTCATGAAATCAAGTCTTCACATAACTCTCATTTATTATGCCTAACTCAGTATGTTCACACGAAACTTTAATTTCATTAATTAGTTCATTTTGATTAGATTTTGATGGTCTGTTAACTTTTTAAATAATTTTCCTGTTTGTTAAGCACTGATTCTAACATGTTTAAAGTCTCGTTTTAAATTATTGCCTTTCTCCATTCTGAATAAACCGTAATCACTTTCTTTTAATGAAAAAATCATACATTAAACTACTTTCTTCGGCGTCCAGTCCATTTGAAGTTCGTACATACCGCTTTCTTGTCTTGCTGCTGCGTCCTATTCAACGAATTATTATAGATCTTCATTTAGTTCTGAACTCCATGCCAGTTAGATTTATTAATACTTCATCCATAAAACGTGTGTACATATATCGTTTCTTCTTCATGTTGCGTCTTCGTTGTTTCTGAAACATGTCACATTTGTAGGTTTTCAAAAATCGACAATTTCCCGCGCCGAATGCACCATATGTGGCGCTATTTTTTACTGGACACACATTAAAGCCACATATTTAATACATCGCCTGTTGTATATGTTCAGTGGTAGAATGGCTCGCCTGCCACTATCATATTGCACAATTATGTTAGGACGTCGGGTTCTTTAGCGTCGTGGAAACTTTCAATATGACACGTTTCATTTTTTACGTATATTTATTTATCCATTCTTGATGAAGTACAGAAGTAGTAAAAAAGTAAGACTGCATGTCTAGGCCCCTACACATAGACTGACTGACAACAATGCTAACTACTGACTGATTACTACTTTATAAGACTGACTCATTACTCCTCCCGTTCGCGCCAATCGCGCGTATTAATATCTATTATAGTTTTTTTAGAACAGTCTAGAACACGGAAGTTACAATGTTTTACATTAATAATTTGTTTATGAAACTTCAATACCAGTAAATCTTGCTTTATGTTAAGATACACAAAATTCTGACAAATGTAATAATAATATTTCACATCAAAATAAAATAATACAAAAAATCGTAAGTAAACAAAAATTAGCGCAGTGTCAATATATGTTTACATTGTTGTTACGATTTTCAATAATTAAGTAATTTAGTTTGTTAGAAGACCCTAGTAATGCAAATGATAAA
Organism: Locusta migratoria; assembly: GCA_026315105.1. Taxonomy (NCBI): domain Eukaryota; kingdom Metazoa; phylum Arthropoda; class Insecta; order Orthoptera; family Acrididae; genus Locusta; species Locusta migratoria. The sequence continues at coordinate 503,474,317 of CM048755.1, read as the reverse complement.
GAATGTGACTTGACAGAAGCGCCATAAGATGCTTATACAATATAAATATGGAATATTAGGTTAAAATATCACGACAAACTATGGTATCGTATACTTCAGTTAATCAAACAAACGGGACCCTCCTGGCTAAATACATTACAGTGTCTAATGACCACGCTGTCGACGGGACGTTAAACCCAAAGCTTCCTTCCTTCCTTTCTTTATTCCATCCTTCCTTCCTTCCTTCCTTCCTTCCTTCCTTCCTTTCTTCCTTCCAACTGATTTGGCTCATATTTGGTGGCTCACGTGTGTACATCCTAAAACAAAGGACTCTACGATATTTTAGATGAACGCTCCTACATTTTTGAGATAAGTTATCACGAGCAATTTACTCAAAACTGATGACATACAGCACTTTTTATCATCGCGTGGGGTCCAAAAATGCATATATTTCGGAAATAGTGGAAAGAAACTTCTACAAATGCTACTTACGTACTCACATAGACGATGTTTTCAGCTGAGAGCACCGATGGGATAAGGCCAAGGCAAGTTGCTGGGATGAGGAGAAACCGGGTAAAAATCTTGATGACATATAGTGGATTTCAATCACATTTGTACTTTTCCGTATCTCAGTTGATAGATATAGTAGGTTAATAAGGTACATAAACGAATAAGGATTAATATGGTAAGCAAATAAATTTATGAAACTAGTTGGTATAGTAAACAACTAAAATGTTGTTGCTAGTCACGTTACAATGGCACTTCCTCTCACTGTTGCGTGTCCTTACTTTTCTTATGCAAACACAGTGGGAATACGACTACAGCATGGATGCAATGACGGCAAACAATACATTTCATAACCAACTTTCAGTACTGACTTCAGGCAATGATATGATATGCATAGAGACTAGTTACTGAGTACGCATGTTTTTAAATGTGCACCAACTTTGTTTTCTGAAGACTCTTCAAAAGGGACAGTTACAGTGTTGAAAAATTGCATTCATTAGATGTTCTTGGTACTGCAAGAATAGCTTTCCAGAGATTTTATATGACATGTACCAGACACTTCCTTATTCGAAGGAAAGTGATGCCCCATAACAGTGAGTTGAAGAGCCAGTGTAAAGTCAACAGGAATAATATTTTAGTTGTTTGCTATGGGAAGTTGTTGGAAAACTTTTCCTGTCATCTATCATTTCTTATCGATTAATTTACATTATTGCCCCCTCTCCCCCCGACTCCTCACCCTGTGTCCCCTCCCAATCCGTCTCCTCCCCCTGTGCCCCCTCCAAGCACGTCTCCTCCCCCTGTGCCACCACCAAGAACGTCTCCTCCCCCTGTGCACCCTCCCCGCCCGTCTCCTCCCCCTGTGCCCCCTCCCCGCCCGTCTCCTCCCCCTGTGCCCCCTCCCCGCCCGTCTCCTCCGCCTGTGCCCCCTCCCCTCCCGTCTCCTCCGCCTGTGCCCCCTCCCCACCCGTCTCCTCCACCTGTGCCCCTTCTTCGCCCGTCTCAACACCCTGTGCCCCCACCCCACCCGTCAACTACCCCTGTGCCCCCTCCCCACCCGGATAATCCCCCTGTGCCCCCTCCCCACCCGGATAATCCCCCTGTGCCCCCTCCCCACCCGGATAATCCCCCTGTGCCCCCTCCCCGGCCGTCTCATCCCCCTGTGCCCCCTCCCCGGCCGTCTCATCCCCCTGTGCCCCCTCCCCGGCCGTCTCATCCCCCTGTGCCCCCTCCCCGGCCGTCTCATCCCCCTGTGCCCCCTCCCCGGCCGTCTCATCCCCCTGTGCCCCATCCCCGGCCGTCTCATCCCCCTGTGCCCCATCCCCGGCCGTCTCATCCCCCTGTGCCCCATCCCCGGCCGTCTCATCCCCCTGTGCCCCATCCCCGGCCGTCTCATCGCCCTGTGCCCCCTCCCGCCCGTCTCATACCCCTGTGCCCCCTCCCCGCCCGTCTCATCACCCTGTGCAACCTCCCCACCCGTCTCATCCCCCTGTGCCCCCTCCCCACCCGTCTCATCCCCCTGTGCCCCCTCCCCACCCGTCTCATCCCCCTGTGCCCCCTCCCCACCCGTCTCATCCACCTGTGCCCCCTCCCCACCCGTCTCATCCCCCTGTGCCCCCTCCCCACCCGTCTCATCCCCCTGTGCCCCCTCCCCACCCGTCTCATCCCCCTGTGCCCCTCCCCACCCGTCTCATCCCCCTGTGCCCCCTCCCCACCCGTCTCATACCCCTGTGCCCCCTCCCCACCCGTCTCATCCCCCTGTGTCCCCTCCCCACCCGTCTCATACCCCTGTGCCCCCTCCCCACCCGTCTCATCCCCCTGTGTCCCCTCCCCACCCGTCTCATCCCCCTGTGCCCCCTCCCCACCCGTCTCATCCCCCTGTGCCCCACCCCGCCCGTCTCATCCCCCTGTGCCCCACCCCGCCCGTCTCATCCCCCTGTGCCCCACCCCGCCCGTCAACTACACCTGTGACACCTCCCCACCCGTCTCATCCCCCTGTGCCCCCTCCCCACCCGTCTCATCCCCCTGTGCCCCACCCCGCCCGTCAACTACACCTGTGACACCTCCCCACCCGTCTCCTCCCCCTGTGCCCCCTCCCCGCCCGTCTCCTCCGCCTGTGCCCCCTCCCCTCCCGTCTCCTCCGCCTGTGCCCCCTCCCCACCCGTCTCCTCCACCTGTGCCCCTTCTCCGCCCGTCTCAACACCCTGTGCCCCCACCCCACCCGTCAACTACCCCTGTGCCCCCTCCCCACCCGGATAATCCCCCTGTGCCCCCTCCCCACCCGGATAATCCCCCTGTGCCCCCTCCCCATCCGGATAATCCCCCTGTGCCCCCTCCCCGGCCGTCTCATCCCCCTGTGCCCCATCCCCGGCCGTCTCATCCCCCTGTGCCCCATCCCCGGCCGTCTCATCCCCCTGTGCCCCATCCCCGGCCGTCTCATCCCCCTGTGCCCCATCCCCGGCCGTCTCATCCCCCTGTGCCCCATCCCCGGCCGTCTCATCGCCCTGTGCCCCCTCCCGCCCGTCTCATACCCCTGTGCCCCCTCCCCGCCCGTCTCATCACCCTGTGCAACCTCCCCACCCGTCTCATCCCCCTGTGCCCCCTCCCCACCCGTCTCATCCCCCTGTGCCCCCTCCCCACCCGTCTCATCCCCCTGTGCCCCCTCCCCACCCGTCTCATCCACCTGTGCCCCCTCCCCACCCGTCTCATCCCCCTGTGCCCCCTCCCCACCCGTCTCATCCCCCTGTGCCCCCTCCCCACCCGTCTCATCCCCCTGTGCCCCTCCCCACCCGTCTCATCCCCCTGTGCCCCCTCCCCACCCGTCTCATACCCCTGTGCCCCCTCCCCACCCGTCTCATCCCCCTGTGTCCCCTCCCCACCCGTCTCATACCCCTGTGCCCCCTCCCCACCCGTCTCATCCCCCTGTGTCCCCTCCCCACCCGTCTCATCCCCCTGTGCCCCCTCCCCACCCGTCTCATCCCCCTGTGCCCCACCCCGCCCGTCTCATCCCCCTGTGCCCCACCCCGCCCGTCTCATCCCCCTGTGCCCCACCCCGCCCGTCAACTACACCTGTGACACCTCCCCACCCGTCTCATCCCCCTGTGCCCCCTCCCCACCCGTCTCATCCCCCTGTGCCCCACCCCGCCCGTCAACTACACCTGTGACACCTCCCCACCCGTCTCCTCCCCCTGTGCCCCCTCCCCGCCCGTCTCCTCCGCCTGTGCCCCCTCCCCTCCCGTCTCCTCCGCCTGTGCCCCCTCCCCACCCGTCTCCTCCACCTGTGCCCCTTCTCCGCCCGTCTCAACACCCTGTGCCCCCACCCCACCCGTCAACTACCCCTGTGCCCCCTCCCCACCCGGATAATCCCCCTGTGCCCCCTCCCCACCCGGATAATCCCCCTGTGCCCCCTCCCCATCCGGATAATCCCCCTGTGCCCCCTCCCCGGCCGTCTCCTCCCCCTGTGCCCCCTCCCCGCCCGTCTCCTCCCCCTGTGCCCCCTCCCCGCCCGACTCCTCCCCCTGTGCCCCCTCCCCGCCCGACTCCTCCCCCTGTGCCCCCTCCCCGCCCGTCTCCTCCCCCTGTGCCCCCTCCCCACCCGTCTCCTCCCCCTGTGCCCCCTCCCCGCCCGTCAACTCCCCCTGTGCCCCCTCCCCGCCCGTCTCCTCCCCCTATGCCCCCTCCCCGCCCGTCTCCTCCGCCTGTGCCCCCTCCCCTCCCGTCTCCTCCGCCTGTGCCCCCTCCCCACCCGTCTCCTCCACCTGTGCCCCTTCTTCGCCCGTCTCAACACCCTGTGCCCCCACCCCACCCGTCAACTAGCCCTGTGCCCCCTCCCCACCCGGATAATCCCCCTGTGCCCCCTCCCCACCCGGATAATCCCCCTGTGCCCCCTCCCCACCCGGATAATCCCCCTGTGCCCCCTCCCCGGCCGTCTCATCCCCCTGTGCCCCCTCCCCGGCCGTCTCATCCCCCTGTGCCCCCTCCCCGGCCGTCTCATCCCCCTGTGCCCCTCCCCGGCCGTCTCATCCCCCTGTGCCCCCTCCCCGGCCGTCTCATCCCCCTGTGCCCCCTCCCCGGCCGTCTCATCCCCCTGTGCCCCATCCCCGGCCGTCTCATCCCCCTGTGCCCCATCCCCGGCCGTCTCATCCCCCTGTGCCCCATCCCCGGCCGTCTCATCCCCCTGTGCCCCATCCCCGGCCGTCTCATCCCCCTGTGCCCCATCCCCGGCCGTCTCATCGCCCTGTGCCCCATCCCCGGCCGTCTCATCGCCCTGTGCCCCCTCCCCGCCCGTCTCATACCCCTGTGCCCCCTCCCCGCCCGTCTCATCACCCTGTGCCCCCTCCCCACCCGTCTCATCCCCCTGTGCCCCCTCCCCACCCGTCTCATCCCCCTGTGCCCCCTCCCCACCCGTCTCATCCCCCTGTGCCCCCTCCCCACCCGTCTCATCCCCCTGTGCCCCCTCCCCACCCGTCTCATCCCCCTGTGCCCCCTCCCCACCCGTCTCATCCCCCTGTGCCCCCTCCCCACCCGTCTCATCCCCCTGTGCCCCCTCCCCACCCGTCTCATCCCCCTGTGCCCCCTCCCCACCCGTCTCATCCCCCTGTGCCCCCTCCCCACCCGTCTCATACCCCTGTGCCCCCTCCCCACCCGTCTCATCCCCCTGTGTCCCCTCCCCACCCGTCTCATACCCCTGTGCCCCCTCCCCACCCGTCTCATCCCCCTGTGCCCCCTCCCCACCCGTCTCATCCCCCTGTGCCCCCTCCCCACCCGTCTCATCCCCCTGTGCCCCACCCCGCCCGTCTCATCCCCCTGTGCCCCACCCCGCCCGTCTCATCCCCCTGTGCCCCACCCCGCCCGTCAACTACACCTGTGACACCTCCCCACCCGTCTCATCCCCCTGTGCCCCCTCCCCACCCGTCTCATCCCCCTGTGCCCCACCCCGCCCGTCAACTACACCTGTGACACCTCCCCACCCGTCTCCTCCTCCTGTGCCCCCTCCCCGCCCGTCTCCTCCGCCTGTGCCCCCTCCCCTCCCGTCTCCTCCGCCTGTGCCCCCTCCCCACCCGTCTCCTCCACCTGTGCCCCTTCTCCGCCCGTCTCCTCCACCTGTGCCCCCACCCCACCCGTCAACTACCCCTGTGCCCCCTCCCCACCCGGATAATCCCCCTGTGCCCCCTCCCCACCCGGATAATCCCCCTGTGCCCCCTCCCCATCCGGATAATCCCCCTGTGCCCCCTCCCCGGCCGTCTCCTCCCCCTGTGCCCCCTCCCCGCCCGTCTCCTCCCCCTGTGCCCCCTCCCCGCGCGTCTCCTCCCCCTGTGCCCCCTCCCCGCCCGTCTCCTCCCCCTGTGCCCCCTCCCCGCCCGTCTCCTCCCCCTGTGCCCCCTCCCCGCCCGTCTCCTCCCCCTGTGCCCCCTCCCCGCCCGTCTCCTCCCCCTGTGCCCCCTCCCCGCCCGTCTCCTCCCCCTATGCCCCCTCCCCGCCCGTCTCCTCCGCCTGTGCCCCCTCCCCTCCCGTCTCCTCCGCCTGTGCCCCCTCCCCTCCCGTCTCCTCCGCCTGTGCCCCCTCCCCACCCGTCTCCTCCACCTGTGCCCCTTCTTCGCCCGTCTCAACACCCTGTGCCCCCACCCCACCCGTCAACTAGCCCTGTGCCCCCTCCCCACCCGGATAATCCCCCTGTGCCCCCTCCCCACCCGGATAATCCCCCTGTGCCCCCTCCCCACCCGGATAATCCCCCTGTGCCCCCTCCCCGGCCGTCTCATCCCCCTGTGCCCCCTCCCCGGCCGTCTCATCCCCCTGTGCCCCCTCCCCGGCCGTCTCATCCCCCTGTGCCCCCTCCCCGGCCGTCTCATCCCCCTGTGCCCCCTCCCCGGCCGTCTCATCCCCCTGTGTCCCATCCCCGGCCGTCTCATCCCCCTGTGCCCCATCCCCGGCCGTCTCATCCCCCTGTGCCCCATCCCCGGCCGTCTCATCCCCCTGTGCCCCATCCCCGGCCGTCTCATCCCCCTGTGCCCCATCCCCGGCCGTCTCATCGCCCTGTGCCCCCTCCCCGCCCGTCTCATACCCCTGTGCCCCCTCCCCGCCCGTCTCATCCCCCTGTGCCCCCTCCCCACCCGTCTCATCCCCCTGTGCCCCCTCCCCACCCGTCTCATCCCCCTGTGCCCCCTCCCCACCCGTCTCATCCCCCTGTGCCCCCTCCCCACCCGTCTCATCCCCCTGTGCCCCCTCCCCACCCGTCTCATCCCCCTGTGCCCCCTCCCCACCCGTCTCATCCCCCTGTGCCCCCTCCCCACCCGTCTCATCCCCCTGTGCCCCCTCCCCACCCGTCTCATCCCCCTGTGCCCCCTCCACACCCGTCTCATCCCCCTGTGCCCCCTCCCCACCCGTCTCATCCCCCTGTGTCCCCTCCCCACCCGTCTCATACCCCTGTGCCCCCTCCCCACCCGTCTCATCCCCCTGTGCCCCCTCCCCACCCGTCTCATCCCCCTGTGCCCCCTCCCCACCCGTCTCATCCCCCTGTGCCCCACCCCGCCCGCCTCATCCTCCTGTGCCCCACCCCGCCCGTCAACTACACCTGTGACACCTCCCCACCCGTCTCATCCCCCTGTGCCCCCTCCCCACCCGTCTCATCCCCCTGTGCCCCACCCCGCCCGTCAACTACACCTGTGACACCTCCCCACCCGTCTCCTCCCCCTGTGCCCCCTCCCCGCCCGTCTCCTCCGCCTGTGCCCCCTCCCCTCCCGTCTCCTCCGCCTGTGCCCCCTCCCCACCCGTCTCCTCCACCTGTGCCCCTTCTCCGCCCGTCTCAACACCCTGTGCCCCCACTCCACCCGTGAACTACCCCTGTGCCCCCTCCCCACCCGGATAATCCCCCTGTGCCCCCTCCCCACCCGGATAATCCCCCTGTGCCCCCTCCCCACCCGGATAATCCCCCTGTGCCCCCTCCCCGGCCGTCTCCTCCCCCTGTGCCCCCTCCCCGCCCGTCTCCTCCCCCTGTGCCCCCTCCCCGCCCGTCTCCTCCCCCTGTGCCCCCTCCCCGCCCGTCTCCTCCCCCTGTGCCCCCTCCCCGCCCGTCTCCTCCCCTGTGCCCCCTCCCCGCCCGTCTCCTCCCCCTGTGCCCCCTCCCCGCCCGTCTCCTCCCCCTGTGCCCCCTCCCCGCCCGTCTCCTCCCCCTGTGCCCCCTCCCCGCCCGTCCCCTCCCCCTGTGCCCCCTCCCCGCCCGTCTCCTCCCCCTGTGCCCCCTCCCCGCCCGTCTCCTCCCCCTGTGCCCCCTCCCCGCCCGTCTCCTGCCCCTGTGCCCCCTCCCCGCCCGTCTCCTCCCCCTGTGCCCCCTCCCCGCCCGTCTCCTCCCCCTGTGCCCCCTCCCCGCCCGTCCCCTCCCCCTGTGCCCCCTCCCCGCCCGTCTCCTCCCCCTGTGCCCCCTCCCCGCCCGTCTCCTCCCCCTGTGCCCCCTCCCCGCCCGTCTCCTGCCCCTGTGCCCCCTCCCCGCCCGTCTCCTCCCCCTGTGCCCCCTCCCCGCCCGTCTCCTCCCCCTGTGCCCCCTCCCCGCCCGTCTCCTCCCCCTGTGCCCCCTCCCCGCCCGTCTCCTCCCCCTGTGCCCCCTCCCCGCCCGTCTCCTCCCCCTGTGCCCCCTCCCCGGCCGTCTCATCCCCCTGTGCCCCCTCCCCGGCCGTCTCATCCCCCTGTGCCCCTCCCCGGCCGTCTCATCCCCCTGTGCCCCCTCCCCGCCCGTCTCCTCCCCCTGTGCCCCCTCCCCGCCCGTCTCCTCCCCCTGTGCCCCCTCCCCGCCCGTCTCCTCCCCCTGTGCCCCCTCCCCGCCCGTCTCCTCCCCCTGTGCCCCCTCCCCGCCCGTCTCCTCCCCCTGTGCCCCCCCCCCGCCCGTCTCCTCCCCATGTGCCCCCTCCCCGCCCGTCTCCTCCCCCTGTGCCCCCTCCCCGCCCGTCTGCTCCCCCTGTGCCCCCTCCCCGCCCGTCTGCTCCCCCTGTGCCCCCTCCCCGCCCGTCTCCTCCCCCTGTGCCCCCTCCCCGCCCGTCTCCTCCCCCTGTGCCCCCTCCCCGCCCTTCTCCTCCCCCTGTGCCCCCTCCCCGCCCGTCTCCTACCCCTGTGCCCCCTCCCCGCCCGTCTCCTCCCCCTGTGCCCCCTCCCCGCCCGTCTCCTCCCCCTGTGCCCCCTCCCCGCCCGTCTCCTCCCCCAGTGCCCCCTCCCCGCCCGTCTCCTCCCCCAGTGCCCCCTCCCCGCCCGTCTCCTCCCCCAGTGCCCCCTCCCCGCCCGTCTCCTCCCCCAGTGCCCCCTCCCCGCCCGTCTCCTCCCCCAGTGCCCCCTCCCCGCCCGTCTCCTCCCCCAGTGCCCCCTCCCCGCCCGTCTCCTCCCCCTGTGCCCCCTCCCCGCCCGCCTCCTCCCCCTGTGCCCCCTCCCCGCCCGCCTCCTCCCCCTGTGCCCCCTCCCCGCCCGCCTCCTCCCCCTGTGCCCCCTCCCCGCCCGCCTCCTCCCCCTGTGCCCCCTCCCCGCCCGCCTCCTCCCCCTGTGCCCCCTCCCCGCCCGCCTCCTCCCCCTGTGCCCCCTCCCCGCCCGCCTCCTCCCCCTGTGCCCCCTCCCCGCCCGCCTCCTCCCCCTGTGCCCCCTCCCCGCCCGCCTCCTCCCCCTGTGCCCCCTCCCCACCCGTATCATTCCCCTGTGCCCCCTCCCCACCCGTCTCATTCCCCTGTGCCCCCTCCCCAGCGGTCTAATTCCCCTGTGCCCCCTCCCCAGCGGTCTCATCCCTTGTGCCCTTTCTCTGCCCGTCTCCTCCCCCTGGGCCCCCTCCCCGCCGGGATAATCCCCCTGTGCACCCTCCCCGCCCGGATAATCCCCCTGTGCACCCTCCCCGCCCGTCATCATCGCCCTGTGCCTACGCTCCACCCGTCTCATCCCCCTGTGGACCCTCCCCGCCCGCCTCCTCCCCCTGTGCCCCCTCCCCGCCCGCCTCCTCACCCTGTGCCCCCTCCCCGCCCGTCTCCTCACCCTGTGCCGCCATCCCGCCCGTCTCCTCACCCTGTGCCCCCATCCCGCCCGTCTCCTCACCCTGTGCCCCCATCCCGCCCGTCTCCTCACCCTGTGCCCCCATCCCGCCCGTCTCCTCACCCTGTGCCCCCTCCCCGCCCGTCTCCTCACCCTGTGCCCCCTCCCCGCCCGTCTCCTCACCCTGTGCCCCCTCCCCGCCCGTCTCCTCACCCTGTGCCCCCTCCCCGCCCGTCTCCTCACCCTGTGCCCCCTCCCCGCCCGTCTCCTCACCCTGTGCCCCCTCCCCGCCCGTCTCCTCACCCTGTGCCCCCACCCCGCCCGTCTCCTCACCCTGTGCCCCCACCCCGCCCGTCTCCTCACCCTGTGCCCCCACCCCGCCCGTCTCCTCACCCTGTGCCCCCACCCCGCCCGTCTCCTCACCCTGTGCCCCCACCCCGCCCGTCTCCTCACCCTGTGCCCCCACCCCGCCCGTCTCCTCACCCTGTGCCCCCACCCCGCCCGTCTCCTCACCCGTGCCCCCTCCCCGCCCGTCTCCTCACCCTGTGACCCCTCCCCGCCCGTCACCTCCACCTGTGACCCCTCCCCGCCCGTCTCCTCCACCTGTGACCCCTCCCCGCCCTCTCCTCCCCCTGTGCGCCCTCCCCGGCCGGCTGCTTCTGCTCCCCCTGTGCACCCTCCCCGGCCGGCTGCTTCTGCTCCCCCTGTGCGCCCTCCCCGGCCGTCTGCTTCTGCTCCCCCTGTGCGCCCTCCCCGGCCGTCTGCTTCTGCTCCCCCTGTGCGCCCTCCCCGGCCGTCTGCTTCTGCTCCCCCTGTGCGCCCTCCCCGTCCGGCTACTTCTGCTCCCCCTGTGCGCCCTACCCGGCCGGCAGCTTCTTCTCCCCCTGTGCGCCCTCCCCGGCCGTCTGCTTCTGCTCCCCCTGCGCGCCCTCCCCGGCCGTCTGCTTCTGCTCCCCCTGCGCACCCTCGCAGCCCGTCTGCTTCTGCTGCCCCTGTGCCCCCCCTCGCCCGTCTGCTTCTGCTCCCTCTTTGCGCCCTCCCCGCACGTCTGATTCTGCTCCCCCCTTGCGCCCTCCCCGCACCTTTACTTCTGCTCCCCCCGTGCGCCCTCCCCGGCCGCCTGCTTCTGCTCCCCCCGTGCGCCCTCCCCGGCCGCCTGCTTCTGCTCCCCCCGTGCGCCCTCCCCGGCCGTCTGCTTCTTCTCCCCCCGTGCGCCCTCCCCGGCCGTCTGCTTCTTCTCCCCCCGTGCGCCCTCCCCGGCCGTCTGCTTCTTCTCCCCCCGTGCGCCCTCCCCGGCCGTCTGCTTCTGCTCCCCCTGCGCACCCTCGCAGCCCGTCTGCTTCTGCTGCCCCTGTGCCCCCCCTCGCCCGTCTGCTTCTGCTCCCTCTTTGCGCCCTCCCCGCACGTCTGATTCTGCTCCCCCCTTGCGCCCTCCCCGCACGTCTGATTCTGCTCCCCCCGTGCGCCCTCCCCGCACGTCTGATTCTGCTCCCCCCGTGCGCCCTCCCCGGCCGTCTGCTTCTTCTCCCCCCGTGCGCCCTCCCCGGCCGTCTGCTTCTGCTCCCCCCGTACGCCCTCCCCGGCCGTCTGCTTCTGCTCCCCCCGTACGCCCTCCCCGGCCGTCTGCTTCTGCTCCCCCTGTGCGCCCTCCCCGCCGTCTGATTCTGCTCCCCCTGTGCGCCCTCCCCGCATGTCTGATTCTGCTCCCCCTGTGCGCCCTCCCCGCACCCTTTCTTCTGCTCCCCCTTTGCGCCCTCCCCGGCCGTCTGCTTCTGATCCCCCTGTGCGCCCTCCCCGGCCGTCTGCTACTTCTCCCCCTGTGCGCCCTCCCCGGCCGTCTGCTTCTGCTCCCCCTGTGCGCCCTCCCCGCCTTCTGCTTCTGCTCCCCCTGTGCGCCCTCCCCGCCTTCTGCTTCTGCTCCCCCTGTGTGCCCTCCCCGCCGTCTGCTTCTGCTCCCCTGTGCGCCCTCCCCGCCGTCTGCTTCTGCTCCCCCTGTGTGCCCTCCCCGCTGTCTGCTTCTGCTCCCCCTGTGTGCCCTCCCCGCTGTCTGCTTCTGCTCCCCCTGTGCGCCCTCTCCGCCGTCTGCTTCTGCTCCCCCTGTGCGCCCTCTCCGCCGTCTGCTTCTGCTCCCCCTGTGCGCCCTCTCCGCCGTCTGCTTCTTCTCCCCCTGTGCGCCCTCTCCGCCGTCTGCTTCTGCTCCCCCTGTGCGCCCTCCCCGCCTTCTGCTTCTGCTCCCACTGTGCGCCCTTCCCGGCCGTCTGCTTCTGCTCCCCTGTACGCCCTCCCCGGCCGTCTGCTTCTGCTCCCCCTGCGCACCCTCGCAGCCCATTTGCTTCTGCTGCCCCTGTGCCCCCCCTCACCCGTCTGCTTCTGCTCCCTCTTTGCGCCCTCCCCGCACGTCTGATTCTGCTCCCCCTGTGCGCCCTCCCCGCACCCTTTCTTCTGCTCCCCCTGTGTGCCCTCCCCGCCGTCTGCTTCTGCTCCACCTGTGCGCCCTCCCCGCTCCCTTTCTTCTGCTCCCCCTGTGTGCCCTCCCCGCCGTCTGCTTCTGCTCCACCTGTGCGCCCTCCCCGGGCGTCTGCTTCTGCTCCCCCTGTGCGCCCTCCCTTGGCGTCTGCTTCTGCTCCCCCTGTGCGTCCTCCCCGGGCGTCTGCTTCTGCTCCCCCTGTGCGCCCTCCCCGCCGTCTGCTTCTGCTACCCCTGTGTGCTCTCCCCGCCTGTCTCTTGCCCCTGTGCGCCCTCCCCGCCGGCTGCTTCTGCTCCCCCTGTGCGCCGTCCCTGGCCGTCTGCTTCTGCTCCCCCTGTGCGCCCTCCCCGGCCGTCTGCTTCTGCTCCACTGTGCGCCCTCCCCGCCGTCTGCTTCAGCTCCCCCTGTGCGCCCTCCCCGGCCGTCTGCATCTGCTCCCCCTGTGCGCCCTCCACGGCCGTCTGCATCTGCTCCCCCTGTGCGCCCTCCCCGGCCGTGTGCATCTGCTACCCCTGTGCGCCCTCCCCGTCGTCTGCTTCTGCTCCCCCTGTGCGCCCTCCCCGTCGTCTGCTTCTGCTCCCCCTGTGCGCCCTCCCCGTCGTCTGCTTCTGCTCCCCCTGTGAGCCCTCCCCGTCGTCTGCTTCTGCTCCCCTGTGAACACTCCCCGCCCGTCTGCTTCTGCTCCCCCTGTGCGCCCCCCCCGCCCGTCTGCTTCTGCTCCCCCTGTGCGCCCTTCCCGGCCGTCTGCTTCTGCTCCCCCTGCGCACCCTAGCAGCACATCTGCTTCTGCTGCCCCTGTGCCCCCCCTCGCCCGTCTGCTTCTGCTCCCTCTTTGTGCCCTCCCCGCACGTCTGATTCTGCTCCCCCTGTGCGCCCTCCCCGCACCCTTACTTCTGCTCCCCCCGTGCGCCCTCCCCGGCAGCCTGCTTCTGCTCCCCCCGTGCGCCCTCCCCGGCCGCCTGCTTCTGCTCCCCCTGTGCGCCCTCCCCGGCCGCCTGCTTCTGCTCCCCCTGTGCGCCCTCCCCGGCCGCCTGCTTCTGCTCCCCCTGTGCGCCCTCCCCGGCCGTCTGTTTCTTCTCCCCCTGTGCGCCCTCCCCGGCCGTCTGCTTCTGCTCCCCCTGTACGCCCTCCCCGGCCGTCTGCTTCTGCTCCCCCTGTGCGCCCTCCCCGGCCGTCTGCTTCTGCTCCCCCGTGCGCCCTCCCCGGCCGTCTGCTTCTGCTCACCCTGTGCGCCCTCCCCGCCTTCTGCTTCTGCTCCCCCTGTGCGCCCTCCCCGCCTTCTGCTTCTGCTCCCCCTGTGCGCCCTCCCCGGCCGTCTGCTTCTGCTCCCACTGTGCGCCCTTCCCGGCCGTCTGCTTCTGCTCCCCTGTACGCCCTCCCCGGCCGTCTGCTTCTGCTCCCCCTGCGCACCCTCGCAGCCCATCTGCTTCTGCTGCCCCTGTGCCCCCCCTTGCCCGTCTGCTTCTGCTCCCTCTTTGCGCCCTCCCCGCACGTCTGATTCTGCTCCCCCTGTGCGCCCTCCCCGCACCCTTTCTTCTGCTCCCCCTTTGCGCCCTCCCCGGCCGTCTGCTTCTGCTCCCCCTGTGCGCCCTCCCCGGCCGTCTGCTACTTCTCCCCCTTTGCGCCCTCCCCGGCCGTCTGCTTCTGATCCTCGTGTGCGCCCTCCCCGGCCGTCTGCTACTTCTCCCCCTGTGCGCCCTCCCCGCCGTCTGCTTCTGCTCCCCCTGTGTGCCCTCCCCGCCGTCTGCTTCTGCTCCCCTGTGTGCCCTCCCCGCCGTCTGCTTCTGCTCCCCCTTTGTGCCCTCCACGGCCGTCTGATTCTGCTCCCCTTGTGCGCCCTCCCCGGCCGTCTGCTACTTCTCCCCCTGTGCGCCCTCCCCGGCCGTCTGCTTCTGCTCCCCTGTACGCCCTCCTCGGCCGTCTGCTTCTGCTCCCCTGTACGCCCTCCTCGGCCGTCTGCTTCTGCTCCCCTGTACGCCCTCCTCGGCCGTCTGCTTCTGCTCCCCTGTACGCCCTCCTCGGCCGTCTGCTTCTGCTCCCCCTGTGTGCCCTCCCCGCCGTCTGCTTCTGCTCCCCCTGTGCGCCCTCCCCGCCGTCTGCTTCTGCTCCCCCTGTGTGCCCTCCCCGCCGTCTGCTTCTGCTCCCCCTGTGCGCCCTCCCCGCCGTCTGCTTCTGCTCCCCCTTTGCGCCCTCCCCGGCCGTCTGCTTCTGATCCTCCTGTGCGCCCTCCCCGGCCGTCTGCTACTTCTCCCCCTGTGCGCCCTCCCCGGCCGTCTGCTTCTTATCCTCCTGTGCGCCCTCCCCGGCCGTCTGCTACTTCTCCCCCTGTGCGCCCTCCCCAGCCGTCTGCTTCTGCTCCCCTGTACGCCCTCCTCGGCCGTCTGCTTCTGCTCCCCCTGTGTGCCCTCCCCGCCGTCTGCTTCTGCTCCCACTGTGCGCCCTCCCCGCCGTCTGCTTCTGCTCCCCCAGTGTGCCCTCCCCGCCGTCTGCTTCTGCTCCCCCTGTGCGTCCTCCCCGGCCGTCTGCTTCTGCTCCCACTGTGGGCCCTCCCCGCCGTCTACTACTGCTCCCCCTGTGCGCCCCCCCCCGCCGTCTGCTTCTGCTCCCCCTGTGCGCCCCCCCCCGCCGTCTGCTTCTGCTCCCCCTGTGCGCCCTCCCCGGGCGTCTGCTTCTGCTCCCCCTGTGCGCCCTCCCCTGGCGTCTGCTTCTGCTCCCCCTGTGCGCCCTCCCCGGGCGTCTGCTTCTGCTCCCACTGTGCGCCCTCCCCGGGCGTCTGCTTCTGCTCCCCCTGTGCGCCCTCCCCGCCGTCTGCTTCTGCTCCCCCTGTGCGCCCTCCCCGCCGTCTGCTTCTGCTCCCCCTGTGCGCCCTCCCCGGCAGTCTGCTTCTGCTCCCCCTGTGCGCCCTCCCCGGCCGTCTGCTTCTGCTCCCCCTGTGCGCCCTCCCCGGCCGTCTGCTTCTGTTCCCCCTGTGCGCCCTCCCCGGCCGTCTGCTTCTGCTCCCCCTGTGCGCCCTCCCCGGCCGTCTGCTTCTGCTCCCCCTGTGCGCCCTCCCCGGCCGTCTGCTTCTGCTCCCCCTGTGCGCCCTCCCCGGCCGTCTGCTTCTGCTCCCCCTGCGCACCCTCGCAGCCCGTCTGCTTCTGCTGTCCCTGTGCCCCCCCTCGCCCGTCAGCTTCTGCTCCCTCTTTGCGCCCTCCCCGCATGTCTGATTCTGCTCCCCCTGTGCGCCCTCCCCGCACCCTTTCTTCTGCTCCCCCTGTGCGCCCTCCCCGCACCCTTTCTTCTGCTCCCCCTGTGCGCCCTCCCCGCACCCTTTCTTCTGCTCCCCCTTTGCGCCCTCCCCGGCCGTCTGCTTCTGCTCCCCCTGTGCGCCCTCCCCGGGCGTCTGCTTCTGCTCCCCCTGTGCGCCCTCCCCGCCGTCTGCTTCTGCTCCCCCTGTGCGCCCTCCCCGCCGTCTGCTTCTGCTCCCCCTGTGCGCCCTCCCCGGCCGTCTGCTTCTGCTCCCCCTGTGCGCGCTCCCCGGCCGTCTGCTTCTGCTCCCCCTGTGCGCCCTCCCCGGCCGTCTGCTACTTCTCCCCCTGTGCGCCCTCCCCGGCCGTCTGCTTCTGCTCCCCCTGTGTGCCCTCCCCGCCGTCTGCTTCTGCTCCCCCTGTGTGCCCTCCCCGCCGTCTGCTTCTGCTCCCCTGTGTGCCCTCCCCGCCGTCTGCTTCTGCTCCCCCTTTGTGCCCTCCACGGCCGTCTGATTCTGCTCCCCTTGTGCGCCCTCCCCGGCCGTCTGCTACTTCTCCCCCTGTGCGCCCTCCCCGGCCGTCTGCTTCTGCTCCCCTGTACGCCCTCCTCGGCCGTCTGCTTCTGCTCCCCTGTACGCCCTCCTCGGCCGTCTGCTTCTGCTCCCCTGTACGCCCTCCTCGGCCGTCTGCTTCTGCTCCCCTGTACGCCCTCCTCGGCCGTCTGCTTCTGCTCCCCCTGTGTGCCCTCCCCGCCGTCTGCTTCTGCTCCCCCTGTGCGCCCTCCCCGCCGTCTGCTTCTGCTCCCCCTGTGTGCCCTCCCCGCCGTCTGCTTCTGCTCCCCCTGTGCGCCCTCCCCGCCGTCTGCTTCTGCTCCCCCTTTGCGCCCTCCCCGGCCGTCTGCTTCTGATCCTCCTGTGCGCCCTCCCCGGCCGTCTGCTACTTCTCCCCCTGTGCGCCCTCCCCGGCCGTCTGCTTCTTATCCTCCTGTGCGCCCTCCCCGGCCGTCTGCTACTTCTCCCCCTGTGCGCCCTCCCCGGCCGTCTGCTTCTGCTCCCCTGTACGCCCTCCTCGGCCGTCTGCTTCTGCTCCCCCTGTGTGCCCTCCCCGCCGTCTGCTTCTGCTCCCACTGTGCGCCCTCCCCGCCGTCTGCTTCTGCTCCCCCAGTGTGCCCTCCCCGCCGTCTGCTTCTGCTCCCCCTGTGCGTCCTCCCCGGCCGTCTGCTTCTGCTCCCACTGTGGGCCCTCCCCGCCGTCTACTACTGCTCCCCCTGTGCGCCCCCCCCCCCCGCCGTCTGCTTCTGCTCCCCCTGTGCGCCCCCCCCCCGCCGTCTGCTTCTGCTCCCCCTGTGCGCCCTCCCCGGGCGTCTGCTTCTGCTCCCCCTGTGCGCCCTCCCCTGGCGTCTGCTTCTGCTCCCCCTGTGCGCCCTCCCCGGGCGTCTGCTTCTGCTCCCACTGTGCGCCCTCCCCGGGCGTCTGCTTCTGCTCCCCCTGTGCGCCCTCCCCGCCGTCTGCTTCTGCTCCCCCTGTGCGCCCTCCCCGCCGTCTGCTTCTGCTCCCCCTGTGCGCCCTCCCCGGCCGTCTGCTTCTGCTCCCCCTGTGCGCCCTCCCCGGCCGTCTGCTTCTGCTCCCCCTGTGCGCCCTCCCCGGCCGTCTGCTTCTGTTCCCCCTGTGCGCCCTCCCCGGCCGTCTGCTTCTGCTCCCCCTGTGCGCCCTCCCCGGCCGTCTGCTTCTGCTCCCCCTGTGCACCCTCCCCGGCCGTCTGCTTCTGCTCCCCCTGTGCGCCCTCCCCGGCCGTCTGCTTCTGCTCCCCCTGCGCACCCTCGCAGCCCGTCTGCTTCTGCTGTCCCTGTGCCCCCCCTCGCCCGTCAGCTTCTGCTCCCTCTTTGCGCCCTCCCCGCATGTCTGATTCTGCTCCCCCTGTGCGCCCTCCCCGCACCCTTTCTTCTGCTCCCCCTGTGCGCCCTCCCCGCACCCTTTCTTCTGCTCCCCCTGTGCGCCCTCCCCGCACCCTTTCTTCTGCTCCCCCTTTGCGCCCTCCCCGGCCGTCTGCTTCTGCTCCCCCTGTGCGCCCTCCCCGGGCGTCTGCTTCTGCTCCCCCTGTGCGCCCTCCCCGCCGTCTGCTTCTGCTCCCCCTGTGCGCCCTCCCCGCCGTCTGCTTCTGCTCCCCCTGTGCGCCCTCCCCGGCCGTCTGCTTCTGCTCCCCCTGTGCGCCCTCCCCGGCCGTCTGCTTCTGCTCCCCCTGTGCGCCCTCCCCGGCCGTCTGCTACTTCTCCCCCTGTGCGCCCTCCCCGGCCGTCTGCTTCTGCTCCCCCTGTGTGCCCTCCCCGCCGTCTGCTTCTGCTCCCCCTGTGTGCCCTCCCCGCCGTCTGCTTCTGCTCCCCCTGTGTGCCCTCCCCGCCGTCTGCTTCTGCTCCCCCTGTGTGCCCTCCCCGCCGTCTGCTGCTGCTCCCCCTGTGTGCCCTCCCCGCCGTCTGCTTCTGCTCCCCCTGTGCGCCCTCCCCGCCGTTTGCTTCTGATCCTCCTGTGCGCCCTCCCCGCCGTCTGCTTCTGCTCCTCCTGTGCGCCCTCCCCGCCGTCTGCTTCTGCTCCCCCTGTGTGCCCTCCCCACCGTCTGCTTCTGCTCCCCCTGTGCGCCCTCTCCACCGTCTGCTTCTGCTCCCCCTGTGCGCCCTCTCCGCCGTCTGCTTCTGCTCCCCCTGTGCGTCCTCCCCGCCTTCTGCTTCTGCTCCCACTGTGCGCCCTTCCCGGCCGTCTGCTTCTGCTCCCCTGTACGCCCTCCCCGGCCGTCTGCTTCTGCTCCCCCTGCGCACCCTCGCAGCCCGTCTGCTTCTGCTGCCCCTGTGCCCCCCCTCGCCCGTCTGCTTCTGCTCCCTCTTTGCGCCCTCCCCGCACGTCTGATTCTGCTCCCCCTGTGCGCCCTCCCCGCACCCTTTCTTCTGCTCCCCCTGTGTGCCCTCCCCGCCGTCTGCTTCTGCTCCACCTGTGCGCTCTCCCCGCTCCCTTTCTTCTGCCCCCCCTGTGTGCCCTCCCCGCCGTCTGCTTCTGCTCCACCTGTGCGCCCTCCCCGCGCGTCTGCTTCTGCTCCCCCTGTGCGCCCTCCCCGGGCGTCTGCTTCTGCTCCCCCTGTGCGCCCTCCCCGGGCGTCTGCTTCTGCTCCGCCTGTGCGCCCTCCCCGGGCGTCTGCTTCTGCTCCCCCTGTGCGCCCTCCCCGCCGTCTGCTTCTGCTACCCCTGTGCGCTCTCCCCGCCTGTCTCTTGCCCCTGTGCGCCCTCCCCGCCGTCTGCTTCTGCTCCCCCTGTGCGCTGTCCCCGCGGTCTGCCTCTGCTCCCCCTGTGCGCCGTCCCCGGCCGTCTGCTTCTGCTCCCCCTGTGCGCCCTCCCCGGCCGTCTGCTTCTGCTCCACTGTGCTCCCTCCCCGCCGTCTGCTTCAGCTCCCCCTGTGCGCCCTCCCCGGCCGTCTGCATCTGCTCCCCTGTGCGCCCTCCCCGGCCGTCTGCATCTGCTCCCCCTGTGCGCCCTCCCCGGCCGTGTGCATCTGCTCCCCCTGTGCGCCCTCCCCGTCGTCTGCTTCTGCTCCCCCTGTGCGCCCTCCCCGTCGTCTGCTTCTGCTCCCCCTGCGCGCCCTCCCCGTCGTCTGCTTCTGCTCCCCTGTGAACCCTCCCCGCACGTCTGCTTCTGCTCCCCCTGTGCGCCCTCCCCGCCCGTCTGCTTCTTCTCCCCCTGTGCGCCCTTCCCGGCCGTCTGCTTCTGCTCCCCTGCGCACCCTCGCAGCCCATCTGCTTCTGCTGCCCCTGTGCCCCCCCTCGCCCGTCTGCTTCTGCTCCCTCTTTGCGCCCTCCCCGCACGTCTGATTCTGCTCCCCCTGTGCGCCCTCCCCACACCCTTACTTCTGCTCCCCCCGTGCGCCCTCCCCGGCCGCCTGCTTCTGTTCCCCTGTGCGCCCTCCCCGGCCGCCTGCTTCTACTCCCCCTGTGTGCCCTCCCCGGCCGTCTGTTTCTTCTCCCCCTGTGCGCCCTCCCCGGCCGTCTGCTTCTGCTCCCCTGTACGCCCTCCCCGGCCGTCTGCTTCAGCTCCCCTGTACGCCCTCCCCGGCCGTCTGCTTCTGCTCCCCCTGTACACCCTCCCCGGCCGTCTGCTTCTGCTCCCCCTGTGTGCCCTCTCCGCCGTCTCCTTCTGCTCCCCCTGTGCGCCCTCCCCGGCAGTCTGCTTCTGCTCCCCCTGTGCGCCCTCCCCGGCCATATGCTTCTGCTCCCACTGTGCGCCCTTCCCGGCCGTCTGCTTCTGCTCCCCTGTACGCCCTCCCCGGCCGTCTGCTTCTGCTCCCCCTGCGCACCCTCGCAGCCCATCTGCTTCTGCTGCCCCTGTGCCCCCCTTTGCCCGTCTGCTTCTGCTCCCTCTTTGCGCCCTCCCCGCACGTCTGATTCTGCTCCCCCTGTGCGCCCTCCCCGCACCCTTTCTTCTGCTCACCCTTTGCGCCCTCCCCAGCCGTCTGATTCTGCTCCCCCTGTGCGCCCTCCCCGGCCGTCTGCTACTTCTCCCCCTTTGCGCCCTCCCCAGCCGTCTGCTTCTGATCCTCCTGTGCGCCCTCCCCCGCCGTCTGCTTCTGCTCCCCCTGTGTGCCCTCCCCGCCGTCTGCTTCTGCTCCCCCTGTGTGCCCTCCCCGCCGTCTGCTTCTGCTCCCCCTTTGCGCCCTCCCCGGCCGTCTGATTCTGCTCCCCCTGTGCGCCCTCCCCGGCCGTCTGCTACTTTTCCCCCTTTGCGCCCTCCCCGGCCGTCTGCTTCTGATCCTCCTGTGCGCCCTCCCCGGCCGTCTGCTACATCTCCCCCTGTGCGCCCTCCCCGGCCGTCTGCTTCTGCTCCCCTGTACGCCCTCCTCGGCCGTCTGCTTCTGCCCCCCCTGTGTGCCCTCCCCGCCGTCTGCTTTTGCTCCCCCTGTGCGCCCTCCCCGCCGTCTGCTTCTCCTCCCCCTGTGCGCCCTCCCCGCCGTCTGCTTCTGCTCCCCCTGTGCACCCTCCTCGGCCGTCTGCTTCTGCTCCCCCTGTGCGCCCTCCCCGCCGTCTGCTTCTGCTCCCCCTGTGCGCCCTCCCCGCCGTCTGCTTCTGCTCCCCTTGTGTGCCCTCCCCGCCGTCTGCTTCTGCTCCCCCTGTGCGCCCTCCTCGGCCGTCTGCTTCTGCTCCCCCTGTGCGTCCTCCCCGGCCGTCTGCTTCTGCTCCCCCTGTGTGCCCTCCCCGCCGTCTGCTTCTGCTCCCCCTGTGCGCCCTCTCCGCCGTCTGCTTCTGCTCCCCCTGTGCGCCCTCCCCGGCCGTCTGCTTCTGCTCCCCCTGTGCGCCCTCCCCGGCCGTCTGCTTCTGCTCCCCCTGTGCGTCCTCCCCGCCTTCTGCTTCTGCTCCCACTGTGCGCCCTTCCCGGCCGTCTACTTCTGCTCCCCTGTACGCCCTCCCCGGCCGTCTGCTTCTGCTCCCCTTGCGCACCCTCGCAGCCCATCTGCTTCTGCTGCCCCTGTGCCCCCCCTCGCCCGTCTGCTTCTGCTCCCTCTTTGCGCCCTCCCCGCACGTCTGATTCTGCTCCCCCTGTGCGCCCTCCCCGCACCCTTTCTACTGCTCCCCCTGTGTGCCCTCCCCGCCGTCTGCTTCTGCTCCACCTGTGCGCCCTCCCCGCTCCCTTTCTTCTGCTCCCCCTGTGTGCCCTCCCCGCCGTCTGCTTTTGCTCCACCTGTGCGCCCTCCCCGCGCGTCTGCTTCTGCTCCCCCTGTGCGCCCTCCCCGGGCGTCTGCTTCTGCTCCCCCTGTGCGCCCTCCCCGGGCGTCTGCTTCTGCTCCCCCTGTGCGCCCTCCCCGGGCGTCTGCTTCTGCTCCCCCTGTGCGCCCTCCCCGCCGTCTGCTTCTGCTACCCCTGTGCGCTCTCCCCGCCTCTCTCTTGCCCCTGTGCGCCCTCCCCGCCGTCTGCTTCTGCTCCCCCTGTGCGCTGTCCCCGCGGTCTGCTTCTGCTCCCCCTGTGCGCCGTCCCCGGCCGTCTGCTTCTGCTCCCCCTGTGCGCCCTCCCCGGCCGTCTGCTTCTGCTCCACTGTGCGCCCTCCCCGCCGTCTGCTTCAGCTCCCCCTGTGCGCCCTCCCCGGCCGTCTGCATCTGCTCCCCTGTGCGCCCTCCCCGTCGTCTGCTTCTGCTCCCCCTGTGCGCCCTCCCCGTCGTCTGCTTCTGCTCCCCCTGTGCGCCCTCCCCATCGTCTGCTTCTGCTCCCGTGTGAACCCTCCCCGCCCGTCTGCTTCTGCTCCCCCTGTGCGCCCTCCACGCCCGTCTGCTTCTGCTCCCCCTGTGCGCCCTTCCCGGCCGTCTGCTTCTGCTCCCCCTGCGCACCCTCGCAGCCCGTCTGCTTCTGCTGCCCCTGTGCCCCCCCTCGCCCGTCTGCTTCTGCTCCCCCTGTGTGCCCTCCCCGCCGTCTGCTTCTGCTCCCCCTGTGCGCCCTCCTCGGCCGTCTGCTTCTGCTCCCCCTGTGCGTCCTCCCCGGCCGTCTGCTTCTGCTCCCACTGTGGGCCCTCCCCGCCGTCTACTACTGCTCCCCCTGTGCGCCCCCCCCCGCCGTCTGCTTCTGCTCCCCCTGTGCGCCCCCCCCCGCCGTCTGCTTCTGCTCCCCCTGTGCGCCCTCCCAGGGCGTCTGCTTCTGCTCCCCCTGTGCGCCCTCCCCGCCGTCTGCTTCTGCTCCCCCTGTGTGCCCTCCCCGCCGTCTGCTTCTGCTCCCCCTTTGCGCCCTCCCCGGCCGTCTGATTCTGCTCCCCCTGTGCGCCCTCCCCGGCCGTCTGCTACTTCTCCCCCTTTGCGCCCTCCCCGGCCGTCTGCTTCTGATCCTCCTGTGCGCCCTCCCCGGCCGTCTGCTACTTCTCCCCCTGTGCGCCCTCCCCGGCCGTCTGCTTCTGCTCCCCTGTACGCCCTCCTCGGCCGTCTGCTTCTGCTCCCCCTGTGTGCCCTCCCCGCCGTCTGATTCTGCTCCCCCTGTGCGCCCTCCCCGCCGTCTGCTTCTGCTCCCCCTGTGCGCCCTCCCCGCCGTCTGCTTCTGCTCCCCCTGTGCGCCCTCCTCGGCCGTCTCCTTCTGCTCCCCTGTACGCCCTCCTCGGCCGTCTGCTTCTGCTCCCCTGTACGCCCTCCTCGGCCGTCTGCTTCTGCTCCCCCAGTGTGCCCTCCCTGCCGTCTGCTTCTGCTCCCCCTGTGCGCCCTCCCCGCCGTCTGCTTCTGCTCCCCCTGTGTGCCCTCCCCGCCGTCTGCTTCTGCTCCCCCTGTGCGCCCTCCCCGCCGTCTGCTTCTGCTCCCCCTGTGTGCCCTCCCCGCCGTCTGCTTCTGCTCCCCCTGTGCGCCCTCCTCGGCCGTCTGCTTCTGCTCCCCCTGTGCGTCCTCCCCGGAAGTCTGCTTCTGCTCCCCCTTTGTGCCCTCCCCGCCGTCTGCTTCTGCTCCCCCTGTGCGCCCTCCTCGGCCGTCTGCTTCTGCTCCCCCTGTGCGTCCTCCCCGGCCGTCTGCTTCTGCTCCCACTGTGGGCCCTCCCCGCCGTCTACTACTGCTCCCCCTGTGCGCCCCCCCCCCCGCCGTCTGCTTCTGCTCCCCCTGTGCGCCCCCCCCCGCCGTCTGCTTCTGCTCCCCCTGTGGGCCCCCCCCCCCGCCGTCTGCTTCTGCTCCCCCTGTGCGCCCTCCCAGGGCGTCTGCTTCTGCTCCCCCTGTGCGCCCTCCCAGGGCGTCTGCTTCTGCTCCCCCTGTGCGCCCTCCCCAGGCGTCTGCTTCTGCTCCCCCTGTGCGCCCTCCCCGGGCGTCTGCTTCTGCTCCCCCTGTGCGCCCTCCCCGGGCGTCTGCTTCTGCTCCCCCTGTGCGCCCTCCCCGCCGTCTGCTTCTGCTCCCTCTGTGCGCCCTCCCCGGCCGTCTGCTTCTGCTCCCCCTGTGCGCCTCCCCGGCCGTCTGCTTCTGCTCCCCCTGTGCGCCCTCCCCGGCCGTCTGCTTCTGCTCCCCTTGTGCGCCCTCCCCGGCCGTCTGCTTCTGCTCCCCCTGTGCGCCCTCCCCGGCCGTCTGCTTCTGCTCCGCCTGTGCGCCCTCCCCGGCCGTCTGCTTCTTCTCCCCCTGTGCGCCCTCCCCGGCCGTCTGCTTCTGCTCCCCCTGTGCGCCCTCCCCGGCCGTCTGCTTCTGCTCCCCCTGTGCGCCCTCCCCGGCCGTCGTCTTCTGCTCCCCCTGTGCGCCCTCCCCGGCCGTCGTCTTCTGCTCCCCCTGTGCGCCCTCCCCGTCCGTCTGCTTCTGCTCCCCCTGTGCGCCCTCCCCGGCCGTCTGCTTCTGCTCCCACTGTGGGCCCTCCCCGCCGTCTACTACTGCTCCCCCTGTGCGCCCCCCCCCCCGCCGTCTGCTTCTGCTCCCCCTGTGCGCCCCCCCCCGCCGTCTGCTTCTGCTCCCCCTGTGCGCCCCCCTCCCGCCGTCTGCTTCTGCTCCCCCTGTGCGCCCTCCCAGGGCGTCTGCTTCTGCTCCCCCTGTGCGCCCTCCCCAGGCGTCTGCTTCTGCTCCCCCTGTGCGCCCTCCCCGGGCGTCTGCTTCTGCTCCCCCTGTGCGCCCTCCCCGGGCGTCTGCTTCTGCTCCCCCTGTGCGCCCTCCCCGCCGTCTGCTTCTGCTCCCCCTGTGCGCCCTCCCCGGCCGTCTGCTCCTGCTCCCCTTGTGCGCCCTCCCCGGCCGTCTGCTTCTGCTCCCCCTGTGCGCCCTCCCCGGCCGTCTGCTTCTGCTCCGCCTGTGCGCCCTCCCCGGCCGTCTGCTTCTTCTCCCCCTGTGCGCCCTCCCCGGCCGTCTGCTTCTGCTCCCCCTGTGCGCCCTCCCCGGCCGTCTGCTTCTGCTCCCCCTGTGCGCCCTCCCCGGCCGTCGTCTTCTGCTCCCCCTGTGCGCCCTCCCCGGCCGTCGTCTTCTGCTCCCCCTGTGCGCCCTCCCCGTCCGTCTGCTTCTGCTCCCCCTGTGCGCCCTCCCCGGCCGTCTGCTTCTGCTCCCCCTGTGCGCCCTCCCCGGCCGTCTGCTTCTGCTCTCCCTGTGCGCCCTCCCCGGCCGTCTGCTTCTGCTCCCCCTGTGCGCCCTCCCCGGCCGTCTGCTTCTGCTCCCCCTGTGCGCCCTCCCCGGCCGTCTGCTTCTGCTCCCCCTGTGCGCCCTCCCCGGCCGTCGGCTTCTGCTCCCCCTGTGCGCCCTCCCCGGCCGTCTGCTTCTGCTCCCCCTGTGCGCCCTCCCCGGCCGTCTGCTTCTGCTCCCCCTGTGCGCCCTCCCCGGCCGTCTGCTTCTGCTCCCCCTGTGCGCCCGCCCCGGCCGTCTGCTTCTGCTCCCCCTGTGCGCCCTCCCCGGCCGTCTGCTGCTGCTCCCCCTGTGCGCCCTCCCCGGCCGTCTGCTGCTGCTCCCCCTGTGCGCCCTCCCCGGCCGTCTGCTGCTGCTCCCCCTGTGCGCCCTCCCCGGCCGTCTGCTGCTGCTCCCCCTGTGCGCCCTCCCCGGCCGTCTGCTGCTGCTCCCCCTGTGCGCCCTCTCCGGCCGTCTGCTGCTGCTCCCCCTGTGCGCCCTCCCCGGCCGTCTGCTGCTGCTCCCCCTGTGCGCCCTCCCCGGCCGTCTGCTGCTGCTCCCCCTGTGCGCCCTCCCCGGCCGTCTGCTGCTGCTCCCCCTGTGCGCCCTCCCCGGCCGTCTGCTGCTGCTCCCCCTGTGCGCCCTCCCCGCCCGTCTGCTTCTGCTCCCCCTGTGCGCCCTCCCCGGCCGTCTGCTTCTGCTCCCCCTGTGCGCCCTCCCCGGCCGTCTGCTTCTGCTCCCCCTGTGCGCCCTCCCCGGCCGTCTGCTTCTGCTCCCCCTGTGCGCCCTCCCCGGCCGTCTGCTTCTGCTCCCCCTGTGCGCCCTCCCCGGCCGTCTGCTTCTGCTCCCCCTGTGCGCCCTCCCCGGCCGTCTGCTTCTGCTCCCCCTGTGCGCCCTCCCCGCCGTCTGCTTCTGCTCCCCCAGTGCGCCCTCCCCGCCTGTCTGCTTCTGCTCCCCCAGTGCGCCCTCCCCGCCCGTCTGCTTCTGCTCCCCCTGTGCGCCCTCCCCGCCCGTCTGCTTCTGCTCCCCCTGTGCGCCCTCCCCGGCCGTCTGCTTCTGCTCCCCCTGTGCGCCCTCCCCGCCGTCTGCTTCTGCTCCCCCTGTGCGCCCTCCCCGCCGTCTGCTTCTGCTCCCCCTGTGCGCCCTCCCCGCTCGTCTTCTTCTGCTCCCCCTGTGCGCCCTCCCCGGCCGTCTGCTGCTGCTCCCCCTGTGCGCCCTCCCCGGCCGTCTGCTGCTGCTCCCCCTGTGCGCCCTCCCCGGCCGTCTGCTGCTGCTCCCCCTGTGCGCCCTCCCCGCCCGTCTGCTTCTGCTCCCCCTGTGCGCCCTCCCCGGCCGTCTGCTTCTGCTCCCCCTGTGCGCCCTCCACGGCCGTCTGCTTCTGCTCCCCCTGTGCGCCCTCCCCGGCCGTCTGCTTCTGCTCCCCCTGTGCGCCCTCCCCGGCC
The DNA here is from genome assembly GCA_026315105.1 of Locusta migratoria. NCBI lineage: Eukaryota > Metazoa > Arthropoda > Insecta > Orthoptera > Acrididae > Locusta > Locusta migratoria. The sequence continues at coordinate 503,448,663 of CM048755.1, read as the reverse complement.
GTCTGCTTCTGCTCCCCCTGTGCGCCCTCCCCGGCCGTCTGCTTCTGCTCCCCCTGTGCGCCCTCCCCGGCCGTCTGCTTCTGCTCCCCCTGTGCGCCCTCCCCACTCGTCTGCTTCTGCTCCCCCTGTGCGCCCTCCCCGCCGTCTGCTTCTGCTCCCCCAGTGCGCCCTCCCCACCTGTCTGCTTCTGCTCCCCCAGTGCGCCCTCCCCGCCCGTCTGCTTCTGCTCCCCCTGTGCGCCCTCCCCGCCCGTCTGCTTCTGCTCCCCCTGTGCGCCCTCCCCGGCCGTCTGCTTCTGCTCCCCCTGTGCGCCCTCCCCGCCGTCTGCTTCTGCTCCCCCTGTGCGCCCTCCCCGCCGTCTGCTTCTGCTCCCCCTGTGCGCCCTCCCCGCTCGTCTTCTTCTGCTCCCCCTGTGCGCCCTCCCCGGCCGTCTGCTTCTGCTCCCCCTGTGCGCCCTCCCCGCCGTCTGCTTCTGCTCGCCCTGTGCGCCCTCCCCGCCCGTCTCTTGCCCCTGTGCGCCCTCCCCACCCGTCTCCTTATTCTTTCCCGTGGCGCTTTCTGCACCCTCCCTCTCCCTTACGATGCCCTCCACTTAAACATCTACTCTTTGTACCAGTTCTGATTCTCTCTTTACCTGCCCCCTCCTTGATCCTTACGGTAGGGTCCCTCTCCCCTCCTTCCTCCTCTGCCTCCTTCCTCCTCTCCTTCTTACTCCTCTGCTGGTCCATCCAGTATCCCCCTCCTGCTCCTTACATTTTCCTAGTCATCATACGTCCTTCCTTTCCCCCACGGCACTGTCGCCCCTCCTCCTCCCTCCCTAACCATCACGCCTTTTCCACTCCTTTTCCCCCTCTTCTCCTACTCCCCTTGCTCCTTCCCCTGTCTTCAGCCATAATTTTCAGTTAACATATGCGCGTGCATTGTCTGTGTTCCCATCGGAGTGAAACCAATCAGTACTTTTTAACAAAACTGCAAATCGCCACCTCACAGCTAATTCAGTGTATTTCAAATGCCCATATGAATCAATGCTACGGTGTTGTTTTTCTTCGTTTTTGTCGCCTCGTGTTTATATTAACTTCACTTTTTTCACTCCACTCCATGCCATATGTTTCTTCAATTTTTCGCTGTTATATGTTTGTTATCTCCTATTTGTACTCCTTTGAATTTTTGTCTTTTTCATTTATGTAATTACTGCTGCAGGCTGAAATGCGCCGAAGGCGCTTCCAGCCTGCCCCATGTGGGGAATGAAATAACAAAGAAATAAAAGTAAGACGTAACGCTCCTTTTCTTTCATGAACGGTTATGCATATGGAAAAGCGGTTTTCGGCATATGCTTTAGCGTCGAGGGACACATATATTATTGTTTGGTTTACGGTTTTAGCATCATCGGTATCAACTGAGATGCTGAAGCAAATACGTTTTTGTAACTGCATTCGATAACTTTTGAGAAGACAAGTAATAGCGTTTGTTAATGTTGGCGTTGAAACCTGTAGTAGAAAAATTCGAGAAATGTCCTAGAATTTAAGGGCACGGTGACCCGGAATTGGCATTAGCAGTGCAGACACTATCAAGCAGGTGTCCCGGAGGCTGCGTAATTGTGTACCATTAAGGAGGCATCGCGACTGTAGTAAAGCTTTGTTTACCCTTGAACTATCTTAAGACCTACGAACGTTGTATATCGTCATATGATATAGAATATAATCTACCGTATCACAAAGAGCTTCGGAAAACTAATTCGCATTTGTTTATCTTCCGGATATAGATAGGCTGAAACAGAATAATTACCTATTCATTCATCTTCAATGAAGATGTCGTACTAGAAGACCACATGGGTATCAGATTTTAGAATTTTTTGTTATTTACGGTACGTGAAGTTCGTAACTCAATTAATAATAAGCCGAAGCCATTCGACGTAACTTTTATTGTGTGAATAATGGCTAGAACACAAACATGAATGAAGTACCAAGAAAAGATACTTTGAAGTTTGTATATGATTCTAACTATGACGACCAAAGTCATATGAAATTGAATAACGGATTGAGGATTTACTGAAAAGATCGTTTGACGATATTATTGGTGTCCATCTCTCAATAGTTAGCAGTACTGTGTATATTAAGTTCAAAAGTCCGGAAATTTGAAACGAAATTGTGCAGTCACGTTTTGGTAATCTTAAATTCAAGCACTGAGGCGGGAACGTTGTTGAAGTTAAAGTGGTGCCCGCAGGATTTGGTATTCGGACAGTTCAGGTATTCTAACTACCATTTGAAGTACCTGCGGATGAAACTGATGTCAATTTGACGAAATATGAGGTCATCAGCAATGTTGCTGAACAATGAGTGTCATTTAAAGTACCTGTTTCGTACGATGTTCGGTAGGGCTATTATCATGTACGACGGTATCCGCATACTTGCTCGAGGTGCGGGTCAGCTGGTCATGTACGAGCCCAATGCATTCCGATAAGGGTGATACAGGTACTTACAGGCGAAACAGCGGCAGCTGATAGGATGATAACCCTCACGATCTCTTATGTGGCTGCCGCGGTGGAGTAGCCGAGCGGTCTAAAGCCTCTCGCTGCGGACCGCGCGGTTGCTCGCCGTGGAGGTTCGAGTCCTCCCTGGGGTATAGGTGTGTGTGTTAGGTTAGTTTACCTAGGTTTAAGTAGTTTGTAAGCTACGGACTGATGACCACGCAGTTTGGTCGGATAGATTTACAAACATTTGATTTCTTATGTGGCCGCGGCCCGTTTGAGCACGATCACGCTGGAGCATCCTCATTTCAATGAAACTTCAGGTACTGCAGAAACTGTTCATAAGACGCCTATGTAAATTCCTATTCACGGTAATTCTACAGAAGTTGTGACAATGGAACATGAATAACCAGAGGGCACGAGTTCGGCCATCCTCCAACACAGTGTTCCTACCCAAGAAGACGGAAAGCGTCCAAGTACCAGCAGCGAACTGGAACCCAACACAGTTGTAAACGATGAACAACCTCAGGGAAAGGATTCCTGCTCTGCGCAAAATCAAATTGAGCCAATCTCTCCTAAGAAACACAAAAACGAAGATTAGCCCATCAAGACACACATAAGATGGTGCTAATACCGCTCGTAAAACCGGCGGAAATTGGTCGCACTTCAACTGATACCACATCAGCAAACTCGAATCCGAAGCATTGGAATGGTAGACAATAAGTGTCGTCAGTCACCACACCTAATATAAAGTCATCGTAAATATAAACCAAATCATTTCACAACAGAAGATACAGTCTTCGCGATTATTTATATTACTGTGATCCTGATATCGCTATGCTACAAGAGGTGGACAAAGAATTTCACCCAGATGTTCTGGGATACGAAGTACTTAGAAACACCACCCCAGGTAGTACTTCAGGAACCGCTCTCGTAACCAAAGAGGGCGTAACTGTGTCGGATGTCGAGCTACTCGAAATTGATAGAGGGATGTCGTGTCTCATTTATGGAGTTAGATTCATAAATATCTGTTCCCCTTCCGGTAATCAAACTAGAACAAGTAGAGTCCAGTTTTTTGCCATTGATTTGTTATATCTCCTGCGGCGAAATCAGGAGGACGTCGCTGTCAGAGGCGATTTTGTCTCATGAAGCCAAAGAACCAATGTCCAAACTTTAATGGATGTCCAACTCTTACGGAAATGATACACCAGTTAGAACTAGAGGATACCTGGTAAATAATAAATGGCGACCAACGGTGTTTTACGTATCATATTGCGACAACTGCCAGTCGCCTGGATAGAATTTATGTAACTAAAACCTTGCAGGGGACGATATCTGCGACGGAAACGTGTCCACTCTATACTTCTTAGATGACTCGGCGTACCACTGCACCATTCGGATGACACGACAGAAAACGACAAAACGGGATGGAAGTTAAACGTCCTTATTCTCAAGGAGCAAGAGTTACGAGAACGCCTGCAGGAGGCCTGGCATACCTGTTTACGCCGACAACACATGTTCCCTAAGGTGATGCTGATAGTGCCACTGCGAAAACCTAACTTAATCAGCGTTTTGAAGGCTTATACTTACCGACTACAGAAAGAAACTTTTGACTTTTACTTTCGATGTCTTCATGAACTGCACCCTAACACACTTGTCACGCCGGAGAACTTCATACAAATTAAAAGGACTGAAGCAAAATTGTCCCTTCTAAAACGGAAACAAATAGGAAGGAATGAAAATCCGCTCTAGAGCTGATAATTTCACCTTCGACGAAACTAAATCACTTTTCCATCTCGTCGTGCAAGACAAAAACTTATGAGTCGTAAAAAAAAAAAAAAAAAAAAAAAAAAAAAATTAAAGATGGTAGTTTTACGACGACTCAGACTGAAATAAGAGTATTGATGGACTATTACCGGCGACTGTACACAAAAGAGCTGGCGGATGATGAAGCAATACGCACTAACAAAAATTATCTCACAATGACACTTGCAGAGACTGACAGGAAATCATTAATTTGTGACATCGCCGCGGAAGAGATTAAGGAGGCACCGAGAAAGGCTCGACCTAATAAATCACCCGAAAATTATGAACTACCAATAGAATTTTACAGCACCAAAGACAAGAAAATTCACTACTGGAATAAAATAAAAGGGAACCATACTCACGCCCACAGTCTCAGCCACGTACAGACAGCAACGCAACACAACCTCCTAGATGGACAGATTAATGCCTCAGAAGTGGCTACTCGCTGTACCAAGCAGCAAAATGTACTAGAAGCATGTTGTTCATCAACAGAAATGCAATTTTAAGAGTTGATGCACAAAGTACGTTGTTGTCCAGGAACAACACAGACTGAAAGGGTTAAAAATATTCCAGCAGCCCCGGGCCTCTCGTCTTAGGGGGCCTCCAAATACAGGGTGGTCGAAAAGTCCAGAAATACCCTGATAATATCCAAATGGAGTAGCAAACATGGAAACAGAGTCCCTACACATGAGGAACAGGAGGGGGGAAACTTATAGCCTATGCCACCAACATGGCGGCCATCTTGAAAGCTGCCATATTGGATTCAACTCCAAAATTGCAAATAGGAAGGTGTTCATGTGACATATCAAACATATAGAGAATTTCATTTTCGAGTTGTAGTCAATTACTTGCGGCAGCAGTGGGACACTCGGCAGCATGCGTATTACGTACTGAGAAGTCATAAAATGGAGTTTGAAATGTGCAAAGTGACTATCCCATGCCTGATATGTTACATGTGCTTAATTGTTAGGTATCATTTACTCATGCTAACGTTTTAATCATTGTTCCCTTATTTACAGGTTACAAAATGTCCTTAACACATGAAGAACGCATTGAAATCATCTTGATATCAAGAGAAAAAAGCACACGGGTCATTGTTGAGGGTTTCAACAGTCATCACCCAACCAGACAGCCCATCACTCACTGAGAAGTTGCCAAGTATTTGGCCAAATTCCGAGAAACAGCTTCTGCCGCAGATAAAACAAAGGCTGGAAGACCAAAATCCGCTGAGGTGACTGAGGCGCTTCAGTCACGGTCAGCACGGCCACTACGGTCGGGGGTTCGCATCCCCCCTCGGGCATGGATATTTGTGCCATCTTTAGTCTTAGCTAGTTCATAAGTAGTTTGTAAGCTTAGGGACTGATGACCCCGTAGTTAAGTCCCATAAGTAGTACAAACATTTGCATTTGCAGCAAAATCCGCCACCGATGAAGCGTGTTGGCATCATTTAGCAAGAGTCCGCAACGGAGTACTCGTCGCCTGTCACAAGAATGTGGGGTTAGCCATACAAAGTTCAGCTGATCCAACACCTGAACGAGGATGACCCAGGCTGTCGGGTACAGTTCACAGAATGGGTGACACAGTAGCTGCAGATAAACCCACATTTCCCCTATCAGGTGCTGTTCAGTGATGAAGCCAATTTCTTTATCAATGGTGAAGTGAACAAGCAGAATCACAGATACTGGTCCGACACAAATCTGCACTGGATTAATGCTTCCAAAACGGTTGACAGTAGGATACTATTGGGCATATTGGTCACAATTTGATATCAAATTAATGAGAGTAATTGCATAATTGCAATTACGTGTGCCTAGAGTAATTACATGTACCGGGAGTACTTGCAATTACGTGTACTTAGGTTAATTAGGGTAATTCTTTATTGTTTATTTGCAATTGCACATGTTCACTCCTCCACGTCTGGCATGCAACTGAGCTCACCCCAAGGCATCACGTGACTATCTACGTCACCCCTACCAGTCACATGACCACCACCGACCAATGAGAGCACAGCAGGTGACCACGTGGCCATCCCTCCACAGTGAAAAATAACAGGACCAGACTCGTCCACCTGGGGATTTCAACACTGAAAGCACTGCTGCAGTATTTCGTGGAAATACAGCAGTTCAACAATGTTATTATTACTATTATTGTCCTACACCTAACTGAAACGAGCTCTGTTTTTAATAGGAACGTCTAATACTAAATAGCACATCACTCCCGCGCACACACACAAAACCGCATCAAAAAATGCTACGTAATGATCATTGCACTATGTAACATCTTAATTTATCTCTGAGGCGACGCGTGAAGGAAAACAATGGGAGCACAGCATGAAGAGACGAGTTGTTTATGGGGATCTTATTTTATTTATGCACTTCTGTGGGAAATTGTACACACGCTGCAGCAGAGCCAGGGCGGCCGCCAAATGCTGGCCGCTGGCCGGCGCAGATCCTGTCTGCTCGGCTCTCGAAGCACGAATGACGGCTGTGGCAGCTCCTTCCCCCTCCTTGCACCCCAGCGCAGCGCGTACCGTGCGCGTTGGCAGCTAGCACGCCTCGCTGCCGAGACCTCCTTCCTCCGCCCCCCCCCCCCCCTTCGCCCCACCCGCAGAGGCAGTAGGTTCGTTCGAGTGGCCCAAAAGCTGATAGTTCCTGACAGTTGCTGACGATTTGGAAGGCCTCTACTGCGCATGCGCGCTTTTTGACAGTTGCCAACTCCGGAGCCAACTCGAACGTTTCGCATATTGGCCACCCATAGCGCTAGTTGGCATCTTTTCTCTCTACCAATGTTGAAAGTGAAGTTATGACTGGCGATATGTTATGCATTTCTCAATTGAGAAAACTATTTAAGTCGTCATGAAACATTTGCAATTTACCGTTAAACCAAAGTATAATAATAAAGATTAACAAGACACATTTGCCTGCAAACCGTGTATCTGTCGAGTATAAAATTCGTGTGACGAAACTAGGTTAACTTGCGAGTCGCGATGTTACCAGACGACCATTCCATCAAAACATTCTTCTTGAGAAAGCTCACGTTGACGTGAGGTGGCGGACCGGCGACGGACAGTGTGCATTCCGCCATTAGAAATACATTGTGGATTAAATTCTGATCATAAACTTCGACAAAACGCAAAATATACGTAAACATGTCTCTCCATTTATAAATAATGTAGCCAATTTAATCTGACAAAACCTCATACAAAAATGAGGTAAATTAGGATAGTTGTGTGTGAAAGGAATATTCGGTAACTTACAACTTCATATGCATTTTGTCTCATTATTATGAGTTACAATAAAATTTAAAAAATGAAACATACAAAAATTTGCAGGTGTTGTGCAAGAATTATCATCGTACATGATTTTCCCAGAAGTTACACATTTCGTGTAGAAACGCCCACATTGGCACTAATAGATTTCTATAATATATAACCACAAGGAGAAACACGGAACAGTAAATGTGAGACGCTATAGTGGCACATATGTCGTTTATAAAAATCTATCACTGCTAATGCCTGTTGTGAACTATATTATTCTTATGTGTCAATCACTTCATTTACAGATGGCACAGAAAATCTCAGTAGGACTATTTTTACTTCATTTTCAGGCGAATATATCACAATCCAAACTGTAAAAACATACGCATTCATCTTTAAATTCGTGTTATGAAAATTCATTTATAGTATGTATGGGTGTAATAAAAAGGGGACGTACTGTATTAGAAGGCCACATAAGTTGAAAGAATGCCTGTCTAATATACAAACTCAGCCTCAATCAAGAGAAAATGGAAGACTCGGAACACAAACCTCTTCGTAAATGTGTAGGCTTGTCTTTTGGCCGAGGCTTGTTAAACGCTTTGGAGTTAGTCAGAAAACAGTTTGACGAAAATCCGCTGACTTAAACTTTCGGTCGCCAACTATCAGCTCCGCCACTCGAACACCAGATTGGCCAGTCAGATATCGTCAGCAAGAGTCAGAAGTGCCACTCGAACGCCTCAAACTGTTCCTGACCGTCAGCAGCGCCACTCGAACGAAGCTAAGCTAGTTAGCACGCTCACCACCGCGTCTCCCCCCCCCCCCCCCCCGTGCACCTGTGGACCTGTCCCATTCAACCCCGCGGCGGCGCTTCCTTCTTAGAAATGCTTCGAACTCTTCGAGTCGCATCGCATCCGGTGGTCCGATGTCAATAGGTTGTCTGACATCTATGCTTCACTCAGGCAAACTGTGTCAATGGGCTCCCCTGTGAAAACACGTCTTTTGAGAATATGTGCACAGGTGGTCCGCATAACACAGAAAAATTCCCCGAAGACGCTCGGAACCCATTCTCCACAAACACATGCGATCTATAGACAATGCGTCCGCTCAATAACATACACTGCGGATTTCAGCCCACCCATTTCGTTTTGCATATTCTTAGAAATACCTCCGACCCACGACGGTGACAGCCAACAACATCTCCTTCGCCCCTTGACAGTGGACTCAAAGTGACAGCCGCTGTAGGCGCTACCTACACTCCTCCTCCCAGATTATCGGTGAACACCTCACACGCTTCCGCGAAAAAAATACCCACACACGTGTTCAGCATAACACGGAAATGCCCTGAATACGCTATTCAACCACGAAATTCCAAAGCATCTTTTGAAAATATGCTCACATAAAACAGACAAAGCTATTCGACAAGGGAAAACCGCGAAATCTCGAGCATTCCCATTAGATAGCAGAGCTGGAAAAAACAGCATGACAGCAAGTTCAGACATGTAGAGACCGATCAAGTCTTCTCATTGGCCAGCTCTTGATATTTAAGATCACGACATCTGCACGAGAGCATCATCTTCATCCGACCGCTGTCACTGCCATTAATTAGCATGTCTTCCGCCGCTGATGCTGCTGGTGTTGGTGAGTTAATAATGTCTTTTCATACGCTGCTTCTTTTTTATAAGTTATTCGTTAACCACATACATCTTCTTCATTACAGATGCTATAATGCGGTTAATGGCTGAATTCAATGCGGAGATGGATGGGTTAATCAATCGGGAGGCGGTGGTTTTACCATTGCCTCAGCCACCAGCTCCATTTGTGGGGGATGACGCTTTATCTAGTGAGTACCTTTATTTTAAACATGTTTCACAGTTTTATTTTCAACGATTCAGTTATATTAACGTAATTTTTTCGTGTTACAGATCTCGATGTAATCGAGAGATTAGTTGAGGAAGCAGTTAAACTGTTGCCAGAAACTGTTTGCGCTTCCGCAAAAAAACGCTCCCGAGATTCTGATTCAGGTTAATAATACCATTCAATATTATTATTATTATTATTATTATTATTATTATTATTATTATTATTATTATTATTATTATTCGTTTTGTGGCAGTGCTTGTTATTACTACGTTCAGATATATTAACGTACTTTTTTTTTTCGTGTTACAGTTCTCGGTGCAGCTGTGCAAGTGCAGGCATTTTCCGATCATTTGCCTGCTTCCGTAAAAAGGATCCGGGAATGTGAACCAGGTTGGTAAAAAGTGTTTCAAGAAGAATATTACTATAAGTCTGTTATTGTTATTATTATACGTCAGCTATATTTTTTTTTTCGGTTGTAGATTACACGTCCATCTCGTCATCTCTGCCGTCGATATCGGAGCTAGATGTCTATCTACATGGCGGGAATGGCGAGGAAATGCCAGAGTGTGTCCATTTAACACCCGAGGTACCTGTCGCAGCCAGCGAACATCGGATGTTGGATGACGATAACGACGGGTACATCGCTGAATGGTTATCCACTCTGGAAGCGTGGGATCAGATTGATCGAGGTATGTGAAAAAAACATTTGTAAAATACACTAATTATATATTCGTGTACTTAACGTATGTGTTACAGAGGTTGGCTTTGTTGCTGGCGGTGGACACTTGGTAGTCGCGCCTGACTCGCCCGCTCCGGGGCCGTCAACAGCGCCCGACGTCGCCCCCACGGCCTCCGATACGACGGGCGTGGGTGGATAGGAGACGTGCCCGCAGACAGCAGCAGACGGAATCATCTGCTCAGACTACGGACGCGCCCTCGCCTGCGTTCCGCGATGGCAGCGCAGCAAATCCGTCGCTCCACGTCGCGTCGTTCGACGAGTCACGCCATCGCCAACGGGGTGGTCCCAAGTTAGTACTCTACGTAATAGCAATAGTATATCGGTTAGCGGCAGTCCCCTCTCCCGCCCTATACCATCTAGTGCTGGTGATATCAGGCCCCATGTCGTCAACACAGTGCCTAATTTAGAAAATACGGTTATTGCGGACGCTTTTGAGAAGCGGATGTCGTTTTCCAGAATACTTAATCCAGTAAATGGATACCGAGATCCATTTATCTTTCTAGAAAGGTGTAGATCTGTTCTGGAAAGGGAACTGCTCAAAGTTGTTCGAGTGTTATCGCGCCATTAAGTGTAGCGCAGTACTGTGTTGCGAGTTGACACATCCTCCAAAGGTTGACGGTGGTGTCGAGGAAACCACTATCGTTTACATTTGGGGTGATAATGGCGTAATTACACAGACTGTCCCAATATCCGAATGGTATCAGAATTTCACCTTGACTGCTATTAGGGATCAGTTTTCAGAGATGGTAACTAGAGGTTCTAGAAAAGCACTCAGCCGTGTTCTGCACTTGGACGTCCATTCACATCTCATTGACCCACTGAAAGGCGGAAACAGTTTCATCGAACTTCCCAAAGATATTGCAAATAGAAAAGCGTGTGTTAACGTTATAAACGAGCACGACGAAGCTTGTTTTGCATGGTCAGTCCTGGCTTGCGAGAAGAATTTACCTAATCATCCCAATGAAACACGTCGCTATGGTTGTAATCTTAACATACATAGGCAGTATAATATGCCTTTAGGCATAGAGTTCCCCGTCAAACTTTAAGACATACATAAATTCGAGGCACAAAATACCGGTATTTCGGTCCACATGTATGGCTTGGAGAAGAAAAAAGATCGTAAGCCAGATGAGCAAGACAAGCATAAGATTGTAGGTCCCCTTCACTTTTCCAAATTCGCAGGTCAACGTGATTTACATGTTAGCCTGCTTTTATTTTCTGATTCAAAAGACGAAAAATTTCATTACATATGGGTCAAAGATATGTCCAGACTTATTTCCCCCCAAGTTTCGAAACATCATGGTAAAAGACATATTTGCCTTCGATGTCTTAATTCGTTCCACTCAAGCGAGTCACTTGCAAAGCATGAGTTAGAGTGTGCTTTGCAAAAGGCGGTACGTGTTGTTATGCCAACACAAGATAACAAATTCTTGAAATTCAAGAATTTTAATCACCAAGAACGCTGCTTAGTTTCTGTTTACGCCGATTTCGAAGCCTTGCTAGTTCCTATTACTCGATGTGGAGGGGACTCCGACGCCTCACATACCACCCTTACCCAGAAACACGTACCGTACCCCGTAGCGTATCAGGTTGTACACTCGTAAGATTCCCCCAAAAATGAACTTAAATCACACGTTGGGGAAAATACTGCAGATTGGTTACTCTCTGAGCTTGAACAACTGTCCTGGAAGTTGATAAACTGTAGAGGTATAGCGTTCCAATGATCATGGCGCAGGATTATGAGGAATCGTACAAAACGGCAGTAGATTACCATATTTGTACTATGCCTTTGAATCGTGAAGCGGAAACTCCCCGTAAAGGCCATTGTCACATTACGGGAAAGTACCGTGGAGCGGCTCATAACTCGTGCAACCTGAATTACCAAGCACCTACACATATTCCCGTTTTTATGGGCAATCTTTCGGCCTACGACGCATACTTCATCATTGAGCCCCTGGCTAAATTCGGTTGGGGAGATGCACCTATTAGTATTATCCCTGATAATACTGAGAAGTACATCTCATTCTCCAAGCGAATGACACCGAAAATCACGCTACGGTTCCTGAACTCGCTAAGATTCATGCAAGCGTCACTTCAAAAACTGGTTGAACCTCTACCTCAAAGTGAAATGCATATCACTAGAGCTGCAATTCCCGATGAGACAAAGTTTCAACTACTGACTAGGAAAGGCGTTTTTCCATATGAATATCTGGATAGTATGGAGAAACTTAAAGAAATAGGACTTCCCGATATATCTACATTCACCAGTACTCTTACAGGCGACACAGTGTTGGAATCAGTTTATACGCATGCTTGTAATGTTTGGCGGGCGTTTAATATACCGAATTTAGGTGAATACGCGCGTTTGTACATGGAGACAGACGTGCGACTGCTAGCGGACGTGTTTGAGAAATTCAGAAATGTATGTATGGCCACATACTCTCTGGACCCTGCCTTCTACTACACAGCACCGGGGTTGTCCTGAGATGCAATGCTTAGGAAAACGCGTGTCAACATCGAGTTATTGACCGATGTTGACATGCTCCTGTTCTTTGAACGGGGGATCCGAGGTAGACTCTGTCAATGCATACATAGGCACACCAAAGCGAATAACCCTCGGATGGGTGAGGCGTTCAACGCATCTGAGGCAACGAGCTACATCATGTACCTGGATGTCAACAACTTATACGGGTACGCCATGCAGAAGTCTCTACCGATTGGCGGGTTTCGGTGGCTATCCGATAAGGAATGCCTCAGATTAGGTGAAAATCTCCGTAACAACAGGCGTGTTGTTGCCGATGCTGGGGTGGGGTATGTTTTAGAGGTAGAGCTAGAATATCCCCTTAATTTGCATGATGAGCATAGCGATTTACCGCTATGTTCAGAGCAACGAGTTCCGCGAGGCGGCTCCACCCCTAAACTCCTGCCAACTCTGGAGGGTAAACAGGGTTATATAATTCATTATCAAAACCTCCAGCAATGTCTTGACTTAGGGATGGAATTGATTAGAGTCACACGAGCAATCTCCTTCAACCAGACTACCTGGTTGAAAGAGTATATTGATTTAAATACCGAGAAAACTCGCCCGTACGCGCACTATTCACTTTTATCGAAGTGAATGGTTTCACACGCTTGTCATAGTTAGGTACGCATTAGATGCATTGTACATATATATTTCTCCCTCTAAGGGATTTTTTCCGCACAGAATGCGTTGTATATATTTCACTTCAAGGGATTTTTTCCCGCACAGAGTGCGTTGTAATTCTTTGTGCACATAGTGGCCTATAAAAATTGTAGTTCTTCTCATCCGGTAATTTATTTTTTCCGCGCATAGTGGGCGGTAAAATTGTAATTATTCTTTTGGCCCAGTCAATTATTATTATTTCTGCATATAGTGAGCTGTAATTATTTCTGTACACAGTTAGACTGTGAAAAAAAAAAATCATCGTTCTTTCGCCCAGAGTGCATCTGTGAATAGTAGTTTTTAAGTTTCACCTGCCGCTAGCCGTCCAGCCAGAATAGATTTTAAGTGTATGTAGATATGTGAGTTCCACCCATTATTTCTATGTGATTTGCAACACCACTTGCTTTGTGTAGAAAATTGTATTATCTCACCAGAAGCAAAGTACTCCAGGCTAGTCATTGGGTGTTGCCTGGGGTGGAATTTCACGTTTTTTTTTTCGAATAGTTTTAAGTAAATAATAATAATAATTATTATTATTATTACTCAGTGTAGCAAAAATCCTCTGTTTAAAACTTCAATCAATGGAAAAAAAATCCTCTGTTTTTTAAAGAAACTTTACTCAATGTAAACCAAAAAAATTGTGTCTGTTTTAAAGAAAAACTTTACTTTATGTGAAAAAATATAAAATTCACCTTTGTTTAAAACTTAACTTGATGTACAATGCGAGAGACCAAAAAAAAATCTATTTGTTAAAAATAAAAACTTATTCTTTTATTTCAAAAAATCAACCCTGTCATATATATATATATATATATATATATATATATATATATATATATATATATATATATATGCAGGAAACAAAATGTACACCATAACCAATGTACATGCACCTACAATGGATCAGAACAGGAAAAACTCACAAATGGTAGAAAAATTCTGGGAAGACCTTGAAAAGACCATGAATAAAATTCCTGCAAAACGTGTGAAAATTCTTCTAGGTGATTTTAACGCCCAGTTGGGCAAGGAAAAGAAATACAGTAACATCACAGGACAATATACCGCCCACAAACGCACAAACAAAAACGGCGAAAGGCTGATAAATCTCTGTAAAAATTTCAACCTTAAAATCATGTCCACCCAATTTGAGAAACCCCGCCGGTAATTGACAACATGGAAATCACCCAAAAATTCCCTGGGTGAATTTCAGATAGACCATGTCGCTATATCTAAGAGAAATTCACAGGAAACTTCATAAAACTAAAACAGTCTTCAGAACAGACCCAGAATATCTGAAAATTAACAAAGAACAAATAACACAAGAAATCTCCAAGATAGCAGAAACGAACTGGACGGAACTTTCACAGAAAATGAAATACCTAATAAAACTAGGCCAACCTCCACGAAAACGGAAACACAGGTGGTGGAACGCATTGTGCGACCAAGCGATCGAGCAGAGGACCTTGGCCTGGAAGAACTTTAACAGTCACAAATCACCTGAAAATTGGGAGCGTTTTAAGTCAGTGAGAAAACTTTCTTCAAAAACTATTCGCAGGAGAAACGTATCTACGAAAACAGCCGTCTCAGAGAGATCCAAGAAGATTTCACCAGAAACAACAAAAGAAATGTCTACAGAACCTTCAGGAAAACATGACCGGATACCAACCACCCAATCTGTTTTAAAAAACCTGATAAATCCTTGGAAACTAATACGAAGAAGAACTGTGAAATGAAGAACTGTGAAATTCTCGGTCAATACTTTAACAAATTGCTCAACTGCAAAAGTCCCACAGAAAAATTGCACTTTGAAACTCCTGAGCCCAATCCAGACTAACAGCCACCGACCCTACATGAAATCATTTAAATAACGAAAGCACTGAAAAACAACAGAGCACCCGGTGAAGACGGTCTGGTCGCAGAAATTTGGAAATTGTATCATGCACAAATCACACCCAAAATCCACAAAATTATTGAAAATTGTTGGCTCACAGAAAAAAATCCCGGAAGAGTGGAAGTCGGCTCTCATTCACCCACTTCACAAAAAAGGAGACAAAACTGATCCAAACAAATACAGAGGAATCTCCCTGCTTCCAGTCACCTCCAAAAATCTCTCCAAAGCTCTGTTAAACTGGCTGGAACCACATTGACCATCAAATTGGCGAATATCAAGCGGGCTTCAGGAAAAAAAAAAAAAAAAAGTTCCTGCAGCGAACATATTTGGAATCTCCGCACAATCATATGCGTAAGACACTGCAGGAATACTACAGTAACATTTGTAGACTTCAAAAATGCCTATGACTCCATTGGCCGAGACACACTCTTCCAGACTAAGAGAGATGAAGGTTGACCTTAAAACCCGGAATCTAATTCAACAGACCCTAACCAAGACCAAATCCAAAGCCAAATTTATGGGAGAATTATCAGAGCCCTTCGAAATCAAAACCGGCGTCCGGCAAGGCGATGGTCTCTCACCCTTCCTATTCAATGCAGTCTTAGAGGAAATTATTCGTACATGGGAAGGAGAAGTCAGAATAATTCAACTAGGCAGAAATAAGGAAAAGATAACCCACATAAAATGCCTCGCTTTTGCAGACGACATCGCCATACTCTCGAATACCAGAACGGAAGCACAACATGCACCAGAAAAACTCCACGAGATAGCCACGAAAACCGGTCTACAAATTTCTTATGAAAAAACACAATATTTGATACAAAATCATCAGATAAACTCCCACTAAAAACAAAGTACGGAAAAATTCTGTAAGTCAGTGAGTTTAAATATTTAGGCGAAATCATGCAAAAATCTGGGCTAAACACAAAAGCAAACGAAGAAAGAGTCTTAAAATTACAGAGAGCCTATAAACTTAGCTGGTCCCACTACAATAAAAATGTATTTACAGGGCCGCAAAACTACAATACAACACATTAGTCTTACCAGAAGCTCTCTACGCATCAGAAACTATGATCACCAAAGGAATGGCAAAAATCAAGGAGATTGAAAAACAAGAAAGGAAAATTCTGAGAAAAATCCACGGTGCAGTTTTTAGAGAAAATATCTGGCAAAAAGACTCACGGAAGAACTATACAGACTCTCTGAAACAATCACGACACACATCAGAAAACGCAGAGAAAAATTTTTCATTCATATCGCCAGAATGAATGACACCAGACTAACTAAAAGAATATTCAACATAATTTCTACATCGAAACTGGGCACATCTTGGTACATAGAAACCATAGAAGACCTGAAAACATTAAACATCTCTGTAGAAGACATACAAGACCGCAAAACCTGTAGGGAAAAAATCAGAAACCAAAAAGTTGACTTTAAGTCACAACACAAAAACAACAGACGAAAATGGACAGATGAACAAAAGAAGGCACAAAGTGAAAGAATGAAAGGTTTTTGAGAAGAAAAAAGACGGGAATAAAAGCTAGATTTTTGTGTTTTTAGCACTCTCCTTAAGGGGAATTTACGCAAATAATAATAATAATAGTAGTAGTAATGTGCTCAAAGAGCAAAGTATCAGTTGTTGTGCGCTTACCAAAGCTTCAAAAACATGGAAAAAAGAGTGTTTTAATATAGATGATAACAGAGTACATTAATGATTGCATGGAGTTCTGCATATAAATCAGCACGTATTGGATCTTGGGGGCATGAGGCACGTGATCGTGCACGCTTCCGAAGACGTGTAGATAACTTGAGTAGAATTATATCGTCAGTACTTCTGAAGTTTTTAAATAAATAAGAACACATGGTTTCTTAGGTAGAATACAATTTATTATTCTCTTTCATCCAACTTAAAAGTAGATTTACATTGTCATAAGCACATACAAAACAATTATTATTATTATTTATTATCACTGTCTTGAGCCGATGGATTGCAGGACATCCAAAGGATCCAAGGTTTTGAATAACAGCATGTTTGTAGATTCTTCTCAACCAGGCAGCCTTCTCCCCGCCTTTAACGTAGACCACAGAGTCAGGGGTGTCGAATAATCGTAGTGCTGCAACCATATCTTTGTAGGGGACTCCAGGTTCATATGAATTCCATGGTAGAAACGTGTTAGCCACATTGCGTTCTTCCGTGTTTTAACACACCTCACATCCTTGAATGGTTTCGGTGATGAAATTTTTGTTGAGAATCTATCTATTACACCAACATCTTCTGTGTATGCAATGAATGCAACATCTTTAAGTATGAAGCGCTAACACTCATCGTCGTGAAAACCTTGGACATCTACAACGACGTTAACACGTTGACTCATGGTTGTGAAGTGACACACACGCACAGAGTATTTAGTTCCTTATACAGCTCGCTGTACAATACCGGTGAGCGGGCAGTAATTAATTACACGCTCGTGTAGTACTAAAGAATATGCAGATGTCCGTTCTGGAAAATTTGCTAAAGATTCAAACTCAATCCTCACATCTATCGGACCAGATTTAATTACTTCATTCTGTTTGGAACAATCTATTACAATTATCGGTGCTAGTTCCCTGAATTTCAGTGGGTTAAGTAGACAGTTATCTTCTTCCTTGTCGTAGTATGAAGCACGAAACCTCGCATACATGTTAAAAGCTAGACTATACACATTTTTGTCCCACTACAGTTGTAAATTGTCGTATGGATAGAATTCAGAATTCAGGTATACTTTAGCATTGCTCAAACCACAATTGTCGAACACTGTTGAATCTTTTGCCGGATTACCTCTTATATCTGTTTGAAAAGCAAGTATGATGAATCTAGGTGTCTTCAGCTGAACAGATGTTTTGATAGCCCATGTCTGTCAGTTTGCAGTGGGTAGCACAGGATACTCAAAAAGATCCCATGAGCGGAATGCTAGAGGTAGATATGTACCTGCATTCAGAAATTTTAAAAGCTTCAAACGTTCTTCGTCCGTGACAGTGATGTGAGGCATTTTCCACAGTATTTTATTGATGACGATTTCTCCCTCCTCTGGAGTATTACCATGAGCGTATGAGTTGTTATCCGATGCACTGCGTATTAAGATAAGCTCTTGTTTGTCATTTATAATAATTCGACGCATGTCTTCGAAGTAGCCCATAAGCATTTTTAGAGGTATGCATGCTGTAAACCGCTTTTGCTCGGCTACCGCCGGCTTCTCGATAAACCATCCCGCATTTTCCAACACATTCAAGTCTGATTCTGTTGCGGAGAGATCAGTTTTAAGGGTTGATGTTATACCGACATTGCTCCATTAACTTCATACCGCATTTCTTGAAACAGGAATGATAGCGCATTGCGAGTAAGCTCAGAGGCTGCTGTAGAGGTACCATCCTTCTTCTTAAATGTTGCATCTAAATATAAGAAACTCTTGCAAGGCAGAGTTAAAGCGTCTTGATGCTGGATGACCATCCGAATTTCGTCATTTTTGTTAAATGTGGTTGATGCATAAGGTTTATGCGATATGTATTCATGACGAATAATGCAATCGTCATATTCTGGTTGGGTGGTTATATCGAGCGACATATTTGACAGGTTTCAAACCGACCGATTTAAGAAACTCGTAGTTCGACGGTGTTATCGCTTTGGTGCTTTGATGTGAAGTGTCGTGCCGCGCTGCGCGCACTGGGGTTTTATACTTTATCCCCATATCGTTTCAGATGCAGTCTCACAATGATTTCCTCACCGCGAAAGTCAACAAGTTTGTTATCCTGGTCTACAATGCGTAGTTCCAAATAATCCGATGACTGAACTGTCACCAGAAGGTAGATGACGTTGTGAGGGGTTTCAATAATCTTGTACCGTGAAGCAACTGCCGGGAAAAAATCCATAGATTGTGTGAACCAGTTTGTTATTTAGGTATGAGTTGGTTACAACACTGCACTCAACACGAATTGTATTGACAGGTAGAATATTCACAGTCCGATCGGATGCGTAGCATGTTTCAGAATGTTTCTTCAAAATATGACCTCTTGTAAAGCCCAGTAGAGGTACTATTGATCCTTCCCGGCTGAAGTCTATTGATGCGATGGATGTACGTATTTCAGATTTTAGAGTATTTGTATTTGCACGCAAAACAATACCCTTCCTAAACTCTTCTAAAACTCTATTTATATCGTCAATATCATATGCACCCGGCTGAATTATTATAGTGTCTTGTTGACCTTCAACTTCTAGATGTAGTTTATTGTTAGCTGTGATATTTGGAATGCTGTTATATGTCTCCAGTCCAATCAGAGCAATACACCACTCACCATCGCTTAAATCGAACGGCGGGAGGCACGTAATACGGACGACCGCTCTTTAAAAGTCAGAGTGTACATCACATCTCAGGCTATACTGAAGTGTTGTTGTTAAGGCTGTGCTATTTATATTTTCTTCTTCGTGTATGTTAGGAGGAACATAATGCACAAATGTCCACACAGATAAGTATTGAACTCTTGGTACCGTCGGAAGTTGTAGAAAACGTTTCTTCTGCTTGTAAAGTATCGTTGTAGTTCCTCGGGAGGTTGAAGGTTTCCAAACGAGTCGAAGTAAAAGACTGTGTTATCGGATTTCTTTACATATGCTACCCAGTGAGTTCCAGGTCCGCCGGCGACATCTAAATTTACAATGGCACATTCTCCCGATCGCCACATAGTCTTTGGTAATGTATTCCGCATAAACACGCCTCTGAATGTTGGAATATTGAGCTTCTTTTTAACAAACTTTACTAGATCTATATTTGTAAGAGGTTTGTCTGGTAGTATTACTAGCGGGACTTTATTATTATTATTATTATTATTGCCTCCATTTATGAAGAGGTCGAGTCCTTTCTTGTACGGTTTCAGGTGGAGTCCTTTCCCAATAGCGGCTGCTTCCATCATACGGTTGTGTCTTCGCGCTTCCTCGAGCTGTTGTTGAGCGTTTTTCGCGTTATTGATCGTTCTGGCAATAGCCGTTGCGCCTCCGGCTAGAGATCCCACTGCCGAAAGTCCTGCCAGAGCTGGAATGAGGAACGGGATAATCCTACCTGATACGTTTTTCGGTATTGGTAGAATTCTAGGTGTTTTAGCCATCCTCGTCGATTCTTTATTTTTTTTTTTTCAGAGCTCGTTTAGCTGCATACAGAGCTGTTAAAATGCAGTTCTTCTTCTTACTCTTCTTTAGGACGCGACGTGCCGCATTCATCGTGCGTCGAAAACCCAGACCAAGCTTAATTTTGGCTCGCATGGTCTTATCTACTGCTAATGCTGCAAGACGCTGATCAATACCTATATCGCTCCTTTTCCTTATCGCTTTTGCTCTATCCGCTAAAATACGATCTGCAGTGTGACGGTCTTGATTCGATGCGTATGCGATGTCGTGTTCCATACACGCCTCGTTGAGCAGATTAATACCTTTATCACCCCGTGCTAGTCGTTTTCTAAGCTTTGTTCCAGGTCCGCAGTAGTTATATGCGGAGATGTGGAGCTCAATTGGTAGTTTATCGAGAACACCACCACCTTCTGTGATGCATGTTCTGCAGGACATAGTATGCTACTGATGCAATTGCGCTACTTGCATCTCGTTATATAGCATTTCGTCTGCGTCAATCCAACTGTTTTCCTTATCTGGGAAACCGAACCATTTAACTAATACTCGATGTCCACGGCGTTTCACAACTCTCTCTATGATAAACACGTCTGGTTTAGAACTCTTCTGCAGTTCTTCAGAGTAAAAACAACCTGCAATTTCTTCCCCTTTGCGGTCCTCTAAAATATAAGTTCTAGGATTCGTTCGCTGCACCTTTGAGACGGTGAATATCTCAGTTGACCAGTTTGGTAGGTATGATTTCTCGAAGGTGGTTTTATGTTTTGAAATACGCACAAAGTCTCGAACTTTAAATTTTTGTCTGTGATGATCAACCATTTTAATTCCGAAGTAAACGGTATTTAGAAGTTCGTTATCACGAACATCGATTGATCTCATTTTTATCGTGCTGTGTTTGGTCCTGTTGAACTGAGCTAATATTTCAGGAAGAATAACAGTCCATTTGCATGATCCACGTAGATTAAATAGCTTCCACATTCTTGATTTTATTGTTCTGTTTAGACGCTCCACAATACTTGCATTCAAATGGGTGAATGTTGAGTAATGGTTTACGTTATACCGAGTCATCACAGTCTTGAAATATTTATTGTAACATTCAGTTCCGTGATCTGTTTGAAGATTTATAGGACACATGCATCCCAGTCTGCAGCAGTTTTTCAAACACACGTGCAACATCCTTACCAGTTTTAGATTTCGGAGGTAGTGCCCATGCAAATTTAGAATATGAATCGATGATCATTAGAATATATTTGTAGCCTTTATTCACACGAGAATGCTGCTGCATATCCACAAGATCAGCCTGCCACAAGTCATCCAATCCTTCGATCATCACAGGTCTGCGAGGTTATGTTTTACGTGCCGGCTTGTGGAGTTCGTCAACCACTGTCTCCATTCTTATTCGATGATACCTCTCTCTCTAAGCTGTGAAATTATTGAAACAACCTCATTCGAGTGCGCAGTATTGCCGGCAGCGGCAGATGCCATCAGTAGCCGTAAGCGGTCTACTAAATCGTCCGGTCGGCTGTAGTATATATACTCAGGAGCTTGACCGCTCACACTTTTATGCTGTATATCAATTCCATCTTCAGTACTATCTTTCTTCTCGTTATCTAGTATGTGCTTTATAACGTTTTTGTATTTCATGGGGGTTACGCTTTTCGGTTTCCCAACGGCATCGTTATGTAGGCCCGTCAGAAGCACTATTTCCCGATAAGTGTCGAGGTCTGTAGATGGGTAGTTTGATGTTCTCGGGGATTTTAAGAAGATGAGATTCAATAGACCTTGTGTTCTTTGAAACTCTTTATCACCAATCTGTATCGTGTTTTTGGTTAATCTTATGGGTTTTGTACCTAGCATATATGGTCTTACCCTGCTGACACCATATGTTTTGTCTATTCTTGATTCGCTGTGGCTGTTGAAAAATTCTGTAACACCATTATCGTCATCTCCATCGTTATTAGCGCGGTTGTAGATGTCGGTGGAAATTTGTTTGAGAGAATCCGTAACTGGTTTAAAGGTTTCTTGTAGCATATTATCTTGTTTCAACTGTCCTAAACGCAGCAGTCGTAGCTTCTAGCGAATAGCCTTCCGCGCGTGGATAAGTTTCTGCTTGGTTGACATGCTGGCAAATACTAATCGGCTTTTGGTGTTGCACTCTGTTTTATATGTATGTCAATCTTCATCCTCTTCCTCTTCTTCGCAGGTTCAAATGTTTGTTAAGCTTATGGGACTTAACTACTGGGTCATCAGTCCCTAAACTTATAAACTACTTATTAACTACTTACGAACTAGGACGGCACAAATATCCATGCCTGAGGGAGGATTCGAGCCCCCGACCGTAGTGGCCGTGCAGACCGTGACTGGAGCGCCTCAGTCCCCTCGGCCGGCCTTCTTCGCAGGCTTGTTAACTGTAACAGCTTCAACCTATTCTTCACCATCATCATCTTCTTCTTCAAGGATGTTTCGTTTCCTATCCATATCATCAAGTCTTGCATATGCTTCATTGTTACGTAACAGGATAAGTCTATAATAATTTGTATATCCTTTCGAACGTCTTTGATTTTGTCACTGAATAACGTATTTAGTTTACTGATAGCCCCTTCAATATGTTTGCTCACACTCTCTACTAGTTCATCACGAAATGATTCAACTTTGCTGTTTACATACATGTGAATGTTCTGTCTCTGTGCACCACGACCGCCCGTCATACGTGCGAATTTATCCATGGTGTTGTGTGAAATGATGTAACCACCGTTTCTCAGAGCTATTTATATGAAAAAGAGTCTTGGAAGTTTCGTCTATACCTACCATCTTCCAGTTTTCTGGTTTTGTCTATAACGAGAAACCCATACTGAGAATGATTCCAGCAATCTGCGCACATTTTTACAAACTCATTGAAAGACATGTCGGTTCCCACATTGGCTTGGTAAATATGTTTTAAATTCAAATTATCTTGTTTGAATGCTATAATGAGGTTTGCGTTATCCCACAACAGCTGTTTTGGGATTCGAGAATATGTTTGACTAAGATAAAAAAACATCAACACCCATATGTCTCCCGAAACAGAAATATCGTCGAATTTGGTCCTGGTTTTCCACGGCTACGTCGTCAAATATGAAGACAGTGTTCGGTTTTATGTTCTCTGGAGGCGGGATATCCGCGCTCTGGCTCTACGTGGTGTATGTCACATCATCTAAACCTTTTAATATCTTGTGTAGCATCTGGTATTTAGGCTGTGAGAGAGTTTTTGAAAAATGGAGACATGTTCGAAGCGGCCTCTATCTTTGTGGGTTAGCACTGTCATGAGAAGATTTGTTTTGCCACAGTTCGATGGTCCTACAATTATTATTATATTATCTGGAAGGAGCACACCATTCTTCTTGCGACCTTCTTCTTCTCCCACAGACCAGTCTTCAACAGTAAAATTAGGGTGATGTTTCACCCACCCTGCCATATTACTGACTATGTCACGTACAGGCGTGCAGTGGGCATATATACAGAAGAACGTCTGTGCAATGACTTTAGATGAGATGGGGGATACTATAAATAATGTTATGAACACAGATTTTTTTTACATATATTTTTATTCATTCCAATGGCTGAATACAGAATTAACATCGAAATAAGGTTTACATTCTTTTCTTTTTTCGTCCGCTTGTGGGTTTGCAATAGCAGTACAGTATTTAGCAAACAATTGTCTTCTGTACGCTAGAAATTCACTTCTTATTAGGTTCACAGCAGGAGGCGCAACAAAGTATTCAGGTATTCCATCGGAAAATTTAGCTTCTAAGGAATTCACACTTATTGGATTTACTGGTGCTGACTTGGTTACTGATTGAACACACGTAGATATACACTGATGTACATCATCCAGATTTACACTATGACTACGTAGGTAAGTCACAATATCATCGTGGAGTGCTTTAACATAACACGACCACAAGAACAATCTGTCAGATACAAGTCGTATCGCATCACATAAATTAATTAAATTTGCAACACTGGAATGTCTTCTGTAAGTACAAGATTTACCATCTGAAATCATTAAGGCAGCATCTCCATACATTTCCAATGCAGTTACAGTTACACCGACGGAAATTTCAGGAGGCGGGCGCGCTGGATTATATTCAGAAGTCATTTTCTCACAAATAATAGGCAGTGCTGAGGCTAGTTCATCCCATGCGTGCTTGTAAAACCGTACTTTAGTGCCCTGTTTAATGTTTTCAACTTCAATAGCCACTTCCCATTGCCACTCGTCACTAGTTTCTAAACCAACGTTTGGAACCACTAGCTGTTAAGTTATACGTGGAAACAAAAAGTAGCACTGTTGGAGGAGGATTCACACTTTTTGTCCCGTCGCACGATGAACGCGGCCAGTTATCCGTTACATCGCATCCTCGCGATGGGTCGTATGAAGGCGGCCAGTAAGTTGAAGGCTCGTGCTGCGCCTTCGGGCTGCCGTTGCACTCCTGTTTCAACGTGTCGGGAACTGGTTGAGTGTCTTCATAGGCGGCGATCGGAATCTGCCTCAGTAACTCCATATCATCGTTCAGCATATTTGTAGTAGTATCGGGTTCTGTGGAAAAAAGCATGAAGTACATGAATACACACGCATGCACACACGCATGTGGAAGATATAAACGCGTATAATATTTTTTCACACAACTAATTACCTTTTTTGATTATTACTCCTAAATGGCTCGCTGGATGGAGATTCTTGTCCTCCTCCTCCTCCTCCAGGAGGAGGTGGACTCCAATGCGGTTGACCAGTGAGATCAATGATTGGGGTTTGCATCAGATACTCTACATCATCATTCAGCATCGCTGCAGTAGCGGGTTCTGTGAAAAAAAAAGCATGAATACACACACACATACATGCATATAATAATAATAATAATAATAATAATAATAATAATAATAATAATAACTTACGTTTTTGATTATTATTCTTCTTCCTCCTAGACTGTGACGGACCGGACTGCTGCTGCTGCTGCTGCCGTTTCATGATGATGATGTTATCCCTCCAAACACTCGGCGTCTGAATGATTGTAGAGAGCCGATTGAGCACGAAGACAGGCTGCTTCGCTCTGATTGGTCGATGGTCACGTGGTGTGCTTTCATTGGTCGGTTGTAGTCACGTGGTAGGGTGGGGAGGGGGTGGTCGCAGGCTGTGCTCCCAGGTGAACGAGTTTGGACCTGTTATTGTAAAAATCCCCGGGTGAACGAGTCTGGACCTGTTATTGTTCACTGTGGAAGGGTGGTCACATGGTCACATGCTGGGCTGTCATTGGCCGGTGGTGGTCACGTGACTGGTAGGGGTGACGTAGATAGTCACGTGATGCCTTGGGGTGAGCTCAGTTCCACGCCAGATGTGGAGGAGTGAACATGTGCAATTGCAAATAAACAATAAATAAATAAATGAACAATTACCCTAATTACCCTAAGTACACGTAATTGCAAGTACTCTCAGTACATGTAATTACTCTAGGTACACGTAATTGCAATTATGCAACTGCTCTAAGTACACGTAATTGCAATTATTCAATTACTCGAATTACGCAATTACTCTAATTTGATATCAAATTGTAATCCAGTATGCCCAATAGTATCTTACTGTCGACTAACAAAAAGTGATGGTCTAATGTGGTGTGTGGGGTACCAAAGTCGTGGGACCTTTTTTAATTGATGGTACGTTAACAGCCAATGGTTATCTGAGGTTATTGGATGAAGACGTGTTTCCCTCGTTGTTAACAGAGGATGGGACATTTCCGGATTTCTTACAGCATAATGGAGCCCCACCACATTATGGGCACAATGTACGAGCACACCTGGATCTGCTGTTCCCTCAAAAGTGGATTGGTCATAGGAGTGCTGTGGAGTGGCCACCACATTGACCAGATTTGACTCCTTTGGATTTTTATCTTTGCGGTCATGTCAAAGTACTGGTTTATTCTGTGACAATACGGGATTTGCATGATATAAAGCAGCGCATTGTTGATGCGTGTGGTCAAATTCAGCCAGATGCGTTGGTCAAAGTGCATCAGTACTAGCATTAACAATACAAAATAATGGACAACATATCGAGCCATTCCTATGACTGTTGGTGGGCTCTCAGGATTGTGTAACATCCGCGTAATGTCTGTTCGGCACGTAACACACATGCTACCGAGCGTCCCACCGCTGCCACATGTAACTGGCTATAAATCGAGAATGAATATAACTATGTTTAAGATAACATCAGCATTGTTTTTCTGGTGAAATTCTCTATATTTTTGATATGTCACATGACCACATTCCTATTTAAAATTTTGGAGTTGAATCCAAGAGGGCGGCTTCAAGATGGCTGCCATGTTGGTGGCATAGCCTATAAAGTTTCCCCCCTTCCCGTTCGTTGTTTGTAGGGGGACTGTTTCCTTGTTTGCTACTCCATTTGAATTTTATGAGGGTGTTTCCGGACTTTTGGACCACTCTGTACTTCAAAAGCACTTTTTTTCCCCCTTGGAGTGCCCTTTGCTTCTCGTTATGGGACCTCGAAGTCTCCAAATCTCGAAAGCTAATTTTTAGACTGTCCCGCGCCTCTCGTGCTGGGGGCCTCCAAGTCTCAAAATTACTTTTTTATAGTAATACATGTATTTCCAAGTGTACGGGGACCTCATTTTGTTTTGCCGACGCCCCGGGGCTCTGACAGCCTTAGTCCGCCACCGCATAACAGCCAGACAGCAGCAGTACCGGGACGCACTATCTTGAAGAGTCTAGCAAATTATACGGAGATCATCTCTTTCAGTTCCATAACACGCCCTCAGCCAGAAATTTTAGCTTTACAACAAAGTAAGTCTTTTGACAGGTTTTCAATCGCTACCTGTTTGAGATCGTAAATCATCTCGCATTTGGTGTAAGTTTCATTACGATAATTCAAAATATGTACACTGTTACACTAAACCACAGGAAATCTCGACAGTGAGTGGATTTTGTAACGTCCTGCGATCTGCAGGAAAGACAACAACTAATGAAAATGATAAACTGTTAATTAAACAAATAGCCTTTCGGTAGTACAACAACAAACGAAAACAGTGAGCGCAAAGAGAAAAGATAAGCAATCACTTAAAAGGGAATCGTCAGACTTGTCATGTCGAAACCTGTGTTGTTATGAGTTGCTGTGAGTTAACACTGAAGGAAGTCTGTATGCAGACTGTTAGCTGCTGACATGACCGGGCAGTCTGTAAAACTTTTTATGGAAGTATGACATTGTCGCATGGTTTCTGCGTTTATACCTGCCTGTTGTACAACCCTGACCTCTCTCGCTACGTTATACCAACACCATCTAGGGACAAGGTGGCCCGCGCCGCTCTCCAGCCACAGCAGTGAGAGCTGATTCGTTCAGTGAAAGCGATCGTACAATAATTAATAAATACGATAATAATAAATTCGTTGACAAATGTAGCTGATATGTTATCTACAAAATTCTTTCCAAATAGCTATGAAATAGACACAAATAAATATACGGTTTAGAACACGTCAAACTTTTATTTCTTGTAATTACCGCAAAAATGCGAAATATTGATACAATGTTCAAAACATAGGTTTTTTTGTGCACGACACAAGCAAAGACGACATATGACAGCCCTGCGAATCACAGACGTTGTTTGACGTCCGTAGACAAAACTCGGCCGGTGTTAGGAAGGAATTAGGCCTAATATCAGTATATTTCAAGGCGTGCCACGCATATTTAATCACATTTTGAAACCGTGGGGAGGAAAACTGATAATGTACGACTGACTGCAACTTGAGAATATTGTCTCGGCGATAGACAGGAAATTGCAGTGATTTGCACACAATAATTTTCTCTGTTAGTTTTCTGTAAAATGCCTTCCACTGGCGGAAAAATTCTCTGTCTAACGGTTGAATTGCGTTCGTCGTGCCGGGTGGAATCTGAAGTATCTCTACTTCTTTGTCAGGGTGAGCTCGAAATACAGCTTTTAATAAATCAGAACTTTTATGACCTGACCACGAATGTAGGAGGAGAAGAGATTTGTTCCCGCAGAACGGAAGAAAAGCATGACGCATGAAAAGTGTAACGTTATCATTTCCCATTTTTCCAGACTTCGATGCGTCTACCACAAGATTGTCTGCGTAGAACATTGTTTGTTTGACACGTGGTCCAAGACATCTTGAAGACATACATATAGTTTAGGCAGCAATGAACCTTTCAGACTAATTGTGGACATTATAGTGTATGGATGGGTGAGTGCAGTCGTGGACTGCGCAATTGCCTCAGTATGATTTTCCCCTTTGAATGACAGTGTTCTTTTCGCACGCATTTCTTTTTGAAAACCTGACTATCTGCATTGTAAACGTAAGATTCACTAAAACTAGCGATCTTATTTTTTGCAGTCGTAAGAAAAGCTATCATTTCCATTTGAGTCGCTTCATTTTCCGACCTGTTTCTCGATACAAATTTTGTTATTTTTCGTGCCACAATTTTACGTGATTTTTATAAGCGACTAACCCAACTTTGAGAAGCTGTAAATTCTTTAGCGCCTATCGCGTTGGTAATCCCTAACGCCCAGTCATGCAAAGTTGTGTCGCTGACACTCAATGACTGTCGTCTGGCATCGGTAAATTGCTCAGAAAGTCGCGCATTTATCTCCGTCGCAATTTCCAGTCGACTCTTACATCGTCCAGCGACTTCATTTTTCCATCTATACAATTCACGTTCAGAACGAACAAAGCGATACCTATTTTGAACAATACTGACAAGTAAGCCTTTATTTACCACTTTCGTTCAACCAATACTTCACCGCTTTTTCTTTGCCTGATAATGTAACTGTAGATGATTCGTGGCACTATTACTCTAAGAGTCTTCATGTGTGCAAATTTCTTCCGTTTCTTCGCCGTCTGTAGTTTCACAGTCTGCAATATCGACTGTTTCAGTCGTTTCTAGCCACAAAATGTTCAAATGTTTGTATAGTCTATGGGACTTAACTACGGGGTCGTCAGTCCCTAAACTTACAAACTACATATGAACTACTTACGAACTAGGACGGCACAAATATCCATGCCCGAGGGGGGATTCGAACCCCAGACCGTAGTGGGTTTCTAGCCACATGTCTGCGCTATTTACATGCTCGTCTAGAAGTTTAACTGCCATGTCGCACATCACATAGTCTTCACGCGTGTTTTCTGTTGATTCCTTCATTTGGCGTCTGTGGTATATCTCCATGGCAAGCAGTAAATCATTTACAGGATTTGCCATCACCTGTGAGGGGAGATTGAATTCTCACCGTTAAGTGGCTTGCGGAGTATAGATGTAGATGTACACAATATCTTTCACATCTCTAACCAGTTTCAGGACGGTATGTTTCGAAATACGTACCAGAAATGAAAAGGAAGTGCATGCCACAGAAACGAATATTCGTTTGCCCATTCTACCAAAACCGTGCAACGATATTCCTTTTTAGTGAACGCCGCGATAAGAAGACGGCCGCACCTCCCGACCATGCGCACAACGCTCACCATAACAACAGCTCGCGACTCGCCATTTCCATGGGTGGCCAGCCGTCACCTCAAGCACCAAGCAGGAAAAACAGCTGTGGTGTCGCACAAGTCCAAAGTGCGCGCCACCTACTCTCGCCGCGCGCCGCCATGCACGCACGGCGCGGCGTTCGTACGACAACAGCCACGAGCGCCCTCTGCTGCAACTCCGCTCGTGGCCACCACTGAACGACATCGTCCACTTGGGACTGAGATAGCAACCAGTTAGGACCTTCGTAATCAGATAGGCACCAGTGAAGACTTGGCTATCGTATAGGCACTAGGAATCAGTACTAGGCGGGCCTCTAGCTCAACTATGTATCTGCAGTACTGACCAATGTAAAAGTTAAGTATTGTATAAATTCTGTGCAATATATATCTCGTTCTAATTTACTCTAGTGTTTCTAGTTTCTGGCTGCTCTCCTCCGTACCTGCACCAGCGTGCTATCTTTATTCCTGTGTCGGTCTCATTCCACTCGGCCACCGACACCTACGACGGAAACGAGACACAAAAGCGGCGACGAGGCTGGGACACAAAAGTGGCGACGAGGCTGGGACACAAAAACAGCCATTTTCGTGATTTTTTAGGTGATTTCCAGGTCATGTCAGCAGCTAACATTCTGCATAAAGACTTCCTTCAATGTTAACTAACAGTGCTAAAACAATCAATACATGTTTCGGCATGACAAGTCTGACCATTCCTTTGTTAGGAACAACCAAACAAGTACAATAGTGTAAAGCCTCACACTAACAACTTGTATTTATAAGTGGCGCTAGGCCAAAATAAATACAATATTACGACACGAAAACTTAGGTCTACGCTGACTGCCGCTGAAGCTAGATTTGGCGTAGGAGCGGCCTGTAGCTGGGTATGCACTGGCTGTCCACACTCCGTTGGTGCGCTTATGAAGCTGGCATCGTGGGAGGGGTACACCAGGTTACTCAGCTGTCATTGGGTGAGCACTGTCACATGTCTAACGGTAAAGTAGTACAGCAGTACAGCACCGTCTTAGGCAGTTGGTCGTTGTTGATGTTTCAAATGTTTCTAAAGCTTATTAGACTTAACTGCAGGGTCATCAGACCTTAAACTTAGAAACAACGTATGGACTACCTTATACTAAAGACGACACAAACATCCATGCCCGAGGGTGGATTCCAACTCCTGACGGGGAATGGCCTCGTGCATCGCAGCATAGCGCCTCAATGCTCTCGGCCGCTCCGCCGCGGCTGTGAATCCATTTCTGAGTTACAGTGAGACTAACGCACAGCAATTGTAAGTTTAAAGTTTATGAAACTAAGGGACAAAAATGCTCATGTCATTGGTCCATATACTTGCACACTACTTAAACTAGCTTACGCTAAATATAACACACACAACTCTGGTGGTAGGAGGACTGGAACCTCGGGCGGGAGCAGCTGCGCAATCTGTGACATGGTGCCACAGATAGCGCGGCTATCCCCACGCGGCACAGTAATTGATTTTTATACATATGCAAATACAACACGGAAAAATTAGAATAACATGAAATACACAAAAAATTTAAAAACACGGTTATTCCTGCTGCGGTGGAGCGGCCGAGCGCATTGAGGCGCTATGCTGCGATGCGCGAGGCCGCTCCCGTCGGGGGTTCGAATCCCCACTCGGGCATGGATGTTTGTGCTGTCTTTAGTATAAGTTAGTTGATGAGTAGTTTGTGAGTTTAGGGACTGACGACCACACAGTTAAGTCCCATAAGCTTTGCAAACATTTGAACGATTATTTCTTGCGTAAATTTGGGAAAAAATGTGTAATGTGAAATAAATGGTAGCATCAAGGAAACGTCCAAAATTTTATATTATAATAATTTCATGTGGCTCAGTGACCTGGGACAAGTCATTCGATTGGACTGCACTTCAGTGCCTAACGTGTCCCTAACCTACCCCAAACCTATCCCAGTTACTCAACCGCCGCGGTTGAATGGCCAAGCGCATAGAGGCGCTATGCTGCGATGCGCGAGACCACTCCCCGTCGGGGGTTCGAATCCTCTCTTGGGCATGGATGTTTGAGCTGTCTTTAGTATAAGTTAGTTTGTAAGTTTTGGGACTGATGACTCCGCAGTTAAGTCCCATAAGCTTAACAAACATTTGAACATTTTTAGTTACTAAACCGAGAAAAGGGGATGTACCGTTTAACGTGGAACCCGAATCACATGTTGTTTCTGGGGACTACTCACATAGGTAAGAGGTGAAGGCTAAGTTAAAACTCAACGTGAAAAAATGCGTGATCGCAGCGAGTTTCGAACCTATAACTTTTCGCTCCCTCATTGCAGCTAGCCCAGACAGCAAGTTGAGAAAACAGTGCCAATTATTGATAAGAATATTTAATTTTAAATAAAATAATTTTGAGGTTATTAATCGAGATAAAAACTGTCTTATCTTTTAAGTAGGACCAAATCACACAAATGCAGCAAATTTTCATTACGATCAATTGAATAGTTTCGGAGTTAATCGTGGAGAAACATCGAGACACGGATTTATGTATGTATAAGCGTATTGTGACCATGGGCAAAAATATTCTTAAATATCAGTGGGTATACTATACACACTAGGCCAGTTTATTTATGGGAATCGGCTAACCATGGCGGCGAGTGTAGGCTGTAAGTTCAGAATATATGTCTGGTTGATTGCGTGTCAGAATAGTTCCTGCAGCTGCGGTATCCAACGAGGCTGTCGCATCATGTATATAGCACCTGCCTCGTAAGTAGAAGACCCAGACTCGATCCCAAGTCTGGGCACAAATGGTAAACTGCCGCGCGAAATGGGCGCGTGGGCTAAGGCGTCATGCTACGAAGTGGGCGGTCGTTCCCGTCGGAGGTTCGAGTCCTTCCTTGGCCAGGCGCGCTCGCATCGTATGTGTGTGTGATGTTGTTAGTGTAAATTAGTTTGTCTTTAAGTATAGGGTCTGATGACCATAGCAGTTTGGCCCAATACGCTTACAAGCATTTAAACAAATCGTAAACTGCATAATTGGCCGCAAGGGGGGGTGAGATAAGGGGGATATGCCCGCCCCGCTGAAATTCGTAAAATTAACGATAGCACAAACTTTTACGAATTTACAGAAACACAATAGAGTATGAAATGAAAACCGTTTTAAATAATGTCACACTTTGTTGATCCTCCTCCTTCCACCGTAGCGTATGACATAATATACGGACGACCTTTAGTTCTGATTATTTCACCACTTCCTCAAATCCCCCCCCCCCCCCTCGAAATAAATTCTGCGTCCTTCCCTGTCTCCAGCACATTTCAAGCTGTTACGCAGGTGAAGGACGAAATGAACATTATCGTCGACAAAATGGTGATTAGAGACGGAACACAAGCTTTGATTCATTTTTGTTAAGGATTCGAAGAAATGAGCTGTGCCCTTTCAAACGAACTATCCAGGCATTTGCCGCGGGCAATTTACGGAAGTAACGGAAAATCTAAATACGGATGAATATAGGGGATTGAACCATCGTCTTCCATAATAAGAGCCCAATTGCTAACATAATTGTGAAGGTTGTACATACATCATCATATTTATGTCAACTAATCCGTGTCTCGTTACGTTTGAGCTAATTGTGTATTATTTGACATTAATGAAACAAAGGTCCAGTACCATTATTCTGAATAATGTTCATGTACCCATTTTTAGATTTAGTAACAAATCAGATACCAACAATAGAAATATTTTCATTATTTATAAAGTGGTGATATAAGATGGTCAGGTCTACATTATAATTTATGAATTAATGTCTGAAAACATTACATTTTTTTAAAACCAGTCACAAGCATTTAGAACTCGTGTTTCAAATGTGGCAGCTCTGTAACGAATGCTGGTTGCCTCAACAAAACACGGTATGTAGTAATTCACGGTAGTAGTCATTACATTGCATAAGCTCAGCACTCTGTGTTCTTGAAATGATCCATAAAATGCACGTTTAAACGAGTTACAACCATCGAAGTGCGTCACAAAAGAATCAAGGTGTTACATCTGTATGTGAGCTGTAGCTGTTAATTTTGGTAAGCATTTATCAGCAATACAACTAACAAATTCTGTCACAGCAGGATCTACGGTCGGGGGTTCGAATCCCCCCTCGGGCATGGATATTTGTGCCGTCCTAGTTCATAAGTAGTTTGTAAGCTTAGGGACTGATGACCCCGTAGTTAAGTCCCAAAAAAAAAAAAAAAAAAAAAAAAAAAAAAAAAAAACAAGTCACAGCAGGAATTGGATCATCTTATGTTAGACTGTGTATTTATTTTTATTTCCTAGAACAAAATGTTCTAATGTTTGTAGAGCTTATGGGACTTAACTACGGGGTCATCAGTCCCTAAACTTACAAACTGCTTATGAACTATCTTATACTAAGGACGGCACAAATATCCGTGTTCGAGAGGGGATTCGAACCCCCGACCGTAGTGGCCGTGCAGACTGCGACTGGCGCGCCGCAGACAGCTCGGCCACCGCGGCCGGCTATTTCTTAGAACAAATCTGTTTATTTGTTCCGTTAGATTTGTTCGTGCCACCTGATCAAACATCTAGCGTGTTTCCGCTAATAGCTACATTTGCCCTCTGTCTCTAGGACCTGTAAGCACTAAGTAAACAAGGTGTCGGTCCTGTGTCTCGTGTCTATTTTGAAGGTGACGTGCTGGTGGCCGCAGCGCAGCCTTGACCTTGCACGCGCCTCGCGGAATCCGCCTACAAACAACAGCGCGCTCGCCGCAGAAAGCAGGATCAGCGAGCACTCCCTTACCAAACAAACACCGCCAACTGCATTCAGAGCGCCTCTCCGCCTCGAGAAACAAGGCATGCTAGACAAATACTGTCGCGACCTCTGCTTTTATGTGTTTGCATTCGAAGGCTCCGCCAATAACACCTCTAAGCCCGACGTCGCTACTCTAGATAATTACACTTTGACATTCCTGGTTTACCGTTCCCTGTCATCAAATTAATTAGTCTCTTCGGTAATCAGTCTTGAACGGAAGAGAACTAAGGAAGAAATTAGCGATAGCTCTTCCTACCGGATATTACTGGTGTCTACAACGAGAGATGCGCTGTGGCCACAAGGTCGTAGACACTCATTTCTGCGCACCTCGATGCCAGCAATGTATAAATGGCCTTCTTTAGAAACTTTTACATCATTTTAATTTGAGTATAAGTTTTTTTATTATCTTCTGTTACAATAAAGACCACTTGTCCTTCCATTCCTGCAATGAAAAATTAATTTATTTGAGGCACAAAACTGAATATGAAATAAGTTCCATAGAAACTATGACGGTTCTTTAGAAACACCAGTCTGACAGATTCATCCGAATTTCTTGCAGTAAGGAATGCACACATACACGCACACACACACACACACACACACACACACACACACACACACACACACACACAAATATATATATATATATATATACCGGGTGATCAAAAAGTACGCTGCGGCCCGCAGTTGTTAGCCGTGGTGTAGTGGGTAGTGTGTTACGTTCTGATGCATGGGCTCGGTAGTTCTAAACCTGCTGATACCATTCTTTTTTAACCTTCGCCCCTAAAAGGGTTTCAGCCATTATTATTAATTAAATAGAGTTATCTCCTGTTATGTTTAGAATTGTGGAGTTGTAAGGGTGCTCCCTTTAAAATTAGCGTCTGTTCTATTTCGTGAACATGTCGTGAAATACGTAACAAGAAACTGAACGATGGTCTTCTGAAGCATTTGCACAACAACCGAATTGTTAATCAATATTTTATACAGCGTGTAGATACTGGTAGTTTCATATAAATGGAGCACTATATTTCTGTGGCAACTGTCGTTCCTTAATGAATCGAAAGGAAGTGTATACATTGCAACAAATTACCTGTTTTTTTATCCTAAGCAATTATTCACTATTCATGGAATATTTTGAAAGTCATTCATTAGAATCAAAGCGTCTGCTAAACTGTTTATCCCTGGCATAGTTGCTATGGAGGTTTTTTTTTTTTAATTTTTTTTTTTTTTTTACCAAGATTGTATTACCTTTTCTGTAGTTCAGATATGACTTTGTTCACGTTACTTTGTTCTGCGCTAAAATAAAGAGCAAATATTCTGTTTCAAATTCTGACTACGTTTTCTTTTACAGCTAAACTACCAAACGGAAATATGTGTGGTAATATCGAATTCCACAAAGCTGTAGCACTTAATCTGTATACAAAGATACTATTATCATTACGTCATTTACAACAGTCATTGTAAAATTATATCCCCGGTTTGTGTACATGTGATAAAGCAGTCTATGTTTGCAATTCGTTGATATGTATTCCATGATATGTTCACAAAATAGAACAAATGCACTTTTCAGAAAAAAAGCGCTGTTATCTTTGAACAACTTAGGAGCTTGCAGGATATAGTTGTGCTCAAGTAACAAGATTGTGCGAAAACCTCTTAGGAAACAAGACGAAAAAGATACCAGTGTTAAGTTTTTTTAAATATTTATTTAATTATTATTTCTCTCAGGTAGATCGATGCTATGCTGTGGTCATGTCCGTTCTGGGTTGTTCGTTAAGAATTTTGCTCATTTTTTATTGCAGATAGCGTTGAACCCCCTTTCTTTCTTTTTTTTCTGTTCGTTGTTTCTTCGTTTTGGTCAGTACTTTGTGGACGTTGGTCTGTTTTGTTCTATTTTGGTCGTTTCGTCCTTCACTCAGTTTATTCGTAACAGAGGGCGTCGAACTACCATGCCAGCAACCCTCTGACAGAGCGCGCTGAGCTACCGCGTCCTAGCAAGTTTCGAACCGGTGTCTAACATGTTCGTACATTACAAACTAATTCGTCACCCATTACGCTAAGGCGAACAGCTGCGAGAGTAATCCGTAATTCTCGCACCACCGAAGGCAGATGTTAACTGCTAACATGGCATTTTTAGACATTAGATGGATGGATGATTTGATTTTTAAAGGGACTAAATGACTACGGTTATCACTCTCTGCCTAGACATTAGATTATAACTCATTGTCCTAAGAACGAAGTGTTTTTGTAATTTTCAGTGTGCCATTGCTTTGAAATGATAACGCTTGAGTTATAAAACTAAAATCATCAAATACAAAAGCAAGAATGGTGTATGCAAAAGAAAGTTTCGGATGAGGAATGTCACGTGACTGATTTCCGAACGCCTACTGTACGCTGTGTTACATCCAGGCTATTGTCACTCGTCCGAACGCCAAATGTATGCTACGTTCCTTCCAGGCTATGGTTATTCGTAACAAGTACAAGCAAAGTAAATAAACTTCGAAAAAACTATCAAGGCAAGACAGGTGTTAATATTTTAACCTAAAAATATAATGAAAATGTGGGACAGATATTAAAATAATAGTTTAAAGAGGTAAAAGTTCAAAAAAAAATGGCATGTTTGTCAAAAGTAAACTCAAATATCAAATAATTTTGGGGCTCTTTGTTAAAATACGGTCAAAAGATTATTATGTGCCAGGTGCATAGATATTATCACAATAGTAGAGTCGTAATCGTTATCACCCACAATTTTTAAGATTTATATTTTCATTATTTTGGTCCGAAATGTTTGTAAAATATCCTAAAACTAGAAGCAAATCTTAAGTGGTCCTTAAAACACGCCAGTGCGATTTTTTAATGGACACGCCATATTATATTTCATTGAATCAATAGCATGAAAAAGCACAAAAAGAAAGGCTTCACGGCATCACAGTACGTCAATTACATACCGAGAAACTGCGTTTCAGACTGTCCCGTAGTACTTACTGTCATAAGCTCCTGTAGTACGTTCATGCCAATGAAAATCGCTTTTTAATATCTGTTGTAATTCTTGAGATACTTGGGTTCTCTCTCTCTCATATATATATATATGTGTGTGTGTGGGGGGGGGGGGGCGTATCTGTTCTTTACTTGAGAAGGGACATTTTTCGACTGTGCGTCTGGATGGGAACTGTGAGGATTTTGTCTAGCCAGTCCACCAGACCACCAGACACCGCACTCGGTAATACTGGAGTACTGAAAGGTAACAGAGCACATTCTGCTGTGCAAAATGTGTTTATAATGATTAAAAGGAAATATGGAAGTACGTACGTCTAAAAAGGTTTAGAGCACATTGCAGGGAGTCTGTTAAAAGTCCGAGACATGGTACCCTGTTGGTTCCCAACATGCGGCAAACATCAGAAAAGCTAAATGCCTTGGAAAGACTGAAATAGACACAGAGAAGCTCAGTTACCTAAACATCTTGAAAATCATTCCAAAATTGTAATGCCGCGGCGGAGCGACCGAGCGCATTGAGGCGCTATGCTACGATGCGCGAGGGCTTTCCAATTCGGGGATTCGAATCCCCCCTCGGGCATGGATGTTTGTGCCGTCTTTAGTCTAAGCTAATTCTTAAGTAGTTTGTAAGTTTATGGACCGATGACCCCGTAGTTAAGTCCAATAAGCTCTACAAACTTTTTTTATTTTCAAAATTGCAATGTGTGTGTCTGCTTGTCAGGATCGAACTATAACAATTGAAGATATTCAGTGAAAGCAATACCAGTATTACGTTTATTACTTGAAGTTCTACTGCCCCTACTCGGTCAAACACTTCGCAAACTTCTTTTATTACTTTCACAATATCAGTGTTTACCTTTTTAATTTCGTTCTGATAAGTGTTTTCATTAGTACTTATTTATATCAAGTAATTGGAGCGAAGGTCTTACCTCTTCTATATTCTTTCTGTTAAATCCTTTCTCAGATCATTATTTTCTTTTTCTTAATTCAGTCCGAAGTTCACCGATTATGATTTGAAAATAATATGGTGCTTAGGCAACTGACTGACAACCTTTACTTTCAAATTTTCATAGTAACAGGGAAATAATAGTTCGACACCAGTGATATTCTACCCATGATGCATTGCGCGAGTACCGTTACCCCAAAGGAGGTTAGAATAGGGGGAGATCCCCTTAAAGCTACAGAAGTGAAGCCGTTGTCGCCATATTGTGGAGCTAATAATTTTGTGTTACTAAATCACAGTTCACCTATTTGGAATGTCTGTACTATATCAAACATGTTCCAGAAATGACAGTTATTTAAATGTATGATTGTTAATAGAGCAAGAACAACAGTGGTTTAATCTGAATCATACAAGGAGGTTAGAAAATCATATGTCGTTGACTCCACAAGATGGCGGACTGGCTTCAATCGACAGATAAGCTTTTCATAGTAGCGCTGTCTCCCCTTATTTTAACCTCCTTGGTTATCCCCACCCTTCCAGCCTAGGCCACTTGCTCGACCGCTAATCAAAGGACGCCACCACCCGACCTTGATGGAAGGACAGGAAAAAAAAATAGCGCACTTAATGACTATTGTCATTGAACATGTAATTGCACTTAGACAATTACGCTCTTAAGGACGAATGACAAATGACAAGTAACGGTCTCGTAAACAACATGACCACCTCCACAAGTGGGCACTTGCGTGAGTACAGCCACTGCCCCCCCCCCCCCCCCCCCCGCACCTCCGCCCCAGTGACATTCCTTAAGATTGTCGCCCCCGTGCGACCCAGTCTGGGACTCGAAGTCGCACCCCCCCCCCCCCACAAAAATATTACAGTTATTACTTATCAACATACAGTTGTATTACTCTGTCCTATAGCAATATTGAAAAAAGAGCCAATTAACTTATTTGTAACCGTACTTTTTACAGTACAACTTCCTGGAATAATAACTGATGACATCAAACATGTACTGCCACATAACACGAGCGTTTTGTAAACAAATTGACCACCTCCACTACTAATCACTACTGCCCCCGCCAACTGCTAGGCCATCCACACCCGCTCCTGATTATTTTTATTCCTAATTTGAATAACGAATTAATTGCGACATCTTATGTTTTTGCATTAACAATTATAAAATTCTGTTTTCTCGGAATTGGTACATACAGTTTAAGGAACGTAATACATCGAACCTTATGTACAACTCGTATAGAACGCATAAAGAAATTCCGATTAATGCTATGGGTGTGTGTACTTTGTATAACCTACGTACATTTATCGACAATTATTTAAAAACAATTCCAACCAAAGCAGCATTTAGGACTATAAAACAAAACAAAAAACCTGCCCTGTCTTTCAGAAATCATTTACCCCCCAAGGTGCCTGGGCAAAATAAATGTATCTCTTTGCATAGACGATGCGTG
The DNA here is from genome assembly GCA_026315105.1 of Locusta migratoria. Taxonomy (NCBI): domain Eukaryota; kingdom Metazoa; phylum Arthropoda; class Insecta; order Orthoptera; family Acrididae; genus Locusta; species Locusta migratoria. The sequence continues at coordinate 503,408,596 of CM048755.1, read as the reverse complement.
CAACAGCCGACGAAAGTGTTTAAAAAAAAAATAGCGCGCGTTAGATAATTAACGGGATGTAACGGTAACTAACGTCACAAACTTGTGTGTGTCCATCTTAAAAAACACTAGACGTAAACAACTGAGTCGCGGCGGATTAGCAGCGCGCATTGGGGCGCCATGCTGCGGAGCGCGCTGCCGTTCGCCGTCGGAAGTTCGAGTCCCCACTCAGGCATGGGTGTTTGTGACGTTCTTATGTTAGTTTACTTTAAGTAGTTCGTAAGCTACGGACTAATAACCCAGCAACTGAGTCCGATAGATTTACAAACATTTCAACAACTACCTTAAACAATTTCTCTCGATAGACATCACATAAATGGTAATCACAAGCAATGAACGATCTGAAGAACTTGGTTTTAAAAGTAAAAACGCCTAACAGTAACGTGAATACATCTCGATCTGCAATGCGACTGCAAATACACACACACACACACACACACACACACACACACACACACACACACACACAATGTTCTCCACGCAAGCGTGCGTTAGATAATAAACGGGATGTAACAATACTGATCGCCACAAACTAGTAAGTCCTTCTTAATAAATACTCTTTCAATGTCCAGAGTATTTAAAAACAATTCTAACCATAGTCAAACATTTGGGACTACCAAGGAAAAAAAAAGCATAATTTGGAGAATGAGCCGGATTCATACTACGAATGATCCGTTGGCTGTGGTGTGCATTTTGTGCTCAGTAGCTTGATTTACTCTTAAAACAGATAGAGGTCGGTCTGTTGCATTTTAAGGTTATTGTGTCTCTGCACAATTTTTCGTGTTGTTGGTTGCAAAAAAAAAAAAAAAAAAAAATGTTCAAATGTTTGTAAAGCTTATGGGACTTAACTACGCGGTCATCAGTCCCTAAACTTACAAACTACTTATGAACTACTCACGAACTAGGACGGCACAAATATCCATGCCCGAGGGGGGATTCGAACCCCCGACCGTAGTGGCCGTGCAGACCGTGACTGGAGCGCCTCAGTCTCCTTTTTTTTTTTTTTTAATTTTTATAGCGCCTCAGTCCCCCCTTTTATTGCCTTAGTCCCCTTTTTTTTATTTTGCTTTAGACCACTTTTTTTCTTTTTTTTTATTTATTTAAAGTTTTACGCACTTCATTTTATTTCTATATATATCAATGAAAGAGAAAATAAAAGAAAGGAAAAGAAAAATATCTCCTTCTTTTGTGAGGATTTTCACTGAAAGTAAAATATCTCTACATGAAGTGCAGCATTAATAGCGTCTGATAGTGAACATAAATAAGACCGCCCTCCCGGCGGAACAAAAATAAATGGTGACTGCACACCGACCATATGCGGATAGATATTAGCTGAATTTCTGTTCCTCACGCGAGTTCCGGGCACGTCTTCTCTAATAAATTGTTTTCATCCGTTACATAGGTTCATTCTTCCGAGGGATCATTCATACTAAAATTATCGTCTCATACCCGGCACACCCAAGCTGTGGGGAGGATCCAGGAAAACACTACCCAGAAAATTGGCATAGTATTGTCGGTGTCTTGAATTATGTAGTAGAGACGTGAAGCGATCTTGGAGGAACGTCCAAAAATCAAGCACACTCTTTTCTCGATCGTGAAACAAATAATATATAGATAGGCCTTTGATCCAGTTCACTGCATTAGTCTTTGTGCGTGGAAAAAAGCTCTCGTCCGGAAATAGAAGTGACTGCGGTTCAATAGTGTGTGGAGCTGTACGACAAAGAAAGGCAAGTATTTTCTTTATGAACAGCCACACCTCTGCAGCAGGTCCACACATCAGCCGATGTTCATCAGTGTCTAACACGTGACACTGAGGGCAGTGTGGAGAGTTCGTCATCTTAATTGCATGCAGCCGATGTCGCGTCATGTATTTTCCATTGACAACCAGATACCAGGTAGCACGAGCATCTGTATCGAGGAGGGCATGATGCACAGAACGCCAGACCACGGGCCATCTAATTGTTGGATGTCGTCTCTCCACGAAATTCCGGGTGTGGCCCTTCATCATTATGCAGTACATATCACGTGTCGTTGGAGTCCGTGTATGGGGCAAGTCTTCATGGACGTAACTATATTCTATAAAAAATGTCTTAATATGTGAGAGATGGGTAGAGATATGCGCTACTGCTATGGGCGGCATTAGAGATATAGGAGCAAGTTCGTCAATCAGAATCCCAGATATTCCGGTCTGGCGATGTTTCCACAGCTTAATCATTGTACTGACATAAAGGGCAGACGCTCTGACTTGTACATTGACAAGCCCAAGACCTCCGTCTCGAGGGGGGAGTGTTAATGTTTCATAACGGACTTTGAAGATAAGACCGGCGCTCACGAAGTATCCAAACACAGCCAGCAGTCATGTTGCCATCGTCTTCGGCATCGGTAGAATCTGGGCCAGGTGCGGTATCCTAGACGCCAGATGGATGTTCACGAAAGCAACTCGTTGTATTAAGTCTAACGACCGTAGTAGATTGCTTCGGACGTTAGCTCGTAGTACCTGAAGAAGGCATTTGTAGTTGACTGCCGAGGTTCGTCGAATGTCGCGCGTGAAGGTTATCCCTAAACACTTGAGCTTGTCCACTGATTGTAGCGGGGCCACGCTTCCTTCAGGAAGACCCCTGCCAATGTTTATAGCGGCAGACTTGGTCAGATTCATACGGCTGCCCGCAGTAGTTCCATACTTGGTAATCCATTCTAGTGCTATCCGCACTTCGTCCCGTGATTGAGCCAAGAACAGAAGGTCATCAGCATATGCGCGACAGATAAAGGACCGGTCCCTCATCTTCATCCCAGACAGTCTACATCGCAGTCCATGTAACAATGGCTCAAGCGCAATGGCAAAAAGAATCATCGATAGCGGACAGCCTTGTCGTACAGATCGCGAAATGGTAACAGTGCCTGCCACACGTCCACTGATCAGTACATGTGAGGTGGCGCATCGGAGAAGGCGCAGGACGGTGTGTGTAAAGGCGGGAGGAAACGCCATTCTTCGCAGCACTGCTTCAAGAAAGTCATGACTCACCCTATCAAAAGCATGGTCCAGGTCTACGGACACTAAGACACCACGAATGCGGCAAGTCTCGGCCAAGGCTATGATGTCACGATAATCACTTAGTGCTGTCTGGATGTTACTTCTGCCACCAAGACATGTTTGATCCGTAGATACGACTTGATGCAAGACACGCCGGAGTCTGGAAGCGAGGATCCTGGTAAAAATCTTGAAGTCGCAGTTCAGCATGGTTAACGGCCGAAAATGTTCCACTTTTTGTCCCTTGGACTTCTTCGGGACTGGAATGATCAGGCCTTCGACAAAAGCAGGTGGGAGTGGGACGTCAGGTATCGTCAGTTCTTTATACATTTCTATCCAGCGAGGAGCCATGATGTCTTGAAAGGCGCAGTAGAACTCCAGCGGGAGGCCATCTGGGCCTGGGGATTTGTTTGTTGCTCCCCTGCGTAGAGCGTCAGCGAGATCATCAGCAGTAATCGTATCTGTAAGGGTCTGCACAGACTCCCCATCAAGAGTAACAGGCATGGAGTCGAGCACTTCTTCCATTGCTATAGCACCCTGATCTTCTTCTGCATACAACTGTCGATAGTGGCCCACGAAAGCAAGCTCACGGAGTGCCGTAAAGTAAAATTCCATGGTTCGTCGATGCCAACTCATTTTGTCACGTCCATACTGTACCAACGTGCGACGCAAAGCTGGCTTAGCACACTCGAGCCACCATCGAATCGTTGAAGGATATGCCGTAAGACGTCTCTGGCAGTTGTTCCACGTCGCTTCTATATGCTGTCTGCACTCGGGATCCTTAAGATGTGCAACGTTTAACTTCCAAGTACCTCGACTTCGCCACACGCCCTGCCGTCGAAGGGAAACAGTACAAATATAGGCGATGTGGTCCGAGAAGACGGTAGGCCACAGCTCGGCATCAAGTGTTGCCGTTGTGAGTCCGCGGGAGACATAGACTCGGTCCAGACGGCTCGCAGAATGGCTGGTGAAAAAAGTGTATCCAGGTCGATCACCATGTTTATGCTCCCATGTGTCTATCAGGTCCAGTTCTTGAATAAGTAATTTAAGTTTTTGGCACGTGGTAAAATGAGGAATTTGGTCCTTTATGGCGAGCACACAGTTGAAGTCTCCTCCAAGAATAATGTGATCGTATTGACCTGCAAACAGTGAAGCTATCTCTTCTGAGTAGAAGTGCGAGCGTTCCCTTCGTTTGTCCGTGCCAGAGGGAGCATAAACGTTGATGATCCGGACACCATGGAATGTCACAGCAAGGCCCCTGCCCGATGGTAAATAAGTGACGTCTTCAACGACAATACCTTCTTTCAGAAGTACGGCCGTCCCACTACAGTTGGAAGAAGATGGCGTTTGATATGTATCATAACCAGAAATATCTGGAAATGACTCGAGCCGAACTTCTTGTAGAAGGGCAATATCTAGATCTGACGCCCGCATCATGTCACGGAATAACTGAAACTTTATCTGCGTTTGGATTGTATTATTGTTGATAGATCCAATTCTGTAAGCCTGCCCTTGTGCCATATTTACAGGGATGCTCATTGTAACACGAAGATCAGGTAGCACATTCTTCCCCAAACCCTCATCGATTAGCATACATTTAGTTTAGTAGCAACATCTGTTGCTACGTCAGCTGTGGATGAATTATCTTCAACATCTTCGTGCCATGCTGCGTTGCTTGGACGCTGGTCGTCAGTTGAAGCCCCTGGTGAGTCAACATGCATTGATGTGTCGTCGGTGTACGACTGACGAATGGCTGACTACTGGTCATCATCTGTAGTAGGAGTTATAGACATACGCCGTGTTGATTCCGCTTCCGACTGGAGTGAGGCAGGAAGTTCCACTTTAGGGTCTTCTGATGGTAGAAGGTCTTGGGATTCATCATTAGATTGTGATCGGCTGATATCAGACGGAGCAAGCCGACGTTTCTTCCTTCTCTGTGGTGACCGTTGTTTTCGCACGTGTACGTCAGTATCAGACGAAGTCTGGGTATTCTGACTGTCTGGCACGAAGGCGGCGGTAGGCACGACCATAGAGGCGGCATCTGTTCCCTCCTTCGGAGACACTTCGTTATCCTTCCTCACGTGACGTTCAGGAGCCGGCACAGGTGTAGCCTCCATCCTGTCCTCGTTGCCCTGAAGTTCTACCGTGTTTGGCATAGTTTCATCAAGTGGTGTTGTCACAGGCTGCTGGCTGCGTTCATTTTGAAGAACCTGTACATATGTCAATGGGAGCGTCGTCGATGCCGATGGGATCTGCTCATCACCAGGTGGTAACTGCGTTATTCTGCGCTGCATACAGCTAGAACGAACGTGACCTTCTTGGCCACAACCGGAGCACGTCTTCGGCTGGCCATCATAAATTATGATGGCACGGCACCCTCCAATATACAGATAAGATGGCACGTGTTTGGTCAATTCAATGCGTACCTGCCGCACCCCATTGAATACTGGATATGTTGTAAATTGCGCCCATTTCTCGGCCATGTGGCTAATAACGTTCCCATAAGGGCGCAGCGCAGAAACAACCACGTCTGAAGGTACTTCAAACGGAAGTTCAAACACTCTAATTGTTCGTAGTCCAAGACCTGCTTGTTCGATAGTCACTTCACCGATATTTCCATCTGAGTGACGGAATTTGAGTCCATTTCTTGATCTGTTTAGAATCTTCTCACAGACGGCGTCGCTGGTAAGCTTCACATACACCACACTGCTCACTATAGAGAAGTGGATGCCGATAAGATCGTTACAGTCAATCTTCACTTCGTCTCTAATAAATTGTTCGACTTCAAGTGCCTTCGGTCGTGCATATTCATTTGAAAAACTGATTTTCAATGTTGATTTTCGCCAGGAGTGGGCCATTCTTGTTCTAAGTAAATTACGCAAGCGAAGGCGACTGTGCCACGTAAACACACGCGAGCAGCAGACTCGGCGGCGGGACGTAAACAGTCCGTCCGCACCGCTGCACTGCCTGACGCAGACTATCGCGGCCGGCTATCCGTAGGTTCGCTTACCTACGTTTAAGTAGTTTGTAAGCTACGGATTAATGACCACGCAGTTTGGTCCGATAGATTTACAGACATTTGAACATTTGAGCTACATAAAACGATTCTTACAGTCCTATTGATAAACAAATGCTAAATGTTTAAATAAAATAACATAAAATTTTACTATTTTAAGCTTTCTCTCTCCATGCTATTCGTTTGGACTATGTATGTAACAGCATACAGACGTGTATAAAAATAGCGCGCGTTAGATAATAAATGGGATGCAACAGTAACAATCGCCAAAAACTCGTGTGTCCATCTTAATAAATACTCTTTCAATGTCCAGAGAATTTAAAAACAGTTCTAACCAGAGTCAAACATTTGGGACTACCAATAAAAAAGCATAATTTGGAGAAGGAGCCGGAATCATACTACGATATGATGTTGTTGCGTGCGTTTTGTGCTCAGAGGTTGGTCTGTTGCATTTTAAGGTTTTTGTGTCTCTGTACAATTTTTAGTCTTGTTGGTTGCGAATATAAGCAATCTAGGAATATTATTCTGTTGCTAGACCCTTTACCCTTCAATGGTGTTTGTAGATGACTCTTGAGAGTTGTCTGTTGGCATCCTAGATACCTTATACTGCTTCTGCAGTGTTATCGATGTGCGCTGATGCGTCTTTTGTCGAAGATTTGATTACCTAAATTACGATACAGTATGTATACTACAAGGATAAACTAAATTGATCTGGATGGTTAATAATACGGTAGACTGTTGTTACTATGGATATATTCTGTAAGGGGCGTGTGGTGTATACGATATATGTTGATGTTTGAGGGGACTAAACATCTAGGTCATCAGTCCCTACGATATATGTAATAAGAGTTGAATAATAAAGACAGTGTTGTGTATTTCCATTGTGTGTTTTTATCGGGTTCTCAGAGATACGTATTGTGGTCGTTAAAGTCTGCATCGCCTTCTATCTGAGACACAGTCGATGGTTGGTTTGATTACGTGGTTAGTATAGTCCTGACCCTAACTAGAGGTATTTATATTCTACTTCATCAGCTCTGTTTCTTCCTATATACCCTAATCTAACATTCACAAGGATCGACTGGTATGATGCACCAAAGCTATTGCATGTTGTACTGATCTGTGTGGGATCTAAATGTCTGATATATAGATGCGATTTCCTCTTAAACATAAAGACGTGGTTAGTTACAGGAGTTGTATAACCTCACGATATGTTTGCATTCAAATAGTTCCCCAGCAACAATATTACACAAAAGCATAATTCGACGAACATTCCTCTGTCTTAACAGAAAAACAATCGAAGGTTGTGATGTGTATTTCTTTGATCTGTGTGTCTATTTACCTTAAAAAGGGATAGAAGTGAGTTTGTTGTATGTATGTATGTGTGTGGTTTTTTAAGTTACCATAGCTCTGTCCATTTTTTGCGATGCAGGATGTAACATATAAACAACCTAGACGAAGCGATGATCTAAACTTAACCTTTTGAGCATGTAAATTATACATACAAACGGTACTTTTTGTTTGCTGGAGAACATAAGACGAATGGCGCTGGCTCGATTGTGTAAGAAGATTGGTGGAACACGCACAAATCTGCCAGTGTTTTGTTAGTACTGAGCTGCATTTTGAGATCTGCCTGTATATGGCTAACATTCATTGTCTGTTGGCTGCTGGAACCACAAGGGATTCAATTTTTATCGGTTCTATAACTGCAACTGCTGAGAAGGAGGCCAAAACACAATCAAGCATTATACACGAGGTATATACCTGTGGTTAAGAGTTGGAGCTTGTCATTTAATTGTGGAAAGGAATTGGAAGTTGTCGTGTAGCATGTATTGGGATTTTCAGGGCTATAGGGTTATTAGGGTGTACAAAAAGAAGTGGTTAGGGTCAGAAGAGTCGTACAATAACGCTCTGGTTTTGATTTTAAATGGTTCTTCGTATAGAACGATCATTTGTTTGTCTTGTTAGGTGTGGTTCGTTTTGTGCTAAAAAGGGTTAGATGTAGATGTGTTGTGATCCTATGATTTTGATGTGAAAATCACCGATTGGTGGATCACTTTGTTGTAAAAAGAGTTAAAGTTGTATCTGATGTGTTGGAAGCTGTTGTAGCACGGTCTCTTTTTCGCGATACGCATTCTAGGTTTCTTCCGTCTGTGGAAAGAGCCTTTTACTCTTCTTCACTGTATATAGACCACCCTTACGTGGTGTTTGCTATAGATCATACGATCTGTAGAGAGATCAAGTGTGCTAGTAGCACCCCAACGTCGAATTGACTTCCTACAATTTGTAATAGTTTGTATCTGAAACAGCTATTTGTTGTAAATTCTTACACCTTTTCGTGTAGAACGTTTCGGTTTTACAGGTCTAGAAGAGAGGTTATGTGTCACAAGAATAATGCTTCAATCGGTAATCTGTTAGCTGGTCATTCATTGGAGATGTACTTATCTGCTGTTCTAATCTACAACTATGCAAACGTTCGTTTAAATTGATGTTGTGTGATACATTGGTGTATCGCTAACTATATTTTCATCATGGAAGTCATTACGGCTGTTGTAGTCAACTCATACGGTAAATACCTCGTTTGCGTCAACTGCGAGGAAATGATCCATAAAAGTTTTGCAGTATTTGTCGGTAATAAAATTGTGCATGGATGTCCCTTTATGACCTGTAGAGGTTTTTTAGAGATGATCTTGATTATGATGCTGGTGCATTATGAGCGATGGTATAGCTATAACAAATCGTTCTTTTTTATACTTATTGCTGGTGATAGAAGTAATGTAACTCTATCTTCATAAAATTACTCTAATGTATTCGTAATTTGGTGCGTACGATGTATCCTGGCTTGTGCGAAATATAGACTACGATTTGATTAATCTTAAGGTTGATTGCAACATACAGGTGTTCTGTATATGACGACTGCATATTGATACTTAATAGTATGGTTATGTGTTAGGGTTGTGATGTATTTATCTCGTCTTTTAGTGGTGTTTATTTAACAAATGGACGCCTCTCGTTAGCGTAGCGGAAATGCTTGCGGTGGTAAACTATTGTTATTCGGTCGAGAAGCATCGATTTCAATAATCCCTACAGTTAGGTGATTTAAAACTGGGTAGTTAACTTCGATGAGAGGAGCGTTTAATCGTTTGTTTAGTCTGTAAAGCAGTGCTTCACAATCTTTTTAGCTAGCGGACCCCTTTTTCAGGCGAAAGTCCACCTCGGACCCCTTGAGAGTCAATCGCATAGTAACTGTTGAAATTCAGCGCGTAATCCATGGGAATTTAAAACTTATCAATGCAAGTACCATTTTTCCACTAAATCGACGAAGAATCAAGAGTCTATGGTTTAGAGATAAACGAAAACAAGTTGAAATGAACAATATTCTCAGTATATTCCGATACTTTAGTGGTGTATTTACTCTGATTGTTCAACAAAGTATATCCTGATAAAATTTACTTGTTCGTTGACAGTTCAAGTTCAAATATTTGTAAAGCTATGGGACCAAATTACAGTAGTCATCAGTCCTAAGGCTTACAAATTCCTTAACTACTGAAATAAACTACTGATAAACACAACATACACATCCATGCTCGAGAAGGACTCGAACCTCCGACGGAGAATAACCGTGTTATTTGGCAATCAACTGCGCCTCGCGACCAGTACGCAACACGCAACTGAGGCGGCCGCCCCTTCAAAACAAAGGAATGGACTCGCCCAGCGCCCATGTTGAGGAGGCAGGGGACACGACTTCGTGCACGAGCTATATCTAACATGCCTTATCTCCGGCTTTCAACCGGTATACAGATCTAAGAAAACGTCACAGTAGCATGAAGAAATAAAACAAGAAACATTTCTAAATTGGTTCCAAAACATGTTGCTGTCAAGTTAAGTAAATCCATGAGTAGTATTTATCGTCATTGTTCCCTACCATGCCGGCCGCGGTGGCCGAGGGGACTGAGGCGCTCCAGTCACGGTCTGCACGGCCACTACGGTCGGGGGTTCAAATCCCCCCTCGGGCATGGATATTTGTGCCGTACATAGTATAAGGTAGTTCATAAGTAGTTTGTAAGTTTAGGGACTGATGACCCCGTAGTTAAGTCCCATCAGCTTAACAAACATTTGAACATTTGAAGTTCCATACCATTCACGTTTAAAAGAAAAAACTCCAACCCTGTCCTATCGAAAGAAGAAGTTATTCAGTGGTTAATACAACACAAAGTTTCTATCGACGATACAGTGGTAAAAGTAGAATTATTACAACTCGCATCACTCCGAAAGCCACAATTCCCTAAGTACGTTACCGACGAATTAGCTTATTAATCAGGACGTTGAGTAATAAGCTACTACCACATTAGTGGCAATTTAATAGAATTAAACTTATTTTGGCGCAAGCGAAAGAACATATTCCTCGTGAGGAAAAAAGAAAAAAAAAAAGTTTACTGTGGGTGAAGCTGTAAAACTAACTAGACAGGGCCTGGAAAATGTCAGCGAAATTGATTGAAGGGCTGATGTGATACAGACAAAACGAGTAATTGACCAAACGTGGAATAATGAAGGTCATCTCGAAGACAACGTTACGGAAATTATATTACCTCTAGCTGCTAAGCCACTTCGGGTCCCTGTCATTTTGAAACGAGTGGTCCCTTCCCTGCCGGCCGCGGTGGACGAGGTGACAGGCGCTCCAGTCACGGTCAGCACGGCCACTACGGTCGGGGGTTCGAATCCCCCCTCGGGCATGGATATTTGTGCCGTCCTAGTTCGTAAGTAGTTCATAAGTAGTTTGTAAGTTTAGGGACTGATGACCCCGTAGTTAAGTCCCATAAGCTTAACAAACATTTGAACATTTTGATTTTGTCCCTTCCCTCTTTCGAACGGCGCAGTTGCCTAGAGTTAGCGATAGGTGGAGATACATAAGCAGAAACATTTCAATACTTTTGAATCGTATGCTGTATTTATGCAATGATGTATAACCTATAATCTGTAACGCGTCAACCCATGAAGAAAGTGTGGCAGTTTCATTTAGCCAATGAATGCGATAAATTACAGTATGCTTTAAGTGTTGATTTGTATTTCGATCGTGATCGTAGAGGTTAATTTTTAAATATTCTCCATTCAGATGTTGGCGAAGCTTCGTGAACGGACCGCTTAGTGTTAGATCGAGAATCCAGATTGGAGCATGTATGTTGTGACAAATGGAAGGAGAATACGTTTCGATTCTTCAAGAAGGGGGTAGAGTTTTTTGTTCCAAACGAATCCAAAAGTGTGAGTAAGCGTCATTAACGAAAGTAGATTTCAAGATGGAGTCTGTGGCAATTTCTGTCAACAACTCATATTCATCCGATCACACAATGTTTTGCATTTTGGGTACAGTGAATGGGTTGACCAGCCATTCGTATTCCTGCAACTTCTTATCTGCAAATGTTCCAACAATGACGTCAAGTTTCGGAAATATTTGAGGACTTTATGAAACAAATTGATCCCAAAATCCAATGTCTTGTCTTTCAAAAAACCAGTGAGCAGAGGAAAACACTTTACTTTCCGTCGTCGACACTCAGAACACAAAAACTGATTTTCTTCTAGAACGCTCGAACTTTGTCGTTGGTAGTGCTCATGTTATACTTTTCCTTGCAATGAAATATCAATTTCTTTCATTTTGGAGAAAATATCTGCCAGATAAGCGATTGTACACTGTTAACTTTCGCCGTTAATAAGGACAGCTAATTTGGGATTGAAGTCCAAAAAAAAAAGCTACGACTTGTGAACGCAATTAAATAATCGAGAGAGTGCATCGCTACGTGAGAGCCATCTCAGTTCTATATGGAGGATGAATGTTTCCCATATTTTCGAACAGTTTTGAGAAAAGTCTTGACTCCATCGGCAGTGATTTTATGTAATTAATGATTTGGACGGATGCGTCTAAAACGTTTCTGAAGTAAGCAGGCATTTGTTTCGCACTCGAAGCAAGTCTTGGAGATCGCAATGACTACTGCTGCAGTTCTTTGAGTTTTCATTTATTGTCATGATAGCTCCAACCGTTGGACTCTTCTTAGCTTTTTCACCAACTGTGCACACATCGATGCAATTAGACCATGAATTTTCGTTGGTCCAATAAACTGAATATTTCAGCAGCTGTTGAACTGGCAGGTAGTGGTTTGCACAATAAGAGGTCCTCTGTGAAACATCCAGAGTATTCATAACGGGCAAAGCCAATGAAATCGGTAGTCCAGAAGCGTCAGTCGGGTCATCCATTTCGAGAGAAAATTAATTGGATGCGGTAAACCAGAGATTCTTTCACGCGATTTGACATGTCATCAATGCGTCTCTTGACTGTATTGTTTGATAGCGTCACAGAAGATACAAATGGTGCTGCGTTTTCGACTAGAATACAGGAAACAATATCATTAGCACACGGTTTTATGAGAGTTTCTGCAATGGTATCAGCTTTGCCTTCCTTTGCCGCTTGATATGTTACCAAAAAGAAAAAAAAACTTTTGAAAAGTTTTCATTAATTGTTTTTGAGAGGGTGTTGTGAGAGCGGTGGGTAGTTTGTGAGTGAAGTTATGCAAGCATAGTCATTTCAGGTTTCATTTGTTTTAATTAAGATATCAAATATATATATATATATTACAATCAGAGGCTGAAGGCCCAACAAGACAGTTCAGATAAGTGATGCAAGGCAGAAGGCCGAGTTGAGAAATCCAATTTTTTTTATAAGTTAATAAGGCTCGAAATTTAGTAAAAAGAACTTTTTACAAATACAATAACAGACACAATGAGCCCAACAATTCAAGCGAGAGTAGAAAGTTTTAGTTGAAAGCAACCCTTTTCAATACAACATTATTTACAAATGCCCCCGCCATTTAAATGAAAACAGCTCAACTTATCAAAATCACACTAAAGTTGGGCTCCAAAATTCAAGTGAACACAGCTCTTTAAAAATACAATTACGAAAACACACTAAAGACGAGCTCAAAAATTCAACTAACGTCTGAGTTTAATTATAAAGACTGGTAGCAGGAGACTGTGCTCAATCATATCAATAGGCAGAAGGCCAATAAAAAACACAACAAAATTTACAAATTAGCCCTGCGATTTAAATGAAAACAGCGAAGATTACTTATCAAGATAACACTGACGTGGGGAGCTGGCTACTCGTTAATTTAATACACCCACACAAGTAAAACAGATCAGCTGACTCAAAAGAGAAAGGAGAGGAATAAGGTGCCCAACGGTCAACAAGAACTACGGCTCTGACACTAAGGGGCTTACACAAACTGATAGAACGCCAAATTACAACAGCGGGGTGGCGATGCCTTTACGGAGGGAAAAATTTCTGCAACAAGAAGATAAAAAAGGAACACAAAGCTATACAACTACCGCCCGTGCAGATGCGAGCCAGCAGAGGGGCATAGACCTGATAAATTCCCCAGTTACGTTACCCAAGTTAATGTATATAGAGTACTTGTTACTCAGAGCAAAGAGAAAAGAATAATTCAATTGAAATGAACAAAAGCCGGCCGCGGTGGCCGAGGAGACGAAGGCGCTCCAGTCACGGTCTGCACGGCCACTGCGGTCGGGGGTTCGAATCCCCCTCGGGCATGGATATTTGTGCCGTCCTTAGTCTTAGCTAGTTTATAAGTAGTTTGTAAGCTTAGGGACTGATGACCCCGTGGTTAAGTCCCATAAGTTCTACAAACATTTGAACATTTTTGAAATGAACAAAAAGTGTGGTGTAACACATGAATAAACAACTAACGACGTAGACACAGGCAACGACAGCCCCTCGGGAATGACCACCGATCCTTACAAATTTACACACACAAATTTGCGGAACAGGACTGTATCAGAATGAAACTTTCACTCTGCAGCGGAATGTGCGCTGATATGAAACTTCCTGGCAGATGAAAATTGTGTGCCGGAACCGGGACTCGAACCTGGGACCTTTGCCTTTCCCGGGCAAGCGCTCTACCGATTTTTTTCTTTTTGTTCTATTGGTAGATCAGTTCATTGCAGTCGTTCTTACTTTTTGTTCGTTGTCGTTCGATGAGTTCTTGGCTCAGCTTTTTTATTACAGAGAGGCGTTCAGCCCTCTGACCGGGCGCGCTGAGCCACGGCGCCTGGCTTCGACTGAGCTATCCCGACACGACTCACGATGCCGCCTCACAACTTTACTTCCGCCAGTACCTCGCCTCCTACTTTCCAAACTTCACAGAAGCTCTCTTGCGAAACATGCAAGACATGCAACAAACTTGATGATTTTCTTATTATATTCCAAGCGTTGTGATTTCAAAGCAATGGCGCACTGAAAATTATCAAAAATACGGCTTCTTAGGAAATGAATTTTAATCAAATGTTTGTTAGTTAACACCTGTCATCGATAGTACGAGAATTACGGATTACTCTCGCAGCTGTTCGCCGTAGCGTAATGGGCGAGAAATTAGTTTGTGATGTACGAACATGTTGGACAGTGGTTCGAAACTTGCTAGGGCGCGGTGGCTCAGCGCGCTCGGTCAGAGGGTTGCGGGCATGGTTGCTCGATGCCCTCTGTAACGAGAAAACTGAGTGATCGACGAAGCGATCAAAATAGACAAAACAAACCTACGTCCACAAAGTACCTATCAAACCGAGAAAAGAGAGAAAAAGAAAGAGGGTTTAACCAACACCGTCTGAAGATAAAGGTCTGTGCGCTCCCGTGCCACGTCACGCTGTATAGGTCACGATCGCGTACGTCACTGCCTCGCCGATGTGAGGCAGTGGCACAGACAAATATATACAGACGGGAAACCTCCGTAAGGGCCCGGTCCTACGTTCCGGGGTGCGGGGAGGGAGGGTTTTCAGCAGTTCCGTAAGATGTCCCATGATGGCGCTGCGGTCAGAAGCAGCTCTTTAAACTGGCTAGAGCAGGCGGCAGGTAGCGGTAAGTTACTCTGTGGCAGTGGGCTGTGTCCCAGCAGCAAGCCAGTGAAGTACGCGATCCCAATATGATTTGCATGACGTATCGTGGCACGGCAGTGCAAAGGCCTTCTCTTCAGACGGTGTTGGTTCATCGCCATCTGTAATAAAAAACTAGTAAAATTATCAACGAACAACTCAGAACGAATATAAACGAACACGCACAAACGACCGCAAAGCATCGATCTCCCTGAGGAATATATATATATATGACCACCACTGACAATTTTTTTCCTCTTGTTTCCTAAAAGGTTTTCGCACACTCTTGTTAACCGAACACAACTATATTCTGCAATATGCCATGTTGTTCAAAGGTAAATGCGCTTTCTCTGAAAAGTGCATTTCATCTGTTTCGAGAACACGCCATGAAATACATACCAACGCATTGTGAACATTTACATAAACCAGGGAGATACTGGTACAATGACTGTTCTAAATGACATAATGATAGTACTAACTTTGTATATACATTAAGTACTAGATTTATGTGGAATTCAGTGTAATACTTATTCCGTTTGTGATTTTAATCGGAACACTTATTCAAATCAAAATGTTTGTATAGATTATGGGACTTAACTACGGGGCCATCAGTCCCTACCTAAACTTACAAACTACTTATGAACTAACTAATACTAAGGACGGCACAAATATCCATGCCCGAGGGGTGATTCGAACCCCCGACTGTAGTGAACACTTATTCCGTTTGTGATTTTAGCGGTAAAAGAAAACGTAATCACGGTTTGAAATAGAATATTTGCTCTTTATTTTCGCGGAGAGCAAAGTAAGGTGAACGAAGTCATATCTGAACTACAGGAAAGGTAATACCATCTACGTTAAAAGCGTCTATAGCAACTATGTAAAACACAAACATTTTAGTAGATGCATTGATTCTAGTGAATGAATTTCAATGTAATCCATAAATAGTGAATAATTGCTCAGAAAAAAAGAAACAAGGTAATTTGTTGTAATGTATACACTTCCCTTCCGTTTCACTTGCCACATAAATCTACGACTTCCTTTATATTCTCAACTACCAGTATCAGCACGTTGTTTAGAATATTTATTATTACAGGCAGAGTAGGGGACCTATAACGCTTCCCTGGGGAACGCCAGATATCATTTCTGATTTACTCGATGACTTACCGTCAATTACTACAAACTGTGTCCTTTCTGATAGGACATCGTGAATCCAGTCGCACAATTGGGGCGATATTCCATAAGCACGCAATTTCATTAGAAGTCGCTTGTGAGGTACAGTGTCAAAAGCTTTCCGGAAATCCAGAAATATGGAATCGATTTGAGATCCCTTGTATATGTTCCAAAATCCTACTGCAAATCGATGTCAATGAGATTGTTCAGTTTGTTGTTACGTATTTCATGGCATGTTCACGAAATAGAACAAACACACATTTTAGATGGAGAATTCTTACATATGCACAACACTAAATATTGAGAACATAACTCCATTTAATTAGTAAGAATTCCAGAAACCCTCTTAGGAAAAAAGGAGAAAAAAATTTTGCTAGTGGTGGGTTCCGAACCACTGACCATATGCATTACAATCCAACGCGCTGCCCAATACATTGCCGCGAACAATAACGAAAAAGTGTTCTTTAATCTCGTACTATTGATAGCAGTTGTTAACTGTTGCTAATATGGCATTTTTAGACACTACATTATCATTTATCGTACGAAGAACGACGTGTTTTTGTTAATTCTTCAGTGCGCCGTTGCTTTGAAATGACAAGGTGTTATAATAAGAAAATCATCAAATACGCAACGCAACATGGCGTATGCCAGATAGAGTTCTGGGCGTGGAATGTCACGTGACATCTCCAAACGGCTGGTTTTCGTAAAATCAATGGACGGTGTCAAATCGCCGTTATTTTTGCTAATATCTCTCATATGCTACGAGATATGAAAAAAATTTAAGAGAGTTGTAGAGAATTTTCTCCTCTACGAATTCAGGTATTCAATTTTCGTGTCAGATAAACGGTATTTTTTTTCAATTGAAATTACATTACAAACGGCTTTTTTGGTGTTACTGACGTATTTTTTGTCGGAAATATTTGAAAAAGCCATGTTCTGGTCTCTGGCGGCCAACAATTATGTCTCTAAAATTTAGTGCAGATCGATTTAGCGATTCGACCTAA
This sequence comes from Locusta migratoria, assembly GCA_026315105.1. Classification (NCBI taxonomy): domain Eukaryota; kingdom Metazoa; phylum Arthropoda; class Insecta; order Orthoptera; family Acrididae; genus Locusta; species Locusta migratoria. Next base: position 503,391,414 of record CM048755.1, on the reverse strand, counting down.
AAAGTGGGAATTCGTTACAGACAGACAGACATGGTCAGATCGCCGTTATTTTTGCAAATATCTCTGCAACAATGAAAGATATGAAAAAACATAAGAGAGCAAAGTTGTAGAGAATTTTCTCCTCTACAAATTCGGTTATTCAATTTTCGTGTCAGATGAACGGTTTGTTTGCAGTTACAATTACATTACAACCGGCTTTTTTTAGTGTTACTACCGTATGTTTTGCCCGAAAAATTTGAAACAGGGAGGTTCAGGTCTCTGACGGCCTACTATTATGTCTGTAAAATTTGGTACCGATCTGTTCAACGGTTCGACCTAAAAAGTAGGAACACGTTACGGACAGACAGACATTGTAAAATCGTCGTTGGTTTTGACAATATCTGTGAAACAATGCGAGATATGAAAAAAACATAAGAGAGCAAAGATGTAGAGAAATGTCTCCTCTGGAAATTTATATATTTATTTTCCGTGTGAGATGAACGGTTATGGCGTTATTTGCATTTAAACTTCGAGCTGACAAAAGGCGATCGCAAAGGCCCACTTTTAGTATTACTGCCGAAACATAAAGTTGGCCAAAATGAATGAAATAGTGATGAATTTGATTTTGAGATTCTTTTGATTACTAATGTCGCTCACTATTTTACAAGTTTCGGCGAAAGGTGACTGCGGACCCCTTTGAAACAATCGGCGGACCCCTAAGTTGACCGCAGACCACACTTTGGGAAGCCCTGCTCTAAGTGACGCTCTTGAGTCGCAACTGTATTTGGTTCCTTCAACTGCTGTATCCCACAAGACGGATGTGTCGTCGTGGTAGAGAATTACCCCTACACAGCGCACAGTACTGGCGTGTCTGCCTCAGTTTGCGACTTATTTACTGACTCACCCTCGTATATGCTGCATGCACACTTGAGTCCAAATAATAATAATAATAATAATAATAATAATAATAATATCACAATATCACTCACTTTATTTAAAAACGGGAAGGAGTGGAGCCCCCCCCCCCCCCCCCTCGTTCGCGCTAACATGGTGACCAACTCATTAGCTCCACTGCCACCTCTGTATTTGTTAGTAATTTAATGCTGGAGTCACAGGAGCGTAGGAGTGTGGTTTAGATGTGATTACCCACAAACACGGCGCATAGGGAGATATAAGGGGACGAAAAGCTTTCGAAATAAGAGCGGTTATAACGGCAGAGAGAAAAACGTTCCAAGGCAAGCGCCAAGAGGGGAGAAAAGCCACTGCGACGGTCTGGTCGGTTAGTGTGCAGTAGTATTTTTTGCTATCTGCGACAGTCACACATGCGTGGGAATGTTGTGCTATTATTAGTTATCGTTCAAATGCGGCACGGTTAGTAATTGCAATGTTCGTCATAAGAGTATCAGTCCGAATCAAAGAGAGGCAATACTGCGTTTGTGCGCCAACAAAGTACAAACGAACTACCTAGTAGATTGGGCGTTCCAGCGCTGTTACTTGTAAAACAAGTTACCTGTACGACTCTTCATCCTCCCGAATCGTTCGATGACATCGTCGTACCATTTGTCTCTACTCTCAAGCATTGGCAGAACAGGTTTTTCAATTGAGACACGCACAAGAGCTGATAGGCGATCCTTTGCCATACTGTTCCTCAAATACCTCAAAATGACACATTGAAATGTCTTTTTATTCTGGGAAGATACACAGTCTCCAGTCCTACCGGCAATTGCGAGCTACTGATGAACGCACCATACATTTAAAGTATTCTACACCGTTCACTGGGAAATGCTGAACATAACTGCCGAAATGATTAGTACATCCTAATAAGGAAAAGCAGTTTTTCACACCGAAAATCTAGTTTCCAGTTGTGTTATAACATTACGTAACATCTCTAAATACACACGTTTAGATTTTTATGTCAGTGGATGTTAATGGAATACCAATGTATTTTCCATCATTTGAGCTGGACGTTTCACTTTTCAAATTCGTCAATGGTATCGTAGAATTTAAGAAGGTGACCAGTTTATCTTCAACTCTTAAATTTTTCATGTTAGCAACCTATTCTGAGACGGCATTATTGCAAACTTGTGTGTCATTTGTTTTTTCTGAATTATGTTGAAAACCAGTGCAGTCTTCTAAAATATGCTTTCAAAAAACTGTTACAAGAAAATCAAAATCTTAGTTCAGGAGACTGTTACTGATAATAAGACTTCCCTTGTAGTCGTTCAGCTAGAGTCTGGACTGTCAATTATTTCATTTAAAACCTCAATTAGCCCCGCACAGTTTTCCTGAATATCAGATATTATTCTGGCGCTCTACTTCCATCTCGTTTCACTGTTTGCTGGAATTCGTTTATCAACAATACTGTCCAGAATTATTGTACGCTTGGAAGACCGATGGAAGAAAGCAGGAATACCCTGAATTGTAGTGCAAAACGTCCATACTGGTTTTATACAAGATTAGACCCGCTTTTAAACCTACATGCAAATTATGCATAAAACAGTGAGTAAAAGGAGCTTGTGGACAATTTCAAAGGACCTTTTTTCCATTGTTTATCTTACCATATCGAAAGACCATGTCCGTTAATATTCTTAGCACTGTCCCTCGACTGTTGTTAGACTCGATGTTCTCCTTCATTCGTGAAACAATTTTGGCTGCAGTCTGGTATTAATACCCCATATTTTACGACGACTTATAAATACTTAGATCGAAATAATTATGTGTTCTTGAGGCAGATCTAGTCTAGACTTATCAATGGTGATGAATATAGATTGAAGCACAAAATTCTGTCTCTACGCTTCAGCCTAAATTCATTGTCCTTCTGATAAAATTTATCCAGATGGTCTACATTTATCTTACGACTGCGTCACTACTTCCCTGGCAGTTTAAAAGATGCCGACTCAGTGGCTTTAATAGATGCATCCGCTTCGCTTAACATGCGCTGTACACTTATCAACCGCACACCAGACTCCTCAAGTTTTTTAATTGGTTACTGTCAATGTTAAGGCGAGCACTTTATGAGTCGTCTGCTCCAGGATCTATTCTGAACAAGTTACACATTCAGAACACTGTCACTGTTAGGTGTTTCTACAACGTTGTCGCTTTTCTTATTTATCAAAAATAACAAATACACACAATAAAACTGTCAATAGACATACACTGGAGAAAAAAACGCTTCCAAAGATTTAAACTAGACTTTGCAATGAGCGAAACAGCGTTGAAATGACGCTCTGGCTAAAGTATCATGTGGCACCGTGCTTAAATCCACACCCTGCCCTTCCTACCTTCACACAAGAGAAATGTAAGTGGCGGAACCACGGCTCCTGACCTCCCTTAGCTGGTCACACCACGGCGCTAACCCCGTACCTCTTCTCCTGTTGTATTGTGGTTACCTTGACATCCAAGTATTTACAGATGCCCGGTGTGTGCTGGCCTCCAAGCCACCCCGTTCGGTACGGCCACCCAGAGGCCCATGTCATACTCTTCGTGACCACGCAGCTTGACCAGCTGTGTATAGTGCTGGAGGTTTCCAAAAAAAAAAAAAAAAAAAAAAAAAAAAAAAAAAAAAAAAAAAAAAAAAATGTTTGTATAGTCTATGGGACTTAACTACGGGGTCATCAGTCCCTAAACTTACAAACTACGTATGAACTACTTACGAACTAGAACGGCACAAATATCCATGCCCGAGGGGGGATTCGAACCTCCGACCGTAGTGGCCGTGCAGACCGTGACTGGAGTGCCTTAGTCCCCTCGGCCACCGCGGCCGGCTGGAGGTTTCCAAGATATAAGCTTAAGTCTTTCGCGCACGCTTAAACAAGTACTTGAATGTTTATAGTAATAATAATTCTTACTAACAGTTACAATCGTCTGCATGGTTTCCGGCACCAAGTTTAGAACCCAGAAGTAAAACTGAATGAAGATATAGCATGTGCGTGACGATACTGACACAGTGTCTTGTGGCAGCAGTCAACTATTTGATTAAATAAATGGAGATGTATTTCGGTTCAGGTCAACCGATATTAAAAATACGACGAAAACTAGTATCAGTCTAAGATTAGTAGGAGAAATAAAAAAAATTAGCGAAGGTATTACTTTGCTGTATCCTCTAACTTTAGCAACTCTCTTTGTGATATCGTGTAAAGTGAATTTCCGGTCCTCAGGTACTAGGTGAATGGAGGGGGTAGAGATCAATACCTGAACGGTGCTCTCATTCGTTACCCTCAGGGAAGTGGGGCGATAAAGTTCCCGCTAATCAACTTGTCGCTTAATTTAGCCCCCTGGGAGCGTGTTTCTGCGGGATACGGCGCTGTTTAATCCGAAAGTCTCTACAAAGCTATTTCTCGCAGGAAAAGCAGACATTCTTGAATGTTGGTATAATGGAAAACATGCTTTCTGTAACTACGTAGACTAAAGTATTCCTACAGAAATTTCAGACTTAAGCGCAGTTACGCATAGGGAGTATTTAATTTCTACCAGTTAACGTAAACGTGAAGTATTCAGTCTTACGTGTACGCAGTTCTTCATATAAATTACACAGAGCACATGCAAGTTACTCATTGGTATAGTGACGAAAGTAACAGTTTTCCCATATAACAACTTATTTTCATTATACAATGAACTGTTCATAAATACAAATAATGAAGTGAGTACACAATGGCTACTGGATGTGTCTTACCGTCACTGAAACTTTTCAGGTGGCCCAAATAACACTGCATGCTTAAAGCACGTACAAGCGCTAATTTGAGCCTTTGAGATAGGTCGACTCATTGACATGTTGTTGATGTTGTTGTTGTTTTGAGGGGACTAAACATCTAGGTCATCAGTCCCCTGTTCCTAGATAATAGTTCACTGTCAGAAGCTAAAAGGAAACATCGAGAATGAAGACTCACATAAGGGACAGACTGACAATGAACAGTTCGTTGACAAAACAACGTAGGTAAAAAACCAAGTCAGGAAATAAGTTAAAAACGGGACAGCAGAATATCATGGCTGGCTGATCACAAAGATAAAACAGGATGAACCAGCCATACTGCACACACTAAAAACCCCTAGGCATATTGCATAGGAGTCTTAGAAGTCTTTAAAAGCGCGGGCTAGGTAGGGAGCTGAGGCATCAGGCTACAGAACCCACCGCTAGATGGAATTGTAAAAACCAGCTTCGCGAATAAAACGTAAAACGGAATTAGCCATGGAGGCATTGTCACCTAAAACCAAAGGTTAAAAAACAGCCGCAAGTTGGCTAAAACTGGGCAGTCCATCAGAAGATGGACTACTGTCCACACTGGCACACAGGCGGGGCCTCACGGCGAAGGAGATGGCCGTGGGTCAGCCAGGTATGCCCTATGCGGAGGCGGCAGAGGACAATCGACTCTCGACGAATGGGCCGCAGTGAAGAGTTCCACAGAGTCGTGGATAGTTTCACTGCTCGAAGCTTATTTGTTGCAGTCGTGGTAGACCATTCAGTACTCCAAGCCTCACGCACCTTCTGGTGCAATGCTAACTTGACGTCCGATTCCGCGACGCCAATGGCTAAAGGTGGCGCAGTGGTGTCCTGATTGGCCAACTGATCGACACGTTCATTACTCGGTATGCCGATGTGGCCAGGGGTCCACAGAAAGACCACAGAACGGTCAGATTTGCCAAGAGAGAAAACAGCATCTTGAATGGACCGCACTAATGGGTGCTGAGGGAAGAACTCGTCGATTGCCTGCAAGCCACTCAGGGAGTCACTACAGATGACAAATGACCCCCTCGTGCAGGCTCGGAGATGTTCTAGAGCCTTTATAATGGCGACCAGCTCTGCAGTAGAGACACAACTTTGATGAGGTAATGAATGCTGTCCGACATAGTCGCCATAGAGACATGCATACCCAGCACGACCATTTGCTAGGGACCCATCAGTGCAAATGACTTTGGCACCATGGAAAGAAGAAGGAGTTGCAGGAACTGGCGACGGAGTTGTGTTAGAAAAACTGAGTCCTTCGACACACGGGACAGATCCAGACAGATCCCCGGCTCTGAAATGTACAATGTTCCACTGTCGCGCAGAAAGATGGTCGTTGAAGCACGCACAGAGCTTACGGTGTAGCGGACTGTTGGCGCGGCACAACCCACAGCTCAGGACCCCGGGTTCGCCAAGACCGTACTCAGCAAATTATTGCTGAGCCCCTGAGGGGTCATTGACGTGATTGACATGGGAGCATCGTACCGACAGACCACACAGATGATTGGTTGTATGAGAATGCAGCAGAAAGAATGGTTGCAGGATGAGGCAACTGTGTGACAAGAAGAACGGTGAAGTGATCCAGAATATATTTTAGAAGTCACTATTGGCATTGCCAGCATTAGCGATTCACATTGAGTTTCTTTTGTTTTTATATGAAATTTAATACAGGTAATAAGTATTGTTTTAAAATATATTTCTGTCAAAGTTGTTTTCTTTTGTTTCATAAGCGGCACAGCAGCAACTTGACCGCGAAGGGCGTCTTCATAGCCGCTGCCAATTGTCAACGCTACCAGACTATACTGCATCCTGGTCGGCGGCTTCTAGTTGGAAGAATACACCTGGAGCACCGATTTTATTCCTTGGTCAAATTATTATTTTAACAAATTTATAAAAAGCAATAAAACTGTGAAAGAAAGTGTTTAATGTAAAATCTGCCAATTTATTATTTTAATTTATGAAGAATTTCGAGAGGATCAACTGGAAAATTTTCATGCAAAAGTTGAATTGTAATTCATCATTGAGTGATGGAATATATGTAATAAGATCCTTGGTGGCAAAATATTCCTCTGTTCAATGTGAAACTCTTAAAAGATATTTTTGGTGGGATTTGACTTTGTTTGTGTGGTCGATTACAAACCAGAATTTAACTTCGAACTTGTCTTCTTTCAAATTAGCATGTTAGTTATTTCGTTTGAATGGTGCCAGGATTTTATGAGAGATTTAACGGCTCCTATAGATACATACCTTATCTCTCGTATACAGTGTTTACGGCAATTTTGTGGGAAAATTAAAACCTGTAAAAAGATTGCGTTACCGTGTGAACGGTATCAGAGGGGATCAGATACGTTGGCAGATATTATTGGGTAGTATATTTAAAGTAAATATTCAACTGGAAGGAACAATCTTAATTTTGTATCAAACTTGACGAACTGAATAACATTACGTTCCAGAGGTAACAATTTTTAGCTATGTGTGAAGTGAACTAACGCATTCGTGTAACAGAAAATGACATAAATTTAATGGACATTAATTACCGATTTACTTGGAAGAAATTAATTAATGGACTATTTAAAAATTATTCCGGCTGTTAACAGTCGATCAGCACTACATTAGTAATTAGTGAAATGAGATCATTGATTGTCACGTAGCAACGGGGGGTAAATGGAGAGGAAGAAGAAATAACAATCTTTGGGGCGAACATTAAAAGTTAGCCGATGAGAAAAGACACATTCTTCTCACACTCAGATCTGCTTAGGTTGATTCTAACCTGCAAATAAAAAATAAAAAACCGTTGTTATAGTGTGATAGGATGTAATAACTTCATTATCATCATTTAAGACTGTTATGCCCTTCAGCGTTCAGTCTGGATCATAGTCACCCATTAGAAACTTCCTCTTTGACGCCCTTTTCAATATCGTAAAACATAAATAGACCGAGTAAGAATTAATATATAGGTTTTTAACCCAAAATGTTCAAATGTTTGTAGAGCTTAAGGGACTTAACTGCGTGGTCATCAGTCCCTAAACTTACAAACTAGCTTATACTAAAGACGGCACAAACATCCATCCCCGAGGGGGGATTCGAACCTCAGACGAGGAACAGCCTCGCGCATCCTAGCACAGCGCCTGTTTTTAACCCATACCTCCGCTGTGACACTGGAATTCATAACATCATTCCACCTAACCTTATGGTATCGCAGTGGGCACTCATGTCTTACACGTCTGATAACTTGTTCCAGCGAACCAGAGTCACTGCTCGGAGACCACAATTCCCCGCTTACAAAACGAGTCAGAGCACCGTACACATCCGGTGAGGTTTTAATTTAATGTGGTCTACTGTTTCTTGTGAAGACCGACACCCGCAGTATCATAACAGTTATATGTATGGAACCATTGCTTTTTATGGCATTTTCCGATGCATTGGCAGTTGTTGGTCCAGAGATATACTTTGGTGTTACTTGTAGCCAGCTGTTTGCAGTTCAGTAATGGCGGAAGTTTCTGGGAAATCAGAAATATAGAGACTGAATAGACGAGGCGCGAGAACAGAGGCCTGTGACAGCACTTTATTCAGTTTTCTTATTGAGCTTCTCTTTCCTCCCACGAATGTCTGAAAGATCGGTTACGTACCATGTTATTAATAACCGATGCTGTTATTCAATAATTTGTAAATCATTCTTCCCACCCGGCGGTATGATATTCTTCCGTGAAGTTGATAAAAGAAACGGTGTGGGCGTCAATCTATTTCGTGTCCACAGTGAAATACTGTATTGACACCCTGGGTTACGCTAAATTAAGCGCAGCATCTGGGCAACCAGACGTTTGTTGAACTTACTTGCTGCAAGCATGCAAAATACGTAATTTACGGAACCTAATACTACCAAAGGGAGGGTCCCTTCTCAGCAGCAAATGTATAAAAAACTAGGGACTTTCAGTCCTTAATTGGCAATTAAATCTAGACGGAATCAACAGAACCGACAGTGGTAATAGATTGTGACACTGCATGACAAAAAGAACAGTGCCTTCATGGAAAAATATTTGCGGTTACCTACGAAAACATGTTTTTCACACAAGCGTGCAGCACTTCGTCCAAGCGAATTGATTGCCACGAATGTCTTTCTTGAGGGCGACGGGACGTTAAAACCCTAATATTCCTTTTCTCTCTTCAGATTTCAAAGTCATTAATATATCATAGGGACAGTTCGGCACTTTGTGGTGCATGTGTAGTAGTTTTCAAGCGAATCACCTGCAACGTAGTGAAAACAGCATTAGACTGTTACAGGGTAATGAAGGCCCTTATGTTTTCATGTTTGTTTGCACTACGCGGCAGACGTTTCAATGGAGAAGCCCTTACACATCCTTTATGCAGTCTCGATCCCTCCCTGTGCGATTTACAGTTTTGGAACACTGAAGAAAAACATTCATTGTTATCGAATGGTTTCGGAAAAAGAAGTGAACGTCTGAGTACAATCATGTTTGCGTAGCGAGTAACGAACGTTTTTCAATGAAGGAACGAACCATGACCTCTCACAGTGGGAAAAAGTGTATTAACCGTTAAGGCCATTACTTCTAAAATTGAATATACTCACTTTTCCCCGCTCTGTCACGTTTTCATTTCACTACCCCTTATGAGCGTGAACGGTGTAGGCCTGGAATCAATTATTACCAAAGAGCGGAATTCTGTGGAATTCGCTTCTTTCTGTGGCAATTACATCGACATTAATAGTCTACAGACGACATGTGAAGAAACATAGAAAGCAGTGATCATGCCACGCCATCCCATTACCTGTGTAACAGCTGTTGGATATGACTAACTTTGTGTTGTTCAATAGAAGGCAGCGATATTGAAACGGGTGATTTTAGGTCCACAACTGATTATATAGAGACAGGGAACCAATGTTCGGAAATCCATGTTTATTGTATTTTGTACATAAACGCGGTGGTTCGGCGGCCTAGGTAGACCTTAAGAGAAAGATGCCACAACTCTAGTAACATATGTGGCATTTTTACAAGTAACTGAATACTCAACCGTTTATTGTAGACGTACAATGGAACTGATAAAGTCCAAACATCGTGCGCTAAAACTTCAAAGTTCTACTGCGGTCCGCGAGAATTTGTGTTAGTATTAGTACGTGAAAAAGTCTTGAGGCACTGTGTCGCTTATCGGTGCACGGTGTTCTGAATCGTGTAACTCTCTCTGCTGCATTGAAACACTGCTGACTCGATGCACATACTGGATGAACGCGTTGCAGTCTGTCTACAGGCCGCATGCTCCGTCTTTTAACTGTGCGTCGAACAATCAGATTTCACGCACATGATACTGTTCATACCTGTCCGAACTCTCGCGAGAATTAACGAAGTAATAGTACCATTGTCTGTGTTTCCATGGCCCTATTGACAGTAGTAGTCTTTGGTTTCACAATAAGCGTTCTTACACCGTATAAAAACAACGTAGCTCAGAGTATTTGATCTAAGCAACGCCGCCAGTCTCAGTGCATGCATGGCAACGTTGCATGAAGTCTTTTCACACTCACTGTATAATCCCCTGTGTGTGCATTTCCAGGAGATGGACAGCTGGCGCCGTAGAAACGGGTCTTTATCCGGTTCTACGGCTGTTTCGTACATCAACGATTTGATGTAACACCAGAGGAAAAAGTCCAGAAATGTGAGATAACGCGATCGCTCTGGCCTGGGTCACGAGCTCTTCCACTCCAACGATGCGAACGCTGTTTCTGCAGGTGATTTCGTCAGGTACTTCTACTTCACTAACATTTACATCGAAATGGGCTTCTACGCCGTCGTGTTGAAATCACTCCTTTTCGCGAAAAATAACAGTTGAAATCTCCAAGAACTGTGGCAGGCTGTCTCACAGGAATACCAGGTAACGTGGACCTGTAAAACGGACAAGTAGTAAATTAGATGCTATTGGGTGTCCTTGAACAATGTTCGTTCGACGGTAACATAGTATGTCAGTGGCGTGGGATTTGTCCGCATTCCACTTATGCAATTCATGCATTCAGACTGGCTTTCGTCGCTTGAAATAGTTATTGAGTCATTCCTTGTGAAGTGTCCAAGGGTTCCCAGCTCGACCATCTTCAATTTTGATTAAATTTGCCGCGGTGGAGTAGCCGAGCGGTCTAAGGCGCCACGCTGCGGAGCGCGCGGTTGCTCACCGTCGGAGGTTCGAGTCCTCCCTGGGGCATGGGTGTGTGTATTGTCCGTAGGTTCGTTTACCTTAGTTTCAGTAGTTTGTAAGATACGCAGTTTGGTCCGATAGATTTACAAACATTTGAACATTTGAGGAAATTTGTACAGTATGTACCTGAGGGCCCGGCATGAACGTATGCAGAGTTTCAGTCTCACGTACTAGAGCCACTTTTGTGAAGACCACTTTTACCGACACCGAAAAGTCGCGAAGAAATCTTCATGTTTAAAATTCCACTGTTCTTAATGTAAAAGATCAAGACCCTAGGTTCTTGCTATAATGGTACAACTTTTTGTGCTCTATACACAAATGATGCAGATAGAGTTAAGAAAGCAATGCATTTGGGTAACAAATCATGTAGCGAGAAATTTGCCCCATAGTTTAACGAGGCATAAGTTGTGGAGAAATTGCGCTACAGACCTGGGTTTTTGCCAAAATATTATCTGTCTGGGTGTTTACTATATCACCAATTTGGATCTAGTTTTTGTGTTTAATTATTGTGCTACGATCCTGTGAATATGCTAAAAACCATGAATGTATCGAAATATACACTTGTTCAAAGTCATGCATCTCAAAATGGACACCTACCACATTATTTTCATTGACACCATCCAAAAGAGTAAAATTCATTCTATTAAAAAACGTGTTTTTGTTTTGGTGGCTCTATGGGTAAGGTGAAAATACTTTGCCTAAACTATTCTCTTTTTTGTTATTCGCGAAAAATTCATGCTTTGGTTCATGGTAGCTATGACATGCGTCCAATTGAAAGACTTGCACCAGGCCAATGAGGCACACGAAATTATTACTATTATTACAAGACTCGTAGCTCCATCGCCTAGGGGCCATGCCCGATAGCCATGAAAAGTAAGCTACGTGTGAGAGTTTCTTTATTGGAGGTTCGCAAGCCTGAATGTGGGGAGTCCAGCAGGTTCCCATGCCGGAATACGAGTATATAGCTGGTTCCAAGCCTGAATTTGGGTATCTAACAGGTTTCCAAGCATTTTTTGGATCTCTTTGTGGTTCCCAATCCATAATATGGAATTTTTCAGTTGGTAAATGCTTTAAATTTGTTGCTGATGTCCAAAACTATTGCTTCTGGCAACAGCATTGCCACACAATCACTGAAGCAGCTGGAACTATTATGACTGCAATTATCTGTTGTTTTGGGATCCAGCATATGTCTCTTCTAGCAGGCCAATGAAACGATTGCGCAGCTCCATTCGGATGCACAAAATTAATCAAGGCAACTTTTTCTTCACACGAAACTTCACAGATATTTCCTATCTTCCATATTCAATCATAAATGCAAGCGACATACTGGCCAGGTTGTAGTTCAGTAATGGCAAGATGTTTAGTAGCAACTTTAGCATATCGGTTAACATTTGCTATAAAAGACAATGAATAATTTGATACTCTTTGAATCTGAACTCGCTTTTCATCAGTTGGCACAAAATGGTGATGATCTCTTGTACTAGACACTGTACATCCTTCCTCTAAACGTTTTTCCTGATCAGTTTTTACATATTAAATAATTTCTTCTTTAATATAAATAAATTAAATGCTATGCACATTTTATTGCAATTTTCAAACAGATCAGTTGGTGTCAAGATTTGGTTGTTGCTGCTATAGGCTTAACTGCGATCCCAACTCCACCACATGGTGATTTCCCATGGCTTGCTCCGAAAAAATTCCATTCCGCAGTAATGCCAGAATCATTTTTATGCTGGGAGAGATTTAGGAAGCTCTTAAAATTTTTGTACTGTGGAGCAGAACCGTCACTAAAATAATGAATATGCTTAATTTCTTTAAAACTGCACTTCAGCGAATTGATCAAGTACGTTAAAAACATATGCACTGCAACTTTGTCATGTCGGAGGCAATCACTGATTGTGCAGTGAAATACTCATTCCCCATGCCATTTAACGATATACGGCGCAACGGAAGGACTAAAATCTGTAAAGGAACTTTCGTTAGAATAACAAGAATTAAATACTAGACGGAGTAGTTTACACTCTACTGAAAATGCTCAAATTTGCTTCCATCATGAAGCTTTACTCCTACAAAGTTTTGAAATTTTTAAGCCAAATTTTTGCACCTTATCCATAGAGACACCAAAATGAAAATCAATTTTTCAAATAGAATGAAATGTGATCTGTTGAATAGTGTTAATGACTATAATTTGGTAGGTGACCATTTTGAGATACATGACTTTGAACACGTTTATATTTCGATACATTCATGATTTTTAGCAAGTTTACAGGATGGTAGCAGAGTATTTAAACACCGAAACCAGGACCAAAGTTTTGTTATACTACACACCCATACAGACATTAGTTTGTCAAAAGTCCACGTCCACATCGCACTTCCTCCACTACTTATGCCTCGTTAAACTATGGAACAAATTTTTCGAGACATGATTTGTTGCTCACTTTGAACTGAGATTACGCCAAATTCCTTGCTTTCTGAACTCTATCGCTATCATTTGTGTGTAGAACTCAAAAAGTTGTACCACTATAGTAAGAACCAAGGGTCTTGATCTTTTACATTAAAAACAGTAGAATGCTAAACTTGAAGATTTCTTCGCGACTTTTGGTTGTCGGTAAAAGTGGTCTTCACAAAAATGGCTGTAGTACGTGGACCATATTACAGGTGAGCCTGAAACTTTGCATTCTTTCCTTTTAGGTTGTCAGGTACATACTGTACAAATTTCATCAAAATTGAAGTTTGTCGAGGTGGGAGATTCGTCTAAACAGGAACACTTGACGTAGAAGTACCCTATTATGAGCTACGTTATTGCTAAGCGGCGTATTCTGTGAATGTTCTTACTGAAATAAATATAATTTTCCAATTAATGGAAAGAGCGAGGTGCCGCAGTGGTAATACAACTGGACTCGCATTCTGGTTAAAATCCAACTCTGGTCATCCACTACCCTAAATCACTCTAGGCAAATGCCGGGATGGCTCCTTTGAAAGGCCACGGCCGATTTCCTTCCCTCATCCTTACCAAAAACTCCGATCGCGAGCTCCGTCTCTAATGAGCACGCTGCCGACATGACGTTAAACCCTAAACTTTGTTCGTTCGTTCCTATCAATAGTTTTCTATTTGAATACAGCGTGTTTCCGTGAGAACGTGCAAAAATTTGACATGACATAGTGCATGCTCCGCTGAACAATTTGAGAGCAAGAACCTGGGGTCGGTGAGGACAGCTTAAAGCTATAATAGGAATACAATCAGATTACTGCGTACGTGTTTCTTTACACTGGTTACAGTTAACTGCAAATACCGTCACTGAAATAATGAACGTAGCATTTGCAACAGGTGTTACAAAATGTGCAGAAACTGTCGGCCATGCGCCACCGTGCAAGCATGACATCACTCAACAAGATTCTGACGCACCCTGACAAAATAGCTCTGGTGTGTTTCGAACAACACCATCTCATACACAAGTGGTATTACATGGGGATTCAAGTCATGTGACATCGCAGACAATGGAATATCACGTAAGATAGACCGGCGACCAAGTTTGCTTCAATATCTTCTTAATCCAGCTTCTCCAGCCCCAGGTTCCCTATCTCCAATTGTTCAGAGGAGGATTCTCTATGCCGTGTCGAATTTTTGCACAATTTTACGGAAACATCTTGTATGATCGGTTGTGGATACGCTATCATCGGTTTCAACTTGAAAGACTTGGAACACCTAGCATATTAATGATGTTTCAAGTCTTCTCTCACACTGGAAGTATCCGGTTTCGATGGAAGCATTCAGCTATAAGAAAGAGTGTCTGTCCAACAAACTTGCGTGCAGAAATCCAGCATGTAAATGCCGATTTAATTGCCTGTCCAGTGTGCGCGCTTAACGTAGATATGAAACGCAATCCAGCTAAAACGTAAGCAGCATTGGTCGCACAAAAAAGACTTATTGCTCCTCAGTTCAGAGTTTATTGCATCATTAATCCAAAAAATCGTAGAAACAACCTTTCTTCTCCGGCAAATAGCTCTGGGATAATTTGGAACATTACTTAACCAGTCTGTTAGAAGGTTTCAACGTCACGTCACTTCCTGCGAGACATATATAAGCATATCCATTCGACCTTAAAAAACTAGTAGAGAAACTAATAAGCACAATACTTGACTATGCAGATACTGGTCTCCGACGAATCCGTGCGAAAGGTCATGCAGAGTGTAAGTGGCGATGAATGCTTGTGCACTATATATTTCTTAACGTACTTTTCCCAACCATATCACTCCTGACTATTTAAAATTGGTCCTCATAAGCAGGCTAACATTTCCTATGGTTTCCATATTGTCTTCTCTGTCACTTTATTTGTTACCAACAAATTAAAATCCTGTTTATCACAAAACACGACCATCTTATGATACTTATTCCCTAATCTGGAACCCGGCATTGGAAAAATATTTACTCAAAATATCGAAGAAATTCAACTCCCCCCCCCCCCCAAAACTCAAAATACAGGTAGTTGGCGTCCTTATGACACAATGGCAATCTCTCTCTCTCTCTCTCTCACACACACACACACGCACACATACACACACACACACACACACTCTCTCTGTCTTATTCTCTTCACCTCACTCTCGTCAGTCCCTTTTCCAAACACCTCCCAACTTTTTGTCGGAGGAGCTCTCCGTTTATATTACTTACTTTCCTAACAGACAATGTCACTATAAATGGGCTACTTACGAAACTCCAATCGCCAACATTCTCCTCCGAATGCGAAAATATATTGTTGACTCCCACTTACATAGGTAGAAATGATCATCAGAATAAAATACGAGAAATCAGAGCTCGAACAGAGAGATGCAGGTGTTCTTTCTTCCCACGCGCTATTCGAGAATGGAATGGGAGATAAATAGTATAATGGTGGTTCGATGAACCCTCTGCCAGGCACTTAAATGTGATTTGCAGAGTATCCCATGTAGATGTAGATTCTTCTACCATTTCCACATTTCATAATACTAAAGATGGTTACAAATGTTCTAAGATAATCTATGTCATTTGAAATATCTTTTGCTACTGTTATCGTTACTATTAATATTTATTGGTATCAACTATTATTATTATTATTATCATTATTATTATATACCGTAATTTATAACCGTTATCAGTCGTAAAACTGTTGTCACTGCCTAGATCGCTTATTCAAAATTCCTCTTGTTTTTCCTGTTTCGCCGGATTTTGCGGCTATCATTGGAACTACAATGCACAAAGAAGAGAAATGATCTATGCACCAGCATCGCTAAATATCAGCAATAACTAAAAATCTTAATGTGTAGCCGGCCGCGGTGGCCGAGGGGACTGAGGCGCTCCAGTCACGGTCTGCACGGCCACTACGGTCGGGGGTTCGAATCCCCCCTCGGGCATGGATATTTGTGCCGTCCTTAGCGTAAGGTAGTTGATAAGTAGTTTGTAAGTTTAGGGACTGATAACCATGTAGTTAAGTCCCATAAGCTTAACAAACATTTTGAACTTAACAAACATTTGAACATTTTCTTAATGTGTAAACACACATATAACTGTGTTTATATAACTGTGGAAACAGTCATTGCCCTACCAATGCATCATGAGCATGCGTTACATTTGTATGCGTGTATTTCGGTTTTGTCAATTATATAAAATCTGTTAATCAAATGATAAAATTTACACCTTATTGCTCCCCATAACACGTACCGCTATCGACACCCATCCTCCTGGCATGCTATCGTCAGGCCTCATCACATACAATTATTGATACGGTGTCTGTTCTTTTCGGACATGTCCGAAAGAACATACACATTTTGTTGACATCAACGGACGTAATTTCACTAATTCGAAATATTTAAACATTTAGACCGCTTGAGAGTACTTAGATATGTTCAATGGCGAAGTTGAAAATTTCCTATAGACCAGGATTCGATTCCGGATTTTCCGCTTCGTGTCAGCGGTCGTCTTAACCATTTATTTCTTTCCACTTTTTTTAATGGTCTAAAAAAGAAAGGAAAATATTCTTTATCAGGTATACAGACTTTTTTTGCATGGAAAAAAATTACGAATATTAAAAGAACTTTCAGCATTGGTTTTTAAATTACCATTTATTTATTGCAAATCGATTTCGACTATGGAATAGTCATATTCAGTGCAACATGCAAAATCGAACTGATACAAATCTTTTGTTACATGTCAAGCCCCAAGGCATAGCTACAAAATATTTTTTAGCTATGCCTTGGGGTTGACATGTAACACCAGATTTGTATCAGTTTGATTATGCATGTTGCACTGTAGACCACTATTCCATAGTCGAAACCGATTTGCAATAAGTAGATGGTAATTTACGACCAATGCTGAAAATTCTTTTAATGTTTGTCATTTTATGGTCGTGGTGCACACGGCTCCTAATGGAGTTTTCATTTCATAACAAGATCACGGGTTGAGGAATTTTTTTAGCCTATCCAATTTTTGTTTGTATGTATGGAAAAAAGAACTAAAAGTATCTTCTCCTTTTGTAATGGTTTCCACTAGAATTAAATTATCTGTACAGGTAGTTTAGCTTTGATAGCGTCAGATGGTTAACATAAATGAGATCGCCCTCCCGACGGGACAAACATATGTGATAAATACACACCAACCATATGCGGGTACTTTGTATGACGTCGCGTCAAAAAGGGAGGGATAACCCAACCGAGCGGATATATTTTTACTCGTCAGAGACGGTCCTCTGGTACGCAGATTTGCAAAATCACAGATATGCAAATTAATTTTAATATAATCGTCAGTAATGTTAATATCAAGGGTCGCCACAATATTTTTATTAAAAACATGGAGAAAGATCCAACACGCTAAATCGACAAGCACGGTGGCGAGATAATTGATCAGAGTGCACCAAATAATAAACACAGTCCTCTACCTATCTATCTAAGTACCTATCTTTCTAATTTCCCCTCAAAAATAGTGAGTTAAGAATTTGTAAAGGAAAGTAAATTTATGACTTAAACAAATACATTTAGTTATTAAAGCACACAGTAATTCTGGGGATAGTTAACAATTAGTAGTCAGGATTTTGTAAATGAAATCACAGTTAACAGTGTAGTCAAGCAATGGGTTACAAATGAAAACAAATATTTATAAAAAGGATATCAAATGCAGTAAAATCGGTTAACACCGAGGAATACATTTATGACCAGCAAATTTTCCGAATCTTAACAAATAAGTTTACAAATCAATATACGAAGTCTAATAGGAATGAAGCAAATGGAACCGTAACTTTTACATGTTAAGTTTTTAGCAGCAAAATAATCAACACAGTGAAATATCTGGCTATACATGCGGAGTTGTCCTATCGTGATAAAATAGAAAGGTTGACAGAGGCGCTAAAATTAGTTATAGGAAAGAGAAGTCAACATTGATCATACGCACGCATATACACACTGACGGGTGATTACTGGAACTATATAAAACAACCCTAGAAAATAGCGAGCATCACTTTACCAACAACCTTGAGTCAGCTTGATCTGTCGACGCTGGATCTCGCTGGCGACTGGATGATGTTGAAGGAGTGGAGCTGAAAGAGAATAAATTCTTCTGCTCAGGAATCTCACTATGATATGTGAAACTATATTGGCATTTACCTATAACACCCCCACTATCACGGCAGATAGCAGTTGTCCGGTAAATGCTTCCAGTGTCAACTAGTTCATACTCTCACAAACTCAAGCGCAAAACGCGAGTATTGAGCACAAGTGTCCCCAGAATGAAATTGCATAAACCACTAGCACGGTGGTACAGCCAGTATGGCGGTGGCTGTCTAATCTCAAGTATCAACCAAACAAGAATGTAAAATACAGCTGCTTCGCAAAGCAAACAATTGCAACTGTTTTCCTGTCCAGGTCGACATGTGAAATTGTCAAAGTCTGCGATCCGCTGCAGAAAACTGAAGTCCCACAAACGCTCAGGACTGAGCCCAGAAGAGCGAATAAACTCTTCAGGTCCTAATTGAAAGAAGACGTCGGAACTAGCTAGAGCCTACACGACAAGTCCTCCCCACTCTTTGTTCGCCCACACAACAAAACTGGGCGTCACCGCCCCCCCCTAAACTCGATATACCAATCACCGGACAGCTGTAGCCCTCTGGCCAATGAGATGGACAGGCAGCTATTACAGATAGCTAGACCTGTCGCCTAAAAAGACGAGATAGTTGGATCGCCTCCAGAGGACGTCACCCAACCCTCCTTTCGAAAATTCTTCATGCCCATCGTTTCCCAGCATTTTGATCTAAAAGGAATTTAAAGTCTTATCTAGCGAGCTTGTAGCCCAAAAAGCCACAGATACAAGAGTAAAGTGGAAAGGGGACACGAAACACCAGAAAAGAGAAGACTCCATTGCGCGCTGAAATTCTACAGGACGCCAGGGAGTATATCAACCTGAAAAAACGTGGCACGAGTCAGCCCCCAGTTGTAATTTTGTAGACAAGGAAGGCTAACTCATACTTAGAAGATAACCTCCCCGAAGGCTGTCTAAAAGGAAAGCGATACATTTTCGAATGTTTTCCAGAAAGTGAGGCCACCTCAGGTAGTGAGCCAACAGACAGATAGGTCCCACCTTGCAAACTGCTCCCATAAATGTGTCGCCAGCGACCAGCCTCCCTCAACAGTGCCAGCCCAGCTCTGCCTTCCTCAGGCAGGGACAGCGCCTAACAGCTAACGAATACAGTTCCCAAGAACAACGAAAAAATTGTCATCCAAGACATTTACTGCAGATTCACCAAACAATACAATCTGAGGCACACCCTTATAACAGGCGAGAATAAATTGAAAAATAAAATACAACAAAAAAAGGACTAGCAAATTACTCCCACTACACACAGCACACATAAAGGCGCCAGAAAGAGAGAAAAAAATGAACAAATAATTGACCACCTTAAAAGATGTTTGGTTAATTCCTGTTCCTACATGCGAGTTCCGGGCACATCTTCTAGAATAAATTGCCATTATCCGTTACATTGGTTGATTCTTTTGAGGGAGCACTCATATTAAAATGATCTTCTCATACCAAGCACACCCAAGCTGCGCGCAGGATCCAGGATAAAATTAACCCAGAAAACTGGCATAGTATTGTCAGTGTTTTGAATTGTGTTTTATAAATGTGAAGCGATCTTGGAGGAAAGTCCAAAAATAAAGCTCACTCGATAGTGAGACAAATAATAGACAGTCCTTTGATCCAGTTCACTGCATTTGTCTTTGTGCATTGGAAAAAGCTGTCATCCGTAAATAGAAGTGACTGCTGTTCAATAACATGTGGAGCTGTACGACAAAGAAAAGCAAGTATTTTCTTTATGTACAGCCACACCTCATATCAGCTGATGTTCATCGTGTCTAACACGTGTATTTTCTGTTGACAAGTACATACCAGGTCGCACGAGCATCTGTGTCGAGGAGGCCATATTGCACAGAACATCAGAACACGGGCTAACTCATTGTAGGATGTCATCTCTCCACCGAATTCCGAGTGTGGCCCCTGATAATTATGCGATACACATCACGGGTCACTGGAATCCTTGAATGGCACAAGTCTTCATGGACGTAACTATATTCGCTGAAAAAGATCTTGATATGTGAGAGGTAGGTAGATATATGCGCTACTGCAATGGGCAGCATTAGAGAGAGAGGAACCAGTTCGTCGATTAGAATCCCAGATGTTTCCACAGCTTAACTATTGTACTTAATTGTTCAAATGTTTGGTAAGCTTAAGGGACTTAACTGCGGGATAATCAGTCCCTACACTTACAAACTACTTACGCACTACCTTATACTAAAGACGACACAAATGTCCATGCCCTAGGGCGG
The DNA here is from genome assembly GCA_026315105.1 of Locusta migratoria. Taxonomy (NCBI): domain Eukaryota; kingdom Metazoa; phylum Arthropoda; class Insecta; order Orthoptera; family Acrididae; genus Locusta; species Locusta migratoria. The sequence goes on along the minus strand of CM048755.1, from coordinate 503,370,674 downwards.
ATTCGAACCCCCGACCGTAGCGGGCGTGCAGATCGAGCAGACTCCACCCCGAGGGGGGAGAGTTAATGTTTCATATCGAACTTTGAAGATAAGACCGGCGCTCACGAAGAATCCAAACACTGCCAGCAGTCTCTGTGCCATAGTCTTCGGCATTGGTAGAATCTGGCCCAAGTGAGGTATCCTAGACGCCATATGGGAGTTCAAGAAAGAAACTCGTTGTATTATGTCTAACGACCGCTGTAGATTGCTTCGGGCGTTAGCATATAAAACTTGAAGCCGGTCGCGGTGGCCGAGGGGACTGAGGCGCTTCAGTCACGGTCTGCACGGCCACTACGGTCGGGGGTTCGAATACCCCCTCGGGCATGGATATTTGTGCCGTCCTTAGTTGTAGCTAGTTCATAAGTAGTTTGTAAGTTTAGGGACTGATGACCACTTAGTCAAGTCCCATAGACTCTACAAACATTTGAACATTTTTTTTAAAACTTGAAGAAGGCGTTATCTGCCAAGGTTTGCCTATGTCGCGCATGAAGGTTATCCCTAAACACCTGAGCATCCACTGATGGCAGCGGGGCCACGCTCCCTTCTGGTAGACCCCTGCCAATGTTCAAAGCGGCAGACTTGGTCAGATTCAAACGGCTGCCTGCAGTAATTCCATACTTGGCAATCCATTGCAGTGCTACTCACACTTCGTCTTCTGATTCAGGTAATAACATCAGGTAATCTGCATATGCGTGACAGATAAAGAATGGCCTCTCATCGTTATCCCATATAGTCGACATCACAGTCCATGTAGCAATGGCTCACCTGTAATGACAAAAGGAATCATCGATAGCGGATAGCCTTGTCTTTCTCGTTGGCCTCGTAGTATCTCGGTGTGACGTGGCACAGGCTTGTTTTGGGGCCTTGTCTCAAGCGGTGTTTTTTACCACATGGGGCTGGTGATGTCACCGTGCCAGTGCGTGCGGAGCTGGTCGCTGGATTGTTCGTTCTCTTAGCTGCCATAAGCCCCCTTTCCTTAACTGAGCTGAGAAGAGCTTCCAAGTATTTTGCTTGTTCGTGGAAACGTTCCTGCCTCACTATTGCTTTCCGACACAGAGATGTGCGTGTCAGACACTTAATCTTTCTGCTGTTCGTTGCTGGTACGCTTTCTGTTTCTTCTCCTATGTCCTTTGCCACTTTCGGTTGCATCTGGCTACGACGGGGCATCAGGCGGCATATGTCTCCAGTCTGGTACCGGATTTCACACGTTGTTTCCGTAGGAACCGGTGAGGAGGTGGGTGGTAACGGTTGCTCAGCAGGGTGGTATTTCGGTTGTGACACACCTTCCATACGTTTCTGGGTTGTGCCCATATTGTCTACGTGTGATGGTTAACCTCTTTCGCGGCCTTCAACTTATTGTCAGAATTCTGGTCCTGTCCCCACGATGTCACTGAGCGGTGGTATGAGGTTCCCACTAACGGCCGCAACAGTTTGGCGAGATAACTGTACAGGCCGTCTGTGAGTGCAATCCATACGCTTGTGCTCGGTGGAATGGCAGATCGAGCATTTTGGAGGTTGTCTGATTTGTAATAGCTGAGCACGGCTGCCAGAAATGGTTACTTATGAAGGTATATGCTTTTTCAACTCCATAGGTACACATCTTACACCGCTGTTAACCTGGTAACGATATGCTATCGACCATTTTTCGTTGTAACCGATAACACTGTACCGTATAACGATAATGCACCGTCTATCACCACGTTTGTACATTCCTGTGGCACGTTAAAGACTCTTAACATTCCTGATACCTTATCGAGAAGGTACGATTTGAACTCTGCTAATGGTGCCATTCGTGTGTCGAAAATTATGTTCACCTACACGTTCGTGAACAAATTTCTCAAAAATGTTACTGTCTACAACCTTCATGAATAACGAGTACAGTATAAGGTCCAAATTGGAAAGTATCTATGTCTGCTTTGGAAATTTTCAAATCTTCAAAGATCCATTCATGTATTTCGAATTCCATCGTAGTATGCTACACGTTGAGAATTTGGGTTGGAAGGAAGCGTGCCTGGTAGCCTAATTGGTTAAGGCGACCGCTGGCCCGAAGCGGGAAATCCGGTTTAGAATCCCAGTCCAGTGATGTATAATGTTATGCAGTCAGTTACACTTCGCATCATCTCTTGAAATAATTGCTCGAAATTTTTTTCGGAGAAAGCAGTTAGTACAAACTCGGACAATGGTGTATGTTGATGACTTCAACATGTATTTTCTCCGACACATCAAGCATAACTGAATGACTCGGGCACCTGTTCTGTATGAAACTCAACTTTTCCTCGAATCGTCGTACATCTGTACGTGTCAGTAGAGATCTCGGTAAACGGAATTAATCATTAATGTAATGAAGTTGTTGAGTATAATATTTTCTCCTAATATCTCATAAAAGCTTTATTCTTCAGTTTCAATATAAGAAAAACCATTCATAACAGCAGTAGACAGTCCCCCACCATACGAATTTAGGCTATCCTTACACAGCATCGGTCGGTCCTGCACTAATATCCAGTACAATGTCTGTAGCGCAGCAGATGTGGACTTAGAAGGACTCGTAATTAGGACGGAAACCCAATTACAACTTTGAGTACGGTACACATCAGTAAGAGAGCGTCTCAACTAATTAGAAATTTCATGTCCTAGTAACGGCCTGAATGTCTTATTCGGTTGTCAGGCAACTGAATCATCACCTTTATTCCGACAGCGACGAGAACTGCACATATTTTTCAACTTAGAAAATCTCTTTCTTTATTCGCTTGTATGTTGAACGTTGTGTATTACATCTTTTCGTGTGTGGGAGAAAGTCATAGCCACTATGGTCGGGGGTTCGAATCCCCCCTTGGGCATGGATATTTGTGCCGTCCTAGGTCGTAAGTAGTTCATAAGTAGTTTGTACGTTTAAGGACTGATGACCCCGTAGTTAAGTCCCATAAGCTTAACAAACATTTGAACATTTGATTTGAGAAAGTCATATATAAATATATACTGTTTCTGGGTCCTCTGAAGTCGATCTTTATTTTAGTACGAATCATATTCGAAAGGTAGTGGCATCGTTTTTAAAGAACAAAGCCACTTAATTAATTGAGTTCGACAGGGATTAGTCGTACTTAACAACAAGAGTAAAATAAAAGTTTTTAGTTTACCTCGAAATTTTGCAGGCTGAATTTCAGTAACTGGGGTAAAGCTACGCAGCGTAACAGTTCTTGTAGACGAACAGTACAAATTTCGTAATGCAAATCACACAGAAGGGCGTGAATGGCCGTGCGATCTATGACACCAAATTACGAATTGCGCGGCCGCTCCTGTTGAAGGTTCGAGTCCTCCGTCGAGCGTGAGTATGATATCCTTAGTATAATTTAAAAGTGGGCCACTGTACGAAATAAAAGCTCAATTCTCGTAGGAGGTACCCAGATAAGAGTTTACTGTTATAAAAAAAGCTTAATTTTAACAGTAAAATTAGCAAAAGGTCAGTGTGAACTACTTGGTTCAAATTACTCTAATAACAGGAAGTTAACGATACGTGGCCAATATACGTAACAGCTCACACGAAATTACACACAGGCATTAATAAACAAGCCACCACAATTAAAGTTATTTCATAAAGGTGGCCAAGAAAAACATTTATAGCGCAACGGAACTGAAACATAAAAAATGCATCTGAGCTTGTTCTCAGCACTGGTGAAAAACAATATTAAATAAAAGGGGTAAGGTACTCGAAAACTACAATTTATAGGCAAGTCAAAATTATAATGAACTTAACTTGTTTCTTCAGGTCGAGCGCAAGCAAAATGGGGAACCAATTTTGTTAACACAATAAAAGTGCATCACATTTACATGATCTAATACTGACGATGCCCAGCATTAAATTTAATACAAATTACACAGAACTTAACGCTACTGGGGGGAGGATTTACAAACAACACTTACTCGGTCACACACATGTAATGCAACAGCGAAATTCACCAAAATCAGCGTGCTGAAACGGGACAGAAGCAGGCGCCGCTATCATAGGCGAAATTCAACAAACCCGGAGGTACCATACAACACAATATACAATAAAACTGCGAGGATGGCTCTGATCTGTCATGCCTGACTTGAGATGGTGCGTGAGTATAGCAAAGTTAAGTTGCATTTAGATTAGACCATGAGCAATCACGCTAACGGTGACTCACGCCTACATTATATGATCGCACTCCACTGAAGATGAAGTGGTTAAAAATGGGATTCATTACATGAAATCACGGTGGACACTTAAGTTGTAATCTGAAAGTAAACTATCGAGGCACTGATTTTATGAGAAGTGGCGTGAATTCAGGTGACTAGCTGCATACCCCTGAAGTCAGAGTTCGGACCCATGTGGTTCCGAAATCCGATAAAAATGTATAAATTCAATTTCCGTAAAATAAAGAAAATTAACTATGACATGAAACCCCCAGAGCTACGTAGAATTTCATAAGGAAGCTACTGAAATGCAGCTACACGCGATAGGGAACGATTAAGAGACGGAAGGAGACCAGCCTGAAAAAACCAGAAAAATGAAATAATTTCAATGACGGAAAAGTGAGAATAAAAACTACGGCATGCCACCCTTAGAAATGCATAGAATTTCATAAGCAATATATTGAAGGAGGTTGTACAAGACTCGGAGAGAATTACTGACAAAGACTGAGTGCATACTACAAGTTCGGAGAAGAAACAGCAAAATTAAAATAGGCGGGGAGAGAAGATCGCGAAATTTTGGTGGAAATCAGAAGGATACACGCATAGTTACTTGCCTGATGGGCATGGAACAAACAATAATGGAAGCTGAAGGCTTTGTTCTAAGAACCAACCACGTGGAACACATATCACACACGGAAGAAAACAATAAGAAAGATTTTTACATGTACTGTACGAAAATGAACATATTGTCTGTTATAAATCGGGCCCTACAAAGCTAGAAAGAATTTACACAGAATTCGTACACAGTCACATAATCACAAAAGGTCTGAATACACCAGGCCGTTATCAAACTGCAACTATTAACACATACACCGCGTTTATCTGTTGGAAATCACTGGATTGAAAAACTAGAACACATTTACGCGCACTATCGGAATTTTTTTTCCGAAAAATGAATCTAAGTTCAACAGTCTAAGTTAAACATGCTAGACAACGAATCCTACCCTCTCCACGGACACAATAGCAGAACCAATCCTACCTCACCACGATCCCAGCACAAAGTGAAGACCGATTGGCGAGGGGGCGCGTAGCTAACAGAAACTGGCAAAACCCAAGAAAACATCGGTGGTGGGGTCGCGAGACTCGCCCTGGAGAGGGCTCGTCGACTGGCTTGTAACCAAAGGGTGTAGAAACCTCTTCGGTAGCATCAGCAGCAGGGGTTGGTAACGACTAACTATCAACTGTGAGCCAGAGAGAACCATGCAAAGCGAGCTATTACTACCCACATTCAGACAGCCATTAGATTGTCGCACATCCACTTAAAATTAAAACAAGTACACATTCTCATAGGGACAGTGGCGTAGCGGAGATGCCGTACTTATTGCCACATTCATAACCACAATAATAAATTTTTAAAATAACAAAATCCTAGCCATATTAACTAACATTTCAGAAACTAATATTTTAAAACATGAATTAAAAATGCTATTCCTCATGCCTCGAAAAGAGTGGGGTTCTAGTTTTAACAAAATGATAATCGAGCGACATCAAATAAATTACAATTTTATAAAAAATATATGGAAGACAACAGACGGTCGTCGTTCGAAGTTAGTTTAAGAAGTTTGTACGTCTAGTGACCTCTGACCACATTAGTTTGGTCTCGTAGGTTTACAAACATTTGAACATTTTCCCTTATGTTTACAGACACTGGAACGTTTCAACAAAACACCCAGATCTAGATCTAATTCCGCACAAAATTTATACTGCATTTCCTCGTCGACTTAGCATCTTATTACTTGTGTCACCAACAAGCTTCATCTCTGGAGATTCTGAAACATGTCTTTTCAGTGCTTGAAAATTAATCGTCGGTAATTACTTCTTGTTCTTCTGGTGTGCCAGGCGTGAAATATGTCATCGCTAGAATAATTATTCACGGATTGTGCCTCAAATGAGTTTGTAGGTTTCGTATTTTCGGTTCATTTTCTTTAAGTAATGTTCATACATTCTTCAAAATTTTACAATATATTGTCACAAATGAAGATACATTTGATTAACAGTAGCAAAGGCGCTATGGAAAATAATATTATCAGCGTATCACCTACAATTTATCTGTACCATGAATGAACAAATATTTTACTCGTTCTTGAACTTGTAATATAAGGGCGAACTATCTTGTTTTGGTATCAAACGCATCACCTGCAGTCCGGAGACTTCAGCACAAGTATCAGTTTGCAGATTTGAATTAGAATTGGAGAATAAATAAGTAAAGTCAGATCTTAGGAGTAGCTCTTTTTCACCAGTAGTAACATGTAATTACGTTATACCTAACCGGGAATCAAACGTCGAACCCATAGACGTCATTTCTGTGCACGAATAGATGTTAAATCTCAAATTTTAATTCAAAAGGAATGAGTATGCATGCGTGTCTCACTAGAAACAACTGCACATATCATTGTTATTGGTAGTGAACGAAGAGACATCAAAATTATCTTTCACGAGTAGTCCAGTGTGCTCTATCTAGAGCTTCAAATAAAATAATAATTTTTTTTTCTTTTTGGTGGACCGGGATTCGGATCCATATATGGGCCTTTTGTGGAGACCTAGAGGAGTCTGCAGCCTTGGAGAAAGCGACGAAATGATCAAGCCATATGGTTCCGAGAGGCTCGAATACCGCAAAAGAGGAGATACAAATTACAATACCAGTCCAGTACCATATTTTCAGCTGCTCATGTTCATGCATAATAAGAGGCATGTGACCTTAAACAACCATTGGTTTCTAAACTAAAGTTTTGTAATGTAAAGGAAGCTTCCTCGTAACGGAGGTCCTGATTGTCGTGTATTCTGCCGGTTACTGCCAACCATAAATAGGTTCTGTCCCAGTTGACAGAGAATTGATCTTTCTTTAATACGGATTTTGAACTTCGGTCCAACTTGTGGTAGTTCAAGTATATATGATCGTGCCGTTTAAAAATACACATCCGAAGGAGGTAATCGAATCCATACACGGCAAATGTTAAACCAGAATCGATTCAAGAGACCACTACAGAAAAATGGTGTCGGTACGTAAGGCGCACATAATAGAGACGCTGAAGACAATGTGACGCTCATTGAAATGATCAACTACGAGGAAGTTTCTGAAACAGAAATTATACTACTCTGTCCGCCGGATGCAAGGACGACTCTAGCCTTCATATCCCGATGCTAAAACATCAAATTCCCACTATATCAAGAAATTCCTTAATTTCGAAAACACCACTGCAGTGTGTGAATTTTTCAGGTAATTAGTTTATTACTGTCAGTACTGCTATTATTATCTACATACTGACGGTGGTGCTGGTATGCTGTAGACGTTTAAGGTTTTCTTTCACATTTTTGCAAGCAGTTATCAACATTTCTTTTTGGACTAAAATGTACTTCCATAGGCATGTAATCTGTGAACTAACTGAGCACTGTCAGTCACTTTCAGATAATATCAGAAGATGCCGTCGTTGAAGTAACTACACACCTTTTGACAGAGAAGTTTTCTTAAGAATTCCTCCATTTAGCAGAAAGCAGCTTCTCTTTGTATGCGATTACGCCGCCCCACAACTACTGAAGACATACAGTAGATGTTTCTTACATACGCCCACTACAGTGACTACATCAAATCGTAGAAAGAGAGATTGATTGGAATTTTCGCGTGAAAAGTTTCCTAGACTCAAAAACAGGAATTAATAACTTTATGTCACACCGTACGTGAAAATCACTCAGATTAGAAAATGGAAATCGCACTGACGTGTTTTACGGCCCACTTTAGATTTGTCGTTTTATAAATTTTTGCAGAGATTTCGGACCAAAGTAATAATCTAAATAATAAAAACTTATGGTGATATGATTACGATTCTACTATTGTGGTAATATCTATGCGCCCAACATGTAATATTCTTTCTGAACGTATTTTAACAAACAGCCAAAATTATACGATATTTGAATTTAGCTTTGACAAACATACTCTTTTTTAACTTTAACCTCTTTGAACTATCATTTTAATATCTCGCCCACATTTTCATTATATTTTTCCGTTAAAATATTATCACCTGTCTTGCGTTGGTAGTTCAAAGTTTATTTTCTTTGTCTGTACTGGTTACGAATGACTATAGCCTGGAATGAACGTAGCCTACATTTGGCGTTCGGACGAGTGACTATAGCCTGAATGGGATACAGCGTAGCCGGCCGCGGTCGCCGAGCGTCTGCGGCGCGTCAGTCATAGTCTGCACGGCCAGTACGGTCGGGGGTTCGAATCCCCCCTCGGGCATGGAAATTTGTGCCGTCCTTAGTATTAGCTAGTTCATAAGTAGTTTGTACGTTTAGTCCCATAAGCTGAAAAAACATTAGAACATAGGACACAGCGTACATTTGGCGTTCGTCAATCAGTCACGTGACATCCCTCGCCCCAAAATCTCTTTTGCATACGCTATCTTGGATTCTCAACTTGATGATTTTCTTAATATAACTCAAGCGTAGCCATTTCAAAGCAATGGCACACTGAAAATTATCAAAAACACGTTGTTATTAGGACAATGAATTATAATCTAATGTTGGTTAGTTAGTTAACACCTACCACTGATGGTACGAGAATCACGGATTACTCTCGCAGCTGTTCGCCATAGCGTAATAGACGAGGAATTTGTTTGTGATGTACGAACATGTTAGACAGTGGTTTGGAACTTGCTAGGGCGCGGTGGCTCAGCGCGCTCGGTCAGAGGGTTGCCGGCATCGACGCCCCCTGTAACAAGAAAACTGAGTGAAAGCTGAAACGATAAAAGTAGAACAAAACTTACCAAAGTTCACAAAGTACCGATGAAACCGAAGAACCAATGAAAATGGAGAAAAAGAAAGATGGTTCAACACCATCTGTAATAAAAAAAACTGAGCAAAATTCGCAACGAACAACGCAGAACGACCGCAAAGCATCGATCTCACTGAAGAAATATATATATACTCTTCATTTTAGCGCAGAACAGAGTGACATTAACGAAGTCATATCTGAACTTCAGGAAAGGTAATACCATCTACTTCAAAAGCGTCTATAGCAACTATGTCAAAGACAAACATTTTAGTAGATGCATTGATTGTAATTAATGACTTTCAATATATTCTATGAATAAATTTGTTGGCATGTATACACTTCCCTTCCGCCGCGCGGGAGTAGTTGAGGGGTCTGAAACTCCAAAATGTTGCGGATCAAGCAGACTCCTGCGTGGGAGGTTCGAATCCTCCTTCAGGCATGGCTGTTTGTGTTGTCATTATTATAAGTTAGTTCATAAGTAGTTTGTAAGTTTTGGGGTCTGATGACCTCGCAGTTAAGTCCCATAAGCTTTACAAACATTTGAACTTTCTTTCCGGTTCCTTAAGGAACTACACTTGCCACAGAAATCTAGGACTTCCTTTACATACGAAACTACCTGTATCAGCACGTTGTTAAGAATGTTCATTATTACAGTATCCTCCCAGTTTACGTGCATATGCTTCAGAAGACCACTGTTCAAAATAACACGTCAGTGGGATTTTAGATTCCATCATTCATTGTACGAAGAACGAGGTGTTTTTGATAATTCTTCAGCGCGCCATTGCATTGAAATGAAAACGTCTAAGTTAAAATAAGAAAATCAACAAATACGCAACGCAAGATGGCGTATGCCAGAGAGAGTTCTGGGCGATAAATGTCACGTGAACTGCTGGTTTTCGTTAATGCTATGGGCGGTGTCAAATCGCCGTCTTTTTTTCATATTTCTCTCAAAGTATACGGGATATGAAAAAATCGTAAGAGAGCAAAGTTGTGCAGAATTTTCTCCTCTACAAATTAGGTTATTTAATTTTCGTGTCAGATTAACGCTTTATTTTCAATTAAAATTACATTACAGGCGGCTTTTTTTATGATACTAACGTATTTTTTGTCTGGAAAATTTGAAAAAGCGAGGTTCTGGTCTCTGGTGGCCAGCAATTATGTCTGTTAAAATTGGTAATGATCGGTTGTATGATTCGACCTAAAAAGTGGGAACACTTTACAGACAGACAGACATCGTCAAATCGCCAACCAGTTATAGGGGAACCTACAGTTTAACGTGGGTTCCGAACCAAGGTGCCACTCGGTATTTTTCACATCAGCAACACTGCCAGAGGTGAAAGAAGTAGAAAGTGACAGATAAAAGTCCTAGGACCCGGCGGGGATCGAACCCACCACCTTTAGATTTTTAGTCTGGCACTCTACCAATGTGCTACAGAGCAACACATTTAAAGTAAGATATACATATATTTAAACCAAACTGTTACTTGTTTGTGTCAACAGACTGATGCTAGTCTCAAGATACAGAATATTATACACCATAGACGTGTGTAAATATGGACTGCATTTTAGATTAAGTTTTCGTTTTTCAACCAAATGTACCGTATTTCACTTTTAAATTAACATTGCTAATGAAATGGACTGCAAAAATTATTTCGCCAGTGAACAAGTACGTACACAGGGCAAAACAATTACGGGAGCAGCTGAGATATCTAGGTTCTGAAGTAATGTCATCGGCAGAATGAACTAAAATGGTTCGAAGACTTTCTGTCGGTTGTACGGAGTAGAGACTACAACATTATGGCAACCGAGGCAGTGGTAATAACTAAAACTTTCTGCAGAGGGGTTGGTGTTGACTTGTTTTTGCCAAATGAATTACACAAGCAGTTGGGTTCAGGTAGTGTAGTGATCAAGTAATGCAACGCAACAACAGTATGACTTACCCGAAGCTATGAGATGGAGAGGCATAGGAAAGTTGGAAGCACGACAGACATACTGCAAGGTGGCTGCAGATATTGGAGTGTCCTGAAGTTTAATATCCAGGACCTGAACGCGATTCCAGACAACAGGAACCGTTAGAAGAAGGCAAGGCAAAGGTCTTCAACTGGTAACATCAGCATGAGATGACCGTTATCTCCGGTTAATCGTCCGACGAGACAGGGACTGAATATAACTCAGCTGCAACGCACCCTTCGGGCAGCCACAGGACGCACAATATCAACACAAACTGTGGGAATTCGTCTTCAGGTATGTTACCTTTAAGCACGGTGGCCTATGGTGTGTGTTGCGCCAAAACCACGATACCTTTTAGCCCTCAGAAAAAGTTCAAAGGAACGCATGATTGGAGTCGTAATGGATGGCGCCGGGTTCCGTTCACAGATTAATCAAGATTTTGTTTTCAGCCGGGCAATTGACGTTTTCACTTCTGGAGAGTACGTGGAACTCGGAACAATCCTGTTTATGTGAACGATCATCAAGATATCAAGTTGGTGGACGAATGATGTGGAAAAAACTTTTCACGTAGGTACGGAGCTCGTTCAGAGTGGCACTTTCACTGCTCAGAGGTCTCGAGACGAGATCCTTCGATCTTTTGTGGTGTCCTACGCTGGTGCCACTGGAGATGGCCGGCCGTAGTGGCCGAGCGGTCTGCGGCACGCCAGTCACTGTCTGATTGGCCGCTACGGTCGGGGGTTCGTCCCTCCTCGGGCATGGATGTTTGTGCTGTCTTTAGTATAAGGTAGTTCATAGGTAGTTTGTAAGTTTAGGGATTGAGGACCCCACAGTTAAGTCCCTTAAGATTAACAAACATTTGTAACCACAGGAGATGGGCTCCTTCTGGTGTACGATAACGATCGTCCCCTCAGAGCTGAACTGGTGGACAACATGCTTGATACTGAGAGAATTGAACGAATAGAGTGGACTGCTTGTTCACTGGACATTAATCCCATTGAGAATGTCTAGGATGCACTTGGCAGACACATTGCAGCCAGACAAGCACCTCCTACATCTGTTGCAGAGCCGGATATTGCATTCATGGAAGAATGGCCAAATATCCCTTAAGGGCTGATTGATAACCTCATACTGTCCATGCCACACAGGTCTGAAACATTAATGGCCATCAGAGGTAATCACACACCATATTAGAGGGAAACAAGAATGACGTTTTTACTATTATGATAGCCACATGGTGCCTCGCTCTACGTAAACGCCATGTAAACCTACAAAAAAAAAAAAAAAAAAAAAAAAAAAAAAAAAAAAAAAAAAAAAAAAAAACTGTTTATACAGCAAAATGTCGTACTGCATCACATAAAAATTTCAATTGTAACCAATATCTGAATAAAATACATTACCATATGTATATTGTGTATGATATCTCACTTGATCCCCTAATTGTTATCAGTACTGTATATACAGTGAATCATCAACTTTTAACTCAACCAGTGCCTCACCATGCATGTCGATAACTGAGGCTTTTCCCTTTAATGCGTTAATATTAATAGGAGAGCATGATGAGCTGTATACACATGTCATCTGTCTCTGTATGCACCCCATCATACTGCTCAAATAGTCCCATTCATATCATACATACTGCTTTTCAGTACTGAGCGTTCTCTATTTTAATAATCACATCAAAGTCTTTGTCAGGGGATAGGTCAATATGCACACGTATGGAGTCACATGCAATCACACTGTAGGTGCTGGTCAGTGTCAGTATTCTGCTGGTGCTTACCTGAGGCGCTTAGTGACGGCTGTAGCTGTGTAGTCAAACGACACCAGGTCCAATAAATCGGGAAAAAGGCTGCTGCTGCAGATGGTTCAGTGACATTGTTGTCTGTCCTTGTAAGTAACTGGCTCATGCTTTGCAACAACAGCAGCAATATCAAATTAATATTATCTATCTTAAATAATGACTACACACAGAAAAAAATATTTTTAGTGGAACACTTATACTTACTGACAGGTCTCATTTTAGCTCAAAGTTGCTGCTGCTGGCTGTGTTTCATCACCTTCGTGGAACAATCTCTGCACCTGACTGAGGTTATTTAAAAGGAGCGCTGAAAAGAGAAAACCACGAATGCGGTAGGGAGGACTTCTCGGAATTGCGAAACTTAATTTTACAGAAAATACGTCGTCCCCACCAACACCACCTGGCGCCCAGGAGTGCTTTGATTGGACATAGTGTAATCGTGTAATTTGATACCGAGATGGATGCCCTCCCCTCTCTTTCCCTTGACATGTAAAGCTCCAATATGGCACCTATGACCTCGTCAGAGGGCTCTGACTGGACGTAGTGTATTTGTGTATTATGATATGGAGGGGTGTGGGCAGGGAGAGGAGGAAGGGGTGCTCTGATTAGATTTAATACAACAGTGTAATCTGATGCCCAGAAATGTAGGGAGACCGTCTTCTCCCCTCCCCTTGACAAGTGGAACTATAATATGAAACTGGTGACCCTGAAATGACACATACACAGGGTGCTACAAAAAGGGTGCTTCCAGGAAACATTCCTAACACACAAAGAAAGAAAATATGTGATGTGGACATGTGTCCAAAAACGCTATCTTTCCATGCTAGAGCTCATTTTATTACTTCTCTTAAAATCACACTAATCATGGAATGGAAACACACTGCAACAGAACGTACCAGCGTGACCCCCCGTCGCATGGAATCCCTGATGCGCTGATGAAGCCCTGGAGAATGGCATATTGTATCACAGCCGTCCACAATACGAGCACGAAGAGTCTCTACATTTGGTACCGGGATTGCGTAGACAAGAGCTTTCAAATGACCCCATAAATGAAAGTCAAGAGGGTTGAAGTCAGGAGAGCGTGGAGGCCATGGAATTGGTATGCCTTTACAAATCCATCGGTCACCGAATCTGTTTTTGAGACGCGTACGAACACGTCGACTGAAATGTGCAGGAGCTCCATCGTGCATGAATCACATGTTGTGTCGTGTTCTTTGGCGCGTCAGTCACAGTCTGCACGGCCACTACGCTCGGGGGTTCGAATCCCCTCTCGGGCATGGATAGTTGTGCGGTCCTTAGTATTAGCTAGTTCATAAGTAGTTTGTAAGTCTAGGGACTGATGACCATGTAGTTAAGTCCCATAAGCTCTACAAACATTTGAAAATTTTCCAGTGAGTAGGTGGAAGAACAGGAGGTCCAATCAAGACATCACCAACAATTCCTGCCCAAACGTTCACAGAAAATCTGTATTGATGAAGTGATTGCACAATTGCGTGCGGATTCTCGTCAGCCCACACATGTTGATTGTGAAAATTTACAATTTGATCACGTTGGAATGAAATTTACATTTAAAGAGAAATACTAAAATGAGCTCTAACATGGAAATTAGTATACTCTACTCCTTGTATGAGATTAGAAGCCACTGAACGTAATGAAATGAATACAGTGGACTATGGACATGGGGGTGGGTTCTCTCTTCCTGTGAAGCGTTAAAACTACTCCTACAGGAGAGTATAATTGCCTTTATTAAATTTTACTTCAATTTACTATGAGGATCTCCTTCCACGGTGTGTAACGCAAGATTCTGGGTGCGGCTATGTCAGCTTCCGTGGTGGCAACTGAACGCGGAGGAATGTCAGGCTGGCACGCACGGCCACCTGTATTGCGTCGGTGATTGATGAGCTAGCGGCACTGCTAATGGAACCTATTCACCGTATCCGGTGGTGATGGCGAGCGACAGTGTTTGTGGAGACCGGGTCCGACTAGGCACAGCGATATGTGCGTGACCGCTCCGCAGTTCATTTTTAAAGGAGGCGAACTGTCTTGTGGGACTAGAGGGTAGCATCTGCTGTTGACGGCGATGACGTGCCAGGCGGTTGGCCAGGACGTCTGGCGTCCAGGTTTCAGGACTCGGTCACAGTGACGAGTTGTCACAGCGGACTACTCAGGTTAGCACACCACCACTATCCACTGCACCCTCGATCGATCACGACGACACATGTCACAGTCTGGAAGGCATGACACTGTCCAGCTGTGCCCGAACGATGAAGGACTATTGTTGGTCGTAAAATACGCCTTTTTACTTCTGCATTCTACTAGTTTCGCTGGTTAGTGGAACATCGGGAACCTTCCAACCCGGTACGATGCTAGTGAATGTTCTATTGCGCTTGTTTGCGTCCTAATTTCACCAAGTAACTGATAATGATAGCTGACTGGCGCGGATGATTAGCAGTTATGTCTTTTCACTGCCACAGTTGTTTCTGGAAACTGTAACACGTCAAAGTACCGCGTCACACTGGTTTTACGTGTTTGATTAAATCTCTGTTTCCATTATTTAATTCACGTTATTTGCACTCTTGCGTATTTTTTACACATCGTTTTCTCACCCAATTTATACTTCAAGTATTTAACTACTTCTGCACCCCTTCTCCTATTGTAATAAATACAATGTTAGAGACTGTCATCAGAACTGCGCTGTCTAAGCCTACTTTTGAGATACTGACTCTTACTCCTACTCTCCTGGCTCCATAAACCGCAGATGGTTTTTGGCCTCGTCAAGTAGCCTCTTCAATAGCATTTTGTCCTCGGCATCTTCCTCCTTGCTCCGAGTCTCCGCAGATATTTGGCAACCTGGTCTTTCCATCTCATTTTCGACCTGCCTAGAGGTCTTAGTCCTTCTGGTTTATTCTACGAGACTTCTTTCAGTAGAGATCTCTGCTCTCTTCTACAGACATGGCCAGCTCATCTTAATCTTCTTGTCTTGGCTTCCGCGGCAACATCTGGTTCATTGTATAGTACCTTGAGCTTCCTGTTCTTTCTTCTTCGCTTTTCTCCTTACTCACAGATTGGGCCAAAGATCTTCCGCAAGGTTTTATTTTCAAAAACTTTTATCTTTCTGTATGTTTGTCTATTCTTCATTTTCTGCCCCATATAATAGCACTGGTCTGATTATGGTTTTATATATTCTTATTTTAGTTCCTCTTGAAAAAAATTTGTATGACAGTAGTTTGCTGAGTATGTTGCTCTGGTTGCAGCTTTGACTCTCGCTTCTATTTCTTGCTTCTTATCATTTCTGTTGTTTATTAATACTCCCAGATATTTTAACTCATCTACTTCTTCAAATTTATGGTTATCAATATTCAGAGTTTCTTGGCTTTTTTGTTTTGCAAGTTACTTTTGAGATACGTCGTATTAAAGGAAACGTGGACAAACGGAAGGTAGTGCTGTTTCAATGTAAACCGAAGCCACTGCGCCAACACCAGCACTATAGACAAATTACAGTTTACACACGCCCAACGCTTTTCCAAGAGAAAGTCGGATATCTTGCTTTCTGACTGGATAGGAAGCTAACATGAAGTACCACATAGAAATCATTACCATCTGAGCAAATACGAGGCTCAAAAAACTATATTCGATGCTTAACAGGCAAGACGGATTGAACAGGAGGGTGTCTAGATCCGTGTACATGACACTGGTTAGAGCTCTAGTGACGTATGGGGCTCCTGTCTGGGGATAGGCGGCGCCAACACATCTGAACCGCCTTCAGGAGATACATAACAAGGTATTAGGTATCATAACCAATGCTCCAAATGCTCCACGTTTAGCATATACTAAGAGTCGCCAGGAATACGGCCTAAAGCTATTCATGTAACTCGCCATACTACTGTCCTAAACCTCAAGACATACGAACAAAGAAATGTTCATATGTTTGTAGAGTTTATGGGACTTAACTACGGGGTCATCAGTCCCTACTAACTACTCATATCAGCGCACACTCCGCTGCAGAGTGAAAGTTTCATTCTGTAAACATCCCTTAGGCTGCGGCTAAGCCATGTCTCCACCATATCCTTTCTTCCAGGAGTGCTAGTCTTGCAAGTTTCGCAAGACAGCTTCTGTGAAGTTTGGAAACTAGGAGGCGAGGTACTGGCGGAAGTAAAGTTGTGAGGTGGCATCGTGAGTCTTGTCGGGGTAGCTCAGTGGTAGAGCGCTTGCCCGCGAAAGGCAAAGGCCTCAGGTTCGAGTCCCGGTTCAGGGACACAATTTTAATCTGCCAGGGAGTTTCACATCAGCGCACACTCCGCTGCAGAGCGAAAGCACAGTGTGGCGAAAGTTTCATTCTACTTATGAACTAGATTATACTAAGGACGGCACAAATATCCATGCCCGAGGGGCGATTCTAACCCCCGACCGTAGTGGCCGTGCAGAACATGACTGGCGCGCCGCAGACCGCTCGGCCACCGCGACTGCACACACGAACAATCCCTTCATACTATGCTTGTGAGACTACTACTACAATCAAAGGTGGAAACATAAGCGTTCAAAAGCACTTTCCCTCAGGGACTAACCACCAGTGGTAAAGAAACTTGGAACTAGCAACACGAAGAAAATGGCGAACCCCTGCAGTACAGAAAATTGCCAGCTGGGCATACACTGCCGACAATTCCGCAAAGCAGGGAAAGCTAGCCTCTGACCTCCAATACAAACAAAATCTACAAAAAACCGCGCACATAGAAATTTCTATGATCGAACTGACTAATCACTATGACAACTCGACTATGTCACACGTACGAAGTCACAGCATACCCAGGACGCATCAATAGTGGTCAGCTGCAGCAGAACGTCTCATCCTACCGGCCATATTCTTTTCGATGAACCTAGCAATGACGCTGGTATTGAAACGCAACCGCTACCAACATCCTTGAACGAGCAGTCGTAGATAACGAAACAACTGCTACTGCTCTCTTAAATGTTCAAATGTTTCTAAAGCTATGGGGCAAACTGCAGTGGTTATTAGTTACTAGATTTACAAACTACTTAAACTAATTTATCCTAACGACTACACACACACAGAGACAGACAGACACACACACACACACACACACACACACACACACACACACACACACACCACACCTATGCCCGACGGAGGACTCGAACCTCTGACGGGGATCAGACGTGCACTTCGCAGCAAGGTGTCTTAAAGTGCTCTGCCACTCCCGCGCGGCTACTGCCCTACTAGCAGCCATATATACTGCAGAGGTTTTTGTTCCATTGGCACTTCTTTTAATCTGCCCTTACATACCTACCTCTCGTTGGCCTTTCGAACATTTCTAAGTCCAGGTGATCGTGTACAGACGTACACATATCATCGCGGTATCCACATCGAAAATTAACAACTACAGAGGTGACAGTAGAACTGTTATGTTACTTTGGCCTCAACATTGGTTTGGGCGTGAAAAGACGTATCCCTTGCAAGAAAAAAAAGTAAGATAAAAACACTCAAGTTTTTATGGGAGAACGCAACAAGCTGTACGTAATTGGTTGTGTTAAGTGGATTTTCTAGTACGGGAAAATTGTTACAAGTGAACGAGTTTTCATTTTCCTGAATGTAAAACTCAGCGCATCTCTTCAACGTAATGCGGACGAAATGTAAAGCTGCCGTTTTCGATTACGTTGAGTATTTCGTGTCTCTGGTTTTCTGTAGGTTCGCAAGGTGGGCCGTAACTAGCAAAAGTGTGGACATAGGTCTGCAACTAAAAGAATTGATTAGTCCATAAAGACTTTATTGATAATATCAAAAAATACTTTGAGGTGCTTGTGGTGGTACAATTTCTCCCTAACTGATACAGTTCTGCAATGTATCACATTCCGCCAGTGGAATGCTGCTCCTGTTTGCGCTAAGATAACTGCTTGCTCTCATAGATGGTGCTCTTCTGGTGAACTTCCGGATCGAAACTAACGAACTGCGTGGAACTGTCCCGTACTCTTCCGTACTGTCTGCGTGGTGCTGATGCGCCGGCATATCTAAGCGAACACCTTTCTTGCCTATCGGCCAGCGCGCAAGGTGAGCAGAGAGGTACCGATACTGCAGGCGATTCCGGCTGCCGAAGGACTGTGGAGCGACTTATCGCCTCTTCCTTTAGTTGCACGGCGACTTGTGCAGACCGCCGGTGATGTGGCGAATAGCGACGCCGCAACAGAGTATAGTTGTAGAACGTGTTTGCCCTTACGTACACAACCCTGGAGAAAAGACAAATAAAGTATGTTTATAGCTCCGCATAAATAACATCGTTTCTGACCATTACCACCGAGGGGCGATGGCTGCGCGGTGTAAGGCGCCTTGTCATGGATTGCGCACCTGCTTCCCGTCGGAGGTTCGAATCCTCCCTCGGGCATACGTGTGTGGGAGGGTGGGTGGGTGTGCTATTCTTATCTTAAATTAATTTACGTAACGTAGCTAGTTAGTCTAAGGACCTTAGGTATAGAAACAATTGAAATTACCATTACCCATCCAAATAAGCTTTCCTGTAACTTGAAGACACAAAGAAAAATACCATACTTCAAATATTCCGAATATAGGCTGGTCCATTGATAGTAACCGGGACAAATATCTCACGAAATTAGCATCAAACGAAAATACTGCAAACAACAAAACTTTTCTAGCTTGGTGGGGGAAAACAGATGGCGCTATGGTTGGCCTGATGGATGGCGCTGCCATAGGTCAAACGGATACCAACTGCATTTTTTAAAAATAAGTACCCCATTTTATTACATATTCGTCTAGTGTGTAAATATTTTGAATGTGTGCATTTGGAACACTTTTATCGCTTTGTGATAGATGGCGCTATAATAGTCACAAACGTATAAGTACGTGGTATCGCGTAACATTTCGCCAGTGCGGACGGTTCAAATGTTTTAGAGCTAATGGGACTTAACTAGGGGGTCATCATTCCCTAAACTTACAAACTACTTATGAACTAGCTAATACTAAGGACGGCACAAATATCCATGCCCAAGGGGTGATTCGAACCCCCGACCGTAGTGGCCGTGCAGAACGTGACTGGCGAGTGCGGACGGTATTTGCTTCGTGATACATTACTCGTGTTAGAATGAACAGTTCAGCAATTGCAGGAAAGGTCGATACGACCCCGTAGTTAAGACCCATAAGCTATACAAACATTTGAACTTTTTTTTTTTTTTTTTTTTTTTTTTTTTTTTTTTTTTTGTGTGTAATCAAAATAACCAACGGACCTGTGCTATGCATGTTGGTCGTTATCCTGGAAGACATCATCCAAGTGTCCGGACCTTTCGTCGGATAGTTAAGTTATTTAAAGAGACAGGAAGTGTTCAGCTACAAGTGAAACGTCAACCACGACCTGCAACAAATGATGATGCCCAAGTAAGTTTCTTAGCTGCATTTGCGGCTAATCCGCACATCTGTAGCAGACAAACTGAGCGAGAATCGGGAATCTCAAAAACGTCGGTGTTGAGAATTCTACATCAACATAAATTTCACCTGTGTCATATTTCTATGCTCCACGAATTGCATGGCGAAGACTTTGAAGGTCGAGTACAGTTTTGCCACTGGGCACAAAATAAATTACGGGACGATAACATCGCGTTCTGTTTAGTGACGAAGTGTCATTGACAAACAGAGGTAATGTAAACCGGCACAATATGCACTATTGAGCAACGGTAAATCCACGATAGCGGTGACAAGTGGAACATCAGTAACCTTGGCGGGTTAATGCATGGTGCGGCATTATGGGAGGAAGGGTAATTGGCCCCTAGTTTATCGATGGTAATCTAAATGGAGCAATGTATGCTGATTTCTTAAGTAAGGTTTTACCGATTTTACTGCAAGATGTTTCACTGCATGACAGAATGGCGATGTACTTTCAACATGATGGATGTCTGGCAACATGGTTCACGTACAGTTGAAGAGGTCTTAAATGGAATATTTAATGACAAGTGGATTGGTCGTAGAAGCACGTTCACCGGATCTTACATCCCCGGATTTCTTTCTGTAGGGAATACTGAAGGATATTTGTTATAGTGATTCACCGATAACGCCTCAAAACATGTGTCACCGCATTGTCAATGCATGTGAGAACATTAATGAAGTCGAACTACTCGCTGTTGAGAGGAATTTCGTTACGCGTATTGCCAAATGCATTGAAGTTGGACATCAGTTTGAGCATTTATTGAAGTTATGAGGTATTACTGGTAATCACGCAGTAACAGCATGCGTTCTCAAAACGTATGATAATTTCAGAAAAGTTCATATATCACATTGGAACAATCGAAATAAAGTTCAAACGTGTCTACATTCTGTGTTTTAATTTAAAAAACCTACCTGTTACCCACTGCTCGTCTAAAATATGATTAGGACTATTACAGAGCCATCCATGAGAAAGCGAAAAAAGTGTTCCAAATAAAACATTCATATTTATTTACGTACTAGACGAATATGTAATAAAAATGGGACTACTATTTTAAAAAAAATGCAGGTGATATCCGTTTGACCTATGGCAGCGCCATCTAGCGGGCCAACCATAGCGCCATCTGTTTTTCTTCCTTCAAGCTGGAAAATTTTGGTCTTTCTAGTTTTTTTGTTTGATGCTTATTTCGTGAGATATTTGGCCCGATCACTATCAATGGACCACCCTGTATATTCCACTATTCACTTATGAATTTAAAAAAAAAAAAAATGTTCAAATGGTTGTAAAACCTGAGAGAACAAACTGCTTAAGTCATCTCTCCATAGACGAACATATTACTTAAAGTAACTTCCTCTACAGGCAACATACACACCCATGGTCGAGGGAGGACTCGCACCTCTGGCGGGAGCGGCCACGCAATCCGTCAGACGACGTCTTAGACCGCATGACCATTCTGAATTACATCTTTTCTCATAAGGTACTTCATGTGTTTATCTCTACAGTTTGTGAAAAGGAAAAATATTGTATTTTTGCAACCAAGACTGCTTTTTTTCTTTTTTTGACAAAATATTGATTACGTTTGCTGTACCAGTGCCACGTTAGTATGTAGTGGAGTGACTTCATTTTTAGATATGATTATCATTACAGTTTACGTCTTATCAATTTTAGTTATTCTAAATATTCATTATTTTGTGGTGTGCCAGCCTTTTCAAGTATACTACGAGAATTTTGAACATAGTGCGTGTAAGAAATCAGGTAACGGCATAGTGGATGTTATTCCTTGTGACCGATGGAAGTTAGGATATAACGACGCGTTGACGATGTGCTTATTATAGACGGAGTAAAAAATTGCACTGGGGAAGGAGGTAGCTTGAGTTGTCTCTGCGGGGTTATCCCGCTAATTGTCTCAAGCAATTTAGGGAAAACATGAAAACTGTATGATGTACCATTTCTATTGTGATGTATTGAGTGAAGAATTGCACATGCTTTCGGGTGGATTGATGCCTGTTGTGGATGTGTCGTTATAATCTAATCTTCGGTTACTATTAACATTAGTAATAAATGGTTTCCTCTCTGTCAGTATCTTGTTCTGCTACGAGTATTCAGATGAGTTAATGTAACAGTAACTCTTTACCAATGCCGAAACTGAGTTTATTTGTGTAGCAGTAGACAGTAAAACAAAAATTGTTTAAATATTTAAAATCATTAAATATCCTGTCTCTAGAGATTAATCCTGATGCAATACAAACGACAAATCTTTAGTTGTTAATACCTTAATACAGATTTTGCATAGCATGGGCATTAAAATAAATGTATTTCTGTATTATCAGTAGACGCACGGTTTTACATAGTGAAGAAATAGTGAGTGTGGACAGCTAGAGGGTAGGGTGTCTGCTTGCGGTGTGTCTCTCGGGAGCGGCGTGATCAGACAGGCCCTTGTAATGTGCTCCTCCGTCAGCGTTCGTTGCTTTGTGCTCTGAGAAGAAGATTAAACGCAGCTGAGGCGTAATGCCCGCAGCAGAAATTCTCTGTGCTCCAGATACCCCGAGGAAACGAGGAGCAGCATAATGATGGACTGTAAACCAAGCCCCACTGTTTGAACGGTGATAGGTGACACCCATTGGCGGTACAGCACCAGTTGTTGTTTTCTTGTATTGTTAAAACAAAAACAGCTTAAATTATTAAGTATACTAGTAGTGCAATAATGTATGTGCACTCTAATTATTTAAATATTGGTTCCCCAAGAATTACATGTTTGTAACTCTATGGGACTTCATTAGTTATTAGTCTCTAGGCTTACAGCCTACTTAAACTAAGTTAAACTAACATGAGGACAACACACACTCATGCCCCAGGGAGAACTCGAACCACCGACGACTAGTAGCCGCACGATTCGCATCAAGGCACCTTAAAACGCTCGGCGACTGCACTGCGGCTAAGAATTACACATATAAAGTATATAATAACACCGTGACCAGTTAAGTTGTCATATTTCATTTCAATATACAAATTGATTTTACTGAAGTTCATTATCAGACGATTCAAATCGCCAAATCATTTTCCGCCGCAGTTTCAGAAGGCCACGTAACAGACTGCAGTCTCAGATCTACCTTTGGCCGGCCGCGGTGGCCGAGGGGATTGAGGCGCTCCAGTCACGGTCCGCACGGCCACTACGGTCGGGGGTTCGAATCCCCCCCTCGTGCATGGATATTTGTGCCGTCCTTAGTTGTAAGTAGTTCATAAAGTAGTTTGTAAGTTTAGGGACTGATGACCCCGTAGTTACGTCCCATAGACTCTACAAACATCTGAACATCATCTACCTTTGGCACATTAACCAGCCAGAACATTATGACCACCTACCTAACAGCCGGTAAGTCCACCTTTGGCACGGATAACAGCGGCGATACGTCTTGGCATGGAAGCAGTGAGGCATTAATAGGTTTCTGGAGAGAGTTGGCACTACATCTGCACACAATCGTGCGCTTCTTACTTTTAGAAATTTATATGGACGTCTTCATATTCGCGTCATTTACCTTGTTATCTGAATTTAATTAATATCTTCGCAACGGCTCGGAATTAAAGTACGCAATGCAACCAAAAGTGGTGCGAAGCTGGGCCAGATCGTTAATCTGTTATATACAGAATAATATGGTCCCAAGAGAGGAACAGAAGCATATCTAGAATTAGTAGGGAAGATACCAATGGGTTGCCCAGTTTTTTTGTTATTTTTTTAACAGTCCTGAACATGTTTTTGAATTCCAGAATAAATCTTTCACTCTGCAGCGGAGTGTGCGCTGATATGAAACTTCCTGGCAGATTAAAATTGTGTGCGGGAACCGGGACTCGAACCTGGGACCTTTGCCTTTCGCGGGCAAGCGCACTACCGACTGTGCTATCCCGACACGACTCACGATGCCGCCTCACAACTTTACTTCCGCCAGTACCTCACCTCCTACTTTCCAAACTTCACAGAAGCTCTCCTGCGAACCATGCAAGACTAGCACTCCTGGAAGAAAGGATATGGTGGAGACATGGCTTAGCCGCAGCCTAAGGGATGTTTCCAGAATGTCCCCACCATATCCTTTCTTCCAGGAGTGCTAGTCTTGCATGGTTCGCAGGAGAGCTTCTGTGAAGTTTGGAAAGTAGGAGGTGAGGTACTGGCGGAAGTAAAGTTGTGAGGCGGCATCGTGAGTCGTGTCGGGATAGCACAGTCGATAGTGCGCTTGCCCACTAAAGGCAAAGGTCCCAGGTTCGAGTCCCGGTTCCGGTACACAATTTTAATCTGCCAGGAAGTTTCATGTTTTTGAATTATTTGTAGCGTACCAAACATTCTTTCGTTCGTACTATGATATTTTTGAAAGTGTCTTGAGGCAACAGAACTACTGTGATTGGGATGTAACTGCGATATTTTACTGCCATTGCTTTGAAAACCGTAAATTCACATTAAACTGATGCACCTGTGACAATACGTAGACTACGTCAGGGTTATCTGGAGCTACAGTTTGTACTGCCACGATAGGACACAGAATTCACATAGAAAACATACACCATGGGCCATTAAAATTGCTACACCAAGAATAAATGCAGATGATAATCTGGTATTAATTGGACAAATATGTTACACTAGAACTGACATGTGCTTACATTTACACACAATTTGGGTGCATATATCCTGAGAAATCAGTACCCAGAACAAACAACTCCCGCCCTAAAACCGTCTTGATACGCCTGCGCATTGAGTCAAACAGCGCTTGGATGGCGTGTACAGGTACAGATGCCCATGCAGCTTCAACAGGATACCACAGTTCATCCAGAGTAGTGACTGGCGTATTGTGACGAACCAGTTGCTCGGCCACCATTGACCAGACGTTTTCAATTGGTGAGAGATCTGGAGAATGTGCTGGCCAGGGCAGAAGTCAAAGATTTCCGTATCCCGAAAGGCCCGTACAAGACCTGCAACATGCGGTCGTGCATTACCCTGCTGAAATGAGGATTTCCAGGGATCGAATGAAGGGTAGAGCCACGGGTCGTAACACATCTGAAATGTAATGGCCACTGTTCAAAGTGCCGTCGATGCGATCAAGAGGTGACCGAGACGTGTAACCAATGGCACCCCATACCATCACGCTGGGTGATACGCTAGTATGACGACGAGGAATACACGCTTCCAATGTGCGTTCACCGCGATGTCACCAAACACGGATGCGACCATTATGATGCTGTAAACAGAACCCGGATTCATCCGAAAAACTGACGTTTTGCCTTTCGTGCACCGAGGTTCATCGATGCGTACACCATCGCAGGCGCTGCTGTCAGTGATGCAGCGTCAAGGGTAACCGCAGCCATGGTCTCCGAGCTGATAGTCCATGCTGCTGTAAACGTCGTCGAACTGTTCGTGCAGATGGTTGTTGTCTTGCAAACGACCCCATCTGTTGATTCAGGGATCGGGACGTGGTAGTATGATCCATTACAGTCATGCGGATAAAATGCCTGTCATATCGACTGCTAGTGATACGAAGCCGTTAGGATCCAGTACGGCGTTCCTTGCCCTCAAAAATGTTCAAATGTTTGTAAATGTATCGGACCAAACTGCGTGGTCATCAGTCCGTAGCTTACAAACTACTTAAACCTAGGTAAACTAACCTAAGGACAACACACACACCCATGCCCCAGGGAGGACTCGATCCTCCACGGCGAGCAACCGCGCGCTCCGCAGCGAGACGCTTTAGACCGCTCGGCTACTCCACCGCGGCTCCTTACCCTCCTGAACCCACTGACTCCATATTCTGCTAACAGTCACTGGATCGTGACCAACGCGAGCAGCAATGTCGCGATACGATAAACCGCAATCGCCATAGGCTACAATCCGACCTTTATCAAAGTCGGAAACATGATGGTACGCATTTCTCCTCCTTACAGGAAGCATCACAACAACGTTTCACCAGGAAACGCCGGACAACTGCTGTTTGTGTATGAGATATCGATTGGAAACATTCCTCATGTCAGCACGTTGTAGGTGTCGCCACCGACGCTAATCTTGTGTGAGTGTCCTGAAAAGCTAATCATTTGTATACCACAGCCTCTTCTTCCTGTCGGTTAAATATCGCGTCTGTAGCACGTCATCTTTGTGGTGTAGCAATTTTATTGCCCAGGAGTGGAAAATCGAGAATGAATATCCTTGCTGATAGACACTATTGAGTATTGAAGAAGATTGCCTTCATTTAGTGGTGTTAAAACAGTAAATAAGATTGTGTCAAGGAAAATAATAATAGAAGTGTTGTATACATGAACAAATGTACAAGAGATTGTACAAGAGATAAAGGGCTTCGGGGAAAAAATGGCCAATCTCAAAGGGTGCAGGTGGATCACAGGAGAAATGTAGATCTGAGAACTATCGGTATAACAGTTGTAAATTGTCGTAGCTGTGTCGCGAAAGTACCAGAACTCCAAGCGTTAATAGAAAGCACCGAAACACACATCATTATAGGCAGTGAAAGCTGGCTCAAGCCGGAAATAAGTTCAGAAGAAGTATTTGCCAAAGATCTGACTGTGTTCAGAAAGGATAGATTAAACAAAATAGGTGGAGGCGTGTACCGAAGTTGAAGTTGATACTTCCTGCGAGCTATTATGGGTATAGGTTGTACCCGAAAATCGTAAGAAGTTAATAATTGTTTCCTTTTACCGGCCTCCCGACTCTGACGATACAATAGCAGAATGGTTCAAAGAAAACCTGAGTCTAAATACAGAAACGTACCCGGCTCACACGATAATAGTAGGCGGTGATTTTAATTTACCCTCGATCTGTTGGCGAAATTATATTTTCAAATCAGGAGGTACGCATAAAACATCCTGCGAAATTGTACTCAACGCATTCTCTGAGAATTACTTCGAACAATTAGCAATTAGTTCATGAGCCAACTAGAATTGTAAATGGATGTGAAAACACGCTTGATCTCTTAGCAACAATTAATCCTGAGCTCATAACGAGCATCAAAACGGATACTGGTATTAGTGAACACAGAGCTGTCGTAGCGAAATTGAATATCGGAAGTCCCAAAGTTACAAAAAATAAACGAAAAGTACATTTGTTCAGGAAAGCAGATATAAATAAAATACATTGCTTCTTGAAAGACAGCTTCCCGTACATATGAAAACTATCATTCCAGGCTTCATGTTGTTCCTTTTGTTTTACATTTTTCTTTTAAAAAAGTTGTAGGTTTACTTATGTGTTTCTTATATGGAGACTGTACATGGACAGATAAGCAAATGTTCAAAATGTTCAAATGTTTGTAAATCTTACGGGACTAAAGTGTGGGGTCATCAGTCCCTGAACTTACAAAATACTTATAAACTACCTTATACTAAAGACAGCACAAACATCCAAGCCCGAGGGGGGATTCGAATCCTCGACGGGGAACGGCCTCTCACATCGGAACATAGCACTGCTCCGCCGACGCGACAGATAAGCATAGGCCCTAGAATTTAATAGGTGTGTTAATGGATATTTACGTATAACTATTTCATTATTTTAATTCGAACAGTGGGCGTTATTTTACTGCCTGTTCACGTTTAGAAAGCAGACAATGTGCCATTTCAGAATATTTAAACAAAGTGTAATTTTCAGTGATCTTAAGCTGCAGTAGTACGTATGTGCTCGTGCTCGTACGGAGGCATATAGGATTCTTTTTTTCCTCATTCTATTTGGGAGTGGAATAGGAAGGAAATTCCTAGTAGTGGTACAGTGTACCCTCCGCCACGTACCTTACGGTGGATTGCGGAGTATCTACGTAGATGTCGATGTCAATATGTTTGCGACACGCTTGAAGCTGTTCATATAGTGGTATCTTAAATATATACTGCTTAAATATATACTGTTTCGATACAATTATTTTTTTTGCCTTCAAGCATTAGTGGCATGAAACGCCGCTGTTTTAAAACAGTGAAAACCACAAGACGAAACTACGTCTGTGATCCGAAAAAGATCAGAATGAAACAGTAATATTTGGAAACAGAAGAACGTGACGATTTTGAAACACTGAAACAATTTTGCGTAGCGATACACTTTTCGAAACAATGAAACACTGGTCAACTTTATCAGAGGGTATGACGTGATAGACGCAACAAAAAGTAGATTATGCTTACAATGGGGTGCAGTAAACACTTTTTACCTGTCAGAACGGTTGAACTTATTACTTCTTTAGTATGAATGCCATTCGCAACACATTTTGCATACAGTATGTACATACATCGATGAATGCAACTGCATCAGTGCATCATTATACCGGTACAGCAAGTAGGAGATATAACATGGTAAACCATGAGAATTAACGAAACGTGCTTCGGTTGGAAATGGAGCGCAAAAAACCCATTCTATAATCAACAGTGTTTAATGTTTCTTCACTTACAACCTTATCGACAAGGATAAAGAAATCGAAGCGATATTATGGTTGCTGAACTGGGAAGAACAGATGCCCGGCCTTTGTTTTATAGTGGTCTACGTATATACGTAAATCATAAATGTAGGTTTCGGTAGGCCAACCCTCCCAAGGCCGCCAGGACCGGACCCATGGGGGGGGGGGGGGGCATCTTGCGCGCTTGTCCCGGTCGCCACTCGCTGAGGTGAGACAAACGTCTCCTTGGACGCTCATGGTTGGGCAGTAGAGGTCTGCACCTCGCTCGGTTGCTCGCTCGAACCGCGTCATACATGTCGTTCTATGACAGTCCGACAGGTGTCGGTACTGTAGCTTGCGGCTTGGCGTGTGGCTGCGCTCGACTTCCTCCACGCTCGTTCGAGCGGGGCACGCTCGACTGGCCCGACCGTCCACACTGCCCGCTCGCCACTCGGTCGCCCACCGCAGCGCCACTCGAGTCCAAGGCGAGTGTCGGGAGCAAACTAGATGCTAGAGAATAAGTCCTGACTGCGAAATTTGGAATTGTTTCCTTTCCAGGGTGCTTCGAAAGCTGTTCTCTCGATCCAGTTGAACTAGCTATTCAGTTTCGCATTTTCTACTTTACCATACAAGTTATTATACGTGATTAACTTAACGTTTCTGTGCTAAGAACATTTACTAAATGAGTTTTCCATGATCTTTCTTACTTTCTTGTTCCAATTTTGTGGACTGTTTGTTCCTGTTTAGTGGTAGTTGTTACTTGCCGTCTTAACGAGCAAATGATTGTATTTTATATCCATTCCTCTTATCACTCTCAAGTCCTGGAATACTTTGTCCACCTTTTTATTGATATTAAATACACGATATTAGTGTACACCCGTTAGGTTAGATTTGTGTATCTCTGTCTCTGTTGCACCCCGTTAATATATATAACCGTACCATTTTGGCACTGTGTGTGGTTGCTGCGCCTCTACCTTTTCCGAGTGAGTCCTTAACGGGAATTTTTCCAATTGCAACATTCATATATTCCCCTACTGCCACTGTCGTCTTTCTTATCTACATAATAAAGGACGCATACAAACTTTTGTGCAATATATAGGATCCACGCTTTCTTCCGTCGTCAGGGTCATATGACGGTCTAATCCTCATATATTCTGTACCTGTTTTAAATCCTCTTATTCCAACTGTTTACACAGCTGTACGAATTTATGGTGCTTCTGCTGTTTCAGTGATATCTGTTATATTTATTTACGGCCGTCTGAAGAATGTCATCCGGGTGCACAAGCCAAAAGAATGAAGTGCATGTTTTTGGAATGGCTGGACTATGAAATGCGCGAGGCCAAGCCACCAATGACGTGGATCTTTATTTAGCACGAATTGATGGTGATGACGACGATCTCCTTGAATGGTAGATACGCAATAGTTCTCTCTTTCCTACGCTAGCTGTATTGGCAAACAGAATTTTGTGTGCCCGCCTCAAATGCACCTAGTGAATGCACTTTCAGTGCGGCAGGGAACCTGTTCTCTGATAGAAGAACTTGACTCGCTCTACAACGTGTCAATGATATTTTAGCAATACATTGCCGTTAGAATGACACTAACGAATAGTTTGGAGATATTGTTACTTTTCGATGTATACTTTATTGTACGGTAACTTTCACTTTTGTACATTGCAATAAAAACGTTGTTCGTTCCGCAGTTTCTCTTTAGATCCTTTACATTACTTTCAAATGTTTTAGTTAGTGGAAACAATCTTTTTGTCTCGTTTGCGGTATAATGATATTGCGGTTACATGCTACTATGTAGCAATACACGTCTACAGCATAACTGATTTTAGTTCCTTTAGTTAGCGGGGGTGCGTCAGACGCAACAGCAGCCCACACCTCAGAGCCATAGACCCGCTGCCATAGCGACTGACAAGGAAAGCTATGCAAGTGTCACTCTCCGATTTTTATGAAATTTGGATTTGTTATAATAAATGAAAAACTGTGGAACCCGTAGTTTTATTTTTATGTATTTATATATATTTTTAAGTAGTGGAAAAACATATGTAAGGGGTGAAACGGCCCCTCCAAAATTGGGGCTAAAATAGAAAAATCGTAATAACTTACAGATTAATGAAGCGATTTTAATGATTTTTTGGTATGAAAGTATCTTATGATAAGAGATCGTCCTAGGTACATTGCAGGGGGAGTGACAATTAGGGGGCAACTACCCCTAAAGTGACCAATTTTTTGTGCTGAATTTTTTTTTTTTTTTTTTTTTTTTTTTTTTTTTTTTTTTTTTTTTTTTTTTAAATCGAAGTTGAATCTATGAAATTTGACTTTTATCAAAAGATACTTTTATACCAAAAATAATTAAAATCGTTTCACTAATCTCGAAGTTATCGCCATTTTTCTATTTTAGCCCCAATTTTGGAGGGACCGTTTCATCCCTTAAATATGTTTTTCCGCCACTAAAAAAATAACTTGTCCCATATTTTTTCATGTATTATAAAATGTGCAAATTTAATAAAAATCGGAGAGTGAGTTGGGTAGGTTTCCTTGTGAGTACAGCGGCAGCACTACGCTGTGCGGCCTCTGCCCGCCCCGCCCCACGCAGCCTCGTTCGAGTGTCAACACGCTCGCTGCGAGGTACACACTCGCCGCGCCACCGCCGAGCGTTGCGTACTCGACCGAATACGAGCGAGCGAAACCGGCGATTTGCAGACCTCTAGTGGGCAAGGCGGGGACCGAGGCGCCGAAAGCTGGACGCCGAGCGAGGAGGGGCGCCACTATCAACTTTCCAACTTTCTGCCCCGTTACCTGTTCTCTCCAATCGAATCTCGGACTCTATTCATTAGAGAATACGAGTGTTTCCACCATTCAATATACCTCACAAACGTCTTTTAATCAAATTGTGTGGTTATGGTATATCCGCCCAAATTTGCGATTGGATAGGGATTTCCTGAATAAGATATCAGTATGGTGTAAAAATTGGCAATTGACTCTAAATAATGAGAAGTGTGAAGTCGTCCACATGAGTACAGAAATAAATCCGTTAAACTTTGTTTACAAGATAAATCAATCAAAAGAGAGCCGCGGTGGAGTAGCCGAGCGGTCTAAAGCGTCTCGCTTGGGAGCGCGCGGTTGCTCGCCGTGGAGGTTCGAGTCCTCCCTGGGGCATGGGTGTGTGTGTTTGTCCTTAGGTTAGTTTACCTAGGTTTAAGTAGTTTGTAAGCTACGGACTGATGACCACGCAGTTTGGTCCGATAGATTTACAAAAAAAAAAAAAAAAAAAAAAAAAAAAAAAAAAAAAAAAAAAAAAGAGAAGGCCGTAAACTCCACAAAAAACCTAGGAATTACTATTACTTCAGACTTAAATTGGAAAGATCACGTAGATAATGTCGTGGGAAAGGCGAATCAGAGACTGCGTTTTATTGGCAGAACCCTTAAAAGGTACAACAGAACTACAAAAGAAACTGCATACATTACGCTTGTCCGTCCATTTTTGGAGTATTGCTGCCCAGTGTGGGATTCTTATCAGGTAGATTTGACGGAGGACATCGAAAGAGTCCAAAGAAGGGCAGCTCGTTTCGTAGTGTCACGATACAGGGGAGACAGCGTTACGGAAATGATACAGGATCTGGGATGAGAATCATTACAACAACGGCGCTTATCGATGCGGTGTGGGCTACTTACGAAACTCCAATCGCCAACATTCTCCTCCGAATGCGAAAATATATTGTTGACTCCCACTTAATTACGTAAAAATGATCATCAGAATAAAATACGAGAAATCAGAACTCGAACGGAGAGATTCAGGTGTTCTTTCTTCCCGCGCGCTATTCGAGAATGGAATGGGAGATAAATAGTATAATGGTGATGCGATGAACCCTCTGCCAGGCGCTTAAATGTGATTTGCAGAGTATCCCATGTAGATGTAGATGTAGACATGAATACACGACTCACGGGTATTTTGAAGCCGGAGAGCGGAGAGTTTAAATTAATAATTAGCTTAATTAGCTGAGTGATGGCTGGTTCAGTGTTTGGCGCCACCCCCCCCCCCCCCTCTGGGGCAGGCGCCAGCCCTTGCACCCCCGGGTAGGGCCGCCCCTGACTAGAGGAACGAAACGCCCTTACAGCGCAACCGATTTGGAGGCGCCATGATCTGAGAGGTATTCGCTATAAAGCGGATGTAATTGGTTAGGTTCCCCATTAGAGCTTGCAATGCTTGGCGCAAGTAAGCCTCGAATGGCCAGTAAGAGAGACTGTCATGGATGCGCGTATAACACTTGTCAAAAATACACGAATTCAGTGACGATGTGTAAACATTTAGAAAAACTGCACGGTAGTCCCGCTTGTGACAACAGTTGAAAGAGTGTCTCTAAATTTCGTAAGATTTCGGCGGCCAGAGACAAATATGTCTTTTAAAGAATTGGAACAAGAAGGTACGTGTGAGACAGGTTACTCAACGCACATTTGAAAAATAGCTGTTTCAGAACAGTCAGTCTAAAATGTCATCTCTCTTTAGTGCATCAGAATATTAGAGGGCTCGGAAGTAAAAGTGATGAACTACTTATCTGCTTTGATGAATTAGAACCAGCTTACTCAGTTCATATAATTTTACTCTCTGAATATCCTGTGAGCACTGGTACAGATTTGTTAAGTACTGAAGGATTTGGGATAGCTTCCAACTTCTGTAGAGCGGAAATGGAGGACGGAGGAGTTGCCACGTGTATTAGAAAGAAGTATAAATTTAACAACATAGACATTCACAAATTTTGTCTGGAGCAGCATATGGAAGCAAGTGCAAAAGAAGTAGCATGTCATAATAAATTAGTTATAATAGTAAGGGTGTAAAGAGTACAAAATGGTGACTAGACTCTGTACATAGGTCACTTTGAAGCTCTATTAGCCTATTTGACAACAAAAAGAAAGAATTAGTGTTGGTTGGTGATTTTAATGTAGACTTCCTTGAAAACTCTCCTAATGAGAACTAATTGCGGTCAGTAGGATAGTCATTCAACTTCATTCATACTGTTAACTATCAGACTACGATAGCTAAGAGCTTAAAGACAGTCAATGTTAATATCTTTATATAAATGTTTAATGACCAACGTTATATTAGGAAATCAATTTTACATAGCCTTCGAGACCATGATATGCATATCCTTTTCCTAGATGTTAATACTGATCAGGATGTAAAATCTATCAAATCTGACTTCAAGATAGCAGTTAATAAGCCAAAAACATTTTTTTAGAAAACTACTAAAAAACATGAATTGGAGTGTTGTTTACAGTGCTGATAACGTCAATGAGAAATACAACACTTCTACTAATAATTTCCTTAACTTATTGGAAAACCGTTTTCCCGCAAAAATAACCAAGATTAAATGAAAGTGTGTAAAGCAACCATTGATTACTCAAGACATAAAAATATAGTGTAGGAAAAAAAAGGAACAGTATAAGTTAGAAACAGTTCAGATCATTATAAAACATACTGCAACACACTGAAAGTGGTAATACGGGCATCAAAGTAAATACATTATCAGGATAAGATAGTCATATCAGATAAGAAAATAAAGACAAATATGGGTTAGGGGGAAGGAATAGACTGGTAGAACCAGAGATGAAGACGAGCACATTGCATTAAGAGTCAATAATACACAGGTAACAGACGTGTGTGTAATGTTGCTGAAATTTTCAATAACTGTTACAGAAAAGATGGGGTTATCATGGTCAGTAAATGCTGTAATGGAAAATCTGACACGTCGCAAGAAATAACTGCAGTAATATGAGTATGACACCACACCACTAGAAATAATGTTTGCCATAAGGTCCTTAAAATAAAAATTTCCAGTGGCTGGCATACTATATCAACAAAGTTCATTAAAGAGTGTGCATCTGAAATTAGTGATATTTCAATTTACTTGTGTAATCAGTCTGTTGTCAGTAGAAAATTTCCTGAATGGCTGAAATATGTCAAAGTTAAGCAATTGTATAAGAAAGGAGATAAATGCCATCAAACTTCCGTCCAGTTTCACTTTCGCCCGCATTCTCAAAAATTTTAGAAAATATAATATTCAGTAACCTTCTGAAACATCTGACATAATAAAATATTATCCATGTTACAATTTGGATTTTTAAAGGATTCCGATATTGGGAAGGTTATTTACGCATACAGTGAAAATGTATTTATTTTATTAGACAATAAATTACAGGCTACTGGTCAACTATGTGACCTGTGAAAGGCATTTCACTGTGTAAATCACAATATCCTCTTAAGCAAAGTAGAACATTACGGTTTAGCAGGAAGTGCTGAAGAATGGTTCATATGTTATATCTCTAACGGGAAACGAAGGTGATGGAAAAGAGACGTATATTGATCTATTAGGCCTCATCCAACTATGAACTCGTAACTTGCAGAGTCCCCCAAAGGTTCAATCATAGGGCCCCTGCTTTATCTTGTACTTATCAATAACCTTTCATCAGCAACATTACCAGATGCTAAGTTTGTTTTATTTGCAGATGGCATTACAGTAAATAAGAAACCAAATATAGACTTAGAAAGGTTGGAAATGAAATTTTCATACACATTAATAAATGGTTAACAGCCAATTCGTTGCCGCCAAGCCTTGAAAAACACACGATATACTGTTTAGGACTTGTAGAAGGTTTCTTGTCAGAATATGCCTAAAATCTGATGCCAAGGAGATAAAAAAGTAGACATCGTAAAGTTCTTGGGATTACATCTTGATAATAAATTTAACTGGGAGGAGCATACCACAGAATCTCTGAAGCGCCTAAAGAAGTCCCTATTTTCTATGCGAATGTTGTCAAACATAGGAGGTACAAAATTAAAAAAGCTAGCTTATTATGCTTACTTTCATTCCACAATGTCATACGGAACTTTTTTCTGGTTAACTCCTAGGCCAAGTTGAAGTTTTTCGAGCCAAAAAAAAAAAAAAAAAAAAAAAAAAAAAAAAAAAAAAAAAAAAAAAAAAAAAAAAAAACGTGCAATACGAATGAAATGCGGTGTCAAATCAAGAACATCATGCAGAGGGCTATTTAAGGAACTGGGACACGGCCACTACGGTCAGGGGGTTCGAATCCCCCCTCGGGCATGGATATTTGTGCCGTTCTTAGTTGTAGGTAGTTCATAAGTAGTTTGTCAGTTTAGGGACTGATGACCCCGTAGTTAAGTCCCTTAAGCTTAACAAAGTTAAGTTAAGGAACTGGGAATACTAACTACTGTTTATCAATTTATTTATTCGGTAACGAAATTTCTCGTTAAAATATCTCTTTTACATTATTCCAGGATTGGTACATATACAGGAATTTAAAGATTTTTGGCAGTCACGTAACTGTAGACGTGTGATAGAACAATTACAGATACGACATATTGTAGCTTTACACAACACTGTTTCTTACAGAATTTACAATAAACATTATTTTTAATATACTGTGTAGAAAAAAGCATAACTTGATTTATTCTTTAGCAAAATACTTTGTATATCGGTAGTGACTTTGCATTAAGCTGAACGACTTCCCTATTATCTTGTGCATTTTGCGCCATCATATTTTGTGTATTTTCAATATGTAGGCTATTTCGTCGTGTATTTTTACCACGTTCTTTTCCTTTGAATTATTGGACATTGTCTTTTCTGTACGCTTTATTGAAAAATGTGGAAACCGCGAAGCAAATATTGAAGTAATTATTAGCTCGAGTGAGTATCTGCAATAACATTTTCAAATTACCGGTTGAGTGAAAGGTTGCAGTGCATACGAAAACTATTATTGGCTATATCTCTGTAACTATTATTGCTATGCCAAGAACAATTAGGACCCGTTCGGACACTAGTGAAACTACAAGCGGGAACTTTGTTGATAGTGCAGACAGAGAACAGAATAATGAAACGAGGTATTCCCGCTGGACATAATTAACTGGAACAGACAAGACGGTACCCGAAAGTAACGAACAAAGTAATCTCTTCACGTTAGATATGGTGCACGACACCGTGGGCCGTGGGCAATGACGCTACAGAAAATAATTAGTCACAACAAACAGGTTCAGTATCACAGAACAGATGTCGCGCACCTACAGAAGGTATTACAATGAAACAGATATACCAGTTAATGCTTGCAATGCAAGAAAGCAATGATAGGACAGAAGGAAACAATATAGACCTTCAGGAAAGTAACTAACTCATTAAGGAACATTGAAATTCGCGGTTTGAGAGTGTTAAAGAATTATTAATAATCTCAAACAGGACAACGAACAGTTTATGGAACAGCTTGTTAGTCGTGTTTATCATGATCTCCAACAAGCTAAACAAGACATGCGTGATCAGCTAAATCCTGTTGTAGAAAATTTCACGTCACGTATTGAACAGATTAAGACTACGGAAATCGCACAACTGAAACAAAAACAGCCATTTAATGTGCGGAAAAAGTCTGACGTTACACAGCCGACACCATTTGCGGAAACAGAAAAGTTTCTTTCTCATGACCGTTTCAAGCATGGACAAATGACTATTAATAAACAACACAAATCCGAAGTAAGGAAATTAGATGATCACTTAGTGCGTGTCGAAAGAAAAATTTATTACCCGGCTAATGACATTCCTAATGAGATTCCGCGACACAATATCGACAATGAATTTTCTGATTCCTACCAAGTAGGCACACTGACACGTAAGCGTAGTCTGATGTGCAGATAAAATACTGAGAGTACATTCGGGAACACACACGCCCTTCCAAGCTAATGAATCTTTTGATTACAAACAGTTTCTTATGGGACGGAAATCTTCCGCTACTCGCCAAATGACGTGTATCCTCAGGAATGGCTCCAACAATTTGAATATTTTCTTCCACCTAATTTGTCAATTGCTCATCAACTTCAATTTATGTGTGGTTATTTAGAACGCGGGCCTGCCACAAGAATTGGAATACATACCAGTGATTGCTGGAACGAAGGCGAATTCCAACGACCATTTTTGGCGGCCTATTGGTCGGAAGCTACACAGAGCCGGGTAAAGAACTGTATACTGATGCTCAATAATTTTGTGCGATCAGAAGTTTCCAGTCCTGCAGAATATTTTCAACATATGGTGCGCAAAAACAGTTATTTGACTATTCCGTGCCGCCCACCTGAACTGATCAGACTTTGTTTAAATAAATTACCGTCAAGCTTGCACAGTATTGAAACTTATCAAAATTTATTACAAGATCTTGGGGAAGATGATGAAGAATTCCATTCGCGCAATAGAGACAACAATCTATATCTATAAATGTGAATATATGTTCGGTGTACGTTTATCACGTCTGAACCGCAAGACATAAAGAGCTAAAAATTTGTACAGTTACTAATGTCTACCTGGGGAAGGCTTTAGGCACGGTTTTATGGCGATCGGATAGCTATTTATCTATATATGTATATTAATGTGAATGTCTGTTCGGTGTATGCTTGTCACGTCCGAACTACAAGACGCAGAGACTTAAATATTTGAACAGTTACTAATTTATACCTTAGGACGGTTTTAGACACGGTTTTATAGCGATCTGGTAGATATTTAGTAATTTGAAGAATATAACGCGAAATGCGGAACTATAACGATTCTTTGAAAATTATATTTACTCTTTGAAAATGGTTTTATTGGTTGAATTGTTGCTAATGATGTTGCAAAAGGGTGGAGTATATTGGGATGGAAAGTTATCGGTGTATATAAAATTCTACGTGTGTGTGTTAATATTTCGCTCTGCAGCGAAAACTACAGAACGCAAACGAATGGTCTGTGTGTAATTGTTGTCCGAAGTCTGCCGTTGTACACCATAGCAGTTTCATGCCGATAGCTATAATGAGGTGGACGATATGGTGGTTGAAAGTCGTCAAATTATTAAAAAAAATTCTGACTGAAGGCCAGCGATGAAGTTTGTGACTCTATAGCAAAGAGGTTACATACAGCGAAACGTGATGACACAAGCCATATCTTTGGTCTATGCGTGCTATCATGTCTTCAGCTCTTTCTCTGTAAGGATAAGCAGACGAATAAGGAAACATAAGAATAAATAAATAAAGCAGTAAAAAAGAAATTTCTGTTAATACATCTCTTAAAAATATATATATATATATATATATATATATATATATATATATATATATAAATATATATATATATATATATATATATATATATTGTATTTCATTTCATCCTTCAAAACCAGTCTGATAACACACTACTGAAAGATAGCTTATCTATCATAATCAACTAACACGCGAGCGGAGCCGCGGGTTTAACCTAGTAGACAATATTCTCAATCACAACACAACCCGCCAAGCGATAGACACTCCGAGGGACAAAATGATGGACCGGACGGACATAATCAAACAAATAGAAATTATAAACATACCATACAAATAACGCATACCCACGTAATCAATCGAAAAATCGTGGTAATTTTCGAGGCCGAGGCCGAGGACGAGGTTTCCAATACCGGAAACGTTATGGCAATTACCATACCTACAACAATTACAGTATCTCAAACGAAACCAAATAGCGCGAAAGACGCAATTCTGGCGCAGATTGTGGCATAGATGACTGAAATGAGAGCCCAAACAATTACCGTTCATGGGACAATTCACGTGATCGAAACCAGACACAACATAGCACCAGCCAAAATTGGCGTAGTAATGACAAGT
This sequence comes from Locusta migratoria, assembly GCA_026315105.1. NCBI lineage: Eukaryota > Metazoa > Arthropoda > Insecta > Orthoptera > Acrididae > Locusta > Locusta migratoria. The sequence goes on along the minus strand of CM048755.1, from coordinate 503,331,398 downwards.
CCAGAACGACGGGTCGAAATAGTTGAAATCAGACCACCTAATCCTCACCATAACGCACTACGTGAAGGACCGTGACACGGATAACCCGTAACCTCCGCGGCAAGTAATTTTCCAGCTGACAGTACACACCATACTATTACACAATAAAATTTATGCAGTATCAACAACCTAATGAACAACTTGTACAGCACTAGAGCATTAAAAATCAGACTGAAACAGTCTTCAATTCGGAAAACCTGCAAACCACAAACAACAATATTAAAATTACACACTGTGAATTGAATTATGAACAAACAAATTTTTGTAAAAGCAACAATTGTGAAAATGTAATATCCATTTTCAATGAGACGGACGTTGATTCAGTGGACACTCAGACTGCGGATGAACAGTTAAATCAAACGAGCAGCACACTGTAAGAAATAGAATTGAGGATCCCGTTGAAACAGATACCGATTCCGAATGGGAAACAGAGGACTCTTCCACTGATTCTGAACAATCAACAACGCATAAGGTCAACTCTATAGATTATGAAACTTTACTTGTGTATGACAGATCTTGTAAGACCAAAAATTGTTCAAATGTGTGTAAATCGGTCGGACTCAACTGCGTGGTTATTAACTACTTAAACTAATGTAAACTAACTTAAGGACAACACAAACTCCAATTCTCAGGGGGGACTCGAACCCCCGACGGCGAACGGCCGCGTGCACCGAAGTACGGCGCCCCAGTGCGCGCGGCTAATTCGTCGCGGCTCTCGTAAGACCGTCAACAATCAGCACCCAACAGAAACACGTAGCAAATTTATAAATGAACAAAATACCCAGAGGGACGAGTTTAAACATTTAAATCTACACGAAATTATGTGACTGATAGGATGATCAATTCTTTGCCGTAGTCGGATAACGACAGCGTGTTACAAGATACTGATAAACCAGTTAATGAAACCGTAGATGACTTTTGTAATACCTTTATTGGCAGAGAAATGTACGACTTAAATTCTCATGAACAGCAAATAATTTTTGTATAATACGACGATGTCAAAGAAGCATTGTTAGGAGAGAAAACAGAAGATCAGAATGATTGTAAAATATAAACCTTCACGGCGGAAAAGGTCAAAATTACTAAACTTTTCCGGGCTATTATGCCGTGTTCTTATGGATTTATTACTGAAATCCAACGTTTCGTTCTCATCTGCGGAGGAAATTTTCAAGGGGGATAGTGGTTTTATCGCACGCCCGATACACGCCCTGGCTCGTTACTGAGTGCAGCCGAATACCGTCTACGAGAGCTCGCGCGCATAGTTGTGACGTCACATGTTTAGGATAGGCGCGTGCAATTAGTTGTCTGTTGTTGATATCGTCCCATGGCGGAAGACTGTTACATTTCGTCTTCAATACCGGAATAAGTATTTCATTCAGTTTCACGCCCTCCTCCCAAAACCTGACTCTTATCAAATTGAATAAGATGGTCCCCTGGTTGAAAAACATGTTCTGAAACAGCTTATCTGTCAATCTCTCCACTTCTACAGTTGCCCTTGTTCTGTTCTAGTCGTTTTTTTGACTGCTTTTTTGTGGTACTCACGTATACGTTGCCACAGCTACATGGAATCCCATAAATTCCTGTTTTTTCCAGCGTTGTGCAAGCATCCTTTGCCGATTTCAGGCGATCCTGTATCTTCCGAATAGGTTTGTAAATAACGGCGACATTATGTTTCGTCAAATTTTACCGATGTGGCGGGTGACGTACTTAATGAAAGGCAGGAAGACTTTAGATTTCACAGGAACGTTTTCATCGTTTTCAATTCTACGTGGCGCTGTCAACGCTCTCCTTATCTCTGTGGACAATAACAAATTTCCCGTGAAATCGAAAGTCTTCCTGCCTTTTATTAAGGACGTCACCGACCGCATCCCCTCAGGGGGCTCAGCATTAACTTGTTGAGTACGGGCTTGGAGAATCAGGGGTCCCTGAGCGCTGCCAGTCCTCTGTCACCTTAACCTACGGGTAAACTTCGACTACCACATGGCGCAGTGGTGGAGTTTCGTTTATTCTGATGCCTGGGATCTTGGCTTTACCGCCTGGATCGGGAGGATGGTAAACCTCTCAAGAAAGAAAAAAAAAAAAAAAGAAAAAGAAGAAGACCTGAATCTGAAGGTGAGCTTCGCGCCGAGTGGATGCATGGATTTTGAGGCAGAATACTCGTAAGCGGGCGACCTCTTATGCATCTGCCGTACCTCAGATGTATAAGGCTTGCCCTGGCATGCAGGGCTCTGCCTGGGTCGACATTGTTTACCTGACTACTCGTGGAAACCCATACAGTCTTTTCTGCTTTTTTTCTGATGCTCTTTGAGGATCGAATGGCCACCAGGCCACCAGTGAGCAATCTTGCCCATCCAAACATGCGAAGTGGTGAAGGTAGCTCTCCTGAGCGTGCTCTTCAAAAACGTAGAATTAATCAGAGTAACTGGGCACAAACGTGTCAAAATGTGTCATAGTTAAAAGAGTGGAGGCTTCCTTTGCGACGGTGACCCCATTCTACATCCAGAAAGCACTTGATAGGATTACGAGTAGTTTGAAGTCCATAAAGAGGCTTCGCAATGGTACGCTGCTGATAGAAACTGCGACCTTTTGTCAAGTACAGAAACTTCTTCAAGCGAAAACTCTGCGTGAATACACTGTTATTGTAGAACTGCATAAAACTTTCAATTCTTATCGTGGGGTGGTATCATGTGAAGATCTCATGAACGAAGATGTCAGTGTTCTACAGCAGGAATGTGCTAGTGAAGGCATCACGGAAATGCAAACCGTAATGAAAAAAGGGAAAGGAAACATTGAGAAGACTTCTACCTTCATATTAATGTTCAGTTCGCAGGTTCTGCCCAGTCATATTAAGGCTGGATTCTTACGTCTAAAGATTCGTCCTTTCTTTCCAAACTCCTTGCGGTCCTTCAAATGCCAAAGCTTTGGTCGTACTACTATTGCATGTAAGGGTCGTACTACGTGTGGGAACTGTGGTCAGTCAGCTCATGAGGCATGTGTGAAATGCACCTCTCCACCGGCATGTGTTGATTGCTCCAACTCGCATCAGCTTTGGAGTAGAGAGTGCCCCAACTACAAGGGCAAGGAAAAAAAATCAGCAAATCAAAGTAACGCGACGTTTGCCTTATGCCGAGACAAAGAAGTAGTTGCCTTGCAACTACCAACATTCATTACGTCATTTGCATGAGCTGTGAAACAGGTTGCGGTCAAAATTAGTGTGTCAACTATGACGGAAGTAGCAACCGCTACTACCAACACCTGCTCCCGTTGTTGCACATGCCAAAACGCAGCCTCAGCTACTCCTGCGCCTGCCAGATACTCAGCCACACAAACATCTCAGATTGATGTGGTGCTGTCGTTACGCCCAACGGCAACTGTTCCCCTAGCACTGACCAGTGCACCTGCTGAAGAACTTTCCGGCGTATCGACCAGTAATGCCAAACGTGCCATGAAGTCCAAGTCCAAATCTAGTGCAATGGATCTTCACCAACCAGCGATGAAATCAGCAGCCACCGCTGCTGCTGAAGATTTAGCGCTGAAACAGCCGCCATTGAAAGCAGCTGCCACTGCTGATGACGATTTGGTGAGGAAACATCCAGCAATTAAATCAGCAACCACTGCTGCTGCTGATAATTTAGCGAGGGAAGTGATCCTTCTTGGGGATCTTCCAAGTTCCACTAGCCAACCGCCAAGGACCGTGGGCTCCGCACCAAGGAGTAAAGAGTAAGTCAAGCCAACCTTTATCAATAGGTAATGGACATACAGCAGTGGAATCTAAATGGCTTCAGAATACATCTAAACGAATTAAAAGTCCTCACACGGGCCGGGACTGTGTGTCTGTGCCTCTAGGAAACACATTTTAAAGAATCTGATACCCTTGTTTTCAGGGTTATCACTTATGTCGTATTGATGACCTCAGTGGCGACAGGGCTCAGGGGGGAGTACGGTGCTTGTCAAAGACGCACTTTACTCTTCGCCTGTACCTATCACTACTACCCTACAAGCTGTTGCTGTCACTGTACATTTTGTGTCCTTTCAGTTAACGCATTGCTTCCTCTGCCTCCCACCACAGGGATCGCTGGACGAAGACGCCTTTCTGTGCTGGTCGGTCAACGTACAAGGCCATTATAACTTCTGGGAGATTTCAGCGCGCATAATACTCTTTGGGTTAGTGCGTCTACCTGTCCCAGGGGCCGAGTGGTCGAACGTGTACTCCGATCAGACTCTTCCTGTCTCTTGAATACGGGTGCAAAGAAACATTTTTGTGTAGCAACGGGGTCTTTTTCAGCCGTCGATCTGACAGTTTGTTCACCTGTTCTTGCAGAGTCTGTTCAATGGGAGGTGGCAGACGATCTCCACTCCAGTGACCTTTTCCCTATCACTGTTCACCTTCTACAGCGATTGCAGCCTGAGAGTTACCCACTCAAGTGGTTGCTCTGTAAGGCGGATAGGGTTCTTTATAGTCAACTATCTATTCTTGAGCCTCGGGATAAAATTCGCGAGTGGGTGGATCACGTAATGGCTATGATAACACTCAGCAGCGGATGCATCTATTCCCAAATCGTTAGGTCACTGCAGGAGGTCACCCATTCCCTGGTAGAACGATGAGTGTCGCCGCGCTATACGCACCGGCGCTCAGCGCTGCGTAGATTCAAGCACCCTCCATCGGCAGACAATCTTGCACCCTTTCGGCAAGCGAGAGCAAGAGGTCGACGGATATTGCAGGAGAGTAAAAAGCGATCATGGTACGAGTTTCTAAACTTCCGACACTGCAGTATGGGATTCCGTTAGGAAAATACCTGGGAATAGGAGTTCATGCCCACTGGCTGCCATAAAGGACAATGCAGTCTTTAAAGTTTTATAAGGGTTTCGTACGCTCCCTTCTCGACTATAGTAGTGCGGTCTATGACTCTGAACCCCCAACGTCTCTGAAGATGTTGGATTGCGTGCATCACGAGGGTATCAGTCGAGGTTGCTCAGACGATAGCACAGCACTTTAACAAGATAACATCATCCACGAGTCCAGTTCCAGGGTTTGACGCCTTTCGTGAGGCTTAGGATAGGAGGCGCCTTGATTTCGCCACTTATAATGATGAGGCTTATAACGCTATAGGACGGGCCAAAATACCCAAGTGGTCTCCTTCTGCTGTCCAGTCACGATCTGCGCGGCCACTACGGTCGGGGGTTCGAATCCCCCCTCGGGAATGGATATTTGTGCCGTCCTTAGTATTAACTAGTTCATAAGTAGTTTGTAAGTTTAGGGAGTGATGACCCCGTAGTTAAGTCCCGTATGCTATACAAACATTTGAACATTCCTTCTACTGGGTACATGGCCACGTGGGTATCCGTGGTAACAAGTTGGCTGATAACGCGGCCAAGGAGGCCTGTAGGCTTACGAACATATTTGACTGTTTTATTCCTCTCCGTGCGTCGCTATCATTGCTCCGAAGCTCTGAGACCAAGAACAGTCGGCCCTGATGTATAATAAGGTTCGGTCAATAAAAGACACAGTTAGGCCTTGGCGTACTTCCGTACAACCTGTCAGATGTGATGAATTCTGCTTAACAAGACTTCGAATAGGACACTGCCTCTTTGACGCGTAGATTCCTATTATGTGGTGACGATCCCCCCTACTTATAATGCTTGAGGTGTGCTGATTACCGTTCAGCACATTTTAACAACTTTTGGTTCCTATGATGCTGAGAGGGAACAAGCTGTTTTGTTGGCCAACCTCTGCTCCGTTTTAGGGGACAATGAGATGACAGTGGCACGTGTTTTACGATTTTTTGCCCAACTTCCTACCAAAGATCTTTGGTCGAAGGTACTGGACTATAGATAGAGGACGATATCATCATTCGGTTCGTCCCTCTACGTTTAGCCTGCCGCCTTTTCAGGCGTCTCTCCTATTTGTCATTCTTGACTAGTTTTATTCTTGGTGCCACTGTGCTTTTCATTATTTTACATATTGTGATGTAGGGGGAAGAGGGTACGTCCCTTCGTATTACCTCTTCCCTTGTCTGTATGCTGTGCGATTTAGTAAAATTGGTCTCCTCTACACCTTGTACGGGCGCTGATGACCGCGGTGTTGAGCGCCCTAAAGTTCCAACAACAACAAGAACAGTCGACCGCATCGGTAAAATTGTGATGGAACGGAATGTCGCCGTTATTTATAAACCTACTCCGAAGATGCAGGATAGCCTGAAATCAGCAAAGGATGCTCGCAGTCCGATGGAAAAAGCAGGAGTTTATAGGATTCCGTGTAGCTGTGGAGACGTATATGCGGGTACCACAAAAATAACAGCCAAAAAACGACTAAAAGAGAGCTAGGGTAACTGTAGAAGGGGAGAGATTGACAAATCAGATGTTGCTGAACATGTTTTTCGCCGGCCGCGCTGGCCGAGGAGACTGAGGCGCTCCAGTCACGGTCTGCACGGCCACTACGGTCGGGGGTTCGAATCCCCCCTCGGGCATGGATATTTGTGCCGTCCTTAGTTGTAAGTAGTTCATAAGTAGTTTGTAAGTTTAGGGACTGATGACCCCGTAGTTAAGTCCCATAGACTCTACAAACATTTGAACATTTGAACATTTTGAACATGTTTTTCAACCAGGGGACCACCTTATTCCATTTTATAAGAGTCAGGTTATGGAAGCCACAAATGGATATCACGAAAGACTGTACAGAGACGCTATAGAAATTGTAAAACACTCCAATAATTTCATTACGATGGAGGAGGGCGTGAGGGCGTGAAACTGAATGAAATATGGATTCCGGTATTGAAGAAGAAATGTAACAGTCTTCCACCATGGGACGATATTAACAACGGACAACGGCAATCGGCAACAACGAATTGCGCGCGTCTATCCAGAACATCTGACGTCGCAACTATGCGCGCGAGCCCTCGTAAACGGAATTCGGCTGTAGTCAGTAACCAGCCAGGGCGTGTATCAGACGTACAAAAGAGCTGTAGTAAGGGCTTTTGAAGTCTGAAGGTATTTCCCTTTCTCATAAATCTTGCATTCCAGGTGGAAAATTTTGTTCATGACTGGCTCACCTAACGATAAAGCAGTTCAGATGGGACATCATTTATTTCAGCGGCCTTGTTTCTATTCACATCTTTTAGTGCTCTGTCAAATTCTTCTCACAGTATAGTATCTCCTATCTCATCTTCCTCTACTTCGCTTTCCACTTCAACAATTCTGCCTTTAAGTTTATTTCCTTTGTACAGGTCTTCTATTTATTCCTTTCCTCTTTCCCTGCTTTACTTGGTACTAGTTTCCCATCTGAGTTCTTGATATTCATACCGTTGCTTTTCTTGTCTCCAAATGTCTTGTTTGTAGGCGGTATCTATTTTTCCCCTAGTTACACATTATTCTACAGCCTAGCATTTCTCCGCAAGACACTCCTGCTTAGCCAGTCTGCACTTATGGTGAATATAATTTTTCAGATGTCTGTACTCCCTTTTGCCTACTTCATATGATGCTTTTTTTATATTTTCTCCTTTCATCAGTTAAGGTCAGTATCTCCTTTGTCATCCATGGATTTCTATTGGGTTGTGTCTTACTGCCTATATGATCGTCTATGGCTGTCAATACACTATCTGTCAGAGCTACCCATTCTTCTTCTACTGTATTACTTTCCCCCATTTCAGAAAATTCTTGTCTAATGCTCCTTCTGAAACTTTGAACCACCTCTGGTTCGTTCAGTTTGTCCAGATTCCATCTCCTTAAGTTTCCTCCATCTCCTTTAATTGTCTGATTAATCTCTTCATACATTTCTTCCATCACCTCATCATTGGCAGAGCTAGTTGACATAAATTCATACTACTGTGGTTGGTGTTGGCTTCGTGTCGATCTTTCCTATGATAACGCTTCACTGTGCTCTTCATCACTTTCTGGCATTCGTATTTTCTTATTCAGTATCACACCTATCTCTCTGTTACCACCAACGTATTTTGTATTTGTAACCTTGTTCTCATCTGACAAAATATCCTGTTCATCCTGCCACCGAACTTTACTAATCCCCACCATATCTAACTTTAACCTGTTTCTCTTTTCATATTTTCTAATTCACCTACCCACTTACGGGGTAGAACATTCCACACTCCAATCTGTAAAATGTCTGTTTTGTTTTTCTTCATGATGACATCCTCCTGAGTAGTCCCAGACCAGAGATCTGAATCAGGCGCTATTTTATATCTGTAATATTTTACCTGAGAGACTGCCATCGTCATATATTCATACAGTGGAGCTACATGTCTTCAGGAAGATTAACGACTGCAGTTTCCCTTACTTTCAGCCGTTCGCAGTAACTGCATTTCAAAGCCATGTTAGCTGATGATTCAAGGCCAGCTCAGTCAATCATCCAGAATGTTGCACCTGTAAGTACTGAAAAGGCTGCTGCCCCTCTTCAGGAACCACATCTTTGTCTGGCCTCTCCACAGATCCCACCCACTGTGGTTGCACCTATGGTACAGCTATCTGTATCTCTGAGGCACGCAAGCCACACCACCTCAGCAGAAAGAAAGGTATTTTTTGAAAGACAGGTGCCAACAAAATTAGACTAAATTTAATAGTGCTGTAAATGAAGAAAATGTCATTAATACTGAAGTATTAAAAGTAGAATCTAAGTGTAAAGCCAATGCAACTGTGATTCATGGCACATTAATTCCTGAAGTATAAACTGTAACTTCTGAAGCAGCAAAAAAGTGCAAAAGACAGGAAGTTGTCAAGTAATCAGTTGGTGACAGTACCAGCACATGTAAATACAATCACTTTTCCAGTAGGGGATATTTGCATCCTGTAGCTTTCGTAGGACATTTAGAGAACAATCTTGTATCACATTATACAGCAGAAAATTAACTTGGTTACAAGTAGGTTTGAAGGGGGTCTTATATCATGGGGCACGAGTAATATGAATAAATGTATAACATATGATGAATTTGTCAAGTCATTTTTGAATCAGTATTGGTCAAACAGTACACAACATAGTGTTTGTAAGGAAATATTGTAAGCAAAAATTTCGTAAACATTGTTTGCAGAAGTTGCAATGAGTACTTTCAATACTACTGGGAAAAAATTCAATATCTTACAAACCCAACTGGGGAATTTGATTTAATTAATTTATTATTACCTACATTACCATAAGACAAATTGGCAACAGCAGGGGCATAATCAGGAAAACAAGAAAGCTTTCAGATTTGGTCCTATGACAAACAACCAAATATGAAGGACCACTGATTAAGATTTTAGAGTATGAGTTTTTAATATTATATATCTAAATATATATTTATTTTGTATCTAAAACTAATCATTATAAAAAGGAAATAATACTTCTTTAATTGTTCTAGTTTTTGGTTATTCAAATATATCTGTAGAAAATGGAAATATTCTGTTTAATGGTTTATCTTCATTAGTTACAAAAACATCATCAATATTATAATATGGTAACTGTTTCCAAAGATTGTTACTTACTTCAGTGACAGCAAACCTGCACTCAGTTATAGCTGTAGCAGTCACAAATCTGCCGTAAGGTCGATAATTTCTAACAATAATTGGACGATTTCTAATAATAAATGTAATTAATTCAGAGTTGCATAAATTTGAATATCCTTGTAAGTAATCTATTCTGCAAAATTCGCAAAGTATGGCAACAGAGAAATTGTTGAAGTAGCAATGCATCTTTCAATTTTGCTGTTTTATTTGCTTAAAAAATCATTAGATTTGTAAAAATATTTTAATTAAATGACATTTGTTTAATAGACAGATAAGGATTGTTAATAAATAAAAAGAGATTTAGTTTATTATTTAGTTTGACAAATGGTTCTACTGATTTATTTCATAAATAAAAATGATAAAGTGAAAGATTTCTTATTATTAATATTATCTAAAGTACATTTCTTACACTTATTATGTTTAACTATGTGCGAAGGATTTATGTAAAAATTTAAATCTTTAATTTCTTAGCATCTTTTACATTTCTTTGTAGATGTAGTTGTTTCTTCCTATACAACTTCTTCATTGTTCATTGTTAATAATATTTCTCTATGTTCTTCACTTGGATTTCATCTTAAATGTCCCTTAAAATAATATTTAGCAACATTTTTTCCACATACATTAGGTATTCGATTTTAATTGTGATTTTTTACATGATATTTATTTATACATGTACTACATATAGTTCTATAACCACCATTTGGGTATTTCTGTAAAACAAATTATAAATTGATTTCTCTGTGTTAGGTTATTTACAACATTTTAATTTGACAGAAGCCTGTTGTTGAAGTTGCTCCATTTATATAGAAAAAAATTTATTGGATTTTTGTGAAAAAGTAAATTTATTGTATTTTTTAAATTTTATATTATAAAAAATCATCAAAATCACCATAATATGCTGCTTCATCTTGAGCAGTCATCACAGCAATAATATCAATTGTAACTTTTACTGGTACTTTATTTTTAATAATCGTTCTACAAATTGAACAACTTTATTTTACTTTAGTCATTTATCAAAACATTATGTATGAAAAATATGATTACAGCTTGATTTGACAAATCAAATATTACTTTGAGTACTTAATAAATAGGACAACCAATGTCTTCCTTAAACTGTTCAATTAGTTGATAAGTATCTTTTGCTTTAGCTTGCAATTCCATTTACAAGAAGTAATTTTTATTAGATTTAAAAAAATGAAATTTTCCACAAATCAGTTAGTTATAAGTTCAAAATTCCCTGCTGCAAAACAATTTTTGATAATTATGTTGAATACAAACTACAAATTAATATTTGTAAACTTTTTATATATAACTGGAAACCTTTTACAAATATGAAAAAAAACTCAGATTTTTGTATACAAAACTACAAACATTATATAAAATAAACATAGAAATAGTTAAAATGAAAGATGAAAGTGTTAAAATAAAAGATGAAGTAATTAAAGCAAAAGATGATCAAATTACAAATATTTCATATTTATTTAGAAACAAATTGATTGTTGATCTAAATAGTAAACAAATTTTATATAATATTTGCTGCAGCTGGAGCAGAACTTAGTCTGCGACTACTTTATCTTTATTCACGCAACTGCTATGTGAATTATCAAAACCTAAGCATTTAACATAAACTTAATTATCTTTCTTCCTTAAAACTTTTTCGACTAAGCATAGATCTGATAATTCGTTTGTTGTTGTTCTTGTTCAAAAAAAATTCCTTACATGTCTTTTAATTCATATGTAATTTCATTAGATGAATAACATCTTAAATTACAAAGATTTCTATTGAACAATTAGCTGTATATCCTTTTACAAAATGACCTTTAAGTTTACTAATTCTCACTTTAACTCCATTATCAAATTTAGTTGGCTAATTAGATATAATGTTACCTATTTTAAATGTTTCTCACTAACTTCTATTGGTTCTTATTCTAGAATGTTTTGTGTTATTGTATTCATCAATTACATCTTTAACTAAATTTCACCATTAATAGTTTCCTCATAAAATAAATTTCTTCCACATTTTTTCTTTAAGTGTTCTGCTAAATCGTTCAACAACAGATACTTTCAAGTGTGAAAAAGTTGAATAATGATTCATGTCATTTTTCTTCATTAATTCTTGAAAATATTTTTTATAGAATATTTTACCATTTTCTTTCTAACAATTAAAATTTATTGAATAGTATCAACAAACTTTTTAGCTGTTTTATCTTTAATATGAACAGCAAATACCAGTTTTGAAGAAAACAACAATTATCGTTAATAAATATCTATAACAATTTTTATTTTTGAACTTCCTTTTAAACTACCTGAATCCGTTTCAACTAGATCAGCTTGCCACAAATCATCTACACCAAGAGAAACAACGTATCTTCTTTTAAAATTCTTTCTAATTGTCTTATGTAGTTCATTAATTATTTCTTCATGAATATTATTATTTAAACCATTAAAAAGTTTACAATATTTTTAACGAATTTGCTCTTTTTACTTTTACATATTGTACAAATAGCTTTAATTCTTTTTCTTCCATTTTTAGTTTTTACTCTGAGTAGAAAAATCACATCTACATAAAAAATTGAATAATATTTTTATGATATACCTTATCTTTAAGGTAACTACATTCAGTTAAGTATGAAGTTAAATCCTGATTTTGAGAAATAATCAAAAAAGATTTCTCTACTTCCTTTTTTTGTAAAGAAATTGTGGTACTTATCTTGATGAATATGAATAACTGTTGCATTAAAAAGTGTCTTGGTAACATAGTTATTAAAATGTGTTGGAATGGTTGTGTATTCAGGTTTTGTAGGAACATTTGATTGTTCTTTAAGGAAATAATTTTTGTTAAATACATCTCTTGCATCAATTGGATCATTTACATTTGCAAGTATTCTATATTGATAACCAATATATCATCTACTTATGTAAAAATAGCATTAAATTACCTTTGAAATTGTTTAATTCCGTTTGTTAACTTTGGATCTACTGATGACTGAAGTAGCTTAATAATATTTTCAAGTTTTTCCAAATTGAATTTAATTTTACAAAGTACTTGTTCAGTTTTTTTTAGTTAGATGTATCTTATTTCCGAAAATGTCTCTTTATTAGAACTAAATAACATTAAAAATACAATTCCTATCAAGTAATTTTGAAACAAACATAAATGACAACATATTACCTCATCAAAGTCTGGTATTCATTCTGTATTGTTGTATAGTTCATTTTTTTCCAAAACAGTTAGCTAATTCGTTTGGTACGTTACCAACAAATCAATCAAAAACAACTTTTTATAATTATTTTTATAGTAACAAAGACAATGAGTACTCGGATTTTCAGATGTATCTAAATTAACTGTACCACATGCAATATTAAAAATCTATTTATTAATTCATCAATCATGAATAGACCTACAAAAGATTTTAACTTTTAATTGCTTAGTAAATTTTTCTATATCAAAAATTACTTACTGGTTTAGGAAATTTATCAATTACTTTTTGAATTTTTTTTTTTGTTTTGCTTTGTTTAGTCCAGTGCCAGCTAAAGCAGACCTAAGACTGCTTCCAGTTTCTGCTTTTTTCTATATTTCCAAATTGCTTTTTTAGTATTCTAATTCTTTATCATTTTTCCTATTGCTTAATTCTGCAATTGTAATTGCTGCGAATCCTCCAGCAAGTGTCCCAAATGTCGCTAAAAATGCTAATGCAGCTAATAGTAATGGAAGGAATCTCCCTTATGTTGTGTTATTCTATTACTATCTTTCTTTTTTGTTAAAGATTTAATAAATTTTCAACAACACGAATAGCTAATGTAATAAGTAAATTTCCATTTACTTTCTTTTCTTTCGTTCTTTCTTGACCATCTGTTAAAATGGCTCATTTACATTTAATTGTTCATAATTCAAATTTAATTTAATAGACGTACCACTAGGTTGCAAAGTATAATCAATTTGAAAGTTATTTACTTATATAGTTAAAAAAATTAAGATTTTTTGAAAGTTAAACATTTTTTTACTTTAAAATTTAAAAAGATTTTTATAATTCCCAACCATTTTCACCAGGATTTAAACTGCAACCCATACCTAATTTTCGTCTTCCATATATTATTCTTCTAACAGCTTTGCTACTACTTTCTCACCAAATGAAGCATCACTTGGATACATTATTTCTTTTGCATCTAATTGAAGTTCTTTATCTGTTGTATGTCTATATTCTAAATCTTTATTATCTCTATATGCAATAACATGTTGTTTGCAAGCTTCATCGAATGGATTTATACCTTTACCTCCTTTAGCTAATCTTTCATCTAATTTTATTCCTGGTCCACTAAACCTATAACCTGGATGATGCATTAAAATGGTAATTTGTTAATTACAGTTAGTTGACTCTTCATTATTAGATCATATTAAACTGCAAAATATATTTGAAAAATGGTAGGAATCACCTATTTCCTCAAAAAATGTGGAATATTAATAAACCAAATAATTTTCTTATAGCATTTGATGCATATCTAGTTTTTAAAAGAATTGCTTCACTAATATCAGAAATTGATATTAGTCCACTTAGTTTTATAACAAATTAGCCAATTTATGTAATCGTTGTGACATGTAGAAAAAATGTTGTAAGTCCACAGAAATCGATTATGAAACTTTGTGCAACTTTTAATGATAAAATCCCAAAGAATTTTACATATGATGCACAACATAGATTAGTTACTAAAAATTATAATTATTAATATTTGCTTCTATGTAAGTAAATGAAAAACTGAAAAAAAGTTCATAAAAGTCTTAACTTCATGCTAATATACATTTATGAAGTTCTTTGAGAAAGATAGAAAAAACGGAAAATTTTGGTATCTTACTTATTAAATTATTACTGATTTGTTTCATTAAATTTTTTTAGTTAGCTCTTTTTATGTAGATTATGTTAGCACTTTGAATTTTTAAAATGGTTTATATTTGGCTGAGAAATTGTCACTTAATCTAAAGTGAAAAAGTGCTGAGTCATGAAAATCGACTTCTTTATCAACTTATTTTGTTGAAATTCGGTAAATGGCCTTCTGAAGATACATTTCGGATGTATTTAGTGAAAAAATTCAGATTGTTGCATTTATAACAAAAACTGTGTTTCTTGCATTTTTTATCTTTCAACCTATCCACTTGTTGCATTTTATGTGTTTCATGCTCTACTTTCAGAACAGTACAGGCATCTTTGATTGCTAATGTGAACTAAATAGATTCAAACTTCTGTCAACAGATGGCACTGATGTTAGTTCATTTACTTCAATGTAAGAAGAATCTCGATTTTATTACTTATTACTGGTCTTTCATGAGTACTGTAATAATCATTTCATGTTATCTACATTTCATTACTTGAAACAAAAACGAAAATGTGAAGAAATACGTCTGAAAAACGAAAATGAAACACGAAAATCAATAAATTTGAATCAATTTTGTCTCTTGAATACCAACTATCTATACGATTTGGAATCACTTGTGTATTAGCCACACTTCTCGCAAACGTTGACAGAAGGGAGTGGCCATACCGAAGGCCAATAAAACGTTGTGTGGATCCTGCTAGGCTAAAACATCCAACACCCTCGCCTATGTTCTTTATAACAGCATGAATTAATGAAGCACTTCTATTAATTCAGAAGTTAGTCTTTGTGAAACACTGTGTACATAGGGTCATAGGAGTGTGAAACATAGAAAATGTGTGTAGGACAATGTGATGGATGTTTTGCACTTTCTGAAACTCAATAAATTTTTTAATATAATTTACTTTTGTTAAGTAATACATATTCATCATTTACTTACGTTCATATTGTATTTTTTTTTTAAAAATAATGTACTCCTGTTAAAAGTAAATAATTTTATATATTTAATTTATTATTTTTTATATATTTTTAAATGTAATTTAATACATTCACCTATGGGCAATGTATGTAAAATAAGTGATTTTTTAGTACTTTTACTAAACTCATTTTGCTTAATAATGTACATAGTACAGGTTTTACTTAGTAAAGAACGTATGTTCTGGGTAATTGGGTCAGTTTTATGGAAAACAACGCAAATGGTGACAGTTAATGAGCAATTCTGTTATTGTTTATAAAATTGAGCTAGTGAACCAGATAATATAAAGGTAACTACTTAAGTTTATAAAGAAACAAGCATTTATTGGAACTTGAAGTACAGAGGGACATGTTTACAAGAAATGCCATGATTGTATCTGGACACTGTGTTTATTTACTGCTCGGTGCCGAGTGGCTAGTTGCAAATGGTTCAACATTAGACTTTGCAAAGGGCAGATGAAGGTTATGGAGAAACGAGAGGAAATAATATATAGGGTTTCAGGAAGTGATGTTACCTCGAGCAGTAGCACTGAGCCTAGGGTAAGAGTTATTAGGGAACAAATGTGCTCAAATATAGGCCACGAGGAAGAGGTACACACATTAATAAAAGCTTTGCATCTAAGTGAGGAAAATATGTGCAAGGTTGTTAAAGAAAAGATATGACAACTGCAGGACATTACTGAAGATCAATAGAATTGGAATCAGTGCTTGTAGAACATAAAGAGGCATTTCAAAGAAACCAGATACTATGGAAGGTCATGAATATTGTTTTCAGGTTGAAACACGTGAACCATTTACATCAAAACCAAACATGATTCCATTATCTCATAGGGAAGCTGCAGATAAAGAAATAGAAAGAATGTTAGAATGGAATGTTATTGAGCGTTCACACAGTGAATATGCCAGTTCCTTAGTCATTATTCTCAAATGTGATGGCAGTGTGCACATCACACTTGATGGAAGAGCAGATAACAAAATAATTATACCACAAATGGATCGACCTGAGTCACTGGAGTAGCTTGAAAAAAAATTTTACAGGGGTCAAGGTTCTTACTAGTATTGACTTGACAGCTAGCTTTTGGCAGGTCCCAAGAGTAAAACGTTGTAGGAGATACATAGCTTTCATTTATACAGGGATAAATTCTCAATTCAGGATTCTACCATTTGACCTAAAATTTTCGACATATGCACTTATATGTATGTTAGAAAGGGCAATAGGGGAAGAGTTGCGTTACAAAATTACAGTTTATGTAGACGATATCCTCATAGCAGCAAAAGATTGGGAAGGTCATAACCAGATATTAAATGAGGTCGTTGACAGTATTTGAAAAAAGAAAGTGTGGTAAATCAAACCTCACCCCAAATGACTCCCACACTGCAGCAAAATGACATAGAAATAAAATGATTAATTATGGAACTAGGTTGGTAGGAAATTTAATTCAAGGGATTGATTTGAGAACATAACAGTTTACACACAGGATTACCACAAGAAATTTAGTTTTATTTATAAAACGATAAGTTCTCAGGGCCAATTTGACTGTGCATGGACACGACTCAGATATGAATGGGAAAGGGGAGTAATTTTCTATCTCACCAACATTAACTTGATGTGGGCCTCAGGTGTTGGATCACCGTGGCTGCGCAGCGGTGTCAGCAGTGGTCACGGCGGCATAGCACACACCTCTCCACTTCCCAGCTCTGTGGCTGTGTGCCGCAGCGCGACCCCCATGTGAAGACATCAAAGCCCCTCGTATGCTAAGGTGGCAGCTGCCTGCATGTCTTCTCGCTTCTCCAGCAACAGACCAAGTGTCCTCTTTCGTGGTTTCTCATCACGTTCTCATTTCCATGCCAGCTGCAGCTTCTCTTTGCATGTCTTTGGCTCTGTGATTCGTGGGCTGGTTTTGCAAAGTCATCCAATAGCTGATCGACATTGTCAGGACCACGTCTCTCATTTTCCAGTGGAAATTTTCTGTGGGCTGAGATGAGACTTGCAAGCTGGTGTCATTCCCATGTTTCAAATGTGTTGTCTTTATCTTCTAGATAAGATTAGTTTGTTTGTTCCAGAGATCCGTGTTGAGGTGATCCTCGTGGATGTGGAACATGTCATTTTTTTAAGTTGATAATATAATATTATTAATACAGATATGTACACTTTTTACAAGCTAATAATATGATAATACCTTGCTGTCTCCATTAGAGACCTATGAGACGTGGTCATAGCGATGCACTTGAATAAACTTTAAAGTCTTGACCACTAATTTAAATTTATTGATGCCTTACGCGTTTCGACGTTGCGTCATTATCGAAGGCTGCAGCAAGACGATGGAATTAACATTCATCACACATTTCGATAAAACATAAATGAGAACACAATAACCACACTCACCATATCTTTTAAAACTTATTAAAAAGTGAAACTAAACATTCCTTTTAAAAAATGACTGTCAAAGACATATGTCAAAAATAAAATAAATTTAAAATTCCCCCAGAACATCCCTGTAGGATGGCCAAGTGCAAACTAAATTCAGCGTTGCGGTCAGTTATTACGTGGAGAATCCGCCAGATGGCGATGTTGTCATTCTACTTCTCTCTCACTCACATATGCGCACTCACGCCCTCTGGGATATTTTCTTTCTTTTTTTTTTTTTTAGCTACCTTAAACCTGCACAATATTTTGTTACTGTTATGTTATACAATTATAAACATACAACTAAAATTTACAATCACTGTGTACAAAACTTTCTTTTACATTATACAATTATATGAGTGCTGCACCAAATTTTCCATACCATATTTTGACATCGTTAGGAAAGACAGTGTTTAGTGACACATTGCTGGCAGTCACCAAAATCATGTTATCTACGCAGTATTCTGGTGAGGAAAGTGTGTGGAGGGGAGGGGTGAAGGGGGACGGACATAGAAATGCTGGGAAGGAAGAACAGCCATCAAGCACCATCTGCTTACAAAAACCACACGGTGGCCTCCACAACGTACAACCCCTCGTACAAACCACAATGCTGGCAACAACAGCGATGCAATATGTCGAAGCAGTGTCACACCCATTTAAATTTGATTACTTGTTACACGAAGAAGTACTATGTACAGTATTACAGTTTAGGCAATGCTGATGTGAAACAATGTCTACAATATAAACTCTAGGGTAGTTAACTATCATCTTCCATAAGTGTATTGCACATGTTAGCCCTCTATTATAAAACATGAAATAAAAGAGTCTTAAGCTATACTGATTAAATGCTTAACAGTCAAGGCTCCTAAAATGAATGAATGTTATAAGTAAAAAGGAGGGGGGGGGAGGAGATGGTTGATGGAGCAACTACAGGTTATAAAATATAATTTTGTGCACTCTTACAGTTTGTAGTAATATTAACCTAACTATGCAGCTCCATGAAAGAAACCTTAGATTTACTATAGTAGACTGTTAATGGAAATGGACTTTAAGTAATACAGTATACTACGAGCTACGATGGGACTGTGTGGAATAACAATGGTCGTGGAAGGACATAATTTGTTAAGAGCAGGGAAGCTATTCGGCTAGGAAACCTCTTAGTGAACGCTGTATTGTAGTGGAATGCAAAGTGTCGCCATCTATTGGCTTCTGTTGTTTCTATGGAAGTGCCTAACGAAGTTGATGAATAGATTGAAGCATCATCTATCAGCTACATTCGTTACCATAGAATGGTCTACAAATGTTCGGCGAAAAGACTAAAGAACCAGTTTTTCGAAAAATCAATTTGTTCATTTATTATGTGAGAGGGAGATTTTGATTTTTCTACAAAAATCTCTATTTCCTCAAGGGTGTTAAGCATTAGGCCTTTTGGTGCGTAGTGTAGTATTTTCAGGCTTTGTTCTATTTCTCCTAATCCGTGGTTATTTCGTGTGAGGTGTCGTTTGATACATCCGTCGTTGCTGTCTCGCGTGTGTTCCTTGAATCGCTGCCTGAATGACCTGCCCGTTTGTCCTACGTAAAGCTTCTCGCAATCTCTACATGTTATTTTGTATACACCCGTGCCAGCAAACTTGTCTCGTTTGGGTCCCACTGTGTGCCGTAACCTATCACCTAGTTTGCTAGTGGTTTTCATCCCTAAACCTACCTTGTATTTTTTGAACTTATTTACGACGGAATCAGTTAATGTCCCTTTGTATGTAATACTCATTTTTAGTTTCTGTTGTTCTATCGGCGTTTTAATGGCGGTGTTCTCACAGAGCTTATTGTACAGATACCTTACTTCTTTACTGTTATACCCGTTAGAGGTTGCAATGTATTCCAACGTATTCAGCTCTTTTGCTTTATCGTTATCATTTAATGGTAACTTCACTAGTCTATTCAACATTGAACGGAAAAAAGCCCATTTGTGTACTTTTGGATGGCATGAGTCAGCTGGTATAATTGTGTCTGTATAAGTTGGTTTTCTGAAAATTCCAAATGAGAGTTTTCCGTTGTCTCTGCTTACCGACAGATCTAGAAATTTTAGTGTTTTATTGTCTTCATGTTCCACAGTGAATTTTATGTTTGGGTGCATGGCGTTCAATTTCTCAGCTAGATCATTGATTGCTCCCTCGTTACCTTTTATCACAATAAAGGTGTCATCTACGTATCTCTGGTAAATAAGTACATAATTCCAAATGTCAGGATATTTCTCTATAAAGTCTGTTTCTAGCTTATTAATAAAAATTTCAGCTAGGGTGCCTGATAGACTGTTACCCATTGCAAGGCCTTCTGGTTGGTGGTACACTTTTCCATTAAATGAGAAATAGTTGAAGGATAAAGCAAATTCTAGCATTTCTATTAATTCTACAATTTCGCCCTGGGAGATTTTGTTATGTTTCAACAAATTTTGTTTTATGATGTCAAGAGTTTCAGAAACGGGTATACTGGTGTACAGATTAACTACGTCAAATGAGGCTAAACGTACATCCTCTGATAATTTGAGGTTTTTCGTATCCTCCACAAAGTGATAGGTGCTTTTTAGAGAAAATGTTTTTTCAAACGTGTAAGCTTCCTTCAGTTTTTTGTTTAAATCTCTGTTTAACTTATATGTAGGTGCTGCATGACTGTTTACTAAGGGACGGATGTAAATTCTTGTGTAGCTTGACTTGTGATTTAAGTGTTGGTAGACTCGGATTCATAATGATTATCCTCCTCCTCTCCTTTTCAGTAGGATACAAAAAGCAACTGGACCGTATTTTGGTTTTTAAGGTAGCATTAAACTTTTGTACTGGGTTTTTCTTGACTTCAATAATGTTATGAATTTCGAAAAAGGCTAGTGTTTTACTTATATAATCATAGTCGTTAATTAAGACGACAGAATTGCCCTTGTCAGCTTTAGTAACTACGACCTTATTGTCAAATAGTTTCTTATATAGACGCTCTATTGTTTTCTGTGTTGATGGAAGTTTTCCCACATCATGCTTACATTTAATTATTGCTCTATTTAAGGTTACAGCTATGTCAGCCTGTTGAGCTCTATTTAATTTTGTAGTGTCACATACAGTTTTTACTTCCGCAATGATCTCTTTAATTACTTTATCATTTAGTTTAGGTGGAACGTTGTATTTCAGACCTTTCTGTAGCAAATCTAACTCTTCGTCATTTAAGTCCATATTTCTTAAATTAGACACTCTCTCAGCAAAGACATGGTTAGTAACAACCCTATTTTCGCGTTTATCCTGTCTTGTCTTCGGGAGATCATTTGATATTCGTGTCTAACTAAATCATGATAACTAAATCATGATAACTATGATAATACTAATAGTATGAATACAGATTCATGCATCATTTTGTTCTATTTAAGAATTCGTGAGTGGAGTAGAAGGATTTGGCCACTAAAAACTCTTTTAGGCTTCTCTCAGACTGGTCTTTATTTTTATCTAATTTTTTTATAGTTGTTGGTAACTTCTTGAAAATGTGTGTTCCTGAGTAGTGGACCCATTTCTGAATTAAAGTAAGTGCTTTTAAGTCCTTGTGTAGATCATTTTTGTTTCTAGTATTGTAGGTATGAACTGAGCTGTTTGTTGGGAAAAATATTATATCATATGACATTATAGAATGAAAGTAAGCGAAGTATGCAAGCTTTTTTATTTTTATGTCTCCTATATCTGATACCACTCATATTGCAAATACAGATTTGTTAAGTCGTTTCTGCAGTTCTATGGTGTGCTCCTCCCAACTGAATTTATTATCAAGCTGTAATCGCAGGAATTTTATACTGTCAACCTCTTCTATCTGGTCTTTTTTGTAATTTATTCATATACTGTATAGGAATCTCTTACATGTTCTGATCTGCATGTAGTGAGTCTTTTCAAAGCTTAATATCAATGAGTTTGCTTTAAACCATTGATTAATGTTACTGCAAATATCATTAGCAGACCTTTGTAAAACTAAGCTTGACGTGCTATTTATTGCAATACTTGTATCATCTGCAAACAAAACTGTAACTTATGAGAGGTCATGATGTACACAAGAAAAAGCAGTGGCTCTAAGATGGATCGTTCTGGAACACAACATGTAATTTCTTCCCAATCTGATGAGGACTGTTTTCTTAATTCACAAGTCTCTTGCACTGACACCCTTTGTTTCCTTTTAGCAGGGTATAACTTGAACCATTTTGCAGCAATTCCCGTGACACCATAGAATTCTAATTTACTTAAAAGGATGTTATGGTTCATACATTCAAATGGCTTTGATAAATCACAGTAATTGCTGATTGTAATTTATTATCTAATGAATTAAGTACCTTCTCACTGTAGATGTAAATAGCCTTTTCGATATTGGAATCTTTCAGCAATCCAAACTGTGTTCTAGACAAGATGTCATTTGAGGTTAGGTGGTTGAGAAGGTGCTTGTACATTACCTTTTATAGAATTTTTGAGAATGCCAATTAAAGTGAAATTGGTCTGTAGTTTGATGGTATCTCTTTATTTCCTTTCTTGAATGAATGTTTGTTATCCACATATTTTAACCAATCAATAAATGTTCCAGTTATAATAGACTGGTTACACAAATAACTTAAAATTGTGCTAAATTCACAAGAGCATGCTTTAATTAACTTTGTTGATATTTTATCGTAACCACTAGAATGCTTTGTTTTTAAAGATTTTATTACGTAAGTTATTTCTTGTGGTGAAGTGAGTGACATATTCATGTTCCTGAAGTTACTTGTAAATGCTAGTTTCAAGTATTCAAGGGCATTATTTACTGACCCTGACAGTCCCACACAATCACTAACAAATATAAAGTACTTGTTAAATAGATTTGCCACACTATACCCATCAGTTACTAATGTATCATCTGCTTTCAATGCTATCTGCTCTTGTTCCTTTCTGTTTCTACCATTCTCCTCGTTCACTATATCCCATATCGCTTTCATTTTGTTGTCTGATTTTGCTATCTTTTTCTCATAGTGCATTTGTTTAGAGATCTGAATTACTTTTTTAATATTTTACAGTGTTCCTTATATTTAGCTAAGTCATAATCATTGGAACTACTCTTAGCTGTTAGATACAGTTACCTTCTTGCCTTGCATGAAATCTTTATTACTTGTGTAATCTATGGTTTTAATTATAGGCTTCTGTTTAATTTGGGTTACTTTTAGAGGAAAACAGTTTTCAAACAAAATACTGACATTATTAATGAATATGTTATATTTTTCATTCATGCCATGAGCACTATATACATCTTTCCAGATCATATTTTTGAGCAGTTTTCTAAAATTATCCATTATTGGTGGATTGACTACTATCTTGTATTAGATTTAGCAGTCTTCATAATCTGCTTAGAATCTGCGCCTAAAATAAGTTGCTGCATATCATGATCTGAAAGGCCATTAATTATTGGATTTATGATGTGATTTTGTTTCTTTGATTTGTCTATAAAATATTACAGTGGCTGTTCTAGATGATTTACTTATCCTAGTTGGCGAGTTTACAGTATGAGTTAGATTGAAGGACAATGTTACTGACTGCAATAAATATTTGCTGGATGAATCAATACAAAAATCTGTATTTAAGTTACCAGCAACCAAAATTTCTTTGTTTATTCCTGTTAAATAATCCAACAGAGCTTCTAGATGATTTAGGAATATATTATAATTTCCTGCAGGTGCTGAGTAAATAGTTACTATTATACAGGATCTGTTACAGAACTCTATTTCTGTTGGCAAGCTTCGAAATGCTGCTCCAGACAGAATTTATTTATATCAGTATTCTTGAATTTATAGCAGTTTTTAATAAATGTGGCAACTCCTCCTCCCTCCATATCTACTCTACTGAAGTATGAAGCTAAATGAAATCATTGAATATTTAACATATCTATACCAGTGGTCACATGATGTTCAGAGAGGCAAATTATGTCAATAGGATTAGAGGACTCTATATCATCAAATGTTCAAATGTCTGTAAATCTATCGGACCAAACTGTGTGGTCATCAATCCATAGCTTACAAACTACTTAAACCTAGCTAAACTAACCTAAGGACAAACACACACACACATACCCATGCCCCAGGGAGGACTCGAACCTCCACGGCGAGCAACCGCGCACTCCGCAGCGAGACGCTTTAGACCGCTCGGCTACTCCACCGCGGCTCTATATCATCAAAACAAATGAGTAGTTCATCAAGTTTATTTTTAAGTCCTGGGATGTTCTGATGTAATAAAGATAACTGATATTGCATACTAATGGTTGAACAAAGATTTGCTGGCAGATTCTGACTACTTTCTGTTAAACATTGTTTGGTTTATCTGTTTTTTTTTTTTTTTTTTTCAAAGTGAGGGTCTTTACCAAGATCTCTCAAAACTGGTTTTCTTTATCACCTCTTGATCTTAAAAAAGGCATCCCTCTTAGACCTTTAACCACTGAAATTTTACCATTTGTGACAGTGACCCCTCCCCCTGTAAGTTACTTGCAATGAACCAAGACAGTTTTCCCTTCCCTTTCCTGTTGAGGTGAAGGCCATGCCTAGTGTAGTCCCACCTACAGATGGTATCCACAGAAATCAAAATAATATGGGACCCCATATCTAACATGAGCAGCCGTTCCTGCTCCACGTTCAGTCTCCTGACAGAAGAGTTCAAATGAGGCCGATCATGGCATCTCAAAACAGACAGAAATCCCACACTAGTATGATTCGTTGCTGATGCTATCTTCACCAGGTCACTCTCTATGGAATATTCGGAGTCTTTGTCGGTGCTATTTCCCGGACCACCCACTACAACGACAGTATCCTCCTTTATGAAATCTTTGCATAAAGAACCTATATCCTCTGTTACCTGACACAGACCCGCATTTGGTTTGAAAAAAAAAAAGTTCTTTGTGGCAGCTGTCTGTGTTAGGCCTGTCTGGTATGCCATTTATCAGGGTCTTTTTTCCTGGCCAGAAACATTGATTTGGTGGAACCACTTTCTCTATACTGCCAGCCAGTCTCAATTCCACTCACGCACGTGTGCACTGCAGGGGTTTGCTTGTCTTCTTCCCAACTGCAGGGGTCCAAGGTTTATCTGCGATTCCGCCGCTTTTTAGAAACCTCTGGTATCTGCAAATAAGGGCTTTCTCTGCATACGCGGCATTGTGTCCCTTTAGCTGTAACAGCCTCTGTTCCCTGCGTCCGTTGTCACCATTTATCTGCACGCTCCTAAAGTCAGGCTGGTTTCACCGAGTACATCTCTACAAGAAAGCCAAGGCAATTCGCCAGTTGCCCCCTGGAGAGAGCGCGGCTGCCGCTGGCGAAGGTGAAAGTTAGGGCGCTTCCTGCTGGCTCCCTCTCCACCCCCCAGGTTGGCGGGACGCTGGTGTGGCGTGTGCGAATGCTTCCATCGGCAAAGTCACTGAATAAAAGCGCACCTGGCCGAAATATTACAAACATTACCGCTAACATTGAAAAGTGTGAATTTGGTAGATAAGAGATTAAATTCCTAGGCATCAAAAAAGATCCTGGAAAGTCACATGCGATCAGATCTTTCCTAGATCTAGAAATAAGAAGCAGATGAAAGCGTTTTTTGGTTTAGTGGGGTGGTTCAGGAAATTCGCAAATAATCAGGTATTGAATTCAAAGTCCTTACTGGAACTTAACACAGAAGAATGTTACGTGGATTTGGGCCAAATAATGGGAAGGCGAGTTTCAGAATATCAAGGAGAAACTGTGTAACAACATTATACTTTCACATCCCGATTTAAATTTACCATTATTGCATATTTACTGACAGCTATGGTCTTGGAGCACACCTTTGTCCGTTTGTTAAGAATGGTGAAAAAGTATAGAAACGCACCATCTGTTTTGGTAGTTGCATTATGAATAAGTGGGAGAGGAGATATTCTGTAATTGAGAAAGAGGCACTAGCTATTGTTTGGGCTTTCAAAAAGTTCAGGTGTTATATGTTGGGGATAAAGGTAATTGTTTGTAACTCTATCGGACCAAACTGCGTGGTCTTCAGTCCGTAGATTACAAACTACTTAAATTAAGGTAAACTAACCCAAGGACTAACACACACACACACCCATGCCCCAGGGAGGACTCGAACCTCCGACGGTGAGTAACCGCGCGCTCCGTAGCGAGGCGCCTTAGATAAAGGTAAAAGTATTCACAGATCACAAAGCATTGTCCTTCGTAATGGACTGTAGGCTAACACATAATAGGCTAAATAATGTTGTGGCGTCGCTATTTGACACAATGCCGCCGGCCCGCGCAAGTCGCCGCGCGAGTAGAAAACGAGCAATAATTCGCTCTAGCCGCGATGGAGTAGCCGAGCGGTCTAAAGCGCCTCGCTGCGGAGGGCGCGGTTGCTCGCCGTGAAGGTTCGAGTCCTCCCTGGGGCATGGGTGTGTGTGTTTGTCCTTAGGTTAGTTTACCTAGGTTTAAGTAGTTTGTAAGCTACGGACTGATGACCACGCAGTTTGCTCCGATAGATTTACAGACATTTGAATTTGAAATTTGAATTCGCTCTATGGTACTTCGACCGCCGAGGGCGTCCGCAGTCTCGTCACCTCTGCCTGCTTCCCGCGCTGGCGAATGAGAAGAGGGGGGCTTGTCTAGACATGCCGGCACACCACAGCACGACAATCAGTACAGGATTATGGCAGAGTGCGAAGAAGAGTTAAGAGTGCTACAGTTCCAGGAGATCCGTCTACAGCATGCCTATCATCTACCTTAGAACAAGCCGAAACGCTGTTATTGACTGATGTAGAAGATATCATTGCAGAACTGTTTTGTAGCAAGGAAGAAATAGTACATCACAAGCACACCAAAGTTTAGTATTCTTTTCATCTGAATTAGAAGTATATGTGAACTAAAAAAGTCTCTTAGTAGCAGACGTTGTCCACATCCTTCCTAGTCACCGGCCACCTCCTTTTACTGCCGCATCCCAGAGTTATAAAAAATACAACATTAGTTAGATATATCTGAAAATTTAAAATGCAAAAAATAAGGGCTTATATGCAGTATGTAATGTTTTTAATCCACCTTTGTGTTGGATTGTAACGTCATTCTCGATTTACTGAATGGAAAGGATCATCAGATATTAGCTGTTGTAAGAGGCGCACTTGTTGCAGCGAGCGAAAGGCGTCCAGAGGTGCCCGGCTGTCGCTTATCGCGCAGTGCTGGCGGAACGCAACCCGAGTATGCGCTTCACCGGACGCCGCAAGGCAGCTTGCCGCTGGCAGTCTGCTTAACCCAGATGTTCCTGAATTTTTTTTTTGTTACTTCTAGTTTAAAATATAGTTTATTACATCTGTAACAGGTCGTTGAAATGTTGCAACATTGATTTTAAGCGAATTTCACCCTTCGTCTAGTCATAATAGGGAGTCATTATTGAAAGAAGTAAAAATTAAAACACTAATATTACATGTTAGATATGACTTTGTAATTGTAAAGCCAACCATATGTGTCTGAATAATAAATATAAAATTTATGTGTAAGTACTTACATACCCAAAATCTTGAGTTAACTCGTACGTTGCTTCTATCTTCAAAGGTGACTAACATAGAGTAACAAGCTAAAACAGTAATTGTCAGTGACCGATATTGAAATAACATTCTGCTGATGGAGAATGTGTTTTGTGCAAAAACGAAACAATTTACTTTAAATATTTAACAGAACGAAACAGAAGTATAATGATGGGCATTGAAGCCCACTGAGATTCGCCCTTCTGTTGTTTCTTGGCGGGAAATTTGAATTACTCCCCACCCCTCCTCCCTCGGCTAATTACCGGACCGCAGATCAAGAGATGCCGCCAAAGTCGAACAATAGCGCACTTAAGGATGATTGATAGTTTACATTTAGGTCCTTTTGATTCGCTACTTGCCCGACTGCTTATCAAATGACGCCACCATAACGCACTTAAGGATTAACAGGTTGCAACACCTCCCTCGGCCACACACGTCGCCACCCTCCACCCCTCGGCGCCGCCGCCAGACAGGTGACACCTCCGACAGGTCCAGACCTGTAGACCCCTCGACATGTCTGTAATCGCACCCGCGACCCCTACTCGCTCGGCCTATTGCCGGACCGCCGCCTCCGCCGCCGCCGACAGATGCTACCCCCTCCTCCTCCCACGCTCGCGACCGCTTCTCACAGGACGCCGCCACCCGCCCTACCCGCGAGAACAAACAATACCGAGACGATTGTCTTGTCCGCATCGACACCGCCCCCGCCGGCAGACCCGTGCGTACTGCACTCTTTTTACGGCGACCGCACCCCGCCAAGTCAGCAGCCAATTAAATTGCATATTTATTATATAGCGCGCCATAACGATCCGTACGCCAGATCTCGATCTATGAAACAACAATTTCCGCCGTGTATTATTATTAATATGAATTTCGGTGTAATGCTGAAAAACAATTTAGAACAGAAATGCTTAGTTGGTCTCGTATACTACAGCATGTAGTAGTAAAATATTAAAACTTGTATGCAAAATTTGCAAGTAAGAATTTACACTTCCATCTCTCTCCACGCTCTTCGCATAGACTACAGCCGACAGACGTGTTTAATAATAATAATAGCGCAGGTTACGGTAACGAACGCCACAAACTTACGTATCCATCTTAACATATACTCTTTCGATATACAAAAACAATTCTAACGAAAAGAAAAGAAATGGTCCGTTTCGGAACTCGACCGCAACCTTAGATCTATAAATGTATCTCTTCGTTTAGACGATGCAAGCAGCAGCCATCGAACGGAATGTAACTTGTATGCCAACCACTCTTTCGACAACATAACAGCAGCAGCAGCAGCAGAGGACGGCATATTGTTTATACAAAAGTTCCCAATAACGAAAATCGGCAATGACATCTAGCACAACGTCTCTAAACATACATCTGCAAGCACAGTTAACAATCGTCCAGTAGGCAAGAGCGCTCTCTCGGCAGGCTCCATAAAAGAAACATATGCTAAGTGTTGAAAGAAAAACACCTAAGTTACATATCCAAATGATCAAAACCTCCTACGCAGACGCACCACTCTGACAAGGATAGCTCGCAATGCATTTATTTAATGGAGCTGAGCCATGCCGAAAGTTCCGAAATTTAACACTCTCTCTCTCTTTAGCGATCTTGTCCTGTTACGTTTCCTTCTTCTTAGATCGGGGTATAGGTGCGCCTTCCGAAAATTCGGGTACTTTAATTTTACGTCTTATTTCCTTGCTACAGCAGTACACATCCCATCTAAGGAATCTCTATGTCCTGTTACGATGCAAACTACATTTATCTGACACCGATATTCCAGTGCCCCAGAAGACATTTATACCCTATTGTGCAACGGAGAGACGAAATAAAAGAAAAATTCGTGAAATAATTTACCGATTCCGACCGTCTACACTAAAACTTTTCGAAATTATTGGCCTAACAATACCCCTATTCGAAAATACAGCAACCACAGAACCGAAGTTACCTGCCCAATGCAACACAGATTTCCAGCTCGACCCGCCCTTTACCCACAAAATTCCTACTCCAAGTTCCTTTCTGGTGCATTCCACAAATCCGAACTAAGATTTATTATTTTAATCACAAGTATATGTCTACTGCAATCGAAGATGATAACCTACACACCGCAACACATGATCCTATATAGCACTCTCTGTAAGCGCCAAACGTTTCCTACACAGTAGCAGATTACACCTTGCAGTCAACACGAACCTACAACAACAAACGAATCTAGCCATTCCAACTCGTTTTTTGTCCCAACTAGCATGCTGCAAGCTATGTATACGTTCGTAACAACCCAGACAGAGCTATCCTTACATCCGTCACTAGCCCAGCAACAACTCTAAACAAGTTACCACAGATGGTGTTATAACCGCGATCAGAACAGACAAGATCTCCCAGACGCACAGCGTTTTAATAATGTTTCGATCTCTCTCTCTCTCTCTCCCCACCCAATAACTACGTTGATTACTTACACGTCCCTAACATCCAACCACAACTTTGTTTACTTTTTTTTTTTTTTTTTTTTTTTTTTTTTTTTTTTTTTTTTTTTTTTGTTACAGCACAACTGAGTAAATGCAACGTAATGTTCGCAAACACTTATATCGCAACCAACTCCCGCACACATCGATCATAACCTGCTCTCTAAGGAATGGATGGGAGTCTCACACACAGTACAAACACGTTTGTCGTGTGTTCCGCTAATTTCGGCCAATACAACGATTCGAGACCAATCCCCCGCCTGTTTACTGTTAAAGCAAATATTTTCCCCCATACTATCTGTTTAAACCGGGCATGCACATATGCAATAGCCTCCTTTTAAAAGCCTATGTCTTCGCCATATAACCCAGTTTACCCTTCTCCTTAGGACTTGTGGAATAACGTAGACGATATCTACGTCTGTGGAGAATAAAGTCCTGGAAAGCTAAAAAAAATATAGTTCCTTGCTCGACTCTACAAGTAATTTACAGTTGGAACTAAAAAAACCTTAATGTCCGAGAGAGCGGTCAATTTTCGGGTACTCTTAATATCCAAGTAATCAAATCTAAAAGCGTTTGCACAGTACAACGGCGCACTTTGGAAATACCGTACCTTCTCTTTTAGAACACTTAAACAATCTTCTTGCACAATCCTCCATCCTCGTAATGCCATCTTCTCGACCCAGCGAAAAAAATAAAAGTCCTAACAATCAACTGCCTGGACGCTTTATAAAATCGATAACTTTGCTTACACCAGGGCTCGTGATTTTTCGATAAAGTTATTTTGATTCTACAATTCGACGCCAAACAAGTTAAGCAGTCGTTTCCAAATGTCTTATCCTCGCCCGCAACCACGTTGCTGTTGCTCCTTCCATCCGAAAGTCATGCTCGGATACGAACGCCACTCGGTTAAAGTGTTGTCCAAAAATCCAGGAGATAGAAGCCATCTACACGAAGCTGCTGCTGTAGTGTAGATGGGAGCGCCTCCATTAAAAAACATCGATTAGCTGCAGTTTCTAAGATATATACCCACAGGACGTAAATGTATCACACAGGCTTAAGCCACCCCATTAAAGAAATTACATCGTTACATGCAGTTAATGTCTTATGTGCGCGAAAAGAAAACTGGAAATGGCGGATATCGAGACCAAGAGAAGGAAGCTAGAATATATGGCTAAATCAACTGCCATAAAGGACGAGTACAAACTAATGCTGGAGAAAGACGAAGCTATGGCATATGTGTAAGCCCGGCTTAAACAGAGGGTGTGGAGAAATCTGGTTACGACTAGGACTTATAAAATATTTGATTTTTACAGTAAACAGTCAGGGAGATAGGTCACGCGTCGGTGTACTGACCGAAAATAGCGGAACACACGAAAAACGTATTGCATTATCGTTTGGAGAAGGGACTACATTGCATTCAAATGTGGAGGAATGGGGACAGTCATTTGCAGACTTAAAAACGGATGGAATAACAAGCGATCGTTTGCAATAGTCGTAAACCTAGTGCTCCATACAGAAATTACCACAGGAGTTGGTAACGTACAGACATAGGGACGCATATTGCTATACAGGAAATAATGGGAAAAGTTAAAATACCCGATTGTTCTCGTCT
Source organism: Locusta migratoria (assembly GCA_026315105.1). Classification (NCBI taxonomy): domain Eukaryota; kingdom Metazoa; phylum Arthropoda; class Insecta; order Orthoptera; family Acrididae; genus Locusta; species Locusta migratoria. Next base: position 503,300,002 of record CM048755.1, on the reverse strand, counting down.
AGAATCATTGCCCGAAGGTGCAGAGCTATAAAGGAGTTGGAATGCAGGAGGAAACGAAAATACGTAATGGAGTTCGAGAACATACCTTCCCTCTACCTTTCGAACTTCTGGCTGGAACGGTAATAGGAGACGCAGATGTGGATCTAAAACTACGAGTTAAAAAATTACAGCGGAGAAAATTAAAGTTACACATAAGAATAATAAAGAACGATTTGTATTATGTGTCTAGCTTCTCGAGTAGAAAGTTTCGGTCTTACAGGGTTTAGCAGAAGATACCAGAAGACAGGTTGCTTGTTACCAGAGAGCAGTAACTTCCTCGGTAAAGTATCTGTTAGGGAGGTGTAATTCTGTATTGTTCTATTCTACAGCTAAGCAAAGCGTTCGTTTAAATCGATGTTGCTCGGTACATTGCTGCATGGAGTGGGGTTTGACTTATTGCACATTGGTTCACATTGTATAAATTTCGTTCTTCTTCTTATCGAATTTCTAAAAAAAACTATGTTTCGTTTCTGTAAGAGCTACATCGCAAATTTACGCTCATCCTACTGTCTGTATATGTATATGCTTATAAAAGTTATAACGACAGCTCGTACGGTAAAAACATCGCTTATGTCAGCTGCGAGGAAATGTTGCGGTATTTGTCGGTAAAACATATGTGCGTGGTTGTCTCTTTATGGGATGATTGTGTATTAAGAGCTATGGTATAGCTGCAGCATTTCGATCGTTTTTTATTCTTATATCTGTTGTTACAATCAATGTAAATCTATCTTCGCGAAAATAGCTCTCTTGTATTCGGAATCTGGTGCGGCCGGGAAAAATTAAACCGAAAACTTCTCCAGGTCAGGTGCGAGCGTGGACAGGTATGTTGGCCGGCCGCGGTGGCCGAGGTGACTGAGGCGCTCCAGTCACGGTCAGCATGGCCACTACGGTCGGGGGTTCGAATCCCACCTCGGGCATGGATATTTGTGCCATCCTAGTTCGTAAGTAGTTCATAAGTAGTTTGTAAGTTTAGGGACTGATGACCCCGTAGTTAAGTCCCATAAGCTTAACAAACATTTGAACATTTTGACAGGTATGTTTACATGTATAGGACGTACACACGCTCCAAACCGGAGTCTACGATGAGTCAACAGGTCCGCACTCGCCTACAGCCAAAAATAACATGGAATGTGAGTATGCATGCTAGCTTGCGCGAAGTACCTATTTCGAACTGTTTAGTCACGCGAAACGATGCAACGCAGATGTGATCCACAATTGTGGAAATACATATAGATACTTAGTAGCATGGATGTGGGGCATTTATATCTTCTTTTAGCTGTGTTTACGAATTGACGTCTCTCGGAAGCGTATCGGAGATGATTGCAGTGGTAAATTAATGTTCTTTGGTCGATAAGCATCGAGTTAGAGGATTAGTTACCTACGTTGGAGGTGCATTTAATCGTATGTTTAGTCTCTAAAGGATTGCTCTTGGAGATCGTTAAATAAATCTAGTGTTGCAATAGTTCGAAATGGTGTAGACTATTTTGCGTTGCTGCTTGTAAGGATTATAAGAACTTGGCTTTGATCTAGATCTTTTGTTGTTAGCTGTTCTGTGCGTGTAGGTCGATCATTTTTTACACTGTGTTACATATGTTTATCGAGAGTAATAATTTGTTAGAAGGAGTGGAATACGATGGTGGTTTGTGCGCGAATGCTCGGGTTTTTGGCTGATAGAAAGCGTTCCAGAAATATTGTCTGCCGGGCTATGCATTGGAAACAAAGTTGTGGTTGGATGTTAGGGACGGGTCAAGCAATCAACGTAGTTATTGGGTGGAGAGAGAGATCGAAATATTATTAAAACGCTGTGTGTCTTGGAGGTCTTGTCTGTTACTGATCGCGGTTATAACACCATCTGTGGTAACTTGTTTAGAGTTGTTGCTGGACTAGTGACGGATGTAAGGATAGCTCTGTCTGGGTTGTTACGAACGTATATATAGCTTTCAGCATGCTAGTTGGGACAAAAAACGAGTTGGAATGGCTAGATTCGTTTGTTGTTGTAGGTTCGTGTTGACTGCAAGGTGTAGTTCTGCTACTGTGTTGGCAATGTTTGGCGCTTACAGAGATTGCTTTAGGCTAGATGGGACGGAATGTAAGTAAAAAGTGTTGATATGCCCTAAATATATACGTCACGGTAAAGCTCTAAAGAAAACTGACTTTGGTGGTGCATTGATCTTTCATCGAAGCATCGTCTGTTTAATCGTATGCTAGTGTTGGCTACTTTACGGCTGGTGTGCATTACGTTACGTAGCGGATATGCCCGCTGCGGTAAATCATAATTCATTCGTTGAAAATCAACGTGTTTTATAAAACTCCTATAGTTTCGTAACTTAAAGTGCGCTAGTGGTAGCCAATGGAGTGCCCTTGTGTGTGTGTGTGTGTGTGTGTGTGTGTGTGTGTGTGTGTGTGTGTAGTAAGTTCGATACTGCAAACGTTGGAGATAAGACAAAGTTACTATATCTGGAATACGTGGGGGAAATATGCACGTCCTGTTGGTATATATCTTAGAAACTGCAGCTAATCGATGTTTTTTAATGGAGGCGCTCCCATCTGCACTACAGCAGCAGCTTCGTGTAGATGGCTTCTATCTCCTGGATTTTTGGACTACACTTTAACCGAGTGGCGTTCGTATCCGAGCATGACTTTCGGATGGAAGGAGCAACAGCAACGTGGTTGCGGGCGAGGATAAGACATTTGGAAACGACTGCTTAACTTGTTTGGCGTCGAATTGTAGAACCAAAATAACTTTATCGAAAAATCACGATCCCTGGTGTAAGCAAAGTTATCGATTTTATAAAGCGTCCTGGTAGTTGATTGTTAGGACTTTTATTTTTTTCGCTGGGTCGAGAAGATGGCATTACGAGGATGGAGGATTGTGCAAGAAGATTGTTTAAGTGTTCTAAAAGAGAAAATACGGCATTTCCAAAGTGCGCCGTTGTACTGTGCAAACGCTTTTAGATTTGATTACTTGGGTATTAAGAGTACCCGAAAATTGACTGCTCTCTCCGACATTACGTTTTTTTAGTTTCGACTGTAAATTACTTGTACAGTCGAGCAAGGAACTACATTTTTTTTAGCATTCCAGGACTTTATTCTCCACAGACGTAGATATCGTCTACGTTATTCCACAAGTCCTAAGGAGAAGGGTAAACTGGGTTATATGGCGACGACATAGGCTTAAAAAAATGTTCAAATGTTTGTAAAGTCTATGGGACTTAACTACGGGGTCATCAGTCCCTAAACTTACAAACTACTTATCAACTACTTACGAACTAGGACGGCACAAATATCAATGCCCGAGGGGGGATTCGAACCCCCGACCGTAGTGGCCGTGTAGACCGTGACTGGAGCGCCTTAGTCTCCTCGGCCACCGCGGCCGGCCTAGGCTTTTAAAAGGAGGCTATTGCATATGTGCATGCCCGGTTTAAACAGATAGTATGGGGGAAAATATCTACTTTTACAGTAAACAGGCGGGGAATTGGTCTCGAATCGTTGTACTGGTCGAAATTAGCGGAACACACGACAAACGTGTTTGTACTGTGTGTGACTCCCATCCATTCCTTAGAGAGCAGGTTATGATCGATGTGTGCGGGAGTTGATTGCGATATAAGTGTTTGCGAACATTACGTTGCATTTACTCAGTTGTATGGTATCAAAAAAAATAATTTAAACACTCCATGTCCTATATAGGATCATGTGTTGCGGTGTGTAGGTTAGCATCTTCGATTGCGGTAGACATATAATTGTAATTAAAATAATAAATCTTAGTTCGGATTAGTGGAATGCACCAGAAAGGAACTTGGAGTAGGAATTTTGTGGGTAAAGGGCGGGTCGAGCTGGAAATCTGTGTTGCATTGGGCAGGTAACTTCGGTTCTGTGGTTGCTCTATTGTCGAATAACGGTGTTGTTAGGCCAGTAATTTCGAAAAGTTTTAGTGTAGACGGTCGGAATCGGTAAATTATTTCACGTATTTTTCTTTTATTTCGACTCTCCGTTGCACAATAGGGTTTAAATGTCTTCTGGGGCGCTGGAATATCGGTGTCAGATAAATGTAGTTTGCATCGTAACAGGACATAGAGATTCCTTAGATGGGATGTGTACTGCTGTAGCAAGGAAATAAGACGTAAAATTAAAGTACCCGAATTTTCGGAAGGCGCACCTATACCCCGATCTAAGAAGAAGGAAACGTAACAGGACAAGATCGCTAAAGAGAGAGAGAGTGTTAAATTTCGGAACTTTCGGCATGGCTCAGCTCCATTAAATAAATGCATTGCGAGCTATCCTTGTCAGAGTGGTGCGTCTGCGTAGGAGGTTTTGATCATTTGGCTATGTGACTTAGGTGTTTTTGTTTAAACACTTAGCATATGTTTCTTTTATGGAGCCTGCCGAGAGAGCGCTCTTGCCTACTGGACGATTGTTAACTGTGCTTGCAGATGTATGTTTAGAGACGTTGTGCTAGATGTCATTGCCGATTTTCGTTATTGGGAACTTTTGTATAAACAATACGCCGTCCTCTGCTGCTGCTGCTGCTGTTATGTTGTCGAAAGAGTGGTTGGCATACAAGTTACATTCCGTTCGATGGCTGCTGCTTGCATCGTCTAAACGAAGAGATACATTTATAGATCTAAGGTTGCGGTCGAGTTCCGAAACGGACCATTTCTTTTCTTTTCGTTAGAATTGTTTTTGTATATCGAAAGAGTATATGTTAAGATGGATACGTAAGTTTGTGGCGTTCGTTACCGTAACCTGCGCTATTATTATTATTAAACACGTCTGTCGGCTGTAGTCTATGCGAAGAGCGTGGAGAGAGATGGGAGTGTAAATTCTTACTTGCAAATTTTGCATACGAGTTTTAATATTATACTACTACATGCTGTAGTATACGAGACCAACTAAGCATTTCTGTTCTACATTGTTTTTTAGCATTACACCGAAATTCTTGTTAATAATAATAAACGGCGGAAATTGTTGTTACATAGATCGAGATCTGGCGTACGGATCGTTATGGCGCGCTATATAATAAATATGCAATTTAATTGGCTGCTGACCTGGCGGGGCGCGGCCGCCGTAAAAAGAGTGCAGTACGCAGGGGTCGGCCGGCGGGGGCGGTGTCGATGCGGACAAGACAATCGTCGCGGTATTGTTTGTTCTCGCGGGTAGGGCGGGTGGCGGCGTCCTGTGAGAAGCGGGCGCGAGCGTGGGAGGAAGAGGGGGTAGCATCTGTCGGCGGCGGCGGCGGAGGCGGCGGTCCGGCAATCGGCCGAGCGAGTAGGGGTCGCGGGTGCTAGTACAGACATGTGGAGGGGTCTACAGGTCTGGACCTGTCGGAGGTGTCACCTGTCTGGCGGCGGCGCCGAGGGGTGGAGGGGGCGACGTGTGTGGCCGAGGGAGGTGTTGCAACCTGTTAATCCTTAAGTGCGTTATGGCGGCGTCCTTTGATAAGCAGTCGGGCAAGTAGCGAATCAAAAGGACCTAAATGTAAACTATCAATCATCCTTAAGTGCGCTATTGTTCGACTTTGGCGGCATCCTTTGATCTGTGGTCCGGTAATTTGCCGAGGGAAGAGGGGTGGGGGGTAATTCAAATTTCCCGCCAAAAAACAACAGAAGGGCGAATCTCAGTGGGCTTCAATGCCCATCTTTATACTACTCGAAACACCATCCTTCTGGAAGGACGTCAGGATCATCTGGGTTAAATACTCCGTCTTATAACGCGCTCTCAATAATGTGCCGATGCATTCGCGGGCGGAATAAGCCAATATAGCTGTTACGGAACGTCGAATTACTCGGAAGGGGACCTCAGACACAGTTATGAGGGGGTTACTTGGCGTGCGCCGGTATCTGTACTATGTTTCGTAAATAAAGCTGGTAAAGTCACTTCTCGATGTTCGCTCATTCTGCACTACCCGTACCCACACGCCTACGCATCCTGACTATTATCTAGGGGTCAGCAACAACACACACACACCCCTTAAAAAGTGGTGTCAGAAGTGGGATAAATTTAGGGAAACCTACAGTTCCGAAAAGTGCAGCGATGTGTGAGTTTCAGATAGCATTAGAATTTCAACAAGGCAAGACGGCAAGCAGCAGCAGCCATGGACATCATCCGACAACGCGGGGACATCCAACGCTGGAATTCCGGTTAGTCTATTCAGATTGGCTTTAATACGAAGGGAAGTGTGGAGAGTAAATTATTTCCGTATTGAGTGACTAAGATACGGCAGTCGAAATGTCAGAAACTAACGCAAGTAACACAGTCGATCTTAAAACTGTTATACGTGACTTGCAAAGAGAAATCCAGCAGTTAAAAGCAGACAGGAACGAGCGTAGCTCTCCGAATGATTTGTCACACGATGGCTCATGTACTTCTGTCACAATTAAAAGTTTCTCATTGTTACCATCGGTGCTGGTGTTCAGCAGTAAACCTTAGGAAGACGTGAAATTATTTTTTCGGAAACTCGAAGGCGCTGCTCTGTTGGGTTCGTGGATTGATTCAGATAAGTTAGTAGTTGCCAAATTAAGACGTCAAGGTGCCGCACAAGACTTCATTAGCGCAGAGCCGACTTGCATGGAAACCGAAGTTTATAATGAATTCAAAACAGTAGTAATTCATAGATTCAAAAGCAAAAATGCAGTCAGATTCTACAGAGAACAACTCCACAGAATTAGTGGCGTAACAATTACAATTACAGAATGAGGCGAGACGAATCCATAGAACAGTTTACGGACAGGATTTGAAATATAAATGCTCAGGCATACGAGCTTGTAGAAGACGAGAATGAGAATCGCATTCAGTTCTTCGAAGCCGATCAGAGTGCCCTTGACACATTCACACACGGGTTGTATGCGGATGAAGTGAACAAAGCAGTCAGACTTGCCCGATGCAAAACGTTTCAAGAAGCCGTCGAAGCGGCTCTTGGTTTCGTCGAAGCATTAAGACGCCCGAATGAAACACGAAAGAAAGAACGCCGCGTGTTTAACACAAATGTGGTATGTTACCGATGGCACAGGCTCGGACACAAGCGCAAAGACTGTAAGGAGAGAGGAACCTGTCGCAACTGTGGAATACAGATCACTTAGCGAGAGACTGCCGCAATGACAGAAAAGCTAATTTCGACAACAGGCAACAACATGGCAGATCTTTAAACGAGTACGGGGACGTTCGCGCCACCACATCGTCCGCCCCTACCCGAGGCAGGGATTCCTGTTAGCTCCACGGAAAATCAGTTCGATAATGACTTCGTGATAGGTGCTGTTTATCGAGGAAGAAACATTGAATTAGGCCTACTGATCGACACAGGAACATAATGTGGTGTTCTATAAACGAAATGGACAGGACACGACCGCCACTGTTTAAAGTGCGGGGGTTGAACAGTGGAAAACTACGTAACTACGGAGAATTTGACGTAGAATTGTACCTAGGCAAGGAGCAGTACACAGCAACGGTGCAAGCGGTTTCAAATAATGAAACGCGTTACGATGGTGTGCTCGGATTTGATTTCTTGTCAGAGATATTTGTCGCAGAAATTAGGAACAGACTAGGTCGTAACAATTACAACCTGGGAAATCACTCTTCACACCGCACTCGAAGGAGCAGCAATACTGATGTCGTGGGACTGGACCACCAGACCGATGCATCAGTTCGAACCCTCCTAGTCCAAGTACAAATTACTCAGCCTCAGCAAATCCATCAGGGAGCAGGAAAAACGATCCATACTGAAGTAGCGTCACCGCAAATCAGAGAAGGAGATCTGTTGGTGGCCAAACAATCAGAAAATTGTGAATTGTTGGACAACATGCATTGTTACATCGCCTGAAGTGTAGGTGTGGCTACAATGGTGAGGCCGAATGTACAAGAGTCCCGATAACAATAACGAACATGAGCAATGCAGAAATTGTATTACCACGAGGGACGACGGTCGCTTAAGTGTCGAGAATCAGTGAAAATGATGCAATACCTATTCCAAACGAAACATCAGATGTTGCAGTCGTGAAAAGAGATTCTTGTAACGATACTGAAACATTGCAACAAGGGTCTGAATCTAATATTCAGCGAAAGCGCAAAATTTGGAAGAAGATTGAACATTTGACAACTGACGATCAGAAGATTTTGCACCTGTTTTCTTGGAATACTCGGATTTTATCCGGGAACGATCAAATTTACCTGTCACTCATTTAGTTCAACACCATATACATACTGGAGACACAGCACCAATCACTCAGAAACCTTACCGAATTTCATTTGGTCCAAGGGAATTGGTACAACAAATGGTTAAGGAACAACTAGAGGCAGGAAATATAAAGCCAAGAGATCCTGCAGACCCATCATGGTCTTCGCCGGTTGTTCTAGTAAAGAAGAAAACTGTTTCTGGAGAACCACAGTTCCGTTTTTGCGTCGATTGCCTAACTTTAAACGCTGTGACCACACCAGACATTTATCCATTACCAAACGTGATATAAACACTGGACTACTTGGGTAGATGTCGAATATTCTCGGTCTGTGATCTTACGAGTGGATATCACCAACTGACAGTTCATCCAGACGATCAAGTAAAAACTTCATTTGTAACAGCAACAGGAGTGTATAAATACCTCCGTATGCCTTTCGGTCTATGTAATGCACCAGCCACCTTTTAACGCTTAATGGATTCTGTTTTACGTGGGCTTACCCCAACACAAGCTCTTGTATACCTTGATGATGTAATAATTTTCGGCGAAAACATGAAGCAACACACTGAAAGACTTCAAGCAGTCTTTGAGCGTATCAGAAATGCAAACGTATCTTTATCAGTAGATGAATGACATTTTGCACAAAGTCAGGTGAATTACCTCGGACATATTATAACCAGTGAAGGTGTCCGCCCTGATCCAAAATTAATAGAAAGCTGTCAAGACTTTTCCTGAACCACAAACCGTCAAAGAACTACAATCAGTTTTGGGAGTATCACATTTCTATAGGCGTTTCATAGCCCATTATGCAGATATAGCACGACCGATGACACACCTATTGAGAAAAGGAGCCACATTTAATTGGTCGACAGAGGAAAAAGGCAATGGAAAAACTTAAAACTGCTCTAACCACCACTCCAATTTTAGCCTATCCGGATTTCAGCAAACCCTTCATCCTCTCCACAGATGCTTCAAATTTTGCTGTTGGTGCTATTTTATCTGAAGAAATCTACGGTCATGAACACCCAATATCATTTTCTTCTCGACAGCTAAACAAAGCAGAATGTAACTATACTACCACTGACAAGGAACTTTGTGCTCTGGTCTTTGGTATCAAACATAATAGATGTTTCTTGACAGGAAGAGAAATCACAGTAATTACAGATCATGCTGCACTTAAATGGTTGTTAAGCTTAAAGGACCCAAGTTCGAGATTAACAAGGTGGGCATTGGAACTGAGTGCATACCAGTTTAAGGTTATTCACCGACCTGGTAAACTACATGTTAATGTAATGAGCCGTAAAGTTTGTGTCTGTGTCACCATAAGTCGTGAAGAAGAATTAAAAACAGCACAGGAGAATGATCCACAGTGCAATTGATGGAAAACTGATCAACGGTTCGTCGAAATAGATGGATTGCTGTACAAAATCACAAGTAAAGGGAACCGTCTAGTTATTCCACAAACCATGAGGGAGCAAATCACGACGGAACAACACGATTCTTTACTATCTGAACACTGCGGTAAGAAAGCAACAAACATCAAAATAGCTGAGAAATACCAGTGGCCAACTCGTAAGACTGACGTTTTTGAGTTTGTTTCGCAATGTGATTCATGCAAGGGGCGCAATTGTTAGGGAAGAACTAAGGCACCACTACAAGAACTGCTAGACTCTAGCGAACCTTTCTAACAAATATGATTCGACGTCGTAGGAGCTCTGCCGAAAACTAAGGATGGAAATAAATACATATTGACCATATTAGATCATTTCTCCAGATACCTTCATATGGTAGGAATCCCTGACCAAAATGCTAAAACTATAGCTAAAGTGTTTGTAAAACAGTGGATCCTAAAGTTTGGGTCGTCATTAAACATTATCAGTGACCAAGGATCGAGTTTCATGAGCGATTTGCTTAAACAAACTTGTAAACTAATGCGAATAACGCAGCTGACGACTACACCAGCACATCCTGAAGGTAATGGTAGCGCCGAGAGAGGGCACAGAACAATCATTAAAATGTGATTCTTCAGTTTCTCCCAGCGTATTTGATATTCAAAATATCCACGGGTGTACTGCTGGTCTACAGTGTCCAACGGGCACAATATTTCGGCGATCATACATGTCGCCATCATCAGGTGAACTGACGGACTGGAAACGCGCCGGCACGGAGATCCGCACGCTACGGCGGCTCGAAGGAAACTGGGTTCTAGCCCGGTGGCGGGCGATTTTAATACCCACCGCCCGCGGAGCACCCCCTCCGTGGTCCGCGGCCCGCGCCGCGGTCGCATAGCTTTCCGAAATTCTTTCACCAAAGAAGACGAAGTGAACACTCCAGTATTCAATCCAAGAACAGCTGCCAGCATGCCAAACTTAGAAGTACATGTTCCTGGAGTAGTACAACAACTTAAGTCACTAAACAAAAATAAATCTTCCGGGCCAGATTGCATACCAACTAGATTCCTCTCAGAGTATGCTGATGCAATAGCTCCGTACTTAGCTATAATTTACAACCGATCACTCAGCCAAAGATCCGTACCCAAAGACTGGAAAGTTGCCCAAGTTACTCCAATATTCAAGAAGGGCAATAGGAGAGATCCCCAAAATTACAGGCCTATCTCATTGACGTCGATTTGCAGTAGGATTTTGGAACATATACTTTGTTCGAATATTATGAACTACCTCGAAGAGAATGACCTGTTAACCAATAGTCAACACGGATTCAGAAAGTATCGCTCTTGGGAAACACAGCTTGCCCTTTATTCACATGAAGTGTTAAGTGCCATCGACAAGGGATCTCAAATCGATTCCATATTTCTTGATTTCAGGAAGGCTTTTGACACTGTACCCCACAAGCGGATTCTTATAAAATTGCGTGCTTATGGAATATTTCCCCAATTGTGCGATTGGATTCACGATTTTCTATCAGAAAGTACACAGTTCGTTGTAATTGATGATAGTCATCGAGTAAAACAGAAGTGATATCTGGCGTTCCACAGGATAGCGTTATAGGTCCCCTACTCTTCCTCGTGTTTATAAACGATTTAGGAGACAATCTGAATAGCTCTTTAGACTGTTCGCGGATGATGCTGTCGGTTATCGGTTAGTGAAGTCAACAGAGGATCAAAAGCAACTGCAGTGCGATTTAGACAAAATTTCTGCATGGTGCGAAAATTGTCAATTGACACTAAATAAAGAAAAGTGTGAAGTAATACACATGACCACTAAAAGAAATCCGCTGAACTTTAATTACACGATAAATCAGTCAAACCTTAAGTTCATAGATTCTACCAAATACCTAGGAGTTACAATTACGAACAACTTTGACTGGAGAGAACACATAGAAAATATTGTGGGGAAGGCGAACCAAAGGTTACATTTCAATGGCAGAACGCTTCGAAGATGCACCAGCTCCACCAAAGAGACTGCCTACATCACTCTTGTGCGTCCTCTCCTGGAGTACTGTTGCCCCTTGTGAGACCCTCACCAGGTGGGACTGGCGGAAGACATTGAGAAGGTTCGGAGAAGGGCAGCTCGTTTTGTTTTATCACGTTACGGGGGGGAAAGCGTCACGGAAATGTTGCACGAATTGGGGTGGAAATCATTAAAAGAAAGACGTTATTCATTGCGGCGTGATCTGTTTGCGAAGTTTCAATCACCGACTTTTATTTCTGAATGTGAAAATATTTTGTTAGCACCCACCTACTTAGGGAGGGTAAAATAAGAGAAATCAGATCGAAAACTGAACGATTTAGGTGATCTTTCTTCCCGCGCGCTGTTAGAGAATGGAACGGTAGAGAAAAGTTATGAAAGTGGTTAATGAACCCTCTGCCAGGCACTTGAATGTGATTTTCAGAGTATCTATGTAGATGTAGATGTAGATGAAACCGATTGCGACGGCGTCTGAGATGACATCGATGTGAGGACTCTGACCACCCTGGTCGTCACTACGTCACGTTTGCTAGAAATTCGCACTAGTGACCACCTCATAAACCGTGACTGTGGCTATAATCTTAGCAAAGCTTGGGAACCAGCGATTGGGTTAATTAAGAGTAAATCTAGCAAACGTAACGTAGTGACGACCACGGCGGACAGATCCCTCACATCGACGTCATCTCAGACGCCGTCGCAAGCGGTTCCACTGCGCGACTGCGGTTCCTGGGCGCTCATCATAACATTAATTTGCAGACTAGAAAAGGCAGAGGTAGAAAAAAATCACTCACAAAAATATTCCTCAATATTTACAGAAGCAAACCCGCAACCAAATAAGCATACCTCCGCCTACACAGACAGCGATCTCATAGTGTTGATCACCAGTGACTCGGAAACTATGGGGATTAAAAGCGTCTTACTATGCTGAAATGGGACATACACATGGTGTACAAGTAGATTACTGTCAATCCATTACCATGTGTGTTTAGTACCAGAATGTTAATTCAGTGAAAGGATTACGGTAATAATGCAGTACTTCTCCACATTTACTCGTCGATAGCTACTGTCAGTAGATACAATGCAAAGTGTTTCAGCAGGAAGAGATGGTGGATCTCATTATCTTTTTATCATAATACATGTATCACCAATTATACGTGTATTAAGTTGTATACCGTGACCATCAAGTCGACAATTGTTCTAGTGGGGTTCTTGTAGCGTTACGCTGAGTTTTCAGTAATTCCAAAAGTATCTTGCCGAATAACGACGCACAGTTCTCCCCACAGCGCCAGGATTGCTGAAATACGGCAGTGGGGAATCAGTTTTCGACGGACCAGACGCAAATAAAATTGACTGGTGTTTCCGTGAAGCTGGGAAACGCGAAAATTCACTGCTCATTTTAAAAATCCAAGTTGATAAATTGTATTCCCTAGTTCGAAAAAACATTAACAGTTTATTCGAAAATTCACTGCTCATTTTAAAAATCTAAATGGAAAAATCATGTTGCCTAGTTCGAAGAACCATTAACAGTTTATTCCACGAACACCCGAACAAATCCGCGACAGGCCAGTAATTAGCTGCGACGCACTGACCTCCTTCCTGTAAGAGAAATTCTAAACGAATTTTTCAAAAGCCCTTTCAGGAATGAGAACGGAAGCCCTCCTAAAAGTGCACTGTGATCGCACAGCCCAGCACCCGTCGATTACGAAAAAATGTTCAAATGTTTGTAAAGCTTAAGGGACTATAACTGCGGGGTCAAAATGTTCAAATGTTTGTTAGCTTATGTGACTTAACTACGGGGTCATCAGTTCCTAAACTTACAAACTACTTATGAATTAGCTAATCCTAAGGACGGCACAAATATCCATGCCTGAGGGGGGATTCGAACCCCCGACGGCGGACGGCCGCGCGCACTGCAACACGGCGCTCCAGTACGCGCGGCTATTTCGCAGCGGCGTCGATTACGAGAGGTGATGTGGTTCTCGTCTGATCCCATCAACGTTTAAAATAAAGTAGCCAAGTTCTGTCTGCTCTATGACGGTACGTAGAGAGTGGAGAAATGCTAGGTGACCACACTTACGTTGTTGTCGACCCTGTGACGAACACTGCAAATATCAAACTATTCTTCACCTACACCCGATCACGTCCGTAGATTATCCTGAAACTTCTGGTTAGAATTTTAGAGAGTTAAATTCGTGAGGACAGTGTAATACTGTCGGAAAGCAAGCTTTCCCTACTCTCTCCTATGTAATTTATCATGGGATGTGCGGCTGCTGTACTGCAATATTCAAATGTTCAAATGTTTCTTAAGCTTATGGGACTTAACTACGGGGTCATCAGTCCCTAAACTTACGAACTACCTTATACTAAGGACGGCACAAATATCCATGCCCGAGGGGGGATTGGAAACCCCGACCGTAGTGGCCGTGCAGACCGGACCGTGACTGGAGTGCCTCAGTCCCCGCGGCCACCGCGGCCGGCGTACTGCAATACTTTCATACGATTGCACAACCGGGCATGATGTCCGAATGAACACATCAGAGCTACATAACAGCCGTAATAACGAAGAAATGCACAACTGTGCATAATATTCAGTTCCCCAATGTTAATGCCAAAAGAATATGTGAACTTTTGATTTATGTCTGAATTAATATAAAATGATTGAAGAAGTGTTTTTATAATTGTATTTTATTGAATTCACATATTATCAACACAAAACTAAATTTGTTCCGTGAGAGTAGAAAATCGTTGTAGATTAAGTTGTTCTTAGAATTAAGATGCAAGGTTAGTACTACAGCACTTTAGTTACTAAGCGAGAAGATGAAACTATGTCAAATTTCAGGAAGATAGGATAAATAGGAAAAGTAAAGGAATTAAGGAATTTAGAATAGGAACGGTTCAACACTCGTACTCCACTCGTGTTTGCCGTTTAAAAAAATTCTACAAGTCAAAGTTGACAAAGTATTTATTTGAAAATTTTATTTAATATTCATTACAATGCGTGATATAAGAAGAAAAATCAGCGACTCTGAGTGTTTTCAACGTACAGATGTATCAATACTTTTTTATTATTTTTTATTTTATTTTATTTTTATTTACTTATTTATTTTTTACAGAAATAGAAGGCCACCGTAGCATTACTACACGAGGGATAAGCGCCTCGTAGCTTGCCGGCCGCTCTGCACGTAGACAGGGGCAGTTCACGTCAAGCCAAGGTCGCGTACGCTCCGTGTCAGTGGAGAGAAGCAGGGCCTCAGTTTCGATGTTCGATGTTTGATTTCGCGTTGCCGCCAATAGACATTTCAAAGTTCGCGAGGCAAGTGTTGAGAATCTTCTCGATGTTTGAGGCGAACATAATTGACTGTAACTGATAACGGGAACAGCAAATCTAACTATCTAACTATTTGGCAGAATATACCAATTTACCGAGAATTGTGTAAATTCATTCTGGCTGCTCATAATATTAATTTTCAGGCTAGAAAAGGCAGCGGTATATAATATCACACGCAATAACAAATCAGTAATTACAGAGTACAACGACAGACCGAACGTAAGAAAATCATAATTAATAAATAGAATAAAACCATCCCGCTGCCCCACAATACATTCAATCGCAATATTTGTTAGAGATAAAGAGTGAGGTTGTGATGATTTACTTTCATGCCGTGGAAGGTAATGTGTTCCCCAGTTATAAGTTGTATTGTGATTCACGTTATTGTGTAATGGTTAGCAAGTACAAACAAGGAAACTAATGAAAAATATTCAGAGTGAAATAAAATTTGATGGGCTATACCGTGGTGAAAAGGGTTGGGATATAGTGTAAGACTGGATACTGGAAGTACAGAGCTTATCTTACAGTGGAGGTAGAGTGAGACGAGTTATGTCCCTTCAAATTTACCTGTAGGTCAAGGGATTCCGAACAATGCTGACAAGAGTAAACTCAAAGGATACACTGTGAAAAGGCCATAGTAAGAGATGCAAGACATAACAGAGAGAAAAATAAGTTAAAAAGAAACAATAAATAAAGATGAACCCAAAAGATAACGCTATAATTGTGTTTCTCTCTACGAAAAGTTAGCTCGTAGAAATATGGAGCGTAGAAAACCCTGATTTGCGATGAGAATGGCTGCCTTAAGAAGATTCATACATCTACGAATCTCGTGCCGGTACGGTGAACCGAGCAAGGTGGCCCAGTGGTAACACACTGGTCTCGCTTTCGGAAGGATGGCGGTTCCAACCCGCCTCCGGCCATGTTGATTTGTTGATTTATGGTTTCCGTAATTTTTATAAATCACTCCAGGCAAATGCCAGGATGGTCCTTTCAAAGGGCCAATCGCTGACAAAACTATGCGAGCGTGTACTCCGTCTATAAATAAAATGTTGAAATTTTTATAAACCTAAGTGACCTAGACCTACAAAATACTTAAACCAACTTATCCTAAGAACAATCAATACATACATCCGTGCCCAAGGAGGACTCGAATCTCCGACAGGAACGTCCGCGGCTTCGTCTCTACTGTCAACGATGTGAACGGGACGTTAAACGACGATCTTCTTTTCTTCATTTTTCAGAGATAGTAGTTCAAAAGGAACAGGAAACTTGGGAGGAATTAGGAAATCAGTATACATAACGTAAAAAAATACTTTAGTTTTAGTTTACGAAAACGAGAAATATAAATGAGTCGAAATTGAAGGGAAGATCAATTCATGTAGAGCCGTCGGTAGAAAAAAATAATTATGTTGCCACAAGATAAAGTGTGAATACTGAGTACTCAAATAAATTGAAGCGGCGTCGCAGGAATCGTATGGAAGATTACAAGACGCGCGGGGCTGACCGTGCGGTTCCAGGCGCCATATCAGGGACTGCGCTGCCGCTCCGGCCGGAGGTTCCAGTCCTCCCTCGGGTATATGTGTATGTGTGTGTGTGTGTGTGTGTGTTTTCCTTAGGACAGATTTAACTTAGTTTAAGTAGTGTGTAAGTCTAGAGAAGTAGTATAATGGTGGGGGTTTCAGCACAGTGACCTTGAACTTTCGCCCGTCGACGATAGGGTCATTGACCCCTCCTACCTCGGCCAATTGCCGAACCGCAGATCAAAGGATGCCACCACAGGATGATTGATAGGTCTTCCTGGAAGAACGAAAGATGATTGACAGTTTACATTTAGGTCCTTTTGATTCGCTACTTGTCCGACCGCTAATCAAAGGACGCCGGCATAACGCACTTAAGGATGATTGACAGGTTGCAACACCTCCCTCGGCCACACACGACGCCCCGCCCCCCCCCCTCCACCCCTCGGTGCCGCCGCCAGACAGGCAGCGCCTCCGACAGGTCCAGACCTGTAGACCCATCGACATGTCGGTACTCGCACCCTGGACCACACATCTGGCCGGTTCGACGCCCCCCTCCACCCCTCGGCACCGCCGCCAGACAGGCAGCACCTCCGACAGGTCCAGACCTGTAGACCCCTCGACATGTCTGTACTCGCACCCGCGACCCCTACTCGCTCGGCCGATTGCCGGACCGCCGCCTCCGCCGCCGACAGATGCTACCCCCTCCTCCTCCACGCTAGCGACCGGTTCTCAAAGGACGCCGCCACCCGCCCTACCCGCGAGAACAAACAATACCGCGACGATTGTCTTAACCGCACCGACACCGCCCCCACAGGCCGACCCCTGCTCTCTTTTTACGGCGACCGCGCCCCGACAGGTCAGCAGCCAATTAAATTGCATATTTATTATTAAGCGCGCCGCAGCGATCCGTACGCCAGATCTCGATTTATGTAACAACAACAATTTCCGCCGTTTATTATTATTCTTGGAAAAAAATAAAGCTACCACAGTGTTCTTCGTATGCTAAAAAACAATTTAGAACAGAAATGTTTAGTTGGTCTCGTATACTACAGCATGTAGTATTAAATATTAAAACTCGTATGCAAAATTTGCAAGTAAGAATTTACACTCCCATCTCTCTCCACGCTCTTCGCATAGACTACAACCGACAGACGTGTTTAATAATAATAATAGCGCAGGTTACGGTAACGAACGCCACAAACTTACGTATCCATCTTAACATATACTCTTTCGATATACAGAAACAATTCTAACGAAAAGAAAAGAAATGGTCCGTTTTCGGAATTCGACCGCAACCTTAGATCTATAAATGTATCTCTTCGTTTAGACGATGCAAGCAACAGCCATCGAACGGAATGTAACTTGTATGCCAACAACTCTTTCGATAAAACAGCAACAGCGGCAGCAGCAGAAGACGGCATATTGTTTATACAAAAATTCCAAATAACGAAAATCGGCAATGACATCTAGCACAACGTCTCTAAATATACATCTGCAAAGCACCGTTAAACTCGTATGCAAAATTTGCAAGTAAGAATTTACATTCCCATCTCTCTCCAGCCGTGTTTAATAATAATAGCGCAGGTTAGATAATAAACGCCACAAACTTACGTATCCATCTTAACATAAACTCTTTCGATATACAAAAACAATTCTAACCAGAGCCAATTAACGAAAAGAAAAGAAATGGTCCGTTCCGGAACTCGACCACAACCTTGCATCTATAAATGTATCTCTTCGTTTAGACGATGCAAGCAATAGCCATCGAACGGGATGAAACTTGTATGCCAACCACTCTTTCGATAAAACAGCAACAACAGCGGCAAGCAGCAGAATACGACATAGTGTTTATACAAAAATTCCAAATAACGAAAATCGGCAATGACATTTAGCACAAAGTCTCTAAATAAACATCTGCAAGCACCGTTAACAATCGTCCAGAACGCAGAGCGCTCTCTCGGCAGACTGCACAAAAGAAACATATGCTAAGTGTTTAAACAAAAACACCTAAGTTACATCTCCAAATGATCAAAACCTTCTATGCAGACGCACCATTCTGACAAGGATAGCTCGCAATGCATTTATTTAATGGAGCTGAGCCATGCCGAAAGTTCCGAAAATTAACACACTCTCTCTCTCTCTTTAGCGATCTTGCCCTGTTACGTTTCCTTCTTCTTAGATCGAGGTATAACTGCGCATTCCGAGAGTTCGGGTATTTTAATTTTACCTCTTATTTCCTTGCTACAGCAGTACACACACCCCATCTAAGAAATCTCTATGTCCTGTTACGATGCAAACTACATTTATCTGACACCGATATTCCAGCGCCCCAGATGACATTTAATCCCTATTGTGCAATGGAGAGTCGAAATAAAAGAAAAATACGTGAAATAATTTACCGATTCCGACCGTCTACACTAAAACTTTTCGAAATTATTGGCCTTACAACACCCTTATTCGACAATACAGCGACCACAGAACCGAAGTTACCTGCCCAATGCAACACAGATTTCCAGCTCGACCCGCCCTTTACCCACAAAATTCCTACTCCGAACTAAGATTTATTATTTTAATTACAAATAGATGTCCACCGCAAACGAAGACGCTAACCTACACGCCACAACCCATGATTCTATATAGGACATAGAGTGTTTACAATTTTTGTTTTGTTTATTACAGTACAACTGAGTACATGCAACGTAATGTTCGCAAACATATCGCAACCAACTCCCGCACACTTCGATCATAACCTGCTCTCTAAGGAATGGATGGGAGTCACACACAGTACAAACACGTTTGTCGTGTGTTCCGCTAATTTCGGCCAGTACAACTATGCGAGACCAATCCCCCCGCCTGTTTACTGTAAAAGCAAATATTTTTCCCCACACTATCTGTTTAAACCGGGCTTGCACATATACAATAGCCTCCTTTTAAAAGCCTGTGTCTTCGCCATATAACCCAGTTTTCGTTTACCCTTCTTCTTCTTCTTAGGACTTGTGGAATAACGTAGACGATATCTACGTCTGTGGATAATAAAGTCCTGGAATGCTAAAAAAATATAGTTCCTTGCTCGACTCTACAAGTAATTTACAGTCGAAACTAAAAAAAAAAAAAAAAAAAAAAAAAAACATAATGTACGAGAGAGCGGTCAGTTTTCTGGTACTCTTAATACCCAAGTATCAAATCTAAAAGCGTTTGCACAGTACAACGGCGCACTTTGTAAATACCGTATCTTCTCTTTTAGAACACTTAAACAATCTTCTTACACAATCCTCCATCCTGGTAATACCATCTTCTCGACCCGGCGAATTAGCTGCAGTTTATAAGATATATACCCACAGGACGTATATATTTCCCCCCATGTATTCCAGAAATAGTAACTTCGTCTTATCTCCAACGTTTGCAGTATCGAACTTGCGGAATTTACTACACACACACACGCGCGCGCGCGCGCGCACTCCATTGGCTACAACTAGCGCACTTTAAGTAACGAAACTATAGGAGTTTTATAAAACACGTTGATTTTCGACGAAAGAATTATGATTTACCGCAGCAGGCATATCCGCTACGTAAACGTGTTGCACACCAGCCGTAAAGTAGCCAACACTAGCATACGATTAAACAGACGATGCTTCGACGAAAGATCAATGCACCACCAAAGTCAGTTTTCTTTACAGCTTTACCGTGACGTATATATTTAGGGTATATCGACACTTTTTACTTACATTCCGTCCCATCTAGCCTAAAGCACTCTCTGTAAGCGCCAAACATTTCCAACACAGTAACAGAACTACACCTTGCAGTCAACACGAACCTACAACAACAGAAGAATCTAGCCATTCCAACTCGTTTTTTTTTTGTCCCAACTAGCATGTTGCTAGCTATGTATACGTTCGTAACAACCCAGACAGAGCTATCCTTACATCCGTCACTAACCCAGTACCAACTCTAAACAAGTTACCACAGATGGTGTTATAACCGCGATCAGTAACAGACAAGATCTCCCAGACACACAGCGTTTTAATAAAGTTTCGATCTCGCTCTCTCTCCACCCAATAACTACGTTGGTTGCTTGACCTGTCCCTAACATCCAACCACAACTTTGTTTCCAATGCATAGCCCGGCAGACAATATTTTCTGGAACGCTCTCTATCAGCCAATAGACTATATACCTCGAGCATTCGCGCACAAATCACCATCGTATTCCACTCCTTCTAACAAATTATTACTCTCGATAAACATCTGTAACACAGTGTAAAAAAATGAGCGACGTGCACACGCACAGAACAGCTAACAAGAAAAGATCTAGATCCAAGCCAAGTTCTTATAATCCTTACAAGCAGCAACGCAAAATAGTCTACACCATTTCGAACTAATGCAACACCAGATATTTTTTTTTAACGATCTCCAAGAGCAATCCTTTAGAGACTAAACATACGATTAAATGCACCTCCAATGTAGGTAACTAATCCTCTAACTCGATGCTTATCGACCAAAGAACATTAATTTACCACTGCAATCATCTCCGATACGCTACCGAGAGACGTCCATTCGTAAACACAGCTAAAAGAAGATATAAATGCCCCACATCCATGCTACGAAGTATCTATATGTATTTTCCACAATGCTTTGCGTTTCGAGGATGTGACGTGGAGGCTTCTCCAACCATCCCTTATATATTCCAATACAACACCTTGTGGGAGTTGCGGAGGATGTGTGTCTTCGCTATAGACTGGAGGTCCTCCCAGCTGCTGCGCTTCGGAACTCGCCACCGTCGCGTTGTCATATGCAGGATTCGATTCTACGCACTTGTCTCTATACTACAAGAACCCAACTAGAATCTAGCCTATATGGAGGTTATTTAGTACTTCGCCTGGAAATATTTTCTCCATAATTTGGAGAACGTCCTGGAGTCTTACTAGGGGATAAAACCGCTGGTTGTGGTGTGAATTTTGTGATCCGTGACCCAATTTACCCTAAAAAGAGAGATAGAGGTCTGTTTGCTGCATTTGAGCACTTACTTCGTCGTTGGGTCGAGAACAGGGGTATTACAATATACGATTACCGGATGGAGAGTGTTTTTGATCTTGTGCAAGACTCTTTAAGTTTTTTAAACGGTATCTGCAAAGTGTTTCTCCACCATGTGGGGGGCGAATAACAAACATCTGGGACAACAGATGCTTTGTAGTGTTTAATAGTGTCCTGCAATTTGTGTACTGGGGTAATAAAAATACCCGAAAATTGATCGGTGTACAGGTTAAACCTTCCAGATCGATAAAAGCTTGTACGTTACGTTCTGTCAGCTTTTAGTTTCCATTATTTACCTGTAAATTAGGTGGAGATTCGTAATACTGGCAGCGGCAAAGACGATATAAGTAGTACACTTAAAAGCTACATTAATGCAGGGGAAACATACTTCTCCCAATCCAGAACATTGTTCTCCACACTGCCTCCAGATATAGATATCGCCGAATTAGGTCTGGTACCTACAAACAATGTCATTCTGCAAGCCCAGCGAAAAGAGTAAATGTATCACACAGGCTTAAGCCATCCCCCATTAAAGAAATTACATCGCTACGTGCAGTTAATGTCTTATGTGCGCGAAAAGAAAACTGGAAATGGCGGATATCGAGACCAAGAGAAGGAAGCTAGAATATATGGCTAAAGCAACTGCCATAAAGGACGAGTACAAACTAATGCTGGAGAAAGACGAAGCTATGGCATATGTGTAAGCCCGGCTTAAACGGAGGGTGTGGAGAAATCTGGTTACGATTGGGACTTATAAAATATTTGTTTTTTACAGTAAACAGTCAGGGAGATTGGTCACGCGTCGGTGTACTGACCGAAAACAGCGGAAGACACGAAAAACGTATTGCATTATCGTTTGGAGAAGGGACTACATTGCATCCAAATGTGGTGGACTGGGGACAGTCATTTGCAGAGTTAAAAACGGATGGAATAACAATCAATCGTTTGCAATAATCGTAAAACCTTGTGTTCCATACGGAAATTACCACAGGAGTTGGTAACGTACACACATAGCGACGCATAGTGCTATAACCAGGAAATAATGGGAAAAGTTAAAATACACGATTGTTCTCGTCTAGAAGCATTGCCCGAAGGTGCAGGAGGAAACGAAGATACGTAATGGAGTTCGAGAACATAATAAAGAACGATTTGTATTCTGTGTCTAGCTTCTCGAGTAGAAAGTTTCGATCTTATAGGGTTTAGGAGAAGATACCAGAAGACATGTTTCTTGTTAGCAAAGAGCAGTAACTCCTCGGTAAAGTATCTGTTAGGGAGGTGTAATTCTGTGTTGTTCTATTCTACAGTTAAGCAAAGCGTTCGTTTAAATCGATGTTGCTCGGTACATTGCTGCATGGATTGGGGTTTGACTTATTGCACATTGGTTCATCTTGTATAAATTTCGTTCTTCTTCTTCTTATCGAATTTCTAAAAAAACTATGTTTCGTTTCTGTAAGAGCTACATCGCAAATTTGCGCACATCCTACTGTCTGTATATGTATCTGCGTATAAAAGTTTAACGACTGCTCGTACGGTAAAAACATCGCTTGCGTCAGCTGCGAGGAAATCTATCTTCGCGAAAATAGCTCTCTTGTATTCGGAATCTGGTGCGGCCTGGAAAAATTAAACCGAAAACTTCTCCGGGTCAGGTGCGAGCGTGGACAGGTATGTTTACATGTATAGGACGTACACACGCTCCAAACCGGCGTCTACGATGAGTCAACAGGTCCGCACTCGCCTACAGCCAGAAATAACATGGAATGTGAGTATGCGCGAAGTACCTATTTTGAACTGTTTAGTCGCGCGAAACGATGCAACGCAGATGTGGTCCACAATTGTGGAAAATACATATAGATACTTCGTAGCATGGATGTGGGGCATTTATATCTTCTTTTAGCTGTGTTTACGAATGGACGTCTCTCGGTAGCGTATCGGAGATGATTGCAGTGGTAAATTAATGTTCTTTGGTCGATAAGCATCGAGTTAGAGGATTAGTTACCTACATTGGAGGTGCATTTAATCGTATGTTTAGTCTCTAAAGGATTGCTCTTGGAGATCGTTAAAAAAAATATCTGGTGTTGCATTAGTTCGAAATGGTGTAGACTATTTTGCGTTGCTGCTTGTAAGGATTATAAGAACTTGGCTTGGATCTAGATCTTTTCTTGTTAGCTGTTCTGTGCGTGTGCACGTCGCTCATTTTTTTACACTGTGTTACAGATGTTTATCGAGAGTAATAATTTGTTAGAAGGAGTGGAATACGATGGTGATTTGTGCGCAAATGCTCGAGGTATATAGTCTATTGGCTGATAGAGAGCGTTCCAGAAAATATTGTCTGCCGGGCTATGCATTGGAAACAAAGTTGTGGTTGGATGTTAGGGACAGGTCAAGCAACCAACGTAGTTATTGGGTGGAGAGAGAGCGAGATCGAAACTTTATTAAAACGCTGTGTGTCTGGGAGATCTTGTCTGTTACTGATCGCGGTTATAACACCATCTGTGGTAACTTGTTTAGAGTTGGTACTGGGTTAGTGACGGATGTAAGGATAGCTCTGTCTGGGTTGTTACGAACGTATACATAGCTAGCAACATGCTAGTTGGGACAAAAAAAAAAACGAGTTGGAATGGCTAGATTCTTCTGTTGTTGTAGGTTCGTGTTGACTGCAAGGTGTAGTTCTGTTACTGTGTTGGAAATGTTTGGCGCTTACAGAGAGTGCTTTAGGCTAGATGGGACGGAATGTAAGTAAAAAGTGTCGATATACCCTAAATATATACGTCACGGTAAAGCTGTAAAGAAAACTGACTTTGGTGGTGCATTGATCTTTCGTCGAAGCATCGTCTGTTTAATCGTATGCTAGTGTTGGCTACTTTACGGCTGGTGTGCAACACGTTTACGTAGCGGATATGCCTGCTGCGGTAAATCATAATTCTTTCGTCGAAAATCAACGTGTTTTATAAAACTCCTATAGTTTCGTTACTTAAAGTGCGCTAGTTGTAGCCAATGGAGTGCGCGCGCGCGCGCGCGTGTGTGTGTAGTAAATTCCGCAAGTTCGATACTGCAAACGTTGGAGATAAGACGAAGTTACTATTTCTGGAATACATGGGGGGAAATATATACGTCCTGTGGGTATATATCTTATAAACTGCAGCTAATCGATGTTTTTTAATGGAGGCGCTCCCATCTATACTACAGCAGCAGCTTCGTGTAGATGGCTTCTATCTCCTGGATTTTTGGACAATACTTTAACCGAGTGGCGTTCGTATCCGAGCATGACTTTCGGATGGGAGGAGCAATATCAAAGTGGTTACGGGCGAGGAAACGACTGCTTAACGTGGTTGGCGTAAAATTGTAGAACCAAAATAAATTTGTCGAAAAATCACGAGCCCTGGTGTAAGCAAAGATATCGATTTTATAAAGAGTCCAGGCAGTTAATTGTTAGGACTTTTATTATTTCGCCGGGTCGAGAAGATGGTATTACCAGGATGGAGGATTGTGTAAGAAGATGGTTGAAGTGTTCTAAAAGAGAAGATACGGTATTTACAAAGTGCGCCGTTTGCGAGGGTGAAGGTTGGGGTGAGAGTTTAAAATAGGGAAAGATTAATTTTTGAAATTCACAACCACCAGCTGCGAACCAAATTCCTAAACATGCAAAAACACTGGAACTGTTATTGCGACTGTTTGACTCGTTTTCTAGGGGATGATATCACACGTTCGCAGCTTTCCTTCCCTGCATATGATTAACAAAACAAATTCATAATAAGTTCAAGTTCATGAGAGAAAAGGGTGTACTAACTACTATTTTAGAAAACACGTGAAAGTTCACTTTATGTTGTTTATTTCACAATACTTGAACCCTGTGGCTGTCACGTCTGTACGTCGGTAAATGTACCAAATAAAGTTATAGCTCGTGAGCCCCCAGACAAAATGAATATTTGTCGCGAATTGATTTCACACCACGTGGCTGTCTCAAACACCGTTTATGTTCATGCCTATGCGACGACACGTGTTACACTAACAAATCACAGTCACTTTAATTTAATGCGATGCACACCTTGTTGCACCGGCTAATTATTCACAAACACACAGTAGCACTCGATTTAACTTGGTGCAGTCTACGACGAGCAACCACACGTGGCGATTGCCACACACAAAACTCAAGTCACCACCTCGAGGTCCACATGCCGACTGAGGCAGAGTGACGCCGCCCGGCCAGCTACACCACGTGGTCTGGAGTCCTCACTTCCTGCCCAGGCGCGCGCGCGCGCGCCAAAAGCTCAACTGCCGGGGTTTTTTCCCCTACGTCATCAACTTCCCCATGTGAGCTGTTGTAACCGATTTGCCAACGTACAGCGCTCAGCCAATACATTTCTAAAACTTTACTTAAAATCAAAATAATTACACTACACATTAAACAAATATTTTCTTACGTTTTTATATTAGTATAAACATCCTTTGTACTGTTTATCATAATCGTGCAATTTCTTATATCACAGATAACTGATTTAACTGAATATTTCAAGGTAAAATACAAAAGATTGATTGAAAATAAAATGAAAAATAGTAATATATTATTTTTATAAACAAACATTGCCATGCTAGTTGAGTAACTGTCTTGTCTTCGTTGGTAATTTATTACTTTTCATTGTCAATTAAACATATTACGTTAGATGTGACTATATCAGCTAATGTATAGTTTATTTGTCAACAGGCTATTTTGTAATGAGGGCCTTAAAGGTTTCTAACTGCATCATATTACTTCAAATGCCAGTAGTATTACAATATTTGTGCATTGCACTGTGCCTGGCACTCGCCATTGTCCCTCTCTCTCCTCACCGGAAACGAACTGTAAAGTCCTAAGCTGGAACAAGCCACCAACGTCGGCCTGCTCGCTGGCCTCCCGTCAGCTACAAGCACACAGAAAATCTCAACGTGGAGAAATTCTACCTTTGGTGTAACTATAAATGTTGTTACCCAACTGCGTACATACATTGCTACCATAATTAATAAGATAAAAATTGTGTAACATTTAGTGCATTGGCATGGTCAATGTTTGCAGTGAACTTCATACTGTTTAATTATCAAATGCTATTAATTACCAGTATTTCTATTGGGCTGTAATCTCACAATACCCCCACTTGCGGCATCAAAACCATGTGCAGGATGGCGCAAGTAGCACCAAAATTAATACTTTCAAATGAGCAAAATTTAAAATTACGAAATTATGGAATCGGATTGCCTCAAACACTATGCCAATTATGACCTCAACTAATGCAAAAAATAAATAAATAGATAAATAAAAAATAAACAGGGCAGTGAGATAATTTCCCAATATTTGTACCATTAAGACCACTTATTTAAGAAAAGGATCCTTATAACTAATTACATCCATGAATTTTAAGTGTGCCTGTTGTTTATATACAGAATTGGCACCAAATTTATAATATTATTAAACTTTAGGCTTTAGAGAACCTTGTCCTACATGGAAAAACTAGAATTGTCACTATAAAAACGTTTGACGGTGTACACTCCACTTGTTTGAAGGAAATCTCTCACCACTTTGACACTGAGAACCCCAGAGTCATCGTTGCAGCAACTCTTGTCCATGGTGTACGGTCCTATGTCTCCGTCATTTCAACCAACATGCTGTTGCAGCTTAGATTCATGGCACTGGATCAAGCGTTCTTGTTCACAAACGTCATATGCACCCTACATGGAACAGGAAGAGCAGAAGGCACTCATGAGTCAACATAGACAAAAGTTTGTCTGGACACCAGGATTCGGTTGGATTTGTATCCCACCCCCCTGCCATCCAGACTTGGTGCAATTGAAACTAAGTATTGAGACATGTACAGTAACATGCAAATCAACAGAATTAAGAACTCAAAGTGGCTTGTGTTAGTCATTATCAGATCAACCTAAACCACCATGCCTGCACTCTCAACAGCCATAGCTTCAGATGAAACAGACAAGAGAATATGTGGCCTACTTGGAGTATTACTACCAAACGAATGTTATCATAGATAATTTTCTCTTCTATCAAAATGACAGCTACAAGCATAAATACAAATCCTACCCCCTCGCACCAAAAGAAATTATTTCTACTGGTGTGAGGTTAAATTTGCATCCCCGTCATCAGCCTCATGTGCTTTCCACAAGTACTCCCCACAATAAAATATCTAAGGTTAAAGTCTAATCTCAAAATTAGTTTATCACAAAACATCTAAATTTTTAAATAAAATATCACCAAACCCTATTGATACTCATACTAGACAGAAAAATAGTTCTCGTCAACTATTGTTGCAGAAATTGTTCAGTCAACAGTTGAGCACCATTAAAGAAACCAAAATGTGTTATCAGAATCAGTTTAATATAACAATACTGAGCATTCCCTATTAGACACGTTACCTACCAAACACTCAAAAGAGACAGACATTAAAGAGCAAACACTTTCTCTCCTTGAAACATTTCTCAATCAAACCCACCTTTAGCCAAAACAGCCACAACAAACATACATTCCTCACTTCTGACCCATATGGTCAGCCACACCCACATATGCAACACTGTCATCTGACATTTTCATCACAATTTATCTAAGCCACAGACCCCACTGCCTGCATCAATGTCCACCACTTTCTCATTCTCTGAGGCTCCCCACAACTCACATCACATATCCAGCCCTGCTCACATATACACACACATAAACAGTACACTCCCACTTCCTCTATCCTTTGGTGTTGGCATACATACATACATATTTACCTCATGTACTACTGTTGAACTGCAAATCTGATACAAGCACATGTTTTAACACAAACAACAAAAGAAAAACATTTACAAAGATTACTTGTAAACTTGACCCCAATGCTTAAATCTAAACACACAAGTAGATACTAACACAGACCACAGAATAAATATACACAAATTCTTAACCTACTATTTACAATGCATTGAATCTCATACTTCATGACAGTTACTTGTGTAAACATGCCATTAAATCTTTTTCACTTATAAAATCTTTGAATTTCACCCTCATCATGCATTCCTCCAGACTCAATTCTAACACTTTATCTTTATACTTCAACTGAGCTTCATATTTGCACGGGAGATCACTTCCTAACATTAGATTTAAACAAAGTCCCTTTATGACAAATAAATCTTGAATAAACAGCTCCTCCTCAATGATTACTTCAAATTCTGGGTTCCCTTTCATATAGTTTGGTTTGTTCAAGAATTCATTTTGTATCTTACCTTGTTTGGCCTCATCCCAATACTTATTTAAAAATAACTTTTCAACAGTTACAAATTTATCAGCACACTGATTTGCCAAAGTTTGAGCAGAACAGTCAAGCATTCTCTTTGCTAACTTCATTTTACACTGGTCTGACATACCAGGCACAAATTGGTCCTTGCATGCAGCCAAAAAATCTACTGGATGATAATTACCCACTGCTGAAAACTTTCTTCCACTAGGTGTCTGCACCATGGACCAATTAGTGTTTCCTGATGCAGTACACAATTATAGATTATTTATTCTAGTGTTCACCTTCTCAATCTCAGTATAGTTTACTGTCACTACTTGTTCTATCTTTTTCCTAAAGTTACATTCTGTATTCTCTAATTTTCCTGACATCAAAGTTTTTGTTTCCTCAATACCTGCTTTTGTGTCCCAACTTCGTCGCTGCTTTTGTGTCCCAGCCTCGTCGTAGGTGTCGGTGGCCGAGTGGAATGAAACCGACACGCTGGTGCAGGTACGGAGGGGAGCAGCCAGAAACTATAAACACTAGAGTAAATTAGAAAGAAATATATTGCACAGAATGTAACAATACTTAACTTTTACATAGTACTGCAGAATGTTGATACATAGTAGTTAGAGGCCTGCCTAGTGCCTGTACAATAGCAAAGTCTTCACTGGTGCCTATCTGATTACGAAGGTCCTAACTCGTTGCTATCTCAGTCCGAAGTGCGAAGTGAGAAGTGCGAAAGTGCGAAGTGCGAAGTGGCCGATGTCCTTCAGTGGTGGCCACGAGCGGCGTTGTCCCAGAGGGCGCTCGTGGCTGTCGTCGGAAGAACGCCGCGCCGTGCATGCATGGCGGCGCGCGGCGAAAGTAGGTGGCGCGCACTTTGTACTTGTGCGACACCACACCCCTCCCCCCCAAACCGCCGCGCCGTCGTGGCGTAGGGCTGAGGGCCACGGCGACGGCACTGGGAGGAGGGCCTGAGCGGGGGCGTTACTGGTGGGACGGGCGTCGTAGCTGAGGCCGGGATCGAGACGCCGTCCGCGCCCCGGCATCCGCCTTGCGATCCTCCAGGGAACCCGCCGAAACCTGGGGAAGGGCGCCCGCCCCCGCCCAGAGGGAGCAGGTCATCTTCTTCTGAGGTGCGTGGCCCAAGCTGGGGGGGCCCGCACGGTCCCGGAGTCCCTCTCGGTGACGCTGTCATCTGCGGCGGCGACAGCGGCGGCGACGACTGCGTCGGATGTACGTCGACGTCCATAGGGATCTCGTAGTCCGGGGACGAACGATGTGGTTGTGCTCCCTGGCGCAGAACTGGGTCTGGAATCAAGAAACCGGAGACAGGATCGCGCGGTCTGTGCAGGCGCAATTGGTTTGCGTGGCGCCGCAGCTCCGACCCTGTGGAAGAACGTACAATAAACATATTGCTACCAAGCACGCGCTGAATGGTGCCCGGCAGCCATGTCTTCTTGTTTCCAGCAAACACCCTGTACAGCACCGGCGTGGAAACCTGAAAACGCGAAGCGCCATACGAACCGACTCGGAGCGTGGGAGGCTGCAGCAGGTGAAGGAGAGTGCGGTGACGGCGGCCGTGTAGCAGCTCGGCAGGAGACGGGCCGTCACGTGGCATGCACCGATACGTAGACAGGAAAATTTGAAGAGCTTGCTGCCTGGAGTGCTGACCTTTCATCTTCTCCATGTGAGACTTGAATGTTCGAACGAAACGTTCTGCTTCACCATTGGACTGAGGGTGAAAAGGTGCAGTGGTAATATGCTGAATGCCATTCACACGACAAAACTGTTGAAATTCCGCACTAAGAAACTGAGGTCCATTGTCACTGACGATAGTTTCAGGCAAGCCTTCAATGCAAAACACTGATGTTAAGGCACTGATTGTACTAGAAGCTGTCGTTGAGTTCATGGCAATCACAAAAGGAAACTTGCTGAAAGCGTCTACAACAATTAACCAGCGCGTATTCCAGAAAGGTCCGGCAAAGTCAATATGTAAACGTTGCCATGGTCCCTTGGGGCGTGGCCAGTCTGAGAAACGCTGTGGAGGAGCCGCCTGATGCTCCGCACAAACTGTACACTGTGATGTCATGCTCTCTATCTGAGCGTCCATACCAACCCAGGTACAATGACGTCTGGCCAGTTGCTTTGTCCTAACAATACCCCAATGTCCATGATGCAGGAGGCGTAACACTTCTCGTTGCAGGGAACGAGGAACAATCACTCTTGCTTGGTCGTTGTCGGTATGCAACAACAGTACACCCTGACTTAAAGATAATGCATGACGTTGTGCAAAATAACGTCGAACCAGAGGCCGATCAATGTCTTTGGCTCTGGCAGGCCAACCAAAGCGAACAAAACGTGCTACCACACTTAGGTCTGCATCCGCAGCTGTTTCCTGTGCAACCCGACGAGAGTTCAAAGGAAAGTCTGCGACAGCGGAAGCATCTCTGGAATCTATCTGACAACATGCCATTTCCGAAGAATCAAATGATACATCCTGGCCAACCGGAAGTCGGGAAAGTGTGTCCGCGTTGGCATGTTTAGTGGTAGGTCGGTACAAAATCTCATACTGATAATTTGACAATATCAAGGACCATCTCTGAAGCTTTTGTGCCGTACGTGGCGGAATCGGCTTTGTGGGTGAGAACAACGACGTGAGAGGCTTGTGGTCTGTCAACAAATAGAATTTTCTGCCATAGAGATAATGATGAAACTTTGCGACGCCGTAAATGATTGCTAAGGCCTCCTTTTCTATCTGACTGTAATTCTGTTGCGTCGGCGTCAGTAGCTTGGATGCAAAGGCAATAGGACGATCGTGACATCCAATACGATGTGAGATTACAGCGCCTAGACCATACGACGAGGCGTCAACTGCTAACACTACAGGCTTCTGTGGGTCAAAGGGAATCAGACATGCATCACTGAGTAGTGCAGACTTTAAGTTGTCAAAGGCAACCTGGCAATCTTTGGACCAAACAAAAGGAACATTCTTCCTACGTAAGTGATGCAGTGGAGCTGCAATCTGAGAGGCATTGGGAATAAACCTGAAATAATAGTTAAGCTTTCCCATTACTGCTTGCAATTCGTGCACATTCTTAGGAGGAGGCAAGTCTTTGATTGCTCTAAGATGTGACTGTAAGGGATGGATTCCTTGAGCATTAATCACATGGCCTAGGTATTCCATTTCAGTTTGAAAAAACGAACACTTAGCTTTATTGCAACGTAGACCTGCTGCAGTCAAAACTTTGAAAAGGCACTCCAGGTTTGCTAAATGTTCTTCAACTGTACGTCCGGATACCACAATATCATCTAAATAGTTCGAACAACATGGTACAGAAACTGTCAGCTGTTCCAAAAAGCGCTGAAAAATAGCGGGGGCGGAAGAACTGCCAAAGGGTAGGCGTTGAAATTGAAAAAGGCCCATGTGAGTATTAATAACGAAAAATTTTTTTGACTCGTCATCAAGTGGAATCTGTAAGTATGCCTCTGCTAAATCAATCTTGGAAAAGAAGCGAGACTGTCCTAATTTGTCCATCAGTTCCTCAGGTCTGGGCAGGGGATAAGTGTCGACAATTGTTTGACTGTTCACTGTTGATTTGAAGTCCGCACAGAGACGAAGTTTTCCTGACGGCTTGGGTATAATTACTATAGGCGAGGCCCACTGACTCGCAGAAACAGGAGAAATCACCCCACTATCTTGCCAACGTTTAAGTTCTTCGGCAACGGAATCACGCAATGCGATAGGCACTGGTCTAGCTTTACGAAATTTTGGAACTGCAGATTCTTTTAAAGTTACATGTGCCACAAAGTCTTTTGCACAACCTAGTTCCGGCGAAAACAAGTCACTATATTTGTCACACAATGCATTGATTTTGTCCTGAGGCACTACTGACGAAATTTGAAGCACATCTCTTTGAATTGATAAACCAAACAAGTCAAAAGCATCTAGTCCAAAAATGTTCTGCGTAGATTTGGCCTGAAGAACAACAAAAGCAACTGTTTTCGTAACACCTTGAAAAGAGGCAGGCAGGCTACACGTTCCTAGCACGGGAATATTTTGACCTGTATAAGCTGTTAACACTTGTTGACACAGCGATAATTTTGGCGAACCCAGAAGTTCATAAGTATCTTTATTAAGTAAGGTAACAGCGGAACCAGTGTCGAGCTGAAATTGCACAGTCTTATCGTCAATGGAAAGATTCACAAAAAGTTTTTGCTTGCGGCGCTCGACAGGTGCGCGAATGTGGGCAACGTCTGCTACGGTTTGTTTACCGCGCTTGCGCGGGCCGCGTAGTGAAGTAAGTGGCGCAGACTCGGCACGCAGCGGATTAACAACACTGTCACTAGATGGCACTACCGCCGGATCGGCGTCCGCGCAATGCGAGGCTACTACAGAGTCACTAACTACTGCACTAAACTTTTGAGTAGCTACACCAAGTCTACTGTCACTATCTACACAGTACTGGGCACTATTACAAGGAGCAGTTGCAGAAGGCACTATTTTCACTACAGGAATGCACTGTTCATAGTCATTTTGCTTGTCGCGAACCCTTTTCCGTTGCACTGTTTTACGCGCTCGTCGGCGCTTGCTACGTGGTGCACTATATAGTTTTGCCATAGGCGCAGAACTACTTTCTTGCAATTGAGATCCAATGAAGGCAGTGTTCAATTCCACAGCCCGTATAACATTTACAGAATGAACTGTTCTCGCACCCTGCGAAGCACTGTTTCTAACGTTACTGTTCTTTGAGTTTTTAATTTGCATACACACAGACTGCACATGTCCCAATTTGCCACATTGATAACAGGTTGCGTTGCGACTAGGGCAATGAGCACGCTTGTGGCGAGACACACACTGGGGGCAAGACTTACGAACATTTTTCTGAAATGAGCGTTGGCGCCCGTTATTCAAATTACTGTTTCTAACACGACGGGGCGACCTTTGTGTCGCACTTTTACACTGGCTACTGTTCACTGTCTGTTCAGCACGGCCCGTACTATTGTAAGAATCACTAGTGCTACACTGAGAACTACGGCTAGGATAGCGTCCGTTGCGGCGCACTGAATTAACACTGTGGCTTTGCATTTCTACATCTGCTAAGTCAAAAGTATCATGCGCTTCTATAAGCTGCAGTACACTGTCTAATGATGGGTCAGACTGTTTCAGAATTGCTGCTCTAATTCTGGGGTCCTGAATATTCTGCGTAATCGCATCCCTCAACATCACGTCACTATACGAAAGTCCACAAGAGCAAGTAAATTTACATTGGCGGGTTAAGCCCTTCAATTCCGTAATCCACTCTTGGTGTGACTGCTGC
Source organism: Locusta migratoria (assembly GCA_026315105.1). Classification (NCBI taxonomy): domain Eukaryota; kingdom Metazoa; phylum Arthropoda; class Insecta; order Orthoptera; family Acrididae; genus Locusta; species Locusta migratoria. The sequence goes on along the minus strand of CM048755.1, from coordinate 503,265,938 downwards.
GGTAATTTTTTAAGTCTGAAAAATCGGTATCGTGCAGCGGCTACAAGAACTTTTCTCTCATAATGAGCATTCAGTGCATCTACAATTTGTTCATAGTCTACATCACGAGGAGATGCGTGCGGGAAAAGTTTTTGCAATAGTACGAAAGTCTGGGGGCCCACAATCGATAAGAAAAGGTTCTTCACTCTCTGACCTGTAATTTGATGAGCCGCGACGAGTTCTTGAAACTGTGCGAAATAGTCGCTCCATTCTTCCTCACGTTCGTTGTACTGGCGGAACGTCGGAAGCGGTGCGGCGGCAGGTGTGGGCTGCTGATGTGACGACTGTTGTTGTTGGTGAGCAGCCTGTGTCGTCAACTGCGACACGGCCTGGAGAAGCTGGGTAATTTGCGCCGTCTGTAACTGAATAATTTCCATTAAGTTTGGGTTCGGGGTAGTGGCCATGCTGACCGATTAGGCGCCGCGCATACAAGTAACTTATAACAAAACACAAATGCAATATGAAAGAGGACGCTCTGCAACAAAAAAGTCCACAAAATACGTAACAGAATATGTTCCCCCAAAAATCTTATAATAAGGGTGGGTGGGCGGGAGCAATTTTTGCGTGCTCCGACTGCTGCTGTCTGGCTGCTGTAAGCGGGCTGGTCCAAGGTTCTATCACTCCTCGTCGCCACTTTTGTGTCCCAACTTCGTCGCTGCTTTTGTGTCCCAGCCTCGTCGTAGGTGTCGGTGGCCGAGTGGAATGAAACCGACACGCTGGTGCAGGTACGGAGGGGAGCAGCCAGAAACTATAAACACTAGAGTAAATTAGAAAGAAATATATTGCACAGAATGTAACAATACTTAACTTTTACATAGTACTGCAGAATGTTGATACATAGTAGTTAGAGGCCTGCCTAGTGCCTGTACAATAGCAAAGTCTTCACTGGTGCCTATCTGATTACGAAGGTCCTAACTCGTTGCTATCTCAGTCCGAAGTGCGAAGTGAGAAGTGCGAAAGTGCGAAGTGCGAAGTGGCCGATGTCCTTCAGTGGTGGCCACGAGCGGCGTTGTCCCAGAGGGCGCTCGTGGCTGTCGTCGGAAGAACGCCGCGCCGTGCATGCATGGCGGCGCGCGGCGAAAGTAGGTGGCGCGCACTTTGTACTTGTGCGACACCACACCTGCCACCATCCTCTTGTCAACCTCAGCCAACGCTTGCATAGTGCCCTCATTCCTGTGATCACATATTTGTTTCACAGCATCTAACTTGCCTCCTACCTCAGTCTCAATAGCACCAATTCTGGCATGTATCTCCTTTTCCCTATTTTCAAACCGTTCTGTTAGACTTCCTATCTTTTTGTCAATGTCTGTGATTATTTCTGTCTTTAATCCAAGCATTGAATTTTGTAGTGCCCCAATGTCTGCCTTAAAGTCTGCTTTCAATTCTGATTTTACAGTTTCTATTTCTGATTTTACAGTTCCTATTTCTGATTTTAAATTTGAGTTTGAATTTTGTATTTCTGATTTTAAATTTGAGTTTGAATTTTCTATTTTTGATTCTAAATTTGAGCTAATACTCGCTAACATGGCTGCGAACATCTCCGCTGTCAACAACATTCCCCCAGTATTTACCCTCTCTGGACTTTCTGGTATGCTACCCTCTGAATCTACGTCGCTTGGCGATTTTTTAAAAATCTGCTCCATTTTGTGTGCCACAAGAAAGCTTGATTAACACACAAGAATTTATAGCGCCAGCTGCTTTACTTATCTTTTAATCCAGACGTTGCTGCAACGAGCTGCGACGTCCCCAACGCTCGCTGCCGTCTGTTGTAGAAGCTGTGGCTGGAATATGTCCTCACTGCATTCCTTATCCTTTGTAGAATCGAAGCTGCTGGGCCCCGACGCTCCGTTGGCGACTTGCGAAGTCCCCACGATCACTGCCGTCCGTTGCAGAAGATGAAATGTGAGTGCGTTGAACCCACGCGCCACCGCTCACTGCTGCCGGTCCGATGCGCCGTCGATCGCCGGTTACGGATGCCCGCGCCCGAACTCTGCGTCACTAACCGTCGTTAAACGCGCGACGCGATTGCGTATCTGCTTGCAACTGTTCGTAACTGTGCACTGTCCTATACACACCCTAATCTCTCCGTCCGAGCAAGTCCAACGTGAACTTATTCCGCTCTCTGCTGCCAGCCGCCACACACACTTGAAATTGTCCGTCGCGTCCGCGCACTTGTTTGCAACTGTTCGTAACTGTTCACTGTCCTATACACACCCTATTCTCTCCGTCCGAGCAAGTCCAACGTGAACTTATCCCGCTCTCTGCTGCCAGCCGCCACACACACTTGAAATTGTCCGTCGCGTCCGCGCACTTGTTTGCAACTGTTCGTAACCGTTCACTGTCCTATACACACCATAATCTCTCCGTCCGAGCAAGTCCAACGTGAACTTATCCCGAACGAGCCCCCAAATGCGAGGGTGAAAGTCGGGGTGAGAGTTTAAAATAGGGAAAGATTAATTTTTGAAACTCACAACCACCAGCTGCGAACCAAATTCCTAAACATGCAAAAACACTGGAACTGTTATTGCGACTGTTTGACTCGTTTTCTAGGGGATGATATCACACGTTCGCAGCTTTCCTTCCCTGCATATGATTAACAAAACAAATTCATAATAAGTTCAAGTTCATGAGAGAAAAGGGTGTACTAACTACTATTTTAGAAAACACGTGAAAGTTCACTTTATGTTGTTTATTTCACAATACTTGAACCCTGTGGCTGTCGCGTCTGTACGTCGGTAAATGTACCAAATAAAGTTATAGCTCGTGAGCCCCCAGACAAAATGAATATTTGTCGCGAATTGATTTCACACCACGTGGCTGTCTCAAACACCGTTTATGTTCATGCCTATGCGACGACACGTGTTACACTAACAAATCACAGTCACTTTAATTTAATGCGATGCACACCTTGTTGCACCGGCTAATTATTCACAAACACACAGTAGCACTCGATTTAACTTGGTGCAGTCTACGACGAGCAACCACACGTGGCGATTGCCACACACAAAACTCAAGTCACCACCTCGAGGTCCACATGCCGACTGAGGCAGAGTGACGCCGCCCGGCCAGCTACACCACGTGGTCTGGAGTCCTCACTTCCTGCCCAGGCGCGCGCGCGCGCGCCAAAAGCTCAACTGCCGGGGTTTTTTCCCCTACGTCATCAACTTCCCCATGTGAGCTGTTGTAACCGATTTGCCAACGTACAGCGCTCAGCCAATACATTTCTAAAACTTTACTTAAAATCAAAATAATTACACTACACATTAAACAAATATTTTCTTACGTTTTTATATTAGTATAAACATCCTTTGTACTGTTTATCATAATCGTGCAATTTCTTATATCACAGATAACTGATTTAACTGAATATTTCAAGGTAAAATACAAAAGATTGATTGAAAATACAATGAAAAATAGTTAATATATTATTTTTATAAACAAACATTGCCATGCTAGTTGAGTAACTGTCTTGTCTTCGTTGGTAATTTATTACTTTTCATTGTCAATTAAACATATTACGTTAGATGTGACTATATCAGCTAATGTATAGTTTATTTGTCAACAGGCTATTTTGTAATGAGGGCCTTAAAGGTTTCTAACTGCATCGTATTACTTCAAATGCCAGTAGTATTACAATATGTGTGCATTGCACTGTGCCTGGCACTCGCCATTGTCCCTCTCTCCCCTCACCGGAAACGAACTGTAAAGTCCTAAGCTGGAACAAGCCACCAACGTCGGCCTGCTCGCTGGCCTCCCGTCAGCTACAAGCACACAGCAAATCTCAACGTGAAGAAATTCTACCTTTGGTCTAACTATAAATGTTGTCACCCAACTGCGTACATACATTGCTACCATAATTAATAAGATAAAAATTGTGTAACATTTAGTGCATTGGCATGGTCAATGTTTGCAGTGAACTTCATACTGTTTAATTATCAAATGCTATTAATTACCAGTATTTCTATTGGGCTGTAATCTCACACGTTGTACTGTGCAAACGCTTTTAGATTTGATACTTGGGTATTAAGAGTACCAGAAAATTGACCGCTCTCTCGGACATTATGTTTTTTTTAGTTTCGACTGTAAATTACTTGTAGAGTCGAGCAAGGAACTATATTTTTTTTAGCATTCCAGGACTTTATTATCCACAGACGTAGATATCGTCTACGTTATTCCACAAGTCCTAAGAAGAAGAAGAAGGGTAAACGAAAACTGGGTTATATGGCGAAGACACAGGCTTTTAAAAGGAGGCTATTGTATATGTGCAGGCCCGGTTTAAACAGATAGTGTGGGGAAAAATATTTGCTTTTACAGTAAACAGGCGGGGGGATTGGTCTCGCATAGTTGTACTGGCCGAAATTAGCGGAACACACGACAAACGTGTTTGTACTGTGTGTGACTCCCATCCATTCCTTAGAGAGCAGGTTATGATCGAAGTGTGCGGGAGTTGGTTGCGATATGTTTGCGAACATTACGTTGCATGTACTCAGTTGTACTGTAATAAACAAAACAAAAATTGTAAACACTCTATGTCCTATATAGAATCATGGGTTGTGGCGTGTAGGTTAGCGTCTTCGTTTGCGGTGGACATCTATTTGTAATTAAAATAATAAATCTTAGTTCGGAGTAGGAATTTTGTGGGTAAAGGGCGGGTCGAGCTGGAAATCTGTGTTGCATTGGGCAGGTAACTTCGGTTCTGTGGTCGCTGTATTGTCGAATAAGGGTGTTGTAAGGCCAATAATTTCGAAAAGTTTTAGTGTAGACGGTCGGAATCGGTAAATTATTTCACGTATTTTTCTTTTATTTCGACTCTCCATTGCACAATAGGGATTAAATGTCATCTGGGGCGCTGGAATATCGGTGTCAGATAAATGTAGTTTGCATCGTAACAGGACATAGAGATTTCTTAGATGGGGTGTGTGTACTGCTGTAGCAAGGAAATAAGAGGTAAAATTAAAATACCCGAACTCTCGGAATGCGCAGTTATACCTCGATCTAAGAAGAAGGAAACGTAACAGGGCAAGATCGCTAAAGAGAGAGAGAGAGTGTGTTAATTTTCGGAACTTTCGGCATGGCTCAGCTCCATTAAATAAATGCATTGCGAGCTATCCTTGTCAGAATGGTGCGTCTGCATAGAAGGTTTTGATCATTTGGAGATGTAACTTAGGTGTTTTTGTTTAAACACTTAGCATATGTTTCTTTTGTGCAGTCTGCCGAGAGAGCGCTCTGCGTTCTGGACGATTGTTAACGGTGCTTGCAGATGTTTATTTAGAGACTTTGTGCTAAATGTCATTGCCGATTTTCGTTATTTGGAATTTTTGTATAAACACTATGTCGTATTCTGCTGCTTGCCGCTGTTGTTGCTGTTTTATCGAAAGAGTGGTTGGCATACAAGTTTCATCCCGTTCGATGGCTATTGCTTGCATCGTCTAAACGAAGAGATACATTTATAGATGCAAGGTTGTGGTCGAGTTCCGGAACGGACCATTTCTTTTCTTTTCGTTAATTGGCTCTGGTTAGAATTGTTTTTGTATATCGAAAGAGTTTATGTTAAGATGGATACGTAAGTTTGTGGCGTTTATTATCTAACCTGCGCTATTATTATTAAACACGGCTGGAGAGAGATGGGAATGTAAATTCTTACTTGCAAATTTTGCATACGAGTTTAACGGTGCTTTGCAGATGTATATTTAGAGACGTTGTGCTAGATGTCATTGCCGATTTTCGTTATTTGGAATTTTTGTATAAACAATATGCCGTCTTCTGCTGCTGCCGCTGTTGCTGTTTTATCGAAAGAGTTGTTGGCATACAAGTTACATTCCGTTCGATGGCTGTTGCTTGCATCGTCTAAACGAAGAGATACATTTATAGATCTAAGGTTGCGGTCGAATTCCGAAAACGGACCATTTCTTTTCTTTTCGTTAGAATTGTTTCTGTATATCGAAAGAGTATATGTTAAGATGGATACGTAAGTTTGTGGTGTTCGTTACCGTAACCTGCACTATTATTATTATTAAACACGTCTGTCGGTTGTAGTCTATGCGAAGAGCGTGGAGAGAGATGGGAGTGTAAATTCTTACTTGCAAATTTTGCATACGAGTTTTAATATTTAATACTACATGCTGTAGTATACGAGACCAACTAAACATTTCTGTTCTAAATTGTTTTTTAGCATACGAAGAACACTGTGGTAGCTTTATTTTTTTCCAAGAATAATAATAAACGGCGGAAATTGTTGTTGTTACATAAATCGAGATCTGGCGTACGGATCGCTGCGGCGCGCTTAATAATAAATATGCAATTTAATTGGCTGCTGACCTGTCGGGGCGCGGTCGCCGTAAAAAGAGAGCAGGGGTCGGCCTGTGGGGGCGGTGTCGGTGCGGTTAAGACAATCGTCGCGGTATTGTTTGTTCTCGCGGGTAGGGCGGGTGGCGGCGTCCTTTGAGAACCGGTCGCTAGCGTGGAGGAGGAGGGGGGTAGCATCTGTCGGCGGCGGAGGCGGCGGTCCGGCAATCGGCCGAGCGAGTAGGGGTCGCGGGTGCGAGTACAGACATGTCGAGGGGTCTACAGGTCTGGACCTGTCGGAGGTGCTGCCTGTCTGGCGGCGGTGCCGAGGGGTGGAGGGGGGCGTCGAACCGGCCAGATGTGTGGTCCAGGGTGCGAGTACCGACATGTCGATGGGTCTACAGGTCTGGACCTGTCGGAGGCGCTGCCTGTCTGGCGGCGGCACCGAGGGGTGGAGGGGGGGGGGGGCGGGGCGTCGTGTGTGGCCGAGGGAGGTGTTGCAACCTGTCAATCATCCTTAAGTGCGTTATGCCGGCGTCCTTTGATTAGCGGTCGGACAAGTAGCGAATCAAAAGGACCTAAATGTAAACTGTCAATCATCTTTCGTTCTTCCAGGAAGACCTATCAATCATCCTGTGGTGGCATCCTTTGATCTGCGGTTCGGCAATTGGCCGAGGTAGGAGGGGTCAATGACCCTATCGTCGACGGGCGAAAGTTCAAGGTCACTGTTCTGAAACCCCCACCATTATACTACTTAGAGACCGTTAAACACAGTAGTTTGGTCCCATAGGTTTATAAACATTTGAATATATTTGAAGCAGATAAGAAAATCATGTGATTAATATATATATATATATTTCGTGTTAGATGTGTAATTGCGGCGACTGGTGACTATGAGAGGACGTCTTACAACTGCGCCACCTTAACTTGTCCGTCGCTGCGTTCTACCCCACGGAATGCCAAAAACACGAAGTTTTCGGCGTATTCAGACTATTTAACCGTTCGATTACAAGTCGGTTGCAATTGGTGGCAGGCGCAAGCTTTCCAAAAGCGCTGGATAGTGGGAAACAGTGAGTTTTGGCCACCGAAGGAATTTTCAAATATTTTATTAAGTAGAGGAAAGAAGGAGGAAACGGAATTAAACGAATGGCTTTACTTGCAGTAGGGCATTAAAATTATTCAATGGCGAGAAGTGAAACTTTGAATCATGCCGGGATTCGAACCGGGGTGTCCCTCTTCGGACCAGCGGTCGCCTTCGCAACTGTTGCTTGTCTACTGTCCGCCCTAAATTCCCACAAGCCGCACTCTACGGTCGTAGCGCCTCCATTGTCATTGCCCTCTTATACCCGCCATTGCCGTACGAGGTCCAAAATTATCACCCATCTGCAGTGAAGTAGATTGAAGTTATACTGTTATCGCATATAAATAACTATACATATTCGGACATGTCCGAAAGAACAGACGCCACAGCATTTTATTTATAATCTAGCTGAAAACCCGGCGTTGCCCGGGTATTTATTTATTTATTCCTGCCATTTTTCACGTATATATTCATTTGTGTAAGGGCTGCATGTCTGTAAAATCTCTTGGGAATACAGTTAGTAGTAAAGAAGTAATAGATTAAAACTTGGTGCGGCAAGGGGCGGTTTTCCATGAACGTTACTGTTTATGTGTTCATGTCTCATGAATTACGTGTCGTACTGTGATACAATTTAGAAGGTACATTCAACTATATGTATGTATACTGTCTGTAAAATTTCTTGCGGTTACAAATTTTAGTCTACAAATTATAAATTGTATCGTCATACCAAGAGCCGTAGTTTTACTCCATAAACAGCAGAAAAGTAGTAAGCGAGAAACTTTTTTCCTTTCATCATTTTGCCATGGGTGTCAGCGAGAAAAAGTTTAATAAAGGTCTGAAATTATGTTTAAAGTTTGTTGCAAGTCGTTAAGTACTCTCATTCTCATATAGCGTATTTATAAATTCTCGCCACATTATGTGACATTTTTCAGCGATTCCTATTGTTTACGACGTTATATTTCCTGAACCAAGGGCCCTAAGTGCTTCGTACTCGTACGGCAATTGTTATCTCACGTAAGGAATATGTGAACCAAATTTGGTTGACATCGCTCCAGTGGTTTAGGAGAAATTGAGCAGCATTGTCGCTAAATGTAACAGTTTAAGACTCATTTCAATGTTTATAACGTCATATCTCGTGAACTATATATCGTATGTGATTCTTAAACTTACGGCGACCGTCCTCATGGATTGAAGCTTACGAGTACAAAATTTCATAAAGATTGGAACAAAACTGTAGATTTGTGTGCAACAAGTACCAATATACGGACACTCTGCTTTATATATTAGAAGATGGAGGAATGTTTTAGGACGCCGACAAACGGGTGCAAATGTTCAAAATCAAATGTTTGTTAAGCTTATGGGACTTAACTACGGGGTCATCAGTCCCTAAACTTACAAACTACTTCTGAACTACTTACGAACTAGGACGGCACAAATATCCATGCCCGAGGGGGGATTCGAACCCCCGACCGTAGTGGCCGTGCTGACCGTGACTGGAGCGCCTCAGTCACCTCGGCCACCGCGGCCGGCCAAACGGGTGCCGCTCCATCAGTTGCTGCGTGATTTCACGCAAGTTGAGGCGAGGGTTTCGTCATCCTTACGCACCGCTGACGTACTATAACCTCAAAGGTAAAAGTAAATTCATGTCGGTATTAAACGTCAAAGGTTCTGCCTTTTGAATGTCATTGAATGTTTCATTAAAATAAGTAATGTATGGGGTTGGAACAGTTGCCCAGAGTGACACTTGCCCAGAGACCACGGCTTCTGCCGGGCTAACCGGCTTTCCACAGGTTCAGGCGCACTAACAAGTCCAGCAGTTCAGCACAGCTGGTCCAGCGTGCTGGCTGGCGCTCACACCGCTCCAGTTGAGCAACCGTATATTGATTCGAGGTGGCTCACTAACGCGTTTCGTGGTAAATTTATTTTAAGACTGTTGCAGTAATTTTGATCACGCACAGACAGGGGAGCAGCCAAGTACGTAACATCGTATTTCTTAAGACGGTTACAGCCTTAGGAAAAGTGCCGTTTTAGTACGAAATTTAAATTTACAAATTTATATTTCATTGTAATTTTATTTAAATACTAGCGTAAGCCCGCGGCTCCGCACGCGTGTTCGTTGATTATGATAAATAAGCTATCTTTCAGTAGTGTGCTATTTATTTATTCTGATATTTCCTTATTCGTATGCATATCCTTACAGAGAAAGAGCTGAAGACATTGTAGCACGCATAGACCAAAGATATGGTCTGTGGCATCGCGTTTCGCTGTATTTAATCTGTTTGCTATAAAGTCGCAAACGTCATCGCTTGCCTTCAGTCCGAATTTTTTTATAATTCGACGACTTTCAACCACCATATCTTCCACCCCCTTATAGATGTCGGCATGGAACTGCTATGGTATACAACGGGAGACTTCGGACAACAATTACACACAGACTATTCGTTTGCGTTCTGCAGTTTTCGCTGCAGAGCGAAAGATTAACTCACACACACACACACATACACACACACACACACACACACACACACACACACACACACACAAACACACGTAGAATTTTATATACACCGATAACTTTCCATCCCAATATACTCCACCCTGTTATCATTATCAACCCTGAAGCAATAATGCAAGCAATAAAACCATTTTCAAGAAGTAAATATAATTTTCAAAGAGTAATTATTGTTCCGCATTTCGCGTTATATTCTTCAAATCACTAAATATCTATCAGATCGCTATAAAACCGTGCCTAAAACCTTCCTCAGGTATAAATTAGTAACTGTACAAATATTTAAGTCTCTGCGTCTTGTCGTTTGGACGTGATAAGCGTACACCAAACAGACATTCACATTAATATATATAGATAAATAGCTATCCGATCGGCATAAAACCGTGCCTAAAGCCTTCCCCGGGTAGACATTAGTAACTGTACAAATTTTTAGCTCTTTATGTCTTGTGGTTCAGACGTGATAAACGTACACGGAACAGACATTCAAATTTATAGATATAGATAGAAGATTAAACTTAAAAACACACAGAATATCAAATCATATCGTTTTCCTTTTCACTTCAGGATCAATGTTTGATACCACTATTCCAGAAATGCTAATACGAAGACAAGCTCTTAAGCTGAAATCTGCCAGTGATCTTTGATACCACTATTCCAGAAATGCTAATACGAAGACAAGCTCTTAAGCTGAAATCTGCCAGTGATCTTCTATATCTGAACTTAGTACTTTGCGTAAAATAATCACCATGTACATGCAACTCGAAACATCAACATAATCGTAGCTGCAAAGTTACATAGTAAAACTGAAGTCTAAGAAATTCATTTTGTGCCGGCCGCGGTGGCCGAGCGGTCTGCGGCATGTCAGTCACGGTCTGCACGGCCGCTGCAGTCGGGGGTTCGAATCCCCTCTCGGGCATGGATGTTTGTGCCGTCTTTAGTATAAGCTAGTTAATAAGTAGTTTGTAAGTTTAGGGACTGATGACCCCGTAGTTAAGTCCCATAAGCTCTACAAACATTTGATCATTTCAAATTCATTTTGCAATAAAACTAAATGCGCCAACTTCACGCTGTAGGTGTAAAACTACTAGTTGTAGACAAGTTTCCACACTGTAAACATAACGCAAAGATCAGCGAAAAGGCACAACCTTATGTAAGCTGAAGATCAATATAGTAATTTGATATTACTACAGAATAGTTCGATGAGCGTTCCTCCTGAAAACAAAAATGTATTTTCACAGTGAAAATTCTTGGAAAATTATTGAGACGTTTATTTCACTGCTATCATATAATGATGACTTTCTTCCGTTATACGTCATAAAACATTTTATTTATTACACTAATCATATCAAGACTCCTTTGCACAGAATAAATATATTAGACATGAGGAACAGAAATGTTAACGCAATGAACACTTTGTAGTTACACAACCATCATGCTACTTTCAACTCTTTAAAACAGCTACTTTTCATTTTAACGGGAGACTCCACCTTAAAGCTTCAGTTGAAAACAAAAGACTGCTTCACATACTGAGTGTTTAATCTCAGATCCCAAAACGATGTCTGTATTCGAATCTTCTTCTTCTTTATACCGGGTGATCAAACAGTCAGTATAAAATTGAAAACGTAATAAATCACGGAATAATGTAGATAGGTAAAAATTGACACACATGCTTGGAATGACATGGGGTTTTATTTGAACCGAAAAAAAGTTAAAAAAATGTCCTACAGATGGCGCGTGATTCTGGTTTTTTAACTGCTACTGTCACGGGTTAGATGTACGCCGATATATTACAGAATCGCATCATCCACAGCCTGGCTCATAAACACCTGCTGGAACGTACGATTTTTATGCAGGATGGCGATAAACCTACATTGATAGACAGGTGAAAGATGTCTTGCGGGCGTCGTTTGGTGATGATCGTGTGCTCAGCCGCTACTTTCGTCATGCTTGGCCTCCCTGGTCCCTAGACCTCAGTCCGTGCGATTATTGGCTTTGGGGTTACCTGAAGTCGCAAGTGTATCGTGATCGATCGACATCTTGAAACTCGCCCGCTGTTCTTTTGACTGTTAACTAGCAGTGTTTGTGAAGTTAACAATTGACTGCTTACTCACAAAATCTAATTACGGCGATATTCACACAGCGGCGGAAGTATACAGTTCCCTTAAGTAAAACTCTGATTCTATAAATTAAGCAAACAGTTCTACTTTTACTGTAATCTTTAGAGAAAACTGCACACAATTAAATAATGATCCGCAGTCATGGATCTAAACAAAAAATCATAAATGTTGGCAACGGAAACGCAAATATTCTCTCCTCCAGAAGGAAGCAAAGACACAAGATACATGAACAAATTACCCCACATTAATCCAAAATAAATGATGAGGGGAGAATTTAAATTAGCACAAAAGGATTACAGTTTAACAAATTAATTTATTGTTCAAAACAAGAACAACAAGGGGGAAGACCATTTTTTTTAATTACAATAAAAAACACACCTTACAAAATGTTCAAAATATCCACAATTACATGGCCCTAAAATTGCCCACCTGCAAAGTTGAGCACAGGTTAATTGCGATCACGTTTCATAGGGGGGAACGGAGGAATTGCAACACATTCACACACACATTCATACGCCAAGCCATGCAGGTACTTACCAAGCACCCGACACCAATACACCAAGACGACAGCCAAGTAATGTAGAGAATGCAGGTCGAAGGTTCACTCGCGCACAATGAAATAGTACTTCGCTTCCATAACATGTAAACCTAGTGGCTTAGGCTCATGATAAACTATTAGAAACAAACGCACTTGATTTAAGACCACAAAGTGCGGTGCACAGACGGAAGTTAAAGTTTCCCCAGAACATCTAACTATACATTAAATCAAGATTTCATTAAATAATATCTAAAAACGGTCGCTCTGGCGTTCGTTTAGCACAGGGAGAAGATAACTACAGAAGTCGGAACACAAAATATACATAAAGTAAACAAAATCAATTTCGAAGAGAATAAGATCGCAAAATATATCGTGTAACCATTCTTTCTGATCAGAGGAATGATATCTATTAGATAAGCAAGGTTACAGATTGCCACAGCACAATACAGAGTTCGGTTACAAAAATTCAGAGAAGTGAAATAATTCTATTTCATGAAAATTAAAAACACGATATACAACGTGCAACGGTTCTTTCTACACAGAGGAAAAAGATCTATTTAATGGTAATAACCACGACAGGGAAGACGCTAATCGGCGCACACGTGGGCCGACAAGTACACAGATTACAAGTTAGAATGGACAATTTTCGGGGAAAATTATCATGCTACACTCACTAGGAAACACATTAGCAAATTAGCTATACAATTATTAACCACTCATGTGTACTGAATGATGGAAAAGCTGAAGGCTTAGTCTGATATCGTCCACGTGTAATGTCGACAAAGTACGAACAGTATAGGCACCACGAGTCCCCGAAAATATTTGAATTCAACTACGATAAGAACGCGAAAGACACTGAACATATTTAAACAGGCGAAGAAATGATTTAAAAGTTATAAAGTGCAAGAACTATGCTAACGAAACACCATCAGAGCCTCGGAATCAGATTCCAGCAAAAATCGACATAAAATTGGCAACCCTGTACGAAATTAAGCAAAATCTCAGTACTACACATAGTGTAGCTGCTACTCACGGAATTAAACTCGCGAAATGGCATAAGTACGACTATGGAGCCTGAACTAAGTCTAGCCACGAGGCCACAGCAGAACCAAACTCAGAAGTACTTACCCTACCAGGAATAGTACGGTGCAATTAGACCTAAACTCAGACATCCAAAGTAAAAGTTTCCATCCAGCATCTAACTGTTCTATAGAGCCCACATATTGTTTGGTAATAAGTTACACCATTTTGAGCGTCGGATTTGGGGGGGGGAGGGGGGGGGAGAAGTTAGAAAATTGGCAGTTTTTGTTAAATATTTAGAAAACTATGCAGTTTAGTGCGAAAAGTGCCAAATACAAAAATAATATACATTAAATTTCGAACAAAAATGGTCTTGTACATAATCTTGCTAAAGTGAACGGTTCCATAGTGCCGGCCGCGGTGGCCGAGGTGACTAAGGCGCTCCAGTCACGGTCAGCACGGCCACTACGGTCGGGGGTTCGAATCCCCCCCTCCCGGCATGGATATTTGTGCCGTCCTAGTTCGTAGGTAGTTCATAAGTAGTTTGTAAGTTTAGGGACTGATGACCCCGTAGTTAAGTCCCATAAGCTTAACAAACATTTGAACATTTGGTTCCAGAGTTACGGAGGTAGTAAAAGCAGCAATTTTCCGTATTTTTCTAGATTTTTTTTGGAAAATCGCTAAGGAAACAGATTTTTTTACAGGATTTCGCTTTGTAAAAGAAGATTGCGATTTTAGTGGCCGGTGGTTTGTTAGTGATAAGCCCTTGAAGGAACGACAACCTAACCACCTTCTCAGGGGGCGCTACTTTTTAAGGGAAAAGAGGCTTCCACAGGCCTAGGCCATATAAACCTGTGGTACGGAGGAACCCACTCTGAATTTTCTCTGAACAATTCCGCACTAAGAATGAATATCTTTCCAACATAAATAATCTGTATTATAATTACGATATATAATTATATCATTTGTAACATAGGCCTAATGTTTTTATAACTACAGCTTATGGAGGTTTTCCTTTAGAAAATAGATATAACTGAATATATATTGCAACCATGTTTTATCAAAAGATTTTAAGTTAACTGAGTTGAATTGTACTATTGAATAAAAAGGTAGAATGTTAAATGCGACCTTAAATTGATGTAAACGACTTATAAGTACTCAGTCGTCTTCAAACATAGCACCCTCCTCTTCTGAATCTTCGTCTGTGATATTCGTGACCCTGTTATCACATTCTTGGACTGAGCAATTACCGCACATAGTCGAGCAGTTTAGACCACTCTTTCTGCACTCGCAGTTACGGACACATTCATCTTTACAAGCGCATGCTATAAGGATAAGTAACTCCTGGAGAGCTGCAGGACGTACTGTTGTAATTGGTCTCAGGTGTTCGCCAATCTTCTTCCACCCCCACTCAAGCGGATTCTTCTCCTCCTTTACTCCAGCCAGGTTTACATTCTTCTGGGCCTTCCAACCAGGTACTACTCAACCAAAACAAATTAAATGTTCGAGCATGTTCATATGACAATGGTTTTATTTTCAGGGATGCCTCGTTTGTAGCAACTATTGTTGAATAGCCAGATGTACTTGGGGCTCTGTAAGTTTGCAAATCAAATAGCCCTCGCTTTTCAACAGCATGAGCAGTAACATACTTTCGAAGTACCTTGTCCTCTACCTGAAGAGCAGTTTTAGGTGTTATGCAGGCAATTCCACCCATGACATGAAACGTGTTATGGCCATCCACAGTGTGGACATTGTAGTCTGCATTCTCGTAAACAAACTGCACGTATCCGTTCTCAATTCTTGTGCTTTCTTGGGAAGTGACTGATCTCTCATATTTTAAAACTTCCTTGTGAGGTACACAAACACCCAAATTGCACAGGATATCGATCAAGACCTTTGAGCCAAATTTTCTGTGTAATGAAACACCAGTTCGAGGTTCAAGGTTGGATAGGGGACAAAAATGATCTTGGATGTACAGCGCTTATTATACTGTGACATATTGAAGTTTTTTTCCTTTCAGTAGTTTGTTTCGTTCTTTGAAACTTTTCGGGTGTCTGTCTTTTAGAAGTAGGTTGTATAATTTCAGTTATCAAGACACCCAGGACTTCAGGTACCAGTTCAGCTCCTCCTTTACAAATTTCTTCGGTTGTTGGAAACTGAGAATAGTTGTAGCTTTTCGACTTTATCTCATGTCGAATAATAGCTGCTACAGTTTTGACCACTCTCAGTTCCTCCTGAGCGTCATCAGAGTTCCGATTTCTATACCAATTATCTGTTAAAATATTAGTAAATGCTCCAGGAAAACAAATAACATTTCTTTTCCCTGGTAATTCTGTAAAATTCAAGCTATTACCGTAGCGATGGATAACTTTTCTTTTCAAATGTTTGTCAGTATATGGCTCTACTTCGGGACAAAGTTGAAAGAACTTAGTTTGTAATTCTTCAAATGCGTACTGACATTCATCATTTTCTTCAAAATAATCACACAGCTTTTCCAAAGCATCTTCCCTTTTGGCATCACAGCTTGACTCACCTTTGGTTGTTGCCGCTCCTGTTTTGGGCTGTGATGAACCTGGCTTTCGAAATGTCTGGTAACAGTGCCAGTGGTATCTCCCATTAGAACTGACGAGGTCTATCACCTGAGAAAGCCTGACAGTTACCTCATCTCCCCACTTGTCATGCCTGTTATTTGCTTTCGTTCGGTTGCTTTCAATCATTTCAAGTTTCTGTACTAAGCTCCACTTTTTCTGCATTTAAATACATCTACACACTTGCGACCACAAAGAAAACATAAGGTTTTAAAATCAAATGTTTCACGGGGAGTCTTTGCTGGAGGTTCTTTTTCATATTGAGGTGGCTTTGGGCGTGATATATAACTTTGTCGACACTGTGTACTTGAAGCGCGTCATTCTCCAGGAACTTGTCTTTAACACCATCTTCACGAATTTCACTGCACTGTATTATTTTGTCCACCGCCTTCCTAGTCAGAGTAATTAGTTCACCAACCTTGTCCTTACAAGGCTTCAACACACACTCCGCCATAATTCACACACTTTTATTACATAGTTCGCACACTATTCTAAAGACGAAAGATTTAAAAAATGACAGCAGAACTTGATTAGAAATAACACTCAAAAACGCAGTCAACTGGTCTCCCACTACGAATGAAGGAAAGACAGTGGATGACAGACAGGTGCCGGCTGCAGGTAGTCGGCCGCCCCTACAACACGCCCTACGCTCGGCCGCGCTTCTACTAAGCCGGCTCTCGTTCCCAGGCTTATGACCCTCTGTGGTGCCTCTTAGCCTCTTTCGGACTACAGTTCGCTTGAAGAATATTACTCTTCAATAAAAGAGTTTAGTTATTTCTGTATAATTTCATTTTTCCAAAAAAATCGATAAAAATCCAAAACTTTCTACCCTTTCACCCTCCGTAACTCTGTAACCGTTCACCTTAGCAAGATTATGTACTGAACAATTTTTGTTCGCAAATTAATCTAGATTATTTTTGTATTTGGCACATTTCGCGCTGAACCGCATAGTTTTCTAAATATTTAAGAAAAACTGAAAAAAACTGCTAATTTTCTAACTTCTCCCTACCCTCCCCCCCAAACCCGACGCTCAAAATGGTGTAACGTTTTACCAAACAATATGTGGGCTGTATAGAACAGTTTGGTGCTGGAGGGAAACTTTTACTTTGGATGTCTAGGTTAGGCCGTTTTGTGAGCTAATTGCACCGTACTAGAACCAAGAAGAGAATGAATAGCTCTCTTGACTATCGGCTCACCGTTACCAAGGAGGGGTAGTGGAGGGGAGCCCAGAGAGCGTCACCGTTCATCAGGCAGGTAACCTGACCAACCCCCAGCCAAGGAGGTTAAGAGCAAGCTACATTAGGAATCTTTACTGAGACTGGGTTCTGCTCAGCAGTTGGCAAACCTACTTCTCGCCCAGAGACATTCAACGCCCAGCGTTTGAAAGAAATGACGACACAAAACAGGCGAGGTACGCCTAGCACTTGCTAAACTTTCTTACATAAAAAGTTTCATTCATTCTGTGGAAGCCAGGGCCAATGGGAGCACATCACAGTACACACTAATACATACAGGGTGTTTCACTAAGTGTGTTTGCCTCTGTAACTTATAAAATAATAGGTGACGGGAAATTTTAATGCGGTAGGTCAATACAAGAAATGTTACACTTTCTGCGGAGCTATGAACATAGTTTATTGTATCATTTTCCAGAAAGTTACACCACAAAGATATAATTTTTTAAATGGAACAATAGTTTTTTCTATCGTGTATTGAATTCGTTTAAACCAGCTGCGTCCAAATCAATTTAAACTACATTCGCCGGCCGCGGTGGCCGAGGGGACTGAGGAGCTCCAGTCACGGTCTGCACGGCCACTACGGTCGGGGGTTCGAATCCCCACTCGGGTGATCAAACAGTCAGTATAAAATTGAAAACGTAATAAATCACGGAATAATGTAGATAGGTAAAAATTGACACACATGCTTGGAATGACATGGGGTTTTATTTGAACCGAAAAAAAGTTAAAAAAATGTCCTACAGATGGCGCGTGATTCTGGTTTTTTAACTGCTACTGTCACGGGTTAGATGTACGCCGATATTGTATCATTTTCCAGAAAGTTACACAAAGATATAATTTTTTAAATGGAACAATATTTTTTTCTATCGTGTATTGAATTCGTTTAAACCAGCTGCGTCCAAATCAATTTAAACTACATTCCTATCACTGTTAGTTTGGGAGCTACAACCCTTCAAAGTTCCGGGGGCGGAGGCTGCGAAAGCGTAGCTGACTGGCCGAGTGGCTATCCCCTGGGGCACTGCCCACTGTCTCATGACCACCAGCCAGTGAGCTACGCTGTCGTAGCCTCCGCCCCCTAAACTTTGAAGGGTTGTAGCTCCCAAACTAACAGTGATAGGAATGTAGTTTCAAAATTCAAATGTTCAAGTGTTTGTATAGCTTATGGGACCCAACTACAGGGTCATCAGTCCCTAAACTTACAAACTACTTACGAACTAGCTAATACTAACGACGGCACAAACATCCATGCCCGAGTGGGGATTCGAACCCCCGACCGTAGTGGCCGTGCAGACCGTGACTGGAGCGCCTCAGTCCCCTCGGCCACCGCGGCCGGCGAATGTAGTTTAAATTGATTTGGACGCAGCTGGTTTAAACGAATTCAATACACGATAGAAAAAACTATTGTTCCATTTAAAAAATTATATCTTTGTGGTGTAACTCTTTGGAAAATGATACAATAAACTATGTTCATAGCTCCGCAGAAAGTGTAACATTTCTTGTGTTGACCTACCACATTAAAATTTCCCATCACCTATTATTTTATAAGTTACAGAGGCAAACACACTTAGTGAAACACCCTGTATTTGGGACCTCATGTACAACAAAGACACTTTGAATTTTACATACATATAAAATTATATCAGTATATAATGCCTGGTATCTCGTATATTGCGAGTGGAGTGTCTTGCTACACTAAAAAAAAAAAAAAAAAAAAAAAAAAAAAAAGTCTCAAGCTCGTCAACATTTGTTCATGGGGAGTCAATTAAATGGATCACGTCATGTGGACGTGGTTCAATCTCTAGGGATGCTGAAAGACAACATCCGACACCAATAACTCTGGACATGTTCTACAGTGCTGTTCACAACATCATTCCTCGACTACAGCTATTGTTGAAGAATTATGGTGAAAATATTGAGCATTTCCTGTAAATAACATCATCTTTGCTTTGTCTTAATTTATTAAGCTAATTTTTGCCTTTCTGATCAGACGAAGCGCCATATGTCGGACGCTTTTGGACCATTTTTTTTTTTTCTAATAAAACCCAAGCATGTGTGTCAATTGTTACCTCTCTATCTACATTTTCCGTGATTTATTAAGTTTTCATATTTATAAATGTTTGTAGAGCTTATGTGACTTAACTACGCCGCGGTGGAGCAGCCGAGCGGACTAAAGCATCGCTCTGCAGAGCGCGCGGTTGCTCGCCGTGGAGGTTCGAGTCCTCCCCGGGGCATGGGTGTGTTTGTTTGTCCTTAGGTTAGTTTACCTATTTTTAAGTAGTTTGTAAGCTACGGACTGATGATTATGCAGTTTGGTCCAATAGATTTACAAACATTTGAACATTTGAACTTAACTACGGGGTCATCTGTCCCTATACTTAGAAACTACTTATGAATTAGCTAATACTAAGGACGGCACAAATATCCATGCCCGAGGGGGTATTCGAACCCCCGACCGTAGTGTCCGTGCAGAACGTGACTGGCGCGCCGCAGACCACTTGGCCACCGCGGCCAGCTTCAAATTTATACTGACTTTTTGATCACCTGGTATATAAAGCAGTGTGTCTTTGTGTTTGTTTGTTTGTGTGTACCTACTGCATACAAATCTACAGTTTTGTTCTAGTATCAATGAAATTTTTCACGCATGAGCTTCGGAACCCAGAGGACGGTCACCGGAAGTGTAATAATCACTTACAACATATAGTTCAGCAGATATGACGTCATAAACAATGACATCATCGAAAAACTGGTGCATTATGCGACAATGTTGCACATTTCCTCCTAACCACTGGCCCGATTTCAACCATATATGGTACACATATTCCTTACCATGAGTCAACAAGTGCTGTATGGGTAAGAACCACATACGGCACATGACTGAGGAGATGTAACGTCATAAACAATAGACGTTCCAAGAAACTGCGACATAATGCCACGAGACTTTCAAAATAAAGTATATGAGAATGAGTGTATTAGCAACTTGCAACAAAGTTTAAACATAATTTCAAACTTTATTAAATTTTTTCTCGCTTACACCTTTTCCGCTATTCATGGAGTAAAACTACGGCATTCGGTATGACGTTCCATTTTATAATTTTTACAATTCAGATCTTACCTGGATGAAATTTTAGACACTGTACACACATGCAACTGATTGTACCTTCGAAATTGTATCACAGTACGACACATAGTTGCCGCGGCGGAGCGGCCGAGCCCATTGAGGCCATTCACCGTCGCGGGTTCTAATCTCCCCTCGGGCATGGATGTTTGTGCTGTCTTTAGTATTAAGTAGTTTGCAAGTTTAGGGACTGATGACCCCGTAGTTAAGTCCCATAAGCTATACAAAAATTTGAACTTTTTTTTCTATAGAGCTACATGGAAAGGAAGAGAATGAAATAGTGTACATCCAACGAGTAGCCAATATTTCCAACAAATCTACCTTTTAATTTCAAGAGACTGTAGTTTCCAGTGAGACTTGCACTTTCTATTATGTTTAATAAATCGGAGCGCACTCTATTAAATACTGCGGAGTAGATTTGATATCTCCTCAAACGGACAATTTTATTTCGCATGCTCAGGGATGAGATTACCAAAGAATTTATTCATACTACATCACGGAAGAGTAACAAGAAATATTGTTTATAGTCAAATTTTGAATTACATGAATGTATGGATGTTTGATATTCTTGTATTTTGATTACAACCATCCTTTGCTCATAATTTTGTAGATTATGATGCACAGTTTTATTTCTTATATATTCTATCATAAATATTAGATGTGTTTAGAAAAAAGGGGGATGGACAAAGAGAGAAGGGATAATAAAAGAACTGACTGAAGGCTCGGGCACGGCTGTGTTACGTAAAAAAGAAAAAAAAAATAGTTCAAATGTTTGCTGAGCTGCGCGGTCATCAGTGCCTAAACTTACAAACAACCTATAAACTAACTTCTACTGAAGACAACACAAACATCCATACCCGACGGAGGATTCGAACCTCAGACGGGGAACGGCCGCACACATCGGAGTATAGCGCCTCCATGCGCTCGGCCACTCCGCCACGGCTGCTTGTTGCCCTTAGCATAAGTTAGTGTAAGTAGTTTGTGAGTCTAGGGACATGACTACTGCAGTTTGGTCACATAGCTTCTCAAACATTTGATTTAAAAAAAGAAAAAAAAAACCAATTAGACTAACTTAGGGCTTGAATAAATAAAGAAAAATCTGGGTAATTCCGGGTTTTCAGCTAGCTACAAATCTGTCTAAGAGATATTGGTAATATTGATTGTGTAAGGTACTGTGGCACACAGAAAGACGCCAAAGATATTTGCTGATTTCTATCACTATCAAACACAACCGTTTTTACTCCGAACTTGGCATAAACTCAAACAGGGAGAAACAAGTAGCATGATTTCCAGCAAAACTGACGAAACAATTGACAGCCAATCGTTGGGTATCAATTACTTAGCCAGTTTACTGTGTAAATATATATTATGGACTATACTGAACTCTTGTTCAGAACAATGAAAGAACTCCAAAGAAATATGCAGCGGCTCTCACTCAGATATGTGTACCACTGCTCCTCCTCTGGAAGTGTGTGATTGGATTTTTATTCAGAAATGGATACCTTGGTGTTGACATTACAAGAAGCCTCATACAAGCAAGTTGGAAAAACCTTATTGCGTAGGTAAATTTTACGGATGTAAGTATTTGCAATAATTCAGTGCCAACTTTTTATCATCAGTATTAACCAATATGAATGAAATTTTTGCAGGAAGTAGGCTTGATTTGTTTGCATACCTCTTCGCATTAAAGCTATCGAACATTTATTGTCACATTTAAGTACCAATAATTAAAGAAAATTTAAGGTTGAAATTTGAAATAAACACAAAAAGCCAGTGATTAATATTCGTCATAAGATGAAAGCACAGAACCGTTGTACTGTCTTGTAAATATACCTACAAAATCTTCCGTGTGCAAACCGTGACGTGAGAACCAAATGTTAGTTTACTGGAATACCATCAAGAGCATATTAAAAATTCATGGCTTGAAAAACAGTGAAGTTATGTTCTTAAAACCTTGGTTATTGCTACATATTTACATAATAGACACCATTTCAAAATTACGTTGCTATTAGCAAATTAGAAGAAGAGTTAAATTTTTGGGTGGAGTCTCCCTTTAAAGTCTTTGCTGTACATACTGAATATAAGTCTACGACGAACCTAATTATGATATATCGTCGCCTGAGGACGGCACATTGTTTGCACTTCTCATGCTCTTGCACTCGGCCGTGCTGTGCTACGTAACGACGTCGGAATGTTGGAAAAAAAAAAAAAAAAAAAAACTTCAAATGTTTGTAGAACTTTGTTAATCTAAGTAATGCCAAAATGCTGCTTTACTTTATAGATTTTAAAAACTGTTTATTAATATAGCAATAAGCCTATTTCGGCACTGTGGCCATAATCAGGTTATGTCCATATGGCATCGTGGGGGTATAATTTATTATAACAACTGCATATAATTGCAGTATAAATGCTCTTTAGATGGTATATATATTAAGCTTATCAGGTATTAATGCATTACTGTTGTTCTGTCAGTTTGACATATCCTCCATTTATACTGCAATTATATGCAGTTGTTATAATAAATTATACCTCCACGATGCCATATGGACATAGCCTGATGATGGCCACAGTGCCGAAATATGCCTATTGCTATATTAATAAACAGTTTTTAACATCTATAAAGTAAAGCAGCATTTTGGCATTACTTAGTTTAACAATATGTCCTTAAAAGACATACACAATGCTGCAGGCCCAAATGAAATGAAGTTTGTAAATATATCGCACCAAACTGCGCGGTCATCAGTCCGTAGCTTACAAACTACTTAAACTAAGGTAAAATAACCTAAGGACAACACACCCACAGGACACGAACCTCCGCTGCGAGGCGCCTTAGACAGCTCTGCTACTCCACCGCGGCCGGAGAGTTCCACTGTACCGAGAGCTCTCACAGCGCAGACGGCGACCGAGCCCAAAGCTGCCTGCGGTGGACAGGCCGGAGTACCCTACTAGTGAAACACACTGCCCACTACCTGCACTGTTCGGGGCTCTGGGCGAGTGTCAACACTTTCCGCCTCTGGGCAAGTGTCATTCTGGGCTACTGTCACAAACTCGTAATGTACGGCGAAAGAGACCACAACGAAAGGCTGAACTCGCTGCTTTGCTCTGAACGATGACGAGGACTGACGAGTGTCACGAAGCAAACTCTTAGTTATTGACGGAACACTCTCTTCGCAATCTCAGCTGTACTGTATTAGAACCTCCAGTATAAACGACGCATTTAGGATTTATCTGAAGAAATGCCTTCCTTAACTTAGCATCAATTAATAACCTTACGATAATTCCCCTACTGACTACGTGCCGTCTACGAGGAGTCATGATGTGAACGTGGGTTAGCGTTCTGCTTTTAGTAGGATTTTATTGTTGTTGTTTTTATTTTTATTTTAAACTCTCCAGGAACCCTGAAATGTTCAAATATTTGTAAACCTATTCGATCAAAATAGTATGGTCATCAGTTCCTAGACTTAAGAAGTACTCAAATTAAGTTACATTAAGGACAAAACACACACACACACACACACACACACACATACATACATACATACAGTATATGCCAGAGGGAGGGCTTGAATCTCTGACAGAGAGTGCGTAGCATGACGCCTTATACAAGGAGGCCCAACCGCGCGGCTTTAGGAACCTTTATTATGAGTGTAATAGTGAAGTAGGTTCTGCAATTTTCCTTATTATTCAAATTTTTGTCATACTAGAAAATTTTGGATAAATAAAAATTTTCCCCACTGGAATGGCCACACGGTCTGAGTCGGCATGTCACGGATTGCGTAGCCGCTCCGATTGTACGTTCGTATTCTTTCCGGCAGGGGGAAGAAAAATACTAAGTACGGATAGAGAGCGAGAGTAGTTTGAAAGTCGCTTCCACATAATGTCTTCTTCATGCGACCTCCTCCATATTGCCATGGATTACGATTAACTGCTTGTGTTGTAACTAAAGTGTTGTAATCGCGAGTTACTTTCACCGCCCTGAGCGACATGCACAGACGCGAAATAAAATATCCACCAACCTGTTGTCTTCACAAGGTGTGTTCCAGAGCAGAAGACGGTACTCAGGTCGTTGGTTCTTGAAGTTGAGGCTGTTAGATTAATTACCATGGAACTGGTATGGTAAATGTAATTATTCCAAGGATTTCACTTTATTTACACAGAATCAAAGAAACTGCACAGTTAACGAACTGTCTTTTAATTATGTTGCATCTACAAGGTGAAAATGCACTTTTATGCATGGTGCTACATTTATAGTGACAGGGCCAAATATCTCACGAAATAAGCATCAAACGAAAAAACTACAAAGAACAAAACTTTTCTAGCTCGAAGGGGGAAATAGATGGTTGGCCCGCTAGATGGCACTGACGTAGGTGAAACGGATATGAACTGCATTTAAAAAAAAATAAGTACCCCCATTTTCATTACACATTCGTCTAGTACGTAAATAAATATAAATGTTTTATTTTGAACATTTTTTCGCTTTGTGATACATGGCGCTGTAATAGTCACAAACGTATAAGTACGTGGTATCGCGTAACATTTCGCCAGTGCAGAAGGTATTTGCTTCGTGATACATTACTCGTGTTAAAATGGACCTTTACCGTTGTGTATAACAGTGCAACAGTGTGTGAGTTTTATCTGCGTCCGCCGGTTGCAAGACAAGTGTCGCAATCGATACATTTTAACAGTATCTCCGAGTGCTCTTCGTTTTGTCTGGTTTTGATGTCATACTACGTGTTTTTTAGTGTCACCGGGGCTCATTATTTTAACTGACTACGTCTGTTTTATTCATCTGTTACAACTGTCATTTCGCCGACTTTTATCGTCTTGCCTATAGTTTTAACTCCGTTTCATGTTTTAATTCTTCATGTTCATGTATTTTACGTTCTCTCGGCTGAAGAGCAGCACTTAATGCTGCTGCCACCATACTGACATGTATAATGTTGAGTGTGAAATAACAACAAAGAAAAAAAAAGGACCTTTACCAATTGCAACAAAGGTCGATATGGTATTTATGTATGGCTATTGTGATTAAAATGCCCAACGGGCCTGTGCTATGTATGTTGATCGTTATCCTGGAAGACATCATCCAAGTGTCCGGACCTTTCGTCGGGTAGTTACGTTATTTAAAGTAACAGGAAGTGTTCAGCCACATGTGAAACGTCAACCAGACCTGCAACAAATGATGATGTCCAAATAAGTGCTTTAGCTGCAGTTGCGGCTAATACGCACATCAATAGCAGACAAATTAAGTGAGAATCGGGAATCTCAAAAATGTCGTGTTGAGAATTCTACATCAACATAAATTTCACCCGTACCATATTTCTATGCACCAGGATTTCCATGACGAAGATTTTGATCGTCGTGTTCAGTTTTGCCACTGGGCACAAAATAAATTATAGGGCGATAACAGATTTTTCCACGCGTTCTATTTATTGACGAAGCGTCATTCACAAACAGAGGTAACGCAAACCGGCATAATAAGCACTACTGGGCAACGGAAAATGCACGATGGGTGCTACAATTGGAATACTAGTGACCTTGGCGGGTTAAAGTATGGTGCGGCATTATGGGAGGAACGATAATTGGTCCCTATTTTATCGATGGCAATCTAAATGGTGCAATGTATGCTGATTTCGTATGTACTTTTCTACCGATTATACTACGATGTTTCACTGCATGACAGAATGGCGATGTAGTTTCAACATGATCGATGTCCGGCACATGGCTCGCGTGCAGTTGAAGCGGTCTTAAATTGCATATTTAACGACAAGTGGATTGGTCGTAGAAGCACCATACCATGGCCCGAACATTCACCTGATCCTACATCCCCGGATTTCTTTCTGTGGGGAAAATTGAAAGATATTTGTTATCGTGATTCACCGACAACGCCTGAAAACATGTGTCAGCGCATTGTCAATGCTTGTGAGAACATTACTGAAGGCGAACTACTCGCTGTTGAGAGGAATTTCGTAACGCGTATTGCCAAATGCATTGAAGTTGAAGGACATAATTTTGAGCATTTATGGAAGTCATGAGGTAATTACGGGTAATCACGCAATAACGGTATGCGTTCTCATAATGTATGATAATTTTACAAAAGTACATGTAACACATTGGAACAACCGAAATAAAATTTTTATAATTAAAATAAGACAGTCTAGATCGCAAGTTGTTGCGTTTATTAAAATCAAATGTTTGTATAGCTTATGGGACTTAACTACGGGGTCATCAGTCCCTAAACTTACAAACTACTCATGAACTAACTAATACTAAGGACGGCACAAATATCCATGCCCGAGGGGGGATTCGAACCCCCGACCGTAGTGGCCGTGCAGACAGTGACTGGAGTCTGGAGCGCCTCAGTTCCCTCGGCCACCGCGGCCGGCTTGCGTTTATTACTGGCAACCTGTTTCGGTTCTACAGAACCATCTTCAGGCCTTTGGCACCTTGTTGGTGGACGGTGGCGGTGGTCGGAGCACCACCAACAAAGTGCCAAAGGCCTGAATGGTTCTGTAGAACCGAAACAGGTTGCCAGTAATAAACGCAACAACTTGCGATCTAGACTGTCTTATTTTAATTATTAAATTTTTTTAAGATCGCTGTTCCAAACAAATGCTTTCAAAAATAACAGAAATAAGGTTCAAACGTACCTACTTTCTGTGTTATAATTAGAAAAAAAACCTACCTGTTACCCACTGTTTGTCTAAAATTGTGAGCATATATTTGTGAATATTACAAAGCGACCAAAGTATTTCAAATAAAACATTCGTATTTATTGATGTACCAGACGAATATGTAATAAAAATGGGGGTACCTATTTTAAAAAATACAGTTGATATCCGTTTGAGTTATGGCACCGCCATCTAGCGAGCCCATATTTGGCCCGGTCACTATATCAATGGACCACCCTGTATAATCAACTGCTATTCTATGACCGACCACATCGGACAGGGGGTCTGGCTGTGATGAGTGCAGTCAGTAGCGTGATCCATCTCGGTCTGCCGGCGCTCTAACTCGCGCCAAAACGTGGACGATCCGTTTGGTCTGCCTTTTAGTTTCATATTTGTTTATTAATTTGAATGTTTTTAAATGATTTGAAACAACAGTACGGCAGCTTGTTATTAAGGGGTGACTTCTTATGAAAATCAAGTAAATGTACTGTAATGAAAAATATATCTAATTTTGACCGTAGAATAAATTAGTTTTGTCGTCCAGCTTCCATATGCATTGACTATTCACAGCAGAGTACTAAAACTTCACACTACCTTTCCCACGGGAATAGTACCGACCGCAGGTACTTCACACCAGAGGCGTGCAACGGGCCTGCGCTACCCTCCCGGGCTCGTAGCCGCGCTTCCCTGGCCACGCGCTGCCCGGCCTGCCGGCACGAGCCGCAGCGGACGGCGATGGGCAGCGCGGGTACCCGACTACCCGCCTACCCGCCGAGCCCCGGTCCGCCCGGCCGCCCGTGGCGCTCTCTGCTAGCGCCCGACAGCCGCTACACTCTTAGCGGGAAATACACTATTCCGATTTTCACGCTGTAAACACTGTTCACGGTACATACGACCATCCCACATCGGTTTTAAACTTGGTTTTTCCTTACAAGCTTTACTTTGCATGTGAAAAAAAGTCTACTTTTCATTCCGCGTGAGTTTTTAGATTCATAATGCTTATCACTCGATTGTGAAGAAACTATGGGGTTAAAAAATTCTGATTTTTGAACATATGATAGTACAGAATCTTAGCTTTCTAACAAAGCATTCAACTTTCCATAATTCGTAAATGTCGTTTTAAAATAACGCTATTAGAGAAGTATGTGCACGTCATTTACAAAAATAGTGTATTGAAAAAGATAGCAGGCAGCTTAAATGACCTATGCATTTTAGACCATACATTACCGCGAGTGAAATAGAGCTGTCTCATTTCACGAGTAGTTGCGATTTAAGGAGCATCAGTGCCGCAATAGCAAGTGTATGTATTCAGCGCGTGTTCTAACAGCATTTCTGTCGACATTTTGATAAATTGCTTGATGTATCCTTGCTGAAAGAAAAAAGGAAAATCGGGTCGTTACGTTCAGTTGCAATCGAGGTCATTAAAAACGAATAACTGGTAGAATGTTGGAAGGTTCAGCTTACTTACCCTCAAGCACTTCAAGGGAAGTAAACTAATTACTGTCCATCGATAAGGGCGTGTCATACATTGTAGATTTTTCCCCTTTTTTCCTTTGGCTGGGGCGAGCTGAAACGCCGAAGGAGTCAGCACTATCGTAGAGGTGACATTCAAGGTCACAGTCATCAGATTTGTATCGCTGGACAGATTGCATGTATCTTCAAAACACTTCTAATTTTTCCTTACTGAATGAATTGTCAGTTCAGTATAAATTGCGAGTAAAAAAGAAAAAAAAAAAAACGTGTGCAGTAACGGATTTGGTAAAAGCAGACAGAAGACGCCCAATTTTGTGCTGCAGAAGTAAAACGATAGCCGCATCGGCTCGCGCCGGAAATATTAAACCTGTTGTAAGTCGTCGGCTTCGCGTTATCTGGCTCCGATACGTTTGTAGGCAGTTTTATACTTTGCTCAGTATTTACTTACACAGTGTTTCACTTTCACTTTACATTAAACTAAGTGATGGCTCTAACATGAAGAGCAAGATGGGACCATAAATCTCTTCAGTTCCTTGTTCCTGGTAAATCTACGTATTGTCATGTCTGTGGCGAAAAATGATATGCCCTACGACAGGGCTGGGCAAATGCCGTTTGGCGAGCGCGAGCGCTGTCAGCGGCTCACGCGGCCTGCCTGCGGCTCCCCCTACTCCGCCAGCCAGCAGTGCCCCCCACTCATACTCTACTAGCCGCGCACCTCACTACACCACGCGGAAACACTCGTTCTCGATAACTTCGAGATGTTGGTTCAAAATCATTTTAAATAAATCCAGAATGATGTAAATTAATGCTTATTTCTTTTTTGTTCGTAGTACCTCTCCTCTGAAGTGACAATTCTTTTATGTGTATGTCACCTTGTTGTTTATCTTGACAGGAAACTGATAGGCTTTGTGACCATAGAGTTTCTTCCCCTTTATGTTTTCTATATATCATAGGAGCTAAGTTTAGTTATCCCTTTTACTTCCTCCAGGGAGAAAGTTTTTGTTTTACACTTGATAAATTATACTTATCTTAATAGTTCCTAGGTTCCTGCTTCCCGCAGTAGGGATATTTTATTTTCCTTTAGCTTACAAATTTTCCCATGTACTTATTTGGTTATTTTTGAGAAGTTCTTTATCGTACCACGACAACTTCGTTGTGGTACCATTGACATAGGCAGGGAACTTTTTCCATTGCTCTCAGGTCTTGAGTTCTGGAATTTTTTCCTCTTCAGAATGGTGTCAGTTTTCATCCTTTTCTAAGGATGTAATGAACCTTAATAATTGTTACCTTCTGACCGACCACCCAGTTTCTCGTCATTGTAATGAAGCAGGTTTTTAGTTGCAAAAAGTTCAGTTTTGTTACATTTTGTTTTAAAAAAATCTACACAATTCTGTGAAAATATAACGTAACATTTAGAATAAAAGAGTCTTATCTTAATTCTTTACCTCTATGTCCTATTTGTGGCCACGAAAGTAGGTTTTACAGTTGTTCGAAACTGTGTTTCATCCTTACATGAGTAACTGTTGCAAGGTACAGGATACACAATTTTCGGTTAAGCACTATTAACACTTACTTCCCACTCAAACATGCTGTGGCAGATATGATTGTACCGGTGCCCTTTTCACGGAAGCCGCATCAGCTTGAAACGACCTCATGTGTTTTGTACGTGCAGTAAGTATTTCAGCTTGTCCTTACTCAACAAAGCGCCCTCACAGCTGCACAGTTGCCCCAGCCACAGCGCACAGCCCTGCTCCCCGCACTGCTGGCTCTCAAGGCCGCTCAGCGCGGCTCTCGCTGCTCGCGAGCAGCTCTCGTGCCCACCCCTTCCCTACGATCATGTGATAATATTCAGTTTTATTCAAGGTTGTCCTACTAATCATCTAGCTAAAATTCTCCCAAGGTAAACAGGAACTCTTTAAACAGCCATTAGTTTGCGAAATGAGTAAGAATTTCATTCAAAATGAGTGCTTCAATAGCCTCGATGACTTGCTGGTGGAAATCATCTTTCTTTAGAATAAAATGTCAAGAACAAACTGAAGATCATTTGGAGGGACTTGAAAAACTTTCAAACATTATTTCCCTTCCTTGTCTACTAATAGCAATGGGATTCGCAATCTCTTGGAAGAAACAATAATTTTAGAATCCACATAACTGCAAATTAATAGTAATAGCTTCTGGAAACATCCAGTAACTTTAAGTCACATAAATCTTTGGTATTGCTAAGAGGAAACACATGTCTCGTTCACTCGTTGTGCGAAAAAGACTTTCACTTCTAACACTTAGATACAAATAAATACAGAAACACTCTTCTCGTTGAAAGTAACCAGAGACTCGCTTGAACGTCTGTGGAACCCCTGCTAAAAAGTTTAGCCGCTTTAATCCATAACGAAAACTTGTACGTTAACAGACGCGTGTAAAATACTTTAATATTGTATACTACACCTCTCAATTATGCAAAAGCCTGCATATGCCCTTTTGATTTGAAACCATTGATGCGTAAACTGCAAAAACCATTACTTGTACGTACCAGTAAGAAACTTTTTCGTCTATTATTTTGTATTTCACTTTATTTCATTTTAATAAGGTGGAGTTTAAACTACGATATATATGCGATATGGTAATAGGACAAAAACATTTAAGAGGCACTGTGCTTATGAATTAAAAAAATAAACTCTACATAACATCACAGCTTTACGACAGAGCCTAATTGTCTTTTGTCTGAATATATGGTTGTTACAATTAAAAGGTGAACTAATGAAGGAATATTAGAAACTTTCTTGTTTTAAGTAGCGTCTACTCCTTGCACATTGGTATGATCTGTCCTGTTCCTTATTTATTTCAGACATAGCAATAACGTATAAATTGCTACGTAGGTAATCAAAAATGTGCGCGTTGCCTACGCTCTGATTAATACAACGTGTCGCGCAGCGCTGCATTCCAACGCTCGCAGCGCCTTGTGTAGCGCTGTTGCACGGGCCCGGCGGGTACCCGCTCGCCCGGCGAGTGTCGGGACTCGACGGCGCACCTTGGCTCGCTCGCTATGTACAGCGGTTGCAGTGGGGCCCCGACTACCCTTGGTGCGGGCAGCAGAGCGCAGCGGACGGACGCAGGCGCGCTCGGGCGGCTAAATGTGGCGCGCTGCACGGCTCTGCTTCACACCACCCTGCGTCATCTGCATACAAATCTGTTATGACTTGCTTTAACAAAAGTGAATATGATGGCAGCAATCCAGAAATATCACACAGTCTTCGAGAATGGGTATGTATGTTGTCCTTATTATAAGCTAGTTAAAGTAGTTTGTAAGTCTGGGGACATCAAAAATTTTGATAGTAAATATTTAGCAGTTTATTAACGGAATATCTGACGATTTCCCAGAGTATTTGTAGCATACAAAATAAACGTAAGTTAATAACCAATTATTTTCTACATGAAAGCCACTGTAGTTTTTTTCTCACATAGATAATACCCCTGAACGAAGTACATTGACAGGAATAATCACTTGTGTATTTTAGACATGGTTATAGACGTTTATTATTGGTGGGATACTTAATAAACTGCCGTCCGCGGTGGCCGAGGGAACTGAGGCACTCCTGTCACGGTCTGCACGGCCACTATGGTCGGGGGTTCGAATCCCCCATCGGGCATGGATATTTGTGCCGTCCTAGTTCGTAAGTAGTTCATAAGTAGTTTGTAAGTTTAGGGACTGATGACTCCGTAGTTAAGTCCCATAAACTGTATAAACGTTTAAAAACATTTAAAAACTTAATAAAATGATGCATCCTTATTTTAAAGAGTGTCGTTTGGTAGGTACGAAAGAAACGAGCAGCAATATCACCTACATTCTGGCTTATTTTTGACCCATGGGGGTGTTTTGAGTGTCCGAATCCCCTCCGTATTTATCGTAGCACCAAACCCTCTCGTGACTTTTAATAATTTATGGAGTTGTATAAAAACGTTCAAATGTTTGTATAGGTTATGGGACTTAACTACGGGGTCATCAGTCCCTAAACTTACAAACTACTTATGAACTAGCTAACACTAAGGACGGCACAAATATCCATGCCCAAGGGGGGATTCGAACCCCCGACCGTAGTGGCCGTGCAGATCGTGACTGGCGCGCCTCAGTCCCCTCGGCCACCGCGACCGGCGGAGTTGTATAACTCACCAAAATTTCATCCCCCTACGTCAACTAGAAGTATGAAACATTTATCTGTTATTCCATTAGTACTATGTTGGTCACTTTGACCAATACCAGTTTAACTCACTTTGATGCCAGTATCATCAGTTTCAGCGCATTAAATAATTTCTGGGCGTGCCTCAATGTTATTTACGAGATAGTGGAATACATTATGACACTTTGGGTAAAAAGTTACGTGAAATACTAAAAATTTGTAGGTCGGGCGACGAATTATATTAGCGCGGCTTTCGGTATCTTGTAGACTGGCGACATACAAAAATGTGATACTGGAGAGTCGCAGAATAATAGCACTTCTGTCTGAGACACTACTAATATTCTATGACACGACAGTAGATGTCAGGTGCGTCGCCCACACCCAGGTTCCTGGCGTATCTTTGTGTTCGGTCAAGCCGTGTCAGCTGAGGTATTCGTGGTAGCAACGACGTCAACTTGTGATTTATTTTCATGAATTCGCGTCATGAAGCTACGCTGGCAAAGCGGCGGAGTCTTACATATACTCAGATTCTATACTGTCTACATTTCACCGACGCAATCAAGTGATGAATCCGGTAGCGAGACAAGCGCAGACAACATTCTCGACCTTGCAATGATCAGTTCTCACACAATTTTTAAGTTATGTACATATATGAAGATGGCAAGGCGAGAATTAATTGTCAGAGCGACCGCGCGGTAGTAGTCGTGCGGGGCCTCCCGCGTCAGAGGTTCGAATCCTCCCTTGGGCATGGATGTGTGTGTTGTCCTTAGGTTAGTTTAACTTAGTTTAAGTAGTTTGTAAGACTAGGGACTGATGATCGACGTAGTTTGGTCCCATAAAATTACAAACGTTTGAATTTATTGTCAGAGTGATGAGCTTGCTGCCCCCTATAAACTGCAAAGGGGAGCCAACCTCGCCCTGTAAGAACTCAGCGGTGGAGCTGGCCAATATGGAAACTGGAGGTATTTTCAAATCCAGGATTCCTACAAAAAACAAAAGGGGAATGAAACACCAAACGTATGTTTCAAGTGGAACAACTACTTGTGTAAAAACCTGCCAAGCCAATACTGTCAACTATTTGTTCGTAATTTTTCCAGAACACTTACTACAATAGACTGCTTTTTGTTGTGGTTTTGAACCATTGATTACAATAAGAATGAAATCATGTAGCATGTTCACAAATTCTAATCACTGGAAAAAAAGTAAAAACACTATTAATAGTCGTATAAACTATATGTTTCGAGTCTGTTGCAATCTTTTTATATAGGTCATCATCATCAGCATCATCATCATTAGAGACTGATTATGCCTTTCAGCGTTCATTCTGGAGCATAGTACCTCTAATAAAATTCCTCCATGATCCCCTATTCAATGCTAACATTGATGCCTCGTCTGATGTTATGCCTTTTACTTCAAAATCATTCTGCACCGAATCTAAGTACTTTCTTCTTGGTCTACCTCAACTCCTCTTACCCTCCGCTGCCAAGCTCATGAGTCTCTTAAGTAACCTTGCTTCTCCCATGCGTGTCACATGACCCCACCATCTCAGTCTGTTCGCTCTAACTGCTTCATCCATGGTGTTCATACCCAGTTTTTCCTTGATTTCCTCATTATGGACACCCTCCTGCCATTGTTCCCATCTATTAGTGCCTGCAATCGTTCTTGCTACTTTAATATCTGTAACATCTATCCAGATGAACATTGTAAAATTATTCCATTTACTTGTTCTAATGTAGTTTGATGGAAGACTGTGGAATTTCTTCTGATATAATTAAATAAAATCATATTTAATCCTGAAAAATTACTTTTGATTGCGAATTATGCGTATTAGAGAAAAATTATATTTTTCTTGCACTCAAGAGTTTTCTTGCATGTAATACCAACATGGTTAAATACAAAACGCCAGCAAAATACCAACAAAATAGTTGCTTGGTACTATGGGTAAAAATGACCTACATGGTACTACTGGGATACGGAAAAGTCTGTCACTTCAAATGTTCAAATTTTTTAGAGCTTACTACGGGGTCATCAGTCCCTACACTTACAAACTACTTATGAACTAGCTAATATTAAAGGCGGCACAAATATCCATGCCCGATGGGGGATTCAAATCCCCAACCGTAGTGGGCCGTGCAGAACGTGACTGGCGCGCGCAGACAGCTCGTCCACTGCGGCCGGCGTCTGTTACTTCAAGTGTTAAAGTGCTGCGAAAGAAACGAACAAGAATGACATCTGTGTTATTGCTTATGTAAAGTAGGCTACTTTTCTGTTTTAGGAGTAGGTCATGATTTTAAATGAACTTAGAGCTCACCGTATAGCCTCTGAAGTCGACAGATGGGTATACAGTCACTTTAGCTTATTTACGTTATCACTACACTACGATGACAAAACATCGGTCTAAGTTATGTGGGCAGTAAAATACCCCAATGCAGATTCGTTAACCAGGCCAATAAAAGGGTTGGCCTACCCGAACGGCGACTATCCCCCTAAGCAGATACCTCCCCCCCCCCCCACCCCCCCGCCATGACGCTGTCGGAGATCGACAGAAGGTTGCCTTTCTCCGTTTACCTCAACGATTATTTTGAGTGCCAGTAGTTGTTTTCTAAATTAAAGAAATCGAACTAACGCTTGTTCAGGACTCGTCCAGGAAAAGTAACGCTCTCATCCATTGTAGTGGTCTGCGTTGAGGTTATGACAGCCGTTAAGCTCTGATGGAAACTGTTTCGGGGAAGGGTCTCCTTCGGTCGCACTGTCCTCTCTCTCTTACTGAAACAGAGATATGAAGGGAAAAATATATGGAAGCAATACTGAATGTAAATTGTAGTTAGGAAATGTATTTACAACTGTGAATGCATTTCTTGTTTTCTTGACAGCTGTAGTTCCGTAGTGGCAGTTCCTTCAAATATGCAGGTATGACTAAAAGTGATTTGCGTTGGTGTTATCGTTAAACACGTACACTAAATCATAAATTATATTTAGGTCAAGAAATTTCATAAAATGTGTTTGACAAGGGTAATCCTGTTTGGTAGCGTTCGTTAATAATTTTGATTGTGCACGTTAGATGTCTAAATCGTATTGATCTTGTGTTCGCTGATGATATTATGTACTGGGGCTGAGAATAGCTGTTTCCTAAATAGGTGTAATTGAGGAGCAACCTGCAACGCTGAACCTTTGTCAAGCACTCAAAAAAGTGGCGAGGCCACAGTATCTGTCAGACCACTCCTCACCACAGAGGGACAGAGAGTGATAAAAGTTAATGGCTTAATTCACATCACACATTCAAACTCTAAATAAAATTCCGAGGAAACTAATACTTTTGAAGATGTAACAATCTAAACGTTTGGCAGTGACTGTTTACCTTCACAATCAAACCAGATTTCCTACAATTTGCATAAATGTAACGTGAAGCATGGACTACATGATAAACGTCTCTTCATCTGTTTTGGCATTTATTCTTCATAGTAACCAACTCTCTTTCTAATAATAAAAAAATGATCAGATGTTTATAGAGCTTATGGAATTTTACTACGGGGTCATCAGTCCCTAAACTTACAAACTACTTATGTACTAGCTTATAATAAAGACGTCACAAACATCCATGCGCGAGGGGGGATTCGAACCCCCAACCGCAGTGACCGAGCAGACTGTGACTAACACGCCGCAGACCTCTCGGCCACCGCGGCCGGCTTCTAATAATATTTTAATAATTTATCCGTTTGAAAAGCTTGAAGGAAATTAATCATCATCTCTTTCCGAAGCGCAAAACTCATTTTGTTACGTTTCGTTCACTGTTATAATTCACTTCATTAAATGGAATTCTTCAATTCAACGGAAAATAGTCTGATGTCAAGCGCGGTAAAATGAACAAAGAGGCAGTCGCATTTCAAAGAATGAGACGTGGCGAAGAAGGGCTGGAGGTCTTTATCTGAGCTCATTGGGCTGTGCAGACGTTTCTTTGTGTTACCTCGTGAATGGTAACTGAATTGTCTAAGACCACTCTTGCGGTATTGAAGGTACTTTTGTATCTGTTACCTCTTCGCTCTCTGAGAAGTCACACATTCACTTTTAATGATACGGTAAAAAAATAATTTGTGTAAACAAAAACGTGACTGAGATAGCTGAAACGTTTGCAACTTTCATCTAAGTTAAGTGATTAGATGAACTCTCCGTTCCATCAATCCTTACTGAGTATATCCTCGTGGATACACAACAAGTAATTTTTGTTTGTTTGCTTTTTTACATTATATGATATTTATGAATACATAGTAATAATGATATGAGTTATAGGTATATCATTTGAATCTGTTTAGAAATTCGTCAATAGAACAGAAGAACTTGGCCAGGCTCTTCTTAAAGTGAACCTTATGTTTACCTTATATTTCCACGGTTGCGTGTAAGTAAATAAAAGTTTACGTTACTGAATAGTAGACCTAAATGCGGTATGCAGATAACGCCCATAAGTCCTTTAGTTGATTGTTCTTGTTGTAATACTAATTTTCTGAACTAAACTCTTTGTGGAAAAAAACTGATATTTTATGTGCAACATATTTCACTGAGGAACGAATAAAAATAATAGTTTTGTGTGGCTCATTGGCCTGGTGAAAACCTCTCAATTCGACGTCACTTAGGCTAGGGACTTGCGTGTCCCTAGCCTACCCCTGTTATCCAGCCGAGGAAATCTACAGTTTAACGTGGACCCCTCACATCGTTCATAGGCGTAGGCTGAAAAAATCCGAGATTCGATCGGGTTTGGAACTCGCGACCTTTCGGTTTCCAGTCGAGCGCTTTACCACGAGACCAACGGGCCCAACAAATACATCGTGAAACAATAGTTAGTATGTTCAGGTGTTCAAACGACTTCTACGTGATTATCGATAATTCACACCACAAATAATGAGTACTGCATGGTTTTGTGCTCTGAAAACTTTTGTTTCACGTAAAGAGTAAAATCAAAAATTGACACTCTGTAAAGAAAATGCAATGCTAACTGGGATCTGCTTAGACATTTCAATAGTTCTGTGGTAACCTCCTACCAGTTGACTCTATTGTCAACTAATAATTCAAGGAATTTAACACTGTTCACCAAGTTTATTTGTGTTTTCTCAAACTTTATGCATTTACTTGGTGGAAACGAATTGTCTCAAGTGCACTCTGTGTAATGAGTCTCATCCCGGGTCAGTATCAGTGAGTTAGCTAAAAATCATTTATTACTGCGTGCGTTTGAAGAGTTCAGTAGCAGCAATATCAAACTTGATGTTAGATTTGATATATAGTGCCACCTTTATCATTGGCAATATAAACTATACGTCTGGCAATGAAACTGTTGACATTTAATTAATTTACAGAAGAAAAAGAAATAAAACACAAGATTTACGATTATGAGAAATTACATTGTGTTTCACGATCTGATATAGACTCACTGCCTCTTCTACTGACACTTGGTTTCCTGTTATACATCTACAAGGGATAGTCTGTAAATCACATTTAAGTGCCTGGCAGAGGGTTCATCGATCCACCGTTATACTATTTATCTCCCATTCCATTCTCGAATAGCGCGCGGGAAGAAAGAACACCTGAATCTCTCCGTTCACGCTCTGATTTCTCGTATTTTATTCTGATGATCATTTCTATCTAAGTGGGGCTCAACAATATAGTTTTGCATTCGGAGGAGAATGTTGGCGATTGGAGTTTCGTAAGTAGCCCACGCAGCAGCGATAAGCGC
Source organism: Locusta migratoria (assembly GCA_026315105.1). Lineage (NCBI taxonomy): Eukaryota > Metazoa > Arthropoda > Insecta > Orthoptera > Acrididae > Locusta > Locusta migratoria. The sequence continues at coordinate 503,227,373 of CM048755.1, read as the reverse complement.
CGTTGTAATGATTCCCATCCCAGGTCCTGTATCATTTCCGCAACGCTGTCTCCACTGTATCGCGACAATACAAAACGAGCTGCCCTTCTTTGGACTCTTTCAATGTCCTCCGTCAAACCCACCTGATAAGAATCCCACACCGGGCAAGATACTCCAAAAAAAGGACGGACAAGCTTAGTGAATGCAGTGTCTTTAGTAGTTCTGTTGTATCTTTTAAGGGTTCTGCCAATAAAACGCAGTCTCTGATTCGCCTTTCCCACGACATTATCAACGTGTTCTTTCCAATTTAAGTCTGAAGTAATAGTAATTCCTAGGTATTTTATGGAGTTTACGGCTTTCACTTTCGGCTGATTTATCTTGTATGCAAAGCTTAACGGATTTCTTTTCGTACTCATGTGGACAACTTCACACTTCTCATTATTTAGAGTCAATTGCCAATTTTTACACCATAGTGATATCTTATTCAGACCGTTCTGCAGTTGGTTTTGATCTCCAGATGATTGTACTAGACGGTAAATGACGGCGTCATCTGCAAAGAACCTAAGAGATCTACTGAGGTTTTCCCCTAAATCTTTTATGTAGATGAGGAACAGCAGAAGACCAATGACATTATCCTGCGGAACGCCCGATATCACCTCTGTTTTAGTCGATGCCTTACCATCGATTACTACGAACTATGTCCTCCCTGTCAGGAAATCCCCTATCCAGTCACAAATTTGCGGCGATATACCATAACAACGCAATTTGATTAAAAACCGTTTGTGTACGGTGTCAAAAGCATTCTGGAAATTAAGAAGTACGGAATCAGTATGAGAACCCTTGTCGATAGCACTCATCACTTCGTGTGAGTAAATAGCTAGTTGTGTTTCGCATGAACGATATTTTCTAAATCCGTGCTGACCTTGGGCCAATACATCATTCTGTTCGTGATAATTCAAAATATTTGAATACAGGATATGTTCCAAAACCCTGCTGCAAATTGACGTCAATGAAATAGGCCTGTAGTTTAATGGGCTACTGCTACTGCCTTTCTTGTATATAGGTATGACCTGTGCAACTTTCCAATCTTTTGGTACAGATCCATGTTTCAGAGAGCGGTTGTAGATGGCTGTTAAGTAAGGAGCTATCGCTTCAGCGTAATCAGATAGAAATCTAATGGGTCCGGACCAGAAGACTTGTTCTTGTTAAGTGATTTTAGTCGCTTCACTACTCCGATGAAGCCGGCCGCGGTGGCCGAGGGGACTGAGGCGCTCCAGTCACGGTCTGCACGGCCACTACGGTCGGGAGTTCGAATCTCCCCTCGGGCAAGGATATTTGTGCTGTCCTTAGTATTAATTAGTTCATACGTAGTTTGTAAGTTTAAGGACTGATGACCCCGTAGTTAAGTCCCATAAGCTATACAAACATTTGAATTACTCCGATGATATCTACTTCTACGTTACTCATTACGGCCTCTGTTCGGAATTCGAAATCTGGAATATTGGTTTCGTCTTCTTTGGTGAATGAGTTTCTAAAAGCTATGTTTAGTAACTCTGCTTTAGTAGCGCTGTCATTTACATCTACATACATACTCCGCAATCTACCGTAAGGTGCGTGGCGGAAGGTACACTGTACCACTACTAGGCATTTCCTTTCCTATTCCACTCCCAAATAGAATGAGGGAAAAAAAGAATGCCTATATGCCTTCGTACGAGCCCTAATTTCTCTTATCTTGTCTTTGTGATCACTACGCGAAATGTAAGTAGGAGGCAGCAAGAGCGTACTACACTCAGCTTCAAATTCCGGCTCTCTAAATTTCCTCAACAGAAATTCACGAAAAGAATGTCGTCTTTCCTCCAGCGATCCTCAATTGAGTTGCCGGAGCATTTCCGTGACACTCGCGCATTGGTCGAACTTACCAGTAACAAACCTAGCTGCCCGCCTCTGATCTGCTTCTATGTCTTCCTTTAAAACTGATCTGTTACGGGTCCCAAACAATTGAGCAATACTCAAGACGTGTTCGTACAAGCGTTTTATACGCGGTCTCCTTTACAGATGAAGTACATCTTCCCAAAACTCTCCCAATATACCGAAGTCGGCTGTCCGTCTTATTCACAACTGTCCTTACATGTTCGTTCCATTCCATATAGCTCTTTAATGTTACGCCTAGATATTTGAACGACGCGACAGCATCAAGAAGCTCACTAGTAATGCTGTATTCGAACATTATGGGATTCTTTTTCCTACTCATGCGCATCACCTTACATTTTTCTACATTGAGAGCTAGCTGCCATTCTTCGCACCAACTAGAAATTTTGTCTAAGTCAACCTGTATGCTATTACAGCCAATTAAAGACGACACCCTCTCATACAACACAGCATCATCAGCAAACAGCCGCAAATTACAACTTACTCTGCCCATCATATCATTTATATAGACAGAAAATAATAGCGGTACTATCACACTCCCCTGGGCCACGCCTGACGATACACTCGTCTCTGATGAACATTCGCCGTCGAGAACAACGTACTGCGTCCTATTACATAGGAAGTCTTCCAGCCAGTCACAAATCTGTGAACCTATTCCATAAGCTCATATCTTCGTTAGCAGTCTGCAGTGTGGCACCACGTCGAACGCCTGTTTGAAGTTGAGAAAAACACAATTCGCCTGTTGCCCTTTATCCATGGCTCGCAAGATGTCATGTGAGAAAAGGGAAAGCTGAGTTTCACATGAACGATGTTTCCTGAACCCGTGCTGATTCATAGAAAGAAGCTTTTCCGTTTCAAGGAAATTTATTATATTCGAACTGAGAATATGCTCCAAAATTCTACATGAAACTGATGTCAACGATATTGACCTGTAATTGTGTGGGTGAGGTCTCTTTCCTTTATTATAAACGGAAGTCACCTGCGCTTTTCTCCAATCACTAGGAACTGTCCGCTGAATTAAAAATTCGCGATAAATGCAAGCATCGACAGTATCGCCATTACTATCACGTAGTGAGGGTATTGTTTGTGTTTTGCCCCTATTATATTTAACATATTACCAAAATCTCTTAGGGTTTTCAGTTAAAATTCGAGAATGAGTTTCGTTGTGATATGTATTGTAGTCATCTCGCATTGAAGTCCTCGCTAAATTTCGAGGTTCTGTGTAGGATCGCCAATCCTGGGGATTTTGTGTTCGTTTAAATTTAGCATGCCTTCTCCGTTGCTTTTGCATCAGTGTCCTGACTTGTTTTGTGTACCAATGGGGATCACCTCCGTCTTTTATTAATTTATTTGGTATAAAACTGTCAATTTTTGTCGATACCACTTCCTTGAATTTAAGCCACATTTGGTCTACACCTACGTTTAGTGTTAGAAACGGGTGAAGCTGTCTTTCAAGAAGCACTGTATTTTATTTCTATATGCTTTCCTGAACAAATATACTTTTCGTTTATTTTTGGTAACTTTGAATGTCGAAAGTTCCTATCTCGCTACGACAGCTCTGTGTTCACTAATACCTGTATCCGTTTTGATGCTTGTTATGAGCTCAGGATTATTTGTTGCTAAGAGATCAAGTGTGTTTTCACATCCATTTACAATTCTAGTTGGATCATGAACTAATTGTTCGAAGTAATTCTCAGAGAATGCGCTGAGTACAATTTCACACGATGTTTTATGCGTATCTCCTGATTTGAAAATATAATTTCGCCAACAGATTGAGGGTAAATTAAATTCACCGCCTACTATTATCGTGTGAGTCGGGTACGTTTTTGTAATTTGACTCAGGTTTTCTTTGAACCTTTCTGCTATAGTATCGGCAGAGTCGGGAGGTCTTTAAAATGGACCAATTATTAACTTCTTACGATTTTCAGGTACAACCTCTACCCATAATAGCTCACAGGAACTATCAACTTCAACTTCGCTACACGAAAGACTACTTTTGACGGCTACAAACAGGCCTCCACCTATTTTGTTTCATCCGTCCTTTCTGAACACAGTTAGATCTTTTGCAAATACTCCTGCTGAACGTATTTCCGGCTTGAGCCAACTTTCACTGCCTACAATGGTGTGTGTTTCGGTGTTTTCTATTAACGCTTGGAGTTCTGGTACATTCCCGACACAGCACGACAATTTACAACTGTTATAACTATAGTTCCTAGATCTACATTTCTCCTGTGATCCGCCTACACCCTTTGAGATTGCCCATTTTGTTTTTCCCCGAAGCCCTCTATCCTAAAAAACCGCCCAGTCCACGCCACATATTCCCCGCTACCCGTGTAGCCGCTTCCTGCGTATAGTGGACTCCTGACCTATTCAGCGGAACCCGGAAACCCACGTCCCGATGGCGCAAGTCAAGGAATCTGCATCCTACACGCTCGCAGAACCGTCTGAGCCTCTGATTCAGACCCTCCACTCGGCTCTGTAACAGAGGTCCACAGTCGGTCCTGTCAACTATGCTGCAGATGGTGAGCTTGAAACGTGTCCATAGAAAATGTATATGGCTGAATTTGTAAGGAAGTGTCTAATATTGTGCCTCCTGTTTTGTATCGAGTAACTTGCTTGCAAGAAAAACTATAATATTGCTTCTACTGTGTGTATTGATATGCGTACATAAATCTGTGAAGTTTCATCTTTGGCAAAGATTATGTATCGCATAGCATTGTAGTCCGTGCTGTGAGACAGAGTGAGACTTGTGGTTAAGCTCGCTTAGAGAGCAGTTGTGTTGTGTATATGGCTCCGATGTAGTTCCAGCAAGTGTATATATATATATATATATATATATATATATATATATATATATATATATAGCATTTTATATAATTGTGAAAAAGGTTGTACCACCCCTGGGATGAAGGTAATAGCATTTCATGTAATTATTAAGAGGTTGTATCATTTAAGTAATGTAATGCTGATTATTAATAATAAGTAACAAAGTTGACCTTTCTTTCCTGTTTCATTTACGTTGTTAGAATATTAACTTACTTCCTTTATTTGATAATTAGTTATTTGTGGATTTAAAGTGCAGTATTGATTTTGGTAATGTTCTTGAACAGATTTCTTTATTGGTACCGTAGTAAATGATTTCAGTTTTGATAATCAGGTACTGATCTGCTTAAAATTCTCGTAGTCGAACATTAAGAAAGTGGTTTGTGTTTTTAATATCTTTCTCGCAGTCAAATTTTTGAGTATTGTCAGTGTATGTTTCATGCAGGTTTCATATCACAGTTGTCTTATTAAAAGATCCGTTGCGCACATAATCAATTTAATACACTATTTCACATTTAACAGTATATACATCAATATGAGGGCCATAATTAATCCAAATTACTGTGTGAATGAACAATGTACGTGTTCAGTTAAATTTTGATGAAGTTATCTGATGACTTAGTGATATTGCCTGTTAAACATCAATATATGACAACTATTTGAATGAGTAACTTTAAAATAAACTACTTTTGTTGTCCGATTAAACGATAGATTCAAAATTAAACATCACGTACAACTTTTAAGCTCTGCTTTCATCTTGCAAGCAAGACTGGCAGTCTTTACCACTTCAGATAGCCATTCAAAACGTGAGAGAATCTCTTCATATTCGAAGCGATACACATCATTGGTACCGACGTGTGCCTCTACCTGCAGTTGGCTGCACCCCGTACCCTTCATGCCATCCGGGAGGACCCGTTCCACATCTGAAATGATTCCACCCGGTATGCACACCGAGTGCACGTTGGTATTCTTCCCCTCGGTGGCAGCCATCTCTCTAATGGGGGGGGGGGTGTCCATCACCCGTTTGGAAGGCATATGAAAATTGACACAACGTGTTCGAATGTACTTAAAAGGATGTTGTGTTTCATGCAGTCAGATACCTTTGGCAAACCGCAGACAATATCTGCAACTTTCAGTTCATTATTTAATGTATGGTGTACGTTATCCCTGTATGAGAAGTCTGCGTAGGAACGCCTCAGAAACCTATTTTGTGTTTGACGGTAAACTACTCATGAGCAAATGGTACTGTACAGTATCTTTTATAAAATTTTCGAGTTTGCATGCGAAAATGAAACTGCTCACTATTTTGTTGACATTTCTTTATCCACTTTTGAGAAAAATGAGTGTAATGTCAATTTTTTCCAGAAGAGAACTGTTCCAGTGATAAAAGACTGTTTGCACAAATAATTAAGGCGTTTACTGAACTCACATCAGTCTCCCTGAGTTGACGTTTTGATATTTCATCTTAAACAGACGATTTGATGCAAAGAGTTTTATATTATAGAAGATAATTTTTTCACCGTGTACAGAGTCGTACGATTGGTCGCGGAGAGGATACAGAACAAAAAAGGTCTAATGAATTACATAGTTTACGGGCTAGAGATAATTTAATCAGTCATACTGTGCTACAAAGATTGCGCTGCAATACGCGCTGTACCATACAGCCACAAGTTATTATGCATTATTATGCATTATGCATTGCGTAATATTTTTCATACTCTGCCATTCATGATTCGAAGGGTTACGTGGCTGCTACAAGATGGCGGTTCAGCCCACACTGCCATTACGGCCCGGACGTGTCTATCATAGTCGATGGATCGGACGATGAGGAATTCTGAAGGAACTGAGGTACCAACAGCCGTACGTATAATGAACTATTATACGTATGGCTTTTGGTACCTCAGTTCCTTCAGACTCTTGACCAGCCGCTGTCCCGTTTCCACCACCGATGATGGATTCAATGAGCAATTCTGGTTATGGGTCCCTCTCAAAAGAATCTTGTAGGCAGAGTACATTCGCCGCGCGGGAATAGCCGAGCGGTTCTAGGCGCCTTGTGAGGAGAATGAGAGGCTGCTTCCACCGGAGGTTCGAAGCCTACCTCGGACATGTGTATGTTGTCCTTCGATTAACTGCAATTGTTTTAAGTGGTTTGTAAGCCTAGGTACTGATGACTACAGCAGTTTCGTCCCATGTATTTACAAACACTTGGTTCCATTCCAGATGTGAAGACACTGGAAGAGCGTATTCATGCAGCGTTGTCACTTATGCGATTTTATCGCTCGTGTGTCAAAGACAGCATGAACACTCATGAGTCGAGGGACATGGAAACAATTTTCAACACATGTTGTAACTGTGGCTGTATAGTACAGCAGGTATTAGACTGCAGTCTCTGTCACGAAATATGTCTGAATAAACGGTGTCTATCATACATTTCCGAACTCCATTACATCTGTTTTGTTCCGCATATTCTCCTTGATCAAAACCCAGAGTTTGTAGTCGGTAGATAAAACCTCTCTGTAGATATTAGATATTATTTCTTTGGGGGAGTAAGTTCCCTCTCTATGCAAGTGAAATTGTTAGCGAAATCTGCCCTCAGGTATTGCAGGGCATTATCTACTTTCGATATATGCAACGTTGCGCAATCAATAGCAAATATAAAGTACTTGTTACAGAGATTTGCCACTCCACACCCATCTCCTAACAAGGTATTATCTAATATTAAATATTCTTCTTAGTTCTAGCAGTCTCTTCTATCACTACATTCAATAGTATTTTTAATTTATTTTGCCTGGTGTTGCCATTTTTTTTTTCACTGTGCATGTGACTAAATGTCTGGTTTACTGTCCTTAATGTCAGCAATGCTCCTCATCATTATTTACATCAATAACACTTGAACTATTCCTGGGAAAGGGATACAGTTTGCTATTCGCAAAACACGAAACCTTTATTTCTTACATAACGGGTACATTTGTTGTAGACTAATGTTTAATGTGATTTACATTTCTAGCAAAACAGTTTTCAAGCATGATAATGAGATTATTGCTTAAAATGCTATATTTTTCATTTATGAAACAAACCCCGTGTACATCTGTCCAGTTCATATGCCACACGGGAGTAGCCTCGTGCTCTAAGAGATCTTGCTACGGAATGGGCGGCCGCTCCCACGGGAGGATCGAGTCCTCCCTCGGGCTTGGGTGGGTGTGTTGTCTTAGTGTAAGTTACGCTTACTAGTTTGTAAGTTTAGGGTCTGATGACCATAGCGGTTTGGTCCAATAGGTTTACAATCATTTTGCAGTTTATGTTTTGCAGCAGTTTCCTAAAATACTGTGTACTCTCCTGCACTCAGATTCAGTACACACTGGCCGCGCGGTGTAGCCGAGCGGTCTGGAGCTCCACGTTACGGATCGCGCGGCCTCCCGCGTCGGGTTGGGGACTAATAACCAAGCAGTTAAGTACCATAGTATTATAAACATTTGATCATTTTCATCACACACTTGTGGCATAGCGTGGTCTGAAAGCAGTTGATAACTGGGATTGTCATAAGATGTAAAGTTCACATGGAAAATATTGTGGAGAAGACGAGCAAAAATTTGCATAATACTTAAAAGATGCAACAAATCCACTAAATCGGCAGCCTACACAGCGCTTGCCGTCCAGTGCTGGATTATTGCTGCGCGGTGTGGTACCTACATCTACGTAATTACTCAGCAAATCACACTTAAATTTCCGGCAGATGGTTTATTCAACCGCTTTAATGGCATTTTCCTATCGTTCCATTCCCTAATAGCGCGCGGGAGAAGAGACACCTAAACATTTCAATATACGGTCTGATTTTTCATATTTTATTGTACTGATCATATTTCCCTATGTAAGTAGATGCTACAAGCATATGTTCGCATTAGAAGGGGAAAGCCGGCCGCGGTGGCCGAGGGGACTGAGGCGCTCCAGTCACGGTCTGCACGGCCACTGCGGTCGGAGGTTCGAATCCCCCCTTGGGCATGGATATTTGTGCCGTCCTTAGAATAAGCTAGTTGATAAGTAGTTTGTAAGTTTAGGGACTAATGACCCAGTAGTTAAATCCCATAAGCTTTTCAAACATTTGATTAGAAGGGGAAAACTCTCAAATAGTTCTCGCCGCAGCACCTTTCTTGTAATGATTTAAATTCCTACTCGTAAAACTCTTACGTGACACTTTCTCCTTTGTATCGCGATAATACAAAACGAGCTGTCATTAACTGAACCATTTCTAAATACTCCCTCAGTGCCAATTGGCAGGGATCCCAAAATGCGCAGCAATACCGCGAAATAGAACGGCCAACTGTAGTGTAGGCCCATGAAAACGTAGCCTTTGGTTTGCCTTCCATCCAATCTGTTCTACGCTTGCTTTACAATTAACTTTGGTCATACTTTAATTAATACGCATTTAGTTGAACATACGTCCTTTATATATGACTGATTGATCGTGTAAATGAAGTTTAATGAATTTCTTTTAGTGTTCCTATGGATGACTTCAAACTTTCATAAGTTTCCCAGATATTTTATCTAAAATTGGTTTTACAGTTGCTTTTGATCTTTGGGAAACTTTACTAAACGGTAAACGACAGCATCACCCATGAACAATCTATGAGAGCTGTAAAGATTGTCTTCTGAATCGTTTATAAATAGAATGAAGAGGAATAATGTTTATGACATATACTTAGGCCACAAATAAAAGCAAAAACAAGTTCAAATGTCTGTAAATCTATCGGGCCAAACTGCGTGGTCATCAGTCCGTAGCTTACAAACTACTTAAAACTAGGTAAACTAACCCAAGGACAAACACACACACCCATGCCCCAGGGAGGACTCGAACCTCCACGGCGAGCAACCGCGCGTTCCGAAGTGAGACGCTTTAGACCGCTCGGCTACTCCACCGCGGCTAAAAACAAGTCAAGTTTATAATTACATGGGTAAGAATTAGATTACTCGTAGTATCCTTATTGTTTGTGCCAGAAATATGAATGATATAGGTATTTCATAATATTTTTTTCTGTAGTACCCTCAAGATCCCTCAGGCCCCACAAAAGAGAACGTAGGTGCCATACACGCTGCAGTAAACTACAACGTGAACTGCGGGGAGGTATACATAAGTGAGACAGACAGGACAGTGGCAACTCGCATATGCGTACACGAGTGCTACAACCGACTAAGCCACACAGCATATCTTCAGTGGTCAAACACCAGCAGGACTGCAGAAAGGAAATAGAATTACATCCTGTAAATGATATCTATCCATACTTAAGGAATTTAAGACATTAGCTGCTAGTGGACATTGAAATAAATCAGTACAGAAAGTCGATAATTTGTGCCCAACCGAGATTCGAAACAGAGTTTCCTGCTTACTAGACAGTCGCGCTACCACTGGGGATACAGTACTCATCACGATGGTTTGTAGAACGCCTCCCGTCAGATGATGCAAATAGTCTACTTATCCATACTCTACTGAAGTGGTGCCCTGCCTCTTATCTCCTTGTCCTGGCGGCATTAGGCATGTCACAGTCCACCGTAAGACTGAATTAGGGTCTGGTGTTTATCCGTACTGAAGACGAAATAGTAGTTGGCTGTCATCACCGCAATGTATGTGGTGACTGTTATTTCGGACAAATCTTTCGAATATTTTTTGATGCTGCAGCTATTATCAATTCACACACAACGAATTTACGACATTAGCTACAAGAGGGAACCGAATTCAATAAATGGGGATAGTTTAAAATTTGTGTCCAGCTAGGATTCAAACCTAGGCGTTTTGCTTACCAGGCAGTCGGCCGATTATTACACTACAGGCATCACGGCGAATCGGATAACTTTATCACACCTCCCATATTACTCCGAGCGACGTTACGCATTTGTTAAAAAAAAAAAAAAAATGTTCAAATGTTTGTAGAGTCTATGGGACTTAACTACGGGGTCATCAGTCCCTAAACTTACAAACTACTTATGAACTACTTACAACTAAGGACGGCACAAATATCCATGCCCGAGGGGGGATTCGAACCCCCGACTGTAGTGGCCGTGCGGACCGTGGCTGGAGCGCCTCAATCCCCTCGGCTACGCATTTGTACCAAGCATGACTAGCACTTGTGTAGACGGTGGTTCAAACCCGCCTCCGGCCGTCATGTTACAGGATTCTTGTGATTTACCAAAATCAGTCCAGGCAGCCCTAATCTCCTTTCCTTGTTACACCAAGACTCAAAATCTCGAGTTATGCACACAGTATTGTTGTAGCAGGGCCGGCGCAAGGCACGTGCGAAACGTGCGGCCGCACGGGGCGGCACTTTCCGGGGGGCCGCAAATCTCCCCCCTCCCCTTTTTTTCTGTAGTACGAACTCAACATTCATGCCTAACAGGGGATTCGAAAGCAAACCTCGGAAGGCGCGGCTTCGGGATCTGTGGCGAGGCGCTTCGACTACCTGCCGTCCGCCCCTCTTGAATAAGCGGAGGGAGCAGGTCTCGCCACTGTGGCAGAACCGTCGTGTTTACGCCGTAGGAACACAGAGGAGGAAGCAGTCTGGCGTACACGCCAGTATTCTCATGGAGCGTTGCCAGTCTGTTACACGCCTTGTGTTTACTCATAACTAATATTGCAGAAAACGAAATGTAATTTGGAAATTCAAATGCAACGTTCGATACTGCGATTATGTGTTAAGCCTCAAGCAATTTTGCTAAGCCCTTCAATGGCAGTTTCCGAGTGTTTTATTCTTCCCGCATTATGGATAAAAATGGTTGAACATTACTAGTCAAACATGTCCAACACCTACAATGACTAGATGTATTCCGAATGGGTAAATACGCAGCGAGTAATTACAAGGGATAAAGACATTGGTAGTAAGCCTGGCATAAGTTGGGTTTCGACGTATTTTTCAAAATTTTTGGTATCTGTTTCTGAGTGATAGTCAAACGTGTTGGTTTTTGAGCGTCGAAACACCTGTCTGCGCCTGCATGAACAACAGTTAAGCCGGCCGCGGTGGCCGAGGTGACTGAGGCGCTCCAGTCACGGTCAGCACGGCCACTACGGTCGGGGGTTCGAATCCCCCCTCGGGCATGGATATTTGTGCCGTCCTAGTTCGTAAGTAGTTCATAAGTAGTTTGTAAGTTTAGGGACTGATGACCCCGTAGTTACGTCCCTTAAGCTTAACAAACATTTGAACATTTGATTTGAACAACAGTTAAACTCTGACCGCAACTAGTCTGACAATACTACTCGCACACTACCACTTTGCGAACATTCATTTACTGTATACGGTTTTCAATACATTATCAGTTCACAACAACTGAAAAATGCTTATTTACGTTAATTTTGTAAGTTCGTGTTTCGCTGGATTAACCGAGTGGTCTAAGGCGCTGCAGTCATGGACTGTGCGCCTGGTCCCGGCGGAGGTTCGAGTCTTCCCTCCGACATGAGTTTGTTTTTGTCCTTAGGATAATTTAGTTTGATTAGTGTGTGTATGTGAGCTTAGGGACTGATGACCTTAGCAGTTAAGTCCAAGATTTCACACACATTTGAACATTTTCGTAAATTCCCAAGGCTTGTTAAAATTAGCTATATTTCTTCAATCAGGTTTAACTCTAATTTTGAGCTGGTGCCCAGCGACTGTTTTGTTCACATCTGTAGAGAATGTCACATATCAGTCGCATTTTTTGTTTTTATTTTCCAGATGTACATATATTTCGGGTACAGTGTGGCTATTCTCAATGCTTTATGTTTACATCTATACCGTCATGCTGAACGTAACTGTCAACCTGTCGGTTTACATGTAAGCACATATTAAAAGTTTTTGAGACTGACCACTCAGCGACCGAAACTTAGGTAGATATGAAAAGTAAAAACAAAAATTGCGATTGATTGCTGACATTTCCTATAGATTTGTTTAAATGAAATTCCACAAGCGTTCTGAAAAACAAAAAATCGTGGGGTTGGAGGGAGGGGGGCGGCAATTTAGCAGCTCGCACGGGGCGGCACTTGGGATTGCGCCGGCCCTGTGTTGTAGTGCCCTCAACCACTATCATTCAGTACTTGCGGCATGTCATCGATTCCCGGACCAACTGCGGTCTGGTGTTAATCCTGACAAAAGATAGGATCATTGGCAATCATCTCGCTAATTATGCATGTTCTATTGTTTCGGACCTGCTATCTGTGGCGCAATGGTTAGCGTGAATGATTAGTAACCAGGAAACCTGTGTTCGAATCGCTGCTTGGAAAAAATTTTCAACTTTCCCCTGATTTATTTCAGTGACCACTGTTAGCAAATGTAAATTCTTTGTGTATGAAATGTGGTCAAGCGACACAGAGTACTTTGCAACAAATGGAGGGATGGTGAAACGGAAGATTGATAGAGCCATCCTAACAAAATGAACTAGCAAGATGGACTCAATCTTACGCCATCCTGGCTGCCATTCACGACAGCGAAACAGGACACACTGTGAGGGAGCGTCAACTGCCGTCGCGCGCCCTGCGGACAACAGAGCAAAATCAGCAATCCATACCGCATTCACGGGCGACCACCAATGGTGGCATGTTGTACAAGAAGGAGCAGGCAACAGGAAATCCACACTCCCTCATCCACAGCAACCTATTATAAAAAGTTTCCACACCTACCGTTCAGTGTCATCAATAGCATCAAAGGTTTTTAATATTATGACGTAATGTCACACGGAGTATAAGATCATAACAAAATACACAGATCAGGTAGAACATTATGACCACGTATCTACTATCGATATAAAATCATCTAGGCGATTCCTGTGTCACATGACAATGAATAAGTTATAGTCGGACACACGTACGGAGCATATGGGTATCGGTGAGTGGGCAGTCAGTATGTATAAAGGTGAAGCACGCAGTTCATTTGAGTTAAACCGAGGGCAAATTGTGATGGGCCGGAGGCTTGGAAGGAGCATTTCGGAAACAGCACTAGTGGTGTTTCGGAGAAATACTGAGTTGAGCGTATTCAATTTGTACATTGAGTAAGCAATAAAGGAAAGCAAGGAGAAATTTTGAGAAAGAATTGAAGTTCAGGCTGAAGAAATAAAAACATCGCGTTTCGATGAAGACATTGTGGAAGAGCAGTTGAACGGAATGGACAGTATGTTGAAAGGTGCATATAAGACGAACATTAACAAGAGCAAAACAAGGGTAATGGAGTGCAGTCTAAGAAAATCAGGTGATGCTTAAGGAATTGGATTTGGTAACGAAACAATAAAGGTGGTAGATGAGTTCTGTTACTTGGGCGGTAAAATAACAAATGATGGTCGCAGTTCAGAGGATATAAAATGCAGAATGGCAATGGGTACAAAAGCATTCTTGAAAAAGAGACATTTATTAACATCTAATATTAATTTGAGCATTAGTAAATTTTTTCTGAAGACATCTGTGTGGAGTGTTGCCTAGTATGGGAGTGAAACATGGACGATAAACAATTCAGACTGAAGAGGATAGAGGCTTCTGAAATGTGGTGTTACAAAAGATTGCTGAAGATTAGGTGGGTAGATCGTGTAACTAATGAGGAGGTAATGAACAGAATTGGGGAGAAAACGAATTCCTGGCATACCTTGTTTAAAAGAAGTGATCGATTGGTAGGACACATTCTTAGACATCAAGGAGTTGTGAATTTAGCCTTGGAGGGAAGTGGTTGGGGTAAAAATCACAGAGGAAGCCCAAGAGATGGACACAGTAAGCAGATTCAGACAGATGCAGGTTGCCGTTCTTATGTGGAGTTGAAGAGGCTTGCTCAGGATAGTGTACTGTGGAGAGCTGCATCAAACCAGTCTCCGGACTGAAGACCACAACATCAACAACAACAACGAGCGTATTCTACAAGTGGCGGACCACGTACAAAGGTCTAAGGGGTTGGGTGACCATCCCTTATTACAGGTGACGGGCATCATAGGCTTCGCAGACTGGTGAAACAAGACATGCCACAAAATATTGTGGAACTAACAACATCAGGATTATTACTGCGCAGAATACAATTGTAATGGGAGGAAGGAAGACGGGTTTAACGTCCCGTTGATAGTGTGTTCAATAGAGATGGTACACAAGCTAGAAATGTTTTGATAAGTATGGGTAAGGTATTCGCCATCCCATACACTGCTAAACATGGGCCTCTGCAGCCGCCGACCCATGGATGTGTCAAAGTTAACTCTGTTCTAAAGGTAAAGAGTGTCTGCTGGTGGAAGGTTCTTGTTTAAAAGGAAACAGCGCAGTTTCTATAGATGGTAGAGTAACTTCTTTATTAGCTCTCCTTCACGAAGTACACAGAGAAAGCACGGATTTAGAAAATATCGTTCATGCGAAACACAACTACCTCTCTATTCACAAGAAGTGATGGGTGCTATCGACAAGGGTTCGCAAATCGATGTCGCATTTCTTGATTTCCAGAAGGCTTTTTACACCGTACCTCACAAACGGCTTTTAATCAAATTGCTTGGTTATGGTATATCGCCACAAATTTGCGATTGAATAGGGGATTTCTTGTCAGAGAGGACACAGTTCGTAGTAATCGATGATAAGGCATCGACTAAAACAGAGATGATATCGGGCGTTCCACAGGGTAGTGTTATTGGTCCTCTGCTGTTCCTTATTTACATAAACGATTTAGGGGAAAATCTAAGTAGCTCTCTTAGGTTGTTTGCAGATGACGCAGTCATTTACCGTCTAGTAAAATCATCTGAAGATCAAAACCAACTGCAGAACGATCTGAATAAGATATCAGTATGGTGTAAAAATTGGCAATTGACTCTAAATAATGAGAAGTGTGAAGTCGTCCACATGAGTACAAAAAGAAATACGTTAATCTTTGTTTACAAGATAAATCAATCAAAAGTGAAGGCCGTAAAATCCACAAAATACCTAGAAATTACTATTACTTCAGACTTAAATTGGAAAGAACACGTAGATAATATCGTGGGAAAGGCGAACCAGAGACTGCGTTTTATTGGCAGAACCCTTAAAACATGCAACAGAACTACAAAAGAAACTGCATACACTACGCTTGTCCTTCCATTTTTGGAGTATTGCTGCCCAGTGTGAGATCCTTTTCAGGTGGGTTTAACGGAGGACATCGAAAGAGTCCAAAGAAGGGCAGCTCGTTTCGTATTGTTACGATACAGGGGAGACAGCGTTACGGAAATGATACAGGATCTGGGATGGTAATCATTACAACAAGGGCGCTTATCGCTGCGGCGTGGGCTGCTTGCGAAACTCCAATCGCCAACATTCTTCTCCGAATGCGAAAATATATTGTTGAGTCCAACTTACATAAGTAGAAATGATCATCAGAATAAAATACGAGAAATCAGAGCTCTAACAGAGAGATTCAGGTGTTCTTTCTTACCGCGCGCTATTCGATAATGGAATGGGAGATAAATAGTATAATGGTGGTTAGATGAACGCTCTGCCAGGCACTTGAATGTGATTTGCAGAGTATCCAGAGTAGATGTAGATGTAGAAAGCAGACCGTTCAAGTTGCTCGCGAAGCGCATCAGTGGAATCCGCTTGGCTCTGCAGTAGCTGGCATCGAATAGAAGCTGGTATAGCCGGCCGTAAGCGGCCAGGGGCATCGTGACGTCAGGCGGCTATCTCAGAGCGCAGAAACAGGCGCAGCTGCTGGGCTGGCGGCGCTTACATGCGCGTGAGGCGTGCCGCGGCTTCGAGCTGTCTGGTAGTGACCGAGGTCCAGAGTTTGAGTCTTGCAGCGGCGCTGTGCAGTCCGGACTGACAGTGGTGGCCGGGGCTCCCGGGTTCGCTGCCCACCGGCGGCGTCGTGTTGTGTAGGCAGCCCCCGGCGTCTTGCCGTGGCCACTGAAACAGGGTGTGTCTACTATACTCCGCCCGATGCCAAGGGCTACGTGTGTCTAAGATTGGCCCGCGCACTGCAGTCCAGATGTAACCTACCATTCACGATAATGACGTGCAGCACAGACTGGATGGAGTACTACTGACTAGATGTGACCGACCATGATGGGCTGGTTGACGATCTTTAAATAGAGATGGTTCCGCTTCTTTAGTAGGTCGTCCGGAACCTACCAGCAGTTATACGCTGCGTTGCGATGGCGATGGTGGTGATGACATGATAGCGATGCCTGGCGACATTTCCGTGTTTCCCAGAGTACAGGCCTAAATAGCCAAATTCCGATCAGCGTCTCCACTTATGACACTGCCTTGGCTGGTTCTACGACACAAGAAATGAAGTACTTCCTTACAGCTAAGCTACGTTTTTACTACACTACTTTTATTTTCACTAAAAGCTGTCTATAATTAGCATCTACTACACTATTCCCCTCCACATTAGAAGAATCCCACCAAAAACATAAAATGTACAAAAATGCAAGCTCGCGACGAAATCCTTCCACCGTAAAAAATTGAGAGATCTTATGTGAAACCAAGTCGGGTATTTATGTTAGTGTTCATTGAACCACATATTCAACAACTTCTAGTAATTTTTTTATGTAATTAGTTATCTACCAACATTTATAGCGACTTTATCGGGTTTACACTAACTACATAAAATTTTTTTAAGTTCCTCTGTATGCTAGATGTACGTTAGAATTTTCAGCAAGTGAGTGACAGAATTAAATATTTTCGACTATCGATATTTTGTAATTCATAAGGTATAGAATAGTATCATTTTGGAATATAACTAATGATTATAGGCACTCTTGGTCACCGAAAGTTCGGGTTTGTAGTTGCACCCGCAGTGAAGATACAGGTGGGTAGAATGTGTTGTGGATGACAATTTCTGACAGGTCTGGACGGTAAATGCTTCTAGGCGGATTATATTCAGCGACTAAGGACTATCGAGCTTTGAAACTAATGAAGTCGACATTCGTTAAATGTAATCCGCCCAACTTTTCATTCTCGAAAGTACTACGTTCAGTTGATCGTTTGAGAACGTGGAAGACTCAGTCAGTGCACTGATCGCACCTTCAGTTTAAGGCTGAATTCGAATCACATGTAATTTCTGACGTGTTCTCAGATCTTAGGAAGGTGACGGCTGGGTAAAAATGAAGAAAAATAAATGCAAGACATTGACCCCACCCAGGAGGTCTCTCCGATGGCATTCCAGCACTTTACCACCACCACGTTACCAACACGTTGGTTGTGCGGGCAAGTTAAGAAGTTAAGAGATACTTTTTCGTCAAGCGAAAATGCGAACGAAAATGGTATTGGTATTTACGGATTTCTCAATTTTTCGTTCCATTATAGGCTAAACACTACCTAAAGACGAAATTTAACTTTTTTATGTCTACTTGATACATCTTAGAAGTTGATGACCGGTGATAGTTCGTAAACTACAAGGTGTAGAATAGTATAATTTGGAAATATAGGTATTTACAGTAGGTAATCTTGGTCACCTAAAATTCAGGCTACTATCTGTACCTGGAACGCAGTTATAGGGAGTAAAAAATGCCGTGAACGGCGTCGAAAAGAGGATGGTACGGCTGTGCGCGCTTGACTTGGCGTGGGCCTTGCCCTGCCTCCAGATTCGTATCTCCCTAGCCTTCTTCCAATCCAGAAACGTATCTAGCAATATCACTGTGATTCAAAGTTCAGTGTTTACGTCAGCACTTCTTAATCTATTAGACAGGAGTCCTGCATATTGTTATTCTTTATTGATTTTTTTCAGTGCCAAGTCTCACTACGTTAAACTTCTCTCATATTCTCTACCGTATATGCTAAAACCTGTTCTAACCTGTGAAACCTTAACTTTTCCCGGCGAATTGAATGTTCAAACAACTTACGGGTATGCTGCTGGGTGACGTCTTCGACAACCGACAGGAGGACACCCTGCCATTCTCAAAGCATAACTGCACTCAAGGAAGCAATGTGCAAGCGTATTTAATACCTCGGTTTGCAAATGGTAAACGAGGGAGATAACACACAGTACAATCACTGCAGAGTCAACACAACCAAAGATGATCAAACATCAATAAATAATTTTGTCCCTCTGTTTTTTGACGAGAGACAGTGCCGGATTCCAAGCAGAATTTAAACAAAACCACCATCTCTGTTTATAAGGTCGATTGCTAGTTTAATTTCAACAGCTTCCTTAATAACACTGTCCCAATAGGTGGAAGTGCATGCCAGAATCTCCGTGTTGTTGTATTCCATTCAATGACCGGTGCCAAGACAGTGCAACAGCGGATTTGTTTGGCTGTCGTAAGCGTGTCAAACGTTTGTGTTCAATACACCGGTCTCCCACAGTCCTGATTGTCTGACCAATATATGACATGCCACAACTGCAAGGAATACGATATACACCTGCATTACGCAAACAAAGATCATCCTTTACGGCCCCTAACAGGGCCGTAATCTTAGAATGTGGTCGAGAAACACATTTCACATCATATTCCCGCAAAATACGACCAATCTTGTTGGAAATGCTTCCTGCGTAAGGCAAAAACGCCATAGTTTTAGGTGACACTTCATTACTATCGTCACTCACCCGTTGCACAGTACGCTGATAGCGCAACGCACGTTTTATTTGTCTCTCAATATAACTAATCTGACGAAAGGTGACCTCGTGATGGGGCAACTCAGCTGAAAAACTTTCATGTTCTGAAATGACATGGGCACTGCATGTTATTTGTCCTTGCCGTACCATTTTGACGTCTTGAACTCTATTAGAGTTATTTCCAATTGCGTGTCTTAAGGAATGTTGAGGAATGGCAACCCATTCTTCCTCAGGATTCATAACCAGAGTAGGTAGTGATTTCAGACACTGGAGACTGGAGTGAAATGGAAATATTAGTTCTTTAGAGCAGACCAGTCCATTTTAGAAATATTGTTTCCTACGAACGGTTGCTTAAAGATTTTGCTCTATGACAGGTTGCATTGTTATGCTGATTGAAGTTATTATCTTCTCCAATTATTCAACTGTGCGCAGTACACAATGATGGAAAATGTGGCCAGATTTCAGTATTTCATTTCCTTAAGCGCAATAAGATGACCTTTCCCTCAGCACGAAAGTCACGACCATCCGTAACATCACCTCCTCCGTACTTTTTGGTACTGCACATGTCAGTAGGTAACGTTCTCCAGGCACTAGCCAAACTCAAATCCTTCCGTCGGCTTACTGTGCTCTGTCATTGGTCTAACTAGAACATGAACACTACTCTGAAATTCACGAAATATTTCTTCTGTTTATTTCTTGGAAATTTTTACAACCGTCTTTGCAGTAAGATTTGCATTGTCTTGCTTCATGCGTAGTCAGTAGAGAAGCCAGGATCGTGGTACTGAGTGGTGTGGTGTGGAGGCCGAATTGCTTCGTGCCCCAAACTGCACCTGATTTCTGACGAAAGACAAAAGAGGGAGATACAGGATATTTATTATGACTGACAGTGGATGTGACAGTGGATTTATATCACTCTTCCTCTTCTTTTAGAAAAGTTGAAGAAGAAACAAGTGTCGTCCTAGGGGAGGGGGGCTGTATCCCCAAAGTACCTCCCCTCCCCTCCCACAGACACACGATGGCTGCGCCAGTGGCTTCTCATTTCACTTCAAAGTTACACCACCATCAATCGACTTTGGCAACTATCGCTGAGATGAAAAGTCGTGGACTGTTAGTTCATGTTACTGACAAAATAATACTTCCCATCATCTTTAATGCTGGCGGGTTCGCCTCTTGTGAATCTAGTTCCACATTTCATATAAATGTTCGCATACTTGTTTTCATATAGTAGAGCGCCATAATGTTGCATCTCGATTACGATTCCTATGAATTCTCGTACTTCTTATCTGATAAGTACTCCGTTGGCTGCCCGAAATAGAGACACTGAAATAAGCATTCATATAAGATGAAATTTGTAGTATACGGTGGCGGCGACAAGAGATGGAAATGATTAGCACATAAGTGCAGGCGCACATCACGGACGCCAGTTGTCTCACCTGCATACGCTTTCGTATTGTTTGTTTTGCGTAACCATCTTCAGTATGCAGTGTGCTCAGAGAAATATTTAACGAAGGAGTTCAACTGAATAACAATTGTTACCTTTGGGGATTGCTACTTATATTTCAAGGAAATCGAAGATCGTGTCGGACGTAACCAAGAAACTGTGACGTGGACGTGTAGTTGTTGCATTCAGGAGGGAGAGACGGACCGACAGGACAGATTGCAACTACCTCGTTGCACTACTGCACGTGATGAGAGGCATATAGTGCGCATGACAGTGATGGATTGCTCTATGACATTACGAAATAGATCACAACAATAAATGGTTTGCACCACAAGCGGTGTCAGAGCGCACGATGCGACATTTTTTGCAGCAGAGCGGACTGTTCTCAACGCATCGATTGCTGCGTTTATCACAGAGTCAACGCTATAGAAATTTTTTTTCGGCAATGGTGCGACGAACGGCGGGCATGGATAACTGATCGGAAAGACATCTGGGGATACGGCAGTATCCGCGCCAAGTCGAGCTCGAACAGCCGTACCGTCCTTTTCTCAAAGCCGTTCACAGCACTTTCTTCGCCCGTGTATCTTCAATGCGGATAAATCTAAAAGCCTGAATTTTCGGTGACATATAGTATCTACTATAACTTGCTATATTTCTAATTTATACTATTCTAACTCTGCAGTTCATGAAATATGGGCAGTCGAAAATCGTTCCCTCGGTCACTCGCTCACTTACTCACCGGTCATCAAAATGCTAAGGCACTTTTAGCGGACATATAAACGTCAAATATCGTATTTAGATAGTGTTTAGGTTGTAATGGAAGAAAAAATTCAGACATCTGTAAATATCAATCCCGTTTTCGAAAGCATTTTTGCTTGGCGGAGGAGTATCTGCTAACTTGACAGCTTAATCTATATATTGGTAATGGGCTCATGGTAAAGTGGAGAGATCGCAGGTTCGATTACCACTGGAGTGAATTACCACTTCTCATTCTAACGTAGCCGTCATGACATGTTGTTCGAAGTGCACATGAAACTGTAAGTGCCATCAGTGCACTGATGGATTCTTCCGTGTTGACATAAGATCATTTGTAAGTAGCAATTTCGACGGCGAAAGATTCGGTGCCTTACATCTAACAAATACCGACCTCATTAGTAGCAAAGCACGACAGTCCTCAGTCGCTATCATCCACCTTGACGTATTACCGTCCATGCTTGTGAAAATTGGTTCCATAGCAGCCTCTGAGAACTAATTTGTTTACATAGAGCCTACAAAGTCTAAGGCATATTACATTTAATAATGGATATTTAAAGTCTGTTATCGAACTACACATAATCTCACAAGAATATATATATATATATATATATATATATATATATATATATATATATATATATATATATATATATCAGGGGCCGGCCGCGGTGGCCGAGGAGACTGAGGCGCTTCAGTCACGGTCTGCAAGGCCACTACGGTCGGGGGTTCGAATCCCCCCTCGGGCATGGATATTTGTGCCGTCCTAGTTTGTAAGTAGCTCATAAGTAGTTTGTAAGTTTAGGGACTGATGACCCCGTAGTTAAGTCCCATAGACTATACAAACATTTGAACATTTGAACAGAACAGGTTTAACAGTTCGAAGTGACCGGGAACACTTCGAAATATGGAAAACTCGGACTACCGTGTGGAAAAAAGGAATAAATCGATGTTGAAAAGAATACAGGTGTCTAATATGAACTTTGTTATCTGGGGGCGCGGCATTGTACACGCCAAGGCGAGCACAGCTGTAGCGTCCTTTACTCAAATCCATTCATGGAACCTTCTACCCTCCTGTACCTTCGTTGTGGATACAGCTACAAACCCCTAACTTTCCGTGATCAGGAGCGTCTACTATATCTAGCTATATTCGCAAATTACACTATTCTATACCTTATAGTTCACAAATTACTGATAGTCCAAAATCGTCCATTCTGATACTGACCAATCATCGAAATTTTAAGGTACTTCTAGCATAAACATAAGACTAAAATTGTATATTTACTTATTGTGCAGTCTGCAATGGAAGGAAAAATTCAAACATTCCTAAAGACCTATCCTGTTTTCAACGTGCAGGACGTTTGCCAGAATACTATCTGCTTACTTAATTGCAAATGTAATATGGTGGTAAATAGTCTTGCGGTAGAGCGCTGGACTCGTGAGAGTTCCCACTTTCTATAAATGGTGGGGAAAAGTATGTTTTTAACATTCATTTTATCCTAGCCTACCCATCTCTACAATGTGAGCAGTCGTGGATTAGAAATGAAACAAGTGGTGTTCATCATATATGAAAGTGTCGATGATATCCAATGTTACACGGACGTATATACATTTATCATTTTCTGTGATATTCGATACCTACGATGATTGAAATGGATGGTTTGGAAACAAATATATTGTAGTTATCGGGGATCTCATACAGCTCCCGCCGATAACAGTTAGGCCCTCTTTGGAAAAACTCTCGATAGCTGAAACTAACAAGCTGTAGGGCTCTCTAAGCATGCCCAGCCACTGGACTGAACTGTTGATCTACGATAAACTCACCATAAACGTGAGACAGCTCAATCATTTAGACTTTATTGAAATGCTAAGATTAGGTGTTACTAAATAAGAATATCGCGATTCGCTCTTGACTAGACTAATATCTCTTAATTCGATTTCCAATTAAGGCAAATTACTAATAATTACTGATCTGTCTCAGAACTTCCTCACAGTTTGTATATTATCTTCTAAAAACATGTACCAACAGTTAAAGAATGGTCGCGGTGGAGTGGCCGAGCGTTCTAAGGCGCCTTGCTGCGGTGCGCAGGGTTGCTTGCGAGGAAGTCCGGCGGCCCGATATGCGACGGCAAGAGCTGCCGCGCCGGCCGCGGTGGCCGAGGGGACTGAGGCGCTTCAGTCACGTTCTGCACGGCCACTACGGTCGGGGGTTCGAATCCCCCCTCGGGCATGGATATTTGTGCCGTCCTTAGTATTAGCTAGTTGATAAGTAGTTTGTAAGTTTAGGGACTGATGACCCCGTAGTTAAGTCCCATAAGCTTTACACACATTTGATTTGAAGAGCTGCCGCGGCGGTTGACGGTGGCGGTGGTGGTGGTGGCGAGAAGCACTGGGGAGTGCTCCGATCCTCGAGTGGTGGAAGCGCTGGCCTGGAGCGCAGCGACCAGGCAACCAGCAGGTGATGGACGCGGCGACGATCTTCCCTCTATAGTTTGATTTAAACTAGTTGTCACTTGACAGGTAGCGGGCCGCACGGCTCCCGCCAGCCATAGACCAATGGGTGGCCGGCGCGGTCGGTCCCACTGTGTTGCCAGCTGCGCGCTGCCCAAGGCATGTGGCAGCCAGTCCTCAGTGAGCCGCTGTAGACGTGCGACTGACAGATTTCTGTGAATTTAGCTTCGCGTGCTTTACCATGTGCGACGAAAGTAGTCGAAAGAGGGGAAGAACGAGGCTGCACTCACCTCGGAAACTTCCAAAAAGTGGCGGACATGGCGTCGTTATACGAAGACAGGCGCGTGAATACGTGTGTTCTCTGAGGGAGTATTTTGAGAGAGAGAGGGATGCAAGGGGGCCTCTTGCTCCTTTGGATAAAGTGGTGGAGCGAAATGCAGCTGCTCTGCAAATCAGCGAATGATCAGTGATAAGGATATGCAAGGAGAAATTCGCAAAAGAAGACGCAGGTGAATCATCTAAGTTGGAGAAACCTGGGTAGAAGAGGCGGCTCGAGAAGAGAGTAACAATACTCGACTCTTATCAGGAAGATGCGATTCGACGGCAGATATACGCATTTTATTCTAGAAAGGAGTATCCGACACTAAAAAAAATACATGCTACTCTCGTAGCAGCGGACCTGTTTGAAGGCAGTAAATCGTCCTTGTTACGAATCGTGAAAATGTTAGGTTTTCGCTATAAATCTATTTCTGGAAGAAATTTATTAATGGAACGGCAAGATATTGCAGCCTGGCGATGCCGCTTTCTTAGAGAATCAGTAGGGACTAATTTTGACGATATCGTTTGGCTTGATGAGACATGGGTGAATGCAGGACACACTTTAAAAAAAGTTTGGACGGACGATACCATCAACGGTAGTATGGCAACCCCGATAGGCAGAGGAAAGAAAATAATTGTAGCGCATGCCGGAAATTCAAATGGTTTCATCCCGAATTGTCTGTTTTTATTCAGTTCAAAGACCTCCAACTACCATGAAGAGATGAACCACAATACTTCCGTGAAATGGTTTGAAGACTCTGTGCTTCAAAACTTAACGAAGAGATCTATAATTATTATGGATAATGCTCCATACCATTCATTTCTTCGGGACAAGGCACCCACAAAGGCAAAGAAGAAAAACGACATTGTTTGCTGGCTACTGAAACGTAAGATACAGTTCGACAGTAATTTGACAAGGGCGGAATTATTAGAACTTGTATCACGACACAAGCGAAAGAATCCCATTTACATTGTGGATGAAGTAGCCAAAAAATACGGGCATAAAGTGCTCAGATTGCCTCCCTACCATTGCCACTTTAACGCAATAGAGCTGATTTGGCACAGGTTAAATAGCATATTGCTGTAGAAAATAGGAAATTCACATTAACTGAATTGGAACGCCTGTTAAAAGAGGCAGTTGAAACAGTGACACCGGAAGACTGGCGAAAGGTAGTACATCATGTGAAAGGAGTGATTCAGGAAGCCTGGAGGAGTGAGGTGTCTTACAACAATGCGTCGAAGACTTAATAATATCCGTCAATACAAGCAGCGACACAGAAAGCTCCAGTGACTCTGAATTAAGCGGTGTTTTCCCGTTGTCTGATTAGTGTATAGTGTACGTACTGCCAGCAAATAATGTGTTTGTGAATTTATTTAGTTTCACATCTCATTCTTGTTGTGAGACTAAAAATTACTGTTCAGCCAGCTCCCGTCACCTCCAAAATGATAAGTTACACTGTATTTTAATTAAAATTCATTTTTGTAGACACTAAGATGTTATTCAATGTGTGTAATAAATAGTTTTCGAGATCTGCAATGAAAAGAAGGAAAATTTTCCGGCTGCGAAAATCTCGTACTTCAATAGCCCATGTAAAACCGGCGCTAAGTAAAATAAAGAAAATATTTTTTTTGTGCTTAGAAATATGACTGAGATTGATACTGTATGTAAATTTCAAAATTTTTACGTAACTTTTGTAGAAAACAGAGAGTTTAAACATCATACTTGTTACGAGTTCAATATTGATATAGATGCGTAAAAACATAGTTTTCAGAAATTTATATAACGGAAACGCAATGCACTACGAAAATTTTTAAATATTCGTTGCCAAGCGTGTTATTTTAGCAATGAATGGAAAAAAACATTATTGTTTTGAGACCAATAGTTTTTAAGATATGAAGTGATAAGTTTGAAGCTGTTGGCGAACTAGAAAAATTTAAATAGTTTCAAACAAATTAACGTAGCTCTTGTCCTACTTAAAATCAAGAATAGATTTTTGACATACTGTGAGACTTTATAGAGACGTACATCGTGTGTGACTTTGAAATTTTTTACTCGATTCTTGTAGAAGATAGAGGCTTTAAAGCGATTTTCTATCGGCGCGTGGAGCGATGCGCTGTGGCGGCTGCCGCCAGCCAGTACTTGACGTGATAACGCTGCAGCTTAGGCCCGCAAACGTCAAGTGACAACTAATTTAAATCAGACCATAGGGCACAACGACGGCGACGGCAGTCCGGCCAGCCGGCCCCAGGTGGGGGCGTCAGGCGGCGGCGACAGCTAGCAACCTACTTCGAGGCAACGGCAGGAACAGGAGGCAGCAACGGGTACAAGGTAGCCAACTCAAGTAACCGACATCAGCCCGGCAATATCTACAGCTGGAGGATTGGATGTAATTCCCTCTCTCATTCTGCTTTTATACACGATTTTTATGTGCAGTCACTGGCGTTTTGCTGTCCAGCGCCTTCTGTCGGACATTTTTTGAACTTAGTTTTTTTTTTTTTTCTTTTTTCCGTTCTAATAAAACCCCAGGTCATTCTAAGCATGTGTGTCAATTTCCAACTCTCTATCTACATTATTCCGTGATGTATTAAGTTTTCAAATTTATACTGACTTTTTGATCACCAGGTAAACGAATCTAGGTGTCTCAAGCTGAATTGACATTTTAATTGCCCAACAGTGTCGCGATGAAGGCGGTTAAAGAAAAAATTCATAGAGTTCCCATGAACGGAAGCTTAATGGTAGCTGTATTAAAGAGATTAACATACGGAACAGTTTTAATCGTTCTTCATCTGAAACTGTTACATGCGGAACTTTCCGAATTAGTTTCTCTAATACTAGCTGGTTATCATCTTCTCCTATTTAAGTATACGAGTTAGCATCATTAGCAAAATGTTCAAATGTTTGTAAATCTATCGGACCAAACTGCGTGGTCTTCAGTACGTAGTTTACAAACTACTTAAACCTAGGTAAACTAACCTACGGACAAACACACACACACACACACACACACACACACACACACACCCATGCTCCAGGAAGGACTCGAACCTCCACGGCGAGCAATCGCGCGCTCCGCACCGAGGTGCTTTAGACCGCTCGGCTACTCCACCGCGGCCATCATTAGCACTTTGTATCAAAACCAACTCTTGTTTTGCGTTCGTTAAAATCCTCTTGTTATCTTGAAAGAATCCCATAATAATTTTTAATGGGGTGCATGCAATGAATGAGCTGTTAATAGGCCCATTGAGCCGTTCCGGCTCGCCAGTTCGATTTCCTTCCCTGTTACGTCACTTCTCCGTTCGTTCCGGCAAATTAATTTATGTTGCGCTCGGTCGCTTGCGTTTCTACTTGCAAGTTAGTGTAACTTTTGTGACACGTGCGCCTATCGATCTTTGTGATGGCTTCTCCCGTTGATGGCGCCTTCTTCGCATCCTAATTGGTCTGCCAAGTTTGTTTCTTTGTCAATGGGACCGACGCGAGCCCCGGCAAACAGTCTGGTGACCTGAGTGACCCCTAGGGAAAGGGTACGGTGTCGTTGTACGGTGCGGGGCATGTTTATCTTGTCAGTATTTACGTGCCGACGCAGCCGGCTTTTTGCGGTGAGTTGTGCGGGTCGCTGGAAGTGTTATGTTGATGTCCGCGGCGAATTTTGCCTGTCCGTCGTCTTCGAAAACTCGTCTGGCCTGGAACTGTGATGAACCCTTCCCTCAGCTTTTACATCTGCCTGGAGTTATATGTCGACCTGCATTTACCATGAGCTGATGGTTTGAGTCCTTTTGCGCCGCCTTCTGAAGTAGTTGACTACGCAATCTTGGTGTGGTTCTGAACATTGCTGTGTGTTTTCAATTGTGAACTGGTCATACAGGGTGTCCAGAAAAGTACCCCCCCCCCCCCCCGATTTCAAAATTAAATATCTCGTAAACAAAGATCGAAAGAGGAATGCAGTAAACGGTATGTTTATTGTGAAAGCTGTAAGAAGTTTATACAGCAGTTTGAAATAATAGTTACTAAAGCTGCTAACAGATGGAGCTGTAATCGCCATACGTAATGCCTAGTATAAATAGTGATCCGAAGCCCAGAGCGATCAGTGCCACTATTGAAACGTGAAATGAGGTTAGCGTATCGAAGGAAGAGATTAAAACCATGTACTCCATTGAACAAAGCGTTTTTCTGGTGCTAGAGTACCACAGGTTAGAAGAGAGTCCTACGCAAACCTTTCGTACGCTCTTCCAAAAATTTCAATGAACAGGCAGCGTAACTGATGATCTAGTGGGACATGTTGGCCGCAAACAAACCGCTGTTACGCCTGAAAATATCGCTACAGTTTCTGAAATTATTGTTTGTTTGAAATTATTCAGCGAAATCCAATGTCATCCGTACGTAGAATTGCATTTTAGACTGGTTTGAAGCGTTCCAGAACGCAGAAGATACTGAGAAAGAGCCTACACATGTTTCCATTCAAAATTCAAACGCACCAGGCCATACCCGTACGAACTGTGCAAGAAAGGGTTGCCTTTGCTAATCAGATGCTCACAATGATTGATAGTGAAGGATTTGATGTTGGCTGCATCTGGTTTACAAATGAAGCACACCTTCACCTGAATGGATACGTGAATAAGCAGAACTGGCGATTTTCGGGTTCCGAAAAGCCATATTGGCGTGAAGCGAAACTCCTGTATTCTCCTAAAGTTACTGTGTGGACTGCAGTATGCAGCAGAGGCATTATTGGCCCTTTTTTCATTCGAGAAACGGTCACTGGTGCACGTTATGTTTCAATTTTGGAACAATTTGTCGCCACACAGCAAGCGTTAGAGGATCGATCAGGTACTGAATGGTTTATGCAAGATGGAGCCCGACCACATCGGACCGAACAAGTGTTTCGCTTTCTTGAGGAATACTCGGGAATCAAGTCATTGCTTTGGAATATCCAAAATTTACTGGTGCAGGCAAGGATTGGCCTCCATATTCGTCGGTTTTGACTCCCTGTGACTTTTTTTTGTGGGGCACCGTGAAAGACATGGTCTACCCGAAGCATCCCGCCACGCTGGACGAGCTTGAATCGGCGATCTCTGTGGCATGTGAATCCATTTCGGTTGAGACACTACGAAATGTGATGGCGAATTTCATTCTTCGTTTGCGCCACCTCTGTAGTGCCAATGGTAAACATTTTGAAACATTGTGATGTGACTGTTTGCAAAGAGTGTTTCCGTACGATTGTTTCACTTATGTATGCTGATATGAGCTGTACAGCGTACAGCGCCATCTGTTAGCAGCTATTGTAACTATTATTTCAAACTGCTGGATGAACTTCTTACAGCTTTCACAATAAACATACCGTTTTCTGCATTCCTCTATCGATCTTTGTTTTCGAGATATTTAATTTTGAAATCAGGGAGCCCTTTTCTGGACACCCTGTATTAGTCCTTGTCTTCTATTAAGGTTGGCAGCTGTCCCCCGGGGCTGTCTTCTACGTCTTTGTCGGTGTTTTGTTTTTCTGTATTTTGAACGATAGCTATTGGGCTTTCGATCATCTTCTTGTTTGAAGAAATTTGAATTTTTCCTCTGCCTTGTGCAAGGGCGGTATTTACTATACTAATTGAAAATTAGTTGGTGCAACAGGGGAGTATTTTCTGGTTCGTGCCTTTCTGCTTCTCCGTCACCTGCCCGGGGAGCAGTCATATACTGCCGGCAAAGTATTTTCCTTCTACGGTGTGAATTGCCCACCCGTAGTTGTAGTTTGGCAAAATATTTCCTGTTCACGTGAAGTCCCGTCTTATCAGGGCTGTGGCCGCGGCGGAATAGCCGTGCGCACTGAGGTTCCATGCTGCAGTGCGCGCGGCTGTTCGCTGTCGGGGGTTCGAGTCCTCCCTCCGGCATGGCTGTATGTGTTGTCCTTAGGACAGTTTACTTTAGTTTAACTAGTTTGTACGCTAGTGACTGATAGGCAAACAGTTGAGTCCCATAGATTTACGAACATTTGAATATTTGAATTGATCAGAGCTGTAGTTCACTCGATCAGCTCGTGCATCCATCCTTGTTTACCTTTCCATTCCATCTGTAGATCTTAGAGTGGAGTCACCCATCTGCCGATAAATTTGGTTGATGTTGTCAAAGCTCTGTATATCCGTGAGTATCTTTACTGCCTGTTATTGGCATGATATGTCTGGACTGATTGATGTATATCATAATTTGAGTTGCTTGTTCTTTTGTAGTCTATGTAGCTGTAAGACTGAGCCATCATTTTGACTATTATTTAAGTGGAATGCTTAACTGCCATTCAGAACTTTAAACTTGTGTTGTGGGCCTTTGTGAACAGAGTCCTGAGCTCCTGGTACTATCATTGTCACTGGATAGCCTATCTAGCTTACTAGTGGTTAGTTCTCCTTCTAAATTTAAAGAATTTTGTATAACCGTGTGGTTTAAGGTTGTGCAGGCCTTCCACTGAGTAATTTTATTCAAGCTCTTGTTATGCATCTTCGGGAGTGAGGTTGTGAATCCTCGTTATTATTATTGTTGAAATGAGCTGTATTATATTTTATTGGTTGTTTAAATCTTAAGCCCAGTGTGGCACTTTTCTATTATGTATACTACATTCACATCTTGGTAATTACCATTAAGTTGTCTTGTCTGTTACTTAATGAGACCTTGCTGTATAATATGTATTCTGCTTTATTTACCATTTGTTATTTTACTTAAGGTGCTTAGCATCGTTAGTGTTGTGTAAAGGTTTCTAGGAGCCCCATTGAGTAACCTTTAAATCTAATTCAGTTGTCTGTGTAGGGCTCCAAATCGTAACTTTAATGTGATCCTCTCTCTGAATCTGGGACATGCATATAGAGGCTTAAATCGTTTCCGTAATTTTTCTGGAGTCTATTACGCTTAAAGTAGGACCGTTGCTGATGGTACACTTTAGTGTGCGCGTCCCTGGAGACCTTTTCGGCTATTGATGTAATCACGATATTGTTCAGCTGTAGATAATCGTATTAGGTCGTTTTATTGACCTCACTTGTATTTCTTGATTATTTTACTGTTTAATTTTTAACTATTTTCATCTATTTTATTATTATCCAAAGGTGAGGTATTTGTAACTTAAATGAATGTATGCCTTGTCTGCCAAATTTTTCATGGTTAATTGGTTTTCGGCAAAGTTGTTTGTAAGAGTAAAATTTGGTTTTACAATTTCCGGTTATTTATTTCTTAACCTACCTTGTTCTTTAAGGGAAGAAATTCTGTGCTCTTTTTATTATTATTCAAAGAATAAATTGTCAGTATATTGAAGCTCAACTGAATGGTGATGGCCCAGCCCATCCTTCCTTAATCAGGCCATTGTTTAATTTGCCACATTCTGTGACCTATCACAGGTAGCAGAGCGTGGTTACGTCTTAGCTACCCGGCCTTTGAGCATTCAGTCCAACTTATCCGTGCAACTGTTAATTTCGTAAGTTATTTGTTCTATTGTATGTTGTTACTGTTTCTGAGTGTTTGATTTCAGGGGTTAATACCGATCTGAATATGGAAATAACGTGCCCAGGACTCGATTATCTTCTAAATGAGATGTTCGTGTATGAATTGAGTATCCGCGGTTAATCCATAGATGACACCATGAATGGTGACCCGGTTACGTGAGGCACATAATAAGAAATAACATCTCTCTGGAAACAGGTGAGGTGACTCCTACTCTTTACTCCCTGCTGTCCCTAGTAGATGACATACCCAAAATCCTTTCCATCACTAATCAACCCACTCCTAAGCAATTACACCAGATTAGGTCTCAGCTAACACACTTGGCGAGTCCGGTGCACGATCTGAGGACCCTGACGTTCGATGCTAAGAACAAAGTGAAAGTGGTTGTTGAGGGCTTGGTTAAGACCATTACCAAACTGTTATTAAACACAGCATTCCAATATAGCAAGATGTGTTAGAGGAATGGGTAACGAACAGAGGTACCCTGTCTTCCGTGGAAGCAGGTTCTCCCCTCACTTCCGTTAAGTTTGCTAATTTAGCTAATCCTATTTTTTGAGGGAGTGTGAAACACCTCTTAAGGTTGTTAGAGGCGCATGCAGAAACATTGAAAGTAACACATTGGTATTTTAACCTTATTGTATCCCCTACCCAAAGGTGATCTCCGTGTCTTAATTTCGCAGGCGCTTAGGAGAGGACAAAGCCTCGGCTGTTATCGGGAAGATCTAGTTCATGGTGACCTGCCTTTTCAGTTGTATAGGGAGAGGAAGATGATCAATTGTGGCCAGTGCAGTGTACCAATGAGCCCTTGTCGGAGTACATTAATAGAGTAAGATTGAACTTTCTCGCTTTGAATCCTGATATACCAGAAAGATGGGCTGTGTCTAATATAATTGATAGAATATGCCCTCAATATCGGACTTAGCAGCTCGTGTTAGGACGGCCTGCACGGTGGAGTGAGCTGTTAAAGGGGTCAGTGGGCTGGTCAAGAGTGCTTTTCCCAATGTACAGAGGCGGTGTTTTTAACGTGGAGAAAGGGTTCAATTACGTTATTTACCCGAAGAGCAGGCCCGTAACGTCAAGGTTAGGCGGTATTTCGGGTGTATGTCTAGCGAACATTTCGTCAGGCGATGTCCGATTCCTAGGCTAGTTGTCCCGACAAATAACATCAGGAAAAGGGGCGCGGATCTAGGCGGAAGCGTAGAAGAGGCTTTTGTGTAAGGATAGGAGGTGGTCCGTGGCCCCTGTTGCCCTTTGTCTGCTGTCAGTTAGGGGGGGGGGGATCCAGTTTGTGCACTCATCGATTCTGGTAGTTCCTTGTCTTTGATTGTCAGTGGTTTCTTGAATATGGTCATATAATTAGACTGTCTCCTAAGGTTACTCCAATGCAGAGATGTCGTTTGGCTAACGGGCAATAGTTGCCTCTGCAAGGTTACGTTAAGGAGAGTTTATCTATTGAAGATTTTTCTTGGCCATGTGAGTTTGCTTTAGTCCATGATCTTCCAATTTCCTTGTTTCTAGGCTGTAACTTTGTTCAGAAAACTGGCTTTGCTTTGGTACAGGATCTTCGTTTCCTTGTTACTAGGTTATAACTTAATTCAGAAAACCGGTTTGATTTTTTATTTATCTGGGCGTCCTTTACAGTTTAGTTTTGCCCCAGGGGAAAGAATTGAACTCTGTGAGTGCAATCGTAAGGGAGTTAATATGATTCTTAGTTGCCTTAATAATGAATTTGAGGTGGCCCACCTTAGTCCTCAGCATGCCACTCAACTCACTGATTAGTGACTTTCATAACCTTTTTTCTGAGAGACTTGGGGTTACCAATATTCTCACCTTACCGCCTTTCCCCTCCGAAGTCGAAAAATCTTCGAGCTAAACTTGATAAGATGCAACAGCAAGCTGTGATAAGACCATCCACAACAACTTACTCTTCATCGATAGTTTTGGTTCCCTAAGGCCAAGGTAAGGACTTTTGAGCTTTAGGCGTCTTAATAATGTCATGGTCGAGTCTGTCCCCTTGGCTGAGTTTCATAATTATTTTACTTGCTTTTCTGGTGCTAAGTGGTTTACGGTCCTTGATCTCAAACAAGCATATTAGCAGATTCCCTTCACCGAAGAGTGTAAACACGTAACGGCCTTTTGTACCGATTGGAATTTCTTTTTAATTCAACTGGATACACTTTGGTTTGGGCAAGGTGCGGCAGTTCTATCAAGACTTCTTGACGATGTTCTCGGGGATTTAATGTTGTCTTGTGTTTTCAATTATTTGGATGATCTGGTGATTTACAGACCTTTGAAGAACACTTGGATCATTACATTGTTTTAGGAGGACTACTTGATGCTGGTTTAACTGTTAAACCATTAAATATAATACAGAATGAAACTTTCACTCTGCATCTGAGTGTGCGTTGATATGAAGCTTCCTGGCAGATAAAAACTGTGTGCCGCAACCGGGACTCGAGCCTGGGATCTTTGCCTTTCGCGGGCAAGCGCACTACCGACTGTGCTATCCCGACACGACTCACGATGCCGCCTCACAACTTTACTTCCGCCAGTACCTCGCCTCCTACTTCCCAAACTTCACAGGAGCTCTCCTGCGAACCATGCAAGACTAGCACTCCTGGAAGAAAGGATATGGAGGAGCCAGCCGTGGTGGCCGAGGGGACTGAGGCGCTCCAGTCACGGTCTGCACGGCCACTACGGTCGGGGGGTTCGAATCCCCCCTCGGGCATGGTTATTTGTGGCGTCCTAGTTCGTAAGTAGTTCATAGGTAGTTTGTAAGTTTAGGGACTGATGACCCCGTAGTTAAGTCCCATAGACTTTCTAAACATTTGAACATTTTTGATATGGTGGAGACTAGGCTTAGCCACAGCCTAAGGGGTATTTCCAAAATGAAACTTTCACTATGCAGCGCTGATATGAAACTTCGTGGCAAATTAAAATTTTGTGCCCCAACCGCGACTCGAACCTGGGACCTCGCCTTTCGCGGGCTAGCGCACTACCGACTGTGCTATACCGACACGACTCACGATGTCGCCTCACAACATTACTTCAGCCAGTACCTCGCCTCCTACTTTCCAAGCTTCACAGAAGCTCTCCTGCGAACCATGCAAGACTAGCACTCCTGGGAGAAAGGATATGGTGGCGACATGGCTTAGCCACAGCCTAAGGGATGTTTCCAGAATGAAACTTCCACTCTGCAGCGGAGTGTGCGCTGATATGAAACTTCCTGGCAGATTAAAATTGTGTGCCGGAACCGGGACTCGAACCTGGGACTTTTGCCTTTCGCGAGCAAGCGCACTACCGAATGTGCTATCCCGACACGACTCATGATGCCGCTCACAACTTTACTTCCACCAGTACCTCGCCTCCTACTTTCCAAGCTTCACAGGAGCTCACTTGCGAACCACGCAAGACACATTTTAATCTGTCAGGAAGTTTCATATCAGCGCACACTCCGCTGCAGAGTGAAAGTTTCATTCTGGACACATCCCTTAGGCTGTGGCTAAGCCATGTCTCCACCATATCCTTCTTCCAGGAGTGCTAGTCTTGCAGGGTTCGCAGGAGAGCTCCTGTGAAGTTTGGAAAGTAGGAGGCGAGGTACTGGCGGAAGTGAAGATCTGAGGCGGCATCGTGAGTCGTGTCGGGATAGCACCGTCTGTAGTGCACTTGGCCGCGAAAGGCAAAGGTCCCAGATTCGAGTCCCGGCTGCGGCACACAATTTTAATCTGCCAGGAAGTTTCATATCAGCACAAACTCCGCTGCAGAGTGAATGTTTCATTCTGGAAACATCCGTTAGGCTGTGGCTAAGCCATGTCTCCACCATATCCTTTCTTCCAGGTGTGCTAGTCTTGCATTGTTCGCAGGAGAGCTCCTGTGAAATTTGGAAAGTAGGAGGCGAGGTACTGGCGGAAGTAAAGTTGTGAGGCGGCATCGTGAGTCGTGTCGAGATAGCACAGTCGGTAGTGCGCTTGCCAGCGAAAGACAAAGGCCCCAGGTTCGAGTCCCGTTTGCGGCACACAATTTTAATCTGCCAGGAAGTTTCATATCAGCGCACACTCCGCTGCAGAGTGAAAGTTTCATTCTGGAAACATCCCTTAGGCTGTGGCTAAGCCATGTCTCCACCATATCCTTCTTCCAGGAGTGCTAGTCTTGCAGGGTTCGCAGGAGAACTTCTGCGAAGTTAGGAAAGTAGAAGGCGAGGTACTGGCGGAAGTAAAGTTGTGAGGCGGCATTGTGAGTCGTGTCGGGATAGCACAGTCTGTAGTGCAGTTGCCCGCGAAAGGCAAAGGTCCCAGGTTCGAGTCCCGGTTGCGGCACACAATTTTAATCTTCCAGGAAGTTTCATATCAGCGCACACTCCGCTGCAGGGTGAAATTTTCATTCTGGAAACATTCCGTAGGCTGTGGCTAAGCCATGTCTCCACCATATCCTTTCTTCCAGGAGTGCTAGTCTTGCATGGTTCGCAGGAGAGCTTCTGTGAAGTTTGGAAAGTAGGAGGCGAGGTACTGGCGGAAGTAAAGTTGTGAGGCGGCATCGTGAGTCGTGTCGGGATAGCACAGTCGGTAGTGCGCTTGCCCGCGAAAGGCAAAGGTTCCAGGTTCGAGTCCCGGTTCTGGCACATAATTTTAATCTGCCAGGAAGTCCCATAAAAAGTAATACTAGCACTCAACCGAGTATCTTTCGTTGGACATTTGGTTTGAGGTGAGAGTAATCGCGAAGATTATGAGCGGACCCAAGGCCCTAGAAACATGCCACTTCTCAAGCGTAAGAAAGGAATTGTCTGATTTATTTGTGATTTGTACTTGATTTTGCCCATTTAGCAGCTCCATTGAATGAACTGCGGCCAAAAGGGGTCCTCTTTGTATGGGGTGTGTTCAGGAAGCGGCCTTTCATGCCATTAAATCGGCGACTGCAAATCTCCCAGTGTTAGGGGTCATCGTCTTTCAGCGCCGTTTTGTCGTCCAGACCGATGCTTCCGATAGCGGAATTTCCGCTGTATTGTTGCAGGTATTTGATGGTGATCGACAACCCCTGGCCTAAGCCTTGTGTCTACTTACTGGCGCTGAACGTAAGTATTCTGTGTAGGAGTGTAAGGCCTTGGCAGTTCTATTTGCCCTTGAGAAGTTTCGTTTTTATTTGGAGCACCGTGAGTTTGATCCCGAGATTGATAATCGAGCCCTTAGTAGGGTGTATGGTCGGCCACGTAAAACTGGTCGCATTGCTAGGTGGGCAGTTACAATATCGGCCTTTAACTTCAAACTCCGTCACATTAAAGGGATTGATAATCCGTTGGCTGATGCCTCAAGCCGCATGTTTGCAGATACTGAGAAGCAGGCTTATGGTCCTCATTCTGTTGACTCGGTTAAATTGTACGTCGCTTCTCGCCGGGCTGTGCGAGGGTGAAGGTCGGGGTGAGAGTTTAAAATAGGGAAAGATTAATTTTTAAAACTCACAAGCACCAACTGCGTATCAAATTCCTAAACATGCAAAAACACTGGAACTGTGTTTGCGACTGTTTGACTCGTTTTCTAGGGGATGATATCACACGTTCGCAGCTTTCCTTCCCTGCATATGATTAACAAAACAAATTCATAATAAAATCAAGTTCATGAGAGAAAAGGGTGTACTAACTACTAGTTTTGAAAACACGTGAAAGTTCACTTTATGTTGTTTATTTCACAATATTTGAACCCTGTGGCTGATACGTCTGTACGTCGACACATTTACCAAATAAAGTTATAGCTCGTGAGCCCCCAGACAAAATGAATATTTGTCGCGAATTGTTTTCACACCACGTGGCTGTCTCAAACACTGATTATGTTCATGCCTATGCGACGACACGTGTTACATTAACAAATCAGAGTCACTTTAATTCAATGTGATGTACACCTTGTTCCGCCGGCAAAATATTCACAAACACACAGTAGCACTCGATTCAACTTGGTACAGTCTACGACGAGCACCCACACGTGGTGATTGCCACACACAAATCTATAACCTCCACCTCGAGGTCCACATGCCGACTGATGCAGAGCGACGCCGCCCGGCCAGTTCTCCACGTGCTCCCGACCTCGTCACTTCCTGCCCTCGCGCACGCTTGCGCGCGCGCCAAAAGCTCAACTGCCGGGGTTTTTTCCCCTACGTCATCAACTTCCCCGTGTGAACTGTTCTAACCGATTTGCCAACGTACAGCGCTCAGCCAATACATTTCTAAAACTTTACTTAAAATCAAAATAATTAGGCTACACATTAAACTAATATTTTCTTACGTTTTTATATTAGTATAAACATACTTTGTACTATTTATCATAATCGTGCAATTTCTTATGTCACAGATAAGTGATTTAACTGAATACTTTAAGATAAAATACACAAGATTAACTGAAAATAAAATGAGAAATAGTTAATATATTATTTTTATAAACAAACATTGCCATGCTAGTTGTGTAACTGTCTTGTCTTCGTTGGTAATTTATTACTTTTCATTGTCAATTAAACATATTACGCCATATGTGACTATATCAGCTAATGCATTGTTTATTTATCAACAGGCTATTTTGTAATGAGGGCCTTAAAGGTTCCTAACTGCATCATATTACTTCAAATGCCAGTAGTATTACAATATTTGTGCATTGCACTGTGCCTGGCACTCGCCATTGTTCCTCTCTCCCCTCACCGGAAACGAACTGGAAAATCCTAAGTTGGAACAAGCCACCAACGTCGGCCTGCTCGCTGGCCTCCCGTCAGCTACAAGCACACAGCAAATCTCAATGTGGAGAATTTCTACCTATGGCCTAACTATAAATGTTGTCACCCATCTGTGTACATACATTGCTACCATAATTAATAAGATTAAAATTGTGTAACATTTAGTGCATTGGCATGGTCAATGTTTGCAGTGAACTTCATACTGTTTAATTATCAAATGCTATTGATTACCGGTATTTCTATTAGGCGGTAATCTCACAGATGGAGTGGTTATGTTGGCACCAATGGTAATGATGGCAAGTCAGATGACCAATAAATGTTTTTTGTGACAACTGCAATTAAAACTAATATTATTATCTGAATGGACAAGGGTACATACAAGAACCTGTCAACCATAGAGCAGGTACAGTATTAAATTTGCTGTGAGTGAAAAATATTAAGTCAATTCTACACTTCAGTGTTCATCTGTTGCCAACATAAGCACTGGAGTCCGGCGAGAAGCGTGGTAAAATTTTACCGTTGACTCTGATATTATTTGTTCGGTTTTAGGAGAAATACCCAAAAGCCTGCATTTTGAAGGGAACTAGTGCCTGCAGACGGTGCTGAGACATACGTTTTAAGTCATGGTGTAATTCCGATTATTTGTCAACCTCCGATTATTTGTCAACCTCAACGCCGTTCAGTTCAAATCGGATTTCTTCAAACATGAACGCAAATGCGTTTCCCGTAAGTCGCGATGCTATGCCGGCGTTCCATCCTTTTAAGAAATTTCTCAGCCACGTATAGGAAGCTCGTGCTCGGAAGTGTCAGATCGTCCTGGTTCTGAATTACGATACGTATCTCGTAACAATTGGGAAATGTTGACGATGCAAACGACTTGTTTGATATATATATATATATATATATATATATATATATATATATATATATATATATATATATATATATATATATATATTCCTGTCGAATTATACTTTCGTCGAATTGAACTGGTGAGGTTATCTCGAAGGGCGATGCCATCTCGTGGTTTAAATCCTACTGATTTGAGGAAATCGTAATTCTCACGTATTGTCAAGTAGTCCTACTGTGAAGTGAAGCACCGATGACTGCGAGTCGATAATTTGTCTTATCACCATACTTTTCGCAAATAAAGTCGTAAAACTATTTCTGCGTCACGGAAATCCACAAGTTTCTCGTTCTGATCCACAATACAACACGCTAGGTAATCTAATGTCGGAACAATCAGTGGAAGGTATATCGGAGTAGTTTGAACTTCGATGATCTTATAACATGTGTCAACTTTGGGAAAAACTCAGTGTACGTTTTAAGCTGATATTGAGATATGCGTTTGTGACAATGTTGTATTCAACGCTAATAGCGCTTACAGGTTGTATGTCTATTAAATGCTTTGACTCGTAAATCTTATCAGGACTCTTTTCCAGATGTTGCTTTTTTGAGAATCCAATTGATTCCTCTTGACTAAAATCAATGCAATGTTCACTTGTTGTAATTTCAGTCTTTAATGTGTTAATATTTGCACGTAGCTCAACGCGTTTCATGGATAGTTTTATGGCTGCAATTAGGACAACAACATCATACGCACCAGGAGAAATTTCCAAGTGTTCACCACTCCCTAAATGCAGCTTATGGTTCGATTCAGTAACGTTACAAATGCTATTATAGGTTGCCAAATTGATCAAAGCGATACGCCAATCACCACTGGATGAATGTACGGTGTAAAATAATTTGCACGAAATATCGGAGGTCGTGCCTTTAACGTGAAGGTATACGTCATTACCGAGCGTGCATTATTGGAATACTGACGCAAAGGCACACATGCACCTTAGTTTTATTGATAGACATATTGGTGTGTATAGCGCGTAGTTGTTTTTTTTTTTTTTTTTTTTTTTTTTTTTAGAAAAACTGTGTTGATCAGAAGAAACATTACGCATAGATGTCCACAGAGATATGTTGTTATGTTGTAATATACGTCACATTCGTCTGTAGAAAAATAACGTTGAATATCTATAGGTTGCTTTAGGTCTGCAAACGAATCATAGAATATTATATTTCTGTTTTTCTTATCATACGCAATCCAATGTGCACCAGAACCATCCGACACATCGAGATTAACTATTCCACATTCCTTAGATTTCCACAGTTTCTCTGGTAAGTCATCTCGCATTAACAGACCACGAAACTTCGGGCTTTTGTGTTTCTTGACGAGATATCTATATTTGTCAGAGCTCTGTCCAGAAATCTGTCTACGGGCATTGTTTTCCTCCTCTTATTAACAACCCAAGTACATTCCTGTAAGGCTTCCTTTACACATCGCTATCGCTTCCATCGTCTCATTATGCCTTTTGGCCTCATTCGGTTGTCTTTCTGCATTCTGAGCATTCTTTACAGGCTGCACGATATCCGCTTCACCCCCTGCCAAAGATCAGATTTCCGAC
This sequence comes from Locusta migratoria, assembly GCA_026315105.1. Lineage (NCBI taxonomy): Eukaryota > Metazoa > Arthropoda > Insecta > Orthoptera > Acrididae > Locusta > Locusta migratoria. The sequence goes on along the minus strand of CM048755.1, from coordinate 503,186,561 downwards.
AGGCCCGAAAATGCGGAGAGTAAAAGAGGAATTATACTGCCAGATGCTTTGGGTATTCTAAGGATTCTCCGTGCTTTAACACGTTTCTTCATTATATTTCTTGCTGCAGCAATTGCTGACTGGATGCTATGATTTGTAACTTGTTTACTATTTTCCTTAATGAATCAAATGTTCAAATGTTTGTAGAGCTTACGGGACTTAACTACGGGGTTATTAGTCTTTAAACTTACAAACTACTTATGAACAAGCTAATACTAAGGACGGCACAAATATCCATGTCCGAGGAGGATTCGAACCCGCGACCGTAGTGGCCGTGCAGACTGACTGGCGCGCCGCAGACAGCTCGGCCACCGCGGCCGGTTGTAAATCATTCGATGGTTTTATAACGTGTTATTTCCCAAATAAAGTGATCTTTGATGTCTCTGGTCCTAATTGGTTCTGAACGGTTAGCAGTGTATTTTAACTTCTGTTGTCTTCATATATTAAAAGAATCTACGAAAATTAAAGTCCGTCGGCCAGACCAAACTATCCGGCCGATTTCCTTAATTATTTTAAACGAAAGGTATTCATTCACAGATTTGTCATCAAGTATTAGAATTAACTTAAGTCTCTCCATCCTTTATTTTTATTCGAACGTGGCGTCCTTCTGTCCTTGCAATGAATATTTTAATCGGTTTGTTTTAGATATCTTCGGGTCTAATAAGGTACGTAGTTCTATTTGACCTAACAACACTCAGTGGATCACGCTCTTTTATTTGCGCTTTTAAACACTTGCATTGATTGATTCTCAAGAAAGCTATCCGAGAACATTCGTTACCTCAATTTTTTCCCAACTTTTTTGTCATTCCACTAACGGTGCGAAGTATTCACACGGGTCCTTTAGTAACCTTTATATAATCGTGGCAAGAGCAAGGTTACTGAATGAATGCCGTGAATTCCTTTAACATAACACAGCAAATCACTTGACATGCTTGTTCTCCAGGATTTTTTATAATAATTCTCCTTTACTTCTTTGCCAATAGAAACATGAAAATCCGTGCTACGGAAGCGGGCAGTGAATGTTGTTTGTTTCATGTTTGTAAATGTATCGGACCAAACTGCGTGGTCATCAGTCCGTAGCTTACAAACTACTTAAACTAAGGTAAACTAACCTAAGGACAAACACACACGCCCATGCCCAAGGGAGGACTCGAGCCGGCCGCGGTGGCCGACGGGACTGAGGCGCTTCAGTCACGGTCGGGGGTTCGAATCCCCCCTCGGGCATGGATATTTGTGCCGTCCTTAGTATTAGCTAGTTCATAAGTAGTTTGTAAGTTTAGGGACTGATAACGCCGTAGTTAAGTCCCATAAGCTATACAAACTTCTTTTTTTTTTTTTTTTTTTTTTTTTTTTTTTTTTTTTTTTTTTTTTTTTTTGAGGACTTGAACCTCCACGGCGAGCAACCTGGCGCTCCGCTTTAGACCGCGAGACGCTTTAGACCGCTCGGCTACTCCACCGCGGCGGCAGTGAATGACTTCTAATCCTAGGCACCTGAAACACGTTATTTTTATAGTCCCGATATTGATACTAACAAAGAAAGTTTCTACGTGTTAGACATCTTGCATCACCTCCTACTAAAGTAATTCTCGCTCCGATGTTTCGGAGTTAAATAAAATCTCATAACCCATTATATATGAAATTCCTGTCCTCCATCTATATTTATTCTATTGTATATTATCAACGTGAAATTTTTTTTTCTTTCAGTTGGAGCAAAAACATGGTGGTTGCTTTTGAACCTGGTAGTGAGGCGTTCCGCAGCGGTGCTCATTCCCCGCCGGTATGAAGCAGCTGCGAAAGACGCAGAGCCGGTGGCGCGTTATCGATTTGCTGGTGAGTAGCGACGCCAAGAGATGAGGCGTCCAATTGCCGGGGGCGCGAGAGGCGGGACTGGCGCGCCAGCGGTAAGCCAGTTATTTAGTGGCGCCAGCGCCAGCGCCGCTCTAATTAATGGCCAGCGGGGCTGGTGTGCAGGTAGGGGCAGAAAGAGAAGAGGCGAATAGCGCTAATTCAGACGTATTTAACAAGCACACTGGCGTCGTGCATCACACAGGGAACAGATGCCAGCACAACGTAGCTTAGTTCATCTTCCTTCTCTTTAGCATCGTACACCAATAACAATGATTTTTAACTCTAGTGCCATAGCCTCCTGTTATGTACTGTTATCTACCGTAGGAGAGTGATGTGTATCAGTAACACTGCATCAGGGAAACTATGAACAGAATCTCTCATTCAAGTGGCAGTCACAAATCAGCATTCTATTGTCTGGAATAGCCATTGTTCGCCTTCACAGTGAACACAATCTGCATAGTAAATTCGCTATATTCCCTTACTGCATAAATGAGTGTATATGAGTGAAACTGAAATACTATCATTTGTATTATTCTAGTGGAAAAAAGTATATTTTGAAGTTGCTACAGGATACTGACAATGACTTAAAATATCTTTTCTGACAAAACGTAAGGAAATAAATGACATACCGCTGTTTTGCAAAGTTATGCACGTGTAAACAATTCAATGCTGGCAAACTAAACGCCGCGGTGGAGTAGCCGAGCGGTCTAAAGCACCTCGCTGCGGAGCGCGCGTTTGCTCGCCGTGGAGGTTCGAGTCCTCCCTGGGGCATGGGTGTGTGTGTTTGTCCGTAGGTTAGTTTTCCTAGGTTTAACTAGTTTGTAAGCTACGGACTAATGACCACGTAGTTTGGTCCGATAGATTTACAGACATTTGGATATTTGAGCAAACTAAACAAGCCTGTCACATGCTGTGAAGGACGCCCCTAATTAAGGAGTTGTGCATGAAGTAGATGAGATGCAACAAACTGTACCGTTTAAAGCTGTTCCTGACGACTACATCGGTTGAACGTGGTTACCTAGATGGCGATAAGGTCACTAATATGAATTTACTCATTTTAAAGGTATACCGTGCAAATAAATTAAAGGGTAAATGCTTCAAAACCAAGTAATACAAGTAGTTACCCATGTTACTGTCGTCTTCGTTTCAAACGAGCTTAAATTTCATAGTGGCTAACACACAAGTTACAGCGCTCTTTGCGGCAACTTCTGTAAACTCGGTCGCCATATATTTGGAGGTCAGTACACTTGAGAGGAGTATGTCTACCGTATTTTGTTGTTTAGGTTGATTTGTTGTATTTAGTTTATATTGTATTTAGTGTGTATTGCCTATACAATTTTTGCTGATGAAATATGCATGTGTTCAGCATTGAAATGCACAAATCGAAGTGATAAAAAAAGTACTTCGTCCAAAAACACCAAATGTTTTGTCTTGATCGATCTGTCTGTCTATACTCAAAATTCCTGACTGATGGCCCTTAGCTTTCCCAGGAGTGAAGCTTCAGATGACCTATCCTGCAATTCCCTTTAAATACACGCCATAAAAAATGCTCAGTTTTCTACCTAGTGTGGTTTGAGATATTTCTTCTTCTGTCGCTCCTGTGGACACTTTTGAGTGTCTACACCTTTTCATTTATTGTTGACGTTATTAGATCGACCATGGTTGACATGCAACCGGTGCAAACTTGTGGAAGTAGCAGTGACAGCCAGAATTTTTTCACTTGTATGTGTCTGTCTTCTTTGCAACTAATATGTACTTATTTCAGCACGGCAACAACGAACGTTATTAATACTTTAGCAATCTGATTCTCCAGTTGCCAGGTGTCTCAGCGTTATTTGTAATTTAATCGATGCTGGTACAGCATCTCGCAGCCGTATATTTTGCCCTCTGAATATAAGGCGAAATGCGGTTTAACAAGAAATCAAAATTACTTCTATTAATTCGAAAGTGATTGACAAATGCCACTTCGTCCTCTGATGACGATTCTTTTATCAGTGTATTAGATTACCCCCAATTAATTTATGTGTGAAATCCAATTACGAACCCAACATTTTCGCGACCTCTTCTTTTTTCTTAGTCTCTTGAGAAGGCGTTCACAGTTTCTGTAACGACACTGACACTCGCATGAATTACATCAGATGACGCCATCTTGAACGATGTGCCACACAATACAGACGGAAACGTGTACAAACAGCAACACCCAGAACCACTTCCGTATAAGCAGCCATGCCACACGAGGTGGCACCGTTTTGTGTCCAGTGTTAACGTATCTTAACGTATTTTTTTGTCCTAAATAATTTGAAAAAGGTAGGTTCATGTCTCTGGCGGCCAACAATTATGTCTGTAAAATTTGGTGCCGATAGGTTAAACGGTTCGACCTAAAAAGTGGGAACACGTTACGGACAGACAGACAGACAGACAGACATCGTAAAATCACCGATATTTTGCAAATATCTCTGCAACAGTGCAAAAAAAAAATAAAACAGCAAAGTTGCAGAGGACTTTCTCCTCTACATATTCGTTAATTCAATTTTCGCGTCAGATATACTGTTAAGCCGTTATTTTTATTTAAATTTCGAGCTGTCAAAAGGCGATCGCAAAGGCCCACTTTTAGTGTTACTACCGTTACCTTTTAATGATTGTACCGCAGCTGATGAGATTGAATGAACAGCTCTATCGCTAATTTGCGTATGTTTCACCAGGTATCATTAAAATATGAATCACTCCTTTAAATTAGGGAATTAACAATACAAAAACACTTGGTTTCAATCTTAGACAATTTCTTATCACTATGGATAGCTGGGATTCCTAATCCTAATAAATAAGAAATGGGAGGATCCAATGTTCAATATAGTAATTTAATTATAAAAAAGGGTGGTGCATAAATTCAGGGATGAGTTGTGATACAAAAGTAATGAATCTCTAACAAGGATAACACAACATTTACCTGTTATGAAAATGGTTGATACTGAGGACATGTTAATTGTTTAAAGGCAATTAAAACTCGCTATTCAACTCGGTAGAGAATACAACCAGAAGCTCAAGAACACAGCCAACTAGAGGTACATTTATCTTTAACTGCGCTATAGCATATGCAGTGTGTTTATATCATCAATTCTTAATACTGTTCTGACAAAACGAACGGCGGCTGACCACCGTGGATGGGTCGGTTCGACGTGACCCTGTATGACGATGGTTACACTGTAAACGAACTACTTAGTTGAAAAAAAAAAAAAAAAAAAAAAAAAAAAAACTCCTAAGTTGAAGTCACTCAGGTATCAAAGTCGAACAAGAGGTTCTCGCAGACTGCTTTCCTCACTGGCCTGAAGCAGAAGAGATCAGTTGTAAGCTTGTAAATGAGAGCTTCGAAATGCAAATACAATAGACTGAAGTAATAATTTTGTTATTCTGCTCACAGACAAACAATTACGATTACTTCAAGCAATGCAATCTGCACTTGCAACTAATTGCGAGGTAAGTAACCGGACGCTTTGCTAGCAACTGCCAACCTGCGTTCTCGCACCACGAGCGCAGCTTGCCGAATCCGTGACTTATTTTTCAGCAAGCCACAAGTCTCTCCAGACCGTTTCCTCAAGAGCTAACCACACCTATAGCTTAACAATCTCTCTCCCCCACCTTTACAGGTATTACATCTTTCCCGCAAAAAAGAAGCTTCTAGAGGCTTCTAAAAGTTGGAGAACGTTTGGATCATTTGGCGGTTTAAATCATCTTCCAATCGTAGCGTCGCCCACGAGTTTTGGTGCGAAGCGGCATCAGCCGGTCAGTAACCTGCGACCTCATACCACCTATTCAACACGCCGCACCCTTGAGGTACTGTTACGACTCCCTCACTGATCTGGCTGCGTTCCCGTTTCCAACCACGAAAAGCACAATATGCAAAAATTGTTAATATTGAATGTTGCCTACCAGCATCAACCAGTTTTCTCAGTGACCTAGTCAACATTAATATTCTCACTGTTCCTACCTATTTTTGCTTTCAGATTATCCAAAATCAAACTGATACCAGTAATTATAAATAAATGCACGTCATTAATTACTAATATGTAAACATATCATGTAAGGTGGTGAAATTTCCTGCCGCCTCACAACCTGAAGTGCGCCAAAACATAAGAGAGGAATGTTGTAGAGAATTTCTTCCTCTACAACTTCGTTTATTGAATTTTGTTATTCAATTTCCGTATCAGATGAACCGTTTATTTGTAATTACAATAACATTACAAACGGTGTTTTATTGTTACTAACATGTTTTTTGTCAGAAATATTTGAAAAGGGGAGGTTCTGGTCTCTGGCGGCCAACAAATTATGTCTGGAAAATTTGGTGCCGATAAGTTAAACGTTTCGACCTAAAAAGTGGGAAATGTTACAGAAAGAGACAGATATCGTAAAATCGCCGTTATTGTTGCACATATCTATGAAACAATGCAAGATACGAAAAAAAAGAGAGCAAAGTTGTAGAGAATTTTCTCCTCTACAAATTCTTTTATAGAATTTTTTTGTCACACGCACGGTTACGCCGTTATTTTCATTTAAATTTCGAGCTGTCAAAAAGCGATCGCAAAGACCCACTTTTAGCGTTACTACCGTAACCTAAAGTGGGACAAAATTTTGATAATACGTTGCGAATTATGTTCGAGAAACAGGGAGCGTGATGGAAGGATTTCTGTGGCAGGCACATGCTAAAGTAGGGTACAGTTGCTACGGGTGAAGTGCAGTGGGGACGTAATGGGCCCCAAGGCCGATACGGTTGCCGTGAAGGCGTCAGAAGAACCCTGAAACAGCATGCAAGTGGCGATAAAGAATTGTAGTTACTTTGATGCCAAAGGACCCATACTTATTCTCTATCTTAAAGTTCTTACTGACATATAAAGCAAATGAAATTTTTGTGGATTGAATGGTGATGTAATAATTTTTCGAAGAAACTATTGTTTCTTTTTTAATTTTACTTTTGTTTCATATGTTACGTTTATTTGTACACAGAAGTTAAGATTCAAAAATGATACGCCCTAGACGAGGATTTTTTTTAATGTAGTACAGTTTCTCAAATGGGGACTATATTTCCTTTCCAAATTCTTAATGAACGAAACGTTTATACACCAAAAAAGTTATAAGAAAGTTCTTTCCAGAACAGAAGGTTTCAAAGTTATGAGAAAACGCTATAGGGCTGATGCTGAATGATGATGTAAACGAAAAGGGACAATCCGAAGATTGTCTAACAACCCGCATTTGGCAGAAATCTACGAGAAGACAAACTTTGAAGCCTTCATTCGGCTGGAGTACAGCCTAGACAAAACTCATAAATTCCTGCAATATGCGACAGCATGATGACGAAATCAGGGACAGGAATATATGTTCATGAACACAAATTTTATTTAATTTTACATTGTTTTCTAAACTGTATGAGCTATGAAGCTTTACAGTCAAATATTTTTACAAAAAGCTGATGAAAGTCTGTGCCGACGAAGACGAAATATGGCTAGCGCAAGGACGGGCTAGCAGGGAACATGGAAGCGCGGCCTTTTTTAAGTGGTGAAGGCGATCGCTGGCCCGAAGCGCGAGATCTGGGTTCGATTTCCGGCCCGTCTCACAATCTCACTTGGCGCCATTGTTTAATTTCAATGTCCTAATGCAGCCTTTGTCAATCCTTTCGGTCCTAATCCTTCTTCCTCCCACTCCTATATCAATAATTTACAGATGCGAGACATGAAAAATGAGGTGAAAGTAGTAGATAATTCTCTTCTACAAATTTGTTTATCCAGTTTTCGTGTCAGATGAACGGTTATGCCGTTATTTTCATCTAAATTTCAAACTGACAAAAGGCGATCGCAAAGGCCCTCTTTTAGTTTTACTACCGCAACCAAAAGTGGGTCAAACAGTATCTTCGGTGGCTTCTAGGCCACAGCTCCCTGCATCTTCAGCTTCTGAGGACGAGATGGAGATATTGTCTCCCACGCGATGTAGCTTTCAAGGCACCTGCAGAACCAATGGCCTTTGATTCTTTTACTTCTCAACGGGTGATATTGGGTGATCCTACAGAACAAACTGTCTTCCCAGTCTGTTAAATGCCCCATGCCTAACTGAAAATTTAAGTCTCCATTGGAATTGCGGCTGTCCTCCGCTTGGGTGAGCTACGACAGCTTCTCAGTAATTCACATGATTTCTGCATCGACCTGCAGGAAACTTGGTTTCCCATGATGTAGACTCCAGCTCTGCGTCGATATCGGGGTTACTGCAGAAATTATGTTTTACTACGACAGGGTGTCAGGTGCTGTGTGTGTGTATGTCCTTACTACTGTTGGCAGTATGCCTGTGCCCCTTTAAACACCTTTTAAATCTGTAACTGTCAGAGAGAGGCCTATAGTGGACATTACTGATTGCAATATCTATTTTCAACCAGACGATGAAGTACCCAAGTATGTATTGGTTACACTGATTTACCAACTCCCCCTACCCTTTCTACTAGTGGGCGCCTTCAACGCCCATATCCCCTTGTAGGATGGCGCCATGAGTACTGGCTGTGGTAAAGATGTCGAGTGACTATGCCATCTCCACATCTGCCTATTAAATACTGGTGCTCCCCCACATTTCAGTGCGGTGCATGGCACCTACTCGGCCACTGTGTGGCCAGTTTCCAGCCCTAGTCTTCAAACATCTGTTCAATGGAGAAGACATGACGAATTGTGTTAGCCGACACTTTGTCACATTTCTGACACTACCCCAGTGTCAAACCCTTGAATGTCTTCGCCGATAGGCTTTAAACAAGGCAGACAGGGAAGAAATAGCCCTGATGCCACTACTCGACTTCTCCCACATGGCAACATCACTGTGGTGGTGTAGAGTGGTCTTGTTACGTTTTTATTTAAAAATTAATAATTACTTCTAGAAGTTCCATTTACTTTCCTGTCATTCTATTTACGTTATTCTTTTTTAATGTTATTAATTATGTTGTTTTTGTCAAGTTTAAATGTAGTACATTTTTATGTTTGTTTTGAGTCTACATTAGTTCCTTAAAACAGACTTGTATTTATTTGATTGCTGTAGTTTGGTTGCTGCCTTACCTTTATTATTGGTTTTGTTTAAAGTAAATTATATTTTTAATACTGTTTATTTTCTTTACTATTTGATTGTAGTTCTTATGTTTAATTTTCATTTTTTTTCTATTTTGGCGTTTTTGGTACGATTTCCTAATTTGTTTTTCATCTTTGACTTCCTAAGGCTCATGTAGGAGCTCCAATTTACGGTAGTACAATGCCAGCAGATATTTTATTAAATTTATGGGTTGTGGTATTTTCGCATTATGAAGATTGTTTCTAATTTGAATTTAAATTTAACAAGTTTTGGTTGTTTTTAGGTATATTTGGTGAATTGTTATATTTAGTTGTATTTGGGTGATTTAAAGTCTTATTCTGCTGTTACTCATAAAGAACAGTTAAAGTGGTTTAAAGTGTATAAATTAATAAGGTTGTATAGGTTCACTTTTTAGTGATGCAGATTTTAGTTAACAATTGGATGGGTTACAGTAAATTACTGTTGATTATGGCTTTAATTGTGGATTGTTATTCTTGAATGTAGATTTGATAGTAAGTTAATTTAGTAAATTTAAATACTATTGGCTCTTCGTGTGAATATATTGCCTGTCAATCTGAAAATTGATATTTTTATTTACTTTTATTTCAGATTTAGGTAAGATAATTTGTTACATCGTTACCAATATTGTTAACAATGTAATTCTTACTGCAACAATTTATATTTAAAAAATGAAATCATTCAGCTACTCCTGATAACACTATCACTCCAATTGCTCCAATTAATTTTCAATTCCTATAATCTACTATATGAAATGAATGATTTGAGTGAATAGTTAATGTAAGTGTAATAAACTTATCTTGAACATAATGTTCTTAGAAATTAAAATACCTTTGCTTGAATTATTACTAATTATTTTAAAATAAAATATTGTAGATTATCAAACTACTTTTTACAAGAGTTCTATACTTTAAAGAGGACAATATACCGTGATTTATACTTTATAAAAGTTTAGTATTTAAAACAGCCAATATTGCTTATTATCTTTAACTTATAATTTTATCTTATTTTCCTTATCTGAATAAAGATAATAACCGATCTTGCTTATTTTACATAGTAAATTAATTGAACACATCGCTCTCAAGTATAAAATACTTTATAAAAGTATTCTGAATAGCATATAAATTTTTTAAGCTATCTAACTCATGTTTAGTTTGACATTTAGACCGTTTCTAATTTATTGTAATCAATAAATAGTATTATTTGACACAGATAGGTATTAATACAAATCTCATTGTTATTTATGGTCCTACATTTACTAAAATGGCTAGAATAGGTGGCCCACGATCATATTGGCAGCTATCCAAATTCTACATCTACATCTACATCGATACTCTGCAAATCACATTTAAGTGCCTGGCAGAGGGTTCATTAACCACCTTCATAACTTTTCTCTACCGTTCCATTCTCTAATAGCGCGCGGGAAGAAAGAACACCTAAATCGTTCCGTTTTCGATCTGATTTCTCTTATTTTATTGGGATGGTCATGTCTCCCTAAGTAGGTGGGTGCTAGCAAAATATTTTCACATTCAGAAGTAAAAGTCGGTGATTGAAACTTCGCAAACAGATCACGCCGCAATGAATAACGTCTTTCTTTTAATGATTTCCACCCCAATTCGTGCAACATTTCCGTGACGCTCCCCCCCCCCCCCCCCCGTGATGTGATAAAACAAAACGAGCTGCCCTTCTCTGAACCTTCTCAATATCTTCCGTCAGTCCCACCTGGTGAGGGTCCCACAAGGGGCAACAGTACTCCAGGAGAGGACGCACAAGTGTGATGTAGGCAGTCTCTTTGGTGGAGCTGGTGCATCTTCTAAGCGTTCTGCCAATGTAACCTTTGGTTAGCCTTCCCCACAATATTTTCTATGTGTTCTCTCCAATCAAAGATGTTCGTAATTGTAACTCCTAGGTATTTGGTAGAACTTACGACCTTAAGGTTTGACTGATTTATCGCGTAATTGAAGTTCAGCGGATTTCTTTTAGTGGTCATGTGTATTACTTCACACTTTTCTTTATTTAGTGCCAATTGCCAATTTTCGCACCAAGTAGAAATTTTGTCTAAATCGCTTTGCAGTTGCTTTTGATCCTCTGTTGACTTCACTAACCGATAAACGACAGCATCATCCGCGAACAGTCTAAGGGAGCTATTCAGATTATCTCCTAAATCGTTTATAAACACGAGGAAGAGTAGGGGACCTATAACGCTTCCCTGTGGAACGCCAGATATCACTTCTGTTTTACTCGATGACTTACCGTCAATTACAACGAACTGTGTCCTTTCTGATAGGAAATCGTGAATCCAATCGCACAATTGGGGAGATATTCCATAAGCACGCAATTTCATTAGAAGCCGCTTGTAGGGTACAGTATCAAAAGCCTTCCGGAAATCCAGAAATATGGAATCGATTTGAGATCCCTTGTCGATGGCACTTAACACTTCATGTGAATAAAGGGCAAGCTGTGTTTCGCAAGAGCGATACTTTCTGAATCCGTGCTGACTATTGGTTAATAGGTCGTTCTCTTCGAGGTAGTACATAATATTCGAACAAAGTATATGTTCCAAAATCCTACTGCAAATCGACGTCAATGAGATAGGCCTGTAATTTTGGGGATCACTCCTATTGCCTTTCTTGAATATTGGAGTAATTTGGGCAACTTTCCAGTCTTTGGGTACGGATCTTTCGCTGAGTGATCTGTTGTAAATTATAGCTAAGTACGGAGCTATTTCATCAGCATACTCTGAGAGGAATCTAGTTGGTATACAATCTGGCCCGGAAGATTTATTTTTGTTTAGTGACTTAAGTTGTTTTACTACTCCAGGAACATCTACTTCTAAGTTTCGCATGCTGGCAGCTGTTCTTGGATTGAATACTGGAGTGTTCACTTCGTCTTCTTTGGTGAAAGAATTTCGGAAAGCTGTGTTTAGTAATTCTGCCTTAGCAGTATTGTCGTCGGTAGTATTACCATTGCTATCGCGTAGTGAAGGTATTGTTTGTGTTTTGCCGCTAGTGTACTTCACATATGACCAGAATTTCTTTGGATTTTCTGCAAGATTACGAGACAGGATTTCGTTGTGGAAACAACTATAAGATTCTCGCATTGAAGTCCGCGCTAGGTTGCGAGTTTCAGTAAAAGATTGCCAGTCTTTCGGATTCTGTGTCTTTTTAAATTTTGCATGCGTTTTTCTTTGTTTCTGCAACAGTGATCTGACCTGTTTTGTGTACCACGGGGGGTCAGCCCCCTCTTTTATTAATTTATTTGGTGTAAATCTCTCGATTGCTACTGATATTATGTCTTTGAATGTAAGCCACAACTGATCTACACTCGCATTTTTAGTTTTGAAGGACTGGAGACTATCACTCAGGAAAGCGTGAAGCGAATTTTTATTTGCTTTATTGAATAGATATATTTTTCGTTTATTTTTGGTGCATTTGGCAATTTCGATATTCAGTCTCGCCACTACAACTCGATGTTCGCTAATCCCTGTATCTGTTTTGATGGTCTTTACTACCTCGGGATTATTTGTTGCTAGGAGATCAAGAGTATTTTCGCAACCACGTACTATTCTAGTGGGTTCATGAACTAACTGTTCGAAGTAGTTCTCAGAAAAAGCATTCAGAACTAGTTCGGACGATGTTTTATATTTGCCTCCGGTTTTGAATACGTAATTATGCCAACATATCGAGGGTAAATTAAAGTCGCCACCGATTATAACAGTATGCTTCGGATACCTATTTGAAATATGATTCAAGCTTTCTTTGAACATTTCTGCAACCGCATCGTCTGAGTCAGGGGGCCGATAAAAAGATCCAATTATTAATTTATTTCGGTGGTCAGGTGTAACCTCTACCCAGACCAATTCACAGGAAGTATCTGCCTCAATTTCGTTGCAGGATAAATCGTTTGTAACAGCAATAAACACGCCACCCCCTGTTTTATTTATTCTATCCTTTCTGAAGACCATTTGGCCCTTTGAAAAAATTTCGGCCGAATTTATCTCAGGCGTCAGCCAGCTTTCAGAACCTATAACGATTTGTGCCTCAGTACTTTCTATCAGCGCTTGGAGCTCTGGAATTTTCCCAACACAGCTACGACAATTTACAACTGTTACACCAATGGTTTTTATGTCTACTTTCTTCCCGTGTCTGACCTGCCCCCTTTGAGACTGAAACCCATTTTGTGTATTCCCGAGGCCATCTAACCTAAAAAACCGCCCAGTCCACGCCACACAGCCCCCGCTACCCGTGTAGCCGCTTCCTGAGTGTAGTGGACTCCTGACCTATTTAGCGGAACCCGAAAACCCACCACCCTTTGGCGCAAGTCGAGGAATCTGCAGCCGACACGGTCGCAGAACCGTCTGAGCCTCTGATTCAGACCCTCCACTCGGCTCTGAACCAAAGGTCCGCAGTCAGTCCTGTCGACAATGCTGCAGATGGTGAGCTCCGCTTTCATCTTGCAAGCAAGACTGGCAGTCTTAACCACTTCTGATAGCCGCTCAAAACCAGAGAGGATCTCTTCCGATCCAAAGCGACACACATCATTGGTTCCAACATGAGCCACCACCTGCAGTTGGCTGCACCCTGTGCTCTTCATGGCATCCGGAAGGAGCCGTTCCACATCCGGAATGACTCCCCCCGGTATGCACACGGAGTGCACATTGGAATCCTTCCCCTCCCTAGTAGCCATTTTCCTAAGGGGCTCCATTACCCGCCTAACGTTGGAGCTCCCAACTACCAACAAACCCACCCTCTGTGAGTGCCCGAATCTTGAAGGCAGAGGGGCGAGTACAGGACAAGCGACACCATCCGCATCAGGAACATCCCCTGCCACAGACAGCGCCTCGAATCTGTTGGCAAGACTAACCGGGGAGGCCTCCACTTCGGTCCCCCGGGAAGTCTTACGCCGCCTGACACGCGCTGAGGGGACCTCCCAATCCACCACGGATTGGGGGGCTACCTCCTCGCGGGCAGTGAGCGGGCTGGCCACAGCCGCAGGCCGATCGGAGGACACAACAGACGCACAGGGCGTCTGCTGTACCCCCACGAGCGGCCCACAACAGCGGCGCCCACCCACCGCAGTCTCAAGCGTTGCCAGCGAAGCCAACGCCGCCTGAAGCTGCGAGCGAAGAGTCACCAACTCTGCCTCCATCCGTTCGCAGCAGTCACAGTTCCTAGCCATTCTAAAAACCTTTGATTCTTCCAAGTAAGTACGTCAGAGGACTCAGTAGTTTGATAAACAGTGAGCTTTGTAAAGTATAGACCTAACGCTGAACTGTTTATTAACGGCGAATCTGAAAAATATATACGCGAGCTAATAAATAAAAAATGCAGTAACTGAGCTGACAAATAAACGCGATTCTTAATAAACAAACACGCGAGCACACTAAAGTATAAAGAGCTGCAAGAGAAAGTACACACGAAATGTAAATAAGTCGCTTCTATTAAGAAGCCGGTTACCGTACAATGTAGAGCTGCTGCTGGTCACGTGTGCACTGGCCGCCGGTCACTGAGCAACTGCTATGCTTCCTGGTCGGATAATATTTCTAATAAATAAATATTAATGTGGTTGTTGTATCTTGAGGTCATACATGTGTAAATATGTGATTTGTTTGATTCAGTGAAATAATGTAAGTCTTATTCATATTGGCAATGCAACTGTGATAAGTGTTTGATAGCAAGGTCTTGTAACAATATTTACTTTATGTCGCACTTTGACATCAGCCGAATCTTTTAGGCTGTAGGTTTTAGTCTACTGCATAGCGACAGTCTCGTCCTTTTTTTTTTTTATCCCTGTTATCATCCAATCACAACTATCTGCGGTAAGTTTTTAACTGCTTCTCCTATTAGCTGTTGTATATTTGTAATTGTGTTGTCCTTCGTAACTTTCATTGCCTTTCTGTAGACCATGGGAGTTTTTGTTCCCTCTGTCGTTTGGTATATGGTAATGTGGTGACAATTGTATTTTTGAATCAAGGACCAATGACCATAGTAGTTTGGACCCTTCAAGTCACTTATAAAAAAAACCAAATAAGAAAGAATGGAGGCGTAAATTTAATGCAAAATAGTTAATATCACCCCAGCAAAATTTGTTTAAGATTTAATAGATAAAATATAGGAAAAGAAAAGAAGAAGAAAAAAAAGGAAAAGTGATTCTAACTCAACCTGGAATTTACCCACATTTCATAGAGTACCTCCCTACCACTTTTTTCAGCTACACGAGGTTGAAAAAGTTAGACAAACAACATTGGCAATGAGGACTATGGGCAAAACCCGTAGTAAACTACCCATGACCATCGAGCATTAAGATCGATTGTAGCCAAACAGATTAAACTGCCATGGCAAACGTGACTGTAATTCTCAACACTCACTTGAATAATACTGTTTCGAGAAAGATAGTACGACTGGAGCGTAATATTCATGGAAAGGTTGAAGTTGCTATACGCTTAATAACAAAAGCCAAACGCAAAGCTATGGAGTAAGTGTTGCAGCAGTCATAAAAACGGGATTTTTTTTTTTTTTTTTTTTTTTTTTTTTTTTACTGAAATATATCGTATGGTCTGATGAGTGATCCTTTACCTTACTTGCTACATACATGTATCGAAAACCCCAAAATAAGCCCGCTTCCTATAGTCAAGGTTAGGGGACATTCGGTCATGATTTATGCATTAGTATCCTGTTACTAAACTGTTCTTATCATGACCCTCACGAGTCAGGTAACTGTGAATGAATGTCACATTATCCGCGAGAAGAAACTGCTTACTGTCAATAACAAATTGCTAACGAACTCAGCCATGTCCCAAAACGATAAAGCATCTAAACACACACACAGTGAAAACGGTTCAGGCAAGTTTACAGTAGCATCTGAAAATGATCAGGTATCTCCACTGGACAGCAGAATCATTAGATCTCAACAAAACTGTGGCGTAAAGGGGAGATTAAAGGCATAGAGGGAGGACCAGATTTGCAGCTCCAGCATCATTGAAGTAATTGACAGATGTTTTGGTAAAAACATAGATACATTCTGTTCCTCATAGAATTGCACCTCTTCTCAAAGCCAATGGTGGGTCAGCTCCTTAATAAATAAATATTGTGTCTAGGTGTTCATATTATTTCGTCCGCACCTGTACTTTTAATCCTTAACTACTCGAATAGCCCAACATGGTATCAACTGGCCGTCATGTCATCCTCAGCCCGAAGTCGTAAACGAATGTGGTATGTAGGGGAATGTGGTCAGCGCCCTCACTCAAAGTCATTGTGCAGCTTACTTTACCGGTGCCGCTACATCTCAGTCACGTAGCTCCTCAAATCACCTACAAGGGCTAGCAATGATAAACTTTGGTTATGTAGCGAGAAACGCTGTACATACTGTGACATAGCCACTGGCAAAACGTATTGTCATACAAATTATTATTTCCATCTGTTAATCTATCTGGCGGAACAACTCTCATATGAAATGCTGATAATAGGAGAATTTCTTTCTTTTTAATGAAAGAAGTGGAAATACTGTAAAATTTTGTTATAGTCGATATAATCGATTTATGAGATCCAGCAACTGCATTACGTTTTGAAACGATTTATCATCTTGTTGCCCGCCATCAGATGTCTCACAATATGGTAACAAATTATTTTACAAAATTTTCTGATTTACTCTTTTTTTCACTGTCACTACACCAGTTCGACAGCTATATCGTTACCTCTTGTGGTCACATTGGTAATTATTTGCTTAGCCACTGCCTCTCATTTCATCCTGCTACGCTGACTACTATCCTCATTTCTGCTGAAGAATTGGGTACATAAATATACTTTAAATTTTACAAAAATAGACACATACAACATAATTGTCTTCCTGAAATAAAATAAATGCCTATAATTTTAATCAATGTGTATAGATTCCTAATGAGTGACCCTTCATTATGCAGCTTGCAAGAATTCATTGGACCTGACACTCCATTCAATTCAAAATAATTGTACATATGATACACAATATACATGGGAATCATAACTAATACTATATTGTACAAATTTATATATTCCCGTTTGGAAAATCCCTCACTGGTTTCACGTACACAATACATGCGGCGTCTGTGAGTTCTCTTTGTGTGAAGTTGCTATTCTAATAGCATTGTATAAATACCAATGTTATTTTTATTGACGAAAATAATTTATATCGACAACAGCGTAAACACCTTTTGATATGTTTGTCTTGCGTGGTGCCAGTTGAGAGAGTACAGACCACAGGGATGACGAGATACTGCATTTTGACGGGAATCCTCGATATAGAGGTATGTGGTAGTATCACAGCACATTTGCAAGATGGAGTCCATCAATATGCTACGCAGTTCTATTATGAAGGCCGCTGCTGATATTTCTACAGTCTGGTTCTTGAGTTATTTGTCAAATACTGGATCTTAGGTTCAGGAGCTATAACACTTTTACTATGTGGAAATTTTTCAATAGTTCTTCTAGTCTCTATGGGCGGTCGGTTTCGATTATGGTATTGACATTCTGCGGGTAAACCGAATCGATCCATTGTGCTTTTCGACTTTTCTTATTGGTGAGCTGTTTGTTGGTGTTGTTGGTTCGATAATAGCGTTTTCCTGATTCAAGTGAGACCTGAGGTCGGTTGATTATTGCTATTGCGTAGGATGGCACAAAGAATTTATTATGTTCTTTGACTCTGAAAGCATTTTGATTGCTTACGTCTTTGATAGTAACTACTCCGCATTTGGGCGCCTAATGTTCCGCTGCTACTCCTGCTCCGTCGAAGAAATGTCACCTAGATTGTTCACCATTTGGCGTATTCCAGTGTACTTCCTGCAATGTCTGTTCATTTTCTAATTCTGGCAATTCTTGTCGGTGACTGAAAAAGCGTGTTTTCGCTTTCACTTCGCCGCTCGTCTTGTCAATCGTAACCACTCGGCCAAGATTTGTGTTCGTATGGTGTGTTCTGCTCACAGTGTTTTGATTGCGTCATCATTCTGCAGGGTATCGTCCCGCTACCTAAGTATAAGAGAGCCTGATGTTCGTTTCGAAAGTCTACCACGAGTTTGAAGCACATTACCAATGATGTTACCATGAAGTTAGTCTGCAATTTATGTCCTTGTAGTGGAATGAGGGCCCTTTTTATGTGAATTTCTGTATGTTTGCCAAATAAATCGACTCCATTCAGCTTTTCTTTATTAAGAAAACGGTCCACGACTTGTTTCCCGTGAATAACTGGTATGCTAATTTTGAAATAGCCGTAATCTGACTGTTATTGTCGACCAAGACCGTTGAGAAAGCCGTCACCTATCATTACCTTAACTACCACACGTGTATTTGTTTTTGACTCCACCTCCATTTCCCCTTGCAAAATCTCTCTAATGTTCTCGTACTGTAATATCTTAACATTGCTCGATACGACTACTTCTGAGGTGGTATTTTAATCCGTTTTCGCAGTGGCCTCCCGTCGGTTTCAAATTTTGCTGCTTTCCCAGTTATTGTGAGCAGTGTTAGCTGGTAGTATTTCGACAATCTGAGCCTGTTGGTTGCTTTACGGGCTTCACCTGTTCGTCGCATTCCTCTGCATTCTTCAATAGTTGATACAATTCGTATTTTTCTCAGCACACCGCTGCTGCAATTTACGTGTTGTCTTCCCTTCTGATTCCCACGGTTTTCATTTCGGTTTTCTCCTGCATGATTGCACCTACCATGAGCATTTTATTGTCGGATGTTGTTTCGTAAGCTACCGAACCGTTCACCTGGCTTGTTACTACACTCATCCTTTCCATCCTATTGGTTCCCAGTTGTTCTAATCATTATTCCTCCTGTCTCTAATGTTCGGTAACTCATTTAATTAATATGACTCTCATAGTGAGCTTTTAAGGGATTCATTTGACTCATTGCACTTCTCAATTACTGACATTGTAGAGGCCGTTTGTGGTAGCTATGCCGGATAATGTGTTTTGCACTGGATGGCTGGTCTAAGATTTTTTTTTTAATGATCGATTCGAAAAACTTTAGCATACTGCTACGCTTCGCAAAACGTCCCCAAAATTATCTTCAAAATTATCTTTTTAATTCTGTCCTGTTTTTCCTGAGACCAGCAGGTAACTTTATTGAATGCCTGGTACGACCTTCACGTCTGTGCCACGCCGTTCATGTGCTCTGCTGCACTCCTCTGTGGATACCCGCAATGATTTCTAATCGGTATGTGGCCAGGATGCGGGAAGTACTTTTTCATATTGAGCGATCCAAGATTTTTGATGCAATGAATTGATCGACTGCTTGCACAATTGAAAATTTTGCACGGAGGGAAAGAGTTAGTGCTCGAAAAACTGTTTTAATGCTTACCTGTGTTTCGATAAAATTTTCTGTCCGCATTCAAGATCGACAGTCTCTCTGTGGCAACGGGTGGTCCTTCCTGAACAGCAGATGTGCTGTAATAAGGTTTCGGTTCGTCTAAGCGTGACAGAGTTGTGCGCGTGTTCGTCTTCAGCCTCACTGCGTCGCGTGATTCTAACTTCCGACGTTGTACTATGGCTTCCGCGCATGTGGCGTTAACTGAAATCTGTGTGTGCTTGCACCGTACCTCCCTGCGGCACCTCAGCAACACACCACTTAACGAGCCTTGTATATCCTCCCCTGGTCCTTGACGATCGATCCTCTAAGCTTGCCTTTCTAATTTTTCGCGGGTTCCTTTTGAAACACTATCAGACGAATTTGCTCCACTTTTTTGTTTGTAAATTCGACCTGGTTTTGCTCAACGATCTCAATCCTCTCAGTAGTCTTTGATATCTTCGCAACCGTCTCCCGTATTATAATTTTATCTTTTTCGCCTGATTTCTTGGCTTTATTGGCCTCCATTTTTGCGCTTTGTGCATTGTTCTCTCCAAGAGTAGCTGCCTTGCTTGTGCCTGTGGTCTCTATTCATATCGCTCTATTCTCTCGCTTCGCATGCGGTTAATTTGATATCTTGCAACTTGGCCCTAATATCTGCAACCTGTCAGGTCATCGCATCGAACTTTTCTATGATTTTGTTCGCTATCTCCCTTGCCTCTTCCTTCTCTTCTTTTCTGCTTCCTCCCTCCCTTTTTTAAAATTTATTGCCTCTTCCTTTCCGCTTCCAAAATCAACGGCATAAGAACATGTAATTATGGAACACCTTATTATGTTCTCCGAGCGTAGATGTACGTGATCCCGACTATCTATGCTGCCTGGTAGGCTACCTCCGCGGTCACGCGACATTTCTGCTAACCTTGCAAACAGTTTGAAATAATATGTGATTGGAGGCTTACCCGGCGTATGTGTTGTTTCCAGGGCTCTCGGGTGTCCAGCCGGATGCGATCGTTGAAGTCCCACGATATTTCGGCGAATAACATTTCCGCCATCCTCAGGTGGTTTCCATCAGAACCACCTGAGAATGGTGGAAAGGTTATTCGCCGAAATATCGTGGGACTTCAACGATCGCATCCGGCTGGACACCAGAGAGCCTTGGAAACAAAAACAGTTTAAAATAATAGTTACAAAATCTGCTAAAAGATGGCGCTGTAATCGCCATACGTAATGCCTAGTATAGTGATCCGAAGCCCAGAGCGATCAGTTCCACTACTGAAACGTGAAAGGAGGTTAGCGTACCGAAGGAAGAGATTAAAACCATGTACTCCATTGAACAACGCGTTTTTCTGGTGCTAGAGTACCAGAGGTTAGAAGAGAGTCCTACGGCAACAAGGCGAAGTTTTCAAGCACGATTTAATAATACAAAAGGACCCGATGCGTAAACCATTCGTACGCTCTTTGCAAAATTTCAACGAACAGGCAGCGTAACTGATGATCTAGTGGGGCATGTTGGCCGCAAGCAAACCGCAGTTACGCCTGAAAATATCGCCACAGTTTCTGGAATTATTCAGCGAAATCCAATGTCATCCGTCCGTAGAATTGCATCTGAGACTGGTTTGAAGCGTTCCAGCACGCAGAAAATACTGAGAAAGAGCCTACACATGTTTCCATTCAAAATTCAAACGCACCAGACCATACCCATACTAGCTGTGCAACAAAGGGTTGCCTTTGCTAATCAGATGCTCGCAATGATTGACAGTGAAGGATTTGATGTTGACTGCATCTGGTTTACATATGAAGCACACTTCCACCTGAATGGATACGTGAATAAGCAGAACTGGCGATTTTGGGGTTCCGAAAAGCCGTATTGGTGTGAAGCAAATTCAAATGTTCAAATGTTTGTATAGCTTATGGGACTGAACTACGGGGTCAGCAGTCCCTTAACTTACAAAGATCATTACGTAATACGAGGTACGTCCAGAAAGTAATTTCCGTTTGGTTGTATAAAACAAACGTTTAGAGATACAGAAAAAATATTTATTGTACAAAAATCTACAACTGTTAAATTACTTTTCTACATAGCTGCCGAAATTTTGTAGGCACTTGTCATAGCGTGGCACAAGTTTCGGTATGCCTTCTTCATAGAAGGTTGTCACCTGTGTATTCAGCCATGTGGTATACGTTCTTTCAGCTCGTCATCATCGTTGAAATGTTGACCACCAAGGACAGATTTTTAGGTGTAAGAAGAGGTAAAAGTGGCTAGGAGCGAGGCCTGGGCTGTACGGATGATTATCAAACACGTCCCAGTGAAATTCCCGTAAGAGTTGCTTGGTCACATTCGCCACATGAGGTCGGGCACTATCGTGGAAACAAACACCACCTTTTGATGGAAATCCTCTTCTTACACCTAAAATTTGTTTTGTTAACACTTCAACGATGACGAGCTTAAAGAACGTGCTACCACATGGCTGAATATACAGGCGGCAACCTTCTATGAAGAAGGCATACCGAAACTTGTGCCACGCTATGACAAGTGCCTACAAAATTTCGGCACCTATGTAGAAAAGTAGTTTAAAAGTTGTAGATTTTTGTACAATAAATATTTTTTTCTGTATCTGTACACGTTTGTATAATATAACCAAACGGAACTTACTTTCTGGGCGTACCTCGTATTTAGTGTGAGAAAACATAATGCATATGGTCCGTTGAACAAGTATTCCGTGGAAAAACTCCCCTCATATTTCCATCTAAAATCTGATTGGCTCTTACTTGTAGTTTCAGTCCGCCAAAACCCTACAGCAATTTTATTATGATTTAATACACCAGAATTCATTTAACTATGTCTGTTTGTTTTGTGTAATCATCTGGTGAGAAGCTGTATGTCTCTTATTTTAAAAAGTTAATTAAATGTTAGTTTAGTTTTAGTTTTAGATGACAGGCGTAACACTGTAAAATGTTCCGTTGGCGCCAAAATGTAGTCACTGGCGCTGAGTGTTATTACTCCTGCCGCTGTCAGACGAGCTAAGGGCCTCAGACGAATAATATTATGCCAGTCGAGCTAAAGGCCTCAGACGCATAACACCTAACGCAGTGCGTGTACCGCGTAAAATGTATTATAAGATTGTTAAATGCTTGTGAATTTCTATTTACAGTTGTGGCTTTCTGTATAGGAGCAGTGAATTACAAATAAAAGAACAGCCACTGCCCTCCTGAAATTTCAGTGTGAGAAAATCATTGTAGAATCTTTAAGTATAGCCACATTACACAACTATTTCAGCCTCGCATCAAGAAAGTACAGATCTACGACCTAAGTACTGCTTCTGCGCAGGGGAAAAGAGCAGCAAAACAAGATACCAGGTTAGTGAACAGAAACTCTCGTCTTCATACCCCGACGGGGTACGAAACAGTACGGCCCATCACGTGCAGTGCTTTATTCCATTACAAATAGGAACATTGGCACGCAATGTCTTGGTAACAGGACCGAAGGTAGAAAGAAGAGAAAAAATTTAGAAACTTACTTACTCACTTTAGAGTAATTAACATTCTGGAATTTTAATGACGCTACCCCATCTTTTTCTCTTTTGTCCCGCTGCAAGAAGTCACAAACCATCCATGATAAAATGTCTGTAAAATATTGAAAGGTTAGTTAATTGCAGTAGTGCTTAACACTAACCGGCTGCGTGGCTGATTACTATTACTTTTATTCGTATCTGCCTGTATGGAACTGCACACGGATGTGTAGTGAAGTTGAAGTTGATAGTTCCTATGATTTATTATGGGTAGAGGTTGCACTCGAAAATCGTAAAAGTTAGTTATTGGATCCTTTTACGGGCCTGCAGACTGACGATACAATATCAGAAAGGTTCAAAGAAAACCTGAAACTAATTGTAAACACGTATCCGACAAGCACAATAACAGTAGGCGGTGATTTTAATTTACCTTCAAACTTTTGGCGAAATTAAATTTTCCAATCAATAGGTACGCATAAAACATCATGCGAAATTGTACTCAACGCATTCTCTGAGAATTACTTCAACCAATTAGTTCATGAGCCAACTAGAATTGTAAATGGATGTTAAAACAAACTTGATCCCTTAGCAATAAATAATCCTGACCTCATAACGGGCATCAAAACGGATACAGGTATTAGTGAACACAGAGCTGTCGTAGCGATATTGAACATCGAAAGTCCCAAAGTTAGCTAAAACAGACGAAAGGTATATTTGTTCAGGAAATCAGATAGAAATACAATACAATACATTGCATCTTGAAGGACAGTTTCCAGTCATTCCAAAAACTAAACGCAAGTGTAGACCAGATGTGGCTCCAATTCAAAGAAGTGGTATCGACAGAAATTGACAGTTTTATACCAAATAAATTAATAAAAGAAGGTGGTGATCCTCCTGGGTACACAAAACAGGTCAGGACACTGTTGCATAAACAACGGAAAAGGCATGCTAAATTTAAACGAACACAAAATCCCCAGGTTTGGCGATCCTTCACAGAAGCTCGAAATTTAGCGAGAACCTCAATGCGAGATGCCTACAATACTTTTCACAACGAAAATCTTTCTCGAAATTTGACTGAAAACCCAAGGAGATTTTGGTCATATGTTAAATATACTAGGGGAAAAACACAAGCAGTACCCTCACTACGTGATAGTAATGGCGATCCTGCCGATGATAGCGCTACTAAAGCAGAGTTACTAAACACAACTTTTAGAAACTGATTCACCAAAGAAGACAAACCAAAATTCCAGATTTCCAATTACAAACAGAGGCCAGAATGGGTAACATTGAAGTAGATATCCTCGGGGTAGTGAAGCAACTGAAATCACTTAACAAGAACAAGTCTTCTGGTCCGGACTGTATGCCCATTAGATTTCTATTAGATTATGCTGATGCGAGAACTCCTTACTTACCAGCCATATACAACCACTCGCTCAAAGAAGGATTTGTAGCAAAAGAGTGGAACGTTGCACAGGTCACACCTATATTGTAAAAAGGCAGTCGGAGTAACCCACTCAACTACAGGCCTACTTCACTGACGACAATTTGCAGCAGGGTTTTGGAACATATCCTGTATTCAAATATAATTATCACGAACAGAATGAGCTATTGACCCAAAGTCGACACGGATTTAGAAAATATCTTTCATGCAAATCAAAACTAGAAGTTATGAGTGCTATCGACAAGGGTTCTCAAATTGATTCCGTATTTCTTAATTTCTAGAAGGCTTTTAACACCGTACTTCACAAACGGTTTTTACTCAAATTGTGTGGTTATGGAATATCGCCCCAGAGTTGTGACCGGATAGGGGATTTTCTGTCAGAGAGAACACAATTTGTAGTAATCGATGGTAAGGCATCGACTAAAACAGAAGTGATATCCGGTGTCCCACAGGGTCGTGTTATTGTTCCTCTGATGTTCCTTATTCACATAAACGATTTGGGAGAAAATCTAAGCAACTCTCTTAGGTTGTTTGCAGATGACGCCGTCATTTACCGTCTAGTAAAATCATCTGAAGATGAAAAACAACTGCAGAACGATCTAAATAAGATTTCACTGAGATGTAAGAATTGGCAATTGACTCTAAATAATAAGTGTGAAGTCGTCCACATAAGTACGAAAAGTAATCCGTTAAGATTTGTTAACAAGATAAATCAATCAAAAGTGAAGGCTGTAAACACAACTAAATACCCAGGAATTACAATTACTTCAGACTTAAACTGGAAAGAACACTTATATAATATCGTGGGAAAGGCGAACCAGAGACTGCGTTTAATTGGCAGAACTCTGAAAAGATGCAACAGAACTACTAAAGAGACTGCATACACCACGCTTGTCCGTCCTCTTTTGGAGTATTGCTGCCCAGTGTGGTATCTTTATCAGGTGAGTTTTGACGGAAGCCATTGAAGGTTTTGTATTGTCACGATACAGGGGACAGCGTCAGGAAAATAATACAGGATCTGGGATGGGAATCGTTACAACAACGGCGTTTATCGCTGCACGCTACTTACGAAACTCCAATCGCCAACAATCTCCTCTGAATGCGAAAATATCTTGTTGACTCCCACTTACATAGGCAGAAATGATCATCAGAATAAAATACGAGAAATCAGTGCTGTAACGGAGAGATTCAGGTGTTCTTTCTTCCCGCGCGCTATTCTAGAGTGGAATGGGAGTTAAATAGTATAAAGGTGGTTCGATGAACCCTCTGCTAGGCATTTAAATGTGATTTGCAGAGTATCCCATGTAGCTGTATATGTGCCTAGAATCCTAAGTCCTAGACAAGGATCCTTACATTAGATAGATGGAAATGAGTGTCCATCTGCGGAACAAAAGTTTCTGAACTCCAAAAATTCTAGACAATGGGCGCGAAATAAATAAAAGTCGTCGGGAACTTGTATATTTTTTCTATATTGGGTATCTAAAAAGAACAGCTCGTAAGTCTGGTAAGGCGCTTGCGTTATAAGGAAGCTATAAAAGGTCCGATACAGGATTAATTTTCAAAGTAATTTGGTCCTTGTGAAACACGGCAACTTTAATCAGCCAATCTCATCTTTAGATTTTAGATAATTTAATCGTTTGTCATGGTTTCAATGGAGAAGCGATGACATTTAAAATATCGTTCAGCACAAGAAGTGAGATCGATAATTATCTTGACACAGTTTGTACCTAGTTGTGTTTGTTTCTAATTAATTGTACTGTTAGAGGCAAGGCTGAGAGAGAGAATTTCTGTGAGAAGCGGTAGTTGCTGGAACGAACTGGGTGCTCCCTTTCCAGGAACACTCGCTGCCACCGCCAGTCATAAGTGGCTCTCAGCTGAGACGAGGTTCTCGCTGTCGGGCCAGCGGAATTGCCTGCACGGCGTTCTGGTGGTAAAAGCTACAGGGAGCCGCTGCCGACGGACGGTTTCGGTTTCGAGCATTGAAAATGCATTTGCTATGAGCTCCGAGTTGGTCGCTGGGTTCCTCCATGTAACGAGAAGTGAGTTGCGTATGCGGGAAGTCGTTGAGACATCTTGTAGAAGCTAAGGGCTGGTGTGGCAAACGTGCGCTTCAGCATGACGGCGGGGTTGCGCCTAGATAATGTGAGTTGTGCCCATGGACTGGTCTATTATGACGCAAGATGCTAACGTAAATTCGATGTGAAGGCACTCATTCTTAGACGCACAAGTGTGCGGGTGTGAGCTCTGCTCTGATGGAGCAGAATGCTTTGAAATTGGACTTAGAGATTGAAGGCACGGGCCTGAGCTCTGTAAATATTCTGCCTCAGCAGAAGTTGAGCCTCTGCATCTCTTGAGGCAGAATATTTAGCTGTTTGTGCTGTTTGGTGCAGACTTACAAGTTTCTTGCTATTGCACAGAGCTGTGATACTCCTAAGATGAACGCTGTCGGCAGCATTGCAATGTAGTCAGTTGCGAGTCACTGTTAGTTGCAGGATTAACACTGAATTCGTAAAGGAAGACAATATTCTATCCCAGAACCTGTGTATTTCTAGTAGTAGTGTGCAAGCTCAGTAAATAGAAGTATATTTCTCTTGTTGTCTTTTCATGTTAATCTAAAAGGGAGGGATCGCACAGTTTTCAGTTTACCATTATCTTTGACAACCACAATCATATTTACCTTTGTTCATGTACAGATCCACTGTTGGAATTCATATACGTTGTTTTACGACTAGACGGACATCTTTACTTTGAATTTCATGATTTTTAGATGAAGTATCCCATTCATATTTGCTTTTAAATGATTTTGGGGGATTTAATATGTACCAGCTATAACTTGTAATCTCGGTGAGGTCTCCATACTGTTGACCAAGGACCCTTTCGTAGATTTAGACGTTGTAGAATCAGATGCACATTAAGTGTCATGGGAATATAATTTCAGAGAGTCCCTCATTGTTTACTGCTGTGGTATTCAGTCCGTTGATTGGTTTGAAGCTGCTCTTCACGCTACCCCATCCCTCCATTATCTGCCGGTCTTCCCTCTAGTGCTAAATTGAGGATTCCTTGATGTCTCAGAAAGTGTACTACCAATCAATCCCTTCTTTTAGTTGCGGTATGCAACAATTTTCTTTTCTCCCCAATTATGTTCCGTACTTCCTCATTAGTTTCGTGATATATCCATCTAATCTTCACATTCTTTTGTAGAACTATATCTAATCATCCTTTTGGCTGAACTCGTTATCGTCCACGTTTGACTCCAGAAAAATTCTTTAGGAAAAAACTTCCCAACAATTACATTTATATTGAGTGTAGACACATTTCTCTTTTTCACATACACTTTTCCTCCCACAGCAATTCTACAGTTCTTTACTGACCCCCATGAGTATCTCTTTATCTATATATTGAAATGTGTTGCTTCAGGCTTTCCCGACGGATTTCTTCTAAATATGGTTCTCGGGCGAGACGTCGGATATTGTTGTCATAACTGCACACAATTTCCGGCCGCGGTGGCCGAGCGGTCTGCGGTGCGCCAGTCAGTCTGCACGACCGCTACGGCCAGGGATTCTTCGAATCCCCCCTCGGGCATGGATGTTTGTGTTGTCTTTAGTATAAGGTAGTTCATAAGTAGTTTGTAAGTTTAGGGACTGATGACCCCACAGTTAAGTCCCTTAAGCTTAACAAACATTTGTACTTCTTTTTTTTCCACAACATGCACACATGGCTGACATCTTCAGGTGTGATGGACACACTGCTGGGCCGTGACCGACGAATTGCTATTTCAAGCATACCAAGAAGGGAATTAGCATGCGTGAACGCCCTCAAAAACGGTGACAAATTGGTACGGAAGAAAGAGGATGGCACCTTGGGTCACTCCGTTTACCGTAAAACAACACACACGGATTTATACTTACAGGCCACCAGTTGTCACCATCCTGCACAACGAAGTGGTGTGCTTAGGAGGAGCAGGAAGAAACCAAATACCAAATATCAATGGTCATCTTGCCATATGTCGGCGGTGTTTCTTCAGGAATAGGAAGATTACTGAAGAAACAGAACTAAGAGCTCTTCTAAGATCTGTAAAGGATGATCTTGGTCTGCGAAGGCCCGGTGTCAACAAGATTCCCTGTAGCTGCGAGAAATCTGATATCGGACAAACTTGACACACCGTGGAGGACAGATGCCTTGAACATCGACGACACACGCGTCTGGACCAGCTATAGAAATCTTCAGTGGGTGAACACTGCCTCCATACAAGGCACAGTATGGTTTACGTAAATATCAAAGTTATTTCGTCGACGTGCACGTACTGGGACATTGTTATTAAAGAGGCGGTGCAAATTCGCAGCTCTTCAAATCTGTTCAACAGGGACACCGGCTCCCAACTCAGCAAAGCATTGGATCCTGCACTGAATCTTTTAAAATCACGAAGACCACCGGAGAAAACGACTGCGGGTGCAGATGAAGAGGCATCGGTTACGACATAGTTTTATCCGTTGACCATGGCGAGATGGACACAGGCCAAAATGGACACAGGCCAAAATGGACACACAGTATAACGGCATGCGGCTACTAACAGTGGGCGATGGGGCAGTCGGCGGCGGCGTTTGCGTGTGGACAGTTCTGCGCAAGTGTCGGAATGTTTACCTCATTGTCAACAGGAGGCGCAGCTGGCTTTTCCGTTTATCGTTGCAGTACGATAAATCTACAATATTATTACCATAAGATATAGAATAATAAATAAATGAAAATTAATAAGAAGCTTTTAAACCTGCTAATAAGAAAATAAAGAAAGAAATATCGCAACTATTCATCTTAAACGAAACTTTCCAAACTCATTTCTTGTGCGCTATTGGCCACCGTTTTTGGCGCGTTCACGAATGCGCATTCTCTTCTTTGTATGCTTTAAATAGGAATTCGTCAGTCACGGCTCTGCAGTGTGTCCATCACACCTGAAGATGCCAGCCAGATGTGCTGACGAAATATTGTGCAGTTATGACAATAATATCCGACGTCTCGCCCGAGAACCATATTTATTACAAATATTCATATGTTGGTAAATGTATGGGACTTGACAACTGAGGTTATCATTCCCTGTAATTCAACTAACATGAACAACAGACACCAAACCATGCCCGAGGGAGAATCGAAGCCAGTCGCGGTGGCCGAGGGGACTGAGGCGCTCCAGTCACGGTCCGCACGGCCACTACGGTCGGGGGTTCGAATCCCCCCTAGGGCATGGATATTTGTGCCGTCCTTAGTCTTAGCTAGTTCATAAGTAGTTTGTAAGCTTAGGGACTGATGACCCCGTAGTTAAGTCCCATAAGTTCTACAAACATTTGAACATTTGGAGAATCGAACCTCCGAAGGGGAGCAACCGCTTGATCCTCAGCAAGGCCCCTTACAGCGGTCGGCGATTCCACCACGGCAATTCCTCAGCATCAGCTGATTTTCTTAGACTAAATTCCATTACCCTTTAATGTTCATTAACACGCTCCTTTCAAGATATTGTGCAATCCTTTTAATTGCTCTCCCAAGACGTTTTCCGTGTCTGACAGAATTACCACGTCATTGGCAAAACGCAAAGATTTTATTTCTTTTCCCTGAACTTTAATTCCCTCTTCATATATATATATATATATATATATATATATATATATATATATATATATATATCCTACGTTCACTTCCGAGTGTAAATATTGAATAACATTGGGGAAAGGCTGCCTGGTTTCTGTACGAGATGAATACATATTTCCGTTTCCTACATTTTACCCATGCTACTTAGAGAATTTGAATGTCAATATTGTCGATAACTTTCTCCAATTCCACAAACGCTAAAAACGTATGTTTACCTTACCTTAACGTATCTTCTAATATAAGTCGTAGTGAACAGCGTCGTGTGTTACTATATTTCTCCTAAATCCAAACTGATTTTTCTAAGATCGTATTCCTCCAGTTATACCATTCGTCTGTAAATAATCAGTGTTAGAATATTGTAACCATGATGGTTCTGTAATTGTCACATTTGCCTGCAATTGATTTCTTTGGTACAGAAATCCTTACATTTTTCTTGAAGTTTCATGGTATTTCGCCTTTCACATACACCTTGCACACAAGGAGGAATAGTTTCTTTAGCTGCGGTGGAGTAGCCGAGCGGTCTAAGGCGCCTCGCTTAGGAGCGCCCGATTGCTCGCCGTCGGAGGTTCGAGTCCTCCCTGGGGTATGGGTGTGTGTGTTGTCCTTACGTTAGTTTATCTTAGTTTAAGTTGTTTGTAAGTTACGGGCTGATAACCACGCAGTTTGGTCCGATAGATTTACAAACATTTGAAAAAAAAAATACTTTCTTTACGACTGGCTCTGACAACGATATCAGCAGTTCAGAAGGAATATCACCTGCTCCATTGGCTTTATTTCGACTCAGATCTTTCTGTGCTCTCTCAGATTCTTTCCGCACTATCGTATCTTTTATCTCATCTTTATCTGCTTCTTCTTATATTTGTACAACACGGCATTGAATTTCATTTCCCTTGTCTAGGCCCTTTAGATATTCCATCCAGCTTTCATCTTTCCTTTCTTTGCTTCGTACTTGTTTTCCATATGAGCTCTTGATATTCAAGCAGCTTCCTTACTTGTGTCCGATGATAATAATAATATGGTATTCTGTTCCGCAGTACCTGAGTGAGGAGTATGACTCCATGGTCATGGAACATGTAAGTACATGAAATTTTATCATAATAGTGGTAATAGAAACACTTTAAGTAGTCCTATACACATTACAACCCTAAGCCGAAGTAAAAAGTTTCAGTAACGAAACTAAGGAAATACTTTTTTTTTAATTTTTGCAGGAGTTCCTCGACAGAATGAAAGTACTGAGCCATGACGTAACTCTTCAATTTAGACTTGAAAGCGCGTGGTTTAGTACTAAGTTTATTGAGTTCTTGTAGCAGCTTATTGAAAACGGATACTGCAGAATACTCCACGCCTTTCTGCACAAGAGTCAAGGTGATGTCATTCAAATGTAGATTTGATTTCTGTCTAGTATTCACCGACTGAAAGCTGATAACTCGTGGGAATAAGCTTATATTGAAGTAAATATGTGTTGTGAAGTCAATGTCAGAATTCCTAGACTACTGAAAAGGCGTCGACACGACGTTCGCCAACTTAAACCACATATTGCTGGAATCGTCAGTTCAAATGTCTGTAAATCTATCGGACGAAACTGCGTGGTCATCAGTCCGTAGCTTACAAACTACTTAAACCTAGTTAAACTAACCTACGGGCAAACACACACACCCATGTCCCAGGGAGGACTCGAACCTCCACGGCGAGCAACCGCGCGCTCCGCAACGAGGTGCTTTAGACCGCTCGGCTACTCCACCGCAGCAATCGTCAGTTTCTGAGCCAAAAGTATCCTTTTTAAACCAGAAGAGTTGCTCCAAAAATTCACCATATGTCATTAGCGAGAGAAAGTAAGCATAGTAGACTAATTTTAGTGTTGAAAAATCACTTATTACAGATACTTTTCTATTGGTAAATCAATCATAATTTTGTTTTGGAACAAGATCCTGAACATGGGCTTTCCACAACAGTTTACTATCTATCTGAACACCTAGAAATTTGAACTGTTCAGTCTCATTTATCACATGCCCTTTATGTGTAATAAAGATGTCAGCTTTTGTTGAATTGTGTGTTAGAAATTGTAAAAACTGGGTTTTACTGGGATTTAGCATCACCTTATTATCTACAATCCATAAACGTATCTCTTGAATTGTATTTTTTGATACTGTGTCAATCCCCCCAGGGGGCCCACAGCTCTTTTGTGGGTACGTGTGTGGCGCGCACGGGTCCCCGAGCCATAGCGGCCTTCCTTCCAATTTCCCAGGCCGCTTTTCCTCCTCCCGGTTCCCTTCCCTCCCTAATCCTTCTTCCCACCCTACCCTTCTCCAACCCCGTCTCTAAGTGTTCTCATAATGACGGCCCGGCTATTTCCACGGTACTCCTGGTTTCTCTCTTATGTTTTGTTTGCCGTTTTAACCATTTTTGGCCCAGTTAGGTCCCCTTCGGGGTTAGACCTCCATCTAAATTTCAGAGTTAGTGTGAGCCATTTGGGGAAGAACTCCCAACCTTGCCCCTACGGCGCGGATTCCTACCCTTCCGTTCCACATCCCTTCCTCGCCGTAGCTCCCTCTCCGCTAGGTCACCAGCACGGTAGTGTGGTGGGGCTGTTATGTACCCTCATGGTTGAGCCCCCTGAATTGCACAGGGATCACACTCCCGATGCCTGAGCTGTGACCTCCTCATGCATGCCAAGGAGCCGATGCTTGTCCTTGCGGGGCATCAGGACTCCCGGCAACGGTCATCCTGCCAGGTGGCGGTGCTGTGGCTGGGTGGCGCCCTTGAGGAGAGCCTCTGTTTCGGAGTGGGTGGCATCGGGGCGGACATTCCGCAATGAAGAGGAAACAAACCTCTGAAAATCCTGGCTCTAAGTCAGGTGTCTCAAAGTTGGGTAAGTTCAATTTCAGTGCTGCTTGATACGACCCCAAATCGTTTCCTTCCCTAACACCATCATGGGGGGAACGTGGGCCCACGAAGAAGACCGACCACTACTCACCACGATACCTAGTTAGGACCAGACAGGATGGGGAATCTTTCCAGGCAACTAAGCCTTCCTTCTTCGTCGAACACCTCGAAGAAAGGTTTGGAGAAGTTGCCGATATGTCTAAATTGTGCGACGGTTCGGTCCTGATTCAGGCGGTGTCCTCTCGTTGCAACGCTACTGCAACCTGTAGGAACTGTGGTCGTCCCTCCCATCCGGACACTGCCTGTGCCCCTCCTCCTTATTGTGTCAATTGCGGCGGTCACCACCCTCCCTGTTCGCAGGACTGTCCCACTCTACAGAAAGAGCGGAAGATAGTTGAGTACAAAACTTTGGACCGACTAACGTACTCAGAGGCTCGGAGGAAGTACGAAAAGCTGCATCCAGTATCTTTGCTTACGTCATATTCTGCAGCTACTACGATGGCGCCACCACCAGTGGCCACTTCTCGCCCTGCTCTACCTCCATCTGTGGGCCCTATGGGCCGCCCCTCTACCTCGGCCTCCCAGACATCTGGAGGCACACCATCTTCTGTGGGGCAGGTACTGCCCCCCACATCGGGAGTGGCTACTCCCGCTCCCCAGCCAGAAAAGGGTTCCCTTTCTCTGGCTTCTGTTTCTGGGAAGGGAACCTTTTCTCCCCTTCCCCCCATGGCACCCCAGAAATCCGACACTAGCCAACGGCTGAAGGACCTTCGGCCGGAAAGCCGTCTGGCTTCTCAGTCTTCCCACACTCCTCAAGCCCCGCCGGAGAAACCCCCCCTCCTCCGGTAGGTCAAAGGAACGACGGGAAGACATGAAAGACAAGAAAGACAAGACAGTAAAGCGCAAGGAGAAACTGACGGCCTCAGTGCCCCCAGCCCTTGCACCTGACGCGCCTGAGGATGATGTCATCCTTCTCGCGACGCCAGAAGATTTAGCCTTTGCCGATCTCGGGGATACCATGGACACGGAGGATCAGGCTTCGCAGCCAGAGACGAGTGCTCATGCCACTCCTCTTCCATCTTCACCTTCATGCACCGTCAATCAGGAGACAGTGTGATCCTCCAATGGAATTGTGGAGGTTTTTTCAGTCATTTGGCTGAATTGCGTCAGCTGTTGAGCTCTTTTCTACCTCTTTGTGTTGCTCTCCAGGAAACCTGATTTCCTAGTGATCAGATCCCCACCCTTCGGGGCTACCGGGGGTATTTCAATAACCGCACCACCTACAATAGGGTGTTGGGTGGCGTATGTCTATATGTACATACCTCTACCTACAGTTCCCCAGTGCCACTTCACACAGCCCTGGAGGCTGTTGCTGTCAGGGTTCGAGCAACACAGAACGTTACCATCTGTTCCCTTTATCTCCCTCCTGATGTGGCAGTGACAACGGCTGACCTAGCAGCCTTGATCACTCAATTTCCTTCACCATTTCTTATTTTAGGAGATTTTAACGCACATCACCCCATATGGGGGAGCAACATGACTACAGGACGTGGTGGAGACTTTGAACTACTTTTTAACCGCCTTTACCTTTGTCTTCTTAATACAGGAGCTCCTACCCATTTTAGTGTGGCTCGTGGCACCTTTTCCGCCATAGACCTTTCTGTGTGTAGTCCGGGCTTATGTCCACTCCTTAACTGGTGGGTCCATGATGACCTTTGTGGAAGCGACCACTTCCCCATCTTCCTCTCGCTTCCCCACCACCAACGCCACACACGCCTACCCCGCTGGTCCTTCCACAGGGCCGACTGGGCAGCATACACTTCAACTGCAACGTTGGATACCTCTCTCCCTGCTGATGCGACAATGGCAGTAGACGAAATTATTTCCGTTGTCGTTTCTGCTGCTGAGTCCACGAGACCATCTTCTTCTGCCGTACCTCGGCGAAGACCAGTGCCCTGGTGGTCACTGGAGATAGCAGCAGCTATCCGCAATCGCCGCAGAGCTCTGCAGCAGTACCGGCGCCACCCCACCCTTGACCACCTGGTTGCATTTAAGCGTCTTCGGGCCCAGACACGTCGGCTTATCCGGCAGCACAAGCAGGCATGCTGGGAAGAATACGTTTCCGCAATTGGACCTCGAGTCTCCTCCAGCCAGATTTGGACGAAGATTCGCCGTATATCAGGCTACCGTCCACCGGCAGCGATCGCAGGTCTCTCTATCCATGGAAATATTCATACCGACCCGACCATCAATGCCGAGTCTTTTGCAGCGCACTTTGCTCTTAATTCGGCGTCCACTGCCTACAGCCAAGGTTTTTGTACCTTAAAAGAGCGGGCTGAGCGAAAGCAGTTGGTATTTCGCACAAACCGCCAGGAGCCGTACAATGCGCCATTTACCGAGTGGGAATTTCAAAGTATTCTTGCCAGTTGCCCCAATACATCTCCAGGACCGGACCGAATCCACTGTCAACTGTTAAAACATCTCTCTGTAAACTCGCAACACCATCTTTTGGATTTCTTCAATCGTCTCTAGATCGAGGGAGCATACCCGTCCCAATGGCAGGAGAGTACCGTTATTCCTCTGCTGAAACCAGGTGCGGATCCAATGAACGTTGACAGTTACCGTCCCATAAGTCTCACAAAAGTTCTTTGTAAGCTTTTTGAACGTTTGGTGAGCCGGCGACTTCTGTGGGTTCTCGAGTAATGGGGTCTGCTCGCCCCACAACAAGGTGCTTTCCGGCAGGGTCGCTCTGCCATTGATAACCTCCTCTCTTTGGAGTCGGCGATTCGTACTGCTTTCGCCCGACGTAACCACCTCGTCGCCATCTTCTTCGACCTCCGGAAAGCATATGACACGGCATGGCGTCATCACATCCTTGCAACGCTACATGGGTGGGGTCTCCGTGGCTCCCTCCCAATTTTTATTCAGAATTTTTTACTTTTGCGCCGCTTTCGAGTCCGCGTTGGCACCTCCTTCAGTTCCTCCCATATCCAAGAGAGTGGGGTACCACAAGGGTCCGTCCTAAGTGTACCCCTCTTCTTAGTGGCCATTAATGGCCTAGTGGCTGCAGTGGGGCCGTCAGTTTCTTGCTCTCTCTATGCGGATGACTTTTGCCTGTACTACTCTACCGCTAGTACAACTGTAGCTGAACGACGACTGCAGGCAGCCATTCATCGGGCGCAGAATTGGGCTTCTGCCCATGGTTTTACATTTTCCCCTGCGAAAACCAGGGTGATGCACTTTTGTCGCCAACGCACGGTACATCCGCATCCGGAGCTCTACCTTGATGGTGAGCTCCTTCAGGTTGTGGACACACACCGTTTCCTGGGTCTCCCTTTTGACCCGCGTTTGACATGGCTCCCTCATCTGCGCCAGCTTAAGCAACGGTGTTCACGACATTTGGACATCCTTCGTTGCCTCAGCCATACTGTCTGGGGGGCTGCACGCCCTGTTCTCTTGAGGCTGTACAATGCTCTGGTGCAGTCACGTCTGGACTACGGAAGCCAGGTCTATGGCTCAGCCTCTCCATCTGCACTGCGAGTTCTTGACCCAGTGCATCATACCGGCATCCGTCTGGCCACCGGAGCCTTTCGTACAAGCTCTGTCACAAGTCTCTTGGCAGAGGCTGGAGTCGCCCCATTGCGATACCGGCGCCAACAACTACTCGCCCAGTATGCTGCCAGAGTTCACTGTACCCCTCGGCATCCGAATAACAGACTCCTCTTTCCGGGGGAAGTCACTCGTTTGCCGCAGAGGCGACTCGGTCGGGACTCCCGATAGCAGCGCGTGTCCAATCGCTTCTTTCGACCCTTAACTCCTTTCCTCTTAACCGTCCCTTCCGCTCGACTCTCCATGCTCCTCCCTGGACCGTTCCTCGGCCGCGGATTCGGTTGGATCTTTCCCGTGAGCCGAAGACCTGTACTTCTCCTCTGGTCCTACGGCATCAGTTTTCTGCCCTGCTCCGTGAGTTCTGTAACTCCGACATCATTTATACAGACGGTTCTTCGGATGGCGAACACACTGGATATGCCTACATGCATGGCGCCTATGTTGAACAACGCTCTTTGCCACCCGGCAGCAGCGTCTTCACCGCAGAATTGGTGACTATATACCGCGCCCTTAAACACATCCGCACATGCCCTGGGACCTCCTTCCTGATCTGCAGCGACTCGCTGAGCGGTTTACAGGCCCTTGATCAGTGGTCAGGGCCATTCAGGAGTTGATACTGGCTCTTGGTGACTCTGGTCGCTGTGTTACATTCGTTTGGACCCCGGGCCATGTAGGCATTCCGGGCAACGAGAGCGTCGACCAGCTAGCCAAACAGGCTACCACTTGCCGCCCTCTGGCGATCGGCCTCCCAGAAGCAGACTTCCGCCCGTTGCTTCGCAATAAAGTACGTGAACTGTGGAACGCCGAATGGTCCGCTCTGGACGTGCCCAATAAGCTGTGGACGATAAAGGACACAACATCTGTCTGGAAGTCCTCGCAGCTGGGGTCCTGTAGGGACTCCGTGGTTCTCTGCCGTCTCCGCATTGGTCACACCCATCTGACGCATGGTCACCTCCTCCGTCGAGAGGACCCACCCGTGTGCCAATGTGGTGCCCCATTGACTGTGGTCCATCTGCTACTCCACTGTCCCATTTTAGCTCCACTGCGGCATTCTTTTACCCTCCCGAACACTCTCTCTTTCGTGCTCAGCGACGATGCCTCTGTGGCTCATTTGGTTTTACGATTTCTTCGTGCTGGGGGGATTTACCAGTTGCTGTGAGTCCTCTGGGTGGTCTTCTATGTTTTCTATGTTCCCCTTGACGTGTCTTTAGACTACAGTTTTTATTTTGTTCGCTATGTGGTTGACTTTTCCCTTTTTATACACATGGTCGGTCATTCACTGGCTCTGTCATTTTTGTCTCGTATTTGTTACTGTGTGTCTGGTGTCTTTCGTATTGTCTCGTGTTGACTCTGTCAATAATTCATTGACGGTGCATTCTTTTATTCTGCTTTGTTTTAAATCTCGCTCAGGCACATTTTTCCATGGTTCTGTTTTTCTGCGTGTCGCCTAGATATGAAGCGGGGGACTGATGGCCATAGTAGTCTAGTCCCCCTAAAACTCCCCATAACAACAATAACAACTGTGTCAATATTACAAAGAACGTCCTTCACTACCAAGCTGGTATCATCAGCAAACAAAAATATTTTACAATCACTTATTATAATGGAGGGAATATCATTTATATAAATAAAAATCAGCAGCGGTCCCAGAACAGACACATTGGGCACCACACACTTAACTGTGCCCCACTGTGACTGCACGTCATAGCCATTTTCAACACTGCGGAGAATTACCTTCTGCTGTCTGTTATTAAAATAAGAGGTGAACCAAATATGAGATACTTCTCTCATTCCATAATGTTCCAACAGCTGCAACAATATTTTGTGATTAACACAATCAAACGCCTTTGTTAAAACAAAGAAGACGCCTATGTTCGAAGCGTTTTATCAATCCATAAAGTGCTCACAGAGAAACTAGAATATACCATTTTAGTAGTTAAACCATTTCTGAAAAAAAACTGTACATTTGACAACAAATTATATTAACTGAAATGATCAATTAATCAATTAACCTTGAATATACCGCCTTTTGAATAGCTTTAGAAAAGACCGATGGCATAGAAATAGATCTATAGTTGTCTACATTATCCCTTTTTTATAAAATGGTTTCACTACTGAGTACTATAATCCGTCAGGAAACTGACTACTCTGAAAGGAAAAATTACAAATATGGCTAAGTTCTGGGCTAACAAATGGAGAAGAGTACTTTAGAATTCTGCTAGATATCCTGTCATAGTCACAAGAGTCCATAGCCTTTAGTAATTTATTTGACTCACTCTCCCCTTTGTAATTTATGTACATGTAATAAACAAGTCTATGTCTGCAGTTCGTTGGCATCTGATTCATGCATTTTTCCGGGCGAGTGCTATTACCTCTGAACAACTCAAAATATTGCAGAAGATAGTTTCGTTCAATTAACATGAGTGTGCGAAAACCTATTAGGAAGCAAGATAAAAAAATTGCCAGTCCCAGGTTTCGAACCACCGTCTAACATGTTCGTACATCACAAACTAATGCGCCACCCATTACGCCATTTTGTTGTTCAGGTACATTTATACTTTGAGGTCGTTTGTTCATGTTCATTTTGGGTTCTTCGTTCAGTGTTTGGCTGTTTTTATTACAGAGAACGTTACGCCCTCTGACCGAACGTAGTGATGCTACGGCGAACAGCTGCTAGAGTAATTCGTAATTTTTGTACCATTGATGGCAGGTGTTAACTGCTAAGATGGCGTTTTTAGACATTTGATAATCATTAATTGTACTAAGAACGACGTGTTTTTCATAATTTTCAGTGCACTATCCATTTGAAATGATAACGCTTTGGTTATAATAAGAAATTAATCAAATGAAGAATACAAGATGGCGATTGCGAAAGATAGTTTCGGGCAAGGTTTCAGACGAGGGAAGTCACGCGAATGATTTACGAACGGCAAATGTACGCTGTGTTCCGTGCAGGCTATAATCACTCGTCCTAACGCCAAATGTACGCTACGTTCCTTCCACGATACAGTATTCTTAACCAGTACACGCAAAGAAAATAACCTTGAAAGAGGGAAAAACTACCAAGGCAACGTAAAAAGATACTGAAAATGTGGGATAGATATTAAAGTAATAGTTTACAGAGGTAAATGTGTTTGTCAAAGCTAAACTCAAATATAGATTAATTTTGGCTGTTTGTTAAAATACGGACAGAGAGAATATTACCACAATAGTAGAGACGTAAAGTTCATGAACTTTTATTATGTACATTTTTATTATTTTTGTCGGAAATGTTACCAAAAACCATAAAACTACAGGCAAACCTAAAATTGCCGTAAACACGCCAGTTCGCCGTTTTTAATTTTTATATTTCTGCAATTACCTGACCCACTGCCTAGTGTTAACAATACCTGTGTAATTAGTGTCTTCTTTTATTTCTTTACTATCTTTCTTAATTTTAAGTATCAATATGTATAATTTTATTATGACAAAACCTGGAAGTGTTATCAGATTTGTGGCTGTTGCCTCTTCCACACTAAATGCTAATAATCGATATGTCAATAACGTTCCACAATTTTATCGTAACTAGTATTAGCTGTATTTGACAATTTTTTCCTGTTTCGTCATAAATATAGTCAGCTGATAAATTGTTGTATTTACTTCCTGATCTTCCTTTACAAACATGTTGTTTAACCTTGGATTTTCAGATTTTTTTAGGTAACTCAAGCCTAATCCCATTCAGTAGCTTTGTAGTAATGTATTCAGCTACCGGTACTGAACTTCATTATAAACTTCCTATGCCCAATCTTCACTTGTCTATTTAATTTCCCAATTTAATTAGTTAAATTTTCATTAAATTTACTATTCCTAATCTTAAATTTGTTAAATCCTTTGAAATAACAGCCCTAATTTCATTTTCAGCATTTGAGTCAGCACTATCGAAATTATCATTAAAATGTTTGTTAAGCTTAAAGGACTTAACTGCGGGGTCATCAGTCCCTAAACTTACAAACTACTTATGAACTAGCTAATACTACGGACGGCAAAAATATCCATGCCCCAGGGGGATTCGAACCCCCGACCGTAGTGGCCGTGCAGACTGTGACTGACGCGCCGCAGACCCCTCGGCCACCGCGGCCGGCACATTATCATTTGTTTCTTGTTCTTCCTTTACTCCAATAGTCGCATTGCAAGCTACACCATGAGAATACAAATGTTTTTAAATCGATCGGACTCAACTTCTGGGTTATTAGTCCATAGCTTACAAACTACTTAAACTAAGGTAAACTAACATAAGGACAACACTAACATCGATGCTCGAGGGGGGACTCGAACTCCCGATGGTTAACGGTCCCGCGCATCACAGCACGGCGTCCCAATGCGCACGGCTAATTCGCCGCGGCTTATGAGAATACGTTAATGGGAAATATATTATCATTATTCATTATCAATACTGCCACTGTTAACATAAGCCTGTGACCTGACTGTCACCCATCTCATTATTATTAAGAGTCACTTGCACCCCAAACGAATAAAGCAAAAAGTTATATAATACATAACTGTTCAACCACAAAATGTTTCTCCGTAAACATAAAAATCATTTTCGTAATTGTTTGTCTTTCAACGCAATTACCGTTAAGGGCTAAAACATCGACAGCTATCTCCAAGCCACCACCACGCTAAACCCACGGCGATCAGTTACGCTCCTGACGCCCGTTGACTGGCAGTAGTGCCCTCGTTTCCAGACGCGAGTTCACTCGTAGCCTGCCGCGCGCTGCCAATGCTGGCTGGCTCCCGCCGCTGGTGACAATCAGATTTGCCGGCAAGACCAGCTCCAATAGCCGATACGACGTCTCCGTCGTCGTCGAGTCCGTAGTCGTTTACAACGTCCGATGTTCGTGCCCTCTCCACTGAATCAGCTCCCATCGTGTTTTACAATCCACCACTGAATCAACGATGCCACGAACAATGATATCACAAATCACAAGATGTACGATGTATGTCCATAAAGTAAGTTCCGTTTGGTTATATAAAACAAACGTGTACAGATACAGAAAAAATATTTATTCTATAAAAATATACAACTATTAAAGTACTTTTCTACATAGCTTCCTAAATTTGGTAGGAATTTGTCATTGCGTGGCAGAAGTCTTTGTATGCCTTCTTCGTAGAAGGTTGCCGCCTGTGTATTCAACAATGTGGTAACACGTTCTTTCAGCTCGTCATCATCGCTGAAGTGTTGACCACCATGGACAGGTTTTAGGTGTAAGAAGAAAGTCGCTAGGAGCGAGACTGTACAGAGGATGATCAAACACGTCCCAGTGAAATTCCCGTAAGATTTGTTTGGTCACATTCGCCTTGTGAAGTCGGGCGGCAACGTGAAGGGAAGAAGACTCCTTTCATCTCTTCTTACACCTAAAATCTGTCCGTGGTGGTCAACACTTCAACGATGATGAGCTGAAAGAACATGTTTGCCACATGGCTGAATACACAGGCGCCAACCTCTATGAAGAAGACACACAAAAACTTGTCCCACGCTATGACAAGTGCCTACAAAATTTCGGAAGTTATGTAGAAAAGTAGTTGAACAGTTGCAGATTTTTATACAATAAATATTTTTTCTGTATCTGTACACGTTTGATTGATATAACCTAACGGAACATACTTTGTGGACATGCCTCGTATACACATATTCAGAAAATATCTGATCAGCTTCAACTACTAGATAGAGGAAGATCATATTAAACGAACATATTCATTTCCACAGTTGCGCCAGATCCAGAGAGACGTAGACACGTCATGGAATGCCATTCCGATGAGGTGTCAATCTTCTCTTGGTGGCGGAGGGAGGGGTGATGTGCAATCTGGTCGAAATCGTCGTGTTGTACAGCACTCTGTAAACCAACCTGCACAGACTCAAGGCACGCCGAAACACTTCGTTCCACTCGAGCAGTAAATTCCAGTATGGATGCATCGCATTCTCGCCGGCCGCGGTGGCCGAGGGGACTGAGGCGCTCCAGTCACGGTCTGCACGGCCACTACGGTCGGGGGTTCGAATCCCCCCTCGGGCATGGATATTTGTGCCGTCCTAGTTCGTAAGTAGTTCATAAGTAGTTTGTAAGTTTAGGGACTGATGACCCCGTAGTTAAGTTCCATAAGCTTAACAAACATTTGAACATTTTTTTGAGCATCGCATTCTCTCAAGGCAATAATACCTCTCTCTTCAACTCACTCACTTGACGGTACGATTCCCGCATACACCTAAAATGACAACAGATTTGAGTAAAGCCAAGCCTACGACAACAGTGAAATCGGTTGTCAAACTTCAAGGAACCACAAATACACAATTTAATTACCAGTTAATTTGGGTAAGCAGCCAAGAACTAGCAGAAATAAGCTTGATCGATAAAGCCCCGATTCTATATTTAACAAATACAAGTTCTCAGATCACCTGGCTGATATTACATGAGGCGGTAACGGCGCCAACGAACCAACCACAGTTAATATTAAATTTCAAGAAATATCAGGTTCTATTACAAAATATAATTAATCAAAAGGTTATTAACAATAATGTGCACTTAGACACGCCAATGAATATAACGGCCAAACTCAAAAGGTACAAACTTATTAACTAATAGTTTACGACAACAGTTGCCGTAACCCCTTTGGTGACACCGCAGATAAACAATTTAAAATAAGGCACAATTTAAAACTTGAAAGAGTAATGCTCCACTCAACCAAATGACATAAACAGATTAACTTTGACAAACAGTCAAGAATTCACCAGCATCAGCTTGACAGGTTTACAATTAGCAAATATTATTGGAACAGGAATTGCAGCAATAGATAAACCTATGTTGGTTAATGACCACAGCTACGAACGGAATGAAATAAAGGGAAGGAGTAATCTGTAATCAGAAGGTAAACTGCACAAATACATCCACGGGCGGCAGTAACTCCTCTTGGAAGGAATAGGCCCTACCAATATAGAACGCTTGCTCCCTGGGTAGGGCAACGGAGTAACAAACGGCCACTCGGCAAATAAAGACCCCAGACGCACTTAGCAATGTAAGTAATGCAAAGTTGAAATATATTAATTCAAGAAGATTAAGACAGACCCATCGGACAAGGAAATGCAAATTTAATGATAAACCATTCATATTACACACGGAGCTAGAGGTCTGCAAATCGCCGGTTTCGCTCGCTCGTACTACGTCGAGTGGGCAACGCTCGACGGTAGCGCGCCGAGTGTGTACGCTCGGAGCGAGCGTGTTAACACCACTCGAGAGAGGCTACGTGGGGCGGGGCGGGCAGAGGCCGCGCAGCGTGGCGCTGCCGCTGTACTCATTCGCTACGGCAGCGGCTCTGTGGCTCCGAGCTGTGGGATGCTGTTGCGTCTGACGCACCCCCAC
Organism: Locusta migratoria; assembly: GCA_026315105.1. NCBI lineage: Eukaryota > Metazoa > Arthropoda > Insecta > Orthoptera > Acrididae > Locusta > Locusta migratoria. The sequence goes on along the minus strand of CM048755.1, from coordinate 503,142,787 downwards.
TAACTAAAGGAACTATATTCAGATAAAATCAGTAGACGTGTATTCCTGCATAGCAGCATGTAACCGCAATATCATATACCCTATACGAGACAAAAAGGTTGTTTTCACCAACTACAACATTCGGAAGTAATGTAAAAGATCCAAAGAGAAACTACGGAACACATAACTTTTTTATTGCAATGTACAAAACTGAATGTTACCGTACAACGAAGTACACATCGGAAAGTAACAACATTATCCCCAAACTATTCGTTGGTGGCGTTGTAATTGCAATGTGTTGTTAAAATATCATTGGCGCGTTCTGCATCGAGTCGAGTTCTTCTATCAGAGATCAGGTTCCCTGCCGCACTGAAAATGCGATCACTAGCTGCGTTTGAGGCGAGCACACAAAATACTCTTTTGCCAATAAATCTAGCTTCGTAAAGATAGTACTGTAGCATTTCCACTATTCAAGTGGATCGTCATCACCATCAATTCGTGCTAAATAAAGATGCACCTCATTGGTGGATTGTGCCTCGCGCATTTCACAGTCCAGCAATTCAGAAAACATGCACTTCATTCTTTCGGCTGGTGCACCCGGGTGACATTCTTCAGACGGACCTAAATAAATATAACGCAAATATCAATGAAGCAGTAGGAGCACCATAAACTCGTACAGCTGTGTAAAGTACACAACTGGAACGAGAGGATTTAAAATACCAGAAGTAATACCAGAACGAACGCACCGCATGTCGACGCCGGCTGTTTCCAAAGCAAGATCCCTATGGTAACCTACATCGGTCCGCGTAAAAACGTTGTCAATACGGCCGCCGGAACTACGTGCCCTCGCCGGCGGTGACTCCACTAAACCAGGAAGCCGCGCTCTCCCCGCGGCTGCACACCCAGGCGGCAAGAACTGCCAACTCCGTCCTGACCCGCTGTGCGCAGGTGCCTCCACATACACAACTAGCGCCGGCCGCGAGACAACAGACGAACGAAACTCACCAAGCCACCCGCGGTGAAGTGACGAAGAGAAATCGATACTCGCATGACTGGTAACTGGCGCCAGTAGTAGAAAATCGAGCCGGTACGGCTCAGGCTTATACCGACAACCAGAGCTGCAGGCACATTTTTTCCTGTTGTTTACAGCCGTCATATTCAGTTTCGTTAGAACAAGTCGGAACAGAGATGTATGCAGCTGACGCAGAGTGGTGTGCGGTACCAATAAAATGTGGTACAATAGGTACTATTCCCGCCTGTCTCGTACCCTACTGTGATTGGTGAGTGCATTTGAAGGTTAGGAGCCAAAATTAATTTCTTCTCTAGTAAAACTTAAAACATATATTTTCATTACCTTCAGCTAAACCGAGCGAGGTGGCGCAATGGTAAAACACTAGACTCGCATTCGGGAGGATGGTGGTTCAAATCCACCTCTGGCCATCCTGATTTAGGTTTTCCTTGATTGCCCTAAATCACTCTAGGCAAATGCCGGGATGGTTCCTTTCAAAGGGCACGGCCGATTTCCTTCCCCGTCCTTACCTAAATAACCCGAGCGTAAGCTGCGCCTCTAATGACCACGCTATCGACTAATCTTACTTCGTTCCCGCCTTCCTACATTCAGCTAATATTCATAAGACGTGATAGCAAGCTATCAGTTTGCTGTTTCAGGTCATTTAAAAACTAATGTATTATTATACAAAAGCAAAACGAAAAGGCAGACGAAATGCTTCAACCAGGTGGATCTGAGGTGGATCATGCCGCCTCCTGACTCCGGTTTCGGCAGTCATCACGGGCCGAACCGCTGTCCTGTGCGGTCGGTCGTAGAACAGCAGTCAGTTATGTAGATGTGCACTTTAACTTGGTTTAAGCAACATGAATCGTCAATATTAATTACATACTGTTGAATTTAAAATACAGTTTGTTAATTGGCCAATTTATTTCTTTCTGCGTAAATAAACAAAGTGGCATCCTTCAAATAACTGGTTTTTACAAGAATAGTTCCTCTCTAGTTGACCTAATAGCCTCATCATCCAGAATCAACGACTTGCGCGCAGTCTTCTGCACTGGGGAGAAAACTTGTGAAGACTGTAGATTGGTGAACATTGTTCTTAGAGACTGTGCATTTCACCCAGAGAGGTGAAATCAAATACGGCATCTCGCGAGAACTGCACTTTTCGTTAAAACCGAACTCAATTACTCGAAATCCATGGTAGCTTGGAGGAGGCTGTGGATGGATGATGAGCCGTGCGAAAGACTTTCTAATTACCCTCTATGACTTAACATAGTTTCTTCCCCCTACCGTATGGTGTTGCGCCGCAATGTCGATGTTGTCCTTGAACATACTAATGTACGTACATGTGCTGTGAATAGGAACCTCCTATCTCTAGTTTTCGAAGGTTTCCCGCTTTTTCTTAAATGAGTGTATATCCACATTTCAGAACGACGTGTATAATTAATAAAATTACATTCTCAGCTGAAATACATGACTTTTTCTTGGGGTTTCTGTCTACAGTAAACAATTATCCGAATTCTAATATCTGCTATTCATAAGAATTCACTCCGAAATATAGAAATATAAATATAAAAATTGGCAATTGACACTAAATAAAGAAAAGTGTGAAGTAATACACATGACCAATAAAGAAATCCGCTGAACTTCAATTACGCGATAAATCCGTCAAACCTTAAGGTCGTAAATTCTACCAAATACCTAGGAGTTACAATTACGAACAACTTTGACTGGAGAGAACACATGGAAAATATTGTGGGGAAGGCAAACCAAAGGTTACATTTCATTGGCAGAACGCTTCGATGATACACCAGCTCCACCAAAGAGACTGCCTACAGCACACTTGTACGTCCTGTCATGGAGTACTGTTGCCCCTTGTGGGACCCTCACCAGGCGGGACTGACGGAAGATATTGAGAAGGTTCAGAGAAGGGCAGCTCGTTTTGTTTTATCACGTTACGAGGGGGAAAGCGTCACGGAAATGTTGCACGAATTGGGGTGGAAATCATTAAAAGAAAGACGTTATTAATTGCGGCGTGATCTGTTTGCGAAGTTTCAATCACAGACTTTTACTTCTGAATGTGAAAATATTTTGCTAGCACCCACCTACTTAGGGAGACATGACCATCCCAATAAAATAAGAGAAATCAGATCGAAAACGGAACGATTTAGGTGATCTTTCTTCCCGCGCGCTATTTGAGAATGGAACGGTAGAGAAAAGTTATCAAAGTGGTTAATGAACCCTCTGCCAGGCACTTAAATGTGATTTGCAGAGTATCTATGTAGATGTAGATGCTTACGTCGCGTCTTCTAAAGATGTCTCGATGTCGCTGCCCCATGGACCTTTTCTCACTAGCCGGGTGCTCTAACAACTATGTAGGAAACTATTAACGCTAGTAGCTTGTAGACGACAAGAATAACTATTGACTGGTTCTTGAAATTGAAACATTAATTTTTTATGTTTTAATTAATATGTCTGGTGAATTAAATTACATGTGGACTCACGTGAACATTATTGTTCTTAGCAAAATCAGTGGTTTTAACCATCCCTTACTGGCCACCTTGAAACATTAAAGATATTCACTGTGAATTATCTGAATGATTGAAACGCATCATTAACCTAATTTAATCATCGGATGGATACTAATACAATACTTTCTCTTCGCAAGCATCATCATCTTTCTGTTTACAGCATCTCTGGATCAAACAGTGACGTCACAGGGCAGAGAACCGCGTTAATCACAATTAAAGAAAGTGATTGTCGGCACCTTTAACAATTTGTTGTCTGGCGGCACTTAAAAGTACCAGTAACTTTTGACTCTCATTATTTTCGTATAGTTCACTTTCATGATCAAAAAATAAAAATGTTCAAATGTTTGTTAAGCTTAAGGGACTTAACTGCGGGCTCATCAGTCCCTAAACTTACAAACTACTTATGAACTACCTTATACCAAATACGACACAAACATCCATGCCCGAAGAGGGATTCGAACCCCCTACTGTAGCGGCCGTGCAGACTGTGACTGGCGCGCCGCAGACCGCTCGGCCATTGCGGTCGGCTTCATGATCTGAGAGCCTGTCGGGACATAGCAGTACCCCTGCTCTACAGTTTCAGATATGCTATTTCACAATACACAGACCTCTCTGGCAACCAAATCTTGTAATTGTTTTTCGCGCGCTGCTATGAAAACTGAAGATTGTGTGTGTTTATTTCCAAGCTGTTGCCTGGCTTTTGCGCGGTTTTTTGTAACTTCCGTTGGGTTTTCCAATGTTAGTACATACCCTCTTTGTTTCTTGATAATAGATTGAAGCATTACATTACAAGCAAGTGAGATAAAGTAGAAATTATAAAGTAGACTTATTAGTACCGTCAGGTTGTGCGAACACATTGTAGCTACATTGCATTAAATCTCTCTAGTTGTTCTGCCGACTTTTTATCACACAGATGGACGAAAATCGAAAAACTGTTGGCTATTTTCGACCTCTGGCAGATGCAGAGATTGAAACAATTTCGTATGAGGTCATTCCCACAGATATTTTGGAAGATACTGACATGGAGGATCAATAAAGTAGTGTATTTTGCGTCAAACTTCCATGCCACTGAACAGAGTGTAGTATCAAGAAATCAGAAAGATGGGACTAGTATGACTATACCATGTCCAATTATTTTATGCGATTACAATAAAAACATGGGTGGGGTGGATCATGCAGACGGATTACGATGAACTTATGGACTACACAGGCGATCAAAAAATGTTCAAATGTTTGTGTAGCTTCTGGGACTTAACTACGGGGTCATCAGTCCCTAAATCTACAAACTACTTATGAACTAGCTAATGCTATGGACGGCAAAAATATTCATGCCCGAGGGGGGATTCGAACCCCCGACCGTAGTGGCCGTGCAGACCGTGACTGGAGCGCCTCAGTCCCCTCGGCCACCGCGGCCGGCTCACAGGCGATCAAAGAAATAGTAGCGCCATCTCTTCTGGGAGCAATTGAAATTTCTTTTGTCAATGCTAATGTCATTTTCAGTGATTTACATTGGCACTGCCAATCCAGGAATTCAGGATTGCTGTGGCACTAGGGCTACTGAATGAGTAGCCAGTGCCACATCTCAAAATGAGAAACTCTAATGAAGCTTAAATAACTCCCCCAAGAGAAGGAAAGATAATTTTTCTGTTCCTAAAGCTATACGTCTCGACAACAAAGGAATCCATTTTGTAGTGTTCAGTCGTGAAAGAGGAATATGTGAAATGTGTGCAAAAAATAAAATTCAGTCGAGACCACATTCACAGAGTAGTGCATGTAAAGTGTATTTGTGTTGCAATGACAAAAAGAACTTTCTTAAAAATTTTATGAGATACCACTAAATATGTGAGATCTATGTAAAAATCATATACTGCGAAACAGTTGCTCTAAAAGCAAAATTTAATGTAAAATTTACAGATAAACATAAATATAATATCTTCTGTTAACTAATTTTATAATGTAAATATGTATAATTTTTATGTGGAATAACATACAAGTTTTACAAATTGGGCATATTTCTGTGCATGTTGTGACTCTATGGAGCCTGACGGTACTTCTGAGTACCAGCTGTGAAAAAAGTTGAAAATAATAAAATAAACTTTTACAAAAAATTATAGTGTCTTTTGAGGCCACAACAGCATAAATTCTACAAAGGAAATGTAAAAAAGTAAATTTTTTCTTATGTCAGGAAACAAAGGGTTAAGTCAATTTCAAACTTATGCATCGTAATGAAAGACAATTATGGTGTTTAGAAATTTTGTCGTTCATGTAGTTACATGTTAAACGGATGTTTATAAATGACTTACTGTATTGGTTTTTTGTGAATGTAGTAAAGCACATATCAGATGTGTTCATCATCATTTGCTACTGGAGCCTACTGGAAAATGTTACATAGTTTTGAATCTTCCATTTCTATTCCGTGTTTGTCCGGTGTTATTACAAATCGACCTTTCTTAGGGCCGTAAACACTTTCATGGTGACTGAACAAAGACCCAAATGTATGTATAAAATTGGGTAGCAGTAAAATAAATAATGTGTTAAGCACAGAAATGATAGTGAGTATACGTTAATCTATTTGTATTACAAGAAGTGTAATGTAGTGGAAAGGGTAGTTGCATAGTAGGGGCAGCTCGGTCACCATGAATATATAAGGATATTTATTTCTTGATAGTTAAAAATAAGTTTCGTAGTCTTTATTGCCACCATAAATTTATCAAGAACGTGTAGAGTCTATTTATTATTGAATTACTCCTTTTTCCCTTATAAAATTTATCATAATTCTGAGACGATTCATGAAGTTTTGTCTGACTAGTGTATAACAAAAATAGAGATGTGAAAGTTTCCTGTAATTCTGGACTGTCTACACTGCACTGAATCAAAAGTAATTCACATGAATCTTTCGGTAACAGTGTTAGATAGATACCAGAATATTTTAGTGTCATAAAATGTTACGAGAAAAGCTTGACAGTAGGAAGTTTGTACGTGAGGTACAGCAGTAATGTCAACGAATCCGAAGAAACGGACACCACATTTAGATAATTAAGGTGATGATGGCCCTCAGTGCAGATCGGCGAAATGCCGTGAGTATAGCCAGCCGCGGTGGCCGAGGGGACTAAGACGATCCAGCCACGGTCTGCACGGCTACTACGGTCGGGGGTTCGAATCCCCCCTCGGGCATGGATATTTGTGCCGTCCTAGTTCGTAAGTAGTTCATAAGTAGTTTGTATGTTTAGGGACTGATGACCCCGTAGTTACGTCCCATAGACTATACAAACATTTGAACATTTAGTAATGAGTATAATGAGCAAGGGGGCACTACGTCAGTAGTGTGAGGGTAAGCTGAGAAGTTGGATCTGACGGGTGGCGTTCTAGGGCAGTCCGCGCAGTCGTCATCACTACTGTGCTCTGGAGGCTTAGAGGTCAGTCCAACTGCTTAGTTAGCACGAGATCCGGGTTATAAGTCCACTGCAGCACAATATTTTTATTTACCAGGTTTATTTAGTTCGATGCTTCAGGTATTAACTTTCTGTAATTCCTTTTAGTCTTATGTAAAGGACAAAAATAGTGTCTGTTCAGTCTGTCATAATCGAGAGGTAGGTCGTGCTCAGAATCCTGCACCGGCAACGCTTTTGCAACGGCTACATAGGCCGCATGGCTGAATATTCCTGCAGGAGATTTCCAACGACATTTTTAGTCCATTGAATGCAGAGTTGCTGCATTTCGCCTGGGAAAAAGAAGTCTGACATAATACAAGGAGGTATTTAATGACTTTGGCACGCCAGTGTATATCCTCTGACAGGTAGCGTCACACAGCAACAGGTAAATTATTGCCACAACATTGTTGTAGCCATTCTAATGTCAAGTATTTCTTTGTAGACTCTAACGGTTTTCACATTTTCTTCAATAACCTAGTATGTTAGGACAGTTAAAATTTTATGACTAAAAGTTGCACATTCTTAAAGAAATTTTTATTGTAAGCAAAAAATATCACTACTTGTAAGGTGAAATTGGTCGGGTATTAATAAAGGTATGAAAAATGCCTGTTACAATCGACTCTAATCTAATACAAAATAATACTGGATTTTACAACTGTAGGACCTGTATGGGTTTTATCAGGCCGGTTTTAATTATCGTTGCTGTAGTCAACCTTGGTCGCAGAACCGCAGACGTTGGATATCAAATGCATCGTGCCATTAACGATACCTGGTAGACATTTCGTAGAAAGTTGCGTCGACCAAGGGCAGCCTTGGAGGGAGTGAAACGAGAAAAAATCTCGTCAATATGGTGGATTAGACTTCCAGAGCCAAAACAGTGCTCTGCAGACAGCATCAATAAATAATGTCTTTATCCATAATTGTGTGATGACATACGGGATTGGTATCGAACATAAAGGTAGCTGGAAGAGTTCCAAAAGCAACAGTTATCTCTAGCTACGAGAAAGTAACATGTATGCACGCTAGCTACAAAATTTTCACTGGAAAATATCTGTAAAATAGAATCACTGTGGTAACACATTATTTAACATTCAACTGAATGGTTGAACATCATACTACACTCAGCGTTGGTAACCAGAGCTGGCGTCGCAAAGCTGTAACGTTCGCCACCTAACATTGCAGATGAACAGTAACTAATATCATACTCACAGAATATATGACATCAACTGCGAATAGGCAAAGCCGAAAATATGTACCCAGCTGGGATTCGAACCCGGGTCTTGCGCTTTCAAGGCAGTTGCCCTGACCACTACACCACTGAGTACACAGTGATCACCGCACCTGCTAAGACTACCTAAGCACGCCTCCCGTCAGACACAAATTCCCAGCTTTTCCCTGCCCACAGTACTCAAACGCGTAGTTTCAGAAACTATTATTCGTAACAGAAAAGGCCCCAAACTTCCCCCCACCCCCTCCCCCACTAACACACACACACACACACACACACACACACACACACACACACACACACACATACATACATATATGTGTGTGTGTGTGTGTGTGTGTGTGTGTGTGTGTGTGTGTGTGTATGTGTGTGTTAGTGGGGGAGGGGGTGGGGGGAAGTTCGATACTAGCTGAGAGTTTAAATTCAGTGTATATAAAAGAGAACACTTCCGGTATAATTTTGAACAGTTTTTTAGTCACTCGGCATAAACTGTTGTACAATTAGTACTGTAACCCTGTCAACTATTTGCCTGATGTATGTGGGAATGATGGTTTTTCTGCCATATTCAATAATAAAAACATGTGGGGTTACACGCCGAGTTAATACGTATTCCTATTTAGAGTGTTGGCTGCTATAGTTTAATTTCCAATAGTTAAGCCACGAATGTGGGCCTTATCCTTCGTATGATTTACTTTTCGTATTGGTCCGGAATGCCGCCGTCACTGCACCGATAGTTGACTATCAAGTCGATCCAGCATTCGCAAAAGCGTGCTAAGCTCTGTGGCGACGTTCTAGGAGGCTATGGTAAGCTCATTCGGCGCAACGGTGACGATAGCAGTCAAGTGCGGAGTGCCGTGTTACGGGAGCCAGGGAAGCCCTTCGGGAGCTGCAACCCTCGTAACAGGCAGGGGCGGCGGGTTGCCTGCTTGCGCCGATGCAGGGAGTGCTGCAGTCAGCGGCTTCTGAGGCGGCTGCTACGCCTGGTTAGACACTTCGGCTTGCGGCGCCTGGTGCCTACTTGCAGGGGTTCGGTTGGAGGGGGGAGCTTAGCCCTTGCCAGCGTAGGCGAAGCTACGTCCCAGAAATACGCGGATTGCGGCTTTCCCTCGTTCGAAGGCATTTCAGCAGCAGTAGCTATCAGCTTGTGGTTCGCTGTAGTTGCAACACTGCGGTAGGTTGAATTACTTCTTTTTGCAGTTTCTGGGCTTATGTGGCTCGGTGAATTTCGAGCATCGGACGAGCACGGAGCAGTAGTGAGCTACATGGTTCACGCTTTAGAAGGAGTAGCACTGGGCACTCATCAAAATCCCCGGTGTGGCTCGACTTTCATAGAGAGATCATCAACTTTTTTCGATTTGAAGACCTTCGTGCTTCATCATCCTGGGCTAGAAGGCATGGAAGCCGGGCTCATTAAGCTACTGCTTTAGGATCTCACTTTATATCTTTAGTGGTGTAGGAGTCGGAAGATTGCCTTCAGTAGCTTCAACGGCTACACATGGTGAATCCAGCAATATCATTTCTCGGCCGCTTTTAATTTCATGAGATTTTTATTTTGACCTTATTGAAGCCTGAGCCTCCAAAGCCTACAAAGAGTTGTTTTAGCACTGATTGGAGCTTCTTGTGGAAGGTTTTGTAGTCTGTTCAACGAAATGTGATCGTCGGTGGACAGGATGGTTTCTTCACCTGAGGACGCAAAAGCCCGTCAATTTGAGATACTTCCGGTAAGTGTTCAAAAACTGTTGTTGTCTCCACCTGTTCAGGTTGCTTCCGAGACATGGCGGTGAAGTATTCGCTTCCTTGACGTAAAGGGTACAACTATCATTTGCACCGCATTACTCTTCAGTTTGGACTTCCTGCCTGAATGGAGGAGGCGTCCCCAACGTCTGCGGCCTGGGAGCTTCCACGAGATGCTTTACCTATTCCTACATACATACTCCGCAATCCATCGTACGGTGCGTGGCGGAAGATACCTGTAACACTATTAGTGATTTCCTTTCCTGCACCAGTCCCAAATAAAATGAGGGGGAAACTTCTGCTTACCTGCTTCACAACGAAAGTAATGAACTCCTGTGTGGTTCTTACGCGAAATGTAAGTTGGAAGTAGCAGAATCGTTCTTGGGTCAGCTTCAAATTCTAGCACTCTTAACTTCAACAGGGTTCCCCGGGAACAACGTGGTCTTCGCTTCATGGATTTACATTTGAGTTCCCAAAACATCTCCGTAATTCTCTAGTGTTGATCGAATCTGCCGGTTACAAAACAGCAGACCGCATCTTAGTTACTTCTGCTGCGTTTTCAATTATACATATCTGGTGGTGATCACAAACACTTACCCGATAATACGTAGCACTAGTATTGTATCGCAGTCCTTACAGTTTAACCTCATCTTCCCAAAATTCAACCAACAAACCGAAATCCACCATCCGCCTTTACTGCAACTGTCCTTACATACTATGCTTCACTTCATATCGTTCTGCAACGTTACGCCTACTTATATAGTCAGCGCTACTGTTTCAAGTAGCATCATACTAACACTGTATTCTAACATTATGGGATATTTTCCTACTAATCTTCATCAAATTACATTTTTTTTTTTTTTTTTTTTTTTTTTTTTTTTTTTTTTTTTTTTTTTTTTTTTTTTACATTTAGACCTAGCTGTCATTCATAATACTAACCAGAAATATTGAAGTATTATGAAGTCACGTTGTGAAGTACTACAACCACTCAACGACGTCTCCTTATTCTACACTAAAATAAAATACGCAAGCAGCCGCAGCCTACACTGCTAGTTGCTCTGCCTGTCAGATCAATGGCGCGGTGGAGTGGCAATGCGCATTGAGGCGCTATGCTCCGATGTGCGAGGCCGTTCCCCGTTGGGTGTTCGAATCCCCCCTAGGGAATGGATGTTTGTGCTGTCTTTGGTATAAGGTAGTCTTTAAGTAGTTTAGTTTGTAAGTTTAGGGACTGATAACCCTGCAGATAAGTCCCATAAGCTTAACAAACATTTGAAAAATTTTTGTCAGATCATTTATGTTCAAATTTATGTAAATCTAAACGATTTAACTTCTGTGGTTATCAGTCCCTATGTTTACAAACTACTTAAACTAACTCAAACATCAGAATAACACACACACACGTCCGAGGAAGGACTCGAACCTAAGACGCCGAGAAACCACGCCTCTGCAGGAAGGCGCCTTAGAGCACTCCACCGCGACTCATTTATGTACAGAGAAAATATTAGTAGTCCTTTCACACTTCAATGAGGCACTCCGGACGATACCTCGTCTCTGATGAACCCTTCTGTTGAGGACAACATACTAGGTTGTATTACTCAAGAATTTTTCGAGTCGCATTATGAGCCGAGGTGACTGAGGCGCTTCAGTCACGGTCAGCACGGCCACTACGGTTGGGGGTTCGAATCCCCCCTGGGGTATGGATATTTTTGCCGTCCTAGTTCGTAAGTAGTTCATAAGTAGTTTGTAAGTTTAGGGACTGATGACCCCGTAGTTAAGTCCCATAAGCTTAACAAACATTTGAACATTTTTCGCATTATGAGAATCTATTTTGCAAGGCTGGATTGGGAGAGTAGGATGTGGGTGGGAAGTAAAGGGGCTGTACACTTGGGTTTCCATGTGTGCGGTAAAAGAGGGGTTTCACTTCTAGCCCCGGGCCTTCACACGGGTTAACGAGGCCCCTTTATTCTATATGGTAGTACGTTTTTTATCAGTCTGCAATGCAGTCTTTCAGGCCTTAATCAATAGCTCGCATGAAGAGTGTTATCCAACGCTATGTCCAAAGTTATATTTGAACTGGGAAAGCATTTTAGATTTCTGCGGCAGTCTGATATTAACGCATATATAACAATGTGGGGTCAGTTCTTAACGTTTTTATCAACAAGTGTCACTTGCTGTTTTTCCTGTTCGCTTTGGACCAAAGATTCGCGGTAAATACAATCTAAGTAAGGGAAATTCCAAAGAGTTGTTTCTATGAACCGAACTGGGATTCTACCCAGAACTGACTTCTTTTGTTTCAACTCCCTCAGCTGCTTCTCTACGCCAGGGATGTTTATTGCAATGTTCCCCGTTAGGGAATATGTTCGATGGTCAAAGACGTTATGTTTATACAAGAATACCAGCGAAGGAGTCCGCCTCCGTAGAGCAGTCATTAGGTAGACGCAGGGGCGCAGGTTCAATTCCCGTTAGGCGACTGGGTGTTCAATGTCAGCATCATTATCATCATCGGCACACAAGTAGCCCACGGGGTAGCAAGGCAAGTAAAACGACTTGCACTAGGCGGCCGAACAATCCCATATGCGATCTCCCAGCCAATAATGCCATACGATCATATCTATTTTCCAGCGTAGGAGTCCCTGATTTAAAAATTAAATAACTGGAAAACGAAGATCGATAGACGAGATAATCAAAAAGCATTTGTATTGTGAAACCTGCAAGAATTGTCTACAGAAGTTGGAAAAAAGGTGGAAATACTTCGAAAATATGCTGTCAGATTGGGTTGTAATCGCATTATGACACAAACAGTATGACACAGCTCCGAGAGATCAATTCCACCACTGCAACGTGAAACATGGTTAGCGTAACGAAGGAGAAGGTTGCAGTCATGTATTCTTTCGAACAACGTTTTCATCTGTTACTGGAAAACCACAGGTTAGCATACATTCCCACGGCGACAAAGGTCAGTTTTCAAACACTGTCCACCCTGTCGAAAGATCACAAGGCGAAAGCAATTCGCAAGCTCTTCCCCAAATTCCAACCTACAGGCAGCGTAACGGATGATCTGGCAGGGATTGTTGGCGCCAGGCAAACTGTACTTACTCCGACAAATGTCACCTCGGAATCTGGAACTATTAATCCAAGGAAATCCCCCACGTGAATTGCGGCAGAGACGGTTTTGCTGCGTTCCAGCTGGCTTAAAATATGACACAGAGCTTACACCTGCTCCCATTCAAAATCCAATGCCACCAGGCCATACCTGTACGAGCAGAGTGGAAGAGGGCTGACTATTTGAACATGATTCGCACAGTAGATTGTAATAAAGAATTAGATGTTGACTGCATCTGATACATATATGAAGCACACTTCCACCTGAATGGAGTCCTGAATAAGCAAAACTGGCAAATTTGGCGTTACGAAAATCCCCATTTGTATGAAGAAAAGCCACTGTATTCCCCCAAAATCACTGTGTGGACTGTTGTAGGCAGCAGGGGTCTTATTGGCCCTATTTATGTGAGGAACGGTAATTAGTAAGCGATACAGTGCAATTTTGGAACAATTTGGTTTGGAGGATCGGCCATCTGGTTCAAGCAAAGGTGCCAGACCACATCGCACGGAACACGTGTTTCGCTTTCTTGATGAATACATCGGCAATAGGGTCATTGCGTTGGATATTGCTAATTAACTGGCGAAGGGATAGATTGGCTTCCATACTACTTTTTGTGGGGCACATTGAATGACGGTATCTACCGGGAACATCCCACGACTCTGGATGAGCGACCATCGATTTGCGAGGCATCCGACTCTATTTCCATTGTGAACGTACAGGATGTGATGGAAAATTTTATTGTTCTGTTCAGATCTTGAATTGATAAAGCTTATTGCGGCAAATGCAATAAATACTACATTGGTCAAAAAGACAGGAATATCAAAACTCGTCTCAAAGAACACGTTGATTGTTTCAGGCTTGAGAAGACCAACAAATCAGCTATAGCAACACACACACACACACACACACACACACATACACACGCACACGCACACACATATATGTAATGGGACTCAGCTTTTGACTAGTTGATGACCTTAAAGTATTAACTACTCTCGAAAATGAACTGGAAAATGGACATCTTAGATGAAATGGAAATCTTAATCCATATGAATAACGTGGGCAATAAAATCCCAAACGAAATGACAGAGTTCAAGAATTCCTATTTCTTCAATAATGTATCCAGCGCCTAGCAACACATATGTAATTCTTTAGGATAAAGTTGTTTCTGCCATAGTGAACATAAATTCATCATGTAAAGTACAGCAATTCAGCAGAAGACAATCCAAGCGACTCAAAGCTCAAAAATCGATAGTTTAATCCAAATAAGCTTTGTGTTGACCACCATCTTCTTTCCAGTAACAGCTGTGATGACAGTGAAGTCGCCATCTTAATTCAATTAGCAGCTATGCTGATAGTGAAATAGTGTTTTGTAATGATGTGTTTCGTGATTAACAAGCCAAGAAGAGAAATGGTGTCACCTTCTAATACCAGGAAACGTGAGCTACTCAACATGAACAAAGTGAGTTGATAAAACAAAAATTTACAATGAAACAGGTAGTCAAAAGGGACATCACTTACATAGGTTATCTTTTTGTTTTTCGCAGGTTCATTGCTACAGGAATCAAGATTTTGCGAATGTAAAACCATTGTAAAATATTATTGTAGTACCAAAATAACCTGATAAGGCGCAGTCTCGAAACATGTAGCTAAGCAAAAAATATTTACAGTTGCAAAATAATTTGCTACTCCTTACGGTAATATAAGTACCCTGTTAATTTTTTTACATACAGTCACGGTCGAGAAACTGTCATTATGGCTTTAAACAAAGTTTTGTTTTAAATTTGACCAAACGGCGACGAGGAACAATGGGATTTTAGTTCAAGTGTCTGGTGTTGTAGCATTGAGGTAAATGTGTGTGTTTGAATGGTTTAAACGCTTTATAGACGGAATGGAAGGTGTCGAGTATGAGCCATGTTGGGGTGGACCGTCCACAATCACAGTCCCAGACAACATCGAACGAGTGCGGCGGATGCTTGCGGATGATCTGCGGCTGTCTTTAAGAGTGATAACAGACGAGTTGAAGATCAGCACAGACAGTGTAAGCACTATTGTTCACGAACAACGCGTGACCTCAGTGCTTCGAGCAATTACAATTGCTGACAGTTTACAACAACTGTACAACCGATGTCCGAAGTGTGTTGTAGCCAATGGTCATTACTTTGACGGACAGTAAAGGTGTTTTGTTTGTAACTCTTATTTCCAATATTTCCTGACACCATCAGATGCACCTTGTATTTCACATTACACATTGTTTCCAAATTTACACACGACATTAAGATGATTTTCAAATTTTTTTATTTATTTTATCCTAATTATCTTGTATATTGTCTTCGGTAAAATGCCACGTAAACAAGGCGATACCATAACGATTGTGTGCCAACTTTGAAATTAAAGTACATAAATCCGTGATCAACAATGATTCATTACACGTCTCTGGTGCATAATCTATATTAGAATATGGGGGTGTGCTTGTTTAGCTCAGCGCAATAAGTCTTCAGTCATATAGTTACTTAATTTTTCCCACGAAGTCATGACTGTGTTTGCATAACATGTCGTCAAAATAAATGCAAACAGTTGATGAACGCTATTCCGAGTGTATGTCAACGTTGCTTCAGCAAGTTTCAGGTGCCAAAGATTGTCTTCTTCTAGCAATTACAACTCGCGATCTGTATGATGACATATGTTGAACACTTGTCTATTAATTGTACGTAAAAATTCGAAGTCGTTGATCTGTGAACATCGACCACGAACTGAAGCAAATGAAACATTGGTGTTGTTTTGGATTTACTATTTAACTCATCCTAATGTCTTCGCTAGAAATATGCCCGTGTTTGAAGGATGTGGTTCTCCACGTTTATTTGACTCCCATTTTTTACCATTGTAGTATCATTTACAAGTACAGTAGCATAGAACATGGGTATATAATGGTTTTGTGCGAAATGGCCGAAAACGTCTTTTTGACACCTTCTGATAAATTCATTTGGTATCATTTTTGTGGCTGAAATACTATTTAGAGTACACTTTCTTCACTGAAATATACACATTGATAGTTTTCACGATGTTCTGTAAGATGCTGTATTGGCCTAATTTCCCAAATGGCTCCGTTACTACAGATGTCTCTACCCATTTGGTGTTACACTATTTTGTCATTTTTATTTACATTTTGTATTTGAAACGCGGTAGAATCACTCCTCTTATTAAGCATCGGCAAATGTATGTAAAGGAATTTAGAGAATTGTAAAACGCGCCTTTAATATGTGCCTTACAATTTTTAAAAATATTATGAATGGTGAGTATTGTGTCACCTACTTATTTTCATTTAAAATAGGATTTGTAAAATTTGGCATTTGCATTGTAGATGTGTGACTGCCATTTTCAGTATTAGTATCTGCTATTTTAAGATTAGTAGATTGCTTTGGGAAAAGCTTCTTACATTCTCCATTTTTCATACAAAGCGATGTCATGTTACAAGCACCGCACGGTCCATGAATCATCTGACTGGCAACAATTTCAACAATTATTGGTCTGAAATGGATCCGAAAATTCGGCTCAATTTTATTGATCACACACTTCTGGAAAGGTTTTAACTTCAAGCCAAATCAAAATGTCGGAACTTGATAAGCTTTCCTTTTGTCACTCATTAGAATATAGCCAGGAAAGTGAGTAACAAGAAATGCAATATATTATCATGATATCAATGAAAGATTTTATTTTTTGTTCTAACACAAGGACAGGGATATCATGAAAATGTATCGATGGTCGTCCTGGTAGTATAAACGTTTTTACTTTCTCCCAGTTTCTACTGTACGTAAATGTAATAATATCTGGAAGAAGGAAGTCAGTACCAAGACTAAGCAGTTCACCATTCTATCTTTCGATCAACTTTGTTGTATGGAAGTGAAAGCTGTGTGGATACAGGTTACCTTATTAATGAGGTTGAGGTTACAGATATGAAAGTAGCAAGGATAATTGCAGGTACTATTAGATGGGAACAATGGCAGGAGGGTGTCTATAAGGAGGATATCAAAGAAAAACTGGGAATTAACAAAATAGATGAAGCAGTTAGAGCAAACAGACTGAGATTGGGTGGCATGTTACACGCATGGGAAAATCAAGGTTACCTAAGACGCTCATGCGTTCGGCAGTAGAGGATAAGAGGAGTCGAGGTAGAACAAGGAGAAAGTACCTAGATTCGGTCAAGAATGATTTTGAAGTAACAGGCTTAATATCAGACGAGGCATCAATGTTAGCATTGAGTAAGAAATCATGAGGGAATTTTATTAGGGGGACTATGTTCATGACTGAACGCTGAAATGCATAATCAGTCTCTGATAATGATAATGATGATGATGATGATGGTGATGATGTAAATATAATAAGAAATCCGGACGACAGTAATTGGTTACGTAAGTAATCACATCTAGTATGTATTCGTGCATGTTCCGTAGATTCCCAGATATGGCTTTATGTTTAAATTTTCATCGATGCTTACGAAATGAGCATCTTGTAAGTGAATGTATTCCTCGGATCGTAATTTAGTCCGATTGTATCGAATATATCGCACACATTCTCTTTCGATATTACTGATGTTACAATTCACGATACCAAAAGATATAGTTTTCCTTGTTACGTCTAATCATCAATCGATGCATCTAATAGTTCATTGAAGTAATATTTTTATATGTTTCATTACCTGAAAAATAATAAATTAAAAAATAAGACTAAGAAAATTAAGTTAATAAAATGAGAACTGATATAAATAAATTGTAGATTTACATTTACGTGGATGGATATTTATGTAACTTTCACCCTGTCCATGCAAGAAAATCAGTGCATATCGTATTGCGTCGTGCGAAAATCGTGTCCGAAATCGTACTCACAGTAGTCAATGTTCTGTTACCGAGTACAGTAATAGCAACATCATCTACGGATCACACATTGAAACTACCAGCTTGTTCAAATGTTTGTATAGTTTATGGGACTTAACTACGGGGTCATCAGTCCCTAAACTTACAAAATACTTATGAACTACTTACGAACTAGGACGGCACAAATATCCATGCCCGAGGGGGGATTCGAACCCCCGACCGTAGTGGCCGTGCAGACCGTGACTGGAGCGCCTCAGTCCCCTCGGCCACCGCGGCGGGCTCTACCAGCTTGCTCTCATCATATTTGATCGGTTGTGATGTCTATTGGAAAGATGTTGAATAAGTTTATTGTGATTTTTCAGAAAATTTTCCAGCAATTTCACAGTTTCTCCCTCTTCAGCTTCTTCGATGAAATTAAACTGGAACTGAGTTATGTTCTTCACAACTGTCCATAAAATAGATATGGACAACCTTCGGGTATTCATTTGGCATCAACTTCAACGACCTACCCTTGTGGTACATCTGGCCTTGTATTTTGAATATAGTTTCAAAATTACGTCCATTGTATGTAAGATCGTCAGAACTATTGAATTTCAGTTCTTTGGCAAAAACTATTTCGAATCTTCTGATTCGTCGGAAATAAATGATTTTAATGGTACCGGCGTAGTGTGAAGAGGTAACAGTATAACTTTCCTGATGCCCAACACATGTCGGATGCTTCATTGCACCCATGGTAAATTAAGAATGCGAAGAGTAACTGCTGTTTTATGCGTATTCGAATGCAAAACGAAAAAATGCACGACAGATTTGATACCTCTCTCGTTCTCCTGTTTTGAAAGTGACTACATGCTGCTCACTCGCCTCTTATTCCTGTTATCTGTAGCCGCAAGCTTTCTTCACTCTGTTCTGGAGCTTCTTGTACACGACTTTCTGCTGCCATGATTCTTAGAGCCGCGTTTCATGCCGCGATTTTTCAGCCGATTGACGACTTGCTTCAACAAGTGCAGTTGTGTCTCTTTGTTAAACACATTGTTGAGTTCCGATTTTCTTTACAGCATTTAATTGAAAATAATACACAGCACGTTTCGAATGAAATGAAATACAGGAAACATTTTAAGTGCATTGCTATGCCGTATCTAAATTTAGAAGACACGGGTAACATAAATTGTACCATTCAGAAAGGAAGGAAACTTAATGCTTACGTAACATTGTTAGTTCCTTTTTGTCCTGTTTTTCCCACAGTTGCTGTATTATATTATTATAGTGTATATATTTAGGTTATCCGTCTCTGCAACTGATTTAATCAGTTTATTAAGTCAGTTGCATAGACGGATAACCTAAATATCTACACTCTAACAATATGATTAATGTTTACGGTCCCGTCGACATCGCGGTCATTAGAGATAGCGCTCACACTTGGATTTTTGGTAAGTATGGGGAAGGAAGTCGGCCGTTTACTTAGTAAGGAACCATCTCGGCATTATCCTGGAGTGATTTAGGGAAATCACTGAAAACCTAACAAGGAAACGCCATCTATTGGCTGGTTATCCAAACTATATGCTATCCTAATGCGTTATGCGCGCCAACGCTCGTGACTATGTATGTGAATATAATTTACATTCCTTTCCATAATGTTGGCCTGCCACTATTCAGAAAATACAATGCAAAAAAAAAAAAAAAAAAAAAAAAAAAAAAAAAAAAAAAAAAAAAAAAAAAAAAACAGTAACACATTTTACGAACACAAACGGCAGTGCATATGGGTGATTGGCCATTTGAAATAGGCGAAAATGATTGGTGCACATAACAAATAAACACGTGATGGGTGATGTGATGAGGCATAAGGTAAATGTTTGGTAGTAGGAGGACAAGGGATTTTAGTAGCAGGTGGGCTCCAGTTGGGTGGGCGGGGCGGGGGTTGAAACGAGGGGAGAAGTGAGCTGGAAAAAGGTCGAGTGGGTCGGTTTGGGCCACAAAGAAGGGTACATTTTTGGGAAAAGTTTACAATCGGGGTGAGGTAGTTGGTTGAAATTTAGTTGAGAAAGGATAAGTGGTTTATGGAGATTGGGGAAAGAAGGGATACATCGATATTGGTGCAACAGAGGTCCAAGATTCCTCGAGATTAGGGAGATGAGTCGGTGCAGGTAATGAAGTTTACAGAAGTTATTGGAGACTCACAGGTAACATAGGTGATTGAGAAGATATGGGCAATTGATTAATTGCTGAAGGTGGTGGTTGGGGAAAGTTAGGCATATGTGGAAGGCAAGACCTAATGCATGGCGTTCTATGATTTCAGTGGAATGGTAAAAGATTGGAGGAGCAGAAGTTAATGCATCATTGAAACAGGAAAGGATAGAACGGACAGTGGGTCATGTATGTATGGAGCAGGTGTGTGGTTAGAGTCCCCATGTTCGACCCGTTATTAGCTTTAGCCTATTGTGGACTTTTTTCTGGCTAGGTAGTAGTTGGGGTTCGTAGGTTAGATTCTGAACTATGCTAAGTCCAAGTTATTTTAGTGTGTTAGATTGAGTGATGGACCGTTTGTTGAATGTGAAACAGATGTCACAAGGACAAAATGGTCAGGTGGTTTTCGTGTAATTATTGACCGGGTTTTATGTTTGATGGGGAGGTACCACTGAGACGAGATTTTTCAAGCGGATTTGTTGGGAATGTTGGAAAGGTCGGAGTGCTGTAGGATGGATAGCCAGGTAGGCGGTGTTATCAGCAAATTTAAGCAAATACGTGGGAAGTGTGATTTTGGGGCATCAGCTGTATGAAGGAGATGAGTGATGGCACGGGCCTAGGGATATTCCAGCAATAGAACGGAATATGCTGGATGGATTGTTTTGTATCATTACGTAGGATGGATTGACAGTGGGAAGGGAGGCGTTGTGAGGTATGTGATTGATTTGAAGTGCGTACCATTGGATCTTAGAGGAGACCGGATGGCAGTTACGATCATAGGATTTCTCAAAGTCAAAGGAAGAGGTGTAGGCAGAGCATCCACTTGTGGAATTAGTTGTAAATGAAAGGTGCACGATGGAGGAGCTCGTCATCACCGCGCGGGAATGGCCATGCGTTCTGGAGCGTCATGTTTCTGAGACTCCCGCCGGAGTTTCGAGTCCTCTCTCGAGCATGGGGTGTGTGTGTCGTCGGTAGGATGTGTTAGTTTAAGTAGTTTGTAAGTCTAGGGGCCGATGACCAGAGTAGCTTGGTTCCTTAAATCTACAAACATTTGAAATTTTGTTTAGTTCGTTGTATGCGGATGATATGGGGCCAAAGCCACACTGGGTGAGAGGGAGGGGGAGAGAGGTATTGCTGGAGGTGGTTGTGGATACATTGAAGTAGAATGGATTCGACGACATTTCTGAAGACAGAGATTAAGCTGATGTGTTGGTAATAGACGCTGGGGGAGGGGGGGACAGGATATTCCTCGTTTTCTGGATGGAAGTCATACCGATTGAAGATATCGCAGCTGAAAAAGTACTACATTAATTCTACGAACACTGATTTTCTAGATTCGGCTTCTGAGACCAAGGAACACTGTTTAGAACACAACTGTTTAATAATTTGCGTTAAATATGTACAATAGAAATTAAACACACAGCGCCTTATCATTCTTAATACAAGCCGGCCGTGGTGGCCGAGCGTACTGCGGCGCGCCAGCTACGGTCTGCACGGCCACAACGGTCGGGGGTTCAAATCCTCCCTCTGGCATGGATGATTCTGTCGTCTTTAGTATAAGGTAGTTCATAAGTAGTTTGTAAGTTTAGGGACTGATGACCCCGTAGTTAAGTCCCATAAGCTCTACAAACATTTGAACATTTGAATTCTTAATACAATGGCAAAATCGAGAGTTTACACAGAACTGTTATCTAGAATCAAAGCTCAAAACATATCTAATTGGACAGATACTTTACCTACATCTACATACGAACTCCGCAATCAGCCCAGACGTGCGTGGCGGAGGGTACTCAGTACCACTACTAGTTACTTGCTTTTCTATTCCACTCCCATATAGAATGAGGGAATAACGAATACTTGTATGCATCCGTACGAGCCATTTACTCGAAATGTAGGTTCGTGGTAATAGTATTGTTCTGCAGTCCACCTCAAATTCCGACCCTCTAAATTTCTTCAACAGTGCTTCTCGAAAGGACCGTTTCCTTCCCTCCAGCGACTCCCAGTTGAGTTCCCGAAGCATTTCGGTAAAAATCGGGCACTGATCAACTCTGCCAGTTATAAACTTCGCCGCCCGCCTCTGAACTGCCTCTATGTCCACCTTTAAACCGATCTGGTGGGGATCCCAAACGCAAGAGCAATATTCAAGATGGGGTCGTATAAGCGTTTTATATGCGGTATCTTTTACAGATGAATCACAGCTCCCAAAAATTCTCCCAATGAAGGGAAATCGACCATTTGCCTTCTCCAAGACTGTCCTTATATGCTCGTTCCTTTTCATATCGCTGTGCAGCGTTACACCTAAGTATTTAATTGACGCGAGTATGTCAAGCAGAACACTACTGCTGCTGTATTCGAATATTGCGGGATTGTTTCTCCTACCTACTGTTCTACTGGGAATGCGAGCTGCAGTATGTGACTTAACGGAAGAACTGTCCGCAGATTTGCGCAATTAGTATAACTAATGGTATTGTGTCGGAAGATAAAGGGCTGACAGTGGACCACGGCAAGCAGTTGGGGCAGCTGCCAGACAGGTCAAATATCGGGTTAAACCCAGCAGTTGTCGGGGGTTTGTCTAAAGTGGCGGAAATCGGGGAAAGGCCCATGCGTTGTATTGGAAACTAATGAGGGCTGTTAGCCGAGGATTTGGTAAGGGTGTCTGGAGGACTTCAGTGAGTTCCATACTCCAGTAATTCTGAATAAAATAAAATAATTTGTAAAATTATTTACCGTCAACATTTAATACATCTGCGATGTCGGAATAATTACGCACATCTCATGAGTGTAAAAATACTTACAAAATCTCAAAAATTACAAATGTTTATGATTACTAAATCAACATGTCGAAAAATCAAGCTTAAAGTAACCAACTTTTGAATGCGTCCTGCAGTTACAACACACCTTTGCTTAGATGATAGCCTATTATCTCTAGCTGTCATCTTGAAAGCGTCACACTTGCATATATTTATTTGATGACTTATTTATAAATTTATAATGGAAATATAACAGCTCAACATATTCTCCACAGTAAAACTGAAAATGCAAGCAGTAGGATTTACCTCTTCTCTTTCTCTTTGGCCATGTTTCCGCGCATGCAGTTTCGGCTTTGTTAATTCGGATTTGGCCTGTTAATATTTACGAGGCCGGATGCTATTCCTGTCGCCAGCCCATGCCCACCGGAAGGCAATGTGTACCTCAAATGTCTGCGTAACGTTTTACACGTGTGAAAACGTAATGTGTTACGAAATGTTAGAGAGTCTCGGGAACACACAGAAAGGGTTTATATCTCGAGGGATACAGGACAAAGATAGTACGAACACAGATCTAAAAACCATTGGCGCAACAGTCATAAAAAGTTGTATCTGTGTTGGGAAAGTACCAGAGTTCCAGGCACTAATAGAAAGTACTAAATTTCAGATCATTACAGGTTTCGAAAGCTGACTAAAATCGGAGATAAGTTCAGCTGAAATTTTTACAAAAGGCCAAATGGTTTTATCCTGTAGCGAAATTGAAGTAGATTGCTCCTGTGAGTTGGAATGGGTAGAGGTTATACCTGACAACCAAAATATATTGATAATTGGTTCTTTTTATCGACCACTTGACTCAGACGATTCGATTACAGAAATGTTCAAAGAAAGCCTGAATCAAATTTCAAAAACGTACCACAAACATACAATTTTAATTAGTGGCGACTTTAATTTACCCTCTATATGTTGGCAAAAATACATGTTCAAAACTGGAGGCAAACATAAAACATCGTCCGAAATTGTACTGAACGCATTCTCCGGAAATTATCTCGAGCAATTAGTTGATAAACCCACTAAAATAGTAAATGGTTGTGAGAACATTTTCGACCTCCTAGCAATAAATAATCCGGAGCTAATAAAGAGCATAAAAACAGATACAGGGATTAGCGAACACAGAGTTGTCATAGCGAGACTGAATATCGAACTTTCCAAATCCACCAAAATTAAAAAAATGTTCTATTTATTCAAAAAAGCAGATAGAAATTTGATTAACGCTTTCCTGAGTGAAAATTTCCAGTCTTTCGAAACAGAATGAGAGTGTAGATCAGATGTGGCTTACATTCAAAGACATAATATTGTCGCGTTGAAATGGAAGCAGGCTTGACTTCGAGGGCAGGGTTGTCAACTGAATACAGCACTTATACTGAAAGCAGGTTTATTGCGAACTTAACATACATGCAGCAAAGACTGCCTCTCGGGCTGAGCGCTCTGCTATTTATACACAGACAGAATGTACCAGAAATTAGAAGAATAGTTAACATAAGAAACGCGTAGAAATTACAAGTGAACATAAGAAACACGTAGAACATTCTGGAAATGTTAATTTCAAAGAAATAAATTTTTTCCGGTGGAAGAGATTGAACCGGCGACCATTAGCACCGCAGTTTTTTTTACAGTCTCCTGGTAAAATCAAAACAACGCCGGAATCGTCCAAAACAGACAGAACCAAAACAGCTCTTCTGAGGATTGAGGAGCAGCGCGGCCAGAGCGGCCAGTGCTGGTCGGTTGCGCGTCACCCGACGCCCCCACAACACAAGTTACTATATACAACAAAGAAACGTTTCCCCCTTTAGGTAGGCGCTTTAGATTTATTTATTTATTTATTTTGCGTTAACTAAAGAAAACTTTTACAAAAGGAGGAGCGTGTGCAGCCGCGGCCAGTAGAGCGCAATGGTGCACCCCAGCCAGCCAGAAACTCTGTATACATAGCATCATTTTTTGTTCTTCATCAAATGAAGACACTTCTGCCTATGAAACATGGAATAAAACAGCAAAAGCCCATTAAAAGGCGGCGAAACTAAACAACCTTCTCTTTAAATTTAAATAACGCCGGTGGGCGTCCAACGCAGTTCAGAGTATAGGAATTATTTTAAGCAGGTAGCTGTTGAGTGGCTTAACCCAAACCTTGTTTTTCGAAGATTATATCTAACATGTTTCCAAAATACTTTTTATAATTCTGGAACTGTTTAACTCGCCAATATTCGGATTGCAGGTACGCCATGAAGCTGATGAAGTCGTCGTCATCAAATATTTTGACTGTATATGAAACATAGTGCGCTAAGAGCCACATCACAGTATTATTTTTCGTAGATGGATAAAATTGCACTGCTGGCTTCACGAGTATCTCTGATGTGTAGTGTGATACGGAGCTTCGTGGCAAAAGAGCGAGCTTTTCACTCACCCATCGCCAGTTGTACACATGCCCACAACAGGTGAATCGGTGAATCAATGTATCAACCAGCCCACACTTCCAACATTTGTCGGTGGCCTGTCGCCCTATTCGGTGTAACTTTTCACTTGTCACTATCGTATTATGCACCACCCGATACCATACTGAACTTACAACCATGTATTTTTAGGCTGAAGTTTTTCCAAATTATTCTCCAGTTCCAAGATTGGTATTTAGATTGGATGGTACAGGGTCTATCCTTCTTATTCCATTACTGTATGATGGCTCTGTTTGTTATGTGAGCTTGTTGCAGTAACCTTTCACCTATATAGCTGGCTTCAATGTAAAACTCACGTTTCAGCGGGTATTTCATGGCATGGGCATCTATCGGCGGCTGTAGACTCTCTGGTCTGAGTATCTTAAAAAGCTGTTTAGATATATTCTGTCGATTGTGGTATATCAATTGTGCTGTACGTTTCAGGAAAAGAGCCTTCCCTTTCTGTTCTATATCAATCAGGCCTAATCCACCTTCTGATCGAACTTTACTTAGAGTGGTCGAATCTAGTTTGAAAATACTCCCTTTCCAGACGATTCTGCAAGCAACTGCATGATCTTCTTTCCTTGTAACTTGGGCAAAGGGAAAACGTGCGCCATATAATAAACCTTGGAGAAGATATGAATGATTTTGACTTTCTCAAGCAAGGATGCTGTGTGCCATGCGCTTTCCACCAGAAGTCCCTGCACACTGTCTACTACTGCCTTCCAGTTTTATGCTGCCATCTTGAGTGGGCACTTGTTAATGAAGATGCCTAGAGTTTTAAAATTGTCAGACCTCTGAGCCCATGGTACAGTCAGACGTTCAGTATCAAACAGATTGAATAGCTGAGTTTTCCGTTCGTTTATGCGAGCCCCCGATGCTTGACTGTACATTTGTATCTCTCGTTTGGTTGTGACTAAGTGGTCCGCGTCACGTATCACTACTGCCACATCATCTGCGTATGCCCCGACTACAAAAGACGAACCTGACAAAGATATGCCTGGTAATTGACTACAGAGTCTCCTGAGAAAGGGTTCAAGGGAGAAAGCATAAAGCATCATAGAAAGGGGGCTCCCCTGTGGAACTTCTCTCCTGAGTGCAATAGCTCTCGTCATTTGTCCGTTGATCACAATTCTAGCTGTTACACCTGTGATGAGATTCTGTAATACCTGAACAACTGGGATTTGTAATCCGTCGGCCGCGGTGGCCGAGGGGACTAAGGCGCTCCAGTCACGGTCTGCGCGGCCGCTACGGTCGGTGGTTCGAATCCCCCCTCGGGCATATATATTTGTGCCGTCCTAGTTCGTAAGTAGTGCATAAGTAGTTTGTAAGTTCAGGGACTGATGACCCCGTAGTTAAGTCCCATAGACTATACGAACATTTGTAATCCAATCTGTTGCATGATTGCCGCGGTGGAGTAGCCGAGCGGTAGTAGCCGAGAGGACCACTTTGCCTTCTTTTAGTTCTGCGGGTATTTCCCGTCCCCGGAAGATTTCGTTTATAACTTCGGTGAAAGTTGGGCCGATAATGTTCCAGTACTTACAGTAGAATTCTTTAGGAAGTCCGTTAGGGCCTGGGGATTTATTTGCTGGGGACTGGGTGATGAATTCGAGCACGTCCTCAGCATCAAATTTCTCTAAAAATTTCGCGTTCTCTTCCGCTGTGAGGTCACTACTCAGTGTCTGACTTAGTGCAAACGCCACATTGCCGTCAGTTGAAACTGCAGCGTACAAATCTTCATAATATCGAGAGAATTCCTGCACGATGTCCTTCTGAACAAAGAGTCGTTCACCATTCTCTGCAGTCAATTCATCAATAAAAGTTCTGACCCGGTTGCCCCGATGTTTAATTAAATGGTACAAAGACTCTTTCCCATTCAGTTACGGATTTTACTTTTAAGTTTTAAGCCGTCGAGCTATTTGCGTTTAATGCCAACCAGTTTTGCTTTTACCCGTTTGATTTCAGCTGTGTGAGCCATAGTTTCGTTGTCTTTAGCATACAGTTCGCGTAGGACAGAGTAATAAAACTCCGTCGTCCGTTTTCGATCTCGTGCCTGTTGGATGGAATACGAGATTAGCGCTTGTCGCAATTTTCGTTTTGCTATTTGGGTCCACCACTCTAGTTTTGTTCTGTACCTGTTTTGCGATGGCAGGCACAATGTCTAAGTTTTTCGTATGATGGCCTAAAGCTCTGCGTCTTGCAGGTGGGATATGTCCAACATCCATTGCCCCCTGAACCTTTTTGTTGGCTGTGGATCTAACGTTATTATTACAGCATGCGCACAGTGGTCGAAAAAATGAGCTAGGATCACGCCAGGACCATTAACTCGCTCACTTAGCGGAGACGTCATATAAATCCTATCCAGTCGGCTACTTGATGTTGGGGTAAAAAAGGTAAATTTAACAAGGGTGGGTAGATTATTTGCCAGGAATCCTTAAGACCAAGACGTTGAACAAGTGTATGGAGCTCTTTACAGTAGTTAAAATTGGGCCGCTGATCTTTTTGGTGCAACACACAGTTAAATTCCCATCCTAATATTATGTGTTCAGGGTTATTACGTAGTGGATATATAATATCTTCTTTGAAGAAATCACTTCTTTCCACAGTTTTACTGTTGCCGGATGGGGCGTATACATTTATGAACGTCACGTCACAAACTTTACACGCTACACACCGCACAGATTCCAGTTTTTCTACACACATTACGGGGATACCTTCCCGCACGAGTATAGCTGTTCCTGTGTTTAGTTCGGGGGCAGCACTGTCTATCGTACGATAACCAGGACTAAAATGTCTGAAATTAAGACTTCTTGCAGAAGTACAATATTCGCTTCCGATTCATAGACGAATTGCCGTAACATTGCGAGTTTCAGAGCAGATGTCACCTTGCTACAGTGAGCAGTCTATAGGCCTGGGACATACAGACTACTTCAAGTTTATCTGATCGTCGCCGGCCGCGGTGGCCGAGGGGACTGCGGCGCGCCAATCACGGTCTGCACGGCCACTACGGTCGGGGGTTCGAATCCCACCCCCCTCGGGCATGGATATTTGTGCCGTCCTTAGTATTAGCTAGTTCATAAGTAGTTTGTAAGTTTAGGGAGTGTTGACCCCGTAGTTAAGTTCCTTAAGCTCTACAAACATTTGAAATTTTTTTCTGATCGTTATCATGTTGCCACCAGTCCATGCTCGTCTCGGCCCTAGTGTCTGATTTGTTTGACTCCCTAGTGTCTTCAGACATATTTTCATTTATATTCTTGTTGCGAGGTGCACTGACATTCGGCTGATACTTCTTTTTGAGCTTTCCACTGACAGTAGGTGCTATCGTGGGGACTACCGAAGGGGGGTCACGTTGTACGTCCTGTGTCCTGTTCGCATTCGCCACGTGTTCGGCACACGACTCCTCGTGGCTTTCGGTTTGCGATTCTGGAAGAGCTGGTTTGAAATCTGGCTGCTGCACGACATTAACGGTATCGTGCGATGTGGCGGCAGGTTCCGTGTTGTGCTGTGTATCGCCGTCCTGGTGTTGCCTAGCGACGTATTGCACGCAGACGCTCGCCTCCGTGGCGTGTTTATTTACTTCGCGCGTCGCTTCGCTCAGGTTGACAACTGCGTTGCCGGCCCCGGTGGTCGAGGGGACTGAGGCGCTCCAGTCACGGTCTGCACGGCCACTACGGTCGGGGGTTCGAATCCCCCGTCGTGCATGGATATTTGTGCCGTCCTTAGTCTTATCTAGTTCATAAGTAGTTTGTAAGCTTAGGGACTGATGACCCCGTAGTTAAGTCCCATAAGTTCTACAAACATTTGAACATTTTTGACAACTGCGTTGTTTACAACGGGTGGCGTGTCCGGCACTACCGGTACTGACTGATGACCACGCAGTTAAGTCCCCTTTAAACACCCCAACTACCGGTACTTGTTGCGCATGCAGCTGCGGGGTTGGCAGCAATGGCGTCTCTAGTAAAGCAACCAATTTCTGCTCCGTAGGCTGAGAAGTTTGACTTTGCGACACACTGTTAGTATTGACCGCATCTACAACCTCCATAGGAGTAACTACAGCACTTGAAGCAATAGGAGTCGTTTCCCGTGTCTACTCTTCAAAATGTTCAAATGTTTGTTAAGCTTATGGGACTTAACTACGGGGTCATCAGTCCCTAAACTTACTAACTACTTATGAACTACCTTATATTAAAGACGGCACAAATATCCATGCCCGAGGGGGGATTCGAACCCCCGACCGTAGTGACCGTGCAGATCGTGACTGTCTACTCTTCCCCGCTACTTGTGTCACAAGTATTACGTCTCTTTTTCGACACTGAAGACAGGACAGGTTTTAAGGGGTTGTGATCCCCGTCAGGTTTAGTGGGTAACGGAGGAAATTCTGGTCGGATGTACGGCGGATTATCAGTCACACTCGCAGCGGATCCTGGTAATACGTCATAACTTTGCCTATTGTCTGGTAATAAATCAGCTAGTGTTAGTTTCTGGTGTTGCTTCAGTGTCGGTTTCAACACTACCGCACGTTTGGGGCATTCCTCCCGCATGTGTCCACTTTCATGGCAAATATAACAAGTAGAAACCTGTCCGTTATACAAAACTTGAGCCCTGTAACCACAAACCATAATTCGATATGGGATATTGTGCTTGATATGCATTTCTACAAAACGAACTCCGCTGTAACACTGCAATCTATGTATACTGGACCATTTTTTACGCCGAATACTCTTAACCTGGCCGTATTGCCACTCCCTATCCTCTACATCCGGTGGAAAATTAAGGATACGGACATTTGTGTACTCTATAGCAGCGTCTGCAATTTGCACAGTACTCACCGTTCCGTCGCGCTGTCTAAACTCGGCACTCCCACCATATTTAAGAAGCAGTCGTTCCATTTGAACAGGATTGATTAGCTTCACGAAAAAGCAGTAGAGATCCAAATCATAGTACGCCGTGTCCACGTGTTCACTAGTAATTTCAAACGTATTGCAGATCCAAGAGTGAATTTCTACAGACGTCGGTTGAACAGCTCGTGTACTGTTATCGAATTCAAACTGCAGTGTATTCTTCCTGGGAACGGTTGGAGCCATTATGCAAATTAACCCGAAAGGGTTAACTGAGAATAACGCGCAATACACAGAAAAGCCGAATACTAATAGAGAGACAAGCAAAACCTCGAAAACAAGAACTTCAAGCTAATACGATGAACCACACGTACAAAATGTAAACAAACGCTATTGACCCGGAAGTCTCAGAGACATGCTAGCTCTACCACGTCTCAAGCAAGACTACGCAGTCGGTGACGCTATCCCCTGCGCCTTGCCGGCAGTCGGTTTACGTGGGGTCTCACGGCATTGCTCCCTCTACTGGAAAAACAGCGACCCGCTGTTATGTTCCTTTTGGAGCCAGCTGCAATGTCCTGGATCTTGACATTGTCATGGGTCCTCTGCATGGCTGTTCTGGAGAACCCTTACCTTCTCCACGATTACAGACTACAGACGTTCCTGTCGTGGCTTCATCAGTAACGTTACCGTCCTTAGAGTCCTTTAACAAGAAGCCATTGTCGGCTATCTGCTCTTCAGGATCGTAGTAAGGCTTCATGCGCAGGACGTGAACGATGTCTCTTCGTTTTTATCGTTTCGACGACGGGTCATAAACCTCAACTTCGTATGTGACGACTGACAGGCGGCGTATGACTCGATACGGAACAAAGTATCGCTTCAATAACTTTTCTGACAGTCCAATTTCCGTACAGGGGTAAAAATCCATACCAGATCTCCTGGGCTGTACACAACAGGTCGGTGCTTGTCGTTATACCACTTACGGTCCTTCTCCTGGGCGTCCAGTGTCCGTATGCGAGCCAGCTGTCTTGTTTCTTTGACCATGGTGATGAGTTGTTTCACATAGTCATCCTGAGTGTCGTCCGGTTGGAACGGGAATAGCGTATCCATTGTCGTCTTAGCTTCACGACAATGGAGCAGGAAAAACGGCGTGAAGCCTGTGGTGTCTTGACTTGCGGTATTATAAGCAAATGTCACGACTGGCAGTATTATATCCCAATCCTTCTGTTCAACATCGACGTCCATCGACAGCATATCCGCTAACGTCTTGTTAAAACGTTTTGTAAGACCATTTGTCTGAGGATGATATGCAGTTGTCATTCTGTGGACAATGTTGCAACGTGACATTACCTCTAATACTAGTATTGACTTGAATACTTTTCCACGATCAGATATCATCACACGTGGTGCTCCATGTTTCAAAATAATGTCTTCTACCAGGAATTTTGCTATATCTGGAGCTTCTGCAGTCGGCACAGGTTTGGTGACAGTGTAGCGTGTTACGTAGTCAGTGCAGACTATTATCCATCGGTTACCGGTTGTCGACTTCGGAAACCTCCATAAAAGATTTATCTCAACACGTTAGAATGTAGCTGCTGCAGGTGGAATTGGAGGTAATTGCGGCACATGCTTCCGTCGCTGGCACTCTTTACAGGGACTCACATAGTGCTTGACAGATCGGTAGAGACCTTTCCACTAATACCTACGTCTGATTCTGTCTAGGGTCTTCACGAATCCCAGATGACCGGATATTGGAGCATCGTGGAAATACTTGAGAATAGCTGGCTGGAGATGAGCTGGAAAGACCAGTAGCCATTTGGGGCCCAGTGCTCTTATACAATGTTCCGTTTATAAGTTCGAACTCTCAATTGGTAGGTTCTCCTGTCTCCAAGGCCTCAATGGTTTTTAATAGTGCTGGATCTTCCCGCTGTTGAGCTGTAACGTCACATAATTCACTGAGGGCTGAAATTTCATTCATGCTGTTTTATTCCACTAATGGATTCCTCGAAAGGCAGTCGACATCCTTATGTTTGCGCCCGTTCTTGAATACCACTGTGACGTCTATTGCAGTCTTAGTGCCCATCTTGCTAGTCGACCTGATGCATGCTTCAAGCTAGTCAGTCAACACAAAGAATGGTGATCTGTCACGACGGTGAATGGTTTGCCGAATAAATACGGCCGGAACTTGCTGATAGCCCAGATAACTGCGAGACATTCTTTCTCAGTTGTAGAGTAGTTTATCTCGGCCTTTGAGAGTACTCTTGATGTATAGGCTATCACCTTTTCAGCACCTTCCTGAACTTGTACAAGCACTGCACCAATCCCATAACCACTGGCGTCTGTGTGTTCAGTTTCCGCATTGTCGTCGTACAAGGTGCGGAAGTTAGAGCCTCCTTCAGTGCCCGGAAAGCTCTTTCTTTTGTCTCATCCCAGTAAAACTTGGCGTCTCCCTGCAGAAGTTCTTGCAATAGGCGTGCCTTGTTGCAGAATCCCTTTATGAAACGTCGGTAGTATGAGCACAGCCCGAGAAAACTTCTCACATCACAAATGTGCTGAGGAGTTGGATTCTCTGTGACTGCCCTTACTTTATCTGGATCAGGCCGGACACCACCTCCATTCACTAGGTGCTCCAGTATTTTTATCTTTTTGGCGACAAAGAGGCACTTCTTTGGATTGAGGCGGAGTCCTGCAGTCTGAACACACTTCAACACAGTTGACAGGCGACTCAAATGTTCTTCAAATGTTTTCGAGAAAATGACAATGTCATCTAAATAGCAAAGACATGGCGTCCACTTATGGTGTGAAAGCAAGTTGTCCATCGTGCGTTCCAATGTGGCCGGAGCATTACATAATCCAAATGATATTACTTTGAATTCAAAGAGGCCGTCAGATGTACCAAAAGTCGTCTTCTCCCTGTCAGCTTCGTCAACCTCGATTTGCCAGTAACCTGTCTGCATGTCCATAGTTGAGCTCCTTTCAGGCAGTCTAAGGTGTCGTCAATGCGCGGCAACGGGTAGACATCTTTCTGGCTAATTGGTGGATGATCCCCAGTATTGATACGGTGCATTATCGTGGGCCATTTCGTCTGAATTTTCCCCTGCTGAGGTGTGAATGCACCCGAATATTGACGTAGTATAGCTAACACCCGCTGACGTTGTTCCTTGGTCAGTCCACGCCCTATTGGTACTTCCACTTTTGCTTCCTCCAGCGTGTTGTCTGTATTAACAGCAGAGCATAAGTCTTCAATGATGACGTTGAGGTCACCGCCCTGGATTGGTTCAGCTGTCCCGATACACATTCCCTTGGGGATACGTTGTGACTGTTTGTGACAATTAGTGATCCAAATATATCCTCGACCGCCGGTAATGCTTATGATAGCCGCTGGTAGGTAAATTTCTTTGGTGAGCCTGATAAACGTTTTACTATCAACAAGCACTTCACAGCATGCCGGTCATATGTGTTTGTGACTGCAACTCTTCTCATTGTCAACGGCGGTATCGTCACATTGTCAACGGCAAATAACATTCCAGAAAATTCTGTATTACGTGTACCTGTCAGAGCGACTTCCTCAATTGCAACTCAGATCTTCCACAACGGCCATAGGGACTACATTCGGGAGTCTGTTAGACTTCTTTCGTCCAACCCTCCTTTGTTGCCTCTCTTCAATACGCTGGCAGCACTTGATGAACTTTTCCGTCGTAATAACGTCTTTTTATTAAAAGAGCTTGCTACATGTCTTCTGCAGTACGCTTCATCAGGTGCGTGATTTTGTCGGCCACAGTCATATTCGGATTGGCTATATTACACAGGACCAAAACATTCAGTATGTACGACTGTGTCGGCTCACCATGTCGTTGGGCCCGGTTCTTCAGTTGTTCTTCCGCCGAGCGGATGTGTCGCTGGCGGTCACCAAACGTCTTCTTAATTTCCGTCTGGATCGTTCCCCAGTCATTCAGCTTCTCTTCGTTGTTTTCGAACCATTGCTGGGCTGTTCCGTCCAGGTAGAAATAAACGTTGTCCAAGCACATTGTACGATCCCACCTTTTGTACTTGGCGACTCGGTCAAACCCTTTTAGCCATTTGTTGCGGTCCTCTCCAGCGTCTCCAGAGAACACCGACGGGTGTCTGATGTGTAGCTGGCTTACCGCTGGTTTCGTGCCCATCGTTCTTCTGATAATACGGACTTTCGGAAGGATGTACTCGGTATATTCCTTGTAGGTGGAAGGAAGCTTAGGGTTTAACGTCCCGTCGACAGCGTGGTCATTAGAGAAGGAGATAAATGTTCAAATGTTTGTAGAACTTATGGGACTTAACTACGGGGTCATCAGTCCCTAAGCTTACAAACTACTTATGAACTAGCTAAGACTAAGGACGGCACAAATATCCATGCCAAAGGGAGGATTCGAACCCCCGACCGTAGTGGCCGTGCAGACCGTGACTGGAGCGCCTCAGTCCCCTCGGCCACCGCGGCCGGCAGAGACGGAGATAACTCTCAGAGCTTTGGGTAAGGATGGGGAAGGAAATCGGCCGTGCCCTTTGAAAGGAACTATCCCGGAATTTGCCTGGAGTGATTTAGGAAAATCACGGAAAACCTAAATCTGGGTAGCCTGGAGTGGTTTGAGCCACCGCCCTCCAAAATACGAGTCCAGTGCGTTACCATTGCGCCACCTCGCTCGGTATATCCCTTGTATTCCGGATCTAGTCCGTGTAAGCGACGGCTTTTACGTTGGCTAATCGGAGCTACGGTGCTGCAGCTGGTACACAGGATACCCGGCGCCTCCACCAAACAATGTCGCGTTGAAATGGAAGCAGGCTTGACTTCAAAGGCAGGGTTGTCAACTCAATACATCACTTATATTGAAAGCAGGTTTATTGCGAACTTAACATACAAGCAACACTGACTGCCTCTCGGGCAGAGTGATCTATTTATACACAGACAGAATGTACCAGAAATTACAAGAATAGTTAACATAAGAAACATGTAGAAATTACAAGTGAACGTAAAAAAACGTAGAACATCCTGGAAATGTTAATTACAAAGAAATAAATTTTTGCCGATGGACGGATAGAACCGGCAACCTTTAGCACCGCAATCGGTGACGCTATTTCCTGCGCCACGCCGGGAGTCGGTTTACGTGGGGTCTCGAGGCAATATTGACAACCATTGACAGATTCATACCAAACAAATTAACGAAAGAGGGGGCTGACCCGCCGTGGTACACAAAATAGGTTAAATCACTGTTCCAAAAGCAAGGAAAAAAAGTATACGAAATTTAAACGCACAAAAAATACCCATGACTGGCAATCTTTTACTGAAACTAGGAATTTAGCTCGAATTTCAAAGAGAGAAGCTTACAATAGTTACCACAATGAAACCCTGTCATTAATTTGGTAGAGAATCCGAAGAAATACTGGTCGAATGTAAAGTATACTAGTGGCGAAACACAAACAATACCTTCATTTCACGAAAGAAAAGGTGATGCTACTGATGACAGATTTCCGAAACTCCTTCAGTAAAGAAGAAGAAGCAAATACTCCAGAATTCCTATCAAGAACAGCTTCCACCATGCATTATATAGAGGTAAATATCCTTGGAGTAATAAAACAACTTAAATCACTTAACAAAAGTAAGTTTCCCCGTCCCGACTGTATACCAATTGGGTTCCTTTCAGAGTATGCTGTTGCAATAGCCTCATACCAAACTATCATATACAACTGCTCGCTTAGCTAACGTTACGTACCCAAAGACTGGAAAGTTGCACAGGTCACTCCAATATTAAACAAAGGCAATATGAGTGATCCACAAAATTACAGGCCTATATCATTGACGTCGGTTTGCAGCAGGATTTTGGAATGTATACTTTCCTCAAATATTATGAACTACCTCAAAGCGAACGACCTATTGTCCCATAGTCAACAAATATTCAGAAAGTATCGTTCTTGAGAAACACAGCTAGCTCTTTACTCACACTATGTGATGAGTGATATCGATAAGGAATGTCACATAGATTAAGTATTTCAAGATTTCTGGAAGGCTTTTGTCAGTGTACCACACAAGCGCCTTCTAATCCAATTGCGTGCTTATGAAATAACGCCACAGTTGTGTGACTGGATTCGTGATTTCCTGTCAGAAAGAACACAGTACGTTGTACCTGACGGTAAGTTATCGAGTAGAACAGAAGTGATATCTAGCGTTCCCCAGGGATGTGTTATAGAGCCCCTACTGTTACTTATTTCTATAAACGATTTAGGAAACAATCTGAGTAGCTCTCTTAAACTGTTCGCGAATGATGCTGTCATTTATCGGTTAGTAAAGTCATCAGAAGTTCAAAAGCAACTGCATAATGATTGGGATAAGATATCTACATGGGGCAAAAATTGGCAATTTACCCTCAGTAGTGATAAGTGTGGGGTTATCCATATGACCATTAACATAAATCCATTAACCTTCAATTATACGATGAATCAGTCAAACCTAGAGGCCGTAAATTCAACTAAATGCCTAGGAACAACAATTACGAACAACTTAAATTGTAAAGAACACACAGAAAATATTGTAGGGAAGGCGAACCAAAGACTACGTTTAATTTGCAGAACACTTAGAAGATGCAACAGTTCTACTAAAGAAACTGCCTACACTATACTTGTGCGTCCTATTTAGAAGTATTGCAGCGCATTGTGGAATCCATACCAGGTGAGACTGACGGATGATATAGAGAAAATTCAGAGAAGGGCAGCTCGTTTTGCATTGTCGTGATATAGGGGAGAGAGTCACGGAAATGATGCACGAGTTGGGGTGGAAACCATTAAAAGAAAGGCGTTATTTGTTGCAGCGAGATCTATTTGCGAAATTTCTCTCACCAACTTTTTCTTTAGAATGCGAAGATATATTGTTAGCGCCCACCTACATAGTAGGGAGAGACGACCTTCATAATAAAATAAGAAAAATCAGACCGAAAACAGGAAGATTTAGTTGTTCCATTTTCCCTCGAGCTGTTAGAGAGTGGAACTAGAGAAATATCATAAAGGTGGTTCGATGTACCCTTTGCTATACACTTCAATGTGACTTGCAGAGATCCTTGGAGATGTAGAATATTTGCGAATCGTGTAACTGAGGCGGGACTTGGTTAACAGTCCGATATTCACCTAGGACGGTGTGGAAAATCGCCTAAAAGCCACATCCAGGTTTGCTGGCACTCCGACGCGCTTCGTTAATCCGCCGGACGGATTCGAACTGGAGTCTGTATGCCTCCCAGTCTCGGAAAGCGGTGCGTTAGACCACACAGCTAACCGAGTAGGTTAAGCAGCATGATTTACCTCTCATGTATTTAATTGTGTCTCTTTATTGTACAATTTACCAGTAATTTACGTAAATATTATGTGGCATTAGCGCTCGAGCTCATGAAAGCTGGTTTGTCTTTTTATTTTTCAGACTTTATGTAATACTAAGTAACAGTCCTTTTTTTATCAAAATAATGTTATATTAGTAAGGAACTGGTTTTAGACTGTCAGTTTTACTTAAAGAAATGTCAATATGTATACGGTTTTGGAAGGGATAGCGATCAGCTGTTGAGTAGGAGGCAAGGAACAGAACTGGCGGGAACTGTGTGTTTGGGAAAGCAGGTGAGTGAACAGTGCTCGGAAATCGAATTCCATGGCTAGTCTTGGCAGTAAAAGAACTCTCCTGGATTATAGGAGTGATTCGGTCGGCGATAATGTTAAGATTTAGGCAGCGATCGGTTGCTTCTCGGAACTCCAAATTAGGCGAGAAAAGGGGTGCGCCATTGTAGGCTGATGTGAGCAAAAGAAATTACGAGTGTTGAAATGGTGCTCAGGAAACAATTTTGAACTGTTGACAATTTCATGTTGAGTGTTCGCTAAATATACACCTTCTGTGTTTCTTGAAGTTATGATAACTTAGTTGGCTAAAAGTGCTACTAATTTCTGATCACAGACAAGGCAACTGTTTACTATTTTATTCAGTTTATGAGTAATATCTCATCTGACTTTGTGTACATCATTTGGAAACATAAGAATAAAACCCTTTTTTTTATTAATGAACCAGTTATTTATGTAATAATTCTTATTTGTTTCGCAAATTACAACCTATGCATAGAGTGTTTTTAACTACAGGATCACAGGTAAAAGGTTATATCTGCTACTAAGATAGTTGCTGGGGTATGAAAGCAGACATGTAAGGTTCGACGCTAAGATAACATTGAGCCAAACTTCTAAATGAGAACTGTACATAACCCAATACGTAGGTTCTTACAGCGTATAGTCAGACTTGCTTCAATATTGACAATGATAAATGCAGTGCAGGATAAAGCGTAAAGTTGCATGTATGAGGGACATCAAACTATTGCTTTGCATACTTGGTATACGGGAAGACTATTAGACTTCTTGGTGAATTTTTGAAGACTCAGCTATGAAGATTGACCCTGATTTATTTGCACATGACTTCCAAATCAAGTGTTACGTCTCAGACCTAGTAAAACTTCAGATATCACATCAAGACATCAAACTATTGCACAGTTGGTATATGGGAATACTAATACCCGACTTGGTGAATTTTTTGAAAACTCAACTATCAAGACCGACCCTTGCAAAACAAGTGCTACATCTCAAACATAGCAAACCTTTATATATCACACCAAGATCATTATTTGTACCATAAGAACTGAGAACTTGTTCACATGTGTTTATGAGATGTGGTAGGGTTAACAAATGATTAGAACCTACATATTATGGGTCTTTTCTTGTTACCCCTTTTTTCAATACAAGCACGAAAAATATTTCAATATGAAGAAGAAGAGCAAAATCATAAATAAGCCTGTCAACATTTTTGCAGCAGCTTATCTCTTGCAGGAAGAAAGGGAATTAGAAAGGAGCTTCCAAACTTTGCCAAGGATACTAAAACACAAAAGTCTACAGAGCAACCACATCAAAATGTCAGAGCATCAAAGCCAGGAAGGACTAAAAGATTTGCAGCTAGATTCTTAGCCCGAGCTATGCGTGTGACAAATTAATGAAGTTACCTCAGACATAGTAAATAGATACTTGTAATTGTATTGTTTCTTTATGGCATACCTATGGGTATTTGTGATTTAATATCATATATTTTGTTATTTCAATACTCCTTTATATGTTTTGTCTTAATGTTGTTACACTTTATCACTGTATATTTTGTAACTTCGTTACTGGTGAGGGAGTAGTGTAAAAGACATAGTGATGTAAAACTGTGTATAGTCTCTGTTCCTATACACTGAAGAGCCAAACTGACATAGGCATGCGTATGCAAACAGAGATACAATAACACGGCGCAACGGTCGGCATCACCTATGTAAGACACTAGGGGTCTGTCGCAGGCGTTAGAACGTGTACTGCTGCTATAACGCAAGGTTATCACGATTCAAATGTTCAAATGTTGGTTAACTTTGGGGTCATCAGTCCCTAAACTTACAAACTACTTATGAACTAGCTTACACTAAACGCCCCCCCCCCCCCGTGCCAGAGGGGGGGGGGGGATTCGAACCCGCGACGGGGGACGGCCTCGCGCATCGCAGCCACAGACAAATATATACAGACGGGAAACCTCCGTAAGGGCCTGGTCCTACGCTCAGGGAGGCGGGGCGGCGGGTGCTGAAGCAGTTCCGTAAGATGTCCCATGATGGCGCTGCGGTCAGAAGCAGCCCTTTAAACTGGCCAGAGCAGGCGGCAGGTAGCGGCTGTCACCACCACCTCCCCTCAAACGCCAGCAAGCCGTACACAGCCGTGGCCTCCCTTCCACGCTACCCTCTGATGTGCGAGAGGCACCCTCAGTAGTGCCTCTAGTGTGGTCTACCGTTACTAAGCCAGGGAACCGCCTGACACCTGCTAGCATCTTACGGAACTACGAGGGACAGTGGTTTAGAGGGGACTGCTTCTCTGTATATGTTACTCTGTGTCGCAGCATAGCACCTCAATGCGCTCGACCGCTCCGCCGCGGCTATCACGATTCATTTGCGTTTGAGAATGGTGTTATAGTCAGCGCACGAGAGATGGGGCACATCATCTCCGTGGTAGCGACCAATTTGCGAGTGCACCGTGAATATCTGTAATCTCGTAAAACATCAAACTCCACAAAAGCTGTGGACGGAAAAACATCCTGCAAGAACGGGTCCAAGGATGACTGAAGAGAATCAATTCACGTGACAGAACTGCAACTCTTCGGCAAATTGGTGCAGATTTCAGTGCTGGGCTATCAACAAGTCTCAGCGTGGCAACCGTTCAACGAAACAAATCGAAGGCCCACCTGTGTACACATGCTGAGTGCACGACAAAAAGCTTAATGCTCAGTACGGGCCCGTCAACATCAGCACTGGACTGTTAAAGATTGGAAATATGTTTCTTGGGCTGACGAGCCTCGTTTTTAATTGTTTCGAGCTGATGGAAGTGTAGCGGTATGGAGACATCAAGAATGCATGGACCCTGTATGTCAACAACTACTGTTTAAGCTGATGGAGGCGTGGGGTGTGTGATGGTGGAGTGACATGGGACCCTTGATTCGTCTTGATACGACTCTGACAGATTGTTACCGTATTATTGGATTTATTAACTTCTTCAATAATATTTGTTAGTTATCAGTTGCGTTCTTGATACTTTTGTGATGTAATCTGTGTATTTAAAACCTATGCGATATTGAAGTTTGCATATTTAGAAAATAATGTAAGTTATTTCGTCTATGTATTAATTATGTAATGATTTGAACTGACTGATAAAATTAAATGGAATGTAAATATTTAAAAGTGTGTTTTGTAATGCTGGTTAATCCATATGGTGCGTAGAGTTAGTTCAATGTAAAACATGAAGGCGTACCCTCTATCCCGGAAATCATCAGTAGATAGCATAAAAGTCATGTTTCTATTTATTTATTTATTTTTTCAGGTTGAAGCAGCGTTGGCACTAGTAGCGCAGAGGGAGTACGTGAGTAGTCGAGTGGGGGCTGAACATATTAGTTCTCACAGTCAAGTGTTACCGTTTCTGTGCGCCAAATAACGAAGTTATTTAGTGGCACTGAAATTGCTAGAATAATACTCTAAAGTGCCTCTGATGGGTACTTGGCATTGAGTGTTCACATCATAATACGTCGCCAAGAAGAGGAATATATGAGCTCTGGTTACAACAAGAAGTACATCCTCTGTTGGCGCCTAAAAGTATGGCAGAACTTACTTCCACCACCTCGACAAGGATTATCAAATTATATTTATCTGTGTAACACTGCATGGCCCAGTTATTTGTGTTCTTATTATAGTAGTGCGCCTCGGTTGCACAGTGGTAGAGTGCCAGACTACAAATCCAAAGGTCCCAGGTTCGATCCCCGACAGGTCCTAGGATTTTTATCTGTCACTTTCCACTTCTTTCACCTCTCGTAGTATTGCTCAAGTGAAAAATACCGAGTAGCACCGTGGTTCGGAACCCACGTTAAACTGTAGGTCCCCCTATAACTGGCTGGGTAAGTCAGTTCGAAGGTCGGAGGAAGGCAACGGCATACCACCTCCAAACAGGACCATGCCTAGTAAAGCACTGTGGTGTTCAAAGCAATCTTCGGATTGTTGACTGCTTTACCTTACCTTTTTACATTATAGTAGTAAGTTTAATGAAAGTCCAGCTCCAGTTGCAATTAGTTGTGCTTTATTTAAGCCCACACTACCGGTTTCGGCCTCTATGTTAGGCCATTTTCAAGTGTGACAGACGTTATGCCATAGAGAAAGCAACGTCAAGTTGAACCACAGTTGCGGCAACAGCAACCATCCAACGATGGAGAAACTAATAATAGTAGTAAGTGTTGAACTTGAACTGGTGTAAAACTACACTCATTGATCCTATGCCATACATCAGTGCAGAGTTCTTTAACTTTTTATTATGTACTTTCCGAGAATCCTAAAGATGAACTAGTAAAGAAAACTACTATTTACAATATTATTGTGCATAGTGAGTAACAGTTTAATTTTTGACTTAATGATTGATACGGGGCAGATCAGATTCAGGGTCCACACTTTTTTTACACTGAGCGCGTAAATAAATATTAAAATGAGTGTTTATCAAGAGGTTATTTCAAATGCAATTAATTTGATTCAGCAGAGACGGTAAATGATGTCAGTAGAATCAGTGAGTGAAAGTTCAATACTCTTACTCAAAGTATATTCCATTTAAATGTTCCCACTAGTAATATTACATTTAACAACAACAGAAAATAAAACTTGCATTAATCTGTGATTCAGATAAAAGTGAAACTTTGATTTATTTCCGTATTAAAATACAGAGATCATCAAAGGCACTGCGTTCTAGAAACTTAAACATTCCTGGCATATTATCAGCAGTAGTCTATTTCATTTACTGAAAGAGTACTAGTTTTTATTAAAATAATTAGGTGATTATTAACAGATGCACTGACTTATTATGATTGCTCTCATGTGTGAAGTAAAAAAATTCTCTTCTATGAGAACTAGTAAAAACAGTTCAAATTAGTGAGATGGAATACTTTCGGTTTATCAAGCTTATTCAGTATTATCGTCACTATTTGAAGGTTAATAAGTATTAATCACAGTGCATTGCTCTGCAGTTACTGCCTAAATTTTATTTCAGTTTTAAATAGTACAGTGTAAATTACAAAATATTTTTATCAGTGTTTATGTAGAATGAATTTTTTTTTACTGTTTCTGCCGTAATCGACTGGCGACCACGTTTCCATTACTGACGACAAATTGACCTTCAGACTTGATTAAGATATTCTACCCTATTCCTCCTATTGTTCACTTTGTTTCGAGAACTAAATATGAGAGGACGAATTCGCTAACGGCCTCCTTAATCTACTGGGTTAAGCAAACACGGTCGTACTTTTAAAATTCTTCTCAGAGGGTAACATTACACATATACTGTTTATTGAAACGAATAATTATAGTTTCGTACTGTAGGTATTTGTAAGCTGAACATATAACGGTAGTGTTATAACGTGACATGTACGTATACATCCTGGCTGATCACCTGCACCCTTTCATTCCACTGTGCATTCCAACGGACTTAGGCAATTCCAATAGATCAATGCGAAGCCCCCATACGTCCATAATTGCTACATAGTGAGTGTAACCACCTCCTGTGGCCACCAGACTCCCTAGATATGAACATTATTGAGCGTATTTGGGACGTCTTGGAACATGCTGTGCAAAATAGATCTCCA
Source organism: Locusta migratoria (assembly GCA_026315105.1). Lineage (NCBI taxonomy): Eukaryota > Metazoa > Arthropoda > Insecta > Orthoptera > Acrididae > Locusta > Locusta migratoria. The sequence goes on along the minus strand of CM048755.1, from coordinate 503,099,436 downwards.
CCCCGTCGTACTCTTAGGGATTTATAAACGGCCTCGCTGGAAGCGTGGTGTCATTACCCTTCAGCACTTCATCAGACATTAGTGTAGTATATGCCAAGTCGTGTTGCGGCACGTCTTCGTGCTCGCGGGCATCCTGGACGATATTAGGCCGATGTACTAGTTTCTTTGGCTCTTCAGTATATAAAAGTATCATGATTTTCAGTTTTCTGCATTCAGTTGGTGTCGAAAAATGAAGTGTGCGAGCAGTAATATCTTTTTAATATTTAATTAACTTAATAAATTGTTTATGTACTAAGTTTCGTAATACGAGTACAAGCCATTCTCATCGTTAAAGAACACACCAAAAACGAGCACAATATTCCACTGAGTTTTGATAGAACTAAAACCAGTCATTCTAAATAATAACCATTTACTGCTTCTACATCTACATCTACATAGATACTCTGCAAATCACATTTAAGTGCCTGGCAGAGGGTTCATTAACCACTTTCATAACTTTTCTCTACCGTTCCATTCTCTAATAGCGCGTGGGAAGAAAGAACACCTAAATCGTTCCGTTTTCGATCTGATTTCTCTTATTTTATTGGGATGGTCATGTCTCCCTAAGTAGATGGGTGCTAGCAAAATATTTTCACATTCAGAAGTAAAAGTCGGTGATTGAAACTTCGCAACCAGGTCACGCCGCAATGAATAACGCGGTGAACGTCTGTTTCATTGTTCACCGGGCTTAGTGGTATGAAATCGCGACACTGAGGTACTCCTAATTATAGGTAAAAAAAAATTTGAGTTTGCTTTGCTGTATTCTACGTCCTCGGAGAGAAACTGCAGCTTGTGTATTGGTGGTCATGGGTTTGTAGGTAATTTAGTCTCGTGTAGTTCACGTTGCTGTTATTTACCTTGAAACATGTCAATGGATGGAGGGCCCTGCTGTTTGTCCTCTATCGCAAGTACACTCAGAACGGGTCCTACAAAGGATAGAGCGACCGTCGTGTTTGTCTGGTTCGCTGATATTTAACCAATGATCCTGTCGTCTCCCCTCCTCTCCACCCCCATCTATTATTTACCACTTTAATTACGCTGACTGCAGGTTCTATGTCGCTAACACAGGTTACCAGTCGTGACTTTACACCGTGCATTACTGCTCTGCTCTACTTATATTCCTGTCTTTGCAATTTTCTGGTACTACTCTATCACAGTACAAATACTCAGGCATCCATCTAGCAATCTATCTGGAATTTTGCAATTTTCACGTAACTTCTTTTTAGTTCAGAGGCTGCCGAATTTAGAGGTACATATTGTTTAGTAAGATACTGATTTATTATTACATATTCTGTACATCATCAAGCTAGCAGTCTGACTGTTCCCCTTAGAGAAAGAACTGCAAAAGCAGCGCTTAGTGTGAAAATTTGTAAGTTAATAACCGAATATTTGTGCTGATGAAAAGCTTGTATTACAATACTTTTTGGTGTACTGTTGTGTTGATAAGTGCGATCTTCCTATCAGTACTCACTAATAAGAATTGGGCATTACATAACTCAGGGTAGTAAAAGGTTTATGACTCGTTGTCTCTGTTCATAGGGGTGAGTTATGTATGTCAGCTTCTATGCCCTGAGCAGCTACCCAATCTGTTTAAACAAGATCAATAATTAATTTGTAGTTTAGCCGGTCTAGCAATCTGCATATGATGACGTGAAAATATATTTTAACAAATATAAATTAAACCCCTGAATAACCAACATAATGGATTCTAAGATAAAGAAGCGATTCATTCACGAAGAAATTTTTTATAAATGAAGTTTATTATTTATTTTGGACATGAAATGCAGAGGTGGTCCTACTTTATACATTGGTAAATAATTGAATATTTCTCCAACTATTGTTCATGAGAGGCACAACAATATCACGCGCACTCGAGAGTAAAAGTTCCAAATTATCACTCGTAAATTAGTGAAGTCCATCGAATACTGCAGTTCCAAATCAGTCCGCGATTAATTACAGTATTTGTTAAAAAAACAGTTTGTCATCACACGAGTACACGATTGATGAATTATCACAGACCTACTATCGTGCATAGTTTACCAATTTTCACCAGAGACTAAGTTCAGCAGTCACAGTCCCATAAATTTTACAAAATATTATACATTTGAATATCACAGAATTAAATACTTTGACCACCTTCCTACAAATGTTGTTTACATTTAACAAACAAATATATATTTAACAATACTAAAAACGGCTGAAACTGAAGCTCTTTGTTCAGGTAGCCATTGAGCGTGGCGTCTCACTGTTCAAATATACTGCCGCCGTCGAAATACAGTCACACAATTAATATTTAATGTATCATGGCTTTTTATGCAAATATATTCATTTCTTGTTCGCAAATACATGTAATTATCTATGTATAAATTGCAATGAAGTATGTATCAAATGACCATATGTTTGTGAGTTCCTGTTATTTGGAACTTGAATATTCAGTGTGGCAGCAACATTCTCAAAAGCAACTCATGTTGCTGAAGGAACCGAATAATTTAAAGCTATTCCTGGTAGCACAAGAATGAAATTCTTGCTATATATGCAGAAATCAAGGACATTGGAAGATTTTAAAAGTATGATAGATCTTAAAATTGCTTCAGTTTTGCTGGAATAGTATGAAAATTCTTGTTAACCACTTCATTTGACATATTTTAAATATTTTCGAACGTCTATCGCAATGGGCTGACGTGGTTTCTTTTATCCTACAAGGAGTAGCTTACGCACCAGGTAATAGCTTTCCTGTGCTTTTATGTTCCATGGTAATTTTATTGACTAGATTGATATTGCCTCAGAAACAGGCAATTCGTAAATTAAATGACGTCTTTTGAAATGTAGATCCGTTACAATGAGTTTGGCTAAAGACATGTCTATTCCAAAGTTCCCAGTCGGTTAATTACGTCTTGTAATTAGTCATTTTGCACCTGCTGTTGTGTTCAACTTTATGTCTCAACAAAATGATGAGAGGTACAACCAGACTGACTGATGCATAATATGCTCAAATTGATTCTTATGGCTCCACTTTAATTTTTTTTTAAAAGGCTTTTAAATAACGTACTACAGTTAATTGTGAAGCAATCACAATGTCTCACACATTATAATTGCTTCTATACTGTTAACACATATCATATTCAGGCATGAATTCCACGGAGATCTTACTGTTTGATAAAGTATTAGTACTTGGGCAAATTGTTTTCCTTTTCCTTCTTATTATGATTTAACCTCATCGTAAGCACTGATACAATACTTATGGTACAATATCCCACAACTGACTTTATTCGGTAAAGAAAATTTGAAGAAACTGTAATTAATTTTCAGAAATTCACTTACCAAATTAATGATATGAACAACACCAGAATTCATTTATTTTTAACCATAAATAACTTTACAGCAACTATCAAGTTGCTACCCATTGTCAGTAATAATATTTACGACCTCTTATTTGTCAATTGGAACTATTTTGTGATTTTTCAAAACAATATTTGATATATTCTGTTGTGTGACCTGAAAAGTAATTCATAATTATTAACATAGTTACAACTATATTACCAACTTCTTTGATAGCATGACAAATGCCGCGGTATAGTGGTCGAACGCTCTTAGGCACCTTGTTGAGGAGTGCGTTGTAGCTCGCCGTCGGAGGTTCAAGTCCTCCCTCGTGTGTGTGTGTGTGTGTGTGTGTGTGTGTGTGTGTGTGTGTGTGTGTGTATTGGCCTTAGGTTAGTTAGTAAGCTTAGGGACTAATAACCGCAGAAGTCCCTTAGCTCTACAAACATTTTAACATTTGAAGCATGACAAATAATATTCCGAAGTATGCTATGTGCACTAAGGCAACAGCTGCTGAGATTTGCCTATTTGCAATGACATGGTGGATAGTCGCAATTACAAACTTCAAGTTTAATTTATCAAACCCGCCTCTCGATATGCTGATTTATGTTTTCCGTGATTTACCTACATATTTGAGGCCAAATGCCGGTATGTTTCCAGCCAATTTCCAGAATGGCAGATTTCCTTCATCATCCCATACAAAAACTGTCCGAGTGTGTGCACCGAATCTTAAGGGCCACGATGTCTATGGGACGTTAACAATCTGAGTGCCAGCCATATATGCGAACCGACTTTCCCCAGTGCCAGCCCATTTTTACAGTATTTCGTCCTGTTGGTACAGATTCAGGAATAATCATTAATATATTTTTCTTGGTCAGGAATAAACCTTACTATTTCCTCGTCAAATACTTGCCCCGTACATTTACCTGCTTTGTAAACCTTCATCACAACAATCAAAACAAGAAACGCTGTTTTCGGGTAGGTAAAAAATTGTTTTTTCGTATTATAAACTATTTATTAATAAACATGGCAATGTTTATGTGATTACATGCAAATATCATGAATATTAAACATCAGCAAACGGCTTTTAGTGCAAATAGTTCTTTTTGAGTGGTATAGCTGGAAGCAGGGCTGGACACAAAAGCCCACTTTGCATACTGCACACTGGAATGAAGTATCCTTCCTTCTGGCGACTCCTGCTTCTTTCTTGCCCCTCTCTGAGCACACTCCACAAGTGTTTTGTGCCTTCTTCTTCCCTGGTGGAATGGGTATTCTTTCCAGGAAATGTGTTCCATCCAGTCGTGAAAGCGCAGCACCACTTGTACCAGGCTGAAAGTCGGCGGCACGTGGTGATGACACCACGCAGTAATAAACTGGCTGGTAGAAATGTTTTTCTTTGTCACCTGAGTGTACAGAACACATGCACTTGAAATTGCCATCAAGATAATGTGAAAATCCAAAGAAATTCTGGTCATATGTGAAGTACACTAGCGGCAAAACACAAACAATACCTTCACTAAGCGATAGCAATGGTAATATTACCGACGACGGTACTGCTAAGGCAGAATTACTAAACACAGCTTTCCGAAATTCTTTCACCAAAGAAGACGAAGTGAACACTCCAGTATTCAATCCAAGAACAGCTGCCAGCATGCGAAACTTAGAAGTAGATGTTCCTGGAGTAGTAAAACAACTTAAGTCTCTAAACAAAAATAAATATTCCGGGCCAGATTGTATACCAACTAGATTCCTCTCAGAGTATGCTGATGCAATAGCTCCGTACTTAGCTATAATTTACAACAGATCACTCAGCGAAAGATCCGTACCCAAAGACTGGAAAGTTGCCCAAGTGACTCCAATATTCAAGAAAGGCAATAGGAGTGATCCCCAAAATTACAGGCCTATCTCATTGACGTCGATTTGCAGTAGGATTTTGGAACATATACTTTGTTCGAATATTATGAACTACCTCGAAGAGAACGACCTATTAACCAATAGTCAGCACGGATTCAGAAAGTATCACTCTTGCGAAACACAGCTTGCCCTTTATTCATTTGAAGTGTTAAGTGCCATCGACAAGGGATCTCAAATCGATTCGATATTTCTGGATTTCCGGCAGGCTTTTGACACTGTACCTCACAAGCGGTTTCTAATGAAATTGCGTGCTTATGGAATATCTCCCCAATTGTGCGATTGGATTCACGATTTCCTATCAGAAAGGACACAGTTCGTTGTAATTGACGGTAAGTCATCGAGTAAAACAGAAGTGATATCTGGCGTTCCACAGGGAAGCGTTATAGGTCCCCTACTCTTCCTCGTGTTTATAAACGATTTAGGAGATAATCTGAATAGCTCCCTTAGACTGTTCGCGGATGATGCTGTCGTTTATCGGTTAGTGAAGTCAACAGAGGATCAAAAGCAACTGCAAAGCGATTTAGACAAAATTTCTACTTGGTGCGAAAATTGGCAATTGGCACTAAATAAAGAAAAGTGTGAAGTAATACACATGACCACTAAAAGAAATCCGCTGAACTTCAATTACGCGATAAATCAGTCAAACCTTAAGGTCGTAAGTTCTACCAAATACCTAGGAGTTACAATTACGAACAACTTTGATTGGAGAGAACACATAGAAAATATTGTGGGGAAGGCTAATCAAAGGTTTCATTGGCAGAACGCTTAGAAGATGCACCAGCTCCACCAAAGAGACTGCCTACATCACACTTGTGCGTCCTCTCCTGGAGTACTGTTGCCCCTTGTGGGACCCTCACCAGGTGGGACTGACGGAAGATATTGAGAAGGTTCAGAGAAGGGCAGCTCGTTTTTTTTTCACGTCACGGGGGGGGGGGAAGCGTCACGGAAATGTTGCACGAATTGGGGTGGAAATCATTAAAAGAAAGACGTTATTCATTGCGGCGTGATCTGTTTGCGAAGTTTCAATCACCGACTTTTACTTCTGAATGTGAAAATATTTTGCTAGCACCCACCTACTTAGGGAGACATGACCATCCCAATAAAATAAGAGAAATCAGATCGATCAGATCGAAAACGGAACGATTTAGGTATTCTTTCTTCCCGCGCGCTATTAGAGAATGGAACGGTAGAGAAAAGTTATGAAAGTGGTTAATGAACCCTCTGCCAGGCACTTAAATGTGATTTGCAGAGTATCTATGTAGATGTAGATGTAGAATGATAGCTTTCTCCACCACTTGACTGAACGATGATCAAATATCCCATAAGACATTCTCTGGTCACTGAGGTCGACACCAAATTTATTCTTATTGTAGTGAATCACTGCTGTTGGTTTGTATGACAACTTATAACAAAAATATATGTGAACGATATAAAAAATTACAGCAATTATATTACCTGATCATGATTCAGCATAAGTTGGATCTTCATCCGTGTCATCTCCATCAAAAATATCACTCAGATCATCTTCCGATTCATCAAGAATGCGGCGAATCTCGGCGTCGCTCAAAGGCCTACTGCTTGACATGTTGCGTCTAACGCTCACCCTGATGTCTCACAGTCAACTGACACAAATCCTTGTTTCGCAAAGTGAACAGTTTTGTGGTACCTCCTAGTGGCAGAGATGTCTACTACAAGGGTTTGCCTCCCTTCTGATAACTGCCGTACGGATAATGATGCACGCAAAAGCTAGAATTCGTTTGAGAACAGCCGTCCTTAATATTACGGGCGCGGCAGTTCTCGCAAAGACACAGAGAACGTAATATTACGGGCGCGGCAATCTTCGAACAAACGACAGCAACGTAATATTACGGGTATGGCACTCTAAGTGTTAAAAACTCTATTTTCCTTCCTTTTCGTAACAATTCGATGCTTTCGGAAAGGAATCTTACTTTTGAGAAGTCACTTCATAACTATTATAGTACATTCAATCTTCATCCAACTCCGTTGTTTCCGTTTCGAAAACAGAGTGACACCGTTACGTTAGACCGCTCGCTCACAGGTTCTTCCCTCGATTGTGCGCACGCCGGTGACGTGGGACGGGCGACTTAATTTGCTCTGAGGTAAGGTAAATACGTCAACAACGTGTACTATTAGCGACAATAATGAATTCAATTCCATAGTGTCTCTACAGCAATGTTACCACTATTTAAGTTCCAACCCTCGTGTTAATGAGAACTGCTAATTTTTGTAAATCTATGGGACTTAACTACTCTGGTCATCAGTCCCTAGTCTTACAAACTTCATAAACTAACTTATGCTAAGGACAACGAATACACCCATGCCCGAGGGAGGATTCGAACCTCCGACGGCGAGCAGCGGCGCGCTCCGCAGCTAGGCGCCTTGGAACGCTTGGCGACTACGCCGCGCCAACTTAGCATTTCAAATTAAAATATATGAATGTGATGGAAACTATTTTAATTGGAATTACAGAAAAAATTATACGTAATTTAATAAAAAGCTTTTCATAAACCAAGTTCACTTACAAAAGTCGCATATGTAGTTGTCACCTTCAAGTACAGCTACGAACAGTGATTCCACTCCTAACACACTATGCAGTTAATCCACAATGTTCTCTAAATATGTCCGGAAAGTAACTATTTTAAGTAATCTATTTCATGTGGGTATTGTGGCAACGTTACCACACTGCCATTAAATGGTCAAATGTTTGTTAAGCTTAATGGACTTAACTACGGGGTCATCAGTCCCTAAACTTACAAACTACTTATGAACTACCTACAACTAAGGACGGCACAAATATCCATGCCCGAGGGGGGATTCGAACCCCCGACCGTAGTGGCTGTGCAGACCGTGACTGAAGCGCCTCAGTCCCCTCGGCCACCGCGGCCGACACTGCCATATTATGTACGCTTACTCATTACTACGCACTGGCCCTTTTAAATTTCGGTAGAATCCATTATGAAACTACTCATTCAAATTTGATATATAACTGTCAAAAGCTCCCACGTAAGTTCCTTTTTAAGCTATCTGACGTAAGTAAATATAACTGAAAGACAGATAGGCAAGTGTCACTCCAAAAATAATCCTCTAAAACGTTTTAAAATATATATGAACGTAAAGTGAATCACTCTCATGGCGTTTTTTGATCATGTGGCTGTAACCATCTATAGTAGAAAAGGAACTGCAGCAATTACTGGCTGCAAAACTCTGCAAACAGTTACTAGACGTATCAACATAAGCCACACAGTCATGCATTTACATGCCTTCCGTTAGGAGTTTCTTTGACTAGCTACTAACGTAAATACGTGTGTCTGTCTGCTGTTGCGAAAGTGTTTCATACTGTGGTTTAAAGTAACTGTTACGTCCCTTGAACTTGATTGTGATATAGTCTACTGCACCAGTTTCACTGTGCAGTAATTCGTTTCACCGTACGGGCTAACGGACCTGTGTTATTGAGTTAAATAGAAAAGTTCCGTCGGCATGGCGGGCTTAAACAGATACAGCGCGGCGCTGCAGTCACAGTCAGCTGTTAACACCGAAGCTACAAACGTGTGTGGGAAGGAAGCAAAACTGATACTTGCACGACTGAATCGTCTCAACCAGCACCAGTGGTTTCAGCCAAATTGCAACCTGTCCCTTATGAAAATATGTTTTCACCGGAAAAAGCTTTGATTGTCAACAATGTTCCTAATACCGTAATTGATTACATTAAATCGATAAGTGAAATCATCTCTGGTATCAATATCACGCTTTGCTCGCGCATGTCAGGGGACAATATTTGTATTTTTAAAGAACTATTGGTAACATAGATAGTTTAGTGCAAGAGGGTAATCTGCTTACAAAAGATGTACTGGGACGATCTAAAAGTGCCGGCCGCGGTGGCCGAGGGGACTGAGGCGCTCCAGTCACGGTCTGCACGGCCACTACGGTCGGGGGTTCGAATCCCCCTCGGGCATGGATATTTGTGCCGTCCTTAGGATAAGCTAGTTGATAAATAGTTTGTAAGTTTGGGGACTGATAACCCGAAGTTAAGTCCCATAAACTATACAAACATTTCGATTTAAAAGTGCCAGTACACGAGCTGTTTCTTCAAATGATTTCTATTTATAAGTAATGTTGTCATAGTAAACAAAATGTCTAAATGGGTACGTATACTTGGAAATGTCAGAAATTATGCAAAAGGCCCCAAGGTCCAAGGATGTTTTCATATAAAATCATTTCATCGTACTACTCAATACTTATTCGATGATTTAAGCAAAGTACCATCAACTATTCAGGTTCCCTATGAAGGTAATTATTTCACTATGACATTACCATGGATGCGTTGTATGCCACCCTTGGGATGTTGTTGGTCATACAAAGAAAAACTGCCCCCGATGACTAACTGTTCCGCATGGCAAATGCGATTTTTCTCCCCTTATACAAAATGCTGCCACTTAAGTCTACATAATCACTACAAGAAGTCGCTCCTACAAATCCTTTGCCTCTTACACAGTGCCGCGGTAGAGTAACCGTGCGGTCTAAAGCTCTTCGCTGAGGAGCGCGAGGTTGCTCGCCGTCGGAGGTTCGAGTCCTCCCTGGGAATGTGTGTGTGTGTGTGTGTGTGTGTGTGTGTGTGTGTGTGTTGTCCTTAGGTTAGTTTAACTAGTTTGTAAGCCTAGGGACTGATAACCAACGCAGTTAAGTCCCATAGATTTACAAACATTTGAACTTTTTTTTTCTTACGAACATACAACATACATAGGAACATACAACGATCTCTTCTGCTACTGTTCACCTAAACACACTAAAGACGTAGATTTGACACCGATTTTAATAAAGAAACTGTCGACAATTCACTCCCCACTAATAATAGTACGTCTTCCATCAAATACCAGATCAAAGATCTGGCAAGTGAAATTGGCCTAATGGAAATAAATGACTTAAATGAAATTAGTGAGACATTACCTGATGAAACTGCTTCCCTTACATATACTGCCGAAGGTCACGTAACTACTGACACGGTAGCTGTTGCTGATATATTAACTGAGTATGGTGCTACGGAACTAAACGATGAAATGTCAGGTACAGGCTCGGAATGTGGTTCATCATTATCAGATTCCTCAATTAGCAGTGCGCTACTGGCAAGGCAAAGCAAAAGAGTACACTAAACATTTTGCAGATCTGTACCAATTAATTGATTAAAAAAACTCACAAAAACCAGTGTGACTGATGAACACCGTCACCTACAGCGTTTGCTAAGTGCGCTTAAACAGGAAATGGCAGCTAAATGAGATACGAGTTTGTCATGCCTGTACCAGGACAACAACAATGCAATCACCTTGACACATCTGAAATCACCAACACACACCATTAACAGAACAGATTATCGCCTATGGCAACAACAAGTAGCCCCACATTTCCAGAGAATCTGGTGCATACAAATAAATCAGCAGCACTCGAGAGCTGCAACTGCTCTCCTAATGCAGCTTGTTGTGCAATATCAGATTAACGTTACTTTCATCCAAGAACCGTATTGTTATAAACTATACATAGTTGGAATTACCAGAGGCTACAAGACATTTAGCGCAGTTAGCACAAGGAAAAGAGCAGCAATGCTAATAACCAAGAAAGACATTGATTCTGTATGGATCACTCTTTTTGTGTGTGTGTGTGTGTATGTGTAGAAATAGTAATAGATAAGCTGAAATGTTTCAGATCAAACATTTATATAGATTCTAAAAAATCTCACAGATTACCTGAGAAAAATTGACGACACGATAGCCTGCAATACAGGAGTTGGTTTGGTAATTGCTATGGACAGCAATGTAACGTAAGCATGTGGCATGACACAGTAACGAACTCAAGAAGAAAGGATATGGAAGAAGTTCTGGCTTCCAATAACCAAAATTTACTGAATGAGGGGAATCATGGGCCAACCTTTGGAAACAATCAAGGAAAGAGCACAGTTGATTTAACAATAACCACTTCTCATCTACTACCAGCCAATGGAACTGTAGCAAAGAAAGGAGGTGTTCCGGCCACAGGATTATAACTTTCAATATAGGAGCATCCCCCACGACATATGCTGAAAGCACATTTCAGACCAAAATAAAGACGATAAACTGAAAGATTTCGAAGGTTATCTGGTGGAAGAGCTAACACACATATATTTACAGCATACGGACATAGACAACTTAACGGAAATAGACTGGACTCTTGCTGAAAAAGTTCCATTTGAAACAGATACTGAAACACTTATTACAGAATTTGAAGCTTTTCTCGAAACCTCTTGCAATAAATCTACACTTACAGCAATGCGAAAAAGAAACAATTCATTAAGCCGAGGATATCAAAGGACGAGAGGAAGCGAACAGCTGCGGAAACTCCGACGGTAGCGGTACCGCAAAGCGAAGAAAGAATTCAGCACAGCTATTCAGAAAGCTAAAACACAGTCCTGCAAAGAATGTGGCTGCCTGACACCAACCAACAATCCTTTTAACGCAGTATATTGAACTGCATAAGAGAAAATTAGAAATAATATTCCCCTGACAACCCTACAGAAACCTGATAACACGACAACAAAGACGTAACGGAAACGTCCACCTAAATGCTCGAATACTTTGTTCCTAAGGATAACCAGTCACAAGACACGGAATATCATAACTTAATGAGATCTCAAACGCCGCGAGCCACCGGAACGATAGAAGATGTAGCTTATACAGAGACAGAAATATATAACATAATAAAGAACACGCCCAAAAATAAAATTCCTGGTGAAAATGGTGTTACTAGTAGCTTCTTCGTCGAGTCCATATCAGTTTTTCCAATTGTCTCACTGCTTTCCGAGATTATGGAAAAGCCAAAATAGTACCCATTGTTAAACCTCGTAAGGAAAAAGCATGTAAGTGACGAAATTTCGTCCCATCAGCATTCTGAATACAAAAGGGAATGTATTGGAAAAGCTGTTAATCAACAGAATTATGCATCACGATTTCTCTTGGAATATTCTAAGCAATCCCCCCCCCCCCCCCCGCGGTTCTTTCGTGAGTACATGCGTGGCGAGTAGAATTTCATAGAGGAAAGCACATCACAAATACAGTACTTAATAATGGTCAGCCTAGACGATAAAAGAGCTTTTGATGCAGCTTTCATTGCTCTAGTAACATATGTAACTTAGCGACAAACTATTTCAGTGAAAGAAAGGTGGTATTGCTATTTAACAACATCGAACTAGAAAAGAAAGCGACGAAACGGTGCTCACTGGGGTCTTGCTGTAGACCAGGTTTTTGCATTTTTCAAAATAACTTCCTGCTGAATTTGAATTTCACAGCTAACATAAAGACCACAGTATTTGCAGATGACTTGATTGTGATGACTAAAACTACGACAATCGCAATCGCTGAGGAGAACAGCAACAGAGAAATGGAAAAAATCACAGCTTGGGGTCAAAACAACAAACCCCATTTAATGACCTAAACTCGAAAGCAAGGCTGATAACAAGGAGAACACAAAAAGACAAAGCAAATAATTAATATGTCTCTAAATAATAATGTTTTGCAACAAGTGGAACGATTAAAATATTTGGGCGTATTTGTTGATACTAAATATACCTTTAATGAACATATACAATACCTGACCGACAAATCTTTATCTAAATCGGGTCAGCTCAGCTGGGAACGTTGTTCAGGAGCAACGGAAGTAATTTAAAAGGATCTATACTACCAACATCTGCATATTCTTTTCCAGTTTGGATTCAGGCACTGAACAGAAAATATTACAGTACGAAGATTCGAAGTATCCAACGCCTGATCAACATAAAGATTGCTAAGGCTTATAGAACTACGTCTACTGAAGTGTTGTGCATTTTTAATGCCTTACACTGATGATAATTAAACTGGAAGAAATTGGTGAAGAATGCAAAATCATAAAAATTGAACACGCGGCCCACTCCATTATATTACAAAGCCTGACCCATCCGGCAAATATAGTACATTTGGAAGAAAAATACGAACACAAGGAATATTCAATAGAGGTTTATACCGATGGTAGTTATACAGCTTTTCTCTCCAATTCTGTTGAACACCTCCTCATTAGTTACGTGATCTACCCATCTAATCTTCATCATTAGTCTTTAAAATCACATTTCGAAACAGAAGTTATCTTGCTACTCAAATAACAAAACTCATCTACTACTTTTGTTGTCTCATTACCTAATCTAATTCCTTCAGCATCGCCTGACTTTGACACTACATTCCATTATCCTTGTTTTACTCTTGTTGATGTTCATCTTATACCCTCTTTTCAGGACACTGTCCATTTCATTCAATTGCTCTTCCAGATCCTTTGCGGTCTCTGACAGAATTATGGTCATCGGCAAACCGCAAAGTTTCTATTTATTTTCCCTGAACTTTAATACCCTCTCCATATTTCTCCTTGCATTCCTTCATTCCTTTGCTCAATGTACAGATTGAACAACATTGGGGAATGGCTACAACCCTGTCCTACTACCTTCCCAAAATCTGCGTCCATTTCATGCCCTTAGACCCTAATAACTGCTGTTTTGTTTTCGTATAAGTTGAATATAACTCTTCGCTCCCTATATTTTTCCCCTGTTACCTTCAGAATTTCAAAGAGTTTATTCCAGTCGACATTGTCAAAAGTTTTCTCCAAATCTACAAATGTTCAAAACGTACGTTTGCCTTTCATTAGCCTATCTTCTAAGATAAGTCTAAATGAGAGTATTGCCTCCTATGTTCCTACATTTCTTCTAAATCTATAATGATCTTCCCCAAGGTCGGAATCCTCCTGTTTTTCGATTCGTCTGTGAATAATTCGTGTTAGTATTTTGCAAACATGACTTCTTAAACTGATAGTTCTGTAATTTTCACATATCTGCACTTGCTTCTTTGGGTATTGGAATCACTATATTCTTCTTGAAGTCTGAGTGTATTTCCCCTGTCTCATACATATTGCATACCAGATGCAACAATTTCTTCATGACTGGGTCTGCTAACGATGACAGCAGTTCAAACGGAACATCATCTCCTCTAGGCGCCTTGTTTCTACTCAGATCTTTAGTGCTCTGTCAAATTCTACTCGCATTATAGTATCTTTTATCTCATATCCCTCTACTTTGTTTTCCATTTCTAGAATACTGCCATCAAGTTCATTTGCTTTGTACAGGCCTTCCATATATTCCGTCCATCTTTCAGCTTTCCCTTCTTTGCTTAGTACTGGTTTTCCATCTGAGTTCTTGATATTCGTAACGCTGCTTTTCTTGTCTCCAAATGTCTCTTTTATTTTCCTGTATGCGGTATCTATCTTTCCCCTAGTTATACATTCTCCTACGGTCTTGCATTTCTCCTCAAGTCACTCAGGCTTAGCATTATCTTTCAGCATCATTTTCAGATGTCTGTACTCCCTTTTCCCTGCTTCAGTTGATACATTTTTATATTTTCTCCTTCGGCCAATCAAGGTCAGAGGCTCCTGTGTTATCCAAGGATTTCTGTTATGCCTTGTCCTTCTGCCTGTATGAACCTCTGTGGCATTCACTACTCGGTCTGAATATTTTCTTTCATCTCCTCATACATTTCTTCGATCTCTCAGAGCTACCCACTCGTCTTCTAGTGTATCACTTCCCTCCGTTTCAGTCAATCCCTGCCTAATGCTTCCTCTAAAACTCTCAACCTTCAATTTCTCCAGATTTTATCTCTTTAATTTTCTACCCTTTTTAATCTCGTACGTTTTAATCTCGAGTTCATAACCAGTAAGTTATGGTAAGTCTACATCTGGCCCTGGATATGTCTTGCTGTTTAAAACCTGGTCTCTAAACCTTTGCCGTACGATTATAAAGTCCATGTGGTACCTTCCAGTGTCTGTTGGTGTTTTCCACGTATACAACCTTCTTTCATGATGATTGTTGTTTGTTAAGCTTATGCGACTTAACTACGGGGTCATCAGTCCCTAAACTTACAAACTACTTATGAACTACCTTATACTAAAGACGGCACAAATATCCATGCCCTAGGGGGGATTCGAACCCCCGACCGTAGGGACCGTGCAGACCGAGACTCAGTCTCCTCGGCCACCGCGGCCGGCTCATGATGATTAAACCAAGTGTTTGTGATGATTAGATTGTGCTCTTGACAAAATTATACCAGGCGATCTCCTCTTTCATTCCTTTTCCCCAGTCCATATTCACCTACTATATTTCCTTCTCTTCCCCTTTTTACTACCGAGTTCCAGTTCCCTATCACAATTAAGTTTTCTTCTCCTTTAAGGGTCTGAATAATTTCCTTCATTTCCTCATACATTTCTTCGATCTCCTCATCATCGGCAGAGCTAGTTGGCATATAAAATTGTACTCCTGTGGTCGGTGTTGGCTTCGTGTCTATCTTTGCTACGATAATGCGTTCGCTATGCTGTTCATAACAACTTACCCGCATTCCTATTTTTTTTATTCATTATTAAACGTACTTCTGCGTCACCACCAACTGATTTTGTATTTATAACCCTGTACTCACTTGACCAAAAATCCTGTTCATTCCACCGAGCTTTACTAATCCCTACCATATATAACTATTACCTACCCATTTCTCTTTTCAAATTTTTTAACTCACCTGTTTGATTAAGGGGTAAAACATTCCGCGCTCCGATCCATAGAATGCCTGTTTTGTTTTTCGTGATGACGACATCCTCCCGAGTAGTCCCCGCCCAGAGATCTTAATGGGGGACTATTTTACCTCCGGAATATTTTACCCGAGAGGATGCCATCATCATGTATTCACAGTAGAGCTTCGTGTCCTCGGGAAAATTAACGACTGTAGTTTCCCCTTACTGTCATCTGTTAGCATTAACTGCATGGCAAATCCATGTTAGCTGATTGCAGAAGGCCAGCTCAGTCAATCATCCAAACTTTTTCCCCTGTAACTACAGAAAAGGCTGCAGCCCCTCTTTAGGAACCATACGTTTGACTGGCCTCTCCACAGATACCCCTCTGCTGTGGTTGCACCTACGGCATGGCCATACGTATCGTTGAGGCACGCAAGCCACCCCACCTGGGCAATGTATGTGATTCATGGAGGTGGCAAAGAAGTAAAATCCTATCAAAAACATGAAATGTAAAAAAAAATGCAAGTCTTGCGACGAATTCATTCCACCATAAAAAGTTGTGAGATCTCATATGAAACAAGGACACTTATTTTAGTTATTGATCATGGAATCACCTACTCAAAAACTTGTCATAATTTTTTATTTATTCAGTTATCTACCGACATTTATAGCGAATATATCAATAAAAATGTTCAAATGTTTGTATAGTCTATGGGACTTAACTACGGGGTCATCAGTCCCTAAACTTACCAACTACTTATGAACTACCTACGAACTAGGACGGCACAAATATCCATGCCCGAGGGGTGATTCGAACCCCCGACCGTAGTGGCCGTGCAGACCGTGACTGGAGCGCCTCAATCCTCTCGGCCACCGCGGCCGGCAATATATCAATATTATACACCTTTATTTCTACGATAAATATGATGACTTGGCAATCACAACATAATATAATGACATTAGAATAAATATAATGATCTGGCAATTGCACATCGGCATAATGATATAACAATTGTTTATAAAGCATTATGTAACCATACAAAAAGCAATAACAATTAAGTATTCTCACATAGGCATAAAGTATTTTAAATATCAGTTTATATTGGCATGCGATTGCCAGGTCATTATATTTATTTAGAAATATAGATGTATAATATTAATATAGTCGCTGTAAGTGTTGGAAGATAAGTAATTAGATAACAAGTTGAATAGGTGGCTCTATGAACACTAACCGGAATAACTGACTTTGTTTACCATGAGATCTCACAACATTACATGTTTTTGATAGGATTCCATTTTTTTTTCGTAGGTAGTACTTTTTTCATCTTGTGTAACAGTTTTGCACATCAGGAACGATTTAATTTAAGACCCTTTCCTTCTCTCGTGTGGTTTATCTCAGAAGCTTTTACGTATGAATATTTGGGTTGTCTGGAATATCGATTATATTGTTAATGTTCAGTCCTATCATCATGTATACCTTCAGTGGATCACTATAAAAATATCAACAAGTCAGTTTTGTATTTCGCATCAGCTTGTGAGCTTGAGAATGCATGGAAGTACGGATTAGGTATATTTTACTGTTCCATAATAAAATCTTTAAAAACAAAGCATTCTAGTGGTTACGATAAAATATCAACAAAGTTAATTAAAGCATGCTCTTGTGAGTTTAACACAATTTTATGTTATTTGTGTAACCAGTCAATTATAACTGGAACATTTCCTGATTGGTTAAAATATGTGGATATTAAACCTCTAGTCAAGAAAGGGGATAAAGAGATACCATCAAACTACAGACCGATTTCACTTTTACCGGCATTCTCAAAATTTCTAGAAAAGGTGATGTGCAAGCAGCTTCTTAACCACTTAACCTCAAATAACATATTGTCTAGAACACAGTTTGGATTTCTGAAAGGTTCTGATATCGAGAAGGCTATTTACACCTACAGTGAGAATGTACTTAAATTATTAGATAATAAATTAGAAGCAGCAGGTATTTTCTGTGATTTATCATAGGCATTTTATTGTGTGAACCATAACATCCTACTAAGTAAATTAGAATTCTATGGTGTGACAGGAATTGCTGCAAAATGGTTCAAGTCTTACCTTGCTAACAGGAAACAAAAGGTGTCAGTGCAAGGGACTAGTAAATTAAGCCAACAGTCATCATCAGATTGGGAAGAAATTAGATGTGGTGGTCCCATAAGGATCCATCTTAGGGACATTAATGACCTATCATAAGTTACACTGCCAGAAGCAGAGTCTGTTTTGTTTGCATATGTTACAAGTATTGCAATAAATAACATGTCGATGTTTTAAAAAGGTCTGCTAATGACATTTTCGTAAACATTAATAAACGGCTTAAAGCCAACTCATTGATATTAAACTTTGAAAAGACTCACTACATGCATTTAAGAACATGTAAGAGAGTTCCATCCAGTATATGCATGAAGTATGAAGAAGAGCAGATAGAAGAGGTTGACAGTAAAAAAAAGTCCTGGGATTACAGCTTGATAATAAATTCAGTTGGGAGAAGCACGCCACAGAACTGCAGAAACGACTTAACAAATCTGTATTTGCAATACGAGTGGTATCAGACGTAGGAGACATAAAAATAAAAAAGCTTATATACTATCCTTACTTTCACTCCAAAATGTCATATGGTATAATAAGTTGGGGTACCTCTTCAAGTCAAGCAATTGTTTTCAGAGTCAAAAAGCGTGTAATACCTGTTATTTGTGGTGTAAATTCACGGACATCCTGCAGAAGCCTCTTCACAGAACTGGGTATATTAACAACTGTCTCTCAGTATTTTTTACCTTAATGAAATTAGTCATAAATAATATATCCCTTTTTTCAACTAACAACTCAGTTCATACGTGCAATACCAGGAACAAACATTATCTACATAAGCACTTAAAAGCACTTACTTTAGTTCAAAAAGGAGTCCACTACTAAGGAACACGTATTTTCAATAATTTACCAACGAACATAAAACATTTTGATACAAATAAAGGTCAATTTAAGAGGCGCCTAAAAGACTTTCTAGTGGCCAACTCCTTCTACTCTAATGACGAATTCTTAAATAAAACCAAATGATGCATGTATTTGTATTCATACTATTATTATAGTATCATCTTGTAAAAAGTGTATGTACCTGTATTGGTAGTATTATATTATCACCTTGTAAAAGAAAAAAAAAAACATGTTCCACATTAAAGAGGATCACCTCCACACGGATCTATGGAACAAACCAACTAATCTAATCTAATCCCTTCTGCAAAGGCTAAGAACAACCTCTTCGCCGCGTTGGAGTAGCCGAGCGGCCTAAAGCGCCTCGGTGTGGAGCGCGCGGTTGCTTGCCGTGGAGGTTCGAGTCCTTCCTGTGGCATGGGTATGTGTGTTGTCTTTAGGTTAGTTTTCCTAGGTTTAAGTAGTTTGTAAGCTACGGACTGATGACCACACAGTTTGGTCCGATAGATTTACAGACATTTGAATATTTGAACAACCTCTTCGCTCATTTTTGTAAATTGTGTTAAGTTAGATTGTAGAACTCCGCATACAGAATAACTATACAGTATACTCACAACTGTTGCATACTGTTTTTTTTAATATGTAGCTACAGTTGCCAACGAACGTGAACATGTAGAAGCTACAGAAAGTCGTACGACATACACACATCAAAGATTGGCCAAAATAAAAGGTGCTGGCAGTAAAATTGTCACATGATTACGTGATAATTCCAGCTTAATGTCGAGAACATAACAATTGTTCTGTTCATCTGAATGCTCGCTCCTGAGATATTTCTACTTTATGGGTCTGTGGGCCGATCTTACACTATAATTTTTTTAATGTAAAAATTGTCCAATATTCTTGGGCAGACATCTTCTTACCCAAGCTTAGGCGAAAATAAAAGAGCAATATCGACTATCGATTTGCGCACAGCAAAACCGTTGAAACAACCAACTAACAAAGTAGTTATAACAAGCTAGAATGTCGTTATCATTACTACTCGTTTCAATCGCAGCAGTTCAGTGTTTATTCTTTGTTGACTAACAACTAACCACACACTTTAAAATCATGACACATTTGTAATAAACAGTGAAGCACACTTCTTATAAAACCAGAATATAGGCCCAGATTGCGGGACCTGGGATTTAGGATATAGATGTTACGCCGCTAGTTGCACTCGGGGCAATTAATGCTATACTGTTGGGATTCTTTACCACTAACATGTATGCCTGCCTTATCACATCCTTTAACATAATGACAAATTCCTACGTTTGCCAAGCTAGAATTTAGATGTCGTTAATCATACTTCCATTATCAGCAATTTAAGCTATATCTCACCAATGAAAAAGGCTATAGCCACTTCTCAGATATGTAAGTGTTCATTTCTGTCAGTGCACTTGGTTCTGAGAAACGAAATACTATGTTTTACTTGTAGGTCATTATTTTATTATTAACTGTTGCATATCAAATAAAGTAACCACATATCACAAATCGCCACGTGTTAGAAAGTAAACAGATATTTACTTGATTCTTCATTCTCTAATCACGTGCCACGTGTCATTTCTGACGACTCCTTACACCGTGGAGAGGTGTAGGGTGGGATAAAATGAAATATTTATTATGTTTAGTTAGATAACAAACTTTAGATATTTATTATTAAATAGATTTTATACGATTTATGTAAACAAGGTATTTCTCATAGTAATTTATGTAACGATTTTCGACAAGTGTCGATGACATACGCCTGTAGGTGGGTTATATTCAGCGATTGCAAACAATCGTGCTTTGAAACTAATGATATCACTATTCATTAGATGCAATCCGCCCAACTTTCCACAATCGAAAGTTCTGTGTACAGTTGTCCATATGTGAAGACGGATTGCACCTACAGTTTAAGGTGGAGTTCCCATCACATGTCATTTCTGAAGATTGCTCACATCGTAGGTGACGGATAGATAAAAAGAAAGATGGAAAATAGTGTGTTTACTATAACGGGAACCGAACATGCGATTTCATCCATTAACGTCCAACACTTTACCACTAGACCATTACGAAAGCTTGGAAACATTTCCAATACAGAAGTTACTCTATCATCAAGACAAAATGCGTTAAAAATGGGATTCATATTTGCGGCTGTTTGCATTTTCCCTCCATTACAGGCTAAACAAAAACTAAATACGAAATTTGAGGTTTGTAAGTCTACAAGAAGTACCTTAGAATTATGATCAACGGCGACTGAATGAGTGACAGCTGTAGCGTTTTTCGACTACCAATATTTAGCAAACATTAAGGTGTAGAATAGTAACAGTTGTGAATGGAAATATGAATAGTAGGTACACTTGTTCATCGAAAATTAAGGCCTCAAGCTTTAGTCACAGCTAAGATATAGAGGGGTAGAAGGCACCGTGAACAGCTCAGAGAAGAGGATGGTACCGCTGTGCGCGCTCGACTTGGTGATATAAAATAAAAGTCCTAGCACTTGGTATTGGCATTTTGAAATAGATACATTGGGAGAAAAAGTCGTTCGTATGTTTCGAGATTTTGGGAGAAAAATATAGATATTTCGATATCTGATAAACTGCTCTACATCGGAGCCAAGTGCAATGCTTAATTAGAGGTTCGGACAAGACGCCACGAACTTAAATGGGGAGTTCTCGAAAACCGCTATCGGCTGGAGAAATGCATTTACACCCTTCATTATGTCAACCGTGCACTACATTTGGTCCTCCTCCGTAATTGTTCAACGAGTTTGACTGCCATGAGGAGGATCCGGCTTCAATTTCCGGTACTGCCGACGAATTATCATTGGTAGGCTGAATGTAACGGAGTGTACTAAGCCTGGTGAGGGCAAATAACGTGCTATTTGACCGAATAGTGCAGTTTCAAATCAAAACGGTTGAGAGAGCGGCGTGCTAACTACATGGTCCAGCATACCACATACGGTGATGCAATTGGCAAAGGATGATATAAGTAGGAGAATGGGGGTAGTATGAATTCAAACTGATGACGTCACGAGGGTATCATATTATACAAGTGTAGAGGGAAGGGCAAGCAACCAGAGCACGAGTCATCAAAAATTCTGTTGACAGGGGCACTGGCCAACACCGTCTGAAGAGAAGGCCTGCGCGCTGCCGTGCCACGCCACGCAGAGTAGGCCGCGATCGCGTAGCTAACTGGCCGGGCGATGGGGCACGGCCCACTGTCCGCCACCGAACAACCAGTGAGCTACGCGATAGCGGCCTACTCTGCGTGGCGTGGCACGGCAGCGCGCAGGCCTTCTCTTCAGACGGTGTTGTACTGGCACACACTGATTACGTAACCCATATTACACACTAGACTGCTGAGTCATCAGAAAAAGTCAATTGGTGGGTTCAAATTCAAACTGCTAAATTAATTGCTCAATTAAAAAAAATGTTCAAATGTTTGTATAGTCTATGGGACTTAACTACGGGGTCACCAGTCTCTAAACTTACAAACTACTTATGAACTACTTACTAACTAGGGCGGCACAAATATCCATGCCCGAGGGGGGATTCGAACCCCCGACCGTAGTGGCCGTGCAGACCGTGACTGGAGCGCCTTAGTCTCCTTGGCCACCGCGGCCGGCTGCTCAATTAAAGTTTAATGTTTACAATAAAATGTTAAATCTCCCCCAGCTGATGTCAATTATTGTAAATGTTTATAACAAAAATGCTAATTTTTCCCAGCTCGCGGAAATTATTGTTTACTAGCTGAAAGCCCGGCTTTGCCAGGGAATTTACTTATTTATTCCTGCCTTGGGTTAGTACAACTCCTATGGCTTCTCTCTCTGTCCATGTCCATGTCCTTTTTTTTTTTTTTTTTTTTTTTTTTTTTTTTTTTTTTTTTTTTTAATGCTATATTTATCGGTTAATAATAAGAATTTTTTTAAAGAGATGTATTAAAGGAAATTTTTACTGATTTATTTATTATTATATTTCCTTATTCGTATGCTTATCATTACAGAGAAAGAGCTGAAGACATTGCAGCACGCATAGACCAAAGACATGGTCTGTGGCATCACGTTTCGCTGTATGTAACCAACCTCCTTGCTATAGAGTCGCAAACGTCATCGCTGGCCTTCAGTCCGAATTTTTTTAAATAAATTGCGTACTTTCAACCACCATATCTTCCACCCCCTTATAGCTATCGGCATGGAACTGCTACGGTGCACAATGGGAGACTTCTGACAACAATTACACACAGACCATTTGTTTGCGTTTTGTAGCTTTCGTTGCAGAGCGAAATATTAACACGAACACACGTAGAATTTTATATACACCGATAACTTTCCATCCCAATATACTCCAGCCTTTTATCATTATCAGCCCTCAAGCAACAATGCAACCAACAAAACCATTGTCAAAGAGTAAATATAATTTTCAGAGAGTAATTATTGTTCCGCATCTCGCATTATATTCTTCAAATTACTCAATATCTTTCTGATCGCTATAAAACCGTGCCTAAAACCTTCCCCCTCAGGGGCTCAGCATTAATTTGCTGAGTACGGGCTTGGCGAACCCGGGGTCCTGAGCTGTGGGCTGTGTCGCGCCAACAGTCCGCTACACCGTAAGCTCTGTGCGTGCTTCAACGACCATCGTTCGGCGCGACGGGGGAACGTTGTACGTGTCAGAGCCAGGGGATCTTGGCTTAATCGCCCGGGTCGCGAGGACGGTACAACCCTCTATAAAAAAAAACCTCAATCTCAAGGTGTGCTACGTGCCGAGGAGATGCATGGCTGTTGAGTTGAACAGTCGCTAGCGAGCAACCTCTGAGGACCCTGCCGCCCCTCAGTTGTATAAGGCTTACCCAGGCAAGCGGGGCTCTGCCTGGGTGGACGTTTAGTTCCCTAGCTGCTCGTGGGACGAGAATGAAACGAGCAAAAAATGGCGTTGCCGGACGCAAAACCGGCGCCTCTAAGCGTGGGCGAACTGAATTTAATGCTGAGACATATGACCCCCAAGCGTTTCCTTCCATGGCCACAGCATGGGAAGAACGCAGGGCTCGTCAGCAAGGTGAGGCTTATGCCCCCCCGTTATTTGGTATGCACTAGGACAGACGGCGAATCGTTTACGACTACGAAGCCTCTGTTTTTTGTGGAAAGCCTTGAGGATAAGTTTGGGGAAGTAGATGGCATGTCTAAAATGAGATCTGGGGCTGTACTTGTAACCAGTCACGGGCACTGCTTGCCTGTGACAGGCTGGCTGACGTCCCCGTTAGCATTACTCCCCACAAGAGCTTGATCATGGTACAGGGACTTATATTTCACAAGGACCTTGTATTGCAGTCTGACGACGAGTTACGGCAGAACCTGGAGAGGCGAGGAGTTCATTTCATCCGGCGTCTTTATAGGGGTCCGAAGGACAATAGGGTAGCCACCGGTGCGTTTATCTTGGCTTTTGAAGGCAATTCGTTGCCAGAGACAGTCAAGGTAATGATATACCGGTGTGACGTAAAACCCTACGTTCCTCCCCCTATGCGTTGCTTCAAATGCTGGAGGTTTGGGCACATGTCCTCGCGATGTGATTGTAACCCTACATGTCGGGAGTGCAGACGTGCCTCACATCCGGACGCCTCTTGTGTCCCTCCTCCAGTATGTGTTAACTGCAAGCAGCATCACACTCCTTGTTCGCCAGACTGCACGGTTCTTCATAAAGAACCTAAAATTATGGAATATAAGACACTGGACCGGTTATCATACTCAGAGGCCAAGAAAAAGTATGCCAAGCTCCATCCTGTGAGCATGAAGACATCTCATCCCACAGTTGCATCACAACTGCCTCTGCCATCTGTGGTACCGCTCTCCACTGCCTCGTTTTCCACAGTGGGCCCTTCGCCCAAACCGCCCACATCTACCCCCATTGGGGGTACCTCATCCTCCGTTGCCCCCAAGGTCCCTACTTTGGGAGCACCACCACTCCGCCTGTGGTGCCCTCAGTCCCCACCCCTGAGCCAGAGACACAACAGCCATCTCTGACTCCTCTTGCGAGGAAGGGCTCCTTTGGATCCCTTCCTTCAAAGGCTTCTCCTGTAGATATCAGTAGGTGGCTGAAGGAGCCACCTACTGCTGCTTGCAGGGCCTCGCAAGCATCCTCAGTTCCTGAGGAAGGGTCCGCGAAGCCCTCCCGGCATGACAAGCCTAAGGAACCTCGTGAGAAGAAAAAACACAGAAGTAAGAGTAAATCCAAGGATTCTCTGGTGGCTACCGTGCCACCGAAACATTCCTCTTCATCTGAGGACGAAATAGAGATCCTCGTGTCCTAAAAAGACTTGGCTATTACCGAGTCTTTGGAAGCTATGGACGTTGAGGACCTGCCTCAAAAATCGGCAACAGAAGGAGAAACTGTGAACCCTCCTGCGCCGTCGAAATCAGTATGTCCCAGCGACCAGGAGGCTCTATGATCCTCCAATGGAACTGTGGCGGCTTTTTCCGCCATCTGCCAGAATTGCAGCCGGCCGCAGTGGCCGAGGGGACTAAGGCGCTCCACTCACGGTCTGCACGGCCGCTACGGTCGGGGGTTCGAATCCCACCTCGGGCATGGATATTTTTGCCGTCCTAGTTCGTAAGTAGTTCATAAGTAGTTTGTAAGTTTAGGGACTGATGACCCTGTAGTTAAGTCCCATAGACTATACAAACATTTGAAACCAGAATTGCAGCAATTGTTGTGCCGCTTCCCAGCATTTTGTGTAGCCCTGCAGGAAACCTGGTTTCCTGCTCAAAGGACCCCAGCCCTTCGTGGCTATCGGGGCTATTACAAAAACCGTACCACGTATGACAGGGTCTCTGGAGGTGTATGCATCTATGTCCTTGCCACTGTCTTCAGTGCCGCTGTGCCTCTCCACACGACTCTTGAGGCGGTGGCTGTTCGCATCCGTGCTACGCAAGAACTGACGATCTGTTCTCTTTACCTTCCTCCAGACGAGATGGTATCGTTTACTGACCTTGTTGCCCTGGTGGCACAACTTCCCCCTCCATTTCTGCTTCTGGGGGACTTCAATGCCCACCATCACTTGTGGGGTGGAGCGCAGACAACAGGCCGCGGTAGGCACATAGAGACGCTTTTATCACAGCACATCTGCCTGCTAAACACTGGTGCACCCACGCATTTTTGCGTGGCGTGAGGCACGTATTCCACGATTGATCTCTCTGTTTGTACCCCGAGCCTGCTCCCGCACTTCCAGTGGAGGGTCCATGATGACCTTTGCAACAGAGACCATTTTCCTGTTCTCTTGACGCTCCTTTGATTTTCAACCTGCGGGCTGCCCATCTCGATGGTCTCTCAGTCGAGGTGATTGGAACCACTTCACCTCAGCTGCTACGGTTCCCGTTCCACTGCCAGCCGACTTGGACATTGCGGTTCACCAGGTCACCAGTTCGATAGTTTCAGCTGCTGAGGCAACCATTCCTACCACGTCTGGCTCCCCACGGCGTAAGTCTGTGCCCTGGTGGACGCCGGAAATCGCTGAGGCCATCCGGGATCGTCGTCGGGCGCTCTAGCGCCATCGTCGACACCGCACTGTAGAAAACCTAATAGCTTTTAAACGGCTCCGGGCCCGGGCTCGACAGCTCATCCGGCAGGGTAAACGGGACTGTTGGGAGACGTATGTCGCCAGCATCGGCCGTCGCGCCTCAGCGTCTCGGGTGTGGTCCCAGGTTAGGCTCTTATTTGGGTACCGTCCACCGGCAGCGATTCCCAGCCTACGCATCCAGGGTACCCTAGGCACCGACCCGACTTCCATCGCAGAACACATGGCCGAGCATTATGCTCGCACCTCTGCAACACGTGAATACAGTGCGGACTTCCGTGCACTGAAAGAGCGTGTTGAACAGCGACGGCTGTCCTTTCACACGCGTCGAGCCGAATTGTACAACTCCGCTTTCAGTGAATGGGAATTCGAAACTGCCCTTGCTGCATGCCCCGATACCTCTCCAGGACCGGACAGAATCCACAGCCAGTTCATCTGGCACCTTTCCGTGGAGTTTCAACACCAGCTTCTCGTCCTGTTTCACCGTTTATGGGTGGAGGGGGGCTTTCCCTTCACAATGGCGAGAGAGCATCATTATTCCGGTGATCAAACCTGGTGCTGATCCACAGGTGGCTGATAGTTACCATCCAATCAGCCTCACCAACGTTCTGTGCAAGCTATTCGAACGTATGGTGAGCCGGCGGCTTATGTGGATACTTGAACATCGGGGTCTGTTGTCCCTACGTCAAGGGGGTTTCCGCCACGGCCGCTCCACTGTTGACAACTTAGTGGCACTGGAGTCCGCCATTCGTACGACATTTAGTAAGCGTGAGCACCTTTTTGCCGTCTTTTTTGACCTCAGAAAGGCCTACGATACCACTTGGCGCCACCACATTCTGACTACACTGCACGGTTGGGGATTGAGAGATCCGCTCCCACTTTTTATTCAGAACTTTCTTTCTTTCCGGTCTTTTCGAGTACGGGTTGGTACTTCCCTCAGCTCCTCTCGCGTCTAGGAGAACGGTGTCCCACAGGGCTCTGTCCTTAGTGTATCCCTCTTTTTAATTGCCATCAATGGACTTGCTGAGGCAGTGGGGTCATCGGTTTCTTCCTCCTTGTTCGCCGATGACTTCTGCTTATACTTCAGCTCAGCTAGCATTGGGGTAGCTGAAAGGCGTCTACAGGGAGCCATTCGAAAGGCGCAGTCGTGGGCTTCAACCCATGGATACCAGTTTTCTCCATCGAAAACCCGGGTTATGCACTTCTGACGCCGTCGAGCTGTCCATTTGGACCCAGAGCTATATTTATATGATGAACTTCTTCGTGTCGAAGACACTCACCGATTTCTTGGCCTGCTCTTCGACAGCCGGCTCACTTGGGTGCCCCATCTTCGCCAGCTCAAGCAGAAGTGCGTGCGGTACCTCAATATCCTACGCTGCCTCAGCCACACTAGTTGGGGAGCCGCTCGTACGAGTCTTTTGCAGCTCTACAGGGCGCTGATTCAATCGCGTTTACATTACGGGACCTTTGTGTATGGTTCAGCAGCCCCATCTGCATTGCAGGCATTGGACCCAGTACTCCACAGTGGCGTCCGTTTAGCGACAGGGGCCTTTCGGACAAGTCCAGTGGCAAGCCTACTAGCTGAAGCTGGAGTCCTTCCCCTGCGATTTCGCCGGCAGCAGCTGTTATCCTCCTATGCCGCCCATGTTCATGCAATAGCGCACCATCCGAATCGCAGGCTTCTTTTACCAGCTGCTACACTCCAGTCTCCACGACTACGACCGAGGTCGGGTCTTCCGATCGCGGTCCGTGTTCGTTCCATCCTGTCGTCTCTTGAGTCCCTTCCTATCCCTCCTGCTTTTCACTGGCCTTCCCGCATCGCTCCTTGGTCACTTTCACGTCCACAGCTTCGGCTGGACTTGGCGCATGTCTCGAAGGCCTCTGTAGCGCTACTGAGTCTCCGCCGCCAGTTTCAGGCGGTTTTAGAGTCGTTCTGTGGCGCGGAAGTCGTGTACACGGATGGTTCTGTGGTCGACGGCCGTACTGGCTATGCATACGTCCACGGTGAGTATACCGAACAGCATTCACTGCCCTGTGGAAGTAGCGTGTTCACTGCGGAACTGGTTGCCATCTATCGGGCACTTGAACATCTCAGAGGGTGTCCTGGGGAGTCTCTGGTCATCTGTTCTGACTCCCTTAGTGGTTTGCAAGCCCTCGCCAAATGTTTTCCGAAACACCCTTTGGTGCAATCCATACAGGAGTCTGTTTCCAGGCTTGTTCGGTCTGGTCGCTCGGTGGTCTTTGTTTGGACCCCAGGCCACATCGGCATTCCTGGAAACGAACGTGTGGATCAGCTGGCTAAGCAGGCTACTTCGTCCAGTCCATTGGCTATTGGTCTTCCAGAGAGCGATCTCCGACTGGAGTTCCATCGGAAGATCCGTAGCCTGTGGGATTACGAGTGGACTAACTCTGCTCACCCCAACAAGCTTCGTGCAGTGAAGCTCTCTACGGTCGCATGGAAGTCCTCACTGCGGTCGTCTCGTAGGGAATCTGTTGTTCTCTGTCGCCTACGAATCGGCCACACATGGCTGACGCATGGCCACCTTCTTCGGCGGGAGGACGCACCACAGTGTGACTGTGGCGCCCCCTTGACAGTGGTCCACATTCTGGTGGATTGTCCACTTTTAGTTGCCTTGCGACAATCTTTTAATCTGCCAGTTGCGCTTTCTTTTATACTAGGAGACGATGCTGCTATGGTTGAACGTGTTTTAGATTTTATTCGCGCAGCTGGTTTTTATCATGTGATTTAATGGTGGTGTGTTTTCTTCTTCGTTTTTACTTGTATCCTTTCCTCATACTTACCATTCATTTTTACTCTTTGACCTGTTAATGCGTTTCCTTAGGAACATCTAACACACTGTTTTATCTCTCAGAACGGAACGAGGGACTGATAACCGTTGCTGTTTAGTCCCTTCAAAAATCCAACAACAACAACAACCTAAAACCTTCGTCAGGTATAAATTAGTAACTGTACAAATATTTAAGTCTCTGCGTCTTGTCGTTCGGACGTGATAAGCGTACACCGAACAGACATTCACATTAATATATATATATATATATATATATATATATATATATATATATATATATATATATATATATATATAGCTATCGGATAGCCATAAAACCGTGCCTAAAGCATTCCCCGGGTAGACATTAGTAACTGTACAAATTTTTAGCTCTTTGTGTCTTGTAGTTCAGGCGTGATAAACGTACACCGAACAGACATTCATATTTATAGATATAGATAACAAACTGCTAAAAAATCTCCAGCTGCCGCACAGGAGCGGCTGACCACATTGAGGAGCAATGCTAAGATGCGCGAGGTCGTTTACCGTCGGGGGTTCGAATACCCACTCTGGCATGGATGTTTGTGCCGTCTTTAGTGTAACCTAGTTCATAAATAGTTTGTAAGTTTAGGGACTGATGACCCCATAGTTGAGTCCCATAAGCTCTACAAACATTTGAACATTTTTGAATTCCCGAGCTTGTGTAAATGTTTATAACAGTTTCCCTAACAGTGTTGTAAGTTTTGAGACTATGCAATGTGTGAAATCCGACTGTCCTTTTCCGTGGAAATAGTTTTTTACAGCGTCTCGCGTCGCGGCCTTTGCCGAAAAGGCGCCTCGCACCACGCAATAATATTTCACTCCCATTTTATAAATATAATGATTAAAAAACCGCATGATTTCTTAGGTAACATTTAATTTATTTGCTTTCAACCATTTTAATAAGACTTTTACATTTTTACATGAACACACAATACTGTTGTTCTTCAGTCGATGGATAGCAGGACAGCTTAAGGATCCCAGGTCCTGGATAATAGCATACTTGTAGATTCGACGTAGCCAGCCAATATTCTCTTAATCTTTCACGTAGATAACAGCATCTTGACAGTCAAATATTCGAAGAGTCACAGCCATGTCTTTATAGAGTATACTGGGAGCATCCCAGTGAAGGCCAGGTAGTTACTAGTCAACCACAAAGCACTCTGTCTTGTTGTAGCACACGTCACAGCTTTGGATGGTTTCGGTGATGCAATGCACAACGAAAATTTTCAAATATATGACCATCTTCTGTGAATGCTATGAATGCACACTCCTTAATTATGAACCACCTGTGATCGTGTTCATAGAAGCCTTGAGCATCCACTACGACGTTGACACGTCGAAAGCACATTGTGCAATAAAGCAGGTATGGTATGACACTTCTTTTTTTCGGATTTGAGGTCCGCCTAATGTGCAAAACACTGTTTTATTATATGCCCAAACTAGTTTCAGCACCTCTGTTCCATCATCAGTGGTTTTTTTTTTTTTTTTTTGTCAATTTATTTAGTGCTTATTTTACATTCTGTAGTCATGTGGGACCCTCTCTACATGATTATGTAGTGGTAGCGTTGTCATCTGAAACCAAAATTACCTCTTTTGAGTCTTCAAAAAATGTTTGTAAAGTCTATGGGACTTAACTACGGGGTCATCAGTCCCTAAACTTACAAAATACTTATAAACTACTTACGAACTAGGACGGCACAAATAACCATGCCCGAGGGGGGATTCGAACCCCCGACCGTAGTGGCCGTGCAGACCGTGACTGGAGCGCCTTAGTCTCCTCGGCCACCGCGGCCGGCTTTTGAGTCTTCTTGATGATTTTAAAAGAAGCTGTTTCTAGTGTGAAAACGTACATTTGGTATATGGGGATATTTCGTTCAGCTGCCTACTGTCTATCACTTACAGTTTCTTTTGGTGTACACTTCCTCTTCTACATTTTCGTAAATATCACACATGCAATACACATATTTAGCGGAATCTGTTCTATCGCAATCACTCTCAAAATCATCAAAAAGACTCAAAAGAGATAATTTTGGTTGCAGATGACAACGCTACTACTACATAATCATGTAGAAAGGGTCCCATATGACCACAGAATGTAAAATAAGTACTAAATAAATTGAAAAAAAAAAAACACTGATGATGGCACAGAGGTGCTGAAACTAGTTTGGGTATATAATAAAACAGTGTTTTGCATATCAGGCGGACCTCAAACCCGAAAATTTTTACTACAAACACGGCAAGAATACCAACTGCAGATCAAGAAAATGATGAATATGACACTTCTTCTTTAAACAGCATGCTGCACAAAGCCTATACGTTGTGGGTATTTGATAACAGTGTCGTGGAATATTAGTGCATACGCAGCAGTGTTAGGTGGAAAATTCCCACAGTCCTCAAACTCGATTCGGGCATCGATAGAACCAGTTTTAATAGTCTAATTTTGTTTTGAACAGTCAATCACTTCAAGTTGGGCGCTCGCGCCCACTCCCATATGCTGCCTCTAGGGATTCAGAAGAGAATATGAACCTTAGCCGCGCATGCGCATTGCAACGCTACGACCACTGCCGCCTATATTAAGCGACCGCGCTACGACTCGTATATGTGCTGTCTCCGCGACGTAAAACGTTTCTCATGCGATAACAATACTATGTATGTGCCCCAATCATACGCTCTGTCCAATGCCGCTGTGTTCCTTTATTTAAACTCTTTGCATACCATTACCTGACACATTCTGTATCGTGGCAGTGTGGGTGAACATCCAAATTTTAAGAAATTCTCACTAGGTGACTGGTCTTGCGTGGAAGAAAAAGGGAATCAGAAGACGAAGAAGAACGGTGACCTTCCTGATAATAAACATGCAATGATTGTATGAGCATCCAACTGTGGCAAGACAACTGTTATAATGACACTGCTAACACATATAGATGGAGTGGGTTTTGAACATGTCGCCGCGCGGGAGTAGCCGAGCGTTCTGGAGCGCCACGTTACGAATCGCGCGGCCTCCCACGTAGGAGGTTCGAATCCTCCCTTGGGCATGGATGTTTGTGTTTTCCTTAGGTTAGTTTAACTTAGTTTAAGTAGTTTGTAAGTCTAGGGACTGATGACCAACGTAGTTTGGTCCCATAGAACTACAAACATTTGAAAATGTCTGTGTTTTTTCAAAAAACTCTCTCTCAGGCCAAGTACCAACTATTACAGAGAATATTGAATGGTGTATAATGGAATAACATATAGAACAAATAGTGAAGGCAGTGATATTACACCACCTTCATGTTTGACGATGTAGCAGTGGAAAGAAACCAGGACCCCATTCGAAAATATTTCTGTTTTGGTCGTCGTATGGGTGTTGTATTTTATCTCAGTCAGACATATTCTAGTATCCCCCAACAGCTGGTGAGAGATTATAGCCTTCAGACAAGATAATTTGAATTTAAAACTGATTTACCAGGCCCAAGTGAGAAATTATATGAGTTTCTATGATTTCCTAAAGACTTATGGGGATTGTTGAAATCATTCACAATATGGGTTTCTCGTGATTGATGAAACAAGAAAACTGAACGACGGTAGGTACAGACGTAACTTCCATGAGTTTCTCTCTCTCTCCCTGTCTCTCTCTCTCTCTCTCTCTCTCTATATATATATATATATATATATAAGCAGATAGGAGGTTGCATATCATCATCATGGAGAAATTCGCTCGCATGTCGAGCACTCATCGTAATGGCCGCAGTATTCGTATCCAGTGAGTTGAGAATACACTTGAAAAATACAAAAGAGATATTGAAAGTAAACGTAATTATCAAGTTGAGTTTGAGAGGCTGCGCAAGGATGAGGACGGAATTCGTGCGAGTATTGTGTGACTGAAAGGTGTAATGAGCCGACTCGAGAGGAGTGTCAACAGTTTAGTTTAGATGGGAGGATATCAGTTATTGAAAACGAGGAATAGGTGTACATATAAACATGACTCTACGTTAAAGTTTACTTAGTACGTAACAAGATGTCGACCAAGCGACCAAGCAGAAAGTCATCAATACGCGGAAGGCGGTTCGAGAGAAATTGCGACTGCTAAAGCAAAGGCATTTGGAACAGGAGCGAAGGTTGAAAGAGACCTTTAAACAAGTTACCGAATCTATCGACCATCTCAAAGTGAAAACATATGATGGTTATGGTGATGATAGCCGCGTAAGTAATTTCAGTAACCGTCATAGTGCTTCTAGAATATACAGGACATTTCGTGTTACCACGGTATACGTTTAACTGCCAACACAATACAGATCGGTGACAAGGAATTTCAAAGAACACCTGCTCTACTAGACCTTGTTTTCCTAAAATCTACAAGAACATCGCAGTATTCACAAAAGGATCTGAATACGTATCGTGAAATATTACAGCTGATAGATCTACATAAGAAAGAGAATGGGGAGCCAAAAAGAACGCCCAGCACCAAATACATTAAATTCATAGAACCCTTATTAGCCAGTGAGACTAACCGCGGTGATGGTATTGTCATTCAGCATAAAAAAGTAAACGAGGGAATTTCCCAATATATTATGACGACCGCTTACATCTGCTGTTAATGTCAACTGATGCTGGTAATACAGCTCATTCAAACTTAGTTGTATCAATAATTTCAGAGCTTCGAGGGAGAGGTTTCATCGAGTAGTAGGAATGGAAAGCGTAGTTCAAGAACTCCACAAACCTGCACGCAAGAAATACCAACGCACAACGCAGACAAGTTTGATAAAAGGAGTAGATGACTTACGGCAGGCGGATCTTGTTGATATGCACGAATATTGAAGTGATAATAGGGGATACAAATACATCTTAATGATCATTGATACTTATTCCATATTTGCATGGGGGACTACCGGTGAAACCAAAACGAGGAAGGATGCTGCTCATGCGCTTGAGCAGTTGTTGCAGACTGGAACTAATCGCTGCCCCATCAATCTTCTTATCGATCATGGCGGAGAGTTCTACAACCGATACTTCAAGACGGTTATGGAGTGCTACTGAATAAATCATTACTCAACATTCACTCACCTGAAGGCGAGCATCGTGGAACGATTGAATCGAACAATCAAAACTAGTATGTGGATACAATTCAGTCTTTGCGGCTCATACAAATGGATCGATATTCTATCGAAGATAATTGCTCAGTATAATCGACGCAAGCACCATTCAATAAAAATGAGGCTCATCGATGTTCGCGATAATGGACTCATGGATACAGCATACAGCCGCATTAAAATACTGGATCCTCGCAAACACAAGTTTAAAGTTGGTGACTTAGTCTGTGCTTCAAAGAACCAGACGGCCTTTGATAAATCATACAAACCAAATTGGTCAACCGAGATTTTTTCAGTTTCGAAGGTGCAAAGGACGAATCCCAGGACATATATCTTAAAGGACAGTAAAGGAGAAGAAATTGCTGGGAGGTTCTACGCAGAAGAGTTGGAGAAGAATTCGGAACCACACGTTTTTCTCGAGAGGAAAAAAGCTCTAGTTAAAAGTCTGGAATTTCCTGCTACAGAAAATCGTTAGATTGACGTGAATGAGTTGGTATATAATACGGTGCTCAGACCGAAACCGGTACATAACCGGTAGTATAACATACATGGTGGAAGCGGAAGGTATTCTAGACAAACTACCAGTTGAACTACACATTCCCGGGTACAACTACTGTGGACCTGGAACGAAGCTTCAGAAACGTCTGGTACGAGGCGATAAGGGGGTTAATCCACTCGACGAAGCGTGTAAGCAGCACGACAATGCATATGCATCGAAAAGTGATCGTCACATCGCCGACCTAATTCTAGCAGATAAAATAAAGGTGACACGTAAGAGAAGAGATATTGGTTTAGGTCAGCGCACTGCTGCATTTTTAGTTGACAAAGCCATGCCTGGTAAAGTTAGCTGGGACTGGGTGTCAAGCAAACTGCACTAAAGAAGACGAAGAAGAAGTTGACGAATAAAAAGAAGGTTAGGTGG
The DNA here is from genome assembly GCA_026315105.1 of Locusta migratoria. Lineage (NCBI taxonomy): Eukaryota > Metazoa > Arthropoda > Insecta > Orthoptera > Acrididae > Locusta > Locusta migratoria. The sequence goes on along the minus strand of CM048755.1, from coordinate 503,064,178 downwards.
TCTATTGCATTGATAGGACTGGAAACGGATATCTCCATCCTGAATATCACAAAGGCTAAAAATAAACTAAATCTGGAAATTAACGGCGAAAACGACATTCTGGAAATAGAACCTGGCGCATACGATATTGATGACTTAAATGAAGTTTTAAAACAGTCTAGGAAAGGAATAGAGTTACGCGCGAATGAAAATACACTTAAAACTGAAATAAAAACAGTGAATGCAACGACTGACTTCAGTTATAAGGACACAATAGGACAACTACTGGGCTTCACAAGGAGACAGATTTTAGAGGCTAATTCCACGAAATTCTACGTCTCTGATCAGACCGTTGATATACTAACAGTCACCACAATCGAAGTCGACTGTAATATAGCAACCAGCTCTTATCTGAACGATAATTTGGATCATTCAATTTACGAATTCTTCCCATCAGTTACATCAGGGTATAAAATCATTGAAAAACCCGCAATCCAATATATCACCCTGTGACAGTTAAGACATAGAACTACCTGGAGGTTCGCATTGTGGATCACAATAATAAACTAGTAGATTTTCGCGAGGAGGAGATTATCATACGACTGCATCTAAAGCGGGATGGGAGTGAATTATAAAGGCAGTACACATATGCCACCACCTGCCACTTCGCAAAAGAACCGCAAGGTGTTAACATCTGCTGACTGCGAGTGCCTTAAATCGATCGGTCTGAAACCTCGTGATGATGTCAATGGACGTAACTCTACCTGTAGATTATGGTGAGCGAATTATCCGTCAAGATTACTTCGCTCATCAACCTTATGCCTCGTATATGTTTAGTAATAACGATAAGGCACGAATACTCATTCAACATCAGGGTACTTTAACAATTTCGAGAAAGAGCTTCCTGTACCTGGAGAGGAAATTTCAGAAGATTGATGGAACAGCTGCAACTTCGTCACATCCTACGAGCAACGCCTTACCATACCTTTTTCAAGAGATCCGTTATGAGCTCAACGGAGTTGAACTCGAGCGTACAAGGAATCTTGGAATTACTTCGACCATTAGAACGTACATATCGGTGGCAACGTCTGAATTGAATGAGCTGCTGAACGCTGAATGGTTTGCGGATGAAATTACTGACAGCACTGAACACTTTAGTGCATGCATTCAACTTCAGATGTTGATGGGCTTGATTGAGGACATGAAGAAAGTTATCATGCACGTGAAACAGGGGGGCATTCGCGTAAGATCTGCAACAGCCAAAAATGCGTACAAGCATGATTCCACGGTCGAAGAGAGTAAATTTGTGTGGGATAAAACAGATTTGAGAATGCCACATGTTTCAGTCTCGGATGAAGAGAGACTGAAATCCCTGCAGGTGCTTAATTCCGGTGCGATGTTGGCATTAAGTTTTAGATCGTGGGAGTTGTTTGAATATCCATATCTACCTGCAACAAGCAAACAGGTCTGGACTCTAAAAACATCTTTGCAGCTAGAGACACTTCGTTGCATAATTCTAGCTCTGTGAACAGATAGAAGAGGCAACCCGAAGAATGACTCAAGTGTGTTCGATAACTGCAAGATGAACAGTGCAAGAGTTTTCTTGAACTCTGAATATTTCCCAAATGACAATAATTTACACCTTAAATGGGGAAATAATAAATATTGTCTGTTGCATGACATGCATTCAAGATTCCACTCGTCTTACTACGGGAGAGAGAGAACTGATTGCATGCTCAGTCCACAGAATTTTAAGGACCTGGTCCCACTTATTGTGATTGACTTTTAGAAACAAAATTATACTATTAAAACTGGTTCTATCGATGCCCGAATCGCGTTTGAGACATCTGAGAATTATCCACCTAACACTGCTGTGTATGCACTAATACTCCATGACACTGTTTTTAAATACTCACCATTTACTGTTATTGTGCAGCGTGCTGTTTAATGCTTTATTCCACAATTGCCGCACGTGCGTGGTGCGAGGCGCCTTTTCGCCGAAGGCCGGCGGCGCGAGACGCTGCGAAAAACTATTTCCACGGAAGTGAGCCGTCGGATTTCACACATTGCATATACCACATAGTCCCAAAACTTACAACACTGCTAGGGATAATGTTATAAACATTTACGCGAGCTGAGGAATTTTTTAGCAATTTATTATAAACAATAATTTCCTCGAGATGGGAAAAATTTGCATTTTTGTTATAAACATTTATAATAATTCACATGATCTGGGGAAAATTAACATTTTATTGTAAACATTTACGTGAGCTGGGGAACATTAACATTTTATTGAGCAATTAATTTAGCAGTTTGAATCTAAAACCCATCAATTGATTTTTTTTATGACACGACAGTCTGGTGTGTAATATGGGTTACGTAATCTGTTTGGCTTCATACCACCATCAATTAATTTATTTAATGGCTCATGCTCTGATTGCCTGCTCTCCCCTCCAAACTTGTGTAATCAATTTGGCGTCATACCGCCATCATTTTAATTTTTTAATGACTCATGATCTGATTGGTTGCCCTCCACACTTGTTTAATCAGTTTGGCTTCATACCGCCAGCAGTTAATTGTTTTGTTGACTAATGCTCTGATTGCTTGCCCTCCCCTCCAGACTTGTGTAATATGGGTTATGTAATCAGATTGAATTCGTACTACTATCAATTGATTTTTGTGATGACTCATCAGCCTGGTGTGTAATATGGGTTACGTAATCAGTTTGAACCAGTACCTCTGTCAATTGATTTTTTGATGACTCATGCTCGTGATGTCATCAGTTTGAATTCGTACTGCTGTCAATTAATTATTTTGATGACTCAGTATTTTGTTCTCGTACCACGCTTGTGTAATATGATACCCTCGTGACGTCATCAGTTTGAATTCGTACCACCCCCAATATATTGGTGTGGCGTTTCTCCGAAACAACATCAGAACGAAAATCTGGTGAATATGTAGTGTGCTATAAACCAAAACTGTCACATATAGCACGCTTAAAAAATAAAGTTTGTATCGTTCATAGAGTCTTTTCTCTCCATCAAAGTTCCCGAATAAGATAGAACGATATTTAAGCATAACAGGTGAAAAAGTCCCCTGACATTATCTTCGCTTAAACATATATTTATAATCACAGAATGTACGACATTAACGGGGACATGGTAAAGTGGAAAATATGCCCCAGCAGAATTTCGAACCCGGTTCTCCTGTTTTTTAGGTAGTTGCACTGACCCCTACACCACTAGGGGCCAACTATCACCACCACTCCACGGACTCGTCAAGCACGCTTCCGTCAGATACGAATTCACAACTTTTTCTGCCCACTCTCACATCAATCAAACTGATTCCCATAAGAGTGAGGACCTAGGACTGTCTCTGCACTGAATGAAGTATCATTTGTCCGTTAACGGCATAAATTGGTGTGTTGTCTGTTACTTCGGGTAAGTTCGAATGTGTGAAAATACTGGTCTATCCAATATTTTGGATGAGACTATTGCCGCTGCGGAGCGGCCGAGCGCATTGAGGCGCTATGCAACGATGCGCGAGGCCGTTCCACGTCGGGGTTTCGAATCCCCCCTCGGGCAAGGATGTTTGTGCCTTCTTTAGTATAAGCTAGTTCATAATTAGTTTGTGAGTTTAGAGACTGATTACCCCGTAGTTAAGTTCCATATGCTCTATAAACATTTGCACATTTGATGAGACTGTTCATCAGTCACATTATCGATATAAAAAAAAATTTAAAGCTTATGGGACTTAACTGCAGGGTCATCAGTCCCTATACTTACAAACTACGTATGAACTAACTTATACTAAAGACAAAACAAACTTCCATTTCCGAGGGGGATTCGAACCCCCGACGCTAGAGGCCGCGCGATCCGCAACGTGGCGCTCCAGACCGCTCGGCTACTCCCACGCGGCCTATTATCGATCTAATTTTATGTAATTTCTGAATATACACTGTTGAAAACAATTAGTGAATCAGGTAAAATATCATTCACAATATACATATGGTAACGTATTTTATTCAGATATTGGTTACAGTTATAATTTGTGTGTGGTATTGTATGATATTTTTCTGTCTCAACTGTCTTCTTGAGTTTTACATGGCGTTTACGTAGATCGAGGCACCATTTCTCAACCATATTAGAGAAAATATCATTCTCCTTGCCCTCTAACGGCCAGTACATTTGCACATGTGGATGCCATAAACAGTATGAGCATTCAATCAGCTCTTGAGGGATATTTGGTCATTCTTCCAAGAGTGCAATATTCAGTTCTGCAGCAGTCGCGGGAGGTGCTGGTGTGGCTGAATTGCTCTGCCAAGAGTATCCCAGACATGCTCAAGCGAGGTAAGTCCCGTGAACAAGCTGGCCACTTCATTAGTTCAATTCCCTCAGCTTCAAGCGTGTTGTCGACCAGTGCAGCTCTGTGAGGACGAGCGTTATCGTCCACCAGAAGGAACCCATAGCCGCGGCGGAGTGGCCAAGCGTGTTGAGGCGCTATGCTCCGGTGCGCGAGACTGCTCCCCGTCGGGGGTTCGAATCCCCCCTCGGGCATGGATGTTTGTGTCGTCTTTAGTATAAGGTAGTTCATAAGTAGTTTGTAAGTTTAGGGACTGATGACCCCGCAGTTATGTCCCTTTACCTTAACAAACATTTGAAGGAACCCATCTTCTATGGCATCAGCGTAGGGCACAACAAAAGGTCTCTATACTTCTGAGCAGTCAAAGCCCTTACGTCTACGAATACTGACTCTTGCCCACACCATGATATGGTGATGGTTCCTACACATATGCAGAATTATTCCGAGTTCCATATTCTCTCCAGATGAGGGAACGACGATTTTCCGGATGAACAGAAAATCTTAAGTCATCTATGAACAGAATACAACACCATACGTTACATCATACGTCCAGTTTATGCGGGCTAAAAGGTATCGTGGTTTTAATGAGACACACACCTTCGGCATCAAAGCGTAGAGACCACATTTCCGAAGGCGATTTCGGACTGTTTGTGTTGATATTTAGCGTCCTGTTGCTACCTGCAGGTTGCGTTGCAACTGAGTTGCATTCAGCCTCCTTCCTCCACGGGCTGTTAATCGGAGATAACTGTAATCTCTTACTGACGTCACCCATTGACAATGTTGGCCTTGCCATCTTTTAATGGTTTCTGTTTTCTGAAATCCCGTCCAGGTACTGTAAATTACCCTTGGGGCACTCCAATAGCTGCAGCCATCTCCCTGTGTGTCTATGCCGCTACAAATGTCCCTACGGCTCTACATCCCATAGCTTTGGGTAAGTCACGTTTTTGTTGCATTGCACTACCTTCTAACTACACTATCAGAAGCCAACTGCTTGTATAATTCGTTTTGTAAAGTGAATATAAGCCAACACCAAACCCCTCTGCATCAATTTTCTGTTATTACCACTATCTCTAAGCCGCAATAATTTTTGCTTCGCCGGCCGCGGTGGCCGAGGAGACTAAGGCGCTTCAGTCATGGTCTGCACGGCCACTACGGTCGGGGGGTTCGAATCCCCCCTCGGGCATGGATATTTGTGCCGTCTTTAGGTCTTAGCTAGTTCGTAAGTAGTTTGTAAGCTTAGGGACTGATGACCCCGTAGTTAAGTCCCATAAAAAAATAAATAAATAAATAAAATTTGCTTCCACTCCGTAGTACCGACACAAAGACGTCGAACTATTTTAGTTCATTCGGCCGATGACAATACTTCAGAACCTAAATATCTCAACTGAGCAGCTACTTGTTTTGACCAGTGTATTTTGTTAGCTTTGATGAAAGGCGATGTTTAAAATATGCAAAAATGAGTTCGATATTTCGTTCTGAATATTGTCTGTGCACTGAAATGATGTTTATCATTCTTAAAAAAAAACTGTATTTGTTACTTTACTTTGCTGTTTAAGGAATTATATCGGTTATATGTCAAAAGTGCAAAGCTCCCAACCGTCTCTGGAATCTACATATAACTAACTTCACCTTCTTACGTTAAGATGAAATGGATTATTTGTGCTGTAGAGTGTAGATAAGTTGTCTTGCAGGGTGCAATTTCAGATTATTGTTATGAAATGTGAAACTAAATTTTTAGAAATATTCGCCAGTTATGGCACTGTAAAGAATATTTCTTTATTTGTGCTTTTACTAAGGTTATTTGTTCATTTTCATTATAATATCTCGCTATAATTTTCTTTTTGTGTGCTTTACGACAAATTAAGGCAGCTCGAACAGAGAAAAAATATAACAAGTCCGTAACACATTTCATTTTATACGTTATATACCTTGTCCTTCATTAACCCATATAATGACATAAATGCTTGCTTGCACGCATGCATTTCTTGGATACATCTGTTAAGGGCAAACTCTCAGTTTATGAGATTCATCAAGAAACTATGCCTTCTGACAATCTCTTCTCTAACGCCTGCGTCGTGCAGGGACCTCTGCGATTAAAACACTTAAATAGAGGTTTATTTCATTTTGACTTTCAAACTGATTCGTATTATTAATAATGTTCACTTTATTTTCATCGCTGACAGTATAAAAATAATTGTTTTTCAACTAATATGGTTTTCCTGTCGCATGTGACAGCAGTCAAATTTATCCATTTTCGTAATCATCTTATTCGATGTCATTCTATATTTTTCTTCACGAATTGATGAGTCACTGTCTTCATTATTCATATTACACTGACGCTAGTTCGAATTATCTGCCCGAACTCCACAAAGCTAACTACACTCACAGTCCAATAAGCACATCAATGACTGTGGCGACAATAAGAGCCTTATTAGACACAGAAATGCACGAATCAGGGATCATAACACGTTGTAATTGCGTCCGGTGGATTTGAAAGGAATTTCCCCCGTTTTGCAAGGACTTGTGAGATTTTTTTCTCTGTACATGTTTACAAGATATCGAAATATCTTTGTCCTTGGCAGTTTTTGAAAAGGTCGAGAAAACCAACTAAAACTACACTGAGTGTGCTATTAACTTATATAAAAACAGAAAATCCGGAATTATTTACTTATCGGGTTTTTCACCAGGACGCTTCATTTTTCGGCCACTTATTTATCTGGAAGTTTGTGTGTTTCGGGCTACAAATTACCAAGGTATTACAAAAAATGTGATAAATTTAGTCACTTGAAAAGGTTTCGTTTCGATACGTCCATTAGCAATATTATTTTACATGATTTCGTCATCATCACAACGTGGTACATGCTGCAGTTATTAAATCGTAGCAATTGTGTGAAGTAAATTTGCCTTAGATTCGTCTAGCTAATACCCAGTTTGTTCCTTTAAATTACCGTGGTGAAACTCTTGACGCATCTTGCGTGGACCTTACTTGTATTCTTCGATGAACAAGACGTTTATATACGCTTCCATCTTTCACAAATTTCTTTGAATTACCTAAGCCTTGAATCTCTGTATGCGTTTTATTTTATCTGCCACTGTACTTCACCTAGTTTGCTTTACATAATCGGAAAGCTAATGATACACCCACGTGTTTCGATGACGTAGGAAATGCGAAGTGTTGTAGTTCTTCTACACTATAAAATATTAATGTGAGCAGTGGGAGCTTCGTAGTTTACGTAGTATTCGTTTCCAGGTTATTGGTCGTCATAACGTGACCTTCTGACCTTTTCCATGTTCATTTCAATCAGACCTTTATGTAAATAAACTGCACGCAGCCTCAAACAGTGATATATTCATATCACGGGAAATTCAGCAAAACGTTTCGTACATTACATGCTTCTGACGCCATCTTTGAACGCACATAACAATTTCAAGGTATTCGAAACGCTTTTATCGAGCTTGTTAGACACTGTATAACTAGCCATAGGATACGCACCACTAATTTTCCTTTCAAAGGAAGGCGCAGAATGTACATCAGCACTTCACATTACTTCAGTTTAGGCTCTGTTCCATTATTTGGCCCTTCACTCATACAGACGCTGCTGAGTAGTAAGTAATATCGTATCTATCATCGATCTCCATCCCGAGGTACGCAGCAGAGTAGATTCATTGGTTGATAGAAGGTAGTATCGAAATTGAAAGATGTTACTTTACCAAATGTATGAATATCCCGTTTACATCGTGTCATCTGTTACATCAGAAAACACTATCTTCACCGTAGAATAATTTCATATTAAATTCGTTATTTTGAGTAAAATTGTCCTCACACGCAGCATAACATGTGAAATTAGTGATAACTACATAGTTTAAACTATACTTGACTGTTTATATCTTGTTTTAGCGCACTTATATAATGAAAAAATGCAATAGAAAACCCATCCTTATTCTAAACTGCGCTTACGAGCGGAGTTATAAGTTCAGCTCTACATTATTACAGTGTCTGCAGCCACTAACTTGTGTGGCACAGCGTGGGTTATTTTCGGGCTACTGCATAGCGTTTCGAATAAAATAGAGATCGGTGTGAAGTAATTAATTATCTTCACTTTCGTAAAACATACGCAATGTAAGTAGCATACGCTTGGAAGAATGTTCCAGAGTGAACTAGCGTTTTAAGTACCATATTATGATGATCGCATTACCACATTGTGATGTAAATGATATGTTTACAACCAATGGTGTTAGTGAGTGTGGATCCTGCGCGTGGTAATGACTGAATATGTGTTGGAAGCTGGGTGAAGTGGCACAAATAAAAGAGGGGGGGGGGGGAAGAAAAAAGACATGCACGATCATCATTTTTAATTTGTTTACAGTACTGCTGTTGTGAATCTGTTGCCGTGGCGGAGTGGACAAGCGCATTGTGGCGCTATGCTCCGATACGCGAGGCCGTTCCCCGTTCCCCTGAATATGATGCGCCAAGTCGCACTTAAGTACCGATAATTATGACACGTCTCGGCGCTTTCGTTATCCTCCGCTTAGCCCTTTTTCCCTGTACTTTCAAAAGCAAAATGTGTTGAAAGCTGCAGGTAGACTCAGAGTGGCACACCATTTACAAAACCGTAAACAGAATAGATCGTAGATTTCAGTTATGGAGCGCTGAGAAAAGCCTGAACCAGACACTTAGTCAGTTCTTTGAAAATCTTGGATATTGATTTCTCTATCTCTGCTTTACTGTAGAAGATTGTGCAAGCTCTTCAGCAGGTTAAAAACAGAAAATAGAAAGTGGGAAAGCAAGTCGGTTATTTTAGTTACTGAACGTGGAACCATGTATTTAATTCATGTCATTTTTTGTTATCTACCAACAATTATGGCGACTACCGTCAAACGGGGTGATTTCGGACACCGGGGTGATTTTGGACGATATGGATTACCTTCTCTTTTCCGCCGCATAGCAACAAATTAGCGCTAATTTCCACCTCCGCGCGTTGCTTATTTTATCCACGAGAATGTAATTCCCGCGTCCCGCGCTCCCGCGTTTGGATAGATTGTTTACCGACGCAGTAATCAGTCGGTTGTTGCGACTGCCGAAAAAGTATTTTAGCGTCAGCTGCCAACGAGATAAGCAGGCTGTGGCAGAGTGAGAAGTTTTGTACCAGTTTGTCGCAAGTTTTGTGTAAAGTTCCAAAGTAACGGAGTTTTTTTTTCTAAATTGTGTACTTCGGACAATGTCGAGAAAGTATAAAAGTAAGAAAGGTGTTCAAGATCGGTGTAATTATGACCCGGCAATTTTAAAGAAAGCAGTTCGAGATTCTCAGTCTGGCAAATTAACGTATAGAACCCTTTAAAAAATAAAATTCCTTATCTCTGTCCTTATCCACTATTTTAATGATGGACGTTCTTACACTTCGAAACACCGAACAGAGTTATAGAACACACATGTGTGCGAAATCACCCGAGTCCATGTAGTGATTTCGGACACTTTGTCTGTTTCAGGCAAAACTGGATGCACATACCACATCACTTCCGTAAAAAACAATGACATCTGGAAAACCCTACGACAGTTATAGTGCAAATAAACTCAAAACTGTCCGAAATCACTCCGTTTGACGGTATAGCAATATTATACATATTTGTGTCTATAATAAATATAATGACTTTGGAATGATATCTTGATATAATGATATGAGAATAAATAAAATGATCTGGCAATTGGACATCGATGTAATAACATAATAATAATTTATATTCCACTATTAAACCAAACATAATCACACAAGAGTAAAGATCACTAAAAATGCGTAAGGTATTTTTGATATTAGTTTATGTTGCCATGCGTTTGCCAAGTCAAGTAATTAAATACAAAATTTTAAGTACATGTGTATGCTAGAAATACCTTAGAATTTTGATGATTGGTGAGCGAGCGAAGGACTTTACGAGTTTCAGCTATCAATACATCGTAAACTATAAAGTATAGATTAGTATAATGTGGTAGTACTGTAAGTTAAAGTAGATATATTCTTGGGCTCCGAAAGTTCGGGTTTGTTGCTGTATGCACAACGAAGGTACAGAGGCGTAGAAAGTGTCTTGAATAGCTTCGAGAAGAGGATGCTGCGGCTATGTGCTCGGCGTGGCGGGTGAAATGTTGCGCCCCAAGAAAAGAAGGCTCATATTAGACACCTGTATTCCTTTCAACATAGATTTATTCCTTTTTTCCGCCTAAGTTACGATAGTCTGAGTTTTTAATGTTTAGAGGTGGTCCCGGTCACCTTGAACTATCGACCCAGTACTTCACTTTTCTCTCATGTGATTAGACTTTATTTTTGTGTGATTACGTATAATTAGGTAATACACTTTAGATATACATTATTAAATGTAATATGCCTTAGATTTTGTATGCTTTATGTAAACGAAATACTTCTCAGATGATTCGATGTATCAGTCTGGACGGTAAATGCATCTAGGTAGATTATATTCATACATTACAGACTGTAGAGCTTTGATACTAATGAATCCGACCTATGTTAGATTTAATCCGCCCAACATTTACTCCCGATAGTGCGATATACCGTTGACCGTATGCGAACACGGTAGAATCTATCAGTGTACTGATTACACATACAGTTTAAGGTGGAATTCGAACAACGTGTCATTTCTGATGACTCCTCACATCGTAGATAGACGATGGCTACGTTAAAATGAAAAGAAAAAAAGAAGAATAGATATTTGCATAAACGGAAATCGAAGTTGTGAGCTGGCCGATGGAACACGCACGCATTTCCACGTGACCATAGCCAACACTTGGTCAAGATTACTTGGTGGAGTTAGCAATTCTCTTTCGTCAAGTGAAAATGCATTCGAAAGAGGCATTGATATTTAAGGATGTTAGAATTTTGGCTTTTATTACTGAATAAAGACTACCTAAATATGAAATCTGACGTTTGTATGTCTGCAAGAAGTGTTTTGTCTCGGGATGAAGCGGGTTCAGGAGGTGGACCGTGACGAGCATGGATGTGGACATAGGTCCGTAACTAAAATAATTTGATTAGTCCACATACCATTTTATTACTGATAAAATAAATACTTCACTTTGTTGTGCTTATAGTGGTACGAATTTCTTCCTAATACATAGTTCTGCAAGACAATAGTAAACTGTTCCGGCTTGTGCTAAGACAGACTGCTGGTTCTCGTATATGGAACTCTTCTCTTGATCCCTGGATCGGAACTGTAGAACTGCTCTGGTGTTGCTGTGGTCCGCCGGCATATGTAGGCGAGCCCCCTTCTTCATAATGGCCGGCGCGAGAAGTAAAGAAGTATGGATATTGCGGCCGAACTACTACAGAGCGATTTATCGCCCATCTTGTACTGACGCGGCGACCGCCGGCGTTGTGGCGAATAGCAGCACCACAAAACTCCTCCTCCCAATCCTTCTCACTGTCTTTGTGTAGTGAGCGAAACAACAGCGGGCGGAAGGTATGACCATGCGATCAGATGAAGGACCGGGGTTCGCGGTGAGCTGAACCAGCGGTCGCGACCCGCCATCCGGCCGGCGCTCGGCACAAAAAGGCGGGCGGAAAACGCAGCAAAGGTCGCGCTGCCACGGCCACGGCCACGGCCACGGGCGCAGAATGAATCGATGCAGCTGCAGGAGCCACGATCTCGACGCACGGTGAACCTCTGTGTCGGAAGGACCCTCGGCGTGCGACAATGAGCCCGCGATTGCGAACGTCGGTTGATCCACGACGTCCGATGAAGGATTGGTTGTCAGATGCGGTAATGCTGTAGGCGAACGTCGAGCGCCTTGGGCTCGAGGCTGAGAAGGGAAATCGTCCGAACCCGCGACGTCTGATGAGGCGTGGGCGCCACCATCCGACGGGACAGCGACTCTCTCGACAAAACTCACCGGCAGCGTCCTCTAGTACACAAGGGCAAATTTCGTTTCCGTGCCGTCGATGTACACTATCTGCACCCTGCAACAAGAACATGTCAGCGCCAAACTGCCGAACGATGGTACGTCGCTCGCAACTAGACTTGCGCATAATAGTTCGCGATCGAGAGCGCTCACTTTACTTCGCGGTTCTGCCGCGAACTACTTCGTTCTTTTAGTTCGTCCGCTCTCTGTGACGGCTGAGCGGCGTGGTCTGCGCATGCAGGTGGAGGGGGAAGTTCCCCCACCTAGCTGCTTCTTGCGCTTGCTGCTTGAGCCGCTAACGACATCACGCAAACCAAAAAAAAAGTTTGTGGATAATTTCTCGCTTTTAAGTTTAGAGTTATCTCTATATCTTGGCATTATGGAATTTATTAGTCAGATATTATAAAGTGCAGAATACTTCAAAACAGAAAATTTATGGCACTGAACTATGTAGTCTAGCAGGCAGACGCTCACCTCGAAATGGGTCTCATCAGCAGAAAGCAAACACGTGACTTTTAATTCTGCTGCGCGCCCTCTCGGTATTGCCCGTCGATCTTCGGAAAAGAATCCAACGAAGTAAGAAACGAGATACGTTTGGCATAATAGTTCGCGACCGGTAACGCATGTTTTAGTTCGCGACTGATTACACATATTTTAGTTCGCGACCGATCGCGCATATCTTAGTTCTCGACCGGTAGCTCAATTTCAGTTCGCAGCTCGGCCGCGAAGTAGGTCGCTCTTTTTAGTTCGTCCGCTCTTTTTGGCTTTTCCTGCCGCTACTAAAAGAGGTCTTTCTTTTGTTATGACAGCTTTTTTATATAATGATCAGTGTTGCCCAAGCGTGTGCTATTACCCGTATTTTAGACATCAAATACTTAAGCAAATAAACCAGTTATTTACACGAATGGGTGATACAGTGATATTCAACTACTGTGCAAACAGAGTACTCGTTGTATTTTATTTTTAAAATGGATTTATTTATTTATTTAATATGTCATTGAAGGAACATTACCTACAAATCACGCGATGCTGTGCGCTCTCGCGTCCTCTCGCTGTTCTCAGTCAGTCTTCGGAAAAGGAGCGGACGAACTAAGAGGCGAGGAATCTGCGAACTAGTTCGCGTAGTTCGACTGTGGGAGCGCTCTTCCGAACTAGTTCCTTCGCTAACTACACAAGACTTCTCGCAACGCCTGCGTCCGCCATAGGACCTGAAAAAGACAGGCGCGTTTGCGCAATCCTGCGCCTGACTCTGCGGAGCGGGCGGTGACTGTGGTGGGTGCAACAGATGCAGCAAAGTGCGCTACCGCCGTCCGTGCAACAACTCCGCATGTGTGTGACGGTCCGTTGCATGGCTGTTGGCGGTAGGAAGCGAGGAAATGCAGAAGAACTTGTTCACGCGTGTGGTGGTACTTCAGATTGGTCATCTGTGACTTGAATGTTATCACAAAACGCTCAGTCAGTAAAGCGTATTTAACGGTTGGAAAGCAATTTCAGACTCCTTTGATCAAACAAACTTAAGTCTTCCACTGTAGGCAACGCCGCGGTGCCGCTAGTTGCACTGCATTAGCAATATATTTTATATAATATGAGATTTTGCCTAGGAGAAATTTCAATTATGTAATGTACAAACATTGCCTTGACCTCGTGGACAGTTTTAAAACGTGACTGCACGGATGAACACGCTTCGAATTGATGACATGCTCAAATCAAATGTTTGTAAAGCTTATGGGACTTAACTGCGGGGTCATCAGTGCGATACTTATGAACTAACTTATACTTAAGACAGCACAAACATCCATGCCCGACGGGGTAATCGAACCCCCGACGGGGAACGACCTCGCGCATCGTAAGCATAGCACCTCAATGCGCTCGGCCGCTCCTCCGCGGCTTGATGACGTGTCCTAAATATTCCATTTCAGTCGGAAAGAAAACACATTCGTCCTTGAATGAAACCTTCACTCTGCAGTGGAGTGTGCGCTGATATGAAACTTCCTGGCAGATTAAAATTGTTTGCCGGAACCGGGTTTTGAACCTGGGACCTTTGCCTTTTGCGTGCAAGTTTGGAAAGTAGGAGGTGAGGTACTTGCAGAAGTAAAGTTGTCAGGACGGGCCGTGAGTCGTGTCAGGATAGCTCATTGGTAGAGCGCTTGCCGGCGAAAGGCAAAGGTCCCAGGTTAGAGTCCCGGCTCCACTACACAATTTTTATCTGCCAGCAAGGTTCACATTAGTTCTCGTTAAATCTGAGACCAGCGTCCGAGACGACTGTGGAAAGCGCTCGTAAATTGTGAATATGCTCCCCAGTTACGCGGCTAGAAATAACAATATAATCTTAATAATTTGAGCAACAAGGCACTGCCTGTGTTAGTTCTTCCAGTTATCTTTGAACTATGCCGGAGCAGAGGCACAACCGAACGGTAACCGGAAAAAGTTGAAGAGGCCCAACTGAATACTAATAACCAGAAATTTCTGTGATTGCTCGTCGAGCGAAAGTTGCAAATAGGCATCCCGGAGATCAGTTTTGGATAAATATTTGCTAGCTCCTAATCTGTCCATAAGCTCGTTAGGGTGAGACAACGGAAACGTGTCGATCACTGTTTGAGGATTCACAGTGCGCTTAAAGACCCACAATTTATGAGTTTGTCAGATGGTTGTTTGACAATCAGCAAAGGAGAAGCCAACTGGCTTGCTGAAATGGGCGCAGTAACACCTTGATTTTGCCGATTTGCGAGTGCCTATGCAACTTGATGACGTAATGCAAAACGAACAGGGCGGGCCCTCCAGAAACGTAGCTGCGCATTATCTTTTAATGTAACATGTGCGGATTAATTAGTTGCCCCTCCAGGACTGTCAGAAAAGTGTTCAGGAAATTCAGCACACAGGTTAAATGATACATTCACACAGGTCGAATGACGTCACTGACAGAACATTCCCGGTTACCTTAAGACCAAACAAATCAAACAGAGCCAAACCAGAAATGTTTGCACTGTCATAGTATGCAAGAACCGTAAGAGAAACTGTTTTGTGTATAGCATCATACACTGCAGGAAAGCTACAAGTACTTAGTAAAAATGTTCAAATGTTTGTATAGTCTATGGGACTTAACTACGGGGTTATCAGTTCCGAAACTTACAAACTACTTATGAGCTAACACTAAGGACGGCACAAATATCCATGCCCGAGGGGGCATTCGAACCCCCGACCGTAGTGGCCGTGCAGACCGTGACTGGAGCGCCTCAGTCCCCTCGGCCACCGCGGCCGGCAAGTACTTAGTACTGGTATGTCTTGTCCTGTATATGTCGTAAGCAAAGTGTGCACTATTCGTAACTGAAGTGTGCCTAGCATTGCATATGTAGCATGATTGATTAACGACTCTGTGGCGCCGGCCGCGGTGGCCGAGGGGACTGAGGCGCTTCAGTCACGGTCTGCACGGCCACTACGGTTGGGGGTTCGAATGCCACCTCGGGCATGGATATTTGTGCCGTCCTTAGTTGTAGGTCGTTCATAAGTAGTTTGTAAGTTTAGGGACTGATGACCCCGTAGTTAAGTCCCTTAAGCTTAACAAATATTTGAACATTTGACTCTGTGGCACACATATCCAGCAAAAATTGTACTGTTTTGCCACCAATTTTCAAATGTACAAACAATTCATTTGCGTGGCGATGCAAAGAAGTACCATCAGAAGCTTTACCTACCGGAACGCTCAAGTCTGTCTTTGTGACAGCAGGCTTAGAATGAATAGCAAAACAGAGTATGCACGTTGCATGTGTGAATTTTACAACTGCTTTTGCCACGATAGAGTCGTTTGACATACTCACACAATCTTTGAACATGTCCTTGTTTGCCACAAGAAAAACAAATTGCATTACGTGAAGGGCACTGATTTCGTCTATGCTTAGAAATACACTTGGCACAGAACATTAGCTTGGTTGCCGCGAGCCTAGCTCTGTCGCTGCTTACGGGAAATACAACTCGGCCGCGCGTGACGTGAGCGTTGGTCAACTACAGGTGTATTGGGCCGAGGCGGTACACTTTGTTAGTCATGCGCTACAGCACATACAGGGTGATTCATTAAGTGTGTTTGCCTCTGTAACTTATGTGACGGGAAATTTTAATGCGGTAGGTCTACAAAAGAAATGTTACACTTTTTGCGGAGCTATGAACATAGTTTATTGTATCATTTTCGAAAGAGTTACACCATAAAGATATAATTTTTTAAATGGAACAATAGTTTTTTTTCTATCGTGTTTTGGATTCGTTTAAGCCAGCTGCGTCCAAATCAATTTAAACTACATTCCTATCACTGTTAGTTTGGGAGATACAACCCTTCAAAGTTCCGGGGGCGGAGGCTGCGATAGCATAGCTGACTGGCCGAGTGGCTATCCCTGGGGCACGGCCCACTGTCTCATGACCACCAGCCAGTCAGATACGCTGTCGTAGCCTGAGCCCCGATTGTTTGTGTGGCTCCAACTGTCGGGTATACGGTCGTGTGCGGCGACAGTCGGCAGTCTAATAGCGCATCGAAGAAGCTTCTCGCTCCGTGACACCGGCGACGTTACAACTCGGCCGCACCACATTTAGAAGGCGCATTGAATTATGCGCAGTGTTTGTGGTATCTGCCCCGTAAACTTTGAAGGGTTGTAGCTCCCAAACTAACAGTGATAGGAATGTAGTTTAAATTGATTTGGACGCATCTGGTTTCAACGAATCCAATGCACGATAGAAAAAACTATTGTTCCATTTAAAAAATGAAATCTTTGTGCTGCAACTCTTTGGAAAATGATACAATAAACTATGTTCATAGCTCCGCAGAAAGTGTAACATTTCTTGTGTTGACCTACCGCATTAAAATTTCCCGTCACCTATTATTTTATAAGTTACAGAGGCAAACACACTTAGTGAAACACCCTGTATATGGGCATCATGAAAAATACTTGCTGCAAAGTCACACGTGTCCTGATACTCAATAATTTGAAGCACTTGTTCAAATGAAGCATCAACATACTTTAAGACTTGTTCACTGATGTGCGAGTATTACATATTCCTAGTAACACATCCCGTATCATTAAGTCTGAATAGTACATGCTACAGGCACAACTAAATTTACACTTCCTAGTTAAACGTTGTAGTTCAGTTACTCACTGTCTATAACAGAGGTCGGCAAGTAATCTTGAATATGGTCCGAATACTTCTGAGAATTTTTATCGAGGTCCAGAAGTTAAACCACATATTCCTTATCAATTTTCTATTTTAATTTTCAGTCTCAAACTAATACTAAATACAAAAGATGTGAAATAAAATGTATAATAATCCAGTAAAACTTATATTATTTGCTATTTATTTATTTTCACTCACAAAAAGTATGAAATAAAATGTGTAGTCAAACTTCTATTGAAAGTACAGTGCCAGGTCATACATTAAACATACTATTTTTTGTTTAATTTTCACTAAAAAAGTATGAAATACAATGAACTGTGCGTATTTGTGTCGTAAAAAATCAATGTGTCTTCACCCGGTTTCTTAAAGTTAGGTTCACATGCGGAGCAGCTAATGCGAATAGTGTCTTCAAGGTGGGCGGCCGTTAATCTTGAGCGACACTTATTTAAATCAAATTTAACAAATATATGTGGAGCCAAACATAGTAGCCAGGTAGATGGCTAATGCTTTGTAATTTCTTATTTTTCCGGGACATATTCACTCCACAATTCGTCAGTGGACTCAATTTTATATGTTTGCAAGGAAATGTCGTCTTGCAAGTATATTATCTCAATTTGGAGTAAAGGCTTTGAAAGGTGGAACAACTTCGCAACCACATGTGTCCGTTCTGCTGCTGCAGATACCTCAAAAGGTGATTTATTAAGTGCACAAGAATGGTGTTTAAATGAATATTTCCTGACCGCTTAAATAGGGGTTTCAGAGACTGTAATAGTATGAACTCTGCGCCCGTTGTCATTGTTGATAAAATTCTTCTGGGTATTGGACCGCATCGTCAATATATCAAATATTTCACCGACGTTTCGGCCACACCCAGAATAGTGGCCGAAACGTCGGTGAAATATTTGATATATTGACGATGCGGTCCAATACCCAGAAGAGTTTACCAACTCTATTTATAGAATTTCCTTGCTCATTAGATAAAGTTCTCGTGCTGCATTCGTGTGTACAAGCATTTCATGCGGATCACCGGCCATCTTACTCCGTTTTGCAGCCACTCGTAAGCGTACTCTCCAGCATTAAACGTCATGACAATTATTTATTTAATCTACCTATAGTAATCATTAAGAGTTCTAATCATTCAGCAGTTAATTGTAAAATTATAAAGTTGGCACTCATACGAATTGTTTATCTACAAAAAAAATTTTAATAATTTTAGTATGTAACTTATACTTTCAAAATTCTTTTGGCGGTCCACTTTTTGGCCTTCCGCGGTCCGGACTTGGACCGCGGTCCGCCAGTTGCGGACCGCTGTTCTATAAGATTGTCCTGCCCGCTCACGACAGTTACAGAACTGAAATCTAGCTGCTGCTACATTTAATGTTTGTTCATAATGGTTAGTAATCGCTTGCACTAATTGCTCATACGGCACTTGTTCCGGACAAATTGTAGGGAAAAGTGTTTCATGGAGCCGATAACTGTAGAAACAAGAAATAAGGAAGGAACACAGTAACTTGTATTTCATGCGCCGCTACGAGGCTCAGGAATTGTGGTAAGTATTCTGTCCAGTCCTCTATTTTTTCATCATACTGTCGAAATGGCGGTAATATTGCAGGGTGTAAGGCAAGCGATTGTGCCGTGGTTGGTGGCTGTTGTGCGGCAGCTGCTGCAGCTTGGGTTTGGACTTCAATGAAAGATAACATTAGGTTTGTTCAAATGACTGCATCTGAAACTGAATAATTTCATTTCATTTCATTTGGGCCTGCAGCATTGTGTATGCCTTTTAAGGACATATTGTTAATACAAATAATATCGAAATGCTGCTTTACTTGGTAGATGTTATTTAATGCTTACAAATACAGCAATAGGCCTATTTCGGTATTGTAGCCATCGTCATGCTATGTCCATATTGCATCGTGGAGGTATAATTTTATTACAATTACTGCACATAATTGCAGTCTAAAAGTTCTTTAGATGCTATTTATATTATTTTATGCTTGTCAGGTTATTAATTTATTACTGCTACTCTAACAACCATAAAAAGTATAAATACCATCAAAAAAACATTTAGACTGTAATTATATGCAGTAATTGTACTAAAACTATACCTCGACGATGCAATATGGACATAACCTTATGATGGCCACAGTGCCGAAATAGGCCTATTGCTGCATTTATAAGCATTAAATAACATCTACCATGTAAAACAGAATTTCGGTATTATTAACATTAATATTAACAATATGAAAGCCGCGCCGGATTAGCCGTTTAGCCGTGCGTAGTGGAGCGCCGTGTTTCGTTGCGCGCGGCAGTTCGCCGTCGGGGGTTCGAATCCTCCCTCGGGCATGGATGTTTGTGTCGTCTTTAGTATAAGGTAGTTCATAAATAGTTTGTAAGTTTAGGGACTAATGACCCCGTAGTTAAGTCCCATAAGCTCTACAAACATTTGAACAATATGAATAATTTCTATTAGATCATTTGGCAATGGAGATAGCGGCTGATGCGAAATCAATGAAATGGCTACAGCAGATTGTGCGGAATGGGGTTAGGCACGGGGAGTGGCGCAGCCATAATGCAAGCACAATAAATCTGTAAGGTAATGTAGTACGCTACCTGCAGCAAAAATGTCCACAAGCACAGGAATAGCAAAATTCTCGCAAATTTGGCTCTGAAAGGGAAACGAACAACACACAAATGTTCAAATACCCTCGTTGCCAGTTTTTATGTCTTGGGATCGAGCGGGTTTACGAGGTGGATCGTGACAAGCATGGATGTGCACATAGGTCGGTAACTAAAAGAATTGATTAGTCCACATACAATTATTTTTACAGATAACATGACTACTTCACTTTGTTGTGCTTGTAGTGGTACAAATTTGTTCCTAATACACAGTTCTACAAAGCAATAGTAAACTGTTCTGGCTTGTGCTAAGACAGACAGCTGGCTCTCATATATGGAACTCTTCTGTTGACTCCTGCATTGTAACTGTTGAAGTGCTCTGGTGTTGCTGAGTAGCGCCGGCATATGTAAGCGAGCCTCCTTCTTCCTATTGGCCGGAGCGAGAAGCAAGCAAAGAGGTACAGAGACTCCGGGTGCCCCCGGCGGCCGAAGTACCACAGAGCGACTTATCGGGCGTCTTGCACTGGCGCAGTGACTTGCGTTGACCGCCTACGTTGTGGCACAATAGCGACGCCACAACAAGAAGTACCTTAGAATTTTGATGATCAGTGAGTCAGTGAGTGAGTGGGAGAGGTAGCGATTTTCGACTGCCAATATTTCGAAAAATATAAAGTGCAGAGTTGTATAAGTTCGAAGTATAGCTAATTATAGTAGGTACTATTGATCACCTTTATCCACAACAATGATACATGACGGTCTAAAGTGCCGTGAACGGCTTAGAGAAAAGGATGGTGTGGCTGTGCGCATTGGACTCGGTGTGGGCACGTGCGTTCTACAACATTCTGGCACTAAATTTAACGTGGGGTTTGATGATTTAATTAAATACTGAATCACACATGTAGACATGTTAATTAGAAATGTCAGTTCGATTACGGATGCCACCTGTAGTATATAGGGCCGAAATACTAGAATTCGTTGCATTGCGGACACACTCACACACACACACACACACACACACACACACACACACACATACATACACACTTAATGACGATTTCATACGATAGTTCTTCCCACCTCTCAGTGTCGTGTATCCATTCCCACTCAGTCACACAATATACAATTCATCGCTGCTCACCTCAGTTTTACCCGTCCCATTGTATACTCTTCTTCTCAGGTCATGAACTCTAATGATGTGCACATCGCAGTATCAGCTACTAGAATACAATTCAATGAAGTTATGGTTCTGCCTACTCGTGGTTTTTTTAAGATATACTTTACTTGAATTGTCCACAATGTCTTTTAAAGTTTCTTTAAGCGATTCTGTTCACGCTTTTGCACCATGTGCACGAAGAGTAGCCGAGGTGGAGTAGCCGAGCGGTCTAAAGCGTCTCGCTGCGGAGCGCGCGGTTGCTCGCCGTGGAGGTTCGAGTCCTCCCTGGGGATTGGGTGTGTGTGTTTTCCTTAGGTTAGTTTACCTAGGTTTAAGTAGTTTGTAAGCTTCGGACTGATGACCAAGCAGTTTGGTCCGATAGATCTACAAACATTTGAACATTTTTGAACACGAGGAGTAAGGAAAGTCCAAAACCTTTCTTCAGGCAAAGCGTACCTGATAACCAAGGCAAAGTGTAAAACTTTTAAATATTAGTTGTTTCGTCTGCAATAACTGACACTAAATCGGCTTGAAAGGTTTCTTTTCTTATTCGATTATGATAAGCTGCCAGCTTCCAGATTTAACGAATCACTGCGTTCATCATGTCCACGAAGTGTGAGTTCAAAAGCACCACAAAATTTAATGCAATCCACAATTTTAGAGAGCAAGTAAAGATTTCTGTGAATCTGATAATTGTGCTTTTCAACTGCCTGCCTGTAAGCACTCTCCAGTTGTTGTCTAATATCATGTTTCCCTGAAAGGTTGTGCTCAAGCTTCGCAGTGCAATGTGATGCAGAACGCTCATGCTTCTTTATCTTGTGTGTTAAGTGTCCGAATCATCAAAACATTTTAACGTCCAAGTTGTTTCACAAAGAGTATTTTCTTTGCTGAACAACAGACACAGAAAACAGTACAACGTATTTGTAACTTCACAACTACGTAGCCAAATTACTTTCTCGTAAATGTCTGGTGTGAAAGGTCATATAATTACTTTACTTTTATTATTATTTTTGTTTCACTAACTTCATATCTGGTGTTGGTCACCAGAGATCATTGGTGAGAAGCTTATCTTCAAGTGAAAGGGAAGAGAAATTATTCTCCCTTAGCCTCTGCTTGTATTATCACACATATTTACTTCAAAATTAAGACATTACAAAACTGGCAATTCACTTCTTCAGACTCACAACAGTATATTGAATCATCGCGTCATCTCGTATGATCAGCTGTAAAAGCTGGCATCAGTGTTGATAATCTCTCTGCAACAAATAACAGAACACTTGTCTGTTGTTGCTAACTAGATTCTACTAGCGGGGATCAACTACAAGAGACATTATAATGCTACAGAAAGAGTGTAGATATTAATTAGCTTCGGAGCCTGCTATTTATGAATCATGTTGGGTGAAGAACTGGGGAAGAAGAGGAACTACACACTGGCGAGATGCGATAGCCGGAACGGAAGTGGAAGCTTTGTCGTATACACGATGGAGCCTCGCTCCAATGCTCAGGATAGGAGAAATTCTCTGCCCCCGCTACCTTCTCCACCCCTCGTCGTGGAACTCTGTGGGTGGAATGCGGTCGCCGGGGGCGCAGAACTTGATTTTGCAGGCTCGAAAGACCTGACCGCCAGTTTTGAACTTGAGTGCAGACGTCGGTAAGGAGGTTCATAAACGGAACTAAATAATTATCCGTCAAGAAGGCGGGAGAGCAGGTTATTCAAAGTTTACATCGTTGTATACTATAAAGGCGAATAGTTCTGTGGGGGTTGATTGCTCCGTTGCGCCGTAGGACGAACCACCTCTTATTACTACATAACAACCGCGGCGAAATAGTCATGCGTACTCAGGCGTCTTGCTGCGGTGCGCGCAGCCGTTCACCATCGGAAGTTCGATCCTCCCTCGGGTATGGTTATGTGAGTGTGTGTTGTTCTTAGAATAAGCTAAAGTAGTTTGTAAGTTTAGAGACTGATTATCACTGCAGTTAGGTCCATAACTTTACAAACATTTGAATATATAACAATATTATTGTTAAGTGTGAGTTTGGTTACCATTTCCACTGCCGCATATCTGTCATTAGGAACCTCTACGGAAGTTAGTATCAAAAACAGAGAAAGGGATGGTTTAATTTAAAAAAAATTGTAACATGTGTATCAAAATCTAAGAAAAATATTGGAAATAATAATTCTGAGCATTGCACTCCAAACGTGTTCCTATGAATAGCAGAAAGTAATTCGTTTCGGTGGTTGGACTCATGGTTCGGACATAATGACGTGTGGAGGTCGAAGAAAAGTCGTTGATATGATGAGGATAACACTTGTAACGACTAGTGATTAATTCTATAGATAACGAATTATTTCGACAGTGTAAACCATATCTCATGAAATTGTCAGCCAATAATTTTCTAACATCTCTTTAGTAATTACGAGTCTAGTGTTGGAAAATGTATTCTTTAACGTTACTCATTTGTGCATTACCAGTTCCAACGCTACGTTTTACGAATTACATCAACAATGCCCGATATACACCTTCATACGCAGAACGATTGCCGGAACCATTTCTTATTCCATATCTTTTCAAATGTTCAAATATTTGTTAAGCTTATGGGACTTAACTGCGGTGTCATCAGTCCCTAGAAGCGGCGGAATGGCCGAGCGTATTGAGGCACTATGCTACGATGCGCGAGGCTGTTCCCCCGTTGGGGGGTCGAATTCCGCCGGCCGCAGTAGCCGAGGGGACTGAGGCGTGCCAGTCACGGTCTGCACGGCCACTACGGTCGGGGGTTCGAATCCCCCCTCGGGCATGGATATTTGTGTTGTCCTAGTTCGTAAGTAGTTCATAAGTAGTTTGTAAGTTTAGGGACTGATGACCCCGTAGTTAATCCCATAAGCTTTACAAACATTTGAATATTTTTATACTAAAGACAACACAAACATACATGTCCGAGGAAGCATTCGAACCCCCGACGGGGAACGGCCTCGCGCATCGGAGCATAGCGCCTCAATTCGCTCGGCCACTCTTCTGCGGCCCGTATCACTTCTGTACTAGTTACTTGGAAGAGTCAGAAAGGATCAATTTTTTTTCTTTCTGCGGTGTGTCCAGAATGAAAGCTATTTTTTATGCCTTATCGCAATTTTGTGGCGATCGTAGGTAATAACCTGTGTCTAATAGTCAGGTGTACACTTTCAAAAAATTATAATAAAGAAAGAGTTACAGAAATTTTTATCAATTCAAATACGTATAATAAAAATATCATTTCAAACAACTGAAGTCCTGATTCAAGAAATTTGTCTGTAATGTGACTTCAAATACAGCTATACTGTTACTTCTTCAGCTTTTCGCTTCTGCAATAATGTTTCATCTTCAGCAGTCAGAATGAACTGGAAGCTATTAATCAGTATAGAAATGATACATTTCAGGTATAATTTAAGCCTAAATTTTACCAACAAAAGGGACCAACTGAACTGTGGTTCGAACTCCACATTAAACATGATACACCTTCGATACTGTTTGGTGTTGCGTTTTTATGAGCTGGATAACGGTAGAGGCTGAATTCACGGCAACTAGGATCTCGTTACTCGTAAGCTTTTTTAAGCGAGGTATTTTATTTTGTTAATGAACTGATCGTCATATCAGATCACAGGGCACTTATTTCATAGTTCATATGAACTGAAGACGTTTAAAGTTACTGGGATCGGAACTCAGATCTCAACTATCGTGGTTTTTGTTCCTTGTGGCGTGATGTAGGGCTGTTTCTTCACGGTAACAAATTTGTGAAGGACTCCACAACATTTACATATTTGGGATAGAATACTTGTCAAGCACAAAGGTATCATAATGCCACTTCAAGCTGTAGACTACGCACAGGTAACTACAGATGAAAAATAATAATTATTTTAAAATTTCTCTTCGTAATTTACCAACATTAATGATAGGAACTGGATTAGACATTCCGTCGGAGGCAGAACTTTTATCCCATCATTTCAGATAACTGCATGACATTCCAGGCTACAGGAAAAAAAGACAAAGAGTTTCGCCTGGTCATTTAGGTATGTTATCTTACTACTGGTAGTAATTCTCGACGTTTGATATTTTATTGTGTCTAATAGAAAATCCGATTACGTGCAGCCTTCGATCTCCGTGCAGCGATAACTGTACGCCACATCACTTCTAGGTTAATTATGCGTACACCAGTCTCCTTGAAAGTGAAACGGTAATGAAGATCTTACGTGGGTTATTTAACCGGTACAATGTTTAACGTGTTGGATTCCATGGTCCTGGAATAACTTTTTCTGTATATAATTTCAACTTTAGACTTTGAAATGTCACCTATTGTAATAATTTTATGTTTATGTTAAATATTGTGTCGTCTCCTGATATTTGCGTTATCTTTGAATTAATTTGGAACGTGACTGGAATCCGTAAAGAGCTTTGTTCTCTGCTGGTGTTTGGTAATAATTGTTTTGTATAGTTTAACGAATGCAGCTGCACTGAAAAAGGATTAGAAGACCTGCAACACGTTTACGCTACGTGCGTTGCATATAAATCAGGCGGAATGCAATTCAGGTCGTGGAGCTACTTTAGAGCGCGACAGTACATAAAAATTCAAATGTTTGTACAGCTTATGGGACTTAACTACGGGGTCATCAGTCCCTAAACTTACAAACTACTTATGAACTACTTACGAACTACGATGGCACAAATATCCATGCCCGATGGGGGATTCGAACCCCCGACCGTAGTGGCCGTGCAGACCGTGACTGAAGCGCCTCAGTCCCCTCGGCCACCGCGGCCGGCGACAGTACATATGCAATACGTTTGATTAGTCTCGAGATTATGCCATTTCATTTAGTTTCATTACTGCACGAGTTGAACAATAACATGGAAACAGCGCGAGAAATGCGTGCTTCTACATAACTACGAATGCTAGCCAAACCTGCAGGTTGGGTTGAGGTATTTGAACATGAACGGAACGCGTACGACGTCGTCATTACGTTGCAAAAGTCAGTTATGGCCAGTTCTGCTCTCTGCCTATTATTTCGCGCGTTAAGTTGAAATTAACTACATTCGAAAGTGGAGAAGTTGTTGGTGCTCGTATGCTGGATGCTTCCGTAAGGAAGGTAGTCGAAGTGTTTGGTAGCGTGTTAGGCAGATTTAAGGAAAGTGTGTGTTCGGTTATCCTCACTGACTCATAGAAGACGACCGTGACGAAATATACGAGAACGACAACTGCATATGTTTCTGTAGAAGTGAATGATGCACTCGCCAAACCTATCCCTATATAACAGATTGAAGGTAGCTTCATAAGCTGCCAATTTCACGGTGAGGTTGTATTACAGATACATTCAGTTCTGTTTTAAATGTCCGAAACAGAGTAACGCTGGCCGAAGCCTTAAAACTTGCAGAATGGAGCAAAGGAGAAACTCAGGTGGACGATCTGATCTCGTTCACACTGTTTCCAAATTCTGCCCAACTTTACGTCTCAAGGTTTTACTGATGATTTGAGCAAGCATATCATGATATTCCATGGGGCTCATAGGAACTCTGTAGTCTCACGTTACTGTCAATATTCGACTCTTTTCGCTGCGAGATCAATCTGATATTAGAATATCTGATCCGCCACTAGTCTCTTCCAATAAGACAGGCTCATGTCAAACTGCTCGCATTGTCCAAAACTGGTTTTATTACCGTGAAGATTGATTGTCGCATCTCTTCTGACTACCACAGTCACAAGGTCCAGCATTACTAAGCATTTGTGGTCTACGTATTAGAGAAGAAAGGATGAGCTCTATCCATCTCTGCCATCCGTACTTGAAATTGTCAGTTCTAGCTCGATAAATTATATAAAATCCTTTTCAAATCACATGGAACATTTATTTATCAATTTATATCTATTTATCTATCAACATAAAATTTCTGCAGCTCACACAGAAGTGTAGGGCAGAGGGTTCATCGAACCGCTTTTATGATATTTCTTTGAAGTTCAATTCTATAATAGCTCGCGGGAAAAAGGAACACCTAAACCTTTCTGTTTCCGATCTGATTTCTTTAATGCTGATGATCGTAAGGTATTTTGCATGTGAATGGTTTTCCTCCACAATATTAGGCATAGAAATGTATATTAGGTGTTCGTACATTATTGTTCATCCCTTGTAATTCGTGGATTAAATTTCATTCATTTGTGATGATTTTTCTTGTTGTTGACTTATCGAAAGAAGATTTTCTTTCTAATGACCCAAGCATCCGTTGAATTAGCGAACTTTATATTTGTGCCTCGTCGGTATATATCTTATCGATGTAGTGAGAAGTAATACACCAATATCTAATACATTGACCAATAGTATTCACCTCCTCATACAGTCATCAGCCTACACTATGTGATCAAAAGTATCCCGACCCCCACAAAAACATATGTTTTTCATATTAGGTGCATTGTGCTGCGCCGGCCGCGGTGGCCGAGGGGACTGAGGCGCTCCAGTCACGATCTACACGGCCACTACGGTCGGGGGTTCGAATCCCCCCTCGGGCATGGATATTTGTGCTGTCCTAGTTCGTAAGTAGTTCATACGTAGTTTGTAAGTTTAGGGACTGATGACCCCGTAGTTAAGTCCCATAAGCCGTACAAACATTTGAACATTTGAACATTTTTGCATTGTGCTGCCACCTGCTACCAGGTACTCCTTATCAGCGTCCTCGGTAGTCATCAGCCATCGTGAAAAGGCAGAACGGGGCGCTCAATGGAACTTACGAACTTCGAACATAGTCAGGTGTTTGGGTATCACTTGTGTCAGAAGTCTGTACGCGAGATTTCCACACTCCTAAACATCCCTAGTACCACTGTTTCTGATGTGATAGTGAAGTAGAAGCGTGAACGGACACATACAGCACGAAAGCTTACAGGCCGACCTCGTCTGTTTACTGACAGAGTTCGCTGACATTTGAAGAGGGTCGTACACTGTAATAGGCAGGCTTCTATCCAGACCATCACACAGGATTCCCAAACTACATCGGGATCCCCTCCAAGTACTATAACAGGCGGGAGGTGAGAAAACTTCAATTTCATGGTCGAGCGGCTGCCCAAAACCCACACATCACGCATGTCAGTAGCGCACGACGCCTTGCTTGGTGTAAGGAGCGTAATCATTGGACGCTTCAACAGTGATAAAATGTTGTGTTTAGTGACAAATCACTGTATAAAATGTGGCGATCCGATGGCAAGGTGTGGGTATGGCGAATGCCTGGTGCACATCATCTGCCATAGTGTGTAGTGCCAACAGTAAAATTCTGAGTCGTGTTTCTCATGGAGGGAGCTTGCACCCCTTTTTCTGCGTGATACTGCCACAGCACAGGCCTACATTGATGTTTTGTAGCACCTTCTTGCTTCCCGCTGTTGAAGAGCAATTCGGGGATGGCGATTACACCTTTCAACACGATCGAGCACCCGTTCATAATACATGGCCTGTAGCGGAGTGGTTTCACGACAACATCATACCTGTAAATTATTGGCCTGCACAGAATCCTGACTTGAATCCTAATCAACGCTTTGGGATGTTTTGGTTCGTCGACTTCCTGCCAGCCCTCCCTCTCACTCTCCCACCTACATCTATACCTCTCCTAAGTGCAGCACTACGTGAAGAATGGGCTGCCTTTCCCCTAGAAACTTTATGGCACCTGATTGAACGTATGCCTGCGAGAGTGGAAGCCGTCATCAAGGCTAAGAATGGGCCAACATCATATTGAATTCCAGCATTAGCGATGGAGGGTGCCACGAACTTGTAACTCATTTACAGCCAGGTGAGAGGATACTTTTGATCATACAGTGACGATCCACATAAAAGCGCCTGGGCGACAGCAGCGTCCCCTGACGAGGAATGAGTGCTATTCCGACAGACGCACGGTGGGCGTAGTATCAGTGAGCTTGTCGTCCGCTTGTAGAAGTTTGACCGAGGATAGATTGCGATGTCCTGGAGGCTCACTATAGTCACCTCGGAATCAAGTATGACTTGTTGGTTGTTCGAGGAGTGCTGTGGTGAATGTCTTCAATAAGTGACGAAGCTAAGGTGAAACCGCGTCCAAATGTCAACGGATTTGGTAGTCATCCCTCATTACATATGTCGGACCAACTAGACAGGAAAGTCTGTTAGAACAGGCCATAATGGACAGAGCGCAAGTATGGCTAAACATACAGTGCACTGAATACCCCTAACGAAGGGGCCTTCGCAGCTATCGACATCGGTAATTACGACTAAAGTGGGTACGTGACCAGCGTCACTGAACGTTGATGGCCTTATGAATCCCGTTATGTGAGAATTCATGGCTGCAGTGGGGCTCGTGCAAGGCACCATGACGACCAAGAAGAATGGTTCGGTGGTTGCAGTTCGCGTAACCCTCTCCTGACAGTCATATTTCGCAATGGCAGTGGCATTTCTCTGCAAGATAATGTTGTATGTTATAAGGTCAGAAGTGTAACAGAGGTCGCGCCCCATCTCTGAACATCTGAACCCGATCGCACACATCTGGGATATAATATTCATAGAATATATGACTTCAACTGCTATTGGGCAAAGCTGAAAATGTGTACCCAGCCGGGATTCGAACCCGGGTCTCCTGCTTTCTAGGCAGTTGCGCTGACCCCTACACCACTGGGGACACAGTGATCACCGCACCTGCAAGGACAACCCATGCACGCCTCCCGTCAGATACAAATTCCCAGCTTCGCCCTGCCCATAGTACTCAAACTCGTAGTTTAACTAATTCCCGTTAGAGTAAGGGCTTCAAACTTGCCCACCCCTCCCCACTAACGATAGGATCATTGCCCGTCACCGGCATATTATATATATACATGTGGCGTCTGTTCGGAAAGAACAGACGTCACATTCTGATCCTGCAGCTGTTATTATTTAATATTCATAGAATATATGACTTCAACTGCTATTGGGCAAAGCTGAAAATGTGTACCCAGCCGGGATTCGAACCCGGGTCTCCTGCTTTCTAGGCAGTTGCGCTGACCCCTACACCACTGGGGACACAGTGATCACCGCACCTGCAAGGACAACCCATGCACGCCTCCCGTCAGATACAAATTCCCAGCTTCGCCCTGCCCATCTGACGGGAGGCGTGCATGGGTTGTCCTTGCAGGTGCGGTGATCACTGTGTCCCCAGTGGTGTAGGGGTCAGCGCAACTGCCTAGAAAGCAGGAGACCCGGGTTCGAATCCCGGCTGGGTACACATTTTCAGCTTTGCCCAATAGCAGTTGAAGTCATATATTCTATGAATATTAAATAATAACAGCTGCAGGATCAGAATGTGACGTCTGTTCTTTCCGAACAGACGCCACATGTATATATATAATATGCCGGTGACGGGCAATGATCCTATCGTTAGTGGGGAGGGGTGGGCAAGTTTGAAGCCCTTACTCTAACGGGAATTAGTTAAACTACGAGTTTGAGTACTATGGGCAGGGCGAAGCTGGGAATTTGTATCTGACGGGAGGCGTGCATGGGTTGTCCTTGCAGGTGCGGTGATCACTGTGTCCCCAGTGGTGTAGGGGTCAGCGCAACTGCCTAGAAAGCAGGAGACCCGGGTTCGAATCCCGGCTGGGTACACATTTTCAGCTTTGCCCAATAGCAGTTGAAGTCATATATTCTATGAATATTAAATAATAACAGCTGCAGGATCAGAATGTGACGTCTGTTCTTTCCGAACAGACGCCACATGTATACATCTGGGATATGATTGAGCGTGGCGTTAAAGCTCATTGACCTCCTCCCCGGTATTTATAGAAATTAGATGCCCGGGTTTGTAGTTGTACCAGCTACAATCAGCGACCGACGAAGGCCTAATTATATCCATGCCAGGATACGTCGCCGCTGTTATCCGAGCGAGAGTTTTAAATATGGGCTACTAGGCTAGGTGGTCATAATGTCCCGGCTGATTGTAATAATCTCATGGACGAACGGAGTACGATATCGTAAGAAATTTAGTTCTTTAGGAAATGCAAAGTCTGCTATATATAACTAAGGAATACTCCTATCACGTCAAGCGTGATAGTGAAATGATTCTAATTACACCCGAACGAAACATGGATAACAGGCTGGTAATGTAATACATCACCGCTATTTTTAGTGTTGCACAGTTTTTATAATCGTGTCGAACACATTCCTTGGATCAGTATAAAGCTTTGCGATCATATCTGGGAGGTCCACATAAGGCTGCGCTTCTACCAGATATCTTTCAAAAACTTAAAATTGCTTTTAACTTGATACATATCTCTTAGTGGAAGTAAATACAATTTTAAACAGTTGATGTATGTTAAAGTTTAAAACAGCTTTTGTTGCTCACTGAATGGATGACAGTGGACTGCAGTTTTGCTCTCCGACTTGTCAAAAATGTTGGGTAGTTGTACGACATCTTTCTCTTCTAACACCCACAAATCTGTACAGGAGGACCAGATTAGACCTTTTCCATGTTTTCTGCCATCCCCAAAGAAAACTTTTCCAGAATCGTCAATTTCAATTTATCTTCAGTCATACACGCTATGTAGGCTATGTGTGCGCAATGTAGCTCCTCGTTTTTCCTGTGTTCTGATTTTACCATAATAGCTTATGACTTGTCATATAAGGTAGTATCCTACGGACATTCGCTCATTTTTTCTATCGATATTTTAAACTTATATTTCAATTTACCGGTTATACTCATAAAATTCTGGAAAATGCGTGTAGGTGGATTATATTCAGCGACTGCATACTATCGAACTTTGTTACTAATAAAGTTGACATTCATTAGATATAACTCGCCCAGCATTTCACTCTGGAAAGAGCTATATACAGTTGATCGTATGTGAATGCGGAAGAATCCAATAGTGAATTGATTGCACCTACAGTTTAAGGGGGAATTCGAACCACATGTCATTTCCGACGACTCCTCACATCGTAGAAAGGTGACGGCTAGGTTAAATCCAAAACTGAAAAAAGAAAAGATACTCTCCTCAACTTACTGGAATAGAACCTGCAATATCGACAATGGGAGGACAGCGTCTTACCCCAAGACCATAATCAACTCGTTAACAACAACGCCAAATTACTCTTCCGTCAAGCGAAAATACGTTCGCAAACGGGATTGATATTTACGGATGTTTGAATCTTTCCTTTCGCTACAAGCTAAACATTATCTAAATACGAAGTAAACTTTTTTATGGCTTTTAGAAGTACCTTAGAAGTTTGATGATCAATGAGTGAGTGAAAGATAGAAGTATCAATTTTCGACTGCCAATATTTCGAACTATAAATGTTCATATGTTTATAAATCTAAGTGAATTAACAGCTGCTGTTATCAGTCGCTAGGTTTACAAACTACTTAAAGTAACTTATGCTAAGGACAACACACAACGGATTTCAAAGGAAGGACTTTAACTTCCGACGGCAAGCAAACCCGCGATCCGCAGCGAGGCATCTTAGAGTGATCGGCTACTCCATCGCAGTTCGTAAACTGTACAGTGCAGAATAGTACAATGTTGAAATATAGCTAGCTATAGGGAATACAATCGGTTAATGGAAATTAAGGCTTCCAACTTAATCCACACAGAGGATTCACGAAAGTCGAATGTGCTGTAAACAGCTTCGAGAAAAGGATGGCACTCAGCTTTGCAGGGGCACTGCCGTGTCCCTACATACGCAAACAATTTCTGATCCTTTGTCGATAGCACTCATCACGTTATGTGAGTCAAGAGCTAGCTGTGTTTTACAAGAACAATACCTCCTTAATCTGCGTTCACTTCTGAGGCGCTCCAGTCACGATCTGCATGGTCACTACGGTCGGGGGTTCGAATCCCCCCTCGGGCATGGATATTTGTGCCGTCCTTATTATAAGGTAGTTGATAAGTAGTTTGTAAGTTTAGGGGCTGATGACCCCGTAGTTAAGTCCCATAAGCTTAACAAACATTTGAACATTTTGAACATTTGCGTTCACTTCTGTACGTTCTCTTCGAGGTAGTTCTTAATGATTAATATGAATTATATATTGCAACATCCTACTGCAAGCCAACATCAATGATGTAATTTTGTGGACCACTCCTATTGCCTTTCTCGAACATTGGAGTGACGTGTGCAACATTCTAGCCTTTCGGTACTAATCTTTCGCTGAGCGAGCGGTTGTGTATGATAGTTACGGAGCTATTGCATCATCATACTCTGCAAGGAACCTAATTGTTATACAATCTTGACCAGGAGACTTCCTTTCGTTTAGCGATTAAAATTGCCTCAATACTACAGTGATATCTAGTACTAAATTACGCATGCTGACAGCTATTCTTGAATCGAACTATGGTATTATTTTCTTCGTCTTCTTAAGTTACGGAATTTCGGAAAGCTGTGTTTAACAAATCTGCTGTAGCAGAAAAATCATCAGAAGCATCACCAATGTTATCGCGTAGTGAAGGTATTGAATGTGTCTTGCCGCTAGTATACTTTACATAGGACCACAATTTCTTCGAATTTTCTACGAAATTACGTGACAGAATTTGGTTGTGAAAACTACTATAAGTTTCTCTCATTGAAGTTCGAGCTAAAGTTCGAGTTTCTATAAAAGATTGTCATTTTCGGGAATTGTGTGTCTGTTTAAATTTGCTACGCTGATTCATTGCTTCGGCAAGACAAATGAAGCCTGTTGTGGACCACAGCGGTTAAGATCCCTCCTTTCATAATGTATTCTGCATAAATCCTTCAGTAACTGTCGATATTATTTCTTTGAATGGAAGGTACAGCTGATCTGCACCTAAGTTCCGAAAGACTGGAGACTCTCACTCAGGAAATCGTTAATTGAATTTTATCTGCTTTTTTATATAAATATACTTTTCGTTTAATTCTGATGGATTTGGGAATTTGATATTCAGTCTGGCTACAACTCTATGTTCACTAATCCCTGTGACTGTTTTGATGCTCTGTATTAGTTTTTGGATAATTATTTTGCTCGAAGGTCAAGTGTCTTTTTTACTCTTGTAATAAGTTCATCAGCTAATTGCTCGAAATAATTTTGGAGGATGCACTTAGTACAACTCCAGACGATGTTTTATGCTTGCCTATGTATTTGAATATGTATTTTTGCGAACACATCGAGAATAAGATAACGTCACCATTAATTATAATTGTGTGTTTTGGATATGTTTTTGAAATTTCTGCAATCGAATCGATTGATTCAGGTGGTTAGTAAACAGAACCACTTATTAATTTATTCCGGTTGTCAGGTCTAACCAAAAACTTTTTGAAATGTTTGTAATTCTACGGTCCTAACTACTTTGGTCAAAAGTCCCTAGACTTATGAACTACTTAAACTAAGTTAAACTAACCTAAGTGCAACACACACATCCATGCCCAAGGGAGGATTCGAACCTCCAATGCGATCCATAACGTGGCGCTCCAGACCGGCTACTCCCGCGCGGCTCAGGTATAACCTCTACACATACCAACATGCAAGAACTATCAGCTTCAATGTCACTAAAGGATAAACGGCTCGTGACAGCAATAAATATAACACCGCCTATTTTATTCTATTTATCATTTATGAACAGCATTTGTCCTCCTGTAAAAAAATTCAGCTGAACTTAGCTCTGCCTTTAGCCAGCTTTCCAAACCTATATTGATTTCAGATTCAGAACTTTGTCAGCGCTGGAGCTCTGGTACTTTCCACATGATACGACAACTTATAGCTGTTAGACCAATGGTTTGTAGATATGTATTCGTACAATCTGTGACGTGTACCCTTTGCGAGTGAAACACTTTTCGTGTGTTCCCGAGGCCATCTAAATAAAGTCTGTCCAGTCCACGCCACACAGCCCCAACTACCCGTGTAGCAGCTTCCTGCGTGTAGTGGACGCCTGACGTATTCAGCGGATCCCCGAACCTCGCAACT
The DNA here is from genome assembly GCA_026315105.1 of Locusta migratoria. Taxonomy (NCBI): domain Eukaryota; kingdom Metazoa; phylum Arthropoda; class Insecta; order Orthoptera; family Acrididae; genus Locusta; species Locusta migratoria. Next base: position 503,029,113 of record CM048755.1, on the reverse strand, counting down.
CGATGGCGGAAGTCGAAGATTCTGCAGCATACACGGTCGCAGAACGCCTGAACCTCTTGATTCATACCCGCCACTCAGCTTTGTACCAGAGTTCCGCAGTCGGTCCAGTCAACTGTGCTGCAAATGGTAAGCTCTACCTTTATCTTGAAAGTAAAACTGGCAGTTTTTATCACTTCAGGTAGCATCTCTAAACCGGAGACAGACTCTTCGGTTTCAAAGCTACACACATCGTTAGTACCAACGCTAGCCACCACCTGCAGTTGGCTCCACCCCGTACTCTTCCTGGTATCCCGAAGGACCTGTTCCACACCTGGAATGATTCCCCCGGTATGCTCACGGAGTGCACATTTTTCTTCTGCCTCTCGTACAAGCCATACCCTTATGGGCTCCATTACCCGTGTTTCATAGCCCGGCTGGCTGGCTGACTGGGAGGCGACATTAGGACAAAAACTCCGTTCTGCTGAGGAACATTGCACGGCACAGATAGCGCCTCAAACCTGTTTGAAGCTCTGTAATGCTGTGGGAGTGTCCAGTTTGAGTAATATGACATCTCTGGTACGTCTGGATACGACTGACATGTGAGACGTACGTACGAATCGTGGTTGATCACCGAGATCCATTCATATCTATTGTGCAATGCGACGAACTTGAGCAATTTACAGGACAATGCGACATCCCATACATGAATAATTACTAGAGTGTATCCTCAGGAAGACTCTTATGAGAGGGGACTAATGACAGAGCTGTTTAGTCCCCTACAACAATCAACAACAACAGCTCTTCTGAGTTTAAACACCTCCACTAGCCACGAAACGTCATGAACATTATTGAGCATATTTTGAATGCCTTGCAACATGCACTTCAGAAGATATCTGAACCCCCTTGTACTCTTATGGATTTATGGACAGTCCTACAGGATGCATGGTGTCAGTTTCCTCCAGCACTGCTTCAGACATCAGTTGAGTCCAGGCCATGTCCTGCTGTGGCACTTCCACGAGCTTGCGGGGGCCGTACACGATATTAGGCATCTGTAGCAGTTTCTGTGGCTTTTCATGGCTCATACGGAAAAATATGGGACCCTCAACACTATCCTGGGAAAGACTAAATATGAACTCTCTTTTATTCGACGACTTTCCATCAGTTACTACGAACTGTGTGCTCTCTGACAGGAAATCAAGGTCAAATCAAATATATCAGACAATACTTAATTAACACGCAGTTTTATTAAATGCCATTTTAAGTTATCTGGAAATGTGGCATAAATTAAAGATCCTTTATCGATAGCATTGAGCACATTATGTCAGTAAATAGATAAATGTGCTTGACAACAACGTAGTTTTGTATATGCATGTTGACCATGTGTCAACAGGTCGTTCTCTTTAACGCAAATCATAAGGTTTGAACCCAGTACATGATCCAAAACCTCCTGCAGATCGATATCGATGTTATCGGAATGTTATTTAGTGGATCACTCATATTGCCTTTCTTGAATATTGGTGTGACTTGTACAACTTTTAGTAGTTGGTTACGTATACCTTGTTGCTCCCTTCTTCTAAGAGACTCATGTTGGTAGAGTTCCTAAATTGCAAAGCTGGCATATTAACTTCTTTTTTGGTGAAGGATTCTCGGAAAGTCTTGTTTAATATCTCCGCTTTTGCAATAGTTTCATCGGTGGCAGCACCATTTCTATTGCGTAGCGAACTGGAGATGCTGAAATGACGTAGTAAAAACAATTTAAGCGATCTAGACGGTTTTATTCATATGATGATCGCGGACTCATCAGGGAAATTTATTTCTTCTACATGAATCTGTGTCACTTTGAAATGTAAATTAGCTCTTAATATAAGTTATTTGCCTTGCTTTAATAATGTGTAATTTACTTGATTAAAGTTCTCTCGTAGAGTCATAGAGGTTGCGGGGATATTAATTGTTATGAGTACATTTATTACAGCCATTGAAACGTAAATCGTTACCATTCGGTATCATTTATCCTCCACGCAGTACGTGGTCCCTACGTACAATGATAATAGTTGGCTAGAAAATGGTCACATTAAATAGTTCTTAATTGTCGTGAGTACATTTTTTCAAGGATAAAAAAGTAGATCATAAACATTCGGCTTAATTTACGTTGCTTTTCATCAAAAAAGTTTTGCATCATATTTGTATAGGAAAAAGAATAAACTTATTAAATAATGCATAACTAATTCAAAAGGTATATTGAACAACGTACGACGGGTAACTGCTACAGCTGCAAGGCATAAGATTGACACCTACATTACGCTAACCAGTATCATCCTTTACGGACCGTAACAGCACTTTATCCTTAGATGGTGGTCCAAAAACAGCTTTCACATATTATTTCCGCCAGTCCTGTTAGAAACGCTTTCAGGATAACGCCAAAACTATTTACTTGGATGCTACGCAGGTGCTATCATTCCTCACCCGTTGCATAGTTGGTCGATAGCACAACGCTCATTTGATCTGTCGTTTACTGTAAACGTTCTGACGCAAAGTGGCTTTCAGGTGGGATAACTCAACCGACAAACTTTCCTGAGCTCTTTACAGCAAGGTAGAAAGAATCAGATGACAGCTACCAACCTGGAGATACCTTTGGTTTGGCTTCCAATAAACACGATGTCCCAATGTACCATAAACCTTCCTCCTGGCCAATACATTAAGAACGGGTGAAAAGGTTGAGTGGACTAAATTCAGAAGTTCGAAACTGCTATTTTAATTCTCACTACCACGAGGCGAAACATTAAAAGTACCGTCCACATATCTGAAAAATCAAACCCTTGTTGTTTTCAATGGCGCTCATTCCAAGGTACTTTCCTCGAAGTCTTCTATGAATAAGTTAGCAGCCGCCTTGCGGCAGTCTTTTAAACTACCCACTGCGCCTGCCCCAATTTTAGCTGATGATGTTCAAAATGTTCAAATGTTTGTAGAACTTATGGGACTTAAGTACGGGGTCATCAGTCCCTAAGCTTACAAACTACTTATGAACAAGCTAACACTAAGGACGGCACAAATATCCATGCCCGAGGGGGGATTCGAACCCCCGACCGTAGTGACCGTGCAGACCGTGACTGGAGCGCCTCAGTCCCCTCGGCCACCGCGGCCGGCAGCTGATGATGCCTCAATGGCTGACCGTATTTTAGGATTTCTTCGCGCAGCTGGCTTTTATCATTCTATTTAGTGGTGGGTGCATTTTTCTGGTCTCTCTGGCCCCCACCCCTACACTTTTTAATCTGTTGTCTCTTTTACAATTTCTACCCTGTTTTTCATTACAGGTTTTTAGTCTGATCAGAGTGGCTAGCTAATCCTATATTTCTTTGTGATCAGCCAAACGATGTTCTTTGCTATATCAATTTTAGCTTAGTTCAACACTTGGTCTCTGGCATTTGTTTTCTTCCTTGGTGTTGAGAGTGTCAGGTTCATTGGCACTATGTGACTAATGTTTCTCTTCTGGGTGTTGAGATCTATTTTACTTTTATTCTGTTTGGCTGTGTTGTCTTTGGTAGGAACAGGGGACTGATAACCTTGTAGTTTAGTCCCCTCAAAACCCCCAAAACAACAACAACAATAAGTTAGCAATGATGGAATATTGTGTAACAATGGGCTTCCCATCCCAACTCCACCTGTTAATAGTACTTATTTATTAACAAGTAGGTGTAACTCAAATAAATGTCAAAATAAATTCGTTAACGTAGCAGAGAATCTGGCCTCTAGTAGCTGCAACGAATTAAACAGAACGTCCTAAATGAGGAGAGAAACAGCATCGAAACTCATTAAATATCACAGTGATTGAATAGTAAATCCGTCCAATCGACCTAGGAAATATGCTGGGTCTTAATGTGAAGTTTACACAAACCTGCTAGTGGTCTCAATAACATAGCAAGATGTTTGGTTTCATGATATGTCAAAGCATTAATATAAGAGAGGCTTGCGAGGGACCCCTCCCTTATTTACCTTTGGAAGATGGTATAACCTAGGAGGTGCAGCATAGTAAGAATTAAGACAATTTATATTCTTCTGTGACAAGGACCGTTGCTTCAGGAGATAATCAGTGTTTCTTTCGGCACTTCTTGTTTACTCAACACCGATCCTGCGATATGCAAAGTAAGGAAGTGAAAACTCCATCTTTCTAACAAAATCCTTCTTGATCGACACAACCGTAGCATTTCCCTTGTTCTCAGTTAGAATAACAATATCATGATCCACTCTAAGTGAAGGTAAAGCTGCCGCCTTAGTTGCAGTTGTATTACTCACAGGTGAACATGCCTTACTGAAAACACGACAAGCTTCCCTTGAAGCCTCATCTGCAGTATCAGAAGACAGTTTTAAAACAGCCTGTTCAATATAAGTAATAGACCATACGATAGGTAAGCGCTTCGTCGTCGTGCGAAATTCAAATCCTTCTCCAGCACAGATTAAGCTTCGTCATCAAAAGTTTTCTTTATGAGATTAATCGTGGAATATCGCGTTATAGAATTACAGTCCGAGCTACAGAAACGTTCAAACTTCATCGACTTCCGAGCCGTTACAGACTGAAATTTCCAATATGACTCTGACGAAAAGGAATCGAAAAATTTAATCACAGGAAAATTCTAAACTTTTGGAAACAATCATGAAACCTAAGCCCATATAATCCCTTAAATACAAAATGTAATTCTCGTCGGGTGTAATAAATCCTTACACGGTCAAGGGCTAAGACAGCACGCGACTGGTAGCAGGAGAATCTTACGAAACGTTTAGACAATACTATAATCACCATACCTCAACAAGAAATACAGAGCACATTGCAACCTGACTCCCCTACTGCGATGTTTGTACAGCCTTCGCAAAGAACGATACATTTCCTCCACGCAAAGATAAACAACGTGAAACCTGAGCGTCTCCTGTCGTATTGTATATTCGAAAACGGGTTTGCAGTTGTGTGAGAAAATCGACGTCCGCTGTTATTTCCTCAGGAGCACACCGAACCATTTTAAAGGATATTGCATAAAGAAAGCTCTGTGCATGGATGTTTAATACTTCGGCTTCAATAAAAACAGGAAAGATACCACACAACGAATACATAAACAATAGCGCTGTTCGCAGTGCCCGCACGTAGCATTCGTCGGCGTTATAGAAGAGAGAATATCAAAATATTGAAAAGTTTGTCAATCAATGGGACTTACCTTCTTTGGTTATTAGTTTCAAAATGTTTCAAATGTTTGTATAGGCTATGAGACTTGACTACGGGGTCATCAGTCCCTAAACTTACAAACTACTTATGAACTACTTACGAACTAGGACGGCACAAATATCCATGCCCGAGGGGGGATTCGAACCCCCGCCCGTTGTGGCCGTGTAGACCGTGACTGGAGCGCCTCAGTCCCCTCGGCCACCGCGGCCGGCGGTTATTAGTTCCTAGGCGCCTTAGACCACAATATTTTTCAAAAATTATTTGGTTGCTTTTTCTTTTTATAGTAACTACAAGAAGAAAAAAGGAAACTAAAGCGCCACCACCACTTTTTCCTTAATATAAAACGATCCTCAGGCGATCTTCAGGCGTTGGCACCTCACTGAACTATCCCTGGAAAGTACCTACATAAAGGAAAAGAAACAAGGGAAATGAGCGGTAAACACGAACAAAGAAAATGACATCCATTTTTCTTTATTATTACCAAAAGACCCATGCGAATATTTTGCACCGTTAGTGGAATAACAAAAAGGTTGAAAAAATCGAAGTAAAATTGGATGTTCACACATAACTTTCTTCAGAATCAATTAATGCAAGTTTTTAAAAGGAGAAACGAAAGAGCCTGATCCGCTGAGTGTTCTTAAGTCAAAAAGAACTGCTTATCTTAATCAGAACCGACTAAAACAAACCGATTAAATACTCAATGCAGGGACAGAAGGATACCGCGTTTGAATAAAAATAAAGGATGGAGAGACTCGAGTCAATTCTGATATTTGATGAGAAATCTGAGGATGAATACCTTCCATGCCAAAAAAAAAAAAAAGAAAAACGAAGGAAATCGGCCGGGTAGTTTGGTCTGGCCGACTGTCTTTACTTTTCGTAGATTCTTTTAATCTATAAGATATATATTGTAGAGGTAATAGGGAGGTAGTTTGCTGGTTTTCTGGGCTGTGGGATTCGGCTGCTGGGAGGTGGTGGCTTGGAGTTAAACAGCGGTTCCTGTACAACAACGCAATTGTCTTTATTCAACATTAAACATGTCAGGTTGGCTTTTAACTGCGTCCTCTGGTGGCCGTAATATTCCGAGCGTGACCGGCCGCCCTCCGGCAGCAGTGGTCGCCTGCCAGCGGCATCTGCACTGACAAAGGCGTCAGGTGGAGCACGCCACTGCAGCGAGCGGCAGGTCCGGTGTCAGAGAACAGCAGCGCGTGTCCCGCGGCCCGGCTGTGTGCGACGATGGCGTGACGTCACGAGTCGGTGAGCCTCCTGCAAAGCTCTGTATCTTTAACGAGGGGCGCCGTGCTGTCTCGCGAGGTGCGGGCCGCCTCGCTTCTTACGGCGGCATCGTGGACAGTCGGCCATCAGTGACGTAGGAGTCCGAGGCTCGGCGCTCGGTATCAGGCGTGTTGATGTTCAAATGTTCAAATGTTTGTTAAGGTTATGGGACTTAACTACGGGGTCATCAGTCCCTAAACTTACAAAATACTTATCAACTACCTTATACTAAGGACGGCACAAATATCCATGCCCGAGGGGGGGTTCGAACCCCCGACCGTAGTGGTCGTGCAGACCGTGACAGACCTCAGTCCCCTCGGCCACCGCGGCCGGCCCGGACGTGTTGAGATGTCGCGGCGAGGCGACACAGACAGTGCGCGCTACCGTTCACTACCGCAGTCCTTCCGATGATGACGATTACGACTTGTGGCATAGCCTGGGCGGCCGATAACCGCCACACCTGTCACTGACCGATGACATGCTGGCTGGTGCTCTTTAAATACGTCACTCTCGTGCTGAATTCGGGGCTAGAACCTTCCAGATCGGCTCATTGCCTCAGGGTCGATGTCCATGTGCCGCTTCGTCATGTTTCCGGACCTTCTGTCTCGGGTCGATGCGTTCTTGGCTGGTAACAGCGCGCAGTTTAGTCACGCGGCCAGGGATTCTGTTATGTGTAGGCCGCTGACACTGCTAGGCGACTGGCCGTCTTCTGTCGGTCACTCTGGTTGTGGCAATGTGCCGGATACTGGAACACCTACACACCCATTATTTAACGCTAAATTATCTACACTCTACTTTACACTTTGCGTTATTATTTACTTCTAAATGTTCAAATGTTTGTAAATCTTATGTGACTTAACTACGGGGTCATCAGTCCCTAAACTTACAAACTACTTATGAACTAGCTAATACTAAGGACGCCACAAATATCCATGCCCGAGGGGGGATTCGAACCCCCGACCGTAGTGGCCGTGCAGACCGTGACTGAAGCGCCTCAGTCTCCTCGGCCACCGCGGCCGGCTTTACTTCTAAATCCTTGTACCGCTACACTCTTCCCTCCTACGAAAAAGAATTCGTCCTCGAATTCTATTAAAATCAAAACACTGGGTACAACACTACAAATACTTCTCGAAAACATCTGGTAAACTTACGGCGGCTTTCAGCTCACAGTTCAATGAACTGCTCTGTCCATTATTATTAATTATATGCATCTCTGTATGTTCTCAACTCTTATAGCAGCTGTATTACACTATGAGGGGAATGATGGGACATAGGAAGGTATTTGTTTACAATTCGCACTATACATTTCCGTCTCTGATTATTCAACTTTTTTTTATAGAAACTGAGAGAAAACCGTCGTTTCTCACATTAAACTTATCACTGTAAATCACGTCGTACTGTACAATTTACTTAACCAGGCCCCCTTTGGCCTAACAAGAAATTAATCGGTGTACAGTCTTAAACTAATATTTTATTCTCTGCCGTTTATGCTCAAATCTAACCAAACCTGTATGGAACATAACTGACCTAGGCCGACTGCAACAGTTCTGGTACTACCCTATGTTTTACTGTCACCGGCCTACACGAACTTTTTAATTTGCTTACTGCCCTTGTGCTGCAAATTTCTTATCCTAAGGAAACCTAGAAATTACCTACAACAGAAAAAACTTAAATTACATCCATGGCAGTGTATTTTATGTCGCACTACAAGACTTGTTACCTGGGAATCTACCTAAGTTACTGTAACTTCTTTCATTCTAACTTGCTGCATACTCCCTTTAACACAAAATTTTCGATCTAGTGGCCTCGCTTCATGAGCTCACCGTAACCACTGATCCAAGAAACAGTCGCTATCGCCAGCTCACCTGTGCTGTACAAAATCCTCCCCAGCCACAGGCGCAATCCTTGCTCACCTGTTCTATAACAACAATATTCCGTTAGCCACAGGTGCTATCCCAGCCTACCTGTGCTATACAAAATAACGTTATACTCCAGCCACAGGCGCAGTTTCAGCCTACCCGTGCTGTATATTCACGACTACAGGCGCTACGCAAGCTCTACCTGAGTCACAAAAAATCTTTTACTACCTTCTCTCTCCTCTCGTAAACGTTAGGTTTTCCCGTTTCGTCACTTCACTGTTGTACGGCAAGTGTTGGTTGTTATACTGCTATCATGAACATTGTTTCTCGAGGGACCTGGGGTGGTTTAATTAGTGTCGTGACATCTCTCGACCACCTCGCGTCCGTAATGGTATCCCAGCGTTTCCGCTTCTTTGAGTACATGGCAAAAAGACAATGCAACATACCTAACAATACAATGCCGTTACGACTCTCAGGTCTTACTGCCACTGGCAATTCAGAGAAAATGTATGCCATAGTAAATTAAAAGCTAAACTTCTTGCAGTTTCTGTTGTAGGCTATTAAGAACCCTCACAACTTTAAATAATATATCTACATTTCTTAGATATTGTGAAGGGTGTTGCAAATTTTACCCAAAGATTAGTCATGAAATCTAACAAAATCGACATTTTTTGAAAAATGGAAAACATTAACAGCAAATCTAACTGCTAAATTGATCATCTAAGGCAGAACAAAGAGAATGGAGATATTTTGAAACGATTGAATGACGTTGAATGATTGGTATCCTAATTTTCCATTGTGTTTGGCTAAATTATTGTATCTCTTATATGTAAATCAGCCGCCTGTAATTTGATATGCAAATCATTTGCAATTGAATGTATGTAGCTTACAATTGCAAAACGATATGCAAATCGCAAATGAGATGAGTGAAATCTCTTTATCATTTATTTAAATAACATCATTTAAAATTATTTTGGTAATAATTGATGCAATCATTTTGCTCATAAGGAAATTATGTAAATCAAATATAAGGGTCACGACTACGTTTTTATTTTTTCAAAATATAAAAAAGTAGAAAAAATATATAATAAATTTACTATTGACTGCTCCTAACCCACTACGGTCGGGGGTTCGAATCCCCACTCGGGCATGGATATTTGTGCCGTCCTTAGTCTTAGCTAGTTCATAAGTAGTTTGTAAGCTTATGGACTGATGACCCCGTAGTTAAGTCCCGTAAGTTCTACAAACATTTAAACATTTTTTTCTGCCCCTAAGTAACTGCAGTGGCGACAAGGAATTCCAGTTTTTTTTTATTATTCTTTTTTCAATAATGACAATGACTAGTGGTATTTCTCATTCTCTGAGATTGAAATGATGTCTCCTGACCAATCTATCTTTAACAAGAAATTTCCCATCCGTAATAAATGAAAGGTGGTTGCAATGAGGAAGGCACTCTTTTGAATAACCTGTGTATTCACTAAATTTTTTTGCAACCTAATCAATACAAGTCAAAAGTGACCATGTGTCGCATAAAAAAAGGAACTAAAATCGATTATGAAAATCTTGTTTAAAAAACGGTAAAATAGGGATATCAAAATGGATAACTCTAACTAAATAAAAAATTAAGTTGATACAAAAGCATTAAAATTTTGACTGGCTATAGTCAAAGAAGTGTATAATGAAGTTCACAAAGAGAAAATTTAACCTCAACTCCGATCCCGCTCTATATAAATCACCAATCCGTCCTCTCTAACACACAATAAGACACCAGGTGTCAACCACTATTCAATTCTCCTCGCACAGCAGATGAGTTGGCGTTACGTTACCATTTTCTGTAGAACAGCATTGTAGTGGGCGAAGAACTTTAGACGGCATTGCAGTGTTGACGGCTGCGATTGCGAATGTAGATAATGATACGGATATTACGTGTTTTATCGAAAAAACGAAGTAGACGGGTGATATCACAGCAATGAAACAATAAAATGGGAAAATAATGCTGGTTTGCCGGCCGCGGTGGCCGAGGAGACTAAAGCGCTCCAGTCACGGTCTGCTCGGCCACTACGGTCGGGGGTTCGAATCCCCCCTCGGACATAGATATTTGTGCCGTCCTAGCTCGTAAGTAGTTCATAAGTAGTTTGTAAGTTTAGGGACTGATGGCCCCGTAGTTAAGTCCCATAGACTATACAAACATTTGATTTGAATGCTGTTTTTTTTTTTTTTTTTTTTTTTTTTTTTTTTTTTTTTTTTTTTTTTTTTTTTTTTTTCAAGAAACGGTAAAGTATTCTGATTACTAGTGGTGTTGCTGACAGCGCACGCTCACTTCAGAATATTACAAGGTTTTATTAAACTACTGTACTGTGTAGAGGGTACATAGAAAATGACTCTATGTCCACCAAAAGGTGCCACACGGCGAACCAACTAGACACAAAATAAAACACTTCAAAATCAAGAAGACACCGATATGGACAAGAGAACTGCTCCAGCCAGAATCTAAGTAAAAGTGCGATCTAGTCAGGTGCCTAGATTAAAAACAGTACGATCCGGCTAGGCGTCTGCCCCAACCCAGAGACACATAAAAATCAATCGGCCAGGCGTCTATTCCAGTCCAGACTCTCTTTCTCCTATTTACGAAAAAACACAACCTCAAAATTTTCCACTAAAGCTCCTCCCTTCGGTGACGTCAAGAAAATCAAAAAATTGACTTAATGGCCTAACCAACGGGAACCGATTGCTATTGTTTAACTCTCTAGGCTCCGCCCCAACGAAACTATCCCACGCTAGTCTCTGCACGTAGGCCAACCTTTCTGAGGAAAACACTAGATTTCGGACCTCCAGATAAATATCTGCTGACGTATAAATGACTTTACAACTAACAAGACGCCAACATCCCGTCGCGAGAGCGCCGCACTATCCTCTACAGAAATCAACCCCAGCGACCCACGTAAACATTTGCAGACGCAGGGCGTCGGTGCACCTTAAACTCGGGCGCCAGTCTGTCGATGGCCGGGCCATTAGGGCCTGCAGGTTGCGCGTGCAGGACACAGTGACGCCAACCTTTACGGTCCCACGACATTGAATTCCAACGGAATGCCTGAGGCTCGAGGCTGTCTGCACAATGCTGCTCTGCTAGAAAAAAAAACTCCCTTCCTGGTCACACGCCTAAAGGTGCGAGTCCGAACACGGCGACAGCGACCCACTGCCGCTGCCGACAACGACCGAGACGCAGCCGCCTGCTGTCGACCCGTTGCGGAACGCAGCGGCAGGCGAGCAGCGCGGTCGCCGGTGAGAGGCGAGCTAGGGTGTCCGCCGACTGCCGCCGTTGTTGCGCCGTCGTTGCAGGAGGAAGACGATGACGTTGCTTTGTTCCATACCAAGAGAACACGAACGCTGGCAATGCCAATATCAAACAGTAGAGCTTCCGATGGAAGTTACATGCCGTTGAAAAATAAATAAATAAATAAATAAAAGTTTAGTGATGAAGTTATTCAGGAGCTATTGCAGTTTAAATAAAAGACAGTTCAACTTCGTACTGAGTTCTATTTCGGATGACATAAAACCACATTGCCTAAGAAATGCAATAACTGAAGAAAAATTACATTTTACACTGAGAAGTACGCAAAACTAGTGCATTATTTACTATCTGCTCAACAACTGGTACGGAACAGTCCCAGCGATGTGAATGTTGAAGGTGTGTTGTTATCTCTTGATTGCTGATTTGTGTTGCACTGTGGTCGCATCATTTCGTAATCAGAAGCAATGCGACTATTATTTTTCTTTCGGTTCTGCTTTATATATTGGAAATGAACTCCGTAAAACTGCTCTGATATGTCCAGAAAATAATTCAATATCATATTTGCGTCGCATAAAAGCCTTTAGTAACTTTTGCCTCTTTTCTTTCCTTTCCTTTCACACTTTTAATATTGAACCATCGTTAGTTTTATTCCGTTTTATTTTCTTTGTTGGTACATAACAATCTATTGTCACCTCTCGTGAAATTGAAGTAAATTAACCTGTCCTGCCAGTATTTTACACAAAACGCTTTATTACTCTACATAATCATTTTTAAGAACACCATTTATGTAATTACCGATAGTTAATTTCTTAATTCTTTTAAACATAAACCACCGTTTGTATTTAGTTTTTACTTTAATAGTTAAGTATTGAGGAAACTGCACTAAGTTGCTACAAAAATGAAGCAAAACGTGTTACAAAATATTAATGGGTGCAGCTTCCTCTCAGCCTTCATTGATATGCCACATCAAACATTTACAGGCATACATCCGTACTCATAATTAAATAGTTTATCAGAATTTACAAAAAAATTCCCGACTGATTTAACACAGTTCCAGGCCTATTATATATTTATTCGTGGAACTTTACAACTCTTCTTCCCTGTTACGAACAACAAATGCAAGTTTCAATCCGATCTGTAGAAGAGACAAGGCAATGATGTCTTCTGCTTTTAGTTGCATCCAATGCAATGATGTCTCAATAAATTAAAACGAACGAAATCTCAATTTACAGTTTCTTGAGGACATATCCCCAAGTGCTTCAGTGGTTATAAACAGTCTTGCTTGTGGTGGCCATTGGAGCAGCAGCTGAATACTACGTATTTTCACTGTAGTGTTTTTAAAGAAAACGCCCTTTGCTACTGCTAGAAGTAAAAGGCGTTTTCTTTAAAAACACTACAGTGAAAATACATAGTTACAAACAATGCACATATGAATCCATTCCTTGATAAATACGTTTCGTGCACTTACTCGTCCTGTTCTACTACTGTGCTGTAGCTTTCCAGATATCTTTTACTAAAACATTTCTGTACTCGTTATTTCCTGCGTCAAATATTACAGGATATGTTGCTACTCTGTTTACGGACTTCTTTTCGTCAGAGTTCAAACATTCAAATGTTTGTAGAGCTTATGGGACTTAACTAAACGGTCATCAGTCCTAGACTTACAAACTACCTATGAACTAGCTTATAATAAAGACGGCACAAACTGCCATGCCCGTCGGGGAACAGCCTCACGTATCGTAGGATAGCGCCTCAATGCGCTCGGCCACTCCGCCGCGGCTCGTCAGAGTCTGAAGAGCTCATTTCCCTTGGGTGTTGTCATAAAACCGGTCTCCGGCGGGGGGTCGGGTCGGCGGCAGCGACATCACTGGTTCGGGACCGGATGGCCGCCGGTCGCCGGAGCAGGTATACGGCGACCGGTGTCGCCGCCGCCGCGTTCCGAATCGCTCGCATTGCAAACAACGGGGACCAGTGGTGCCGCCTGTCGCGGCTCAGCGACGACTGCCGCTTGCCGCCGCGTTCGGAATCGCACCTTAATACAGACGTTCCAACATCACATATATATGCCAATCTCTAGAAAGTCGCTTTCGTCAGTGTCTGCTTTCTGCCCCCTTAAACTGTGCGTCGCAGGCGGCGGTTCTGGGGTGACGTCGGCATTTGCCTTGGATCCCGCCTTCCGAGAATTCTCCACAGCCTACCCCCGCCCCGTAACGGGGCTTCAAACTGCCTGCTGGCTGCAGCCGCCAGTGGTCTCCGCTTAAGAAAAGAATTCTCCCAGCGGCGAGGCTCACAATATTATCAAGTACACAGTAATACTCCCAGTGAACAAAAATCATATAACTCTTACTCCTATCCTCTAATATTTACAAAATGGAATAAGGGACTTAACTGCGGAGTCATCAGTCCCTAAACTTACAAACTACCTATGAACTATCTTATACTAAAGACGTCACAAACATCCATGCCCGAGGGGGGATTCGAACCCAACAACGAGGAACGGCCTCGCGCATCGGAGCATAACGCCTCAATGGGCTTGGCCACTCCACCGCGGCTCAATAAGTAAATATGGCGCTGTACCACGAAAGAACATAGGATGGAAATTTGAAGTTTTAACGTCCCGTTGAATGCAAGAACACCAGAGAGGGAGAAGCCCGTTAAGCATTTTTAAGTATGAGGAAGTAAATCGACCGTGTCCTATCAAAGGAGCCATTCTGCCATCTGCTTGGAGTGGTTTAGGAAAATCATTGAAAATCTAAATCTAATGGCGAGACGGCTTTGAACCACCGTACTCCCTATTCCAGCGTGCTAACTATTGCACAACCACATTCGGTGCTGTATCACTGGAACTCGTGATAGAACTGGGACAGTCGTTTAAGAAACAGATTTCTCACTTATGATGATAATCGCTAACCCTTTCAGTCCCTTGTTATGAAATCAGCTTTGTAAAAATTAAAATTAAGTGTTTTCTGTATTAATACAATACAGTAAACATCATAATATTTGTTTTAATATTTTTGGTCGAAATATTGTTTTTTATGTCATGTATTTCATGCAGAACACAGACGTTTGTATCGAGGTACTTTATTACTTGGACGTTATTTTATTTATAGTTAACACTGCCAGATAAATAATGCTAGCATAATCTTCGCCACAGCACCAAATACAAAACAATTCACTGCTGGAATAAAATAAAAGGAGCCACACTCACGCTTAGACTCTCAGCCACGCACAGACGGCAACACAACACAACCCCCAAGATGGACAGAACATTGCCTCAGAAGTGGCTACACGCTTTACCAAGCGGTAAAATGTCATACTAGAAGCATGTTGCTCATCAACAAAAATGCAACTTTAAGGACTGATGCACAAAATACGGTATAAATCAACTTTTAATACGTTGTTGTCCAGGAATAACACTGGGAATGAAAAGGTTAAAAAAAACTACTTAAATTATACAAAGATTTTTTACTGAGCCGACTTTTCTGCATATAGCAGTGTATGTAACAATGCTTCTACAATGACTGGGGTTCACTCTATGAAATAATTTATGAATTTAATGCTAAGATATTATTTACACACTGCACGAGAAACGCTCTTACTCTGCGTAGACTACATTCTCTTACATCTGAAACATATGGAACTTTCGAGTTTGCATGTGATTTAGTCAGCAACTACGGCACACACAGATGTACTAAAGTTCAAAGTTTATGTAAATAAGGAACTAAATTCATATTTCAGCTTTGCCCATTCGCAGTTGATGTCATTATATTCTGGGAATATGAAAGAATAACAACTGCAGGATCAGAAGTGACTTCTGTTCTTTCGGAACAGACGCCACATGTATACATAGGAACTAAATTGTTGAGGTTATCCGTCCCTGTACTTACACACTACTTAAACTAACGTATGCTAAGGACAACATAAAGATACACACACGAAGGCACCCATGCACGTGGGAGGACGAACCTCCGGCGATAGCGGCCGCGCAATTTGTGATATGGTGCCTCAGACGACAGGGCCATCCTCATGCCGCTACATACGGAAGATCGATCCGGTAAAAAAGAAAAAAAAATTCAGTTACATCAAGAAACTTTTCGACCCAGGATTTACTGTGAAAAGTTGTACGGCAATAACCCAGACATTTCCAATGTGTGTTCCAGTTTGCAGGATCCACTAGTACTCTTAATAAACGGTAACACGTCCTCCTGCACAAATACATGCCTGTATTTGTCGTGGCATACTGTCCATTAGATCATCAAGATGCAGGTGGACAAAATTGTTCCACTCTTCAATGGTGATTCGGCGTATAACTCTCAGATTGGTTGGAAGACCTTCTCGTCCAAAAACTGATACTTGCAATGTATCCCAGGCTTGTTCCAATTCGTTTATGTCTGGAGAATGTGATGGTCGAGCCCCCCCGAGAACCGCATCAACCCTCTAACGGCCAGCGCAGGTAAACAGCTACGGTGGCCGTTGGAGAGCTGATGCGGTACACGGGCGATTCGACCCTGCCTTGTAAGTGGCTATGTCGCGCTCAAGTTGCCAACAGTGCTTCCCGGCTTGTTGAATGTACCACACAGTCACTGTTTTATTTTGTTCCTACGTGTACTTCTATGTACTCATTAAATGCGCCCGATGATGAGAAATAGGTCTCGAATCTCTGGTACTGTGTAAAAATAAAAAAGTTTAAAAGTAACAACTGTTACAGATCCAATTATTAAAGATGAAGATGGACGGTTTTGGATGTCCAAAAGGAAGAAAATTGTGTAGGTTGATTATATGCAGCGATTGCAGACTATCGAGCTGTGATACTAACGGTGTCGGCATTAGATGTAATATGCACAACTTTTCACTCTCTAAAATGCTGTCTTCAGTTGACCGTATGTGAACACGGAAGCATCCATTAGTGCACTAATTGGTCCAACCGTTTAAGTTGGAATTCGAACCACATATCATTTCTGACAACTCCTCGCATCGTAGAAGTGTGACGGCTAGGTTAAAATTGAAAGTGAGAACAAAGATTTTGTAACTAACCGAAAAATGAACCTGCTGTCTCATCGCAGGGAGTGCGGCACTTTTGCACAACATCAACACCAACTAGCTCACCAAATTGTCATTGTTGTAGATAATATTTCGTCAAACGATAATGCGTTCGAAAACGGAATTGATATGTACATATTGTTGAAATTTTGCTTACGTTACAGGCTAAAAACTATCAAAATACGAAGTTTGACTATTGTAAGTCGGCTAGAAGTACCTTAGAATTTCGATTATCGGCGAGTGAGTGAATGAGTTAGTGAGCGGGAGACGTAGCGATATTCAAATGACAATACTTCGTAAACTGTAAAGTGTAGTATAGTATAATTTGTAAATATAGATAATTATAACAGGTGCTCTTGGTCACCGAAAATTCAGGCTTGTAGCTTTATCCCCAACGAAGACAGAGGGGTGTCGAAAGTGCCATGAACGTATTCCTTGCTAGACTTGGCGAGGACACTGCCGTGCTCCCCGGATCACTCTGTGTCCATATTTCCATTGTCCTTATTTCACCCGCTCACTCAAATAAATCTCTAACTTCGTTATAACTGACAATCTTCGTCAAGAGCCGGCTGCGGTGGCCGAGGGCACTAAGGCGCTCCAGTCACGGTCTGCACGGCCAATATGGTCGGGGGTTCGAATCCCCCCTCGGGCATGTATATTTGTGCCGTCCTAGTTCGTAAGTAGTTCATACGTAGTTTGTAAGTTTAGGGACTGATGACCCCGTAGTTAAGTCCCATAGACTATACAAACATTTTTTTTTTCTTCGTCAAGAGATATTGGTTCCTCGACCATCCATATGTCAGTAAACACTAAAATTGTCTTTTCCTCCCAGACATCGATGCAATCAAATCACTAATCCAACGCCCAAGAAAGTGCCATTGAGACGTTTCTTCACTGATAAGTGGAAATTAACATGGGCTCCACGAAGTAAGAATCGCAGTTCATTTTTCTCAGTAACATTTCTGGGCCGTACTCCAGTTATTCAGTTAAACAATCCACGAGCCATTACCGAAGGCCCACTTGTGGGCCACTGCAGTCTGGATCTGGGACGTTAATGTAAGTCGAAAGTTTAAATTATCGGCAGCGTCAGGGGTTTCACTAATCAGTCGTAACATCACCAAGTACGCAATGAAATATATGTTTGAATGCCAGATATCACTCACAGTGGAACGGACCTTTCTGTCATGTCGAAAACTTTACTACCCCCATTTTTTCATTCACAGAAGGAACACAGCAAAAGATACTGCTAAGCCTGAATTCCGGTACTTTTTTTAATTCTGAAAACACCAATATCTTTTGCCTCCAGGCGGCTGGAAATGTAAACTCCTCCAAGACTACATTACAATGCTCTCGTGTAGTGGTGGCAGGCATCTCATGGCATAAATAAATAATTAGGTAAAATACAATCGCAATTAGTAGCGCTGGCGTTTCTTAGAACAATTGTTTGTATGTTGAATTTGTCTTGCATTTGCTAATGTAATATTCAGACACAACAAAACGCGACGGCGGAATATTAGTGTCTCTTATCGAGTCCATAAGTAGGATTATTCGCACAGATTTCTTATTACTGTAGGAGAAAAAAGCTGCCATGGATTTTATAAGGAGCCATCCCGGTATTCGTATAGCGTGATCTGGCTGACTGCAGAAAACCGCATCTATATGGCGATACGATAACTAAAACCCCGAGGAGATAATGGTGAATCAGTATTCGCTGCGGTTTTTTTCGTATTAGACTATCAACATAATTTGTGTTTGTCACGTATTTACAACTTATGGTGAGTTACTGGAATTTCGGCACGTACAATAATTATTCTAGCCAAGTCAGTGCAAAATAGAATGAGAGACAAAATATAAATTTATTACTGAATATTGCCAATTCTTTTTTACAGATATTATGCCAGAATATATCGAAAAGTTAGTCTGTATGTTATGCACTGTTATAGTTGACATCCAACACTTCTTTGCTTTATTCACGGTTTTAGACAGATTTCTGCATAATTGTGACAGAGGAAAACTATACTGCCGACATATTACGAATGTAGAGATGAATTTAATAAGATTACAAACGTATAGATATAATATGCTAGGTAAAATAAGAAGTTTTTGCATACATTTTTATTTCAGCAAAATTATGAATGTAATTGCCTGCCGGACGCAGTGGCCAAGCGGTCTGCGGCGCGCCAGTCACATTCTGCACGGCCACTACGGTCGGGGGTTCGAACCCCCCCGGGCATGGATATTTGTGCCGTCCTTAGTATTAGCTAATTCATAAGTAGTTTGTACGTTTAGTCGCATAAGTTCTACAAACATTTGAACATTTTTGTAATTGCCTTGTCAACATACCCATTCCAAGCGTTGGACCTTTTTAGGCTGAACCGAACAAATTGGCGAGTGGTAATACACTGATCTCGCGTTCGGGAGAGGTGGTTCAAATCCACATCTGGCCATTCAGATTTAAGTTTTCCGTGATGTCCCTAAATCATTCCAGGTAAATGCTGTAATGGTTCCTTTAAAAGGGCACTGACGATTTCCTTGCCGGCCGCGGTGACCGAGGGGACTAAGGCGCTCCAGTCACGGTCTGCACGGCCACTACGGTCGGGGATTCGAATCCCCCCTCGGGCATGGATATTTGTGCCGTCCTAGTTCGTAAGTAGTTCATAAGTAGTTTGTAAGTTTAGGGACTGATGACCCCGTATTTAAGTCCCTTAGACTATACAAACGATTTCCTTCTTCATCCTTACCCAACAACCCGAGCTATAGTTCCGTTTCTAACGAACACACTGTCAACAGGATGTTAAACCCTTTCTTCGTTTCTTGGTTCAGATCGGTTTTATCTGCAGGTAGCACCGCAGCAAGGCGCTGCTATCAGTTGGTAATGACGTTTGTTGTGGTTCACATATGCATGGCGTTAGAGTAACGAAATGTTCAAATGTTTGTAAATCTATCGGACCAAATTGCGTTGTCATCAGTCCGTAGCTTACAAACTACTTAAACTAAGGTAAACTAACCTAAGGACAACACACACACACACACACACACACACACACACACACACACACACACACCCATGCCCCAGGGAGGACTCGAACTTCCGACGGCGAACAACCGCGCGCTCCGCAGCGAGGCGCCTTAGACCGCTTGGCTAATCCACCGCGGCAACTAAATGTGATTCGTTTTCTATAGACCAAGGGACGAAAGCCCATTGGGAGCTACGGGGATATGCAGCCTGTTTTGAGAAGTGTGAGTCTATGTTGTTATGAGTTTGAAAAAGGCCATAAAGTCTGGCATGGTAATGAACGGTCGCCTTCACGATGTCTTCACTGAATCATATGGATCGGCACTCAGAGGTTGTTGAATGTTTCTTGAACCACATTGTAATTGGCGATGAAAACTGAATATTATATTTCACGCCGGAATATGTTCGCTTGTGTCAACAACAACAAAATATCCGTTTAGAAGGGGCTGATAACGGTATTCTACTCTCTATTCTTAGATAGCACTGGATCGGCCTTGCTGGATTGCATGCATGGTGCAACCATCAATCCAGACAGCTGTTGTTCTACACTGTTACGTCTGAAGGCTTTCAGTAGTCGAAAGCGCCGAGGGATTCCCGCGATCTGTAGAACGTAATTCTGCGTGACCTCGTGGAGCAATCGCATGCGCGCGAAAGCTCTAGGCATTTCATTGGGAGTCAAGACCTCGCCCCTAGTGATGTATACGTTTTTTTTTTCTGTTCGCTAAAGAATTTACTGGCAGGACAGTGATTCACAAGTAACTATTAAGCCAAGACAGCAGTATGACGGCGTTTCTATAACCAGTCGGATCACAGGGGCATCTAAAATTTAGTTCTGCAATCAAATGTGTGAACCAGTGTAGGGACTTTGTGGAAAAATAGTGTGAGGTCCGTAGAAAAGGATGTATCTTTGTAATGACCCTTATGTAACCTTCTTTGGCTGAAAAAGGATCAAAGACTTCTTGAATTTCGCTCGTACATATACGTAGTACGTGTATTTATGTCTATTTGTTTACACTTTATTCTTGAATGTTTGTAACTGGATTTCGATGATTTTTACACAAAATAGGTGCTTAGAATAAAAACTACCATCTTTCCACGAAACAACTACATATGAAATGTTTCTTGTGTATGTAATATTAACGTCCTTAGAAAATAATGAAAGAAAAACCGATAATTCCTTAGTGGTTCCTCATCATGTTTGGGCGGATGCCGGTGTAGCTGCCTTCTCTTTATTCCGAGAGCAACAAGTTCTGGCGAGGTGAGCGGTAGCTGTTTTTGAGCGGAGATACCCGCGTTTAACTTTTTCCGCCAAGCCGTGGCTGGCTAGGTTCCCCTGCACTCGCCTCGGGCCGTTTGAAGTGCTAATCGATAGGCGGTACGCTATTGTTTCCAGCGGGCAGCGCGGAGAGATGCCGCATCGCGTAACTATGCCGTATCTGACGCCTCTCCTTACAAAGGAATCTGTTTTTTTCATATTCCTGTTAATTTTTAAGCTTGGTGTTTCAGACGGTGCTTTGTGTTCTTACTAAACGTATTTTATACTTGGATCTTTTGACTACTTCTTAGATGGTCTTTTCACTAGTTAAAGTGTGAATCTTGATAATCACAAATATTATGAAGCATTTCTCGCAGATAATCATTTTGAGCATAACTAATAGTACTGGCAGCCGAGGAATAAACAATTCGGAAACAGCTGGAAACATTTCTGTGTGTGATTTCTATTTATAATAAATATATGTATTTTGTTTAGCGAACTCCAGTCACGGCGAAAAGTGCATCTATACGAAACTGAGTGTTCAATGTCATTCGACGAAGGGAAGTATGATTGAAAATATTCATATCTAATCTTAAAAATTGTTTTTATTAATATCTTACATATGCATATAATTTACAAATTCCTAAACACATACATTAATCTTACATTTCCGTTGTTAGCATCTAGCCTATATTATGAATTTTTTGTTCTAAGAAACATATACTTTATTGACATCAGCCACTGGTCTCTACGGATTAATATCGACATTAAAGAGTATTTATTACATCGACAATTTTCTGTTTTTATTGGAACCTTAAAATTGTCTCAGGTTCATGCCGATTTTCACTTCTCTTTATTTACTTAAATTAGATTTAGCTAAATATGAGCTCTGCCTTACCACATGTAGCTAGGGATAATTTAAAACATAAAACCAATATGTTGAATACTGCATTTAATAACTCAAAAATTTCTTATAACCAAACTTTCAGTCAGTAACAATGTGTAACGTTGAAATTATGCAATTAATAGGGTGTGAATTTTTTTTGCTCGTTATGTGTTATTTCTGTGAATGATTAGAAGACATGGTCTAATAAAATGATGCGCAGCGTGCTACCTTCAGAGATAGGAAAAAGAAACAGTCCAGGGTTCAATTCGTTCAAAGGATTAGTATTCGCATGGCACACAAGTGAGCCTCGGTGGGTTTTTAGGCTGCTTTCTACTCATATGTATGTCACTGCTGGGCCTGAGAAGAAATAAGGTTACCGGCCGCGGTGGCCGAGGGGACTGAGGCGCGTCAGTCACGGTCTGCACGGCCACTACGGTCGGGGGTTCGAATCCCCCCTCGGGCATGGATATTTGTGCCGTTCTTAGTCTTAGGTAGTAAGTAGTTTGTAAGTTTAGGGACTGATGACCTCGTAGTTAAGTCCCATAAGCTATACAAACATTTGAATATTATTGAAGAAATAAGGTTACACAATTCACAACCACGTCATGTACATTGACCTCCCGTTGTTTACATCCCTGACACTAGAGCCAGAAAGACGTGAATCACTAAGTTAGACAGTAAAAAAAATGGGAATCATCGAAAAATATGTCCAGTAGTAGACGTTGTTAACGATCGGGAAAAAAGAAATATTTCTAGGAATAACTCTGACGATAACTATGTCCGTTTCTTTTCTCGCGGTAAGGTAATATTGTGTAATTATCTACTGTGTAAATTTGTTCACCCACATATTCAAAATGTGTATATGTCTACATGTAAATTCGTTCAGTTATGTTAGTGACTGGTTCGGCAGTATATGTGATTAACGACAGCTTGAGGCTAAACGAAAGAAGAACGGAGTTGGGTGAAGACATACATTCTCTCACACATTTCAAAAATTCAAATGTTTGTATAGTCTATGGGACTTAACTACGGGGTCATCAGTCCCTAAACTTACAAACTACTTATGAACTACTTACGAACTAGGGCGGCACAAATATCTATGCCCGAGGGGGGATTAGAACCCCCGACCGTAGTGGCCGTGCAGACCGTGACTGGAGCGTCTCAGTCTCCTCGGCCACCGCGGCCGGCCCCACATATTCCCAATGGCGTATATTTACTAGTTCAGTACCGTAAATGCTCATAAATACCTATTGCATTGTGAGTAAAAGTGGACATAAATTATCAAAATAGTGTTATGTGGTGGTTGTAAGCTCCCACTTTCTCGATGACTCCATGAAAGTATTAACTCTTCAGAGAGAGTAGCGTTGAGGTAAACCAACACAAATCAGCAGTTTATATGTATTCTTTTTTAACTTTTCAGGGTGGGCAAAATGTACTCCACTCTTCTTTGTATTGTTAGTTATGGAAAATAGTTCGTACTGAGGGGACAAATGCTTCTTGCTATTGGAGACACAAATACCGTCTGAACAGAAGTAGCAGACGATATCCGTTGCTCCTGAACACCAAAATGCTCAAATGTTCAAATGTCTGTAAATCTATCGGACCAAACTGCGTGGTCATCAGTGCGTAGCTTACAAACTACTTAAATCTAGGTAAACTAACCTACGGACAAACACATACACCCATGCCCCAGGGAGGACTCGAACCTCCACGGCGAGCAACCGCGCGCTCCGCAGCGAGGTGCTTTAGACCGCTCGGCTACTCCACCGCGGCTCCTGAACACCGCTGTTAATATTTTGTACACATTTAACCATTTGAGTAACCTCTAATAATTATGATCAAAATAGCAATAGATTACACCGAAGTGACGAAAGCAATGGTTAGCGATAGGCACAGATTCAGATAGCGGAAGCATCGCATATACAAGGTATGAAAGGGTGATGCATGTCAGAAGTGTGTACTCCAGTTATAACGCACTGAATTCCAGTAACGCTAAAAGAAACGTGGCCAAGCCACAGAATCTGTCAGGCCAGTCTTCAGACAAAGGAAGAGTAATTAAAAAATTATAATATTTAATTACAAATTATGAATCTTGATGAACTCCAGAGTTGATTGACTACACACACAGACCTATTAATTGGTTAAGTAATAATCATTAAAATTTCATCACACGATTATAGGCATAAGACTAATTTTCCTAGTCCCACAGACACTACCGATGTATTGTGTGCATAGAGGAGTATCGGTTGTAGGGAGCAGCACAATTTTGGCACTGCACCTTCAATTATTACAGAAAATGGCCAAGATGACGAAATCTTGTTTAGTTTCCCTTAGGCTGTTATTTCAAAGCGTCGTTGTAGCACGTGGTGGCGGAGGGAGACGAGTTTTCGCGTTCTGCGAATCCGCGCCAGTTCAGCCAGCCAACATGACGGTTGGAAACCCCGCCACTGTCGGCGCCACAAGATAGCTAACGGTGTGTCCTCCCTCCTCTGTTAGGTTGGCTACAGGGACCTCTTCGCCAACCGCGGAGGTGCGCACGAGTACGTTGGTCACTTCTTTAAATAGCCCGAAGAGCAGCTCCTGAGCCCGTTCCGTTGCAGTTCCTGGAGGTATCGACATCGGGAGATCAGCGTACAGCACATACCGTCGTTTAGTGACACGTGCTTCCCATTACCTTGGGAGTAAGCAGCCTGTCCTAGACTTCCGCGCCGGACTCGACATGCATTTGCATTTGCGCCGTCTTTTCGGGAACTGCTATTCCGGTATGTAGCATGTTCAATGCCTCAGTCCGAATTCTGTTCTTATAATCGTGCGCGAACTCATGGCTAGTTTCATACTTTTGGCACGTACCAGAGTACAAACGGTAGGCAGAATTTAGTATTTGCAGGTACCAAGCGCAAGGAGTTCCTACTTTACAGCACGATGGACGAACCTCAGGTAGAAAATACGTACGCGAAACTTACCGCCTTCGCGTAGGCGTCTTTCGATGGCCGCGAATGTGGAATGATGTAGAATATACAGGCGGGAGTTGTAAAATAATTGCCGGCCGCGGTGGCCGAGGTGACTGAGGCGCTCCAGTCACGGTCAGCACGGCCACTACGGTCGGGGGTTCGAATCCCCCCTCGGGCATGGATATTTGTGCCGTCCTAGTTCGTAAGTAGTTCATAAGTAGTTTGTAAGTTTAGGGACTGATGACCCAGTAGTTAAGTCCCATAAGCTTTACAAACATTTTTAAAATAATTTTCCCCCGTCGACTGTGGTCAAAGTTTCGTATAAAAGGGAAAAAGTAGAGTGAGACATTAAAGATAAGCCTTATCTTTATTTTTCCAAGTACAATGAGACATTTTTCATACCGCATTATAAGCTTCAAACATCACTAACACTGTGGACCCTGCAGATAACAAGTTAACTGACGATAGTTACAGACTGAAACAGATGTCGGTTTCAGTAACTGGACAAAGATGAAGATGCTACATCTACTTATTTACTTTGCAAGTGCATGACAGTGGGTTTATTCAACAGCTTTCATAATATTTCTCCACCATGTTATTTTGTAATTCTGCAGGAAAAATATACACCTAAAACTTTCCGTTTTACTTCTGATTTCTCTTATTTTATTACGATGATAGTGTCTCCCAATATAAGTGGTTGCTAACGACATGTGTTTGCATTCGGAAAAGAAAGTTTTTAAAAGAAATTTAATTGTTTACACCCCAATTTGTACATAATTTCGGTGACACTCTCTCTCCTGTGATAATACAAAACGAGCTGCTTTTTTCTGAACTTTCTGCATATTCCTCATCACTCCCACCTGGTAAGGATCTCATAATGCGCAGCAATACTCCAGAATATGACGGACTTGTGTAGAGTAGGCAGTTTCTTTAGTGGAACTGTGCCTTGGTTTCACTGGATTTACTAGCGTAGAGAATTCCATCAAACTACTCTTCGTTCAGAATCTCACAAATCAACAGTGATGTAGCCACAATAAATGGAGGAATTCGTAGCAAACTGAAATAATATAAAAAATTGTTAAAAATCAATTAAATCTTGTGAAATAGAAAGCAAGTTACGATTAACTATCCTTAGCGCACATTGATATCATAAACCTTATTGTGGGCTATTCCACTCTCTTCTGATTTTATATATTAAAAGCTGTTAAAAAGAGAAAGTAGATCATTCCTTAGAAAAAAAAGTTACTTCTATACCAGTGCGAATAAATACATTTCGAGTATCTATCGACTGAGAAAATACGTGAATGTTTGTGTACCATCCTTTGCAAAAAACCAATTTTAGATATCCGGAACCTTTCCTGAAGTGCGAAAACCACAAGACGGCAGATGCAGTCGGAACAGGGTTATACGTATGTCTGTGGGATACAAATAAGAATATCTCGAAAAAGAAATGAGTTATCATTCTGCTCTCAGCCTTACATACGAGGCGCGTCCAGAAAGTAAGTTCCGTTTGGTAATAAAATGAAATTGTACACAGATAAATAAGAAATTTTTATTGCACAAAATTCTACAACTCGTAAACTACTTTTCAAAAAATAAATAAATAAATAAAAATGTTTGTAGAGCTTATGGGACCTAACTATGGGGTAATCAGTCCCTAAACTTACAAAAAAGTAGAACAAAAGAGTAGAAAAAACAATCCTATAATGTTCGAATAAAGCATTAGTAGTGAGCTTCTTGATGCTGTCGCGTCGTTCAAATATCTAGGCGTAACATTGCAGAGCGATATGAAATGGAATGTCTGTTAAGCTTAAGGGACTTAACTACGGGGTCATCAGTCCCTAAACT
This sequence comes from Locusta migratoria, assembly GCA_026315105.1. Lineage (NCBI taxonomy): Eukaryota > Metazoa > Arthropoda > Insecta > Orthoptera > Acrididae > Locusta > Locusta migratoria. Next base: position 503,002,506 of record CM048755.1, on the reverse strand, counting down.
TACAAACTACTCATGAACTACCTACAACTAAGGACGGCACAAATATCCATGCCCGAGGGGGGACTCGAACCCCCGACCACAGCGGCCGCGCAGACCGCGACTGGAGCGCCCCAGTCTCCTCGGCCACCGCGGCCGGCTATGAAATGGAACGAGCATGTAAGGACAGTTGTGAGTAAGGCAGACAGCCGACTTCGGTTTATTGGGAGAATTTTGGGAAGATGTACTTCACCTGTAAAGGAGACCGCGTATAAAACGCTTGTACGACCAAGTCTTGAGTATTGCTCAAGTATTTGGGACCCGTAGCAGATCGGTTTGAAGGAAGACATAGAGGCGGTTCAGAGGCGAGCAGCTAGATTTGTTACCGGTAGGTTCGACCAATGCGCGAGTGTCACGGAAATGCTCCGGCAACTCAATTGGGGATCGCTGGAAGAAAGACGACGTTCTTTTCGTGAATTTCTGTTAAGTAAATTTAGAGGGTCGGAATTTGAAGCTGAGTGTAGTACGATCTTGTTGCCGCCTACTTACATTTCGCGTAAAGATCACAAAGACAAGATAAGAGAAATCAGGGTTCATACGGAGGCATATAGGCATTCTTTTTTTCCTCGTTCAATTTGGGAGTGGAATAGGAAAGAAAATGCCTAGTAGTGGTACAGTGTACCCTCCGCCACGCACCTTACGGTGAATTGCGGAGTATGTATGTAGATGTAGATGTAGAAACTACTTATGAACTAGCTAACACTAAGGACGACACAAATATCCATGCACGAGGGGGGATTCGAACCCCTGGCCGCAGTGGCCGTACGGACCGTGACTGGCGCAGTACGCTGGGCCACCGCGGCCGGCCTACTTTTCCACATAACTGCCGAAATTTTGTAGGCACTTGTCATAGAGTGCCACAAGTTTTTGCATGCATCCTTCACAGAAGGTTGCTGCCTGTGTATTCAACCATGTGGTAACAGCTCTTTATCATCGTTGAAGTGTTGACCACCAAGGACAGATTTTAGGTGTAAGGAGAGATGAAAGTCGCTAGGAGAGAGAGCTGTATAGAGGATGATCAAACTGGTCCCATTGAAATTTCCGTAAGAATTGTTTGGTCACATTCGGTGTGTGAGGTGAGGCATTATCGTGAAAAAACATCTTTTGACAGTAATCCTCTTCTTACACCTAAAATCTGTCCTTGGTGGACAACACTTCAACGATTATGACGGGGCGAAAGAACATGTTACCACGTGGTTGAATACACAGGCGGCAACATTCTATGAAAAAGGCACACAAAACATTGTGCCATGCTATGACAATTGCCTACAAAATTTCGGAAGCTATGTAGAAAAGTAGTTTTACAGTTGTAGATTTTTGTACCATCAATATGTTTTCTGTATCTGTACCCGTTCGTTTTATATAACCAAACGGAACTTACTTTCTGGACGTGTCTCGTATTATTTCGATATGTTCGCTACGTTTCATTCTCAATAACGTATGGCCTAAAATAAACAAAACGCAACGTCCATGCAATAAAGTTTTATGTCTGCAAACTGTTCGAAATCTCGTGACGTTATTTACATTCATTACGTGCAGTAGAGTTACTGTGGCGAATAAATGCAGCCCTTTATCGAGCTAGTTTATCGAGCAGTAAGATGAGAAAGAATCAAATTTTTTCAATGATAGTTTTCTCAAAATCCTCTCGTAACTATTTCAGCTCAGGCGCCATGTTCGCTACAGTTCTTCGCCAAGAATGCGCTCAGCCCTATTCTCAGATTAAAATTACTTGCTAGTTGACAGTTGACGGGCTGGAGCTCCCTTCCTCCAATCAGAGCGCTCAACGTCACGCCCAGACTGCTCCCTGTTGCCAAGCTGCCCCAACAGGTGGACAGCTCGCGTCCATTGTTTGGCTAGTGCTGTGTAGAAGCGTGTGCCGTAGGTTAGGAACCGTTTTCGTTGCTGTCGTTGTGCGTGTGTGGTGTTATTTGGTGTCGTCGTAATTTCTGGTGAAGTGCAGAAGAAGAGGGGCAAGCCCAGACTTAGAGATGAAAAGACGTCAGCTAAGAAAAGCGGGCAAGGAATTGTGGTTAAAGGACAATCGCGACAACTCGTGTGTATTGTGCGAGAATACTTTGAGAGGGAGGCGGACAATGGGGGACCTCTCTTACCGTTTTCCAAAGTAGTCGCGCGAACCGCAGCAGCAGTTAAGGTTAGTGAAGCTACTGTAAACCGCATTGGCAAAGAAAAGTATGAAAAAGAAATGTGGAGCAGGACCCTCTTGCCTTGATACGCCAGGGAAGAAGAGACATTTTCAAAAACATGTAACAAATTTAGATCCTTTCTGACAAGGAAGCTATTCGTCGTCAGATTTACAGCTATTACCACTTTCTTTTTGGTGTAAAATCGCATTGTAAACAGTATTATTGATGTGCACAATGTTAACTGTGGTGTCGCACAAATCTAAAGTGCGCGCCACGTACTTTCGCCATGCGCTGCCATGCACGCACGGCGCGGCGTTCTTACGACGTCAGCCACGAGCGCCCTCTGCTGCAACTCCGCTTGTGGCCAGGACTGCTGCATCGGCCACTTGGGAATCAGGTAGGCACCAGGTAAGACTTGGCTATCGGATAGGCACTAGGAATCATCAGCAGGCAGGCCTCTATCTAAACTATGTATCAACATTCTACTAGTCTGCTGCTCTCCAAGTTAAGTAATGTATTTCTATGAAATATATCTCCTACACTAATCTCGCTCAGTGTTTCTAGTTTCTGCTGTCCCACTTGCTGGTCACCTCCGTACCTGCACACGCGTGCATCTTATTTTCCTGTGTCGGTCTCTCTCTACTCGGCCACCGACACCCAGGACAACCGGCGGAAACGAGACACAAAATTAACAATAGCCGGCCGCGGTGGCCGAGGGGACTGAGGCGCTCCAGTCACGGTCTGCACGGCCACTACGGTCGGGGGTTCGAATCCCCCCTCGGACATGGATAGTTGTGCCGTCCTTAGTATTAGTTAGTTCATAAGTAATTTGTAAGTTTAGGGACTGATGACCCCGTAGTTAATCCCATAAGCTGCACAGACATTTGAACATTTGTTAACAATATTTAACTGTGAAGATCATCTCAGTACATTTAAAGCTTGACTAATTAGTATTGTCAGCAACTACCGGTACTGAACGTGTGCAAATCGCTAACAGTACTCGGCGCAGTGCCGCTTGTACGGAGCGCCAGCTCTCGTCGTGGCAACACTGTAGCCGCAGCTGATAAACGTCAACTTGCAAGTAATTTTAATCGGACTATAGCTGTTGTGGACACGGGGTCAATTATTTCTCGTTGGCCTCACTGGTTTCGTCACACACAGCGCCCTCTGTGACTAGCTGGAGACCAGTAGCACACCACGCGTTGCGCTGCAGAGGCAGCGGTTCGCCACGCATAAGCCGCGCACTGCGCCTGCCGTAGAGGGCGTTCCCATGACAACGCTGCCGCGCCATTTACCGCGTCAGTCAGTAATTGGAGCATGCCTGCGCTAGCCGCGCGCTGCATATCCATGGCAACCGTGACGCTGCCGGTCACTTTCCCGAGCGGTAGCTACTACTTGGGCAGGCCCTATAGCACACTGCGGAACCCGCAACTAAGTATACGCTCGCTGCAATCGTGGCAGTCGCCAATGACGAGTCCGGACTGTATGTCTCTGAAAACCCCACTGTACGTTTTGCAAAACTTCGTCCCATAACAATAAAAGTATTAAAATTATAACAGAAATTATAGTAATACTTGTTACAGATTGAGATACTAGGTTCCCAGATGAATCTACAGCAACATTTGTAGCAGACGGTGCACTGGAGACTCAGACATCCGAGTCAAATTTGTGAACGGAATACTCGAGTTTTGTGATGTCCCAATCAGTAAAAGATATACACGATAAGAATCTAGAGCATACAAGACACAGTTGTTTGAGGAACACCGTACTGCTTTGAAAAATAATCCCAAAGCACATTTCAAAAATGTTCAAATGTTCAAATGTTTGTATAGCTTATGGGACTTAACTACGGGGTCATCAGTCCCTAAACTTACAAACTACTTATGAACTAGCTAATACTAAGGACGCCACAAATATCCATGCCCGAGGGGGGATTCAAACCCAGACCGTAGTGGCCGTGCAGACTGTGACTGGAGCGCCTCAATCCCCTCGGCCACCGCGGCCGCCAAAAGCACATTTCAGCAATCATGACTCACAAGGAAAGTACTTAGGCTCTAACTAACAGAAATACACCAAAATCGTATGATAGATAATGCAAAGGGCCGCGGTGGAGTAGCCGAGCGGTCTAAAGCGTCTCGCTGCGGAGCGCGCGGTTGCTCGCCGTGGAGGTTCGAGTCCTCCCTGGGGCATGGTTGTGTGTGTTGTCCTTAGGTTAGTTTACCTAGGTTTAAGTAGTTTGTAAGCTACGGACTGATGACCATGCAGTTTGGTCCGATAGATTTACAAACATTTGAACATTTTTTTTTTTTAATGCAAAGGTCTCTTACTGCACTAGTGATACCCCCGCATCTGCAAAAGTCTGCAGTCGCCCATTAGAGGCCTCTGCGTGTGCCATGCCGCATTGCCCTTTGACCTGCCGGTACGACAGTAGTGACGGTGCAGTGTGCCTCTGAAGTTGCGCTTTGTGACGTTATTTGTGTAGTGAAGCGTCAGATGGGTCGGCGATTGGTAATCAATCCTGCTAATGTATTGCAATTGGTTGAGATGAAATTCCGAAGAGCCCTTCTTCGTGAATACGGTCTTGGTGTAGAAGAAGAATCATTCACATCTTTTCTGGTATTTATTATAGTGCAGAAATATGAGAATATATTAGAAACACTATAATAGATAATGGGTAAATGCGAATGATTGATCTTCTACACCAATACCATTTACACTAAGAAGGTTCCTTCGTAACTTCACCTCAACCAGTCACACTATATTAGTAGGATTAATTACCAATCGCCGACCCAGCCGATACTTCACCACACAAATAACGTCACAAAGCGCAACTTCAGAGGCACACTGCACCGTCACTACTGGCGTACCGGCAGGTCAAAGTGCAATGCGACATGGCATGGCACACGCAGAGGCCTCTAACGGGCGACTGCAGAGTTTTTCAGATGCGGGAGTATCACTAGTGCAATAAGAGACCTTTACATTATCTATCATACGATTTTGGTGTATTTCTGTTTGTTCGAGCCTAAGTACTTTCCTTGTCAGATATTTTCAGCTATTAACAATATGCCATAAGAGAAATATGTTAAATTGTTGGATCTCGGCCTATTTAAGTGCATTGTCAGACCTGTGAAACAATTGGTGGTGTATAAATACCGGAGTTCCCTTTAATACAATGCATGTAGCCTCTATAGCTAAATCGCTATTCCCTGAGTAATTAACACATTACTGAGTGAGCTACAGTGGACGGTCGCGGTGGCCGATAGGACTGAGGCGCTCCAGTCACGGTCTGCACGGCCACTACGGTCGGGGGTTCGACTTCCCCCTCGGGCATGGATATTTGTGCCGTCCTTAGTATTAGTTAGTTCATAAGTAGTTTGTAAGTTTACGGACTGATGACCCCGTAGTTAAGTCCCATAAGCTAAACAAACATTTGAACATTTAGTGAGCTACAGTGGCTACCACTTTACCGTACAATGATAGGGCAGTGAAATAACGAAAAAGGATTTGCTATGATTTTTTGATTATTACTTATCAGTATTGATACATATCGTGCAATAAATAGATACAAAATCCACAGGTTAATCAGTTTCAGCAGAATTTTTTTTCTCAAAGAACTGTATCTTTTATGCATTAAATTCATCTCTCATGTCTTTCAACGTGATAGGAACATCACAAAACTTGGGTATTCCATCTGTAAATGGGCTCCATGATATATAGAGGATTTCAAATTTTTCTACATTGATACACTGTTCCAAATCATATAAATGTACAAAATACTCATGATGATAGTTCAGAACGCCAATGTATACAGCTTCAGTACACAGTAGGCAGTGGTTCAGTATATTTGACGGAAGGGTTTGCAACAGTAGACTGGTATAACTAAATAGCCGCGCGGGAGTAGCCGAGCAGTCTGGAGCGCCACGTTACGGATCGCGCGGCCTCCCGCGTCGAAGGCTCGAATCCTCCGTCGGGCATGGATGTGTTTGTTGTCCTTAGAATAGTTTAACTTAGTTTAAGTAGTTTGTAAGTCTAGGGACTGATGACCAACGTAGTTTGGTCCCATAAGAATTACAAACATAAGTAAATGGGTATTTTTCCAGTTTTCCACGAGTGATGCATATCCTCAGTTTTAAGTGATGGATATTATGAGAGAACCACAGTAAGGGCCGAGGAGAGGGGGGGGGGGAGAGGGGGGACAAAATTCCCGGGGCCCGGGCCTTGAGAGGGACCCTGGTTCTGTGAGGGCCCAGGCATCTCAATTGGCGAATCTCAGACACCTGTTGTAAAATAAATGTTTTAACTTATTGAGTTTTAGAATATCTTCACAGATGGGAGCATTTATCACTAATTTATAGATGACATGTGTGTGTGTGTTGTCAAGTAAGCAATACTGTATTTACCCCCACTAACATAAAGTTCCACGTGGCAGTTCAGATTTAGATTGGCTTTTCCACGAACGAATAAATCAAAATGTTCAAATGTTTGTATAGCTTATGGGACTTAACTACGGGGTCATCAGTCCCTAAACTTACAAACTAGTTACGAACTAACTACAACTAAGGACGGCACAAATATCCATGCCCGAGGGGGGATTAGAACCCCCGACCGTAGAGGCCGTACAGACCGTGACTGGAGCGCCTCAGTCCCCTCGGCCACCGCTGCCGGCTACGAAAGAATAAAACAACGTGTGCACTGAACGGGCCGTCCAACTGCATGAACGCTGCAAGGTAACTGATACGGTAGATACGGTATTAGCGCAATAATGCTCACTGTTTCTAACGTCATGTGACTATTGCTCGGAAGTGTTTGTTAAAGGGACACTGATTTTTGTAATCAGCAGCTCATCCGTATATCGGGTTCTTCGCGGACATAAAAATCGATCTGCTAAAACAATAAAAATACGACCAGTACTGCATACTACATTTACTATATTCATTATTTTATGATCGTTGAGCACACCGTTCAAAAAATGGAATCAAACCTCAAAAAAATAATCTCACTTTGAAATAGTCAAAGACTGGTCTCGCAAGGAAAAACAAAATCAATTGGAAAATATGTTGAAGAGGGAACTGCTTTCATAAATAAATCAGCTTATAATGCGTATGTTAGTGGATGCTATGGCAAGTTCAGTAAAAAAAACGGAGGTCATTGAACTTGTCTGGGCACTGATTAAGAATTTATGGGTTTGGTGCAAGAAGGAGGCAGCTCAATTTATTACCTGTATTGAGTTGATTATCCTATCACATACAGAAAAAAAATCCGCTTCGTTTGGTGAAAGTGGGAGACAGTTCCACTCGCTAGTTCCAGAGAAATCCATAAGATGAGGAGCTGCCTGTACTCAGAGTTTGCGTGTAAACGGAGGCAGCCCCGAGAGCAGCCTCGTTCTTCAAATGTTTGTTAAGCTTATGGGACTTAGCTGCGGGGTCATTAGTCCCTAAACTTACAAACTACTTATGAACTAAGTTATACTAAAGACAGCACAAATATCCATGCCCGAGGGGGGATTCGAATCCCAGACGGGGAACGGCCTCGCGCATTGCAGTATAGCTCCTCAAGGCGCTCGGCCGCACCGCCGCGGCCCTCTTCCTTCCCCCAAACGATAGCAAGAAGCAGGTCATGGTACGTGGTTTTCAGCAGACCGATGTAAACATTACGCGTTCTCTGTGAGGGATATTTTTCATCAGGTTTACTATCTGATTTCTTCTGTCATCGTCTTTTGATTTCACGGTTTCTGTCAATATGAGTTAATCAGAAGGGGAAGGACTCTCTATAAAACTACGAAACAGCTCAATATGACACGTCTGCTAATTCACAAGAAGATCCAAGAAGCAGAGATAGTTGTTGGGCCACAGTAAAGAAAAACATGATCGTACAAGGAGCAATGGGACTTCAGAAGAAATAAGCAGAACTTCGACGGAAAGCAATACAAGAACATGAGTTGTAAAAAACTATGCCTAGCCGGACTATTAACAGCCATAAATTAGTAATGGGATTATTGAATGCAGTGCGACTATAGAAATGACTGTCTTCAATAACACGCAAATTTGCAACCAAGACTTGCGAGTCTCATAAAAAGGGACTACCTTCATCAAGCTTATGATTGTCTCCTGCCCATCACAGATCAATAGTTTAAAGAAGTCAAAGAACTGTCCAGAAAGTATGTCAGGCAAAGACGAAATGTGGTTTTACGACCAGTTTCGAAGTAATGCTTCAAAAAAACCTGAGGAGACTGAGGGGGAATTATAAGGCTGAAGAAAAACTTGACTGATGTATTATGCCAATAATGCTGTACTTTCTTTATTAATAAATGTTTTCCAATTGAAATGTGGTTAATTATGGAAAAATGGTCCTACAAAGACTTTTTCATTCACTTTGGAGCAAAAAGAAGGGAGCTCGAAAGTTCAAAAGTCCATTGCACGTATCTGAGAGCATGCATATGTGTGTATTCTGCTCAGTATTATTAGATACCCAATACCTTAACGCAAGGGTGACTATTTCTTGGATTCGGTAGAAACTGAATTTTTAAAACGTTTTCTTTGTCACAAACTGGAAAAAATGTGGCGCTACCTCCTTCTTGCGGCAAACCCTTCAATTATCTTGCAGCAAGGAACAAAACTTACGTTCATCTGACTTATCTGACGGATAATTCTTCAACTAGTGAGGGGGAGAGGGGCGGGGCGAATATCGAACTCGCAAAAACGTCAGTCATCAACACAATCTGGCAATGAAGTATGTTAGTACCAAAGTTGAATGGAAACTGCATTTTATTTTCTCTCTTGGATGTGCCTCTAAAGATGCCTATGTGCCTGATGAAGTATTTTACATAAACATTATTTTTGTGTCCACTGAAAATTTTATCTACTTCATCACATCTAAAAGTGAATTGCAACACCTAAGAAAACAAAATATTTTCAGATTGAAACTTCCCTAAGTATTTAGCTTTATCTTATAGAGAATGAACACAAAGTCGGCTCTTCGTTCGCAACACGACCACAATAGACGAGGTTCGTCGTACAAGTACAGTCAACGTTCCGTTAATGGCAGCACGTCACACGCACTGGGCCCGTTCGTGTAGAATCTGCTTCAGTCGGCTCTACCTCTCGAACATACTTGTTCTTCCACATATAAAGGTTACAACGGTATGATGAGAATTTGCGACAAAGAGACATAAAGGTTTAAAAACAACGTAAAATTTTCTTTTAAAAAAATTGACTGCTATATTTTGAGTTGGGGCCCTATTTTGCTTCCTGCCCCGGGCCCGGTGCTGGCTCTCAGTGGCCCTGACCACAGTAAATATCTTGGGAAGAATGAGATTCTCAGTACTCAGTCGTCTTCTAAGCATGAATGTACAGTATTTCATGACACACCTCATCACATTCACACTCAGAAAACGTCACTTTAACACCCTTTTATCACAATTTCAATCTCAACACGCCAGCTGTGGTCTGCTTCTCTGCCTATATTCACACGCTTCGACCTGTAACTAATTAAAATACATCTCGCAGTAAATAGACCGATGCTTTGTTGAAAGAATAACTGCATATAGAATACATGGTCGACTTACAACAGCAAAAAATTACGCTTTCTTAAATGGAGGACTTAGAATTGTTAGTTGCGCTTACATTGAAATGTAAGAGGTGTGCTATTACCCCTCATAATTTTATTCTCCTTACGTGTGTTGGCTGATTTACATCTCTGTCTCTGATGATGAATCATAGTGATGTAACGTGTTGGCCTGGGGCTGCTGTTGGTTATATACACAAGGTGGGAAATGAGGTGGGGACATGTTACAGTTGGAATTCAAAGCTGTGTCCCTACATTTTGGTATCCTGGGAAGACCCATTTGTGAAGGTATGATCGTGATGGTGCACGTTTACAAATGGGAAAAGTCCGGGAAGTAAGGCTACCTCAGACACGAGTCATCTGGTACCTTACTTTTTGGAAAGTATATGTACATATGTGTAGTTATATCATTACCGTCAATACACTCTGTTTGATTTCTTTGTATTACAAGAGAAGGTAGCTGTAACATACATCGATGTTTGCTCACTTTTTCGAATGTTTGTAAACCTAAGGGACCAAACTGCTAAGGTTATTGGGCCATAGACTTGCAAACTACTTAAACGGCCGGCCGCGGAGGCCGAGGGGACTGAGGCCCGTCAGTAACGGTCTGCACGGCCACTACGGTCGGGGGTTCGAATCCCCCTTCGGGCATGGATATTTGTGCCGTCCTTAATTTTAGCTACTTAAATGAATTTATACTAAGGCAACACACACATCCCCAAGCAGTGCGTGACATGGGTCCTTAGGCCGCGCGGCCATTCCCACGCAGCTCGCTGTTTGCTCCTCCAGCTCTGTCTTACAAACACCGCGATGGCAGTGGCCTATTCTTCGTCTTCATTGTGTTCGTCAGGAGGTGATATGACGTCAACATCAGGTCTTGCATTAGGAGAATGTTATAAGAGCTTACGAAAAGCCACTAGCACTGTAACAACACTGCTCAGAAAATATAAACACTTCTGTGTCGAGGTGTTACGCCTGCAACTTTACATATATGTCTGCATGCATGTATTCCGTCCTTGTGATGAGTACTTGCTGTAGGTGTGTACGTTATAGCGGCTTCTCTCTATGAAGCAGCATGTTACGATGAGCACTCTGGACGGTAGCCGTAATGTACACGACTTTTAGTTACAAATTTCACTTATTTTGATGCATTGCTGTATCATGAGAGCTTTTTGAGTTTCAGTAAAGTCATATTCAAAACTTTGTAAAGTACTGGTCTAGTTGCCGGGAATATCGGAAATTGCAGTGGCAATTCTATGTTTCTAAATGTAATTCAGAATTAAGTAACATCCTAAGTGTACTGAGTGGGTGTGCAAATCGCGCATCTGCCAGTATCCTTTAGTACATGTAAGCTATAGTGATATTCTCTGATGTCTACTGTCACACCTAGTAACATATACCCACGTGTATAGCCGTGAAATGTAGCGCTGGAATAGAGCACTAACAAGTCCACTTGTGGAAAGTCACACACTGTCACGTTCTGTAAGTTTTTTTCTAGATGCAGTTCATTCGAAAGTTGCATCAGGTTCTAATTAAAACAGAAACTTTTTTTGCGATTCAATTTAGGTATATGCGTAAGAACACAGATATTAGATGACTTTTAAAAGCTACCACTTCTTTGGCCAGTGATAATGTTCCTCAGAGTAAAGATGAGAAGTGCTGTTTGTGTTGACTCCCTAAGTGAAAGAGGATGTAATGCCAAAGTGAATTAGTATCCACTGATAAACAGTCAGTATGGACATACGTATTTGAGTCCTGTCCGTCTACTCGATACTTCGGATTTCGATGAAATGGGAACTAACTTTTACTTGTACAGTGTTAAAAGCAGTTAGGGGATAAGGTGAGACATCATACACAGTACACTTATGGTAATGTATTTTATTCAGATATTGGTTACAATTGTTATTTGTGTGTGATACAGTAAGGTATTTTGCTGTCTCAACTCTTTATTCGAGGTTTACATGGCGTTTACTTAAAGCGAAGCACTATGGGGCTACCATAATAATGAAAAAGTCATTCTCGTTTCCCTCTAAAATGGTGTTTGATCACCTCGGACGGCCGGTATTTGTTGCACACCTGCGTGGCATGGGCAGCATGAGGTTATCAATCACCTCTTGAGGGATATTTGGCCATTCTTCCATGAGTGCAATATCCAGCTCTGAAACCATTGAGGAGGGTGCTGGTCTATTGCAATGCGTCTGTCAAGTGCATCCCAGACATGCTCAATCGGACTGAAGTCCGGGGAACAAGCTGGTCACTCCATTCGTTCAATTCCCTCAGCTTCAAGCATGTTATCCACCAGTGCAGCTCGGTGGGGACGAGTGTTATCGTCTACCAGAAGGAAATCATCTCCTATGGCACGAGCGTAGGGGAAAAAAAGTGGTCGAAGGATCCCATTTCTACACTCTGGGCAGTCGAAGCGCCATTCCGAACGACATCCGTCTCTAATGACCACAATGTCGACGGGACGTTAAACTCCAAGCTTCCTTTCTTTCCTTTTTCCGAACGACATTCCGTACGTCCGCCTATACTGAATTCTGCCCACACCATTCGTTCACCAATATGATATGGTGATGTTTCCTGCACGTAAGCAGATTGTTCGGAGTTCCACGTTCTCTGCAGATGAGGGAACGTCTATTTTCTGGTTGAACACAGAAACCTCACTTAACTATGGACAGACTCGGTGCCATTAGTTACGACTCCAATCCTGATGTTCTACTGCCCAATTTCTGCGGACTAAACAGTGTCGTGCTTTTAATGGAACACACACCATTTCGCCGGCCGCGGTGGCCGAGGGGACTGAGGCGCTCCAGTCACGGTCTGCACGGCCACTACGGTCGGGGGTTCGAATCCCCCCTCGGGCACGGATATTTGTGCCGTCCTTAGTATTAGCTAGTTCAGGGACTGATGACCCCGTAGTTAAGTCCCATAAGCTATACAAACATTTGAACACACTATTTGCCTCCGTATGTAGAGGCCACTTTCCCGATGGCGATGGCGATGTCGTACTATTACGCGTCCTGTTGCTGCCTGGAGGGTGCGTTGCAGCTGAGTTGTATTCGGCCTCCTGTCTCGACTGTCTGTTCACCGGAGATAACGGTCATCTAGTTCTGATGGACCACCTTGGCCTAGCTTTCTTTTACCGGTTGCTGACGTATGAAATCGCGTCCAGGTCCTCGAAGTTACACTTTTTGACATACAAATATCTGTAGTCACCTGCCTGTGTGCATGTCCCGATTCCAACCTACCTATGGCTCTCCAACTCACAGCTTCGGTTGCCCTACCTACTCGCTACACTATCTGCATCCAATTGTTTGTGTATTTCTTTTGCTAGAGTAAAAACAAGTCTACACCAACTCCCTCTGCAGCATCCTTCCGATATTAACACAATCTTGGTTGCCGTGAGGTTGTTGTCTCCACACCATAAATCCGACAGCAAGAGATTGAACCATTTTAGTTCATTATACCGGTAACAGTACTTCAGAACCTAGATTTCGTAACTTCCTAGGGAGGACAGGCAAGCAATGGATCAGCAATCATTACAGGGAAAAACTAAACCGCAAAGGAGAAGACGCGGCACAGGATATGAGACAGAATAGGGACATGTGAACATTCCGAGTTGAAGAAATACATTATTTACATCAAATTAAATTTTAATTTTCATAAACAAAACGAAAACGATAACTTGACTTCACTAGTTTCCTAAATTTACTAGATAATGTAGCATATACATATGTCGTAACGCTGACACATTATATCAAAATGCACGAAGATATGCAGCATACCGATGTTTGCTGCACGGAGTGGCAATGGGCCCTCTACTTGAACATATTAAGTAAGAGTCTTTTCTTTCTGAAAACAGCTACAGAACAATCTGTGGAAGAAGTTACTTGCGTAAAATATCTGTGAGTATGGATTAGAAACATTTTGAAGAAGAACAACGAAATAAAACTAATAGTGGGTCAGGCAAAAACTATGTTCAGATTCGTTATGACAATCCTCAGGAACAATTGTCTATCAACAAAGGAAGTAATTTACAAAATACTCGTTCGCGCAATACTTATATATTGCTTGTCACTGTGTGATCCTTACCAGATAGGATCCATAGAAGAGCCAATGAAGAAGATTCAAACAGTAATAGTAAAATTCGTAAAAGGTTTATGTAAGAAGCGTGAAAGCGTCACTGTAGAGGTCGGCCAACTCCAGCCGCAACCGTGACAACGGAGGTGTGCTTTATCACGTCATGAACAGCTCTCAAAATTGCGATACTGTGTGTTTCTAAAATAATGTACCAATATATTCCTTCTCCCTACGTATATTTCTATAAATGACGAAGAGGATGGAATTAGAGACATTGACGCCCATACGGAGGTTTACCAGCAGTCATTTTTTTTTTCAGGAACATCTTGCGACTGGTAGAGAAAACAGAGGGAAGTGGCGCTAGTACAGAAAATACACTCCGCCTTACGCCTGTGAGGTCATTTGCAAACTCGAAGTGTAGATGTAGATGTAGGGTGTCAATAATGCCATGCCATTTTAGAGTGTTTATTAACTATTTTGTTGTGCATCAGACCTGTTTAGCAGCTCACAGAGGTGTTGCTGTGGTCTTCAGTCCGGAGACTGGTTTGATGCAGCTCTCCAACCTACTCTATCCTGAACAAGCCTCTTCATCTCCTCATAAGACCTGCAACCTACATCCATTTGAATCTGCCTACTGTATTCATCTCTTGGATTCCCTCTGCGATTTTTACCCCACACACTTCCCTCCATTGTTAAATTACGATTCCTTGATGTCTAAGAATGTGTCCTACCAATAGATCCCTTATTTTGGTCAAGGTATGCCAACAATTCCTTTTTTCCCTAGTTCTGTTTAGTACCTCTTCATTAATTATGCGATCCACCCACCTAATCTTTAGCATTCTTCTGTAGCACCACATTTCAAAAGCATCTATTCTCTTCCTGTACACACTGTTTATGGTTCATGTTTCACTGCCATACAAGGCAACACTCCACACCAATACCTTCAGAAAGGGCTTCCATACACTTAGATTAATATTCGATGTTAACAAATTACTCTTTTTCAAAAACGCTTTTCTTCCCATTGCCATTCTGCATTTTATATCCTCTGTACTGCGACCATCGCATGTTTTTTTACTGTCCAAGTAACAAAACTCATCTATCACTTTTATCTTTTCGTTACCTAATCTAATTCCTTCAGCATCGCCCGATTTTCTTACACTGCACTCCATCACCCTTGTTTTGCACTTATTAATGTTCATTTTATACGTATCTTTCAACAGTGCGTCCATCCCGTTCAACTGCTCTTCCACGTCTTTTACTGTTTCTGAAAGAATTACAATGTCATCAGCAAAACGCAATGTTTTTATTTATTCACCGAGAACTGTAATTCGTTCTCCAGATTCCTCTTGCTTTCCTTTATAGCTTGCTCAATGTACAAATTGAATAGCATTGAAGAAAGGCTAAAACCCTGTCTTAACCCTTCCAAAACTCTGCATCCCTTTCATGCCTTTCAATTAGGATAACCGCTGCCTTGATTTTGTACAAGTTTTAAATAACTTTCCGTTCCCTATGTTTCAGTCCTGCTGATTTCAGAATTCGAAAGAGTGTATTCCAATCAACATTGTCAAAAGCTTTCCCCAAATCCACAAAAGCTAGAAATGTATCTTCTAAGATAAGCCGTAAAGTGAGTATTGCCTCCCGTGTTCCTATATTTTTCCTGAATCCAAACTGATCTTTCCCGAGGTCAGCTTCTACCAGCTTTTCCATCCTTCTATAAAAAATCGTGTTAACATTTTGCAACCATGACATATTAAACTGATGGTTCTGTAATTTTCACATCTGATTGCACCTGATTTATTTTGTATAGGGATTATTACATTTTCTTAAAGTCCGAGGGTATGTCGCCTGTCTCGTACATCTTGCGCACCAGGTGAAATAGTTTTGTCATGGCTGGTTCGCCCAGAGACTATAGTAGTTCTGAGAGAATGTCATCTACTCCAGGGACTTTGTTTCGACTTAAGTCTTTCAGGGCTCTGCCAAATTCTTGTCTCAGTCACGCAGAGGAACAGATAGTATACTCTTTGGTATTGAGAAGCTACACTTTAAGCCAGAAACAAGGCCGCTTACATATTGTACTGCCTTAATAAAACATCTAAGTGTGTGAAATCAATCTTACAATATGAATTACCGTGACAAATAGTAAAGGTGGTGGAATAAAACCCATAATATTCTTCTAAATGAACACCAAGACAAATAATCCATAGCTAAAATAAACCTGTTCCTTTCTTTGTATACAATATAAAAATTTGGCTCCTTGCACTCATTTTGTCAATAGACTTATGAACGTTGTGGTTTGATATACAGGGTGTTTCACTAAGTGTGTTTGCCTCTGTAACGTATAAAATACTAGGCGACGGGAAATTTTAATGCGGTAGGTCCACACAAGAAATGTTACACTTTCTGCGGAGCTATGAAGATAGTTTATTGTATCATTTCCCAAAGAGTTACAGCTCAAATATATAATTTTTTTAACTGGAACAATAGTTTTTTCTATCGTGCATTGGATTCGTTGAAACCAGCTGCGTCCAAATCAATTTAAACTACATTCCTATCACTGTTAGTTTGGGAGCTACAACCCTTCAAAGTTTCAGGGGCAGATACCACAAACACTGCGCATAATGCAATGCGCCTTCTAAATGTGGTGCGGCCGAGTTGTAAAGTCGCCGGTGTCACGGAGCGAGAAGCTTCCTCTACGCGCTGTTAGACTGCCGACTTTCTCCGCACACGGCCGTATACCCGACAGTTGGAGCCACACAAACAACCGGGGGACCATATACCTCAGTTACTGACATCGGATGACGATGGCATACACGAACGAGTACGTTGACATGTTGCTGATGCTCGGCGAGTGCCGACACGATGCCACTGAAGCAGCCACGGCGTATGCCGTGAGATATCCTAGGCGAAGAGCCCCGGCAGCCATTACGTTCTTACGTGCCGAACAACGACTTCAGGAAACAGGCTGCTTGGTAATGCGCCACAGTAACAGACGAAGACCTGCAAGAAGTGAGGAGACGGATGTGTTTGTTTTAGCTGCACTACACCACGATCCTCATGCCAGCTTACGAGCCGTTGCTGCAGTCGCTGGTGTCAGTCTCACATCTGTGTGGCGTATAGTACACGGCCGCAGGTTTCACCTGTACCGCCTGTCACTGACCCAGGAGCTGCATGGGAACGATTTCCGTGCAAGAGTGACATTCTGTGAGTGGGCCAAGCGTAATTTCACTCTGGAGTCTTTACAAAGTGTTATGTTCTCTGATAAGTCCACATTCACAAATTATGATGCAGTAAATCGCCATAACATGTACTACTGGGCCGCAGACAACCCTCGGTGGGTACGACCTGTCGACCGTCTACGTAGGTGGTCTATTAACGTGTGGTGTGGAATCCTTGGGAATGAAATCATCGGTCCACACTACTTCCCAGGTACACTTACAGGTGAGTTACATCGCGCTTTTATAGCCGACAGTTTGGGTGGTCTCCTTAACATGTGTGTCTACACACGAGAGTCTATATGTGGATGCAGCACGATGGTCACCCAGCCCATTCTGCGCATGCTATTGTGGAAGAACTAAACAACAGGTTTGCAGGAATATGGTTGGGGCGCCAGGGTCCTCATTCATGGCCTGCAAGGTCGCCCGATTTAACACCAGTAGATTTCTTTTTGTGGGGATATCTAAAGGATCGTGTTTATGTCACTGAGCCCACATCCCCAGATGATCTAAAACGGCGTATTGAGGACACAGTCGCTCCGTCACACCGGCGATGTTACATCTCGTCCGCAGATCCTTTCGACGGCGCATTGCATTATGCATTGAAGAACATGGACACACATTTGAACATCTCGTGTAAATCAACTTCCCACCGCCATAACATCCATCACCCACCACACAGCCATGTATTATGTACAGCGCGTGGTATCTGCCCCTGAAACTTTGAAGGGTTGTAGCTCCCAAACTAACAGTGATAGGAATGTAGTTTAAATTGATTTGGACGCAGCTGGTTTCAACGATTCCAATGCACGATAGAAAAAACTATTGTTCCATTAAAATATTATATCTTTGTGCTGTAATGCTGTGGAAAATGATACAATGAACTATGTTCATAGCTCCGCAGAAAGTGTAACATTTCTTGTGTTGACCTACCGCATTAAAATTCCCGTCACCTATTATTTTATAAGTTACAGAGGCAAACACACTTAGTGAAACACCCTGTATGTCTATTCTGCGATTTGTCATTATGTCAGTGTCGTTTCCTGAGTTGGCTTACTTATCTTCGGACAAGTTTATGTATTAATATGGGCTATAATTCATTACATTCCATTTAAAACAGTGAGAACACAGTTTTCCAATAATCCTGTTTGAACAAGCATCAGCGTGAAAGAAAAATAAAATAAACAGTTGCAATTTGAGGCGGTAAACTGTAGTGAAACAGGTGGGGCGTCACAAATAAAAAGCTGCGCAGCACGTAATTATCTGGACCGTGGCCGCGGAATGGAAGGAGCGCTGCGCCTGAAAAGGCGTTATCGCGCCGCGTCGTCTTTAGCTTAATAGAGCTGCCGGCAGGCGGAAAACAATTTGCGTGCCGCGCTGCCCCCGTAAATGGACGGCAGGGACTGCCGCACACGCTGCGCCGCGCCGCGGGGCCGAATTAATTCAGACAGACAAATATACTTTTCATTCCACTCTGACAATTTTCGCTTTACACTGGAGACGTTGGAAAAGAGATTGCTTTGCCAACACGGATTATTAAACTTATACAATGATAGTCTATTATCGCTGCTAGTTCTCCGAAAGGATAGTACACAATATGAGAAATCAACATTTGTGTTTTACTTCGCTTAGAGTTTATTTTCAAACGCTTTCTGAAGTGTGGAAGGAAATTTACTGATAAGGAAAGTGCCGGCTGCGGTGGCCGAGGGAACTGAGGCGCTTCAGTCACGGTCTGCACGGCCACTACGGTCGGGGGTTCGAATCCCCCGTCGGGCATGGATATTTGTGCCGTCCTTAGTCTTAGGTAGTTCATAAGTAGTTTGTAAGTTTAGGGACTGATGACCACGTAGTTAGGTCCCATAGACTATACAAACATTTGAACATTTGAGCTAACTTCCTGTTAATTTTTAGCCGGCCGCGGTGGCCGAGTGGACTGAGGCGCTTCATTCACGGTCTGCACGGACACTACGGTCGAGGGTTCGAATCCCCCCTCAGGCATGGATATTTGTGCCGTCCTAGTTCGTAAGTAGTTCGTAAGTAGTTTGTAAATTCAGGGACTGATGACCCTGTAGTTAAGTCCCATAAGCTGTACAAACATTTGAACATTTTTGAACAAGGAAAGTACTTGGGCTCGAACTAACACATATACATCAAAATCGTACGAGAGATAATGTAAATATCCCTTATTGCACTAATGACACTCCCGCAGCTGCAAAACTCTGCAGTCGCCCGTTAGAGGCCTCTGCGTGTACCTTGCCACATTGCACTTTGACCTGTCGGTTCGCCAGTAGGGACGGTGCCGTGTGCTTCCGAAGTTGTGTTTTGTGACATTTGTGTGGTGAAGCGTCAGATGGAGTGGCGATTGATAATCAATCCTGCTATAGTATTGCGACTGGTTGAGTTGAAGTTACGAAGAACCATTCTTCGTGAAGATGGTATTAGTGTAGAAGATGAATCATTCGCATGTTTTCTCGTATCTGTTATGGTACAGAAATGTTCAAATGGTCAAATGTTTGTATAGCTTATGGGACTTAACTACGGGGTCATCAGTCCCTAAACTTACAAACTACTTATGAACTAGCTAATCCTAAGGACGGCACAAATATCCGTGCCCGAGGGGGGATTCGAACCCCCGACTGATGTGGCCGTGCAGACCATGACTGGAGCCCCTCAGTCCCCTCGGCCACCGCGGCCGGCGGTACAGAAATATGAGCATAAGTTAGATACTGTTTTAACACTAACACATAATGATGATAACAGGGATGACAATGACGAAGAACTCATTGCTAGCGGTAGTGCCACGGTAAGTGCGGGAAGAGGCGATGGAAGCAGTGACAGTGAATACCAACAGTCTTCCGAGAAGAAGGTTAAAGTTGCAACTATCATCACGGCTTTTGATGACAATACGCTAGAGAACATGTACGACGATTATTACATAAGTTATAGTTCAGATATCTGCATTGCGTATGGCGTCTACAATTACATACACAGTGCTATCTAGAGCATGATTGCAAAGTTTTGCATAAAAACGACACTCACCAGCACATTGAGGTGTACGTAGAGATACAGTAACCAAACGTTGATACAGATATGTATGTTCGAGCCCAAGTACTTTCCTTTTGAGTTACAAATTGCCATGAGACATCAGTCATACCTTAGATACTATATTTCTCATCAGTCGTTCAATTGAAAAATAAAAGTTTAGTCTCCCTTATTAGTTATTATTTTACCGACAAATCGTTTGACATATAAAGAGCGCCCTACATAACTTTTCATCCCAAATACCTCTGGAACAACAATAGATATAGAGAAGTGACTATCACGTGCATAAAAGTGCTGTGAAAGTAAGTACTAAGAGACAGTCTCAAAAGTAAACTACTGTCAACACAAATTTGTCTTTTTTTCAGTGGAATCTCCATAGTATTTATTATGCAACATATAGCATGAAAAATCACTAGTGCAACCAGGGTCTTCCTTACTTTTCTCTTGGCTGTTCTTCCATCTCAATGAATTGCAATATTTCAGACGTTGTTGAAGAGTGTGCTTTCATGTAAGACCATCTTTATATCTTGTAACCGCCATGAACACAGGTACGACACTACTGACCAGCACACAGTTGAACCCAAAGGGTATAGATGCCAAAGAGCATTTAAGTCTTTCGTCGACCGTGATAACTATGTTTGAAGGGAAACAATTCTTTTATGGATTTGTAATTGTGTTGCTGACTGTATGACAAGATTAATTACATCTTTCCTGCCATCTGCAAACATTAATAACAATATTTAATGTATATTAAATGGAAGGTCATTCAAATGAAAACTGTTCAATTACATGTAAAATTTTAACACTTTGAAAGTACATGAAAGAAACTTTCAATACATAGGAACTGTATCGTAAGTTGAGATTTGTAACTGAATAATATTTCAGCGCAAGTGTACAATACAGATTGAAGTAAATGCCATCTAACTCATGTATTTAAGGATTTACTACGCAGTGGCTGCTTTATTGAGAAAAAAATCATTTGAATATTGCATATTAATGAAACTGTTATATTCTTCATCTACCAGTAATTCGACAGGATCATGAGCATATCCTGTAGAAACTGAGATTGATCATTCCAGTTATTTCTGCTGGCGTTGGTCAAGATCTGTAGACTGTCTTGTGAAATGAAATCAATTGGTTTAGAAAAGCCAAACTCAATTCCATGCAAAATTTACGTGACTGACAGATGGATATTTACTCGTGTCTTTGGAGTGTTGAAAAGATGAAATTGATGCCAGTTCGTGGTATTTTTGAGTGTTACAAACAAATAGAGCACAGATCGTTGCCTCCATTGCGGCATCGTAATATCGGTCGGTGTACGTGCAACGCATTCCTACTACGTGATCGTAGAGTCTTTGAGACCGACGAAGATCGTACACAGCACTTGGAGGTAAATCTAGAAAGAAATTCTGAAGCGAGATCCGGTATGAGTCTGGAACAACAGATACAGTCGAGTTCCACTCGCGCAGTTGCAGTTTACACCACAAAATAATTTGGATCTTTAAAAAAACAGACTGGCAACATGTGACGTTTAGAACAGGGCGTTTGGCGTTCACATACGACCCAGTAGTCGATTACGCACCGGGTGCGTCATTTGGCTTCGGAACACTGAACAATGTTTGTCAATAACCCGTATCCAATTGATTTACCCATCCATTTTGAGTTCTATTCCCAGTCAAGGTCCCGTCTGCAATAACAAATATTATCAGAGAGTGGGGGAGGAGAAGATAAGAATGGGAGAATGAAATTGATTTAAAAAGGGGGGATGATATAGACGCAGAGATGAAGGGAGAGGTGATAGGTGATGGATATGGTGTGGGGTAAGAGGGAGTGGTGTGAAGGTGATGGAAAAAATAGGAGAAAGAGGAGATGGCGAAATAGAGAAGGGAGGGAAGGAGGGAAGAAGAGATTAAGCTATATATCCCATACCCATTATGTTACGAAATATCAACCAACCTACACGGCCCTCGGTTTGCAGTGAAAAAATTACTGAACAATGTGATCGAAGCAACCATTCTAATGGGAAAATATAAGGGAGAAGATGTGGTGATACCCCGCATTCCAAAGGTACCAACATACGTACCGTCTGAATTTAAACGACTACAATTTCCAGTGCGGCTTGCCTTTGCTAGGACCATAAACAAATCACAGGGTCAGTCGTTGAGTGTTTGCGACGTCAATCTGGAAAACTCATGCTTCTCTCATGGACAGTTGTATGCTGCCTGCTCTCGCGTCGGAAAACCGACAGCTTTATTTGTTTACGCTCCAGGCAATCAAACAAAAAATATCGTGTGCCATAAGGCATTACAATGAAAATACCACACTATTACTACTACTACTACTACTACTACTACTACTACTAAAGTCTTGCAATGTACAAAATAGAAACTTATCTTTGTAAGTAATTGTTGTTTATTATGGAGAGACAAATGTATAAATAAAGTGATCAGTAGCATACCAACAAATTTGGACCACCAACGATATACAATATTTTAGAATATTCTTTCAAGAGTACAATTTCTACCATCCACGGATAACTAAGAGTGAAATACTAATTTTCCGTCGCAGTGGAGTGGTTATGCGTTATCAGGTGTCTTGTTGCATAGCGCGTGATTGCTCGCCGTTGGAGGTTCTAGTCAAAATGTTCAAATGTTTGTAGAGCTTATAGGACTTAACTACAGGGTCATCAGTGCCTAAACTCCCGACCGTAGTGGCCGTGTAGACTGTGACTGGCGCGCCGCAGAACGCTCGGTCACCGCGGCTGGTGGTTCGAGTCTTCCCTGGGGTATGTTGTGTGTGTGTGTTTGCCAGTGTGTAACCATGTGTATTCATGTCACCGTGTGCATGACACACACAGAGAGATAGGGAAAGAGTCAGAGAAAGAGTGAGGGGGGAAAGCAGCTTGGGAGAGATGTAGGGAGCATGGAATATGCAGGAGACTAGAAGCACAACATAATCGATTGCAAAGCAAAAAAGGTGGATCTTATAGGAAACTAAGTCGTTCTTCCTTTCGTCTTATAGGAGAGAAGATGGATTAAGAAAGGATTTGCTCATAGCAAAGAGTGGGCAAGGAATCCGAGGTCAAGGAGGAAAATGTTTCATAGGTTCGGGGACAAATGGTAGAGGCGATAAGTAAAATAGAGGCGATGTACAGAAGGAGATTAAGTGTAATTCTGACTTCAGCTGGTTACTCTTTTATTAATTTTGGAAGTATGGAGCAAAAGGAAAGTGAGTACGGACACAAACACACACAAACCCAAAACTCTTATCCTGCAGAGAGGGTCGCAAAACATAATGACTAATTTCAGCATTATATTCGTTTCTCCAGCTTTGACGCTCGTCACCACACCCACGTACTATCAAAGCAAAAGAAGTCTACGACGCGTATAGTTAGTTTTTTCGTAAATTGAGAATAAATTTACATAGAAACCAGGATAGGGAACGATAAGATTAAGTAACCTCCAGTAAAATAGAACTATCACCCACCACTGCAAAGCCAATGTTTCACTCAATGACTACCGATTGAATAACTATAGTTGCAGTTATTCCCAAATCTTAAATTGTGTTGGCAAGAGTAGAAAAATGGTGCATATTAACAAGTTTGTAAGTCAGGATTTTCGTAAGTATTGAGCTTCGAGTATAAAACTTGTCGAATTATATGTATGAGAAAACGTATGATGCAGAGATTATTTTAACATTTTCTTGTCCATATTGGAGCTGCAACTTTAAAGCAGAAAGTAATTGAGATGCAACATACCAGTCATATATGCCAGCCAGCTTTGAAGCCCCAGCTAAAACAGCCAGCGCCGTAAAAGGTAGGCACACTTCCAGTACTCCAGCGAGCCTCTGCAGCTTTGTGTGGTCTCTCATTTCTACAGTGACTACTGGTATAGATAATTTTCGACGTAAGAGTCGAGATTAGTTGTATTTTCCCCATGGAAACATACTTCTTGACTCAAACCATAAATCTGATATCCTGATGTAACATATTCCGTGAAAATGACTCCTATTATTCAATGAAACTGACATTAAAATATGAAGTTAATTTACCACGCTGAATCTGTTGAGTGGAAGAAGTTGCTTAAAGATTTCGGAGTTCCTAAACAACCGAAACTAGCCACAGCAGTACTTAGTTCCAACAGTAAAGGTTTACCGTGTAGTGCCAAAGAACGCCATGTATCAGAACAATTCTTATTCGAGAGAAGTCAGTCATTAACAGTTTTATAACATCAATTTATTACAATAAATCAGTTATCTTAAAAGTTACCACTCTCATTAGCATCAGAGAAATGTTATTCCAATAACTCAACCACTAGTAATTTCACTTTATTCATGAGTGCTCGTGGATCTATGTGAAGTTCAAAAGTTACCTATCACCCTCATTATCTAACACAAACTGACATTAAAAATGGAGGTCATTCATTAACAGCTAGTTGTGTCTGAATTTCAAATATGACACACTGTCTTATTCTATATGTCGATTCAACCCACCATTTAGATGCAATGATAACTAAACAAATGTTTCGTGCATGACTGAGCCTCGAACACAGCATCGAAAGTCATTCCAGACAAAGAGACGCGAAACAACCTAACTTTCAGTCAGTAGTATTTCTGATCTGTCAGTTACTGGGCCGCAACTGCTATCCAGCAGATAGTGTGACCGTTACCTAAACACGAAATATGCTAAATATGGTTTCATTACGAAGTAAAAAACTCGAAAAGCAACGATTTAAAGTGTTGTGGTAGAGGGAGATTAGATCCTAGAACCCAATGTGATTGTTATTTAAACACGATTAAATATTCGATACCGTATTTTGTCGGCAATATCGAGATGTTTCCACCTAAAATTACCAGTGAAATGATTAATTTTAAATTATTGATATGTCCGAAAAAACAGACACCATATCAATAATTGTAAATAGGCCAAACAGGCTTTGACAATTTGAATGCGGATACCTTCAAACGCTCGATCTCTTGCGGGAATGCACTATCGGCTACGAGCATGTTGTATCAGTAGGCAGGGGGCATTACGTTGAGAATTTGAGTTGGAAGGAAAGTATGTCTGGATAGCCTAACTGGTTAAGGCGACTGCTACCTCAAAGCGGGAAATCCGGGTTCGAATCCTGGTCCAGCACAAATTTTCAACTCTGTTGTTGAATTTATTTCAGACAAAACGGTATAAATATTCAAATATTGCGATTACTTTAGCCTTCAGAGACACCTACAGCCAATATTTTGTAGCAAAAAGGGATTGCAGATATATGTTTCCTTCACAAATAATGAGATGGAGGCATGAGGGATTTGAGTTTCTCTTCTCGTTTTAAAGGCGATCTTCGTGCGAGCAGTCCACATTCCTGCAGTTTCCGACGAAATGTGTCTCCGGAACCGGGCAAGTTCGTTTCTCATCGCCAGTGTTTCGCGTTTAGGAAGAAAACATCTTGCCTCTTACGAAGAAGCTCATCATCTTCCTGGCATGTGTTCAGTCTCTTCCTGCCTGGGCCACAAAACCTGTGTCTAGTGCCTTGTTCAACGTAGTTTTTCCATCTCGTTCCAGTAAGAGGTGGCGCACTATTCCTCCTGGCATAATCTCTAATTGATAGCCGGCCTTCTTCGATCAGAACGACACCTCTGTCTCGTAATGAATTCTCCCAGTGAGCCATTACAACTGCCACGATGTATTTTCAACTTGTAAGGCTAAGGCCAAAGGTGGAAGTAAACAAAATACCGTCAAAAGGAGCCCGATGGTGACAGACATGCCGCTATAAGTAGTCTCTTAAGTTTGTATAGCCGAAGCCTGTAGAGGTCGCGAAGGCAAACAAAGAATGACGGTCTTTCATTGGTATTACAGTATATAAGTGTTTCTGTGTCTCCCTGAATTAAAATTTGGCAATAAGTTCGTAAGAAATTTATTTGAATTTCAACAAATTCTTGATGGGTGTACTATAAAATTTCTAAATGCCAGTAGTTAGTGGCTATTGCAGTCATGTATCAGAGTATCTAAATAGACAAAATCTGTCTGGCTGACCAACTGGCAATGCAGTCTCTAATGAATAAGTTGCCTGCAAGACAAGAACGCCAAGCGGTGTCAGCAGCACCATCAAAGGGCGTACGCAAGCGGAACTACTTTCCTGCCGCCACACATTTGATCAGGAAGTAGTTTCAATGCTATCCTGCCACCCGATGATACAGTCTAACCCAATGGAGTCGCAGAGCAAGGACGTAAATGGACCACCCTTCCATGGGGCCGCCGCCGTCTCTTGTTGTTTGTGAGTTTGAAGGGCGCTCAACATCGAGGTTATCAGCGCCCAGCCGCCGTCTCACTACAGTGGCGCCTCGCTCGGCCTCGGACACCGACCTGTCTCAGCAGCGTAACCGATAACACTTTCAGTGTAAGGACATCACACCTGGCTTGATTGTGGGTGAATTGTGACTATTTTATGTCCTCGCCGAAGTAGGTTATTCACAATTCACTGTGAGAAAGATTCATGACTTTTTGCCATTTGTTAACTGTTGATTATCCCTTTCCTTGGGTGTATTATTTGGTTACAATAAATTGCACATTTTGAGAAGTTCCAGTTTTTCTACCACACAGCAGATTCTGTAATGGCGATTATGATGAGACTATTTTTTTAAGTTGCTTGTGTGCATTAGGAACTTGATTTTACCGTTCTTCCATTAACAATAACAACAAACAGCGCGTTTTTTTTCAAATGATGTGCACAATACAACACATGCAGTGTGCCTTGGACTGATAGAAAGGGTAATGTCAATGCATGCAGAGTGACCGGGGATCTCCATCATGTCTCTACCAGAAGCTCTAATAATGGTACAACTACATCGCAAATCTAGAGCAGCATCATCTCTGGTAAACTGAAGACTTTTATTGGCATACGCCGTACCTGAGGTTCATCAGCTGGTACAACACTGGAACCAGGAGGCAAAACCTGAATTGAGATTAACTAATCTAAATTCATATTTTGTTACAAATGGTACGAAAATAATTTATTTACTATAATTGCAATTAATGATTAATAATTCAATAATATTACTAATATACTATAATTTTTTAAAAAATTTCAAAAAACATATTATGACAACAAATAAATAAAATTATTTTCATTACAATTAATACACAAAAAAAGGAAAAAATAAAATAAACTATCAAAGACATCCTGAATTGCACAAACGAATAATCAGTATAAATGACTCTTTCTACTATAATGTTAAGTCTTGAATATGGTTGTTAGATACATTTTGCAGTACATCTACTATGTTTCGACTTATCTCATATTTAACAAAAATAATTTATAAACAATAACGACAGTGATACAGTTTACACACTTCAGAGCCAATATTAGTTAATTTAAATAATTTAAATCCTATCGAATCCACCTTTATTAATATATTACAAGAGTAAATCCATACAAAAAATATTACTAGGGCCCATCTTACTCATACTTATAAGCTGCACCTTGACCTGAAATAAACTTTAATAAAAATTAAGCCAATTATTACTCCAAAAAGATTTTCTGTTAACAGAGATCTACAAACAAATAAATTAATTAAAGTAATTTGGGTACTATTAGCTATGAGATAGGTTCCTCCAAATGGAATAAACTTCCACCAAACTCTTTGGTTTTTAACACCTTAACTAATACTACCCAGGTAAAACAAAATTTACTGATAAAGTAATATGGTATTTAATCCTAATTTGGTAGATTCAAAATTTAGAGTAAAAACATTTCACAAATATTAATATCACAACTAAAAATATTTATTACTAAATTAACCAAAATTATTAACTTGTATTAATCATATAACTGCGAATGCTGGAACAAAATATATTAAGACTTCATCAATTATACAGTTCAATATAACTTACTAATTTATATATAATTTATAGAAAATGTGAGTAAGTAAACAAAGAACTTTCGAATATAAATGAAACATTTACAATAATAAAAATCTGAACAAGATAGAATAGAGAAAATGTTCCTCGAAAATAGAATAAAAAATTCTAGAAAAATTTTAGAATAGTATTCCTCGAGGATGCACAATAAAATCTCCTTTATTATATATTATAAGGATAAGTACGAAACTTGTAATTCAATAAATGTGTAATACTATCTATCTCTATTATTTAATCTTTCTCTTTACTAGTAACAAAGAAATACTTTATAATATAAATTATTTAACTCAACATAATATGTAATTTAAAATTTAAAATAATTATGTACAATTATTTCTATTGTAGTAATTAATATAAAAATTATTATATAAAATAAGATTAATTAAATTAAATAATAATATAATATAATTAATTTACTTCGTTAAATTACTATTATAATATATTTAAATTATATTGATTATATCTTTTATTAAAATTGTACAATATTTAATGACATTACTTTAAATATTATATTATATAATCATTTCTCTGGCCGTAATGTATAAATGTTTTAATTTAAATAATTAAATAATATAAATATCTTGATAGTATAATTGAAGTAAAAACTTTACTCTCATGAAATAAGGTAGAATTAAACTATCACCTTCAGAATCAAAAATTAATCTGCATCTTCCTTCTTGAAACCAGGATTTTAATTCCTTTAATAAATGACAGGGATACTGAGCACAGGAGGATATCACTTATGTACATTTTCATCAAAATACCAAGACAATGTATTTATTAATTAGGGCAAAATTAACATCAGATAACATTGAGCAGAGAAACTGTGCAATTTAGATTGTACTCTTTCATTTACTTCTGGCCACATAAAATGGTTTAATAAAGGTTCTCCCATGAATTTCTTATTCAGAACTTATAATGGAGTGAGACCCTTAGATATATGTGGTAATTCATTCAATATGGTTTGAAAGTCTGGGATTACATGCACGCATTTTCTGAACAATAGGATCGACACAGTCCTGAAATTTCTATCATAACCCGTTCCTCTGGGTTTGACTGTGGGTTATATTTTGATATGGTTACATGCTTAATATTATTCCATGATAGAAATTCTTTGAAGTCGCCACTAATGAACTGAGAACCATTATCAGTAAGCACTCATTGTGGAATACCAACCTCTTTAAAATAATCTTGCAAACATTCCGTAACCATTCTTGCAGTAGGAGCCTTTACTGAATATAATCTCACATTCTTTGACCAACATTCTAGGGCAACAAAAATATGATCCACGCCACCCCTAACTGAAGGCAGTGACTCACATAAGTCACAAGCAGTTATGTCGTGTAATCCTTTAGGTATACTAAGGTACAACCTAAAATGACGGTTGTAATTACTTTCTGACATAACTTGCAGTTCTTTAATTTTTTACTATTTTTTGGTCAAGATTTTTAAAATAATAAAATTTATTCGTGTGTTGAATACATTTCCGAAATGGCAATAACCTCCATGAAAATACCATAAAAGGTTATTTCATGGACATTCAGTGATACATAACTTCCAATTATTGTGACGTTTATCTTTTCTCCAAGATAATGCCCCATCTCAAATGATCTTCATTGCCTCTGGCACAAGCATTAAATTTGTCTCTACAGAAATGATCTTCCCTGACATTAAGGCAGATACTCTGTGCTAGCTGTTTCACTTTATTCTCAGGAAAACTAGTTTTCAAAAAATATATGCGAAAAATTATACCTTTCTCATCTGTTACAGGAACTTTATCCAAACCTAACAGGAGCCTGTAATGTGAGTCTGGAATAACATTTTTGGATCCCTTTATGTATTCAATCTCTATACGAAAATTTTGTAAGAATAGCATCCATCGTATTAATGGATTTTGTAACAAACTGCTCTCTAATAAGAAGGATAAAGCCTGCTGATAATAGTAAATGATGATTTTTGAAATTTCTCAATACTTGAAACTATGGCCAAAGCTTCTTTTTCAGTAGTAGTATAATTTTTCTCATGATTATTAAGACATCTACGGGCAAAAGCTATTGTATTGTGGTCTCCTTCTTCAGGGTTTCAACAACTTTGGAACAATCATGCAGCAATGCTGTAAGCTGATTCGTCGGTGGCTAATTTAAAAGGTATATCCATCTTTGGGTGTTTCAACATAGAATTAACTAGAGCGTCTTTAAGATGAAAAATCAAATCTTTGATTCCACAAAACATTTTAAATTAACTTACTTAAGTTTTTGAAAATAAAATTACCAATCCTATAAACACAAAAAATTCAGAGGAAATCAATGTAAAAATACAAGATGATATTCATGAAAAAACCATAATAACTAGTATAACACCATAATAATACAAACAATGTTGAGAATCAGAATACATATATATAGTATAAAAAGCTCTAAAAAAGATAAAAAATCAATACGAAATTATATAAGATCAATAAATAATTCTATATAACAATGTTAACTGTACCAAAAGAATTAAGGATAGAGGAAAAGCCATATTTCAAGATCTTAAAAGATAGCACAAAATACACATTCTAAGTATTAACCTAATTGTAGTTATATATATATATGTGGCGTCTGTACCGAAAGAATAGACATCACTTCTGATCCTGCAGCTGTTATTATTTAATATTCATAGAATATATGACATCAACTGCGATTGGGCAAAGCTGAAAATGTGTACCCAGCCGGGATTCGAACCCGGGTCTCCTGCTTTCTAGGCAGTTGCGCTGACCCCTACACCACTGGGGACACAGTGATCACCGCACCTGCAAGGACTACCCATGCACGCCTCCCGTCAGATACAAATTCCCAGCTTTGCCCTGCCCATAGTACTCAAACTCGTAGTTTAACTAATTTCCGTAAGAGTAAGGGCTTCAAACTTGCCCACCCCTCCCCACTAACGATAGGATCATTGCCCGTCACCGGCATATTATATATATATATCTGTGGCGTCTGTTCCGAAAGAATAGACGTCACTTCTGATCCTGCAGCTGTTATTATTTAATATTCATAGAATATATGACATCAACTGCGATTGGGCAAAGCTGAAAATGTGTACCCAGCCGGGATTCGAACCCGGGTCTCCTGCTTTCTAGGCAGTTGCGCTGACCCCTACACCACTGGGGACACAGTGATCACCGCACCTGCAAGGACTACCCATGCACGCCTCCCGTCAGATACAAATTCCCAGCTTTGCCCTGCCCATAGTACTCAAACTCGTAGTTTAACTAATTTCCGTAAGAGTAAGGGCTTCAAACTTGCCCACCCCTCCCCACTAACGATAGGATCATTGCCCGTCACCGGCATATTATATATATATATCTGTGGCGTCTGTTCCGAAAGAATAGACGTCACTTCTGATCCTGCAGCTGTTATTATTTAATATTCATAGAATATATGACATCAACTGCGATTGGGCAAAGCTGAAAATGTGTACCCAGCCGGGATTCGAACCCGGGTCTCCTGCTTTCTAGGCAGTTGCGCTGACCCCTACACCACTGGGGACACAGTGATCACCGCACCTGCAAGGACTACCCATGCACGCCTCCCGTCAGATACAAATTCCCAGCTTTGCCCTGCCCATAGTACTCAAACTCGTAGTTTAACTAATTTCCGTAAGAGTAAGGGCTTCAAACGTGCCCACCCCTCCCCACTAGCGATAGGATCATTGCCCGTCACCGGCATATTATATATATATATCTGTGGCGTCTGTTCCGAAAGAATAGACGTCACTTCTGATCCTGCAGCTGTTATTATTTAATATTCATAGAATATATGACATCAACTGCGATTGGGCAAAGCTGAAAATGTGTACCCAGCCGGGATTCGAACCCGGGTCTCCTGCTTTCTAGGCAGTTGCGCTGACCCCTACACCACTGGGGACACAGTGATCACCGTACCTGCAAGGACTACCCATGCACGCCTCCCGTCAGATACAAATTCCCAGCTTTGCCCTGCCCATAGTACTCAAACTCGTAGTTTAACTAATTTCCGTAAGAGTAAGGGCTTCAAACTTGCCCACCCCTCCCCACTAACGATAGGATCATTGCCCGTCACCGGCATATTATATATATATATCTGTGGCGTCTGTTCCGAAAGAATAGACGTCACTTCTGATCCTGCAGCTGTTATTATTTAATATTCATAGAATATATGACATCAACTGCGATTGGGCAAAGCTGAAAATGTGTACCCAGCCGGGATTCGAACCCGGGTCTCCTGCTTTCTAGGCAGTTGCGCTGACCCCTACACCACTGGGGACACAGTGATCACCGCACCTGCAAGGACTACCCATGCACGCCTCCCGTCAGATACAAATTCCCAGCTTTGCCCTGCCCATAGTACTCAAACTCGTAGTTTAACTAATTTCCGTAAGAGTAAGGGCTTCAAACTTGCCCACCCCTCCCCACTAGCGATAGGATCATTGCCCGTCACCGGCATATTATATATATATATCTGTGGCGTCTGTTCCGAAAGAATAGACGTCACTTCTGATCCTGCAGCTGTTATTATTTAATATTCATAGAATATATGACATCAACTGCGATTGGGCAAAGCTGAAAATGTGTACCCAGCCGGGATTCGAACCCGGGTCTCCTGCTTTCTAGGCAGTTGCGCTGACCCCTACACCACTGGGGACACAGTGATCACCGCACCTGCAAGGACTACCCATGCACGCCTCCCGTCAGATACAAATTCCCAGCTTTGCCCTGCCCATAGTACTCAAACTCGTAGTTTAACTAATTTCCGTAAGAGTAAGGGCTTCAAACTTGCCCACCCCTCCCCACTAACGATAGGATCATTGCCCGTCACCGGCATATTATATATATATATCTGTGGCGTCTGTTCCGAAAGAATAGACGTCACTTCTGATCCTGCAGCTGTTATTATTTAATATTCATAGAATATATGACATCAACTGCGATTGGGCAAAGCTGAAAATGTGTACACAGCCGGGATTCGAACCCGGGTCTCCTGCTTTCTAGGCAGTTGCGCTGACCCCTACACCACTGGGGACACAGTGATCACCGCACCTGCAAGGACTACCCATGCACGCCTCCCGTCAGATACAAATTCCCAGCTTCGCCCTGCCCATAGTACTCAAACTCGTAGTTTAACTAATTCCCCATGGGCAGGGCAAAGCTGGGAATTTGTATCTGACGGGAGGCGTGCATGGGTAGTCCTTGCAGGTGCGGTGATCACTGTGTCCCCAGTGGTGTAGGGGTCAGCGCAACTGCCTAGAAAGCAGGAGACCCGGGTTCGAATCCCGGCTGGGTACACATTTTCAGCTTTGCCCAATTGTAGTTGATGTCATATATTCTATGAATACTAATTGTAGTTGTTAATTAATAATCTCTGTCTACCCAGACGTTCATAAATAATATCTAATCATAAAAATAAACCGAGAGTACATAAAACATGACCAACCATTAATGAAAGGGAACCCATACATCCCCATCACAATTTATAGTTATTAACCCACAAATTACTAATCTAATATGAGCAGCAGAAGAATAAGCGATTAATGACATTAAACCCAAATAAGAAATAACCCTCATTAAACGAAAAATACCATAACTAACTAATTTCAATAAAACACCTGCCAAAATTTTCTTCCAGAAATAGGTGCTTCAAAAGAGCTTTACGAAGTCAAAGATGAAGTTAAGAAATTGGTTTCTTAATTTAAAAACTAAAAAACTAAAAAATGATAATAAAGGACCAAAATCAAACAATAAAGGAAAATTAAGACTATACATAAATAATCTTAAATAAAACTAATAAAGGTAATCTAACATTCAAAGTATATTAAATTATATAAATACTAGCATATAAATGCTGAGGTTGATAACCTCAACCAAGATCAAAACAGAATTTAGGATACGATCTAGATTCAAAGAAAATATTTAAAAAAACTTTAAACTAGAAAAAGAACAACATAATATAAATAATAAAAGAAAAATATTAAAAAAATGGAATGATACGAAAACAAATAAATCGGACATCTTTTAGTAATTATAGAAAAACAAATCCAAAAACGTAATAAAACCGAAATAAAAGTTAACACCAAAAAAATAACCAACTATTCTTTAGTCAGAATAACGATTTATTGATACCAATAAAATAAAACTTAATATAAACATTTAACAAAGAATCAAGCATAGTCAATTACTTACCAACATGGATCAGAAATACAATTAAAAATAAATATCTTAACATAAACACAAAAATAAAAAATAAAAAAAATCATTACCATGAGCCTGAATTATTGAAACTAAAATAGAAAGACATAAAAAGCACCATCACAAACAGAAAAAAACAAAAAAGGAGATAAATAATTATAATCAAAGTCAACAAGAAAAATAAAAATTAATATAAATAAAGAAAGGGCAATTACTTCCAATCTCAACAAAACTACTAATAAATGTTTAAGTTTGAAATGAAAACATTAACAACAGAAAAAATAAAGTCATAAGCAAGTGAACTCTTTAAATATATATATAAGTTTTAATGGCTTATTAGAAAAAAAAATATTGGTCTTGTAAACCAATTTAATAAACATAAGGTTTATAAAAGTAAACCACACCATAGTAACGATAATAACCATTAATATTCAAACCTTATTTATTTCAATGATAACAGGTATATTAATAGAAAGATTCTAATTTTCATATATTAGATATTAATATTTCTTGGTGGTATAATTGTGCTATTTATTTACATCACAAGAAAGGCATCAAATGAAATATTAAAATCAAATACAAACATATCATTTACATTCTAAAGCTAATAATTATCTTATCAAGTTATTGATAACATACTATATACAGAAATAATTAAAAACGCACAAATTATAAACTTAAAGTACTCAATATCTTTAAATAAATGTCAGTTTCATGAATAAAACTACATAATAAACCAAAACACATTATTAGAATGACAACAATAATTTATCTATTCATTAGATTAATAGCAGTAGTAAGAAAATCAATATCAAGACCTATATATAAAATAAAATAATAAACTATTGAATAAACCATTATGACTTAAAAACACAGTAAGGAAATTGTTAACAATTAATTAACTGATTGATTGATTAATTAATTGATGATGGTGAAATCTTGGATTATTATTAAAACTATGCATTTTCAAATTCACTACACACCAAATATCGAAATACCATTCTCTATTTCAGATTTCCCTATATGTTAATAATGGATGAGTACTCCAGACATTACATGCATACGGAGCTTCAATATTCTTTATTTGCATATACATACATGCAGGACACGGACTTTACTATGATCATATGTATATGTAAATACCTAAATAACAGGAACAATAATTGTATTTATAGTAATAACAACAGCATTTATAGCATATGTTCTACATTCAGGTCATTTATAAAATCCCTTTTCACTCATAATTTACTTATAAAGTCATAATAACAGGTATTATAATAATTATTATTATTTTATTTACATTATGTCTAATTAACCCTTATATACTAGGAGATCCAAATAACTTTTTACCTGCCAATCCACTAGTAATCCCAATTCATATTCAACCAATTCATATACTTTTATGATCAATCCCTAACAAACCAGGAGGAGTTATTGCATTATAATATCAATTACATTCCTATTAATTACACCACTGGATAATAAAACAAAATTTCGATGAAATCATTTCTTCCGAATAAACCCATTTCTATATTGATTAATAGTAATTGTAATTTTCGTACAAACATGAATTGGAAAACAACCAGCAGCCTTACCATATATTACATCAGGACGAATCTCAACAACCATATACTTTTCATATATCCTAATTAATCTTCACATTGCAAAAATATGATATACACTCTATAAAACAAAGTTAATTAGCTTAAGAAAAGAAAATATTTTCAAACTATATGAACAGAAGTTTAATTCATCCATCAACTTTAACATATTTAAAAATTTAGTTAAACCAGTGAAAAAAATATAACCCTTAAATCAATTTGAAAAAAAAAGTTAAATGTAAATCACTCTTTCAAGCCCAATACGCAAGCCTATAATAACAAAAACAATGTGAAGTAATACGAATTGAAATTTAAAAAAGAAGTAAAACATAGCCTTAAAAATAAAAAGCATAAAAATAACCACCTAAAAATTAACGAAAATAACATTATTATAAATATAATTCTAGAATACTCCGCAAGAAAAATTGAACTGAAGCCACCAGCACCGTAGTTAATTTTAAACCCGGAAACTAACTCAGACTCGCCTTCAGCAAACTCAAGTCTGGTTTGTTTCTGCTAAACAATAACTAAAAAAGATACACCGAATGTAAAGAATAAATAACAAATCAACAATAAAAATGAAAATACATAGTTAAATTACCACTACCAATTAAGTCCCATAAGCTTAACAAAGAATTGAGCAGTTCATACATTTTCTTATATTGGAGAGTGCAGTAACAGTACTTTTGCATTTCCCTTGCAGATCCGGATGGCCACTCTTTCTACCTTCGAGAGGTTATGTTTCAGTGACGCTGCCTTGGTGAACGCGTGGCATATTTCACGTTGTATCACTTCTGCTTCATTGCCTGATAGTAGGTGGCCTGTTCAGTGGTGCTTATGACGTCCGCAATCGGTAGTGATGTCAGGGTCGGGGCAAAGTTGAGTCGTTTCTCAAGCACTTGTCTGTTTACTTGTTGCCTTTCTCCGTATGGAAATTAATCGAATGCTTTTTACATGATAAAACTCACCATAGCAGCAGAAGAGTCGCTGTGGTGGCAGGTCCACGTTTACAACTGGTAGTACTGTTAATAACGGCGGAACATAAATGCGACCGTTAAACAAAGCAGTATGGGCAGAGTTACAGCCTGTGAGAATGAGCGGCTTGACAAGAGGCAGTTTAGTAATTCAGAGATGTGACAGAACGTCCAGGAAATGAAAGGTGAGGGAAAGGAGGTTGAAGGATACGTCGGGAATCTGTTGCATCTTGTGACATGATACATTGTGGTAGTGAATTAATAATAAATGAATGAAAACGAAGTTATTAGAGGCCTGGGGATGGGGTGGAAGAAAGATGTTTCTAATAGTCAGAAGGGGGGTCATTTTGGAAAAAGATGGATAACATGATATCGTAAAAAGTTTGATTTTTGGTAGTAAGCTGTTCATTGAGGCTGTGTTCTGTGGACCGTTTCACAAACTTAGTGATTTCTAATTCTTCCAGTGATTTCTAATTTTTTCTTTGGGGGCGATGTGAAGAATTTGGGTAAAGGTGTTTGCTTCTCTTGATGTGCTTAGAAAAGGCAAAATCATTTCGTCAGCGCCTTTCTTAGTTAAAAGAACCTAGTTTTGAAGACTCATCCACTTTGGCCAATCTATGATAAGGGGCACAGGAAACATTGTATTTTATAGACGCCTGACAGGGCAAAACGGTCTTTAACTAGCCGTTCACCGTTGTGAAAGCGATACTCGATCTTGTCATCGATCGTGAAGGCTACTTTTACATAGGTGCTTTTACGAAGTTCGGCGAGTCTGTAAGAAAGGTTTCCTATGAATGGTGAGAAGACATAGATGGGTTCCATAGTGATGGTGCTAGGGAGGAGTGAGGTCTGATTCTCAGAGATTTTTCTGCTGTATAATTGGTCTGGTATCCGTTGGTTCTAGCAATGTGCCTCAGGTTAGCAAGTTTTTTCTCAACTTGTTCACTGTTTAAAGGGAGTTCGCATAAGCGGTCGGTCATGTAAGAGAAAAAGCTTGTTTTATAACTGCATGGGTAGCAGGATGTTGAGTGGATGATAGTGTCACTGGTTGTAGGCTTCCTGTAACTCGCAGATATGATGTGATTGTTGGATAAGGTGAGATTGTGAACAAGTTATAAAGGTGGACCTGCGGTGACAGGGACTCCTCTGCTGCTATGTTGAGTTTTATCATATAAAAAGCACTATAATAATTTCCATACTGTACGCATTTAGTCTCTAGGTATTGTACTTCAAATAGCTGTTATGTACTTTGTACGTTTACCTCTTTGCAGGGGCCCCATGACAGAACACAAATTGTTAAGCTATTTCCTCCTCAGCTTCAAATAGTTCCATGGGTCCAACTTCACCCAAGTAAGTTCTGACTTTTAAAAATGTACTCAGCTTAGATATATTAGATTCGCTGCCCGCCAGGTACATGGACTGTAATAAAAAAAATTGTCTGTGTCCAGTCTGATGATGCTCTAACAGTGCGATACACATTATTGAATACAATAAAGAATATTGAAACAGGGTCTGCGAATTATTTAATCTAATTATCCAAATAAATAATGCATTATGATGAGTTGTAATAACAATTAAATCAAGAATTATAATAAAAATAGGAGCAGCTCCATTTCACTTTTGACTCCCAGAAGTAATACCATCAACAAGGTGAATCAACTGCATAATACTAATATCATGACAAAAAATTGCTCCAATATTAACATTATCATATTGCATTAAAAAAAGAAGATTCTTATTCATGCCAATCATAATAGAAATTACAACTGTAGCAATAGGACGATTAAACCGAACATCGCTAAGACAAATCATAGCATACTAATTAATTAGACATCTAGGATCAATAACTATTAGAGAAAAGATATGAGAATTACATTTCTTTATCTACTTGACATTAAACATCACCATTATCGTAATATTCAAAACAACAAAGTTGTACTTGTTAAATCAGGTATACTCAACAACATACCTGAAAACAGAAGTTAAATTCATAATAATAACACCACTCATATAAGTAGGTGCATTACAACCAATATTAGGATTCTTACCAAAATGAATTATTATTCAAAATCTCATTAATAACAGCCTAAGTATTATTCATAATTATTTTCACAACAATCACACTATTCTACTACATACGAATTACATTATCAGCAATCATTATATCGCATGAAAACTCATGATTAATGAAAATGGAAATAAATACATTAATAATAACATTACCTATCATATCAAGAATTTCAACAATAGGACTAATCTGTACATCAAGCCTTATATTAATTTACTAAGACCTTAAGTTAATAAAACCAGTAACTTACAAAGTTATAATTAAAAGTTACCCTTTAGGTTGCAGTAAAACAATACCACACACCTAGAAATGCAGTCTAGAATCATAATTGAATATAAGACCAATAAAATAATGGAAAGAGAGAAACAATTTCCATAAACAGATTTACAATCTACCACCTACTAATTAAGCCATCTTACCGCAAAAATGGCTATTCTCAACAAATAACAAGGACATTGGTACCTTGCATTTCATATTTGGTGTTGGAGCTGGAATAGTGGGAACATCAATAAGAATAATTATTCAAGCAGAATTAGGTGAACCAGGAACAATAATGGGAGATGATCAAATTTATAATGTGATTATTGCAGCTCATGCATTTATCATAACCTTCTTCATAGTTATACCGATTATAATTGGGGGATTTGGAAACTGACTAGTTCCATTAATAATTGGAACCCCAGATATAGTCTTTCCACGAATAAATAATATGATATTTTGATTATTACCACCATCATTAACAATTCTCCTATCTTCTATAGTGGAAAATTGAGCCAGAACAGGGTGAGCTGTTTAGCACCCACTAGCAAGAGTTATTTCCCATAGAGGAGCCTCTGTAGATTTAATAATCTTCTCATTACAGTGTGCAGTTATTTCATCAATTCTAGAAGCAATTAATTGTATTACTACAGCAATTAATGTGTGATCAAATAATATAACTCTAGGACAAACACCACTATTTCTTTGATTAGTAGCAATCACAGCCCTATTATTGTTATTATCACTACCAGTTCTAGCAGGAGCAATT
Organism: Locusta migratoria; assembly: GCA_026315105.1. Lineage (NCBI taxonomy): Eukaryota > Metazoa > Arthropoda > Insecta > Orthoptera > Acrididae > Locusta > Locusta migratoria. Next base: position 502,962,645 of record CM048755.1, on the reverse strand, counting down.
ACTATATTATTAACTGATCAAAACTTTTATACATCATTCTTTCATCATTCCAGCAGGAGGAGGTGATCCAATCCTTTATCAACATTTATTCTGATTCTTTGAACACCTAAAAGTTTATATTCTAATTTTACCAGGATTTGGTATTATTTCACACCTCATTTGTCAAGAAAGAGGAAAAATTGAATCACTTGGAAACATTAGTATAATTTACACAATACTATCAATTGGATTAATAGGATTTATTGTATAAGCACATCAAATTTTTTCAGTAGGAATAGACACGATCTTATCTTACTTCAGCAATAATAATTATTGCCATACCAATAGAAATGAAAGTATTCAGATGAATAGCAACACTCTATGGAACCAAATTCACCCTTATCATGAGGATTAGGATTCAGTTTCCTTTTTATAATAGTAGGACTAACCGGATTAGTACATGCAAATTCATCACTACACATTGTGTTAGAAGACACATATTACGTATTAGCACATTTTCATTATCTACTCTCTGTAGAAGCAGTATTAGCAATTATAGGAGGTAATATTCACTGATACCCTTTATTTAGAGGGATAACTATAAATAATAAATGAATAAAAGTCAATTCACCATTGTATTTATTGGAGTAAACGTAACATTCTTTCCTCAACAGTTTCTAGGATTAGCATGAAAACCGCAGGGACTACCCTGATGCATATACATAATGGAACGTCATTTCAAGAATTGGATCAACCATTTCAATTACAGGAATTGTTATATTCATCTTAATTAATTAAGAAAGAATAATTAAAAAACGAACTGTACTATTCACAACAATAAGAAGATCAACAGAATGATTACAAAATAATCCACCTACACAACACAGATACTCATAACTACGAATAATTTATTGAGTCTATTTTGACAATTTAATGAACTGCAATTAAGATCTAAAAATAAAGGTTTAAGCTTTTATTGGAAATATATGGCAACATGATCAAATTTAGCACTAAGAGTTGGAGCTTCATCATTAAGAGAACAGTATCATTCTTTCATGATCAGAACATGATCGTTTTATTATTAATTTCAATCATTATAGGTTACTCATTGAGATATTTATCATTAACGAATTACACAAACCGAAATGAACTTCATGGTCATTTAATTGAAACTATTGCAACAGCATTTCCAGCAATTACATTAATTTTTATTGCACTGCCATCATTACAATTACTGTATTTACTTGATGACTCATCAGATGCTATAATTATAATCAAAACAAATTGGAAAACAATGATATTGAAGATACGAATACTCAGACTTCATTAAAGTAGAATTTGACACATATATAACCCCTGAAAATGAACTAATTACAGCAGAATTTCGACTACTGGAAGTAGATAACCAAACAACCTTACCAATAAATACAGAAGTATGAGTACTAACCACAGCATCTGACATATTGTATACATGAACTATTCCGTCCCTAGGAATTACAACTTATGCAACACCTTGACGACTAAATCAAGAAATATTCATAATTAGTCATCCAGGACAACCCTTTGGACAATTCTAAGACATCTGCAGATCAAATAATAGTTTCATACCAATTGTAATTGAAAGAAATTCAGTAAAATTATTTATCAAATGACTCATACAATATAAGGAGTTAGTTACAGTATATCATTAGAATGTCAATCTAAAATAAATATAAATAGTACACCTTGATACAGCAGATGATACAAGTAAGTAATGGTCTCTTAAACCAAATAATAGTAAATTAACAATTACTTCAGATGAGGTAAATTATAAACTAAATTCCTCAAATATCACAAATTATACGATTTTCACTATTTATTATATTCTCAATAACATTAATTTTATTTACTCGATTACAGTTTTTTTTTGTAAACCAAACAAAATTGAAAAAAACTCAACAGAACATAACTAATTTATTCTCTACATTTGATCCATCGACTAATCTATTCAATATACCACTTAACTGAACTATAACGTTTATAGGACTATTATCAACTCCATCAGTGTTTTAATTAATACCTTCACAAATTAATATCTAATGATAGAAATTAAATTTTAATTTACGCAATGAAGTTAAAAACTAATTAAGAAAAACTTATTTCAAGGCTCAACATTCATTTTTATTTCAATTTTCATTATAATATTATTTAACAACTTCATATGACTATTCCAGTACATCTTTACATGAACTAGACACATAACAACAGTCACAATTGCATTACCCATATGATTAAGATTTATACTATTCAGATAAATTAATAATACCAAGCATATATTTAATGACCTAGTACCTCAAGGAACACCAACTGCTTTAATTTCATTAATGGTATTAATTAAAACAATCAGAAATATTATTAATTGAGGTGCACTAACTTTATGATCAGCAGCAAACATAATTGCAGTACACTTATTTTTAACACTTTAGGTAATACAGGACCATCACCAACAACAAGAATTATATTAATCTTGATTATTGCACAAATAATACTATTAATTCTAGAATCATCAGCAGCCATCATTCAAGCGTATGTATTCTTAATTTTAAGAACATTATATTTAAGAGAAGTTTATTAAATCTATGTTAACATATAATAACTATCACCCATTTCATATAGTAGACTATGGACCATGACCTTTAACTGGAGCAATTTCAGCAATCATTGTTGTCTCAGGATTGATTTCATACATTTAATACACTACACACAAATTCAGTATCAAAAGGATTGAAATGAGGAATAATTTTATTTATTCCATCAGAAGTACCATTTTTAATATCATTGTTCTGAGCATCTTTAATAGAAGATTATCACCTACAATTGAATTAGGAATAAAGTGAGCCACTATAGGACTTCAACCATTCAATCCAATAGAAATTCCATTCCCTAATACTGCAATTCTACTTTCTTCTGGTGTTACATTCACATGAGCACATCACAGAATTAGAGAATCAAATCACACGAATTGTTCCTTACTGTAATATTAGGATTTTATTTTACAATACTATAAATATATGAAAACTGAGAAGCACTTTTTATTATTGCAGATGCAGTATATGGATCAACATTCTTTCTGGCAACAGGATTCCATGGACTACATGTAATTATTGGTTCAACATTTCTATTAACATGCCTATCACAACATATAATAAATTATTTCTTATCTAATCATTGCTTTGGATATGAATCCACAGCATGATACTGACAGTTTATTGATGTATTAGGATTATTTCTATATATATCAGTCTACTGATACGGTAGATAATTATTTTTCTAGTATAGATAGTATATTTGGCTTTGAATCAAAAAGCTCGAACATATCACGAATAATATTGATAACATTAATAACAAGAATTTCCATTAGATTTTTAGTACCAATAATTATTATATTACTAACAACAACCCCATCGAAAAAATCCGTTAATGAACAAGAAAAAAGATCACCATTTGAATGTGAATTTGACCACAAAAATCAGCATGAATACCATTCTCAATTCAATACTTCCTAACTGCAGTAAATTTTCAAATTTTTAATGTAGAAATAGCATTAATGTTACCAATTGTAATTATTATAAAAACATCAAGTATTATGATATGGACAACATCAACAATATCATTTATTATTGTCCAGCTAATAGCACTATATTCTGAATGAAATGAAGGAGCCCTTAAATGAGCATCCAAAAATTATTGGAATACCAATAAACCTTAATTCAAAATTAGAAGCGAACTATTGCAGTCAGTTTCGACCTGAAATTTGGCAAAAAACGCCCTTATTTATTAACTGAAGCGTGTGAAGACGTGTATTACTGTTGATAATATAAATGAACAATAATGTTCCAATTAAGGAAATGTAAAGTTCTAATTTTTATAATAGCAGTTAGATATGGAAGCTACAGTACTTGGAAACAAATGCACACAAATTTACACTTCTCATAAAATCTTTAATTATTGTACATTCACTGGACAAATGAATTTCCATTTATACAGAAATTAAATTATCTTTGTTGTTGTTGTTATGGTCTTCAGTCCGGAGACTGGTTTGATGCAGCTCTCCATACTACTCTATCCTGAGCAAGCCTTTTCATCTCCTCATAAGAACGGCAACCCACATCCACTTGAATCTGCTTATTATACGAATCTCTTGCTCTCCCTCTGCGATTTTTACCCCACACACTTCCCTCCAATGCTAAATTTACGATTCCCCGATGTCTAAGAATGTGTCCTACCAAGCGATCCCTTCTTTTAGCCAGGGTATGCCAAAAATTCCTTTTCTCACCAATTCTGTTCAGTACTATTTCATTGGTTATGCGATCTACCCACCTAATCTTCAGCATTCTTCTGTAGCACCACATTTCAAAAGCCTCTATTCTCTTCCTGTCCGCACTGCTTATCGTCCATGTTTCACTCCTGTACAAGGCAACACTCCACACAAATGCCTTCAGAAAAGACTTCCTTAAATTAATATTCGATGTTAGCAAATTTCTCTTTTTCAGAAATGCTTTTCTTCCCATTGCCATTCTGCATTTTATATCCTCTGTACTGCGACCATCACATGTTATTTTACTACCCAAGTAACAAAACTTATCTACCACCTTCATTGTTTCGTTTCCTAATCTAATTCCTTCAGCATCGCCTGATTTTCTAAGACCGCATTCCATTATTTTTGTTTTGCTCTTGTTAATGTTCATTTTATACGCTTTCTTCAACACACTGTCCATTCCATTCAACTGCTCTTCCAGGTCCTTTGCTGTCTCTGACAGAATGACAATGTCATCAGCAAAACGCAATGTTTTTATTTCTTCCCCCTGTACTTTAATCCCTATTCCAAATTTTTCCTTGCTTTCCTTCACCGCCTGCTCGATGTACAAATTGAATAACATCGGAGAAAGGCTACAACCCTGTCTTACTCCCTTCCCAACTGATGCTTCCCTTTCATGCCCTTCGAGTCTAATAACTGCGGTCTGGCTTTTGTACAAGTTATAAATAACTCTCCTTTCCCTATATTTTACCCCTGCTGAATTCAGAATTTGAAAGAGTGTATTCCAGTCAACATTGTCAAATGCTTTCTCCAAATCTACAAAAGCTAAAAATGTAGGTTTGCCTTTCCTTAATCTATCTTCTAAGATAAGACGTAAAGTGAGTATTGCCTCCCAGGTTCCTACGTTCCTCCTGAATCCAAACTGATCTTCCCCGAGGTCAGCTTCTACCAGCTTTTCCATTCTCCTATAGATAATTCGTGTTAAAATTTTGCGACCATGACTTATCAAACTGATGGTTCTGTAATTTTCACACCTGTCTGTGCCTGATATCTTTGGAATGGGGATTATTACATTTTTCTTAAAGTCTGAGGGTATTTCGCCTGTCTCATACATCCTACACACCAGTTCAAATAGTCTTGTCATGGCTGTCTCTCCAAGAGACTTTAGTAGCTCTGACGGTATGTCATCTACTCCTGGGGACTTGTTCCGACCTAGGTCTTTCAAGGCTCTGTCAAATTCATCTCTCAGTATAGCATCTCCTATTTCATCTTGATCTACTTCCTCTTCCCTTCCTACAACATCGTCTCTAAGTTCATTTCCTTTGTAGAGCTGCTCTATGTATTCTTTCCACATTTCAGCTTTCCCTTCTTTGCTGAGAACTGGTTTCCCATCTGAGTTCTTGATATTCGTAGAGTTGCTTTTTTTGTCGCCAAATGTCTCTTTTATTTTCCTGTAGGCGGTATCTACTTTTCCCCTTCTTATACATTCTTCTACAGATTTGCATTTGGCTTCTAGCCACTCCTGCTTAGCCATTTTACACTTCCTGTCAATCTCATTTTTTAATCGTCTGTACTCCATTTTGCCTGTTTCATTTACTGCATTTTTATATTTTCTCCTTCCATCAATTAAATTTAGTATTTCCTGTGAAACCCAAGGATTCTTTGTAGGTCTTGCTTTCCTACCTATTTTGTCCTCTGCTGCCTTCACTATTTCATCCCTCAAAGCTACCCATTCCTCTTCTACTGTTCTATTTCCCCCTGTTTCTGTCAATTGTTGCCTAAATCTACCTCTGAAATTCTCCAGAACTTCACTTTCCTTCAATTTATCTAAATCCCATCTCCTTATTTTCCTACCTTTCTGCAGTTTTTTCACTTTCAGCCTACAGTTCATGACTAACAAGTTATGGTCAGAGTCTATATCTGCCCCCGGGTACGTCTTGCAGTTTGTAACCTGGTTCCGGAATCTATGTCTTACCATTATAAAATCTATCTGATACCTTCCGGTGTCTCCTGGTCTCTTCCATGTATACAACCTTCTTTTGTGATTCTTAAACCAGGTGTTTGTTACGATTAAATCATGTTCCGTGCAAAATTCTACCAGGCGACTTCCTCTTTCATTCCTCCTGCCCAGTCCATATTCACCTACTATTTTTCCTTCTCTTCCTTTTCCTACTACCGAATTCCAGTCTCCCATCACAATTAAGTTTTCCTGTCCCTTAACTGTCTGAATAATTTCCTTTAGCTCCTCATATATTTCTTCGATCTCCTCATCATCGGCAGAGCTAGTTGGCATATAAACCTGTACTACTGTTGTCGGTGTTGGCTTCGTATCTATCTTTACAATGATAATGCGATCACTGTACTGCTCATAGTAGTTTAACCGCATTCCTATTTTCTTATTCATTATCAGTCCTACTCCTGTGATACCCCCAACTGATTTTGTATTTATAATCCTGTACTCACCTGACCAGAAATCCTGTTCATCCTGCCACCAAACTTCACTAATCCCCACTATATCTAACTTCAACCTATCCTTTCCCCTTTTTAAATTTTATAATTTTCCTACCCGATTAAGGGATCTAACATTCCACGCTCCGATCCGTAGAATGCCAGTATTGTCTTTCCTGATGACAACATCCTCCTGAGTAGTCCCCGCCCGGAGATCCGAATGGGGGACTATTTTACCTCCGGAATATTTTACCCGAGAGAATGCCATCATCATATGTTCATACAGTAGAGCTGCATGTCCTCAGGAAAAGTAACGGCTGTAGTTTCCCCTTGCTTTCAGCCGTTCGCAGTAGCTGTGTGGCAGAGCCACATTAGCTGATGTTACAAGGCCAGGTCAGTCAATCATCCAGACTGTTGCCCCTGTAACTACTGCTGTAAAGGCTGCTGCTCCTCTTTAGGAACCACACGTTTGTCTGGCCTCTCCACAGATACCCCTCCGCTGTGGTTGCACCTACGGTACGGCTATCTGCATCGTTGAGGCACACGCAAGCCACCCCACCTCGGCAATGTCTGTGGTTCATGGGGGTGGAAAAATTATCTTTACTGCATGAAAAATCATAAGATTTTTCAGTTCGTGTTAATGGATATTAGTTGATATGACCAATTGTTATTTACTTATATTTTCGCTATTTAATTAAACAATGGCAGTCATTTACTGCACCATTTTGCGGGCTTCTGTAGTCTTGAGTAGCCATATGAAACTGTAATATTCAACCTTTGAAACACATTGAAGCAGTTGAATTATAGAAATAATGACAAAGAAAGTGGGCATAATGCCTTTGGACAATAATACTTAAAACTGCCTTAAAACTAATTTTATATTCATTGAATTGCATTAAACACCAATTGCAAATCCTTGTACATATCTGTGTTAAATTTGTGTAACCTTCAGTTGTATGTGCGTGAAATCGATGATGATTATTTGTTGTATGCAGTGAGACTTGCTTCGTGTTTCAAAGCTGGTGGAATTATTTTCAACAAGCAGCGGTGTCCGCTAACGCCATTACACATAGCTGTGTTTTTAACAATTTATACACTAGCTTTCTAGCATACGAAATTTTGTGTCGTTTGCTAATTTCCAAATCGATACAACTTATGATCCTCCATATTGTCGCACTACATGTAGCGTAACTAGATACTTTTGTGCCTCACCATAATTATTGCACCACTACCAACCGAGCAGGCCAGTAACATACGTCCCCTCCCTTGCACAGTTAAACTCCAAGTAATGTAATTTTTGACCACCACCTCAAGCGGCCCAGCAAAGAGCGTCTGACACTTTACATCATCCAGTTTTGGGTTTGCAGCTATTTAATAGATCTCCTTGCAGCTCATTACCTTTAGTTAGCCCTAGGAAACTTGCAGTCATTGATAATTACTTATGTAATGTTACCCAAGCATTTTATTTTAATATCGTCCATTTTCATTGAGTATTCACACAATCTCTAACCCAACCTTACTTCTCTCCAAAGTCGCTAAAATAAAATGTCAATGTTGGAATTAAAGTTGTTGCTCACATCCCCAGTTATGTTCAGTATCTTCTCCTTAGTTACGCGATCAACCAAGTCCATGTTTCACTGCTGTACAAAGCAAATTTGCCGCCGCCTACATGCCTTCATAAAAGACTTCCTAACGCGTAAATTAATATTTAATGTTAACAAATATTTAATTTTCACAAACGCTTCTCGTCCCATTCCCATTCTGGATATTAGGTCATATGTGCTGCAACCATCATGTTATTTTCTCCTCAAATATCAAAGCTAATTTACTACCATTATTGTTTCGTTACCTAATCTAATTCCTTCAGTATTGCCTCATTTTACACTACATTCCATTAACCTTGTTTTGCTATTGTTAACGATCGTCATATTCGCCTTTTAACACATTGTCCATCACCTGCCTATCCTGTCTCTGACAGAATTACAATGTCATCAGCAAAACGCAATTTTTTTTTTACTTGATCCTGAACTTTAATCCTTTCTCCAAGTTTACCTTGCTTTCCTTCACAGCTTGCTCAACGGAGAAATTGAATAACATTCCGGAAAGGCTACAAGCCTGTCTTACTTCTTTCCCAACCGATGCTTCCCTTTCACGCCTTTCGACTTGAAGAACTCCTATCTGGTTTTTGTACAAGTTGTAAACAACTTTCCGTTCCAAATATTTTGAACTTACAAACTTCAGAATTTGTAAGAGTATATTCCAATTAACATCGTGTATAGCTTTCTCCAAATCTACAGAAATGGAGGTTTGCCATTGAAATTTTGCAATTGTGAATTATGAAACTGATGGATCTGTACGCTTCGACACCTGTCTGCACTTGCTTTCTTCACAGTTGGGATTATTACTTTTTCTTGAAGTCTGAGGTTAGTTCACCAGTCTGATATATCTTACACAGCAGGTGAAAAATTTATGTTACGCTTGGCACTCCAAGAGGCTTCATTAGCTCTGAAGGAATTTAATCTACTCCAGGGGCCTTGTTTCGACTTTGATCTTTCAGTGGTCTCTAACGTTTCTCTCAGCATTGTATCTCCTATTTCAACTTCATTTACGTCCTGTCCTTCTCCTACAATAGTCTATCGAAGTTCACATCCTTTGTAGAGCCTCTCTTTATTTTCTTTCCATCTTTCGGTTTTCAGTTCTTTGCTCAAATTGTTTTCCATCTGTGTTCTTGATATTCGTACAGCTGCTTTTCTTTCCATCAAATTTTTTCTTCCTCTTCCTGTAGGCGGAAGCTATTTTTCTCCTAGTTACACAGCCTTTTACAGACGTTGCTTCCTACACACTTCTGAATTCACATTTTGCACTTTCTGTCCGTCTAGTTATATTATACCTGCTTCATTTACTGCATTTTTATATTTTGTCCTATCATCAATTAAATTTAGTATTTCTGTGATATTCAGTGTTATTTTCTAGGTCTTGTCTTTTTGTCTATTTGGTCTTCTGTTTCCTTTAGTATTTCGTCTGTCAACGCTTCCTATTATTTTTCTATTGTGTTTTTTCCCAATTTCTGTCAATTTTTGAGTAATGATCCCTCTGAAACTCTCAAGAACCTCATGTTTCAGTAGTTTATCCAAATTCCCAACATCTTATTTTTCCAACTTCATGCAGTTTCTTCAATTTCAGGCCACATTTCATAACCAATAAGACATGGTCAGAGTCTATATCTAGACATGGGTATTCTTATAGTTTAAACCTAGTTCCTTTCAATGTCTCCAGGTCACTTTCACGAATATAACTGTCGTTCATGAATCTCAAAGATATTACGAGTTTAGTTGTTTGCGTCCTTGCCCTTGTACTTTATACTTAAGGAGCTACAGTAATTGCCATTACTTCATTGATCGATATGGCAACGTCTGAGTTCAAATTAGTCTTTGAAACTTCGATTGTTGCCATAATTAAAGTCTAGAAGTATGTAATAAACTTCATATATTACAGCTAATATTTCCTGCCAATCAGGTGATCCAGCAACATTGTGGTAACAATTCGATAATGCTGTCAATTCATGAGATTTCAAACGGCTGTTTGCATCTGCACAAGGACAAGTTAATCCTTACTCGTTCACTGTTGATCAAGGTATTTTTTTCGTTAATTTATTACAAAAATTTAGTAACTGCCTCTAAGCACTGATGGTTAATAATTGTTAAATGTAGCTGTAGAAATGTATAATATTTCTTTGCCTGCACTAGTAACGGTTCCATTTTGATGTCTAGTTTTAAAGTCTATGTCATCAAAAATTGCTATTTCGACAAGAAACTTTCTCTGACATAGGACACCATGCATTTGCGACTTTGTCTGCATGAAGGTAAATATTTCAATTACGATGAGGACGATATGCAATAAGGCCAGCTACGTCGTTACTCTCGCAATCAATTGCATAGTCTGGTTAAACATTGTCCATCATTTCACCCCATTCTTGTTTGAGAGGCTTAGAACCATTGTTAAAACAGGGAACATAGTAGTCTTGAACCTGGCAATTTTCAATTGATAAACAATGGTGATTACCACTACACCAGAAAACACACAGAGACGAGTTATATCTTACAGCACTTCAGATCATTCAGGTGTGGAACGTTATTTACATGGGTTTATTTCTCATTCCAAAACGTTTAAAGATTTCAAGTTGCTTAAAATAAAAAATGCGAATTTAGAAGAAAACGTTTCAGGTAAAATTAGTATTTCATTCTTAGGTAACAACGGATGCAAGACATTGTGCCTTTGTAAGAATATTCTTAGGTATTTTATATCTTTCGTGCATCATCATTGTTGTTGTGCTACTGCTGTCACTGTTATTTGACCACGTCTATAACGTGTGTCGTAAAGAACCAGTCTTTCACATACTGGTAGTAGATGAATTCAGAGTTGAAGTTGGATACCTTTCGCTTTTTGAATCATTGTTACATTTCGCCAGTCGTCAATTACGGTTTCGGTTTTTGTGCTGTTGTTCCAAAGTGGTCAGATTTTTTGCCATTTTGTATATTGTGGCCCTATTCTCTCGCTGCCGTGTGCTCCAGTTGTCGAACCTTGCTGAAACATACAGATCAGTACGTGGTGTAGCCTTCATGGGTGGCAATTCTGACTCTGGCATTAATTCGATCATACCGAATGCGATTACGTTCTTTAGACGTATTATTTCCCGTCTGCTGGATCGGTTCAACAAGGTTTGTGTCAGTTGGTGTCCCATCATATCAAACATGCCAGTGATTGGAGATAAGTCCAGAGATCGTGACTGCCAGTGAAGTCCTTTACCGTCTTGAGGAGAACGTTGCGTTTCGCGCGCAATGTATGGTCGAGCATTATCGTGTTGGAGCAACCGTCATTTTGTACGAAATGGTGCAAGAACGTGTCGTACAATATTCTGTACATATCGGGCATTGGTCAGAGTGGCATGAGTGGAATATGTGCTAAAGCTTTGTGTGTTGATGGTCCCACTGCTAGCTACTAGTTGATAACAGTTTCCATTGACACATCTGAGTTCACAAACGGTCCTCCCTGTTCTACAGTATCTGTACGATCTATCACTGCCATCCTTTTAATACGACAATCTCGGTGGGCGTCTTCGCTGCGTGGACGTCCAGAACCTAGTCTATGCATGTGAAATTTTTCTCTCTTTCAAAACCTGTTTCAGTTGGCTTTAGGAAGCGTGAGTGCGTCTCCGTGGCATCACGCCTGTTTGCTTCACAATGAGTTTAATTGCTGCAAACTTTCTGTATTAATGGGTACACACAGATGGCGCTCTGGCAGCTATGTCACAACGTTAGCGGACAACGTTGTAACCATAATCAGCAAATCAACTACACTCCAGGTGCCCTCTTCCGTTAGGTGTACAATTTTTTTACGTCCAACAGTGTATAAGAAGTGTGAGGGTCGTGTCAGGATACAGAAAGAAAGAACGTCGTAAGGAGGGGAATGAACTTTGAATACAAGGAAATACAGCTTTTGATATGAAATATTTTACTGAGAGTCGATTTTTTTACTTATAACTTATGGCTGGGACTATAGACTAGTAGTAGTGATTTATTCGAAACTCACAGTTTTTGATACTTTTAAAAGTAATAAATTCGAGGAATCCCAATAAAAATTTAACTTTTTGTAGCTGGAAGTTTATATCATGTACAATTTTTAAATAACATTGTGGTTGTAATTTGACTATAAAATTATTTAATTGTTAACGCCAATATTGCAATTTTGGGCTTGTGCCTTTTTCAGGTGGAAATAATGGAGCCTTAGCTCTTGTCGGAACCACAAATCAGGTGGTACGTCTTGATACAAAAGTTGGTTTCGATGTATTGTGATATATTATACGGCAGATATTTTGTATTACACCCTTTAGATTGCACTGTTATTATATTACTCATAATGTGCTTTAGTTATGCATGAACACGTAAATTTGTCTGTAGTAGATTTTTTCTTTTTTTTTTCAAATAACATATAAGCAGATTCCTCCAAATTTTCTGTGGGATCATGTGCATTTGTTCCTGCATAAGTGGAAACTGCTGGATTAAAAGCATTTTAGCCGCACGAGGATGGTCACTCGGTTTCAAGCGCCATGTTATGGATTGCGCGGTCGCACATGCCAGAAGTACATGTTCTCCCTCTAGCATGGGTGTGAATGTTGTCCTCAGGATAAATTAAATAATGTGTAAGTCTACGTACTGATGACCTTTTGGGTTTGCTCCGTTAGTTACATAAACTTTAAACTTTTACTTCGCTTCAGATTTTCGAACATTCTCGTATTTATTTGAGAACTCCATGTAAACGACTTTGATTAGAGATGATGTTCTGCGTTATTAACTCTTATAACAGAAAATGTAGTTATCTATTAAACCCGAAAAATAACGAAACAAGAGGCGATATAAAATAAAGCGCTATATGAAAGAAATAGCCACGGCGGAGCGGCCGAGCGCTTTGAGGCGATATGCGCCGATGCGCGAGACCATTCCCCGTCGGGGGCTCGAATCCTCCCTTGGGCATGAATGTTTCTGTTGTCTTTAGTATAAGTTACTTTACAAGTACTTTGTAAGTTTAGGGACTGATGACCCCACAGTTAAGTCTCATAAGCTTAACAAACATTTGAAAATTTTATGGAAGACATATTTACAACGCATTTAAATAGAGCGGTTCATACGCGGGTTCGTAGGCAACAACAAATGTCCACAGAATACTATGCGACGGACGCACATTTTGTTTCCCATGAAATATGAACAAATACGAAATCTACTCCACCTAGCGTTGCCAGTACATGTTACAATCATAAACTACGAATAACATACGAGATTACAATTCAAAGAGTACAGCACACAGACAAAGACGTAGTTACAAGGGAGTCTTGGAAATACACCGCCCGTTTAGAACGAAACGAAAACAAATAGCAAAGACTGTAAATTAACCAATAAGAAACTGAGATGTCTGGTTGATATAATCACTTTGTCAGAGACAAAAACTTACAGACGGGAAACCTCCGTCTGAACATATTGACGCGGACTTGGTTGCAAGAAGGTTGGAGGGAGGGGGGAGGGGGTTCAGCAGTCCTGTCAGATGAAACATGATAAGGGTGACGCGAGAAACAAGGCCAAGTACCGCCAACTTACGGTGGACATCTCCACCACTACTTCCCCTCAAATATCGGCGTAGAACATCATGTGAAACTGGACAACATTCCTCCTCCTGCATCCCCACTACGTCTCTACTGTAGTCTACCAGATCTAATCAGGCGAATCATTTGACATCAGCTGTCGTCTGACGGAACTACAAGCAAATCCCTTGGAAAGTGATATTTGAGGCGGAGCGAGCAATTCCTCTCTGTATATATTTTTTGTGGCTGTCTGCTCCGACAGCCCATTCCAGTCTCGTGGGGAGACGGGACCGGCTCGTGCAGTTTGGCCAGACCGCTAGCCCGAAGTTCGCCAGCCGCGACCAGCCACATGGCTCTGGGCTCACACCATAAGCTATCCAGAAGCACTTGTGTTATCTACATGTTAAACGGACACAATTCTTCGTGTACTTACCTGTGTAGGATAATCTTACGCTGTTTTCGTAGTGAAACATGAACAATCACAACAATAAGTGGCGTTCAGAAAGAAACAAGCCGTAATCCAGAATGCGCAAACCGGTGACAGGAGGGTAATAACGTGGCATTTGTAACGAGATGTCATTCTGACCAGAGCGTGGGAGTTCACAGCCCATCGGCAGGTGGCAAGCGTTCACGTCACTTGAATATACAAAACTATCAGCAGTGAGCATCAGTCGTCTAACGCTGCAGGTCGCATTGCTAAAAGTGACATGGAGGCGTCGAAAGAAGAGCAAATAGGTGTAGTTCGTTTTGTGTCCCAGCCTCGTCGCCGCTTTTGTGTCTCGTTTCCGTCGTAGGTGTCGGTGGCCGAGTAGAAAGACCGACACAGGAATAAAGGATGCACGCTTGTGCAGGTACGAAGGTGAGCAGCCAGTGGGACAGCAGAAACTATAAACACTAGAGTAAATTAGAACGAGATATATATTGCACAGAATTTATACAATACTTAACTTTTACATAGTTCTTGACTGCAGAATGCTGATACATAGTTGAGCTAGAGGCCTGCCTAGTGCCTATCCGATAGCCAAGTCTTCACTGGTGCCTAACTGATTCCGAAGTGTTAGCTGGTTCCTATCTCAGTCCCAAGTGAACGATGTCGTTCAGTGGTGGCCACGAGCGGAGTTCTAGCAGAGGGCGCTCGTGGCTGACGCCGTAAGAACGCCGCGCCGTGCGTGCATGGCGGCGCGCGGCGAAAGTAGGTGGCGCGCACTTTAGACTTGTGCGACACCACAGTTCGTTTTCTGTCAACGGAAGGAATAGGGGAAATGGACATTCGTCTTCAAATGTCTTAAGTGTACAGCAAAAACTGCGAGTTTCTTGCAATGGTCAAGGCGTGGCACAAGCGCTTCAGGAAAGGACGGCTGTCAGTACCCTATGATGCACGGCCTCGAGCGCCACACTACATTATTGATGACATTGTACAGCTGGTTGATGCAATCATTACCCAGAACCGCCGAGTGACAGTGAAATCCATAGCTGCCGTTGTCGGATTAAGTGTTGGAAGTGTTCATATCATCATAAAGAAAGGACTGCACTTGCGCAAAGTGTGTGTCCAATGGGTGCCCCACTGTCTTCAACGACACCAGGAAGCATGTCGAATGGCCCACTGTCTTGCTTATCTGCAGTGCTACGCTCAGGAAGGAAATGACTTCCTGGCACGAGTGGTTGCTGGAGATGAGTCATGGTGTCATCACTTCCAACTAGAATCCAAACGACAAAGTCTCCAGTGGAAGCATCGAGGCCAAGCACGTGAGTGCAGGAAAAGTTATAATGGCTATATTCTTTAACCCAGATGGCCCCCTTCTGAGTCACTTCCTGCAGTATGGGACAACAGTGAATGCCCAGCGCTATTCGCAAACCTTGATCAACCTTCGCCAAGCGATCAAATCAAAACCACCAGACAACCTCACGCGTGGCGTCGCTCTACTCTACGACAATGCAAAGCCTCATACGGCCAAACACAGTCGTGACATCCCTGCAGGAATTCAATCGGGAGGTTCTCGACCACCCTCCATACAGTCAAGACCTCTCTACCTGTGATTACGCTATTTTGGTCCCCTGTAAAACGCTCTGATGGGCAAACAATTCACCTCAAATGACGACGTCCAGCTGTACAAGCGGAACTGGTTTAAATCGAAGCCCCTGGAATGTTATGAAACATTGATTCACCGTCTTGTGTCACAGTGGGACAAGTGTCTCAACAGCCAGAGTCAATACTTCTAATTTACAGGTACTGGTTTCTGTAATTATGCCTCCGGCTTATTACTTTTTGAATGCCCCTTCTACTTCTGCCGACGACATTGTAATTCTGTTGGAGACAACAAAGTTTCTGGAAGAGCAGTCGACCGAAATTAAAAGTGTTCTGAAGGGAGGGGACAACATGAACATTAACAAGAGCGAAGGAAGGACAGTTCGAATTTAGTCGAATAAAATCAGGTGCTGCTGAAATAATTAGATTAGTAAATTGGGCAATCAGTGAAGATCAGTTTTATTATCTGTGCGGTAAAGTAACTTCTGATGACAAGAGTTGAGATGATATAAAAAACACAATGACAAAAAAGGATTTCTAAACTTGTTTAATTTATTAAAATCCAATAATATTAATAATATCAAGTATTATGAAGTCTTTCAAAATGTTCGTTTGTAAAGCTTAAGGGACTTAACTGCGGGGTCATCACTCCCTAAACTTACAAACTACTTATAAAGTAGCTTATAATAAAGACTGCACAAACATCCAAGCCCGAGGGGAGATTCGAACCCCCGACGGGGAACGGCCTCGCGCATCGTGACATAGCGTCTCAATGCACTCGGCCGCTCCGCCGCGGCATGAAGTCTTTCCTGAACTCATTTCTTAGGAGTGTAGACTTGTGTTGTAGTGAAATGAGAGCGATGAACTGTTCGGCGAAGAAGAGAATATAAGCTATTAAATATAACAGTACAGAAGAATGTTTATGGTTAGATGGGTAGATGGCGTAGATGATGAGGAGAGGCTAAGCAAAATTGGGAGAAAAGTAATTTCTGCATATCTTGAATGAGAGAAGGAATTGATTAACGCGTCAATTTCCGAGGCAAGAACAAATCGTCAGTTTAGTATTGTAGAGAAGTGTTGAAGGGAACAATTGTAGAAATAAACCCAAGAGACTCTGACGTGAACTGTGCAACTCTAATTTTAACACTACTCTTCCAACTATTTGTAGTGGGCAACGGAATGTTCTGGCTAATGATGTACCCTTGGGTCCTGCCAGGAAGACATCAACTGCAGATTACGCAGAATTCAGAAAGATGTTCCTTGTCTACTTACAATCGGTGAAACTTTATCAGTTATGTAAAGATAAACGTAGATGACATCTCCTCTCAGAAAATTCTTAAAAATAACCAAGTGTAACTAGTGAGAATCAATTGAAGTACTAAAGTGATTCGCTAGTTACTGAAATAAAAGAAGAGATTGTGTATTTTATATATTTATTGAAGCGATTTTTGTAAGTACTCAAATTGATAAAAACAAATTGAATTTATATTTCCTAGCTGCGAATAGATCAACGCCTCACAAAAGGAATAAACAATTTCAAAATAAATAAAAAATCGGTAGAATGACTGAAGAACCGCGCCTACTTGACTTTAAAAATAATACAATTTCGTCAGTTTACGATCGAGGCTATCGCAATGTCAGAAATGTTATACAATGTTGAAAAATGTATCTGTAATTACTGCTTGAGGATGGGTGGAGTTCGCCTAAAGCGTTTGCACACAACACCTTTAACTTCGCCGCCGGCTTCTAGCTGTGTCTCCGCCGAAATAAAAACTAAATGTTTTGCCTGTATCGACTGCTGCCAAGAGCACAATCTCTGCGTCCTGATGAAGTCAAGAACGGCCTGTCAACCCCAGACTGGCTATATATTGCCATCGTACGTCAGTCTCAAACCAACCCACCGCTCTGCCACTCAAAAAATGTGCTCGAAAGTGTTATCTAATTCACTCTGGCTATGTTCATACAAGATATTAGGTATCAACACTATGAACAATGCGTAATCGTTAGTATTCTTCACTGGAGGTTTACTAAGATCCGCTCCACGACAGAGGTGATCCTTACAGTACAATACTGTACCGGAGTCTTTAGCACCTTTGCATACAAGAAATCGCTACAAGAGAGTCGCACCGCAAGCTTGCGTGCAAAGTGCCACACAGCCGGCGCGGGCGAGAGTAAGTTAATTTCGCTCGTTCTTCTTTGTGTATCAGGCGATGTCACTACCTTTTCCACGTTACTGCGTCGCCTAACAATCAGATGGTGCGTCTTAAAACGCCATATAGCTCGCCGGCCGACAGTGGGTCGGCTAATGTCTCGTTTACGCGCCTCTTCCCATGTTGCTGGCGCCAACTTGGAATTGCGTCAGAATTCTGTCTGGCTTTCTGCCTCCAGCTTAAAGCTGTGAATAAACATATTTTGTTTCGAATTGTTTGGTGTTTCCCTTTTGAAAGGATTTAAAGAGTCAGTATTTCCCTAGGGGGAGAGAGATTTATAAGTAGTTTTCGTTCCAAAGATCTCCCTTAGCGACAGTGGAGTGGGGAGCCCATTGTTCCTCGTCACCTGCTTCGTCTGGCTGTTCGCCTCATAGGCGCCGAAGTGACCAGCTTCAGAAAAATATTAACTGGTTGTATGTGTGTGTCAACGAGTAAGAGCTCCAACCTCGATTTAAATATCTTGTCGTACCAGCGACATGATCTCATAATTTGTATATTAAACTGTAGTTATTATCCTTCAAAATGCCCATACCCCATCGAGCTTATATTCAAACAATTCATCTTGATGAGTGGAATGTGATTCTAAGGTCAGAATATGTAGGGAATAAAAGTGAGGAAAACTCGATTCCTTACATGGCCCTCCCCTTGTAACAAAATTTTTGTCTGGGGTTTTGTTAGAGCAGATTAAAACATGAACAAAGTCAGGCAGAAATTATTGAATCAAAATTATCATTCAGTCATTCTAACAATTTTAGATTTTCTTATTTTCTATATTGGTTTATCCACTATTTATAATATTGCGTTTTGTTTTGTACCAAAAATTTGGCCGAGGTGACTGAGGCGCTCCAGTCACGGTCAGCACGGCCACTACGGTCGGGGGTTCGAATCCCCCCTCGGGCATGGATATTTGTGCCGTCCTAGTTCGTAAGTAGTTCATAAGTAGTTTGTAAGTTTAGGGACTGATGACCCCGTAGTTTAGTCCCATAAGTTTAACAAACATTTGAACATTTGAAACAAAAATTTGATTTTAACCGAACTTCATAATTTACTCTTTGCTATTATGTGTTTCTGTTTTTCATAATCCAGATTTGTAATTGATTTATTTCTCTAAACTCGTTCATGTACAGTGTTAGTGTATGTAATCTTTTATCGTTTAACTTTTTAGTTAGCTTTGCATGAAATCTGCAAGAGCTTCTTTCTGTTTCTCTGTTTTAATTTTAGATTTTATTGTATTTATCTGTGTTATCAGAAAGCAAGGGGAAACTACAGTCGTTAATTTTCCCGAGGACAAGCAGCTATACTTTATGATTATATGATGATGGCATCCTATCGGGTAAAATATTCCGGAGCTAAAACAGTACTCCATTTGCATCTCCGGATGGAAACTACTCAGGAGAATGTCGTCATCAATAAAAACAAAACAGGCATTACACGGTAGGAGCGTGGAATGTTGTCTCACAGAGCACAGAGCACAATTTAATCATCACAAACACTTGGTTTAATCATCATGAAACAAGGTTGTATACGTGGAAGAGATCTGGATGTCAAAATGTTTGTAATTCTATGGGACCAAACTACGTTCGTCATCAGTCCCTAGACTTACAAACTACTTAAACTAAGTTAAACTTACCTAAGGACAACACACACATCCATGCCCGAGGGAGTATTCGAACCCCCGACGCGGGAGGCCGCTCGTCCGTAACGGGGCGCTCCAGACCGCTCGGCTACTCCCGCGCGGCGAAGAGCTCTGGAGCCACTGAAAGGTACCAGATTATAAAGTCAATGGTAAGCATAGTTTTAGAAACCAGCTTTTAAACTGTAAGATATACCCAGGTGCATATTTCGACTCTGGCTGTAACTTACTGGATATTAACTGTAGATTAAAACTTAAGAGAGTACAGAAAGGTATGAAAACAAGAAGATGGAACCTGGCAAAGCTGAAGGAACCAGAAGTTGTCTAGAGTTTCACAGGGAGCAAAAGGCGAGGAATGGCTGAAGTAGTGGAATGTAGTAGAGTAGAAGAATATGGGTAGCTCTGAGAGATAGAGTATTGAAGGCCCCAGAGGATCATGTAAGCAGAAGGACAAGGCCTAATAGAAATCCCTGGATAACACAGAAGATATTGAACTTAATTGATGAAAGGAGAAATATAAAAACGCAGCAAGTGAAGCAGGCAAAAGGGTGTACAGACAGCTGAAAAATGAGGTTGATAGGAAGTGCAGACTGGCTAAGAAAGGGTGGATAGAGGGCAAATGCAAGACCGTAGAAGAATGTATAACCACGGAAAAGGTAGATACCACCTACAGAATACTAAAATAGATGTTTGGAGACAATAAAACCAGTTTCATGAATATCAAGAACTCAGATGGGAAACCAGTACTGAACAAAGAAGGAAGAGCTGAAATGTGGAAGGAATATATAGAGGGCTTATACAAGCAAATGTACTGAAGGCAGTATTCTAGAAATGGAAGACTAAGTAGAGGTATATGAGATGCCAAATGCGATACTGCAAGAAGAATTTGACAGGGAAGTGAAAGATTTGAGTCAAAAGAAGGCCCCTGAGGTAGATGATATTCCGTCTGAACTACCGATATCGTTAGGAGAGGCAGTCTTGAACAAATTGTTCCACTTGGTATGCAAGACGTATGAAACAGGATAAATAGCCTCCGACTTCAACAAGAAAATAGTAATTCCATTTCCAAAGAATGCAAGTACAGGCAAATGTGAAAATTACAGAACTATCAGTTTAAAAATTCATGGTTGCAAAATATTAACGCAGGAGACAGTAATGACATTACGACTTATCTTGGAAGATAGGTTAAGAAAAGGCAGGCCTACGTTTTTAGCATATGTAGATCTGGAGAAACCTTTTGACAGTGTTGATTGGAAAACATTCTTTCAAAGTCTGAAGGTATCAGGGGAGCGAAGATTTATATTCAAATAGTACAAAAACCAGACAGCAGTTATAGAGTAGAAGGGAATGATGAGACGCAGTGGTTGGGAAGGGAGTAAGACAGGGATGTAGCATTTCCCCAATGTTGTTAAATCGGTACGTTAAGCAAGCTTGGAAGGAATGTAAGGAGAGATTTGGATAGGTAATTAAAGTTCAGGGAAAAGAAATAAAAAATTTGCAGTTTATTGATGACGTAGTAATTCTGTCAAAGACAGGAAAGGACCTGAAACAGCAATTGAATGGAATGGATAGTGCCTTAAAAGGAGGGTATAAAATGAACATTAACAAGAGCAAAACAAGAGTAATGGAATGTAGTGTCAGAAAATAAACTGGGGTGGTGTCCAATTGAAAGACTTGCACCAGGCCAAAGAGCCACACGAAATTATTATATCATACTTCTAGTATGGAAGATTGTATATATTACCACACTTGCTGCAATCCAGCAGCTGATAATTGCATAGTCGGACTTATTAACGATGGCAACCAACATTACAGATGTCGACACAAACGACATAGAGCGCGTCTCACTTCACCTGGAGCATAGGGACGAGGTCAATGGACGGTCTCGCGAATGTGCCGAAAACACGGAAAGGGGCGTCACAATTTCACTACTTCCTGTTCCTCGATATTGAATTACAGATTTCGAAATAATTTAAATCGGAATTTTAGTAGCAATATCTAATTTCCTGCTCCTGTATCAGGTATAGATGTACTACCAAGTGGAGACTACGAAAATTTGTGCCTAGCTGCGACTGGGAACATGATTTCCTTCCTTTTCGTGAGCGGTCGCCTTGTAACTTTCGGTTATCCGACACCGTTTGGAGGACCGAACGAAATTTCTGTATGCCACAATGACCATATATACGACATTCACTACGGTCTGGGTTCGTTCGTCTCTAAAGTCTTAAGTATCATGTCAAACAGAAAGAAAGGAAATCAAATAAACTTGCCCTATTGCTATAAAGTTTAAGAACATTTGGTCTATAAGTATGTAATAAAATTGATTATTTGTAATCTCCTTTTGCTTTCAGAATGAAAGTGAGTCGTGTCGGGGTAGCTCAGTCGGCAGAGCGCTTGCCCGCGAAAGGCAAAGGTCCCAGGTTCGAGTCCCGGTTCCGGCACACAATTTTAATCTGCCAGGAAGTTTCCTTTTGCTTTATTTATGCAATTTGTTGCGGCCGCCGAGACACTTCACCGATATTGCCTCATACCTGCAATCGGTCGCTCTCCTTTGACCATACCACACATAATCGATTTTGAAAGCAATTGCAATTATTATTCCGAACATTTCTGTGTCAGGATATTCTGGCATGAATTTGCTATGTTAAGGAGCGATTGCACTAATTTCCATATAATGCTGGCTAACATGTGCAAAAGATGGAAAGAAAGTCGTTTAACTCGTTTTGGAAAGCTTTCATTCCGAACTAGGCTATCTTTCACAATAAACTGCATCTTAAATTGATATCAACTGTGTCGTATTGTTTTTTACATATTATTTTCACTCAAGAATGAATTTTAAAGCGATATGATTTCAACAGGATTCACTTATCTGAGGAGGACATATAGTTTTCGTAGCGCAACGAAAAATATTAAAGGAGCTTAAAAATATATCTGAACTGGTTGCCCCGTGGGAATAATTTGCAGTCTATCCTGATCAGTCACAAATAGGTAAGATAGTAATGGAGAAAAGGCAGATGCAAGTACGTACTGTAGGCCTATGTATAAAAGACAATAATAATATTTCACGCACTGTAAAGTAGCGGAGAATTAAACATTAAATACTTACCTGTGATGGTCAACGTTGAGAAAAATCAGTTCTTTTTTTCTTATGGGTACAAATTTATTGACACATTTCCATTCGCGCAGTACACAACGCTTGCTCGAACAAAGTGAACGATTACGACAGCTGTTGTCCATCGACGTGTGAAACAGAGATCTCGTGATAACCTACGCCTGCGAAAAGAATCTAAGCGACTGCAAGAGCTGTCGTGCTGAACTAAATTATTTCTGTATTTTTCGTCGTTAGATCGACTTGTGTAACCGAAATCGTGTCACAAACTATGCTTTACAGCGACGTGTATAACCGAAATCGTGTGATAAACTATCCTCACATCGAAGAAGGTCTTTGGATTGCATAAAGAACAGGTCTTGCAGTTGTTTCATGTTAGATAAACAGATTGTCACTAGATGGCACCTTATACATTGCTTTTATATCGACCGCGCAAACAAAGTTGATACTGAAGCGCAGTGGTTGATGGGAGCAACCGTAAGTACATGTCCCATTTACTATCATTCGCCGGGTATCAACTTAGAATGTACAAACAGTAGAAACTGTTTTAAAAATAAAGTTTTTTCGTGAAAACAATAACTTTTCAACTATTTGT
Source organism: Locusta migratoria (assembly GCA_026315105.1). Lineage (NCBI taxonomy): Eukaryota > Metazoa > Arthropoda > Insecta > Orthoptera > Acrididae > Locusta > Locusta migratoria. Next base: position 502,939,216 of record CM048755.1, on the reverse strand, counting down.
GATATTTTTCGTCATTAGTGGAAAACAAAATATTGAAAATGATACCTCAGTCATTAATTTTGAATAAGTATTACGGGAGATAGGGCGTATCTAAAAATAAATAAATAAATAAATAAATAAATAAATAAAACACCGATGAGAAATAGTGTATGAACACACCTTGTAATTTCCTGACAAATCTGCGTCTTTGTACTTTTCTGTATAGAGAGTATACTTGATATCGCCGAGTAAGACCCAGCTCAGTCGCTTCCTGTCGCCCCTAAATATGAACCGAGCGGGGCCATGGACCCCCCCCCCCCCCCGGCACCACCCTCCCGCCCAACGCTACGACACTGGGTCCTGAACTCACATTATTGGCATGCAAGACAGGGGGATGATGGAGTCAGGGTAGTGCGTCTCCTTAATAAGGCAATAACTTGATGATTGTGTTATAGTCTTATGATGTCAGCGAAATATAATACATTGACACACAATCAGAATCATGACCTTATATCAGCAGATCTCTTAGTAGGCCAATAACTTATTGAACAGTACAAATGTTCAGTACAGTAAATAAGTACATTGTCAGTATTTGTTTAGACATTCTTCTGAATATCATAAACCTTTATAAAATCAAATTGTTAGTTTGATAATATTTTTTGTGGTTAGAGGGTAAGAAGATGACTATATATTATCTCTTTTTGAGAGTGCGGGCAAAAGTGAAATTTGTTTTATGGTATTTCTTTGTCTACTTTCTTATGCAAAGGCATAACGACAGCATATTTCAACCACTCGAGAAATTTTCCAGTGAAGAACAAGTTACACAAGTCAGTCACTAAACTGAGAAGCACATTTTTTCTCAAATTTGACTATAAATTATCATGGCCAGTAGTGGCCATTCTTTTAAATATGTGTTAACGATTTTAAGGTGTAGGTTACTTCTACAGGGCCGTACTCATATTACTGTAGTTTTCAGCAACTGCTATCAAATGACTGCTGAAGAATCAGCAATATTACACACATCTGTTACCTGTGTATAGTTAACTCTTAATTCTTCATCTCTGGTTCAACCAGGTCCTTCCTTCACTATGTATCATATTTTTCTTATTTCGTTATCTGATGTGACTATCCTTTTCTGATTATGCATTAGCACTGATGTCCATATCCATATCTTCAATATTTTTCAGTAGAATTTGTAATGATCTATAACATTTACACCAAAACTGTTTCTGACTGACGAATATAGTTAACTTTTTGTTATACAGAATACCTTTGGTTGCGTGTGTAATCCATGGCTTATTTATAGGCTTTGAACTGATATGGGCTTATTGTGGTAATAAGTAAAATTATTAATACTGATTTGTCGTTCATGACAGTTTCGAATTTCACTTCGTTGAGTTATGTCTACAATTTAATTAATAATAAACTACGCACAATGAAAGAATGGTGGGGACTCATACGAACGTGACATCTGTCAGTTCTAATAACTGGTTCCTCGAATGTCTACAAGCGGAACTGTGCTAATGAGAATTTCAAATTGCCACACTCCACTGCAGGGCGTAAGTTTAATACGGCATAATTATGGTATACTAATTACGGCCCATCGAGTCGCTTTATAGTTTTTCGTGATAATGAGCTGCGCAGCACATGCGAAATACATTGGCTAATGAGAAATGTAAAACGAAATATCATATACGGAATGAGCCGTAGTTCATCAGCGAGTTATTAGCTTTCGCTATCTGCTGTATTCTTTCTAGGAGCACAAAACTATGCGAGCGAAGTCTCATGCATGTTGCATTGCTTGTAGAACCACAGATTATGCGTTCTTCATAATTAATTGTGATCCTTTTCGAATGAAGACAGCACAGCTCAGATTATATTCAAATATTCTTAATATACTTGAACCTCATGAGCACTCCTGAATAAGGGTATCATGTTGAAATAATGTACATCAAATGATGTGAATGAAATTATGTAGCAGCTGGTAACTTCGGAGGAAAAATTTTAGGCGGCAGCGAATTAGTTAATCTAGACTTTAAATTTATTTCTTTGCTTCTCTCACAAATACCCAAGCATTTTATGTAGCCTGCTCCCGTAAGTATTATTAGTAGTAGTGACAGACTAAGGCTGTCGGAGGCCTGGGGCGGCGGTGAAACAAAATGAGGCCCCCGTCCACTTGGAAATAGACGTATTACTATAAAAAAGTTAATTTCGAGATTTGGAGGTCCCAGAACGAGAGGCCAAGGGCGCTCAAAAGAAAAAAAATTACTGGAAAATCTTCTGTTGGTGAACAGTTTACTACCATCACACAATGCCACAACGACATTAGTAATTAGCAAACCCTTGTAAAAATTCTTCATTAAAAAAAAAAAATTGTCAGATGGTAGCGCCAGTCTATCACTCATGGACTTCGCGACTCTAAGCCTCAACTTTCAGTATCATATAGCGTATTCGAATCGTATAATGAGTGTAAACAATACTAGCACTAGAAATAATGATAAATCAATAAAAATAATGTACATGTGGTTCACAAAATTTAATGAGAAAGGTAAGAACATTAATGTGCACAAACAGATAGGCAGTAGGTACTGAAGCCTGAATTTCGATGATATAGCAATGTCATATTAAAGTTAATATATTTCTGCATGATGTATTGAAGGTCACAGATGATACCTGTCGAGACCCCTTCCACCATCCTCCCCTTTCTACGGTCCCCTCTGGCCAATAGGAATGCACATGTGAACTATTATCATGCTCCTCTCAGTCACTCACCAAAGGTCCACTGAACACTAAATGAAGTCTGTTAATCTGTGCTGTAAAGCCGGCCGCGGTGGCCGAGGGGACACCGGGCGCCGTGGCTCAGCGCGCCCGGCCAGAGGGCTCAACGCCCTCTGTAATAAAAAAGCTGAGCCAACAACACACCGAACAAGAACGAACAAACACGAACAGCGTCCGCAACAGACAGAACTACCCATAGAGCAAAAAAAAAAAAGGGGACTAAGGCGCTCCAGTCACGGTCTGCACGGCCGCTGCGGTAGGGGGTTCGAATCCCCCCTCGGGCATGATAATTTTTGCCGTCCTAGTTCGTAAGTAGTTCATAAGTAGTTTGTAAGTTTAGGGACTAATGACCCCGTAGTTAAGTCCCATAGACTATACAAACATTTGATTTTTTTGTGCTGTAAACGTAATGTCTATTCATGTAATAGCGATGTCGAAACTTCCGTATTCTCATATAGCACAGCTGTCTTTGTGTGGGAAAATGAGATTGTATTGTCTCTGGAGTCGGTAAATCACAATATTCATTTAAGTAAATTAGAATACTGAGTAACAGGATATGTTTAAAAATGATACCTATACCATTTCTGTGAGGTAAAACGAGGAGTATCATAAAGAATCAGGCGTGTATTAAATTATCTGTATTCATCGAACAGTGAACTAATAAAATGTTGTATTCCCCAAGATTCCATCTTAGGCCCCTTTGATTTTCCTTCTGTACACTGATCAAGCCTGAACACTATTTTCACCTACCTATAAAACGTTATATCCATCCTTCGCACGGTAACAGCGACGACGTTACTCGCCACGAAACAATCAGATCTTGGTAGGTCTCTGGAGGGACTTGGCATATTAATGGGGGGTGGGGTGACCACTGGCATCCCTGAGGTGCTCCATCGGATTCAGATCTGGTTAGTCTGCAAGCTAGGAGGTGAATTGAAACTCTCCACTGTGTACCACGAACCGCTCCATCACACCACTGGGCTTGAGATGTGCAGCATTATATTCTTGTAAAATTTCACAGGATTTGGGAAGTTTATTGCCATGAATTGGTGTACGTGGTCTGCAACCAGTGAACGATACTTCTTGGCTGTCAGGGGGTCTTGCACAAGCTCCACTTTTCCCCAGAGTATAACTCAACTGCCGTCAGATTGTTTCTGTCACGCATTTCATGTGTTAAGGAGTTATTTCATTTCAAGACTAGAGCTTCTCACACTGCCACCGACAAGATGAAGAAGGTATCATGATTCATCAGACTATGTAACGCTCTGCCACTGCACCATTGTCCATTGCTGATGGTCACATGTCCATTTCAGTCATAGACTGTGTGGTCGTTCTGTTAACATTGACACATGCATGGTCATCGTCTATGGAGACGCATCGTTAGGAGTGTTAGTTACATTGTGTGTTCCTACATTTGTAATCCACCCAGTATTAAAGTAATATTTTAGTTAAACCACAGTACGAGGTGGGAAACGTTTTATCAGTTTGGCCAACCTACGGCATCCGACCTGTGTATTGAGGGTTGGCCGCCTAACACCACGATGTTTTCGTCACTTGTTTAAGACACTCACTACAGAACTCCTCGAACATCCATCAAGTCTTGCAACAAAAAGACAAGCAGACAGAGGATGCTGACAGTGTTAAATTCTTGGATTTCAGTTTCACAATTAATTCAGCTGGGGGAGCATACGACAGAACAGATGAAGCGCCTAAACAAATATTTCTTTGCTATGTGGATGTTTCCAGAACTAGGTAATATAAAAATAAAGAAATTTAACATACAATTCTTACTTTCATTCCATAATCTCATGTGGTAATATTTTAGAGGAGAAGTCTTGTGGGCAATCTAAACATTTCTGAGCCCCGAAACGAGAAGTTCGAATTATTTGTGGTGTTAACTCGACAACGTCCTGCAGAAAGCTACTTAAAGAACTAGTAACACTACCAACTAAATACGAATATTTATCAGTATCAAGCTGTACACATATTCAGTACATTCTGGAGACCATAAAATATTTTGTTTGTGCACAGTGTAAAGTATTCATTAATTTTCCACATATTCTACTCCATTTATTGGTAATGTGAGATCACTTTACAATATGATTTGGTTTTATCAGTTCTATATGCTTTGGTTTTATCAGTTCTAATATGCTTTGGTGACTTACCGTTCAAACTTACGTGTAGGGATGGATTCTGATTTTTTCCCTTGGCTCAGTGTGTGAATAAAACGTCGTTTGAGAGATGGCAGCCCATCACTCATCTTTGTTAACTGTGTTTATCGTTCGTGTAATGATGTAAAGTGACCTGTACATGCATTTTTCTATTGCTGTCTGGAATGCACTCCAGGGAAGATTTTTGCTGAGGTGAGAAACAGAGCTGACTTTGTTTTGACGGGGGAGAGTGGAATTCCGGTGAAGGCGGCCGTTACAGCACTCTCTACCTGCGACCAGCGGCGTGCCGTGGGGGCCGCGCCGTAGGGGTCCCAATAGCAAGGTGCCTCGGTGCTCTGGCCGAGCAGCAGGTTGTAAATGTGTTAGCCTAATGTTCCAAACTGAGGAGGAGGAGTATGTGCTTTTAAAAACGCTCCTTCCGATTTTAGAAAAAGATAGCAGGCCCCTCCGCTGAGACAAGCGCCCAGAATATTGCCTGCTAAAAAAGGAAGACGACACTGAAAGTGGGCCGGCCGCGGTGGCCGAGGGGATTGAGGCGCTCCAGTCACGGTCTGCACGGCCACTACGGTCGGGGGTTCGAATCCCCCTCGGGCATGGATATTTGTGCCGTCCTTAGTCGTAGCTAGTTCATAAGTAGTTTGTAAGCTTAGGGACTGATGATCCCGTAGTTAAGTCCCTTAAGTCCTATAAACATTTGAACATTTTTGAACTGAAAGTGGCTTTTTTTTTCAGAAGCTTGATTTGCTCTTCAACGGTGACTGTTTGAACCGTTTGTGAAGAATCGCGCCAAAGGTGTGTGTGAAAGGGGTAGCCGACTCTGACTGGCTTATGTTCAAAGCGCCAGCTTTTCGAAATCGGCGGTCCTTTAGTGAAATTTTACTGGCAGGAGAATGAGAGGTGCCGGCCGCGGTGGCCGAGGAGACTGAGGCGCTTCAGTCACGGTCTGCACGGCCACTACGGTCGGGGGTTCAAATCCCCCCTCGGGCATGGATATTTGTGCCGTCCTAGTTCGTAAGTAGTTCATAAGTAGTTTGTAAGTTTAGGGACTGATGACCCCGTAGTTAAGTCCCATAATCTTAACAAACATTCGAACATTTGAATCCCCGCCGGCCGCGGTGGCCGAGGGATTGAGGCGCTCAAGTCACGGTCCGCACGGCCACTACGGTCGGGGGTTCGAATCCCCCCTCGGGCATGGATATTTGTGCCGTCCTTAGTTGTAAGTAGTTCATAAGTAGTTTGTAAGTTTAGGGACTGATGATCCCGTAGTTAAGTCCCTTAAGTCCTATAAACATTTGAACATTTTTGAACTGAAAGTGGCTTTTTTTTTCTAGAAGCTTGATTTGCTCTTCAACGGTGACTGTTTGGACCGTTTGTGAAGAATCGCGCCAAAGGCGTGTGTGAAAGGGGTAGCCGACTCTGACTGGCTTATGTTCAAAGCGCCAGCTTTTCGAAATCGGCGGTCCTTTAGTGAAATTTTACTGGCAGGAGAATGAGAGGTGCCGGCCGCGGTGGCCGAGGAGACTGAGGCGCTTCAGTCACGGTCTGCACGGCCACTACGGTCGGGGGTTCGAATCCCCCCTCGGGCATGGATATTTGTGCCGTCCTAGTTCGTAAGTAGTTCATAAGTAGTTTGTAAGTTTAGGGACTGGTGACCCCGTAGTTAAGTCCCTTAAGCTTAACAAACATTTGAACATTTGGAGAATGAGAACTCGATGCTGATTGGTTTTCCGAAAAAACGGGTTCTCGCAGGGTGTTGCACGGCAGACGCGGTATCGGGGACTTCGTGCTTTGCTCCGCTAGAGGACGGACTCGTCTGCTCTCGCCCTGTTCTCTTAGTGTATGGACTCGGAGATTTTGCTCATTGAGCCGATACTTGGACGGGTGAACTTGTATCAGTTTCAGTGTACACACTGAGATTTGTACTTGAGCTGAAAGTCCTTGTTTTCGGGTTTGGATAAGGTCAGCCAGCCAATACTAGTGCACCGAGGTACTAGTTACGATATACTCAACTTCTGGAGTCATCTAGGCCATCAGTACTTGTGCGTACTTGTCTACGCTAACTAAAGTGGCCCTGACTTGGCAGAACTGCTTGAGATTGTATTGCCGAGCACACAGAGGCTGATAGGACGGAGTACGACTTTCGAGTAACGGATCGTGTTTTTATTTCGTGTGCGCGGAAATTTTCAGCTTACAGCCGCCCTGCGCCCACGCCACTGCAGCGCAGCGCCTTCACACACAAGTCGTCATTTTGGTAATGTATGGCAAAGCGCTCGGCAGCAACAAATACTCGTTGCATCAGGTTCTGCATAATAGTGGGATTGTGTAGTTAGGAAAATCCACCCTGCACTGATATTCCGGTTCAATTATTCCGTTACGAATATTGTATCAATTCATGATAGGGTTTCTTTTTGACTTGTTAGTCGGTGTTAAATTTAAGTTATATAATGATCAGTGTAACATCATAATCATTTAGATTATTCTTTCATATTTGATGGTAATTGTAAACTTTGATGTTCAAAAAAAAAGTTCAAATATTTGTTAAGCTTATGGGACTTAACTACGGGGTTATCAGTCACTAAACTTACAAACTACTTACCAACTACCTTATACTAAAGACGGCACAAATATCCATTCCCGAGGGGGGATTCGAACCCCCGACCGTAGTGGTCGTGTAGACCGTGACTGGAGCGCCTCAGTCTCCTCTGCCACCGCGGCCGGCCTTGGATGTTCAATCTAGTTTGTGTTTTGTATTGGATTTTCATTGTGAGTATTTTTTTGTTTCATTAACCGTAATAATAAATGCATTATTAAAAAGGGAAAGATGTTTTTCTAACATTAATAGTTGTGAGAACCAAGCTAGCTTATTAGATTTTTGGTGGGGAGAAATTATTAATTTATATTTTATGCCGCTTGCAGGAAGTGGAAGAGAAATTGTCAATTAGTATTGATCAGGGCCATATTCTATCAATCAAATAATTTTAATATCATGATTTATTATCACAGTTATTAATTCAGGGTCAGCCGCTCCCGTCTCTCATTCCAATTTAATTCACACTTATATATTCAGCGTCCCCTGCCTGTTTCCGTTCAATTTTTTTTTTTTTTTTTTTTTTTTTTTTTTTTTTTTTTTTTTTTTTTTTTTTTTTTTTTTTGCAAAGCCCCACACATCCTCCTTACTTAACAGGTTCTCCACTAAAGTCATTTAATTGATAACACGGTGTTATACCGGACGTGCCGTTTCTTGAAGGCGACCTCGCCACAGCACACCGCTGCATAGCAATGTAACGCGACAGGCAGCTGGCGGCGGCTCCAAGAAAGTTGGAACGTCGTTTCTGTAGGTTGCTAGTAACTCAACTTCGTTCGGAGAACCTGTTGTATTCTGTAGCCCTTGCTGCCAACAGCTTGATTATCGTTGCAGCAATACTTTGGGCGTAGTGTAGGAAAATTCGCAACAAGATCGCTGTGACGTTCAGAGTGGAGCTGGCTGGAACTACGTCCATACACCAGGCCTCTCGCTGCTGAAGCAATTCTCCGCTGCTCTGCAAGCATCGCCTCGGCAAAAATCTCCCATTCCTTGACACTGATGCCACCTGGTGAGAGAATTGCTCCAGTGAAATAACTCGTATTATTTCCGACAGCCAATCACAAGGACGCTTCTGTCCTCCTTAGGTGGCGGTGCGTACTAAAAGGTGTGAAGCTTATGACGTGGAACTGCGGGACGGAAATATTGTATCTCGTTAAAAGGTGAAAACGATGTTATTGCGAATGGATAGCCATCTTAGATTCAGGCGGGCAACACGGTCCGTCCATGTGACTGACACGACGAGTGCATGAGGCGATCACGTGATAACCCACCCCCTGCGTCTTCTGTTCTTCGCTGCGGCTGGCTGGCGGAATATTTCTTCCACGCGCGAGTCTTTTCCTTGCTCCCTGCACACTATGTGGTCATTAGCAATGTATGTAAGTGCGCCATTGCCATAATCCAACGACTGCCATAAATGTTTGGCCTATCCCCTAAATCTTTCGTTCTATTAAATTAAAATATGACATGCGGGTTATCAAACTCCATGAAATACCTCGCAGAATAAGCTGAATGGATTACATTTTCATGTTAATGGCAAAAATATGTTTGACCCCTTACAAATGGTGCAGTTGTTAACCAAAGCCTGTGCAACAGTGTTGGGCTGTTGATCCGGAGACTGACCATGCTTAGATACCTTGATAAGTGATAATAATTGTTAGAACATATCTATTACTATGTGGGGTTTTATGAAAAGCTACAAACACGTCTAGACCAACGACCAGACGGATCCAGGCTTTTTGACGAGATGGTACTCCTCCCCCTTCTCCTTCCTCATCACATGCGAGATTAGGTTCCGGCTTGGGCCAGCAATGGCGGCGTTTGTATACTCTTGTGTGTATTTGATGAATAATGAAATACTTTTCACCTTATCAAAACCCCCAGGAGCCCAGTATTTTTTCGTGAGTACGTGCGTGGTGAGCACAGGGCCCTGAGCCAATGCAGCCTTTCTTCTTTCTTTTCTTCCTGGACCGCATTTCCTTTCCCTTCCCCTCCCTACCGATGGCTGGCCGCGGTGGCCGAGGGGACTGAGGCGTTCCAGTCACGGTCTGCACGGCCACTACGGTCGGGGGTTCTAATCCCCCCCCCCCCTCCGGCATGGATATTTGTGCCGTCCTTAGTATAAGGTAGTTGATAAGTAATTTGTAAGTTTAGGGACTGATGACCCCGTAGTTAAGTCCCATAAGCTTAACAAACATTCGAACATTTGAATCCCCGCCGGCCGCGGTGGCCGAGGGGATTGAGGCGCTCCAGTCACGGTCCGCACGGCCACTACGGTCGGGGGTTCGAATCCCCCCTCGGGCATGGATATTTGTGCCGTCCTTAGTTGTAAGTAGTTCATAAGTAGTTTGTAAGTTTAGGGACTGATGACCCCGTAGTTAAGTCCCATAGACTTTACAAACATTTGAACATTTGAATCCCTACCGATGGACTGACGGCCTAGACAGTTTTGTCCCCCTGTAGCAAACAATCAACCAACCTTGGCAAACATTTAGAGTAGCTTAGTTAATTTGAAGATGTCGCCAGTTTTCACAAAATTCAAATCCTTTGGACATTTACGAACATGAAACAAAATTTAGAACATTTGGATCCCAAAAATTTTGCCAATTTTCATAATATTTACATTATGCTGATATTTTTTGAAATGGTTAGGACTTGCTTGAAGTGTAGAAATAGACAGGTTCCGCAATCTTAGATTTGTTTTCTATTCCTACAATTTTAAACCTGGGCTGGTTCCATTATCTTACATTTTTTTTAAATTTCACACCACTGCCATCTTGATTTTTGGTCATTGCAAATCCTACTAGCGGCGCCTGCTCGAATAATGGGCGAAGTTTCATAGCCATTCTACTTGTACCATGACAAAGGTACCATAGAAAATTTAAGAAAGAAAAACGAGATATCAGAGAAAGATTAAATGTTTCAGTAGCTTGGCTATTTATAAACTGCAGTATAGAAATAATTTGTGTGTTCCGATGAGACAGGAGAAAAAAGGAAGAAAACTACAGGTCGTGCTTATAAATCCTTACAAAAGTGCCAAACCACACGTGACATGAAGTTGACTAATGTCAGAAATAGTGCTGGAGGGAATTGACACCATGAATCATGCAGGGTTGGCCATAAATCCGTACGATGGGCTGGAGATCTCTTCTGAATAGCATGTTCAAATGTTTGTAATTCTATCGGAACAAACTGAGTGGTCATCAGTCCATAGCTTACAAACTACTTAAACCTAGGTAAACTAACCTAAGGACAAACACACACACCCATGCCCCAGGGAGGACTTGAACCTCCACGGCGAGCCACCGCGCGCTCCGCAGCGAGACGCTTTAGACCGCTCGGCTACTCCACCGCGGCAACACCATGTTGCGAGGAATTCCAGATATGCTCAATATACGTTCCTGCTTTGGGAGGTATTTAAACTCAGAAGAGTGTGCGTGGAGACACTCTGTAGCAATTCAGAGCGTGCTGGGGTGTCGCATCTTCCTGCGTAATTGCCAAGCCCGTCGGCATGCACGTTGGCTATGAATGGGTGCAACTAATCAGTCAGGATGCTTAAGTACGTGTCATCAGTCAGAGTCTCATCTACACATATAAGGGGTCCCATATAACTTCAAATGCACACGCCCCACAACATTAAAGAGCCACCACACTGCTTGAAAAGTCCCCTGCTGACGTGTAAGGATTTGCGGAATGGTAGCACTTCTGTCTTGTTGAACGGTACGTTAGTCCCGATTCCCAGAGTCTTTTTCCTGTCTCAACGCTGTCGGAGATTTGATTGTGTACCGCATTTCTGATACTCACGAAGCACTCGTGAAAATCACCACCCCACAACTACCTCAAAGATGCTGTGCCCCATATCTCGTACGCCGACTATAACACCACGTTCAGACTCACTTCGTAATGATGACGAACGTGTGGCTTATATGGCCGCTAGACCCGAAATGGTGTCGTGTGCAGCCTGCCTGGTGGAGGTCTGTTTAGCTGACGTCACGTCTGCTACTTGCGTGTCAATAATGATGAGGACGACACAACACCCGGTACCCGACGGATAAAATCTCCGACTCGACTGGGAATCGAACCTGGCACGCTTGTGTGGCCACCCACCACGCTGTCTATTGTTATACGAAGGCAGTCTCTTAAATCGCCAACGACCGTGCTGCAGTGGATGCACAGGTTGCCGTTACATCACCGAAGGTAAGCTCTGTCGTGCTTGCCTGGCAGTTGGCTAGCTGCCCGCCCGTCCACACCTCGGTGGGCAGACGGGTTGTTTACGTCGAGTGTTTGCTACGGCTGGCGGCGTCGTTGCGACCGCCTGCTTCCTCGCCTTCGTTGCTGTTTGCAGTTGTATTATGAGTACAATGAATTATAACACTGATGAACGAGAAAATAACGTGCAGTGCGAGTTTGTTAAAAGCGTAGGATGGTCGTCGCCTTATGAAATTCACCGTTGGTTGTTCCAAAGACAGAGAATGTTCTCGGCATTCAACTTAATACTTTCCTGAACTCCACAAACATTCGGACTTTGTGACTTTCTTGCTAATGTTTACGATGGTATAGATACATTTAGGTACTTGGATGGAAATATAAGTAATGTAAACATGTTCCATGCAGACTTTGGCATGCGGCAAGTTCGTGTTTTTAATTTACCGTTCGAGGTTCACAATGAGACTATCGCTCGGATCAAATGTTCAAATGTTTGTAAATCTATCGGGCCAAACTGCGTGGTCATCAGTCCGTAGCTTACAAACTACTTAAACTAAGGTAAACTAACCTAAGGACAAACACACACATCCATGCCCCAGGGAAGACTCGAACCTTCGACGGCGAGGAACCGCCCGCTCCGCAGCGAAACGTCTTACAAGGGAACGGTCCAATAAGACATGTCGAAACATCCCCTGAAATGTTTTGCACAGAAATAAGACAACGAAAGAAATGCACTCCCTTAGCTGCAAAGAGGCACTGAAAGTATTTAGAAAAAATGAAGTTACGCATTTTTTCCGCGCGAAGAACAGCTTATAACAGCGATTTGTACAGCCCTGCCCGCTTAGCGCGCAACTCGGCGAATCACTCACGCAGCGCCACGTAGCGGAATTATGCAGAGTTCACAATCAGCAATATTAAGCACCTAAGTCTGTTTTACAATGTAGTGAATGGAAGCGAACACGAACGAATGAGTATTTGCAGAAAATTCACTACCATTCGTTTGTATATGGGTTGAATCGTTCATACTAGAGGGAACGGAAGAGAACACGAGGTAGCAAACATTGCCTGCGAACGGTGTGTTATTGGTTTTTAGTTTTTTTGGAGTAAATATTCGGCATACAGCATACAACTATACCCAGTTAGAGCCACAGCGCGAATCTTTGTTATTCAGTGAGGATTATTGTGCATGGCGAGCGTACTATTTTTGACGGAGTATGCAACATGGCGAAGGGAATGAAGAATTTATGTTTCTATTTGTATGGAAGCAAGACATGCATTGACATCGTGCACTTTCCACGGAATTCATCTCCATCCCCCCCTTAGCACTGGTCCAAAATTTTCCTTGTATGTCGGCTGAAATTTTTCTCTGGTTGCGCATGCGCTGTAGCTACAGCGCCAGTTGGGGTGTACATTTCTACCGCCACCTGGCGCGCTACGAACTTGGCAATTTTCAACTATTTAAAAAAAAATACTTACAGTGCCTCTTAGCAGCTAAAATTTTGACAGTGCATTTCTTTCGTTGTCTTCTGTCTGTGTAAAAAAATTCAGGGTGGGTTTCGACATGTCTTATTGGACCGTTCCATTGTTAGACCGCTCGGCTACACCACCGCGGCATCGCTCGGATGTTGTCCCTGAATGAAACTGTCATGTCGGTAGGGAAAGAAAAAGTGGTCCTCCGGAAATATTTTTCAAGTTGAGAATGGCGTGCAAAGTGTGAAAATGGTTTGTTTACTCCTTCGTTCCCAGAGTTGTCCCTGGATAACAACGTATTAAAAGTTGATTTATACGTATTTTCTGCACCAGTCCTTAAAGTTTCATTTCTGTTAATGAACAACATGCATCTAGTACGTCATTTTGCCGCTTGGTACGGCGTGTGGCCTCTTCTGAAGCATTAATCTGTCCATCTTGGAGGTTGTGTTGCGTTGCCGTCTGTACGTGGCTGAGAGTGTGAGCGTGAGTGTGGTTCCTTTTATTTTATTCCAACAGTGAATTGTCTTTGGTGCTCTGGCAAATATTATGCTAGCAATGTTGATCTGGCAGTGTTAACCATCAACAAAATAACGTCAAAGTAATAAGGTACCTCGATACAAACGTCTGTGTTGCGCATGAAATACATGACACAAAAAAACAATAGTGCGATCACAAATTGTAATACACACATTTTGATGTTTAGTGCACTGTACCAATACAGAAAATAATGAATTTCAATCTTTCCAAAGCTGATTTCATAATATGGGACTGAATGCGAAAATGCGAAAATATATTTTTGACTCCCACTTACATAGGTAAAAATGATCATCAGAATAAAATACGAGAAATCAGAGTTCGAACAGAGAGATTCAGGTGTTCATTCTTCCCGCGCGCTATTCGAGAATGGAATGGTAGATAAATAGTATAATTGTGGCTCGATGAACCCTCTGCCAGGCACTTAAATGTGATTTGCAGAGTATCCCATGTAGATGTAGATGTGGATGTAGATAGGGTTTAAAAGCACATTACGTCGTTCCGCGTTGTTAGCGGGCACCGCGTTTTCATAACATACAGCGGCAGCCCCAGACGTCCTCGCACTGCAGCGTTACCGGCCATTACCGCCAAGCGTGTCCCCAGCGCCGACCCCCCCCCCCCTCCAAGCTGCCGCGGCACGACGCCTCCTTTGCTGCAGTGACAGCCACTTCGCTCGGACCCGTCCCTCCTTCTCCGAACCGTCTCGCAGCTGAGGCAGTCCAGGCGGTCGACGCCGACGCTATGGATACGTCATCTGTCATCGAACACCCCGTCCTAGATCTCAGACTGCAGAAACATCTCAGACGATGGCAGCAGAGGAGTCTTCCTCTAACCGGCAAGTCATGCAAGAATCACAGCTTGAACCTGGTCAGGAAGTCTCCACGGCGTCCCAGTCACATTCTGTACCGCCGCTCGATTCCTTAGTAGTGCCTGCAGTAGTTGCTTCGCCTTCGCCAACGTCTGTCGTCGCTTCAGGTCTAGGTTCTGAGACTGTCGCTGCCAGTGTTACCGCTCCTCTTACGGAAGTTCCCACTGCCATGGCGTCCGAACCAACTCCTGAGTTTGAAATTCGCACTGCACCTGCAACAGTTTCCGCAGAGGACCCGGACGCCGCGTCGTGAACTTTACGTCTCCCGTCGTAGCTACGCGTCCGCAGTGCCAGCACCAGCGCAAAACGGGAAACGCGGGACTTCGGGTGCCGACTGCGAGAGGCGACACGTAGACCCGCAGCTACGGCACGCATCCGCCACTCGCGCGACACACCCGGCGCCACCGCCGGCGTTGCCGCCGAAATGCGTGACGTCACCGTTCCACACCTGCAGACTATCTTGCGTAAAAAAGACGGTAACGAAGGCTCGGACTACACGATGGACACGTCATATGTGGTGTCTGTGCCGCGGCCTGTTAAACGCAAAGCGGAAGACAGCCACGAACGCCGCCGTCACCCCCTTGCACATGACCCCGGGTCGGGCCTCTCTATTGACGTCGAGATGTTCGCTCCGTCGGTCGCAGATGGTGCTGTCGGCGTGGCGGCACTGGACCGCCCTCTACCCCCGCAGTCTGTTCAAATGTCTTTAAATTTATCGGACCAAACTGCGTGGTCATCAGTCCGTAGCTTACAAACTACTTAAACCTAGGTAAAATAACCTACAGGACAAACACACACACCCATGCCCCAGGTAGGACTCGAACCTCCACGGCCAGCAACTGCCCCGTAGTCTGACCAGCATGTGGATTTGTCTCAATGTACCGACAAAGACGGTGGAACGTAGAGTCAAATCGAGCCAGTAGTGATGGTGTCACTCCCTCTTCTCTGTACTGAACGTTGCATCTCCTGTTATTGTATTAAGTGTATTTTCTTGTGTTTTGTGTTACCATGCACAATCAGTACAAAGTATTAGCCTTAAGACCTTTTAACGGGACAATTCATGTTATGTTGTGTTTCTCCAAGACGTTACTCGTGGCCGGCCGCGGTGGCCGTGGGGACTGAGGCGCTACAGTCACGGTCTGCACGACCACTACGGTCGGGGGTTCGAATCCCCCGTCGGGCATGGATATTTGTGCCGTCCTTAGTGTTAGCTAGTTCATAAGTAGTTTGTAAGTTTAGGGACTGATGACCCCGCAGTCGAGTCCCATAAGCTATACAAACATTTGAATTGAACGTTACTCGTGATGTTTTCAAATCAAATGTTTGTAAAGTCTATGGGACTTGACTAAGGGGTTATCAGTCCCTAAACTTACAAACTACTTATGAACTAACTAAGACTAAGGACGGCACAAATATCCATGCCCGAGGGGGGAATTCGAACCCCCGACCGTAGTGGCCGTGCAGACCGTGACTGAAGCGCCTCAGTCCCCTCGGCCACCGCGGCCGGCGACAGCTTGGTCATTAGAGACGGACCTTACGCTCGGAGTTTTGGGTAAGGATGGGGAAGATAATCGGCCGTGCCCTTTGAAAGGAACCATCCCGGCATTTGCCTGGAGTGATTTAGGGAAATCACGGAACACCTAAATCTGGATGGCCGGGTGTGTATTTGAACCACCTGGACGATAGAGACCAGGTGCCGCGGCCGAATCATTGCTAGGAACTTCGTACATTTGTTGATAATTTTCGACTTCGTGACGCATGGCGAGTACAGCACTCGGATGTGACTCATTTTACTTACTTTTACCTCACCGGGTGCAGCCGTTTGGATCGTATCTATGCTTCCACGCAGCTTGCAGCTCATATTATGACGACCGTAGTAAAACCTGTGATTTTCTCGGACCACAGTAGTTTTTTGTGTCAGATTGTTTTACCAAATTAAAGTCTGCCACGTTGCAAGAATCTTTGTAAATTTAATTGTAGTTATTTACTGGATGCTCATTTTAGTCACAGTTTTAGCCTTATGTGGCCAAAGCTTGTGCAAACAAAAAGTGATGACACCAACGCCCTCGACTGGTGGGTCCACGTGGCCAAGCCGGCTATCAGGAACTTTTTAATAGATTTTAGCCGTGAAGCGTCACGTTGGCGTCGACCGACGTTGCGCTTCCATCGCAGCTGCTTACAAGATTTAGCCCAGCGCGTGTCGTCACACCCTGGACTCTTGCCAGTATGTAAACAATTTTAAGCACAATAACTCACCGATTTGCGCGGCACAAGTGAAGGTGTGGTCGTTCGAAGCCAGCCTTTCGGTGTTGTCGTTGGGGATCCCATTTCTATTATCATTTAAATCGAGAAAGGAAACGAAGTGACCAGTTGTCAATCACCTCGTGGTGTCTGCCAGATGGCTCCATGACTTCTTTTCCGCATGTCCTAAGCCGCCTCGATCGGGCTCACCTGAACGCCGCATTTACAGTCAATGATTTAGCAGATGCCATTCGTCGAAGCCCGAAAGAAAGATCTCCCGGCCCCGATGGGATACCTTCAGAATTTCATTTAACGTTTTTTAAACCTTTTTAGTGGTATCTTTCTTGAAATGATTACTGAGATTCAAAATGGTGCTGCGATTCTGCATGAGTTGGAGGAGGGGTGTATCATCCTATTACCAATAGGATCTAGTATTAATAATATCCGCCCAATAACTTTGCTCATCACAGACTATAAGGCCATAATGCGTTGTGTGGCACACAGGCTCAAGAGTGTCCTGCCTCTAGTTCTTAGTGAGAATCAGACTTTTGCTATACGCGACAGGAACAATTTTGATGCTCACTTGGCATTCAGAGACTGTAACGGCGACGTCAAAAGCGTGCGACTTCGAGCGTAGCCATGCTGATGGTGGACTTCAAAAATGCCTTTGATCGAATAAGTCACGTGTACTTACCTAAGGTGCTGGTTCAAAATTCAAATTTCAAATGTTTGTAAAGCTTATAGGACTTAACTACGGGGTCATCAGTCCCTAAACTTACTAACTACTTATGAACTACTTACGAACTAGGACGGCACAAATATCCGTGCCCGAGGGGGGATTCGAACCCCCGACCTTAGTGGCTGTGCAGACCGTGACTGAAGCGCCTCAGTCCCCTCGGCCACCGCGGCCGGCAAGGTGCTGGTCAAGATGGGCTTTGGTTCTACGTTTACCATAATGCTGCACAATCTATTACGTTATGCAACGTTCAGAGTGTCTTTCAATGGCCACCTCAGTCCGGTTTTTCGTATTGGCCGTTCAGTGCGACAAGGGTACCCCCTATCAATGGCGCTCTACGCCATTGCTCTTGACCCGTTGCTTCGACGCATTCATCAGGACTGCCAGGGCATTCAGATGAGAGTAGATCGGATTGTTTGCAAAGCTTATGCAGATGACCTCGGAGTGTTTCTTGTACAGCCCGAAGACACAGACACCTTGTATTGCACCCTGCGACGGTTCGAACAGGCGACTGTACTGTTGTTAACACTCCCACTTACCCCTCGAGCGTCAGCGTGGCATCGGAACCGGTTTTGTACTATTGAACAGCACAAAACGCTAGGTGTTTTTCCTACTTCCAAGCCCCAGAAGATTGAGGCACTTAACTGGCGGCCTACATTGCATAAAATATGTGCTGTCACCAAAATATATGCAGTTAGAAATATCGCTCTGAAAGAGAAGGTGATTCTAATTAATACGGTCTGCACGGCCACTACGGTCGAGGGTTCGAATCCCCCCTCGGGCATGGATATTTGTGCCGTCTTTAGGATTAGTTAGTTCATACGTAGTTTGTAAGTTTAGGGACTGATGACCCCGTAGTTAAGTCCCATAAGCTATACAAACATTTGAACATTAAACATCATTAATACCCACATTCTGGTGAAAGCGTGGCACTTAGCACAAGTTCTCGCTATACCTAAGGAAATCGAACGTGCGATTAAACAGGCTGTATACTGGCTATTGTGGAAAGGTGAAATTTTTCAAGTCTCTTATAACGTCTGCACTTTGGGGCCGCTGGAGGGAAGACTTAGTTCGGTGGACTTTGGTGCCAAGTCAGGGCGCTTCTTCTCAGGTCTACCGCCGTGCTCAAAAAGGATTCTGGTTTGTTAACACAGTATGTTTTGTTTCTGTCAATCTGTCTTTACCAATGTCGAAAAAGGCTTTTTTATGCATTAAAAAAACGCGAAATAATAAAAGGGGAGCAATGCATCAATTAACAGATGCAAAAAATTTAGCAATTTGATTGCAGTGGTAGCTTTTGCTGTCCTCTCTGTTGTGGCTTTCGACGAATCCATATATGAAATTCATATCAGCAAACGCAATGGAACAATTTTATTTCTATAGCTTACACGCAGGACATACCGTCAATATTTGTACAGCAGTTCGGAAATTTTCAGTGCAGTACTAATACGAACATAAGTGAGGGTAAGAAATGGAACCGAATATTTCTTTATAACAAGCCACCGCCGACCACTAGTCCTAAATACCAATGTACTCAGAAAATATCCATGAGCAATACTTGAAATTTTCTCTTTGGAGCTTCGGTTACCCTCACTGTGTTTGAAGCTATTTCACAGAGTGTTCTGTAACTTTATGAAACAGGCAATTCTGTTTGTGTGACTTATGAAAATTAATAACAATTATGTCAAGAGAACTATTTGATGCAGACTCTTTACGGATTATTTCCAGAACGCATACCACACGCTTTCTCAGGAAATCTGTTTGTAATATAAAATTTTGTAAGTGGGAGATTAGGGTTTAACGCACCGTCGACATCGTGATCTTTAGATGCGGTTACGTAAAACACAACATTTACTATTAACATTGCACACGAGAAATATAAGAGTCACTAACATTGGCCACAGCACATAACCTCATCACTGTTAAGAGAAGTAACGAAAAATGCACTCATGGTGACCTGAATTGCCGACAAGAGTTGTGTAGGCAACAGAGAAAGGAACAGGCTCGACGTTTCAATGTAACAAGATATCTACGGACGTGGTAACTAATCGTCAGTGCTACAGTCGAGAGCAAGATAGACTAGAAGCACGTTGCCAGTTCACTTGATAGTTGTTTAATGTAGTGGCTTTATGGAGAACATAAAGACAAATGGCGACGCCGCAGCAACTGTCTAGACCAGTTCTCACGACAAAGGAAGAGATGATTATAAGAGTCATCCTTCAATTCAGATCACAGATCCGAACTCCAAATTAAATTACGAATAAACTGATAGCAAACACAGAGTGATAGATTCATTAATTAATAACCCTGCTAATTTAATTATTTCATTAACACTACTAACGTAATTTTCCCGGGCCTACAGACATTACTGAAGTTCTCCCTACAAAGACGAGCATAGTTTGAAGAGTGCAGGAGAATTTTTCTATCCACATCTTACTACGGCCTAATGTATAAAACGACCAAAAAGGCGAAATTTAGCGGGAGATCCTGGCCGTTATTTCAAATAGTCGTTGGAACCCAGCGTTGACTGCGGGAGACAAGTATCTCGTGTTTTGAGAATTTACACTAGTTCAGGCTGTGACATTACAGATAAAGGGGGAGCTGATTGTTTCCATGTGAAAGGCGGGTTTTCTCAGGCTGTTGGGTTCCTCAGTCGGCCGGTAACAGTTTGGACCTAGAGAATAGAAAACAGGTGGTTAGGGAAATGTTAATCTGCTCGGAAACAGGAAACGGCGGCCTTGGATGAGCGGGGGCGGCTATTCCAGATTGCAACTGAAATACAATATAGCCACACACATTATTCTAAAAGTACATATAAAATCAGGAAATGATCAGACGGCAAATATAATTATATGAATGGATTCAGAAGACTTGGAAGAATCAAACGCCGTAATTACAATTTCCGTATCCCTTCCAGATAAAAAGCCGATAAATTTCAATACTATAATAATAATATTATAAGACTTATATTTACAATTATTGATACGTACTGTTTATCAGTAACAGTTTAACAAGCAAACGGGCAGAATTGCACCACGCTACGTATCTTAAAAGACCCACCATTTTATTTCCGTATTCCTTCAATAAACTTTGTTTTACTCTCTTGTTCTGCTTTTCGTTGAGGTAGTAATATTCTTGTGGTAGAACATGGATTCCGCCACACAAACACAAAACATGAACCCAGCAAAGTGCATTTTATTTGTGTATACGCCTCGGTCGCGCAGCGGTAGAGTGCCAGACTATAAATCCAAAGGTTGCGGGTTCGATCCCCGCCAGGTAATAGGATTTTTTATCTGTCACTTTCCACTTCTTTCACCTCTGACAGTATTGCTCATGTGAAAAATACCGAGTAGCACCGTGGTTCGGAATCCACGTTAAACTGTAGGTCCCGCTATAACTGGCTGGGAAGTCAGTTCGAAGGTCGGAGGAAGGCAATGGCAAACCACCTCCAAACATGACCATGCCTAGTAAAGCACTGTGGTGTTCAAACCAATCTTCGGATTGTTGACTGATTTTATGTATTTAATTATATTTAATATTATTCTTAGTAACGTTCGTTTTATGTTGTCGACTGCAACTTAATTATTTCATGGCCGAATAAAAATAGTAGATATGCAGCAGATAATTTATACATAAACAATTATATGTATTTGCGGACAAGAACTGAATATATTTGCATAAAAAGCCATGATAAATTAAATATTAATTGTGTGGCAGTATATTTGAGCAGTTAGACGAAACACTTAATAGCTACCTGAGCAAAGAGCTTCAGTCTCAACCGATTTTAGTATTAAATATGTATTTATGTGTTAAATGTAAACAACATTTGTAGGGAGGTGGTCAAAGCATTTAATTCTCTGATATTCAAATGTATAACAGTTTGAAAGGGAAATTGTATTTTAAAGATGAGGCGTTAGGATGCGCGGATGGATAGAATTTTGGGAGCAGGTAGAGGACGCTTTCGAACGCTTGGGAAGGGACTTGTAACTTGGACGTGGTGGTGAAAGGTTATGACGTTGGGCGGTCTGACGCCGCGTTACAAACTTGTGACTTGAAGAGATAGGCATGTGTGGACTTAGAAAATTTGCGGGACTGTGACTGCAGAACTTAGTCTCTGCTTGCAAAGTGATAAACTATGGACGGTAGTACGTCTGTGGAACTGTGATAAATTAGCAATCGTGTACTCATGTGATGAAAAACTGTGTTTTATAACAAATACTGTAATCGTGGATTAATTTGGAACTGCAATGTTCGATGGACTTCATTATTTACGAGTGACAATTTGGAACTTTTACTATCGAGTGCGTGTGATACTTACTCTGCCTCTCATGAACCATAGTTGGGGAAATATTCAGTTATTTACAGATATATAAAGTAGGACCACCTCTGCATTTTCATGTCCAAAAAGAGTAATAAACTCCATTTATAAATATTACTTCTTGAATGACTCCCTTCTAAACGTTATCTTACAATCCATTTTGTTGGTTATTCAGAGCTTTCATTTATATTTGTTTAAATATGTTTCTCTGGTCATCGTCTGCATATTGATAGACTGACTAAACTACACATTAATTATTGATCTTATTTAAACAGTTTGGGTAGCTATTTAGGGCATAGAAGCTGACATACATAACTCACGCCTATGAACAGAGACAATGAGCCATACACTTTTACTACCCAATTCTTATTGGTGAGAAGAAAGGTTGCAAGGTCACACAACTGGAGGGCAGAAACTCTGCCATTGTAAACGGCCAGAACAGTAGAAACCTTTATCCTTCCTCCCATGTTAGGCTGGCTGCAAGGACCTTTTGGTATACCACGATGGTGCAGTGGAATTCGTTGACTGAGTATTTAAGTAACCTGAAGAGCAGCTCACGTGACCTATTCCTTTGTAGTGCCCTACGGTACGGAAATCCTGAGGTAAATGGGCTGTAGTTATCACCATACGTCCTACGACCAAGTGTGCGAATTTAAATGGGGTCACATTGTGGTCCTTGACGCTATGGACCTTTCGGAAAATCTCCATACTAGTTGGGCGTGCTTTTTCAGTGGGTAACGATGCTGGCTAGTGGTTGCAATGATCACGTGAATTTTCTTACATACGCAGAAGAGGTTTTGGACGTCAACGCAGCACAATGTCCATCAAGATCGTCGTATTGTAAGGTCATCAGTGTCAGATCGTACAGCTACCACAGCACAGTTACGGGGACAGTGAGCCCCAAAGGGCAACATGGACTCATGCCAACAAGTGATTAGCAGTCGAACTACGGGTACGCAGAGTTCTGGCCCATCTTCCATCCACCCCACAGCATCGACGTGCGCGACTTAACTGTTGCCGTCAGAACACCACTTAGAAGACGAAATGGCGGCTGTGGTCTTTGTCAATGAAAGCAGATTCTAACTGCACGCTAGTGATGATCATTTGCGTGTTCGACGATTTATTACAATAAGTTTCCGGAGACTACATATTAACAGCTTTAAAGGATGTCATATTTAACGTTACTCGATGTAATAATTGTATACCGTGAAATAATATATATCCTATGCTATGATACAACTCCATTCTATCAAAGCAGCGTCTGTATTTTATCATAGCCAAATAACAAATTACAACATATTTTAGGTGCATTGTGTACCACATAGCAATAATGGAAAAGGGAATGCACAAATAGTGTAGTTGGTATCGACGTAAACCACGGTGCAAAGATTGCAAGCGTTAAAGATTTGCGTCTAGGAATTCCAGAAATTCCATTTATTTTTACTCTTTTGTTTGCTTAACGCTTGTGGTTTTTTCTAGCTCATTTAAGAGGGCCACACCCTGCCTATGTAACCAATTTAGACAAATATTTCACATATTTCTGAAAAAAAAAACTATTTGATGCAGGACCTTAATATTTTTACTGTATGTTACATGAGGCAATTAGCGTCAACTGTACTAAAAACTACTTAACCCCTTTTATAGCTTTTATGAAATACATTTTTTTAATTTATTAACAAATAATATTAAGTTTTTTCTGCAGAAAATATTTCTTTGTGAACTTCCTAATGGGGGAATATTAATGAATGTAGTACAAGAGGTGGCTGTTTATATTATGCAGAGTCTATGAAAATCTCATTTATTTATCTATGATAGTTTCTGATACAATGGGGCATGTACTGAAAATTTTAGTTTGTGGGAAATTGACTTTAAAGAAAAAAATTTGAAATTTGTTACTTACAATTAATTAAAACTGTCCTGCTGCATATGATGGCCCTTCTTTGGCCTCTAGCAGGTCTTCCAGTTTCTTTTTCACCTTTCTGGATGTTTGTCTTGCTTTCTTGGCCATAGTGGATGCAGACCTGTCTGCAACGGCTATCCTCATTTTATCGCAAAGTTGCAGCCCAGTGATCATATTTTCACCATGATTAATTCTCAACTTTTCAGTACCCAACACTTTCTAATATTACCACAACTGAAAGTAATAATATCGTCATGAACTCCTAGTTTCATTGAATGCATACCAACAAATACAGTTTTAGGAAGGCGGTTCCAAATTATGCTGTTGAAACATTCATTTTTGTTCTGTGTCTGCCACTGCAGACATTTCCTTAGAAGGTCAGGATGAACCAAGTCTCTGAAAATAGGTTTAATTGCTGCAATAACAGAAGCAGGAAGAGAATGCTGGTGAGAATAAGATTCTCCAGTTTCCCGAGCCCTGCCGGCCGCGGTGGCCGAGGGAATTGAGGCGCTCCAGTCACGGTCTGCACGGCCACTACGGTCGGGGGTTCGAATCCCCCCTCGGGCATGGATATTTGTGCCGTCCTTAGTATAAGGTAGTTAATAAGTAGTTTGTAAGTTTAGGGACTGATGATCCCGTAGTTAAGTCCCATAAGCTTAACAAACATTTGAACATCCTGAGCCCTATTGTATTTGCACCACGAATTTTTTTCTGGTGGACACAATGCATAACATGGCTTATAATCAGTAGAGGACTTACAGAAGAGCTTCTTTGATGATGCACTTGTTTAAGAAATACAATGAGAAACATCGTTGCCGGGCGACATAAACTCTTCTACAGAAAGCTTTCTAAACTTGTTTCTTCTAAATTGTTTTTTATTGAAAATACCTTTACTTTTCGTCATCTTTTATAAACACAGCAAAACACACATAAACAAGCACTGCAAATGTATTCAATAAACACAGAAAAACGCACGTAGAGAAACATTGCAAATGTAAGTATAACAACTACTCGCAATCACACTTGAATAAAACTAACCGTGTGTTTGGAAGCCTGTTGTTTACAAACAGCAGAAACAAAATAATACCGAGCATTGCATTCCAAGGATAGCCAAAACACTCAGGAGTAAAATAAATCCTAAGGTGCAATGTAGGGGATATAAAGATCTAAAATATATACAGAAAAGTGGGTTACAAGAAGTGGTTGTTGTCGTTGTTGTTTAGAGGGGACTAGACTGCACGGTCATCAGTCCCTACAAGAAGTGGGTGTGACACATAAACACATGTGGTAGGAAAATGTTCGAAAAAAATTCGTTTTTCAGCAAAATACTTTTCTGAGTACTTAAATAACACCTTAATGAATAGAATAATGAAAACCGAAAATCGATTTCTTTCGTCGTGAACCACGCTGTGGTCCCCTTAAGTATAATATCCAATATTCGTTGTTATTTCTTTTTAAGACAATGGAGTAGTGCGGTGATTACCGTCGTGAACTGTTGGGGAAAGGGCGTAAATAACTGGTTGGAATCTTATGACGGTACAGCCCCTATGTTAACTTTCATTTTGAATATACGTGAGCATGTGCAACAGCCGCGACCGGTTGTGTGGATTGTCACTGTTGAAGTGGCATGGCCCATGAAGGCGGAAATCACGTGGCTGGTAAAACCCAAAATAAACATGGTCATGGAGCGGCCACGAGATGGTCCACTATAGTGGCTATCCTGCCGCCTTTAATAAAAAATAGTATTTGAAGGAAAATAAATTACTTGCAAACCAAGTGAGGTACAGTGAAACTGGTACCGTCATTTTAAAGGGAATTTTAAGATGGACAACATGGTGTAGTTTTGTGTTATGTGTCTCGCATAAATGTTGAACTATTTATCGATAAACAATTTCGTAACGATCAAAATTTCAGAAGTTATAACTACTCAACAAATGAGGAGCATCGTTTCCAATCGTATTATGTCCAAAAACTAAATTTTATTGCATAGCAAAAAACCGATTACTCGTAACCTGAGGAACATTTCACAAATTTTAAACTTTTGTAGTTCTTTTATTTGAGGTGTACTTCTAGGTACGTGAGAAAGTAAAATAAATTTCCTGCTGTGTTCTTCAAATTTAAAGAAAATGTGTTGGACTTAATATGCTTTGATCGAATAATAACTATTACAGTGGTAAAAATATAAATCCGTATTTATTTTTGGGAATAACATTATCTGCCTCAGATATAAGTTGATGGGCATGTTTGGGTTTGTTTCCACTCTTTTGGCATACCGTTGTATTATCACCAACAATATTTCTTCCTCCATAATCGAAAAACTACTCTTACTGTAACTTCACAATATAACTGTGATTGTTGAATGTGTACCATTGTTGAAAATAGCGCGCCAGCTGTCAACATAGACAACAGAGCTAAGTGACAATATTGCTTCATGCAAGACACAATATGATTTGAAACACATGCTGTAGTGGAGTGAATAAAAATTAAAACAACAGCTGCTTTACAGACGGAATTTATGCTGTTAGTGAATCCGATTTGTTACATTCTCATTTGACAGCATGAAAGATCGCTCTGTAAACTATACGAAAACGTATCAAACTCAATTTTGTTCACAGGTGGACTTAAACGATTTGAAACGATGTCCCTCAAATGGAACAATGTATATGAATGAAATGTGATGGATAGATCTCAGAGAACTCTGAGAGAGTATGATATCAGAAGTTTCGTAACTGTTACCGTTTGGGTATTATTTAATAACAAATATTGTTGATAACAAACTTTCGATATTTGAGGCACAAAGCTTATGTAAATAATAAAAAGAATGGCAGTGCACACATTAGGTAATCGGTAGGAACACATGTATAGCAAATAAGTTAACTATTCATGTTTATTTTAAAAATTGCACTTGGCAGTTATAGGCCAACTATTAAAATGCTTGTAGTAAAAAAACTATTTGATGAGAACAAAAACAATTAACATAACTGGAAATCTGGTGAATTTTACTATTAAATAGATATTTTTCTTCTATTAAACAAGTCCCATTCAACAACTGAACAAAATTATCCAGTTTGGGTGAAGGATGTAAATAGTGGGCTACCATCTCTATTTTGGCAGTATCCGATAAGGCTTTGTTGAATCCGGATATGAGCTCCTTGGCTCTGTGATTTTCCATAGAGATCGTCAACTTTTCATGTTGGAAACATGTAAAATACTTCGAAAATTTTGGTGTTTGGTGGTCGAGAAACGACACTAATTGGTTTTCATGTGAATTTGAAACCACACAGGACTCTTTATTTTCTGTGACTTGGGTATGCATGTTCGAACTTTGTTATTTTTCGATGAGTATATGGAACTTACGTGTCAAACTTGGCATTTCAATTTTGAACACACAACATTTTGCGTTATCAGCCAAGTGAACTTTAGGGGTCTTTATTTTTCACTTCCACTGAACTAGACTAACGTGTGTAACTATCTGAATTAATAAATAATTATATTTACGAACTTTAAACACCTGTGAGTGATTCAGTTATTGACACACCATATCCTTTCTTTGTATGTGAACATCATTTTTTAAATTAACTTTTATCTTTGTTTATTATAAATTTGGGTGTATAAGTGAGGAGTAGACAGTTGCTCCCTGGACATAAAACGTACTGGAAAATTCCGACAGTCTCACTTTGCCCCCATTGGTATAGTTCTTACTGAACTGTATTTTTTAAATTCCACATCCAGTGTGCTCGGGGCTCAAGCTCTGAATATTAAACTGATGTGAAATCAGCAACAAGTAATTCAGATTCAGACAAGCACACCCAACAGACAAATACATTCAACTGTTCAACTGTTTGTATAGTCTATGGGACTTAACTACGGGGTCATCAGTCCCTAAACTTACAAACTACTTATGAACTACTTACGAACTAGGACGGCACAAATATCCATGCCCGAGGGGGGGGGATTCGAACCCCCGACCGTAGTGGCCGTGCAGACCGTGACTGAAGCGCCTTAGTCCCCTCGGCCACCGCGGCCGGAGACAAATACATTAATCGGTATTCTTGCATATGGTGGTTGCTATTATTAGAGTGTAATTTCCAAGACCTAGACGTGATTTCAGACAATAGGGACCATTAAAAGAAGGTAATACAAAGGGGTAACATCAGCAAGAGATGACATTTATCTCCAGTTAACAGCTCATTGATACAAGAGGACGACTGCAACTCAGCTGCAAAGCACCCTCCAGGTAGCACAAACAGTCCGAAATCGCTTCGGGAATTGGTCTCTACGCATGGAGGCCTATGGTGTGTATCCCATTAAAACCGCAATATAATATAGGCCGCAGAAACTGGGCGAAGAAACATCAGCATTAGAGTCGTAACGAATGACGTCGGGTTCTGTTCACAGATGAGTCCACACTTTGTGTTTCCAGACAATCGTTGTTCATCATCTCGAGATAACGTGGAACGTGGAACATTTCTGGTTATGTGAAAGAATCATCACCGTATCATGGTGGTGGAAGAATGGTGTGGGCAGGAGTAAGTATTGGAGGACGTATGGACCCCATTGTCGTTCAGACTGGCGCTTTGACTGCTCAAAGGTATAGAGACGACATCCTTAGACTTTTGTTGTGCTCTACGCTGGTGCTAAAGCAGATGGGTTCCTTGTGCTGGACGATAACCCTGCCCACCGCGGTGGCCGAGGGTATGCCGGGCGCCATGGCTCAGCGCGCCCGGTCAGAGGGCTGAACGTCCTCTGTATTAAAAAAAAAGCTGAGCCAACAGATCAACGAACGACTAAGAGCGAACAATGAAAAACGACCGCACGTCATAGCTCTACCAGAAAAAAAAAAGGTACTGAGGCGCTCCAGTCACGGTCTGCACGGCCACTACGGTCGGGGGTTCGAATCCCCCATCGGGCATGGATATTTTTGCCGTCCTTAGTATTAGCTAGTTCGTAAGTAGTTTGTAAGTTTAAGGACTGATGACCCCGTAGTTAAGTCCCATAAGCTATACAAACATTTGAACATTTTTGACGATAACGCTCGTCCCCACAAAGCTGCACTGGTGAACAATGTGCTTGAATCTGAGGGAATTGAACGAATGGAGTGCCCAGCTTGTTCACTGGACTTAAACCCGATTGAGTGTGTCGCGGATGCACTTCGCAGACGTATTACTGCCAGACCAGCACCTCTCACAACTGTTGCAGAGCTGCATATTGCACCCGTGGAAGAATGGCCAAATATCCCTCAAGAGCTGATTGATAACCTCATACTCTCCATACTATGTATGTGCACAATTGTACTGCCTGTCCGAGGTGATCATATTAAAAGGCAACGAGAATTACTTTTTCACTATCATGATAGCTCCATAGTTCTCCACTGTAACTAATCATCATTAAACATACAGGTAAAGAGTTACTGCTGCAAAATATCGTACTATATCACAGACAAATTACAATTGTAACTAATGTCTGAATAAAATAAGTTACCATATACTATCTCACCTGATCTAATTGTTTCGAGAAGCTTACGAACAAACTACGCAAACTGTGAGATAGTATATACCGGTCCTATCTACTCACGCTTTGGGAGGAAGGATCAGTGTAATTTAACGCCCTTTCGGCAGCGTTGACATTAGACAGTTGACTTCATGCTCTGATCATTTGTGTCACGATGGGGAAGCAAATCGGCCGTACCCTTTCAGGGGACCATCCCGGCATTGTCTGGAGTGGTATAGGAAAGTCCGAAAAAATAAAACAACCACATCACGAGCAGTTACAAAGTAACCGTTAAGGGTAGACGATACTTCCTGCCTCTTTAGTTTTACAGAATGAATTACATACTCCAGACATTATTGCAGCGAATTTTTGTTCCTTGTTTCCTATTTTATCAAAACAGCTTCTCCTTTCATGTAGTCAATCAATTGTACAATTGCTTAATTTTTCTGCAGATGGTATGACCTATTTTTCAGTCATTAGGAAAGATTTATTTGCACTGTTTGTTTGTCTGGTTGGAAACTAAATGCTCGCAATTTCGGATCAGCGTAATCCTGTGTTTATATTTGTGCATTTACGTGTTAGCCGAAGTGCCAATGAAATCATTAATACCGTAAAGAAAGTAATATTCATGTATAAACTGTTTCACTGTATCTTGCTCAAAATGTCAGTAGCATCAGTGATGGAAGAATATGAAATCGCTTCGAATGAACGCTGTTTTCCGTTTGCAACTGCTTGAGGCAGAAAAACAAAATTACGTTCGGCAGCTACTGAAGAGGAGAGCTGCTCAAACCACTGGATTTAATTTACGATGTTCGGGTTGAAGTCGGCGAGTCTCAGATATTATTCGCAATTAGAATTTTGACACTGCTATTAGTTAAAGAAATGCGATACACACTCTAGTCCAGTCAAATGGTAGTTTGAAGTCGAAAAATTTGGTGTAATTGTTTTTAGAGGTTTATTTTATGTTTTTTGGGGTGATGAACACGAATCTGAAGTTTCCCAACAAAAATTCCCTCGGAAAATATGAGAAATCAACAACAAATCACTAAAAATCACATTTTTTTTGCGGTTATCAACTTATAACTCATAAAGCAAGCTATTTACACGGAAAGTGGTCAAGTAGTAAAATAAAGAGGAGAAAATTACCTACAATTTATGTCTGTAACATTTTTCTGTAAGTCGTATGGTTTCCACAAAAACAGTGTTAAAATATCAGGAAAATCAGTCATTTTTTGAAAATAGCAAAAAAGAACATTAATATATAGTTTTTATTTCATGACATTAAACATTTTTGTAAATCCTTATAAAAGAGTCGAAGTTCTGTACAATTTTATATGATTTATCTGCTGATACGGGCCTTCTTAAACACGGGTTGCGTAATTTCTTCGGAACAGCCCTCCAAGCCTTCAACGCCTAAAACAAACAATCAATGCCGTAATCCCAAATACTTCACAATTTATTGAATAGGTATGAAAGCAATTCTTATTAAGGAACCTTTTTCAATCACAAATCTGTAGTAAGTGGAGAAATAAAGGTGCGATAGAATTATTTCTGCATATTTACCTTCAAGTAATTCAGAGAACTCGGGGTCATCTTCAGTTTGTTCTTCAATTTCTGCGACCGCCATGTTATTGCAGCTGTTCTCGCAGTTCAGGCACACATTGGAACAGTTGAGACTTGCTTTCTTGCATCCACAGTTTGTCTGACAGGTGTTCATACACTTACAAGAAATAAGTTTCAAAACTGCTTCTTTGGTTTTCTTCCAACCCCATTGTTCAAGATCTTTTCCATTTCCAAGCCACCGCTGCATTTGAAAATATACTCGCAAGGTATGTTGCTGTGCTGCAGCCTCGGTAGGATGTAGAGCCGCCAAATGGGCTGTTGTTCTGTATGCTGGCGTTATGTAGTGTTTATACCGCAATTTATTCAAGGACGTGGCTTCCTTTACGGTCAATTTATACAACGCAGTGAGAAACGTTAGACCAGCATTAGTGACAGCGTCAGCATGTACAGTAGGATCTTTAAAAATCTCAATGGTCTTGGTTAGAGCAGGCTTTTTCTTCAGGGTTTGGAGAAACCTCATCTTTCGTACTCTGAACAAGGCCGAAGTTCCGTCACATCCTCCCATGGAATGCAAAAACAGTATGTTGTCACTAATAGATTTTTCTGGTAGGCAGTCAGGAGAAAAAATTAGTTGTGGCGCTGTCCCTTTGCCTGGTTTCAGAGAGCATACATTAGAATGTACACCCTGACAACGACCAGTCATGATCAGAAGCAAAGTTACGTCTTCACCCACAATAACTACAGAGTTATGTTGTTGTGCAAGATCAGTTGCTGTGGTTACAATAAGTGTATCTGCATCCACTTGTGCCTGCTTCGTTTGAATTCCATTTGCTGCAAACTTGCACTTCAACATTTAGATGAGAAGTCTTTTGTTTCTAATATTAATTAGAAATTTCTTTTGTGCAACTGTCGGGATCATTCTTTCGTCGAACATGACATCTACTGACATGTGTCTGCGTGACCTTCTTGCTCTCTCTGCGTATTTAGTACCCTCTTGAGAATAACCATCGACGACAACTACAGCATTGTCCTTATACTTTGCCTTAACAAATGAAATGTAACTCTCACAAATCGATAAAAATGATTGACCTCCTGGTCCACACGACTCTGTGCAGCAAGTATCCTCCATCAGAATGTTCAAATGTTTGTATAGCTTAACTATGGGGTCATCAGTCCCTAAACTTGCAAACTACTTATGAACTAACTAAGACTAAGAACGGCACAAATATCCATGCCCGAGGGGGGATTCGAACCCCCGACCGTAGTGGCCGTGCAGACCGTGACTGGAGCGCCTCAGCCCCCTCGGCCACCGCGTCCGGGAACCTCCATCTATGACGTACACATATCCCTGAAGATTTACCAGGTCAGTTGGAGTGAATGTTTTGTACAATGAAGTCTTTGTTCCTTTCCTCACACCATACCCATCAAAAAGAGACAATGGATAAGGGCAAAGTTCGTACTTTAAGAACTCTTCAAGTTCTTCATCAGACTGTTTAGCAATTGTCATTCTTTGAAAAATATTCATAGAATTGATGAGGATTATCTTAATTTTCCTGAAGATGTGCTTGGTTCAGCAGCTTTCTTCAAGTAGGCAGCTATGATTCTTTCATTTATGTAACTTTTCTGGCATGAAACATGTATGCTGACAGATGTTTTATCTGCTAAAACAGCCACCTTCCTATCATTTCTTTTTTTAATAGCATCACGGAAAGCTTCTATTTCTTTTTCCTTGACCACTATCGCTGCACCCTCACCTAAATCTTTTTCACATATAAAACACTTATCACTCGACATTGCGCCCGAGTTGTTGCGCTATATCTCAACGAAAACATTCAAACATAGCTTCATGTTTGAGAGAAAGGGAAATAACGCGATCACGGCAACGAACGTACACAAACTGGAGAATTGAGGGCAGTTGGGTGTTTCGGCAAGTAGACCCCTTCGCTTGTCGTAAATGTAAGGGCAGCGGCCGCAAAGGTGGGACGGAGGGGCGGGCCGCAGCCACAGGTAGACGGACAGCGTGGGTGCGCAGCTCAGTGCACGGCCACAAAGGACAAAAGGAAGAGCTGCTTCCATGGTTCGCAAGGTAAACACGTTCAAAGGCAAGGAACTGCTGATGAAATAATCCACCCGAAAAAAACATGCAGTTTTCTTTTCTATTTTCCAAAATTTACAGATTTCACCGCTTATTCAACGCTGTTTTACGTGGAAACCATAAGACGTACAAATAATGTTACAGACATAAATTGTGGGTAATTTTCACCTCTTCATTTTATTACTGGGCCACTTTTTGTGTAAATAGCTTGCTTTGCAAGTTATAAGCTGAAAACCACTGACAATTGTGATTTTTAGTTGTTTTTCGATTATTTCTCATATTTGCCGATGGAATTTTTGTTGGAAAACTTCAGATTCGTATTCAGCACCCCAAAAAACATAAAATAAGCCACTAAAAACAATTACACCAAATTTTTCGACTTTGAGCCCTTTTTGTGCACGATTTGACTGGACTACTCCGCGACGCGTCTTCGAAGCCGCGATCTCCGTTAGCGCTAGCCAGTGCGAGTAACACAGACGCAAACGTATTCTGCCTATCACCAGTCTATTGATAACTGACACTATTGTAGTTGACGTTTCGCAACTCTGTGAGCGGCGCTTTAATTCCTGGTTAGCACATAATTAAGATGATAAATTCACTTGATTTTTCGTGTCATTTTTCCATTCTACAATCTGAGGGATTTTCAGTCAAGTGGTGACACAAAGTTATACATTTTTTGTTTTTAATCCAGGAAAGTCGTTCTACGCGAAAATTGCAACCAATATCTTCTTTTACGTTTCGCTTGATATGGTCTAGCAACTAGTGGGACGGTAAAGAAGAATCAAATACCGGAAGCCTTCGCTAGCCCTGGAGTAGCGTAGTCGCCTGCGAGGAGGGGATGCTCTTTGCAACCGATGCCGTTGTTGTTGAGAGCAAATACTATAGGTGTTCCGTGACAGGGCTGCAGCTATCCAGGTTGAAAATCAATACAGAATTCTTAACAATATTACTGCGTGAAAAATTATTTAGCTATTTCCGGGACGACATTCTCTCATAATGCCCAGGTCGCCTACCGATTCCGTGGGAATATAATACAGTTGTTTTCGAGTTAATGCTGTCGTTA
The DNA here is from genome assembly GCA_026315105.1 of Locusta migratoria. Classification (NCBI taxonomy): domain Eukaryota; kingdom Metazoa; phylum Arthropoda; class Insecta; order Orthoptera; family Acrididae; genus Locusta; species Locusta migratoria. The sequence goes on along the minus strand of CM048755.1, from coordinate 502,905,223 downwards.
AACCATGCTGATGTGCATTTAAGCTCAGAAATACTTTTTGTTGACGCTTGGACAACTGCTTCTAAAATTGAGTACTTAGCCTTAAATACTCTTCAACATATGGGGTCCATCAGCAGTATGTGGATAATAATAGTCACAATAACAGTAATAATCGAATTATCTGGAAATTTCACACCCTATAGTGACGTTTTTAAAACTAAGGAATTTGTTGAAAAAGTGGATATTCCATAATGTCCTCGCATCAGGATATGATGGCTAGAGTCGTCTTAATATCCCGCTGACATTTGACTAGTGTAATTTACGTGTCAGACGGTTGATTATACTTGATAATTTCATTGAGCGACACATTGTCGTCACTGCTTCTAATAGATATACTAAGTAAATTTCCGTGGGTCGCTTGTAGTTTAATACGAGGCGTGTTTTTTAAGTAAGTGCAGTTTTGAAATTTAAAAAAGACGTGCTAAGATATCTCAATAATTTTATTTTTACATGAAAGCCTGTACCTTAATCTACTTTTCTACATAATTTACGTTAATATTGAGGCACTTGTCATAATGTAGTACCAGTTTTTTAATACCCTCCTCACAGAAGTCTGCCACCTGACTTGTCAACCACTGAATCACAACTGTTTTGACTTCGTCATCGTCTTGCTCGGTCACAATCCCATAAAAACACTACGAGAAACATTAGGACATTCATCCCGCAAGGTGGAAATCGTAAAGTATCTGTTTTCTCTCACCGTATTGTCCACTTCCCTCACCAAACTTCCATTAACGAACAAAGGACGCCCACTCCGTTGTTCATCATGCACATTTGTGCGGCCATCTTTAAATGCTCTCACCGACTTTCTTACCATTCCATCACTCATAATGTTTTCTCCGTAAACTGCACAGATTTCACGATGAATATCGATCGCTTTTAGGCCGTTAGCACTAAGAAATCTTATAACAGTCCGTACTTCACAGCCGGTGGGACTGACGATTATCGAAGGCATCTTAAACACTCAGTACACAACGTAAACGAGGAAGAATCAGACTGTAATGGCGTTAATGCGTAAACAACAGATTTAGGTACCCAGTGCGCATAAAATTTAGATATACCTTAGCACGCCTTTTTATAATTTCAAAACGGTACTTACTTTTAAAAAAACGCCTCGTACTTGCAATGTGTGTGTTCGATCCCCCCCCCCCCCCCCCCCTTTCACCTATATATGTGTAACAGGCATGATCAAACTACTTCACCTCTTGTAAAATCAAGTGAAGAACATCAAGTTGCAAGATAGTTCAAACTCAGAATTAAAGCGAATCAGTTCGCTATCACCTGGGACGGAGCCGGTTAGTCATTGACAGTAATAGGCAGAGTACACGGTATTCAGTAACTCTGTCGCCAGAAAGCTTCCCTTACATTATATAACTTTATTTGATTAACCTAAGTCTAATACGGCCACATGGATCTTATGATATTTGATCTTGACACGATGAAAATTATGTTGCTGGCCTGGGATTCAAGTTAGGGCCTCCTCTTTTGTGGTATTCGACCGTCTTGGAAGCAAACAATTTGATCATTTATTGTTTTTTCCGAGACTACCGACTCCTTTAGGTCTCAACGAAAGGTACGTACATGGATTCTAAACCAGGTCCAGCACAAAATATTCATAATTACATTTGAAGCCCTAGATAGACCGCAGTGGACTACTAGTAAAAAGCTATTTTTAATGTTTCTTCATGCATTAACAACGATAGTTGGCGTTGTTCCTAGTCAGACACGGACACGTCTTCATTTATGTTAACATTTGAGATTTAACGTCTATTCGTGCATACGAAGGACGTTGGTAGGTCCGGGATTCAGTTCCCGGTCAGGCATAACGTAATTATGTCGTTATTAAAGATTCAAATATCTCACTACTGGTGAAAAAGCTCAACTCCAAATATATGACTGTACTTATGATCCACTTAGATCCTGGGTATGTAACTCCAAATCAAACGTTCGTAAATCTTTGGGACTATACTACTGTGATCATTAGTACATAGGCTTACAGACTTCTTAAACTAACTTAAACGAAGAAAAGGACAACACACATACCCATGTCAGAGGAAAGAATCGAATCTCTGGCGGGAGCAGCCTCGTATGTAACTCCCCAATATTCGTCAGTCTGGGTACTTTGTTATTTGTGTTCGGGACATAAGGATGATTATTCAAGTTCCTGGTTCAGTAAAGAAAGAAAGAAAACAAAAAAATTAAAATTTAAATTTTTTTTACATGTTGCGATTTGCGTTCTGATATTTGTGGTGATAATCCCGATATTTCACACATCTTAACACGCAGCCAGGCATGGCAATCTTTGTCATTATCGAGTATAGATAAGACACGAATGCTTTGCTTGGTTAGAAATGGCAGCAGCTGATGGGTTTGATTCCAAAACAAGATAGTTCGTCATATCATTCCAAGTTCTAACTTGTGGACTAATATTTGTTCATGGCTGGGTTCAGAGAAATTGTTGGTGATACGCAGTCAATATTGAAGCTTAGCGCTTCCTGCTGTTAATGGAATTTTCATTATCTAGTTTGTTCAACAATCCACCGAACCTCAACTTCTGATCTTCATTGTGGTCTCGAGACTAGCTAAAAGAAATGTTTACCGTATGGCAATTACTACTTTATCAGGCATTTCCTGTCGGTTTATGTACTTCTTTATTTAATAGTGACGCCTGTCTTGGGGTATGGGTACTATTTTTATTTTTTCAGTGTCGTCACACTGTTAGTTCAAGTAGGGCTACAGGCTGCCTGTTGTGGTCCACTGGGTTGTTTGGCTATCCCAGCCTGAATAAGTGAATTCTCCGATAGTCGTGTCCTTTCCTAGAGTCGTTGAGCTGCTGTACGCAATCTTGAGAGGCTCCTGCGCCACTTCATGTAGACAGCGATGTGGAAATGTTCGCGTTACGTTAAATACTCGACGAAAGATATTGCTTTTGAGCTGTTGTAACATCTTGAGCTGAGTCGGTGCCCCGTATCCTCCCGACTTCACACACATAGTCCATACTTAGTCGAATGCAGGTTTGATTGAGATGAATTCTGTTGCAGAAACCTTCGATTTGTCGGTGCTCAGCGGGTATATAAATCCTGCTCGTTGCGCGGTTTGTTCATGCACTTTGGAAATGTGCTCCTTGCATGTGAGCTTTCTATCAGACACACACAAAAGTATTTGGCCAAATTTGTCAATTCCAGTTTATGTCAAAAGAGACGTATATTCCGGACTGCTTGGTCCCGTTTACAGGTTATGACCAATGCCTTCTATTCGTTGGGTTGAACCGCACCCTCCAATCTCCATTCCATCGTTCTTTGTCGCCACAGACATCCTCTAATCATCTGTGAACTGCCGAAGACTATCGATTTCGTGCAATTAAGGCTGTATCATTATCCGACGATAGGTTAACACAAAACCGCACGCCGCTGGAACGACGTCTCGCAGTTGTGAGAAAACGATTAGGGATCAAAAGTGCTTAGAATTTTTATAGAACTTTAGGAATTCCGATACTATTGTAATATCTGTACTTCATAACAATATTAAATGTTAACGATTACTGAATGTTTTATGTGACGGAGTCTGTCATATCAGACTCTAATGAGTGTGGTAACACTTTTGATAAGCTAGTTATTATGATAAATTGGACATAATAAATGTTACGAAGTTAGTAACGTGTTTCCTTTTATTTGCAATATCGTGGTATTAATGTACAGTACATCAGGAATGATGGCAATAAAGAGTATATTTCTATAGTGGATCTATTTTGAACTGCCGTACGACTATACTACGAAGAAATTAGAGTGACCGCAAGACATGTACGTTATTTTGGATGCATGCTCATCGCAATTCCGGTCGTTCAGATATTTTTGCGCATGGTAGTGCAAATCCCATGGACTTCAAACAAATGTTCAGGTCTCTTATTCAGAAAGACATATTTAAATGATTTTAAATGGAGGATTCTACACTAATAATAATGACACACGAATTATCACTCTCTTATTAAGTGAGAGTAATTCAAGAACAGTATGAATTGAGTATGAGAAATTTATTCCTAAATGCGGTTTTCATGGATGTTATTGTATCAAGATGCCCAAATGTGGAGACAACAATATTCATGGTTTTATGTAACTTAACAATGTATTGCAAACCAAAACCTTTTCTAAAATAAAATAAAAACTGAAGTCATGTAGATTAACAATACTTCCGCCATTTTATCCGTTTTTTCCGTCGTTCCGTACCTGCGTAGAAATTTTAATGCAGTTGTATTCAGTCTTTGCCACTAGATAAAATACATTTGTCTCTGTCATATACGTTTGGCTTCTTTTTATTCGGAAAGAATCACCAGTGGCGATTCTATGGTGTTGTAAATGCATACAGGGTGTGCACTAAGTGTGTTTCCCTCTGTAACTTCTAAAAAAATAGGTGATGGGAAATTTTTTCTATCGTACATTGGATTCGTTGAAACCAGCTGCGTCCAAATCAATTTAAACTACATTCCCATCACTGTTAGTTTGGGAGCTACAACCCTTCAAAGTTTCAGGGGCAGATACCACAAGCTCTGCGCATAATTCAATGCGCCTTCTAAATGTGGTGCGGCCGAGTTGTAACGTCGCCGGTGTCACGGAGCGAGAAGCTACTTCGATGCGCTATTAGACTGCCTACTGTCGCCGCACACGACCGTATACCCGACAGTTGGAGCCACACAAACAATCGGGGCTCAGTATACGACAGTTACTGACATCGGATGACGATGGCATACACGAACAACAGCGCATCGAGGAAGCTTCTCGCTCCGTGACAACGGCGACGTTACAACTCGGCCGCACCACGTTTAGAAGGCGCATTGTATTATGCGCAGCGCTTGTGGTATCTGCCCCTGAAACTTTGAAGGGTTGTAGCTCCCAAACTAAGAGTGATAGGAATGTATTTTAAATTGATTTGGACGCAGCTGGTTTCAACGAATCCAATGAACGATAGAAAAAAACTATTGTTCCATTTAAAAAATTATATCTCTGTGCTGTAACTCTTTGGAAAATGATACAATAAACTATGTTCATAGCTCCGCAGAAAGTGTAACATTTCTTGTGTTGACCTACCGCATTAAAATTTCCCGTCACCTATTATTTTATAAGTTACAGAGGCAAACACACTTAGTGAAACACCCTGTATGTGTCTTCCTGGTAATTTATGTACATGCTCCAGATGCTCTAATTTTGACTTCTCTTCTGTTTCCAAACACAAGACATTTTGCTGTACAAACATTAAACTGTACAGATCTGTATCATATTATTTGAAAAAATTTAATTATATTTATAAAGATAAATGATATTACGTTTCCGCGATGTATTTATAACACAATAAATGAGCCTTATTTCTTGATAGAAATTACTACTCTTTGAACTTGACAAATGAAGTATTTCGCAAGAACAGAGACAGAAATTTAATCTTTATTGCGCTGGTTTTGAAGTACACGAAGTAATACATTGTCTGAGAACAACAGCAGTTTTATAAGTACTTTTCGTTCTTTAATCTTGAATTATGCGCTTACGTATCATGTAGCTCCTCTATTGGCTTCAAAAGGGTTCAGTGCTCCAGCTTGCCTATAGTGCTTGGCAGACCCAGCCGCAGACCCATCCAAGTGCTAGCCCAGCCTGACAGAATAATACTTGCAACTTCTGTCAAATTCAATTTCACCTGGCCTATGAAACAAAATAGTATTTTTTCATGAAACAATGGTATTTTCAAAACAGTAAGAAGAAGTAAAATAGAGTTGCAAGTAGTATTTTACAACATGTCGAAACATGACATGACTAGAGGAAATGATACCTTGGGAGGATTATAGATAACTCTGTTTTTTCGAATGTTGCGATCCGAATGAAGAAAACAAATTCCGGTGACGGCAATGGATTTTTCGGAAGACAGAAAGACACTGATACGTGTCGCATACTTGAAGCTTCGAATTTCGGAATTCGATAATATCGTTTCCAGATGATTCAGGAACCCTATTGTGTGGTTGATACCATTTTCATTGTGAGGCTCACAACCACCATATACTTGTTAAAAGATACAGTGAATGCCAAAGAAAATGGTATACCTGCCTAATATCACGTATGGCACCGCGATCACGTAGAAGTGTGGCAACACGACGTGACATGGTCTCGCATTATGTATGAAGTAGAGCTGGACGGAACTGACACTATGAATCCTGCAGTGGTGACAAAAAATCCGTAAGAGTACGAGGGGGTGGAGATCGCTTCTGGACAGCATGTTGCAAGAAGTCCCGCTTATGCTCAACAATGCTCATATCTGGGGAGTTTGGTAACCAGCGGGGGTGTTTAAACTCAGAGGAGTTTTCATGGAACTACTCCGTAGCAATTCTGGAATTGACCAAGACCGCCGGAATGCACAATGGACATGAATGGATGCAGGAGATCAGCCAGGATGTGTACGTGTCACTTGTGAGAGTCGAATCTAGACGTATAATAGGTTCCACATCACTCCATCAGCACACTCCCACAGCATTACAGGCCCTCCACCAGCTTCAACACTCCCCTGCTGACAAGCAAGGTCCGAGTTTTCATTAGGTTGTTGCCTCCATACCCGTACACGTCAATCCGCTCCATACAACTCGAAACGAGACTCGTCAAACCAGACAATATGTTTCCAGCCATCGACAGTGCAATGTCGGTGTTTACGGGTCCAGGCGAGACGTCACGCTCTTCGTCGTGCATTCAGCAAGGGTACACGGATAGGTCTCCCGGTCGGAAAGCCCATATCGATTGTTTCATTGAATGGTTCGCACGCTGATACTCGGTGGTCCAGCACTGAAATCCGCAGCAATTTGCGGAAAGGTTGCCTTTTTCTCACGTTGAACGAATCTCTTCACTCGTAGATGGTCCCGTTTCTAAAATGTTCAAATGTTTGTTAAGCTTATGGGACTTAACTACGGGGTCATCAGTCCCTAAACTTACAAACTACTTATCAACTACCTTATACTAAGGACGGCACAAATATCCATGCCCGAGGGGGGATTCGAACCCCCGACCGTAGTGGCCGTGCAGACCGTGACTGGAGCGCCTCAGTCCCCTCGGCCACCACGACCGGCGTCGCGTTTCTGCCGGGTGTTTTTCCATGCCGCTACGATATCGTAAATTTGATGTTTTACCGGATGCCCGCTAATCACGGTGCACTCATGAAATGGTCGTACGTGAAAATCCCCACCTCATCGCTAACATGGAGATGCTGTGTCCCATCTCTCGTGCGCCGGCTATAACACCACGTTCAAATTCAGTTAAATCGTAATAACCTCCTACTGAAGCAGCAGTAAGCGATATAACTCCTGCTCCAGACACCTGCTGTCTAATATAGGAGTTGCCGCAGTCCTCTGAGTTTTTAGAAATCTCCGTGTTTGCATACGCCTACCAATAGCAGTTTCTTTGTCTTTTCTGTGTATATATTACTGAATATGAAAACAATAGTCTGATATAACATTGGACAATGTCAACAATTAAACATTTTTTGTAATTATTGATACAACAGGTAATAACTGTTGGGATATCAGATCTGAATGTGCACTCGAAAAGATGACCAATCCAAGGTTCACATAGGTTGCAGGTCAATACTAATTGAAATTTACAAATTTCCACCTTCGTTATAGGTTACTAGTATGCGAGTTGTCTGACGTCACAGAAGTTATCATTCAGTAGGAGTGTGGGAAAAAGTGTCATGATCTCCGGCACCTAAAATGGCTATGCAGAGGGGCAATTTGCTCTACAGGTCCACCACTGTGAAGAGTACAATCACCCCTTTTCCATGTGAGAACTCGACTCTGCGTTATTTGCAGCTAATTACTCGTGTAGTACTAATGATATGATACACCATAGTGCACTACGATACCTTACAGAGAGATGCAAAGAAACCCTTCTCGCACTTTCTAATGTCATCTATGGGTCAGGACATTTTCCCAATTCAAGGTAAGAGGCAATTTTAATACTTCTCGTGAAACCTAGAAAAGAATGCAGAACTAGGAATTCTAATCGTAGTGTTACCCTCACTAAATGCGTGTGAAAGATTTTGGATTGGATTGTGAACCGCCGCGCCGACTTGTCTGATTTTTTTTTTTTTTCAAAAAAAAAAAAAAAAAAAAAGAGAGAGAGAGAGAGAGAGAGAGAGAGAGAGAGAGAGAGAAACCACACAGAAATCTCATTAGGCGCTTTTATTGTAGGTTTACGAGATATCGCTCCAGGAAATAGCTTATAACAAGCTTTTCTGTTCCGGCATCGAGGTATCGAGGTGGTCTGTCATACAATCTAGATGCTTCATATCGTCAGTCAGCTACACTAATGTTGATATCCCTAGTTTTCTTCCCATTTTTATTAAATCCTTCCTTTCTCCACGCTGGTTTGGGAATCTAATCAAAGACGTTCTCCAGGAATTTAAAATATTTAAACATTTTTTTCGTAATGGGGGTGTTATTCTGAATAAGCACTTACAACTCCGTAGTAGAAGCTTCTTCAAAAATACTGAATCGTTACTTGATCTTTGATTTTGTTATACACAAATAAAAAGGCATTCCCCTTAAAGCGTGATATGTAAACTGAATGCAGCTCAAATGAGTGAAGTGAAACGATGTGATGAAGCGGAAGAAACGACACAAAAGCAGACGAAACGTGCCGTACAGAACCGGAAAGAAACACGCCATGAACAAACCAAATTCAGCCAATAAAACGGAGAAACAACAGTGAGATGTAAAGAGGAGACAACAACACCATGAGTAGACTAAATATCATTTTAAAACACATAGGCCTAACGTGCACAAATGTTTGTAAAAACTGTTTTTAATCTAGGTATAAAAACAAACTGTACAATACCTTTGTATCATTTGCAGACCACAGAAGATACTTTTCAAATAAAAAAACGAAACGCGTCTGGTTTGAAGTAATTCTCTGAATTGCAATCAGCATAAGACGGATTACCTCTTATATCAATTTTAACAGCTGCTGCGGAAGATGGCAACACTACCAAACATAGTCTAATAAAAATCTTTAACCCCAGCTCCATACATAATAGCATACACACAAACATAATAAATAAAATTATGCCATCGCTATTATTTATTTATGTATGTCTCTGTACCTTGTCCATTCCATTTCCAGTAAAAGTAATTGCTGCATTCAATAACTGGTACATTTATAATATCATTGTTGTGTATTTGTCCAGAAACTCCTGCACTCTTATCGTCCTACGTATGGAACTGACTTCCTGCACTTTTGGCCTCACAAAACTAATTTTCCTGCAGATTGGATAACGATTACTGTCATCAAAGAGTCATCTGAATAGTTGTGCGTCCCAGATAGCCTTACTGATTTCCTACTCTGTTATATAGTCAATGGCAGATCTGATTCTAATGGCTTCCCAAACATACCGGTGAATGTTTGTGGCCTCCCACGTTGGAGGTACGAATCCTCCCTCGGGTAGGGATGTTTGTGTTGTCTTTAGTACAAGTTAGTTCATAAATAGTTTGTCAGTTTAGTGACTGATGACCCCGCAGTTAAGTCCAATAACCTTTGAACATTTGAATGTTGGTGATCACTGAGCCAATACTGGCACAGAGATACTACGGCTGGTTTTCGTTCTTGTTGGCCTTCATATCGTCTCCAAACGTACCCACACTCTTTTCAAATCCTTCAGTTCGATTGTTACCCTGGCATTGAAATCACTTACGTGTAAACCACTGTCCTTGTCCCTTATTCTGAGAACTAAATCACATAATGTGTCATAAAACCTTTCCATATCATCTTGATCTTCTCTTCACAGGGTGAATATACTGACACAATCCTAATTTCATTGATAGATACGTCAAATCTATACACGTCTGTCGTTCGTTTATATACCTTATGAACTACCTTATACCAAAGACAGCACAAACCTCCATGCCCGAGGGGGGATTCGAACCCCAGACGGGGAACGGCCTAGCGCATCGCAACATAGCGCCTCAATGCGCTCGGTCGCTCCGGCGTGGCCCAGATGTAACGCCCTGCACCCCATTTTACTGTAATTTTCTGACATTCCTGTCTGATTAATTGCGTTACGACTCTGAAACCTAGTTGTTTAGCGTCATAATCATGGTATCATCATATATTTACAGTACCTATACAAGCAGCATACAAGCACAATGGTGATAAATTGCTCTCAGGTTTCCAACTGGGTGGCAGCACCACTTCTGAAAAGTGAGACAATCTGAGCTAGTGAGTAGAAGTAATGAAAATTAAATAAAAAGATGTAACATCTGTGAATTCCTTTAGCTAAAACCCACGAAAAAAGAAATGGGATTATAACATACCGGCGATAGCTAGTGCTGCTGTGTACGTTTAGTAACAATAAAAAGTCTCTACCAGCCCAAGCCAATGTTTAAATGCTAAAGAATAAGCCGATCTGGAGAATGTTTTATGACTGCATCACCAAAATTAACTGGTTCAATTAGTTAAATAAGTTAAAAAGTGAAGAAAAATATGAACGTATAAACTATTATACATGACTCGGATGTTGCTATGTTTTAAGTCAAAGTAATACGACACAAAAGAATCAACTTTGACTGAGAACATTCATTCTTTCAAAAGGAGGAAAAAGCCTTTAAAGGGAAGAAGAAAGGGGACATCATGCCACATAATCGTCGGGTGCTCCACCGTTACTGGTCAGATAAATTAGAGTAGCAAAGTATACGTACAAGTAAAGGTATGTAACTTGTGAGAGAAAACGAGAAGAAATGTAAACGTTCTGTCACTTACACTCGATTCGTATAATAAGATAAAGTTTGACAAAGATTAACTACCACCACATGAAAGTAACCACTGCAAATAGAGTTACATTGACTCAGTTATGTTACGGACATGACATTGTGATATAAAAATACGCGTTCACAGCGGAAGGAGAGAAACACGTCGTTAAAAGACACTCATCGATTAAAGAGTGGTAAAAAAAATCATGAAACCAAATTAACAAGGAAACTTATGACCAGCTGGCCAAGATGGAATCAAGGTCAAAATGAGAAAGGTGACAACTCGCATTTAAAACGGAAGGCTTCACTGGTACATGCAACACGCATTCCATATACAAAAGAAAAATCAGTCAAGTCTGTTATAATTGGTAAAAGTGAAAGTGCTCAAATATAAAATTAAGTACTTATCGCTGAATCTAAAATCACAGATTGAAGGGCAAGATTTACAGCTGATAGCTTACTGAATGTAATCGGTTCAACAAGTACACATTAATCCGAAGACAAAAATGTAAATCAGAAGAGAAGTTGTTGTACAAACAATGAGTAACAATTATTTTCATATTCAAACAATATGACACTCTCCCTAACGTACCCTAATGATCCTGCGGTGAGAACATTTCACACCACCAGTGTTCCAAAACGCGACAAAATAAGAAACATGAATAGAAACTCAGCTCAGTTCGTCCTGTAAGAAACACACAGAATGCTTCAATTAAGCTGAAGGACTTAAACATTCACAACTGTATTATGAATAGTAAGAGCACTTTTAAGACTAGGAAACTTACTTACGAGAAGCCTGCAACAGAGAGTCTTTCCTGCTGCAGAACCCAAAGAAACGTACAACTAGTTAGAGGGTTATTTCCACTGCCAACTAAACAAACAGCCTCTACTCGCATTGCCGGAATTGACCTCTTTGCTCAGGCAAAAGAAACATTTAGTTAGTTACCATGTTCCCATAAAGACAACAAGTCGCTTTACTAGCACAGCCTTGTAACACGAAGATATGAAGATACACTTTCCTCTTCTTTCTCATAGAACGCGAGATATAGGAGGAAACGTGATGGATGTGGGTTACACAGGATAGATAGTGAGGTACCGATTATCTCCGACCCCGGCCACTTCAAACAGCCCGCCGCTTCCATACACCGTACCAAGTACCTTACTCCACCATTTGCCATAGTTCGCAAGGGTTTATAAGAAATAACATTTGACATATCTGCCCATCTGTGTCCGACGATTGAATGTATATACATCTTGTCTAATATATACATGGTTGCGGATGCAATTGTATCTTTAATACTTGTAAAATTGTAGCGGCCACTGAAGAATTTTATCTATACAGTATTCGAGGCTCACAAGTGTACCGAAATATTACTGCAGCTGGATCAACATATTTCAGTTAAGTGATTGTATATTATCTGTACATAAAACATTGAATTAAAGCAGACTGAAGTATCATATCCAAACATTGGTTCATATTTCTGTACGATGATTCAGTCCACGCATATTCATAAGAGATTACCTGCTCTAAAATGCTCATGTTATAGCACAAAAGTGGAAAATAAGTTCGTTTTTAAAATACTCTGATAGAAAAGCGGGAAACCAGATCCCACAGTCCATATTCCGCCATCGAACACATTATCTCATTATAATGAAGTTTTCATTCACAGCATCTCTGTTTCACCACCAATGCCTACATCTCTCTCTCTCTTTCTCTCTCTCTCTCTCTCTATCTATCTCTATCTCAGTGTCTCATTTTTCTACCATTGGCCAATTCCCGTGTCTGTCTCTCCAGTTATCACTGTCTTCAAACCTACTGTATGTTTTTACCAATGCGTTTGCCACATTTTCTCCCTTCCACTGTCTGTATCCCATTCTTTTGCTGTCAGATTGCTAGTGTCTCTTTCTTTCCCACAATCAGCTGTCTATGTCTTCGGTACCATTGACTTCTCTCTACACGTGTCCTTGCAAATGCATTTGTCTGGTTTGTAAGCCATAGATCCATGGATATCAACACCGGAGAGTGGACGAAATTGGGCAACATTTTTCGTATCTACTCTCTGTCTGATCTAGACGTTCAAAGCTTATGTGTAGTCTCCAATCACCTCGTTTGCTCCTTCCATTGTTTCCTCTAGTTATATCCCACTGTTGCCATCTCCGCCAATTTATCTATTTTAGTGCCACTGTCTCTCTTCCACCATGACTGTGCTCTCCTATTTCCTCCACTGGCCCTACCTCCTTCCTTTTCCACCGTCACTTTACGATATTCGCTTTCAGTGCAAAAAAGTGCGCATATGTTCGCATGGCAAAAATTTTGGTAAGGAGGCGGAATGTGAACTAAAGCAGTTGATTCACCACTTTTCTGTCAGTTACATTTAAAGGAGAATTTATTTGCCTTTTTTGCGCTCTGGTTCAAATATTTGTAAGGCTATGGGATCAAACTGAAGTGGTCATCAGTCGGTAGACGTACAAACTATTTTCACTTATTCCCGAGCTAGAACTCGAAGCATCGGCGGGGAGTAACTAGGCACTACACAGCAAGGCGCCTCAGAACGCACGGCCATTTCCGCTCGGCCCAGCTCGTTCACTTATTGGGCCACTTTGGGTTACGGTTGTAACTTTAAAGGTGGGCCTTTGCGATCGACGTTTGACATCACGAAATTTAAATGAAAATATGGTATTAACCGTTCATCTGACTCAAAAATTGAACAAACCAATTTGTAGATTAGAAAATTCTCTACAACTTTGCTCTCTTATTGTTTCTTTTTTTCATAACTCTCGCCATTACAGACGTATTTGCAATATCACGTGACATTCCTCGATCAGAACTCTCCCTGGAATACGCCGTCTTGCTTTGTGTATTTTGTGATTTTTCTTATTATAACATATGCATTGTCATTTCAAAGCAATAGCGCACTGAAGAATTAACAAAAACATGTCTTTCTTAGTACGATAAATTGTAATCTAGTCTATAATAAGTCATAATAGCAGTTAACAACTATTATCACTAATACGAGAATTAATAAATAATTTCGTAATTGCCGGCCGCGGTGGCCGAGGGGACAGGCGCTCCAGTCACGGTCTGCAGGGCCACTACGGTCGGGGGTTCGAATCTCCCCTCGGGCATGGATATTTGTGCCGTCCTTAGGATTAGCTAGTTCATAAGTAGTTTGTATGTTTAGGGACTGATGACCCCGTGGTTAAGTCCCATAAGCTATAGAAACATTTTGAATTTCGCAATTGTTCCCTGTAGTGTAGTGGGCAGCGCGTTAGGCTGTGATGAACATGGTCGGTAGTTTGAAACCAGCCCCTATCATTCCTTTTCTTCTGCCTCAGCTCCTAAAAGGGTTTCGGGCGCCCTTATTAATTAAATAGAGCTATGTTTTGCAACGTTTAGAGTTTTGCATATGTGAGAGTGCTCGCTCTAAAATGATCATTTGTTCTATTTCGTGAACGTGCCGTGAAATACATAACATCAAATTTAACAATGGTCTTCTGAAGGATATGCACATAAACTGGGAGGATACTGTAATAATGAAAATTCTAAACAACGTTCTGGTACTGGTAGTTTCATATATTTCTGTGGGAACTGTCGTACCTTAATGAAACGCAAGGGAAGTGTATACATCGCAGCAAATTACCTTGCTTATCTTTTTTCTAAGCAATTATTCACTATTTGTGGAATATGTTGAGACATTAATTAGAATCAATGCGTCTACTAAAATGTTACTCTTTGGCATGGTTACTATGGACACTTTTAACGTAGATTGTATTACCTTTTCTGTTGTTCATGTTAATTTGTTCTGCACTAAAATAAAAAGCAAAGATTCTGTTTCAAGATTTGTGGTTGGTTCCGTATTATGCAAGACACTTTTTTGGCTGTATATTTGTGTATGCTTTTGTTTAACACACATACACAACAAAAACATTTACGAATATACACCCACAAAACAATGTCAGTATCAAAACCATTCAAAAATCGCGCTCCACATTACTGACACGCCACACAAACAAATGCAACACCATACAGCCACCACAACAAGAAAAACCAACACCACAGCTCAAACGTAAGTAAGCCAAAACAGCCACATTAGAAATAATTTCAATTATAATTTCAGGGGCTAATGTAGGCCTACAATAAATCAGTCAGATTTCGTAAACAAAAACGTCTTGTTGTTTGCAGATGACAGGCTGTCAGAACTTGTCATTCCACACCAATGCACATGCAAATCCTGCGAATGATACAATGTAAGTACCTTGAATAAATTGGGCCTAAAACATCTAACAAAATTGTCAAACCAAACAACTTCTACAAACGATTGTATAACTAAATTATGTAAAATGTTATTATAGAAAATAAACACCAGAAACCCACGGAAGATGGCACAATAAGTGCCGAAACTGCTTGGGTATTAAAACAAAAAACAGTGTCTTGTATAAGGCGGAACCAACCACAAATTTAATACGGCAAGCACGGAAGACACGAGAGCTGCATATTGATGATAATTCTGTTTCAAACCGTGACTACGTTTTCTTTTACAGCTAAAATAACAAACTGAATAAATGTAGTAACACTGAATTCCACATAACTCTAGCACTTAATCTATATACATTGTTCCTATTAGCATTACGTCATTTACAACAGTCATCATAACAGTATCTCCCCTGTTTATGTACATGCGAAAAAGAAGTCTGTGTTTTCAGTTCGTTGGTATGTATTTCACGGTATGTTTATAAAATAGAACAAATGGATTGTTCACAGAAAACGCTTTTGCCTTTGAACAACTCGGAATCTTGCAGAATTTAGTTGTGTCTATTAACAAGAGTGTGAAGAAACCTTTTAGGCACCAAGATTTAAAAAGTAATAAAAAAAATTAAAATAAGAAAATGCCAGTAGCATTTTTATATTTTTTTATTTATTTATAATTTTATTTCTTTAGGTATATCTATGTTTTTCAGTTGTTTGTTCATATACGTTCTGGGTTGTTCGTTGATAATTTTTCTATTTTTTATTACAAATGGCATTAAGCCCTTTCGTTTTTTACTTTTAACTGTTTCTTTGATTTGATCGTTTCCTTTTTGGACGTTTGTTTTGTTTTATTTTGATCGTTTCGACATTGACTCGGTTTTTTCGTTACAGAGGGCGTCGAGCCCTCTGACCGAGCACTCTGAGCTACCACATCGGCAACCCTCTGACAGAGCGCGCTGAGCGAACACGCCCCCGCCGAGTTCCTACCATCGTGTCACATGTTCGTGCATCACAAACTAATTCGCCGCCTATTACGCTACACAGAACAGTTGCTAAAGTAATCCTTAATTTCTTGAATGGTTCACGGGAGTACCGTCGGATACTATTGTAATAAACAGCTGCTCGCCATCCTTAATTCTCGTACTATTGACGGCAGGTGTTATCTGCTAACATTGCATTTTAGACTTTTGATTATAATTCATTCTCCTAATAACGACGTGATTTCACAATTTTCAGTGCGCTATTGCTTTGAAATGGTCGCGGGGGAGTAGTCGAGCGGTCTGCAGCGACACGTTAAGGATCGCGCGGACTTCCGCGTTGGAGGTTCGAATCCTCCCTCGGGCATTGATGTGTGTGTTGTCCTTAGGTTAGTTCAACTTAGTTTTAGTAGTTTGTAAGACTAGGGACTGGTGAACAACGTAGTTTGGTCCCATGGAATTAAAAAAAAAAACGAAAGCTTTGAAATGACAACGCTTCAGTTATAATAAGAAAATCATGAAATACACAAAGCAAAATAGCGGATGTAAAAGAGAGCTTGGGGGCAAGCTTTTGGGCGAGGAATGTCACAGGACTGATTTCAGAGCGCTAAATGAACGCTACGTTCCTTCCAGGCTTTAGTCATTCGTAACCAGTACAGCCAAACAAAATAAAGTTAGAACGAACTTCAGAGCAAGACAGGTGACAATATTTTAACGGAAAAAGATAATGAAAATGTCGGAGAGATATTAAAATAATAGTTTAAAGAGAAAAGAGTTCATAAATGAGTATGTTAGTCAAAATTAAACTTAAATATAAAAAATTTCAGCTGTTTGTTAAAATACGGTCAGGAAGAATAGTGCGTGTTGGGTGCATAGATATTATCAAAATAATAGAGTCATCATAATATAGTCAATATTTTTTTAGTATTTACGTTTTTATTACTTTTGTTCAAATTGTTTGCTAAAAATCTTAAAACTACAGGCAAACCTAAAATGGGCCGTAAAACACGACAGTGCGAGTTTTTCTTCCTACATAGGATGTGGTGGTTATCTAACTGTAAAACAAATTCTGTAAATCAGTGAAGGCTTCTGAGTTTCTTAACGTTCTTGGACAGATTTATATACGGGGAATTACGAATAACAAAATTAAATTGTTTATTGAAAAGAGATATCAGGCTGAACGATGTCCAAAAACAATTTTTTTTCACGCAACAGGTTCCTTAAAATGAAATGGTAAGTATTTCGTGACAGCTTTTACGTTAGTTTGTACAGAAGTTTGTACAGAAGTGATTTCGCCCGCTCATTATGAAAATAAAATCTCCAAAAGGCAAACAGATATTGCTGGGCTCTAAATTTTAAATAAAACTTTGACATGTCCTAAGAATTTCACACACTATTTATGAGCTAAAGTGAACAATACGGAATGTCGGCTCAGTATGCTTTTTTTTCTGCAAACTCTTTAAAATTTGTTGCAATACTTTACGTAGCTGGATGTTGCGCAGTAACAAAAATGTTAAACTGTAAGATGTGGGAAATCATATTTTTGCGCCAAATACATTTCATAAAACGAGATATATTTGTTGTGGTTGGAAGGCCGTCTCTAAAAGCAATCACCTCCCTTTCTCTCGTTGCTGATAATGGCCTTTTCGAATGGCCTTTATAAAATATTTATGACGTCCGACGGTTATTTTAACGACAAATAAAACCAGTTGTTACTATTTGTATATAGGTTAAATTTCAAAAATCAAACCGGTATCCGACAATCCACGCCATTACTCTGCAGCTGAAGTTATGGAGCTAAGATGCTGTTACTGAGCGAGGTAGTGTAGTGGTTAGGACACGGGACACAGATTCGGGAGATTGACAGTTCAAATTACAGGTCTGCATCTGACGTCTTGGCACGCTCGAATTGTATGGAGCACGTAGTTCCGTGATAGTCTATCAGATATCAATGTAGTTGCGTAGTACGCTGGGAGTGATTGCATTCGATTGTCCTCGTGCTCGTTGGAGCATGCCATAATCGAAACAGCAGGTAGTCTTCCCTGGGAAAGGCGATACATTTATGTCTCCGATTTTCGTATTTTAAATTCTCTTGAATCTTTTATAAGGCTGTACCACATTGATGTATGAACTTCTTTTTCCAAAAAATAGCTACTTTACTTGAGAAAATAGGAAATGTTCGTTTCCATTTCAGGTGTTACTTTTAATTCAACAATGTGTCTCAGCCGGTTTTTAAGAAAATAAGTTTTAAGAAAACCTGATGTTTTTAGCCAATGTTATTGTGAAATTTTCACTTCTCAATAAACCATTTACCTATTCATAATTCGTAACAGTCTTTGTAAAAAGACACTATTTGCCTAGCACGAAAGTTAAGTTTTGAACTCTTACACTGAAAAAGTCGAAGGGATGTTAAACCGTGACCTTCCTTTCTTTTTTCACTCAAAAAGCGTGATAGCGTGCATTTTACTGATAGCTATGATTAAAGCAATACAAGTCACTGGTAGCTAAACTTACTATATTGTTTTAGAAGTAGAAAAAGTTATTCGGTGGCATCAATGCCGCGTTCGCAAGCTCACTGAATTCGCGTGAGCTTAGTTTATCTCGTAGTTTAGTTTCTAGTACACAGTAAGACGAAAGACGACTGACAGATGTGAATAATTGTCTATTAACGGTGACACATGCTTTAAATGATAGAAACTGTTACCTCTTGGCTACATCATATGATGTTGCGTAAAAATATATACCTCATTTCTTCCAGCGGATTTTTTTTTTTTTTAAGGTGGAGATAGTTCAGGCTTCCTAACAGCTGTAACGGCGATCGTATCACGGTACTGTAGTATCTAGCGTACTTCATTGTTACCATAGTTTCACTTATGACTGGTCGAACGACTCTTACATTTGTTTCGTTCCAGTTCTTCGTTTCTTGCTAGCGGTTTACAATCGATGCGCGAGGTAATTTGCACACAATGCAGTATATATCACCGTATTGGACCTTGGCAGTAGTTCATACGCGTTAAAACTGAGACGGTACCACAGCACACAGTTGACGTACAAAGCCTTGGACATTACCTTCCAGTATACTATACATTTTCTTCCGCGATGATAACCACTGCGCCGCGGTGGAGTAGCTGAGCGCTCTAAGCCGCCTTGCCTTGGAGCGCGCGGTTGTTCGCTGTTGGAGTCCTCCCTCGGGCATGGGTATGTGGGCTGTCTTTAGCATGAGTTAATTTAAGTTGTTTGTAAGCGTAAGGACTGTTAAACTTGGAAGTGCCTGAGATTTTCAAACCTTTGAACATTTTGGTAACAACTGCGTACGTGTCAACATGGAGACGCTACCTCAGTATACTATTGACGTACAACGCCTTGGACTTTACCTTGCAGTGTACTATACATTTTCTTCTGCGATGATCAACACAAATGACCGGTAGAATATCTGATCTCTCAGCCTTCTAAAGAGACCAACTCAATGGGGTGATAAAATTCTGAACCTAGCTGCTATTGTCAGCGACTGTTAAAACGTCAACGAATAAAAATGCAGCCCTCGGTCGCAAAATTAAAAATTATTTAACCTGATTTCGTCAATAATTACAATTACGTTCATCGGCTTCTTTAAGCTTATTATTGTACACAACATTTTGAGACTGAAAAGTGTTTTTACTGACGATGGTAGCTACGTCAAAAGCAATTCTGGTTTGACTTGAACTTTCCATGTTTACATAGTCAAGGCCAGTTTTTAAGTCGGCAAGCAAGTTTTCTATTACAGTGCTGTCTGACAAAAGGGGGGGTAACATTGTACTTTAAAAGCCTTTCTCAAGTAAGACTGATTTTGCGTAAAAGTAACGTCAGTCTTATTTAAAATTCTATTGAAAAAGACATGGTTGCTTTTCTTGAAAGTATTATGAGAAGACTTTTCTGTAGGAAGCGGACAAAAAAGTTTACAAAGCTTCTTCTCATGTCTACGCATTATAGCTTGTTTACAGATTTCTAAGTGCGCGTTAATCTGTAGCCAGAAATCATCAATATTAAACTTAGAACTCACAAAAAGTCGTTGAGATTATCTTTTTTAGTATACAACTTTTTTAACTGGTCGGAAATTAGGTCTTTAATAATAGGTCTGAAAAACTGATGATATTTTTGCAATTATTGAAGTTTATGTATGCCTTCGCATAATTAGGGACAAGTTCTCTTTCTTCACACAACATATTAAAATGAATGGCCATACCTGTATTTAGTAGTTTCTTCTTTAAGTCCTTATATTTAGATGAAGCTTTTGATGCTTGGGCAGGCAGGAATCTTAAAATTTTGAACATGGCTGCTATTAGATTCCTGCCTGCCCAAGCATCAAAAGCTGCATCTAAATATTAGGACCTAAAGAAGAAACTACTAATTACAAGTATGGCCATTCATTTTAATATGTTGTGTGAAGAAAGAGAACTTGTCCCTAATTATACGATGGCCTACATGAACTTCAATAATTGCAAAAATATCATCAGTTTTTCAGACCTATTATTAAAAGTCTAATTTCCGATCAGATCAAAAAGTTGTATACTAAAAAAGATACTCTCAAAGATGAGGCATATTGTTTATACTTAGAACTCAAAAAACAAATTTCGCGATAACTATAACTTAAATATTGACGATTTCTGGCTACAGATTAACGAGCACTTAGAAATCTGTAAACAAGCTATAATGCGTAGACACGAGAAGAAGCTTTGTAAACTTTTCTGTCTGCTTCATATAGAAAAAACTTCTCAAAATACTTACAAGAAAACCAACCATGTCTTTTTCAATAGAATTTTAAATAAAGCTGACATTACTTTTACGCAAAATGAAACATCCTTACTTGAGAAAGGCTTAAAGTACAATGTTACCCCGCTTTTGTCAGATAGCACTGTGATAGAAAACTTGCTTGTCGACTTAAAACCTAGCCTTCACTATGTATAAATAAAAAAATAATTAAAAAAACACTTTTCAGTCTCAAAATGTTGAGTACAATGATAGATTTTTGATTAAATCTATAAATAGTAAGCTTAAAGAAGCCGATGAAGGCAATCATATTTATTGCCGAAACCAGGTTAAATAATTATTAATTTTGCGACAGAGGGCTGCATTTTTTCCTTTGTCAATGGGGTATAATTAGTGGTAGCATCTCTAACGAAAAGGCTGCACTGTTTGAGTCACTACTGACAGTATCCTCGGCAATGACAGCGTACACAAAACAAAGTCAAACATCGTTGTCGAAAACATCTACTGCCCGAAACCAGTACTTAACAGATAACAATCGACGAGCATTAAGAACGATATTGGCCACACAACATAAAACTACGACGGCTAAAAAACTCAACAATCACTGTTTCGATAAAAACAGTACGTCTGAGGCTTAGGATCCAAGGAAATTTTGCGGTGGTTAACACTTAATAATGGAAAACAATTTAAAGCTATGAAGGAAGGGGTGCCACGATCATGAAACCGGAGCCATTAATGACTGGAAGTATGATGATTCATCATTTACATTGCTTGCTACAACAAACAAGAAGCATACGATTTGGCAAGCCTGTCTCAAACATTGATGAATGGGGTCGGTCCCGTCCCTGTGCATCTCCATTGTGGCATTCAACTTTTTCATTCATTACGATTACCGTTCGGATAACTGTGAATGACTATCACGCCATCCACGTCAACGAAAGCTGCCATTTTCCAAAATGATGATGGGTCCACACTCACAGTCAAAATAATTCAGGCATGGTTTGTAAAGCATCAGAAAACAATCATACGTATACCCTAGACAACAAACTCGCCATGTCTTGACATAACTGAACCGTTGTGGGGAGCTAAAGAGCAGAAAGTGAGGAAGAAATTTAAAATTCCAACATCACTGACGTAATTGTCGGATGTTTTAGTAGACGTTTGGACATTTTGTGGAAGATTATAAATTCTCTTTAAGTATCGTTTCCTCGAAGAGTTGCATCTGTTCTCAAGCCAATGGTGGGCCAACTCCTTACTAATAAATATATATTTTGTCTATGTTAGGTTTTTTTATTATATGACATGCAGTTTTAAGATGGTTGAAATTGAATTCATGTTGGGTAAAAACGCGTTCTCAGTAAAATAACTTCACAGTTTTACAAAATATCTAACATGATATGTGAGACTTTTAATTGTTTCCTTTTCTTTTCTTAAGATTTGCGTATAGCATAAGTAAAATGGTGTGAGTGAAGACCGAACAGCTGTTAAGAATGTATGAGAAGCAGCGCCAGCCTCGATACACAGACGTAGAGAGCTGCTGTGGTGGTGACGACAGCAGAGCGGTGAGCGCGCAGGCCGGGCGGCCTCTCTCAACACTGCGTGGGCGGCCACGTCAGCTGCCCGCGGGCACTTCCACTGCCGCCATGTAAGCACAGCGCGCTATCTCTCAGCTTGGGAACACCACCCAACACTGCCTACAATACACAATCGACAGCTGACGTGCAACTTGTGGTCACGTTGAAAATATTCTTTGCACTATCCTACATTGTAATTACTACAGTAGCTCAGTGGTAGCGTCGGTGACCACCTGTACAAGGGGCGGCGTTCGATTCCCGGCAGGGGATTTGGTGTTGTGCATTTGCTTTCATCATCACTGTCATCTTCATCGACGCGCAAGTCGCCGAAGTAGCGTCAATAGAAATACTTTCAGTAGGCGGCTGAACCCCTCTGGGATATCCGGCTACGAAAAGCAATACGATCAATTCATTACTATAGTATGACAATACAATGAATACTTACAAGCAAATATTACATTTGCATTGTATTTGACGAAGTATATCTGTAAAGAAAAATCTTATGTTTTACAAAGGAGTCATCGAATGAATATGTAATTTCAGCTTATAACAATTCTGTCAAATAGAGGCACAACGCAACGTCAAAGGACCAAATAAACGAAAAATGTATTATCATTTCGTGATGCTGTAATGAGTACAGCAGCAGCGCAGGATAGGGGTACAGTAGGTTGAAGTAGGGATACACAGCCGGTTCCAGCCGAACAATAGGGCATAAATAATTTGGTGAGCCCTCCCCACAACCCTTCCCCCTCCCCCTCCCCCTCCCCCTCCCATATGGCTGTGCGGTAAACAGCCACCCCTCATGAATAATTAATGAGTCTATAAAAATAACATGATTTATGACCAGTAACACGCAAATGAGGTATATGTTTAATAACCTAAATTTAACAAAAATTGTATCATTTATAACCCCCAAGATCTTAACCAGTTCTGGCCATAGAAATGAGAGGATATCTAGACTAATTTAGGACCCATTCAAGACGGTTTTTGGAACTGGATTAATTATGGCACATTCTGGTGATCGAACCCACCTCCGAATCCTGCCAAAAACCGCCAGTGTGTTTGTTCCAAGTTTCTTTTTTTTATTAATAGAATTTTCCGTCGGTGCTTACAGAACGTAAAAATAATATCAAAAATGAACAACTTCCTGATGTTCAACAAAAATAATCACGTGAGTTTGGATCCTTTATATATACTTATCATATCGTTATATAAATGTTAGTAACTTTTATAAAAATGTTATAATGTACTTTCCTGTGAACAAGTCAATTTTTTGTGATAACATCTTTGTAAATCGTAATGTCTTTGTAACATCTTTTTAAAACATGTACACTATAGTCCGTTGTCACCTGATGATGGCCTGAGAAGTTTGTGACAAATAAATAAATTTTGTAGAACATCAGGAAGTTTTTCCTTTTTTATATGTTTTTAATTATAAAGAACTGCATCAATGTGTATGTAAATAATTGAATTCTCCTTCCAGACCGAATCATAATTCTAAAAAATCAGAGTACTATAGCACCACTGGCCCCGAGGCATGCGCTGCTCTTGATCCTTACTGAGCACCCACAAAGAACTGGCGAGGTGGGTGGGACCCCGGTCGCTGTTCGCCGAGTGTAGCGTGCCCCAGCAGCGGCTGGTAACAGGACACGCCCTAATGACTAGCTGTCACTTTTATTGCGTAGAGTGCCATCGCCAGAACGCACTGTTCTCTACATAAACTGATAAATAGTCGTAATTTTTACCAGTTTTCAGTACACCAACGTAGACAACGTCTGCAAATAGTGTGTGTCCTTACTTGCAGACCATTTTAAAAATCAACGTTTCTCCCCCAAAAATCTTTCATCCAACAGCAACCTCGAATTTAATTTTATCATTTAATCGATATATAATGCAACTATTAAAACTATTCTACTCCAGACTAATGCAAAATATTCCATACATGGTTTTAATTTTTGCAAACAAGTGAACATCCCACTTTAAATATATGTAACCTGCGGTATTTTCTCACCATAAAACAGATCCTACAAAGGAATAATAGAACCTAAAAAAAGCCCAAAAATAGCATGTAGTAGTAAATATCTCTCTTCCTTACTGATACCTTTTTACCTATTGAAAACAGATCTTTGTATACACATTTATATGCAGAAATCAGGTTTTGTTTATTTTTGTTTGGTGTAACTTCAATAGTGTCCAGTTTAATTTTTAACTTGTAGCTTAGATCAACATCGGAATCTTCTATTTCCTTCTCCAGCCAAAAATTCGACAGGTACGTTTCCTCACTCCAGCCGTATATTCGAGTTTCCTTTTCCTGGCTTCGATCTCCTCCATTTACAATCGTCTTTTCCGTGCACACAGCACATTAACTGCACCTAAATGAGTAATTTCTTGAAAGGGGAATATTTTTAAATATATGCAGTGGATTAACCCCTCCTGTGAGGACCTGTGGAATGACGTTACCTGGGATTCCAGTCCTAATTCGGAGATATCTACATCTGACCGTATTGTGGGGTATAACGACCAGGACAGCGATAAACATGTTCACCTACTTTAATATAACTCTGTGACATTACAAATACATGGGAAGCTGACTGTTTCCATGTGAAAGCGGGCTGTTGGGTTTCCCAGCCGGCCGGCTCACAGTTTGGACCTAGTGAATGGAATATAGGTAGTTAGGATTTTCATAATCTGTTCGGAAACCGGAAACGACGCTCTTGGCTGAGCGAAGGCGGCTCCCCAGATTGCAACTGAATTATAAAAAAAAGTCACACACATTATTCTAAAAATCCACATAAAATCAGGGAATGATCATACAGCAAATATAATTATATGAATGGATTCAGCAGACTTGGGGGAATCAAACGCAGTAATTACGATTTCAATATCCCTTACAGATAAGAAGCCACCAAATTTCACTACTAAAATAATATTATAAGACTCATATTTACAATTATTGATACGTAGTGTTTATCAGTAACAGTTTAAGAAGTATATTGACAGCATTGCACCATGCTACCTATCTTAAAAGAATTATCACGTTATTTTCTTAGTGTTTCAATAAACTTTATTTTACTCTCTTGTTCTGCTTTTCGTTGAGGTAGTAATATTCTTGTCAGAACATAGATTCCACCACAGATACACAAAACATTAACCCAGCAAATTACGTTACATTTATAAAGGTATTTTGTTATATTTAATATTATTCTTAGCAACGTTCTTTTTTATGTTGAAAACTGACATTTAAATATTTCATGGCCGTCTAAAAATGGTATATATGCAGCAGATAATAATCATAAGTATTTGTGGAGAAGAACTGAATATATTGTATAAAAAGCCACGATAAATTAAATATTAATTGTGTAACTATATCTCGAGGGCAGTAGTATATTTGAACAGTGAAACACCACGCTTAATAGCTACCATAGCAAAGAGCTTCAGTCTCAACCGTTTTTAGTATTGTTAAACATATATTTGTTTGTTAAATGTAAACAACATTTGTAGGAAGGTGGTCAAAGCATTTAATTCTGTGATATTTAAATGTATATTTTGGAAGAGAAATTATATTTTAAAGATGAGGCGTTAGGATGCGCGGATGGATACAATTTTGGGAGCAGGGAGAGCACTGTTTCGAACGCTTGGGAAGGGACTCGTAACTTGGACGTGGTGGTGAAATGTTGTGACTCTGAGTGGTCTGAAGTCGCGTTACGAACTTTTGATTGGAAGAGATAAGCATGTGTGGACTGTGACTGAAGAACTTAGTCTCTGGTGAAAAATGATAAACTATGCATGGTAGTAGGCCTGTGGAACTGCGATAATTCAGCAATAGTGTACTCATGTGATGACAAACTGTGTTTTATAACAAATGTTGTAATCGCGGATTAATTTGTAACTGCAGTGTTCGATGGACTTCAATTAATTTATGGGTGATAATTTGGCACTTTTACTCTCAAGTATGTGTGATACTTATTGTGACTCTCATGAACAATAATTTGGGAAACATTCAGTTATTTACCTATGTATAAAGCAGGACCACCTCCGCATTTTCATGTCGAGAAAGAGTAATAAAATCTATTTAGAAAGAATTACTTCGTGAGTGAATCACTTCTTTATTACAGAATCCATTTTGTTGGTTATTCAGTTTTGTTTACTTTTGTTTGGTGTAACTTCAATAGTGTCCAGTTTAATTTTTAACTTGTAGCTTAGATCAACATCGGAATCTTCTATTTCCTTCTCCAGCCAAAAATTCGACAGGTACGTTTCCGCACTCCAGCCGTATATTCGAGTTTCCTTTTCCTGGCTTCGATCTCCTCCATTTACAATCGTAAATTTATGTTTGTTAAAATATATTTTCGCTTCATCATATGCAAATTGATAGACTGGCTATCCTACAGATTAATTATTGATCTTGTTTACACATATTGGGTAGCTGTTTAGGGCATAGAAGCCGATATACACTACTCACCCCTATGAACAGAGACAACGAGACATACATCTTTTACTATCCCGAGTTATGAATTGCCCAATTCTTATTGGTGAGTAACGATAGGAAGGTCGCAAATGGGGTTTTCTCATGAGGGATAAGAAATAAAGCAACATTATTTCGTCAATTTGAGCACAATTCTGTTCGAATACTTACTGTAAATTTTGCAGTACACTCAATCAGAAACCAAGTCTAATGCATATTGAGTGATGTGTGGGGGCTCAGAGCCTTATAGTACAGCAGCAGTTTCGTGCCTGTTATAATACGAAGATAGGAGTGGTATAGGACTCGGTAATCGGACCGGAGAAGAACGTGGTGCGCTAGTTAGAAATTCGGCGGCGCAGAACTTCACATCGCGGACACAGACGCAGCCAACAGCGGCCAGCAGCTTCGAGTACTACACGGCGGCAGTTCCAGGAGGCACTCAACATACATCGGCGGCAGCGGCAGAGGCACCATGGCAGAAAAGCTAAGTACCGACGTGATGATGTAAATGTGTGTGAGTCTGGGGCTGGATCTTACGTTAACGAAATGCTGGTAATTAAGCAGTCACCAAGCGTGTGTGACTCCGAAAATATTAGCGCATGTGCTAGCACGAGTTCTGAGGGAGAAAATGTGAATGGGGAGGGCTATAGTGTGGCTGCAAAGAAATATGATATGGCAGGAATTTCATTAGAAAGCAAACTTTACATGTGGATAATGGAGTTAAAAACAGATTTGGGTGGTATAAAAGCAGATTTGTATAATGTAAAAGCAGAAGTGGGTAATGTAAAATTAGAAGTGGGTAATGTTAAATCTGAATTAAAAGCACATTTGTGTGATGTAAAGAAGGAATTGGCGTCGGGTTTGAACAAAGTTCAAGCCAACATGGAAGTATGAGGGTGGAACTAAGTAGTAATATTGAAAATGTAAAATTTGAGTAGGAAAAATCTAAATCAGAAGTGGATGGAATGATGGAATCAAAATTAAACGATATGAAGACAGAATTGGGCAAAATAGAGGAGGAAGTTGATTCCGTTAATAGTAGAGTCAGTACATTAGCGATAAATTTAGGTAATCAAATGGAAAAGGTACAGCACGAATTGAACAGCAATGCAATGAAGATTGTGCTACAAGAAGATAATTTTGAAAAGGCAACTACACCTGAAGAAAATAATTTAATGGATAGGATGGCAGGTTGTTAAATGGAGATAAAAGAATGTAGTGGGAGAATTGATAAGGAAAAGGTGCAGCTACAGCAAAAAATTGAGGACGTGCGAGCTGAAATAGGTAATGCAAATGTTAGTCCACTTGTAAATAATCCGTGGATTCCAGCTGGAAATAATACGTTTTTTCTAATCATGGCAATTACCACCCAGTAGATTTTCTTGCCGCGTGTAGGGATGGAAAGGTTAGGGGGTTGAGTGCCAAGATAAAATTAAAATGGTAAAAAGACAGCTTGAGAGTAGTGCGCAGTCGTGGGCTAATTTAAATAATAATTTGTTCGAGACCTATAACAAATTTGAGATTTGTTTCTTGAATAAGTACTGGAGTGAAGCAAAGCAAACTCAGCTTCAAAACGAATTTCTTGACGGTCCAAATTTCAAGTATGGCAATGGTTCTTTGCGCGAAATTTGTGTGAGCGAACTGAATAAGTTAATGCATTCAAATCGGCCGCTAGGATCTCGCGGAAATCACGACGTTAAAGAGGCGTTTACACTATTATTTGCAATGGGATTTGGTGCATAGTCCGACGCAATCGATTGATGAGTATTTAGATTTTGTTGAAAAGTTGGGACGAGCATTAAAGTTTAAACCAAATCACAGTAATGGAAGAGGAAATGGTAGTCAGAATTGGAACCATAATAGTTATAATGGTAATTACGGTAACCACAGTAATAATGGTAACTTACGGACTCAACAAAATCACAATGGTAATCAGGGGAATAAATTTTATAAAGGCCAAGCATGTGGGAATAATCAGGAGAGAAATCACGGAAGGTAACATAGTGATATGCGGTCGGGAAACTGAGAAACGCCGCGTCTCATGTGCGGGGATGGCGAAACAAACCGGCGATAGATAGGACACCGTACTGTGATAATTTTATGGGAAACAGATGTGATAGGGGTCAGAAGGAAGTTGTGGAAATATGTGTGATAGATAAATCCATAAAAGTCGGTAATTTAATACAGCATGGCCGTCAGAGAAATCACAATTATTTTCGGCAATCATTTGGATCAGATGATATGGGTTAACAAAACTTATTTTGTGAAGAGAGAATGGGTGGTGGAGTCAATGAGTGTTTGCTAAATAGTTCTAAGTCTAAGAAAGAGTATGAGGAAAATTTGAATTTGGATGAGATGAAGTTTGCAGAAAATTCCGATAAATTATTGACCAGTAGCAACAAATGTAACTATGTGTGTACGAAATTTTGTGAATGAGAGGCGACGGATATAAGTGGTGAATTTTGTGAAGGCATCGTAGCTAAGGGCACGCTAGCTGGTAACAATGAAGTGGTAAATCGGCGGATGTGAGTCACGTTGATAGGGAAAGCGGCGTAGCATTGGTCTCGTCGTCTGGTGATGAATTATATTATGTATGTGACATGATAGGTGTTTTATTGTTAAAGAGAAATGAAATAAGTGAGATATATGGTAAATTTGAAGCTACTGAGATAGATGCTACCGAGGAAGAAATTTGCTCCTTTATTTCTGTTGATGAGGATGATCCAATAGCTCTTGATGGGATTATGAATTATGAATGGAAGGTGATGTATGAAAGTGTTGATTCTACTTTAAAGGAACCATTATCTGTAGTGAAGGAAGGAAAGTTTAATATTGGTGAAACAGATATTATTTTTGGGGAAAATTTGATGTGGGTTACAGATGCAGGTGTGAAACTGAAATTGTCAAATAACGAGTGTACTAAAGATCTGAATGAGGAGCGATGTAGTAGCGAAGTAATTGATAGTGACTGTTTGGAAATAGATTTTAATAACTCTGTGTTCAATGATAAATCGGCGGAGGTAAATGATATATGTAATAATGTTTTAAGTGCATTGGGTGAAGTCGATAACGTTATTTGTGATTATGAGGTATTTGGAAAGAACGATGATTTATGTGCGGAAGATATTGCATGTTCTGAAAATAATTCTGTGAATAACGCAGCTAGTATAGTGACTTTTCCTATTCATGAAAGCAATTTTGAGATCGACAAGGACAGAGATGCAGAGGAGTTCAATGAACATAATTTGTGGGATCAATTTACGAAGAGAAGAAAAAGTTACGTGGGATCAATTTACGAAGAGAAAAGAAAGTTACAGCGTTATTAATGGCAGTTGTGGTGAGTTAGGAGAAGGGGTAAACGTTGATTGGTTTGGCAAAAGTGAACGCGAATTTTCTGTTACTGACAGGCGGTGGTATGGAAAGATTTTAAAGTCAATGTTACCGTACTTATGATTTAAAGAAAAGTTTAAAACTGCAAGGGAACTTGAAAGAAAAAAGGGGGAAAAAGGAGCATACAGGGTATTTATGGAATTATTTTATGGGGACGACGAAATTGAAGGATGGACTGAACCTTTGTGTACTATTGGTATGGAAGAAGAAAGGGGAGAAATTGAGAGTGACTTGTTACATGAAGATCTTTTAGATAGGGAAGAACAGATTATTGTACAGCCAATACATGAGATAGATGTTGGAAAAGCAAGTGTAAATGCCCTTCTGGATTCGGGAAGTAACATATCAGTTGTGTCAGAATATTTTCTGACCAGAATAAAGAACAAACATTTAGCTATATTCCCAGTAAATAGGGTAACAATTAAGACAGCTACAGGGGGGAAAAGTAAACCCATCAGGCAGGAGATGAGTTTAGAATTTAAATGTCGTGGACACGAATTTAATATAATAAGTGTATTGGTGATAGATGTTATATTAGGTACAGATTTTCTATGTAAATATAAAACATCTCTCAACTGCGTAAAAAGATATCTCTAGTTTGAAGTAGAAGAAATAAGACGAAATGTGAAATTCAAGTACTTATTAATGAGGCAGCAATGTGTCCCCATACTGTAATGACTGGGGTAGAGAAGATGCATAAGTAAAATCTTTGCTATGGATTCTTATTTCAGTGTATTTATGTTTACTATATAAGAATTTTGGGGGATATTTGTGTTTTTATTGTATGTTCTCTAAAATAAGTTGCTATGTTAAGGAGAACAAAAAGGAAATATGTGGGCACATTTTGATGCGTGGAGGTCGGCAGTTTAATGGGCTAATGTTTCTATAATTTGTGGTTTAAAATATGAGAACAATTGTCAGAAAAGTCAGAAGAGGTCGTGTTGCAATTAGGGCATTGTGCACGCTTATGGCGAGATACACACTGCGGGCAAGACTTACGAACATTTTTCTGAAATGGGCGTTGGTGCCCGTTATTCAAATTACTGTTTCTAACACGACGGGGCGACCTTTGTGTCGCACTTTTACACTGGCTACTGTTCGCTGTCTGTTCAGCACGGCCGGTAGAAAAATAAGAATCACTAGGGCTAGACTCAGAACTACGGCTAGGGAAACGTCCGTTACGGCGCACTAAATTAACACTGGGGCTTTGCATTTCTACTTCAGCCAAGTCAAAGGTATCATGCGCTTCTATAAGCTGCAGTACACTGTCTAACGAAGGGTCTGACTGTTTTAGAATTGCTGCCCTAATTCTGGGGTCCTGAATGTTCTGCGTAATCGCATCTCTCAACATAACGTCACTATAAGAAAGTCCACAAGAGCAAGTAAATTTACATTGGCGGGTTAAGCCCTTCAACGCAGTGATCCACTCCTGGTGTGACTGCTCAGGTAATTTTTTCAGTCTGAAAAATCGGTACCGCGCAGCGGCTACGAGAACTTTTCTCTCGTAATGAGCATTCAGTGCATCTACAATTTTTTCAAAGTCTACAGCACGAGGAGATGCGTGGGGGAATAGTTTCTGCAGTAATACGAAGGTCTGGGGGCCCACAATCGATAAGAAAAGGTTCTTCACTCTCTGACCTGTAATTTGATGAGCCGCGACGAGTTCTTGAAACTGCGCGAAATAGTCGCTCCATTCTTCATCTCGTTCGTTGTACTGGCGAAACGTAGGAAGCGTTGCGGCGGCAGGTGTGGCCTGCTGAAGCGGCGGCTGTTGTTGTTGGTTAGCTGTTTGCGCTGTTAGCTGGGCCACTGCTTGTAGTTGCGTTATTTGCGCCGTCTGTAACTGAATAATTTCCATTAAGTTTGGGTTCGGGGTAGTGGCCATGCTGACCGATTAGGCTCCGCGCATACAAGAAAATTAGTACAAAAACACAATTGCAAGGTAAATGAGGACGCACTTCAACAAAAAAAGTCCACAAACACGTAACAAAATATCTTCCCCCAAAATTCTTATAATAAGGGTGGGTGGGCGGGAGCAATTTCTGTGTGCTCCGACTACTGCTGTCTGGCTACTGCAAGTGGGCTGGTCCACAGTTCTTCTATCGCTCCTCGTCGCCACTTTTGCGTCCCAGTCTCGGCGCCGCTTTTGTGTCTCGTTTCCGTCGTAGGTGTCGGTGGCCGAGTAGACAGACCGACACAGGAATAAATGTAGCACTCTTGTGCAGGTACGGAGGGGAGCAGCCAGTGGGACAGCAGAAACTAGAAACACTAGAGTAAATTAGAACGAGATATATATTGCACAGAATTTATACAATACTTAACTTTTACATAGCTCAGTACTGCAGAAGGCTGATACATAGTTGAGCTAGAGGTCTGCCTAGTGCCTGTCCGATAGCCAAGTCTTCACTGGTGCCTATCTGATTCCGAAGTGTTAACTGGTTCCTATCTCAGTTCCAAGTGAACGATGTCGTTCAGTGGTGGCCACGAGCGGAGTTGTAACAGAGGCTGCTCGTGGCTGACGTCGTAAGAACGCCGCGCCGTGCGTGCATGGCGGCGCGCGGCGAAAGTAGGTGGCGCGCACTTTGGACTTGTGCGACACCACAGTAGTATTATTTTAAAGAATGTTGTCGAACAAATTTTGATGCGAGGAGGTTGCATTAATTTCTCAGTAAAAGAGATGTGATAATTTGAGAATTGTAGCGTATTGAAAATTGTAAGAAGGATCTTAGTTCAAATGTTTGTTAAGCTTAAGGGACTTAACTGCGAGGCCATCAGTCCCTAAACATACAAACTACTTAAGTACTATCTTATACTAAAGAAGACACAAACATCCATGCCCGAGGGGGTATTCAAACTCACAACAGTAGTGGACGTGCAGTCTTGTGACTGGCGCGCCACAGACAGCTCGGCCACTGCGGCCAGCGAAGCATCTTATTGACATGAGTGGTTTACATTTGGGTTGATATGGAAATTTAATTTGTGTTTAATATTTGGGGATTAAAATGTGTTGTAATTAGGGCACAATTTAACAAGGAAAGCTTTTCAAGGAAAGTAATGGTTTGTTGCATTGTGTTTATTTTAAATTCACAAGTTGGCAATGGGGGAGATTAGAGATGCAAAAACGAAAATTACTCTAGTGTGGACATGTTTTCTTGTGGGAACATGCACAAAGAGATGGTAAAAGCAATATTTATTATTTGTAAGTTGATAATGTCTTATTGCATTGCTGTTGAAGTGTGTATCGATTCCACTGGGGGAAGGCGTTCAAAGTTGGAACCTTGGGGATTCGGATGGGTTTCCATATATTGGTACTATACCGTAGTCAAATTTCGACCGGAGGAATCGGCTGCAGAGTTACACACAATCCGACAAGGTACGACGCTGGTGGAGAATTGGTGACTGTGCTGGGGACGGTGGTACCAGATCATCGGAACGACGAGGCGCAAGAGCGCGTTAAAGCGATGTTTGTCGAGTTAAATTAGAGTGCTTCCCACCAAAGGAACATATACTTCTCTGGGAATTTAATTAATATGCCATAAAATTTATAATTTATGTTACTTTAGATTTAAATCTTATACATGACGCGCAAATGGGACGCTGGTTCATACACCACTACAGTTTTATGCACTTTGTTCTGGCACAGTAGTTGGTAATAACTAATGTTTTTATTAATTTAAGAGAAAATGGTCAAACATTTTGGTGCTACTTGACATGATAATTTGGCAGGCAAATGTATCATATTAAGTGGAGATATGTGGCATTATAGATACAGGGGGAAGCTGATTGTTTCCATGTGAAAGGCGGGATTTGCCAGGCTGTTGGGCTCCCCAGCCAGCCGGCTAACATTTTGGATCTAGAAAATTGAATACAGGTAGTTAGGATTTTCCTGATCTGCTCGGAAACCGGAAAGGACGCTCTTGGCTGAGCGAGGGTGGCTCTCCCAGATTGCAACTGTAATACAATATAGCCACACACATTATTCTAAAAATCCATATAAAATTAGGGAATGCTCATACGGCAAATATAATTGTACTAGCTGTAAGCCGGCCGCGATGGCCGAGGGGACTGAGGCGCTTCAGTCACGGTCTGCACGGCCACTACGGTCGGGGGTTTGAATCCCCCATCGGGCATGGATATTTGTGCCGTCCGTAGTATAAGGTAGTTGATAAGTAGTTTGTAAGTTTAGGGACTGATGACCCCGTAGTTAAGTCCCTTAAGCTTAACAAACAATTGAATACTAGCTGTAAGCCAAGCGTTGCCTAGGTAATTATTTAATTTATGTACCATACAAACATTTATGTACCCAGTGACCTGACTCTTGGTTTAAAGATCATGTGTGCAAAAATTGATCAAGATCGAAGCAAAATTATGCATTTTGTCAAAGTCCGAAAGTCAAGTAACCTCGACAATGCACCGAACGAAATTTTATACAGACAGTGACATTCTTTTTGTTTTTAAGGTGAAGTGTGCAAAAGTTCATCAATATCAGAACAAAAATACCGATTTGTATGCAACAGAAAGACATGGTCACATTGAAAAACGCACTTTGTTGTACTCAAATTTTCCAGTTTAATTCCATTCAACCCTTGTTCTGAGAATAAAGAAAACAAGAAAAAAAGTATTTGTGACATGGGTCGATGCGTTCTCAAGTTATGGCGCAACCTATAATTATCTTATTAATCACGTTATCCTACTGTTAACAGGACGGAACAGAGGGATTAAACTTTATTCCATGCTGCATAAGATTAATTAATGAATTCATATTATGAACTAAGAACAGCTAATTGAGAAGGAGAAATCTTTACACTGCAGTACACCGGAAAAATGTCTGTGTCACATATATTGCAGTCGGAGGAAAAGTTAGATGCGACAGATTTAGCATATTTCCTCCTTGGAGGGACGCTCTAGACGTATCCTGTCGCAGAGGGTGTCTCTGGCGATTTCTTCTCTACTAACAACGTGCGCCTTCTGCGTTTTCCTGCTGCTATTTCTGACTTCGCAGCTCGATCCTCGCTCTCTGCATTCATAAATAAATAATGCATTCTCAGTGCTGGCGTGCATTTCGACTATGCAGTGCTGAATTCTTCACGTGGCAGATGTGTCTGTGTCACACAGGAAGGACTTCCTTTCCTTCAGATTCCGGCACGTTCCCGTAGTGTTGCCAACGGATATTTTTGCAGTGACTGTTCACAGCGCATTGAAAATTGAGGAACATTTCCATTTGACAACGACACGGCGCGTATGTCAATTAATTTTACTTTTAAGCCGGCTGACCTTGCACAATAATGTAAGGCATGTGCAATTATTTTCTGAAAAGGCTTTTACCTTTTACCGTTTTCAAATATTCGTAAATGAAAGGGTGAAACTCCTGAGGTCATCCGTCCCTAGACATACAAACGGCTAAATCTAATTTACTCTAAGGACAACACAAACACCCTTGCCCGAGGGAAGACTAGAACCTCGGACAGGGAGCTGCTGTGCAATCCATGGCTTGACGCCGCAATCGACGAGGTCATTCCCGCGCGGCTGTGGTTTTCAAACAGGTGATGCTGACCATGGTTTGCTCCAAAGGAATACTGAAATATATGCGGATTTATTTTTAAATGCTTATTTGGAATAGATATATTCAAATGTATATGTGTGTTTAATTATGTAACAGGTGTGAGCATCACTTTTCAGAATAGTAGCTTTCTCGCCCTGTTTCTTCGGATCTCTCCATTTTCCTTATTACAATGTAACCTTTAGGAGCATATTCATTGCCGGCCGCGGTGGCCGAGGGGGCTGAGGCGCTCCAGTCACGGTCTGCACGGCCACTACGGTCGGGGGTTCGAATCCCCCCTCGGGCATGGATATTTGTGCCGTCCTTAGGGTTAGCAAGTTCATAAGTAGTTTGTAAGTTTAGGGACTGATGACCCCGTAGTTAAGTCCCATAAGCTATACAAACATTTGAACATTTTTGAGCATATTCATTTTTCTGATTAAGAATGATCTTTCTCTTGTTTTACAGCAGAGGCTTCTTCTAACTTATTTTATCATCTACACCTTCCTAAAACCATACATCGTTTATGAACATAAAACTTGCCACAAAAGAAATGAAGCAGACATTATGTGTCGTGGTGTATAGCCTGAGTTTCATCCACTGCTTTGACTGTCCTTACGTTAGTGTGGAGAACCTTTGTATCATTGATAGAATTAATGTGATAAGCAAGAACCTTTAATTTTTTACGGTGGAAATACTCGCGGCAAAATCTTTTGGGCTTTGGCAGCTATGGCGTGTAGTATATCTTCCAAATTTCGTATTGAATGATATGATGGTATATTGTGCACTTTCAATAGTTTTTAAACACATAATGTAGATCTCAGACGTCAATTTAAAACTGTACTGATATTTTGGCATTTGCGAGTCTGGAACATACGGGGCATGAATATTCTGCTGTGAAAATCAAACTGGTTATGGCTAATCCTTTGCTGTTGGTTAGATTTTCGATATGTTTTTCCTGTTGGAAACATTTGGTGTATCTTCTCGCAGCGATATTTCTCAGTTATCTGTCCAGCACGACACCCATGTATGTTAGAGTGTCCATACGTCCCAGTTGCTGCCATTATGGTATTAGTTGGTTTACGTTTTACGAGGCGATCCACTTATAATATTGTAAAAAGATATAAAATAGCCAAGATCGCTAATCATCAATTTTTATTAACGACGACCGGTTTCGCTGAACTATGTCAGCATCATCAGGTCAAATAAAATATTTTACAAGGCCATAATCTTGTAATGTCAAACAGTTGTTATATAACAATTTACAGTGCATAGGTGCACTATGTCATTATAATAAAACATAATTATCACAGTGAGTATTAATTCATGATTTTAACAAGATTTTTAGTATCCGTTCAACTGTCTTAAAGCTCTTTCATCGTGTTGTAATTGCCAGATCATCGGTGTTGTGTGGTCATTAGTGTATAGTTTAAATATTATTATTAGGTGTGTGTGGGGGGAAGGGGGAGGGGAGCTGGGTACTGCCCTGAGCAAGTCCGTTCTTTTGTTGACGCCATCGGCTTTTCCTACCCAGCAGCATTTCTTAGAAGTATCTGTGTTGTAGCAGGGATTCAATAATTTTTGAAAGCTGATGAGCGCTTTTATCCAAATTAATTTCTTTTTAGCTTCTGAGTTAGCACTGGTATTGCCCACTGGACATTTTTGTGTCATTGCGAAACGTTAATCCAACCGCGCGCTCCGCAGCGAGACGCTTTAGACCGTTCGGCTACTCCACCGCGGCAACAGTAATTGGATACAATGTCAATGACCATAGTAGTAAATTGCAGAAACTTCTTTCGTCAATGCCTGTTTGTCTTCCTGAAAGTTGTGAATAATTTATCTCAAAACGATCTTACTTGAAACGATGCAACTTGATGTTCTCGGTAGCACTCACTCCATACAGAGCACAAGTACTTGCAATGGCCTCCACTGCTTTTACTCTTTTATTAAACCCACAAAGAATACATAGTTACAAATTTGAGACATTCCCCCGATTTAGAATCAGTTTTATAATGCATAAACGACACTTCTTACAACTTTACAAATGCGTAATATGCAAGATATCATTGTAACATATATAAAAGAAATTTGTCCTACCTGGACTTACACCCACAAGCTCTTTGAATTCTCGTACCGTGCGATGGGTACTCCATTACGACAAGAATAATTACGCTAACACATCTGAAATTAGGTGGTTCGCCAGGTTGAGACTAGCTTGTAATGGCTAAGATATGGGTTCGATTCCCGATGGGGTAACTGTGTTTAACACCCCATAGAGCCAAATAAAGAACTATGTCTATTCAATACTAACCGGAAAGGTGTTTGATTAGGTTTCATTGTTTCCTAAAAGTGCTAAGCTCCCCCACGTTCCTAAGAACGGCGCAATCCTAATCACCAGTGAACAATAATGTGATATTTGAAACCTCGTCGTGTGTGGTCAACAGTGATGATATGCGCGGGTTGGAGCCCCAGGAAGTACAAAATTGCCTGAGGCGTTACTTCTAGCTGATCATCCCATTAACGGTGAAAAGACAATGAATATTATATCTCTATTCGTATCTATAATAGAAACAGCGGATGGTGCCGGCTTCGTGTCCCTGCCGGGGGAAAAACCAATTATATCTCCGTTTCATGTCCCAATATAATGCGGTTTGTTGATATATTAAATATCTGACATCCTATTGCGCCTAGTTAACAATTCATATAGCTACTGCGTCCTGTTCTACAACTTTATGGCGTCTAACACCTGAGGGTCCTCTATATTACATACCTTTTGTGGTTACCTCTCAGCAACATTGTGAGCTTAATGCAATCCCTGGTGTAGTGCTAAATTTACCATTTATTTCCGGGTTCGGTCATCGGCCTTGTAAACTGATACTTCTGAAAACATCAGTCTTGTACATCTCTTTATACCTGATCGAGTTTCGATCAAACACGTAAGCTTCGGTTGGCTAACAGTGCGTTCAAATTCAGATTACCAACACTAACACATCGTGTCAATAAATGAGTGGATGAAGGTATATGACTTATCATTTATTGTAATGAAATTTAATTTACAAGTTTTACTGTCTCACCTCTGATAACGTGTACTATAATAAGTGTTGTATGTCGGTTTTTGTTTACATATGAGCTGACTGCCACACAATAAGGACCAATGTACTCTAGCGTCTTTTGTGGTACCTATCTTGTTAGTCACTGACTACTGCGGAGGGTTGCAATGACACAGCTATGCTATGTTGGTTGCATAGTGTCTTCTGCAGGCAACGAATTGGATTTCAGGTGTGAACCACTTTTTTTTGCTGTCAAGTGTACATATCAATCCAGAGAAATCATAAGAATAAATTTTAAAGAAGGTAGCTTTTCGTAAGTGGACGTGGATATGAGCTAAGAAACTAATTCAAGAGGAAGATTACTCGAAATTCTTCCTAACGAGATTAAAGTTTGGAGAAAAACTCAGTATCTTGGTTAGGAGCAAACAAACAGTAGATGGGATGGTGCAAAGACTGTTGAATGAAGAGAGACCCAAGACAAAAAGAGTAACAGATGTCAATAATTCCACTCCAAGAGCTGGGAAACATTTATAATTACTGGAGGTATTAGATTTGTTAACGGGATGGGTTATGAAATTTAGTACAATATATTTTCCACTTCACCTTTGCCAGCATTCTCAAAAATTATAGAAAAGGAAATGTACAAGCAGCTTCTCAACCACTTAACCACAAATGGCATATTGTCTAGAACACAGTTTGGATTTCTGAAAGGTTCCGATATCGAGAAGGCTATTTACACTTACAGTGAGAATGTACTTAATTCATTAGATAATAAATTGCAAGCAGCAGGTATTTTCTGTGATTTGTCAAAGGCATTTGATTGTGTGAACCATAACATCCTTTTAAGTAAATTAGAATTCTATGGGGTCACGGGAAATGCTGCAAAATGGTTCAAATCGTACCTCACTAACAGGAAACAAAGGGTGTCAGTGCAAGTGACTAGTGAATTAGGCCAACAGTCATCATCGGATTGGGAAGACATTACATGTGGTGTACCACAAGGATCCATCTTAGGGCCATTGCTTTACACTTATGTACATTAATGATCTCTCATCAGTTACACTACCAGAAACAGAGTTCGTTTTGTTTGCAGATGATACAGGTATTGCAATAAAAAGTACGTCAGGTATAGTGATAGAAAGGTCTTCTAATGATATTTCCATGAACATTAATAAATGGTTTAAAGCCAACTCACTGTCATTAAACTTTGAAAAGACGCACTACATGCAGTTCAGAACATGTAAGAGATTTCCTGACAGCATATGCATTAAGTATGAAGAAGAGCAGATAGAAGAGGTTGACAGTATTAAATTCCTGGGATTACAGCTTGATAATAAATTTAGTTGGGAGGAGCACACCACAGAACTGCAGAAACGACTCAACAAATCTGTATTTTCAATACGAGTGTTATCAGACATAGGAGACATAAAAATAACAAAGTTTGCATACTTTGCTTACTTTCATTTCTTAATGTCATATGGTGTATTATTTTGGGGTAACTCTTCAAGTCAGTCAAAAGTCTTCAGAGTCCAAAAACATGTAATACGTATTATTTGTGGAGTAAATTCACGGACGTCTTGTAGAAGCCTCTTCAAAGAACTGGGTATATTAACTACTGCTTCTCAGTATATTTATTCCTTAATGAAATTTGTCATAAATAATATATCCCTTTTCCCAACAAACAGCTCAGTTCATACATACAATACTAGAAATAAAAATGATCTACACAAGGATTTAAAAGCACTTACTTTAGTTCAAAAAGGGGTCCACTACTCAGGAACACACATTTTCAATAATTTACCATCAAGTATAAAAAAATTAGTTACAAATAAAGATCAGTTTAAGAGGAACCTAAAAGACTTTCTAGTGGCCAACTCCCTCTACTCCATTAGTGAATTTCTAAATTGTACCAAATGATGCATGCACTCATACTATATTAGTATTATTATATTATCAGCAAAAAAAAAAAAAAAAAAAAAAAAAAAAAAAAAAAAAATTCTTAAAAATTTATGTATCTGTAGTTATATTATAAGTGTATGTATTTGTATTTATATTATTAGTATTATTTGTTATTCAACTTGTAAATTTTGTTTCTTGAGATGTTCCACATCCACGAGGATCCCCTCAATATGGATCTACGGAACAAATAACTAATCTAATCTAATCTACTGATGCTGCCGTTTCTTACCTGGATTACGACAGCAGTGGGAGTAAAAGTTTCAAGTGTGTGTTGTGATTAAGAAAACATGTGTTATGTGAAAGAGTAGATGTTTATATGGTGGGTCCCGACAAAGGATACCGCTACGTGCATAAATATGTTATTGGGTTACGTGCCGATAAAAGTTGAGGATCAACCAAAATTGGAATAACATTAAGTAACGTCAGTATGTTCGCTGTAGTATTGCTCAGTATTCAATGTCAAGTTCCAATCATGCTGCTCTTTCCCGATAACGCAAAGAGAGTTACTTATAAGAGCACAGGGACGTTAGCCCTCGAGCGGGCCCGCTGCGGTACAGAATACCCCACGTCTTGTTTACCGTTAGTGACAACGCTGCCTCCCCTCAGCGATTACGCGCACGCTACGTATTACACTCCTGTTGTCGCAGCTACCTAGCGCTGCAATTTGTTTTACTGTTGAGCTTTCTGTGTGTCTGTGTTGTCAGAACGCTGCTGGTGTATAAAGTACCTCATGTGCCTACTGCTGTAGGTAAATACACATTTATTATGTACGCACCAACGTGCATCGTTATTATTATCAGAACAGTAGTTTGAAAAACTGATTAGCTTCTTACTTATTCAGGGCCGGCCGCGGTGGCTGAGGGGACTGAGGCGCTCCATTCACGGTCTGCATGGCCACTACGGTCGGGGGTTCAAATCCCCACTCGGGCATGGATATTTGTGCCGTCTTTAGTATTAGCTAGTTCGTAAGTAGTTTGTAAGTTTAGGGACTGATAACCCCGTAGTTAAGTCCCATAATCTATACAAACATTTGAAATTATTCAGTCAAGTGAAGTCTGAGGAAATAGCCAGAGGTCTGCAGGAGTTGTCAGACGAATCTGATCACCAACTGTGCAGCAGTGACAGTGCTCAGGAAGGGGAAGTAATTCAGGAAAGTGAGCGTGGCAGTGATTCCGAACAAGACGCCCTGTCTGGTACTGAAGGTGACAGTTATTAGAGTGCAAATGTGGCTTTTTTATAGGCAGAGATAACAACAGAAAGTGGAGAAAAACTCAATAAGTCAAGCGGTGTAAAGTGAGAAGTAAGAATTTAGTGAATGTCGTTCCTGGTCCTAGAAGCAGTGCAGATGACCTCATTAGCGAACTTGCTGCATTTCATAAAATGTTAGACGAAAGTATGGAAGATAACGTTATCACCCATACAAATTTGTATTTTCAGAAGAAAAGTGAATCATAACAATACTCTCGTGATAGAGCTGCAAAGGAGACATTTCGGAGTGAAAGACTGGCTGTACTGGGATGTTTATATGTAATTGGAGTAAAGAAAGGACACCACACTAACTCACGCGAGCTATGGAAATCAGACGGAACAGGACTGTAAGTTCTAAGAGCATGTATGAGCTACAAAAGATTTTTGTTTTTACTCCGATCTTTACGATTTGATGACAAGGACACACGAGCTGAAAGAAGAAAAATTGACAAACTAGCAGCCATTCGTCCTTTCTTGCAACCGTTTGTTCTCAACTGCAGACATTCATATAACCCTGGGGCCCTACGTGACTGCCGCGGCGGAGCGGCCGAGCGCATTGAGGCGCTATGCTACGATGCGCGAGGCCGTTCCCCGTCGGGTTTCGAATCCCTCCTCGGGCATGGATGTTTGTGCCGTCTTTAAAATAAGGTAGTTCATAAGTAGTTTGTAAGTTTAGGAACTGATGACCCCGTATTTAAGTCCTTTAAGCTCTACAAACATTGAAGATTTGAACCCTACGTGACTATTGATGAGAAACTGGAAGCTTTCCATGGGCGCTGCAGTATCATTCAATATACTTCCAATAAATCAGCAAACTACGGAATAAAGATTTTGCTATGTGCAATTAAAAAACATTTTACACGATATTGGAGGTATACTGGGGTTCATATGTTCGAATGTTTGTTGAGATTATGGGACTTAACTACGGGATCATCAGTCACTAAACTTACAAACTACTTATGAAAGCCGTCCGCGGTGGCCGAGGGGACTGAGGCGCTCCAGTCACGGTCTGCGCGGCCAATACGGTCGGGGGTTCGAATCCCCCCTCGGGCATGGATATTTGTGCCGTCCTTAGTATTAGCTAGTTCATAAGTAGTTTGTAAGTTTAGGGACTGATGACCCCGTAGTTAAGTCCCATAAGCTCTACAAACATTTGAACATTTTACTTATGATTTAGCTAATACTAAGGACGGCACAAATATCCATGCCCTAGGGGGGATTCGAACCCCCGACCGTAGTGGCCGTGCAGAACGTGACTGGAGCGCCTCAGTCCCCTCGGCCACCGCGGCCGGCGTATACTGTGGTAAACAAGAGGATGGTCCATATTAGACTTCAAACACGCCAAGAGACATAGTGTTGCGCCTAATTCCG
Source organism: Locusta migratoria (assembly GCA_026315105.1). NCBI lineage: Eukaryota > Metazoa > Arthropoda > Insecta > Orthoptera > Acrididae > Locusta > Locusta migratoria. The sequence goes on along the minus strand of CM048755.1, from coordinate 502,861,854 downwards.
ACATTGATGGCAGCAATAGCAACATCACATTTGATAATTGGTACATTAGTTAACCTTTGGCGACGGCTCTACTAAAGAAACAACTCACTTGTGTCGGAGGAAGGATAAAAGAGAAATACCTGTTGAATTTCATGCGAACAAAACTCGAATAGTTGGTTCTTCAAGTTTTTGATTCCTAAAAGACGTCACTCTTTCGTCATACGTACCAAAGAAAAGCAAATCCATGATAATGCTGTCAACGATGCATGACCGACCAAAACTGGATGATAAAACAAACAAGCCTGAAATATTAATGGACTACAACGTGACGAAAAGGGGTGTTGACACCGTGGACCAACTATGCAATGCCTACAATGTCTCGCGCATCACAGGACGATGGCCAATGTACGTCTTTTACTCGTTCATGAATGTAGCGGGAATCAATTCACAAATTTTGTATTCCTTAAATCCAAATAACCCACGTTATGCAAGAAGAATCTTTTTGAAGAATTTAGGAATCGCCCTCATGAAACCCTATCTAATCGAAAGATCCAAAATAATGTCTCTGCGTGGTGATATTTCAACATTCTCGCGTAAATATCGAGAGCCTCTGAAAAAGGACAACGTATCACCGCTTACTTCTCAAAGATCAGCAACTAAGGAACGTGGGACGTGTGGCCCAGCAAAAGATGTATCAACAACCATTATGTGTAATATATGCAAAAAGTTTGTTTTAAGAAACATGTTACAATCACGTGCAACAATTGTAACCAGTAAGTCTTTGTTCAATTGTGGCGTATTTTGCAAGTCCCAAAATGTAGAGAACACGTAATAAATTGAAAAATAAAGTATATAAACCTCTACTGAAACACATTTTGTTGCCTTTTCATGAAATATGTAAAATTTACCCTAAAAACATCAAATAAAAACTCAGGTTTACAATGATTATGCTCAGTATGTGTATTCGCAAAATAAACGCCAATTTTCCAAAGATTGATATCGTATTATTAAATTTATGCTCTGGGGTATAAGATACACGGTGCACCTATTCGACACTTGGCAATGCGGCGCGCCCGTTCGAGGTTTAAGCACTGTTACCTGCTGTGCGTAGCATCAACGCCGAGGGAAAGTATAAAGATGCCTATGGTGTATGATTTCTCTTGGCTGCGAACGTGGTAGGCGATAAATTCAATCGAAGACAGTAGAGTAGTTGGTGCACTGGAGAGGAAACTGCGATATCGCAGGTGGGCGAACATGGCTAACGTGTAGCAGAAGAGAGTCTCCAGATCCATGCTCTGTATCTCCCTAACCACCCGTCTCCCTCCCCAGTCCATATGTAAGAAAGCGAAAAATTTAAAATATTTTTCAACAGACGTAGATTTCCAGTTGTCAATGTCGTATTTGTTAACTGCAAGATTCTATACAAGCTCTTTATAGGAAACGTTTAAATATAATGATGCAAAATATCTTCCGTACTCTGATGTTTTACATCTCCTTAGTAAACGAATGTATAATAAAAAACCATTCTAAGTCTCAGTGTAAGTGTTCTCTAATGACCAAATGCCATTTAATTTTTTCGTAAATCGAAGGTGCTTTAATTCTACTAGAACTGGCATTAACATTGCTACACCACGAAGATGACGTGCTACAGACGCGAAAATTAAACGACAGGAAGAAGATTCTGTGATATGCAAATGATTAGCTTTTCAGAGCATCCACGCAAGGTTGGCGCCTGTAGCGACACCTACAACGTGCTGACATGAGGAAAGTCTCCAACCGATTTCTCATACACAAACAGCAGTTGACCGGCGTTGCCTGGTGAAACGTTGTAGTGATGCCTCGTGTAAGGAGAAGAAATGCGTATCATCACGTTTCCGTCTTTGATAAAGGTCGGATTGTACCCTATCGCGATTGCCGTTTATGGTATCGCGATAATGCTGCTCGCGTTGGTCGCGAGATAGTGACTGTTAGCAGAATATGGAATCAGTGGTTTCAGGAAGGCAATACGGAACGCCGTGCTGGATCCCAACGGCCCCGTATCACTAGCAGTCGAGATGACAGACATCTTACCCACATGGCAGTAATGGATCGTGCAGCCACGTCTCGATCCCGGAGTCAACAGATGGGGACGTTTGCAAGACAACAACCATCTGCACGAACAGTTCGACGAGTTTTGCAGCAGCATAGACTATCAGCTCGGAGACCATGGCTGCGGTTACCCTAGACGCTGCATCACAGACTGGAGCGCCTGTGATGGTGTACGCAACGATGAACCTGGGTGCACGTGGCAAAACGCCTTTTTTTTCGGATGAATCCAGGTTCTGTTTACAGCTTCGTGATGGTCGCATCCGTGTTTGGTGACATCGCGGTGAACGCAGATTGGAGGCGTGTATTCGTCATCGCCATCCTGATGTATCACCCGGCGTGATGGTGTGAGGTGCCATTGGTTACACGTCTCGGTCACTTCTTGTTCGCATCGACGGCACTCTGAACAGTGGCCGTTACATTTCAGAAGTGTTACGACCCGTGGCTCTACTCTTCATTCGATCCCTGCGAAACCCTACATTTCAGCAGGATCATGCACGACCGCATGTTGCAGGTCCTGTACGGGCCTTTCTGGTTACGGAAAACGTTCGTCTGCTACCCTGGCCAGCACATTCCCCAGATCTCTCACCAATTGAAAACGTCTGGTCAATGGTGACCGAGCAAATGGCTCGTCACAATACGCCAGTCACTACTCTTGATGAACTGTGGTATCGTGTTGAAGCTGCATTGGCATCTATAACTGTACACGCCATCCAAGTTCTGTTTGACCCAATGCCCAGGCGTATCAAGGCGCCGGCCGCTGTGGCCGAGCGGACTGAGGCGCTCCAGTCACGGTCTGCACGGCCACTACGGTCGGGGGTTCGAATCCCCCCTCGGGCATGGATATTTGTGCCGTCCTTAGTCTTAGCTAGTTCATGAGTAGTTTGTAAGCTTAGGGACTGATGACCCCGTAGTTAAGTCCCATAAGTTCTACAAACATTTGAACATTCGTATCAAGGCCGTTGTTACGGCCAGAGGTGGTTGTTCTGGGTACTGATTTCTCAGGATCTATGCATCCATATTGCGTGATAATGTAACCACATGTCAGTTCTAGTATAATATATTTGTCCAATGATTACCCGTTTATCATCTGCATTTTGTTTTGGTGTAGCAATTTTAATGGCCGGTCGTTTTTTAAATTAGTGTAACTTGATGGCCGAAATCGAGTTGATTTATTGGGGCATATGGTATCATACTTTGCCTTTTTTTTTTAGAAATAGGGAAATTTTTCATGAAACTGATCGTTGACTCAGTTTTGCTATTGCAGATGACGGTTAGTCCACTGGCCGACGAGCTGAACCAACCGTGCAGGCTACCAAGAGGCTACCGATCTCCTCTTCTTAGCGTAACACATAAATAACCCTACCGTAGGTAAAGAACGAATATTAACCTGTAAGCAAAAGATAAAAAACGGCACATATACTCGCTCCTGTAATCGCGCATAAGGACTTTGAAAACAACGCCAATCAACGGATAAGTTTTTGTTACTGAAAACTACAGACATACATGATGGCTGTCGACGTAATTACAAATAAATACACCAATTTTCAATATTCTTACTTTGAGCATTTGTCTGTTTGTTTAAGATTAGAATATTAAGAAATGGGATATTCTGAAAAAAAAAAAAAATGTGGAACCTACAAAATCCAGAAACTGCACAATTTTTAGTGAATTAATGTTCCAGTTATTACCTACACAAGGCTAAATGAAAAATTAAAAAATAAACAAGAAACTATACAATTCCAGCCAGATTGGAACAAGCATCTCTTACTTTCGCTGTCACTTTATTCTCTGCGCTACAGAAGCGAAGTGACGCGCTCGTCGTCGTTGTAATGCTATCAACGTGATGTTCTTATTTTTCATCCGTTTCTAAGTCCTGGAATAATCGTTTTCAACGGAAATGACAGGATGTGTTAATTTGCAATGAATCTCGATATATTTGTATCTTAACCATTATACTGCTTGTACTTCCTGACGTAAACACCAATCTGAACTTCAACAGAGTCTAAAGTTGGGAACTTCAAAACTTGAGCATGAGCAATGCTCTGTACGTGGTTTCTTCAGGTGTTCACGCCGGTCAATGCTTTTGTTTGTCATTGTACACTTATACATGTGTGACCCTTGCGTGGTCCTGTTGGTAGATGCCATCATGCGTAGGTAAACAATCTAGGTGTAGGGGTGGTTATGGACCACAACCAAGGAAGCATAATATTGTTGACCTATTTTGTCTTTCGGAATAATGGTATGGCCCAGCACGGAAAGGAAAACATTCTTGCTTTCCTTCCAACATTTCACGTCGTTCACGCTAAATGTTCAAATGTTTGTTAAGCTTATGGGACTTAACTATGGGGTCATCAGTCCCTAAACTTACAAACTACTTATGAACTACTTACGAACTAGGACGGCACAAATATCCATGCCCGAGGGGGGATTCGAACCTCCGACCGTAGTGGCCGTGCAGACCGTGACTGGAGCGCCTTAGTCCCCTCGGCCACCGCGGCCGGCTCGTTCACGCTAGCGACCATCTGCCTGTCTGAGCATAAAACGATATTGAGCTGAATTGTATACCACTCAGTGAAGGTGCAGGTAAAGTAGTCGTGTGTATATTCCAGCCTTTGTCACCTATAAATAGCAGCGAACATGCCCCCTGTATGAACCGCGCACTATTGTTAGCCCCTAGGTTTATCTGGGCGATCTATTCTCAAGAGTTACACGTCCTTTTACCCGTACGTTTATTGGCAACCATTGTTCACACCTGTCGTTTTGGTCCATGGTGCATACACTTACCTTGGAGCCGGTTTAGGATACCACCATTATGACATGCGTGGTACAATTTAACCACAGCGGCTCATGAACAGTTAGCCAACTTAGTCCTTTCAGAGGTGCTTCCATCTCTGTCCCAAAATACATTAATCATGACCTTTCGGACGTCAAATTAATTTGCTGATTTGCTGCGTTTCCGCATTACGGCAGTGACTGCATCATTTTCCACGTCCCCTTGAACACCCTCTACAGCTAGTGCTGCCACCTGCTGTCTGTGACTGGTTATTGCACACTAACGGCGACTATAGTCGTGGTCACATTAATATTACTCGGCTGTGCATACTGGATAAATATAAACCAGAATTTGTGTAAATCTCTTACATCGAGTCAAAAGTAAGTATTCCGTTTATCATTTTAAAATTTATTGCCATAACTGTTCATACAGTTATCATACAGCTTCCACTGTGAGCGCCTGGAGGGGTAAACGTTTGCTGTTGCTTACGGTAGAATGATTATAGCCAGGAAAATCGATGGATTAAGTCTTCCATTGCACGGGTAAATCTTGAGACTGCACGGAAGATGTGTAAGGGCTACGCAGAGTAGCTTCTGTAATTTAGTTGAAGAAAGTTATTCACAGCTATCGACTAACTTAGGACGGAAATGTGCACGCTCTGGTACACTCATGCTTTCATAAGCAAATGCAAACATATTTCTATGGTGACAGTCGTGACTTATAGTATCATCAGGGTCTTAACAGTTATACCAATTTGTGCTGAAACAGTAAAACGTTCACTTACTTTATCCTATATATCTCCTTTTCATTTGAATGTCCTATGCAGAAGAAGAATGAAATACGATAAATGTAAGTAGCGCCCACATTCCGAGTTTGCCGTACAAACAAAAGTATGTATATACGTAAAAATTTATGATGTCTGAAAGGCATAGTGTCTTTTTATTAAATGTCACTTTTGTTCTTAGTTTTCCTTTCGTTTCGATTCTCCATGGTGATCGGTTCCGTGAGTACGTTGCGAGACATCTTCAAAAAATTTATTGTTGAAAACGTTTATCCTTTTTTTTATTTTATAGTTTCAAATAATAAATAAGCGCCCTGAGACATATTTTTCTCGACATTAAAAATATATTGAATTCAATGAGTGGCACTGGATTATTATTTATGCCACTGCCGGAATTCGAATGTGGGAACTCGTGTTTACTAGGCAAGCATTTTAGTTGTGCGGTGGTAGCCGAGCGGTTTGGAGCGCCACGTTATGGGTCGCGCGGCCTCCCGCGTCGGAGGTACGAATCCTCCCTGGGGTATGGATGTGTGTATTGTCCTTAGGGTAGTTTAACCTAATTTAAGTAGTTTGTCAGACTAGGAACTGATGACCAATGTAGTTTGGTCCCATAGAAACATTTAAAAAAGCGTTAGAACCACTTTTTACGAGTAATTTGTTGTTGTTCGTTGGATAGATTTCGTCTTTGCGATCGTAGATTGTGATTTTCGCTGCTGCAGGATGTACCTGCTGAGCTGCCATGCCATGGCTGTCATTAACTGTGAATGGGAAAAATTGAAAATTTTTACCCAGCCATGACACATTCACAGGTCTCCTGCTTGCAAGGCATTTACGCCTGAGCCTTAGACCACAGAAGACTAGAGATGGGCAATCCGCTCCTGAACTGATTCAAAGACCCAGATCCTTTTAAGGAATGAGTGATGGATGAATCAGAAAAAAGAGTGGTAGTTCATCCCCTTGCCACATGCTTCAGAAGTTTCCTAAGCTACAAAATAAATGTGGTATAGACCATGTGCAAGTATAAAACTGCAAAAAAATGAGCGCCCAAACATGTGCAGCGTCTCACGCTGCGAGTCTGGAATTAGTGAGTCGCGCAAGCAGCATGGTTCAGTGAGTGTGCGGCTCTCGAATCCCGCTGGCTCGCTGCTCCGCACGACTCCACAATCGAGGCGATGCGACCGCCAACTGAGTCGCTGAGTTAACTAGTTCAACAGTTCACCTCTTCCCACCACTCTCCCGACTCCGCTCGCCTCCCAAGCCGCCTGATGGCGAGCTGCTCATGGTTCCCCCCACACCTCTGGTGAACCGCATGGCACAGAACAAAGCGACTCTGTGCATCACTCTGTTCTCTCAACTCCTGTGTTCCGATAAAGCTTGCAGGTCACTTACCGATACAATCATCTGAAGCAACAGAAACCGTCATAAAGACAAATGTTCTATTCCGACTAGTATTTCAGATTAAACGTATTTATTTAATGTTACTTTTATATGTTTTTCTTAACAACAGGAAATTTTGCTGTCTGTAACGAAAACGTGTTACTGTACAAAATTAAACTATATAAATTTTCCGCGAAAAAGATCATACTCCCTTTTTCTCTAAGACTTTTAGTTTGCATGAAGAGAACAACAGAGACAAAGTCTTGAGCAATGTGCATTCTCTGTTGCTTAGATAGGTTTTGTAAGCTCATATCATGCTGTTTCCTGACTTGATTGACAAGGTCCTGTATCAAATAATGCGTCTTCTCTTCATCTACACCATTTTGGCACAACGAAAACAATGACTATATACCGTATAACAAAGAAAATAACAATGTGCATTAATGTTTTCTATTTCAGGAACCATTCAGTTTTGGGAATATGTCTATTTGAAATTTTTGCTGCTGGCATCGAATCTTTGACAGTAACAACGAACTTACTTTGCAAGTGAGAGAGAGAGAGAGAGAGAGAGAACACTAGGATGTCAAACGAGATGCGTGTAAAATTAGGTTCTGAGTAGACTATCTTGATATAATGTTTCATTAGGAACTTAATGTGTTTGGTACAGTGGGATGTGCGTGTTTGCAATTATAGATAAACTATAATGGGAAGCACTTGAAAAATAATTTGCGGTGCTCTGTATAGAGAATATACAAAACTTTGCACAAATAACAGGTGAAAGGGTTGTAGTTACAGGAACTAAAAATATGAGATGGAATGGAAATCGTACCAGCAACCGCAAAACTTACAACTTAGGATTCCAGAACACTACCCCTGTACTACGACGACTGTTAACAGAATCACCGCAGTTTTAAACGATTTACCCAATGATTTATGTCTGTGAGACTCTCTTTGTACTTAATCAGTTGTTGATGGTTTGTACTAACAAAAGAAAAACTCATTGATGGCGTAGTCGAAAGTATCTGTACTCGTCGTCGTATTTTCGAAGAATTTGGCTTGATATCTTCAGTCTTTTTTTTCATATTTGAACTTATTAATGAAATAGTCTACGAACATTCCTCACTTTGTAACTTTAATGCACAGAACTCTTTTTATACATTATTTCCTAAAGTAAATAAAACTTAATTAATTGCCTTACTCTGGCACTATCAGTATTCTACTGTTTATTGGTGCCAGACTTTAGAAACAGGTGATCGGTTCTATAAAAAAAACAGCGGCCAACTTGTAGTGAGAATCTGTCGCGCTCACGTAGCACACCCGGCCGTGTCGCCGAATGTCGATGCTTATAGCTGCAGTGTCGCGTCGCTAAATGTAGCGCGCTGTCGTCGCTCGCTTTTGTCGCTCACCTAGGACACGGCCTTATTCCGCACGGCTATTCCGCCGTGGCAGATGCCACGCCCTGCACGGGACTCTCGCGATACATCTCGTTTCATTCAACTCGCTCAAACTCTCAAACTACTCACTGTATAAATATGGAACTAGTATCATTCTGCAAAATATTGTATTTTTGAGTAAAAATGTAAAAATTATTAATCTTTATTTTTCGAATTATTTCACCTGCAAAAATATGTAAATTCTATTATACTATTTTTAATGTTTAATGTAGCTGTAATTCACAAATTTTAATTGTAGAAACTACTAAGGACTTACAATAAAATTGTTACCCCTCTTTCGTCTTTCACAGTATGGCCAAATCAGATAAATAAAATACAGTGACAAAAGCAATATGCCATCGTTTTAAGCTTTTTAACAGTTGGTGAGTGGTGAGTCGGTGAGTCATGAAAAAGAACTAGTTCATCCCTGTCAGTGATTATTTCTGATCCGATCCCTGAAAAGATCGGTTTTGTCCATCTCTACTGAGGACACTCACTAACACTCAGCGGCCCTCTTGATTCCGTGATTGTACACATCTTAAAGCACGTCTCCCCCAAAACACAAACTTAAATTCTGCATCATGTGCACCGATATGATACTTATAAATGTTTCTGAGGCTCCTCAACAGCAGAATAGCACCCCGTTAATGAAAATTAATTTAAACAATCTTGCCTTTATCCTCAGGATCAGGTGATATAATAAATCAACGTCTAGATATGTCAAAGATATTTTAAGTCAGTGCCTATGCTTTAAATCAATATCTTTGATAAATTGAGGATAAAAAATTCTCAAAACGTTGATTTACTACTTTATATTTGTATCACCTGCACCTCAGGTACAAGGTAGGATTTATCCCATTAATTTTCATTGGTAGAGTACTATTCCGTTATTGGAAATCCTTGGCAACATTGATACGTATTATAAGAGAACATGAGCCACAAATGAAGTTTATGTTGTGGAGGGAGACGTAGTTAAAGAAAATGTTCAAATGTTTGTATAGTCTATGGGACTTAACTACGGGGTCATCAGTCCCTGTAGTTAAAGAGAGTTTATACTATAGTGATATTCATAAGGACGCTGTGGGTTAGTGGTTAATGCGTGCGGATAGTAAACACAAGCTCCAAATTTCGAGTCCAGGCTGCGACACGAATTGTAATACAATACACCTCTTGCAATTCAATTTTATTTACATTTATTTATTTTTAACTTTTTTAATAACAATTATTAGCCTCAGCCCGCAACACTAACCTACGCGAGTTTTCCAAACTAAGCAAAGGCACGTAGAGTTTTTGTGGAATTCCGAATCATGTGTTGTTCCTGGCTACTCTTCACGTTGTTAAATGATCAAAACTAGCTAAACACAGAGTGGAAAATCGACCGAGATTGGCTCCCACGACCTCTCGATTTCCAGGCAAATGGTCTGACTTATAGGCCACCAGTCTCAGTGAAATGTACGAGTAATTTATATTCAAGTTTCGATGATTGTTCAAACTGTTAAAATGTTTGTAAACCATTTTGACTAGTCCCTAGTTTTACAAACTACTTAAACCAACTTACACTAAGGAAAACACACGCCCATGCTCGTGGGAGGACTCGAACTTCGGCGGGAACTTTCATGACAGAATATGCGTGTATGGAAATATGTAATGTATGAGGTCATGTACTTTGATTGCTTGAAAAGACTTTTATGTTGGTACCTCAATTAGTTACTAAGTAATATGTTTTTAACAGACTGTCGAATTAACGGACAAAAACGGGTAAATAATGTTTATGTTCTATTATCACGCATTTGCACGTTTCTGATTTTTTCTATACATTTATTGTGAAACAGTGCTTGTCAAATTTCATGATTCTGGGTCAACGAGATTTACTCTAAAAGAGACGTTGAGTGTGTCAGTTTAGAAATGGCGAAATATGTGACTGAAACGGACATACCAGTTTATCTGGGGGCACGGTAATACCCACGCCAAGTCGAGCGCGCACAATAGTAACATCCTTTTCTCGAAGCGGTTCACGTCAATTTCTTTGCGGATAAAGCTAAAAGCCTGAATTTTCGGTGACCAAGATTACCTACTATAACAAGCTTTTTTTCTCCAAATTATAGTATTCTACACCCTATTGTTTACTAAATATCGGCAGTCGACAATCACCACTCATGCACTCATCGACCATCAAAATTCTAAGGTGCCACAAGCGGACATCCAAACATCAAAATTCGTGTTTAGATAGTGTTTAGGCTGTAGCGGGAGGAAGAATGCAAACATCAATAATCACCAATCGCGTTTTCGAACGCATTTTCGCTTGACGATAGAGTGTTTGCTAACTTGACAGTTTAAATGACGTATTGGTAATGGACTCACTGTAAAGCCCTGGACGTCCAGCGGAGAGATCGCAGGTTTGATAACCGGTGTTGTAAATACCGCCATCTTATACTTCTCTTTTCAACCTAGCCGTCACATTTCTACTATATGAGGAGTCGTCAGAAATATCATGTGGTTCGAATTACACCTTAATCTGCAATTGCAGTCAGTGCACTGATAGATTCTTCCGAGTTCAAATGTAATCAACTGAACGTAGAGAGTGAAAGGTTGGGCGGATTACATCTAACGAAAATCTATTTCAATAGTATCAAATCTCGACAGTTCTCAATTGTTGAATGTAATCCACCTAGACACATTTACCGTCCAGACTTGTCAGAAATTATTACATAAAAGCCTACGAGAAGTACTTTGTTTACATAAATCCTAAAAAGTTAAGGTACTTTACATTTAATAATGAATACCTAAAGTCTATTATCGAACTACACATATTGAGACAAGTAGAAAGTATAATCAAATAAAAAAGTACAATATTGATTCAATAGTTCGACTTGACCGGGACCACCTCGAAATATTTAGACTAGGACTATCGATACTCAAGTGAAAAAAATTGAGATAAATCAATGTTGAAAAGAATAGAGGAGTCTGAGTTATGTAGGCACGGCATTGATCCCGCCCAGTCGAGAACACATCCGTAGCAAGTTTTTGTAGAGCCCTTCACGGCTCTTCATGCCCTCCTGTATCTTCGTAGTGGATACAGCTACAACCCTGAAGTTTCGGTGACCAAGAAAATGTACTACAAGTAACTGCATTCCCAAATAATTATATTAAATACCTTATAGTTTACGAAATATTGATAGTCAAAAGTCGTTAATTTCGTTAATCAGCGATAATTAAAATTTTAAGTTACTTTAATTTGTATGAAAATTAAAATACACAATTTTGTGTTTTTCCTACAGGTTTGTTTATTTTGTTAATCGATTTTCAGCTATTTAGGCCATCATCAGACATTTACTGAAGTTCAGCCAAATAACCTGAATTGTCAATCAACCAGAAGAGATGTTACACACAGAAAAATAAATTATCTTCTTTGATGCGGCGGTTACAGTATAGTTAGATTTGCTTGTAGATTCATGATTTTTTGGAAACAATTTGGTCAAAAATAATAAAAAACTATGGTCGATACGATCACGACTCTACTATTGTAATAATATCGATGCACCCAACATGTAATATTCTTTCTGACAGTATTTTAACAAACAGCCAAAATTGATATTTGACTTTAGATTTGACAAACATATTCATTTTCCTATTTAATCTTATTTTAATATCTCTCCCACATTTTTCATTATAGTTTTTCCGTTATAATATTGTCACCTGTCTTGCCTTGGTAGTTTGTTCAAAGTTTGTTTACTTTGCCAGTACTAGTTACGAATGACTATAGCCTGGAAGGAGCGTAGCGTACATTTGACGTTCGGACTAGTGACTATAGACTGGATGGAACACAGCGTACATTTGACGTTCGGACTAGTGACTATAGACTGGATGGAACACAGCGTACATTTGACGGTCGGAAATCAGTTACGTCACATCCCTCGCCCGAAACTCTCTTTTCCATACGCTATCTTGCTCTCTTTATTTGATGCTATTCTTATTATCGCTCAGGCGTTGTCATTTCAAAGCAATGGCACTCTGAAAATTATCAAAAACATGCCATGTTAACAGTTAACACCTGCCATCGATAGTACGAGAATTACGGATTACTCTCGCAACTGTTCGCTGTAGCGTAATGGGCGACGAATTAGTTTGTGATGTACGAACATGTTAGACGGTGGTTCGAAACTTGATACGTGGCTCACAGCGCTCGGTCAGAGGGTTGCCTGCATGGTAGCGCTACGCCCTCTGTAACTAAACAAATTGAGTGAAATAGATAAAAATAGATAAAAATAGAACAAAACAAACCGAGATCCACAAAGTACCGATCAAACCAGAAAAAAAAAAAGAAAGAGGGTACAACGCCATCTGTAATAAAAAAAAACTGAACAAAATTCTCAACGAACAACCCAGAACGAACATGAAAAAACGACCGCAAAACATCGATTTGTCTGAAGACAAAAAATATAACCACCATTGACATTTTTTCCCCTCTTGCTTCCTAAAAGTTTTGGCACACTCTTGTTAACTGAACAGAACTGTATTCTTCAAGATTGCGAGTTGTTCAAAGGTAACACCGCCTTCTCTAAAAAGTGCATTTGTTCTGTTTCGAGAACATACCATGAAATACATACCAACGAATTGTAAACATATCGCATGTACATAATTTGGGGAGATACTGTTACAATGACTGTTGTAAATGATGTAATGATCGTAGTAACTTTGTATATAGATTAAGTACTAGATTTATGTGGAATTCAGTATTACCACACCTATTTCGTTCGTTATTTTAGTTGCAAAAGAAAATGTAATCACGGTTTGAAACAGAATATTTTATCTTAATTTAGCGCACAACAAAGTAACAAGAAGTCATATCTGAACTACAGAAAAGCAGAAAAGGTAATACGATATACCTTAAAAGTATCCATAGCAACCATCTCAAAGACAAACATTTTAGTAGATGCATTGATTGTAATTAATAAATTTCAATATATTCCATAAATAGTGAATAATTGCATAGAAAAAAAACAAGTTAATTTGTTGCAATGTATCCACTTCCATTCCGTTTCATTAAGGAACGATAGTTGCCAAAAAAATCTAGGACTTCGTTTATATGTGAAACTACCAGTATCAGCACATTGTTAGAATATTCATTATTACAGTATCCTCCCAGTTAACGTGCATATGCTTCAGAAGACCATTGTTCAATTCGTTGTTACGTATTTCACTGCATGTCCACGAAATAATACAAACGACCATTTTGGAGGGAGCACTATTACATATGCACAACTCTAAATATTGCAGAACATAGCTCTATTTAATTAATAAGGCTGCCCGAAAACCTTTCAGAAAAGAAAAATGAGAAAAAAAATTTTTTTGGTAGTGGCGAATATCGAAACACCGACCACGTGCATTGCATTCACAATCTAACGTGCTGCCCAACACACTACGGCAAACAATAAAAAAAAAACAATGCCTTATTTATCTTACTATTGACGGCAGTTGTTAACTGATGCAAATATGGCATTTTAGTCACTAGATTACCATTTATCGTACGAAGAACGACGTGGTTTCGTTAATTCTTCAGTGTGCCATTGCTTTGAAATGACAACGCGTAAGTTATAATAAGAAAAGCATGAAATACAATAAGCAAGATGGCGTATGCCAGAGAGAGTTCTGGGCGAGGAATGTCACGTGACAGTTCCTAACGCCTGGCTTACGTAAAATCAAGAGGGGCTGTCAAATCGCCGTTATTTTTGCAAACAGCTCTGTAACGGCGAGAGTTGTAGAGGATTTTCTCCTCTTTAAATTAGGTGATTCAATTTTCGTGTCAGATGAACGGTTTGTTTGCAATTACAATTATATTAAAAACGGCTTGTTTTTAGTGTTATTAACGTAGTTTTTGTCATAAATATTTGAAAATGGGAGGTTCTGGTCTCTGACGGCCAATAATTATGTCTGTAAAATTTGGTGCTGATCGGTTGAACGGTTCGGCTTAAAAGTGGGAACACGTCACGGACAGACATAGACAGACAGACATCGTAAAATCACCGTAATTTTATGAAAATATCTTTGAAATGATGCGAGATATGAAATAAATATAACAGAGCAAATTTGTAGAGGATTTTCCCCTCTACAAATTAGTGTCTTCAATATCCGTGTCAGATGAACGGTTAAGCCGTTACTTTTATTTAAATTTCGAGCTGTCAAAAGGTGATTGCAAGGCCCACTTTTACTGTTAATGCCGTAACCTTAAGTAGGCCAATAAATTAGCCTCTTTGATGGAGTAGTTACAGTGTAAATAAATATTTAAATGAAATCTGTAAATTAATAGTACTGAAAAAGAAAACATATATTATAGATCGAGTAACAGTGCAAACATAAATTCTTACAACAATGACTACAGTGAATAAAATACAATTAAAAAATCTAATGTCTGAAGGTTTGTTTCATTTGATTTTATTCACTATAGTCAGTATTGTAAAAATTTATGTTTGCACTGTTTCTCGATGTATAATATCTATGTTTCCTTTTTCAATGCTGTTCATTTTCAGATTTCATTTAAATATTTATTTATACTGTAACCGCCGCATCAAAGAAGATAATTTATTTTTCTGTGTGTAACATCTCTTCTGGTTGATTGACAACTCAGGTTATTTGGCTTAACTTCAGTAATTGTCTGATGATGGCCAAAGAAGCCGAAAATTGATTAACATAATAAAGAAACCCGTAGAACAAACACAAAATTGTGATTTTCATAATGAATTTGTTCTACCAAGAAGTGACGGAAGATTCAGTTAACTTTAATTTTTGTATTTGCTTTGTGTTTAGCTTGTAATGGAAAGAAAAATTCCGACATTCCTAAATATCTACGTCGTTTTCGATTTTTCAGGGCGCTTCGCAGAGTAGTATCTGCGAACTATATTTTAATTGTAATATGGTGCTAACGGTCTTGCGGTACAACGCTGGACTTGCAGTTGGGTGTTCGTAGTTTCTATACCTGGTGGGGAGAAGTATTTATGTTATAAAACTTTCATTTTGCCTAAACCTCATTACGATATGAGGAGTCGTCAAGCAGAAATGGAGCCACGGTGGAGTGATAGAGCGTTCTAAGGTCAGAATTGACAGTTATTGGGGGTCTTTTACAGCCTCTGCGCGAGATTAGGTAATCTAACCTCTAAAATAGTCTCGACAGATAAAACTAACAAGCTGTTGGCCTCTCTAACTATGCCCAGTCTCTGTACTGAACTGTTTATCTATAATGAACTTACAATAAACATGAGACAAATGACTTGGGCTTTATTTAAATACTAAACAGAAAAAGATTAGGTATGACTACACAAGAAGACCGTGGTTCACTCTTAACTAGATTAATAACTCTTAATTCGATTTTCAATGAAGGCAAATTACTGAATATCTCTCAAAACTTTCTGTAGATGCAGTCTGTATATTACCTACAAGGAACATGTGCGCAC
This sequence comes from Locusta migratoria, assembly GCA_026315105.1. Lineage (NCBI taxonomy): Eukaryota > Metazoa > Arthropoda > Insecta > Orthoptera > Acrididae > Locusta > Locusta migratoria. The sequence continues at coordinate 502,845,975 of CM048755.1, read as the reverse complement.
AATTACATAATGCAGAGCGTGACAATTATCCATCGCGCTATTACGTGACCCACCACACACAGCATGGCAGTCGAATAATAAGGACGCACAAAGTGATAAATTTAGAAGGAAATGAAAGAAAATTTTCTGTACCTATAGACTGCTATGCCCAAAGTACAAACTGAAAAGCAATCGAAATCCGTGACATCATCCGAAAGTAGATGCGTGCCACATGCGCACAACTTTCAAAGCTAGGAGAGTACACTGAAAGGAGATGGTTTCATGTTTGGGTCAGGACCCAGTCAGTCTGGAGCGTTCCGTTAATCAGAACTACCACGCCGCTGCAGAGGTCCCACACTGCGGAGACATGCGGGCAAGAAGGTGTTCCCAGGTGTCTGGCGCGTCACAGTGCCGACAAGCTGCAGAGCCTCTAACGCGGATGTGTGCCAGGCGTTGTTTGGTGGCCAGCGTATTGCTGACCACGCAATACCAGACTCCCGAAACATCTGTGGACGACACCAGGCTGTTGACATCAGCTCAAACTTTAACCCTATTGACAGTTGGGTGTTGTACTACCAGTTTATGCATCGGTGGGCGTCCTCGCAAGGTTTCGGAGGACTGTGCCCCCATCATCTGGTCATATATATTTTATAAGCTGGTCATCTTATTTTAAAAAAATGGATAAAGCATTTGACCGGATTACAAAATGTATATGACCAGATGATGGTGGCACAGTCCTCCGAAACCGGTCGCCATTAGATAAATTATTAATTCGCGATCTTAGCGTTACATTTTTGAAGAATATATAAAGAAACCACGCCGCTGCAGAGGTCCCACACTGCACACTTGGGCTAGAAGCAAATGTAGTTATGACAATATGAGCAAAATTTATGTGAAGATGAAATATTAAGTCTTAGCTAATTCAACGTTTCTACCAGTATCGTAGAAGGAGTGAAGGTTGAGACTGAAAATTCAAACTTATAAAGTTAAGTAAAAACATATTGTAGTTCATTAATGAATATTTTTACGAGTTCCGTCCAGTCTCAACTAAATTAGAAGTTATTAATATAGCGTATCTTCCCTGCAAACAGATTCCAATACGCATAGCCTATGGTATTACCATACACAAATATTAGGCACTAAGTGTAAACAATGTACTGACGGATATTATTTCTTGGTAATTCACATGTTTACAAGCGTATGTGGCGCTTTACAGAGGTTTAAGCTTAGAAGACAATGTAATCCCATCAAAACATAAAATTTATGAAAATGCAAGTCTCGCTACGATTTGATAATGTTCAAATGTTTGTTAAGCTTATGGGACTTAACTACGGGGTCATCAGTCCCTAAACTTACAAACTACTTATGAACTAATTACGAACTAGGACGGCTCAAATATCCATGCCCGAGGGGGGATTCGAACCCCCGACCGTAGTGGCCGTGCTGACCGTGACTGAAGCGCCTCAGTCACCTCAGCCACCGCGGCCGGCGCTACGATTTCCTTACAACGTAAAAAGTTCTGAGATCTCATGGGAAATCAAGTCGGTTATTTTAATTTGTGTTCTTGGAACTTAACTTTTTTCATAATTTATTATATAATTACTTATATACCTACATTTATAGCGACTACATCAATATTAATACACGTTTATTTCTATAATTATTATCGTTTGGGCAAAGTCTCCAATTTTTGTAATACTGATCAACTTTTTCTAGGTCGTCCATTAGTATTTCCTCACCTTCTTTGAATGTGTTGCTTTGAGTTGCAATTGCTAGGTTGTCAGCGTAACTAAACTGTACAGAGTCAGTGGTAACTATGTCGCGGATGTACAAGTTGAATAAAAGAGGGGCCAGAACCGAGCCCTATGGAAGCCCATTTTTATAGTACAGGATTCACTCGTGTTATCTCCTATGTTAACTTTAAAAGAGCGGTTTTTAAGCATCTTTTCCAATACTGCAGTAATCTTTGAACTTGGAACAGTTTGATTTAACTTTTACAGTAATCCATCCAGCCATATGGTGTCATAAGCTGCTGTGTGGCCAATAAACGCCACTGAGGTTTTCTTTTGGAAGCCTGCTTCTATAAATGATGTCAGGGCGAGAACTTCCTCGTAGCAGCTTCGATTTTCACGAAATCCTGCTTGGTGTGATGGGATTGTGGCATCGATTATTGGAAGTATTCGGTTATACAGAAGTCTTTCAAGCATCTTGTAGTAAATACTTAGTAGTGCAATTGGACGATAACTCGCTGGGTCTTCTATAGGTATTCCTGGCTTGAGTATAGCATTAGTTTTTGCAATTTTGAGGAATTTTCTGCTGTCCAATATATCATTGTAAATTAATAAAACAGAAGTCAGTCCATTTCACCTGTCCAACAATATGGCAAATAGAGAACTAAACGTCATCTTTCGGACAGAAAGTTACGGCACTCTCGACATCCAAAATATTTGGGTGTGACTCTCGACAGATCCCCGACATTTAAGAAACACTTAGAACTAACAGGACGGGAGCTACAGTCAAGAGACAATATACTTAGGAAACTGGCTGGTGTTAGCTGGGAATCTAACACAAACACCCTAAGAACCACAGCACAAGCACTTGTGTACCATGTCGCTAAATCCTGTTCTCCCGTTTGGAACAGAAGTAACCAGGCAACAAAATAGATGTCCATCTAAATGATGCTATGGGAATAGTGTCAGGAAATATTAAATCCACACCAACATCTTGGCTGTCAGTACTTGCCATTATTGATCCCCCAAATCTATGACGACAAAAAGCAGTAATAAATGAATGGATGAAACTCAAACGCTCCAGAGACTCACCTATTCACGAAACACTGAACAATGTACGACACATCCGTCTAAAATCTAGAGAACCAATATGGATTAGCACTGGCCAACTCACCCCAGACTGCTACAATTTAAAAGACGAATGGATAAACCAGTGGGCGTCCTTCCAAAGCCACAAGAATTTAGAAAATATAGACCCGACCATCCACCTTCCGGGTGCAAGTCTAACAAGAAAAATATGGAGCTCCCTTAACCAGATCAGAACTGGCAACGCTGTGACCAAAGCAACGCTACACAAGTGGAGAGTTACCGACGACGACCAATATGACGGCGGAACATCGGCACAAACGCTGGAGAACATTCTACGCAACTGCCCAAAATGAAAATTAATGGGTACCTTTAAAGACTTTGTAGACGCAACACCTGCAGCAATTTACTGGTTGCAATCTCTCGATATCCAACTATGACGAGGAAAAGAGCTTGTTCTGTTACCGCTCTACAGCACTTTTTGTCTTACATACTTGTGAACTCATCCATATCTCCCTGTAATTACACATATGTTCATATGAATTATTGCATGTACTCATTATACAATTCTATAAGCCATACGCTAAATAAATAAATAAATAAAATTTCCATAATAAATATAATGACTTGGCAATATTTAAAATACTTGATATATATGTGACTGTACTCCAATCTCATGTCATTACGTTTGGTTGTATAATTGAGTATAAACTATGTCAGTATGTTGATGAATAATTAGTAAATCATTCTATTTAACCTTATGTCATATTACGGTCTGATTGCGAAGTCATTATATTAATAACAGAAATAAAGATGTGTAATATTGATATTGCCGCTGTAAATGTTGGTAGATAACTAATTAGGTAACAAATTACAAGTTGTTGAATAAGGGGTTCCTCGAACACTAACTAAAATTACCCACTTGGTATCCCGTGATATCTCACTACTTTTTACGGTAAAAGGAATTCGTTGCCGGACTTAACCGTTTTGTACATTTTATGTTTTTGATGGGATTACATTGTCTTTGAAGCTTAAATGTTTCACAGCGCTAAGAGCCAGCATATTTTAATACATCGCATAAATTTCAACTTCATACCTTTGCCGTTCCTGTCAAAAAGGGTTAGTAACAGCCATCATGCCAGACAGACGGACGGACGGAAAGACGGACGGATACTGATAAATCTGGTATTAGGAAATCTGATATGTTTCTTTGCATTGAACGATATTTAATATATCCGACCTCTGTAGCCGTTGTTTTAGTTGGGTAACCAGCACGTATGACTTAAAAATCGCTGGCCGCGGTGGCCGAGGGGACTGAGGCGCTCCAGTCACGGTTTGCACGGCCACTACGGTCGAGGGTTCTAATCCCCCCTCGGGCATGGTTATTTGTGCCGTCCTTAGTCTTAGTTAGTTCATAAGTAGTTTGTATGTTTAGGGACTGATGTCCCCATAGTTAAGTCCCATAAGCTATACAAACATTTGAACTTAAAAATCTGAAAGACGACTATGAATTCTACTAACGAAGTTCTCCGTGCAACTTAATATTTTACTGTCAAATTACCAAATAATCAACAGTTCAAGAATTTTATCCTCACAACGTGGTAAATAAATCAAAAATCTTATGATTCAGCTTAAATCTGGATGAGAACTTTATTTCGAACAAACGTACCAATATTTTTTTCTATAGCGGAATGCCTCTCAGCATATTATTAGAGAAAGTGCTGTCAGTCTCAGGAGTTTTTATAGGCCTTTGGTATTACCTCTGTGGCCGAATAAAAATATGTATTACAGGCCTCATCGTTTAACCTTACCCGTGTGTAATGCTACCAATCACTCTAAACCCTGAATATACCTATTACACAAAAATTTTGGACCGAAAATGAATGTAATGTCACCTCCCGTTTTTACTTTAAATTTTCGTGTACCTAAGGATAAGACACCTCTCACAGGCACTTAACTTTGAACAGATGAGCTAATAACAGGAGGTAAAGTATATTGTATAAGAAATTATCAACTTAGTGAGTGATATTTATACGGTCGCCAGGCCAGTTAGGCAGTGAAATGTTCAGTTTGTCACAATCTGATTCAAACCTGCTGTAACTGTCACTTTAAAACACCTAGGTACAAACAAACAGAAACGTTAGGTCTGTGGTCACATACAAATCGTCGATCTCCATAGAAAGTAAAGTTAATTACAAGGCAGACCAAATCACTCTGAGCCGAGTCGGCTTGGTTCGTTGGCTACTGGCGCCAGTACCGGTTATGCGCGTATCGATTTCTCTTCGTTAGTGCGCCGCGGGTGGCGTTGCTAATTTCGTTTGTTTGTTGTCTCGCGGCCGGCGCTAGCGCCGCGCTCCGGCGGGATCTATCGAGGACGCCTACGGAGTCGAGGGGCAGGTGGTGTTGTCGTGGGCCGAGCTGGCGGAGGTAAACAGCGAACATGTCTGCAGCCGCATTGGCGACTAGGAAGGCGAGTGGAGTCACCGCCTGTGAGGACACGTAGTTACCGGCGACCGGATTAACTATCGTTCTATGTGGGCCGACGCGAGTTACTCGTCCTGAAAACAGCCGGCGTCTCGTCGTGGCACGCCTATTCTGGTATCAGACTGTGGCTGATTTTTTTCATATTGTCCTATGGAGTATATTGTGATGACACCCCGCTAGTGTTCATCGCCGGAAAACCCAGCTGGTATTTGCTGCCGACCAGTGGCACCGATGGCTTTAAGTTAAGTTTTGGTGTGCATTCGACTCCTCGTGTGTGAGGTGCTGGTACTGTTTTCCTGCAGCCGGTTAATGGTTCGGTTTTATCTTTCATGCAGAGTGTTCTGTTCCCTTTCCCCCGCTGGTGTTTTGATGTGTGTGTTCTGGGCTGGGTATGTAGAACGTGTTCTACATGAAAGTCATATGTTTACGTGAACTAGTATTATCAGCGCACAGAGTTCCATTTAAGCATCCAACTGGGTTATTCAATGAATGACTTGGTTTAGTGGGCATACTGATGGTGTCAGAGCACTGACCTACAATTTCGCAGTATGTATTGTGCAGTTTAATTTTAATTATACATCACTCTATAACTCTACCCGTCCTACACTACCGGTTAGTATATGATAATTAGAAAAATGACCCGTGTGCCTAATTATCTTAATTTGGTGGAAAAGCTATCGGTAATGAAGCCGATGATGTAGCGGAGGCTATAACCGGAACGTTGCTGCACCTCTTTGGTAGACAACAACGATCGATAGAAATAAAGAAAGTGGAAGGTAAAATTTGGAATAAAATTATTAATGTTTAAATGAAAAAAATTGCGGAGCAAAGTCGGAACACAGGCATTAATTTGGAAAAAGTGAATAACTTATTGATTTACGGTCGCCAGCTCGATGTACGAGCAAATAATTTGGTGGGATGTCAATAATAGCAAAGTTAATTAACAAACGTGAAAAATTACGTAAAATTTTGGTGGACCGTGAATCACAGTATGTGCATCAAATCCGGTACAAAAGACACTGACAATATACTAATTACTGAGAAATAGTTCACTAACACAGGGTTCAATGTAAGACAGCGAAATGCAAGCCATAGCCGCGCAAATGCAACATGCAGCAAATCATGCAAAACTCTCACCTTAATACTTACTATTTACAGCTTCAAATAATTAATTGTTCATATAAGTACCAGAAATTTTTCTACAGCTAGTGTACCATGCGCTTTAGCAATAATCAAGTTGTAACTGAACTATTAACTGTACTAATCGCAAGCTCAAAAAGTAATTAATGACTTGTCGTGATAACACTGAATATTTAGAAAAGAACCATTTAACTTTCTGATTAACTTTTTCTTTAACCAGGAATTATTAGCATTCAAACACTTGCAAAGAATTACTATCCTCACTAGTCAGTACTTGCAAGTTAAAACAAACTTTACCTCAAAATAATATGCAGTGGAAAACAATTAACCTTTTACACTGTTATTGAAATATCTCTTGAAACTGAAAGTTAATCTAGCAGTTTCGTTCAACTTAGCAAACCTATTGATCAGCAACACTGGCATAAACTACATTTAGTAATACTTTTCTGAACACATTTTTTATTAACGACTGTCACATTGTCTTTAATGACTCTGATTTTTAGTTTTCTGTAACTTTGTGAATATTCTCGGAAAAACAATGGATGAGGAAGGAACCTGTCTGGACAATGACTATGGGTAATGATTTTTAAACACAGGTTCACAAATACGTGTTCGCTATTGAACAATCATCACTAATACGCTGGTTAGCTGTACATGCTAAGACAAACTGGACAGATCTTACTGAATTTGGTGTGCGACGTGGTGCTGCTGATTGAAGACTGTTGGCACTTAACAATTGGCAAACACAGGCTCTTCTTGGGGACGAATGTTAATTACAATTTAGGGCCCACAGCATTCCTCTTGATGCATTTATTAATTATCTGAGCTGTGGCCGTATGAATAAATAATACTGCCTCTTCGCCGTCTCCTCCACTAGTGCCAATCCACGTACTTTTGCCGTACACCACTGAGCGTACCGTCAAACGAATCCGTCTGTCCGCCGCTACTTCTCAACAAGGACTCGTTCTCGCTGTGCGCCTCTGCGCTACCAGCGATAAAAAACTCCCTACTCAAAGATGATTCTATACAATAGCAAATCCCTTGCTAACCCAGCGTGTCTACTATATTTACATTATTTTTGACATATATAGAAATTATCAGGACAATGCAAATATATTACAGAAAGAAAATATACAAATACATAATAAATTACAAAAAATACATATAATGAGGAAAAATACATAAAGCATCGTTTTATATATCACCCTGTACGCACACATGACTGGAAAGCACCGTTGGTCACTGTGTTGTTGTCACAACTCCTTTCGTTCCCTTCCTCTGTAGCTGTGGTCACAAAAAAGGGTTAAGTTTACCTATTGCTGCCATTCCTGTTCCAATTTGCAAGCTGCTTTGAACATTAGGCAAACTCTTTTCCAGTCTTTTATTGTTTGTATAAGTTAACTTTCTTGCGTCACCTGGTTATTGTAACTTACTCTCCTTGAGTTTAAATTGTGCCTGAATTTGAATGGTTTATCTCTGGTATCACCTGAAGCTTACGGCAACCGTTTTACGATTGTCCTGTATTATTCATTAATAAACTAGCCCTTATACAAGTTTTAGCTGTTTTACCTGTTATATTTATGGGGCAGTGTCTAGAGCCCGTTATTGTTAAGTCTTGTGCTTGATTATTTTCTTGTGATGGTCACATCACCCCATCAGCTAGCGCTTCACGCTTCCTGAAAGTTAATTATAAGTGTAGTCTATCTTGGAGTTATTACCGTTTCAAGTCACTTATTTGCATGGTAAATACGAAGTTGCGCATTACCGATAAAGTAATGTTTTTCTTAGCTCCTTGTCCGAGCTAACTCTCATGTCACCAGGGCAACTGCAACTTCACTTTCTCTTAAAATTACTATGAATTGTTTTATTTTAAATTGTTTAGTTGTGTTCGAGTAAAAAGAGTTTGTCGTGAACTGTTCATTAATGAGCTTACCTATACCTAAATAGTTGTGCTGTATTTATGGGGCGTTATAAGGGCACTTTATTGTTAAAAGCCTTAATTATAATGTGTTATATTGTGAGTGCCAATTTGTTGTTTAAGAGCTACTTTTTTAATTGTAATTTCTATAGTGTGATTCTCAACTCCTCCCTAATTATATTCCTTTTAGTCAACTCTGTGACAGATTTGAAATCTGTTTATTGTCTTTGAATAAAGATTTTGTAATCACAAGCCATAATTGTCTTTCGCACCAGTCCTACCACTTCCATCCTTTTGTACATCCTCTCACACTCTGCGTACTTAAAAAAATTACTGAATATAAAAGAAGTATTTGGCTTCGACTAATAGTCATCGGGCATTGGCACCCCCCCCCCCCCCTCCCATTCACTCACTTTTCATATGGTACACATAAATTTCGCAAAAGTTGCAATGAAAACTTTGTATTGAACCACTTTTTGGTGAAATGTACTACATGTAATGGTACTAAAATGTAACTTATACAATTTCTTTAAATAAAGTTATGACCCTTAAGCTGGTACCACACATTTTAACTGTTTTACGCCGCGGTGGACTAGCCGAGCGGTCTAAAGCGTCTCGCTGCGGAGTGCGCGGTTGCTCGCCGTGGAGGTTCGAGTCCTCCCTGGGCATGGGGGTGTGTGTTTGTCCTTAGGTTAGTTTACCTAGGTATAAGTAGTTTGTAAGCTACGGACTGATGGGCCGAGGGGACTGAGGCGCTTCAGTCACGGTCTGCACGGCCACTACGGTCGGGGGTTCGAATCCCCCCTCGGGCATGGATATTTGTGCCGTCCTAGTTCGTAAGTAGTTCATAAGTAGTTTGTAAGTTTAGGGACTGATGACCCCGTAGTTAAGTCCCATAAGCTTAACAAACATTTGAATTTTTGAACGGACTGATGACCACGCAGTTTGGTCCGATAGATTTGCAAACATTTGAACATTTGAACTGTTTACGTAATATTAATCAACACCAATTATTTATGCACATACATTAGACTATTTCCAATATCCTTATCATTTCCAGTGAATTTACTGCAACTGGTAAAACAGTGCTATCGCAAACTTATTGATACCGAAATTGTAAATTATTTAATTAGAATTGAATTACTTTATCAGTTTCTTATTTTACTCTGAATCTATTCGGAAATATCTTTAACTACTTATGGAGCCAAATTGGATAGGCAATCACTAGTTATAATCTTACTACTATAAAGATCAGATCAGGCACCTCAAATAATTAATTTCGTCTAACAAATATTATTGTTTATCATTTAGTTTTTATATAGGACACTCAGATATTTGCGCACTAGGATAGTGTCCTAACAACGAATGTGAAGATAAATTGTACTTAAATTGAATGAATATTTCAAACAAATGCACTTTTTCTGATTGGTCCATCCGGATTACGTATCTAAAAATGCGTAATCTTATTAAGTATCCCGTGCTGTGGACGAGCAGTCGCGTAATTGCGCAACTTGATGAATAACCATCACCAGCCATTGCTGTTGCTGTACGGCATAACATTCACTTCTTGGTATTGTACAACTATGTACAATGTGCCTAAGACTCCATGCCATAACAGAAAGAACATTATCCCAGCATCCAAGACTGTATTAGATACACATACTTCAGATAAAAGCCTTCACTTTACCGTGAGATGATGCCTTACTCAAGCCTCGTCACTCATATACTGACTCACTGCCGTCAAGTCACACAGTATACAGGATGATGGTAATTAAACTTTCAAAACGCTGTAAAAATAACACCATTGCTCATAATGACGTAAATTGCAATGTAAGTTTAACGGGGAAGGGGGAAAACGTACGGCAGTAGAAAAATAATGTTAAAATTGATAAATAGATAGCCCTGTAAGCATCATTTAATAGTGGTCTACTGAAAATGACAAATGAATCACACAATAATGCCTTGGGTGTAAGTTAGGCGTTAAACAAACTGTTCTGCTGAGTGTTCATGGGTGTAATGATGTGACACAATTTCGTAATCAAATCCTTCACAGCAAGGACATATTTTCACTGGATGGGAAAAATCGGTTTTTAATTGTCCTGAGGTCAACAAACCGCATAAAAAGCATTAATCACATCGGTTTTTAACTGGCCTGAGGCGAAAAACAGCATAAACACATTAATCACATAGGTTTTTAATTTTCTTGATACAAAAAACCGCATAAAAAGCATCGACCTAAATGAAATCAGATTTTTAATTTCCGGGTGACTGGCACAAAACTTTTTCAATATGGTGTCCACAGTTTTCTGCATGAAGTAGAAATGGAGAAAAATATGTTCCACAACTGATCGAAGTGTTTCGGAGGTCAAGTTTAGAATGCACAATGCGTGCCTTGATGAAGCTAATTTCGCAATCGGAACACTTGATACAACATCTTTCAGATAGCCCCACAGCCAGAAGTATTACGGATTAAGATCACGTGATAGGGACGGCCAGGCTGTAGGGAAATAGCCTCTGATAATCCTAGCATTTCCCAAATAGTGCTTCATTAGAGAAATGTAAAATAAAAAGAACCATTCGGAGAGAAGAAAGGAAATATACTATGTGATAAAAGTCATCCGGACACCACCACAAAAAAACTTAAGTTTTTCATATTATGTCCATTGTGCTGCCACCTACTGCCAGGTTCTCTATATCAGCGACCGCAGTAGTCATTAGATATCGTGCGAGAGCAGAATGGGGCGCCCGCGAAACTCAGAGACTTCAAATGTGGTCAGGTGATTTGGTGTTACTTGTGCCGGAAGTCTGTACGTAAGGTTTCCACACTCTTAAACATCCCTATCACCACTGTTTCTGTTGTGATAGTGAAGTGTAAACGTGAAGGGACATCTACAGCACGAAAGCGTACAGCCCGAGCTCATCTGTTGACTGACAGCGACCGCCGACAGTTGAAGAGGCTCGTACATTCTAATAGGTAGGCATATGTCCAGAAAATCACACAAGAAATCCAATCTACATAAGGATCCGCTCCAAGTACTATGACAGTTAGGGGAGCTGAGAGAGCTTGCTTTCATTGCCGAACGCCTGCCATAAGCCACACATCACACAGGTCAATGCCAAACGATGCCTCTCTTTGTTTAAGGCGCGTAACCGCTGGACGATTGAAGTGAGGGAAAACGTTGTGTGTAGTGACGTATCACATTACATTATGCGGCGATCCGATAGAGAACGTCATATGTCAGCGTGTGTAGTGCCAACAGTAATATTCGGTGGTGGCGGTGTCACGGCGTGGTTGGGATTTACATGGACGAAACTTGCACCCCTTGTTGTTTTGCGTGGCACTATTTCAGCACAGGCCTACATTGATGTTTTTTATGCACTTTCTTGCTTCTCTCTGTTGAAGATCAATTCGAGGATGGCGACTGCATCATTCAACACGATCGAGCAACTGTTCATAACGCCCGGCATGTGGCGGAGTTGTCACACGTTATTAACATATCCCTGTAATGCACTGGCCTCCACAGAGTCCTGGCGTGAACCCTATAGAATACCTTTGGGATGTTTGAACGCCGACTTCGTGGTAGGCCTCAGCGGCCTACATCGATACCTCTCCTCCGTGGAGAAAAGGCTACCATTCCCCAAGACACCTTCCAGCGCCTGACTGAGCGTATGCCTGCCAGAGTGGAAGATGTCATCAAGGTTAAGGATAGGCCAACACCGTATTGAATTCCAGCATTACCGATAGGGGACGTCAAGATCTTGTAAGTCATTTTCAGTCAGGTGTCCAGACACTTTTGATCAGTGTAACTACATGAACGACTTCCACAACAACCGTACCAAATAATTTTATAAAAACGTTGAACATATAAAATTCGATAAACATCAGTGCGTTTGTTATTGAATCTTATTACATAAAGTCAATAATTTTTTATTAATAGATATGAACTCGTTATTGTAATGGAGAAGGCAGTACAATGGCGGCGGCGGTACCGCAAGACGTGTCGAGGCTGTTGAAGTTCAGTGAATCAAGTACGAATGATAATAATATGTTGCGACAACAATTAAGGAATTTTCGGCAAACAGGCACAGTTCTGTCTACCGTTGACTCTTTAGCAGCCACCCTTATGACTCCTTTCTCTGACAAGCTACGCGAAGATATTGTAGCCTTTACTGTCTATTTGTTAGCAGCAGCTAAGTTGAGGTTATGTACACACGAGCACATACTGCAAATGACGAAGTTATGGTTAATAGGAGAGGCCAAGGCATTTGTCTTAAACCATGAGCAGTTACGATAAGCACTAACGTTTGAAGTCCTAAAACGTGTTTGCTTCAACGTTTTCATAAGCAGAAAAGTTATAAATTATATAGGGAGGAATTTAATACGGCCAGTCACAGGCAGAATGACACACTGAAAGCTTTATGCATAGAATTAAGAAAATTAATACATACCAGTTGACCGGTAATGATGAGGCTAACAAGGTTATTTTGCAGGAAGCTGAGAATAGAGTTTTAGATAAATTTTAGCGTGGGTTACCTACGGGAGCATCCAGTTGGGTAAGGGCCAACTTTCAGACAGCGTCGGCTGAGGTCGTTACTATCACCACGGCTTTCGAGGAAATAGATGTAGCAAGTAGTCCAAAGAACAGCGGAAACTTTATGTACAGGGGTGCGGCGTTTTAGAGGCGACCTCAAAGGCACACCGCAAAAAATTGTAGGCAACTGCAGTGCAATTTTTGCCGTAGTAGAGGACACACGAGTAGGGAATGAAGGGCTAAAAACGATTTGTCAAATAGAGATCCGTAAAACGGAAATGGGACCCAAGGAGCTGTTGTCCCGGATTCCCACTGAAATATCGAGCGAACAAGACGCATACAAAGGCTGATTCCTGGTTGCTAGGAACCATTGACGGCAGGACAATAAAAATTATAAGGGTTACTGGGGCCAAGGTATCAATTATTAGCAATGAGAGTGTTAAGGGGAGGAAGTATGAGTCCTGAAGGTACAAGTTAATTGAGGTAGGAGGCAGTTCTGTACGTCCATTAGGGAATTTGTGGCGCCACACCTGTAATGCTGGAAAACAATACGGTGTTGGCCCACCCATAGTCCTGATGATATCTTCCACTCTCGCAGGCATGCGTTCAATCAGGTGCTGGAAGGTTTCTTGGGCAATGGCAGCCTATTCTCCACGGAGTGTTGCACTGAGGAGAGGGATCGATATTGGTTGCTGAGGCCCGACATGAAGTATACCTCGACAGCCTTTTTTATCAACAATACACGATGTCACGAGGGGATGGAGATTGTGACAAAGGTAAGCGATGGGTATGAACCGATTCTGTGGCTAGTCTCCTTAATTAACATCATGGTACAATCAACCGTAGTCAGAAAACGGTGGAATATAGTGGGACAATAATTCCATTAAGGTACACAGCTGCGAAGGACTTAGCATAGCACGATTTTCCTATGTACAAGGAAAAATCAGTTTAACTGCAAGCGATGTCATTAAAGACAGATCTCGAGATAGAATATCGCTAGGTACTGGGAGGTTGGTTTGGATAGATGTCAATACCTCCTCACCCACAGATCCACTGTTTTTACTGGAGTTTCTAGGGTCAAAGGAAGAGTGGTCTTGCAAGGAAATTCATAAAAGATTTTGATGATATAGCTCGACCTTTCAGTCAGTTTAAAAAAAAAAAAGAACGAAATTTCAATAGATAACGGATTATGACTTGACTTTCAAATGTTCAAATGTTTGTAAATCTATCGGACCAAACTGCGTGATCATCAGTCCGTAGCTTACAAACTACTTAAACCTAGCCGGCCGCGGTGGCCGAGGGGACTGAGGCGCTCCAGTCACGGTCTGCACGGCCACTACGGTCGGGGATTCGAATCCCCCCCTCGGGCATGGATATTTGTGCCGTCCTTAGTATTAGCTAGTTCGTAAGTAGTTTGTAAGTTTAGGGACTGATGACCCCGTAGTTAAGTCCCATAAGCTATACAAACATTTGAACACTTTTGAACTTAAACCTAGGTAAACTAACCTAAGGACAAACACATACACCCATGCCCCAGGGAGGACTCGAACCTCCTCGGCGAGCAACCGCGCGCTCCGCAGCGAGACGCTTTACACCGCTCGGCTACTCCACCGCGGCTTGACTTTCCAAATATTGAAACAGAAATTGATAAGGAGTCAATTTCTGGGTTATTTTATCATGCGACGCTAGTGAACATTTTGTTGGTGTTTTGACGGGGCAGAACGCCCTGGAGCTTACGCTTCCAGACAGGTGGCGACATCGGAGAGGAATTAAACGTCTGTGGGAAAAGAGTTACTCTTTGTGATATATGGCATTAAATATTTTATGTTTTATATGTGCTAGGGAACTCAAAGTTGTGGCGGATCATGCTGCATTGGATCCTTCTAGCCGTCTATACTGCTGGTCACTGTGATTGTCAGAAATGGACCTTGAAGTGGTTCTTAAGCAATAAACGCTAATTGTCTCGGTAGTATATAGTTGATAGAATCTGTGGGTACAAACGCCGAGGAAAGGCGAAGATAACAATCCTGGGATGCAGAGTGTAGAAAATAAAGATCAGAAAAACAGTTTCGCTTGGAGGATGAGATTTTATGTCACAAAACCTAACTTGGTTCCAGGATACTAGTACTAGCACATCTCAGGCTGAAGGTGATCATTTTCTGTCAGAACACGGTGGCCAGAGAGCTACAGAAAGATGCATTGCAGAAAGATTGTGCTATCAGACAAGGAATCAAGACGTAACCCAGTACATGCGAAATTGCATAGAGTTCGCACAATGAGCAGACTTGCGCCGACAAAGAACATATTTGCCAAGGCTTTCAGAAGCATAAATTCCTTTTCAAAATTTTGGGTTTGATGTCTATAGCCCATTTCATAAAAAACCAGCTGGAAGTAGGTAGGCCTATGTTTTATCATTGATTATTTTTCACGTTATTTAGCAATAGTAAGTCTCCCCTACCAACAAGCTAGTAAGTTTGCTCAGGCACTGGTCAACTATTCAATACTTAATTTTGGCATACCAGAGACCATTATTTCAGAACAGGAGTCTAATTTCATGTCAGATGTGTTGAAACAGCTTTGTTAAATGCTGAAAATACGAAAATTGAGCACGACACCATTGCACCTACAAGCTAACGGGCGGACGGAAATAGTACACCAAACCACTGGTAACATGCTGAGTTAATACATTTAGAAGCAGCACAACAATTCCCAAGTAGCCTATAACCCCTAATGCTCGCTTCAAGTTACAATGCGGAGACACACGAATCAACGGGTTTATCACTCAATGAAGTGGTATATGGAAGGAAAATACCGATACCTTTTGATATGATTAAGCAAAAATATGGAGACCGAAGAGACGGTAAAGGAGTTCGCTAAAATGATGAAAGACGTCTAGGGGAAAGTTCAGAGGGCTAATACCAAGGCACTGCACCGGCAAGGAAGAACACGGAACGTAAGCACGAAATATCCTGGGGCAGTGGATCATGTTCTCTATGCCTTATGTTCCCAAGGGGAAAACGAAAGCGTTCGTTTCGAATAATAAGGATCCCTACCAGTCACATCACCACTGTATGTGAGGTTGCAATTACCTACTCGAAGAATGACTGTTTATGCCAGCAGGTTGAAACCCTTTAAGGGAGCAGTTGATATGAAACCACTGCCAGTAGTTCCAATTGGTCCAAAAGAAGGAGATAGACGGAGTCGAAAACAAAAGATGAGACCACAACAGCACAGAACGCGCGTTCAATCCCTTGCAGTTTCCGGCAACGAGTGTAACTCTCATAGCACTAGTGAGAGGGGGAGGCTTTTGGGAATTTTCGTGAAGTAGAGTTCATGTAGTAGATAGGGATGTTGTTTCCTGTTTTTATTAGTGATACGCTATAGTAGTTGCCCTATTTTTTACAAGTAATTATTATGCCCACCAATGCGATCAACTGTAACTGTAAGAGCGGTGTGTCTCAGGGTTGTTTGTTATTATTATTTCATATGGATACTTCCACTTGCACGCCAGAAATATTAGCTTCTACGGCTTACTTTCTTGAACATTTATAGACCCTGTGGCTATATGTATTGGAACAACCAACTGATATATTTACTCAGTGTTTTAATGATGGAATTCCGCCCACAATTCCACATTTGGAACTTCTTGGAAGTGGAGTGACAGTGACGTTGTCTTCAACTACTGGGGCAAATTTTCACTTACCTGCGGCTAAGAGAAAGGTATATTATCCTCTAATCTACTGGTCAGATGCTCCCATGCTAATATTGCAAACTTAAAACAATTCTTCCCTTAATTATTCGTTTGAAACCTCAATCATTTGACTCTTTAGATCTCTTTATTAATAGCTGAAAAACATAATTTATGCCAATGTCGTAATGTAACATGTGATACAACTGAAACAAGAACATAAGATAAGAACTATAATATTAAGCACAGTTATTTCTGGAACCTTCTTGCTCGTAATCCTATTTTTTGTAATCTTTTTTTAAAATTATTTATTATATTTTGCATTATAAGCGGAGGAAAAGGGAAGATAAAACTTTACTGCAGCGTCAAATCCCTATTTAATGGATACGCCAATCCTAATTTTCTTACTCAGATGTTATCAGTGTATAAACACTGTGGTGGACTCGAGATGCAATAATTTCGTCATTTTATTCGATATTTTTCCTGTTTGGAAAGTGTGTTAACCTTAATTTAACAGTGTATAGTTTTCAGTCGATATTTTATATTCTTTCTATGGACAACTAGCACTGTTGTTAACTAGAGGTTACAGTATATGTACTGTGAATGTGAGGCCAGAAAGCTTGGGTCGATTTTTGTCATGAGTGGCAGGAAAATATAGTGTGAAATGGATACGTAGTCAAATTCGGGGCAAATTTCTCCCTGGAGTGGACAAACGTAGGATTATTGGAAGGCGACGGAAGTACAGTTGTTTAAACATAGAAAAATTGGTAATGTGTGGCAAGTAAAATAGTAAATAATACTAACTCTGAAAAAACATTGTGTTAGTTCAGATAATGTGCTAAGTGCTTCATGTCGGAAGTAGGAAACAACGCCGAATGTATACACCGAAGCCAGAGGCAACCATCACTCCTGAAGTGTAACGTGGTGAAAATCAAAACACGACACGTCAGCAGCTGTGTGGTGGAACGTGACCAAGGAGTGGCAATTGGCCCACCTTGAGCGATTTGGAGTTTGTCAAAGTATATTATTACGTAATTCCAATTACTGGCCGTTTATTCGTCAGCGTTCTCACAGCAAGTAGGGTGAAACTTACCATTAAAAAAATACGAAAACCCAAATATTTCTCACACCTTATGTGCAGAAAAATAAATTTTGCTTGATACTGTATGCATTATGTGACCAGACTGTTTACTTGTTTCGACAGGTCATGAATTTTATCGCAAGATTTCCACATTACCCGAGAGCGGAGAAATTCATCAGAAAGCAGATGCTATTAAAATTTATGCGTTGCTCCAAAATCAGTTGTCCGTGTCTGTGGTTCAAGATACGCTTTTATACTCTTGACACGCATCTAAACATCTGATGGACATGTCTTCAACAATATAGATTAGGTATGTTTCCCATGAACGATATCTCGGACATGTGCATTGGCAATATGTCGTTCTTGTATTGTGTATGGTGTCACTAATATTTGTTTTGTTTGTTTTTATGATAAGTTTCACCCTACTGGCTTTCAAAATGTTCAATGTTTGTAAAGTCTACGAGACTTAACTACGGGGTCATCAGTCCCTATACTTACAAACTACTTATGAACTAGCTAATCCTAAGGACGGCACAAATATCCATGCCCGAGGGGGGATTCGAACCCCCGACCGTAGTGGCCGTGCAGACCGTGACTGGAGCGCCTCAGTCGCCTCGGCCACCGCGGCCGGCCTTCTGGCTTTGAGAATGCTGACGAATAGACGGCCAGTGTTTGGAATTACGTAATAATATACTTTCGAAGTTATTTATTTTCTTTTATTCCTTCCTTATTTTTATTGTTTTTGCACTGTGTATCACAAATAAAACAGCTGTAAACAGATAATACACTTAGTGGAATATGAATCACACTTACCGATGCTCTATTTCAAAATAAGGCAAAGAAAGGTATTAAAAACATGAGAATATTATCAAATATGGTACATAAAAGAATCTTTCAAAAAAATTGCCGTGATGAAGGTTCGAACCTTGATCCGCGGTTTGACGGTCCAAGCACTGGACCCTTTTTTTACCAATATTTTCTGTATCTGTTAAAACTGTCTTACAAAATCAGAATTTTACTGTTTATATAATCAAGGATCAAACACATACTTGTGTTAAAATGGCATGGTTGTCAACACGTAACAAAATCTGTCAACTAAACTAAACAAATTAGAAGATTTTATTGGATTATAAAATGTTGTGCTTTGATTTGTAGTAGTAAAATCATGTAATTACATAAAATGAAAAAACCTTTAAAAAACAGAAAGGTAATGAAAATTATGCTGAAACTGAAAGGCGACCGTCTGTCGACTTCCACATATTTTTTTAATAAAATTGTAATTTATTTGATGTCGCTAGATTAGCATTTTGTTAAAACTAGAACCCCATTCTTTTCGAGGCATGAGGAATAGAATTTTTATTTCATGTTTTAAAGTATTAGTTTCTGAAATGTTAGTTAATATTGCTAGCATTTTATTATTTTAATAATTTATTATTGTGGTTATGAATGTGGCGATAAGTATGGCTTCTCCGCTACGCCACTGTCCCTGTGAGAATGTTTTACGTTTAAGTGGATGTGTGAGAATCTAATGGCTATCTGAATGTGGATAGTAATAGCTCGCTTTGCATGGTTCTCTAAGGCTCAGAGTCGATAGTTAGTCGTTACCAACCCCTGCTACTGATGCACCCAACGAGGTTCCTACACCCTTTGCTTACATGCTAGTCGACTAGCCCTCTCCAGGGGTCAGCACAACTGCCTAGAAAGCAGGAGAGCCGGGTTCGAATCCCAGCTGAGTACACATTTTCAGCTTTGCCCAATCGCAGTTGATGTCATATATTCTGTGAATATTACATTATAACAACTGCAGGATCAGAAGTGACGTCTGTTCTTTCGAAATATGCCGGTGACGGGCAATGATCCTATCGTTAGTGGGGAGGGGTGGGCAAGTTTGAAGCCCTTACTCTTACGGGAACTAGTTTCATAACTACGAGTTTGAGTACTGTGGGCAGGGCGAAGCTGGGAATTTGTATCTGACGGGAGGCGTGCTTAGGTAGTCCTTGCAGGTGCGGTGATCACTGTGTCCCCAGTGGTGTAGGGGTCAGCGCAACTGCCTAGAAAGCAGGAGACCCAGGTTCGAATCCCGGCTGGGTACACATTTTCAGCTTTGCTCAATCGCAGTTGATATCATATATTCTGTGAATATTAATAAATAGAAATATTAAAAGATGTAGGAAGATTTTTCTGTTTGGAAAAAGTGACAAAAAGCGGATTTCAGAGTACTTTACGGCTCAACACAGAAGTTTTATCTCAAGTACAGATAGTGTTGAGGAACAGTTGCCAAAATTCAAAGCCATCGTAAACTATGCATTAGATGAGTATGTACAAAGCAAGATCGTAAGAGATGGAAAGGAGCCACTGTGGTACAACGACCGAGTTAGAAAAGTGCTACGAAAGCAAAGGGAACTTCACTAAAAACATAAACATAGCCAAAGCCTTGTAGACAAAAAAAAAAAAAAATTTAAACGAAGCGAAATGTAGCGTGAGGAGGGCTATGCGAGAGGCGTTCAACAAATTCTAAAGTAAAGTTCTATGTACTGACTTGCCTGAAAATTTTGGTCTTAATTCAAAGCGGTAGGTGGATCAAAACAAAATCTCCAGACACTCTGTGACGAAAATGGCACTGAAACAGAGAATGACAGTCAAAAGCCTGAATTACTAAATGACTTTTTCCAAACTTGTTTCACAAAGGAAGATTGCACTGTAGTTCCTTCTCTAGATTGCTGCACATATTACAAAATGGAAATTATCGAAGTAGTTGACAGAGGGATAGAAAAACATTTAAAATCGCTGAAAAGAGGAAATGCCGCAGGACCAGATGGGATACCAGTTCGTTTTTACACAGAGTACGGTAAGTAACTTGCCCCCCCCCCCCCCCCCCCTTCTTGCAGAAGTGTACCGTAGGTCTCTAGCAGAGCGTAGCGTTCCAAAAGATTGGTAAATGGCACAGGTCATCCCCGTTTTTAAGAAGGGACACCGAACAGATGTGTAGAACTATAGGCCTATATCTCTAACGTCGGTCAGTTGTAGAATTTTGGAACATGTTTTATGTTCTAGTATAATGACATTTCTGGAGACTAGAAATCTGCTCTGTAGAAATCAGCATGGGTTTCGAAAAAGGCGATCGTGTGAAACCCAGCTCGCGCTATTGGTCCACGAGACTCAGAAGGCCAAAGACACGGGTTCTGAGGTAGATGCTGTGTTTCTTCACTTCCGCGTGGCGTTTGCTACAGCCCCCACAAACGTTTAATGAACAAAGTAAGAGCATATGGTCTGTCAGATCAGTTGTGTGATTGGATTGAATGCAGCATGTCATTCTCAGGTGTGCCACAGGGGAGTGTCCTGGGTCCGTTGCTGTTCACGATATAAATAAATGACCTTGCCGATAACACCGGAAGTTCACTGAGGCTTTTTGCGGATGATGCTGTAGTATATAGAGAGGTTGTCAGAATAGAAAAATGTATTGAAATGCAGGAGGATGTGCATCGAATTGACGCATGGTGCAGGGAATGGCAATTGAATCTCAATGTAGACAAGTGTAATGTGCTGCGAATACATAGAAATAAAGATCGTGTATCATTAGCTACACTATAGCAGGTCAGCATCTGGAAGCAGATAATTCCTTAAATTATCTGGGAATAGGCATTAGGAGTGATTGAAAATGGAACGACCATATAAAATCAGTCGTCGGTAAAGCAAGTGCCAGACTTAGATTCATTGGATGAATCCTAAGGAAATGGCCCGAAAACAAAGGAAGTAGGTTACAGTGCACTCGTTCGCCCACAGCTTGAATAATGCTCACAGGTGTGGGATCCGTACCGGGTGGGGTAGATAGAGGAAGTAGAAAAAATCCAACGGAGAGCAGCGCGCACCGTTACTGGATCATTTGGTAATCGTAAAAGCGTTACGGAGGTGATCGATAAACTCAAGTGGAAGACTCTGCAGGAGAAACGCTCTGTCGCTCGGTACGGGTTTTCGTCGAAGTTTCGAGAACATAACTTTACCGAGGAGTCTAGCAGTATATTGCTTCCTCCTACGTATATCTCGCGAAGAGATCATGAAGCCGGCCGCTGTGGCCGAAGAGACTGAGGCGCTTCAGTCACGGTCTGCACGGCCACTACGGTCGGGGGTTCGAATCCCCCCTCGGGCATGGATATTTGTGCCGTCCTTAGTTGTAGGTAGTTCATAAGAAGTTTGTAAGTTTCGGGACTGATGACCCCGTAGTTAAGTCCCTTAAGCTTAACAAACATTTGAACATTTTAGATCATGAAGATAAAATCAGAGATATTAGAGCCCACACAGAGGCATACCGACAATCTTTCTTTCCGCGAACAATACGCGACTGGAATAGGAGGGAGAACCGATAGAACCGGCCGCGGTGGCCGAGGTGACTGAGGCGCTCCAGTCACGGTCAGCACGGCCACTACGGTCGGGGGTTCGAATCCCCCCTCGGGCATGGATATTTGTGCCGTCCTAGTTCGTAAGTAGTTCATAAGTAGTTTGTAAGTTTACGGACTGATGACCCCGTAGTTAAGTCCCATAAGCTTAACAAACAGAACCGATAGTGGTACTCAAGATACCCTCCGCCACACACCGTCGGGTGGCTTGCGGAGTATGGATGTAGATGTAGACAGCTTGGTCATTAAAGACGGAGCTAACGCTCTGAGTTTTGAGTAAAGAGGAGGAAGGAAATCGGCCGTGCCCTTTGAAAGGAACCATCCTGGCATTTGCCTGGAGTGATTTAGGGAAATCACAGGAAACCTACATCTGTATGGCCGGAGGTGGATTTGAACCACCATCGTCCCGAATGTGAGTCAAGTTCGTTACTGCTGCGCTACCTCGCTCGGTACAGGAGGCGAAGACAGTTGTGCAATGCAATACGCTTTGCATAACACATACGTATCCAAAACTCGTACCTTCTGAAGAAGGTTAAGAGAACGTCGTTCATGTTCTATTATTGCCCTCTGTATCTTATCAATGACCAATTTCCAATTGAAAATCGCCATTCAGCGCGGACAATGATCGATGACAACTCCGAATGTTGTTTGTCGATCTACAGGAGTACCCCGCGTGATTACTGGTCCATGAAATCTCGTAAATTAACAAGTTTACATTTTCCCTCGTTCCCCATGTACGTAAAGGTTGCACACAAAAGTATCCAAAAATTCGAATAAAATTCATTGGGGGGCCTTTACATGCCTGATGATTTACGAGAAGAGTTATCGAAAAGATCATATACCTCAGCCGGTTCTAAGTCGGCCAAAAGTCCGAAGTTTTGCTCGTGTGTGAGTGATCTACCTAGAATCTCAGTAGACGGATAGACAGGATGGTCACTATGTGTATTTACGCCATAAATATCCACATATTCATGGGCAAGTAAATTCAACAAATAATTATCTAAAGAAATGGGAGTCAGCCAAGATTCAGATACTAGAAACAGAGAAATCGTAACTCAGTTACAAGCACCACAGGCGGACGTGCGACGGAGGAGATTGTATGCCTCGCACCAACCGTTGTCAACGCCAGAAGGACATGAGCCTGGCAAACACGGAACCAGAGCGACACCCCGGCTAGGGAAAATTACAGAGCAGCGCTGAGAATGGAGAAATTCGAGGGAATGCGTATGCTAGGCTACGGGAACATTAGAAAAATCCTTCAAAGGGAGTATATAGAATTCTGACAGGGAAGTCAGTCGTCAGTCGAAGGCAGCCAGTAGCTAGAGGCCGCCATCAAGCAGCAAGCAGTAGAAGGCAGCCGAGGGCCCCCATCAAAATGTTCAAATGTTTGTAAAGCTTATGGGACTTAACTACTGGGTCATCAGTCCCTAAACTTACAAACTACTTATGAACTACCTTATACTAAAGACGGCACAAACATCCATCCCCGAGGGGGGACTCGAACCCCCGACCGTAGTGGCTGTGCAGACGGTGACTGGCACGCCGCAGACCGCTCGGCCACTGCGGCCGACGGGCCGCCATCTCAAGGAGCCGCGGCAACAGCAGATGATCTTCGAGAAGACAGTACTTCTCCATCTCACGTAGAAAGGCTGATACCTCAGACTTAGTCACCAGCACGATAAGTAGAAACTGTTTTCATTGAATAGCTTTGAACAGAGGCAGTTCGCCTTTGTCTCAATAGTAGTCCCTTGTCTTAATGTCTAACAGGAACAAGTTACAGTCACTGTGATTGTCTCCTCTAGGTGGAAGCCAATAGGCCTATCATTAAACAATGCCGGCCGCGGTGGCCGAAAAAAAAAAAGAAAAGAAAAAGAAAAAAAAGGGGGAGACTAAGGCGCTCCAGTCACGGTCTGCACGTGCACTACGGTCGGGGGTTCGAGTCCCCCCTCGGGCATGGATATTTGTGCCGTCCTAGTTCGTAAATAGTTCATAAGTAGTTTGTAAGTTTAGGGAATGATGACCCCGTAGATAAGTCCCATAGACTATACAAACATTTGAACATTTTGAACATTAAACAAGTAACAGAGTTAGTGTCAGTGGTTGTACTTGTCTCTGAAACGGGCACTCCAGTTATAATGCCCTGAAGTAATAAAGGTCAGAAACAGTAATAGAGAAGGAAGGGATCTTGTCTGACAATCAGATAATGTATTGTGTGTATAGTTAAAGGGAATATCTGGGCAGACACCTCACATTTATATGTGTTTAAAGAATAATAAAACAGTGATTTAAAGACAGTTACGAAATCAAGTCGTAGGCCTGTGTTTCTCCTCTCCCTGCTGCTACCACCTACACTTCCCAATTTACTCAGGAGATTCTCTCTCTTTCTCGACTTCGCTATAAAGGTTAATTGAGAAACAAAAAACACAGAAAGTCGTCCCTATTGCGCTACGCAGGCCACTCTTAACTTTAACTTGGTAGTTAGGTCCTGTGCCGGGACGCGACAAAATATTACTGATGTAAGTCAAACTATTTCCACCTGTGTTGTCAGCTGACGTTCGTCATCTATATAAGAGAAGTTAGACAAGAACGTCGAGGCCGAACTGAATTCCGAAGCTGATGGTACATCGAACTCCACTCCTCTTCCACTAGTGATCGCGGTTTCGATCGCACCAGCTAAAATGCGGCTTAGATATGACAGCCCATCATACTAAAACGGTAGAGACTCTCCCAATGGACCGATGACCACGCTACCGAACATCACATATCACGTCAAACAGAAAAGTATGTGCTTCGTGAGCGACTTTTAATGATCATGGGGTTTTGTGTCCCAGCCTCGTCGCCGCTTTTGTGTCTCGTTTGCGTCGTAGGTGTCGGTGGCCGAGTAGAAAGACCGACACAGGAATAAAGGATGCACGCTTGTGCAGGTAGAAGGGGACCAGCCAGTGGGACAGCAGAAACTAGAAACACTAGAGTAAATTAGAACGAGATATATATTTCTTAGAGACTTAGTAATACTTAACTTTTACATAGCTCAGTACGGCAGAATGCTGATACATAGTTGAGCTAGAGGCCTGCCTAGTGCCTGTCCGATAGCCAAGTCTTCACTGGTGCCTATCTGATTCCGAAGTGTTAACTGGTTCCTATCTCAGTCCCAAGTGAATGATGTCGTTCAGTGGTGGCCACGAGCGGAGTTGCAGCAGAGGGCGCTCGTGACTGACGTCATAAGAACGCCGCGCCGTGCGTGCATGGCGGCGCGCGGCGAAAGTAGGTGGCGCGCCCTTTAGACTTGTGCGACACCAAATGGGGCACGAAATAGTTTCACTGGCTGCTTATCAAGTTGGAGGGTAACGGTTACGGGACAGTGATTAGAAAAGCTGGCAGAGATAACTTAGAGTACAAGAATGCAATCGCGCATAGAATCCTAAAGTAGAATCGGTTACTTCTGCTACTGGAAATCGTGGTAAAATGCGTAAATTTGCCCAACGTCGGATATTTACACACTCAAACATCTTTCAAATCCAACGAGCGTACTAATTCATTTAATCATTTAATTAGTGAGAATAATTAAAATTATAATATTGATCAACAAGACGCAGATCACAGTGAAAATCACCACTAAAAAAAGCCACGAGGAATTATATACAAAAGATAGATAATCTCCTCTTTGAACAAAACGGAGAATTTGAAACAACCAAGTTGACGTCAAAAAGTTTACCGCCTATTCCTCTGCCTGATGCAGTCACCTCTACCTCAACCATGGGAATACCGTCTCCAACGAATAAGGCAGTTACTGTAGAAAATTTTGGTGCCACATTGAAAACAGTTTGAAATCAAGGGAGAAGGAAACTAGTGAATAATACTTCTTGGAGAAACAATTTCTGCAGAGATGTCCTATGTAAACTCTGATAGGGAAGCTAGGCGCAAATCTGATGTCACTCTGTTTATATTTATCATAACAATTGTATGTGTTTGAGCCATCACTCAAAATAATGCATGACATTCAAAAAACTGTCACGGCAAGTGTACCACTCCCCCGCCACAGTCCATCTCGGAATCCAATGATGAATCCGAAATGAGGGGCCCTTGTACTCGCCCCAGCTGCATCTTTGTACTTTGTTGATTTGCGCGCCTCTTTCTGTTTACGTCGCCTGAGAGGCATAGTAGCCTCTGCAGTCGGCGACGTAGGTGGATCTTTTATCACTTCCGTAGCAATCTCTCACATCCCAGGAGCAGCTGTCTGCCCCATAGTAAGGTTATTCTGCAAGACATGACGACTCTCAGGATAGAGGCAAACAGAGTGGCTTTCCGAAACACTTGGAGACACAGGAAATGTAATTCCAGTAACGTTAGTCACAATATACTGCAAGCTATGGTTCCAATCAACACAGGTACAGGAGCGTATTGATGTTTTTTTCCGATTGGAGTTGCGGCGGAGATTACGATGGGGACGTCTCCGGCACAGACTCCCTTCGGGGCGGTTTCTGCTGGAGCCATACCCGAAGCAGCATAAATACGAGAAACTGCCTTCCTGCTCTCCACCTCGCCAGGGATTTGCGGCACCATATTACTTGTGGATGCGGTGGCCGAGGAGACTGAGGCGCTCCGGTCACGGTCTGCACGGCCACTACGGTCGGGGGTTCGAATCCCCCCTCGGGCATGGATATTTGTGCCGTCCTAGTTCGTAAGTAGTTCATACGTAGTTTGTAAGTTTAGGGACTGATGACCCCGTAGTTAAGTCCCATAAACTATACAAACATTTGAACATGTGGATGTAAGAGACAAACACAGTTCAGTGGAAGGCTGTACAGGGGAAAGCACAGTTAAATCATCACCATCCTGTGTGCTGCGAAGCTTATTATGAATTGCGTGTTGAAAATGTTATCATGTTTGTAAGTCTAATGGACTTAACTGCTGCGGGTATCAGTCCCTAGTTTTACAAACTATTTAAACTAACGTAGACTAACTTCTCCTAAGACAACACACACTCATGCCCGAGGGATGACTCGAAGCCCAGATGGCGAGCAACAGCGCGCTCCGCAGCAAAGCGCCTTAGAGCACTCGGCCACTCCACCGCGGCTAAACTGCGTGTACTGCCGTGCTAGCTGTAGCAGAAATGAGGTCAGTCTTTGCTGGGGACGATGGAAAATCACAGGCGGTGCTACTGGAAGCTGTCGTCTCATCACTAACAACGAAGGAAAGGTAACATCAAGTCTGTTACCAGGGGGGACAAGATCAGCAATCGTTAATACATGGCGTAGCTCACAGGAAGACAATATAACCCTTTTCGATGCAGTTGGTATGAAGATGGCACTATCGTTACACAGAAAACATATCCCATCTTGTTCATTATACGCAACAAGAACATGATACCCGCAAACCTGCAATTGGAATGGAATGCCCTTTTTGATGTGCATTTCCACGAAAGTATTCCACTAAAACATTAGAGCCTGTGTTGACTTGACCAGCATTCACGGCGAATGCTTCTTGCGTCACCATATTGACCCACGATTTCCTTAAGATAAATATCCCCCACCTCCGGAGGATGATTGCATATTCGAACATTGGTACATTCAATGTCCGCATTTGCTAGAAGCACCATACTAATCGAACCGTCTCAATGCCGGAAAGGAAACCGGTTTTCATGTTTTAATAGAAAATTATCTACTTGAAGGGGATCTACAAATTTCACAAAGAATACATAAAGGTCGATGTCAGAATAGGCAATATGCACTTGGTCCAAGGTGACATGAAACATATCAACTAATCAGTCATGGATTTTATAAGTTACGGGCTGTACATTACCCAAGCGGTTTAAAGCACCTCGCTGCGGAGCGCGCGGCTACTCGCCGCGGAGGTTCGAGTCCTCCCTGGGGCATTGGTGTGTGTGTGTGTGTTTGTCCTTAGGTTAGTTTACCTAGGTTTAAGTAGTTTTTAAGCTACGAACTGATGACCACGCAGTTTGGTCCGATAGATTTACAGACATTTGAACATTTGAAGCCTTACATTACATGTTGATTTGTCAAACGAAAAATTA
Source organism: Locusta migratoria (assembly GCA_026315105.1). Taxonomy (NCBI): domain Eukaryota; kingdom Metazoa; phylum Arthropoda; class Insecta; order Orthoptera; family Acrididae; genus Locusta; species Locusta migratoria. The sequence continues at coordinate 502,817,909 of CM048755.1, read as the reverse complement.
ACAGTACCATTACGTGAGACAATCCTGGACGCAATGATAAACAAGATGGTAGCGGACTAAGCCGCTTTCAGACACACAAGCAACTAAGGACAATAAGAGACGACTATATCACAAACACAAAAGTACAAATACCACCACCGGCCGCGATGGCCGAGGGGACTGAGGCGCTCCAGTCACGGTCTGCACGGCCACTACGGTCGGGGGTTCGAATCCCCCCTCGGGCATGGATATTTGTGTCGTCCTTAGTTGTAGGTAGTTCATAAGTAGTTTGTAAGTTTAGGGACTGATGACCCCGTAGTTAAGTCCCTTAAGCTTAACAAACATTTGAACATTGAACAAATACCACCGAAGTTACGAACTCCCAAACAGTGGGACGCTGCGGCGGAGCAGACGAGTAAACAACATGCACGCTCGTATCAAATGCTTAACTTTGGACGTTCTTTCGATGTAACGCATTAAAAACGCGATTTTCCTCAATAAAATTTGATGTTGATACTTTTCAAAAACTACTGAGTGTATAGCAAAAAGTTGAAACATGTGTCGCTTTATATTCGGTATAGAACGTCCACGCAAAATTCGATAGAAATCGATGACTCACGTGTCAGACCCTCTCCTTATGAGAAAAACTGTCGTAGAGAACAAAGTTAAGAACAAACAAGGCTATCATAAGCCGAATAGTGCCTTACGCCATCTAAAGATGGACAGTGAAACAGAAGACGTTGAGAAGGTCGATCACATTTGAAAACAAGTTACTGAGAAAATTTTCAAATGTTTGTAAATCGAAGGGACTTAACTGATGTGGTTATCAGTGTGTAGGCTAACGAACTAATTAAACTGACTTATGCTGAAGACAACACACCCATGTCCGATGGAGGACTAGAACGTTCGACGGCGAGCAACCGCGCGCTCCGCAACAAGGCGCCTTAGAGCGCTCCGCCATTGCCATGCGGCTGTTGCTGAGGAAAATGAAAGAACCTTTAATGGAAAATAATTGTTAACTCTAACAATAACAGGAAGATAAGGCACACGAAGAAACAGAAAAAAACAGCAGCCATAATCAAAATTCATAGAATAAAATCGTGTGTGTTTGTGGTGAAACAGGATTCCAGCATTTTACAAGAACTGATGGAAAAAAAGCGAGAAGAGAAGGCACTTATAAGGCGAAGAGCGAGATTGGTGCGTGGCATTAGGAAGGATCTGTAGCAAATGGGAAGGAATGAAGAAGCATCTGAAGAGAAATTGGAATGGAGCACTGTTGTACGTGTTGCTAAGGAACGGGTAGATTATATGGCGTTGACACTAAGTACTTTAATATAAAAAAAGTTTTATATTGAATAGTTAAATATTTGTACTAATTACCATCGCTTTAAAGTTATTACATACTGCCTTGGTAAAAATAAATAATAACATTTGAAAGTTGTAATCTTTCGACAGTAGACTACGTTTATGCTAATGGTTTCACGAAAACTCGCCCCCTCTCCGCCCACAACCACCCATTCTGCACCAATGTTACAATGCTTAAGCGCTCTAGGATAAACTCACTAAAACCGAATTTCGCACAGGTATGCTAAAAGCAGCGTGTGTCTTCCAGGCATGAAAGTGAGATAGAAATACAATGTATATTGTCGAAATTAAGACTTTGTAATCATGCGTGATGATCAAACTCGCCTACATGTTCACGTGTTATAGGTTTCCTGAGATATTACGCCACAAGCTATCACTCGTCGAGTTGGTATTCTCTGTGCATTGTTGTAAGTTAATACCATATGTAACGAATATTCCATACCGTATTATGTTCTGAGAGTGATGTATGGAACACATATTGAAAATCATAGCTACAATGATTTACATGATGAAATGTACGATTACTCGTGTGCAGTAGGCAATGTATGACATGTGGAAGATTGGGTCGGTACGGGAGGCGTGCAAACATAGCTAATACTTAACGCAACCACTAGCGAAAAGCTGAATATCCGGGTTTTGATCCCGGTCTGGTGTAAATATTTCAAGTAAATCGGACAGTTGAAATTAATCATAATCGCAATTTTGAATGCGTCTCTTGTATTTCTTGTAGTATTGTTTATATCATAACGTAGATACATTATCAAGCATTTTCTCTAGATAATTTTATCTCTAACGACTGCTGTTTACAAATATAAATTGCCAGACAAGAAAATAAAATTCACTACTGACTACAGCATAGAAAAAATATGTACGCACGGAACGTAAACGAAAGACAAATTAGCTTCCCCTCACAAGAATTAAAACAAGTGACGTATAATAATATAGATTTAAAAATGACGAGAGATAAAATTTGATTCGCAATTCTGTCTACTCCATGGACTCGTTCATAACGCACAAATTGTTTGTGTTTTTATTAATTAATTTCAGCGTTGATTAACTTTGATTTAAATACGAATACAAAGCGAAAAGTATTGTTTCCAACTCTATAGGAATGAGCTTTATAGCAGTAAATAAGCCGAACCGGTTTCAATTTGCGAAGCAATATTACGTACATTAAATTTGTTCTGATTGAGCCCTGCAGGTGGGACATAATAGCCTACTCATGGAGTTTGTGGAAGAACCTTACTCACTGGAAATGACGGGTTGTATTCAGCGGGAAATGGAATAGATTTGCACATTTTCTGCAAATTGTAATTTCTTAATATTTGTTATTCATAAGAGTCCGCAATCTTACTTTTCAAGTAATAATAACTTGAGATAACAGTTACGTATCGTTTCGTGGAAGCAAAATGATGTCGGCCACCAATACGCCTTATTATTAGCTCAGGCAGATATTAATCGGGCATTTGTCTCGTCTTATTCTGGACCGATATTAGCTAGTTGAGGAACGTTTGAGTTAATTAATTTCGCTAGATTTATTATTCTGTAAACATAAATAAAACTTGTTTCAGGGCAAACATGAGTCATTTCTATGAGTCTTTTGCTTTTGAAGTGTAAATCTGAGATACAAACTTTCCGATTTTTCGCTTATCGTACAAGAAATCGCTTGGAGCAGAAGATGAAGATATTCAGGGCTATGATGTCTCGTACAGCGTTCTCATTTTGGCATGTTTTGCAATGTAATCAGGGCTCATACAAATGTCATAGTTATGAACAAAGAGAGACAGTTGGCACCTAAAGAAACAATATTACACACATAGTAAGGTGGTCTTAACGCAACGACCTTGAAGTAACTTAATCACGAAAGTCAGCTCGTATATTTTACTCACGACGGTGCTGTACGTGAACTACAAGGACGTTAGCCGCAAGTAGTAATTTCGTAAATCTCCTTGATGAAAACTGGAAGTAGCCCCATTGCAATAGTGGCTAAATAAACGATTAGCATATACTCTTACGCCCAGAGAGAAATGTGCTACGTTCCTAAAAATATAACACATTAACACTAAAGCGAGATAAACAATATTAATCGAATATGTATGCAAGGAACGTCGTTATTTTCTTACCATCTGATCATCTACTGAACATTTCTGTGGCAACTGCAGTTCATTTAAATACAGTTATTGGGCATTTGAATGGATGTATTATATTAATAACAGCGCGATTTAACTTCTCCGGAAGCTTTGAAATAAATCAGTCTCGGTCATACAATGAATTTTACGCCAGTCCTCTTGGATATTGCTCTTTGATTAAGCATGACTTTCTTACTTTAACAATTACTATTATCTTTACTTGGTTTGTTCCACCCCACCACTATGAATCTCACACATTGCAGAAGCAGGGTGGTTTGCGTACCTTCACGTTACAGATAGTCGTACCGTAGGTGCAGCAACAGCAGATGGGTATTTATGGGGAGGTTAAACAACTGTGTGGTTTCTGAAGTGGGACCAGTAGCCTCTTCAGTAGTTGCTGAAGCAACACTTGGGGTGATTGTCCTCACCTTGTAACTGCCGCGGTGGAGTAGCCGAGCGGTCTAAGGCGCCTCGCTGCGGAGGTTCGATTCCTCCCCGGGGCATGTGTGTGTTTTATCCTTAAGTTGGTTCACGTTAGTTTAAGTAGTTTGTAAGCTACAGACTGATGACCACGCAGTTTGGTCCGATAGATTTACAAACATTTGAACGTATTTTTGCCTTGTAACTTCATTTAACGTGTTGTTGCCATACAAATACTGCGAACGGCTGAAAGCTAAAGGACAGCAGCGCGCTTCGTTACAGGATGATTTGATAATGGTGAAAGCGTTACGGAGATGATCGATAAACTCCAGTGGAAGACTGCAGGAGAGACGCTCTGTCGCTCGGTACGGACTTTTGTGGGAGTTTCGAGAACATACCTTTACCCAGGAGTCTAGCAGTATATTGCTCCGTCCTACGTATATTTCACGAAGAGATCATGAAGATAAAATAAGAGATTAGAGCCTACACAAGGGCATACCGGCAATCTTTCTTTCTACGAACAATACGTGACTGGAATATGAGGGAGAACCGATAGTGGTACTCAAGGTACCCTCTGCCACACACCTATCGGGTACCTTGCGGTGGCCGAGAGGTCTGAGGTGCTCCAGGCACGGTCTGCACGGCCACTACAGTCGGGGGTTCGAATCCCCCTTCGGGCATGGATATTTGTGCCGTCCTTAGTATAAGTAAGTTCATAAGTAGTTTGTACGTTTACGGACTGATGACCCCGTGGTTAAGTATCAGAAGCTACACAAACATTTGAAACATTTTTGATGGTATTAGGCACGGTTTTGTAGGGATGTGATAGATATTTAGTAATTTGAAGAATATAACGCGAAATGCGGAATAATAATCACTGTTTGAAAATTATATTTACTCTTTGGAAATGGTTTTATTGGTTGCATTGTTGCTTGAGGGTTCATAATGATAAAAGGGTGTAGTATATTGGGATGGAAACTTATCGATATATATAAAATTCTACGTGTGTGCGTGTCAATATTTCGCTCTGCAGTGGAAACTACAGAACGCAAACGAATGGTCTGTGTGTAATTGTTTCCGAAGTCTCCCGTTGTACAACATAGCAGCTCCATGCTAATAGCTATAAGGGGGTGGAAGATATGGCGATTGAAAGTCGTCAATAATAAAAAAAATCGGTCTGAACGCCAGCGATGACGTTTGTGACTCTATAGCAAGGAGGTTACATACAGCGAAACGTGATGCCACAGACCATATCTTTGGTCTATACGTGCCTCAATGTCTTCAGCCCTTTCTCAATAAGGATAATCATACGAAAAAGGAAATATAATAATAAATAAATAAAGCAGTAAAAAAGAAATTTCTTCTAATACATCTCTTTAAAAAATCGATTTGACGTTTCGAGGATTACATCAAGTGATTCATCTGTGATATTATTGCAATCTTTATTGTTGAATTTCATGGTTGGATTTTTCGAAACGAGTGCATTTTTACCTGTGATTTCTTACATATTCTCTGATAAATGTAACATGTTTTTAGAAAAAAGGAGATGGACAGAGAGAGAGTGGATAGGAGAAGTATTAACTCAAGGTTCGAATAAATAAATAAATACCCGGGCAACGCCTGGTTTTCAGCTAGTAGTTAATAAATTTAACAGCCTACATGAGATAATCGAATTTACGGTTGGGCAAGAGAAGGATGGCACACTTCAGTTCCTTGACCTTAACATTACGAAGCTGGATGGTAGACATTTATAGGAAACCTACAACAACCGACATTCTAATACATATCAGCTCTTGTCACCCTAATGGCCAAAAACTTTCTGCCCTACGCTGTTTAGTCGATAGAGCCTTCAAAGTGCCAATGAACTAAAAAGACAGATCCACTGAATTTAACATTATAAGACAGCTTGCTAAGGTGAATGGTTACCAGGAAAACGTAGTTAATAACTTAATACGAAAGAAACAGCGCGCGAAATCAAATAAAAATGGCACGGAAAAATCAAGAGAGTAATGGTTCCGTATTTTGGTAATGTATCTCAGAAAGTGGCCAACATACTAAAAACATACTAAACATACTAAAACGAAAACATAACCACACTGTAGTGAAATGACAAATGACAAATGAACAGACAGGCATTCCACATATAACAGGCGAAATGTTATCAGTATACATTTAAAAGTGAAGTGCTGTGATGTGCGGAGATGAAAAGGAAAAAACGTAACAAAAACACACGAAAAAGTGCTGTACACAGCCCTGAAACACTCGCCAGGAAAAAACGAACTCCAGCCAACAAGACGGAGAAGCAGTAGTTACATGTAGAGAAGACACATTAACACCGTGAGTAGACCGAATATTAAATTAAAAACACTTAGGCCTAACGTGAAAATGCTTTTTAAAAACTGTTTTTAATCTATTTATCAAAAACAACTTGTACAAACCTTTGTATCATTTACAGACCACAGAAGATGCTTTTAAAATGAAAAAGCGAAACGCGTCTGGTGTAAAAATAAGCCTCTTAATTGCAGTCAGCATAAGACATATTACCTCTATAATAAATTTTAACAGCTGCTGCGGAATATGGCCACACAACCAAACATTGTGTACTAAAACCTTCTAAAGTAGAAGCTGCTTTTAAAACTAATAATACGTTACATCATAAATTACGGAATAACTTAAACCAAGATACTGATAAATATGACAAAGCAAGGGTTTATAAGATAAAGTGTAGTAGCTGCAACGACAACTACATTGGTCAGACCGGTAGATCGTTTAAAGTTAGGTACAAGGAACATATGGACGCTTTCCGACTTAATAATTTTGACAATTCCGCTGTAGCTACGCATATCCGCGAAACTGGCCACCCATTAAAGCGGATTGAATATGACCTTAAGATTTTGCATAAACAGGATAAGGGAAGAAAGTTAGATTTGCTAGAACAGCTGGAGATTACAATACATAACGCTAAAAGCGACGTTTCATTAAATGAACAAGTTCAAGGTAATACATACAGCTTTTTTAAAAACTTTGTGGACCTATTATAACGAAAGTCGTTTATTTTAAATTTCAACCACTGTCTTACTGTGCAAATGATTTCGTGGCACCTGAATGTACCCACTAGCTTGTGCCTGATCTTTGGAATTCAGAGGTCTTTGTTTTCATGTGCATACGTGCGCCCCAGTCGTGTTGTTGATTCCGTGCATTTCGGTAGTGTTATGCGCCGCCAGTGCTGGGGCCTGATTTGAATCCTGACGAAGCACAGTATGCTGGGGACCTTTCTGCGTAGACACGGTTACAAGGGAAGTAACCACCTTTTTCTTTTATTACGTTTTAGATTTTTATTATCTCAGGTTTTAAGATTCTTGTACAGATTATCTGTTGATCAGGGCTTGACCTTTGAAATGCGTCATATTTTATTGTTTTTACACGATTTTTGTGGTTGAGCCTACTTGACAAAATAATTAATATAAGCGTTGTTTACCCCTCAAATATCGATATAAAAATACAAAAGATACTTATTTCCTTTTGAAGTTTAAATAGATTCCCTTTACATCGAACCAAAACCTATTTTTAGCAAATAAATAAATAAATAAAAATAAATATAAATAAATAAATAAATAAAAATTTTGTTGGTCCCTTTAGGGGTAGTTGGACCCTACAAAGTACCTAGGCTGATTTGTGTATTTCATCAAAAAATACTTTCATACCAATAAGCATTACAATTGATTTACTAATCTCTTAAAGCTGGTTGCACAGTCACCGATTTAGGACGGCCGGTAAAATATCGGCCGTCTGCAGTCCAGCAGTGAACCATTGGAAGGCGTAGCTTGCACACTGGCCGACCACGGACCAGCATCGGCAAAAAGTCGGTGAGCTGCCGGCCGTTGTCACTGCAGACCGCCGGTACCGGGCCGCTGCCGGCCATACAGAAAAAAAAAAAAAAAAATAAATAAATAAATAAATAAATAAATAAATAAAAGAAATTCGGCAGTGATTTCTGTATTACATTACAAATATTTCTGATTCTTGTCTGTTTCAGAGAATTCAATAGTTTCGAATGGCGTTGTTGACATTTTGTGCCAGACTGGTACTGGACCCCTGTTTTTTTGTGGGATTTTATTCTATTTTTTTTTCTTTTTCTTGGGATGATCGTGTCTTTGTTCTATGATATTATTGAGATCTTCGCTCTGTTTTATTACGGAGCCTTCTGAGCGATTGGCTATCCAGATACGTTTATAGTCCTGCCCAAATCATTAACTTATCGCGTACTAAGAGTGTCCACTATTCCATTTTCTCGCAGCTGTATCTTTATTCCTGCAAAGAATCGAACAAGTTGCTTTATCTGCACAAATATGGTCATTTGCCTGCTATAGGCGATACCTACATTCAGTGGCGGATTTTCACATTTGCCGCCACCAAACTTTTCAAAGTCTGCCGTCCCTTCTAACCTCTAGAATTTGATATCCTATCTCAGTCATACTAATTATAATGTTATGTACAATATCGTCCTAATTATACCACCATTTTCCGTAATTAGTATAACTGTGAACTAGGAGATCGAAGTGTCACTTCGCAGATTATTTTTAGAACAAGTATTTGAATACTATTGTACAAGAAATAGCTTTTTCATATATTTCTGAGCTAATAAAAGCATAGTCAAATACCACTAATAATATGGGGGTAATGTATACCTCAAATACTTCTTACAGAATAATGTGCATTCTGGAAACTAAATTAAATTTCTTGAACTATCGTACAGTGAAAAAATTTTGACCCCTTAAATCTGCCACCCTAAGCTCAAGCCTACTCAGCCTTCTGGTAAATCAGTCACTGCATACATTCATATATGCATACGTTTGCAATCGATTCAGTGACTAATAGACAAATGATGATACTTATTTTGCTAGAGGCAGCACGACCAGTTTTGTGGAACAAAAATACAGAGATGAGACTAGACATACGTAAAAACAAGTTTCCTCTGAAGTGAATGAGGGTTTTGAGGAAATTATGAGCAAAGAAAAAATGCATCTCGTAAGTGGTACACTAGTGTATGATACACTAAATTAAATTTCAAGTCTGCGACAGCGCAGATTCATTTTTTCTGATATTTCAGCCACGTTTCGTCCGGCCATCCTTGCAGTGAGTCGCACGACTGTCGGCAAGGTGCCAGGTGACGCATTATACAGGGTGTCCCATTTTAATCTATTCCGGTCAATATCTCTGAAGTGGCAGTGTTCTGCAAAAATTGTCTCGAGTGGGAGTTGTAAGATATGAAGGGGGTTGTGGTGTCGCACGAGTCTAAAGTGCGCGCCACCTTCTTTCGCCGCGCGCCGCCATGCACGCACGGCGCGGCGTTCTTACGACGTCAGCCACGAGCGCCCTTTGCTACAACTCCGCTCGTGGCCACCACTGAACGACATCGTTCACTTGGGACTGAGATAGGAACCAGTGAACACTTCGGAATCAGATAGGCACCAGTGAAGACTTGGCTATCGGACAGGCACTAGGAAGGCCTCTAGCTCAACTATGTATCAGCATTCTGCAGTACTGAGCTATGTATAAGTTAAGTATTACTAAGTCTCTAAGAAATATGTATCTCTTTCTAATTTACGCTAGTGTTTCTAGTTTCTGCTGTCCCACTGGCTGGTCACCTCCTACCTGCACAAGCGTGCATCCTTTATTCCTGCCGGCCGCGGTGGCCGAGGGGACTAAGGCGCTCCAGTCACGGTCTGCACGGCCACTACGGTCGGGGGTTCGAATCCCACCTCGCGCATGGATATTTGTGCCGTCCTAGTTCGTAAATAGTTCATAAGTAGTTTGTAAGTTTAGGGACTGATGACCCCGTAGTTAAGTACCATAGACTATACAAACAAACAATTTATTCCTGTGTGTCGGTCTTTCTACTCGGCCACCGACACCTACGACGGAAACGAGACACAAAAGCGGCGACGAGGCAGAGACACAAAAGGGGTAATGGAATGGTTACCTCGAAATGACCTTGAACTCCGTTTTCAAGATCAAACCAAGATCAAGGGTTTTTTTTTTTTTAATGGTAAACCCTATTTTTGATTTCATATTCGTATTCTACATGAAAAAATATGCATTTTTGTAGGAACATTTTTTTTCTTAATACCATTCGTTTGTCGCCAAATGGCACTTCATTGTAACTTTACAAGGTAACCAGTATCTCGAGAACGAAGCAATATCGGGATTCATTTTCAATGAAAAGCTTGTCTGCTTCCTGAACACTGTCCACTGATGAAAATTTCGTGAAGTTGAAATGATCTTGAAATTTTTCGGTACGAATTAACCTGAAAGCCCCACAGGGGACGCAAGGTTCTTTCGTGAGTACATGCGTGGTGAGCTTGGGGCCCCAAGCCAATGCAATCTTCCTTCCTGCTTTACTTCCCGGACTGGATTTCCTTTCCCAAATCAAATGTTTGTAAAGCTTATGGGACTTAACTACGGGGTCATCAGTCCCTAAACTTACAAACTACTTATGAACTACTTACGAACTAGGACGGCACAAATATCCATGCCCGAGGGGGGATTCGAACCCCCGACCGTAGTGGCCATGCAGACCGTGACTGGAGCGCCTCAGTCTCCTCGGCCATTTCCTTTCCCCCTCCCCTCCTGTCCTACCCTTTAATCCCGCTATCCCAACCAAACAACCCAACCCAACGCAATTAACCTGAAAGTAAACACCATCGGCATTAGCGTAACCCAATTTGCACCAATTTAAGGGTGCCGAATCAGAGACCTGAATTGTGCTTCTGCTATCACAATCAGAGAAGAGAAGGGCGGAGGTTCGAGGCTAACTAACAGACGTCATTTGTGGAGAATTTGAAATCATAACTAGGGGTTCAGAGACATTTTACCTTTGGAAACTAAAATTTCTCGGCTTCGCTCATTTGGAATGATTCTTGACTGGCATGAGCTGCCGGCCGCGGTGGCCGAGGGGACTGAGGCGCTCCAGTCACGGTCTGCACGGCCACTACGGTCGGGGGTTCGAATCCCCCCTCGGGCATGGACATTTGTGCCGTCCTAGTTCGTAAGTAGTTCATAAGTAGTTTGTAAGTTTAGTGACTGATGACCCCGTAGTTAAGTCCCATAAACTATACAAACATTTCAACACTGGCATGAGCTATTGGACTTAGAAACAGTGTATGTTAAGGGGTTTAGGAAAATTCCGATTCGTCGAACTCTCATCAGTTTTACCTCGTGGGACTCAAAATCCGTACAAGCTACAGTTTTCCCAATACGAATGTGTAAAGCACATAAGATAAAATACAGCTGAGGCACTTTGCCTAACAATCGACTAACCCGAGCACGTCAGTCGTTTCTGCCTCATCTCCATATTTGAAAAGGATGGATTGCCGTGGGTATCTCATTGTTTTAGTATTACGTCAATATCGAGAGATCGTGATATGTAAAGGTGCCCTCCTGAAAGACACACATCCGTTAGACGCCTAAAGTAATTTTCTAAAAGTATGGTTTGGCTTCACGTTGTGGCTAGCATGTGTAAACAAACAGGTCTCGTACATTGTAATAAGTCAGTTGTCCTGCAACACGCTTGCCAGATGGCTCGTTGAGGGGAAAACCTAAGGCGGGTCCACAGTCCACACTGAGCGCACAGTGCCACGCCGCGCTACGCAAACTGCTTTGCGCCGGTGTGGGCGTCCAGTGTGGACGGAGAACCGCGCAGTTTACCGGCTGTTGCCCGTACATCAAAGGAAGTGGCGCGTTTGCGCACACTCAGTTTAGACGGGGCTTCGGCTGGCGGGCTCGGTAGTTTACTGCGTGCGTCACTTCACGGTGACAGGTCGTGTGTTCTCGCGTAGCTGTCCTCGTTATGGAAATGATGTTTGCTGTGGGTCGCGGGTTGCGTCGGCTGTGGAAACGACACAGGAGAAAAAGAATGACATCATTGTTGTCTTCCTACAGAATTCAGAAAATGAAAGTAAAGAAGTCGAGGGGCACTGGAAAAGTTAGCTAGTCATAAACAATGACTGTAACGACACAATTTCCCATTTACATTTATTATAACTGTAGCACACGGTTCATTAAACATTAAATTTAACACTAATTTTTCCACACATTTATTTACTTCTGTCTTGCACATCACACATCATGGAAGCGTAATACAGTGACAAGTGAAGAACAGTTTTTTGTACTCTTTTTTGTTTACAATCAAAGATAATAACACAGAATACCAATTAGCTTAATACAGCTCAGAAAATACAAATAGTAATTTGTCGTGTCCCCACATCACCCCCTTCTCAGTCATATAGTCACTTAACTCTGCAGTTCTTCAACTAATCTTGCAGGAAATCGAACTTCACGACCAGATCTTGTTCTTCTTGGTTTTCCACTGTCGGTTGCGTCTGGTTGTTTGACCCGGGCTGACCGTTCAGTTGGAGTGTCTTCAGGCTGCTCCTCATTATGATTCATGAGGTACGCAGGTTTCAGTCGATCAATGGAGATATTCTTGACTTGGTCTTTTATTTTAACACCGAAAAATTTTGGGGTTCTTTCTATTACTTCGTATGGGCCTTCATATGGAGGTTCTAATGCTTTTTTCACTCGGTCAACTCGCACAAATACATGTGTTGACTCATTGAGATCCCTGTGTATGAAAGGTCTTTCTTTTGCTTTGTGGGAGTATTGTACAGGCTTCAGACGATTCATGCACTGCTTTAGTTGTGAAACGAATTGAGGTAAGTCTGCATCCAATTTTGTTGCATACTCTTGAAAAAAATCACCTGGTATTCTGATGGGTGAGCCATAAACCATTTCTGCAATTGTAGCATTACTGTTCTCTCTGATGGAGCATCGCAGGCCAAGGAGGATTACAGGTATTACTTGAGTCCATTTGGCAGTTGCATGGGTACGGATAGCTGCTTTAAGTGTGCGATGAAATCTATCAATTTTTCCATTTGATTGAGGATGGTATGCTGTAGTTTGTGTTTGGTTACAACCACATGGTTTTGACAGTGCTCGGAATAGCTCAGAGTTAAACTGCCTGCCTTGATCAGTCACTATCTGATATGGTGTTCCAAACCTAGTGATCCAACAATTGAAAAATGCTTGTGCTACTGCCTCTGCTTGTATGTCCCGAAGAGGTACTACTTCTGTCCAGTTTGTAACTCTGTCAATGCATGTTAAACAATAAATATATTCTTCAGATGGAGGCATTGGTCCTATCAAATTAAGGTGAACAATTTTGAAACGTTCATCGTTACTAGGAAAGTGTCCTACTGGTGTTTGAATGTGCCGTGATATTTTGTTTTTCTGGCATGCCATACATGTTTTTGCCCAGTTTTGGACATCCTTTTTTAAACTGATCCAGACAAATCTTGATGAGATCATTTTTACTGTTGTCTTAATGCCTGGATGAGCCAGATTATGATAGTGTTGGAAAATAGAGTATCTAAATGGTTTAGGAATATAAGGACGAATGATTTGTGTTGACACATCACACCATAGCTGTTTTCCTCCATGTCAGATGGTGTTTTAACTTCAGTGATGTATGAGGGCTGGTCTGTAGTTGACGAAGCTCTTCATCATCTTCTTGTGATTGGGCTATCTCATCATAGTTAACTGGAACTAGTTCTTCAAGCCTTGATAGACCATCAGCAACAACATTTTCTTTACCAGATATATGGCGTAGGTCAGTGGTAAATTGCGAAATGTACTGGAGGTAACGTAATTGAATTGGTGTTGCTTTTTCATTCTTTTGTTTAAATGCATATGTTAGAGGAGCATGGTCAGTATAAATAATGAAATCTCTTCCTTCCAGCAGGTATTTGAAATATTTGACAGCCATATAGATGCTAAGCAGCTCTCTATCATACGTGGAATACTTCTTCTGTGCTGTTGGAAACTTTTTTGAAAAGAATCCAATTGGTCTCCACTGTTCATCTTGCCATTGTTGCAATGCAGCACCTGCTGCAAAATCTGATGCATCCACAAATAATGCAAGTTGATTGTCCAAACCAGGAAATGTCAAAAGTACAGCATTTGCTAGGTCTTCTTTGCATTTTTCGAATTGAGCGATTGCTTCTTCTGTCCAGTTAATATGTCGTCGGTCCTTTGTTGTTCCTTTTAGGAAATCATTCAGCAATGCTTGGTTTTCAGCAGCATGTTCCAAAAGTCGACGATAAAGTTGATGATCCCTAAAAATTTTCTAAGTTCACGGACTGTTTTGGGTCGTTTGTAGTTCATTATTGCTGCAACTCTTTCTGGATCTGGCTTTGTTCCAACAGGTGTAATTAAATTTCCTAAAAATGTTAACTGTTGTACACCAAATACTGATTTGGAAACATTTATGACAAGACCATACTTATTCAACTGCTCAAAAAGTAAATTTAGATGCTCACCATGTTGTTCTGGTGATTCAGATGCTATTAGAATGTCATCCAAATATGGAAAACAAAATTCTAGTTCTCTCACAACTTCATGTATAAACCTTTGGAATGTGCTAGGTGCATTGCGAAGTCCAAATGGCATATAATTAAATTCATAGAGACCAAATGGTGTTATAACGGCTGATTTTGGCTTATCTTCTTCGGCTAGTGGAATCTGGTAATAGGCTTTGAGTAAGTCTACCTTTGAGAATATATTTTTATTTTGAAGCATAAAATTTACATCATCAATTCGTGGAATTGGATACCGGTCTGGGAGAGTCCTGTCATTCAAACGGCGATAATCTCCACAGACTCGCCATTGACCACTTGGCTTCTTAGCAAGGTGTAATGGACTAGCCCATTGTGATTTTGATGGACGTATAATACCATTATTTAACAGAAATTGAAATTCTTGTTTAGCAATTTTCAATTTATGTGGGTCCAATCTACGAGCTTTACAGTATACTGGTGGACCAGGAGATGTAGTGATATAATGCTGCACATTATGCTTTAATATTTTTGGTACTATAGATGGTTTAGTTAGATCAGGAAAATTCTCTAAAAGTTTTGAAAACTGGCATGTTGCATAGAGTGAGCTTACTGATTCATTAGCATCCACAGTGGTTACTTCTGCTACAATTTTTAATTTTGTGGTGTTGTCTATCAACTTTTTTTTTTGAGGTCAACCAGTAGCCCATAATGATGAAGAAAATAGGCTCCCAATATGCCTTTTGATACGTCTGCTACTATTTATGGCCATTCAAAATTGCGTTTGAGTCCTAAATCAATGTTTAACAGTTTTGAACCATAAGTTTTTATCTGTGACCCATTTGCAGCATAAAGATTGAAGTCAGAGGGTTGACCTTTTTGGCTTTTTGCAACTGGTATAACGGACAAATCTGCACCGCTATCTACCAGAAAATATTTTCCACAATTTCGATCTTTGACAAACAGGCGATATTGGCGGCCTAATGTGTGCACAGGGGTAGAACACTCAGCCGCTATTGTGTCTACCACTTCTAGTTTTCCTTATTTTGCCATTGGCAAGGCTGAACACATTTTTCAGGCTTACATCGTGTGCCGAATCTGAAATGGTAATAGCAGTATTTGCCGTTTTTATCGTATCTTGCTCTGCTTCTACTTCTACTGCGGTCGATGTTTGCCTGTGGTTGCGAGTGTTTCGAAGCATTTTAATCTCATTTTCCAATTCATCAATTCTCACGAGAAGATCTTGAACTGGCAAAGACGATGTTGACGGAATGGAATGGGTGGAAGCAATTTGAACCTCGTCAACAGCGTTTAATTCGATCATACGATCTGCCATTTGAGCAATCTTATCCACTGTTTCGTCAGATATAAGTAAAATGCTTCGGATACTAGCTGGAAGTTTGTCAAGCCAAAGTGTTTTTAGGATCTTTTCTGATACATTTGTACCTGCATAGCTCCTCATTTTCCGTAATAATTGGGTACGTTTCATGTCGCCAAGTTCTAAGCCACTCAAAAGTTTTTTTAATTTGGCGCTCTTCACTTTCTCTGAATATGTTCAGTAGACGTTCTTTTGCGAGAGAATATTTGTTTTTATCGTTACTCGTAACTAGATCCCATATATTTTCAACAAATTTTGGCTCCAGCTGAGCGAGTAAATAGTTAAATTTAGTCGCCTCCGTAACAATACCAGCGTTCTCCTGTCGACATCTTGCGTATTGTTGGACACAGAATACGTCGAACTCAAGTTACGGAAATCTCGTCGAAAATTACGCCGAAAAATTTCGTCGCAACTGTCGTCTTGTCGATCACGTCGGGGTCACCAATTTTGTAGCACACGGTTCATTAAACATCAAATTTAACACTTATTTTTCCACACATTTATTTACTTCCATCTTGCACATCACACATCATGGAAGCGTAATACAGTGACAAGTGAAGAACAGTTTTTGTACTATTTTTTGTTTACAATCAAAGATAATAACACAGAATACCAATTAGCTTAATACAGCTCAGAAAATACAAATAGTAATTTGTCGTGTCCCCACATAACATTGCACTGTTGTTTCAGGGTTTACAGACACGGTAGTAACTGGTTTGCTTTTCCCATTATTTGAATTCCTGGTACAATAAACACAGAATATGTAAGTACATGTTATGTAACAATTATCTATAATATAGAGCCAGATTCCCTTAGCACTTTAACACACTAGATATTTATTTCGTTTTATTTTATTTATTTATTTGGTTATTTAGTCTGATCAGATTAGGGCCATCAGGCCCTCTCTTACATCGGACCAGGGTTTTACACATACAGTATTTCTTTACATGTGAGCTACCTATAATATAATAATGATTTTTACAGACAAACAGTTAATAACATAATTTATACAGGTTGATTACATGTAAAATGATGTAAATAAAAGGTATTAACTTAACTCTAAATAGGATTAATACTAACAGTACCACTGAGACAACTTCTGCTGCTGCTGGTGTAATAATAGAAGTAACAACATTGATATTAGCAGATACAAGATTTACTTTTAAATATATCGAGACTGGTTAAGGCATGGCGAATTCTGACAGAAGGAAGTTAAGAAAGCTGTACCTCGCGAGAGCAATGGCAGTCGGAGAATATCTGGGAGGAGGAATGGATGTGACGTACCTGGACCGCAGGGTAATAAAGACTGGCGTAATTATTGCTTTAGTAGATAATCCATTAACTGTCGTTTGAAGCTGGCAGTGTTATTCATTTCTCTGATATACTGGTTCCTGCTACTGAAAAGGATTTTGAGAAACCGGCTGAGTGATGGATAGGGACAGAAAGGGTTTTGCTCTGACAGGAACAAGTAGTTCTGTTATGTTGATCAGATAAGTGTGTTAAGGTCGACGAAATATATGAGGGACAGTGTACGTTGATGAGAGAGTAGAGGAAACAGAGGATATGAAAATCTCTGCGCTTGTCAGCACGGAGCCAGTATAGTTACTTATAAGATGGTGAAATGTGATCGAAGAGACGGATGTTACATACATATCGAACGCAGGCAGTCATCATTAGTTCCAGACGTCGTGAGCTTTCCCAGGAAAGACTTTGCAAGATAACATCACTGTAATCAATAATTGGAATTACAAGTGTTTGTATAAGTTTCTTTTTAAGATCGAGAGGAAAAAACTTCTTATACCTCTGTAGGGCCTGAAGAGATGCTGATGCCTTCCTACACACGGCGGCTGTGTGCTCAGCCCAATTTAATTTGTCGTCTATTATCACTACCAGACTTTTTGCCGAGGACGAAAGGCCAAAGTGTCGTCTTGACAATGGTGTAGTGATAACAAACATGTATATATTTTTGGTTAAATGGTCGGCTATCTTTTCGCGAATAGCCCGGGCATTTGACGAACTTTTTCTTGGCACTGCCTTTAAATTGCATAATGACATTGGTTGTGCTTCCGTCTCCATGTTCCTTCCGCTGAAGTACCATCTGGCAGCTCACTGTCCACTGTGCTGTCCGGACCATACAAACTGGAAGATTTCTTGTTCTCTCTCAAATAATTATGCAAGTAAATAGTTGTCAGTACAATAATACTGTCTTTTTTTGGGTCCAGAAGCATTGGTTTCCTCATGACCCTAAAAAAAGATTTCAGGATTCTAAAACAATTTTCGACATCTCGACGGGCTCTTGAAACTCGATAGTTGAATACTATTTGTTCATTTCTCATAGACGCCTGCGTATGATTTCATCTCATTCTCATGCAAAGCAAATGCTTCGTCGGCCGATATAACATATGGTGTCATCTATTCACGTGCAGGAAGTGGTTCAGGTCGATGTATATTGAGGGAGTTGTTTTGCACTTTCTTCCACAATTTAGTGCTTTTGAATATTCCGCCAAAATATATATGACCTTGTGAAGCTACATGTGCATACAAAAATTGCATTTTTCATCCACCAGAGCAAATGACACAATACTATAAAAGTTCTTGTAGTTATAATACTCGCTGCCGGTATTTATTGGTGCCCGTAACATTACGTGTTTACCGTCCATATTAGGGAGGCAATGGGGGAAATTCCATGTTTTATCAAATTCCTGCGAACATCGTTTCCATTCTTCTGTAGTACTCGGCATCTGAAGAAAGGGTTTCAAAGAAGTTACAACATATCTTAAAAACTGAAGCATGTCTTTGTTACATAATCGTGCCAAGTGTACTTTAATGAAATAGGATTCTGCCTGTGGCATTTACTGTTAAACCTAATACAATATAAGCTAAATGTTTCATTTCAGAGTTCTGGTGATGAAGAAAGCCAACATGATTCTACGGTACATGTCGCTGAAGAAGCATTACATGTAAATAACACTACTCAGGAGAATCTTGGCGAGTCACCTCCTATTAACAAAGAAGAAGTAATGGCATAGAGGGGAAAGGTTCTCCAGTCCCCAAAAATCCGGCCAATGAACGTAAGAAGAAAGAAGACGTGATGCTCATGAAGGCCTATGGCATTTTGGAAAGTGTGGAAAATGTACGACCCGTCGAGTGTTCCACATTCGGGGAACATATTGCAATGAAGGTCTGCAAATATGACACCCGCAGGCGATCATTTTCGATGCCGAGACTGATTTGTATGCACATCATTTGACATCAGATAGCTCGTCTCCTTCTGTCGCCCATTCTCCCCAAAGCAATCCTGTTCCCTATCCACCCCTCTCCCAATGCAATCCTATTCCGCAACTTCTCCTTCGAGTCACTCCCAGTCACCTTTGCTCGTCTCACATCAAACGGTTGTCCCTACTCAACCGAGCAGCGGCAAGGAACAACATAACTCTATCTCGCTCTATGTAACAGATTCAGCTGTACTTCAAGATACTCCATCATATGCTTTTTTGTAGCCCTTCACAAATACATCTGAGGAAGCACATTCTGCTACAAAAGCGTATTTTAGACATTTTTATTTGTATGCGAATATTTAAGTACATAAGGCTGTAACCATTAAGAAACTGCAGTCAATAAATAATAATTTGTAGGGAACTTTCTTTGATGTAATGATATCAGGCCTCTTTTTACCTTGTACACATTTGACACCAGACGGGCATTAACTTTACTCAAATAACTTAACTGCAAATCCTTTGAAAAGGATGGTTTCATTTAACATTAAAGAATAATAACTTCTTATCTTTACAAAGCATTTCAGTGCATTATTACGAGCGGTGCAATCTTCTATGACAATCGTTGGTATACTTTGTTTAGATACTTTGAACAGATACATCAGACTTTCAAAGAAATCTTCAGTAGCCAGAAAGAGCAAAGTTATTGCCACTCTCTCTTTGGTAGATATAGCACGTCTACAATGTTTCCTTGTTGCCGCGGTGGAGTAGCCGAGCGGTCTAAGGCATCTCGCTGCGGATCAAATGTTCAAATGTTCGTTAAGCTTATGGGACTTAACTACGGGGTCATCAGTCCCTAAACTTACAAACTACTTATGAACTACTTACGAACTAGGACGGCACAAATATCCATGCCCGAGGGGGGATTCGAACCCCCGACCGTAGTGGCCGTGCTGACCGTGACTGGAGCGCCTCAGTCACCTCGGCCACCGCGGCCGGCTCGCTGCGGATCGCGCGGTTGCTCGCCGTCAGGGGTTCGAGCCCTCCCTAGGGCATGGGTGTATGTGTTGTCCTTAAGTTAGTTTACCTTAGTTTAAGTAGTTTGTAGGCTACGGACTGATGACCACGCAGTTTGGTCTGATAGAATTACAAACATTTGAACATTTTGTTTCCTTCATTATGTCTGCTTCGATCACTTGCAACCTGAAAAGATTATTTCCACTGAACAATGCCCTAATCTTTAAAACTGGCGTTACCCAATGACGACGATTTTTCCTTTTCTTCTTTAACTGATCGTACAGCACAATAAATAAGGCACTCACAATCTTGGATCGCTCCATTTTAAGACGTGCGCGCGCTGCAACTCGAACCCAGTGCGCATGGGAGTAACCGAGTGGTCTGGAGCGTCACGTTACGGATCGTGCTGCCTTCCGCGTCGGAGATTCGAATCCTCCCTCGGGCATGTATGTGTGTGTCGCCCTTCGGTTAGATTAACGTAGTTTAAGTAGTTTGTAAGACTAGGGACTGATGACCAACGTAGTTTGGTCCCATAGGATTACAAACATTTGAACACAGTGCGCGCATCGGAACGACGCGGCGTAGACGGCGCATTCTTCTCTGTTACAGCAGTGCGCGGCTTGCAGCACGGCGCGGCGCGCTATGTGGACCCGCCTTAAGAAAACCGGGAATAGTTAAAGTGATCAGTATAATATATTTTTCGACGGTAATATGTATGTCCGAAATGGCTGACTATAATGCAATTCGAAACAGTGAGAATCATAAAAATTATTGGCGAGTGTCGCGATAATTATGCAGCCGTACAAAGAGTGTATGCCTAAAGGTATCCCGATGATCGACTAGCAGTAAGGAAACATTTAGGTCTCTGGTAAGACGAGCTGAAAGAGGGACCTTGAAAATAAAGAGACGTAAGACGGCCCGGGAGAGGCGGCAGTGGTATCATGTGTTTTAAGATGCTTTTAATTCCACCCAAATCACTTATCACCCAGTGCCAGATGCCGCCGCTGTCACATCGTTCAGAGCGCTAAGTATCATACTTTAATATGTGTGAAATTTCATTGTCAGTCAGTTTCATCAGTTTCGTTGGTTTTTCTGTTTTTTAGATGTCTATAGTCGCGTATGTTGACTTATCCGCGTGCTGAGCAATGTTAAATTTTTATAAAGTCGCGCTAATTCTTGCTGATAGCAGGCCCACTCTTGCGTTTTTAAAAGGTTTTAGTTTATTAACTGTGTATTTGCGCCGCCTATATGGCGACAGCGTTTTGTTATTTTTTTGAAGTGTAGTTAGCAATAGTTACATCAGTTGGGCGCCAGCCACAGAATAAGCAGCACCAGCAGAGTTACAGCTAAGTAGAAGCGAACTATTTTGACTTTTGTATGATGAGCAGTGTTAAATTTTTATAAACTCGCTCTAGTAAAAAGTTGATACTTGTTAATCAATAGTTCATTTGTTAGGATGGATAGCATGTGTGACTGCTGTGTACGGACGCAGGAGAAACTGGTCACTGTTCATGAAAAGCTGAACGTGCTGCTCGCTGCTGTCAGCCGTCTTCAGGCTGCTGCCTCGGAGTGTTGCGGCAGTGGGGAGTCTGGTGCGTCGCATGGGACACCTCAGGCGTTACATGCTTCACCCACGGTCCCTGTAGTCGAAACATCTTCGCGTGAACCGGGCGCGGTTGAGCCACCCTCTCCGCAAGGGGTGTGGCGGATTCAACGGCTTTAGCGTCGCTCGAGGCGGAAGGTCAATGAGGAGGCTGGCCGTGCGGCATCGCCCGTTCTGCCTGTGAGCGGACTTGAGGACGCTCCTTCAGCAGGGTCCGAGCAGGCGCACGGGGGAGGGGTTTATTAGCGATTGGGAGCTCCAATGTTAGGCGGGTGATGGAGCCCCTTAAGGAAATGGAGGAAAGGTCGGGGAATAAGGCCTGTATTCATTCTGTTTGCTTGCGGGGGGGTCTCACCCGAGATGTGGAGGAGGCCTTTCCGGCGGCGATAGAGAGCACTGGGTGCACCCGATTGCAAATTGTCGCTCATGTCGGCACCAATGACTCCTGCCGGCTGGGTTCAGAGGTCATCCTCAGTTCATACAGGCGGTTGGCGGAGTTGGTGAAGGCAGAAAGCCTCGCTCGAGGGGTGGAATCTGAGCTAACTATCTGTAGTGTCGTTCCCAGAACGAATCGCGGTCCTCTGGTTTGGAATTGAGTAGGAGGCTTAAACCAGAGGCTCAGATCTGGGGTGCAAATTTCTCGACCTCCGCTATCGAGTGGAGAAAAGTAGGACCCCCCTGAATAGATCAGGCGTGAACTACACGCAGGAAGCGGCTAAAATGGTAGCGGAGTACGTGTGGAGTACAAATGTGAGTTTTTAGATTACGGAATTCCATCCCTACGCCCGACAAGACGCCTCCTGAGACGCGACAATGTAGCAGTAGGCAAAACGCAACAGGGAACGACAGTATCAATGTAGTGTTAGTTAACTCCAGGAGTGTCTATAGAAAGGTCCCAGAACTGCTCTCATTAATAAACGGTCACAATGCCCACGTAGTACTAGGGAGGAAATGTTGGCTGAAAACAGATGTAAACAGTGAGGAAATTCTAAACTCAGATTCGAATGTATACCGCAGAGACAGGCTGGACAGTGAAGGGGGAGGCGTGTTTATAGCGATAAAAAGTGCAATAGTATGGAAGGAAATTGTAAGAGATTCGAACTGTGAGTAATCTGGGTGAGGGTCACGGTTGAAGCTATCTCGAACATAGTAGCTGGATGTTTCTATAGGCCCCCTGGCTCAGCAGCAGTTATGGCAGAACACCTGAAGGAAAATTTGGAAAATATTTCGAGTAGTTTTCCCGATGTTGTTATAGTTTTGGGAGGAGATTTTAAGTTACCGGATATAGGCCGGGAGACTCAAACGTTTAAAACGGTGGCAGGGACAAAGAAACCAGTGAAATTGTTTTATGTGCATTATTTAAAAACTATCTTGAGAAGTTAAGCAGAGAACCGACTCGTCGCGATAACATATTACACCTTCTTGAAACAAACAGACCCAAACTATTCGAAACAATTAATGCAGAACAGGGAATACGCGATCATAAATCAGTTACAGCATTGATGATATCAGCCGTAAATACAAATATTAAAAATGTAGCAAGTGACAAAAAGATTTCAGAGTTCTTGACGTCTCAACATAGAAGTTTTATCTCAAATACAAATAGTGATGAGGAACAGTGGACAAAGTTCAAAACCATCGTACAATATGCATTAGATGAGTACGCGCCAAGCAAGAACGTAACAGATGGAAAGGAGCTACCATGGTACAACAACCGAGTTAGAAAACTGTACGGAAGCAAATGGAACTTCACTGCAAACGTAAACACAGGCAAAGACTAACAAAAGTTACACGATTCGAAATGTAGCGTGAGGAGGGATATGCGAGAGGCGTTCAACGAATTCGAAAGTAAAATTCTGTGTACTGACTTGACTGAAATCCTAAGAAATTTTGATCTTATGTCAAAGCGGTAGGTGGATCAAAACAAAATGTCCAGACACTCTGTGACGAAAATGGTACTGAAAAAGAGGATGACATACTAAAGGTTGAAATACTAGTTGTCTTTTTCCATTGCTGTTTCACAGAGGAAGATTGCACTGTAGTTCCTTCTCTAGACTGTCGTACAAATGACAAAATGACAGATATCGAAATAAATCACAGAGGGATGGAAAACAACTAAAATCGCTCAAAAGAGGTAAGGCCACTGGACCTGATGAGATACCAGTTCGTTTTTTCACAGAGTACGATAAGAAACTTGCCCCCCTTCTTGTAGCAGTATACCGTAGGTCTCTCGAAAAGCGTAGCGTTCCAAATCATAGAAAAATGACACACATCATCCCCGTTTTCAAGAAGGAACATGGAATTGATGTGCAGAACTATATGCCTAATATCTAACGTCAGTCAGTTCTAGAATTTTCGAACACGTGTTATGTTCGAGTATAATGACTTTTCTGGAGACTAGAAACCCACTCTGTAGGATTCAGCATGGTTTCCGAAAAAGGCGATAATGTGAAACCCAGCTTGCGCTATTCGTCCACGAGACTCGGGGGGGCCATAGACACAGGGTCCCAGGTAGATGCCGTGTTTCTTGACTTCCGCAAGGCGTTTGACAAAAAATGGTCAAATGTTTGTAAAGCTTATGGGACTTAACTACGGGATCATCAGTCCCTAAACTTACAAACTACTTATGAACTACTTACGAACTAGGACGGCACAAATATCCATGCCCGAGGGGGGATTCGAACCCCCGACCGTAGTGGCCGTGCTGACCGTGACTGGAGCGCCTCAGTCACCTCGGCCACCGCGGCCGGCGGCGTTTGACACAGTTTCCCACAGACGGTTAATAAAGAGAGAGCATATGGACTATCAGAGTAATTGATTCACTGGATTGAAGAGTTTCTAGATAACAGAACGCTGCATGTCATTCTCAATGGAAGGAAGTATTCCGAAGGAAGAGTGATGCCAGGTGTGCCACAGGAGAGTTTTGTGGGACCGTTGCTATTTACAATACATGTAAATTACCTTGTGAATAACATCGGAAGTTCACTGAGGATTTTCGCGGAATCATTTCTTATAATACTCGCGCTTCTTCATTCGCGACCTGTTCTTTTATTTCATGGAACTGATCGTTAGTGCGATGATCTATTTTATCAAGTCAATCATCAATCCTTCACGACTGCTCTTTCATTTCACGGAACTGATTGGTAGTGCAATGATCTATTTTAGCATATCGTTGCACAGTGGATTGATCCATTTTATCTAAGCGTTCGGTAATCTGCGCGGTCATTTTGTATTGTATTGAAATACTGGAGGATCTGCATCGAATTGATGCATGGTGCAGGGAATGGCACTTGAATCTCAATTAGACAAGTGTAATGTGCTGCGAATTCATAGAAAGAAAGATCCTTTATCATTTAGCTACACTATAGCAGGTCAGCAACTGGAAGCAGTTAATTCCATAAATTATCTGGGAGTAGGCATTAGGAGTGATTTAAAATGGAACGACCATGTAAAATCAATCGTCGGTAAAGCAGATTCCAGACTTATATTCATTGGAGGAATCCAGTCCGAAAACAAAGAAAGTAGGTACACTTCTTCGCCCACTGTTTGAATTCTGCTCATCAGTGTGGGATCCGTACCAGGTGGGCTTTATAGAAGAAGTATAGAAGATCCAACTTAGATCAGCGCGATTCGTTACAGGATCATTTGGTTATCGTGAAAGCGTTACCGAGATGATCGATAAACTCCAGTGGAAGACTGCAGGAGAGATGCTCTGTCACTCGGTACGGGCTTTTGTCGAAGTTGCGAGAACATAACCTTTACCGAGGAGTCTAGCAGTATATTGCTCCCTCGTACGTATCTCGCGAAGAGATCATGAGGATAAAATCAGAGTGATTAGAGCCCACACAAAGTCATACCGTCAATCTATATTTCCGTGAACAATACGAGACTGGAATAGGAGGGAGTACCGATAGTGGTACTCAAGGTACCCTCCGCCACACACCGTCGAGTGGCTTGCGGAGTATGAATGTAGATGTAGAAAGTGGGGTGAGCGCGCCGGTTGACGGTGCTACTTGGGACAAGGGTTCCCCGCTGGGATATTCCCATAATCCGTAACACAAGGGGAGTCCCTCTCGCGGCGCTCCCATCTAACTGACCCCTCGCCTACGCTTTGGACTCGGTTTTCAACTTATTTATTGTTTTCTGTTTAAAAACTCCCACGTTCTCAGCGTCGCTTAAGTCAACGTGCGGATTTTCATTAGTAACCTAATCTATTTCCTGCGACCTATCACGCTTTTCCTCTCCTTTTTCTTTAAGAGCTGTGCGCCTGTGTGGTTTGATGGTTTGACTGCTGATACAATAACCCTATCCATTTTTAAAATCACGTTAAAATATCCACAAGCAAGTACCAAATAACAAGTTCCTGGCTACTTACGTGGTCAGAATACATAGTGGCTCTGTAAGATTTTCACGTGCAAAATTATTTACACACACAACGCGGTCGTGTTTGGAGCCGCATTTCACATTGCGTAAACTCGACAATTATTTCCCCCAAAAATACAAATAAATACACTCGTTGAGCACTGCTGAAACTGAAAACAAGTGCACTAACAATGCGCGGTTGAAAACACAATGGAAGTACACTAGCACGTGCGATTTCTACTCATTCACACGCACACACACACACACACACACACACACACACACACACACACACACACACACACACATTCAAAAGAGGGAATGGCATCTAGAGAAACAAACAAAATTTAAAAATAAAATCGGGAGACGCCAGAAGGACGAATCCTGGCAGCGGTAAGCCAAGTGAAAGTAGCTTGTTAAATTTTCTAAGTAAGATCTCGGGCACTGGAGATCTGCAAGAGCAAGTTGAAACGCTCAATGCTGCTCTAAATTACTTTGCGAGTGGCCACAGTACTTGCGCAACGGAAATTTATCTAACAGCTTACTCCTTAAGGGAGCAGCCAACGCTTTAACAAGGACAAAATTAATATTAAAAAAGGAATAAATAATTAAACATGGGACGGGGATCATAGAATTATAAACCAGAGGTTTTATACTTTAAATCATTATCTATTCATAAAAATAAACAAGCAAATAAAAATGGGGAGACAATATAAACACAATAAAGCGCATACCTTGTATAAAAGTGAATTTAATCACAAAGTTACTGCTCATAATACAATTGTTTTTGCCCTTCATGAATATGAAGGTAACGTGGGAGGAAATTTCCAAATACATAGTAGTTAAAGGAAAGTACATTCATTCACTCACAGACACGTGCATAATGCTTGCGACACATTACTCATGTGGCAAAACTTGATAGCAGTGACAAACCTAGCGTCAGGGGCATTTCTGACAAGATGGAGGGTGTCTTCAAGCAGAAATAAAATTACACTATGCACCAAACTAACTCATGTGTGGAAAGGCAGTGGCATACTATCCTTAAGTGACATGTGGTGTGTGACCATGGTGAATTACATAGAATTAACAAAAAGAAATTAATTTAGAAAGATTGAGTGAAACACATGCGAGAATTCATACAGAAAAAAGCTAGTATCAGTAGATGCATGGCTTAAGGCCGAAGTAATGACCGTTACAAAAGCACATTGGGCAATCGATCATACCAAGACAGGAAAGACGGAAGTAATCCAGAAAATCTGAGACATATTTAGCATACTTGCGGATACAGACACGACGTGAAAACGTTAGTTGAAAACAACAAGGAAATTCAAATTTACTAAGTTTACACAAAGGTTAAAGGCCACACACGTCTATTATAACTTGAGAAAACGGGACACAAAATCATAACCGGAATAAAAATGCAAACTCTAAATTTACACTGAATTACTCGAGTTCTGTAAATTAAGAAACACTTCGCCTCGCATAGCGAAAGAATTACTCAAGAAAACTATCACTGATACACCAAGACTGCTTGATCACAAAGAAAGCAAAGTTCTCACGGGAAAAGCCTTCCTCTCCACTCACCGGATTTAGGGCGCGCTCCAAACAATGCAGAGCGCGTTCACAGCATACTGTCTACCGACCCTCGCTACCTGGAGAAGATAATACCCTCTTACTAGAGCTCCAAAGGGGTCTCTTTTGTTACCTCTTTAGACCTTGATTATGTTGGTACTACACTAAGAACAAGCCACCTCGTCATATTACCAAGAAAGGTTGTCTCAGGCCACCCAGCAGGTGGCAATGCAGACGACATACGAAGCCATGCGTTCCTAACTAAACGAGGCCTAAAGCGCGAGTCGGCGACTGTAAGTAATTGCGCGCCAGTCACTCAATATTAAGAGCAACCTTCCACAATCCGACGATCACACAAGTTCAATCACAAGGGTGGAAACATATATAAACACGGGGCATTGATCATTTATAAAATAATAATATAATTGACATAGAAACAGACAATATTAATGGCGGAGAAACACAGAAGAGTAGCGAGTAACTCAAAATGGAACACGACCACACATTCAGTGGACGTGTTTCAATAACGCCAAAAGATTCGTGCTTATACCACCAAATGTTATGAGGAAGGAATCCTCCAGCAACAACAACCATTTTTTTTATAATCCAGTGGGATAATCTTCTGGCTTGAAATCCTTGTACAACAGTGATTTGGTTTCCTTTGATAATCCATCTCCGTTGAACAATGATAATGGATAAGGTGCCAGTTCGCAGGTTAAAAGTGCTTCAGATCTTCGTCTGGCTGTTTTGCTATGCAGACCCGTTGAAGAAACGTCCTAAGATAAACAGCAGACAGCACTTGGGTGCAAACATGCAAGTTTTGTGGTCTAGGTGCGTTTCAACTAAAAGCTGTGTAAGTTTTCGCCAATCATCTTTATAATAGATGCCTTGCCTATTTCTTGGGCTGAATGACAATTCACCTGCTCCCCAACAACTACTCCACTGCATATTGGCATGATCACCTCAGTTTCTGGAACTTGGATTAGATTTTTAAAATTTCCTTAAAACCAATTTAAAGTGCATAGAGATGACATAAAATAGCCTCGAAATAAAGTTACAATTATGTCCTCTACTAAAAATCATTAAAAAATGGGTAAGACCACAGTGTGAATTTAAGGTTTCTCTATTTGTAGTTTATGGCTAAAAAAAAAGTTCATAATCTGCCTAAATTGGAAAAAATGGTGCTTTTTAAATACATGATTGATGCTTTACAACTGTAAAGTAATGGAGTATTGATAACATTTGATGATGGGACATTACAGAACATTTAAATTTGGAAAAACACAGTTTTTTATAAAGTAAAAAAATGTCTTTTTTTGAAACGCCATAAAATCGAACTATAATATCAATTTTCAATTTTTTTCTGTTAATCGACGCAGAATTTTGTCGTCTCTATTTCCTAAATTTCGACCGCCTTCAAATTATAAGCGAGAAACCGGAGAAGTCCGAAAAATTTCGAGTGTTTTCGGCCACCAAAAGTTGTCCCACGCACTTTAGAGGTCGAAAACGTAGATTTGGCATAGCCATACTAAACGATCCTAGAAAAAGAACTTTTGATCCAATTAAGGTAAGCTGAGACCCCTCTATATACTCGGCTATTCAAAGTTAATGCATTTTTCATGCTATTCGTTTCATTTAGGCGAAACAATGTTAATGGTAAGAAATGATCTTTTTTGGTTACGGTAGAGAGCAACTGGAAATTTTTCGAAGGTTTCAATAAATGTTTCATTTATACTGCCGCATACATGTAGTCGCTGCATATATTAACGTGTATAGAAAGCAAAAACAAAAATCGTATCCAAGTAAATGAAGGCTTCATACTGGTTGTGTACTGAGTGAATTTGACTGTGCCACTTTCGTACGATCACAGACGGCGACTAAACGAAGATATAATTTCCAAAAGTTAAAGTATTTTGTTCAAGCGAATATAACAATAATAAGAATAAAAGGCAGTGACATCATTATAAAAATTACTAGTGACACTGTAACGAAGTATAACTAGACTAACCGAGCCAGGCTCATTGGAAATACGAGGGACTAAGCAACAAACCCCCCCATTAACCAATATATAACTATACTGAAATATGTCTGAGTGAAAATGTAAACAGTGTACTCACTCTGTATTAGTCAAGAGTGACATTAACGTAATGTATTTGGAAATAAAACTACCTGGCGATCATATACATTATACGCCAGTCCCTATAAATTATTCGTGTAATAGTTTTATACTTGATGTTTGCCAAACATATACGTAAACATCTATACGAATCATTAAACAAAGTTATGGCGCATCGTCTGTCTGTCTGTGTCATCGATAAACTCAAAAACTACTAAACGGATTTTGTTACGGTTTTCACCAATGGACGGCATGATTCATGCGGAGGGTGCGGGGCAGGGGGGTGAGTGTGACGAGTAAAACTGTGTGAAATAGAGCAATAAATATTCTCATTAAACGTTTCATGTATTCTCTGTCACTAAATTTGCCGTAAGTGTGAAAATGCGTTTATTGTTTGACAATATGACGTTTGCTCGGTTTCGTCATTGAGACTTCAATAATATCAGTTGTTTATGGACCATGACGCCTGTTTATCTTCAGCTCGTGATAGGCATTGTAC
Source organism: Locusta migratoria (assembly GCA_026315105.1). Classification (NCBI taxonomy): domain Eukaryota; kingdom Metazoa; phylum Arthropoda; class Insecta; order Orthoptera; family Acrididae; genus Locusta; species Locusta migratoria. Next base: position 502,787,863 of record CM048755.1, on the reverse strand, counting down.
TCAAAAGGAAATGTCTCAAGACAGACAACAACCTAACAACCGTATTCATATAGATATTCAATTTCCACACATATTTAGTAATTGCTAAGTAGTTCCGGGTTTTATAATAACAATATCAAATATGACCGATTTTGTGAAACGTAATATGTGTGGCACACATACAAACACACACACACACACACACACACACACACACACACACACACACACACACACTCGCAAGAAAGCAAGCGCCCGAGCATTAAAGTTACTGGCGATGACTGTTTGCCGCTACACAAATAGAACTTATAGTTTCGTAACCAAGTATTTGAAAAACCGTATAATGTTTACTAATAATGTGATACTGTGTTTTAATTCTCAGGCCAATAAATTAACGCTCTCATCTTCACTGCCGTTGAAGTCCAACTTCTCTTTCATTCGTGAAACTAACTTGTCTGCAGTCGGATATTCGCCCCTCGAATATATTTCAAATTGATGTTGTTCCACGCAAAAGTTTTTTCATAAACCGTAAATATTGCCTAGTTCTTTCTCACGACTGCGTCAGTTCCCTGCAGTAATCGCTAGTGATCACTAGACGGCGGATCTTAAGGTTAAAACCTATTCTTATCCTGATTTCCTATTTGGAAATAACTTATTCTTAGGCTTTTCATGACTAATTAATATCGAAACAACTAAAACAACTTATTTCGACGTTAACACACAATTTTCCTATTTCAGCTCAAAAACCTTAAAAAATGTCTGTAAATCTATCGGACCAAACTGCGTGGTCATCAGTTCGTAGCTTACAAACTACTTAAACCTAGGTAAACTAACCTAAGGACGACACACACACCCATGCCCCAGGGACGACTCGAACCTCTACGGCGAGCAACCCCGCCCTCTGCAGCGAGACGCTTTAGACCGCTCGGCTACTCCACCGCGGCTCAAAAACCTTAAGACATCTATTTCTTCTATTTTCAAAAGACTTGATCCGAAAAATCAAAGGTAGAAACACTGAAGTCGATATTTGAAAACAAAAAATGTAGTGTCATTGGTCTGTGCAGGCAGAGTTAACGTTGTGTAAAAATAATGTCGACTCAACTTACACGGACACACTGCAAAGAATGCGATAAGCCATTCCGGGGTCTTGCATATGGATATCTGTAGGTGAAACTACGGCACATTCCAAAACTGATAGTTGGCAATTTAGACCCCGATGCGCCATCCAGTGCTCATTTGATTTGTTTAAAGCAAAGCCCAAAAACTAAAAAGAAAATAATTGCACACTTTGTCAACACCGTGTTAAAGGTGCTATGTTAAAATGGCGTAGATGAAACTAAAGTGCTTCTGACTTTGAAAGGTGCAACGCAATTACTCGAAGATCCCCCAGTTCAGCGGGACTTTGCTTTCATCGGAACCAATTACACATTTATGGCGTCAGTCAGTGGCGGACCGCCCCGGGCCTCCGGTCTTGGGGGGCCTTCAAATACCTGGAAAGGACCTTCCCTTTTTTTTCTGGAACTCGCTCTGCATCTTGTTCTGCTGGGGCCCCCAAATCTCGAAAGCTATTTTTTCTTTTTTCAGACTATCCCGTGCCTCTTGTCCTGGAAGGGGCCTCCAATTCTTATATAATGATAATACATGTATTTCCAACAGCCTTAGTTCGCCACTGGCGACAGTAACTTCTCAATTATGAGGCTGAGGTAGACTTATCTACGAGAATACTACTGTTCTGGAGGGAGTGAAAAAGAAAATTAACGAAGCGCAGGTGACGTGGGAAAAAAAGAGCAAGAAAAAATTCAGCAGGTTTTCCAGAACAACACTGGCTTGAAGGGCCTTTGCGAAAATTGCATCTCCACTGAATGCTGCATTCCCGTCCAAAATGCATCGAAAGTGACGTGAGCCCCTGTCGCAACGTTTATTCACGCGTATAGATTAAGACTACGAGCACCGTGACTTTTCTCCGGAAACCTTCAAAATTTTTCAATCATTTACTGTGAAACCAATTAGGTTCTGAAAGTTCGAAACCACTGGTTTATTTAGCGTATGTTAAATTGTAAAGACCTATTACTGTATTTCAACACTGCATTGTATTTTTATCTTCGAAAAGTATAAAGGTTTGGTGTCAGTTTGATCATTAATGTGTGATTTTTTTATTATTACCTATAAATAAAAATTTGCTCATAAGTCAACAGTATGTATTTTACTATATGTTTATTTCGTCTGCTAAATTCTTTGTAGGGCCTGTTTTAGATTTTATTTACCCTAGATGAGGTAATGAACGTGCCTATTTTAGGCGTCTAAAATGCTCTTTTTCTGACCTAATAATCTTCGGTCTAGTGATCACTGCTTCCCTGTCGATTTAAAAACAGGCTGACCCACTCTCTGACGGACGCGTTCGCTTTAACGGATGCCCGCAATCGCACGCCGCAGGCCTCAGCCGCCCTCCCCTGGCTGTTGGCAACTATGGAGCGAGCGGCGAATCGTCTGCTTCCACCTCCCTTCTTAAGTAGTTAAAACCTCGGAACGCAACAGATCTTGCTTGCTTACGTAAAACTTGCTGCTTTTCTGATCCGTCAGCCATAACGAACACCTTTCAAAGTAAATAACCTACAATATACGTCCACAGGAGGAAAAGTGAAGAGCATACCTTCAAAGCACACTCGGCACAGCGCGAAATGACGCTATCGTGTGGGTCGCCACGTGGTAAACTGGCTGTTTCTACTGCGCATCGCCCCACCACCCGCCTTCCTACCTGCACACAGCCCTAACATTGTATGAGAGTATCTCGTAAATTGATTATAAAGACAAGGAACACTAGGGGGTCCCATAAAACTTCCCTGGAAACGCCAAACCTCACATCTGTTCTACTCGATGACGTTCTTTAAGTTATCTCGTACTGTGTCCTTTCTGACATGAAATCGTGAGCCGGCCGCGGTGGCCGAGGGGACTGAGGCGCGCCAGTCACGGTTTGCACGGCCACTACGGTCGGGGGTTCGAATCCCCCCTCGGGCATGGATATTTGTGCCGTCCTTAGTGTTAGCTATTTCGTAAGTAGTTTGTAAGTTCAGTTAAGTCCCATAAGCTATACAAACACTTTTGATGAAATCGCGAATATAATTGCACAACAGTGACGGTATTCGATAAGAACGCTGTTTCATTAGAAGGCGCTTGTGAGATACAGTGCCAGAAGTCTTCCGAAAGTCTAGAATATGGAGTCGATTTGGGATACCTTGCCGATAGCACCCATCACTTCATGTGAGTAAAGAACAATGCCTTTGGAATTCTTTCCCATTTGTTAACTGTCCCATATCGGCTATCTCTCACTCATGGGTACTGTCCTATAGCTTCGCACCACAAAGTTGTTTTCTTTTCCTTTTTGGTATTCATCGCTTTACCCTGTCAAACCATTTCAGTAAAAAATTTGGTTACTCAACTCCCCGGGTGAAGAAATGGAATATATATTTGACCATTCCGTCCACATTGCTAAGCTGCAACCATTTTAAAGTTATTTTATGATCATAGCGAGTCTTCGTTATATTCCTTATTTCTTTCTTTCTTTTTCCAAAATTCTCCAGAAATATTTAGCGGTATTTTTGTACAGGGTTAGGCACTTAAGACAGTTCACCTGAATATCTAAAAAATACAAATCGGATTAAAAACAGTTGCAATAAACGCAATTCACGTTCCAAAACGGAAATCCATTTACACAAAGCTCGACCCCTTTGCACCAGCGCGGGGGTTAGATGGGGGATGACTTTGCAATATTAAATAGGAACCCCTATATTTTATCGCAGATTTTGATTCTCCGTGAAAAAATATGTATCAAACATATTTTTCGTTTCATGATAAATGGCGCTGTAATCGGAAAAGAATGGGAAATTGTTTGGAAAGTGGTAATATCAGATTAGGGATAACACAGTACAGTTTTTTATAATTTTGATAATGCTATCATGTCACTCCTATAGAATGAAGCACAGATTATAATCATGCTACCTGTCTATGGTCAGACTGTTCATTGTACTTCATTGATTCGGACTGTCCACATTTTAGTTCTTTCACGTTGTTAACGGTAGCAGTGGGAGTACGTATCATTTCCCCTTACTTTCAGGCTCATCGAACTGTTGAAGAAGGTCGTCAAAGATATATGCTACTCTGGAATGTTCGTTTTGCAACGAAAATTTGCAGTATTGTTCAACTTTGTGCTTAAACTGGAAGTGTTGAACCTAGAGAAATAGTCCATTCGTTCGAAACAGTATCGTTTTTCTAAAATTTTCAACTGATTTTTATATTACACCTGCATCTATCATGAAATGGGAAAAATGTTTCATTTCAAAAATGCATATTTTTACGGATAATACAAATCTACAATCAAAAATAGAGGTTCCTATTTACGATTTTAAAGTGACCTGCCACCCGGCCCTGATGGTGGTTCAGGTGGGAGAGAGGTCGAGCTTTAAGTTATTGAATGGCCTTCTTTGATGTGAACCATTTTGTTACTACTTTTTTTAAATCCGATTTTAATTTTTCCAAATATTCCGAAAAAACAGTCTTAAACGTTTCATACTGAATGTCAATCCAGTCGTTGTCCAGTTTCCTTTCACGAAACTGTATCCTCCGTTAAAATTGTTCAATTTTTCCGTTTCACTCGGTGTAGAATGTAAAAGTATTGCATCCCATGGTTCCAGTTTCCTTTATAATTATTCCACTTATCTACTGTAAATAAGTCTGATATTTGATATCTTTAGTCTGCTCTATCAGGCAATCACTCTTTTCCCCGCATCTTATATCTTTCTGCAATTGCTTTACCATATAATTACACTTTCTCCAATATCCTTAATACCGTCTGTTCCCTTCATTTTTTCTTACATTATTCATGCCTGTCGTCAACTGTTCCGATTTTCGTTTCACTACTTTATCTCGACGAGCATCTATATTATTATTTTTCTTCTTTGGCAGCTCTTCTTTAAATTTTTTGATGTTCTCTTATGGATTAGTGGGTAAGTGTGTTAAGTTGTTCCTGTTGTCTATTTAAACCTAGCTTTATGGATGTCTAATACACACATTAGATTAGTTTCATTTATTCGGTTACTACCAGCCATTAAACCGTCCTTCACTTCTTTAAAACTTTTATTAACAGGACTCATAGTTTTACTTAATAATTACTTGAAATCTTTCATACTTCGTGCATATTACTTTGTGCAGCTGGGCGTTTCTATGGTTGTCCGTGTAGCGTCCTGCTATCTGCAGGAAACACGACAACAACTGAAAAAATGATAATCTGTTTATCAACAGAAAAACCTTCTGGGTGTACAACTACAAAAACATCCAGTGATCACAAAGAAAAAGAGAACCAGTAACTTAGGGTCAACCAAACAAGTACAAATGGCGTAAAACCTCACAGAAAACAAAACAACTACTTTCTAGTTGCACTACAACACGAAAGCTACTATCTATGCTGAGTGCTGCTGCAGCTGGATCCGGCGTATGAGCGGCCGGTAGCTGGGTATGCACTGGCTGCACATACTCCGTCGGTGAGCTTCTGAAGCCGGCATCGGCGGAGGTACACACCAGGTCACTAAGTTTTCATTGTATGCACACTGTCACATATTTTCCCGTAACGTACTGCCGCATTACAGCGAAGTTTGTCGTTGTTTCTTACTGTTTGTGTGAGCGCCTAGGAAGAAATCTAAACATCCCGCCTTGGTTGCCTGTTCTGCACGCCCTGTACACAGTCAGAGGCCTCCAAAAAAGTCTGTATATAAATTGTCACACTATCCTACACAATGCTTATTCTATTTCTGAATAATTGTTCGTCAAACTGTGTCTTTAAATGTTCTGGAATGGCCATTTCTCGTATGTGTTTCCTAGTGTGCTTTACAGTACGGGTTTAGGAAGAACACTCCCTGTACACAGACCTTAAATGTGTTTTCCGTACACCAGATCCATCAAACACAACAGAATGCATCTATGGAAGAGTTAACGCATGTGTACAGAGTTTTTCAAATTTGTTATCTGTACACCAGTTTCATCAAGCAGAATCGGGTTGAAGTCTACGGACATCAGAGGTAATGTCTCGTGACATTGCGGACGCAGGATCCACGCGCATTGGATTTGCGTCGCCCGGGTCGATGTCTTGTCACTGCAAATCAGGTGTTGCGTAATGCGACTGCTACTGCACGGACATGGCGTGTAGTCGGCTCCAATGCCGTGCTGTATCTCCAGCCACAGTGATTCTCACTTCCGTTGCACACAGAAAACCCTTTAACTCCAAAGGCTTGTTTCTCTTTCTTTAAGCGTCTTTTTTTCTGGAGCTGCGTCTTCATGTTTGCTAATGTTCTTCAAAATGCTTTTGAATATCCAGCCGACCGAGGGTTTCTGCTTAAAATCTTCTTGAACCAGTACTACATTTCCTCTATTTTTCCCTCTTGGTATAGTCGCTATGTAAAGGGTCAGTAGTGGAACGACTCTGTATATGTCTTGTCGTAGCCAACTGACGTATCCACTTGACATTTACACGGACTACCACAAAATTTATTCAAAGCCTCTTAGACACACATCAGAATAAATCTACTTCCAACTGGATCTTGGCGTATTTCACACTCGCGTAAAACTGACGTAGTACCTCATATTTTCCGTTTAATGTTTAAATAGATTCGGGTTGAAGTCTATTTGCTTTTCAATCATGTTGTTTACCTTCTTTGTCGTCCGTGTCGCTCAGCACGCTAATATATCCACAATACCAAATCAGCTCAACATTGTAATCCGTTATACACTCTTCAGAAAAGAATTTAATAGCCTTTACACTATACCAAACTGATACAGACCTGCGTGTTAACTAAAACTCGTAGATAATTGGCGGGGAAGATGTACTGCCACAGGAAATCAGCTGCCGTGTTGTGATACTACGACTGCTGAGATACGAAGCGTAGTCATCTGCAGTGGCGTGCTTCCTCATATGTAAAATATACTAGCAGCAAAACGCAATCAATACACTCACTACGCGATAGCATTGGTGATGCCACTGATGATAGTGCTGCTAAAGCATAATTACTAAACACAGATTCTCAGAATTCCTTCATCAAAGACGACGAAGGTAGTGCTTCAGATTTCGAGTCATCAACAGCATGCGTGATTTTGAAGTAGATAACGTTGCACGATTGAATCATCTTAAGGCGCTTAAAAAAGCAAGTGTTCCTGTCCAGACTGTATAACAGATAGAATACATTCAGAGTAGTTTGATGCAAAGCTTCATACCTAACTATCATACACAATAACTTGCCCGGCGATAGATCAGCACCCAAAGACAGCCCCTAGAGGGCAGACGATGTTTCTGCAGTTCGTCGCAGTGGGAAACAGCCTGGTAAATTGTTGGAGATCATCAGAATAGACCCTGTGCAACAGGCGTGGCAGGCAACTTGAGATTCCTGTGACCAGAGCCCAGTGCTTTTACAAGAATTCACAGTCGAGGCCATCTACGACATTCGACATGCAACCAGAGAAATTAGCCTTCTTAAAAAGAAAAAGAAGAAAAAGTTGTTTGACACCATAAATCCATGCAGAGGAAACAATGCCACAAATTTTCAGCAGGAAATTTAAGAAGCCCATGGCTTGCATTGCAAAGTCATGCCTTAAGATGGCGCGGAATCTGCTGAAAATTCGTGGATCCCAAGAGACACAGGTGTGAGGTAAACACGGACAACTTGCAGTTTCATGAAAGTCAGCCTAACTCAAAATATGTTTGTTGGACAATTATCAGGTACCTAATATTTTATGAGAGGAACCGCCAAACACTGAAACATAACCCTTCTGGGCCGTCGCACACACAAATGGTAAAAAATAAAAAACAACTTCTTTTACAGCCACCAAGAACTGTGGAAAAAGATGTGAACAATATGCTGAACAGTAGCCTCGACAGACGTGAAAATTACGCCAGTTACCGAGTCACACGCCAGCCCACATAACATAGAGAATCATCGTCCTGCTCTGGAAGACGTGGTGTTAAAAATGGCGAGCAGGTAGTAGGTGGCATTGCTAACTGAGTCTGAGAATGACAACAATGCATGGACGACAACTTCGAGGCGTCTGTGAGCTGTGAACATTCAAGTGGGATAAATTGACTTAAAGGGAAACCGCGAAAACTAGAGGACAATGTCACAATGTCACATTGTCGACTTAGTCTCCCATGTTTGATTCTGACACCTTCATCTGGTGTCTCGGCACACAGCCGCGTAGCTCCGATGAGAGCTGACGACTCATCGCCGCCTATTCGGCTTTTGCCTCCACCCATAGCTATCCACACGGCGCTATGCCGACCCATCGCCTGCTGTAGTCATCACCACGAGAAAAATGACACTGAAGAATGGTGATTGCTCTTCTTTTCGCCTTCAACAATAACCGATTAGTGCCCAAACACAGTCCAGCTAATGGGATTTTCTTTTCAAGAAAGCGATTGAAATAACTTCCTGATCACATTCTTAATGGAAATTTCAAAATGTTACGGCCCGGCATTCGGCGAAGTATGAACGGTTGCGTAGTTCGGAGATTGTTTTTACAACTAGGCGATCTGTGATTAATCTCACAGGGATACCCTTGGACGACGCAGCTTTATCAGTGCTGGGAAAAAGTTCGAACTTTGCACTGACGTCTAACCGTTTACCTGTTGTCAATTTTATCGAACAGCCTGTTTGTGAACTACCATTTGACTCTAAAGAGGAGGTTGGGTGGGAAGCTTGCCGTGTGTTGACTAAGGTACGTCTGTCTGTAATATAACAGCTGGGGCAACACCTATACGTTCACTTAGGGTGGATCCTGATGTTGTAATTTTACCTGCGGAGAAGGGAAATATTACTGTTGTTTTAAACAATCAGGATTATGATCAAAAGATGACGTGCTTACTTTCTGATTTAGCATATCACAGTATTGCTGCTGACCCTACATATTGTTGAGAGGAAGACTAATAATTCCGTTAAGAAATGTTCCTGGGTACAGGAGACTATCAAGTTTCTTATTTCTTATTGTGCTGTACTTCCTACCTTATATGGCCTACCTATGGTTCACAAGTAAGGATGTCGTGTTGGACCCATTGTGTCAAAGATTGGTGCTCCGACAAATCGTGTAGCAAAACATGTTGCTGCTTTGTTGAGCACACTTGTGGAACATTTTGAGCATAACATTAAGAACTTTGCAGATTTCCTACGTCGATGGGTAGAGTGCATTTGAATAGCTCTGATATTTTCAAAAATGTTCAAATGTTTGGTAAGCTTAAGGGACTTAACTGCAGGGTCATCAGTCCCTAAACTTACAAACTACTTATGAACTACCTTATACTACAGGCGACACAAACATCCATGCCCGAGGGGGGATTCGAAACCCAGACCGTAGCGGCCATGCATACTGTGACTGGCGCGCCGAAGACTACTCGGCCACTGCGGTCGGCTCTGATATTTTAATCACTTTTGATGTAGTTTCTCTCTTCCCTCCCATTCCCCTATTTGTTTCGTTGCAGTTAGTTGAGGCTAGGTTGGGTACTGAATTGACGAATTTATTTCGACACGTCTTGACTGTCACCTACTTCCTATTTAATGACCAGTACTACGTACAGACAAGTAGAGTTCCTATGGGAAGTCCCTTGTCACGCTGTTATGATCCAATAAGGATGATTTGGGTTTGCGCATGGCCGGGATCTAACGTATCCCATGTAGCTGTGGCGTGTCATATATTGGGGAAACAATTAGGACCGTCGAGGACCGATGTATTGAGCATAAACATCACACACATTTGCAACAGCCTAACAAGTATCCTATTGGCGAATACTGCTTGGAGACAGCTCGCCCGATGAAATACAACCAAAGGGAAATTTTGGCTTGCTCTTCCAACTACTGAGATTGTGTTATCAAGGAAGTGATTGAAATAAAACTAGCGGGATGAAGGTTTCTGTTTGAATTCTGCAAAGAATCCTGCTCTCTCACTTGTCCAAAAACAGAAGGACAAAATTAATACCACCTCAGCCCCAAAACACAGAATTTTTTATAATTATTATTATCTTTTTTAATCGATATTGCTGTTGGTTTTTATCTCTGGTTGTATGATAGTGCTGTGTGCTTGCTTGCTCGATTTGTGTTGTCTTTCTGTTCTCATTGACAACCGAGGTTTTAAACGTCGTTGCACATTGATCCCTCGCTGCAGTAATGCCTTGAGAACGTTGATTTAATACCTTATTATGAAAAACAGTAAAATAAATGTTTTTGTAAAAGTATACTTTGTATATATCTTTATGTTTTTGTATAGTTATGTATATGCACAAGATTCTAAGAGAAGTTTCTAGTTTCAGATACTTAAATGCGATAAAATCTGTAACCAATCAAATGCAGATAATAACATGAGGACTGCCTAAATGCAGCCAGTAAAGATAAAGACTGCCTATATGTAGCAGCCCAATTATTATAATTATGCAGACTAAAGATACAGTGGACTGCCATAAAGGGCAACCTGGGGCAGCAACCTTGCTTTGCAAAAGGAGCATAAAAAAGTCAGTATCCATTAAAATGTCAGTGACGTGTGCTAAGCGTCAACAATAGTATTGCGTGTGTTTTTTTGTTTACGTGTGTTACTTGAAGTAGCCAAGGCTACAAAAGCTAAGACTGCCTTTGAAAATGGCAGGTAGCAAATTGTAAAAAAAAAGAAAAAAAATCAGTTTAAAGTGCTATCGAAATTTTTGAACTGCCTTTGAATGCGTTAAGCAGTGATGGTTACCCTAACTTATTTAAAAAAAAGTGTTATTGTAAATAATGAAAATTTTTTCTTATTATGTTAATAATGTTAGTGTACATTTAAAAATTGTATGTATTATTTTTGCCTTGGTATAGTGTTATGTAAATTTTCTTGTTGGGTATTTCGTTTTAGTGCAATTATGTGTGATTGTATAACATGTAAACTATTCCTTTTTGTCCAAATACTTAACCGGATGGATAATATGACAGTTAAATTTCATGCACTTTTCAGCTGAAAAACTTGTTTCTTTGTATCAAAATTATGCAATTCTGTTACTTGGGTATTACAATTCTTAACATTGAACATGTAATAACTGTAACAGGGGCATATATAACGCCATTGCCTAATTTTGATGATTTTTTGGTAATAATATTTCATTTTTTGTGCTATGTTAGATACTAAATTTCATTCATGTTACAATCGATTCCACTATTGTATGGTATGTGATGTCTGTACTTCATGTGCTTTGTATGTTTTATGAATATCTATATCATGTTTATTTTTGCATATTATTTCTGTAATTTTAATTGGCTTCGATAATGTAGATTTTATTTTTTAATCGTTTTATGTATGTGAGTATTACTTAAATTTGTAATATCTCACGAACAGCATGATATGTAAAAGATGTAGTGCTCCAATGTGAACGGAATTCCGTTGTGTTGACGCGCAGCTAATGGAGACAGAGTAGTCAGTCAAAGGTTGGCATTCACAGCAGTCAGTCTGTGATGGGTGCTCACAGCAGTAGTGAGCCTGAGTTTGGAGTGCACAGCATCAAGACATAGTGGCAGACTTGCGCTGCTGTATTCTGGGCCGAATATTGGTTTCACATGGGACAGAAGACCAAACTACTTACAATGGCCACGGTGAACGTGCAGATGCAATGGTGATACTTATGCTGTCTGCATATGGAGCTAAATGGAAGCTACTGGAAACTGCTGTTACAATGTCGGCTCACAAACTGCATAAAGATTTAATATGAGCTGTATACGCTGCGCCGCCACCTCGCCACTGGTCCGCATTAATATCAGGTCACAATATTTATTGTTACTGTTTATAAACTGGTCGTTAATAGATTTAACTTGTGTTTTAATGTTTTTTAATAGAGGTTACATTTCTGTGTGTTCGTAACCCTAATTTATCCCAAGTCACATTACCTTATAGGGATCCTCTCCTGTAAACTATTAGCCGAGTCATCCTATTTTTTCTAAAAGCAGCAATCAATTTTAATAATGTAATTTTTTTTGGAGAATCTTCTTAGTACAATATACAGTGCTGCAACTATAAATTTCATTGCTCTTGCACAATATTATTGGCAGGAATAAGTTACTGTTTTGCCACTGTTTTTACTGTTTAATCAGTTCATTTAATTGAAGTAGTTCAGACAGGAATTTCTATTATGGTATTAGTCGAATTTTATTAGAGTGTACCTATAATTTGTCAGTATAGTTTGAGTGACCCCATTCTAGATTCCAGGATAGCAGATTTAATTGATGAATCTATTCAGCAAAGTGTTACTAAAAACAATAGTTAACTGTACCAGAATCATTAGTTTCATGGTAGGGAGAAATATTTCGTTATTTTCAACAAAGTGATACATACTAGTCAGTGTTCTTTTAGTAGATTTTTGAATAGAGGTCATAATCATAACCAATTTCTAACTTATTTACACAGAACATTAGGAACAGCACTGACCATAACATCAGTAGATTTTTCATTATTTCTTTTTACCACTAATTATAAGCCTTTCAGTAACTTTGTTTCTGAGTGCCACTTGCACTGCAATACTGCATTCCACGCTATATTGTATAGTAACAGAAAATAACTGATGATGTCAGTCTTACAGTTACAATAATTTAAATAATTACTGCTTTCATTTAAATCTTTATTATTTTTGTGATTGGTATCTCTTATGAAACTGCTGATAAAGTTTCTTTCCACCCTATATTTATTCTACACCAAGCTTCTAAATTTAACTGCATTTTTATCACTGCTCGGTATTCCTATGCCTCATTAGGCTGGCGACCGTGTATAAATTTTTATTAATGAAACGTTTTGTTAATAATTTTAATTAGCACAACAATAGTATTGCAAGATTACCTAAGTTAATTTTCTGCTATAAGCTACACCTATTTCAAACATCGTTATCGCTTACCACAATTTATTTCGTGTTTGGATAAATTTTTGGGGAGTTTCGCTCCAAGTCTTGTCTTTTGGCTACCACGGATGCCACACTTAGTGGCCCATGACTGTTCGATTAGTCACGGTTGTGTCACATGTTGGGACGATTTATTACCCGCTCATATCGCTGTATAATAAATCAGTGATGTCTCCTCGTAGACAAATACGCCCTTAGAATGGTAATTTTTGTAGAAGGTTTGGAAATAGAAAGAAACTCCTGTATGGTAACCGAGTGATTAATCAATTCCTTTCTCCTTTCAGACCTGTAAGTTACAGGTGAAAATCATTTAAATTTTCACCTCGATATGCATATCTGCTCCATGATTCTCATAATTAGGCATATTTTCATTATTTTTATTTCCTATGAAAATTAAATCATCAGAGATCATCGAAAGATTTCACAATTGGTCACAAGGCAAATCACTATGCCCACAGCGGTGGTGGTTTTAAGTTCATTCTGGCACAATTTTGACAAGATGATTCAATTCAAATTAATTTTTTTTAAATTAATCCCACTCTTCACGTTCCCCAATCCAGTCGAAATTCCTATATGAAATTAAACTCCCGTACCCCTCCCTACACATCTGTGAAATTTTCCAAAGAATTTCCATCCATTCCTCCCTTTTGAGTCACCTGAGGGTACCATGGCCAAGATTTGAACGGTTGGCCTCTAGGTTGTGGACCCTGCAATTGCCCCTGTTTGCAAAAAATTCAAATATTATCAGGACATTTCAAAGTCTAATATGCTACACTGACTGAATCCCCTCCCCTGCTCTTCTGACCCTCCTTATCCTCCTGATATCCCGCCTATGTACACCGCAACAGTCAGAATGCAAAAGGGAGTATCCTTGTCAATATGTACGCCTGGTGTCTCGGGATGGAGACAACAGCTGAAAAATCTTGTGCGATGAAGAAGGTATCTTTACATCTAAATCAGTTTCTGTCTTCATCCCCTACACCCAATAGGGGCAGAGAGTGGACTGTCAGTCTTACACTACACTACACTACAGATGTAACTGTAATGGTTGAAGACGAAGAGAATTTCACGAAATGATAGGTGATCCGTCAATGTATATACGTAAAGTTTAAATGTTTGTAAAGCTGTGGGATCAAATTGCAGTGGTCATCTGTCCCTAGACTTACAAACTACTTGAAGTACAATATGGCAGGCACAACACACACCCATGACCGAGGGAGGACTGTAACCTCCGACGGAGAACAACAGCACACTCCACAGCAAGGCGCCTTAGAACGTACTGCCGTTCCCGCGCAGCAACAGAGCAATTGTAAAGGGTAAGATGTAAGTCATAGAGGCAGAAGTTTCAGGTGTGTATCCTACAATTTATCCCTCGGTTTTGGAAGGGTTGATCTTTAATAGCTATAGGTTACACCAAAAAGGGCATTCCCTTAGAGAATATAACTTTTTTCGAATAATTAAAGCTTCAGCAGTCACTTTTTACTAATATTTTTACTGGTACGACGCGTTTCGGCAGCAAGCTGCCATCATCGGGTGCATTTTTACAGTTACTGATTCATTATTCACTTATGTTTTGTGTTGTGGATGCCAGTGAGGTTCTGTTTGGACATTTCGACAGTTTTGTTGATAATCTTGGTGTCTGGCACACACAACACAAGAACACAGTTACATATACAGCACATGTAGACATTTTGTATTTGATGGTTACTGTACAAGAATTACAAGATTAAAATGCTATCGCAGCTACAAGTGTATGTCAGTGCATCTGGAATAGTGAAGCGAAAGATTATAGCCACACGAATTATAAATCAATTTAAAATTACTAGCTTTTCCTACTCTTCTTGTTTGAATAGCAGTGACGCATTCCGTATTTTTACAGTTAACATATACCAATTGAAGTTTTATAGTCTAGAATATAGCGATTAAAACATTAAGCCTTAATGCAGTGACATCCATAGCAGCATCACCCACGCACATGTTACAAATTCTAAACCGATATCCACGAAACAACGTTTCTTAAGCACAGATTTCCACCACCCCATTATACGTATATCTTGGGTGCCACATACATATTTGTAAAATCAACCTTCTACTTACTAATATATGTATTTATCGTCGAAACGTATATAAACCACACGTATGAAGCTCAAAAGCGAGAGATACTGATTTCAGCGCAAGAGATACACGTCATCCAGAGACATCGATAGAAAATATTCCATACAGTTGGAAAAAATCCGCTGAAACAAAATTTTACAAATGTAGGGGAAAGTGAGAATAACTATCTGTGCAGATTGAATTCCAGTATTGCTAGCATGGTAAAATTCACAAACAACAGAGGTTAAATCTGTAGAGTAAGAAAATAAAATGTTTGAAAAATCTATTTTCTGGACCCATATTTGCTACATGTCTACAATATACGGATACTGAAGAGGGGTCAAACGTTCATAAATATATTTTTTCTTACATTAAAAAACAAAAAAGTTGTCTTCCTAATAGACGGCTCTTATATTCATTATTTCTTTTTCTTAAGCACGGCTATTACCAGAGCTACAAAACCAAATGATGGATTACTATTACCAGATTATCATCAGGAGCAAAAATTTCAACCCATTGCATAATACAGTCAATGATATGTGACAGATAGTGAAATAATACTTACATAAGTCCATGTCTACACTTCAGATCACATGAACAGAAAACAAACACGAGGAAGCGAATGAAGGATACATGTTAGATCGGAGAGCTCAGCTTCAAATGGTAAGCGGCGGGACAGGATTATGCATGCTACAGCGGCAGTATTTGCTACAGCTATTACGGTCCTCTGTGAATGGAAGCACGAAACAGCTGCTATAATTGCATTACAGATTGCTTATAAATCAAACTTAAGCTATACTGCATTGCGCATAACCGAAACTGCCCGTGTTCCAATGAGCAGATAACTCAACACTTGCACACAAGTGAATTCAAGTCGGAATGAATGGATCAGGTGTCCTTCATGAATAAATGGCTTGAAGGAATGTAAATAAACAAAAACATTGATTTAAGGGGAAATACGAAAGTGAGTGATCACACCTAATATTAAGCGCACAAAACTACATTTGAAAATTTTAGGAACATATTTAATTGATATCGTGTTACCCAAAAATTCCCATGAACTTCTTTAACTCTTCGGATCGACCCTGATTATGAAGGAAACAGCGTTTCGTTAATCAACTGCTAAATGTAACCAGTTACTGGCCTATTTTCATATTTATCATATGTATATATATATATATTGAAATAGTTTAGAGCACTGCCCATGCAGAAGTAAGAGAACATTAAATAATTAAAAACAATAGTTCCTTAATTAAGGTTCACGTATATACAGTGTGATTCAGTAATCATTTTACAAACAGCTAAGGGTTATAGAGCATACATAGTAGATAAAGCTTCATTAAGGATTCCATGTCTTCATTCGTACCGTTAGGATATGGGATACGTTCTAAATTTGAATCAGATAAGAATATCACGCTTCATGAATTGCACCCACATGTATAACAGGTTCCACCGTCACTCCCGGTTCCAATTATGACGTCACATACAATTTTCGTTTGACTACAACAGGTGTGAAAAATTGGTACGCTGACTGCAATGATCAACAGACGCTGCACTCTCTCTGCTCTGAAAGGTATATGTCTGCGTCATGTAGAAGGAAAACAGATAAGTACTCGAAACTTTCTTGACGTCATGGGTCCTGTTCACAACAAAGGTCAGAGATTATTTCCTACACTGTGGGCGCCCCATGTAGAAGGAAATATGGTGAAGATACTAACTTCAATCTCATTTCATATCCAAATGCTTTACCGGACATGTGTCCGCCAATGTAACTTTCCCTACAAAGTCTCTTCTGTAACCGTGAAGAGTCAGTAACAGGAATTCTGCACCCAGTAAATTTTAATTTGTCTCATAATCATCATCGTAAGTATAATCATCATTATCATTACAATTATAAATATCAACGTAATCAAAATTATAATTATGGACTTCAGGTTCCCTGCTGTAAAAAACATCATCAAAACTTTAAGTTTCTCAGTTTTCAGCTATATACATTCATGTTGTTGCTGCACGTTTTGTAACGATTCCTACCCACAGCCATTATTATCTCGTTTATATTTTTCTCACCTATTGAAATTCTTGAATGTTTTCCATGGATCATTACTAGTCATTCTTCTATCCCATGATCCTTAATTTTTTTTTCATCAAAGTCACAATTACGTCATCCACATCGGTCTGTCCTTTGTTCCGTACCTCCTTGAAACCGCAGCATGACACACTTGCTACCTCTAAAAATGCTTGAATTTCAGTGTTTCAGCATTACAAGTCTTTGTGTAATGTGTAAACCAGCAATACAACATCAAAGGAAATTTTCTTTTCGGATTCGTAGGAAACTTTCTTGCGCAATTTTCCTCATTTTTCCATAACCAGTTTACTGTGGTCACGCCATGGTCTCTTGCTCTACAGGTTTGATCTCCTACATTTCCTTCCATTATCAGGCTAAACATTCCTTTATGTCTCAAAGTGTATAGGCCTATTATTATGTACCTAACTACGTCAAATGTGGTGATAAAACTCCTTTTTTACACAATTAGATTCAATACCTCTTCATGACGCTCTCGATCTGCGCATCTAATCTTCCCAATTGTTATATAGTGTCTCACTTAAAAACTCCTACTCTCTTCTTCTTTGTACTGATTGTCCTTACTTTCTTTATCATGTAAGACAAGTAAGATTACACTAAACACAAATGCAACTCAGGTTGAAATTCTATGTTGATAAACATCTCGTTTTTATGAGTAAATGTCCAGTTGGATAATTTCACTACTCGAGCAAGTTCAATGTTGACACCCCAATATTTCGTAGAATATATTTTACTAAGCTGTTGCATTTAGTTTTAATGACGTTCTTCTGAAAAAGTGTCTGGTATGAGGTAATTAAATAGTCTTGAATCAGAAGTCGAAGCCTGTCTGAGACTATGATGTTATGCTTTGATATATATGACTACAGCAGGCGTATATCTCTGAATTCATAATCATTATTTGTCATCCATTGACGTCATAACAGATTTCAGGGCTTCCGCTTCGTGCCTTTTCGCCATGGAAGGGGATATTTTCATGTAAGTGCGAACGGGAAATTACATTATGATCCGTCTTCATAGTAGTCACGTTAGTAAACTTAAGAATCACATGCCTCGATAACACAGTGCGGACCAATAGCTTCTGGGATGTGCTATAACACTTGCACTGTCGGATCCCTGTCTCTATGTTATTATGATTGCTGCATGGAGCGGTAGGGTGGTATAACTGGGCTTACCTCTTGTAGTCGACAGATATTTCCGTATCACATGCTTCGCACAACAGTATTTTTAACTGTTTTAGTATCGTATTCTCTGTGGCGGAAGATGCTGTTCAACCTAGAATTTGAGTAAACTAAAATAGCGAGCTTTCTAAAGCCACACTCTAAGCTGGCCGGTTCACCTGCTACGATCGTTAGTCCACCAAGTAAATTCGATCAGCATCTGGCTCACCTTTCTATTTCTCAAACTAACGAAGTACGCTGCGCATTTTCTTCTACGCTACATGAGCAACTTCTGTGATGACAGTTCAACAGTTTGTAAAATATATATTTCTATGCTACTGTGTGTCAGAAAAAGACGTTCTTCTGAAAGAGAACATTTTTGTCACTAATAAATCAAAAGTCTTTCCCTTAATACAAAGTAAACGTATGCATCGTAACAGAGTCACTCAGAGCATGCTTCAATGTACTCTCGATTCATTGAAATGACCCAACTATGTCCGTGGTAACTTTTAGATCCACTATATTATTTATCTTGATCATTGTTTGTCATTCGAAGCACTGTTCTGTAAATAGCATATATCAAATGACTCATTTGTTCGTAGATATACATTACGTGTTTGCACTGTTTATGAAATTGCTTTTCCATCTTTACGTATTAATACTACTGGAATATTTTTAAAAAAAGGTACAAGGATATTTTAAGCCAGTAACAAAATGTGGCATATTATTATTGATAATCCTTTCTTAAATTGCACTATGGAAATTAATAAATGAACTTTCCGACACGCATATATTCTGCTGTGACTGTACACGTGGGTATTTTCTGAAATTGAACTTGGTTAAATTGTGGATCAGTAACCTGTAAAATGCTTTCTTTCTATGTAAGGTGTACAGCTTTTACATGAGATACTTTCGCAACAACTAAATGAATTAAAAATGGAATCTGAAGTACGATTGAAACTAGATGTCTTCTCGTATACTTATAGCGTAGCAAATTTAGGACCTACGGTGTAGCAAATGTAAAACCTAGCAAGATGGCGCAGAAGTACCACACTGCACTCACAAGCGGGAGGATGGTTTCTCAAACCCGCCTCCAGCATGAAGACTTAAGTTTCCTGCGATTTCTTGAAATCACTCAAGGAAAATGTTACGATGGTTCCATTCAAAGGGCACTTTCGATCTCTTTCCCCATCACTTAAAACATGTTCAACCGTCCCAAAACGAAAGCACAAAATTTTCGTGTTCAAATATAAATTAATCCTATAAAGAAGATAAAATATATAAAACTCCAAGTCTCACGACGATCAAGAAATTTAACATCGACATATTGACATACCAATTCAAATTTTCAAATGTTAGTGAAGCTGTGGAACGAAAATACCGTGTTCATGGGTCCCTAAATTTAGAAACTACGTAAAGTTACTTAAACCTATCGAAAGGGCAACAAACACCCCCATGCTCGAGGATGGACCTGAACCTCTGCGGGAGAGACAAAACAATAATATACGTTTCATCGTGTCACCAAATGTTATCAGATAAGATGGATGTAGAATCGCATATTGATAAAGTATTTTAAACATTACTTTATGTTGCCATGCAATTTCCAAGTCATTATATTTATTACATAAGTATAGATGTATAATATTGATATAGTCGCTACAAATTTTGGTAGATAACTAATTTTTGTCGATCAGGCGCGGACTTTCTTAAAACCCACCCCGTGTCTCACTTGGTTTATCTGATACCTTTATGTGACAATATTAGGAAAGTCTGAAAAATCGATCATCTTGTTAGTGCCCTAATCTTTCATCATGTACACCTACTGCAACCTGCAGTGGATAACTATGTACATATGAAGAAGTTATTCTTGTACTTCGCATGAGTTTGTAACCTTCAGAATAGACGGGAGTTGCGGATGAGGTATATTTTCCTATATAACTCGAAAGTGGTAGTTATTATGTTGCATGGTATTTAAGAAATGATCAGTTTATTTCATATAACACTTAGTGTGTCAAAATTATTTATTTTAGTCCAGAAAATAAATGTTTTCAGTATACACATATCAATGGTATTAAAACTGTTACATACAATTGTATACATCTTGGACCTAGAAACAGTAAAATTGTGAGTTAAAAGAATAACAGACTGAAAATAATCTCTTTCTTAAGAAAAAAAAATGTAGTCTGAAGGCGTTAGTAATAGATACTAAAATTAAAAAGGAATTCCTTTAATTTTCATCATTTTGGGCAAAATATGGAATTGCTTTTGGACCAAACGGTCATTTGGCACAATTATAGTTCCGTCCTTCAGCCCCCACAATTTTGTAAAATACCTATCAATAACTCCTATTTCAGGAAAGTCTATAGACCTAATGTGGCACCTTCACCCTCAATATCAAATCTGTAATTTTTTCTTCTGTGTTGATGTGCGGCTTAGAGTTTTGAGACAATTTAACTTGTGTTTATAAGAAATATTCTGCAAAACATTTTTAAAGGTTTCTTTTGAAGCAGCAAAGTATTTATCATTCTGCTCCAAGCCAGGTCACGTTTCTGAAAAAGATGGTATCTTGTAGGAACCTTCTGTTTCTTTTATTCCGTTACCTCATACATATCTTCCATTCTTTGTTGTTTCTATGAAGCTATTCGCACCCCCATCCACTGCACGTTCATGGGTCACATCAGTACCAGCATCAGCGATCAGTTTTTGTCTAACAAAGTGTCTTCACGCCTACATTAGGTCATCAACTGATTTGAAGAGAAGAATGCTCTTAATTCAGGTCTGCAGGGTGTCAACTGCAATGTATAAATACTGCTATATTAGATGGTGATATTTTTAGAATATCATTGTCCACTGTATGACTAAATAACTTCCATTGCACAACATCTGTATTTTGCAGTCCAGAACCCGAAATGTTGCACACTCTGATATTATCTACGTTAAAGGTAGTCTTTTGAAGACTGTTTGATACAAGCTTTTTTTACCTTCCTATATCTACATTTATGTAGGTGACTTTCGTTTCCATTATTTTAAATGCCTTTTCTGTGTTGTCCCTTGACTATTTCGTTAAATTTACATAACCAAAATGCATATGTTTAGATCCTCCTCCGTAATTAAATGGCCACAGTGTAAGTATCACACATCATTTGTAGTCCATTCACGGAGCGTTGGGATGTCATTTCTTTTTGTGGATCTCTTCTATTTCTTCTCTGGTATGATTTGTTGTACGTCAGCTACTGATGTTCTTAAAACACTCTCCTTATCCCTTGTTTTGATTTTGCTCAGAGGCTTTGATGTAATTTTTTTGCCTAGTCTGGGTGGTAAGTGCTTCTAAGTCGATTGTATTATACGATTGCCCAATTTTGAGCTTTGATATTACTGGCGTCACTTTAATAAGATGAAATCCGTCCAGACTCGTCACCCACCAGAGGTTCGAGTCCTCCCTCGGGCATAGGTGTTTGTGTTTGTTGTCCTTAGAATAAGTTAAAGTAGAATGTAAGACCAGGGACCGACGACCTAAGCAGTTTGGTCCATTCGGATTACAAACATTTGTACTTTTTTTAGAAACAATATGTCGTACGTTTTTGTACAGTCACCATTGAGTCATTTGGCTCATTTAATATGTACAAAACATTTTTCGACCTTATTGTAGAACTATTTGAACTTTCACGTGGTCGGTCTTCTTCAGTCTTATAGTCCAATTATTCCAAAGTTGTGAATGCGTAGAGAAACCTATGGCAATTTTGCATGGCTTCCTCTGCGTAGGGATTCGCATATATCCACCTGGCGAAGCTCAGAATCAGTTACATATTGAATAAATTCAGAGCCTGAATGCCTCGCGTTCAACTGTTGGCAAGTGTTTCATTCTTATTATGATGAAGGATTAAATACGTGTGCCCACAGCTGAACACAGGGCATTCACACTCTAAATTCTGTTTTTTTTATTATTATTTTGTGGTAAATTTAGAAAATTTACACTGTTTAATGTGACTGGATCGCTGTAATATTTTGGTGATCATACTCATTTGAAAATGACGCCATAGTGTGCAGAAACTAATAGTGTATTGGTAGTTAGCTGGAAATATATTAAAAAGTTTTTTTTTTCTAAGAAGCGACTGTTGCTTTGGAACATGTTTTGTGTGTACCCTATTGCAGTTCAATGTGACAATAACTGTCACCCTCACCCAAACAGAAAAAAGTCTGTATCCGCCACTGTTTCTGTTGACTTCCGAAGAAAACCTCATATGTCTTGGAGACTTATGAATAAAGTGCTCTAAATTGTTGCTTTCCAATTGAAAAAGAAAAAAAAAAAAACAGTTTTCAGAAATCTCGCACACAACTCGATCACGGACACTGGCAGTATTTTCAACATTTGTAATGAACTTGCATGATTAATTTATGCTAACAGCTTATCTACTTCTACAGGGGATGCAAGGGATTTAACTGAACCATGATTCTCCTTGGAGGATGGCTTGAATTGCTATGAAATTTCATAGCTTGTAGATCACGTGATAGGTGGAATGGATGGGAAAAGATAACATACGCTGTAACCTATCGCATTCCCGTGATAAATTGCGCCAGTAGTGACTAGACGTATTCTAATTGGCTCCCCTCACCTCTGAATTAGTTCCCCACTATGATTTTTTACTTATAAATAGTACATAAATTATTTATGAAACTTGCCGCCCGCGGTGGCCGAGGAGACTGAGGCGCTACAGTCACGGTCTGCACGGCCAGTACGGTCGGGGGTTCGAATCCCCCCTCTGGCATGGATATTTGTGCCGTCCTTAGTATAAGGTAGTTGATAAGTAGTTTGTAAGCTAAACAAACATTTGAACATTTATGAAACTTTACGTGATTTTGTGTGATTAATGAGTATACATGAAGCTTTATTATGGCATGTTTTATTTATGTAATTCTGCTCTACTTAACAAAAATAGTTGAATGTAGAAGTTTCAGAAAATGCGCTTCGCGCCGAAATTGGTGGTACGCGGAACCAGCACTCCCGAGTGGCAGGCAGTCCAGCACAGACAGCTCTCGCCTGAACACCTATGACAATCGCGCTCTTAAAATAGTCTGTCAAGCAGTTCAAACTATATATTTTTCAACTATTAGAATTCAGGTGTACTAGGATCATCGACAGTATCACATACGTCGCTTGTTGTTTCTCGTCAAATAAATAAATATTATGAAACAACTGGCATCTCTTCTTATTTGAAAATTAGCCACAATTTTAAAAGTTGCACAGCACTTCACTTCAAGATACAAGTATCAACTACCTGTGCGCTGTTTCTGCGTTGGGACAAAAACAGAAAAGAAGAACCCAGGTTAGTGAACAGAAATTTTAACCGCTCACACTGACGATGCATGTAGTTCTACGACCCTCACGTGCAGTGCTACGTAATTACATCTTGCGGCATTGGCACGAGTTTGGTGGAAACATCTCAGAGGGAAAGTGTTAGAGAGAAAAAAAATTACTTTTATTAGATCTCAATCCACCTTACCTTTATCTCTGACCCCGCCGTATCCTACGTGAGGAAATTATAATTAATTCCAAACAAAAGACTGTTAAGTTCCTCTGGCTCTCATTCCGTTATATCAATAGGCCTGACATTAATGTAGAGAAGGAAAGTCTTAGGAGTGTGTCACAAATCTGTGCCGCGGTTTCTCGCTGTGGAGGTTCGAGTCCTCCCTGGGGCATGGGTGTGTGTGTTTGTCCGTAGGATAGTTTACCTAGGTTTAAGTAGTTTGTAAGCTACGGACTGATGACCACGCAGTTTGGTCAGATAGATTTACAAACACACACAAATCTGTGCAAGTTACGCAGCTACAACATGTGGTCATTAATGTAACTACTTTTGTACTGTTACCGCCATACAGAAGTATTATAATTCATAGTAGAGTCTTGCTTGACCGAATAAGCGAGTACAGAATACAAGAGGGACCGATTACAGTCTAACGGAATAGGCTGCCACGCAGGGCCGGCGCAAGCCCAAGTGCCGCTCCGTGCGAGCTCCTAAACTGCCACCTCCAGACCCAATTTTTTTTGTTTTTTACAAAACGTTTGTGGAACTTTATTTAAACAAATCTGTCGGAAATGTCAGCAATCAAACGCAATTTTTGTATTTACCTTTCATATCTTCCTAGGTTTCGGCCACTGAGTGGCCAGTCTCAAACCTTTTAATATGTTCTTACATCTAAACCGTCATCTTGACAGTTACGTTCAGCATGACGGTATAGAAGTACACAGAACTCAAAGCATTGAGAATAGCCACACTGTGCCCGAAAAAAATTGTGACTGATTTGAACAAATCTGTAGAGAATGTCACCAAACAGGCGCTGGGCACCAGCTCACAAATGGAGTCAAACCTGATTGAAAAATCTAGCTCATTTTAATAACCCTTCTGACTTTACAAAAATGTTCAAACGTGTGTGAAATCTGTAACTGTAGGATATACTGTTCAGGAGATAAAGTCATAAGAATTGAGCCGCGTGAAATAGAATTTCAGGCCGAATTTCACTACAGACGCAGGTGAAACGGTCACAGAGTGGGTAGGAAGACAATAGAGAGAGGAACAATAAGGAGATGGAGTAACATAATAATGCAATAATTACACACCCGGGCATCGAAGGGTGCTTATGCTAGTCGAAATATATTAACCCACTGCACTGCGGTTGTTTATTTCAAAGAACTAACACTAGACATCTGTCGTAATTTCCAGGTGTCAGTTCTTTCGTGTCTGATTATGGAATAGAGGGTAACAAATTAGTCATCGCCGTATCACTTCACTTTTCTTCGCTTTATTTTTATTCTAGCTATTGGGACGACGCATGCTAATTTGCCGACTTGCCAATTTTTGAAGTAACAGATCATACGAAAAATAAATTTTCCTATACAGCAACACTAATTGTACTAATTGAAAAGCACTTACCTGTTACATCCCCAGTTGCAAGAAATTCGGACTCACCAATCCTTCTGTTCTTACGAAACGCAATGCAACTGCTCTTGACTACCTCGGGCAACAACCGAAACTAATTCTGTAGTTTTCGTTGCAGAGAACGCAACAATATCTATTGCCTGGAAAGGCGAAGTGGTGACGTGGCAGTGCCAGGAACTATGTCACGTGACGAGGTACAGCGAGGCTACGGTTAAACTAGCGCCCAAGAAGAATAAGCAAGAATCTGAAAATATGTATGTGACCGATGGTATGGAAAAATGTATTATCAGGCAGCAATTTCTATGGCATTACGAATAGCAGAAAGAAATACGAACTTTGCGAAAACTGCACAACTGTTGTTAAACATAAGTGAGCTTCAAAGCTAGCACGGAAACCTTTAGAAGCAATGTTCTTTCTAAGGATTTTCGTTTTAGAAGGTGTCAAAATTAACGTTTTCTTTTGTGCGGACGAGAGGGCATTGATGATAAAAAAACACCATACTTTCAAAATATCAAATTTTTGTTAAGCGTAAGAGACTTAACTACGGGGTCATCAGTCCCTGAACTTACAAACTACTTATGAACTACCTACAACTAAGGGCCGACCGCGGTGGCCGAGGTGACTGAGGCGCTCCAGTCACGGTCAGCACGGCCACTATGGTTGGGGGTTCGAATCCCCCCTCGGGCATGGATATTTGTGCCGTCCTATTTCGTAAGTAGTTCATAAGTAGTTTGTAAGTTTAGGGACTGATGACCCCGTAGTTAAGTCCCATAAGCTTTACAAACATTTTACAACTAAGGACGGCATAAATATCCATGCCCGACGGGGGATTCGAACCCCCGACCGTAGTGGCCGTGCAGACCGTGACTGAAGCGTCCCAGTGCCCTCGGCCACCGCGGCCGGCACACCATACTTTCTCAGGTTTTAAAAATTAAATGTTTGTATAGCTTAAGGGACTTAACTACGGCGTCATCGGTCCCTAAACTTACAAACTACTTATGAACTACTTACAAACTAGGACGGCACAAATATCCATGCCCGAGGGGGGATTCGAACCCCCGACCGTAGTGTCCGTGCAGACCGTGACTTGAGCGCCTCAGTCCCCTCGGCCACCGCGGCCGGCGTAGTGAGTAGGGATGGGTCGAAAATCGCGTATCTGTTAAGAGCCACGGTGATTTAGAAGTCGCATTTTTCACAGTCGCAACTTTACGGAATCTGATTGCGATTTCAGTCGCAGTTTTGAAGCACAGTAGCGACTAAGAGTAGCAAGTCGCAATTAAGAGTAGGAAGAAGCAGTTTGCACTCTGCCATCTGTTGGTCGAAGTTTGTACTAATATCTTTGCATTGGGCAGGCTATAGAGTCTACCTGCGATTTCAGTGACAAATCGCGTTTAAGAGTCGCAAGTAGCAACTAAGAGGCGCAGTTTAGACTTTACTGGCTGCCATCTGTTGGCCGAAATTGGTAGTTGTAGCTTCCTGCCGTCTGCCTCTTGTATGTGTGGATTTGTGTGTATATGCGTGTGTGACGTTAGCATGTGTTGGTGGAACGCCGTCGGCTCAAACCAGTGAGCTCGAACGTCCTCACTGGTCCAAACTGCGATTTCAGTGAAAAGTTGCGATTAAGAGTCGCAAGTAGCAACTGAGAATAGCATTTAATATTCCGCCTTGACCTACTTGTTGGCCAACTGTCGTACTTTCACTCGTGTGTTGTTTAGGGATGTTGTCGAATTAATAAGCAAGAAGATAATTTTCTTTGTGAAAATGTTTACACTTAGTGGTACTATTTTACCTGGCGGCAGCATTTACATGTTGTGAAGCAAAGTCTGGCATGTATGTTTTTAGGTTATAGTTGGTAAAGACAACAAATGTGAATGCCAAATAAATATTATATTACGGACTTGATCCCTGTTTAAAATCATTTTTCGTCATGGAACCTACAACTATTATGCGAATTCGGAATACGTATCTTACATTGCACATCTGGTTTCGACGAATATTTTTGCATACATTATACATCGTACATAAAATAAAAATCCCAATGTGTTGGTATCAAGTGGTCAACTAATAATAATTTTACGAAGTGTTTGACAGTAGGCCAACTCCATTTTCAGTGTGGACTGTGTTAAGTGCTGCGATATAGGAGTAAATTTGTATCTTCGAGGATTCTATAAAAATATTACACTTGAAAATAAACAAGTTTTTCGAGTAATGGAAACTTTTATCAGATTTGTTTTAGGTTTAGGAAAGTTGTTTTCCGTCATTTTCCTTTTTGTACTTTCCGTCCTGTGATGACATGAGTGAAAGCAAATGGGTATCGGATCCTTCAGTATTATTCAAACTTTTGTTTACTGCAGTGGTGGCGTAATGTGCTTATGTTGGCAACGACCGATGACTGATCCTAGAAATCTAAATCACATAGAATGATGTAAATAATATTTTGTTTATCATATAATAAATAATGTTATTCTTAATCTGTAGTTGTAAGGTTTCTTGTGTGTAACCCTGTACAGTCAGTAAATTAAAAATTCTTATAAAATGAAGATTTAGTTGTCACCATTAGCACACTAGGTCGGCACGTCGTTTAGTAAAATATAAGGCAAGCTCTTATGTACAGTTATTTCGCAGAATATGTAGTGATACCGGAAGGTTTTAAAGGGAAAATAGAAGTCACTCACGGTGTATTTCACATTTACTTACCTCTTTCAAATTGGTAAGTGACTTGTATCACACAATGTTAAAAAAAATCTGTTCATACATTCTACAGGCAAGAACATAGCAATTTCGTTGGACTGACACAGTTGCTGTATACCTAATCTGCCGAATGTTTCTATTAAGGTATACTGTAGGCCTACTTGCCAATTTATGTTACACATTACTTGCGAATAACCTCACTTTTAACTATACGTTACACACCAAACACTGAAATAGCTTTTAGAAGACTAATTGACATAATCCGAACATTACACGCAAATGGAGCATCAATATTCTTTTTTTGTATGTATTTACATGTAGGACGAGGAATATATTATGGATGATATATATTGCATTTGCCACACACATCGCCTAAGTCACGGAAGTAGAAGATATCACGAAAGTAGCAGAAATCGCAATATCAGTAGCGAAAGTAGCAGGAATTGCAAAAGTAGCAATATCAGTAGCAGAAATCACAGACGTAGCATTCAGAGTCACCGAAATCGCAGTTTCAGTGCGGAGGGTTACATGCCGAGGATTTGTACACTGCGATTGTAAACAGTGACAAATCGCAACTAAGAATCACAGATATCTAAAAGTAGCATTCACAGAACTCACTGATATCGGAAAATCACTAGTGAGGCAGGGCTCTGCCAGCTGTCGCGGAGAGTTGCGAGGGGGGGGGGGCGACTTGCCACCAGACCAGGCACACACCCTGCCCGCTAGTCGCTACTGCAGCTGGTCAGCACTCAGCACCAAGGGCAGTCAAAAGGGGGCCTACAAAACAGGTGCAACGCAACAGAGTCCTGTGGCATGCCACGTGTCACGTTCAAAATGTCCAAATGTTTGTAAATCTATCGGACCAAACTGCGTGGTCATCAGTCCGAAGCTTACAAACTACTTAAACCTAGGTAAACTAACCTAAGGACAAACACACACACCCATGCCCCAGGGAGGACTCAAACCTTCACGGCGAGCAACCGCGCGCTCCGCAGCGAGACGCTTTAGACCGCTCGGCTACTCCACCGCGGCACGTGTCACGTATTTGCTGTTGAGAATCTTTACCAACGTTTCTGCGTTATCTGCTCAATCCAACAGAATGAGAAACGATTGCAACTAATACAATTATTCATTTCTGTTAATCTAGTGGACTTCCAATCACAACAGTGCTGAGTTCTGCAACAGGAAAACTCAAAATTGTGTGAAATATCAGACTTATCTGCATTTATTAATTTCCTTTGTCGAAGAGAATGAAAATACAGAGCAAAGTAATGTTAACCAGGTGTCATTGATTCATCTGTTGACTTAGTCACATCCGTTTCAAATTTCACCACATTCAAGAATTTTATATTGCTCTGAGCTCTCTGGGGGACGGAGTATTTAAGCGACAAGTGCTCACGACACCTCACGGAATTCTTGTCACTAAACACTCACTCGAAATTTGTATGGACCAATACCATTTCCCAGTTCATCCAATAGAATTAGCATCCTCTTGGTACAAAATGAATAACAATTTTATAGCTATTAATTAACGCCTACTAAGGACTGGACTTAGCAATGTGAATTCGATGTGGTATTTTGGACGCGGTGGTCATCTGACGAACTGGCTTTACCTCTGAAATCAATTGGCTATTCTTGCCAGAACTTCCGCTGCCTCTTACTCCATCGAAATCCTCTTGCGAACAGATTCCTACAAAATTCAAGTGTTGAAATGTTTGTTAAGCCTAAGGGACTTAACTGCGCCGTCATCAGTCTCTAAACTAACAAACTACTAATGAACTACCTTACACTAAACACGACACAAACTTCGCTGCCCGTGGGGGGATTCGAACCCCGGACCCTAGCGGCCGTGCAAACTGTGACTGGCGAGTCGAAGACCACTCGGCCACTGCGGCCGGCCTACAAAATTCCTCCTTTTCACAATCAACAGATTCCATGATGTGGGTGATTGCTTATTCCATTCACTTCGTTGTTTCTGGTGTGGTGGGAGATGATTTCCTGACATTTCAGTAGTTCATGCGCACTTCTCACTTGGATGCCTTTTATTTACCCCATTATCGGGAAAATATTGCAAACATTTACTGAACCTCACATTCACTAGACAAGGTATTACCTAAGGAGTCAATCGATGTGGACTTAACTCATAACCAAACGAACATTTGAACATTTATTTATTTATTTATTTATTTATTTTGCTTAGTTGGCTTACTGTAGTATATATTTGCAAATCCCTTTCGTGATTCAATGAACATAATGTAATCTCAAATCCTGTATTCTGAAAAGGCACTGCTCCACTTGTGCTAAGAAAGAAACTACAGAAAGTACCAATAATCAGTAGTGTGAACTATAACATCAACGTTATACATTTCACAATTAAATTATGCAATACTCTTGTTGTCGACATTAACGTTCAGAAAGAACATCCTGCAGACCACCTTGCTGCGCTATCCGTAGTTACATGCACGCCTTTCACTAGCTAACCTGATGAAAGGTGTTAGAGTAATGTAGGCGCACTGTTGACAAATCCCAGCAGCCAATTAAATACTGAGCGCGTCAGTGATCTCCTGCTCATTGAGAATAACTACAAATGTACTAATGTTCCGAACAACTAAAAAGTGATAAGAGCTACACGTGTAAATTTATAATATTGTTTGCATATTTATTTCATAAGTATGTATTGTTCTAGGTTACATGGATACTCCTCATTACATGTGCATGTCGTGGCAAAATGAATCATCTGTTTAGAAATGAGTCGTTCAAATGTTCAAATGTTTGTAAATCTATCGAACCAAACTGCGTGGTTATCAGTCCGTAGCTTACAAACTACTTAAACGTAGGTAAACTAACCTAAGGGCAACACACACACCAATGCCCCAGGGAGGACTTGAACCTCCACGGCGAGCAACCGCGCGCTCCGTAGCGAGTAGCTTTATATCGCTCGGCTACTCCACCGCGGCTCGTATTTTGATTCAAATGTGTGTGTGTTAATTAAGCTTATGGGACTTAACTACGGGGTTATCAGTCCCTAAACTTACAAACTACTTATCAACTAGCTTATCCTAATGAAAGCACAAATATCCATGCCCGAGGGGGGGATTCGAACCCCCGACCGTAGTGGCCGTGCAGACCGTGACTAAAGCGCCTCAGTCCCCTCGGCCACCGCGGCCGGCGTATTTTGATTCTATGTGACTATATTTATGTGACGTAAATTCATCCACGAACATTACTTAGGCTGCGGCTAAGCCATGTCTCCGCCATATCCTTTCTTCCAGGAGTGCTAGTCCTGCATGTTTCGCAGGAGAGCTTCTGTGAAGTTTGGAAAGTAGGAGGCGAGGTACTGGCGGAAGTAAAGTTGTAAGGCGGCATCGTGAGTCGTGCCGGAATAGCTAAGTCGGTAGCCGGGCGCCGTGGCTCAGCGCGCCCAGTCAGGGGGCTCAACGCCCTCTGTAATAAAAAAGCTGAGCCAACCATTCAACGATCAAGCGAGAACGAACTGAATCAACGATTGCAAATCAAAGATCTACCTGAAAAAAAAAGGAAAGGTCGGTAGAGCGCTTGACCGCGAAAGGCCAAGGTCCCAGCTTCGAGTCCCCGTTCCGGGACACAATTTTAATCTGCCAGGAAGTTTAATTACTTTTGTTGTTAAAGGAGGAGAAGACTAGGAGAGGCATAAAAGACGGAAGAGAGAGAGAGAGAGAGAGAGAGAGAGACGTCGGATTTATGTGCAGAGCAGCAGGGCGGGGCAGGAAGAGGTGAGGCGCGGTGTGGCGCGGCGCTGTGGGGTGAGGCGAGGGGAGTCGCGGTCGTTCCCAGTTACTCGCATGCGCGAGTCGGGACAGCAGACAAGCGGTGAGTACGTAACCGACCTGCCATGTCGGCCCGGACGTGGGCGGATCGGTCCCCCCCCCCCCCCCCTTAACCGAGCGGGGCGTAACCGGCAAGAAAAAGATACACTGCAGCACTCTACTGTGAACACGGAAGAATTCGTCAGTGCACTGATTGCACCTACAGTGTATGGTGGAATTCGAACCAAGTATCGTTTCTGCCTCGTCTCATCTTAAAAAGGTGACGGCTAGATTGAAATGAAAACTAAAATAAATAAATAAACATAAAAATATCACCCTCCTGGTACATGAACTTGCTATCTCGCCGCTGGGAGGCCAGTGCATTGCCACGAAACCAGATCCAACACCTTAACAATAAATGCATAATAGCAGATATTTTATAATAGGGAAAAAGGCGTTCGAAAATGGGATTCATTTTTACGGATGTTTTAGTTTGTCTTTCCATTACAGGCTAAACAGTGTCGAAAAACGAAAATTAAAGTTTGTACATCTGCTTTAAGTACCTTAATCACGGTTAAAGCAGACTCTAACAAGGTAATTGGATGTTTTTATAGGCCCCCTGGCTCAGCAGCTGTTGTGGCAGAACACCTGGAGGAGTATTTGAAATATATCTCGAGTATATTCCTCGATCATGTTATATTTTTGGAAGATTATAATTTATCGGATATAGACTGAGTCACTCAAAGGTTTCTAACGGCTGGCAGGGACAAAGAAATCAGTGAAATTGTTTTAAGTGCGTTATCTGAAAACTACCGTCAGCAATTAAGCAGAGAACCGACTCGTGGCGATAACTTATTAGACCTTCTGGTGACAAACAGACCCGAACTATTCGAAACAGTCAACGCAAAACAGGTAATCAGCGATCATATGGCGGTTACAGCATCGATTATTTCAGCCGTAAATAGAAATATTAAAAAATGTAGGAAGATTTTTCTGTTTAGAAAAATTGCCAAAAATCAGATTTCAGAGTACTTGACGGGTCAACACAAAAGTTTTATTTCAAGTACAGATAGTGTTGCGTAACAGTGGACAAAGTTCAAAACCATAATACAATATGCATTAGATGAGTACGTGCGAGCGAATCAAAATCGTAAGAGATGGAAAGGAGCCACTGTGGTACAACAACCGAGTTAGAAAACTGCTACGGAAGCAAAGGGAACTTCACTGCAAACATAAACATAGCCAAAGACCTGCAGACAAACAAAAGTTACACGAAGCGAAATGTAGCGTGAGGAGGGCATGCGAGAGGCATTCGACGAATTCGAATGTAAAGTTCTGTGTACTGACTTGGCTGAAAAATCCTAAGAAATTTTGGTCTGATGTCAAAGCAGTAAATGGATCAAAGCAAAATGTCAGACATTCTGCGGCGAAAATGGTACTGAAACAGGATGAAAATCTAAAGGCTGAAATACTAAATGTCTTTCTCCAGTTCAGTTTCGCAGAGGAAGACTGAACTGTAGTCCCTTCTCTAGATTGTCGCACAGATGACAAAATGGCAGATATCGAAATAAATGACAGAGGGATAGAAAAACAAAATTGCTCAAAAGAGAAAAGGCCGCTGGAGCTGTGTAATATTTCTGGCTTAAAGCCATCATATGAAGATCGGAGTATTGCTTCAGTGCAGCCGGTTAGGACCAGTAGGCGACAGATGGTAAAGGCTGGTGAGAACCACGATAGGTGGTACAATAGGTCGGATTCTCCTGGGAAAGAGTACTGGCAAATCTCCCCGGCCGGCCGCGGTGGCCGAGGTAACTGAGGCGCTCCAGTCACGGTCAGCACGGCCATTACGGTCGGGGGTTCGAATCCCCCCTCGGGCATGGATATTTGTGCCGTCCTAGTTCATAAGTAGCTGATAAGTAGTTTGTAAGTTTAGGGACTGATGACCCCGTAGTTAAGTCCCATAAGCTTTACAAACATTTGAACATTTGAAATCTCCCCGAATTCTAGGGAAGTCCTCGAGCGGTAGGCACTGGACGCCGATTGGCTGTAGCATTGGCGATCACGCGCCAAAAATTCGATCATATTTTTATTAATATTTAATAAACTAATTATTTATTCAACGTCAAACACAAGGTTTAAAATCCCTCAAAGCTATGCTATGCCCTGAGTAGGTAAAACATATTAACAGTTCCCAATTCAATAAACAAAATAAATATTTTAAGACGGACGATGCACGGCAGTCATGTTTGCGCGCCAAATTGTGGAGCAAAGTCAGCCTTGCATCGATCCGCCACACTTCAGTACGCGTTCTCGGAGTAGTAACATGTGAGTTCAGAACACGCACTCGGTGGAGTAACATGCATACGTAGGCGGTCATAAGACATTGTTTAATCATCTTAGAGCAAGGGAAATGACTTTATATTTACTTTCATTTAAAACAATCTGTGTCAAGTGGATGTCATTATGCAGTTTACTGGTTTTCTGATTACTTTAAATAAATCAGTTGCCATCCCGATCCCGAAGACATCAGTTTTATTCAGTAATTAAATCAGTGCCTGCCAATAGTTCAGCAATTTTAACCTCATTCAAGAACTCCGTCCTGCGTGCTATCTGCGTGGGGACATCTATAGCCAGCCGCGGTGGCCGAGGAGACTGAGGCGCTTCAGTCACGGTCTGCACGGCCACTACGGTCGGGGGTTCGAATCCCCCTCGGGCATGGATATTTATGCCGTCCTTAGTATAAGGTAGTTCATAAGTAGTTTGTAAGTTTAGGGACTGATGACCCCGTAGTTAAGTCCCATAAGCTTAACAAACATTTGAAATTTGTTTTTGACATCTATAGAAAAAGTCAGGTTGGTGAACTTTTAGAAATTCTACTCTGCACACACTGCAGTGGGGAGTTACTACAACCCTCTCGTACACTGTCATTGCGGTACAAACGCAAACTGTTGTGCGTCATCCGTGGCAACATGGAAGAGGAAAGAAAATGATATAGGGCTTGTTCAAGCACAACCCCCCTGTTAGTATTTTTTCCTGTTGTACATGGAATCCCTTGCGGTGAACGGACACTTACAGTACGTACACTGCATAAAAGAGGCTTGAAATTTGCAGGAAGAGTGATCAGTGAAACGTTCTTTGTATGGTAGCAAGTGACCGACCTATGCATGCATAGTAGCGACTCGTAGAGAAAGTGATATCAAAAACAGCAAAGTGTGAATAGTGAATGCTTGGTGTATGAGACGACGTCACATCTGTACGAGAACGGCGCGGCGTAAGCTGTAACCAGACGGCGTAACTAACAGCAGCCATGCGCACCGCGGCACTGACTGGATATATGGGGCAGCGTTCGGCGGGGCAGTTACGACTGGCTGAACAGTGGTAGCCTCCACGAGAGACTACGACCGCACACAAGGCGTCTGAGATGAGCAGCTAATTTGTCCAGCACAACAGCAGTGACATACTCCGGCTACAAAACAACGAGAGCGCGGTGTCTACTAGCAGCGGCTGAATAGCAGCAGCAGGCAGAGGACAGCGACCGCTGAAATCAACTAACAGCAGTGGTCACGGAGCGGCGTTCTCAAGCAGTTAGGAGAGCGACGCGCAGCTGCCACCTAAAGCAACAGGGAGTACACCAGCAGTACAACGATCTACAGTAATGCCCACGAGAAATGCACTTACGCAATAGAAGAAATGTTAGAATCAGTATTATACTCAGAAATTCTGTAAAATTAACAAATATAGTATAATAAGTAGTATGGTAGTGGTGATTGAGCGCCACTGAGAATCGCCCGTTGACGATAGTGTCATCGACCCCTACTCCCTCGGGCAATTGCCGGACCGCAGATCAAATGATGCCGCCACAGGATGATTGATAGGTCTTCCCCGAAGGACAGGATGAATACATTTAGGTCCTTTTGATTCGTTATTGTCCGACCGCTAATCAAAGGACGCTGCCACAGGATGATTGACAGGTTGCAACACCTCCGTCGGTCACACCTCCATCCCTCGGCACCACCGCCAGACAGGCAGCACCCCCGACAAGTCCAGACCTGTAGACCCCTCGACATGTCTGTACTCGCACTCTCGGCCACACATATGGATAACACGACGCTCCCCCCCCCCCCTCCACCCCTCGGCGCCGCCGCCAGACAGGCAGCATCTCCGACAGGTCCAGACTTGTCTACCCCTCGACATGTCTGTACTCGCACTCTCTCCCACACACCTGGCCGATACTGCGACCCCTTCTCTGTCGGCCGATTGCCGGAACGCTTCTCAAAAGACGCCGCCGCCGACAGATGCTAAGCCCTTCCCCTTCATGCTCGCGACCGCTTCTCAAAGGACGCCGCCACCCGCCCTACCCGCGAGAACAAACAATACCGCGACGATTGTCTTGACCGCATCGACACCGCCCCCGCCGGACGACACCTGCGCCCAGGGCAGGGGCGTACTGCACTCTTTTTACGGCGACCGCGCCCCGCCAGGTCAGCAGCCAATTAAATTGCATATTTATAATTAAGCGCGCCGCAGCGATCCGTACGCCAGATCTCGATTTATGTAATAACAATTTCCGCCGTTTATTATTATTATTCTTGGAAAAAATAAAGCTACCATAGTGTTCTTCATATGTATTTTTAACAAGAATTTCGGTATAATGCTAAAAAACAATTTAGAACAGAAATGCTTAGTTGCTCTCGTATACTACAGCTTGTAGTAAAATATAAAAAACTCGTCTTTAAAATTTGCAAGTAAGAATTTTTCGATGCGCAAACACTCCCATCTCTCTCCATGCTCTTCGCATAGACTACAGCCGACAGACGTGTTTAATAATAATAGCGCAGGTTGCGGTAACGAACGCCACAAGCTTACGTATCCATCTTAACATATACTCTTTCGATATACAAAAACAATTCTAACCAGAGCCAACTAACGAAAAGAAAAGAAACGGTCCGTTTCGGAAATCGACCGCAACCTTAGATCTATAAATGTATCTCTCCGTTTAAACGATGCAAGCAACAGCTATCGCACGGAATGTAACTTGTATGCCAACCACTCTTTCGATAAAACAGCAGCAACAGCAGCAGCAGCAGAAGACGACATATTGTTTATACAAAAAATTCCAAATAACGAAAATCCGCAATGACATGTAACACAACGTCTCTAAATATACATCTGCAAGCACCGTTAACAATCGTCCAGAAC
Source organism: Locusta migratoria (assembly GCA_026315105.1). NCBI lineage: Eukaryota > Metazoa > Arthropoda > Insecta > Orthoptera > Acrididae > Locusta > Locusta migratoria. The sequence goes on along the minus strand of CM048755.1, from coordinate 502,751,012 downwards.
GCAGAGCGCTCTCTCGGCAGGCTACATAAAAGAAACATATGCTAAGTGTTTAAAAGCACGTAAGTTACATCTCCAAATGATCAAAACCTTCTACGCAGACGCACCACTCTGACAAGGATAGCTCGCAATGCATTTATTTAATGGACCTGAGCCATGCCGAAAGTTCCGAAATTTAACACTCTCTTTAGCGATCTTGCCCTGTTATGTTTCCTTCCTAGATCGAGGTATAGATGCGCCTTCCGAGAATTCGGATACTTAAATTTTACCTCTTATTTCCTTGCTACAGCAGTACACATCCCATCTAAGGAATCTCTATGTCCTGTTACGATGCAAACTACATTTATCTGACACCGATATTCCAGCGTCCCAGAAGACATTTAAACCATATTGTTCAACGGAGAGTCGAAATAAAAGAAAAATACGTGAAATAATTTAACGATTTCCGACCGTCTACACTAAAGCTTTTCGAAATTATTGGCCTAACAACACCCTTATTCGACAATACAGCAACCACAGAACCGAGGTTACTTGCCCAATGAAACGCCGATTTCCAGTTCGATCCGTCCTTCACCCACAAAATTCCTACTCCAAGTTCCTTTCTTGTGCATTCCACTAATCAGAACTAAGATTTATTACTTTAAATACAAGTAGATGTCTACCGCAAACGAAATGGATGGGAGTCACACACAGTACAAGCACGCATGTCGTGTGTTCCGCTAATTTCGGTTAATACAATGGCGCGAGCCATTCCCCCACGGCTGTTTAGTGTAAAAGCAAATATTTTTCCCCACACTATATGTTTAAACCGGGCTTGCACATATGCAATAGCCTCCTTTTAAAAGCCTTTGTCTTCGCCATATAACCCAGTAGTCGTTTACCCTTCTTCTTAGGCCTAGTGGAATAACGTAGGCGATATCTACGTCTGTGGAGAATAAATGCCTGGAATGATATATATATATATATATATATATATATATATATATATATATATATATATAGCTCCTTGCTCGACTCTACAAGTAATTTACAGTTGAAACTAAAAAAAATAATTTCCGAGAGAGAGGTCAATTTTCGGGTACTCTTAATACCCAAGTAATCACATCTAAAAGCGTATATTAACCGGGAGCGACGCACAGTACAACGGCGCACTTGTCTTATCCTCGCCCGCAACCACATTGATGATGCTCCTCCCATCCGAAAGTCATGCTCGGTTGAAAAAAAAATCCCTTCGAAATCTTGTGTGTTGTCCAAAAATCCAGGAGATAGAAGCCATCTACACGAAGATGCTGCTGTAGTATAGATGGGAGTGCCTCCATTAAAAATCATCGATTAGTTGCAGTTTATAAGTTATATACCCACAGGACGTACATATTTCCCCCATGTATTCCAGAAATAGTAACTTCGTCTTATCTCCAGCGTTTGAAGTATCGAACTTGCTGAATTTACTACACACACACGCACTCCATTGGCTACAACTCTGCGCAATTTAAGTTACCAAACTGTAGGAGTTTTATAAAACACGTTGATTTTCGACGAACTCTATTAGACTATATACCTCGAGCATTCGTGCACAAACCACCATCGTATTCCACTCCTTCTAACAAATTATTACTCTCGATAAACATCTGTAACACAGCGTAAAAAATGATCGACGTATACGCACAGAACAGCTAACAAGAAAAGACCTAGATCAAAGTCAAGTTCTTATAATCCTTACAAGCAGCAACGCAAAATAGCCTACACCATTTCGAACTAATGCAACACCAGATTTTTTTAACGATCTCCAAGAGCAATCCTTTAGAGACTAAACATACGATTCAATGCACCTCCAACGTGGGTAACTAATCCTCTTTAAGTTATCTAACTCGATGCTTATCGACCAAAGAACATTAATTTACCACGGCAATCATGTCCGATACGCTACCGAGAGACTTCCATTCGTAAACACAGCTAAAAGGAGATATAAATGCCCCACATCCATGCTACTAAGTATGTATATGTATTTCCACAATTGTGGATCACATCTGCGTTGCATCGTATCTCACGACTAAACAGTTTGAAATAGGTACTTCGCGCAAGCTAGCAACCACACTCACATTCCATGCTATTTCTTGCTGCAGGCGAGCGCGGACCTGTTGACTCATCGTAGACGCCGGTTTGGAGCGTGTACGTCCTATACATGTAATCGTACCCGTCCTCGCTCGCACCTGACCTGGAGATGTTTTCGGTTTAATTTTTCCTGGCCGCACTAGATTCCGAATACAAGAGAGCTATTTTCGCGAAGATAGATTTACATTGATTGTAACAATAGACATAAGAATAAAAACCGATCGAAATGCTGCAGCTATACCATAGCTCTTAATACACAATCATCCCATAAAGAGACAACCGCAGCTGACACAAGCGATGTTTTTACCGTACGAGCTGTCGTTATACGCAGAAACATATACAGACAGTAGGATGAGCGCAAATTTGAGATGTAGCTCTTACAGAAACGAAACATAGTTTTTTAGAAATTCGATAACAAGAAGAACGAATTTATACAAGATGAACCAATGTGCAATAAGTCAAACCCCACTCCATGCAGCAGTGTACTGAGCAACATCGATTTAAACGAACGCTTTGCTTAGCTGTAGAATAGAACAACACAGAATTACACCTCCCTACAGATACTTTACCGATGGAGTTACTGCTCTCTGGTAACAAGCAACCTGTCAAAATGTTCAAATGTTTGTATAGTCTATGGGACTTAACTAGGGGGTCATCAGTCCCTAAACTTACAAACTACATATGAACTACTTACGAATTAGGACGGCACAAATATCCATGCCGGAGGGGGGATTCGAACCCCCGACCGTAGTGGCCGTGCAGACCGTGACTGGAGCGCCTTAGTCCCCTCGACCACCGCGGCCGGCAAGCAACCTGTCTTCTGGTATCTTCTCCTAAACCCTGTATGACCGAAACTTTCTACTCGAGAAGCTAGACACAGAATACAAATCGTTCTTTATTATTCTTGTTATGTGTAACTTCAATTTTCTCCGCTGTAATTTTTTTAACTCGTAGTTGTAGATCCACATCGGCGTCTCCTATTACCGTTCCAGCCAGAAGTTCGAAAGGTAGAGGGAAGGTATGTTCTCGAACTCCATTACATATCTTCGTTTCCTCCTGCATTTCAACACCTTTATAGCTCTGCACCTTCGGGCAATGCTTCTAGACAGAACAGTCGGGTATTTTAACTTTTACCATTATTTCCTGTATAGAAATATGCGTCCCTATGTCTGTACGTTACCAACTCCTGTGATAATATCTGTATAGAGCACTAGGTTTACGACTAATGCAAACGATTGTTTGTTCTTCCTCCGTTTTTAACTCTGCAAATGACTGTCCCTAGTCCTCCACATTTGGATGCAATGTAGTCCCTTCTCCAAACGATAATGCAATACGTTTTTCGTGTGTTCCGCTATTTTCGGTCAGTAGACCGACGCGTGACCAATCTCCCTGACTGTTTACTGTAAAAATCAAATATTTTATAAGTCCTAGTCGTAACCAGATTTCTGCACACCCTCTATTTAAGCCGGGCTTACACATATGCCATAGCTTCGTCTTTCTCCAACATTAGTTTGTACTCGTCTTTTATGGCAGTTGCTTTAGCCATATATTCTAGCTTCCTTCTCTTGGTCTCGATATCCGCCATTTCCAGTTATCTTTTCGTGCACATAATACATTAACTGCACGTAGCGATGTAATTTCTTTAATGGGTGATGGCTTAAGCCTGTGTGATACATTTACTCTTTTCGCTGGACTTGCAGAATGACATTGTAGGTACCAGACATAATTCGGCGATATCTATATCTGGAGGCAGTGTGGAGAACAATGTTCTGGATTGGGAGAAGTATGTTTCCCCTGCTTTAATGTAGCTTTTAAGTGTACTACGTATATCGTCTTTGCCGCTGTCAGTTCTTGCGAGCGTGGAGGAGGAGGGGTAGCATCTGTCGGCGGCGGCGGCGTCTTTTGAGAAGCAATCGGCCGAGCGAGAAGGGGTCGCGGTATCGGCCAGGTGTGTGGGAGAGAGTGCGAGTACAGACATGTCGAAGGGTAGACAGGTCTGGAGCTGTCGGGGAGGTGTTTCCTGTCTGGTGGCGCGCCGAGGGATTGAGGGGGGGGGGGGGAGGGCGCGTCGTGTGTGGGCGAGGGAGGTGTTGCAACCTGTCAATCATCCTGTGGCGGCGTCCTTTGATTAGCGGTCGGGACAAGTAGGGAATCAAAAGGACCTAAATGTATTCATCCTGTTCTTCCAGGAAGACCTATCAGTCATCCTGTGGCGGCATCCTTTGATCTGCGGTCCGGCAATTGGCCGATGGAGTAGGGGTCGATGACACTATCATCCATGGGCGATTCTCAGTGGCGCTCAATCCCCACTACTATACTACCAGAATACCTAAATTATTCTGTAAATCTAACAAAGTGATTAAGAGTAGTAACAAAATCAGTAAAATGGCTAGCTAAAATAACAGTAAATACTTGTTAAGAAGTAGTGAGGTGCAGGTGTTCAAAATGTGAGCAATGATCCTATGGATCAGCCACAACAGTCGGACACAGAAAGTGACAGCATATATCTTGTTCATCAAGCAAATAATGTAGATAACAACACAGAAAATTTTGTAAGTGAAAATATAGATTCAAATTTTGTGTATGATTCTAACAATGTAGAAAACACGTCTAGTCAAAACACAGAGCAGATTAATGTAAGCAATATAGCAAATGTCCCTCAGAAAACATTGAAGTTGAGGATCTGAATGCGAACGTCAGTGAAAATGAATCTGACATTGGTATTTCAGTTGAGCAGACAACAGTTGTAAGTAGGAGGAGTCATAACGCAGCGTCGGCAGACACTTTGCCAGTAGAAAATAACGGGGAGACAGAATTAGTAAAGGAGGTCACTTTAACAATGTTGTTCCAATACATTAGTAAATAAGGAACAGAACTAAAACTAAACACAGCTGAACTCACCCACAAACAAGAAACAAACTCACACAAACAAGAAGAAAACAAAAAGATTGGAACACCAACTAGATGAAAACTTAAAAAGATTAGGAAATAAGTGGGACTGTGAGATTAAACGGATATCAGAAAGGTTAGAAAAGATGTCAGAAATGTTACAGAAATCTGATGTCAATCACGAAGATAATGTCAAAGTTAAGAAAATTAATGAAAGCGAGCAGGATCAAGAAAATGCTATGTTATTAATTACTACCAATGATGGTACAGAATTAACTGCAATACAAATACGCTTCAGAGAACATTGTACAAAATTGAGCAAAAAGTAAAATAACTAACTGAAACGTCCAGTGTTGCTAAAGATCTAAGTTCCACAGAAAGTGTATTGACTTAAAAAGTTTGAAACATGTGTAGCACAAGAAAGAGGGGAGGGGATAGTAAAAGTAAGTGATGTAGTAAATCACATAAATACTTATAAAGCTAATTATATTTAAAAACAAGGTAATGAACATCCAGTTCTTTTATTCAGCAGTCCAAGGGCACTACACGTATACACTTCAAAAAGCAGCAAAGCAAAACAACTGGATCGTATCAAAGTCAATCCAGTAAAATGAATTTTGGCACCTGGAATGAGGTATCCTTACAGAAGATGGTAGTTGACAGCATACTAAACAGAGTTAATTCAGTAAAAATGAATAAAACAAAAGTACTAAAGGAACATATTCAGGAGTGCAAGGATGTCAAGATATTGATAAACACTGACTTCACAGCCTGCTTCTAGAAGGTTCATTTAGTACAAAATTGTCACGAATATTTTTCATTCGTGTGTGAGGGAAGGAATTATCATTTCAGGTTCTTTGAAAGAGGAGCAATCAAAGGAATGCACAACACAGTGGACATTATAAAACATTATGTACGACAGAAAATACCTCATGGGGCGATGACATTATTTACATTGCTAGGTAGCTGACGCCTACCAGGAACCCGAATTAACTAGCAGCTTACTTCCTTTGTTTTCACGCTGTTAGTTCTTCCTTCTTCATAATTCAGAACTATTATCTATCGTCTTTAAATTTCTTCTCTGTGAGATATACCTCAAGGGGCGATACATTCTTTACATCGCTAGGCATCTGACGCCTACCAGGTGCCCCAGTTAACTAACATCTTACTTCCTTTCCTTTCACGATGTTAGTTCTTCCATCTTCATCATTCTGAACTATTTTTTATCGTCTTTCGATTTCTTCTCTATCACTCGTATTGGACAACAGAACATAAAGAACCGATAGTGACGTAAATTAAAAATCACACACTGGCTCAAGCTTAAAACAAAGTACAACACCTACATATAGATTAAAAGCCAGTAAAGAACAACAACAACGAACAGACACCAGGTAAACAGTTAAGGAAAAAACAGTATCTGAAAATTTATCTATAATTTATGATACATTAATAATAATAATTATCAGTGAAGCTGAAGAAGAGGAAGTTTCCGAACAAGGTAAGTGGATAAGCATATGAAGTACGGTTTTTAGTATTTGTGGAGGTAGATGGTCTGCTCTTTGTGTGAGATATTAAGGAAGAAGGGATCATTAGGTGTTACGAAATATGAGAATGTTCATAAAACGACAGTAAGTCGGCACGTTGACGTAAGGTAAGTAGTAGCAGTAGTATAAGGAGGTATTTAAGGCGACAGTAAATCGTCCAATTATATGAAGTACGTAGTTGTGGAGAGTTGAAGAAGTTTTCTGGCGACAAGAAGTCGACCACTTTTTATGTATGAAGTGAGAGTGGTGATAGTAGTAAAGGAAGTGCTGAGAATTTTTAGGCGACGATAAGTCGCCCACACTTACGAGAAATAAAGTTGTAATATTGAGGCGACGTAAGCGTCGACCCTAAAAATTCTATAAAGTGAATCCCCTTACTTATCATTGAGCACTTAGTAGTAGAAATGTTACCTCTGTTATTAAGAACGACAAAGTATAGAAATATTCAAAGGTTCAGAAGAGTAAAAATGATGTTACTTAAAAATGAAGTAATGTTCCAATATCACATGAAATACAAACACAACAGATAAAACATTGAATCACATATAATTTTCTGAATTGCGTTATGAAACAAGAAACCTGGGTGACGAATAAAGCAACTGACTGTCCATTCTGTATATGTACTAGGTACCATTGGTTTTTGATATTAACATAAAAACGTACGCATTCTAGCAATATACGATGAAATGTATTTCTATGGCTATATGAAAATGATATCACAGAGCCTTAACATAGTCCAAAAAACGTGATGAGAATTATTCTTTCGTATAGTAAAAGGAACGGCAGGACGCCAATATTTCAGTAGGCTGGGCCGCAGCGCCAGCTGACGCTGTAAACATGGTACGGTGGAAAGGGTGGAGCAGGTGGTGCCTGCGCACGCCTGTAGACTATAGTCGGATTAAAATGACTTGCAAGTTGACGTTTGTCAGCTGCGGCTACAGTGCTGCCACGACAGCTGCCGGCTGACAGCTGGCGCTCCCTACAGGCGTCACTGCGCCGAGTATTGTTAGCAATTTGCACACGTTCAGTACCGGTAGTACGTCTTACCAACAGTTCAGGACCGCGTTTTTAAACAGGTATTGGTCAACTGAGGAGCAGAATAAAATCAAATACGAATTATTGGTGATATTACCTTGGGAGAACTCAGGCGGGAAAAGTGTAGTCAAGTGGTTAAAAAGAATAAATACTTAGACAGGGCATACAGTAATGTTTATGTAGAATGAAACTACCAGTCAAACATCAGCAATTGACCGTAGGACAGTATGAAGATGTTGAGGGTTTTAAGGAAATACTGAGGGAACTAGAATTCATGTTCAAAGAAGAACAACTTAAAGAAAATAAAAATAAAAGGAAAAGTCAGATGGAGAGGCCCAGAAATGAGTATCACGGTAATTTTAATCCCAATAATAATGGAAACTTCAGACCATTTAATAATAATAACACAAATAATAATAATAATTTTCAATCACAAAATAATTCAAACATAGTAGAATCATGGAAAAATAGCGGAAACTATGGGAATAGCACTAACGGATACACTAATAATAACAATGGGTACGGGAATTCATATCGAGATGGATATGGATTCAGAAACCAACATAATAATCAGGGACATTTTTACAGAGGGAATGATGTGAGAAAGGGCAGATGGCGAGATCAGGGCTCAAACAACTTTAAGGGAAATCAAGGTCCACGCAGACAAGAGCAATCAAACAAAGGTACAAATGTTCAAATGTTTGTAGAACTTATGGGACTTAACTACGGAGTCATCAGTCCCTAAGCTTACAAACTACTTATGAACTACCTAAGACTATGGACGACACAAATATCCATGCCCGAGGGGGGATTCGAACCCCCGACCGTAGTGGCCGTGCAGACCGTGACTGGAGCGCCTCAATTCCCTCGCCCACCGCGGCCGGCAATACTGATTAGTCAAGCTTTAAATGTACTGAGATGACCTTCACAGTTATATATTGTTTACACTGTCCACATCAATAATACTGTTAACATATGCTGTTGAGAGTGCGATTTTACAAGGCTATAATGTCGAACACCAAAAAGAAAGCGTGTACCGCAATTATTTTCGCTGTAACGAATACAACGAAAAAGACGGAATACTTCTGAGAATGTATGAAAAAAATTAGTCTGTGAATGGATGTAAAAGAACAGAGTTGTTTTGTGTTATTTACTGACTACAACGTTGAGAGATAAACAATATTCGTTAATGGGCTGAGCGATAAACAAAAATCTGGAATGAGATGAGAGATTAAGTGTAGCGTAACTGAGATAATAGGCGACAGGCAGTTAAGTCCTACAGAATCAGCCAACACAATTAGCAAAACTTTTATTAAAACCAGTGAAGTAATTATAGTTGAGCTGCAACGATACAGTCAGGTAACAAACGGAAAATATATGTTTTTACATACTTTCGTAATCTGATAACGCTGATTCATATTTAGCAGTCACTGAATATTTACATATATACTGCAGGGACTTCCATGTTTCCAAATTAAAATAAAGACATGCCTTAGTCCACCACTGTAAATTGTTAATACGACCACTGTTCCATAGTTTTATTAGAGTTAAAAGACCACTTGAAAAACTGAATCTGACAGTCGTTATACTTAGAGATTTAATGAAATAGTGAACACACTAACGCTAACGCTGTGTGAATGGTTGATGAAGCTTTGTCAACATCTGAATGTAGAATGCTGTCAACATGTCAGTACTCTACGATTAAAACTAACAATTACGAGCAAATTCGAAACAGAAGTCAATGCTAAACCAAACTATAATTTCTCGCCTTAATTAGTTACATGAAACTGTCCTCAACGAGATGAGCCGGCCGCGCTGGCCGAGGAGACTGAGGCACTCCAGTCACGGTCTGCACGGCCACTACGGTCGGGGGTTCGAATCCCCCTCGGGCATGGATATTTGTGCCGTCCTTAGTCTTAGGTAGTTCGTAAGTAGTTTGTAAGCTTAGGGACTGATGACCCCGTAGTTAAGTCCCCTAAGTTCTACAAAACATTTGAACATTTTTTTTTTCAATGAGCTGACGCGTTACAGCTTATAGACGACACAGTCACGACACATACATTGCAAAACGAAGCCTACCGTTTAAGGAAATTTTCTGTGTGTACATACCTTCACCAACTGCAAGCTGTTGCATCAGCGGAAAGAGGGTAGATACCACTCATTTCCGAATCACTACAAGTTTCCGAGGTGGATGAACCGCTGAAAATAATGGTAAGTTCCGTCACACTGTCTTCCAGAAGACCTTCATTTTTCCATGCTTCATCTGTTACTCGCTTTGTTTGCATCACAACAGCCGTCCAGACATTACGACGATACCAAATAACAACACACACGCACAACGACTGCAACGAAAACGGTTCCTAACCTAAAACGCACGCTTCTACACAGCACTAGCCAAACAATGGACGCAAGCTGTCCACCTGTTGGGGCAGCTTGGGAACAGGGAGCAGTCTGGGCGTGACGTTGAGCGCTCTGATTGGAGGAAGGGAGCTCCAGCCCGTGAACTGTCAACTAGCAAGTAATTTTAATCAGAGTGTAGTAAGTTAATGGCTGGAGGTCACTGACTCAGACCACAACACAATCAAAGATTGTAAACAAACTTAAATGGCTGAAGGGCACTGACCCTTACAACAAAACAAACAAAAACATAAACAAAGACTAACTTACCTTTAAACAAGTCAGTATTTGTATCCTATTGTATACATACCTTGTATTACATTCATGTGACAACATTTATGGCACACTATATATTTTTGGTATTTTATTTATGTGCCAACACTTATGCTTATACAACCTGTGACGACTGATAATTTACTCCTTTATTTTATTCAAGAACTCCAACCTGCGTGCTATCATCTGCGTGGGGACATCTATAGAAGATGTCAGGTTGGTGAACTTTTAGAGTTTCTACTCTTCACACAGCGCAATGGGGAGTTACTACAACCCTCGCGTACACTGTCACTGCGATACAAATGCAAAGTGATGTGCGTCATCCATGGCAACATGGAGGAAGAAAGAAATTTGTATAAGACTGTTTCATGCACAACCCCCTGTAGTCGTTTTTCCTCTTGTACCTGGTGGCATACCAGTTCGACTTTACACAGACTCAGCAAAGGAAATTGCTACCCCCCCCCCCCCTACACCCTTCTTGCAGAGGTATACTGTAGGTCTCTAGAAGAGTGTAGCGTTCGAAAAGATTGGAAAATGGCGCTGGTCGTCCCCGTTTTCAAGAAGGGACGTCGAATGGATGTGCTGAACTCTAGGCCTATATCTCTAACATCAGTCAGTTGTAGAATTTCTGAATATTTATTATGTTTGAGTATAAAAATGTACAAATGTTTGTAAATCAATCGGACCAAACTGCGTGGTCATCAGTCCGTAGCTTACAAACAACTTAAACTAAGTAAATTAACCCAAGGACAACACACACTCCCATGCCCCAGGAAGGCGAGCAACCGCCCTCTCTACAGCGAGGCGCCTTAGATCGCTCGGCTACTCCACCGCGGCTGTTTGAGTCTAATGACTTTTCAGGAGACTACAAATATACTCTGTAGGAATCAGCGTGGGTTTCGAAAAAGGCGATCGTGTGAAACCCAGAGCGCGCTATTCGTCCACGAGACTCAGAGGCCCATAGACACGGGTTTCCAGGTAGATGCCGTGTTTCTTCACTTCCACAAGGCATTTGATAATTTCCTAGAGTCGTTTAATGAAGAGCATATGGACTATCACACCAAATGTGTGCCTGGATTTAAGAGTTTCTAGATAACAGAACACAGCATGTCATTCTCAGTGGCGAGAAGTTTTCCGAAGTATGAGTGATATCAGGTGTGCCACAGGGGAGTGTCGTGGGATCGTTGGTATTCACAATATATATCAATGACCTTGTGCATAACATCGGAAGTTCACTGACGCTATTTGCAGATGATGCTGTAGTATATCAAGAAGTTGTAACAATGGAAACTTGTATTGAAATACAGGATGATCTGCAACGAATTGACGCATTGTGCAGGGAATGGCAATTGAATCTCAATGTAGACAAGTGCAATGTGCTACGAATTCATAGAAAGAAATATCCTTTAACATTTACTACACTATAGCAGGTTAGCAATTGGAAGCAGTTAATTTTATAACTTATCTGGGACTAGACAGTAGGAGTGATTTAGAATGGAACGACCATATAAATATAATCGTTGGTAAAGCAGAAGATGACTGAGATTCATTGGAAGAATCCTAAGGAAATGCAGTCTGGAAACAAAGGAAGTATGTTACAATACAATTGTTTGCTCCCTGCTTGAATATTTCTCATTGGCGTGGGATCCATACCAGTTGAGCTTCATAGATGAGATAGAGAAGATCAAATGGAGTGCAGCACGCTTCGTTACAGGATCATTTAGTAATCATGAAAGCGTTACAAAGATGGTCAGTAATCTCCCGTTCTAACGTGAAACTTATGCTGTTGAGATTTTTATTCTACTCTTTCAAATATTTATATTGCGCAATTGATGTATCTCACTTATTGAACCCGAGGCGCCTGCAAGGAAGACATCAACAGCATGTCACGTAGAAGTTAGAAAGATGCTCCTTGCCTACTTACAATCGGTGAAACTTTAACACTTATGTAAAGATAGACGTAGATGACATCTCCGGTACCAAAAAATCTTTAAATTAACAAAGTGTTACTAGTGAGGATCAGTTTGGGTACTGAAGTGATGTCGCTAGTTACTGAAATAAAAACGAAAACTGTTTGTGAGTCAATTCTTTTATTAATATCAAAAAGGAATAACTTCCTGATGTTCTGCAAAACTTATTTATTGGTCTCAAACCGGCTTTCGGCTTCTTAGGCCATCATCAGGTGACAACTGTCAACCTGATGATGGCCTAAGACGCTGAAAGCCGGTTTGTGACCAACAAAAAAGTTTTGCAGAACATCAGGAAGTTATTCCTTTTTTATATCATTATCATGTTCTGTCAAGTACCGACGGAAAAATCAATTAACTTCTTCATTATTTAACATTTTTAGAAAACTCGAATATACAAAAACAAAAAATTAGATATTTTAATTTCCAAGTTCCGGATACGTTGACATGATAGATGAAATGTATAAGCAATTTCAAAGTAAAATAAAGTTGGTAGAATGGCTGAAGAACTACGCCTACTTAATTTTAAAATTAATTCAAATTCGTCAGTTTACGTTCAAGGCTGTCACAAAGTCCGAAATATTACGCAATGGTAAAAATGTATTTGTTATTGCTGTTTGGGGATAGGTGAAGTTCACCTAAAGCATTCGCACACAATACCGTAAACTGCATTGGCGGCTGCTACCTGCGTCTTTGCTGAAACCGAAACTAAATATTGTATGTCTAGACCGACTACTGCCTATGGCACTTTCCCTGCGTCTCGATGAAGTCACGATCGACGTATAAATGCTAGTATGGCTATAAATTGGCCTGGTACATCAGTTTAAAACTAACCCACCGCGTTGCCATTCAAAAATGTGCTCATAAGCGTTAACTAATGCACTCTGTCGGTGTTCACACTGGATATGATGTATCTTGGCCAACACTATGAACAATACACAATCTTTAGTACTTTCCACTGGAGATTCACTAAGATCCACTCCACGACAGAGGTACTCCACACAGTGCAATAATATGCCAGATTCTTCATCGCCTCTTCGCACAAGAAATCGCGATGATACACAGCGGGCGAGACGGCGAGTCTGCGTTAATTTTTTCCATTCCGCTTGTGTATATGTTTCGGGGACACTAGCACTTCCCGCCAGTTGCCCACCTACCATTGGGATAGTGCGTTTTAAAACACCGTATGGATTGCTAGCCAGTAGTGAGTCAGCTAACGTCTCATTTAGGTACTCCTCTCAAACTAAGAAGGGCCGGTTGGAATTCACTTTCCTGTGTCCAAACAAGTTACAAGTAAACATGCTTTGTAGAGAAAAAACGCTGGTATCTGTCTCTTTTTAAATGGCTTTCAAAGGGTTTTGAGAGAGTCCGTGTTCCCCCAAAGTGGAAGGAGGATTTTTAAGGGTCTTTTGTGTGTAAGACTGCCCAGGGTGCTCTATTGTGGGGAGCCTTCTGCCCATCTGCACTTTCTCGCCAGCCGTTACTAGGCGGGCACTTTACAAAAACTCTGGGTGTTTGTTCACTAGTATGCGTCATCCTTGATTATCATGATCTTGTAATTTGCATATCAAACTGTAATTATTATCATTGAAAATGTCCGTACCCCATCGAGTTAATATTCAAAAGACTCGTCTTGACGAGTAGAATGTGATTGTGAGGTTGGAATACGCAAGAAAGAACGTTGAGGAAAACGTGACTCCTTACATAGTGGAAGACCCTGCTAGAGAGACGCGTTTGTTCACATGTACGCGTCAGCCTTGATTATCTTGTCGCACTTGCGACATTATCTTGTTATTTGCATATCTATCTGTAATTATAATAATTGAAAATGTCCATACTCCATCGAGTTTATACTCAAAAGATTCGTCTTGATGAGTAGAACGTGATTGTGAGGTCGGAATATGAAGGAAATGACGGTGAGAAAAACTTGACTCTTTACATATCACTCCTTTTGTGATAAAATGTTTATCTAGGGTTTTGTTAATGCCGAGGAAAACTTTAACAAAAAACAGGCAAAAATTATCGATTCAGAATTATCATTCAGCCATCCCTAACCATTTTAGCTTTTATTATTTTCTATATAAATTTAACTACTATTTATACAATTGCGTTTTGTTTTATAGCAAAAAATTACATTCACAATAGTTTTTTTTTTTTTTTTTTTTTTTTTTTTTTTTTTTTTTTTTTTTTTTTTTTTTTCCTTTCTTTCTTTCGTTGCCATTATGTGTGTTGTTTTTCTTATCATTTAACCTTACAATGAGGAGTTATATCTCTAAACTCGTTTGTGTACAGTGTTAGCGTATGGGAACTTTTAATTTTATAGTTAACATAACATGAAGTCTGCAAGAGCTGTTTTATGTTTCTCTGTTTTAATTTTAGAATTGGTTTTATATATTAGTGTTACTTTACTTCAATCAAAGAATGAAGAAGTTTTTTCTTACTATAGTCCTTATTATTTACTATTTTTTTTAAATTTAAAATAAAAAATGTTAGATAACTGTACAAAAAATATATTTTTAAATGTACAAACAAATCAATACAATAAATTATATATATAGAAACTGAAACGTTATTTTAAATATACAAATTACATAATAGAACATATTTTTTGTTGCACATTTAACTTGTTTCCTTTTTTCACACATGTCCTTTAATAATGAATTATTTAAATTTTCAGTATCACTGTTTTCACACAGTTGTTCTGCTACATTCGTTGGTTTCCTGTCTGATGATCCACTGTAGTTGTAGAATTTTGCCGACGGTCTTTAGAGTGCTGTACGTCATAAGAGCAGTAATATAACATGCGATACTGGGTTTTATCGTTCTTGAGGCGCAATGTAGTGGAGTTGTGCCTCTAACTGACAGCAATTGACGACTGTAAGCTAATGTTTTAAAGAGATGATATAACTCTTCCCTCACAGCTGAACAAGTATGCCAAGATCTCGACATTGGTTTTGTGGTAGAAGAATCTGCTTTGCAGCAGTATTTCATGCTGCTTGTTTTTCATAACGATGTACTGTAAGTGCAAGACTTACATAACTTGCTGGATCAGTTTGCTTTTAGTTAGCGTTGCAAATGTACCATTGAGATATGGATATTGTGGTGACCATTCTACAATGATTATGGAAAGACTTGTACTAATTGTTTTTAGGAAAAGAGAGAAAGGTAGCTCAATCTACTCCCCATCTTCTGTCCTCTTGTGACCTTGGTTGCTCCTCATCTTCTTTCTTCTATTCATTCTTCTGTCTTCTTTTCTTCTCGGGCTAGGAATAGTGATTTATTTATGGAATATAAAGGATTTGGGATCTGACTGTCTTTCCAGTTGTGTATTGAGATGAAGATAAGGCTCAATATACTGTAGTTTTGTTGTACTATTGCAACATGACTATTCTTCTCTGGCACTAATAGATTAGGATCGTGACATATTACAATGTCTGTGGTATACGTTGTGGTATACGATGAAATGCAACCTGCCTCTCCAGTGGAAAGCTGGTCTTCACATCATCATCTTTTTCGTGTCCTCAGTGCTGACTCAACATGACAAAACTTTCTGTCATTATCTTGAAGTTGTAGTAGCCAACCGGGATGGAGATGGTCTCTGACGATTCTACTCCACGGTATCATGAAGTACACAATGGATTTACAATTGTTTTATATAAATTTTTAGTTTTTCTTATCTTATACAATGCAAAATTCTAATGTTCGTGCTATGAATTAATTTATATTTATCTTTAATTTTTATATCTGTTACTTCTTCATGTTTTTTTTATTTAATTACCTTGGAGTAGTGTGTTGTTTATTTACCTACCACCGTATGAAATTATGATATTTTGATTTAATGTGTTCTCTTTGTAGTTTGCAAAGTTTTTATTTACATGATATCTCATCATATAAAAAAGTTTACCTCATTTAGATTTTATCCTTTTCTTTACTCCTATTTTCTCATTACTGGTCCTTTGTGCCTTGCAAATAACGCTCTAAAGTATCTTTTAAATTTATTTTTCTTTTGTTTTGCGTCTGTGTTTGATCTTGTTAAATTTATTGTTATTTCGTGATGTTTTTTCTAATGGTGTAACTTTAGAAAGGTCTGCTTCTTTCTGTGTTTGTGTTGTATTTGGTGATGAATCACATAGCCGTATCGCTTCTGCGATATCTGCCACCTTCTGTCTCCTATCTAACTCTTCTCTCTCTCATTCTCTTTGACTTCTAAAGATTCCCATATGTACTCAATTTCAATATCTTAATAATTATTTCTGTTGTATATATTACGAGTATTTTCTTGCGTCTTCGCTTCTATCTTTGTGTCATTTGTCTGTTTCTGTCCCTCGTTTTAAACCTTGTTGGTTTCGTCGAATAAATCGACCAACCCTGTGAGTAGTTCCTCATCTGTAATTTCTCTAATTTTAGGAAGAGGTGGAAGCTCGTCTTTGCTTTCTGAATTCAACCAATTAATGCTATCTTCTCATGCTTTTTACTGTGTTTCTACCTGTTCTGAAGTTACGTGATTTGAATTTTATATTGTGGGTTTAATCTGTTACTGTTATTATCTGCTTGAATTGTATCTGATTTATTTATTTGAATGCAATGAATGTTTTGATATTGTTATGCTTCTGTGTGATCAGTGTGTTGCCTATCCCCCTCCATGTTTCACCGTCAATCCTTATGTTTTTCTGGATTTGGTGGTCTAACTTCTACACCTGGATGACCTTTGTTTGATTGCTCTTGTCTGCGTGGACCTTGGTTTCCCTTAAAGTTGTTTGAGCCCTGCTCTCGCCATCTGCCCTTTCTCACATCATTCCATATGTAAAAATGTCCCTGATTATTATGTTGGTTCCTGAATCCATATCCACATCGATATGAATTCCCGTGCCCATTGTTATAATTATTGTATCCGTTATTGCTATTCAAATAGTTTCCGCTATTTTTCCATGATTCTGTTATGTTTTAATTATTTTTTGATCGAAAATTATTATTATTTGTGTTATTATTATTAAATGGTCTGAAGTTTCCATTATTATTGGGATTAAAATTACCGTGATAATCATTTCTGGGCCTCTCCATCTGACTATTCTTTAATTTTCATTTTCTTTAAGATGTTCTTCTTTGAACATGAATTCTAGTTCCCTCAGTATTTCCTTAAAACCCTCAACATCTTCATACTTTCCTACGGTCGATTGCTCAAATGTTCAAATGTTTGTACAGCTTATGGGACTTAACTACGGGGTCATCAGTCCCTAAACTTACAAACTACTTATGAACTACTTACGAACTAAGACGGCACAAATATCCATGCCCGAGGGGCGATTCGAACCATAAGTATTTTCTTCAAATCGCCACGTATGAAGGACCTTCGAGTCTGGCCAGTGGAGGGCTTCTCAGCGACAGGGCATTCATAAACCCCGTAATTTGCATATTTGGCTTCTTTTGTGGTATATTATCACGCAATCGCACTTTAAGGTTATGTATCGTTCTGAACGCAGTTTTAACTCTATGCTTCCAAAAATGTATGTTTTAGTTTTTCTGACGGCTTGCCAGTTGTTATTCTGTTTTGAAATCACGTACAGGGGATATGCACATGTACTGGTACGAGCGGGAAAAGAAGCCATGTACAGCTTATGTCACCTACGCACTGTATGTGAGTTATATCCAACGATCTTTAATTATGTGCATAATCCTACCCTTTTTTCGTACGCCATCATATATTATGTTCTTTAATTACATATACCATCCAGAGGTATGAGGAGTATATTATTATAATATTTATTTTAATATAAAGTTTTGTAAAGAAGAATAGATACATTTTTGTAATTAGGTTTTGCAGGTTTTTCCATTGTTTTTGGAGGTAGTTGGCATTGGCTGAAATTGGTCATAAGTAAAACCTTTTTGAAGATTTAGATGTAAATGATTGCGTCAGAGAGACAATATATTACAAAAAGTCACAGTGCTCCATATAAGAAATTCGCTTTTTCCAGGAAGTGATCTTGTTATGTTTGCGGAATTTTCGTAATAAAAAGACTCCCATCACACTTTATCCAGGCTTTGGACTGGCTAAATGACAAGAATACATTGTCATTCAGGCATGTTTAAAATCATTTTTTTATTTCATTAATTTTTAAATTATTATTTATTTGTACATTTTTTCACATATGTTGTCTCAAACTAGGCCAATGAGTTAATTCAAATTTTTGAAGGTAATAGATCGCTTTCAAACAGGCCCTGATGTCACCATCCTCTTCGTACTTTTGTACTATTTTTGCCATCCTTTCATCGAGTTTCACATATGTTTTTTTCTTTCGTTTTCCCTCCATACCTAACTCTGACCTCATTAAAGCATGTGCCGATTTCTCTGCTTCCGTCTTCATGGACTTGATTAAGTCTTTAATTTTAGGATTCGGTTTCCCAAGCGTATTATTAATCTTGTTGTGCCAACCTTTGGTGGTACGATGGCGCAGACTGTAGCAGCTCCAAACACTGATCGGGACTTCATCCTTTTCTAACCACCTGTCTACGAAATAGTCGAAAACTGAGACATCTTGGAGATATCTGGTGCTTGTGAATAGATTTAGAGCCAGCCATCGCAGACACCTTCCGGTCGAAGGAATGCCAGAGAAGCAAACATCTGAATTTGCAAACTTACTTCTTCATTTCCTCTGTATTCGGAAGCAAGTCCCAAGTTTTGCACTTTCCTCCAGAGAGATTTCTTCATGTGGAAATGGCAGCCATGAACTTGAACCGACGGGAGCATAACTTTTAATGCAGAAATAGCAGCTATTTCAACATCAACGGTGACATGTTGAAGATTCCATTCTTTTGTATTATTTTTAAGAGTGCTGAAAAGACGAATATATGTCTCTTTTCTTTTGTTGGGTAATAGTACAAAGGCCACCGGATAGATATTTGTTTCATACTTTGAACTTCCAAAGTCTGCTTGTATCGTAAAATATATATGAGCAAATTGCTTGCTACAACATTTGAAGGTCCCATCCATAAGAAAGTCTCGTTTAGTCTTTAAAGCCTCTCTTCCTCCTTTTCCACTAAAGACTATCACCCTATCTCCAATGTTGTCATCGCTCAAGAGAAAACTGCTACCGTCATTCATATTTAGTAGCTCAAGCGGAAGATCGACTTCTTGTCTCGTCTCTGGCTCTTTCTGATCTCCGCGTGCGTTGGACCGATGCTTGTATAATATCCGCTTCTTTGATAGCTCTTCTGGCATTTCAGACACAAAATGATACCCTCGATTGTAGAGGTCACCTAATTCTTCAGTATATGTTCTAGAAATCGAAGTCTCTTCGTCTCTTGATCTCTTCTTAGCTCGATTTACTGCCTTCTGTATTTCTATGCGAGCGTCATCCAGTGCTCCACATTTATGCTCGTTTGAACTAAGCACCTCACAGTCTTTCGTCTCAAGCATTCCTCGGTAATACTTTGTTCTTTGCTTTGAACAGCGCCAAATCACAGTCCCATCTGCTGTAGTTCTCCTTACGGTATATGAGTAACCGTCATAGTGCGCACATGGCTTACCATGGATGGTCGTTGACACTTCCATTTCGAACTTAAAGCACACTGGCTAGACAAGAAGCACGAACTGAATACTACGCAAGTTACAGTCGTACTGGCAGTGACTGTCTAAGCGGTCAGCGGTGGACGAGACCTTCGGGACCGTGACTGACAAGGAGCGTTTCAGGTGGACGGCGACTCATAGGGGGGCAGGGAGGCTCTGCCCTCGCGCAGGTAGTTTCCAGGAAACTGGGCCCAGAATTCGCACATTTCTGGTTGGGCCCAGAATTCACTGGTCCCAAAATTCAGTGAACCCCTGACATATGTGCGCATAGAAAATATAGCCTATGTACTTAACTCTAATGGTTCGGTATGCTCACCTGAAATTGTTCAATGAAGGTTCGCGCATGAATACTTCCGCCTTCCTCTTTGAAGTGTTGAAATTTTCGAACAGTCAGAAAGTGATCTGTATCGTACTTAGTCATAGCTCCTAATCGTGCTTGTTCCGTCATTTCTAAAATTCCTGAATCCGTTACGCTATCTTGTTTGTATGGTGGCAACCCACTAGTCATCTGCATGTTCCCTGTTGCTTATCCTGTGTTCATTTCGTATCTTTGTAACGGCGTACAAAAATGTTTCTCATTCGTTGCTTTTGGCGCTGTAAACGAATTATTGTCAAATTTTGTCATTGGATTAACTGGTACTGTTGCCTGTCTTTCAGTTGGTAATGGCTGACTGTACAATTCACGATTTTCCGTGTATTCTATGTGTTTTTGCAGCACACCGTAAGTTGATGTTTTAACTACTTTCGGCCTTACTTCCTGGGGAGTTACCTCCGTTTTCCTTTCATTCTGTCTATCTTTTGCTTGTGTATGTTCTTGCACTGAATGATTACTTCACGTATCAGTAGTTACACTACAAGTACAGTCGGTCTTTATTTTTTCCTCAATCGTTTGGATTAACTCTGATCTGAGTTTTTCCAACTGATCTTTCGTCTTTATTTGAAGTTTATTTATACGCTGGTCGTACCGTTTTAAAGCAACTTTCTTTACTTAACTTTGGATAGCCCGTTCTTTAGTGGTTTGAATAGCTGTACGTATCACATTTTTTGTGAAACGTTCAACTTTCTTCTCTACTTTGACGATGTCCAATTTGACTTTGTCTACGTCAGTTCTTAGTTCCTATTGGCCTTGCAATAATACATGTATCTTGTCTCTAGCCTCTTTTGCGCCTTTATTTATTTGTGTGATCTGGTTATCAATCTGTACTATGCCTTCCTCCATCTGGACTCTAACTTGGTGACTATCTCGTTTTAATTCCTGATTTTGTGTTTTAAATTCTTCTTTCAATTCCTGAGTTTGAGTTTTCATTTGTTTTTCGATATCCTATTTGAGATCCTCGTTTTGTTTCGTTAAATTATTACCTTGTGCATTTATTTTGTTATTTAAAAATAGTTCATCTTACGTAACATTTCTATAATGGCATCATGTCGTGTCATACTCTCTCCTGCTGAACGGTGTGTTCTCGATCTCCTATCTTCTGTTCCGTCATTCGCGGCATCTCGTGTCTCGTATTGGACGTCGACAAATCGGCTAACTGTAACATTCTATGTTGCTTTACCCTGTGCGTGTATTGCGGACCCGTTGCATCTGTCACTGAACTCTGTAGTGGCGCATGTGTCTCTGCAAACTGGTCTCGCTACTCAGTCTGTCTTAAGTGTTCAGGTACAGTTGCGTTTGTTACGGGACCATTAAGCGGCGCTTGTAACTGCGCAAAATTATTGTGTTCCTGTTGCTGTGGCATGTTGACAATATGTACGATTGGTTCTACATATTCCAATTGCTAATGTTCCCTGTCATATCTTCCTACTTCGTTACCAATCTGTCTATTCATTGAATGAAATGATGCGTATTTCGTCCCCGAATATGCTGATATCAATCTAGTTTCCTTAGGTCCCCCCAATAGTTTCCCATCTTTTACGTCGACTGTCTGAACCTTGTTCAGAAATTGCTTTTCGCGAAATTACAACATCCAGAATCGTATTTTCCTTACTCTCTTCCATCGGATCTGCCTCTATTATTTGTAAGTCGTCTAGAGGTTGCAAAATCTGCTCCTATTCCTCTCAATAATTTCCTACATTCTCTACTGTCTCGTCTGTCTGTTGATTACGTACTCCTTTATCGACCACCATCTCTACCTGCTGCTGAGATTCAAAAAATCTTTTCTGCCTGTGCCCTCATAATGATTGATCTATGTATGCTTGTAACTTTAAATCAATCACAACTCCTATCTATAAAACGTCGTAAAATTTTTGTCTCTCCAAACTGCTCTGCTACAATCTCCAATTCTGTTCCTGGGCGCAAATAAATAAATAAATAAAAATTAAAAATAAGTCTCTTAAATATACATAGTTTGGCTGCTCCAGCATCACTCCGCATCTCTGCATCTGTGCCTACCAGCTGAAATCCCTCAAATTTAGTAATTACTCAAAAATTATAAACATAAAAAAGTTATTTCTTTAACATAACACTATCTGACCTTTTTCTGCAATGATAACTTCTATTCCCTTTATCTTTGATCTCCTACTCATTTTTTACATCTGATCTTCGAAATACAAATTTTACAAACCTCTTCAACGTGACAATGCACCTTCCAACATTGATATCTCCTAAACTACTTGACTTTTTACAAAAAAATCACTCAGTATCTCTTTACCTAACCAAGCACCACATAAATGTCCACAAAACTTGATAAACAACACAAAACTATTTTTTAATCTGTACTGGAATCCTGCTTGCTCGTCTACTTTAACACGAAAAATGATCAAACAATAACAAAAATTATTTTATCTTTGCAACCCTCGCTAAAACTGACAATTACCTACTCTGCGAACTATCTGTACTGCCGATTACCGATCCTGACAATTTCTATCCTGGCAGGATCGCCATTTTCTAACGTAAAATCTAAGCTGTTGAGTTTTTTTATTGATTTATCTGACCTATTGTACCCGAGGCTCCTGCAAGAAAGATGTTAACAGCATGTCACGTAGAAGTCAGATAGATGCTACTGGCCTTCCTACAATCGGCGACATTTTATCACTTATATAAAGATAGACGTATATGACATTTCCTGTAAGAAATAATCATAAATAACAAAGTGTTACTAGTGAGGATCAATTCGGGTACTAATGTGATGTCGCTAGTTACTGAAATAAAAAAACTGATTTTAAATCTCTTCTTTCATTATTTAACTCTTTTAGAAAACTCAAATTTGTTAAAACAATAAATTAGATATTTTAATTTCCGAGTTCTTGATAGGTTGACATGATAGATGAAACATATAAGCAATTTGAAAATAAAATAAAGTTAGTAGAATGGCTGAAGAACCGCACCTACTTGACTAAAACTAATTCAATTTCGTCAGTACGTTATGGAGTGGTAAAAATGTATTTGTTATTGATGTTTGGGGGGGATGGGTAGTGTTCGCACATGATACTGTTAACTGCATTAAGGGCTGCTAAATGCGTCTTTGCTGAAACAGAAACTAAATATTGCAAGTCTTCATTGACTACTGACGATCGCACTTTCCCTGCGTCTTTGTGAAGTCAAGAACCACCTACAAATGCTAGTCTGGCTATAAATTAGTGTGGTACATCACTCCCAATCTAACCCACCGTGTTGCCACTCAAAAATGCGCCCACAAGTGTTAACTAATGCACTCTGTGTTAACACCGGATATGAAGTATCTCGACCAACACTATGAACAACACACAATCTTTTGTACTCTCCACTGGTGATTCACTAAGGTCCACAGCACGACAGAGGTACTCCGTATAGTGCAATTCTCACCAGAGTTTTTATCACCTCTTCGCTCAAGAAATCGTTGTGAGAGCATCACACCGCTAGTGCACAACGACACACAGCCGGCGGTAGGGTGAGTCTGCCTTAATTTTTTACCATTCTGCTTGTGTATATGTCTCTGGGATGCTGGCGCTCCCACCAGTGGCCCGCCTACCAATGGGATAGTGCGTTATAAAACACCAAATGGCTCGCCGGCCAATAGTGAGTCAGCTTACAGCCAATTTAGATATTCCTCTCAAACTAAACAGCACCGGTTGGAATTCACTTTAAAAATTCAAATTTTTAGAAATCTATCGGACTAAACTGCGTGGTCATCAGTCCGTAGCTTAAAACTACTTAAACTAGGGTAAACTAACCTAAAGACACACACACCCATGCCGTAGGGAGGACTCCAACCTCCGACGGCGAACAACCGCGCGCTCCGCAGCGAGGCGCCTTAGAACGCTCGGCTACTCCACCGCAGCAATTCACTTTCCTCTTGCGTCCTAACAAGTTGCAAGTAAACATGCTTTGTACAGAAAAACCCTATGGTCTGGCTCTTTTTAAACGGCTTTCAAAGGGTTTTCAAAAGCGTCAGTGTTTCCCCAAAGTGGAAGGTGGATTTTTAAGTTGCTTTTGTGTGTAAGACCGCCCGGGATGGCCTGTTGTGGGGACCCTTCTAACCACCTGCGCTATCCCGCCAGCCGTCGCCAGGCGGGCGCCTAGCCTCCACTTCACAAAAACTCTGTGTGTATGTTCACTTGTATGCGTCAGTCTTGATTATCATGGTCTTGTAATTTGCATATCAAACTGTAATTATTATCATTGAAAATGTCCGTACCCCATCGAGTTTATATTCAAAAGATTCGTTTTGACGAGTAGAATGTGATCGTTAGGTTGGAATACGCAGGAAATTAGTGAGGAAAACTTGACTCCTTACACAGTGGAAGACGCTGTTAGAGAGACGCTCTGTAGCTCGTACCGTTATCGAAGTCCCGAGAACATACCTTTACCGAGGAGTCAAGCAATATATTGCTCCCTCCTACCTATACCTCGCAAACAGATCATGAGGATAAAATCAGAGAGTTTAGAACCCACACAGAGGCATACCGACAATCATTCTTTCCATGAACAATACGATACTGGAACTGGAGGTAGAACAGATAGTGGTACTCAAGGTACTCTCTGCCACACACCTTCAGGTGGCTTGCGGATTATGGATGTAGATGTAGAACTTTGATGAACAGTGAGTGAGTGACGAAAGTAACGATTATCGACTGCCAATATTTCATAAACTATAATATATAGAGTAGTATAATTTAGAAAGGTAGCTAGCTATAGTTGGTGCTCTTGCTCACCGTCAACTCAGTCTTCTACCTCGATCCACAATGAAGATACAGTGGGGTAGAAACTGCCATGCACGGCTTGGAGTAAAGGATGGTACCGATGTGTGCGCCTGTCTTGGCGGGAACACTGCCGTGCGACCGTGTCCTCCGTACGCAATGACAGAAAATTAAACTACAATCTTCCTTCGTAACATATACAATATAGTCACACGTTGTTTGGAGACGAATTAGACTAACTTGTAGGTATACTGGACGTAATTATTATATTACGCTTATTTACCACAATGAAGTGGGTGACCCAGGACACACCATGCCGAAATCTAGACATGTGAACACTATCATTTTAGAAAGCATTTTGGAAAAGCAGCAAACAACTTAAAATTTTTAACGAATAAAATGTGTTACATTGAAAGTGGCAGGCGTCCACCTTTCTTGATCATTCTCAGACAATTTCTCAAAAACAGATAATTATAAAACTTTGAGAGGAGCAGGAAGACATAGAAATATTTTAGACTTATAAAATTACAAAAGTCAATGTACAGAGACATCCGCATGAGTGGGGAGCGGATGTGACTGATAGAATATCAGCACAACAGTCAGCTGCTGAATCACGTGGATACAAACTGCCTCGTCGCCAGTGCGGAGAAAGTACGGTAAAATACTTGTCTAAATTATTGACGTTATAAATTTTAGTTTTAAAACGAGCGTTTTCATATTACATTACATGATATATAACAGCTATGAACATTAGTTAATCTATAAAAGATTTATACTAACAGCCAGTTGTTCCTAGTATACTTTCACATTAAAATGCTGTTTTCATCATTTCTAAAAGTATTTAACATTTTATTTCGCTTCGCCGGTTTCTACTGATTTCCTGCGGTAGTCTAGGAATGGAGCTTTTCCTTTTTAACTCGCAGAACGTGATGGCTGTAATCTTACACACATGTACCATACTCCACATGATACTCCCACTGACGAACCTTTGGTATATAAATCCGTACTTTCAGTTTTGTAATTTTACGTATGCTCACTAACAACG
The DNA here is from genome assembly GCA_026315105.1 of Locusta migratoria. Lineage (NCBI taxonomy): Eukaryota > Metazoa > Arthropoda > Insecta > Orthoptera > Acrididae > Locusta > Locusta migratoria. The sequence continues at coordinate 502,725,071 of CM048755.1, read as the reverse complement.
AAACCAATACAATGAATATTATAAATTTTACGAGATATGGTGTTTTAGAAGCATTTTCTAATCAATAACAAGAGTCCCTGCGTGTCATATAACCCTAAACTTTATCCTTCCTCACCAGGATCTTATCGCGTATTCCTAATAACGGTTATACATTATAATTGTACCTGATAATGCTGACTTTTAATGGCTCTCTGTACCACCCTCGTGGATTTTGAAGATATATTAAACTGAATTTGCGTACTTTTACTTCATAGTACGAAAATAATCCGATCACGCTGCCAGGGAAATGTGACGATAACGGTTTTACATGTTACAATTGTACCCGATAATGCTGACTTTTAATGGCTCTCTGTACCACCCTCGTGGATTTTGAAGATATATTAAACTGAATTTGCGTACTTTTACTTCACAGTACGAAAATAATCCGATCACGCTGCCAGGGAAATGTGAGGCCTGAAAAGCAGGAAGTTTTTAGCTGCACCTCACTCCGACTGGAGAACTGTACGGACAAGTAGGCGAAAACTCTGCCGTAAGAGAGGAACGCTCGATAATCAGAGAAGGGACGTCTTCAGAATCAGGATGCGGCCTCCCTGGAGATGAACGTCGAATCACGGACGGCTGATACAATTTGCGCAGTCAACTCCTTCGGGTCGGGCGGAAAGTAGGAGCGTGGGGTGGGTCGCGGCAGGGAGGGGTGAATAACTTCATCAGGCGCGGAGAATATTTTGTTTTCTGTTTCGCCGCGACGCTGCGGTGGAGCAAACCCGATTACTGGCGCCTACGCGGCTGCCGCCTGATTGCATTGGGAGCCGATTTGCACGCGGCAACTCATTTCCTAGCCACGGCGCGCTACCTGAACAGCTGCACCACATATCCGCTATGCCAACTCTCGGAACAGCTGTTATACCTGCACTGAAAGTATTTTCTAAATGACAAGTACTGTAACAGTTTAATTAATATCGCCCTGCTTTCAAATTCCAACAAGGGCTTTTTATATATTTACTTATTTTTCATTTAACCCTGCGTTACTGACATCTGGTTTTAACGCTCGCTACTAACACCTGTCTTTCAGGGGTTTTTAAACTTTTGTTAGTACCACGCGTCAATTCGGTGAGTGTGATTCAAAACCAACATTCTACTCGTGTACACCTGTTCATTAAAACGACACAGTTCACTGACAATTTGAACGTAGCCGTCATTTTGACGGATGTTACTAAGCTAGGGTTAACTGCCTGACGTCTTTTATTACATAGTGATTTTAATATGTCATCATCATTCAAATTCAGTTTCTTTGTTTGATGTATAAACACACACACACACACACACACACACACACACACACACACACACACACACTATAGCCCTAGTACCCGGCGTTGCCCGGGTATTTATCCATTCCAATCTTCTGCCAGCCCGCCTCCTCCTTTACCTTATCCCATTTTACATATCTTCCTCCCCCCCCCCTTTATCTACTTCTGCCTCATTCTGCTCGTCCTACATCACCATCTCCTTCTGTTCACACTCTATACATTCCTCTGCTCTGTGGATCTCCTCCTGTCCTCCTTCTGTCACAAGCGATGACACATGAAATTCATAATAACGTTTTCTAATCAATCTTCCGTTGGCCCATCACCTCTTTCCCATTCTTTCGTTTCGCCTTTCTCTGCCCTCTCCCATCTCTCTGTTCACCTGTTCCTGTCTCATGTCCATCATTTTCTCCACCCTCTTTTTGTGACTTACGCCATTCTGTTCTCTCCTCCCATTCATTCGGCACATATCCTCCCACCTCTCTCGGTCCTTCTTTTCTCCCCTCCCTCCTTAGCCCAGATTCTCCTCCTCTCCGTCCATCTCATCCTCAGCCTCTCTCAGTCCATCAGTCTGTGTCGATCAACAGTTACATGCATCTGACAACATACGTGGCGATGGATGAAACGGTATCGTAGTTGATTGCGAAGTACGCTTTGTCAAGCACCGTATGGTGTCTTGCGGAATAGAAACTTTCTGCACGGATAGATAGATACATGCATGTGATAACTTCTATGGAGAACAGTCAAATGGTGTCAATGTCTGTTGCAAGGTACCTCTTTCCCATTCTTTCGTTTCGCCTTTCTCTGCCCTCTCCCATCTCTCTGTTCACCTGTTCCTGTCTCATGTCCATCATTTTCTCCACCCTCTTTTTGTGACTTACGCCATTCTGTTCTCTCCTCCCATTCATTCGGCACATATCCTCCCACCTCTCTCGGTCCTTCTTTTCTCCCCTCCCTCCTTAGCCCAGATTCTCCTCCTCTCCGTCCATCTCATCCTCAGCCTCTCTCAGTCCATCAGTCTGTGTCGATCAACAGTTACATGCATCTGACAACATACGTGGCGATGGATGAAACGGTATCGTAGTTGATTGCGAAGTACGCTTTGTCAAGCACCGTATGGTGTCTTGCGGAATAGAAACTTTCTGCACGGATAGATAGATACATGCATGTGATAACTTCTATGGAGAACAGTCAAATGGTGTCAATGTCTGTTGCAAGGTACCGTTCGCCATGCACCGTACACAATGAACCAACTCTTTTTCTGAAGTTTGAGTGTGCAACCACCCCCATGAACCACAGACATTGCCGAGGTAGGGTGGCTTGCGTGCCTCAACGATGCAGATAGCCGTACCGTAGGTGCAACCACAGCGGAGGGGTATCTGTGGAGAGGACAGACAAACGTATGGTTCCTGAAGAGGGGCAGCAACCTTTTCAGTAGTTACAGGGGCAACAGTCTGGATGATTGACTGAGCTGGCCTTGTAACATCAGCTAATGTGGCCTTGCCATGCAGTTACTGCGAAGGCCTGAAAGCAAGGGGAAACTACAGCCGTTACTTTTCCCGAGGACATGCAGCTCTACTGTATGAAAATATGATGATGGCATCCTCTTGGGTAAAATATTCCGGAGGTAAAATAGTCCCCCATTCGGATCTCCGGGCGGGAACTACTCAGGAGGATGTGATCATCAGAAAAGACAATACTGGCATTCTACGAGTCGGAGCGTGGAATGTTAAATCCGTTAATCGGGTAGGAAAATTAGAAAATTTAAAAAGGGAAATGGATAGGTTGAAGTTAGATATAGTGGGGATTAGTGAAGTTCGGTGGCAGGATGAACAGGATTTCTGGTCAGGTGAGTACAGGATTATAAATACAAAATCAGTTGGGGGTATCACAGGAGTAGGACTGATAATGATTAAGAAAATAGGAATGCGGGTAAACTACTATGAGCAGCACAGTGATCGCATTATCATTGTCAAGATAGATACGAAGCCAACACCGACAACAGTAGTACAGGTTTATATGCCAACTAGCTCTGCCGATGATGAGGAGATCGAAGAAATATATGAGGAGCTAAAGGAAATTATTCAGACCGTTAAGGGAGAGGAAAACTTAATTATGATGGGAGACTGGAATTCGGTAGTAGGAAAAGGAAGAGAAGGAAAATAGTAGGTGAATATGGACTGGGCAAAAGGAATGAAAGAGGGAGCCGCCTGGTAGAATTTTGCACGGAACATGATTTAATGCCGGCCGCTGTGGCCGAGGGGACTGAAGCGCTCCAGTCACGGTCTGCACGGCCACTACGGTCGGGGGTTCGAATCCCCCCTCGAGCATGGATATTTGTGCCGTCCTTAGTATAAGGTAGTAAATAAGTAGATTGTAAGTTTAGGGACTGATGACCCCGTAGTTAAGTCCCATAAGCTTAACAAACATTTGATTTGAACATGATTTAATCGTAACAAACACGTGGTTTAAGAATCACAAAAGAAGGTTGTATACGTGGAAGAGACCAGGAGACACCGGACGGTATCAGATAGATTTTATAATGGTAAAACATTGATTCCGGAACCAGGTAATAAACTGTAAGACATACCCAGGGGCAGATATAGACTCTGACCATAACTTGTTAGTCATGAACTGTAGGCTGAAACTGAAAAAACTGCAGAAAGGTAGGAAAATAAGGAGATGGGACCTAGATAAATTGAAGGAACATGAAGTTCTGGAGAATTTCAGAGGGAGATTTAGGCAACAATTGACAGAAACAGAGGGAAATAAAACAGTAGAAGAGGAATGGGTAGCATTGAGAGATGAAATGGTGAAGGCAGCAGAGGACAAAATAAGTAGAAAATCAAGACCTACAAGAAATCCTTGGATATCACAGGAGATACTAAAGTTAATTGATGAAAGGAGAAAATATAAAAATGCAGTAAATGAAACAGGCAAAATGGAGTACAGACGACTAAGAAATGAGATTGACAGGAAGTCCAAAATGGCTAAGCAGGAGTGGCTAGAAGCCAAATGCAAATCTGTAGAAGGATGTATAAATAGGGGAAAAGTAGATACAGCCTACAGGAAAATAAAAGAAACATTTGGAGATAAGAAAAACAGCTCTATGACTATCAAGGACTCTGATGGAAAACCAGTTCTCAGCAAAGAAGGGAAAGCTGAAAGGTGGAAAGAGTACATAGAGCAGCTCTACAAAGGAAATGAACTTAGAGACGATGTTGTAGGAAGGGGAGAGGAAGTAGATCAAGATGACATAGGAGTTACTATACTGAGAGATGAATTTGACAGAGCCCTGAAAGACCTAGGTCGGAACAAGGCCCCAGGAGTAGATGACATACCGTCAGAGCTACTAAAGTCTCTGGGAGAGCCAGCCATGACAAAACTATTTGAACTGGTGTGTATGATGTATGAGACAGGCTAAATACCCTCAGACTTTAAGAAAAATGTAATAATCCCCAGTCTAAAGAAATCAGGTGCAGACAGGTGTGAAAATTACAGAACCATCAGTTTGATAAGCCATGGCTGCAAAATTTTAACACGAATTATCTACAGGAGAATGGAAAAGCTGGTAGAAGCTGACCTCGGGGAAGATCAGTTTAGATTCAGAAGGGACATAGGAACCCGGGAGGCAATACTCACTTTACGTATTATCTTAGAAGATAGATTAAGGAAAGGCAAACCTACATTTTTAGCTTTTGTAGATTTAGATAAAGCTTTTGACAATGTTGACTGGTTTACACTGTTTCAAATTATGAAGTCAGCAGGGGTAAAATACAGGAAAAGCAGAGTTATTTACTGTGGTGTCGCACAAGTACAAAGTGCGCGCCACCTACTTTCGCCGCGCGCCGCCATGCACGCACGGCGCGGCGATCTTACGACGACAGCCACGAGCGCCCTCTGCTGCAACCCCGCTCGTGGCCACCACGGAAAGACATTGGTCACTTGGGACTGAGATAGCAACCAGTTAGGACCTTCGTAATCAGATAGGCACCAGTGAAGACTTTGCTATTGTACAGGCACTAGGCAGGCCTCTAACAACTATGTATCAACATTCTGCAGTACTATGTAAAAGTTAAGTATTGTTACATTCTGTGCAATATATATCTCTTTCTAATTTACTCTGGTGTTTCTAGTTTCTGGCTGCTCCCCTCCGTACCTGCACCGGCGTGCTATCTTTGTTACTGTGGCGGTCTCGTTCCACTCGGCCACCGACACCTACGAGACACAAAAGCGGCGACGAGGCGGGGACAGAAAATTTACAACTTGTACAATGGCCAGACCGCAGTTATTAGACTCGAAGGGCATGAAAGGGAAGCATCAGTTGGGAAGGGAGTAAGACAGGGTTGTAGCCTTTCTCCGATGCTATTCAATTTGTACATCGAGCAGGCGGCGAAGGAAAGCAAGGAAAAATTTGGAATAGGGATTAAAGTTCAGGGGGAAGAAATAAAAACATTGCGTTTTGCTGATGACATTGTAATTCTGTCAGAGACAGCAAAGGACCTGGAAGAGCAGTTGAATGGAATGGACAGTGTGTTGAAGAGAGCGTATAAAATGAACATTAACAAGAGCAAAACAAAAATAATGGAATGCGGTCTTAGAAAATCAGGTGATGCTGAAGGAATTAGATTAGGTAACGAAACAATGAAGGTGGTAGATGAGTTTTGTTACTTAGGTAGTACAATAACATGCGATGGACGCAGTACAGAGGATATAAAATGCAGAATGGCAATGGGAAGAAAAGCATTTTTGAAAAAGAGAAATTTGCTAACATCGAATATTAATTTAAGTGTAAGGAAGTCTTTTCTGAAGGCATTTGTGTGGAGTGTTGCCTTGTACGGGAGTGAAACATGAACGATAAGCAGTGCGGACAGGAAGAGAATAGAGGCCTTTGAAATTTGGTGCTACAGAAGAATGCTGATTAGGTGGGTAGATAGCATAACTAATGAAGAGGTACTTAACAGAATTGGTGAGAAAAGGAATTTTTGGCACACCATGACTAAAAGAAGGGATCGCTTGGTAGGACACATTCTTATACATCGAGGAATCGTAAATTTAGCATTGGAGGGAAGTGTGTGGGGTAAAAATCGCAGAGGGAGACCAAGAGACGCGTATAGTAAGCAGATTCAAGTGGATGTGGGTTGTCGTTCTTATGAGGAGATGAAAAGGCTTGCTCAGGATAGAGTAGGGTGGAGAGTTGCATCAAACCATTCTCCGGACTGAAGACCATAACAACAACAACAGAGTGTGCAAGATCAGAAACAACTGTAAACTTTACTTTCTGTGTGTTATGTAGCATCCGAACCAATGTCTCTATTTTATTTCTGCCGTTTACTAAATATTATTGGTCTGCCTGGGGTGGAACATGTTTTATTGTAGCGCCTGGTCTCTACTGTTTAATCTTCCTGTAGAACTAACGGTATTTGTTCGGCGATTTGTTCACAGAGCCCCAGTCGTCCTGTCTACGTATTAAGTACCCCCTGTCTTTGTTTTCTAACCTTTGTCTTACTTGTCTTAGGCGTCATACATAAACAGCATGTGTTGAAGTGAGCCACCTACACCACAGAAACAGTTGAGAGTCTTTGCCAACCAGTAGTGGTACGCACGGTATGGCTATGGCCCGAATGAAAGGGAATCACTCAATGTGTTGAGTGAATGGACTACAAATTCATCTACTTCTTGAATTTGGGGAGACGCGTCGTCACTAAACGCTTAGGTCCCATTCCATCTGACATGTGTGAATTCTTACTTGTTTAATTTCCTGTTCTCATTTATCTGTCTTACTTTGTCTCGACTTCTGCTCTTCATCCACCAGTACGGAGCGAACTGAAGCAGCTGTATCTCACTGGACTTGCATTAGGGAGGAAGGCAGTTACGACCTGCCTCCGGCAGTCCCGATATAGGTTACCCATGATGTCTCTAATCACTCCAGGCAATTAACATGATTGTTCCTTTCACAGGGCACGGCTGATTTCCTTCCCCATCTCTGAGGAAAGCTATCCGACCGTGTGTTCCGTTTCTGCTGCGCGAGAATTGCCGTGCGTCCTGGTGCGTCATTTTTCGGTGAACGGCGTCTCCCGCTGGATGTTCGAGTCCTCCCTCGGGCATGGTTATGTGTATTGTCCCTACTGAAAGTTCGTTCAAGGGGAATGTGTATCTAGGAACCGATGACCAGAGTATTTGGTTTCTTTGGTCTACAACCATATGAATATTGTTTCGTCTTTCGTAACGGCAATGTCGACAGGACGTTAAAAAGTAATTTTCCTTCGTTCTTCTTTCTTCAGTCAGCGCATCATTGTTCTGTGGCAAACGGTGTTATCACCAGTAGCGACATACATTTCGCGTATCACCCTTATACAGCTATGCATAATCGATCTGCCCAAACAATAGCCGCGAAATAAATTAATTCTAGGAATGCAGTTTAATGTCACCACACTTCATGTTCATATGGTCGAATGTTTGTAAATCTATCGGACCAAACTGCGTGTTCATCAGTCCGTAGCTTACAAACTACCTAAACTAAGGTAAACTAACCTAAGGACAAACACACACACACACACACACACACACACACACACACACACACACGCACGCACGCACACACACACACACCCATGCCCCAGGGCGGACTCGAACCTCCGACGGCGAGCAACCGCGCGCTCCGCAGCGAGGCGCCTTAGACCGCTCGGCTACTCCACCGCGGCCATACTTCATGTTGTTGTTGTTGTTGTTGCTGCTGCTGTTTAGAGGGGACTATACTTCGCGGTCATCAGTCCACACTTCATGAAGGAGCACTTTTCATTGAGTTTTTGCATGATTATCGTCACTTTTTAGTTATGACAGTCTGAGCCTTCGTAAAAATATAAATGTTTGTTCATATAAATGTGGAGGTGTTACTTCTTATAGCTTTCCGCTTTATGTGCATGCTGCTTCTCTTGATAACTATATTTACTGTCAGTGAGCCTCTTAGATGTAAATAAGCCGGCCGCGGTGGCCGAGGTGACTGAGGCGCTCCAGTCACGGTCAGCACGGCCACTACGGTCGGGGGTTTGAATCCCCCCTCGGGCATGGATATTTGTGCCGTCCTAATTCGTAAGTAGTTCATAAGTAGTTTGTAAGTTTATGGACTGATGACCCCGTAGTTAAGTCCCATAAGCTTGACAAACATTTGAACATTTGAGATGTGAGTAAACATGTTTAATAGTTGCTACTGTGACTTCGTTGTTTGTACAGGATTTATCGAGCACTTGTGTAATTTACCCACCAGATACAATTACCTTAAGTGCATTAGGACAACTAAACTCGTTTGCCTTGTTGATTGTCTTGTATTTCGTTGGGCTGTTATTTATTATGTTTGCTACTATGTATGCGCCGTGTATTAACTGTGTCAATTATGTGGCCGTTTGTACTGCATACGTGATAGTTTTATTTGGTCTAAAGGCAAGCTGATGTGGGATAAGTCAGAAGAGTCGCTGCAGTAACTGAAATTGTTTGCAACAGAAGTCTCTCCTGTTTCTGTGGCAGAATTTTAATGAGGCATATTAGCCTGTATGTCTTAGGTCATTCGGATATGTTCAAATGTTCAAATGTTTGTTAAGCTTAAGGGACTTAATTGCGGGGTTATCAGTCCGTAAACTTACAAACTACTTATGAACTAGCTAAAACTAAGGACGGCACATATATCCATGCCCGAGGATTTTGGGCCTCATTACACTACTATACTTTGCAGATAAAATATAAGTAAATAAATAAATACATCAGTTGGGGCGGTCAGAGGTATGGAGTTAATACATTTTATACTCCTCTCTTGAGAATTCTAGGAGTTAAGGGCTGAGGAAACGTTGGGGAGAGATAATGCTGTGTGGTACTGGTAACTATGAACGTCACGCCAATCATTGCTTAAGTGTAAATAACACGCACAAGAAACAATGTTTGGTGAAAACTCATTACAAAGAGATTGATGTTAAAATATAGTTTTTAATTCTAGCAGTGGATATGATAACAGAATTCCATTACAGTTACATAACAGACATTGGCAATAATTGCAATATCGATTTGTACTCATCAGAAGTACGTGAGATATGTCCTTTATCGCAACTGCACAGAAATAATACATACCTTCCTTCTATTTCCATAACCTAATATTACTATACTTATCTAAATCACTATTTTGTCAGCTGCAACTGAAGTAGACCGTACTTGTGGTAGTTATTTACTATGACGCATTGCTAGTTGCTTTGGGTCGTATGCCACGGGTTGGACACCTCTGTTTCAGAGCGTCACTCCATACGTCTGTCAGTTATGGTAAGGTAAGTCAATCAATATGTTAGATGTTAGTGGGGTAAATGGTATGTGAGTCCGGAGCCATTTTGTTACTTTCTATACGTCTTCACTGTCATGTCCTATCGAGCAAAGGGAATGGTGATTGGTTTGTGAAGTCTAAATTTTATTTTCTGTGTAGTAATTTTTGTTGTTGATAATGGTGACTAAGGGGCTCTTCTATGGACACGTCGCATACTTTAGGTATCGCTCTATCTTGTGCTCTTTGTAAGACGTTTGTAAGAACATGAGCTCTGTAACCTATGCATCCTTCGATTATGCATAGATTACTCTTAAGTCACTTGCCTTACTTTTTGATAGTTTGTTTAGCGTAGCAACAGCCTTGAAGGTTGTGATAGCATGCGTGACGGTGTTTATTGTTGTATGTGTTCAAATGTTTCTTAATCTATGGGACTTTACTACTCTGGTCATCAGTCCCTAAGCTTACAAACTACTTCAGCTTACACCAAGAATATCAAATACACCCATGCGCGAGGGAGGATTCGAACCTCCAACAGCGGGCAGCGGCGCGATTTGCAGCTAGGCACCTTGACACGCTCGGCCAATCCACCGCGGTATTGTGTGTGTTATTACTGTATTGTGAACACTGAGTATTTGCCTACAAATCACCAGCCGGTTCGCCAGTTATGCGCCGTCTGCACAAGAATGTTTATGTTGTTGCCTACCCCAATACTTTGTTCAAAAATGTTCAAATGTTTGTAGAACTTATGGGACTTAACTACGGGGTCATCAGTCCCTAAGCTTACAAACTACTTATGAACTACTTACGACTAAGGACGGCACAAATATCCATGCCCGAGGGGGGATTCGAACCCCCGACCGTAGTGGCCGTCAAGACCGTGACTGGAGCGCCTCAGTCTCCTCGGCCACCGCGGCCGGCAATACTTTGTAGTTAGCCTCATTTATTAAAAACGTAATAAATAAAGGCAACTATTTATTGTCCTCTCTCTGACTGCCAAAATGTTAACCTAACATTTATATTTGTTAAAATAAACAGTAGACAGCCAATTGCGATTTTTTCAGCAAAGGACCACAAGGAGTCAAACGCTCAAATATGCATGGTAGTGTAAAAAAAAATTTTGTGCATAAAAGTCATATTAAAGCAAAACTTTTGAATATAATTGGCAGTTGTGAGTAAGGCGATAAAAACCATTAAATTCAATAATTTTTCGAACTCTCTGGAGACTACATTTATTAATAACTATCTTAAACTCGCGGCTCCGCTCGCTTGTTGGTTGATAATGATAGATAAGCAATCTTTCAGTAGTGTGCTATGAGACTGGTTTTCAAGGATGAAATGAAGTACAATACCTTCTTTAGAAACAAGCATTTTTAATTAACATTATCAAGAAAGTAAGTAGTGTAGATGAAATCACACGTAAAAATTCACTCGTTTCGAAGAATCCAATCACGAAATCAACAATATAATGATTGTAATAATATCACAGATCGATCACTTGATGTAATGCGTGAAACGTCAAATCGATTTTTTTAAAGAGATGTATTAAAAAAATTCTTTTTTACTGCTTTATTTATTTATTCTTATATTTCCTTATTCGTATGCTTATCCTTACAAAGAAAGAGCTGAAGACATCATAGGACGCATAGACGAAAGATGTGGTCTGTGGCATCACGTTTCGCTGTATGTAAACTCCTTGCTATACAGTCGCAAACGTCATCGGCCTACAGTTTGATTTTTTTTTTTTTTTTTTTTTTTTTTTAATAATTTGACGAATTTCAACCACCATATCTTCCACCCCCTTATAGCTATCGGCATGGAACTGCTATGGTGTACAACGGGAGACTTCAGACAACAATTACACACAGACCATTCGTTTGCGTTCTGTAGTTTTCGCTGTAGAGAGAAATATTAACACACGCACACGTAGAATTTTATATACACCGATAACATTCCATCCCAACACGCTCCACCCTTTTACCATTATCGACCCTCAAGCAACAATGCAACCAATAAAACCATTTTTAAAGAGTAAATATAATTTTCAAACAGTAATTATTGTTCCGCAATTCGCGTTATATTCTTCAAATTACTAAATATCTATCAGATCGCTATAAAACCATGCCTAAAACGTTCCGCAGGTATAAATTAGTAACCGTACAAATATTTAAGTCTCTGCGTCTTGTGCGGACGTGAAAAGCGTACACCGAACAGACATTGACATTTATAGATATAGATAAATAGCTACCCGATCGCCATAAAACCGTGCCTAAAACCTTCCCCGGGTAGACATTAGTACCTGAACACATTTTTATCTCTTTATGTCCTGTGGTTCAGACGTGATAAACGTACAACGAACAGACATTCACATTTATAGATATAGATACAGAGGGAAAATAATCAAAAGTGGTTGAAATTGCCAAAAAGTTTGACGATGCACAATGTCATGTTCTAGGAGCTCAACAGAATGAGGGTAACTTGTAAGTGGATCGGCGACCAGCTCAGTCCGTCAACAGGTTGCAATGCCAGATCATAAACAGCACAGTTATGTGACCATTAACGTCGAGCTGCATAGCGAAGTGACGTCAAAGCCTGCAGTAACAGTGGTCCGCTTACAGCAGATAGAGGCATGTACACGCGATGCAGCTTTCCAACGTCCAATTGACGAGGGGAAACAGCACATATCAGATGCATATTTAACGACCGCAAGCCAGCCCGTCGGGGTTGGATGCAGTTGAGCCGTCGTATGTTACTAAACCTGTGTCACTTGACGCCAGCACTCGTCGTGGACACAGTGAATGAAACACGAGTTCTGGATACGGCTTGTCTGTCCGCGTATGCAACCGCCTCGACAACTATCGACGTGATCAGTGCAGGCCACGCTAAACGCTTCGTGCGGCAGGCGGTAGACAGCGCGTTCACCTCCCATGCTCGTTTGTCAACGTCACTCAGCGCAGTCCGGTTCAAATCCCGCTTTTCGCAACGAGTTGCTTCATGCCAGCCGTCTACAGTAGACACGTTTCACGGCCACAAGCTCAGCAGCTCCCCTCCCCCACCGCCTCCCCCCCCCCCAATTACACCGTCCCCAGTGGGTAAAACACTATGTTGATTGATGATTAGGTTCTTGGCTACTATTGGCCCATTTGCGGTACAACTTACATTTCCCTGCTGTATGTCTATCCTCCTACTCTTTTCCCCTCCTCGCCGGCCGCGGTGGCCGAGGAGACTGAGGCGCTCCAGTCACGGTCTGCACGGCCACTACGGTCGGGGGTACGAATCCCCCCCGGGCATGGATATTTGTGCCGTCTTTAGTCTAAGGTAGTTGATAAGAAGTTTGTAAGTTTAGGGACTGATAACCCAGTAGTTAAGTCCCATAAGCTTAACAAACATTTATTTTTTCCCCTCCTCGTGAATTACTGTGGCTCTAACTGTTTTACGCTAAAGCACCAAAGAAGCGGCTACACCAGTATAATGCGTAAAACCCCTACGAACACGCAGAAGTGCCGCAGCGCGAAGTGGCGTGCACTCGACTAATGTCTGAATTAGTGTTCAGGAATTTATCCTGCAGGGCTGTTCATAAGTCCTTAAGAGTACGAGGTGCGGAGATCTCTTCTTGCAAGGCATCCACGATTTGTTCAATAATGAGGGGAGTTTGGTGGGTAGCGGTGTTTGAACTCAGAAGAGTCTTCCTGCAACCTCTCTGGCAATTCTGTACGTGTGGGCCGTCGTAATATCCTGCTGGAATTGCGCTAGACCCTCGGAACGCACAGTGGACATGAATGTATACCGGTGACCAGTCAGAATGCGTACGTACGTATCAGGCGTCGTATGAAAGTCCAACAACACGTTGTTACACAGCAACGCCAGCTTGAATGCTGGCATGCAGGCTCCGTGGATTCATGAGGTTGTCTTCATATCGGTACATGTCCATCCGTTCGACAAATAAGACCCGCATTAAAATTGATAGCAATTTGCGTTTGCGAATCCACTCGTAAAATGGTCGTACGGGTAAATCATCACCTAACCTCTACCTGCCGGCCGGGGTGGCCGAGGAGACTGAGGCGCTTCAGTCACGGTCTGCACGGCCACTACGGTCGGGGGTTCGAATCCCCCCTAGGGCATGGATATTTGTGCCGTCCTTAGTCTTAGCTAGTTCATAAGTAGTTTGTAAGCTTAGGGACTGATGACCCCGTAGTTAAGTCCCATAAGTTCTACAAACATTTGAACATTTTAACCTCTGCCTCGGATATGTTGTGCTCCATCTCTCGTGCCCCGACTATAACACCATGATGAAGCCGCAGCGGAGTGGCAAAGTGCATTCAGACGCTATGCTGCGATGCGCGAGGCCATTCCCCGTCGGGCATGGATGTTTGTGCCGTCTATAGTTTAAGGTAGTTCGTAAGTAGTTTGCAAGTTTAGGGGCTGATGACCCCGCTGTTAAGTCCCTTAAGCTTAACAAACATTTGAACATTTGAACCACGATCAAAATCACATAAATCGAGATAAACTGCTACCGTAGCAGCCGTAACTGATGTAATGTCTGCGCCAGACTCTTGTTGTCTCACATAGTTGTTGCCGTACGAAGCGTCGTCTCCGGATGTTTACATATCAGTGTATATGCATACTCATGTCTATACATGTTTTTTGGCTCTTCAGTATATATCACGTTTGTGCCAACCATACTTTGTATTGCTTTTTATTGAATATATTTAGTGCTTGATTTAAAGTTTTACGAAATTGCTGCCGAGCCGTGATTTTATACAGAAATAGAAGAAAAATGTTTGTCAGATGATTAGATTATCTCTATGTGTTGGCCAAACTAACCTGTACTGGGTTATGTACGGCTCTGTTAAAGATTTACTGCTTGATGTAGTCGCAGGGTTAAACAGTACCGTCCTCTATACGCCAAGCAACTATATTAGCAGCAAGTAGTATCTAGTACCAGTTATCCTACAGTCAAACACTGTATGCATAGCTTATCATTTGCGAAACAACAATGGAATATAAAAGAAAGATAAATGATTAGTTAATAAAAGCGGTTTTAGTCTAACTTTTGAAAATAATAAATTTTTTAGAACAGATGCGCTGATTGCGTTCTGATAATGGCGGCCACATCTGCAACTTAATAATTACTGACGATGCTCAGACACCAAGTTCATTTCGCGATCAAGAACACGAAATAATCGTCAGCTATAAATAGTTCAAATCTTAGCCAGTCAAATAACATGTTAACCCTCGTAAGTTCTCGTTCAGACTCACATACAAGGTTCAGTTAGAATTTCGTAATGCAATCAAAGGTTAAAGTTCTTAAACTGACACTCGTCAGTCCTTGCCAAAGATAAATTCCCGACAAAGCTGCCGTCTATCTAACAGACTCTAACACTGTAGCAAACGAAACAATTCAGCTACCAAGGCAGGTCCTCCTCCAAGGACGACACAAACTAAGCCTATGGCTCCAAGGAGCTTTCCATTGGAACCGTCCAAGAACTTTACCTAACTGCAGTGGGTTTCTGATCTAGACACCCTCTCATTGGCAAATCGTCATCCCGTCCGAAAGTAGCAGAGTTCTTAACATAAAAGATTTTCTATGCTTAACTTTGATCACTTCCGCGATCACTTAACATACTGACAATATTTAATAGAAACGTTATAATCATTCATTCATCTTGAGACTATTTATCAGCAGTACAATTAATCTATACAATAAATAAATAAACAAGCTATCCTTCATGATCTAATATTACACAATATTAGGTCATGTTACTGAAAAAATTGACAAGCTCCCTTCTACATCTACATAGATACTCTGCAAATCACACATAATTGCCTTGCAGAGGGTCCATTAACCACTTTCATAACCTTTCTCAAGCGTTCCATTATCTAATAGTGCACGGAAAGAAAGAACACATAAATCGTTCCGTTTTCTCCCTATGTAGATGGGTGCTAGCAAAATATTTTCACATTCAGAACTAAAAGTCGGTGATTGAAATTTTGTAAATAGATCTTGCCGCAACGAATAACGTCTTCCTTTTAATGATTTCCATCTCAAAACGTGCAACTTTTCCGTGACGCTTGCTCCTCCACCCTGTAGCGCGATAAACCAAAACGAGCTGCCTTTCTCTGAACCTTCTCAATGTCTTCCGTCAGTCCCACCTGGTGAGGGTCCCACACTGGGCAACAGTATTCTAGGAGAGAACTCACAAGTGTGATGTAGGCAGTCTCTTTGGTGGAGCTGTTGCATTTTAGAAGCGCTCTGCCAATGAAACGTAATCTTTGGTTCGCCTTCCCCACAATATTTTCTATGTGTTCTCTTCAGTCTAAGTTGTTCGTAATTGTAACTCCTAGGTATTTGGTAGAATTTACGACCTTAAGGTTTGACTGATTAATCGCGTAATTGAAGTTCAGCGGATTGTTTTTAGTGGGCAAGCGTATTCCTTCACACTTTTCTTTATTTAGTGTTAATTGCAATTTTCGCACCATGTAGAAATTTTGTCTAAATCGGATTGCAGTTGCTTTTCTGTTCACTTCACTAACCTATACGCGACAGCATCATCCGCGAACAGTATAGGGAGTTATTTATAATATCTCCTAAATCGTTTATAAAGACAAGGAAGAGTAGGTGACCTATAACGCTTTCCTGGGGAACGCCAGATATCACTTCTGTCGTACTCGATGACTTACCGTCAAGTACTATGAAGTGTGTCCTTTCTGATAGGAAATCGTGTATCCAGTCACACAATTGTGGCGATATTTATAAGCACGTAATTTCATTAGAAATTGTGAGGTATAGTGTGAGGTATAGTGTCAAAAGCCTTCCGGAAATCCAGAAATATAGAATCAATTTGAGATACCTGGTCGATGTCACTATCACTTCATGTGAATAAAGGACAAGCTGTGAATCGCAAGAGCGATACTTTCTGAATCAGTGTTGACTATTGTTTAATAGGTCGTTCTCTTCGAGGATAATGTTCGAACAAACATTGGAGTGACTTGGGCAACTTTCCAGTCTTTGAGTACGGATCTTTCGCTGAGTGATCGGTTGTATATGATAACTATGTATGGAGCTATTGCATCAGCATACTCTGAGAGGAATCTAGTTGGTATACAATCTTGCCCGGAAGATTTGTTTTTGTTTAGTGACTTAAGATGTTTTACTACTCCAGGAGCATCTCCTTCTAAATTTCGCCTACATCTAAATTTAGCATGCTGGCGGCTGTTCTTGGTTTTAATTCTGGAGTGTTCACATCGTCTTCTTTGGTGAACGAATTTCGGAATGCTGTTTCAGCAGTACTGTCAACGGTAGTATTATCATTCATATCGCGGAGTGAAGGTGTTGTTTGTGTTTTGCCGCTAGTGTACTTCACATATGACCAGAAATACTTCGAATTTTCTGCAAGATTACGAGACAGGATTTCGTTGTGGAAACTACTATAAGCTTCTCTCATTGAAGTCCACGATAGGTTGCGAGTTTCTGTAAAAGATCGACAGTCTTAAGAATTCTGTGTCTTTTTAAATTTTGCATGAGTTTTTCTTTCCTAATGCAACAGTGATCTGGCCTGTTTTGTGTACCACGGGGGGTCAGCCCCCGTCTTTTATTAATTTATTTGGTATAATCGATTGCTACTGATGTTATGTCTATGAAAGTAAGCCACAACTGATCTATACTCGCATTTCTAGTTTTGAAAGACTGGAGACTATCGCTCAAGAAAGCGTGAAGCGAATTTCTATCTGCTCTATTGAACAGATATATTTTTCGTTGATTTTGGTGCATTTGGGAATTTAGATATTCATTCTCGCTACTATAACTCTATGTTCGCTACTCCCTGTATCTGTTTTGATGCTGTTTACTAGTTCAGGATTATTTGTTGCCAGGAAATCGAGGGCATTTTCGCAACCATTTACTATTATAGTGGGTTCATGAACTAAACTGTTCGAAGTAGTTTTCAGAAAAAGCATTCAGAATTAGTTCGGACGATTTTTTTTTTAATATTTGCCGCCGGTTTTGAATCCGTATTTATGCAAACAAATCGAGGGTAAATTAAAGTCGATATCGATTATAAAAGTATGCTTCGGGTACCTGTTTGTAATATGATTCAAGCTTTCTTTGAACATTTCGGCAATTGCAATGTCTGAGTCAGGTGTCCGATAAAAAGATCCAATTATTAATTTATTCCTGTTATCTGGTATAGCCTCTACCCATACAACTCACAGGAAGTTTCTGCCTCAAATTCGCTGTAGGATAAACCATTTGTAACAGCAATAAACACGCCACCCCCTATTTTATTTAATCTATCCTTTCTGAAGACCATTTGGCCCTGTGTAAAAGTTTCCGCCGAACTTATCTCTGGCGTCAGACAGCTTTCACAACCTATAACGATTTGTGCCTCGGTACTTTCTATCAGCGCTTGGAGCTCTGGAACTTTCCCAACACAGCTACGACAATTTACAACTGTTACACCAATCCGCATTATTCCTGTGTCTGGCGTGCACCCTTTGAGACTGAAACCTATTTTGTGTAATCCCGAGGCTTTCTAACCTAAAATATCGCCCAGTCCACGACAAACAGCCCCCGATACCCGTGTAGCCGCATCCTGAGTATAGTGAACTCCTGACCTATTTAGCGGAACCCGAAACCCACCACCCTTTGGCGCAAGTTGAGGAATTTGCAGCCCACACGGTCGCAGAACCGTCTGAGCCACCGATTCATCCACATGGCTCTGAACCAGAGGTCCGCAGTCAGTCCTTTATACTATGCTACAGATGGTGAGCTCTGTCTTCATCTTGCAAGCAAGACTGGCAGTCTTTACCACCTTTGATAGCCGCTCAAAACCAGAGAGAATCTCTTCCGATCCAAAACGACACACATCGGACATACGTCGTTGGTCACGATATGAACCACCACCTGCAGCTGGCTGCCCCCTGTGCTTTTCATGGCATCTGGAAGGACCCGTTCCACATCTGGAATGACTCCCTCCGGTATGCACATGGAATGCACATTGGACTACTTCCTCTCCCTTGCAGCCATATCCCTAAGGGGCTCCATCACCCGCTTAACGTTGGAGCTCCCAACTACTAACAAACCCACTCTCTGTGAGTGCCCGGATCTTGCAGGCAGAGGGGGTGACTACAGGACAAATGACACCATCTGCGTCAGGTACATCCTCTGCCACAGACAACGCCTCGAATCGGTTCGGAGGGTAAAGGGTAACCGGGGAGGCCTCCACTTCGGTTCCCCGGGAAGTTTTAGGCCGCCTGAGACGCGGTGAGGAGACCTCCAAATCCACCACGGATTGGGAGGCGACCCTTCGCGGGTAGTGAGCGGGCTGGCCACAGCCGCAAGCCGATCGGAGGGCACAACAGACGCGCAGGGCGTCTGCTGCACCCCCGCGAGTGGCCCACAACAGCGGCGCACACCCCCCCCCCCCCCCCCCCCCCAACCAGTCTCAAGCGTTGCCAGCAAAGCCAACGCCGCCTGAAGCTGCGAGTGAAGACCAACCAACTCAGCCTGCATACGTTCGCAGCAGTCACAATTCCTAGCCATTCTAAAAACCCATGTATGCTCCAAATAAGTACGACTGTTTTGATTTAAACTGTGGGAGAATACAACATACTTTGACATTGACGGGAATCTTAGTATACGCAGTGTACACTAAACTGTTCCTTTGAAGCGAAGCTGACTAAAAATACGATCGAGGACACAAAAGTTTGATAAACAGTGAGCTTCGAAAAATATGTACCAAATACTAAACTGTTTATAACGGCGAATCTGAAAAATATATACGCGAGCTAATAAATCAAAATATCAACACTGATCTGTTAACTAAACGCGATTCTGAATTAATAAACACGTGAGCACACGAAAGTTTGATGAACTGTAAGACACGAAATGAAAAATAATCGTATTTTAGGCTAGGCGCTAGCTCTGAAGAGCACTCGCCTGTCAACATTCAGACAGCGAATTCAGGTCGCGTTCGGCTCAAAAATTCGACAGTAAAAATATTAGCCGTGAACTTTCAAAGTATTGAAAACGAAGTTCTCCGATTTGCCGCACTGCATGAAAATTATTGTGCTCAGATATTTTTAGGTACCGAAAAATGGCTAAATCATGATGTGGCAAGTTCAGAAATATTTAGCGAGGCGTGGAATGTGTATCGGAACAGGTCTAAGAGAAATAAAGTTAGTAGTTGGGTGTTTTTACCGGCCCCTCAGTGCTGCTGTAACAGTTTTAGAGTCTTTCAAAGAAAGTCTACAGCAGGTAGTGCGTAGATATCCGGGCCATGTAATATTAGCCGGGAGAGACTTCAACCTTAAGAGTATAGATTGGGACCTCTCTAGTTACATTTCAGGCGGTACAGACAAGCAGTCTTGCGAGCTACTTTTGGACACATTCTCAAAAAACTTGTGCAGCTAAACCGGCAACCCATGCGCAATGGAAATATTTTAGACCTTATAGCTACGAACAGGCCAGACCTTATTATCGATGTCAGTGTAGAGACACGAATTAGTGATCATGATATCGTCATAGCGTCGATGGTGACCAAAGTTCATAAACCAATCAAGAGGGCTAGGAGCGTGTTTTTGTTAGGAAGTGGCGATAAGCAGTTGTCAGGATCGCACTTAGAAAATGAATGGACATCGTTTAGTTCCGGTACTATGGATGTAGAGGAATTGTGGACTAAATTTAAATGCATTTTACATCAAGGGTTCGAGAAATATGTACCTGTAAAGTCGATTAACAATGGAAATGATCCACCTTGGTATAATAATAATCTTAGAAAGCTACTGAGAAAGCAAACACTGTTGCACTCTCTGTTCAAAAAAGAACACGCAAATGATGACAGGCAAAAGTTAGTAGGGGTTCGTGCGTCTATAAAAAGATCGATGCGCAAAGCATACAATAATTACCACAGCCATACCTTAGCAAAAGATCTTTCAGAGAACCCGAAAAAGTTCTGGTCCTATGTTAAATCGATAAGCGGGTCAAAGCCCACTATCCAGTCACTCGTTGATCATTCCGGGACAGTAATAGAAGAAAGCAAACGGAAAGCGGAAGTTCTAAATTTAACCTTTAAGAAATTTTTCACGCAGGAGGATCGCACAAATGTATTTTCATTTGATTAACGTTCTAATTCCGAAATGGAGGACATACTAATAGGTATTTCCGGTGTAGAGAAGCAGCTGAGAGAGCTAAATACGAAAAAGTCTGCTGGTCCGGATGGAATACTTGTTCGGTTCTACAAAGAATATTCTGCGGCATTGGCCCCTTACTTAGCTTGCATTTATCGCGAATCTTTGATTCAGCGGAAAGTTCCTAGTGATCGGAAAAAATCGCAGGTGACTCCCGTTTATAAGATAGGAAAGAGAACTAACCAACATAATTACTGGCCAATATTGTTGAGATCAGTTTCCTGTAGAATTTTGGAGCATACTCTCATTTCGAATATAGTAAATTTCGTTGAGACGGAAAAGCTTCTTTCTGTGAATCAGAACGGGTTTAGGAAACATCGTTCATATGAAACTCAGCTTGCCCTTTTCTCACATGACATCTTGTGATCCATGGATGAAGGGCAACAGGCGGATTGTGTTTTTCTCGACTTCAAAAAGGCGTTTAACACGGTGCCACACTGCAGACTGCTAACGAAGATACAAGCTTATGGAACAGGTTTACAGATATGTGACTGCTGGAGGACTTCCTGAGTAATAGAACGCAGTACATTGTTCTCGACGGCGAGTGTTCATCAGAGACGAGTGTATCGTCAGGCGTGCCCCAGGGGAGTGTGATAGAACCGCTATTTTTTTCTGTCTATATAACAGTAACTTGTAATTTGCGGCTGTTTGCTCAAGATGCTATGGTGTATGGGAGGGTGTCGTCTTTAATTGACTGTAATAGCATACAGGATGAGTAGGACCAAATTTCTAAGTGGTGTGAAGAATGGCAACTAGCGTTAAGTGTAGAAAAATGTAAGGTGATCCAGATGAATAGGAAAAACAATCCTATAATGTTCGAATACAGCATTAGTAGTGAGATTCTTGATGTAGTCGCGTCGTTCAAATATGTAGTCGTAACATCGCAGAGTAATATGAAATGGAACGAACATGTAAGGACAGTTTGTGACTTGGGTTTATTGGGAGAATTTTGGGAAGATGTACTTCATCTGTAAAGGAGACCGCGTATAAAACGCTTGTACGAGCACATCTTGAGTATTGCTCCAGTGTTTGGGACCCGCAGCAGATCAGCTTAAAGAAAGACATAGAAGCAGTTCAGAGGCGAGCAGCTAGGTTTGTTACTGGTGGGTGGGACCAATATGCGAGTGTCACGGAAATGCTCCGGAAACTCAAATGGGTATCGCTTGAGGAAAGACGACGTTGTTTTCGAGAGATTCTGTTGAGAAAATTTAGAGGACCGGAATTTGAAGCTGAGTGTATTACGATCTTCCTGTCGCCTACGTACATTTCGCGTAGTGACCACAAAGACAATGTAAGAGAAATTAAGGCTCGTACTGAATCATATAGGCATTATTTTTTCCTCGTTCTATTTGAGAGTGGAATAGGAAAGGAAATGCGTACTAGTGGTACCGTGTACCCTCCGCTACGCGCCTTACAGTGGATTGCGGTGTATGTATGTAGATGTAGATATTGAGAAGCCGGTTAACTTACAGTGTAAAGCTGCTGCTGCGCGACGTTTGTGCTGGCCGACGGTCACTGAGGAACTGTTAAAGGAACATGAAGAAAAAGGGGGAGGGGCATATCAAACTGCTTGCAAGTGCTGTGTTACTATAGAGAATAAGATGATCTGATAATTTTTCCACAATAATTTGATATAAAAAGCTTAATAAATTCTTAAATAATTAGGTATAAATACGTTGCTTTCAAGATGATAGCATGAGGTAATATGCTATCATCCAATACATAATCTGAAATAACATGACGCGTTAAAAAATTGACAATTTAAAATTTAATTTTGGAACTATTTATCCAGATACTGTGAATATTAACTGTTGTATTTTTGAAAATATTACAAATATTTTTCGTTCATTAGGTGCGCCTAATTTTTCTAAGATTACACATGCCTTTAAAATTATTTATTTCTTAGTTAACAGAGGTTCCATCTTTTAAGTATCCGCCAGATCGTCCTTCAATGCTCAGCTTCCTTTGTACAGGGGGTTACCCATTTTAGTCGATTCGCCACTCGCCATTGTCCACCAGAGTCTACGTGGTCGTCAGCGGTTGCTGGGGCCAAACCCAGGCTACCCTAATCGCTGGCATGGCCCTGGAAAACCAAAAGCTGTATGCCTCTCCCTCCAGCACGAGTACCTCCCATAGAATCCGTCAACATTGTATAATTATGTTATGTAAGGCCACATCTAAGTATAATTATGAGAGATGGGAAAGATTCATCATAGTTTAACAACCGATTCAAACAATCTTTACGTAAACAAAGAGAATTATAATGCAAATATAAACATAGTATTGTTTTTATTTTCAAAAATCCTTAGGAACACTGGTTCTACGTCAAACCGGTAAACGCGTTCGAATCATGTGTCCAGACACTCTGTTACTGTAATGGCGTGGAAAGGGTAGAAATACTTTCTTTATTCAAAGCTGTTTCACAGAGGAAAACTGCACTGGAATTCCTCCTGATAAAATGGCCGTCGTAGAAATAAATGTAAATGTGGTAGAAACTTAATTGAAACAGCCGAACAGACGAAACGTCACTGGTCCTAATTGGATTCTAATTCGATTTTACAAGGAGTATACGAAAGAACTTGCGCCCCTTCTCGAGAGCAACGAATAGGTTTTGATCAAAAATCAAATGTTCAAATGTTTGTAAATCTATGGGACTTAACAGCGTTGGTTATTAGTCCCTAAACTTACAAACTACTTAAACTAAGTAAACTAACCAAAGGACAAAACACACACACCCATGCCCCAGGAAGGACTCAAACCTCTGAGGGCAAGCAACTACGCGCTCCGCAGGGAGTCGCCTTAGACCGCTCGGGTAGTCCACCGCGGCCGAATAGGTTTTGAGGATTGGAGAAACATCCAATTCATTCTCGTTATCAACTAAGTCTTGGAATGGATGCGCAAAACTATAAGACTGTGTGCCTGACGTCGGTCAGTTGTAGAATATTGGGAACTTTTTGATGTTCGTGTATTATTATCCTTCTGTAGGAATGAACATGGGTTCCTGAATCAACGATCATTTAAAATACACCTCACGATATTCGTTCCGCAAATAGAAAGCAGAAGATACAGGTTCCCTGGTCAATACCAGCTCACGTTATTCATCCACGAGACCCAGACTACAATAAACACATAGTTCCATGTAGATGGCGTGTTTATACTCATTCCCAAGGCGTTCGATACGGTTCTTTTCCGTCGCCTACTAAGCAGATAGCGAACAAAATTTGTGACTGTGTTGAAGAGATTCTAGCTGACAGAGCGCAGCTTTTGACAATACACATAAATGACCTAGTTGTAACATTGGTAGTTCACGAGGCTTTTGTGAATTATGCTGTAGTAGATCGCCGTTTCAATGCTGTGAAAGTGTAGCCAAGCGCAGGAGGATCTGCAGAATATCAGCGCATGTTGCAGGGAATGGCAGTTGACACTCAACATAAACAGATGCAAATTTCTGTGTTCATATGGAAAGAATAATCCTTAAAGATTTAACTACATAATAACAGGATAAGCAGTTGCTTCCAAAAAATATCATGGAGTAGACAAAGAAGCAATCTGAAATGGAATGACCAAATAATCTTGGGTAAGACAGATACCGGACTGAGATTCACTGGAAAAATCCTCAAGAAGTGTCCTCAGTAAACGAAGGAAGTGGATCACAAAACACTCGTTCGTCCGACTGTTGAGTATTCCACATAGGCGTGGAATCCTACCAGATACAATGGATTGAAGACACAGAGAAAATCCAATGAAGAGCAACAGGCTTGATATCAGGCTCATTTAGTAAGCGAGAAAGCGTCACAGATGTGATTGGGAAACGCTGCAAGAGAGACGTTCTGTGCTGCGGTATGGCGTTCTGTGCAAGTTCCGAGAGCATGCTTTTCTCGAGGAGTCCTGTGTATATCTCTCAAAAACGCCACAAGAACAAAATGGGAAAAATGTGTGACCCACTGGGAGCCGTAAAAGTAATTGTTTATTCCGCCAAGTATAAGAGAGTGGAGTCAAAGGAAAGGAGTAAGTGACAATTTTGCACAAAGTACCTTCCGTGACACTCCGTGATTATGGATGTAGACGTAGATGTAGCAGAGACGAATATATGATTTGTCAGTGAAGATTCCTTGATAATTCTTTTACGGTTGATAACTTCACCATATCCACTAATGTCGCTGATCCTTTAGTGATCTATTTTTGTTTATCAGGTAATATCTCTCATCAAACCTCAGTGAACCATCTACAATAATAACGTAAACTGCTTGTTTTAACAGGATATACATTTTGTAATCGCTAGTTGAGGGATTTTACAGTGGTACATGTTTTAGTTGCAATCATACTACAGGGATGGCTGACGTACGAAGACAAAGCCGCCGCTAGTAATTAGAATACTTGAATCACAAGCGCAGAGGATCGTGTGCCGACTTTTTCGCCCGCGATGCTCTCGTTCATTTCACCCGTAACAGTGAGGTTTTCCTCTCGGGTCCCAGGACACACAAACCGTCAGCCCGCAACTTTCTATAGCAGCCAGCGCAGTATACGTGAAGTTTAAATTGCGACGGCTCCAAACAGCCCCGTTGTGAGTTCAACGACCATCTGTGTCGTCTATTTGTTACAGGTCTGAATTAAGTCCGTGTACTCGCCAGAAAGTGTCAGATATGCCATTTGAAAGTTTCTCCTTACATTATTCATGGCCGGCCGCGGTGGCCGAGGCGACTGAGGCGCTCCAGTCACGGTCTGCACGGCCACTACGGTCGGAGGTTCGAATCCCCCCTCGGGCATGGATATTTGTGCCGTCCTTAGTATTAGTTAGTTCATAAGTAGTTTGTTCAGATGTTCAGATGTTTGTATAGCTTATGGGACTTAACTACGGGGTCATCAGTACCTAAACTTACAAACTACTTATGAACTAACTAATACAAAGGACGGCACAAATATCCATACCCGAGGGGGGATTCGAACCTCCGACCGTAGTGGCCGTGCAGACCGTGACTGGAGCGCCTCAGTCCCCTCGGCCACCGCGGCCGGCGTAGTTTGTAAGTTTAGGGACTGATGACCCCGTAGTTAAGTCCCATAAGCTAAACAAACATTTGAACATTATTCATGACATCGTGGCTACGTTCATTGACCTTAGTGAGTCCACGAAAGGAAATCGAGATTGAAGATGTTACAGCTCCAAGCGTTAGTGGCATTCGTTAAGATTTTAGTATATCCTGAAGCGTGTCATTGCAGAAGAAGCAGTCTACATTAGCTGAGTGCAGTTTTGGTAATTTCGAAGAACATCGGTAGGAGACCCAGATTCCTTTAAACCTAAGCTCTGTGAAAAATTCATGGGCCACGTTTCGGCGTGACGGTAGAAAGTCAAAACCTCTTTCTACTGACCGTCAGGACACTGAATAGATTGACTTCAGTTTCTGCAGCAAGTATGAGCGAATGCCGGACATTTGCCACGGTCAGGGTTTGCCTGACATTTGCCACATAAGTCCCTTCGCCAGATAGAATAGCGACTCCTCAGGCAAGGGACGCCGTTCTTTGTACTCCTGCTGCTCGTTTTCAAACCGCCGTCTCCACATCTTACGCGATACAGCCACTGCGTAAGAGGCCTTCTTCCTCGTCATCTTGCCAAAATGTACAGCGTCTTTTCAATATCTCGAAATCGAAATATTTATAACTTTTTGGAAACGAATCCAATATCGTCGTCTATGTCAGCATGTAATAAGTTCTTCAAATGTTTGTAAAGCTTATGGGACTTAACTGCGGAGTCATCAGTACCTAAACTTACAAACTACTTATGAATTAGGTTATTCTAAAGACGGCACAAACATCGATGGTCGAAGGGGGATTCGAACCCCCGACGGGGAACGCCCTCGCGCATCGTAGCATAGCGCCTTAATACGCTCGGTCGCTCCGCCGCGGCAATTAGTTCTTCCAAGCACAAATATGGCTCCATTATCCTTCCTTCCACATTTACTAATGGCGATATAAACATCGTTACGGGAGGACAATGTTCAGAACAGTGACAGAAAATAATTCACAGAATAGAGGTTAGGAATGTCTACGTTTGACAGGTCACTTAAAGTCGACAGACAGTTTTAAAATGTTTGAAAGACGGAAATGTAGTAATATAAAATGCTTGCCACGTACACTGTTGTTTAGCTTTGGTATCTACAGAGTCACAGAGAAAGCATCCTAGTTTTTTTATTTATATTTATTTATTCTTTTTTATGTAAAAGCCATAATTGCTGTGTTCTGCACTACAACAGAAACAAGAAGCACATCTTAAGGAAATCGTAATGTAATGTGTGTACTAGCTTTCAAATTAAACTGGTGATGATAGTTCATGTGAATTAGTATGAGCAGAAGTTACACCCGACATCCTGAATAAATTAACAACTCGCTCCGTTTTCCGACCCCCGGACTCAGTTGATGCAACTGCTGAACAGTTCAAGGAAAACTTGAGGCTCATCACAAATAGGTACACTACTCATACAACGACAGTTGTTTGTGACTTAAATCTACCATTCATATGTAGGCAAACATACATTTCCCGAAACTGTTCAATTTTTCTTTTAATTTGAACACTTAGTTCACAAGCCCACTCAAATCGTAAATGGTTTCTAAAACACACTTGACCTCTTAGTCACAAACACTGAACACCACAACAGATACAGGAATTGATGAACACAAAGTTATAGCGAGGCTCAATTCCGCAACGAAGATATTCACTAGAACTAAACGGTAAATATATCTATTTAAAAAAAATCAGATAAAAATTCGGTTGACATCTTCTTAGGAGACAGCCTCCATTTCTTCTAAACTAACTATGTAAGTGAACACGTTATCTGGCTTACATTCAAAGAAATAGTATCGACAGCACTCGACGGATTCATGCCAAATAAATTAATAAGAAACTGAGCTAATCACCCATGATACACAAAACAGAACAGAAGGCTGTTGCAGGAAATTTAGACGGACGCAAAATCCCCGAGATTGGCGAAGTTTTACTGAAGCTGGAAATTTAGCGCAGACTTCAATGCGAGATTCATTTAATAGTTGAAATCAAATGTTTGTAAATCTAAGGGACTTAACTACGGTGGCCATTAATCCCTAAGCTTACAAACTACTTACACTAACTTAAAGACAACACAAACACCCATGGCCGAGTGTGGACTCGAACCCCCGACGGCGAACGGCCGCGCGCACCTCAGCTGGGCACCTTAGTGAGCACGGCTATTCTGCCGTGGCCACTAAATAATTTTCACAGCGAAACTCTTTCTAGAAATGTGGCGGAAAATTCAGATATTCTTGTCCTATTTATGTACAGCAGCGGAAAATCTCAGTCAATGTGCTTACTGCGTGATAGCGACGATAATGTTATTGATGACAGTGCCATAAAAGCAGAGTTACCGTACTAAATGCAGTTTTCCGAAATTATTTCACCAAAGAAGACGAAGTAAATATTCCACAATTAGAAAGGAGAACAACTGCAAACATAACGTGGGACTATGCATCGTTGCTGCTGCAATGCAAATCGCCCTATCATATAAGTGATGTTGCAGAGATATCTCAACTGTCAGACGAAAAGATCAAATATGTTTTCCAAAAGTCTCTAATATATTAAGAAATGTACATCTAATACATTTGTTTCTGATATTCTTTTGTAACAATTATTTTAAAATAGTAAGCTCCTTGCCTAGTCCCTAGTTGCTTTTACTGACCTGTTTAGATATAATAATGAGATAAGTAATTTTAATATTCAAGGACTATATCCAAATGTAGTTAATGAGATTTACATCTACTGCAAATTTGTTTCTATTCTTGTCTAATTTTGAAGATGCGGGAATTATTTCAACACTATAGCTGCCGAAATTACCAACGTTAGGAGCAGAACAGTTTTAGGTTGTCAATTCAAAGATTCAGACGTGTTTAAACCTAAGGCACACCTTATCAATTTAACAAAACATGAGATTTTTAGTTGCTAATTGCTACTCTGACGTTTCAAGAAATAATTTTGGAACTCACAATTATTTAATAGTATGGCCATAATATTAGAAGGTAGAAAAAATTTCTTCTAATGTGTCGACTATAGGTGCTCTTACCCAAATAGGTAATTGCTAATCGAAAAGCGGTAGATGTAACTGTAAATTCTGATTGCAGGAGGATCATTTGAGTGATTTTTAATGTTATTTCTTCGTTGACACAAATTTCACTGCTTGTTGATTAAACGCTAGTGAACCACATGGGGACCACCTTGTTTAATCAAAATGTTCAAATGTTTGTAGAACTTATGGGACTTAACTACGGGGTCATCAGTCCCTAAGCTTACAAACTACTTATGAACTAGCTAAGAATAAGGACGTCACAAATATCCATGCCCGAGGGGGGATTCGAACCCCCGACCGCAGTGGCCGTGCAGATCGTGACTGGAGCGCCTCAATCACCTCGGTCACCGCGGCCGGCTTGTTTAATCATTAAGCTATTTATGGATACTGAGGACTGATGTAATCTTTTTTACTTTTACAACTAATAAAGCCTGATTCCCATCATTTGGACAGATTTGGACAGGCTTTCACGTGCTCAAAATCAGCTTAAATAGACTGCAGTACTGTACACTTCATTTACAATAATAACTTTACCCTCTATTGCATGGTGTTGCCATATGGCAACAAACCATAAATTTACAAATAATGCCAAGAAAATCAGTTGTTTATGACAGTGTGACCGCCGCGGTGGAGTAGCCGAGCGGTCTAAAGCGCTTCGCTGTGGAGCGCGCGGTTGCCTGCCGTCGGAGGTTCGAGTCCTCCACGGGGCATGTGTGTGTGTGTGTGTGTGTGTGTGTGTGTGTGTGTGTGTGTGTGTGTGTGTGTGTGTGTAGTTCTTAGGATAATTTAACTTAGTTTAAGTAGTTTGTAAGTTACGGTCTGATGACCACGCAGTTTGGTCCGATAGATGTACAAACATTTGAACATTTGAACGGTGTGAGCACGTTGAGCACGTTGCAGTACACACGGTTTGGCTACATGGGTCTGGACTGTGTTTAGTGTAATTATGTCGGCTGAAGAAGTCGAACTTCGGTAATTTTTGTATTGAAATTGGCTTCGTAGAAAAAAATTCATGCAACAGAGGATTAATATTAGCACCGCTAATGCTTCTTCAATGTTTTAATAATCTTAACTCAATAATCTGCGAGTGGTTTTCATAGCTTTTTAACAGGTTACTTTTAACGTATTTTAATCCAGTTTCTGAAAATGGGCAATGGCTTGTAAGCAAGACCTAATATTGCCAGTCTCTTCACAATTCTTTATGCTTCTCTCTAACCTGTTGTCCAGCTTCATGTGTTTCTTCTTTCTCTTCTCACATTCAATATTCATTCCCGTCTTTATGTACTTGCAGTTTGTGAGCTCTGATTTCCTTTTCAAACACTCCATCAAATAGGTGATTCTAGGCTGAGGGTTTCCAAAAATACTGTTTATTTTGTTGCGCCTCCTTTCGACAGCATTCGTCGCTCGGTGACTTTTACCGTAACACTTCAACATTTCTAAGGAGATATTCTCCAGCCAGGTGTCCACAAAGTAGTCGAAAATGGAGAGAGCCTTCCGTTATCAAGAGCTTCTGCGTGAATATAAATCCATTCTCCACTTGCCTCCTTTGGCTTTTACAAATGCTAGCGCTGCACACATGCTGACATGAAGTCTTAAATCCACGTTTGGCGGTACCCTTCAGTTAGTTCGAGATCTTGAACTCTTCCCCATAAACTCGTCTTCAGCTTTCATGTGGGAACAGCATCCATTTATTTCACTTGTGGGAATGCTTTGAAGATTGGCCGAATTTGCAGCTGCCTCAAAATCGACGTTCACTTCTTTAGTATACCACTCAGAGACTGCCTGTTCTGTCAGACTAACGTATGTCTCTTTCTTCTTATTAGGGAACAGTCCAATCACAGCAAGAAGAATGTTGTTTCTTTAGTCAGGCCCAAGTCCACGTGTATGGTGTATATTTGTGCAACCTGTTTTCTGCAGCCTGTTCGTTCCATAAAAATATTGGAACACGTTTTTAATTTTATTTTCCTTTGCTTCCATAAAAATAATTATTGTCTCCTCTAATCTATCGTCTTCTAGAAGAAAACTACTGCCGTCCAATTTTAATAGATCTTCAAGAGAGTTCTTAGGCCTTTGTTGGTTCCCCCGCGCTTTGTCGACCATGCATGTCTCTCTTCATAGATTCTGAGTCAGGCATCAGGCATAACTGCAACAAAGTCATTATGTAGATTTCCCGTCTTGTGCACCTATATCTCGGATAACTGTGTTGTTTCCTCTCCGCCTCCATTCTCACTTCCAGAGCTGCGTCGTCAGGTGGACCTCAGAGATGTTGTGATACATTCAACACTTCTCCGTTGTTCGAAAGCAGTTTTCTCTTGCAGTGATCCTATTTTCGGCGTAAACACATCCACGTAACAACACCTTCCTTGGATTCCTTTTGTTTACGATAGACGTAATCACTGTAATGGTTAAAAGGCTTGCCCGTGGTCGTTGTAATAACTTTCCTACTGATGGTGACTCCATGAACTGCGGAAGGGACCAGGGTGTAGGCGTCTGGACACCGTCCACATAATTCCGGGACGGGGTGGTAAGGGGGAGGGGGAGGGGGGGGAGGAGGCAGGGGAACCCAACTCTTGGGAGCAGGTAAAAATGTGGCAACTGTCCAGCGTGGCAAGTGTACGGTCACCGTATGAGAATCAGGTAAATCAATAACAAAAGAATTCTCAACCATATGTGTACATAGTGTGGTAGCAATAACGGAGTCTTCACAAAGATAACCGAAACACTTAACACGTTTAAATGTGTGTTTCTCATTGTTATGAAACAGGAGAGGATATCTGAAAACATTTCGTCTTTCTCTTTATGAGAAAGGTGTAAAGTATAAAGCGGCACACTAAAATCTATCAAGCACTTTAAGTATGCGACATTATTCATGTAACACACAATTTCATTTGAACTGTTGCAGAGACAGCGACTTCTGGGAGAAGAACCAGTTAGTTACTGGTGAATTGCACAGTTTTCTCGAATTTATGTAGGGAACTGTGAAATGCTGGGGCCTAGTGCACGTTTATGTAAAGGAAATAAAGGAAGGTAGAACAGACAAATGTACGTCCAAGAGGTTAAAATCCAATTAAAGAGCACGAACGTCTAGTGACAATAAAGGGTTCCATTTACCCTTAACTTTAGTTCTTATATATTATTACACGGTTTCTCCATCTGAAAGAATGACAATACACCCCCAACTCAGATAGCTTTCTATCTGTCTACATTAGCATCTACATGAATACTCTGCAATTCACACATGCACAATCAGCCACAACATTATGGACTTTAATCGATATAAACTCGTTGAGAACCGAGATACGTCACCATAGGGGGAATGACTGCCAGTCAAACACACGAATGTAGTATCAGTGAACACGCTACACTTGTGTAGAATGACGAAAGCGACGATCTGTTAGAATTTGAAATCAAATGTTTGTAAAGCTATGGGACCAAATTGCAGTGGTTATCAGTCCCTAGACATACAAACTACTTAAATTAACTTAGGCTAAGGACAACTCACACAGTCATGCCCCTGAAAGGACTCTAATCTCCGACGGAGAGCAGCCGCGCGCTCCGCAGCAAGTCGCCTTAGAGCGCTCGGCAACTCCCGCGCGGCTTTGAGTTCAAACTAGCGTAGATTGTCATGGCCCGGAGGCTCGGCTCGAGTGTTTCGAAAACTGCACGAGTTGTCGGATTTTCGAGGTATGCTGTAAAGAGTATCATCAACATGTGGCGAAACCAATGTGTACGTCCAGATGAAGTACCAATTCGGTTTTACAAAGAGTACTCTGGGGCACTGGCCCCTTACTTAGCTTGCATTTATCACGAATCTTCGATCTAGCGTAAAGTTCCAAACAACGGGAAGAAGGCACATCTGACTCCCGTGTATAAGAAATCCAGGAGAACGGCCCCAGATAATTAATTACAGGTCAATCAATATCTGTAACGTCAGTTTGCTGCAGAATTCTGGAACATATTCTCAGTTCTAAAACAGTAAATTTCCTTGAGGTGGAAAACCTTCTGTCCATGCATCAGCACGGCTTTAGGAAGCATCGATGGTGCGAAACTTAGCTTGTCATTTTCTCTCATTATATTTTCCTAGCTATGGATGAAGGGCAACAGGCAGACAACATATCTCTCGATTTTCGAAAGGCGTTTGCACGGTGCCGCACCGCAGACTAATTACGAAGGTACGAGCTTATGTAATAGGCACCCAAATTATGAGTGGTTCGTCTACTACTTCAGTAATAGAATCCAGTACGTTGTCCTCGATGGCGAGTGCTCATCAGAGACCAGGGTTTCGTCAGGAGGAATGTAATAAAACCTTTATCAATTTCTATCTACAAGATGAGTCACAAATGAGGAAAAATATTTCGTGCAAATTGTCACACACTGAGCTACAAACATAAATTCGTTTTCCGCATGTTCGTATGTCAATAAACGACAATGCAATTGAATGGTAAAAATATGGAAATATGAAGTGGGTGTTACTGTGCGCCGACATTGCCCAAGGATTTCAGATCAGCAACAGGGCACAAGTTCCTTTCCCTATGCCAACTAGCCATGACACATAATACCGGCCAGCGAAAGCGGTACCAGGAAGATGTGAACACTGTCATTGCTCGCAGTGTCATGCAGACCACATGCCTCGCCATCTCGTGACCGGATAGACTACCTACAATATTCGCTTGTTGTGCCCTGTTGCCTACCTGACCCCTTGGCCGATGTCGGCGTCTAGTAACACCTAAAAGTCCACTTCATATTTCCAGATTTTTACCATTCAGTTGCACTGTCATTTATTAACATAGGAACATGCATAAAGCGAATTTATGTTTGTAGCTCAGTGTGTGACAATTTGCACAAAATATTTTTCTTTGTGACTCTCCCTGTATAAAAATGATTTGACGGACAGAGTGAGTGGCAATGTGTGCCTGTTTGGTGATATTGCTGTGGTATGCAGGAAGATGTCGGCATTGATCGTCTGTAGTAGGATGTAGGCTGACTTGGACTATATATGTAGGTGGTGTGAGTAACGGCAGCTAACTCTAAATGTAGAAAAATTTAAGGTGATGCAGATGAGTAGGAGGAACAGTCCCATAAAGTTAGATTACGACACTAGTATTGTGCTGCTTGAAAGAGTCGAGTAAATTAAATAACTAGGCGTAACGCTGCACAGCGATATGAATTGGAAAGAGCATATGAGGGCAGTCGTGGGGACGGCGGATGGTCAAATTCGATTTATTGAGATAATTTACGAGGATGTGATTCGTCTGTAAAAGAGACCGCATATACAGCGCTTGTGGGACTCCGTCTTGAGTATTGCTCTTGTATTTGGGAATCCCCCAATCGGCCTGAAGGAGGACACATAAGCAACTCAGACGTGGCCGGCTAGATTTGTTACTGGTAAGTTCGATCAATGCGCGAGTGTTACTGAGATACTTCGGGAAATAAAATGGGAGACGCTGGAGGGAAGGCGAAGTTCTTTTCGAGAAACGCTGTTGAAGAAATTTAGGGATCTGGAATTTGAAGCGGACTGCAGATCGATTCTACTGCCGCCAACTTATATTTCGCGCAAAAGCAACAAAGATAAGATAAGAGAGATTAGGGCTCGTGCAGGTGAATACAAGCATTGTTTTTCCCTTGTTTTGTATGGGAGTGGAACAGGACAGCCAGTAGCTAGTAGTGATATTAGGTACCCTCCGCCACGAACCGTCTGGTGGATTGTCAAGTCTGTATGTAGATGTAGATGTACATGTAGTGGTTGCTTCAGATGCTGGATGTCGTAGGCTGGGCAGACTGATAAAGCGGGACAGGCTGTTACCCAGTGTCCTTTATGAACTAAACTTTAATAGTGGATACACTGCGATTGTGTCTGAACACACCCTAAATCGAATCGTTTGAACAATGGTCTTCTAAAGCCAATGACTCATCCATGTGTCAATGGCACCAGCACGACATCGGCAGTTACAATTGAAATGGACACCTGACCATTGTGCTGGGCGTCGGTGCAGTGCAAGAGTATTGCATTGTCTGATGCGCCCCGATACTTTGTTCACCTTTGTCAGTGTCAGGGTGTACATCCGTCGTATTTCAGTAGAACATCTCCTGTAATTACATGTCAACAACCATCATATCTACCGGTAGTGTATACTGCACAGCTAATGCCTTAGCAGTTGCTACCCTGATACGTTAGTGGCCGAAGTGTAGACAGCCAAGTCGCCGACTGTGAAAAGGATGTTGTCCATGGTGCTGGTTCAAGACTGCTCAAACATAAATATTTCTCTTCTTTTATTCGGATTTTCTAACAGACTCAAAGTCTTTCCTATAAATTTCATAGAAGTACACTGCATAATATTCGATGCTGTGTAAACATAAGTGCCCATCCTCTGAAGAGTGAGTGTTGGATTCGTTTTATGAACAGGACAGTTTGCATCTTATTTAGAGTAAAATACCCACTTTGTTGTTGCAATTATTGTAGTTTACACGATCTTAACATTCTTCTACTGAATAGTAACATTGACCATAGAAGAATGACGTTTAAGTTTTACGAAAAAGCGAGACTGTTGCAATAATGTTAGCCTCATATGAAGTATTTCTTAATTTTATATCGCACAATTTGTCATGAAACGTTTATAATTCACTGCACTTATAACATGCTACTTTTATAAGAGTGTTATGTTCATAGATATTTTGTTGTTACTTATGTGGGCCTATATCACAGCACATAACGAACAAATGCACAAGCGCGGAAAAGGCGATTTAATAGAGGTAAAGTAGGAATTACACTTTTTTGATCTCGTAAACAGTGTGATTCCAGAACCTGATGCCACCGACAACTGTCTCTGGAGCGCGCTGCGGTCGCTTGTAGCTTGTTGAGGCACACGTCTCGTATGCACAAATCGCGCCGTCTCCCAGCGTTCAGCCGTACTCTCCATGTGACGACGGCATGAGCGTCCACAAAGATGAGCCATCTTATATTCCAGAATGAATTCGCAAAGTTTAAATGCACGCGCTCTCATGGCGTAGTCGGGTGGGCCATTCTGAGAACCGTTGAGGTGGGGCGGGTTGGTGTTCCGCAGCAGATTGACAATGAGCCGTCGTCCTCTCTATCTGCACGTCCATAACAAACCATGTGCAATGTCTGCACGCCAATTGTATGGTGCGGACCACACACAAATGACCTTGGTGCAGTAGCTGATGCATCTGACGTTGCAATGACTGAGGGATCACCACATGCGAATGCTCCTGTTCTATACGAAGCAAAATTACATCCTGTTACACCGATTAGTTACATCGGCGAGAAAAGTAGCGTCGAACCACCGGGCTAACAATCTGCTTCACTGGTCGAGGCCACTATATGTGGACGTAGCGCAACATGATTTGAAGATCTGGGTCGGCCGCTGTTTATTGGTCAACCTTCCGGTGATAGAGAGGAAACTGATCAAGGACCTCAGAATCAATAGCATCTATGTGGCAACAGGAAACTTATGGGGCATGAAAATCAACATCCGGGCCGATAGGAATACGTGACAGTGAGTCGGCATTAGCATGTTTTGACGTCGGCCGGTAGATAATTTCATAATTGTAAGAAAACATTATGAGCGCCCAGCGTTGCAGCTTATGTGCGCTTGGCAGGGTGGAACAGGGACTGAAGCGGCTTGTGGTCAGTTACCAGGTAAAACTTACGACCGTACAGATATTGGTGGAATTTGGTGAACCATAGATTATTGCTAATGCCTCTTTCTCCATTTGTAAATTTGTGAATAATTGACCCGGGCTTCGTTCAACAATTTTGAAGCAAAAGCGATTAGTCAGTCTGAAGAGCCAAAGCGATGCGAGAGGATTGCTTCAGTACCGTAGGCTGATGCGTCTTTGGCTAGCACAAAAGGTTTGTTAGGACCAAAATGTACAAGATAACGATCACTCAGTAAAGCGTCCTTTAACTTTTAAAAAGCAATGTCACACTCCTTTGTGTAAAACAAACTTAACATTCTACCGCCTTAGGCGATGCAGTGGTGCCACTAGTTTCGCTGCATTAGGAAGAAATTTTATATAATATCAGATTTTGCCCAGAAAAGATGGCAATTCTGTAATGTTTGTGGGGGACATGAGCTCTCGAATATTTTGCAAATGCCAGTGCAATGGATGAACACCCTGAGAATTGACATAACATGTCCTAAATATTCAATTTCAGTCTGAAAAAAATACACTACTGGCCATTAAAATCGCTACACCAAGAAGAAATGCATATGTTAAACGGGCATTCATTGGAAAAATGTATTATACTAGAGCTGACATGTGGTTACATCTTCACGGAATTTGGATCCATAATCCTGAGAAATCAGTACCAAGAACAACCACATCTGGCCGTAATAACGGCCTTGATACGCCTGGGCATTGAGTCAAACAGAGCTTGGATGGCGTGTATACGTGCAGATGCCCGTGAACCTTCAATACGATACCACAGTTCATCAAGAATAGTGACTGGCGTATTGTGACGAGCCAGTTGCACGGCCACCGTTGACCAGACGTTTTCAATTGGGTAGAGCCACCGATCGTAACTCATCTGAAATGTTACGGCCACTGTTCAAAGTGCC
Source organism: Locusta migratoria (assembly GCA_026315105.1). Lineage (NCBI taxonomy): Eukaryota > Metazoa > Arthropoda > Insecta > Orthoptera > Acrididae > Locusta > Locusta migratoria. The sequence continues at coordinate 502,687,612 of CM048755.1, read as the reverse complement.
GTCGATGAGAACAAGTAGTAACAGAGACGTGTAACCATTTGCACCCCATACCATCACACTGGGTGATACGTCAGTATGGTGATGACGAATAAACACTTTCAATGTGCGTTTACCGCGATGTCGCCAAATACGGATGCGACCATCATGATGCTGTAAACAGAACCTGGATTCATCCGAAAAAATGACGTTTTACCATTCGTGCACCCAGGTTCGTCATTGCGTACACGTTAAAATTACGAAAATAGAACGATACTGTTTCTCTGAAACACCAAAATAATTAAGTATATTAAGAATTAAACAGAGTAGAACAGGAAGTACGTATATACATTAAGAATTAAACTATGGAACATACATGAAAGTTAAATAAGGATCATGCTTTTGCTTTTCTGCTCACCAACTGCTTGACACAGTTGGGTCGATTAAATGTCTAGGCGTAGCCTTGCAGAGCTACATGAAACGTCAAGAGCATGTGGAAGCCGGATAGTCGAATTCATTATTTTGAGAGAATTTTGGGAAGATATGGTTCATCTGTACAGGAGACCGCGTATACAATACTGGTGCCACCCGTTCTTGAGAATTTCACAAGTGTAAAGAATTGCCCATCTGATCGGTTTAAGGAAAGACATAAAATCTGGGCGCTAGGTTTGTTGCAGGAAGGTTCGATCAAAGCCCTAGTGTTGCAGACACTGCTTCGGGAACACAAATGGGAATCGTTGAAGGAATAGTGACATTTTTCGAGAGGCAGTTTAAATGACTGGAATTTGAAGGTGAATGCAAAGCGATTCTACTATCGCCAACTTACGTTTCACGGAAAGACTATAAAAGATAATACAGATTAGGCCTCGTAGGGCAAATCGAATATCTCGTTACATGAAGTGATGAGTGCTCGCCGCGACGGAATGGCCAAGGGCATTGAGGCGGTATGCTACGATTCGCGAGGTCGCTCCCCGTCGGGGGTTCGAATCCCCGCTCGGACATGGATGTTTGTCCCGTCTTTAGTAGAAGGCAGTTCACAAGTAGTTTTTTAAGTTTAGGGACTGATGATCCCGCAGTTAAGTCCCTTAAGCTTAACAAACATTTGAACATTTTTGATGAGTGCTGTTGGAAATGGATCTCACATTGTTTCCATTTTTTAGATTTTCAAAATGATTTTGATACCACACCTCATAAACGGCATTCAACCCAATTACGTTGTTATGGGATGTAGTCTCAGATGTGAGACTGGAATTGGTATTTCTTGCCAGAAGGGATACAGATGATTGTAATCGATGGAAAGGTATCTACTAAATCAGAGGTGACATCTGAAAAGAGAAAAGTCATCCACATGAGTACCTATAAGAGAGATAAATCAAATTTGAAGACCAAACATTCAAATAGATACCTAGAAATTACATTTACGACAGACTTAAATCGGAAATGTCACATATATAATGTCATGAGGAACTCTAACCAAAGACTGCGTTTTATTGCTAGAACACTTCTAAGATGTCACAGAATTGCTAGAGAGTCCCCCTTCACTACGATTGTCCCTCATCTCGTAGAACATCGCTGCACGGTTTGGGATCCTTATCTAGTAGAACTGACAGAGAAGATCGAAAGAGTACAAAGAATGACAGTTCGTATCGTCAAAAATGTTCAGATGTTTGAAAAGCCGTGGGATCAAACTTCACTGGTCATCAGTGTCAGACTTAAAAACTACTTAAACTAACTTATGCTAAGGACAACACACACACACACACACACACACACACACACACACACAGAGAGAGAGAGAGAGAGCCATGCCTGAGGGAGGACTCGAACCTCCGACAGGGAGGAACTGGTCACTCAGCAACAAGGCGTTTTAGAACGCTCAGCCACTCCAGCGCGGTTTCATATTGTCCTATCCTGCTATAGGGGAAGAGTATCTACATGTGCGACATGTTTTGAATACACGTAACTGTCAATCTTTAGAAATCAAGTATAATGTCCGAGTATTTGTGAGTTTGTATTGCATACATATCTACACTTTTAACTCAATCGTGATGAAATTTTGGACATTTGATCATCAAAACCAGAGGATCGTAACTGAGCCGTGGCTGAATGCGATGCGCACGGCCATTCGCCGTCGGGGATTTGACTCCTCCATCGGTCACGTGTGTGTGTGTGTGTGTGTGTGTGTGTGTGTGTGTGTGTGTGTGTGTGTGTGTGTGTGCTATGTTCTTGGAATACCTTAGTTTAAGTAGTTTGCAAGTTTAGGGACCGATAACCACTGCAGTTAGATCCCATAATTTTTCGAACATTTGAACACTTGAACCTAAGTGAAACAGATGGGCTGAATAAATAAGTACCCGGGCAACACCATGTTTTGAGCTAGTAAAATACAAAACAAGATTTAAGTACATGTCGTATCGTATAATACGTGATCAAACATCGAAGGAAGGGAGGAAGATAAGGGTTTCACGTCCCGTTGACAACATGGTCATTATAGTAGGATACACATATATTAAGTATGCAGCACACCTATATTAGTGCATAGCAGGGAATTATAAACTTGAGAGTAAAATGTTTTTTCACAGTCAGTGCATTGCTCTGACACTGAACTGCCTGCAATGCTCACGTCCGCCGATGAATTAATACGACATTTAGAGAAACAAGTTTAGAATTGTACATAGACTTTAACGTGTGAATTGACAAATATTTGTCTCTTCAAAATAATAACTAAAGGAAGGTCAACGGAATTATTTATTTGTCTAATTGCAACAAAATTCATACAAGACATTCTCATACAGCCCTCACAAAGCACTGTGCGACATTCCGTTTGCAAAGTTCAAGTAGAAAACGTTTGAGACAAACAGTATACAGTGATCCCGAAAAAGAATCAAACAAGTAGATTAATGCTAGATTTGTATTTAGCATCGTAAAAGAAAAGCTTACACACATCTTTTGAGTTATTACAAGAAACAATAATTTTAAAGTGATTCAGGATCTGATGATTAGCCTCTGTCAGTTTTATTCTTTAACTATCCAACCGCACAGATCGGTATTAGAGAGCATGCTCAAGGAATCTGACAAGTGATTAAACACCCTGTTCCACTCTGGTGTTCTCGTGATTTCGAGGCTTATGAGAGGAAAGCAGAAGTGCAGATTGCTTCCTCGTGGCGCCTGTTTGCGCGTGGCGTACCCCGCCCCCTTGTTCTTGGCTGGAGAGCAGTGGGCGGCCGCGGCGTAATGAGAGCGTCATCATTACGGGAGCACGCGAGCTGCGTCGCGATCGATGCTGGCGAGCCGTTTTGTCAGCGCCCTCATTGTTACCGTCTCTTGCTTCCCGGCTCGCTACTACCGATACTTGATCTCCACAGAGAAATTCCGCCGCTCCTCTTTATACGTACTCTACCAAGCGAAGCTGCGGGGTGAGTGCAGAAAAGAGACCACTGAAAAATTGTGCTGGGAGTTTTCTAAAAGCAACTCTCGAAGCTGATACCACTATGAACTGCGATGTGGAGAGTGTCGACTGATACTGAACATATACGAGGCGCGTCCAGAAAGTAACGTTTGGTAATATAATGAAATTGTACACAGATACAGAAGAAATTTTTTTGCACAAAATTCTACAACTCTTAAACTACTTTTCCACATAACTGCCGAAATTTTGCAGACATTTGTCATAGCGTGGTACCAGGTTTTGTATACCTTCTTCATAGAAATATGCCGCCTGTGTCTTCAACCAGTTGGAAACAGTTTCTTTCAGCTCGTCGTCCATAGCGACAGCACTAATTGTAGACCTACGGTTTTCCTGGATCTTGTCATTGATCGTGTGAACCTGTTCTTCTGTAACCAAAGGTGGACGCCCACTTCGTTCTTCATCGTGCACATCACTACGCCCGCCATTGAACTTTCGGACCCATCTTCTCACCATCGAATCACTCATCGCATTTGGTCCGTAAACATTGCAAATTTGTCGATATATTTCACTTGGTTTCACTTTCCTCGCATTCAGAAACCGAATCACCGACCTGATTTCACAGGCGGCGAGATTTTCAATAAACGCCGACATTTCAAACAAGCACAACAAAGCGTACGGAACTGACAACGATCTCCAAATGGCGCACGTTCTTCTCCTTGATACACATCGTCTACAGCGCATGCGCGGAACTGCAATCGCAGCCCTGCAGCGGAGATAAATTGAAACGGAACTTACTTTCTGGACGAGCCTCGTTTCTATGTGGCCATGTTAATAACATGTTTCCTAATGTGGTATCCTGATACTATTTCTTACTCGCATATCTGTCTGAGTTGTGTCCATTTCATATACACTGAGAACGAGTTAGCGTCTGTATTAAAACAAGTTCTCACAATGTACAAGTGTTTCAAATCACCAAATCAACGACTGCTGGTTCATGGAAACCTTTAATTACTTGTGATTTTCACATTTGTACACAATCTGCGAGAAAGTTATTGGACTATACGACAGTGCAAAACACTGAATCGGAACCCTCTCCTTATATATGTATTATGCCCAGCAGAATTCCTGCTAACGGTCTGTTTTGACAACTTATAAATAGCTTATTATCCATATTTTTCACGGTTTTCAAACAATATTACTAATTTAGCTTATCAGTACAGTAGCTTTTTAGAGTATCAGCATAGTTTCTTTTGCGTAAACCTCTATTTATAGTCCACGATGAATGTTTCGTTTGGCAGAGTGTAACTTCCAGCTTCCATGTTCCATTCACGAATGATGTGAAGAAAGAGGGATTGTCGGCTAAGTCCAGTAAGTTACAAGCTCTATTTTCTTCCACTTCCCTCTACTGGTCGTCTTCTTTGAACGAACACTCTAGAAATATAATTAGTCATCCTCTATGTGATTCCAGGACAGGGTAGCGTCGAGAGCTGCATCAAACCAGCTTGCGAACTGAAGACCAAAACAACAACAATGTGATTCACTACGCCTCTCTTGAATCGTCTGGCACTGGAGACATTTTGTGCATCTCCTTAACGCTGACACAACAATTAGATGATGCCCAACAAGAAATTCAGCGATCTGTTGGGTCTTCTCCATCCTATTTTAGCTCTACTTGATTCAAGATCTCAGACAAACTAACAATATGCAAGAACAGCTATAATAAATTATTTGTAAATTAAATGTAAATGAGGTACTATGCGTTTCCTTGCGACTCTTGCAATGTATCCTAGGCGAGCATCTACTTATTCTATAAATGATTTCGTGTTGTCATTGCACTTTAGTTCCCTCCCGATAGTTACTCCTAGGCGGCTGTTACTGAATCCAAGGATTTGTCAACAATAGTGTCATCCGACAGTATTAGGAGTTCCTTAATTACTTTGTCAAGTAGGCTCTGTGGTTGAGCCTACTTGAGAAAATAATTAAGTAATACAACCGCGACCTTACATCCTTTATGGATATAATTAAGTAAGAGTTCTTTGTTTATCTATGTTTAAATACGTTTAATTAATTAATTTTGAGGGTCAACTCTCTGACGCTGCACCAATCTTGAGTACTCTACAGAAGATCTTACATTTCACTAGAGACTTATGTTGTTCAAACATGCCTAAACTCACCAGCATCATCCACGATTAACGTAGAGCATCTTCCAATATTATCCAATAAGCCCTCAATCACTAGTCCAGCCGCGTTAGATATAGTAACATATTACAAACTCAATGAAAGTGAGAGTAAATGCGGTAGTGTACTGACAGAGGTGTCTGAGAATTCTGGACGTTACATGGCGCCTAATGCGACAAAGAAAATAAGCGACATACGAGAAACCTAAAGGAACCGGAAAAGTCAGTGTGTATGATAGTGTGTATGTGTTTGTGTGTGTGTGTATGTATGTATGTGTGTGTGTGTGTGTATGGGCTGGCGGGTGTCTGGGTGTGTTTCTGTGAGTAAATCAGTCAAGAGGTACGATGGAGTTCTTCATTACAACATGATCTGTAAACAACATTTGGTTAGTTTAACACAGGAAGGTAACATCGGGAAAATGGAAGAAGAATGACGTGTAACGAGTATAGCCCAGATCATCTTCTACATTTCCTTCTCTTACCTTTCCTACTACCAAGTTCCAGTCCCCCATCCCAATTAAATTTTCTTCTTTAGAAGTCTGAATAATTTCTTTTATCTCCTCATACATTTCTTTGATCTCGTCGTCGCAAGAGCTACTTGGCGCCGGCCGCGGTGGCCGAGGTGACTGAGGCGCTCCAGTCACGGTCAGCACGGCCACTACGGTCGGGGGTTCGAATCCCCCCTCGGGCATGGATATTTGTGCCGTCCTAGTTTGTAAGTAGTTCATAAGAAGTTTGTAAGTTTAGGGACTGATGACCCCGTAGTTAAGTCCCATAAGCTTAACAAACATTTGAACATTTAGCTACTTGGCGTATAAACTTGTACTACTGTGGTCGGTATTGATTTCGTGTCTGTCTTTGCTACGATAATGCGTTCACTATGCTGTTCATAGTAACTTCCTTGCGTTTCTATTTTCTTATTCATTATCAGACTTACTCCTGCATTACCACCAACTGATTTTGTATTTATAACCCTGTACTCACCTGACCAAAGTCCTGGTCATCCTGCCACCAAGCATCACCTATCCCCACCATATCTAACTTTAACCCACCCATTTCTCTTTTCGGATTTTCAATCTTACCTACCCGATTAAGGGATAGAACATACCACGCTCCGATCTGTAGAATGCCTGTTTTGTTTTTCTTGATGCCGACATCCTCCTGAGTAGTCCCCGCCCGGAGATCCGAATGGGGGACTATTTTGCCTCCGGAATATTTTTCCCGAGAGGATGCCATCATCATATATTCATACTGTAGAGATGCATGTCCTTGGGAAAATTAACGACTCTAATTTCCCCTTGCTTCCAGCTGTTCGCAGTAACTGCATGGCAAGGCCATTTTAGCCTATGTTATAAGGCCAGCTCAGTCAATCATCCCGATTACTGCCCCTGTAACTACTGAAAAGGCTGCTGCCCCTCTTCAGGAACCACACGTTTGTCTCAAGGTCCTGCAAAGCGACTCGTCTGACGGGCTCGCGCCGCAATGCTCCGCACTGGGCTTCAGCTGTCTCGGACGTAGCGGGACCGTGACGTCACAAATGTTCAAATGTTTGTATAGTTCAAATGTTTGTAGATCTATCGGACCAAACTGCGTGGTCATCAGTCCGTAGCTTACAAACTACTTAAAATTAGGTAAACTAACCTAAGGACAAACACACACACCCATGCCCCAGGGAGGACTCCACGGCGAGCAACCGCGCGCTCCGTAGCGAGACGCTTTAGACCGCTCTGCTACTCCACTGCGGCTGTTTGTATAGTCTATGGGACTTAACTACGGGGTCATCAGTCCCTAAACTTACAAACTACTTATGAACTACTTACGAACTAGGACGACACAAATATCCATGCCCGAGGGCGGAATCGAACCCCCGACCGTAGTGACCGTGCAGACCGTGACTGAAGCGCCTCAGTCCCCTCGGCCACCGCGGCCGGCGTGACGTCACCGCACGAGCCAGGGTGGCCTACTTCGTTGAGGCCTGAGTCAGTACCCCCTAGAGACAAGGCCTCACAACTGCCCGTGCTACGTCATACTGACAAGCCCGTGGCCGGCGAGAAAGACAGGCCCCAGCGCAGACGTTATGCCATGTAAGCAAGGTAGTTCCGAGCCGGCGCGATCGCTAACCGATTGGCCGGCCGCTGGGGCACTGCCCTCTGCCTCATAGCGGCCAGCCACTGAGCTAGCTATCGCGCCGGCTCGGAACTACCTTGCTTACGTGGCATGATGTCTGTGCTGGGGCCTGTCTTTCTCGTTGGCCTCGCACAAGCCCGCGGCCGCCAGCTTACTGGCTCGCAGCTAAGAGGCTGTGGGCGTGCCCCAGTGGCGAGCCATTCAGCTAGCGGCCTGGTCAGTATGACGTAACACGAGTTGTAAGGCCTAGGTGGTGTTTGTTGCGGGCTGCGGCAGTCCTCTCGGACCTTTCAATAAGCCCGACTGACGAGCTGACACTGCACAGGGCAATACATTGCCGAACGAAAAAAACCTGTGACGTCAGCACGCGGGCCGGGCTGTTCCGCACAGTACAGAAGAGGGCGCGTAACTCAGACCTCTGCAACAGTTTGAAGGCACTTTTGCAGCCGGCCGCGGTGGCCGAGGGGACTAAGGCGCTTCAGTCACGGTCTGCACGGCCACTACGGTCGGGGGTTCGAATCCCCCCTCGGGCATGGATATTTGTGCCGTCCTAGTTCGTAAGTAGTTCATAAGTAGTTTGTAAGTTTAGGGACTGATGACCCCGTAGTTAAGTCCCATAGACTATACAAACATTTGAACAACATTTGCACTTTTGCAATATTACCTTTTATTTCCACATTTGGAAACAAACACTTTATTTGTCGTTAACTTATATGCTTATGTTTCCTAAATGACTTTTTATTCCGTTAATTCAATCACAACCACACAATATGGGCGTGGCAGAACACATGTTAATTAGTGCAGTATGGTACATAAGAGGGCGTTCACTGCACATCTTTACATTCATTTGAAAGCTCTTTATAAAATTTCCCCCGTTGTGAACAAACACGTTATTTTCTAGTTGATTCATATGCTTCTGTGACATAAATGACGTTTTTCTCCAGCTGTTTAATTGAAACTCCAAACTTTGGGCGTGCCCTAACGTGGTATATGAATGGAGCCATGTTGAGGAGAACTCTTCAGTCAAGACGTTCAGCATCTGCAGGACACTTCCGCCTCGTAAGGCTCAGTTAAATGTGTATTATAGTTGTCTACTAGTTGTTTTATTGACTTTACCGTACCAAGATTTCTGAACTTCTTTATAGTTTTGTTCCGTCTCAAGCTGGTAAATGACGAAATCGATTGTAGGATACCCGAATGTGCTATCTTTCTTGTCATTAGAAAGGAATACAAAGTACAGTATGTAGCTTTTGCTGGTGTACGTCGTTCGCACTCGCAAAGATTTGCTTCTGTTGGCGAATGTAGAAGGTTTGGCTGCATGTGTACGTAAGATCTGACATAATAATCATTCTCTAATGTCTTGTGCATTATGCCCAAGCGAAAAACATTATATAAGAAGACATAATAGATAATGCTATTCGTTGTCTCTTTCTACAGGTATTGTCCTCCCATACACATTTATATTATACCAGCTGTGTGTGAATTGTATTGTCAGAATGTCCATGTAGAATCTGAGAACAGCTATGGAGCAGTCCTGAAATGCTGAAAAAAATCAAATGTTTTTAAGAACAGTACATTTGATTTTGTTCGCAATTGTATTTTTACTTTGTGCTGATTTTCCAAAAAAACTGGATTAATATTGTTTTTTCTTTTTTATAATAGGTGAAAATCCTTACGGTGAAAGAAGCAGGTGTAAAACCTGAAGAAACAATGCACGAAACATAATGCCAACAGAAGTTTGCTCCGTGGGCTGAAGAACATCCGGCTTCCACAGATGAATTAGAACGATATTTACACCAGAACTGTGCAATGGTAGAAAGCGTGCATCTTATTGGAATGGAAGCGACAAAATGTATCCCACTCTGCAGAAGATCGCGAAAAAGATCTTAATGCGTCCATTCGTCAGGCTCTACATCAGAAAGAAAATTTAGTTCTGCAGGCTTCATTCTAAGCGCACGACGATCGATTTTATCTCAGGAGAACGTTGATGCTTTCTGTTTCTGCACAGTAACTCCTGTAACAAGGAAAATGTGTGATGTAATATACTGTAAATCGTTAAGCACAGCACCCTGTGTTTTTATTCTGTATCAGTTGGTTCTGCATATTGTATGTGTTTGTTTTGTTGTTGTTGTTTAGATGGGACTAGACTGCTTGGTCATCAGTCCTCTCTGTTTGTTTTGTACCAAATTATTCTCAAATAATTGTAAGCGTACTGTAGTTTACTCAATAAATGTGTTTCGTTTGAATTATTATGGAATTGGAAGCGTGATGGTAATATTTTTACTACACTCCAAATCATCATGTTTTGAAGTTAGTGCTGTTACATCTTTTAACATGACGACACGTAACTTGAATAACCCGTTAACAGCCGGCTGTGGTGGCCGAGGGGACTGAGGCGCTCCAGTCACGGTCTGCACGGCCACTACAGTCGGGGGTTCGAATTCCCCCTCGGGCATGGATATTTGTGCCGTCCTTAGGATTAGCTAGTTCATAAGTTGTTTGTAAGTTTAGGGACTGATGACCCCGTAGTTAAGTCCCATAAGCTATACAAACATTTGATTTTTAACCCATAAACAGAAAATAGTAGCCCTCTATAAAACATCTACATCCACGTGGGGTACTCTGAAAATCTCATTTAAGTGCCTTGCAGAGGGTTCATCTAGCTGTACTTAATGAAAATAAACAAGAAAAATAAAAGTCAGTGTGCATACTTGATGCATTGGTTTCAACACACACATTTTCGCTCATACCTTTGTTTGTTGTAGTGTAAATACAATAAAGAGAGCAGCTTTGGGGCAGGTTCAAGCACTGGAGTGTCACGACATATTGGTATTCTAGTCATTTAGTTTGTTAATTTTATTTTTGATGTGACGAAATGATTCACTGTTTGTCGAAATGTAATGAACGTTTTCAATGACCCAGGAATTTACGACCGTACACGAAAACAAGCAACTATTGCACTAAAAATGAAGGTATTTACGTACTTAACAAGTGTGGTAACAAATCGATATTTAAACCGTAACATGGAATATAAAGTGAATACGTATAATGCGTATTTCGTTTAACGCAGAAAATAATTTCCGCCCCATCATTTAACGCCTTCCACAATCGACAGAGAAGAGGTAACAGCGCATCAGGAATGATGTAGAGCGGGATGCCTGCACGGCAGGCGGCGCAGTGAGGTGTAGTGGGTCAGGAAGCTCATGGGAATGCAGTGCTGCGCGGTGCACGATTCTGCTTTGTCTGGCCTCTCCACAGATACACCTCCGCTGTGGCTGCACCTGCGGTAGGACTATCTGTTTGATAATTGCCAAACCACTCACCAAATATATAGGATACTTCCGTTTATCTGGAATCATGATATTTGATATATAGCAAAATTTTACAATACACATAAAATAAAAAAAATAATAATTCTTAATTTTTATAAAACGACATGAAAATAAATTTGTCATTACTAAATTAACAACTCATTCTCAATTTTTTCAGGTTTAATTAAATAAGTACAGTGATTGATGTATTATATTCATAATTTACAAATATTTCATGGTATTAGGCTGAGATAAAAGGAAAGGAAATTGTCTTAGTTGGGAAAACGATGCATTTGATATCTAGCTGTAATAGGCGGTAACACCACCTAACTAGTACGCTGACTGCGATGGTATTGCTTGGGTTGAGAGACATTGCTCGCCGTCCGCGGTGGCCGAGGGGACTGAGGCGCTTCAGTCACGGTCTGCACGGTCACTACGGTCGGGGGTTCGAATCCCCCCTCGGGCATGGATATTTGTGCCGTCCTTAGTTGTAGGTAGTTCATAAGTAGTTTGTAAGTTTAGGGACTGATGACCCCGTAGTTAAGTCGCTTAAAAAAAAAAAAAAAAAAAAAAAAAAAAAAAAAAAAAAAAAGAATGCTCTCCTGCTAGGGATATCCCCTCCAACAGGCCTAGTATGGTGCTGTCAAAGTCCGCCATTGTCATGCCTGTCAATTTCAGGGTAGAATCTCATTCGACGTAGTGAGTCCCATAATCATAAACCATAAGCTATTAAAAATTTTGTCCTTGTTTCATTATTTGCTTCAAACTATTACACAATCAATAATAGATATTTTAATACTTATGTTAGATTTATTTGGCTTGCTCGTGAAAAGTTATGCAAATTGATTTCACTTTACATTGTAGCGAAACGATTTTGTTGTTCTAACGTTGAATTTTTCATTGAACTGTGCTGAACAGATGTAACGTACTTACAGAAGAAAACTGGACTCACAAATCGGAATAAAACGTAAAATTAATTTGAGGGCCATGTCTGTGAATTTTGGGCACCGATCTCGTGCACAAGATATAAACACTTTCGCTATTTTTGATAGCATGAATAGGGCATATTGTAAACTACATGCGTCATCCAGAAATTCTTATCTTATATTGTGCCATCATAAGATACTGATTGCACACCAACAAGCGCAGCACCGCAAGAACGAGATTTAGAAGGCGTCGCGATGTGACCCAGTTACGAGGAGACGCGAGGTTACGACCATGGCAGACGCGGAGAGCAGCGACCCCAATAACGCTGATATAAAAGCCGCAGAGTCCGGGCAGCCGATAACAGCGCCCTCCACAGTCAAGGGCCGCAGCAACAAGAAGTAGCAACGTTGGTTATATTAACACTGTAACTCAAATCAAATGTTTGTAAAGCTTATGGGACTTAACTACGGGATCATCAGTCCCTAAACTTACACACTACTTATGAACTACTTACGAACTAGGACGGCACAAATATCCATGCCCTAGGGGGGATTCGATTCCCCGACCGTAGTGGCCGTGCAGACCGTTACTGAAGCGCCTCAGTCTCCTCGGCCACCGCGGCCGGCAACACTGTAACTGTGAAACAGCTTGTCCCTCTTCCAGTCTGAAGAAGTATTTGCTCCTGTTCACTGAATAAACTTCTCTTACTGTGTACTGCTATTATAGATTTGTCCACATACTTATTTGTGTGCCGACTGCTGTCAAATTCCCCTATAAATGACACATCATATGGCGAAGAGATGACTCAACATTTACGATTTCTAGCGGACCAACGCAACCTTTACCCCCCTCCCCCGCTTGGCTATCCCCCTCCCTACCCTGGAGTCCCTACGGCTCCTCCCCCGCCTCTTCCACCCCCTTTCTCCTCTTCCCCCCGCGCCATCCGCCTTCCCCTACCCCGCGGGGTCCTGCGACGTCAGTTTTAATAAAGCTACGTTCAGTGTTGTGTGTGAAGTGCTACAGTAAGTGTTTTTTATCTGCTTCCACCGCCAACAAACAAGCGTCGCATCGTGTGTCTTAATATTGGCCCACTTTAGGTTACGGTAGTAACACTAAAAGTGGACCTTCGCGATCGTCTTTTGACAGCTCGAAATGTAAATGAAAATCACGGCTTAACTATTCATCTGCCACAAAAATTGAATAACCCAATTTGTAGAGGAGAAATTTCTCTACAACTTTGCTCTCTTATGTTTTTTTCATATCTCGTAGCGTTTTCTAGATATTTGCAAAAATAACGGCGATTTTTGGATGTATGTCTGTCTGTCCGTCCGTCTGTCTGTCTGTCCGTAACGTGTTCCCTGTTTTTAAGACGAACCGTTCAACCGATCAGCACCAAATGTTACAGACATGATTGTAGGCCGTCAGAGACCAGAACCTCACTCTTTCAAATTTTTCGGACAAAAAATACGGTAGTAAAACCAAAAACTGCCGTTTGGAATATAATTGTAATTGCAAACGAACCGTTCATCTGACACGAAAATTGAATAACCTAATTGGTAGAGGAGAAAATTCTCTACAACTTAGCTCCCTTAAGTTTTTTTTCATATCTCGTATCGTTTGAGACATATGTGCAAAAATAACGGATATTTGACACCCTCCATTGAATTAACGAAACCCAGACGTTCGGAGATGTCACGTGACATTCCATGCGTATTTGATGATTTTCTTATTGTAACTTACACGTTGACATTTCAAAGCAACGGCACACTAAGGAATTAACAAAAACACATCGTTCTTCGTACGATATATGATAACCTAATGTTTACAAATGCCATATTAACATCAGTTAACAACGGCTATAATGAGTATCAGATTAAAGAATCCTACTGTTGCTTTATAGCTGTAGCGTAGTGGGGAAGGTGGTTCGAAACCCGCCACTACTTAATTTTTTCCCTAAAAGGGTTTCAGACACTCTTATTAATTAATTTATTATTATTTAGTCCAAAATGTTTGGAAAAACTTATGAAACTACAAACTTAAAGTGGGCCGTAAAACATGTCAGTGCGATTTTTGTGTCTCCGAGCGCTCACCGTGAAGGGGTTTGCTGTCATACTGTATGTATTTTATGTCACCGTGGCTCTTCGTTTTAACAGACCAAATGTGGTTTTTAAATCGCCTGTCATGCTATCTGAACTTCAAACTGTCTCCTGTATATTTTAAATATCTTCATGTCTACGTGTTCATTCTCTCAACTGAAGAACAGCCTATCGAGCTGCTGCCAGCGTACTGGCATTGTAGCTGTGCTGGTATCAAAATACAATAAACGGGGAAAAAACCTTTATCCTTGCAGCGTCGCGCTAACTAACTAACTAAAATGTCTTTCGTTTCTTTTCAAATGCGTGCATTACAATTTCTGTCTCTTTGTTTGCTTGCTTCATGCCGAATAGTCATGTTTACCACGCCTCGCACACAACATGCTTAACTGCCTCAGGTGGCTTTGATCTGTGTAAGTTTGCTCAGTTTCAGACAAAGCGATGAGTCACCTCGTAACCGCGGTGTGTAATCTACCCAGCGCTGTGATGCAGGCTGTTCCAACAGACTACTCTGCGAACAGGGACGCACGCGACCGCAAACTATCCCAGTTCGGAGCTGCGGTAGTAGGGCAAGCTGACGTCACCAACGCTAATAATCGGTTAACGCAAGTAAATAGACGCGCTAGTTTAGTAGCCGTAGCAGAAAGCATAGTTCGCAATGAATTAGCGGTTTTGAAGGCTTTTGTCTCTCAAAACCAAACTATATCCCGTTGATGACATGGGGATTTATAGGCTGTAAAACTCGTATCGCAATTTTTACCCTTATCATGGTGGAAACTGGGCTGCGGTATTCCGAGATATATCTTCTTTTGATACTCTAGCAATAATTTATAAAATCAATGACTACATCATTAAATAATGTGAAAATCCGTTATACTCTGCATAAGAAATATACCTTACGTTGGTTCCATGAAATAGGCATTTAAAATAATGCCACCATAAACAACGATGACAGGCTTTGTAAATAGACAATCCAGAGGTAAAATAGTCCCCAACAGTCTCAAAGCGCGTTATCAAAGATAACAGAAGACAGGTCAGAATAGGAACATGGAACATCAGATCACTTAGCATCTGTGGGAAACTCGAGAATGTTAAAAAGGAAATGGAAGAACATGATATAGGTCATCTGTATAGTCACAATGAGTTTATAATTAATATTATGGAAGGGATAGTAGAAGGGAAAAGAGGCAGAGGAAGGCCCAGATTGCAGTACTTGAAACAGATTCAAAGAGATATAGGAGTGGAATCATATCAGGAAATGAAGAGGCTAACCGAGAACAGAGAAGTGTGGAGGAGAAGAATTGCTGCCAACCAATCTTCGGATTGGGAACGAGAGAGAGAAACATGCCTCATAAAATTCCAGTCATGAAGTCAAATCGTTGATATTCCGAATCAAATAGCTTTTTCAGTAATGATAATGAGGAAAGTCATCGTGTTATCGCTTAGAATTGACCTGGTATCACGTGTTCCGCATTTTCATGGAGAAATATGGCAGGCTCAATTTATACCTGTTTAGAGGCAATTGTGCCCGTGTCGGGAACTGGAGCGCTACTGCAGTTTCTCGTGACGTCACAGTCTAGTCGGCTGCTTCACTTGTCGTTCGCTCACAACAGCCGTGTGCGCCATGCGACAACACGTCACGGCCGAGGACCGGTGAGCAGGTGAGCGCTCCCTAACCCACGGGCGAGCGCGCGGTGGAACTGCCTGCTCTAATTGTAACTTAGTCATCCACGCCAGCAACAACCGCAGCTCAACTTGTAAGAATTCCACTGTTATGCACTTTCAACGAGGAACAGGAAGACTTCATGAGTAGTAGGCCCAATTTCAAACTCACTGCGCGTTCATCAAATTCAAGGAACTCCGAAGTTACATCATATTGTCGCGTTGAAATGGAAACAGGCTTGACTTCGAAGGCAACTAAACACAGCACTTACACTGAAAGCACTTTTATTACGAACTAAACATACACGCAGCACTGACTGCCTCTCAGGCAGAGTGCTCTGCTATTTACACACAGACAGAATTTACCAGAAATTAGAAGAACAGTTAACATAATAAACAAGTAGAATTTACAAGTGAACATAAGAAAGATGTAGAACCTTCTGGAATTGTTAATTAGAAAGAAAGAAATTTTTGCCGGTGGGCGGGATTGAACCGGCGACCTTCTGCACCGCAGTCCGTGGCGCTTTCCCCTGCGCCACGCCGGCAGTCGGTGTTCGTGCTCTCTCGCGGCAATATTTTTGGAACAGCAGGTACTCCTATGGACAGGTTCACGCAGAAATTGTTTCCGACTTCACGCCCGAGCTTACTGTAGTTTCATGACTTGATTAGTGCCCTTACTGAATTCTAACAGAAACAAGTGTAAGTAACTGCCCCTAGTTACAATTTGCATTTTCGTTTTTGTAAGTAGCGTAATCAATCATACCGTCATTAGGTC
This sequence comes from Locusta migratoria, assembly GCA_026315105.1. NCBI lineage: Eukaryota > Metazoa > Arthropoda > Insecta > Orthoptera > Acrididae > Locusta > Locusta migratoria. Next base: position 502,671,155 of record CM048755.1, on the reverse strand, counting down.
ATGAAACTTTAAGGTATAAAACTACAGTACAGGTTTATCTTTGTTTGTGGACAATATTCTGCAGTCACTATGTCCCATGATGCAATTACATAAAATGTGCTGGACAGTAGCAGGTCGCGACCAGATTCTCATATTTTGGAAAAAGTGTAACAAATTAATGACTATCAGGATTCGTGCCGTGGAAAATTTTGTGGCAGCCCCTATTTGCAGTATAGCGGACAGCGGCAAACATTCTCAGCTTGGTCGCCGTCGGGTGCACGGCACACAGCGACCACGCCACGTGAAGAGTAAACAAGACTTGCCACATGTAATATCGTGCCCCGTTGCTTTTCCAGGCAAAGGAGACGGAACTGCCCTTCACGGAACGACATTTGCTTTCCTTGATGGAAGTCTGAACATGTGCAGTCTGTCTGTTTGCCACGTACAATCAAACACCACTCGCTCTCGTAGACCCCGAGCAACTACTAATTCTGTGAGCCTAGTGATGTACGTGGACGGGGTGTGTCTTCGTCCCACACTAGTGCAGTACAGATGCAATCAAATAAACTGTTCGTGACACTAGACATTGCTGGATGCCGCGTGTGTCCTCAATTAAACAGTGGTGGGTCTCTTACTTTGCTCAAATGTGTCACATATGAAGTGTTACGATCATCACGATTGAAAAAAACTGGTATGCAACTTACTGCGTATAACGGAAAAACGATTTCCATGCTTCGTACGTGTTGCTTACCTGACACATTCCAATCTCATACTAGTACAGTGACATTTATAATTTTGCGTGCGATAGACTCTGAAAATTTTGTTGGTTTACATTGTTTTCATTTATTTGACCATCGTATTCAGGGAAATGTGATTTCTCATATATTCAAACTTATTGGATCAAACTGCTATGGTCATCAATCCCTCGACTTACAATTACTGAAACGAAATTACAATAAAGACAACACACACAACCGTGCCCGAGGGATGACTCGAACCTCCGGAGGGAATGCCCGCCCTCTCAGTAGCATGACGCCTCAGACCTCGCGGTCATTCAATGTGATATCGGTTTTTGATCAAGAATTGTTTTATGAAGGCCTAGGCAAGACAAATTATTTCGTGTGACACTGAAGGACAATGTGTAACGTAAATTTCTTCAATCAAGTTGCACAAGCTAGTCAGCGGACTTTGCCACTAGTAATTTTAAGTAAAACTTCTGGCAGACTCCGTCTTTAAAGTGATCTTAAATCCACTGTGAATCCACAAACAATTATTGACACATATCCATTGCCTCGCCCCGAGGAATTAATGAACAGGCTTGGGCGGGCTGTTGATTTTCAAATATTGACTTACGCTACAGGTATTTGCAAATTTTGCTATATGAATAGTTTCTGCCGCAGTGAAGCGGCCGAGCGCTCTAAGGCGCTTTGCTGCAGGGCGCGCCGAGGTTTGAGTCCACCCTCGGGCATCGGGGGTGTGTGTTGTCCTTACAGTAAGTTTGTTAAAGTAGTTTGTAAGCATAGGAAATGATGAGCAGAGTGGATTTACAAACATTTGAACATTTGAATACCTTCTGTTTGTTTTCGTGAACACACAGTCAGGTTTGTTGAAGTTTTTGCTCTTACCCTCTGGCAGCGCTTCTGCGCACGATATTTTTTAACCCTAATTAGGATAACTTACTGCAACAGTTCCTTTATATTGAAATTACTTGGACAATATTATGGTATCAGTACGTACACCAGAGGAACAGACATCTGCAATCTTCGTACACTGTTTAACTGCTTTCGGCTGAAGCTTTGAAGTGTCGCCAGGACAAGTGTGTCTTGTTTTCAGACGGAAATTCGATCCTTAGGCCACGTTAGTAACAACCAGGGTGTCCAACCCCATCAGTCGAATTTGCTGGCATTTCGCGACCTTTCCGTTCGACTCGACTTGACAGAATTACAGGACGTTATCGGGAAATTAACTCTTTATATCCGGTTTATGCCCAAAGCAGCCCTGATCGCGCCTCCGATCCATAGGTTCCTCAGGAAAAATGTGCCTTTTGTATTAACAGAACAGTGCCAGAATGCATTTCAGAAACTGAAACGTGCTTTGTTGAGTGACAGATGCCTTTTTCATTTTGATCCCACTGAACAGTGTTCTCTTAAGGGGTCGCAACTATCATTTCACCCAGTGTTGGTTGACAGGACAGACAGAATGCGTTTGCTTTGAAGTTGTTGACAAATACACATTGTAATTACTTGCATATTGAGAGAGAGGCTCTTGCTATTGTCTACGGCGTAAGTTTCACCAGTATCTGTTTGGGCAAACGTCTTACCTCCTGGCAGATCACAAGCCGCTTCAGTCATTGTTTCATCCATCCAAACCCGAACCTACATGCACTACGCAGAAATCGCAATGTTGGGCCTCGTTCTTCTATCAGCATCAGTAAGAAATATTGTACTGGCCCACGTCAAAGCATGGGATTGCTGACGCCCATTCTTGCCTTCCTTTTGGCCCTGATTCAGAATTAGACTCCACCGAAGTGTTGTGTTGACTTATTGCTGTACAAGACAGTGAAATGTTACAATCTCTTTCCGTCGGCTATCGCAAGACTGCACAGGTCACAGTAGCGATGGTTACCTGAACCGGTTGTTGCATTACATCCGGAAGGACTGGTCTCTTTCTTTGAACGCTTTCCGAATTCTTTTGTGCGCCGTTATTTTGCCCGATAAAATTGACTTTCCATTCAGTATGGTGTTATTTTATTGCAAAATGAAAATGTACAGTGGCGATGCACGTGTGATTATTCGCAAAATGTTGGAAAAAAGATGTGTTGCGATTGCTAAAATAACAACATTCGGAGTTAGTGCGCACTAAACAGCGTGTACACACTGCAACTGGCCGGGCATGAACACCCACATTGAACAGACGATGTCACAGTGACACTCTTATGTAAAAAATCACTCCACGACACCACAAAAATTTTCAGCTTGCCTAAAGTCACAGTCCCAATGGAAATGTGTACATGATATTTTGCGTGACCATTTTGGAACACTCGTTGGCTTAGTGTAGAACACTCTTTCAGCAGCTATCCGTTTGTTGTGCGCATGTCTTCGAGTACGTCCCGTAGCGCCATTTAGGCTATGACATCCATTTTTTGCGTAGAAAGCTTGACTCATTTGCTTGTTTTCATCAACAGACCACAGTTTACTGCTAGGAATTTGACCAATTTTGTACAGAAAATGTTATCAAACGGCACCATTAATCTGCGATCCAATATAGTAGCTGAGCGCTGTGTATGAACATTTAAGCAACATATGTCAATATTGGATGCCTCCCACACACAGGAGCAAGCTATGCTGCAGTTCCTGTCGATGTACTGCTCTCCTCAAACCTGCGACGGCCTTAGCTGCGGTAAGATGCTCAAGTTACTACAACCTCTACGTCACATGGCACCTTCTACAACAAGCAATTATCGATACGTGCTTAATGAACATGTTCTTTTCAGAGTGTTTGGCAACTCCAGGCTTTGGTAACGCTGTACTGTCTTATTAGACAGTTGAGTTCTTGTATGTATCTTACTCAGTGTCCATCTAGGTTGCTGCGACTTCATCAGAAGGAATTCTACAATTGTCGATTGCGAGATTCTTTCGCAGAGTTTCTGTTTTCAGATTCCCATCTCACGAATGCCCGGTGTTCATTCCGGCCGGATATTGTTACCGCCTCGGCAACCCCTGCGGAACCGATGGATCTGGATGCGTCGCCGCCATCAACACCACTCGCGCCGCCTCTCTCAGGCGCGCCCACGGGGCCGCTGCAGCTCAGCTTCCTGCTGCTGGTTACACAGCCTCCAGTGGACCCTTCGCTCCTTCTTTGTCGACGTCGCCGACATCATCGTCCATGAAGCTGACTCAAGAAACGGGCGTGAGCCTTTTCAGTGGCTATCCGACTGACGTTTCCCTTTGAGCGCAGGATGGATGTTGGATCGCGACCAGGGGCTCAGTGTCGGTCACAGTTGTGCGTCTCGTCTCCTCAAGACAACCGGCTTTCTACCTCCCTCCACGTCGACGTACAAATATTCCCTGCACGACAATAATGCGGCAGTTTTGGGAGAGGAGGTGCAGTCCTAGCGTATCGACTGCACACCTATGAGAACAGCACCGCCATAACGAGCTTTAGAAGGCACCGACACAGGCGCCACTATCAAGAAGACGCACTGCCACGCCCACTGATGACACGAAGAACAGTGTCCCCTATAACGGGCCGGCCGCGGTGGCCGAGGTGACTGAGGCGCTCCAGTCACGGTCAGCACGGCCGTAAGTAGTTCATAAGTAGTTTGTAAGTTTAGGGACTGATGACCCCGTAGTTAAGTCCCATAAGCTTTACAAACATTTGTAACCCTATAACGGCGACATAACCAGTCGCAAAGTGCTGGTCAGCCCAGAACAGTAGCCTGCGTACTAAAGAGTCGCATCATGAAGAAATATCAATATTAGATATGTCAGCATTTTAATTGTGGAAGAATCAGTCGATTTTCAATTCCGAAGAAGATAAGCACGTGGGTTGGAACTTAAATAGTGGCAACCATTTACTGACAACCGATAGAAAAGCGTTACATGTTTGTACCAGTTACTGTCCTTCAAAGTAGTCATCAGCGTTGTGTAGAACCCGTTGCAGCGATGTGGAAGACGTAGTATACCGTTAACAGAGTCTGTTCTGTTGATGGTGCGAATGGAGCGATCTAATGCCTGTCGAATCTCTGGAACAGTTCTGAAGCGAATGCCTCGAAGTGGTTCCTTCATCTTCAGAATGAAATCAAAGTCACAAGGACTTACGTCTGGGGGGTATGGTGTATGGTACAGTATTTTCTTGTCCCATCGACCGAACAGAGGAGCTACAGCTTTACGCTGTAATACCCGCGCATTGTCGTACAAAATAATGGGTTGGGTTTTGCAGAAAGCTGCTCGCAGGTGATGCTCCAAAAACGTAACAGTAATACCATGCATTGATGGTCTACCGCGGAGGAACGTAATGCGTTAGGATAAAAACAGTTGTACTCGAGAATCACCATAACTTTCACCATACTGGGGCTCTGACGTACTTCGACTTTCGCGGCGACCCATAATGACGCCATTCTTTCGACTGGTGTTTCAGTTTTGTCTCGTACGATGGGGCCCATGCCTCATCCAATGTTACGGTATGCTATGAGAAACCCTCTCCTTCGGACTCATAACGCTCCAAGTGCGTCTGAGCAGCGTTGTAATGCATCCATTTCAGAATTACCGTCAATTCAAGCGGACCCATTGTCATACAATTTTTCCAATACCCAGGCGTTCCTTCAGGATGCGAATCACAGTCGTATGCGCTAATCCGGTTTCGTAGGCGAACTCATGAATCATCTGGCGTCGATCGCTGTCCACAAACCCGGCAACAGTATGCACTTCTTCAGAGACGCTAGGACGACCTGCCCAATGCATGTCTGCTATAGTTTGTCGACCATCGTTGAAGGCTTGTAGCCAATGTGCCACTGTTCTGTACGACAATGTCGATTCCTCGAACGCCTATTGAAAACGTTGGTGAAATTTTCGTGCTGTACTACCTCTGGCAGATTCAATCTCGATCCAACTCCGCTGTTCCTGTTTCGAAAACAAAGTGACAACGTTGCGTTAGTCCGCTCGCTCACAACTGACTGTGTTTTCCTCGATTATGCTCACGCCGGTGACGTGGGACGGGCGAGTCCATTTCCTCGAAAGCAAGGTAGATATGTCAACAACAAGTGCTATCAGCCACAATAGTAGATACCAATGCATAGTGTCTCCACAGCATTGTTGCCACTATTTAAGTTCTAACCGCCGTATTTGCTTTTGTACAGTCATAAAACGTGGTCTATTAGTGTGTATTTGTCTATTAGTTTGCATCCATGTCCCCATCCTTATTTGTGTGTGCCGCGGCGGAGCGACCGAGCGCATTGAAGCACTATGCTACGATGCGCGACGCCGTTCCCCGTCGGGGGTTCGAATCCCCCTCGAGCATGGATGTTTGTGTCGTCTTTAGTATACGCTAGTTCGTAAGTAGTTTGTAAGTTTAGGGACTGATGACCCCGCAGTTAAGTCCCCTAAGCTTAACAAACAACATTTGTGTGTCAGCTTCTGTTACATCCCCAGCATCTGACAAATCATACTCGTAATGAAGTGTTTCGTACTTCGAAATCTCTCATCAGAAAAACAGGAGCGTATATTTATGGACACTACGGCGGGGTTTAATGAGATGAAAGATACGTGTAAAGAGCTTTAGATAAACGTCAGTTGGCCTTCACCTAAATTCTGCCCCTTTCTCTCACCCCAGCACTTCCCTCGGCGATATTACTATCGCACTCGTGCCAATGTCGTGAGATTTAATCGCGTAGCTCTGCACTTGAGGTCGTGGATCTTCTTCTATTGAAGTGATGTGCTGTGGAAGCTTTGGAACTGGCGACTAGGCTCGAAGTTGATATTTCAAAGAGTAGGAATGCCAGTTGTTTCATAGTTTATTGTTATGCCGCGAAACGACAAACAACATATAACACGCTGTTCATTGTTATAAACTTGTACAAACATTTCATTGCAACATAACTATTAATCTTCGTGCTGACATGCCGTGCGGAGCTCTCTCCCTGAACTGCCCTTGTGGAACTGCCTGCCTCTTCCCAGTGCCGTTCCCGTGTTCTCTTACTTTTGGCGGGAAGCGCCACTTCTCCAACATAGTTATTCATTTGTTTTACATAATTAAAGCCTTTCTAAATAAACAAAACACAGCATAAAAACCTTACTCTACACTTAATATTTACAATAAATCATACCAATTTCTATACATTAGTTTATCTTTTACTACTAAAGAAACGTACAGGGGACCTTATATAGAGTCGGGGGGGGGGGGCAGCCAATAACAACGTTTCTGGGTAGCATTGACGCAATTTCTCACAGTAATGCAGTATGTTTTCCCACCCATTCCACTTGTGACGTGTCCTCCCAGCCACAAAACACCTGGTACCTTATGGCCCTAAGCCAGCCATCCTACAATACAATGAAGAAATTATCATACTGTGTTGTTTTACGGCTCAGTTTAGGTTCTCCTGTCGTTTGTGACAAAAATTAATAAGGACATAAATAATGTAAAACTAAATATATACATGATAATAAAATATTAATATAGTCATACATACAATAAAGAATTTAAACCGTTATAATACCATATTTCATACATTTAATTTTAGATTACTCATTATTTATATTTTTACTGATTTTCTGTCCAAAATATTGGCGTGTGCCGTAAACAAGGCATTGCAATTTTAATTTTTGTAAATTCTTAAACAGAATTATCTACATCTACAAGGGATACTCTGCAAATCACATTGAACTGCCTGGCAGAGGGTTCATCGAACCACCTTTATACTATTTATCTCCCATTCCATTCTCGAACATTGCGCGGAAAGAAAGAACATCTGAATCTCTCCGTTCGAGCTCTAATTTCTCTTATTTTATTCTGATGATGTTTTCTACCTATGTAAGTGGCAGTCAACAATATATTTTCACATTCAGAGGAGAATGTTTGCGATTGGAGTTTCGTAAGTAGCCCACGCCGCATCGATAAGCGCCGTTGTTGTAATGATTCCCATCCCAGATCCTGTATCATTTCCGTATCTCTTTCTCCCCTATATCGTGACAATACAAAACGAGCTGCACGTCTTTGACTCTTTCGATGTCCTCCGTCAAACCCACCTGATAAAGATCCCATACTGGGCAGCAATACTCCAAGCAAGGGCGGACAAGCGTAGTGTGTGCAGTTTCTTTTGTACTTCTGTTGCATCTTTTAAGGGTTCTGCCAGTAAAACGCAGTCTCTGTTCGAGATAATTCATAATATTTGAATACAGAATATGTTCCAAAACACTGCTGCAAAGTGACGTCAGTGAAATAGGCCTGTAGTTTAGTGGGCTAATCCTATTGGTGTTACACGTGCAACTTTATAATTTTTTAGTACAGATCATTCTTTAAAAGAGCGGTTGTATATGGCTGTTAAGTAAGGAGTTCTCGCATCAGCATAATCAAATAGAAATCTAATGGGTATACAGTCCGGACCAGAAGACTTGTTCTTGTTAAGTGATTTAAGTCGCTTCACTACTCCGAGGATATCTACTTCAACTTTACTCATTGTAGCCTCTGTTTGTAATTCGAAATCTCGATTATTGGTTTTGTCTTCTTTGGTGAATTAGTTTCTAAAAGCTATGTTTAGTAACTCTGCTTTAGAAGCGCCGTGATCGGCAGGATCGCCATTACTATCACGTAGTGAGGGTATTGTTTGTGCTTTGCCCCTAGTATATTTAACATATGACCAATATCTCTTTGGGCTTTCAGTCAAATTTCGAGAAAGAATTTCGTTGTGAAAAGTATTGTAGGCATCTCGCATAGAAGTCCTCACTAAATTTTGAGCTTCTGTATAGGATCGCCAATCCTGGGGATTTTGTGTTCGTTTAAATTTAGCATGCCTTTTCCGTTCCTTTTGCAACAGTGTCCTGACCTTTTTTATGGACCAAGGGGGATAACCTTCTTTTATTAATTTATTTGGTATAAAGCTGTCAATTGCTGTCGATACCACTTTTTGAATTTGAGCCACATCTGGTCTACACTTGTGTTTAGTGTTAACAACGAGTGGAAACTGTCTTTCAAGAAGCAATGTGTTGTATGTCTATCTGCTTTCCTGAACACATATACACTTTTCGTATATTTTTGGTAACGTTGGGACTTTCGATATTCAGTGTCGCTACGACAGCCCTGTGTTCAGTAATACCTGTAACCGTTTTGATGCTAGTTATGAGGTCGGAAATATTTGTTGCAAAGAGATCGTGAGTCGGGGGGCCGGTAAAAGGAACCAATTATTAACTTTCTACTACCTACTACCCATAACAACTCACAGGAACTATCAACTTCAACTTCACTACACGATACACTACTTTTGTCGGCGACAAACACGCCTCCACCTATTTTTGAAATCTTTTCTTTCTGAACTCAGTTAGATCTTTTGCAATTACTTCTGCTGAACTTATTTCCGGCTTAATCCAACTTACGCTACCTATAATGATATGTGTTTCGGTGCTGTCTATTAACGCTTGGAAAATAAAATATTTGTAAAGCTTATGGGACTTAACTACGGGGTTATCAGTCCCTAAACTTACAAACTACTTATGAACTACTTACGAACTAGGACGGCACAAATATCCATGCCCGAGGGGGGATTCGAACCCCCGACCGTAGTGGCCGTGCTGACCGTGACTGGAGCGCCTCAGTCACCTCGGCCACCGCGGCCGGCTAACGCTTGGAGTTATGGTACTTTCCCAACACAGATACGACTATTTACAACTATTATACCGATAGTTCCTAAATAGATATTTCTCCTGCGATCGACATGCACCCTTTGAGACAGCCCATTTAGTGTTCCCGCAAAGCCCTCTACCCTAAAAAAAACCGCCCAGTCCACGCCCACAGCACCCGCTACCCGTGTAGCCGCTTCCTGCGTATAGTGGACTCCTGACCATTTTAGTGGAACCCGGAAACCCACCGCCCGATGGCGCAAGTCAAGGAATCTGCAGCTTACACGGTCGCAGAACCGGCTGAGCCTCTGATTCAGACCCTTCACTCGGCCCTGTATCAGAGGAACACAGTCAGTCCAATCAACTATGCTGCAGATGGGGAGCTCTGCTTTCATCTTGCAAGCAAAACTGGCAGTCTTTACCACTTCAGATAGCCGCTCAAAACCTGAGATTATCTCTTCAGATCCGAAGCGTCACACATCATTTGTACCGACGTGAACCACCACCAGCAGTTGGCTCTACACCGTACCCTTCATGGCATCCGGAAGGACCAGTTCCACATCGGGAATGATTACACCCGGTATGCACACGGAGTGCACGTTGGACTTCTTTTCCTCCTTTTCAGCCATCTCTCTAAGGGGCTCCATCACCCGCCTAACGTTGGAGGTCCCAACTACAAGCTAACCCACCCTCTTTGAAAGCCCGGATCTTGCAGGCCGAGTGGTGACCTCTGGATGAGAGACACCATCTTACTAAGGAACGTTGTCCTGAACCGATAGCGCCTCAAACCTGTTCGCAAGACGAACCGGGGGGGCCTCACGATCTCTCCCCCGAATATCTTACGCCGCCTGTCACGAACTGGAGCATCCTCCCACGCAACCACGGGTGGGGTGTCTGCCACATTGCTGGTAGTATCTGGGCACATCGCTGTCACAGGCCGATTGGTGGAAACGACGGGAGTCCGTTCGGTCCTCACTACCGGCCAACAACAACGACGCCCCTCATTCGCAGCCTCGAGCTGTGCAACCGAGCTTAACACAACTTGAACCTGGAAGTGAAGTTTCACCAGCTCAGACTGCATCCGCACACAGCAGTCACAGTCCTTATTCATGATTACAGTGCCGAGAAAACGAAACTACTGTTGCGATGCACTCAAAGGAAGACTACGCTGTTTGTTAAAACGCGTATTTGAGTGTAATATGCACGAAAGCACAGTATAAATTAACAAACTGAAACGAAAACGCGCAGACCAAAATCGCAATACTATATGTCGCTTCTAAACAGAAGCCGGTTTCACTTACGAAATATGAAGGCGGCGTCTTCTGTGAATCAGCCGGCAGCTAATTAGACACTAACTGAGCTCTATTAACAGCAGGCACAATCAAAACAAAACAAACGACTGTCGCGATGCGCTCGAAGGAACATTACACTGCTTGTATACATGTGTACCAAAAGTTAATCTATATAAAAATCTGATCATCTTTTATTTGAATTATTTTATTTTGGTTACATGCATAACAGAGGGAGATTTTATTCGCTGTGCTGCCAACAAATACCTTTGTAATATTTGGTGTTGATTGGCTAAACAGCGGGACTTAAGAAGTGGGAACTCGCTAGACACTTAAACACGCAGTGCCATATGGCTGTTATTTTTTTAAATATCTCAGAAATATTGCGAGGTATAGAAAACACTGCTGAGAACAGAGTTGTAAAGCACGTTCTCCACTGAAAATTCATTTATTCAATTTTTGTCTCGCATGAATGGTTAAGACGTTATTTGAAATTAAATTTCGAACATCAAAATGCGACGACAAACGGAGGACATTTAGTATTAATAACCTAAAGTACTGCATCATAATTTTAAAAAAAGAAATAGAAGCTTAGGGTTTAACGTCGCGTCGACAGAATGGTCATTAGAGACGTAGCACAGGTTGTGATGGTTTTTGTCGATAATGTTGAAAGAATTTGGCTGTGTCCTTTCAAAAGAACAATCCATGCATTTTCATAATGTGATTTATGGAAATCACGGAGAAACCTGTGTCTGCATGGTTGGAGGTGGCTTTCAACCACCGTCATCCCGAAAGCGAGTCTAGAGTGATAACCACTGCGCCTCCTTGCTCGATCACTATTTTCAGTCCATCTTTTCTTTAGTCTTTTCAGATGAGTGTGACTGTGAGCAAGTGGTCACGCTCCGCGTTGTCCCTCGGCGGCATGGGTGGTGTGTGTACATGACGGCATTGTATACGTAGCAGACGTCTTCACTTACCCTGTTCTGTGGAATTGCGCTGATCGGCGCTGGCACGGTACGATATACCTACACGGCGAAGGTACACGTGTTAATTATTGGCTCCACGTGCCATGGCGGATGCTACAAAAGGCCTCCCTTGAGGCTGTGTGAGCCTCCGGTTCTCGTATCTGTTGTACGCCTAGTTGATCTGCGGATCGATATGCAAGGTATTATGCTGAGCCAACCTGGGCTGGAACGGGGTGTGCAGACAAACCAATAGACAGACTAACAGTTGTGGCTGGGATTCGTACTCGAGACCTCCTGCTTATGAGGCGGTTGCTTTGAGCCGCTCAGCTAACAAACGTTACGGATCATACGGCTACAAAGATTGTCTTCAAGCACGGCTGCCTCCTCACTACATATTTCAATTCTGCCTTAATTTCCCTGTGAAATACGTATCAAATTTCCGAAGCTCTCTTGTGTTGGACTAATACCTTAGCAAAGTGCGTAAATTGAACAAAACGCGATACCTTGGCAATTTGATACGTATTTCCCAGGGAACATTGAGGCAGAATTAAAGTATGTGGTGTGGAGTTAGACGCGCTTAAAGATAATCCGAGCAGTTGCATTATTCGTAACGCCGTGTTAGCTGAGCTGTTTAAAGCTTGTCAAATCAGAATGAAGTCCTGGAGTCGAAACCTGGCCACAACACCAATTTTAATTCAACACCTCTGCTTATATTCAAGACCTTCGTAACAATGAGACAATGTTTGCCTGGAGGAACTGAATTATTGTTGACTCAACCAATAACGAATATGAAAAAACTACCGCAAATCGTCGACCTATAGGAAGGGGAAAAAAGTGTCTGCCTAGTAAGCAGGAGGTTCCGGAATCGAATCCCGGCCACAACACAAATTTCAATTCAATGCCTCTCCTTATATTCAATCCCTTTGGTATAATGAGACTATGTTTGTATCAAGGAACTAAATTATTGTTGATATCAATAGACAGGCGTTTGTTGTGGTGTGGCAATCATTTTATCAATTTGATCAACACACCTTTACATAAAAATAAAAAACAGCGGGTCCTTTTGCCATAAAACCTACATACTTTTCTCTCAATTTATTGAAAGTGTTAATTATGATCACGAGAGTGATTGTTTCAGTTTACTTTTTTGTGTTGCTGTACGCAGTTTATATCTCTTTATTCTGAAAACAGTGAAAATGTTATAATGGAAACTAAAATGCCTACAAAAAACTTATAGAACTCGGACAACATGTTTCGAAAAGGAAAGTTATGTATTTTACGTTAACTTATACCAATAATGTTTGAATTTTCGACGATATGCTGATAGATTTCATCTGCGTATTATATTCATAAATTTCACCAGTTTTCTGATACTTTTCCATGACAAATAATGCAATAGAAAGTGAAAATGTTGGCTTCATTTTTCATAGATCGCCTACCAATAGAAAAAAAAAATTCAGAGCAACTCTGGAAACCACTAAATTTTTTACCATATCAAATGTTCAAATGTGTTAAGCTTATGGGAATTAATTGCGGGGTCGTCAGTCCCTAAACGTACAAACTTCTTATGAATTAACTTATACTAAAGACAATACAAACATCCATGCCCGAGGGTGGATTTTATGTGATAGTGACCTTCCTCAAGCGTCAAGTGTCCAAATGTCATGAAGATTTTAGGACGAATAAAGTGGTTTTATTCGATGTTCAGATGTTTGGTAAGGTTAGGGACTTAACTACTGGGTCACCAGTCCCTAAACTTACAAACTACTTATAAACTAACTTATACTAAAGACGGCACAAACATTCATGCCCGAGGGAGGATTCGAACCCCCGATGGGGAACGGCCTCGCGTTCGAAGCATAGCGCCTCAATACGCTCGGCCTCTCCGCCGCGGCTGTCCATATTCGCATGTCGCATGATGCCACAGGTTTTCAACCATATAATTGTTTATGACGTCATATTTCCTTAACTATATGAGTAAGCAGTTCTTACCCCTATGTCAATTGTTCAATTGTTACCTCATTGAAGCAATATGTGAACCAAATTTGATTGAAATGTTCAAATGTTTGTTAAGCTTACGGGACTTAACTGCGGAGTCATCAGTCCAGAAACTTACAAACTACTTATAAACTAACTGATAGTAAAGACAGCACGAACATCCATGCCCCATGGGGAATTCGAACCCCCGACGGGCAACGTCCTCGCGCATCGCTGAATAGCGCCTCAATGCGCTCGGCCGCTTCGCCGTGGCAATTTGGTTGAAATCGGTACAGTGGTTTAGAAGCAGACGTCGCATGATGCAGCGCATTTCATTGTTTATAACGTCATATCTCCTGAACTATTTTTCGTACCGTCATTTAATGGTGGCTATGACCATCGCGAAAGTGCAAGCAATATGTTGACAAAGTTTCGTTACAATCAGCCGCTAGTAAAATACGTACACATAAATATTCATTTTTATATATTAGATTATATTTGTTGGACACCTGTATTTAGTAACGTGTGCTTCCTTTGGTTCGGGTTTCTGTGTGTTGTTCTTACCTTACGTTAAAGTTAGTTTAATTAGTCTGTAAGGCTAGGGACGAGGCGTCAGCAGATTGGTCCCTTAGGTTTACAAGCATTTGAATGTATTGAGCTCCATTTGCCAATTTTGGCCAAAACGTTATGACAACATACTTGATAACAGGTTTGTCCACCTTGGCACAGACAACAGAAAGCGACGCGCCTTGGAATGTAGTCCAAGGATTCTGTGAGGCCCTACAGTTAATTTTGCCAAAGTTACGACCTGAGAACAAAAAGTGTGAGAGTATAGGAAATTAAATTTAAAATAGGGTTTCTAGTTCATGAAACTCGAGCTAAGATGGAGAAATATGCTAAAAAACAAAGTTCCAAAACGGTTTTTCATAAATAAATGAAAAATGATAGTTCTCGTGGGAAAATGTTACAGTAGAAAGCTATAGGCCTTAGGATTATCTGTCAACAGCTTTTTTTATATTTATCGATTGCTTTGTTTTTTGTACTTATCGATTGCGTTGTTACGTATCGATATATATCGAAAAAACACTTAAAACCATTAGCAAGTAAATTCTTTATAACTCGTAAACATTGTAAGGGTTGTAATATGGGGGTTAAATTTATTTATTGTCTGCTGTATATATTTATTATGATTATATATGCGCGCCGCAGTAAGAAGAGTTTTGCAGTGGCGATCCTTTTTAACAGCTAGCTGGAAGGCAGAGGCGTCGTAGTTCTCACGGCAAGAGTCGCAGTGGGTGCCATATGGCGTGAGTAGTGTGGGTAGAAGATTCTGGAAGGCGTCTGCATGAGACTAGCCGTTACGCTGGGCAGCAGATAAACTGAGGAAGCCCCGATGATATGGCGCAAAAAGAACAGTTTTGTATTTATTAATAATGTTTATAACTAATTGTTAGTGGCATAAAGACGTTAATAGCGGTCTAAAGGTTCTCAATTTTGCTTATTAGTAATTTTATTTTGTTTAATTGTGTATTAACAGAGAAACAATTGAATTACGACTTGGTACACGAGCACGAGCTATCACGAGAAATGCCGACAAGGTACGAAATAGGGAGGAGGCGTCGGCAGCGCGCCAACGAAAGGCAGTCGCTGTTAGGACCTGTTATGTACTGTGCAAGTAGCAAAAAAATGTTCAAATGTTTGTAAATCTATCGGACCAAACTGCGTGGTCATCAGTCCGTAGCTTACAAACTACTTAAACCTAAGTAAACTAACCTAAGGACCACCCACCCACCCACACACACACACACACACACACACATGCCCCAGGGAGAACTCGAACCTCCACGGCGAGCAACCGCGCGCTCCGTAGCGAGACGCTTTAGACCGCTCGGCTACTCCACCCCGGCTGCAAGTAGCAGCCATGCTCTCGGTGTCGTTAATAATTCGTGCTGATTAGGGTAAAAGTTATAAATTTTTGACGTTGTATTATGGTGTCGTTAATGAAACACCATAATTGGCTACCTACATTCCGGTCCACTTTAGGTTACGGTAGTAAAAATAAAAGTGGGCCTTTGCGATCGTCTTTTGACAGCTCGAAATTTAAATGAAAATAATGGCTTAACCATTCATCTGATATGAAAATTGAATAACCGAATTTGTAGAGGAGAAAATGCTCAACAACTTTGCTCCCTCGTGGTTTTTTTTCATATCTCGTATTGTTTCAGAAATATTTTCAAAAATAACGGCGATTTTGGGATGTCTGTCTGTCTGTCCGTAACGTGTTCTCAATTTTTAAGAAGAACCGTTCAACCGATCAGCACCAAATTTCACAGACATAATTGTAGACCGCCAGAGACCAGAACCTCCCTTTTTCAAATTTTTCTGACAAAAATTAAGTTAATAAAACAAAAGAATTCCGTTTGTAATGTAATTGTAATTGCAAACAAACTGTTCATCTGCCACGAAAATTGAATAACCTGATTTGTAGAGGGGAAATTTCTCTAAAACTTCGTTCTATTATGGTTTTTTCTTTCATATTTTGCATCGTTTCAGATATATTTGCAAAAATAACAGCGATTTGATTATGTCTGTCTGTCTGTAACGTGTTCCCACTTTTTAGGTCGAACAGTTCAACCGGTCGGTACCAAATTTTACAGACTTAATTGTTAGCCAGAGACCAGAACCTCGCTTTTTCAAACGTTTCGGAGAAAAAATACGTTAGTAACACTAAAAGGGCCATTTGTAATGTAATTTTAATTGATAATAAACCGTTAATCTGACACGAGGAGAAAATTCTCTACAACTTTGCTCTCTCACGTTTTTTCCATATCACGTATCGTTCGCGAGATATTTGCAAAAATAACGGCGATTTGACACCACCCATTGAATTAACGAAAACCAGACTTTCGGAGATGTCCCGTGACATTTCTCGCAAAGAACTCTTTCTGGCATAAGCCATCTTGCGTTGCGTATTTGATGATTTTCTTATTGTAACTTACACGTTGTCATTTCAAAGCAATGGCGCACTGAAGAATTAACAAAAACACGTCGTTCTTCGTACAATAAATGATAATCTAGTGTTTAAAAATGCCGTATTAGCATCAGTTAACAACTGTTACAAATAGTACGAGACAAAAGGTCTTATCTTCTACTTGTTAGTCGTAGTGTAGTAGACAGCGCATTGGACTGTAATGCTTATGGTCAGTGATTTAGAAACCGCTACTACCCAACTTTTTCCCCTTTTTTCCTAAAAGGGTTTCGGGCCCTCTTATTAATTAAACAGAGCTATGTTGTTCAATGTTTAGAGTTGTGCATATGTAAGAATGCTCCCTCTAAAATGCGTGTTTGTTCTATTTCGTCAACATGCCGTGAAATACGTAACAACGAATTGAACAATGGTCTTCTGAATCATATGCACGTAAACTGGGAGGATAGTGTAATAATGAATATTCTGAACAACGTGCTGATACAGGTAGTTTCGTATGTAAAGGAAGTCCTAGATTTCTGTGACAAGTATAGTTCCTTAAGGAAATGGAAGTTCAAATATTTGTCAAGTTTGTGGGACTGAACTGCCGGGTCATCCGTCCCTAAACTTACAAACTACTTATGTACTAACTTATAATGGTCATCAGTCCCTAAACTTACAAACTACTTATGTACTAACTTATAATAAGGACAACACAAACATCCATGTCCGAAGGAGGATTCGAACCTCCCACGCGGGAGGCTGCGGGATCCGCAACGTGCAGTTTCAGACCCCTCAGCTACTCCCACGCGGCGGGAGGAGAGTGTATACATTGCAACAAATTACCTTTTTTATGTTTCTTTTTCTTGTCTAAGCGTTTTTTCACTATTAATGATCTATATTGAAAGTCATTAATTAGAATCAATGCATCTACTAAAATGTTTGTTTTGAGGGGGCTGACATGGAGCCATTTATTTCACATATATTAGGTGTTAAAGAAGTTTTCTTGATTGGAGAACTGTGTGACGCAATAGTAGAAACGGTGAGGGAGGGAGACAGTAGATGAGTTCGTATCCCGTGGGAAAGCTCCGCCCCTATTGCAAGTAGAGATCTGATTGACTCCCGCCTATACTAGTTGTCCGCCAAAACTTTAAGCTTCTTTTATTAATATTTAACTTTTCTATGTTTATTAAAAATTATCTATATACTTTCTGTTTCTTCAATAAAAACAAGCACTGTCATCCTACAAAAGCAAAAGTTATTCGTAGTGCAGTACTTCCTAGCCACATTTCAACACCTCTTTAAGCATCACTTCAAGTAGAACGGATGCGCGACCTGTGTGCTTCACCTGCACAATGGGACATCAACTACGACAGAAGACACAAGGTTAGTAAAAGAGTGAATTCAGACATGCACTGAAGTTGCATGTCGACACGGCACCTCGCGTGCAGTGCTGCCCCGTTTACAATCCAGGGCACTGGAACGAAGTGTGATGGTAACATCACCGAGGATAGGCATGAAAGAGGGGAGGTGTTTAGGAACTTTGTCAACTAGGCACTGATATTCCCTCCCTGTCTTTTTTTAAAAAAGAAGCCCCGCCGTACATGGCATCCCTTGCGGGGAAATTTCCTAGAAGACTAAGTTCTTTGGAGAAAGTTACTTGGAGAAAAGTGATGTTTAAATTTGTTGATAAAATTTTGTGAACTGAGGTTACGAAGTTCATGTGCATAAACTGGCCTAGAACGGTGCTCGAACTGTGGTATGTAATTTACAAACAGTGTGACTGAATTTTTGAACAGTAAATTATGGGCTGTAAAAACTGTGTTCGAATTTTTTTTATGGGGATGTACTGTGCTATGAGGTAGTACATTTAATGGTGTTGTGAATAGTGGCTAGGCTGCAAAATATCGTTATTGAATGCTGGTGGCAATCTCGTGTGCACGGTCACTGGATTAAGTTTTTTCATCGGCAAGAAGATTTTTTCGCATCACGAGAGGACGCCGTGCGGCCGGTAGCAGAAAGTGACGAGCGGCAGCATACAACGCCAGGTGCGGACGGGAGCAGCGAGCCATCGCCATACAGCAGCCAAACAGGGCGCACCAGCAGTCTGACGCAACGCGGGCACACTTACCTCAACAGCCGGTAGCAGTTCATCTCGTCGGCAGCACGCAGTAGACTCCAAACAGTGAGTGTCGCAATAGCAAAGCTTAAGTAACGCATTTTATGTATGAAAGCATTCTGCGTAACAGCAGTGTAGACAGATTATCATAGGTTTTTGGAGAAAATTTTGGCTGGAACTTGTAAAATTATTAAACTGTAAAATGGATAGTCCTATGCAAGATCAGAGTCCAATGTGGCTAGCCATGATGCAATCATCAATGACAGATTTGGGAAGAAAAATTGAAGCAGGCCAGGAAAAAGCAGAAGCAGGTCTACAATCTCTAAAGAATGAAATAAAATCAGTTCAACATGACATTAAAATAAGTCAAACAAAATCAGAAGCTATACAAAAGAAAATTGATGGGGTACAATAGGAGTTGAAAAAGGCATTTGAAGAGGGGCAAACAAAGTTAGAAGCAAGTATAAATCAATTCTACAAAAAATATAATGATTTAGATCAAAGGGTTAATAATTTGGAGGCTAGCACTAACGAGAGTCTTTATAAATTGAACAACAAAACAGTAGATTTGGGTAAGAAATTAGAAGCTTGTAAAACTGAGATAACACAGAATATGGACGCAAAAGTCAAAGTTGTAGATAACAAGATAGAAAATCAGGGTAATGAAATCTGTCAAATAAAGCAGCAGGTTGATAACTTAGATGACATGCATACTAAAATGGCGAAAGCTTGCAAAGATAGGAACCAACAACAAATGACAACATTACACACTTTAGTCAGTGAACAAAATGAAATAAACAATAAAATGGCAGCAATTGAATCACAATGTAAAGACAACGCAAATGTGATGCACAGTAGGATAATTCCTGAAATTGAAACAGTCGCATTTGACGTAGCAAAATTAAAAAAGAATATTGAAGAAGTCAATAAAACTAGTTGTCAAATTATTACTGTAGGTGAAACAATCAATGCAGGTAAATACCACACTTTCTCGAGTAAAGGAAACCTGCATCCGGTTGCTTTCATTCGACAGTTTGAGAATACCATGCCTCCACAATACACTGAACAATAAAAAATTTGTAGATTTGAAGGAGAGGTAATCTCGTGGGGGGCAAGTGTAATAAACAAATGTAAAACTTATGGTGAATTTGTAACAGCTTTTCAAAATCAATACTGGTTAAGTAGTACACAAAACAGTGTGCGTAATGAAATATTTGAAGCTAAAAGCTTTGAAAGCAGTGGGTGCAGTAGCTATAAGGAATTCTTCCAACATTATTGGGAGAAGAACCAATATTTATCAAATCCTTTGAGAGAAACAGATTTAACAGACATTATCATGTTGAAACTACCAACGTCTGTACAGGAAAATCTAGTTAACATAGATTATGCAGACGTAAATAATTTGTTGCGAGCCTTAGAGCGACTAGACGCCTTAGCAGGCAACAGGCAAGTACAGGAAGGGTGGAGGAGAAACAGGTGGCGGGCAGATCGCCGTAATAACGATGACCGTAACAGAAGTAGTGGGGCGAACAGGGAGGAGGAGAGCAACAGCTGGGAGGAAAGACAGCCGCGACGGAGAGGAGAGGAAGGGGCTCGTCTCATCGCGGTAGGGGAAGAGGAAATTATCATGGAGGTGGTAGGGAGAACCATAACAGTTATGATAGAGAGCGTGCACCGGGCAGAGACAGAGATCGTGAGGAGTCGGAAAACATGCCTCAGAGGGTATCACATACATTGTGATACTAGGTGATGACGACCACCAGGCACTCCAGTTATTGACAACATTATTTCCGTTTCCTTTCCATGTTGTCAATCTTCCTCTTTTATCTATCACTAACAACTGTCGTCTTTCCATTCTTCACTATCGCATTCTTGCAGAGAATATGTAAACACGATTTAGACAAACACAGAACTAGACAAGAAACATACTTCAATAAGAAGTATCCAGGATAAGGCACACTTTATTTAAAAAGTGAATGATGTAAGACACTATATATTGGCTCATAGGAGAATAGCATCACACAATTAAATATCTTACATGTCAAAAGTTTCATGTTGTGTAAAATCACATGAGCTAGTTAAAATTCTGTCACACACAAAGGAAAGACGTGGATACACACAGAACATACTTGTAGATATTTCAGCTGAGTCGCAGAAGAAGAGGAAAGCAAAACCACGTAAGTGAATGATTATTTAGGTAAACAGCTACGGGTGATTAAAGAGACAAGTGGTATTTCGTTTCACGACTAAACAAGGATCACGACTGGAATAGTGCTCTGTGTAGAAAGAAGTAGTTTAGGCGACGCGTTATTTCGCCCCATTTATAATATGTAGTGAAAATATTAGGCGAGGTGCAATTACGCCGTAGCATATTGTATTGTGAAGTTTTGAAATGGTGTTAGGCATGGAAAGGTCCGGCCACGCCCATACAGAGATTTATGATGTTTGAGGATATGGTAAGGCGACTGGAAGTGGGCCAATAATTATAAGTAAGAAGAGAATACGGGCGATGTTGTTTCCGCCCACCTGTTGTTGTTGTGGAATTATAGGAATGCACGGGCGATGTGGTTTCCGCCTACCCACTTATTAGGATTAAGCACACTGTCCAGTACGTACAGGATCCATACATATCTTGTACTATTGTGAAACAGTGCCATCTTGAACTAATTATATTCACCCTGAGATAATAGCACTTAGACTGTAGTTGAGCTTCTTCCAGAAGGTTGCGGCGACAAGAAAATATTTTACATATTCATACACGATTTGGAAAAGATATTTATTAAATATAAACTAGCACATACAGTCACAAAAGATTCAATATGTAAAATATATAAGGTAAATACCTAACTAAGTTTGCTCACGAGAATTTCATACACTTAAAAAAAGTACACGTAAAACACTGTATTTTCAAAATATTTAACAGATTTCATAATTCAAAAGAGGAAGAAGTAACATCTTTCTGTCCAATGAAAGAAATGACGGATTCGGGTTCTGTCATCCAAGAAGATGACGTATATATTACGGGATGTGTATTTTTGTATTACATGATTTGATATTTCTGAATCACATTTGTTTTGTCTATATAGAGGAAATATGTAAAATAGTAAAGACACTACTGATTCCGACCTTTGTATTAAGCTCAGTATATGGAAAGTATGTTGACCTCCAATGAATGAGATGCAGGATGTAAACAGAATTCCAGACCAGGACAGTGACCAGATGGTTACACACACACATACACGCGGACAGGCGATGCTTTGCTAGTCGGGCAGGGGATGAGTCAGATGCGGCCGTTGCCGTAGCGTCAGCTGGCACGGATCGTTACAGACTGCCGCTAGTAGCGAACTTTAGAAACGAATAAAGCTTTGTACAACATAACGGAACTAGATGAATATTATGAGCACTAAAAAACAAAATGAATACCAGATGTAAGCATAAAAGTTGTAATATGATCAATTCAGGTTGTAAATAATATTGTTGTAAATGATTTGTAAATTTTATTTCAGGTTTGTAATTAAGTAATAGGCTAAGTCCCTGATACTCGTTGTTTGTATCTTTTCATGTAAATGAACGAGAGATATGAGGACGTGGAAGACAAGAGGAAGCAGGCAGACAAGCTTATCCTCACTGTAATCTGGTAGCAGACATGGACAGAGGTAGCGTCACACACGACGGATGCTATATCCGTACCACGCCGTGGTCGCTGCTTTGCATGACGCAAGATCTACCCCAGCTGCTGAAATTAGGCTACAATTCTTCGTCTCCACGTCAAGATAAGTGTAAAGTGTTAAGTGTCATTAAACAAGTGAAAAGTATTCAAATACATTAAAAACGGCAAAGAGCCGATAACTTAGCTATCTCAATATAAAAGGGACGGCAAAGTGCTGATAATTTCTCATGTTTTAAAGTTAGTGTCGTCTTATTTTTTAAACAAATTTTGCAATTCGAAAGAACTAAATAATTAATTTCTTATCTCATTTCTAAAGTAAACTTTAGCTTAAATTTTTCAAACTAGCAAAACAGGCTTTATCTAATCAATTTTCAATGTCATTCATAGTTACTAGTCGCTATCATTATATTACCTAAAATGTTTTCTGTAATTGTCAATAGGAACTGACACCTAGATTTTATCAATTATGATATTGAACTCTATGATGTTATGTAAAATCTTACTATAGTGCTTTTATACATTATGCACTGTATATCAACAAAAATTGGGTATTTGATACAAATTTTAGTTATATTATGTAAAATATTTCTAAATTATATAGTACATTTTCAAATTATTAGTTATTACATGAACTATACAATGTTGAAAATTTAATTAGATGGGGATGTGTGAGGGGGCTGACATGGAGCCATTTATTTCACATATATTAGGTGTTAAAGAAGTTTTCTTGATTGGAGAACTGTGTGACGCAATAGTAGAAAGGGTGAGGGAGATAGACTGTAGATGAGCTTGTATCCTGTGGGAAAGCTCCGCCCCTATTGCAAGTAGAGATCTGATTGGCTCCCGCCTATACTAGTTTTCCGCCAAAACGTTAAGCTTCTTTTATTAATATTTAACTTTTCTATGTTTATTAAAAATTATCTATATACTTTCTGTAATGCTTTTGTGCTAAGCTATATTTTGGTTAATTCAAAGATTTAATTATTTGTACATTTTGTAATAAGTTGAACAATGTTAGTCTAGAAGTTTCGCTTGGCGCCAAAACGGTGGCTTGTGGCGCGCAGCGAGAGGCGGCGGCAGTCAGTCGAGCGCTGACCGCGGCACCTTGCACATTCATGTTAGTTCAGTGCGGGCCAGGGACAGTTTATACGTTATGCAACATTTATATTTGTAACATTACTCAGTCTGTATATTTGTGCTTGGATATACACTCGCATTTCTTCAATAAAACAAGCCCTGGCATCCTACAAAAGCAAAAGTTATTCGTAGTGCAGTACTTCCTAGCCACATTTCAACACCTCTTTAAGCATCACTTCAAGTACAACGGATGCGCGACCTGTGTGCTTCACCTGCACAATGGGACATCAACTACAACAGAAGACACAAGGTTAGTAAAGAGTGAATTCAGACATGCACTGAAGTTGCATGTCGACACGGCACCTCGCGTGCAGTGCTGCCCCGTTTACAAACCAGGGCACTGGCACGAAGTGTGATGGTAACATCACCGAGGATAGGCATGAAAGAGGGGAGGTGTTTAGGAACTTTGTCAACTATGCGCTGACCGACCCTCCCTGTCTTTTTTTAAAAAAGAAGCCCCGCCGTATTGTCTTTGACAAGGTTGCTATGGGCACTTTTAACGTGGATGGTGCTACCTTTCTTGTAGTGATATTATTCTTTCTGGGTTTTTCGTTGAGAATTTTGCTCAGTTTTTTTATTACAGATGGCGTTGAACCCTATTTCTTTTTCTCTATTTTCATTGGTTCTTCGGTTTGATCGGTACTTTATGAACGTTGGTATGTTTTGTTCTACTTTGATCGTTTCGTTCACTCAGTTTTCACGTGACAGAGGGCGTCGAGCTACCATGCCGGCAATCCTCCGACAGTGCGCGTTGAGCCACCACACCCTAGCAAGTTCCGAACCACCGTCTAACATGTTAGTACAGCACAAACTAATTCTTCGACAATTACGCTATGGCGAACAACTGCGACAGTAATCCGTGATTCTCGTACCGTTGATGGCAGGTGTTAACTAACTAACTAACATTGGATTATAATTCATTGTCCTAAGAGCGACGTGTTTTTGATAATTTTCAACGCGCCATTGCTTTGAAATGACAACACTTGAGTTATAATAAGAAAATCAGCAAGTAGAGAAAGCAAGATGGCGTACGTAAAATAAATTTTGGGGCGAGGGGTGTCATGTGACTTAATTTACGAACGGCAAATGTAGTTGTGTTCCATCCAAGCTATAGTCTCTCTTCCGAACGCCAAATGTACGCTACATTCGTTCTAGACTATAGTCATTCGCAGCCAGTACAGGCAAAGAAAATAAACTTTGAACTACCAAGGCAAGAATATTTTAACGGAAAAATATAATGAAAATGTGGGTGAGATATTAAAATGATAATTCAAAGAGGTAAAAGTTAAAAAAGAGTATGTTTGTCAATGCTAAACTCAAACATCATGTAATTTTCGCTGTTTGTTAACACACGGTCAGAAAGAATATTACGTGTTGGGTGCATAGACATTATCACAATAGTAGAGTCGTAATCATAGCACCAATTTTTTTTATTATTTATGTTATTATTTGGTCCTAAATGTTTGCAAATACTATAAAACTACAAATCTAAAGTGGGCCGTAAAACAAGTCAGTGCGATTTTTATTTCAAGAAGCTACCTACCCGTAAAGACTTAGAAATTTTTAGCTCTAGCACTTACACCGATACTCCAGCGTGCTATAAATCTGCAAAAGGGGACGTCAGCAACGAGAGCGGTTCTACAAAAACAGGTAGGAACAGGGCCTAATAGTGTGCTCGCCAGGCAACTCAAGAACGCGTTGGCTTACATATCAGATCCCGAATGGACAATGTGGGCCGGTAAATCTGTACGCCCGAGTTTTCCATCTTCTACTGACTCAGGACTACAACTACACAGTACATTAGGTTTGATTTGATTTGATTCTTTCAGGGAAGCCAAAACAGTCGTGGTCTAACCCGCCACTGCCCGCACCGAAACTAAGTTTATTGTGCGGTATCGCTCCCTGTATGTCTAGTAAAGCCAACCAATGCCCTTGAACAGTGCAAGGAGTTCCTTTACCAGTTCTTTATTAGACACAATTTCTTATGGTCTGGTTGTCCCAAATGTTCTGTGCCTTTTACTCTCCAGTGCAATGCATTCGAAGATCAGATGTTATGCAGTTTCATCACCGTCATCACAGATCCTACATTTAGGGTCCTCTTCTGTTATTCCCATTGTATGTAGGTGTTGTTTGAAATTCCCATGGCCTGTCAGCAATCCAACCATTAGTCTAATCTCTCTCCTGTTCAGACCCAGGATTGCAGAGCTTCTTTTAAAAATAGGCTTTGGCATCATTACCTTGCCATGTTTTTGTTGATGG
Organism: Locusta migratoria; assembly: GCA_026315105.1. Classification (NCBI taxonomy): domain Eukaryota; kingdom Metazoa; phylum Arthropoda; class Insecta; order Orthoptera; family Acrididae; genus Locusta; species Locusta migratoria. Next base: position 502,645,466 of record CM048755.1, on the reverse strand, counting down.
ACTTTGGTCCAATATTCTACCTGCCGTCTTCTGAGCCAGTTACGTAGCTCCAATGTAATCATTGCCTTGGTGACTGTCAGGACAGGTTCCGGTCCAATAAATGGAGTCTCTGCCCCCATCCTGGCTAATCTGTCGGCATGTTCGTTGCCACTGATCCCCGAGTGGCCAGGGACCGACAATAGGTTTACTCTATTGCTTTCCCCTAGCTCCACCAGAACCCTGTAACATTCTGCACCAATTTTAGACCTTGTTTTAGGAGCTGCCAGTGATCTCAGGGCTGCCTGGCTGTCTGAATAGATATAGATGCTACGATCTTTGTAGCACCTATGCAAATTCTCCTTCACACATGCCCTGATGGCAGTGATTTCGGCCTGGAATACTTTTCCCTAGAGAGATGACGCCCTCCAGTCTTGGCTGCACCTCGTATACCCCGGCCCCAACGCCTTGGTCTGATTTCGACCCGTCAGTGAACCAGACAATATCCCCCGTACCGTGTTGAACTATTTTCTCCCACTGCTCCCTACTTCCAATTGCTATACTGAAAGGCTTGTTGAAGCAGTATGGGGTTATAATATAGTCGGTAGACATTTCCCCAACCTTTCCTATATTTACCTCACTCACTATTTTAGTGTGTGATTCTGGATATCCCAAAGAGTTCCAGTTGTTGACAGATTTGAGTCTGTAGGCACCAGCTGCCGCCTCCATCTTCACCCAAAGGTGTAATGGGGGCATATCCAGCATGGTTTCCATCCCAGCAGTTGGTGTGCTGCTAATGCCGCCTGTTATGGCTAAGCAGGCTAGTCTCTGCACCTTACCAAGCTCCTTAGCAGCAACCTGCTGTTCTACCTTCTTCCACCACACGACCGCCCCATAGGTGATCCTGGGTCTAATCACTGTAGTGTATATCCAGTGCATACCCTTGGTGCTCAGGCCCCAATTTTTGCCACAAGCTCTCCTGGTACTTACTAAAGTACCTTTTGCCATGGAGCAAATATTCCTAATGTGAGGGGTCCATGTCAGTTTCTCATCTAAGGTAACTCCTAAATATTTCACTGTCCCCTTCACAGGTAGTGCTTCATTGAAAAGCTTTAGATTCCAACTTGAGTGTTGGATATGTTTCCTTGTGAATGGTACAACAACAGTCTTCTTAGGACTAACCCCCAGATCCTGTTTTCTGCACCAGTCTTTCACAATGTCCAAGGCACCTTGTGCCATATTCCTGACTGTGTCAGCAAATTTGCCAAGTATTACTATGACAAGATCGTCTGCGTATCCTCGGCAAAAGTACTGCCTAGAGTTTAATTCTCCAATGAGATCATTCACCACTAGATTCCACAATAATGGGGAAAGAACTCCTCCTTGCAGGAAACCCCTAGTGGTGTTGATTACCATTTTTTCATTCATCATGGATGCCTCTACCTTTCATCCACTGAGCATGGCCCTAGTCCACCTACATATAGTGGTCCCTAGGTCATGCACCTCTGCTGCCCTATCCATGGAATCGAAGGTCGTGTTGCTAAAAGCCCCCTCAATGTCCAGGAAGATACAGAGGGCTATCTCCTGAAAGTGTAGTGCTTTCTCCACCTTCCCAACAAGTTGGTGAAGAGCTGTTTCACATGATTCACCTGGTTGATATGCATGTTGGTTTGAATGTAGAGGAGCCCTACTTAACCTCCTTTCTCCAACATGCACATTAACCAGCTTTTCCAATGTCTTAAGAATGAAGGAGGACAGGCTGATTGGTCTCATATCCTTGGCCTTGGTATGATCAGTTCTCCCTGGCTTTGGAATGAAGACAACCTACACTGCCCTCCAGGCATTGGGAATGATTCCTGCTGCTAGGCTAACCCTGAATAACCTGCATAGGAATCTAAAAAGATTTTCTCCCGCTTGTTGCAGGAGAGCTGGATAGATTCCATCGGGGCCAGGTGACTTGAACGGTTGAAATGTTCCCACCACCCATCAGAGCTTACTGAAATCGACACACTCCTTGGCCAGATCCCAGTCCTCTTTGCGAATACCTGAGAACCGTTGTCTCTCAGGAATCACATTCTGGTCTGAGTTATACCCCAGAGTATATTGAGGAAAGTGAGTCTTGAGGAGCAGTTCCAGCGTTTCATGTGCTGTCTTTGTATACTCCCCATCCTCCTTCCTCAATGTTCCTCCTTGATTAGTTGGTACCCTAGTGAGGATTTTACAAAGTCTCGCTTGAGCAGCCGTGCCCTCCACCTCCTCACAGAATACCTTCCAGGATGCCTCCTTTGCCCGTCTGATGGCCAGGTTGTACTTGACAAGGGCCTCACGATATTTTGCCCATTGTTCTTTGCTCCTCGCAAGGTTAAACAGTCTTCGTACCTGTTTACTTTGCATTTCCAGGTTATTATTCCACCAAGGCACACTCCTATTTGTGCACTTCTTGGTGATTGAGCAGTTGTCCTGGTATGAGGTCACTATAGCAGAGGTTATGGCCTCTGCTACTTCCTCAAACTCTGCTGGATTCCTTATCGAAGTTTTAATTTCTGATAGGCTGAAGTCAAGGTCTCTCCTATATGTCTCCCAGTCCGTTTTCCTGGGATTCCTATAGGTCATGGTCTGTCTGGTTCCCATTTCAACCTTGAATTTAATATACATGTGATCTGATGAGGATGGCTCTAGGACCACATGCCACTGTTTGACGTAACTTCCCATCATCATGGAACCAAAAGTTATGTCAATTACTTCTTCCCTTCTACTATTCCTGAATGTAGGTTCATCACCCCTATTCAGGATCTCCAAGTTGTTAGACAGGAGAAATTCAAGAAGGTGCTCACCTCTACTGTTGGTGTCCTTGCTGCCCCACGATAGATTGTGGGCATTGGCATCACATCCCACCAACAGTTCGTCACCTTGCCGATGGCAGGCTTCCGTCAGTCTCCTCACTTCCAAAGGAGGAGGAGAGCTGTCTTCGTAAGGAAGGTATGCTGAGGCCAAAACAATTTCCCTTCTTGATACCTTCCTCACATTGCTGCATCCTGATGGTCACCAGGTCCCTGGAACAAAAATCCATCATTGGTATGAAAGGTATTCCATTTCTAACATAAATGCATGTTCTGGAGTTTTTTAGATTTCTGGCATAAATCAGCTTACCTCCAGTACCACCGAGGCCCGATACACCCCCTTTGTATAAATAGGGTTCTTGTATCAGGGCCACGTCCACACCCTGTCTCCCCAGGCGAAGGCTCAGGGCAGCAGTGGCCCCTTTACTGTGCTGCAGGTTTATCTGCAGCACTTCCAGTCCCCATCTTGCTGCCATTATTGCCTTTAAGATCTTTGATTACCCTGACGGCGACCTGCGAGAACCCTAAAAACAGTTTCAGACCTTGCTCTCGCATTGCCTTCAGGGACTTCTCTCCGACCTCCACCACCAGGGTTCGTCCTTCCCGAACGACCTTTTGGTTAATTACCCTCCAATCCTCTGTCGAGACTTTTGGGTTCTGGACCCTTTTGGGGGTCTTGGGCTCAAGCCCTTTTGATTCCCTCCACTTATGTTTAGGAAGCCATTCTTTTCCTTCCTTTTGCTTCTGTTCCTTGAGAAGTTTCCTCCTCTGAGCCCCAGACAAGGCCTTAATCCTAATCTGGTCCAACTTCTCTGTTACAGTTCCCACTTCTTGCTCACGTCTAGACCCTGACTGAGAAGTTGGAGTGCACTCTATCGGTCCTGACCCGATGTCAGTATCTGAGGTCTCAGATTGCCCCTCGGATTCTTTTAAAATAATTTTTTTCTCCGTGTTCATCTTAGTCCCACGCGATTTGGGGATTTATATGGTCCACACCACGATAACCCCGCGCGGTGCAAGGCAAGTTACTCAGGGAGGTCGCCCGGTATCCCTGAGGCTCCGTTCGAGACACATCCACCCATGTGCCACGCACCCCTCAGCACGGGTCGCACCACACCTTGCGTTGGGAGGCAGTTTAACGTCGTGCCCGGGACGAACATTAGGTTTGGTCAAAGGAGTGGAATCTTGCAACATTCAGGTTTCCAAAGTTACTATTTGCCGTAAGTATGGAACGTGATATGTTACAAAGGTAATTTAAAGATATTAATTGTTTTTCGACATATATTGATTTCTTTTTTAAAATGGCCTTGTCGACAATTGGCTGGAGTTGCTCATGGATCGACATGGAGCACGGGTTTCCAAAATACGGCCCGCAGGCCACGAAGGGATTTAATCCGGACCGCGCTTGAAATAAAATTTTTGTTTTGCAATTTAGTGCGTAATTTCTCCTCTTTTAACTCTGAGAGAGGTTTCTTAGGAGCATTGCAGAACTCAATGAACGTCAAAATCGCCTCAAATGTTCAAATGTTTGTTAAGCTTAAGGGACTTAACTGCGGGGTCATCAGTCCCTAAACTTACAAACTACTTATGAACTACCTTATACTAAAGACGACGCAAACATCCATGCCCGAGGGGGGATTCGAACCCCCGACTGTAGCACAAAATCGCCTTCATTTGTTCATAAATAATAGATCGTTTTGGCTCCATGGGACCAATTTCTTTTCCCTGAATGTGTTTTTCTGAGCTCATATTTTTTTATTTGTTATAGTGTTTGTTTATTTCAGTGTTTATGGATTTGGAATATGTTTACGTTGCCTTTTGAAAGTACTCGTGCAGTATGTCGCTTGAAGCTAAAAAGAGAACAGTCGATATTAAGAATATTAAGAATCGTATGTTTAGTCACTAATGGGGCGTGAAATGCGTTGTTACAGAAAAAGACAAAAGATCGACGGGTGTATTCTGCAATGAAACTACTGTTGTACTCAAGAAATGTAATGCTCGTCGTCCTTATAAAAGAAGCATGGTTTATTTAATTCAATGACAATATACGAGAACATAAATGTAAGACATTAAAACGTGGACTGTGTTTTAAACGACACAGCTTCAGAAAATTGTGGCCGCTACAAAAGTAAGTTGAAGTATTGTCCATAAAATTTCAAAACAAGGGAAGCCATGCACTTACGTTGTTTATATGAAAAGCTGCGTGTAAATAACAGCTGTACAACTGTACCCTGGCGAAAATGAGCTATGCGAAGGGATTTCTCTTTTTGAAAATACAGTTGCGCGTCAATATGAAGACATTGCTTCTCAATTAACGAATCATTTACAAGAAAAGGCATGTAAGTTACCTTTGTATTCGGTAGCCATGGACGAACCAACTCTCGAGTTCTATGATGTCTAAATGTTTTTGTACGAAATTTGAAGTTACTGTAGAACTTCAGCTCTGAACTCCTTCCACAGTACTACAACTTGTTTAAAGAGGTATAATTGACTATGAAATGTGTCGCAACTGATGGAGACAGAAATATGCGAGTCTTATATTGCAGATTTTATTGCAAGAATAAAATCAATATTTGATACTAGTGGTATTACCAAACCATTGGGAGACTCCTGCATTCTTCGGTTGGGATGACTTTGAACAAGGTTGGTAGATATATCCTGTGTGATGAAACATGAAATTTCGGTTGGCAGTTTATTGGAAGCCATAGTCTCAAGCACGACGAGTTCAAGTTTATGCTACAAGAGGTAAAATCAGTGTTAAGAGAGATCCCCAACCACACGGAAGTAAGGTGGTTATTCTGTCGTATAATTTTATGTGGGAAGGACAATACTGTTTGTGACTTCATGTCTTTCAGGGAAAAAATGATGCGTTTTGAAAACAGTGCTATACGGAATATTTTCTCGCAATTCGCGAATTGCTATTGAATGAAGTGTGCATATGGATCAAGTATTTCACACTCTTTTCAAATGGAATTTCTTAGTCTTGTTTCAGCTCCTCAGTTTCAGATGCGCACTCCAAGGAAAGCCGAATTTTCCTGAACCCATTTTGTGTGAAGCGGAAGATGTTCATCCAGCGCTGCAAATAGAAATCATTGAAGTGCAAGCTGACGACAAAATGAAGGATAAGTTTCAAGAATTTTAAGTTTTAAATGTTTCCTTCAGAAGAAAACTACTATGAAATCAGAGACTTTTCATTAACTTTATCAGTGTTTGGCACAACCCACAGGTGTCAATGAAAGTTTTCTTTGCTTATATTTACGAATTCTACATAGTGAAGAAACTTGAGTGTTGAAGGTTTAGTAAATAATTTTCTCGTGCAGCAGACTATGTTGGAACCACGGTTAGAGAAGATAGTGAATTCGATGGGCAAATATCATACCTCATACTAAGTGGACTAAAGAGAAATAATGACAACCTGAAGTTTACACTGAATTTTGTGTGTTAAAAACATTAATTTTTTCACAGATTTCGAAACGAATAATGTTTTTCTACGAACTTCCGGAGACGAGGTAAATATATTTTTCAGAAATAAAATATAGTGTACATAAAAAACATTTTACAGCGATGTGTTTCATGGAGCTTAATAGAGAATACTTATACTAATAAGAAAAAGTAGTAGTATATGTTTAATAGTTTCCTAGTACTACTAACTGATTAGTAAAGAGAAGCGTACAAGCGAGTAGTGAATTGAGCTATAGCAGGCGAACGGCCGTTGGGAAAGTGGATGGGGCTTGGTGAGGTGGTGGGGGGGGGGGGGGGGGGTCAGAGGAGAGACTGACGCGTGTTCGCTCTGAGAAGATTCGAAACGAACCGCACTTACAACATTTTTGATACCTCGTCTTCTGGTCCACGTTCAAATGAATGTGACGCAGCTTAACGCGGTAGAAACGTACTTACGAGCAAAATAGCCCTGGAAGTATTTACATGTTACTTCCAGTTTTTACGATGAAAATTATATTTAAATTATTTACTTAATTATTGATACTTACGTTAAGGTCGTTACTGGTTTCTTTAATACTTACATCATCACTTCAAAACTTGAGTTCTTTCTCATATAATATTAAGTAAATGAAACATTTGATGATATGCTTAAGAAATTATGTTTGAGGATATACTTAAGAAATTCTGTTTATTCACAATAATATTTAGTTACATAGCTAGAACGTTATATTTCAAGAATAAGTACTCACCTAAATTTAAGAGTAATAGGCTCATCACATGTAGTTCACATACGTTTTATAATACATTGTTCTCTATTTCGTAAGCTATTCACAGCACAAATTCAATCATGGTCTATAGCTTGCTTGTAGAGAGAGTTGAGGTAATATGTATTGCTGGAGATATTGGAGCGCAAGAGATATCAAAGATTTTTTTTTTAATTTTTATACAAAACAGTCAAAAGCACAAATATGTTGTTCATTTTCAACTAGTTTCGACCCAATGGTGAGGATGTTCAGGATTTTCCTCCAAATTGGTGCGCTCTAGTCTGTTTTTATATATAAATAAAAAAATGAGATGGGCGCCGTCCACAAAAGGAAAAATGTATCAAATATTTTCCAAGTGCGGGCCGTTTAGAATGTACTCAAAGAGTTCACGCGCCAGTTCAATTCCCCCCCCCCCCGGCCACCCTTCCACTTGCACAGCTCTAGCCCAAAACACTACGCACTTGCACGCTTCACTTCCATTTACTAATCTGGTAGAAATACGAGAACAGAATGAGAGACATCCAAATATTTTGTCTCCATGAAGCACATCACTGTGAAACCTTAATTACGTCCACTAAATTTCTTCTAAGTACAATATTTACAGTTCCTTTCCCATCATAAAACAGAAATAGTTGAAAAAAAGGCCCAAAATAATCCAAGTTTTTCGCAGTCATTCTTGCATACTTACAATTACCAAAGTATGAAAAATAATTTAATAACATGATGTTACAACTCTTCACGAAGAATACAGCAACTCCAACCAATTTTCGAAGAGTTTTTTAATTTTTTTAAAGAAATATATATATCTTGAAAAATACTTAATACTTTAAAATTTTCGAATACGTACTTTTTTGACTTATCTCGTGCCATACTTACGGCAAATAGAGAGTCTGGAAACACGAATGTTGACGAGTTTTAAAGAATCTAGGTTTTAATGGTTTTTAGTAATTTTTAGATATATATCGAAACGTAACAAAGCAATCCATAAGTACAAAAAAGGTATCGATAGATAATCTTACAGCCTATAACTTATTTATTTAACATTTTTCCCGTCAGAGTTATCGATTTCTATTTAAGAAAATTCGTTTTTTTTTTTTTTTTTTTTTTTTTTGCAACTTTGCTTATTTTTGGCAAATTTCGCCATATTGGCTGGAGTTTCATGAAATAGAACCTCTATAAAAATTTAATCTGCTATACGCTCATATTTTTTGTTTGTTTTCAGGTAATAACTTTTTCTCCCACTTCTCCCGATTGATTGTAGTAATGGAAGCAAAGAGGCCTTGGTAGGTCCCTAGAGGACGGATGGCACTACGTACGCACACACAAGTTAGCTATTTTCCGTACATACCAGTCAGGCACGATCGATTTTAGATCTGGAGAGTGTGGTACCGGGTGGGACTACATTTATTTTACATCAGCACTGTGTTTCTTGAACCAGAACATAAGACATTTGTCCTTGTGACATGATGCATTGTCATGTTTAATGATATCACTGGCGTTGGTTATCACGTTCGACATGAAGGGGTGTACGTTGTCTGCAACAATTGTATACCATTGTATAGTTGATCTTGGTGCCTTTCACGCGATATAACGGAACCATGGTTTCCCACGTCAGTGTTCCCGAGAACATAAATAAGCCGCTATGATACTGTCTGCGTCCCGTAGTATAGGTGTAAACGAGCTAACCCCCTGAATTTCTACGGATCCGCACACTGTCGTCGAAATTATCGGGCTTCAACAGGCCTCCTAAAGCTCTGCCACACTGGCACCATTCGATGACGATGGTAACGTGCTCATTTTAGTCGTAGTTGCCGATTTGTTAACATAGGCACATGCATTGGTCGTCGGTTACGGAGAGCCATCGTTAGAAGTGTTCAGTGCACTGTATGTACAGATATACTTGTATTCAGCTCAGTATTAAAGCCTTATGATTGTTTCTCCACAGTTCACTGTTTCTCGTTTATTACCAGTTTTCTCAGGCTTCTAGCTCCTACGCCTATAATGACAAGAAGCCGCACCACTCATATACATCTGGAGGTGATTTCAACAATTATTGAAATCACTCCCCACATCACTTCTGGAAGACCAGACAAGTTTTGGGCGGAGCCTCGCGGCCATTAGGCTCGATGCACACGAGCGAGTAACTTCCGCGCGTGATCGCAGCGTCAGAATTGGTTTCAGTGTACACACGGCGGCATCGCAGCGATAATCGCGGCAGTGCTCAACTGGAAACCAACCATTATGGATGTACGCAGAAGGAAGCAGGCAGTGTTCGCTTATTTTGTTTACGAATACATTAAGAAGCGAAACCGAAGATTATGGATTCACCCACTGGTTAGTGCACGGTTGCTGAAAGGAGCATTCGCGACCTTGTTTGCGGATTTAAGAGAAGATGAAAATAAATTCTTTAATTATTTTCGAATGAGTGTGAAGTCGTTTGATGAATTAACAGTAAAATTGCAGTCATCCATCAAAAGCAGAGGCACTGCGATGAAGCTTTCAATACCACCTCAAGAAATGTTGGTTGTGACCTTGAGGTAAGTAGAGAATTTATAAGTATTCACGTCATGCCAGTTATTTTAAACAAGAGCTAAAATACAATTAACTGAAACAAAATTGTAAATGATATTCTTGCCTCACGATATTTTGCTATAGTATTAGTAAACTTCGAAAATATTTTGAGATATAGCATCAGGGCCAACCCCCATTGATTAGGAGTAAAAGGAAAAATTATTCATAAATAGTTTTCAATTGATTAAACAATGAATACGATCAGTATTGTAGGGAAGTTTAAATACAAGAGTACATAAATGACAATCGAACAAGACACATCTCAGAACAAAATATTTATTTGAAATGTAAGAACAAAAACACTTTTTATTGGTACTTCGTAACACTTATCAAGTAATTATTTTATAATACATGGAGAATATTGTGATTAAAAATGTCCACAGAATCTTCACCGTCTGTTACCATATAACTGCTGCTGTTGGAAGAAGGGCTGGTCGTGGTATAGTGGTGTTACTGAGAAATGCCACGTGCATGAGGCTCTGTAGGCGAAAATACAGTGGCTCTCTGGAAAACGTCCAATAGATTGTTGAGAACACTGTAGAGCACTGAATTGCAAAGGCTGATTCATGATGTTATGGGAGTATTCATGAATTTCAATAAAGAATCTTCTATAATCCTGTGTCGCTTGGAAGCAGGTGCGTTATCCAAGTTCTTCGGAGGCTCACTATGTGCAGTTGTAGTTTCTGATGCCAACTCACCCAGACATTCACTACCAGGGCCGCCTTCATCATCGACAATAGTTTGCGTGGGGCCTGGCTCCACTGTGTTCGAAAGGAATGACAACTGAATGTACCTCCTAGCTGAAATTACTCCTTGCCCTGATTTTGTGCGTTTCTTTTCACATTTTGTGTAGGAGTCTTTAATACCCTTCCACCTTTTCATTAATTTTGAACCTGTAATAAAAGACAAAGTGTGGTGTACTGGGGCACTGCATAAGACATAACATTAATATTGATATTATTATTATTATTAAGCTAATATACATATTATTATTATTATTATTATTATTCATTTTTTTATATCTCGGTAGCGGCTGCAATCTAATTGATCTACATTATCAATACAGAATTGGTCACACAACGCTGTGTACAGTTGTAAGGAAAGTTTGTAAAGCTGTGTGGGAAGTCTTGCACAAAGAATGCATACCAAAATTCACAGATGAAAGGTGGCTGGAAAATGCCAAGGGATTTGAAAAGCATTCAAACTTCCCAAACTGCTTAGGTGCCTTGAATGGCAAGCACGTGAGAATAGTTAAACCAGATTTCAGTGGTTCTCAGTTCTTCAACTATAAGAAATTCCATTCTTTAGTTCTGTGCGTGGTTGCTGACACGAACTATTTGTTCAACTATGTGGAAGTTGGATATCGGGGTAGAGAATCTAATAGCACAATCTTCGAAAACTCTAAGCTGTACAAAATGATAGAAAGTGATCAAGCAAAACTATCAAGAGGACAGCCTCTACCAGGAACTACAGGACCTTCTATGCCCTTTACTTTATTGGGGGATGAAGCATTTTCCCTGTCTGATTTTGTCATGAGACCATACACCGGAACTTTCCTCTCCTATAAGAAACGGATTTTCAACTACCGTTTAAGTCGTGCCCGGAGATACGTGGAGTGCACGTTTGTAATTGTGACGAATAAATGGAGAATATTTCACAGACCTATCAAAGTTAAGCTGAACTTCATTATTAGCATTATCAAATGTTGCTGTGTCCTTCACAACTACTGTCGTTCCAGAGATGGCTTTAACTTTGAAGACACTTTAAGTGTACTGGGGCTGTGTGATCTGGACAATGAAATCCCATCAACGCAAGGAGGAACGTCACTTAACAGTTGAAGAAATGTTTTTGCTAATTACTTTATAGACAGTGCTGGTAAAGTGCAGTGGCAAGACAAATGTATCTAACTGTAGGTAACAATCACAGTGAACAATGATTCACTTTATTCCTGAACTTGAAAAACTATGTAATTTTCATAACTCTTGAAATGTATAATTATGTACATTGTGGCTGCAGTACAATAAAGCACTGACGAAATTCAACCAGCTGAGGTAACAGATTTAATTTATTAGTTATTTATAATTGTCATTATTAACTGAAGAGTTGTTCATTCAGATGAAAGAGCTCTTCCCAGGGAGTAAAGCGTTTACTTATTAGCGCTGTTGCAAGTTTTAAATGGGCGCATTCGAGCAAAAATGCTTCCACTAGGAAGCAAACATAAAATAGTTTAACAGTGATACTTTACCTATGTCATTCTTCTCGTGATCCGGTTTCGCAGCAAAACCCTCACAAAACTTCTCATACACTTGGAACCAAGCGGCTCTCTTCTTAATTCTGTTGTGATAATCCTAACGAGAGGTGTCCCATATTTCAGGATAGTTTTTCACCTCTTCAATGAATAATTCTACGTCGAAAAGGGCTTCATCCACGGCAGCTGACAGCGGCTGTTGCTAGCGTTGCGACCGCGTGTGCACTGCCCCATTCACCTACCACAACTGCTGCTTCGCGGCGATGCAGCAGTGGCTGGCGAGCACAATTCGATCGCCGCGGCGAGATCACGGCGTCACCGCAGCAGTGTGCGCGGCCCCATTGTTTCACACGCACTGCTGAAACGCGCGAGAAAAAGACGCCGCGATCGCGCGATAATAAATCGCCCGTGTGCATCGAGCCTTACAATCTGCTCTCAGTGACAGATAGACCACGCGTCAGCCCCATTCTACACACCGACACCACGTTCGCTGATACCACATGCACCGTGCGTGTGTCTGCTAGGAGTCATTCCCCATCAGGTAACGCTGCTATTGCCTAGACCAATTTATTTCGATTGTAGGTAGGTTTTTATAATTCTATTGCTGGTTAGTGTGCGTAGTTCATCGCTATAGCTATAATCTCCATGAATACACGAGTATTAGTAATTTTACGACAATTACTGGTTTCGTCATTTTAGTAGACTCATTGATTCTAATTGATGACTTTCAACATATTCCATTGATACTTAATAATTCATTAGGACACCAACAGGTAATTTGTTGCAAAATATACGCGTCTCTTCCGTTTCATTTAGAAACTTCAATTGCCACAGAAGTCAAGGACTCCATTTATATAAGAAATTACCAATATCTGCACGTTGTTTCGAATATTCATTAACACAATATCCTCCCCGTTGTTGTGCAAATTCTGCAGAAGACCAGTGTTCAATTCGTTGTCACGTATTTCACCGCATGTTCATGAAATCTGCACAATTCAAAACATTGCAGAAGATAGCTCTATTTAATTAATAGGATTGCCGGAAACCCTTTTAGGACCCAAGGAAAAAAACAAACAAAAAAGATGGTATCAGCAGGTTTCGAACTGCCGACCACATGCATCACAACGTATCACACTACCCACTACAGAACGCCGAACAACTACGGAATTGTCCATTAATTATCGTACTATCGCTGGCCGTTGCTAAGAGCTAAAATGACATTTTAGACACTAGATTATAATTTATCGTGCTAAGAACGACGTTCTTTTATTAATTCTTCAGTGCGCCACTGCTTTGAAATGACAACGCGTAAGTTATAATAACAAAATCATAAAATACTGAAAGCAAGTTGGCGTATGCCAGAGAGATTTCTGGGCGAGGAATGTCACGTGACATTTTCTAATGTCTTGTTTACGTAAAATCAAGTGACGGTGTCAAATCGTCGTTATTTTTGCAAATATCTATGTAACGGCGCGTGTTAAAGAGAGAGAAAAAAACGTATGGTGTCAGATGAACGGCTGATCTGCAGTTTCAATTACATTCCCAACTCCTTTTTAGAGTTGCTAACGTATTTTTTGTCCGATATATTTGAAAAAGGGAGGTTCTGGTCTCTGGCGGCCAATAATTATGTCTGTAAAAGTTAGTGCTGATCTGTTGAACGATAGGAGATTCAAAAAAAGTCTTATGGGACTTAACTACGGGGTCATCAGTCCCTAAACTTACAAACTACTTATGAACTACTTACGAACTAGGACGGCACAAATATCCATGCCCGAGGGGGGATTCTAACCCCCGACCGTAGTGGCCGTGCAGACCGTGACTGAAGCGCCTCAGTCCCCTCGGCCACCGCGGCCGGCGAACGATAGGAGATATGGAAAAGACATAAGAGAACAAGTTCTAGAGAATTTTCTCCTCTACAAATTCGATTATTGAATTTTCATGTCAGATGAACGGTTAAGCCGTTATTTTCATTTACATCTCGAGTTGTCAAAAGGCGATCGCTAAGGCCCACTTTTAGTGTTACTACCGTAACCTAAAGTGGGCCAAAAGAAATACTCTAGGATAACAATTTAATACTATGTGGATAGAAGCAGGTTGAAAAGCATTCATTACCGTTAGAGGTGATAAACACGTCATTAAGAACCGTGAAGTGCTCTCTGTGTTGTCTAGTGGAACACTAGAGGTCTAGGTAATACCAGTGTAATTTTTTTCTCTTTGTAATATATTTGTTTTCTTGGTTTATTTAATAAATTGTAATGTTCAAATGTTTGTATACCTAAGGGACCTAACTGTCGAGATCATCGATTCCTACTCTTACAAAGTACTTAAACTTACTTATGGGAAGGAGAACACACATACAAAACACACACATGGCACAGGGAAGACTCGAAACTCCGATGAGAGCGGCCGCGCATCCGTAAAATGGCGCTACGACGACGTGGCTACTCCCGCGTGGCCTTTTCGTTTGTAAACGAATTTCTTTCATTTACCTTTTGCAATATACAGTAGCAGCACTTCCAACGCGTGGAAAAAGTATTTTTTTCGAACAATGTCACCTGGCAGAGCCACACCATTCGAAAGTGTCTTCCGTTCTTATGTTTTGAACGCCGCTACACTGTAACACTCCCTTTGAGTATCCCTAAAATTACCCCGACATCAAATGATTATTAAATATGTGTTGTATTCGATCTGCAGAGAAGTACTGAATGTAATTACAAGAACGTGGATCGATATACAGAAAGCTCGTAATCTGTTTACGTAATGATGACGTTGAAATGTACTGAATACCTTACGTGTGTCATGAGTACAGCAACTTTCTTAGCGACTTTGTCTAGTGCAGTCAGGGTCGCTTGAACCAACATAGTTGATTTTAAAATATTCAAATATTGTGATATTCCTGGCGTGTGGCCACTTCATATTTCTGGCCGCTGGCCGTTTCTTTGCTAACATTGTACGTGCCTTAAACGCGGAAGAAAGACAGCAGTGCAGCATATGTTGAAATGTGGGGTGGGGAGCAGTAGCATATGGCGCAGTAGGTGCTGGTTCCCGTAGGAAAGCCCGCCTATGTTACTGGTGCTCTCCTCGCATTGGCTGCTGCATTTCACGTCACGTGATTTCTTTTGAAATTACTTTTGTTTATTATAAACTAAACATTAATTATTCAGAGCTGAGAATTTATTATAAATATCTCTCAAGGACAAGCTAGATTTTGACAGTTTAGAAAGTTTAAGTTGCCTTCTCTTATTGTAACAAGAGAAGAGCGATTTTGCAGAAGGCCCTGTTTTGGCGCGAAATAGAGCGTCTGGTGCCCTCTCGCAACGCGCCGCAGTTTCAGTCTCGAGCTGACCACTATACGCGCCGGACCGCGCCGGTCATGAGTAAAGATTTGCGTAAATAGTGATAACAGTCGAGGTCTCAAAATGAACTATGGGCAGCATAGGCCGTAACATATTAACAATAGTTGTTCATTTTTTTATTATTTATTTAATAAATGGCATCCCTGACAATTAAAAATCTCGCGAGTCGCTTATTATGCTTCCATCATAAAGAACTTTAGCCTCACTTGTATGCTGTAGAAAAACCAACGACCTGTGTGCTGTCTTCTGCGCTGGGGACACAACTATAGAAGACAACAGGTTAGTCAGAACTCTATGCTGTCCATAACGACATGGACAGCAACTACGGCACCTCGTGCGTACTGTACGGCGGTACAAATGCACACTGCTACGCAACAGCATCCGCAAGGATGCGGAGGTTTTAGGGGACTTGTGGGAGGAAGCAGTACTAACTTCTCCGTCCGCAAAATAAAACCCTAGGAAGCTTGTAATATTTGTAAACCTATTGGACAAAACTGATATGGCAAGTCCCTAGACCTAGAAACTGCTAAAACTAACAAACACTAAGGAGAACACACACACATACACCTATGCTCGTGGGAGTGCTCGCACATCCGATGGCGAGCAACCGCGCGCTCCGCAGCAAGGTGCCTTAGAGCGCTCGGTCACTGCAACGAGGCACAGTTGATTTTTGTACGACCTGTGTTTGAAGGACCGATGCTTTATTTATTTTTGATATTAAAAGAGTTTCATTTTCTAAATCCAACGTAATGCGTAATAATAAAACATGCTGCAGAAAAGAAACCGTCTGCCTGGATTTCAGATCGACGTCTCTCGCCGAACAGGTGGCTGCAAGTGCTAGTATCTACCCCGGCTCCTCTGCAGGGAAGCGGTGTTGCCATGTCGCGTGCTCATGCTGGCAACGCCGGTGTAATACTAGGTGCGCTAGTGCTAACAGCTGCGCGAAGCGCGGCGAACGGAAACCCTGCACGAGGCGCCGTGAACATCAAGTGTAGCGTACACACTACCACTCACTTTTTGCTTTACTCTCCTTGGTGAGGTACTGTTTCCATAGAATATAGCAACTGATTCGAAAACAGACCACTTTATAGGGCGTCAGAAGTTTAAACAACATGACAAAATTAATACCTTGAATATACCTTTAATTTGCTGAACTTATGGATTTACTGAAAACATGACAAAATAGGATGGAACGATTATGGTGCTCAAACTAGCGAAGCAGTTTTTGTATTCATAATACAGGGTGGTTAAATTTAACAGTTGCTCTTTGATCCAGTGCTGACGGAAATTGTTTACGTATGTCTACCTAACTTTATGGGATTGAAGTTCAGATTGCGCGCTGAAGGATTTTTGTTCATATTATGTTTTTCGCGACTTACCGTTAGGCGCAGGTACTGGTACGGTGCCGTAAGGCAGAAAAACAAGCAGCACTGAACGTTACAGTTGCATATGGTAAACGTATGCCTGGACAGAGAGGTTTTATAAGCGCTGGAATTAACTGGTGATTTGGGCATCGCTCGTGGAAAATGTCGATGCCAAGTGTACGAAATATAATTTAATACAGTTACTGTTGCCATTCCTGAGAATGCTGAACATAAACGCAATCTTCACGAAGTGCAATGGCTGTGTCACGACACCAGAGCACTTTGTGGTAGACAGAAAAGCACTGCGAACAATTTAATGTAATCCATACAATCGTACTGGATGCAGATGATCCTCATATTCAGCAATATTTTTAACCTGGAACGTAACTATGGTACAAAATAAACGAATCGCACGCCGGCCAGAACAGTGACACTATTCTGAAATACAATACTGGGGAAATCCGACACGATTCTTGCTGTGACGAACTAGCTCACAACGAAACTGACACAACTACAATCAGTCTGATAAATTTCGAGAAGAATGTGTGTTGGTTCCCGTGTACATTGTGGCTCTTCATACATAATATTCAATGATAAACGAAAAGTTACCGATTTTGGTCTTGTGCCACATTTCTTTGTGTAGTGCAAGATTTTGGTCTCTTTTGTGGAAATTAAAATGCGTTTCATTCAAAGATAAGTTTAATTCCATACTTATCTTCCATGTATCCTTGAAAACGTTTCACCACGTTCAATCGTCGTACGATCGTACTTCTCAAGTAGGTAAGGCTTCGTTATAATCATCTTGTCTTACCTAAAAATAACAGAATGTTTTTCACGACAACATTCACCCACAAAGCCATTATCGACAAACATTTCCAGGCAAAACAGGAGCTGGTGCAACTTCAACATCTACGATATTCGCCGGATGTCAATCCTGCACAGTGGCGGACTAAGGCTGTCTGAGGCCGGGGCGGTGGCAACACAAAATGAGGCCCCCTGACCTCTTGTAAATACATATATTACTATAAAACAGTAAATTTTGCGTTTTGGAGGCCCTTCAGGACGAGAGGTACGGGCCAGTGTACAAAAAATAGCTTTCGAGATTCGGAAGCCCTAGTAAGAGAGGCGACGGTAGCTTCAACTAAAATAAATAAATAAAGTCCTTCTTTCGGGGTATTTGTAGGCGGACCGCCTCCCCCCCCCCCCCCTACCACTCGCCCCTTAGTCCGCCAATGGTCCTGCAGACGTTTCCTATTTCCCCAACGGAAATTCGCTTTGAAAGGAAAGAGTTTAGACGAAATTCATGACATCCAACGACGCTTTCGAACACCATCCAAAAGGAAGAATTCGTGTAAAGTTTACAGGACATGCATCGCAAAGCTCAGCGGTTATAAAAAGTGATAGTGACTGTTTCGAAAGACAGTAAAGTAACTATAGTTCATAGTTCATCTACGTTAATGTTACAGGTCTATTCAAAGAACTTTATTGCCAGACGTATATTTTACTGAGCGACCTCACAAGACTGATTAATCGGTATTTTTGTGCGAGGGAGTAGTGTTTCCTGAATTCCTGAACATTAGGAATTTGGCCACGTAAGAAGTGTTGCTATCGTAAGAGGCTACTCGTAATTTTTGTCAGGTATTCGATAGCTTTATTCATGAACTCCTAAGCAATACGTCCTTTAATTGCATCAGGACCGCCGGCCGCGGTGGTCGTGGGGACTGAGGCGATCCAGTCACGGTCTGCACGGCCACTACGGTCGGGGGTTCGAATCCCCCCTCGGGCATTGATATTTGTGCCGTCCTTAGTCTTATCTAGTTCATAAGTAGTTTGTAAGCTTAGGGACTGATGACCCCGTAGTTAAGTCCCATATGTTCTACAAACATTTGAACATTTGATTTTGCATCAGGACCAATCGCTTCCTTAGCTGTAATATGCTTGATAGCACTTGTCGCTTCATATGTTCTAGTACGTCTGATTTCGTTATATATGATCTGTTCCAAAAAGCATGTTATCGTTCTATTTGTATCAAGTGTGAAAAGTGACTCTCAGGGAGCCTGATTTAAGTGATGACGCTGGAAGAGTATGGGCCAATAGTTCAGTCCTTTTCTCCGTGGAGCTCGTTGATCATATGGTCATTGTAGAATAGGATTGCAAAGTTTCTCCTTGGTGAAGTGTTGAGCGAGATTCTATTCTCTAGGTGGCATGGTGTCCAGATCTGTGAGGGTAGGTTTCGTTAATCATAGCTTGTAACCTGTTTAAGCGGTGTTTATACAGTGGGCTCCTTGTAGGCTACCAGTATCTGCTGAGGTGTTTTCACATTGTGATAAGGCACAGAATTTTCTGGGGTAGGGGCGCTGACCGTTGTTGTGGGGCACGTAAAGGAATGGCATTGGTTATTGTACCCTGGACGGCAGTGGTGAGCACGTCGACGGTAGCATTGTTTTGGTTTTTCGTTAATAACAGGAAATTGATTATCAAGAGTCTCTAATTGGCACATTTGTAATTTAGTATCCTGCGTCGCTCATTGTTTCGTTCTTGGCCAAATCTGGTTGATGCTGATCTGCGTTAGGACAGGACAATGGAGAAATGTTTATACCCCGAATGAATGTGGTTTCCATTCATCTACTGACTGAGACTAAGGAACGGAGGATGAAACTATGGATCACATTGTTGAAGTGGGCCCATTTCGATCATTAGATGGATATCTTGGAGATTTACATCAAGTTACTCCACGTGTTCTTGACTGGTTGTCACATTTTGACATTTTTGTCTAATTGGAGGTACTTTTGTTTACTGAAAACCATACGATAAATAAACATAAATTAAATGTAACGCTAAGATTCAGGTTGTGAATGAGTGTAACTAAAGGAGTAATAAGAGGGAACTACATTCCAAGTCAATTCATGCTCTATGTCGTTCAGTCAACACCATCACCATAATTATAGAAGTTCATTTTCGCATACTGGAGGGATTACCTTTTCAGTCATCTGGGGTGCACAGTCCACTGTATCTGTTTTACCATTTTATTACCATAAGAAATTACGTTTATAGGCGAATCATGAAAGTTTTAATTTCTAAAATGGAGGACTATAACCATTCTTAAAGTTAAAGAGTGACAGTACTTTCAATGAATCTAACTGTAAATCATGTGAGTTTTCGAACGATATCCTTGGGAATATTACTTTTTGAATAATAATGTTCAAATATTTGTAAATCTAAGGTATTTAACTGCTGCAATTATCAGTCTGGGCTTACAAACTACTTAAACTATCTTACGCTAAGTACAACACACACACACACACACACACACACACACACACACACACACACACACACACACCGATGCACGAGGGAAGAATCGAACCCCCGACAGAGAGCGTTTATGAATCCACATGACTTTCGTCTCTTTTCATCTGGCACTGCTCCACTACAGTACATTGTAAGTTACATATTTTTCCTGTAGCGTAGATTTGCTGTCGATATGTAAGCATTGTTTCCATCTCATTTTTTTTGTAAAGTACATATCTGTCCATAATATTATTCATAATCAATGGTAGGTTTAGGTAAATGGAAAATAATCTGATGTGAAGTCTGAAACTGGTTTTGGAACTAATAATTCTCTTAGCAAGAAATGAAGTGTCACTTTAATAGACAATTAAAGATTCGGGATGCCACGCAGATGGGGAAATGAACAACCATGGTCTCGCATCCATTATTGCAGGAAATGGAGACATTCCTGTGAACGAGTGCACATTATCAAAAATGTGCACTGAGTCATCAGTGAATTATTGTGATACTAAAAGGCAAATACTTTGTAATATTGTATAAATTATATTAATACGGAAATTAACCGACTTTAGGAATCTGAAGCCATCATTTACAAACAAGATACAAAAATGCTAATAATGGCATGAATTACATTAAATTCACGGAGAAATACTTTTCTTAACCGAAAAGGGAAAAAAAGTTTTGAAGCGAAGCATTTATCAATTAATAAAAATAGCTTTTGTAATTTACCAACCGAATAGCTTACTACACCTATAACTGATATAAGGTATAGACACATGGCAGTAACTTATAGTAAACTATAATAAGTTTCAATGGTTGGTGTCTTTTATCATATTATAGTTACCTGGAATGCAGTTTGTTATACAACATGATAAATTTTAAATTATTAGAATGACATCATGTATATTGATTAAGGAAAGCTCAATTGACTACTTTGATGTTGATATGACCTATGATAAATACTTATGGCTTCAGTTAATAATGAGTATGATTAGTAAGTGAGAATTTTTGTACCTTGATAGACAGTTTTAAAAAAGGAGAAAAAAATTTTTTAAGTTTTATAAATATGAAAATTACATTGTTGTATTATGATTGGTGAACATCTTGGAGGATTTTATAATTGTTTAGTGATGAAATAATCGAATTTGTTTGGTAACGCAATAGACCTATATCGAACACAGGTATAGAGTGATAGTCCTGTAACATAATATTTATATGATTTTAGTTATACAGTTTATTATAACAATTGCTTGATGTTTTAATAGGAAATAGAATAACCTTATGTGAGACCTAGACATATGGAATTAGGTACATTTACTGTTAAAAAACAATTAGATATTAGTAGGTCTCACATAGACATGGGGCAATCTGGCATGTTTTTGTCATCTTTTAGTGTAAACATTGTAATGTAAACTTCTTACTAACATCAACAAAAGTTTAAAATAAATAAAGAAATAATTAATTAAACTATAAGGTAAATATAGAATAAGTAGATATATGAAAATTTAGACTGTTTTGTAGAATGCTATTTGACGAATAACTAGAAGTTGTCTATTGTATATAGTAAATTCGTACAGAACCTAGACACTGGGCAATATTTCTGCGACATAATATTTATTATAAAATTAAAACAGTTTATGTTTCACAGCATTACTATTTTTATTCATGTATTAAATTTTACGAAAGAAATGGTGGTGGTGGTGGTGGGGGGTGATAAGTAATTCAGACATTGTCACTTTTCACTTGAAATAATCACTTAGACATTCCTTCATTGTACACCTTGAAATGACCTTTTCGGATATTGTATGTATGATAAGAGATGTTTCATTCTATTGTATTATATCGTAACATATTGTACTCATTTAATTGGATATTGAGGGTTTATTTCATATGTCGACATTCTAATGATTCAATGGAAAGGGAAATGAATATTATACAGTATTACAATGACACTCTGGATCTTTTTAAACCATAAATATGTAAACTGACAGATAATTTAAGGTGTTTTATTGTGACAAGTATAACTATTGCACATCATTGGATATATATACATATCGATTCATGTCCTCAACCTGCTGCCACCTGGTGGCAGATAGATAACTTATAAGTATTTATGCTTATTGCATCAGTCCATCTACTGTTTCCACTGTGCTAACATACTGCCTAGACTTGTGGCACAGTATAACACAGGGTCTTCAACAACATGACCCAAAGGGCATATTCAAGTGATGATGTACCTACCATTTACAACTTGCCGCTATGATGTTGGTTCATCTGAAGTATATTTCTTAACATGTCTGGACAAGTAAGGCATGAAACGGAAATATTTTCTGTTTAAACAAGCATCCTTTCCTGCCTTTTTTATATATTGTGTAACTAACATATTTAACATCTAGATTAATAATGTACCACATTTATTGTACAGTAAGGCAATTTGTATTCACTACAGTTTTAAATTTTAATCGTTACAGATTTGATAATGACTCTGTAACGAGTAGAAAATAGTCCTATAAAAGCAATAAGCAATCTATGGCAATAAAGATCTTATAAAGGGATTCAGAACTATTACATTAAAAGATAGCCTTCTAAAAATCCTGAGTAAGGTGTCAGGTAATTATACTATACTATATGTTTGCTCATTTGTTGAATTTCCAGAACAGTAACCTTTATTTTCACAATGTAATACTTCATATACTAAATGATATGATTCACTTCCTGTTACTAAATGGCCAGAAAAGCTTGAGCCTTTTTTACTTCATCTGCAGCCCCCCTGTAATTTTTATTCATATTTTCATCAATATATGAACCCACAAGTTACGCACTTCTTCGTATCTAAAAACAGGGACTGACAGATATCACGATGAAATGCAATGTCTAAACACAAATATAGTTCAAATTCGTCGTGTACTGGTGTTATGTACATGGTAATTTGTATGCCCCCCAAACACACACACACACACACACACACACAAACACTCACGTACACACGTGCACAAATAGAGGTGGTAATAACAATAACAATAATAATCATGACAATAATAAATATCGTGTCGCTCTGGGGCTTGGTGCGAGTCTTTCAAGTGGAATTTAATTTGGGGAAATGGGGGAAATGGGACCTACCGTTTCTAGCAACACCTCCCATCGCTGAGAGAAGAAATCTAGACAGATGTGCAGAGTGATTTTTTTATCTGACCGGGTTTCAAACTGACCACGTCTCGGTTTCCAGCCAAGGTAATTGAGTGTGAAATTAAATAGATATGGCAACTAACCCACTTTCGAATCCTGAAGTCATCTTCAGGTGAAAACTAAATGTCGCGGTAATAGATAAAATACAATGCGACTTATAAAAATATGATTTACAGATAAGATACTAAAATGCTAACATTGGAATGCATATATCTCTAGACCACCAGCCCGAAAAAAAACTAGCTGTCAGCTAGGTGATAACGCAACAGGGAATTTGTATTGTCCCACGCTCAAGAAATGTGGCACTGAGAACGTCATTTACTTGAACAGGAGAGGGTGTACATGACACTAGATACCTGTGAAGCAACAGTTCTCGCCCTAATGCTTGCAACGAATGATGACTTTCGTGCAACGCTTGGTGTTCTAGTTATAGTCAATCAGAATGTTCTACGAAGATGTAATTCCTGTGTTTAATGTGACGGGTGACTATTTGAACAATTTCTCTAATTTACAACAATTTTGAGTTAATAGTAAACTTGGCAAACTTAAGGCGCGTGTGACTGATATTTCAAAGATTTAACTGGTCCACGATTATTTCCAAGTTAGTTATATCCTACTTCACAGTTATTCTGTTTCTACTTCTCAGTCAGCTCCTTAGTTCTGAACGCAACATTTTGAATCATCTTGAGTAATAAGTAAATGTTTATAAACTATTATCTCTATTAGAAACAATATATGGATGGTACAACTCAATACAAAAAAAGTCGTCAAATATATGACGATACGTATCTATTCGTCTAGGTGATTCTTTTTTAATGTGCTCATGCGTAGGAACGAAGGCACATATTACCAGAAAGCTTTGTTTTTCCACCATATGTTCCATAATGTCCTGCAATTCTGATGAAGAAGAAATGTTTTAGTATGTTGCATTTAGTGATGACCATGAATTATAAGCAGTAATGTAAAAGGATATGTAGAAATCTCTGTAACATCCTGATGGCTTACCCAATACAATATATGCAGACAAAAATATGTTCAGTGAGAAGATTCTTTAACTTGTAGGAAACTATTGTCAAAGCACGTGAACACTGAAGGAAATAATAATAAGCCTAAAGTTTAGTTGACTCATACATCATTAAATTCACTTTGGAGGAAATTTGACGAATCACAAAACAAAAAAAGTTCAAATGTTTGTAAATCTATCGGACCAAACTGCGTGTTCATCAGCCCGTAGCTTAGAAACTACTTAAAATGAGGTAAAATAAACTAAGGACAACACGCACACACCCATGCCACAAGGAGGACTCGAACCTCCGACGGCGACCAACGCGTGCTCCGCAGCGAGGCGCCTTAGACTGCTCGGCTATTCCACCGCGGCTGACGAATCAAGAATAGAAGTAAAACAATAAGTTTTAATATATAACCAGGCAATCAAAACTTTGTATTTTACATTACCTTCCTTTTCTCTTCGTATTTCAGTTCAGCCAGTATCTAAACCAGTTTTTTACTAAACATGTGCCAACCGTGTAGTCATTTTTTAATATGGTACCTCTCAGTAACTTGAAAAATGTTATGGCGTAAGCCAATATATTTCAGTTACTATCACGGCAAAGTTGCTCCTAATAACTAAAGTTAATACGGCGATCATCATTTAAATTTCTTGTGAAATAAATGCGTGTGGTATATTCATAGCACACAGTCGCTACTTTAGTCTGGGAGAGAGTCATCTTACATTGCCCCCTGGCTGTATCTTCTTTGCTACAAAATGGAAGTGCAACTCATCGTTACGAGAGCAGGCCCCGTAATCAAATTCTCAGCCATGACAGGAATTGAGTTAGGAATCGTAGCCCTTTGTAAACTAAATATGACGGTACCGTGCCTCTCCAGCCCTCTGTGTTCTTCTTAGTTAATTTTCTCCCTCTTTAAAACATGGTAACTCTATATGACCTGCAAGTAAGCTCGAAGCGAAAACTTTTATTACAAAATAGGAACTATGACACGCCCAATAGAATTGAGTTTATAGTTAAGTTGGTCTAGGGTATAGATTCACTGTTTCACGACAGATTATACAGAATGATGTAGAACTTAATTATTTGAGTTGACAGTAAAATATAAATATCATAAGAATATGACTCAAAGTCACTGCATTAAAAAAATTAGTTTCCAAACTCATATACAGGTAACAAATAAAGGGGCCACTTGATCCGTCAACGGACATCCAATCTGCAAATTTTGAATGAAATAGGAGATAATTATGTCATAATCCTTAATATTTATTATTTGACAAACGGTTTTTCCACTGTTATGCCATCATTTCAGTTACAAAATTCTCAATATGATGTATGTGGAGAAACTCAATTCATTTTTTTAAATGATAAGTGTTCAAGGATTAGTACTAAACTGATAGGTATTATAGCATTAATTACTGTGTATGATATTTAATTATCAGAGGATCTCAGTATTATTAGCAAGTGCGCGCAAGTCTATAAAACTAATAATGCTAATAAGACACATTGACATATACCTTTTCGATTCCAGCCCTTAATAGCTTCCACTTTAACACGCAAGCTGCAATTATTGTCAGCCCACTCAACCAATACGTCGACACATTTACCTAATTCCGGTAGTATAACTGAATTTTGTTAACAGTGTACAGTATCTTAGATAAAATTATGGCCACTGAAATTCATCATCGATCCGACAGGATAATCTTGCTAGAGTTACTTGATTTGTCTTGTCACTTCTACTGAATGGTCTCAGAGATTTGCACTTACGGTATGACGAAATGTTATTATTTTATGTTTTTGTGTCCGTAGATTTTACTGTATGCAAAAACTATAACTAAGCTCACGTTTTATGATTTAGTTGATTTGTCCTAGCGGCTACTGTGAGAATTAGAAAGAACCAAAAACTGCAAGCAATAAGGAAATATAGCATATATCTTTGGGGGGGGGGGTGAGGGAGATTAACGTAAGGGTAAGTGAAGTAATTTTACGTAGACAAGCCATGATATTTTGTATTAGTTTTGCTGCTCATTTTCAGAGGCTAGCTTCCGCTAAAGCTGGGATCAAGCTTTTCATTGTTAACATTAAATCATAAAAATACAGCAATTTAAAATAACTGCTACACGTTTTACACCACTAAAGCCCTACTCCTATCGCAAATACAGTGAAGCGTGACTGTCTAACACGGCGATGCCTTCACACATCTTTTATTAAACTAATTCAGATACCGTGTTTATTTTTTATGCTCATCATTTATGGGCGGCTATGCCCGCTGGGCCCCCACCCCCTTATATATACCACCGACTGCAACCCTTCGTTAATTCTGAGGTAATAGGTTTGCCTGTATAGTTTAACACGAAAGTTACAATTTTATTAGTTTGTGAAGGAACAGAATCGAAAATCAATATAAAGCAATCGTAAGTCTTCCTGCTACTTCCAATAGTCATTCACATTATCTACATTAGGTTTACCATATTAAGAATTTAATACTGCTACAACCGACTAGTGAAACTTGCTAACTGAATGCACATTTCGCACGTTAGTTAACAAGTTACATGTCTGCGTTTCACCGTTTCTGCATTTCGGAGAACTGACATGCGTTGTCCTCCATAGCATGTACTTCACGTTTGTTCTTGCACATAACCTTCATGGCGTCGGAGTATTTACCAACATAAACGTAATATTAAGGGAGAATTTTAATTCATTAGCATGATGCATCAGTCTTATTTTGATACTTTGACAAGAAAATAAGGTACATAATTTGTCTGATATGGAATACATTGTGTATCGCGGGCTGATTGCGTCGACTACAAAAACGTCAGTTCGTATTGATCAACAACAACAACAAATGTTTGTAATTCTATCGGACCAAACTGCGTGGTCATCAGTCCGTAGCTTACAAACTACTTGAACCTAGGTAAACTAACCTAAGGACAACACACACACCCATGCCCCAGGAAGGACTCGAACCTCTACGGCGAGCAACCGCGCGCTCCGCAGCGCGACGCTTTAGACCGCTCGGCTACTCCACCGCGGCAGTCGTATTGATCTTCATTGTCACTCTGAAATTCACACGTAAGCGCCTTGCACAAAGAAAGAAAATATGTTATGTGGACATGTGTCCGGAAACTCTTAATTTCCATGTTAGAGCTCATTTTATTACTTGTCTTCAAATCACATTAATCATGCTATGGAAACACACAGCAACAGAACGTACCAGCGTGACTTCAAACACTTTGTTACAGCAAATGTTCAAAATATCCTTTATTAGCGAGGATACATGCATCCACCCTCCGTCGCATGTAATCCCTGATGCGCTGATGCAGCCCTGGAGAACTGCGTATTGTATGACAGCCGTCCACAATATGAGCACGAGGAGTCTCTACATTTGGTACCGTGGTTGCGTAGAGAAGAGCTTTCAAATGCCCCCATATATGAAAGTCAAGAGGGTTGAGATCAGGAGAGCGTGGAGACCATGGAATTGGTCCGCCTCTACCAATCCATCGGTCACCGAATCTGTTGTTGAGAAGCGTACGAACACGTCGACTGAAATGTGCAGGAGCTCCATCGTGCATGAACCACATGTTTTGTCGTACTTGTAAAGGCACGTGTTCTAGCAACACAGGTAGATTATCCCGTATGAAATCATGATAACGTGCTCCAGTGAGTGTAGGTGGAAGAACATGAGGCCCAATCAAGACATCACCAACAATTCCTGCCCAAACGTTCACAGAAAATCTGTGCTGATGACGTGAATCTAGGAAGTACAGAACATACTAACGAAACAATTGGGTATTTTGACAATTGTCTTCACGAATTATTTCAATTTACATTTAAATAGAAATACTAAAATGAGCTCTAACATGGAAATTAAGCGTTTCCGGACATATGTCCACATAACATATTTTCTTTCTTTGTGTGTGAGGAATGTTTCCTGAAAGTTTGGCCGTACCTTTTTGTAACACCCTGTATTTTTGGTGGAGGAAGCAGGCAATAGAAATTTCATACGTCCATCTCGCTGCAATGAGAAACGCTGTTGTTTTAATGATTTACACCTCAACTGATGTATTATTTCCGGGTTTCCATGACAATCTATCCCTTTTATCACGATAATACAAAGTGTGCTGTCCTTCGTTGTGCTTTTCTACGTTTTCCGTTAATAAGTATCCAACATCGCGCCGCAATACTCCTAAAGGGGAAGAACAAGCGTAGTGTTGGCAGTCTCTTCAGTAGTTCTGGTGCATCTTCGAAGCCTTCTGCCAATAAAACACAGACTTTGGTTCGCCTTCCTCATATTCTGTTTTCTTTTCAATTTAAGTTGGTAGTCATTGTACGCCCTAAAATTTTCGTTGATTATACGACCTCTAGATGTGATTGGTTTATCCTGTAAAAGACGTTTTCCGTATTTCCTTCAAAATTGGAGTGGACGACCGAATATTTTTCATTACGTAGGGCCTGTTGCAAATGTTCCCTGGATACATATATATTACATAAATTGTTATACATTTCATTTTCCCTTGTGTAGATATGCACGCAAATACAGCGCGTTACGGATTAAATACCGCACCTGTTTGGTAAAGAAGAGATACAGGTTTCAGTTACCTCCCATTTCGTCTTTTGTACTGAATTCCGGAGAGAAATCGGTAATATAATGGACGAGGCGCCAGCCATAGCACTGCATTCACAATGAACAAAGGGAGCTATTCAATTAGCAGGCATGGAACGGCAGAACAATAAAACAGTTTGTCTGTTGCTTCGATCGTTCACTTCATCCTTTTCTTCGTTTCTTTTAAGTTTAGTGAATTCGTTTCCATTGGCTACCGTTTGAAAGTACCAGAGTTACGGTATATCTTTTAACGGAAATTTATTTCGTTTTACATCATATTTATATTTTCCTCTGTCACCACGTAACACAACATTACCCTCATATATTTAGAGTTGTCTATCAAAAATCTTTGATATATAAATGAGGTATTAATTGTTACTCGTCAACAATCCTTTCAGATTTCCACAAATCGCTATTTTTCATGAGTGAGAATGTGAATACGGAACTGAGCACAATCAGTACACTACTCTCAGAAATAACTGGGTTATTGAACTACTGTACTGTCGTCGACAGAAACACCAGAAATTTCGAATACATTGGGTTCTGAACGTTTAAGATTTAGATAGAAAACTGTAAATACCTGAGTGATAAATGGAAAATCCTCGAACAAACATGTTGCCACACATAACAGACATATAAGAGGGTAATTGACTCACAATTACTACTTGCATTGCATTTATATACAATTTGCATACAGTACGGTACATGTCAGTATGAAATCTCAACATGCCTTCTGATGAGACAGTTTAATTCTTAAATTTAAACATAAATGTACGAATTTTATAACTATTTGAATCATTTCTCATTGTTTTACTCACTACGTACAAACCATGTATTACAAATTTTTGCAACTGCGAGCCTACGATTCGTCGGAAACTAACGTATCTATTTATCTCTGCGGTAGTTCAAGCAAAGATCCAAGGGAATAAGCAAGGATTATTAGAGTTTAACGTCTTGTCGAGTGCGTTGTCATTATTGACGCGGTTCACGCTCGGGTTGTTTAAAAGAGGATGGGGAAGGAAACCGGCAGTGTCCTTTCAAGGAACCATTTCGACATTTGCCTTAAATGATTAGGCCGGAGGTAGTTTTGAACCACCATGCTCTCGAATGCGAGGTCAGTGTGATACCACTGCATCACCCCTCTCGGTCGCCAATGAGTGAGTGCGGGTAGTGGAAAATAATAGAGGTTATCGCTTCTAACCCTCCTCAATTAATATTTTGGCCTGTGTCTGAAAGCACTGTTGTTTTAGATACCTGCTATGTACTTTCAATATCTATAGGGCAAGAATTTGGCAAGGCTTTTATATTTATCCACATATTTCACTGTTTTGATACAGATCAAATCGTATTCGATATTATACACTTACGCAAGTTATAATTCTATTCCATGAAACACAACTGAACAATACCGAATTGTATTTAAAAGTGTATATCACATAATTTACACCGAATACTGTAGGACACAATGTGATAAAAGTCTATTAATACAATGGCCATAAACATTTATCAACAAAAACATTATGTTCAATTACCTTTCAGCCAGTATGTCCAATTTTGGAACGTTAAACAGCAGCGACGTGAAGAAAGCAAAGAGTTCGTGCTATGTCGATAGAGGTAGCTGACATCCCTGCTACACACAGGAGTACAGGAGTACCCTCTATCAAACATTCTGAAGGGACGTTTAATTCTGAAGAAATAGAGCCTGCCATCACTCCTACGCTCGTAACATACTCATCGCAATTTCTGGATGTTCGTGATAAGGTTCTTGGGTTGTCACAACTTCTTGTTTTACTGAAAATACTTATCACATACTCTAATGCAGTGCTACGGCATGTCTTAAAAGTGTGGACAAACGATTTGTTCCACCTTGTATTACATGCAAGGATTGATCTGCAATATTTTTGTACCCTAAAATAGTGCCTCTGCAGGTGGAACAAATCAACCGAGACATGCAGCTTTGGACATCAGAAGGCAGTGCACATCCCAATCCAAGACAGTTAAGAGGTCCGTAACTGTACTCAGAATGAACCAAACGAGCCGCGGTGACGTGGCCGTGCGCATTGTGGCGCTATGCTGCGATGTACGAGGCTGTTCTCCGTCGGTAGTTCGAATCCCCCCTCGGGCATGGACGTTTGTGCTGTCTTAAGTATAATTTAGTTCATAAGTAGTTTGTAAGTTTGGGGATTGATGACCCCGCAGTTATGTCCCATAAGCTTTACAAATATCTGAACATTTTTTTAACCAAACGACTACTCCTATAAGTTTTAATAGCATTAAGCAAAGTGGAAAACCAAAAGCAAATGAAGTTGAAAATCATGAAATGATATCGTAATAAAAAGATAAGATAAGAATTGACCATCAACAGTATTTCTTTGATACTTGAAATCACAAGTAAAAATTAACGATATAAAAAAAGTGTGAAACATCTATCAGAGAGTGACTGATTTGGCGCCTAGTCTTGATTTTACAACTGGAACATGAACTAATAAAGGCTGCGAGGCTGTCTCAGTAAATGCAGTATAATCTTGGCATTGTACAGATGCAAAGTGGCAAAAGAAAAAACCTAGCATCGCATTAGTGCGCAATTTACCATTCGCAGCATCATAAGATGTTGAACCACGACTCCATCAAAAACTACCTGTTCAAATCTGGTACTGAACTGAATCAGCCAAAAAATTTTAATATTCTTGACTAAGTCAAGATCCGCTAACTTCTCTATTCTAAATTTATGTGGTGGGGTATGCTAATTAAGCAAATTAGCCCACCGTCATTCCTCCTCACTCTCTTCTGCCGACGTCAACTAGATATTGTAGATGGGGCAAAAATATCCACTGCTTTGTCTGTGAAGTGCTGTAATTGCAGGTGTATCCTCAACCTCAACATCTCCACCTCAACACCGTGCACTCGCTGTTTTGTGGCACAAGGCAAACCAGAGCAGACTACTAAAATATTCACAGACGCATGGTGTGCCGCCAGTGGCAGTGACCACAAGAAGAACCTCCTTGAGGAAGTGGTTCTTCGTAGCAAATAAAAATGCGAGTATCTTCCACATCCGCCCCATCCCTCCACACACACACACACACACACACACACACAATCATAGGCAATGTTGTCTGTTCTCTGATAAACCTATCAGGAGCATTGTTGCAAACATCACTAGATTCCCACATTTTGCCTTGCCAATATGGATTAATTTTACAGCCATCTCGGGGTGTTTGGGAAGCTGACACAATCTGTTTTGGCATCTGCATGTCGTGTTCTCATAAAGAAATGTTCCTACATTTCTCCTAAATCCAAACTGATCTTCCCCAAGGTCAGATTCCACAAGTTTTTCCATTCATTTGTGTCGCACAAGTCTGAAGTGCGCGCCACGTACTTTCGCCGCGCGCCATCATGCAAGCACGGCGCGGCGTTCTTACGTCAGCCACGAGCGCCCTCTGGTGCAACCCCACTCGTTGCCACCACTGAACTGCTGCATCGGTCACTTGGGATTAGGACAGGCTCTGAAATGGTCTCTCATCAGTAGGCAGGCTTCTACCTGGTTAAACTATGTATCTGCATTCCACTAGTCTTCATTTAACAAAGTATTGTAATATATCATCGAAATATATATCTTGTTCTAATCTAGCTTAGTGTTTCTAGTTTCTGCTGTCCCACTGGCTGGTCACCTCAGACTCTGTACCTGCACATGCGTGCATCCTATTTCCCTGTGTCGTTCTCTCTCTATTCGGTCACCGACACCTAGGACAACCGGCGGCAACGAGACACAAAAGTGGCGACGAGGATGGAATAGACGAATCTTGGACCAGCCCGCTTGCAGCAACCGGACAGCAGCAGTCGGAGCACGCAAAAATTGCTCCCGCCCACCCACTCTTATTATAAGATTTTTGGGGGAAGATATTCTGTTACGTGTTTTGTGGACTTTTTTGTTGCAGAGTCATCGTTCGCATTGCATTTGTGTTTTGTTATAAGTTACTTGTATGCGCGGCGCCTAATCGGTCAGCATGGCCACTACCCGGAACCCAAACAAAATGGATATTATTCAGTTACTGACGGCGCAAATCATGCAACTACTCCAAGCGATGTCCCAGTTGATGGCACAGGCAGCTCAGTAACAACAGATGTCGCATCAGCTGCCTACATCTGCCGCCACACCGCTCCCTACGTTTCGCCAGTAGGACGAACGTGAGGAAGAATGGAGTGATTACTTGGCGCAGTTTCAAGAACTCGTCGCGGCTCATCGACTTCCAGGTCAGACAATTAAGCATTTGTTACTCTCTGTAGTAGGGATGGGAAAAACCGACCGGTTAAAACCGTTACCGATATTTTAGTTTTGAATAACCGGTATTTATTTGGTGTCGGTTGTAACCGGTTTTCTTTTAGTTATTGCCAAGAACCGCGTAAAAAACCGGTACGACTGCTTCCTGTAGTAGTGGTTCAAAATGTGTTTTTTTGTAAATAATTAAAAAAAATTAAGACTAGTAGACCCTAATATTTTGGGCTATTCCTAAAATTTTCACTGTTGTGGAATATTAGGTCATCGCAGTAACTAAGAAAGCGATCAGTGTCAGAAACGCGCAACAAACGTGTGGCATAAGAACTTAAGGACAGGTGCAGCTATTGAGGCATCGATGCACCTGTTGTCGTGTGGCGTGGCCAATTAGACGACACGCGTGCCCCGGCAGTGTACAAGACGTGCCTCCGTCTGGTCATGCGGCAGTTCCTTGCTGTCGTCTGCATCGGTTATGTCTTAAATGGCACCATCCCGAGTGTGGAAGTACTTCACGAAGTACGGGAGCCGTGAGGTAAATGCTCCATTTGCTTTAAAAACCTGAAAACGGGTGGAGGTACTACAAACATGCTGTGTCATTTATCAAGAAAGCATCCAAAATGTTTCTTGGAAGATAAGGTAAATTCGATTCATATACCCATTATGTAAGCTTGGAATAATAACTTTGAATGTATTATCATACTGTTATGCTAATAAGTTTTATTAATGTGATTCCTTGAAAGCGAGGGGCTTTTTTAGTAACCAATATGGATTTAGGTAACACTGATCATGTGGTGCCTCGCGAGGTAGCCGTGCGGTCTGAGGCTCCATGTAACGGTCAACGTGCCCTGTCCAGTCGGAGGTTCGAGTCCTCCCTCCTCCCTTGATCATGGGTGTGTATGTTGTCCTTAGTGTAAGTTAGTTTAAGATAGATAAAGTAGTTTTTTCGATGTACTAAGCAGTTAGGTCTCATAAGAACTCACACCCATTTGAACATTCTTTGATCATGTGGTATACAGCTTTCCTAGTTCAATTTGTGCGTAATTTTACAAAATGTTCAAATGTTCAAATGTTTGTAAAGCTTATGGGACTTAACTATGGGGTCATCAGTCCCTAAACTTACAAACTACTTATGAACTACTTACGAACTAGGACGGCACAAATATCCATGCCCGAGGGGGGATTCGAACCCCCGACCGTAGTGGCCGTGCAGACCGTGACTGAAGCGCCTCAGTCCCCTCGGCCACCGCGGCCGGCAATTTTACACTGATAACAATCATACTGTTAGTTGGAACTATGACTTAAGTTTTCGAAATACTTCTGCAGCACTGATTGAAGTTCATTTACTGACTGTAACTCATATAATATATATACAGGGTGTCCCAGCTATCTTGTCCATCCAAAATATCTCTGGAACAATAACAGCTATTGGAAAACGTCTTCACCGGTACCAATGTACGGCTGGGGCCCATGAATGTACATATTTGGAAACATTCTAAAACGAAAGCAAATGTGTTTTTTAATAAAAACTTATGTTTTTTTTAAATGGACACCCTATATTTTTTCTTCAGCAATCCATAGCATGACAAATCACATAAACAATGGCGTTGATTGCATCTCAATATGCCAATTACATCCCGAGATATTGCGACGCGAAGTTGCCGCTTGAAATACGCGAAACGCGCGGCTAGCGCACGTCCTGAGTAGCATGAGGTTCTCGCCTGAGTTTGTTTCAGCGATAACCGCCATCACTACTCTGTAGTGGGCACAAAGACCTTCGTGTTACTGCAGAAACCTTTCCCCCACGCAACTTCTCGCGAGATACAGTTTTAACAACTCGTAGATACACTAAATGCTCATTATGAGAGAAACGTTCTCGTAGCTGCGGCGCGGTACCGATTGTTCAGACTAAAATAATCACCAGATCAGTCGCATCAAGATTGGATTACTTAGTTGAAGGGTTTAACCCGCAAATGTAATGTTACTTGCTCTTGTGGACTTTCATATAGTGATATCATGTAACGAGATGCAATCACACAGAACATTCAGGACCACAGAATTAGGGCAGCAATTCTGAAACAGTCTGATCCCTCATAGATAGTGTACTGCAGCTTATTGAAACGCATTATACCTTTGACTTAGCAGATGTAGAAATGCAAAGCCACAGTGTTAATGCAGTGCGCCGCAACGGACGCTTTCCTAGTCGCAGTTCTCATTCTAGCCCTAGTGATTCTTATTATTCTACCTGCTGTGCTGAACAGACAGTGAGCAGTAACCAGTGTAAAAGCGCGACACAAAAGTCGCCCCGTCGTGTTAGAAACAGTAATGTGAATAACTGGTGCCACCGCTCTTTTCAGAAAAATGTTCGTAAATCTCGCCCCCAATGTGTGTATCTCACCACAAGCGAGCGCAGTCCACTAGACGTAACGCCATCTGTTATCAATGTGGCAAATCAGGACATGTACAGACAGTGTGTATGCAGAATAAAAACTCAAAGAACGGTACCGTTAGAAACAGTGCTTTTCAGAGCGGAAGAACAGTTTATACTGTAAATGTCATACACGCTGTGGACTTTTCTTGATTTGCAAATGCAAGAAAGTTCGTCTGCGCCTACTGCAAAACTATGTAGTGAACCACGTCGTAAGCGTCGTCGAGCACGTGAAACTGTGCAACGGAAAAGGGTTTGTGACAAGAAAAATGACTATGTACAGTGCAATCCTGTAGTGAACCTAGTACCTTCTGCAACTTCTCATTGTAATAGAGGTCAGTACTGTGTAGCTAGTGACAGTAGACTTGGTGTAGCTACTCAAAGTAATTTTAGTGCAGTAGTTAGTGAGTCTGGGGTAACTTCGCATTGCGCGGAAGCCATTCCGGCGGTAGTGCCATCTAGGGACAGTGATATTAATCTCCTGTGTGCCGATTCTGCGCCGCTTCCTTCCATACGCAGCCCGCACATGCGCAAGTGCAGCAAACGAACTGTATCAGACGTTGCCCACATTCGCGTACCTGTCGTGCGCCACAAGCAAAAGTGTTTTGTGACTCTTTTCATAGAAAATAATACTATGCAATTTCAGCTTGATACTGGTTCCGCTGTCACGTTAATGAATAAAGACACATATGAATTTCTGGGTTCGCCAAAATTGTCGCCGTATCAGCAAGTGCTAACAGCATATACAGGTCAAAATATTCCCTTGCTAGGAACGTGTAGCCTGCCCGCTTCTTTTCAAGGTGTAACAAAAACAGTTGCTTTTGTTGTTCTTCAGGCCAAATCTACACAGAAAATTTTTGGACTAGATGCATTCGAATTGTTTGGCTTATCAATTCAAAGAGATGTGTTTCAGATTTCGTCAGTAGTGCCTCAGGACAAAATCAGTGCATTGTGTGAAAAATATAGTGGAACTAGGTTGCGCAAAACACTTCGTGGCACATGTAACTTTAAAAGAACCTGCAGTACCAAAATTTCGTAAAGACCAGTGCCTATCCCCCTTCGGGATAAAGTTGCTAAAAAACTTAAATGTTGGCAGGATAGTGGGGTGATTTATTCTGTTACTGCGAGTCAGTGGGCCTCACCTTTAGTGATTTTACTAAAGCCAACAGGAAAATTCCATCTCTGTGCGGACTTCAACTCAACAGTGAACAGTCAAACAATTGTAGACACTTATCCCCTGCCCCGACCAGAGGAACTAATGGACAAATTAGGACAGTCTCGCCTCTTTTCTAAGACTGATTTAGCAGAGGCATACTTACAGATTCCGCTTGATGACGAGTCCAAAAGTTTTTCGTCATTAATACTCACATGGGCCTTTTTCAATTTCAATGCCTACTCTTTGGCAGTTCTTCCACCCTCGCTATTTTTCAGCGTTTTTTGGAACAGATGACAGTTTCTGTACCGTGTTGCTCGAACTATTTAGATGATATTGTTGTCTCAGGATGCACAGTTGAAGAACATTTATCAAACCTGGAGTGTCTTTTCCAAGCGTTGACTGCAGCAGGTCTACGTTGCAATAAAGCAACGTGTTCGTTTTTCCAGACTGAAATACAGTACCTAGGCTATGTGATTAATGCCCAAGGAGTCCATCCCTTACAGTCACATCTTCAAGCAATCAAAGACTTGCCGCCTCCTAAGAATGTGCATGAATTGCAAGCAGTAATGGGAAATCTTAACTTTTATTTCAGGTTCATTCCCAATGCCTCTCAGATTGCAGCTCCCCTGCATCGCTTGTGTAGGAAAAATGTTCCTTTTGTATGGTCTAAGGACTGCCAGATTGCCTTTGACAAATTAAAGTCTGCACTATTCAGTGATGCATATCTGATTCCCTTTGACCCTCAGAAGCCTGTAGTGGTAGCAGTGGATGCCTCGTCTTACGGTCTGGGCGCGGTATTGTCAAATCGTATTGGATCTCGAGATCGTCCTATTGCCTTTGCATCCAAGCTACTGACGCCAACGCAACAGAAATGCAGTCAGATAGAAAAGGACGCCTTAGCAATCATTTACGGCGTCACAAAGTTTCATCATTATATTTATGGCAGAAAATTCTATTTCTTGACAGACCACAAGCCTCTCACGTCGTTGTTCTCACCCACAAATCCAATTCCGCCACGAACGGCACAAAAGCTTCAGATATGGTCCTTTATATTGTCTAATTATCAATATGAGATTTTGTACCAAGCTACCACTAAACATGTAAACGCGGATACACTTTCCCGACTTCCAGTTGGCCAGGATGTGTCGTTTCATTCTTCGGAAATGGCATGTTGGCAGATAGACTCCAGAGATGCTTCCGCTGTCGCAGATTTCCCTTTGAACTCTCGTCGGGTTGCACAGGAAACAGCTGCGGATGCGGAATTAAGTGTAGTAGCATGTTTCGTTCGCTATGGGTGGCCTGTCAGAGCTAAAGACATTGATCGGCCTCTGGTTCGACGTTCTTTTGCACAACGTTATGCGTTGTCTTTAAGTCAGGGTGTTCTGTTGTTACATACCGACAACGACCAAACAAGAGTGATTGTTCCTCGTTCCCTGCAACTAGAAGTATTACGCCTCCTGCATCAAGAACATTGGGGTATTGGTAGGACGAAGCAACTGGCCAGACGTCATTGTATCTGGGTTGGTATGGACGCCCAGATAGAGAGCATGACGTCACAGTGTACAGTTTGTGCGGAGCATCAGGCAGCTCCTCCGCAAAGTTTCTTGGACTGGCCACGCCCCAAGGGACCATGGCAACGTTTGCACATTGACTTTGCCGGACCTTTCTGGAATACGCGCTGGTTAATCGTTGTAGACGCTTTCAGCAACTTTCCTTTTGTGATTGCCATGAACTCAACGACGGCGTCTAGTACAATCAGTGCTTTAACATCTGTGTTTTGCATCGAAGGTTTGTCTGAAACTATCGTCAGTGTCAATGAACCTCAGTTTGTTAGTGCGGAATTTCAACAGTTTTGTCGTGTGAATGGCATTCAGCATATCACCACCGCACCTTTTCACCCTCAGTCCAATGGTGAAGCAGAACGTTTCGTTTGAACATTCAAGTCTCACATGGAAAAGATGAAAGGTCAGCACTCCAGGCAGCAAGCTCTTCAAATGTTCCTGTCTACGTATCGGTGCATGCCACGTGACGGCCCGTCTCCTGCCGAGCTGCTACACGGCCGCCGTCACCGCACTCTCCTTCACATGCGGCAGCCTCCCACGCACCGAGTCGGTTCGTATGGCGCTTCGCGTTTTCAGGTTTCTACGCTGGTGCTGTACAGGGTGTTTGCTGGACACAAGAGATGGATGCCGGGCAGCATTCAGCGCGTGTTCGTTTGAAATATGTATGTTGTACGTTCTTCCACAGGGCGCCACGCAAATCAGTTGCACCTGCACATGCCGCGTGATCCTATCTCGGGTTTCTTGATTCCAGACGCAGTTCACCGCCAGGGAGCACAGCCACATCGTTCGCCGACGGGTCCAGCGTCCCCGGACTACGAGATCGTCCCCATGGAGATCGACGCGCCTCCTATGCAGTCGGTCCCTCCGCCTCCGTCGTCGCCGCCGCAGCTGCCAGGGTCACCGAGTGGGACTCCGGAACTGTGTGTGCCCCACCAACCTGGGCCACGCACCTCAGAAGAAGATGGCGACCTGCTCCCTCTGGGCGGAGGTGTGCGCCCTTCCCCTCGTTTTGGAGGGTTTTCCGGGGGATCGCAATGTGGATACCGATGCGCGGACGGCGTCTCGATCCCAGCCTCAGCTACGACGTCCGTCCCACCAGTAACGCCCCCGCCGGTGCCCTCCTCCCAGTGCTGTCGCCATGGCCCTCAGCCCTACGCTACGACGGCGCGGCGGTTTGGGGGGGGGGGGGGGGTGCTGTCGCACAAGTCTGAAGTGCGCGCCACGTACTTTCGCCGCGCGCCGCCATGCAAGCACGGCGCGGCGTTCTTACGACGTCAGCCTCTGCTGTAACCCCGCTCGTTGCCACCACTGAACTGCATCGGTCACTTGGGATTAGGACAGGCACTGAAACGGTCTCTCATCAGTAGGCAGGCTTCTACCTAGTTAAATTATGTATCTGCATTCCACTAGTCTTCAGTTAACAAAGTTAAGTATTGTAATATTTCTTCGAAATATATATCTTGTTCTAATCTAGCTTAGTGTTTCTAGTTTCTGCTGTCCCACTGGCTGGTCACTTCAGACTCTGTACCTGCACACGCAACGAGACACAAAAGTGGCGACGAAGATGGGATACAAAAGCTTGTAAATAATTCGTGTAAGTATTTTACAACCATGACTTATTAAACTGATAGTTCTGTAATTTTCACATTAGTCTGCACTTTCTTTCTTTGGAATTGGAATTACAATATTCTTCTTGAAGTCGGAGGCTATTTCCCCTGTCTCATACATCTTGCATAAGAGGTGGAATATTTTTTTCATGACTGGCTCTCCTAACGATGTCATCAGTTCAGACGGAATACATCAACGCCTGGGGCCTTGTGTCGACTCAAATCCTATAGGTCTCTGACAAATTCCAGTCTCAGTATCATATCTCTTATCTCATCTTCCCCCAGTTCGTTTTCCATTTCTAGAATACTGCCTTCAAGCTTATTTCCTTTATATATATATATATATATATATATATATATGTGTGTGTGTGTGTGTGTGTGTGTGTGTGTGTGTGTGTATGTATGTTCCTTCCACAGTTCAGCTTTCCCCTCTTTGCTTAGTACTGGTTTTCCGTCTGAGTTGTTGATATTGATACAGCTGCTTTTCTTGTCTCCAAATATCTCTTTTATTTTCCTGTAGGCGGTATCTATCTTTCCACTAGTTATACCTTCTTCTACGGTTCTGCATTTGTCCTCTAGCCACTCCTGCTCAGCCAGTCTGCACTTCCTGTCAATCACATTTTTGAGACATTTTTACTCCTTTTTGCCTGCTTCACTTACTGAGTTTTTATATTTTCTCCTCTCATCAATTAAGTTCAATATATACTGTGTTATCCAGGGATTTCTATTAGGCTTTGTCCTTCTGCCTATATAATCCTCTGCTGCCTTCAAATCGTATCTCTCGGAGCTACCCATTCTTCTTCTACTGTATTACTTTCCCCCTTTTCAGCCAATCCTTTCGTAATGCTCTCTCTGAAATTCTCAACCACCTCTTCTTCCTTCAATTTGTCCAGGCTCTATCTCCTAACTTTTCTACCTTTCTGCAGTCTCTTAAGTTTTAAGCTGCAGCTCATAACCAATATGTTATGATCAGAGTCTATATCTGCCCATGAGAATTTTTAACTTCCGACACAAGATGACCACCTAACTTTTGTTTGTGAGACTATTAAAAACTTGCTATTTCCTCATTCACTACTACGAGAAGTACAAGGTGCGTCTGAAAAGTTCGGTGAATGGTGACATATAAACCACGCTGGGTAGGATAAGAATCCCACATACATACTGCGGAACATGTCAACAAGCGCCCCCTACCGCTCAAAGCACTGCAGTGAAACGGTGGTACATGCTCCGTTCCAGAGGGAAAGTGAGAGAACTCATGTCATGGCAACATGGAGTA
Organism: Locusta migratoria; assembly: GCA_026315105.1. Classification (NCBI taxonomy): domain Eukaryota; kingdom Metazoa; phylum Arthropoda; class Insecta; order Orthoptera; family Acrididae; genus Locusta; species Locusta migratoria. Next base: position 502,604,520 of record CM048755.1, on the reverse strand, counting down.
ATGGGGTAACATCATATTTTATTTCAAATTAGGAGAAATGGCGACGGAGCCCGTAGGATGTTAGTGCAAGTGTATGGTGTTGAAGCAGTGAGTAAAAACTGTGTGTTAGAGTATTTTTAAACGCTTTAGAAACAGAAAGGAATGTGTAAGCTAAGTTTGGGTCGACCGTCCACAAACAGAGTCCCTAACAACATCGAACGAGTGTCGCAGATGCTTGCGGATGATCGGCAGCTGTCGTTCATAATGATAGCCGATGAGTTGAAACCTAGCACAGACTGTGTAAGCACTGTTGCGTAGATCCAACAAAGGGTGACCTCTGTGTTTTGAGCGATTCCATAAGAAGCGTTTGGTAACAGTTTCCATCAACTGTACAATAGATGTCAGAAGTGTGACGATTACTTTGAAGGCCAGTAAAGGTATTTTGTTGATAACTCTTGTTTCTTATATTTACTGAGACGATAAGAAAACATTATTTGAGTAGCCTAATATCAAACCTGGACATCTGACCTAATGATCGAAATGTAGTTAGCAGTCGATTCCAAAGAAAGTTTTTTCGCTCTTTTCATTGGTGAAATCCGTTTTTTTTCCCTAAAAATTGACGTAAATGTGATAAATCAGACGTTAAATTTGACTGTTCACATCAAAAGCGGAGACCTACATAAGAGCTTGATAAATTCGGACACTTGTTTAATGAAGCAGTGTGCACCAATGGGAACTTAGTATATGATCACATGACCTCGAAAATCAGACATGGCTACAGTATGTGCCAGGTACTAAGACCTATTACCCAGTACTCAAGTTCTTCAGTAATTTTTATAGTATAATTACTAATTAACCATATTAAATGTTCAAATGTTTGTAAATCTATCGGACCAAACTGCGTGGTCATCAGTCCGTAGCTTAAAAACTTCTTAAACCTAGGTAAACTAACCTACGGACAAACACACACACCCATGCTCCAGGGAGGACTCGAATCTCCACGGCGAGCAACCGCGCGCACCGCAGCGAGGTGCTTTAGACCAGTCAGCTACTCCACCGCGGCTAACCATGTTAAAGCGAGTGAAATGGAACATAATGTATCACCAGCGTCCGAAGAAAAAGCTAGGAAGCGGTTGAGACAACCTGAAAAGTGGAAAATAAACAATGAAATCAAATGTTTGTATAGTCTATGGGACTTAACTGCGGGGTCATCAGTCCCTAAACTTACAAACTACTTACGAACTAGAACGGCACAAATATCCATGCCCGAGGGGGGATTCAAAACCCCGACCGTAGTGGCCGTGCAGACCGTGACTGGAGCGCCTCAGTCCCCTCGGCCACCGCGGCCGGCAATAAACAATGAAAAGAAACAAAGGTAAGACTAACTTGTAATCTACACTGCTCTATTGTAAGGTGTATTGTGCGAAATTATCACTTGTTGGAAAGACGTACGATGTCAGAAATAACCAAAGAATGTTCACGGAAAAATCTGGCGACAGCATCAACAGACATTATGCTAATAATTTTAGAGATTCAGTGCCGCAACATTTCATTTTGCATATAAAATTAAAAAGATTATTACGATTATTGTACTTTACATTTTTCCAATATGTAATAGAGTTCAGAATTTAATATTTTCCACTTTATGTCGATATTCCCATAATTTCCCAGATTATACACCAGTAAAAGATTCTCGTCAGCAGTAAGCGAATCTCTGTGTATCAAATACAGACATCTGAAAGCGTGTTCACATCAAAAGCGGGCACCTACACATTTTGGTTACACAGACGGACATCTGTATTTTCAAACACAATTTGAATGTTCTTGAGCAACCAAATTGATATTAGCCACTTCCAAGTATAAATCCTCGAGTATTAAAGTTGATAATGTTCAAATCAGCTTATAAATATATTAGCACTACGTTTCGCAATAAAAAAATGACGTTTATCTCAGTTTCTGGCAAACGACAGACGTCCGTCTTTGATAATAGGCTACTCATTTATCAATTACAAGCCATGGATGGGTTAAAGATTAATCTCGTGTCTGGTGTTACACCCGTCAATTAACTTAAAGTCTACAGGTTAAATACCGTTAGTAAATACTTGGGAGGTGGAAAAGGTGCTTAAAAACGGGTTACAGACATTTCAATATGCGACTTCTAAAATTTTCCCGGCGTATTTCTTCTTCCAGTAATTTTCGGGTGTGCAGCCGGATCCCATTGACATTCTGCAACGATATTTCGGCCCAGAGACGTCCGGCCATCTTCAGGTGAGTAGACAACTACTGAAGAGCGCAGGTACGTTCGCGGTATTTATACCGAGTATTGCGCATGCGAGATACGCTGGAGTCTTACTGCGCAGGTGTTAGATGGTAACATGCGCGGTACGGCCGAGCTTTGTGTGCTGCCCTAGGTGGTGAAAGTGAACACTCATCTAATCATTGAGAATCGAATGACTCTGTCGATTCCGCTGTGCCTCAATAGCTTTAAGAACAGGGTTCCAATTTTTATCCAGCTGAAAGCCGTTGTCACGATTTATTAAATTGTCAGCAAGGTGTATTTCAACCGCTTCTTTGAAGACTGAGTTCCAAAAGCCGGAAACGGGAGCTAAAATTGTGGTTTGTTGTATTCCGTGGAGTGTCCCATGGAAATGCAGTGCTCTGCTACTGCTGATTTCGACGGTTGCAGAAGACGGGTGTGTCTTTCGTGCTCCGCACAGCGCTCTTGAACTGTTCGAGTCGTCTGACCTATGTAAGCAGAACCACACTCGCAGGGTGCACAATTTTAGCTCCAGTTTCCGGCTTTTGGAACTCAGTCTACAAAGAAGCGGTTGAAATACGCCTTGCTGACAATTTAATAAATCGTGACAACGGCTTTCAGCTGGATAAAAATTGGAACCCTGTTCTTAAAGCTATTGAGGCACAGCGGAATCGACGGAATCGTTCGATTCTCAATGATTAGGTGAGTGTTCACTTTCACCACCGAGGGCAGCACACACAGCTCGGCCGTACCGCGCATGTCACCTTCTAACACATGCGCAGTAAGACTCCAGCGTATCTCGCATGCGCAATACTCGGTATAAATACCGCGAACGTATCTGCGCTCTTCAGTAGTTGCCTACTCACCTGAAGATGGCCGGACGTCTCTGGGCCGAAATATCGTTGCAGAATGTCAATGGGATCCGGCTGCACACCCGAAAATTACTGGAAGATTTCAATATGCATTTGCAACAGTGCAGCACTAGGCAGGCGTGCGACTTGCCCGACAGCCGAGCCACACTGGCACACATGCTGATTCGGACTCGGATATGGCGGGTAGTCGAACATCCTGGTGGGCCCCAGTGCGGCTCGACTATCCAGCCGAGAAACGAGATGCTAGGCCCAGCTGTCTGTCATGCCTTCTGCCAGGAGCGATGCACGCCTCTGTCACTCTGATGCCATGTTCAGCCTCATCGGAGACGTGTACGATCCAGTTCAGATCTGCAGACGCGTGAGTCAGCAGATTTATTGCTACTTGTAACTGTGTTCCTCGAACCACTGCATCACATGCCTTGGCCTTGTGACATGGCGTATTATCTTGCTGAAATTGCCATTGCTGTTGGTAAATGTGGTTGTAGTTGCCGAAGTTGTGGTGTTAACAGTGACACACAGTGACTTTGTGTAAATGGTCGGTGCACTCTGTGTAGACTGTCAAACGAAAAAGTTCGATGTAGTTTCGCCACAGTTCGCCGCCTGCCTTTTTCATCAGTTCACCCAGCCTATGACGTCGGACATTCGTATTGAAGGGTGGCCTCCCAATCCATCGAATGGACATGATTTTACCTTGGTTGCACCATTTGATGAAGACACTCACCATATCACTCCTTAGGCACCCTACAAGTCGTGTCTTCAACCCATCATAATGTGTCCTTAGTCAAACAAAGATAGATCGCGGGTGTTCCCCATTCTACATATTCACAGAAAGCACACTGGTATTTCTTGCACTCTAAATGTGTCTAACAGTTCTTGCTCGTCAGGTGACGCTTTTATTGCCTGAATGGGTTTATATCGATTGGAGATAGGTGATATTACCATTCTGGCTGATCACTGTATTACTGTCTGCTATACAAGTTACATTATGGTACCAACACTGTAACAAAAAATGATGACATAATACAAAGAAACTATACGACTGGGATGTATGTATCGACATTGGTAGATGTAATGTACTATTATACCCCAAAGAATCCGAACGACATGAATTGTGTTTCACTTCATATGCATGCATACCAAAAAAAAAACGTACCTGTCTTGTGGGTCCTCTGATCTCTTCGCAGTATAGTCGTTCGAGTATCCAAATGGATCCACTAGAGGAAACAGCACTTTATCACAATCATTCCTGCAAATAAAATGACTTTTTAACGTTTGTAAGCTCCACTTCATTACAATAAATGACCAATCAAACATGTTATCACACTCATTAGAGTTTTATATAACAAACTATGTGACATAAAACATTTAGAAATCCTTTGACAATGTTTAATGTCATTGTGAGCAACAGATCATACGACAGTATTGAATTCCTAGAGATCTATAGCAATTCAAAGTACTTTTGCTGTCTCTGAAACATGTGGCAGTATGCACCACAATTAGATTGGTGAACATGTGGCTTGGATGAGTGATGGGAAAGTAACTAGACAAATATGACTTGGAAATCTAGGGTATGAAATAGGACAGTTTAGAATGAGAACCAGATTCAAGCATTTAGAACGTTTAAATAAGAGCAAATATATACTGACGAGTCTATGGTCACAATGGACTTTATACCTAAGGAGGAATAATAATAATAATAATAATAAAAGCAATCAGGAATAAGTGCTGTATCGTCAGCGAATAAGCTCCCATTACATATATACTACTGACGCGTGAAGCAGCGAGACTTTGTTGGGTACAGTGAACTGTTTATACTCTGCTTTTCAAAACGACATGTTACAGCCATAAATGAGTTGCAGCAAGTTAAGTTCAGACACCGTTTTACAAGAAAGCGGAATCAGAGTGAAACATTCCTTATTCACAGAGCTGATGATACAGAAGCAGCTGTTAGCACTTCTGAAGTGCGAAGCAGGGCAATTTTACGGCTCTAGATAAGCTCTGGCATGAACTGACAAAGAAAGAAGATAGAATTAATTAAGTCAGCCACACAAATGTACCCACGCCTACATTCACCAGTCAGGCTACCTTGAACTCGCGGGTGTCACGCGGGTTCTCCACATCAGCGAGCGCTGCCAAATCTTAGAGTGCACGCAGGATAAATTCGCCAGTAGATGCGCAGAACGCTGAGCAAGCGTGGGGATAGAGGTAGTGGTAGGCAGAGGCGTGCAGCGGGCCTGCGCTACCCTACAGGGCCCGTAGCCGCGCCTCCCGGGTGGACCTGGCCACGCGCTGCCCGGCTTGCCGGCACGAGCCACAGCGGACTGCCGGGCAACGCGGGTACCCGACTACCCGCCTACCCGCCGAGCCCCGGTCCGCCCGGCCGCCCGTGGCGCTCTGCTGCTAGCGCCCGCCAGCCGCTACACTCATAGCGGGAAATCTATTACTCCGATTTTAACGTTGCAAAGACTGTTCACGGTACATACGACCATCAAACTTCGTCTAATGAATTTAGCTCCTTTTTTATTTTTTTATTTTTTTTTTTTTTTTTAACAAGCTTTACTTTGCATGTGGAAAGAAAAAGTCTACTTTTCATTCCGCGTGAGTTTTCAGATTCATAATGGTTATCACTCGATTCTAAAGAAACTATGGGGTTACAAAATCTGATTTTCGAACATGTGATAGTACAGAATCTTGGCTTTCTAACAAAACATTCAACTTTCCATAATTCGTAAATGTAGTTTTAAAATGACGCTATTTGTGAAGTATGTGCACGTCATTTACAAACCGTGTATTCAAAAAGATAGCAAGCAGCTTAAATAACCTATGCATTTCAGACCATATATTACGAGTGAAATAGAGCTGTCTCATTTCACGAGTAATTGCGAGTTAAGGATTATCAGTGGCCGGCCGCGGTGGCCGAGGGGACTAAGGCGCTCCAGTCACGGTCTGCACGGCCACTACGGTCGGGGGTTCGAATCCCCCCTCGGGCATGGATATTTGTGCCGTCCTAGTTCGTAAGTAGTTTGCAAGTTTAGGGACTGATGACCCCGTAGTTAAGTCCCATGGACTATACAAAAATTTGAAACATTTTTTGATTATCAGTGCCGCGGTAGCAAGTGTATGTATTCAGCGCGTGTTCTAACAGTGTTTCTGTCGACATTTCGACAAATTGCTTGCTGTATCCTTGTTGAAAGAAAAAAGGAAGATCGGGTTGTTACGATCAGATGCAATCGAGGTCATTAGAAACGATTAACTGGTAGAAAGGTTACGCTGAAGCACTCCAAGGGAAGTAAACTAATTACTTTCCATCGATAAAGGCGTCTAGTCCATTGTTGTTTTATTTTTCCCCCTTTTCCTTTGGCTGGGGCTAGCTGAAACCCGAGGGAGTCACCACTATCGCAGAGATGACATTCAAGGTCGCAGTCATCAGTTTTGTATCGCTGGACAGATTGAATGTATCTTCAAAACACTTGTAATTTTTCCTCACTGAATGAATTGTCAGTGCAGTATCAATTGCGAGTAAAAAGGAAAAAAAGATGTGCGCAGTAACGAAAAGTTTCAAATGTTTGTATAGCTTATGGGACTTAACTATGGGGTTATCAGTCCCTAAACTTACAAACTACTTATGAACTAACTAACACTAAGGACGGCACAAATATCCATGCCTGAGGGGGGATTCGAACCCCCCGACCGTAGTGGCCGTGCAGACCGTGACTGGAGCGCCTCAGTTCCCTCGGCCACCGCGGCCGGCTGCGCAGTAACGGATCTGGTAAAAGCAGACATAAGACACCCAATTTTGTGCTGCAGAAGCAAAACAATAGTCGTATCGGCTCGCGCCGGAAATATTAATCCTGTTGTAAGTCGTCGGCTTCGCGTTAGCCGTCTCCGATACGTTTGTAGGCAGTTTTAACTTGGCTCATTATTTACTTACACTTTATATTAAATTAAGTGATGGCAGTAACATGAAGAGCAAGATGAGACCTTAAATCTCTTCAGTTCCTTGTCCCTGGTAAATCTACGTATTGTGTGTGACGAAAAATAATATGCCCTACGATGATGTGATAATATTTTATTATCTAGCTAAAATTCTGTCAAGGTAAACAGGAACTCTTTAAACAGCCATTAGTTTGCGAAATGAGTAAGAATTTCATTCAAAATGAGTGCTTCAATAACCTCGACGACTTGTCGGTGGAAATCATCTTTCTTTAGAAGAAAATGTCAAGAACATAACTGAAGAACATTTGGAGGGACCTGAGAAACTTTCAAACATTATTTCCCTTCCTTGTCTATTAATAGCAATGGGATTCGCAAACTCTTGGAAGGAGCAATAATTTTAGAATCCACATAACTGCAAATTAATAGTAATTGCTTCTGGAAACGTCCAGTAACTTTAAGTCACATAAATCTTTGGTATTGCTAAGATGTAACACATTTATTACATGACTCGTTCACTCGTTGTGCGAGAAGACTTTCACTTCTAACACTTACATACAAATAAATACAGAAACACTCTTCTCGTTGAATGTAACCAGAGACTCACTTGAACGTCTGTGGATCCTCTACTAATAACTTTAGCCGCTTAATTCCACAACGAAAATTTGTAGGTTAATAGACAAGTGTAAAATACTTTAATATTGTATACTGAACCTCTCCATTATGCAAAAACCTGCATCTGCCCTTTTGATATGAAACCATTGATGCGTAAACTACAAAAACCATTAGTTGTACGTACCAATAAGAAACATTTTCGTCTATTATTTTTGTATTTCACTTTATTTAATTTTAATAAGTTGGAGTTTAAATTACTATATATCTGCGATATGGTAACAGGCCAAAAACGTTTAAGAGGCACTGTGCTTAGGAATTTAAAAAATAAGAAATAAACTCTACATAACATCACAGCTTTACGACAGAGCCTAATTGTCTTTTGGCTGAATATATGGTTGTTACAATTAAAAGATGAACTAATGAAGGAATATTAGAAACTTTCTTGTTTTAAGTAGCGTCTACTCCTTGCACATTGGTATGATCTGTCCTGTTCCTTATTTATTTCAGACATAGCAATAACGTATAAATTACGTAGGTAATCAAAAATGTGCGCGATGATTACGCTCTGATTAATACAACGTGTTGCGCAGAACTGTCTACGCAGCGCTGCATTCCAGCGCTCGCAGCGCCTTGTGTACCGCTGTTGCACGGGCCCGGCGGGTACCCGCTCGCCCGACGAGTGTCGGGACACGACGGCGCACCGTAGCTCGCTCGCTGTGTACAGCGGTTGCAGTGGGGCCCGACTACCCTTGGTGCGGGCAGCAGAGCGCAGCGGACGGACGCAGGCGAGCTCGGGCGGGTAAATGTAGCGCGCTGCACAGCTCTGGACTGGTAGGGGTAGCGGCCGGAGCAGTGAGCGAGCGCTGGAGGGGAAGTGGCAGGCTCACAGGTCGGCAGGCATAAGTGAACTGACATGGCCTCCCCTTCCGAACGAAGGAATGAACTCACCTGGCGCTTCGGACGAAAACTCGTATCTGCGCACCGTCCATCTTACCCTGCACGGACTCTACCCGTGGCTTGGGTTAAGCCTTTCCACTCCCCTCCAGACTTTCCAGTATGGCTCCAATGTCACATGGTGTCCAACATGTTTCTCTTATTGATTATCAAGCGACGTCATATTGCATTGTTTTTCAATACAGTAGTGTAACAAACCGTTCTGTCTAACACCTATACCCGGGGAGCCGGGCGCGGTGGCCGAGGAGACTGAGGCGCTCCAGTCACGGTCTGCACGGCCACTACGGTCGGGGGTTCGAATCCCCCCTCGGGCATGGATATTTGTGCCGTCCTAGTTCGTAAGTAGTTCATGAGTAGTTTGTAAGTTTAGGGACTGATGACCCCGTAGTTCAGTCCCATAGACTATACAAACATTTGAACATTCTGAATACCCGGGGAAAGTAAATATTATTTAGAGAGAATGCAGTAACTATGAGGGTGAATCAGTAGACAAGTCGCAAACGGAGGTAGACACGCCAATACTGTGTTTACAAGCCTGAAAATTGCTTTATTTTTCAGCTGAGTCCACCTGTAAGTTAAACACTCGTCCCATCGTTCTAAAAGGCTTTAAAAGGCTGAATTTTTGTAACAGCGTTTGCATCCTGTAAGTGACGCTCTTGAGCTGTAACTTTATTTGGTTCCTGAAACTGTTGCAACCCACAAGACGGATGTTTCATAGAGGTAGAGAAATACCCTTACACAGCGCTTCAAATGTTTGTTAAGCTTATGGGACTTAACTGCGGGGTCATCAGTCCCTAAACTTACAAACTACTTATAAACTAACTTATAGTAAAGACAGCACAAACACCCATGCCCGAGGGGGGAATCGAACCCTCGACGGGAAAGGCCTCGCGTATCAGAGAATAGTAGCGTGTGGCATGTAGAAGCGGAATCGTTTTAGTAAAATGCGCTTGGCCATTCGCGGCCTACAAAGCGCTCAGTACTGGCATGTGTATCTAAGTTTGCGACTTATTTACTGACTCACCCTCTATTAAAACTTAATTGGAAAGGATTCATGCGCCAAGAGGAGAACACTGCTCGAAATCACCTTTATCAGTAACACTTCGCTGCTTATCAAGAGAAAAGATGTTGAACGCCGTAACTAAAACGTCTGCCTTCGCCGAATGACGACGTTTTCAACGACGAAGGGTGGCTCTGACACAATGTAACTACTTTCCCTCTGCAAGTGTAATGTCTGTAAGTAGTTCGCACGTATATTCTTCCGCTGGAGACTGCTTAAGGTAGCGCGTGGCATGTAGAAGCGGAATCGTTTTAGTGAACTACACTGGTCCGTTTGTGCCAACCACAGTCGTGACCGATCTAACGGAGTAAGCTCTCGACCCGACACCGCCCGTCTGTGACTGATATTGACTTCGGATAACGCCTTGCTACTCGGACAATGTCGTCATCACCACACCATCACCGAGTAACCGATGAGGAGCTTTTTATTGTATTCTCCTCTCAGATAAGATATTTTCATGTAGTTTCATTCCTGAATGTCACCTCTGCTTTATTTTCAGTGAAGTTATCTTAAATAAACCTGTAGGTTTAATCCACATAACTTCTGTCATTTTCTCGTTCATCGGGGAAGAGCATAGACACATAAAAATACAAGATACACAACTGCGAAACTCAGTAGAATATGGAGCCTGGCATAAGTATTATCCACCACCACACATATATTACACAGTAAATTATTATTATGAGGTACCCACCGGAGACTAAGAATGAGCCACGTCTTTCATCGTTCCCAGACGCCACTGCCGTGCCTCTGACTTAAAATAGCGTCGCCAGTTGCAAGCCGGGCAGCCTTGTTCGTGATCAAATCGTACTCAGTTTGAAGAAGATCCGGCAGAGGAAACATCGCCGCGTGTGTTTTAATTGCCGAGAAAGTTATGATCCTTCTGGCTTGTACCCATCATACCCGCTTTCCTCGGAGTGAGTTAGAACAGAGCTGTGTACAGATGACGCAGGGCGTTGAGAGGTCTCAATAACAAACAGGTGGCAATTTCAAGACTTTCATAACAAGGCATTTATTAACAGCACTTGGTGAAAGCAGCTAGGCACCTCGCGAGTACTGCACTTCCGTTACAACCGATTTCAGTTACCCGTTTTCTATGGAAACATAAAGGTGGTAAAATACAGAAGAAAAAGTATTGGAGCACCTTCAGACAACTCTACATCAACAGAATATTTATTCTCACCTCCTTCTGTAAAGTACATATCGTCGAGGGATTAAGAAATTTCCATCTTCTTTTTGCGGTGCATCGTATCTATGAACTAACTCTTGCAGAACTATAAAGTGGTGTCTCAGCTAGTGTTACAAAGTGAAAGATTATAAGCCACGGTACGACTTACCATCAATCTACGGGACTTGACTGCTGAGGTCATGGGTCCCTACGCTTACAAACTACTTAAACCTACCTCAAGACAACACACAAACTCAGGCTCGGCCGCGGTGGCCGAGGGGACTAAGGCGCTCCAGTCACGGTCTCCACGGCCACTACGGTCGGGGGTTCGAATCCCCCCTCGGGCATGGATATTTGTGCCGTCCTAGTTCGTAAGTAGTTCATAAGTAGTTTGTAAGTTTAGGGACTGATGACCCCGCAGTTACGTCCCATAGCCTATACAAACATTTGAACAATTTGAAACTCAGGCTCGCGAAGGACTCGAACCCTCGACAAGGAGCAACTGCACGCTCCGCAGCAAAGTGCCTTAGAGCGCTCAGCCATCCCACCTCGGCAAAGTTAAGTTTTGTTGCATTTAACAACGTTTTATTTATTCAGAGTGTTGTAACTAACAGTTTAATTACAAGCCGTCTGTGTGTCCAAGAAGTCAACATATTCTTCCTTCTGTGATGTGGGTGCTTCCTTTAGAGGGGGACGGGGGATGAAAAAATGTTAATTTGTAGAGAGTGGTACACTAAAAATCTCTCTCTTAATTTTTCTACTTTCTACTACCTCCGCTACATTGCCATAGATTACGAGTATCTGAATTCGGTTGTAATGAGAGTGCAGTATCGCGAGGTGCCTAGATGCTATCGCTGTCCTGAGTGAAGTGCGATATCTCTAAATACAAGAGTTCACAAACTTGTTGTTTTTCTCAGGTGTACCCCAGCTCAGAGGACGACACGTAGGTCGTTGTTTCATGATATTGAGGTTGTTAGGTTAATTGTTGTTGTTGTTTGTTAAGCTTAAGGAACTTAACTGCGGGGTCATCAGTCCCTAAACTTACAAACTACTTATGAACTACCTTATACTAAAGACGACATAAACATCCATGTCCGAGGGGGGATTCGAACCCGCGACGGGGAACGGCCTCGCGCATCGTGCCTCAATGTGCTCGGCCGGTTCGCCGCGGTTTAGGTTAATTAGTGAAGTAATTGTGTGAGGAAGGAATTGCATTTATAGTTTGAGACGTCCTTCATATTTTTGCACAGAAATACAGATTTTGCACAGTTAAAGAACTAACTTTTCATTTAAGAAGTTTCTATTTAACATTGTGAATTTATATTGCATTTACAGTGTTCAAATACACTCTTATATGATCTACTTCCAGTCAATGACCGACCGCATCGGACAGCGGGTATTTCCGTTATGACTGCCGACATCAGTGCGATATATCTCAGTCTTCAAGCTCGCTTATTCGCACCAAGACATGGCCGAAGCGATTCATGTAATACATGGATGAAGCGTTTCATCTGACTTTTCGTATTACTTGTTTTTCATTACTCTATATGTTCTTAAAATTATCTTAAATACCTGATAGGTAGCTTGTAATTGGCGGATGATTTTTTATTAAACTCAAATAAATTTAAAAAAGAACATATCTAATTTCGACTAAAGAAGAAATTAGTTTTGGCGCGCAGCATCCAAATACACCCACCAATCACAGTGGAATACTAGATATCTGAGGGCGTTTCCCACGGGCCTAGTAACGATCCTACGACCTGTTGTTGGGACCTCACATCACCCTGCGTCTGCTGCATATCATACAGCTCTGTTCTGACTTACTCTGGGGAAAGTGAATCTGATGCCTGTAAGACAGATACATCCCCATCTATTTGAGAGTTACACAACTGCGATGATCTCGAAGACATGGCCCACTTTTGTGAATAAGAATGTTCCTCAATCCAATCGAAATCCTCAATTTTGGAAACATTATGCTTGTCGTCTCTAAAGAGTCTTTACATGCTATTGATCATTAATGTCCTGAATCCAATTTTCAAAATCTTTATTATGTTATCGTCTTTAGATTTGTTCAGTAAAAGAATCTCATCACCATCGTGTCTCAAGGTATATATATATAAAGTATTAATCGTAAAAAAGTCACATTTTTCTTTGACCTTGAAGCAATAAATCAAAGAATAATCCGCTCTTAAAATCTTAGCAGTATTTAGTTATCTTAATTTTAGCAAACATACAATAGCGGCAGCGGAGTGGCCAAGCACATTGGGGCACTATGCTTCGATGCGCGAGGCCGTTCCCCGTTGGGGTTTCGAATCCTCCTTCGGGCATGGATGTTTGTGTCGTCTTTAATATAGGATAGTTCATAAGTATTTTGTAAGTGTAGGGATTGATGACCTCTCCGTTACGTCCCTTAAGCTTCACAAACATTTGAACATTTTTAAATCACCCTATTTTTAATATAAACATTCATCAAAATCAAATAACAGCAACACTATGATGTCGTTTCAACCTATATCCAAAGATTATTCATATGCAGAAATTATTTGTCATCTGCGCTTTGCTTTCTATTGTTTTGGAATCAAAATTCTACAAAACTAAGTGATTGTAATCCACAAAGGTTCTGTGCACAGTGCCATCCATTAAGTCATTTGGAATACAGTTATTGTAAAAAAAAAAAAAAAAAAAAAAAAAAAAAAAAAAAAAAAAAAAAAAAAAAAAAAAAAGGAGAGAAAGGAAGTTTGTAAATCTTTCGGACCAAACTCTGCGTGGTCATCAGTCCGTAGGTTGCAAACTACTTTAACCTAGACAAACTAACCTAAGGACAAACACACACACCCTTGCCCCAGGGAGGACTCGAACCTCCACGGCGAGCAACCGCGCGCTCCGCAGCATACTGCTTTAGACCGCTCGGCTACTCCACCGCGGCTAGCATTTTACATTTCTAGTTTCTTACATTAGGAAATAAAGAACAAAATGGACAATAAAACAAGTCCCACTTTGACACATTCTTCCTTGCTCACGCAATCAATGATATCGATCCACTCGATCCACAATAGCAACATCCTTCACTGGTGCCTGTGATTTATGTTGTATTCTCGAATTCCTCCAAAGGTGCTGAGGTTGACAGCGGATGTTAATTATCTGGTTTTCTAGCTCAGTTTACAGGTATCGCTCCTTTTACATGTGACAACACAAAATACCTTAAATTAGTGACTTAATATTTATAAAAAGTAAAACTAATTATAAAATTGCTGATTTTCTTGTTCCCTGTCGATTTATGTGTAATGCTTTACTATCACGAATCTTGTTGATGTAATGTGTATTCTTCCTAAACTTGTTCTTTACTGGAATTTTATTTATATTTTTATTTTACTAAATCAGTATGTAACTAAATTCCCAGTACAATATTCTAGGTGGCTGTCTCTCTAAAGTTTTAGTTACATAATACTTACCTGCGTTTGTGTCATGTAACATTCGTGTTGTTTGTTGGTTATAGTAGGTGTAGATAACATTTCTACTACATTGTACTATATAATCTACTAGCGGAACCACTTTGCCTATAATACCCTTAAACATTGTCTTATACACTGGTAAAAACAATTAGGGGATCAATTGACATATCTAGGTTCTGAAGTGTAGTCATCTTCATAGTGAACTAAAATGATTGGACGTCTTTCTGTAGCTTCTAAGTAGTGGAAACAACAACATTACGGCAACCTATATAATGGTAATAAGAGAAAGTTTTTGCAGATGGGATTGTTGTTAACTCGTGTTTACCAAACGGATTACGCAAGCAGTTGGGTTCAGACAGTGTAAGAAAGCAGGTTGTGAAAAGCAACAACATACCCAGTGCTATCGCATGGAGAACGATAGTAAGTTTGGAAGTGGGACAGACACAGAGGGAGGTGGCTGCACTATTGGAATGTCCCTAAGTGTAATTTATAGGACCTAGACGCGAATTCAGATAACAGGAACAGTTATAAGGAGGCAATACCAAGGTCGTCTATGGGTAACAAGAGATGACCGTTATCTCCGGTTAACAGCCCGTCGAGACAGGAGGCTGAAAGAAACTAAGCCGCAACGCACCCTCCAAGCGTCAACAAGGCGCGCTATTTCAGTACAAACAGTCCGAAAAGCTTTCGGGAATGTAGCCTCTACGCACCGATGCCTGTGGTGTGTGCCCCATTAAAACCACGACACCGTTTAGCCCACAGAAACTGGGCGGAGGAACATCAGGATTTGAGTCGTAACGAATGGCGCCGGGTTCTGTTCACAGATGACTCATACATGTAGAAATTCATAAGTGGCGGCCAGTGGTACCTGAAGCTGTGTATTGCACCCATGTTTCAGTGCAACAGTTTTATATGAGACGCTTACAAGGGAGAAAATTCTTAACCTCAGTGCCTGACCTCTTGCCATTTTTCGTGATAAAAGCTTCCATAGATTTCTTAGTGGATGAAGGTCGCAAAATCCAGTTTTTGCAAATCGAATTAACGACCTTGAAAAAAGTGAGAGATATATCAGTGACAGAAAATAATCCGTGGCAGAGCGCATGCTATGAAGTACGAATAATCGTTACGGAATGAGCTACATTCCTAGTCGAAATTACATTCATTCATCACTTAAATGCTTGAAATTAAGAGACTTATTACAGATTATAAGTACCCTCATTCTTATCTCATCAGTACTGAAAATTTGCCCTAATGTTTTTTATCAGTGCACATTTATGTCACCCGCTGATTAAATTCTGAGATCTCCAAAATAACTGCTGCGGATATTAGTGTCTACGCCTACAGACTACTTAAACTAACATATGCTAAGGACAATACACACAACCATGACCGAGGGATGATTCGAACCTCCGACGGTGAGCAACCGCGCACTCTGCGATATCCATCAAGAAATCTCTTTCAATGGAAAGCATCGCCGAGGATGACAATCTTTCTTGGAGCATCGAGTTGAGTAAGAATAATTTTATTCTTTTCACAGTCTAAGAAGCACCTTTCTGCTACGACTGACGTACTGGGAATTATGAAAATTAGCTTCAATAGTTTAGAGTATTCAGTAAAGTCTTCCCTTGGTTACCATTATAAACTCTTCTAGGCTAACAGGACCGAGTAATGATCTAAATTAGTAGGTAGTTTGTCGAGGAAAAAACATTTATTTCCACATCTGTTGAAGTGTCAGTATTGGGTGGCACAGTGACATGTCCCAGAAGTAAGAAGCAAGGGGAGTAATGTCCTCTATCCAGCGATACCACCTAGCGGAGCGCTGAGAACTAGAGATGGGGTACGAGCGCGCTAGAGAGACGCTAAGGCAAATTCTCGGGAAATTCTCGAGTGCTCTCGAGAAGTTGTCGACAGTGCTGCGTTCTCTGGAGGCTGGGCGAAACTACTCTACAAGGAAGCAATGGGCCAGAGCAGTCGCAATCTTTGTCTTCCGTACGTGCAACTTAGAAGTTGCACTGTTTACACATTGGTGTCAAGTACACGGCTTTCATTTATATGTACATTATTTCTTTATTTAGTGTATGACACGTCTACGGAATCATTTTTACAGATATAGTGAATACAGTTAGTTACAGATTTGTAAGTTGTAAAGGCATACATTCCAATTATTAGTTTAATATTTGAAAAACATTACATTTTTCTGTCAGATATAAAATGTAGTTAATGACAATAATGTTACGTCACACTATAAAAATACATAGTTATTAGATTACAGAGCAATGATAGGATAAAGCAGATTGAATATTTACATTAAGTGGTTGAAGCTTGTCATTACAGTTGAATGTCTAGTGACCTTAACCAGTTTATTGCCACGGGTGTAGCATCGATGAAATCCTTTGTGGTTCCTCCGAACTTTCTCTTTGGGCATTCATACACTATGTGATTTAGAACCTGTTCTTGGGCTCCGTAGTCGAACTGGGGATTGTCGGTCATTTTTCACTTATACAGTGTTCCTTTGGTTCAGGCGTGTCCGGTTCCGATGCGATTGAGGGCACTCCATACGTTTCTCGGAAGGTTCATTCCTGGAAGGGGTGCTGTGGGATCCCTTTGCCCCATTTTCTCATGCGCTTGATAGCTGCTCCATTGTTTTCTCCATTGGTCTTGGATGTTGAAGGTTGCCGGCTGTGATCCAGTTATCTCTGCCCACACTGGTTTCCGTGATTTTAATCGAGTTTGTGGTGTGTTATGTAATAACACACCAATGGCGTGCAATAATATAACCACCAATAACGGAAAAACACCGTCCCCCTTCCTCTCCCTCATCCGCTGCTATATAAACCCCAAGCTATCCGACATTGAGCAGTCAGACACAGACACTGATGAAGGCCGCCTGCAACAGTGGTCGATACGTCGGTAGAGTTTAAGAATTGACGACGCGGTCTCATACCCGAAAGAATTATACTGATCGTCACAACAGCCGCGGAAGCCTACGTTTGTATATCATAATTCAATTTGCCAGTAAATTTCGTCTTTAACTTTAGTACTTCTGTTTTACGAGGTTTATTCTTGCGTACTTGGCAGATTTCGTTTCTGCTATTGTTTTAATAGTTTATTCTCGCGTATTTGATAAGTACTGTTGGGCAGCAGCCACACAGTCAACAGCACAAGCAGAGTTACAGCTAAGTAGAAGCGAACTATTGTGATTTATTTGTGGACTGAGCAGTGTTAAATTTTTATAAACTCACACTAGTAACAAATTGATACTTAACACTCTACACACAATTGTTGATTAGTTAGGATGGACAGGATGTGTGACTGCTGTGTACGGACGCAGGAAGAGCTAGCCGCTGTTCGCGAACGTGCTGTTGGCTGTGGTCAGCCGTCTTCAGGCTACTGACTCGGAGTGTTGCGGCAGTGGGGAGTCTGGTGCGTCACATGGGACACCTCACGTGTTACATGCTTCATCCATGGTCCCTGCTGTCGGAACATATTTGCGTGTACCGGACTCAGTTGAGCCATCCTCTTGTCGAGGGGTGTGGCGAGTTCAAAGGTGTTCACGTCGCTCAGGGCGGAGGGTCAATGTGGAGGCTCGCCGTGCGGCGTCGACGGTTCTGGCTGAGATTGTATATGTGGCCGCTCCTTCAGCAGGGTCCCAGCAGGCGCACGGAGGGAGGAGTTCATTAGTGGTTGGGAGCTCCAATGTTAATCGGGTGATGGAGATCCTTGGGAAAATAGCGAAAAGGTCGGGGAAGAAGGCCAGTGTTAACTCTGTTTGCTTGCCACGTGGTCTCATCCGAGATGTGGAGGAGGCCCTTCCGGCGGTTATAGAAAGCGATGGGTGCACCCGACTGCAAATTGTTGCTCATGTAGCAACCTATGACTCCTGCCGTCTGGGTTCAGACGTCATCCTCAGTTCATACAGGTGGTTGGCGGAGTTGGTAAAGACTGATAGCTTCGCTCGCGGGGTGGAATATGAACTAACTATTTGTGGTGTCGTTCCAAAAAATGTTTGTAAATCTATCGGACTCAACTGCGTGGTCATCAGTCCATAGCTTACAAACTATTTAATCTAAGGTAAACAAACCTAAGGACACAAACGCCCATGCCCGAGGGGGGACTCGAACCCCCGACGGCGATCGGCCGCACGCACCGTAGCACGGCGCCCCAGTACGTGCGACTAATCTGCCGCGGCAGTGTCGTTCCCAGAACCGATCATCAATCGTAAGAAATTTTGGTCTTATTTCCTTCCCTTCCTTCCGTGTCAAAGCGGTAGGTGGATCAAAGCAAAATGTCCAGATACTCTGTGACGAAAATGGTACTGAAACAGAAGATGACACTCTAAAGGCTGAAATAATAAATGTCTTTTTCCTAAGCTGTTTCACAGAGGAAGACTGCACTGTAGTTCCTTCTCTAGATTGACGCACAGTTGACAAAATGGCAGATATTGAAATAAATGACAGTGGGATAGAAAAACATTTAAAATTGCGCAAAAGAAGAAAGGCCACAGGGCCTGAAGGGATACAAGTTCGATTTGGCGATCGTGTGAAACAGCTCGCTCTATTCGTCCAGGAGATTCAGAGGATCATAGACACGGGTTCTCAGGTAGATGCCGTGTTTCATGACTTCCGCAAAGCGTTTGATACAGTTCCCCACAGTCAAGTAAAGAACAAAGTAAGAACATATGGACTATCAGTCCAACTGCGTGATTGGATTGAGGAGTTACTAGATAACAGAATGCAGCATGTCATATTCAGTGGAGAGAAGTCTTCTGAAGTAAGAGTGATATCAGGTGTGCCACATGGGAGTGGCGTGGGACCGTTGCTATTTACAATATATAAAAATGACATTGTGGATATGATCGGAAGTTCACTGAGGCTTTTTGCGGATGATTCTGTAGTAGAGAGGTTGTAACAATTGAAAATTGTATTGAAATGCAGGAGGATCTCCATTGAATTGACGCATGGTGCAGTTAATGGCAATAGAATCTCAATGTAATCAAGCGTAATGTGCTACGAATACACAGAAAGAAAGATTCTGTATCATTTAGCTACACTATAGCAGTTCAGCAACTGGAAGCAGTTAATTCCATAATTTATCTGGGAATAGGCATCAGGAATGATTTAAAATGGAACGACCATAGAAAAATAACCGTCGGTAAAGCAGATTCCAGACTGAGAATCATTTCAAGAATCCTAAGGAAATGCAGTCCGAAAACAATATTATCTATTTATATATTTTTGTTATTCAGGTAGATCGATGCTTTTCGGTCGTTTGTTCATTTTCGTTCTGGGTTGTGCTTTGAGAATTTTGCTCCTTTTTTATTTTATTATTATTATTAAAGATGGCATGGAGCACTCTTTCGTTTTCTGTTTTTTCATTAGTTCTTCAGACTGATCGGTCAGTTTTAGATGTTGGTTTTAGTTTTATTTTGATCGTTTCGTCGTTGCCTCAGGTTTTTCGTTACAGAGGGCGTCGAGCACTCTGAGCGAGCACGCTGAGCTACCCATCAGCAACCCTCTGACCGAGAGCGCTGAGCCACCGCGCCCGGCAAGTTTGGAGCCACAGTCTAACATGTTGGAGCATCACAAACTAATTCGCCGCCCATTATGCTACGCCGAAAAGCTGCGAGAGTAATCCGTAATTCTCGTACCATCGATGGCAGGTGTTATCTCCTAACATGGCATTTTTAGACTAATGATTATAATTAATTGTCCTAAGAACGACGTGGTTTTGTCAATTTCCAGCGCACCATTGCTTTGAAATGACAACACTTGAGATATAATAAGAAAATCATCTAACACATAAAGCACTATGGCGTATGCAAAAGAGAGTTTCAGGCAAGGCTTTGAACGAATGTATGCCCCGTGTCTGGTTTCCGAACGCCAATGCACGCTACGTTCTTCCAGGTTATAGTCATTCGTAACCAGTACTTGCCAAGAAAATAAACTTAGAACAAATTATCAAAGCAAGATAGGCGATAATATTTTAATGGGAAAAGATAATGAAAATGTGGGAGAGATATTGCCGCGCGGGTGTAGCCGAACGGTCTGGAGCACCACGTTGCGGATCGCGCGGCCTTCCGCGTCGGAGGTTCGAATCCTCCCTCGGACATGAATGTTTGTGTTGTCATTAGTGTAAGTCAGTTCATAAGTAGTTTGTAAGTTTAGGGACTTATGACCCCCAATTAAGTCCCATAAGCATTACAAACATATGAACATGTGTGGAGAGATATTAAAATAATAGTTTAAAGAGGTATAAGTCCGAAAAAGATTATGTTTGTCAAAGCTAAACTCAAATTTCATATAATTTGGGCTGTTTGTGAAAATAGGGTCAGCAAGATAATTACGTTTTTGGTGCATAGATATTATCACAATAGTAGAGTCGTAATCATATCTTTCATAATTTTTATTATTTGTATTTTTATTATATTTGTGCGAAATGTTTGCAAAAAATCATAAAACTACAGCCAAATCTAAAGAAGTCGAAAGAAACCTCGAATGCTTCCTAACCCAACAGTAAGGGCGAAAACTTCCAGAAACAATGCTACAGAAGAGCTAGTGGCTACGTCTGTTGATTCTCGGGAGTCCCCTTGCCAACAACAGCGAGCGGGTACTGTCTAGTGTACGGACCCAAGGTACCGGCCGCCAGGCATCAGCCGTCTACCGACCAATTCAAAATGTTCAAATGTTTGTAAATCTATCGGACCAAACTGCGTGGTCATCAGTCCGTAGCTTACAAACTACTTAAACCTAGGTAAACTAACCTAAGGACAAACACACACACCCATGCCCCCGGGAGGACTCGAACCTCCACGGCGAGCAACCGCGCGCTCCGCAGCGAGACGCTTTAGACCGCTCGGCTACTCCACCGCGGCTACCGACCAATTGACAGCGGCGCTGGCCTGTGAGTATGTTTTTTCAATTGTTATTTCCTTCCTTGAGCTTCTACTTTTTAAATTCTATTTATGTACTGGATTTTGGATTAAAAAAACTTTGTACTGTTTAGTGATAGCTAATGGGCAGGAAATTGCTTATTGCAATTATTATATTGCTTCAGAAATCATTGATTTGACATGAAAGATTTACTACACTGAAAAAGTCTCATTATGAGACGCACATGATAACTGCGACGATTTATATCTCAATCGACATTTTCATTCACTATTTAAGGTGGATAAGTCTGTGTAAGTGAACTGCATGCTGTAATTAAAAACAACAAAAGTAAAAGTGATGACCATTATTGCATTTTCTTGAAGGTCATCACCTCGGTCTTTGAACATTCCTATTCGCAATAGTTACAAGTGACGAGTATGGTTTAAGAATAAATTAATAACTACACACTAACATGATTTATAAACGTGATCACAATACAAGTGGACTTAATATCTTGCTTGTGGTGGCTCAGAAATAGTGTTTGCACAGCTTTCTCCACACAAGATTCAAATGTTGTAAACTGTGGGCTTAACTGCTTGGTTATTATTCCATAGCCGGCCGCGGTGGCCGAGGGTACTGAGGCGCGTCAGTCACGGTCTGCACGGCCACTACGGTCGGGGGTTCGAATCCCCCATCGGGTATGGATATTTGTGCCGTCTTTAGTGTTATCTAGTTCATAAGTAGTTTGTAAGTTTAGGGACGGATGACCACGTAGTTAAGTCCCATAAGCTATACAAACATTTGAACATTTGAATTTGAATTATTCCCTAGCATACATACTACTTAAACTAAATAAAACTAAACTAAAGAGAACATATACACCCATGTCCGAGGGAGGACTCGAACCTCCGACGGTGAACGGCGCAGACCGGAGCACGGCGCCTCAGTGCACACGGCTATACCGCCGTGGCCACACAAGATGTGTGTTCATAGTAATTGGCATTGGTATAAACAACTGAGATACCGTTCAGTCGCACTGTAGGAGAAAACTACCGATAAAACTACTTCAGATATTACTAGCGGACGGTAAAATATTCTACTGGTTTCACAAACAAAAAGCCCAATAATGTTTTGGAAAACAACTCTCACAGTAGTTCCGATAATATGCACTGCTACATTTGTCTTTTTAACACCAAAGCAAACAACCACAAAGAAATTTAATTCCGGACCAAAATGCTCTTAAAACATGGTTTTACGACGTATTCCAACTTTTGTGTCCCATCCTCGACGCCACTTTTGTGTCTCGTTTCCGCCGGTTGTCGTAGGTGTCGGTGGCCGAGTAGAAAGAGACCGACACAGGGAAATAGAACGCACGCATGTGCAGGTACGGAGGTGACCAGTCAGTGGGACAGCAGAAACTAGGAACTCTAAGTTAGATTAGTATAAGAGATATGTTTCGAAGAAAGATTACAATACTTATCTTTCATAAGTTTCATGACTGCAGAACGCTGATACATTAACTAGTTAGAGGCCTGCCTACTGATGATTCCTAGTGCCTATCCGATAGCCAAGTCTTAACTGGTGCCTATCTGATTCCCAAGTGGTCGATGCAGTCCAGTGGTGGCCACGAGCGGGGTTGCAGCAGAGGGCACTCGTGGCCGACGTCGCAAGAACGCCGCGCTGTGCGTGCATGGCGGCGCGCGGCGAAGGTACTTGGCGCGCACTTCATACTTGTGCGACACCACACCAACCAGTACCAGTTGTTCTTTACAGGTGTGGAATTGATAAACTAACTGCCTCAGTTTTAGATAATATGAGAGAACACTGTAAATAATTAGAAGTCTTTTGATGGAGAAGTAGTCTTAAATATCCCCGATATATGGATACTTGTAGCTACTGTCACAGGAATGTCGAAAAAATTTCGCTCTAGCAAGACCGGAACCAGGACCAATAGCAGTTCTACTTCAGAGACTACCACGTCACCGCACAGCTAGCAGCAATCTATAGACGGAATACCTTTCTTATTGATATATTTTTTCCATGGAACAGATAAATCACCTCGTCAGAGACAAAATAAGCTGCAGTATCTACGTGGAACGACTTTTTAAGACCCGAAAACATTACGTAAGAGCTTCATATCACGCCATGAGTGATAAATTAGTCAGATTATTCGATGGAAATTACTCGAAACATCAAGTGAAGTTATTAGCCTAATTCTGTGCCTACCACGAAGTGATGATGATGGTTTCATGTCCCATTTTTGGCCGTTAGATCCCAGCTGGAATCGTGTTCAGCCTCACTGGTGCAAGTCTTTTGTTGACCATGGGCGACTTGCTCGTCGATGATGATGAAATTATGATGAGGACAACGAGACACCCAGTCCCCGAGTGGAGAAGATCTACCCGACCGGGAATCTTCCCGGGTAACAGACTTTCCAAACTCTTTTTGCAGTGTTACCAAGTATCAGTCATGCTATCAGCAGGATGAATACGAGCTGACAAGTCGTGTGCGCTGGTAAGTAACTACAATCGCACGCCTGCTGAGGGCACTATATGGCAATGAGTCTTACTCGTATTTGTGTAACTAGTTTTAAGGAATACAGCGTAGTCACGAATAATAACACACAGGTGTAGCGACAGCTAACATCATAAATCTACCGTCATAATTATATGAGTTTTTATGTCTTAAGCATACTGAAAACACAAGTTTTTTTACCAGATGCGATTCCCATTTCTTTTCGACCATATCCAGTGGTAATACTGTAAACAGTATAAGAAAGCTACAGTTCTTTTAAAATATATATTTATATGGCTCTCAATGGCACAACCCTCAAAGAGAAGCACTCAAATCGAGAAACTGCTACAAAGCACTGATTTCTAAAAATGAAAATCCTGGGGATGACTTCGTAAACTACAAATAACATAATGTTCTGAAGCAAGAAGGGCTTCTGTTGTCAGAACGTAGAATAAGGAGCACAGTAAGCAGACAGTAATATACAGAAGAATTCATCTTTCATCTGTCATTCAGTTTCCTAATATTAATAGACTAACAAGTTTTCGACAATAAAAACAAGAAATATCCAACTTGGTGGTGCGATATGAAATATATTTTTTTCTTCTTCAAATTTACATATCGATTTCGTTCCCATGATGGAATAACATCAATGCAGATTACAAGTCGTGATGACTCATGTACTCCGCATAAAACTACTGAGAGTCAGATCCATAAAATAACTAGAAAGGTCTTCCTAGTATATGTTACAAGTTTAAAATGCATCTCCGCGCCGGCCGCGGTGGCCGAGGGGACTAAGGCTCTCCAGTCACGGTCTGCACCGCCACTACGGTCGGGGGTTCGAATCCCCCCTCGGGCATGGATATTTGTGCCGTCCTTAGTTGTAAGTAGTTCATAAGTAGTTTGTAAGTTTAGGGACTGATAACCACGTAGTTAAGTCCCATAGACTCTACAAACATTTGCACATTTGAGCATCTCCGCAGGAACAGACACCATATCAATAATTGTGGAATATGCCACCAACAGGCAGTTGACAATTTCAATACGGACGCATTCGAATGCTCGAGTACTTGCGGGAATCAAAATGTTCAAATGTTTGTAAGGCTTATGGGACAACTGCGGGGTCATCAGTTCCAAAACTTACAAACTACCAATGAAATAACTTATACTAAAGACAACAAAAATATCCATACCAGAGGGAGGATTCGAACCTCCGAAGCGGGAGGCCGCGCGATCCGAGGGAATCCAGTATAGGCTGCGAGCGAGAGGAAGCAGTGGGCAGGGGGCCAGAAGTTGAGAATTTTGGTTGGGCGCGAAGAGTGCCTGAATAGCCTAATTGGTTAAGGAGACCGCTGCCCCCAAACGGCAAATCCGGGTTAGTCCCGGACCAGCACAAATTTTCAACTTTGTTGTTGAATTTAATTCAACACCCCGAGAATGTCGAAACGTTTTAATATTTCGATTTTGTAAATTTACGGCCGTTACTGTCAACTAATTGTTGTACCTATTATTTAGGTCATTTCCGAAAGAACAGACATCATATCAACTATTGTTGACTACGAAAACCTTACTGGTATGCTGCCAGGTACCATAATCGACGTCTGCCGATATTTCGGCAGGAGACCACCCTGCCATTTTCAAGGCGAAACTGCCTTGAAAACGGCCGGTTAGTCTCCTGCCGAAATATCGGCCGTCATCGATTTTTGTACCTGGCAGCATACACGTAAGTTTTTCGAAGTTGTTATTCGCCAGGAGAAATTAATTGTTGACTAGTTTTCCCGTTCAGCGCTCTGATTGGCTGTCAGTCGCTAGCCCCAGAGACCCTGCCGCCATAGCGCTCATCGCTCAGGCTATCGACTACACCAACCCAAAGACTCCATCGTACTCAAACAAACCCATCTCTCAGCCATACAATGCCAGTTCCTTGACAATTTTACCATCACCACTTTCACCTTGAAGCAATCTCTTCTCTCGTCCAGTGAAAGAAAGTAATGGAAAAGGCAAGCATGACACAGGGAAGAAAATGAACAAGTTACCATTTCCGCATCCATGGTTTTCGACTAAATAGCAATTAATTCAATTGTAACCTCAGCAGGCGACACTAGCCCCTAAGGCAGGTCACTCCAACTCGAGCACTCGGTTCTGCGCGCCCCGATGCCGCGCCGAGCGGCACCGGTGTATTCTCCCAACCACTGTTTCCTCGCCGTGTAGCAACCCATGTGTGACACAGATGTCGCCCGCTCTCGCGTCTTCGTAGTTCCGTTGAAGTATGCGTTCTGAATCTTATAAAATGGAACACTGTTAAAATAAATGTTGAAATTTTTGTAAATCTATCAGACCAAACTAAGTGGTCATTAGTCCGTAGCTTACAAACTACTTAATCTGGAACACAGAAGCTGAATTAATGTTTGTGATGTGGAGGGCAATCTTACTTAGAATATTAGGTGCCGCCAAATCGTTAGTGGTGTGGTGGTCTAACGGTTCAGCGCGCCTGGTCAGGAGGCTCAACGCCCTCTGTAATAAAAAAGCTGAGCCAACAACACATCGAACAAGAACGAACAAAAACGATCAGCGTCCGAAACAAAGAGAACTACCCATAGAAGGAAAAAAAAAGAAACGGTAAGATGTCTGCCTATTAAGCACGAAAGTCCGGGTTCGATTTCCGGCCTCATTACAAATTTTAATTCTATGCTTCAGATTTATTGTCTTTGACATATTCGAGACGAAAATCCGTCTCAGGGATTGTTTATTTGTATTGAATTGATATTTTATTAATTTAAGGTAAACTAACCTAATGACAACACACACACATACATTCAAACACATACCCCAGAGAGGACTCGAACCTCCAACGGCGAGCAACCGCGCGCTCTGCAGCGAGGCGCCTTATAACGCTTTTTCTTTCCTTTCTTTTCTTTTCTTTTTAGAGTGCTCGGCTACTACACCGCGGCCGCAATGCTAATTTATCTTGAGAACGTTCAGCATGAGCACAAAAGATCCGGATTTAAGCGTGCCATTTTTATTGCTCCCTTTCGTCTGATGGAAAAAACGCCATCCTTAATAAGCCACTCTACCGTAAACATCAAAGCATCTATAGAGCGCCGTAACTACGAAAATAAACATTCCGTAACACACGAGGGGATTGTTGGACAGGACACAAAGGAACTGATTAGTATATTAAAATCAAAATTGACACAATTTGATAAATTTTGTGTATACTGCTCACATTCAGAAAAAACAGAAAAGTATAGCTTCCTGTAAATGCACTTACATCTATACCAACTTCTGCCATTCCTCTTTAGATATTTTTGTTAAACTAAATTATAAGTGTGGCAAGATTTTAGAGTTAAGTTTGTTGTTGTTGTTCCGCAGGTATCTGATCTAAATTGCTTATCGGTAAGCGCAGTTCGAGGTAGCTGTATTGTTACACTGAAAATTGGAAAACTTGGAAGACCTTGTACGGATGTCCAATTTGTAAAAGACTGGTCGGAGCTGCGGCGCATTAGGCGTGTGCGCTGTGGCGCCGTGCTGCGGTGCGTGCGACCGTTCGCCGGCGGGGGTAAGAGGCCGCCCTCGGGCATGGGTGTTTGTGTTGTCCTTAGGTTACTTTACCTTAGTTTGAGTAGTTTGTAAGCTACGGACCAATTACGCAGCAGTTGAGTCCGACAGATTTACAAACATTTTAACTGTGCCTGTAAATCTATCGGACCAAACTGTGTGGTCATCAGTCCGTAGCTTACAAACTACTTAAAGCTAGGTAAACTAACCTACGGACAACATACACACCCATGCCCCACGGAGGACTCGAACCTCCACGGCGAGAAACCGCGCGCTCCGCAGCGAGGTGCTTTAGACCGCTCGGCTACTCCACCGCGGCACATTTTAACTCTTCGGAGGTAATACGAGTATGTCTGTCTGTAGTGGCCCTATCTGAGGCGTTAAGTTTGTCTGAACATACAATGTCTCCACGAATGCCAGACATTACTAGAGCACCTGTACACGATTGCAACTGAGGCGGCTCTTGCAGCGGTATCGGAAAGATTAAGTTTCGTAGGGGACATAGGAAAAAAAGTGCGTGAAGGTGCGCTTCCCCAGTTTTAACAATCCACTGCCATTTACATCAAGAGCAGCTATGTGGAAAAGTTTTTCACCCGTTTATGTCCATTATGTATAACATTGAAAAAATTGTGAACTTCTTTAGAAACCAAGCTTGAATCTTCAGAAATTTAAAGGATTTTTGGAGGATCTTGAATAACTTCATAAAGACATTTCTTTTTATCGTTCCGGACGAATGTTAATTTTCTAAAAATTGCTCTCAGTCTTTTTCGATTTGAGACAAGAAATAGATCTGTCCACTGATGTGAAATACTGTCCAGACTTGGAAGATGAGCAATGGATCGGTGACCTAGCTTTAATGAAAGACATCATGAGTACTCACATGATTTAAATAAAAAGTTGCAAGGTGAAAATAAATTAATCTGTACTATGTGAGATCGTATAGAAAGTTTCAAATTGCAGCAATTGATTTTTAAATGTTAGCAACAAGAAGGAAATTTGGAGAATTTTCCCTCTCTAAACTCCTTAAATTTAAGTATTTATAACCGTACAAGTGAGTACACAAAAACTTTACAGTCATTCTATTAAGAATTTCAAGACAGGGTTTAAAAAATAATATAACTAAACCTGCATTCGAAAGTTTATATGACGCCATTTTCGGTGCGCTGATAAAACTACACTGCGATTCACTTTTGACAGGCCACTGTTACCATTACAATGATGATTTAATTTCATTTTATAAAGATGTTGATCAATAAGACTTCCCGAGGACTCATGCCCTTGCCCTGAAATACGTTGCAGTGTTTGTCAATAAATGTTTTCAATTATGAACATTAACAAAACAAGAGCAAGGTCAAGTGTGATGTTTCGTTGGAAGGTGTACTTCTAAAATGATTATGCCAAATATGAGAAAATTAGTGGCTTCAAATTGATGTCAAAGATCAGCAAAGAATGTTCAAAAATAGTGCAAAATAATGGGGACAATAAAAGTATTATTTCTGTGTATACACAAAAGTTGGTATAATTACTATTGGTTTTAATCGTTCACGAGCAACCATATGACTCTCATCCCGCTAAGCGCTGCGACAACACGTTCCTCTGCTACCCCTGCCCTGATAGCGCTGTCTGCCTCGCTCATAGCCGGCCGCGGTGGCCGAGGGGACTGCGGCGCGTCAGTCACGGTCTGCACGGCCACTACGGTCGGCGGTTCGAATCCCCCCTCGGGCATGGATATTTGTGCCGTCCTTAGGGTTAGCCAGTTCATAAGTAGTTTGTAAGTTTCGGGACTGATGAACCCATAGTTAAGTCCCATAAGCTATACAAAGATTTGCCTCGCTCATATCACGTGCCCCACACCACCGACGCTGCAGCAGAACACCGGTGCTTTTGCCGGTGCCGGCCGGTGCTCGCCAAGTACCTGAGTTGGAGAGGCCTGCAAGGCGATAACAATCTACGATTTTGAAATAATTGATTCCTGAAACGAAACAACAGTTCCGCTTCAACAGCTTGGACGGCACAACCAATAGATATTCAACAGGTTAACACCTCCACCTCACGAGCATCCAAACTATTTGTAGAGGTTACTATAAATGACAATTCTCTTCCAAGAAGATACAAGCATAGTGGTATCATTGAGCAGTTATGCTTGCTATGCACGAAATGGCTCGTCCTCCCTATCCCCAACCCCTAAGCGGCTGCTGATGTATAATACACATGAAATAGCTCTCGTCGGACAATTCAGGGCAAAACTAATATATAAAAATGAATATTTGTGTGTTCGTATTTTATGCGCGGTGCTACCGTCCGACCGACTGTGATCAAACTTTGTCAACATATTGCTTGCACTTTCGCGATTGTCATAGGCACCATTCAATGACTGTAAGACAAATAGTTTAGGAGATATGACGTAATAAACAATGAAATGTGCGGAGAAGTGCTGCATAATGTGACGTCTGCTTCTAAAACACTGTACCGATTTCAACCAAATTTGGTACACATATTCCTTCCATGAGGTAACAATTGACGTAGGGGTAAGAACTGCTTACGGCATATCGTTCAGGAGATATGACGCCATAAACAATTATATGGTTGAAAACCTTTGGCGTCCTGCGACGTGCGAATGAGGACACTTTATTCATCCTGAAATATTCACGACATTTTGGACTACTGACTTTCAGTACAAGAGGAAGGTCAGTGTCACAAAATTTTGGATGGTGCATGACGGGGGATACTATGGACTTCGTCAGATTCTACAGTTGTATTCCGATCCTAATGAAATTTTTAAATATGATTGAACAGTTAAGTTTGTAAGATCAGCATTAATATATTCAGATTACCTACAATCATTTCAATTAATTAACCTGACTAAACAGTTTATTTGCAGATATCAGTGAAGTTTAGAATGAAATAAAATTTCTGAAAATTCTAGCAGCGCTCTCTGGAAGTTACGTTACATTGTTATAATCATCAAAGATACATTTAAAACATAAATATTGTTCACGGCATGTGAATTTTATGTAAGCAATTTAAATTAAGAATTGTTTTAATATGCTTCAGTGGAAAGCATATTTCATTCAGGTTTTTCAATGACGGCCTTTTGGCTGTCAGTTTTGATGCATACCAAGCGTACCGAATAATTGGGGTGAAAACCACCAGCAGAAGGAATTTGTTGTTGCCAACGTATGATTTAATGCGATTTTGAAAATAAATACGTAAACCTAATATATAAAAATTAATGTTTGTTTCTCCTTTTGTTCGTATTTTATGCACGGTCATACCGTACATCCGATTGCTACAAAACATTGTCAACTCATTGCTTCCAGTCGCTCGAAGGTTATAGGCATAATTAAATTAATTTCGTATGGTGCATGGCGGAGGGTGCTTTACAATTAGTTAATTCGTTTTTTACGCCTTTTTGCAGGAATGGTTGGACGGATATGGATGAAATTTGGAACAGTGGTAGCTTATACCCTGATTAATACATCAGCAACTTTTCGTAAGTCACCATATGGTGCGTGCGTTTGCTACCCCTTCATACTGAAAGGGATGGACAAATTTGAATGACATTTGGAATGGATATAGTTTATACCCTGCATTAACGCATGAGCTACCTTTAGGAAGCCTCGTACTTTGCATGGCGGAGGGTACCTTACAGGAGGTTAAAAGGTTTGTTACTCTTCACGCTGAAACAGCTCAGCAGAATTGAATGAAATGTGGAAATAAGATAGCTTATACCCCGATTTATCACATTTGGGCTACCTTATGTAAGCCTCCACAGGGTGCGGAGGGTATGTTACAACAGACATCCAAATTGTTTGATTGGTCACCATGAAAGTTACTACATAAATGTATGTTTTCATGAAGGAGATTTTTATTATCTACAAGCCATTGAATTTAGCATGGTGGAGGGTACCTTGTGTTGTGGCGTAAAGTCAGCGCCACACGCCAGACATAAGAGAACGATCGTGGAAAAGCCAGCGATCGTCCGAAAGCCAATCGCAAGCAGGTGCCGCGCATCCTGGAGGCAGTAACCGGAGATGTGCGCCCTCTACAAGCGGCTATATCTAGGCCGACATATGTCTGGACAAATGTTCAAATGTTTGTTAAGCTTATGGGACTTAACTACGGGGTCATCAGTCCCTAAACTTACAAACTACTTATGAACTACTTACGAACTAGGACGGCACAAATATCCATGCCCGAGGGGGGATTCGAACCCCCGACCGTAGTGGCCGTGCTGACCGTGACTGGAGCGCCTCAGTCACCTCGGCCACCGCGGCCGGCGTATGTCTGGACAGCCCGTCAGTTACTAGTGAGAACTCGGACAGTTACTATTCAGAATTCAGGCAGTTACAAGGCAGCTACGAACTCAGAAATAGGACAGTTCTAAGTCAGAACGCGGCTACGAACTTAGTAGTACTAGGTCTTAGCGCAGCTAGCATCTTACGGACGCCGCCGCGAGAAGCAAGAAGAGAGAAGAGAGAAAAAACAGACATATGTTCTAAAGTTGAGTATTATAAATTTTCAGTCAATAAAACTTGTATTATTAATCTGAATAGTTGTTACAGTTGACATCGAATCCTGCTACAGCACCTTTACTGATAACTAGACCGGGACGAGTACCCAACAAAAGGCGACGAGGTCACAACACCTTGCGACTCTGACACCGTTTGAGCAACCATCATGAAACCTTAAGCATATATAGATGTTTTCATATATATGAGGTATAGGAGTAGTTGGAGGAGGAGTCAAACAGAGAAAGGGGTCATGAGGAGACGAAGGGAGGAGCAGGTGAGCAGAGCGAAGGGAAAGGAGGAGATGCACTAACGGAAGATTGGAAGCGTCATTATGTATAGTGTACCAGTATTTTTTTGTGTGTGTTTGTATTGCATAAATATGTACACTTCTGTTCAAATATTAATGAAATTTTGCACATTTGACCTTCACAACAAGAGGAAGGTCAATGTATACATAAAGTTTCGTACAGTGGACGGTGGAGGGTAGTTTACTTACGGACTTCGTCAGAATAAACAGTTTTATTTTGAGTTTGATTAAATTTGGCACGATTAACCTTCAAAACAAGATGAAAGTCACTGTCTACATTAATTTTCATATGGTACGTGGCATAGGGCACTTTACTTATGGTACGGAACTGAACAAAATTTCCGGTTTTATTAATTTCTTCATGAAATTTTCCTCACAAGCAAGAGGAAGGTTACTGTCTACAGAAAAATTAGTATGTTATGTGACGGAGGGTGCTTTACGTACAAACTTGGAGAGTAGTCTACATTTTCATCCAGATCTTGAAACAATATGCACACTTGTACTTCAAAACGAGAGGAACGGAAAGATAAGACGTGAAAGAAAATGAAGTAACAAGCGCACCGAATAAATTGATAACCAGAGCAACACCGGGTCTTCAGCTAGTGTCAAATAAAAATCTGTACAGCGTTTAGTCACCTTCTGGTTGACAGTAGTTCCCTCACAGTGGAGTTATTTGGCCTGAACGCCTTCCGCCTTTTCGGGTTATCAATCGAGGACAATATGCACCTGGTGGTTCAGCACATTCCTTTTCCTGAACGAGCACTTAGAAGCCTCGCTCCAGCTCCGTTCGTCAGTAAGCTCCCCCCCGCCCCCCCAACTCACCACTTCATCACTACCGGGCACGCCAGGTGCCCGTGACGCTACAGCAATCTCTCAAGGAGGAATTTCGACACCTCCAAAATGAAGGGGCTCTCCAGCCAGTGCGGTTCAGCCTGTGGGTCACAACATTAGTCATCGTGAAGAAGCAAGCTCACCGCCTTAGTCTTTGTGGTGACAATGTTACAGTTAACATTCAACGCCATGTTGACGACTACCCGATTCCTAGACCTGATCACCTTTTTCGTAAATTATCTGGAAGAACCTACTTCACCAAAATCGACCAGGCAGAGACATTTCTCCAAATCCCCTTGGATCACCACTCCCAATAGTACACCGTCATAAACACTTTCTTCACCCTTTTCCAACTCATATTACTGTTTAGTCAGTGCTGCTATAATTTTTCAAAGATATCTGGAACAACTTATCAATGATATTCTGGGATACATGAACTATTCAGACAAAATCGTTGCCACTGGCAGCAGGGCGTGGAATGGAATTCATTCCTAGTGCTCGCTTTTTCAACATTCCATTTCGTACATGGGTCACATCATATCTCAGGAAGGCATTTTCCATTCTTCTATGTCAATGCCACTATCAATCTACCTCGCCCTAAGGAAGTAAACCAGATGCAATCCTTTTTGGGGCGGATTTCGTACTACAGAAAATTTGTCCTCTTGACAGCACAGGTGGCGCCTCTGTACCACTTCTGTCGCAAGACTTTTCCGTTCCGTTGGACAGCAGCTTACGAGACTGCCTACCACACTCTGAAACAGCAGCTCCAATCCGCAGCATGCCTCGGGCTGTACACTCTGAACCATCCCATGATACTATCCAATGACGCCTCAGACTATAATATGGGGACAGTCATGTTCTGCAAATTGCTTGATTGCACAGAAGACCCCATCCTTCGATTTCTAAAGCTTTCGTCGCCGTCGAACTTACATATTCTCAAATGGTGAAAGAAGCACTGTTCCAAGTTTCATCCTCTTCTACAGGGTGTCCCATTTGAATCTACTCTTGCCGATATCTCTGGAATGGCACAGTTCTGCAAAAAATGTCTCTAGTGAAAGTTGTAAGGTTTGAGCCGCGGCGGGGCGGCCGAGCGCACTGAGGCGCTATGCTACGATGCGCGAGGCCGTTTCCCGTCGAGGGTTCGAATAGTCCCTCGGGCATGGATGTTTTAGTATAAGCTAGTTCATAAGTAGTTGTAAGTTTAGGGACCGATGCCCCCGTAGTTAAGTCCCATAAGCTCTACAAACATTCGAACAGTTTTTTGTAAGTTTGAAAGTGGTCAGGAAATGGCTACCTCGAAATGACCTTGAACCCTGTTTTCAAAGTCAAAACAATGCCAAACTCATTTATTCAAATGGTAACCCCAATTTTTTATATTCCATTTTCGTATTTTACATGAAAGAATACGCATATTTTGTAGGGAACATTTCTTTCGAAAACCAATCTTTTGGCGCCAAATAGCACTTCATTGAAGAAAGGTCGGGAAACATTTTCAGCCGGCCGCGGTGGCCGAGGGGACTGAGGCGCTCCAGTCACGGTCTGCATGGCCACTATGGTCAGGGGTTCGAATCCCCCCTCGGGCATGGATATTTTGTGCCGACCTTAGTCTTAGCTAGTTCATAAGTTGTTTGTAAGCTTAGGGACTGATAACCCCGTAGTTAAGTCCCATAAGTTCTACAAACATTTGAACATTAAACATTTTCAATGAAAAACTTGTGTGATTTCTGAACTGGGCCCACTGGTGAAATTTTCGTGAACTTGAAATGACCCTGAAATTCATCAGTACGCATTAACATGAAAGTAAACACCAGTGGCATTAGCGTAACCCAACGTGCATCACTTGGAGGGTGCCGAATTAGTGACAAGCATTGAACTTCTGCTTTCACAATCAGAAAAGAGAAGGGCGAAGCTAATAAACGTCGTTGTCGAAGAATTTATAATCATGACTGGGGATTCAGAGAAATTTTACCTTCGGACATTTTGAAAATTTATTGGCTGTGCTCATTGCGGATGATTCTTGACTGGCGTGATTGTGATAAATTTTTCGCTTTTGGACTTAAAAACAGTGTGTGTTGAGGGGCTTAGAAAAATTCTGAATCGTCGAACTATGATCAGTTTCTCCTCGTGAGAATCCAAATCAGTACAAGCTACAGTTTTCCCAATAAGAATGTTTAAAGCGCATTAGATAAAATGCAGCTGAGGCACTTTATTTCGCAATCGACTTTGTCGAGCACGTCTGTCGTTTCTGCCTTCTCTCCATATTTGAAAAGGGTGGATTACCATGGGTTATTTCATTGTTTTCTTATCTACGTCAATATTGAGATATGTAAAAGTTCCCTCCTGAAATTCACACATCCGTTAGACTCCTAAGAAATTTTCTAAAAGAGCGCACTTGAATACTGTATCGTTTGGCTTCACGTTGTGACGGATACTACGGCAAGCATATGTAAACAAACGGGTCGCGTACACTGACGTAAGTCAGTTGTCATGCAACACGGATGCCGGATAGTGCGTTGAAGGGAAAACCTACGAAAAACAAGAATGGTAAAAGTGATCAGTATAATTTATTTTTCGACTCTAATACGTATGTCCGACTAACGGCCGTGTCACGGTGGATACACCGGTACCCGTTAGATCACCGAAGTTACGCACTGCTGGGCTTGCCTAGCACTTGGCTGACTGCCCGCCTTGAGCATATTGCTCACCGGGCAGTGTTACGAGTGCTTCGCAGCGGCCAGCAGAGTTCGGAGTTTTCACGATTTTCTTCGCTGGTGTCTTCAAACCGGTGAGTACGATTGAATCCAGATTACTCAGAAGAACGCGAAAATAACATTCAAAGCGAATTCGATAGATCCGTTTTCCGACCGACAGCGTTCGATATTCATCAGTGGCATCGTAATGATTTCGAAATACCGGGAAGTGATGTACTCCGACTTCAACTCGACGCGTTTTTAAACTCTTTGTTCCTTAAATTAAAATCTATGGACATTTGTGACGCTTTAGTACAATTTAATAACGGTGCACGTACTTTTAAGCACTTCGACGGGATCTGAGTAAAGTAAACTTGTCAAGCAATGGATTTGGCGTTCGCACGATACGGGTGTTTAACCTGCCGTTTGAAAGTCGGAATGACACAACTGAAAGACATTTGAGCCCTTACGGTCATCTGCCCCAGGGTGAATCACTTAACAAATGTTCAAATGTTTGTCAAGCTTATGGGACTCAACTACGGGGTCATCAGTCCCTAAACTTACAAACTACTTATGAACTACTTACGAACTAGGACGGCACAAATATCCATGCCCGAGGGGGGATTCGAACCCCCGACCGTAGTGGCCGTGCTGAATCACTTAACACTTGCACCACGATTATTGCGGAAACGGAAAGTGCGATTGATGTGTGGTTTCCACGGAATGGATTGGTGTTCAAGGACTTGTATTCTCAGCCAATGAACACATTGTAAAAATACATATAAAGTGTATTTCTAATGCAAACATACAATTATTCAAACGAAACAATGGTTGTTTCTATTATGCACTGGAATTTTTGACACCAGCTGTGTACAAAGAATTTTGAATGACATTTTTATCACGTTTAGTTTGGCAGGTACAACCATGCAAAGTTGTGGGGGCTGAGGCTACGACAGCGTAGCTAACTGGCCGGTGGTCATGAGACGGTGGGCCATGCCCCAGGGGCTAGCCACTCGGCGAGTCAGCTACGCTATCGCAGCCTCCGCATCCGAAACTTTGAACGGTTATAGCTGCCAATCTAATCGGGATAAAAATGTCATTCAAACTTCTTTATTCACAGCTGGTGCCAAGAACTCCAGTGCTTGATAGAAACAACCATTGTTCCGTTTAAAAAACAGTTTGTTTGCATAAAAAATAAACTTTCAAAGTAATGTTACAATTTGTTTGTTGGCTAAAAATACGAGCCCCTGACTACCAATCCATTCTGTGAAAACCGCACATCCATCGCACTTTCCGTTTCCGCAATATTTGCGGTGCAATTGTTAGGGGATTCATCCGGCGAGTAAGTGTAATCAGTGTATTCACCTGAAGATGGCAACCAGTTGGTCTGCCGAAATATTGTGTTGACGATGGTATCCGGCTGCAAACCCGAGATGAATATTATTTGTTAGGTGATTCACCCTGTACATCAGGTGGAAAGCGGTATTCGTAATGTCAAAATGATAGTACGTACACATATTCCGTTCTCTGCTTTTGTCAATGAGCATTGGGCTTTTGTGAAATATAACGGACAGCCACTAACGTGTTTCTTTTGTAGAGGCACCGGGCATTTCAGAACTGCTTGTCCAAACGTAAACGCCCTGGACAGCTGCCGAAAGACGGCAGACGGCAGTCAGGGCACAGTGACGTACGCGGCCGTACCGTTGGGCTCCACGCTCCCTCTCCCCCTTCCCCCTCCCCCGCGCGGGGCCACGTTATTGATGAAACCGCTGCAGATGAAGGTGCAATGGACACAACACCAGTAGAAACTAGTGCTGTAGTAGAACCTCTTGTAGACAATACTACTGAAACTGTACATGTGGACGTTGCGCTACCTCAGTCTGATACTGCTCCCGAACAGATGCATGACGAGGGATTAGAACCCGCTGCCTCCTTGCCGACACAGGCTGAACAGGTGCCCGCTCCGGTGGGAGTCCCAGTCATTGCGGTTCCAGAATTTGAGTGACGTAGCTGCCGATCTTGACGAAACCCCTGACAATGTCACTACCCCTGCGGAACCAAAACCGCAACGTGGCCTTTAAACCGAACGAAATAACACACACGAACGTCTCCGAAGCGCCAGTGTTTTTATCATATTGAAGTAGCCTCGATTTCTCAGAAAAGAACGCAGTCCTTCTCCTGTTGACGAAAAGAGCTCGTCTCGCCGATCTCGGTGAAAAAACGGGAGCCAAAAACGGGACTCGCAGACGGCCGACGTAGACCTTCGGCAGCGGTTGGAGTGTAGCCGTGGTCAACAGGAAAGTTAACAAAGTCCCGTGAAAAGCAAACGGGAGGTAACTTTTAGGCACCTCAAGGCGGTACACGGTAGACAAGACGTAGAGACAGATTGTGAATCCCAAATGAACGTCGCCCCGACTGCCAGCCGCGCAGCCTCCGGTGAAACTCAAGTCTGAGGATTCCCACGAACGTCGTAACCTCCTGCCAGTCAAAACTACCGAGTCTGCGGCAACGTCTATGGCAAATCCCGTATCCGAGATTAAACTGGAGCCAAAGTTTGAGTACCCACTGCTTAATGCGCCGTCTGACTGGGCGGCGGAGATGGATGAGGGTGGCGGGACTTAAACTCGGCCCTGATGTGTTGGTGGTAGATATTCAGTAGCTCTTTTCAGTTTTCTGTAGCAACATTTTATGTCTTGTGCCCGCCTGTGGTGTGTGCTGTCTTTGTGTATGGTACTTGCGCCTAGTCAGTGCAACATTTTAACCGTAAATGTGAACAAAATGCGTAGTCCGGTCTAGGCTGCCGCGTTGCAAAAGTTTTTAAGAAAAAATAACTGTCATCTCGCATTCTTGCAGGAAGTAACGCGTGAAGATCTCAGTTTTAATAACAGTTCTAACGATTTTAATGTGGTTGAGTTTGTTTCATTGGAAGAGCAAACAGGTACCGTTATTTTAGTTCGCCCTGGTTTCGATTTTTCCAATGTTGAGATATTACCAAATGGACGCGCGATTGCCTGTACAATCAACGGCATCGTTTTCATTAACATTTACGCTCCTTCTGGTAATAGGCCCGCTAGAATGACGTTTTATCACTATGGCTTCTGTCAACTTTTATATCGCAACCGTGACAAACATGATGTTGGTGGCGATTTTACCGCGGTACTAGACGTCAGGGACCAGGAACCGAACCCTAACAAGTGTCAGGAGCGACAGACTGTCGTCAGCAGTTTTCGGCTCCGAGAGTTTGTTAGTTGTTGGGAGCTCCAACGTTAGGCGGGTAATGTAGCCCCTTAGGAAAATGGCTGCTGGGGGGGGGGGAGAAGTCCAATGTGCACTCCGTGTGCATACCGGGGGGAGTCATTCCAGATGTGGAACGGGTCCTTCCGGATGCCAATTAGAGCACAGGGTGCAGCCAGCTGCAGGTGGTGGCTCCTGTCGGGACCAATGATGTGTGTCGCTTTGGATCGGAAGAGATCCTCTCTGGTTTTGAGCGGCTATCAGAAGAGGTAAAGACTGCCAGTCTTGCTTGCAAGATGAAAGCGGAGCTTACCATTTGCAGCATTGTCGACAGGACTGACTGCGGACCTTTGGTTCAGAGCCGAGTGGAGGGTCTGAATCAGAGGCTCAGACAGTTCTGCGACCATGTGGGCTGCAGATTCCTCGACTTGCGCCAAAGGGTGGTGGGATTTCGGCTTCCGCTAAATAGGTCAGGAGTAGAGATGGGCAATCTGCTCTTGAACTGATTCAAAGAGCCAGATCCTTCTAAGGAGTGAGTGATGGATGAATCCAGAAAGATAGAGTGGTAGTTCATCTGATCCGAAAAGTCCCTCTGGTGACAGCAATGAGCTGCATAAGCACCCCTTGCCACATTCTTTAGAAGTTTCCTAAACCCCTTGCCATATTCTTCAGAAGTTTCCTAAGCTACAAAATAAATGTGCTATAGACCATGTGCAAGTATAAAACGCAAAAAATGAGCGCCTAAACACGTGCAGCGCCTTCGCGCTGCGAGTCGAGAATCGGTGAGTCGCGCAAGCAGGATGGTTCAGTGAGCGCGCGGCTCCCGACTACCGCTGACTCGCTGCTCCGTACGACTCCGGCGATCGAGGCGATCCGACCGCCAACTGAGTCGGTGAGTTAGCTGGTTCACCGGTTCACCTCTCCCCACCACTCTCCCGACTCCGCTCGCTTGCGGAGCTGCCCGTGTGGCGCGCTGCTCATTATTCCCCCCACTCCTCTGGCGAAGCGCATGGTGCCAAACAAAGCGACTCCGCGAATTTCTCTGTTCTCTCGACTCCTGTGTTCTGATAAAACTTACAGCTCACTTACAGAAACGATCATCTGAAGCAGTAGAAACCGTCATATTCCTATTTCGAATAGTACTCGAGATGAAACATTTTTATTTAATGTTACATGTTTTTCTTAATAACAGGAAATCTGCAGTCGGTAGCAAAAACGAGTTACAGTACAAAATTAAACTATATAAAATTTCTGTGAAAAAGATCCTATTCCATTTTTCTCGAACACTTGCATGAAGGCAGCAAGAGAGACAAAGTCTTGTGCAATGTGCATTCTGTTGCTTAAATTTTGTAAGCCCATATCACGCAGTTTCCTAACTTGATAGACGAGTGTCCTGTAACAAATTATGCATCTTTTATGCATCTACAATGTTTTGGCACGTTGAAAACAATGACTATATAATAGAATAACAAAGAAAACAATGTGCATTAATGTTTTCTATATCTGAAACCATTCAGTTTCGGGAATGTGTCCATTTGAAATTTTTTGCTGCTGGCGTCAAATCTTTGACAGTAACAATAAACTTGTTTTCGAAGAGAGAGAGAGAGAGAGAGAGAGAGAACACTAAGATGTCAAACGAGATGTCTATAATTACGTTTCTGAGTAAAATATCTTCCTATAATGTTTCATTACAAATTTAATGTGTTTGGTACAGTAGGATGTGTGTGTTTGCAATTAAAGATAAACTATATTTGGGAAGCACTTAAAAAAATAATTCCCATTGCTCTGTATAGAGAATATATAAAATTTTGCACAAATAACAGGTGAAAGGGTTGTAGTTACAGGAACTAAAAATATAAGGTGGAACGGAAATCTTACCAGCAACTGCAAAACTTAGAATATAGGAGCCCAGAACGCTACCCCTGTACTACGCCGACTGTAAGAGTATCACCGCAGTTATTTGTTGTTCAAATGTTTGTAAGGCTTATGGGACTTAACTACGGGGTCATCAGTCCCTAAACTTACAAACTACCTATGAACTACTTACGAACTAGGACGGCACAAATATCCATGCCCGAGGGGGGATTCGAACCCCCGACCGTAGTGGCCGTGTTGACCGTGACTGGAGCGCCTCAGTCACCTCGGCCACCGCGGCCGGCGCAGTTATTTACCTAATTATTTCTTTAGCTAAGACTCTCTTCGAACTTAATCAATTGTTGATGCTTTGTACGCACAAAAGAAAAACTCATTGACGGCATAGTCGAAAGTACCTGTACTCGTCGTCGTATTTACGAAGAATTTGGCTGGAGATTTTCACAGTCTTTTTTTCGTACTTGAAGTTACGAATGAAATAGTCCACGAACATTCCTCGCTTTGTAAATTTAATGGACATTACTCTTTTGAAGCCTTATTTTCGAAATTAAATAAAACTTTATTTCTTACTCTGGAGCTATCATTATTTTACTGTTTATGGGTGCCAGACTTTAGTTTTTAGATAACAAGTGATGGGTTCTAGCGGCCATCTTGTACCGAGAATCTGTCGCGCCCACGTAAGACACAGGCCGCGTCGCCGAATGTAGCTGCTTGTAGCTGCCGTGTCGCGACGCTGAATGTCGCGCGCTGTCGCTCGCTTTTGTCGCTCACGTAGGACACGGCCTTATTGCGCACGGCTATTCCGCTGGGGCAGTTGCCACGTTCTGCACGGAACTCTCGCGATATATCACGTTTCATTCAACTCGCTTAAACTACTCACAGTATAAATACGGAACTAGTATTTTTATTCTGCAAAATATTGTATTTTTTTAATGAAAGTATAAAAATATAAAAATAATAATTTTTTTCTTTTTCCAATTATTTCTTTTGTGTCCCAACTTCGTCGCCGCTTTGGTGTCCCAGCCTCGTCGTAGGTGTCGGTGGCCGAGTGGAACGAGACCGACACAGGAACAAAGACAGCACGCTGGTGCAGGTACGGAGGGGAGCAGCCAGAAACTATAAACACTCGAGTAAATTAGAAAGAGATATATATTGCACAGAATGTAACAATACTTAACTTTTACATAGTACTGCAGAATGTTGATACATAGTTGTTAGAGGCCTGCCTAGTGCCTGTACGATAGCAAAGTCTTCAATGGTGCCTATCTGATTACGAAGGTCCTAACTCGTTGCTATCTCCGTCCGAAGTGACCGATGTCCTCCAGTGGTGGCCACGAGCGGCGTTGTCGCAGAGGGCGCTCGTGGCTGTCGTCGTAAGAACGCCGCGCCGTGCGTGCCTGGCGGCGCGCGGCGAAAGTAGGTGGCGCGCACTTTGTACTTGTGCGACACCACACCCCTCCCCCCCAAACCGCAGCGCCGTCGTGGCGTAGGGCTGAGGGCCACGGCGACGGCACTGGGAGGAGGGCCTGGGCGGGGGCGTTACTGGTGGGACGGGCGTCGTAGCTGAGGCTGGGATCGAGACGCCGTCCGCGCCCCGGCATCCGCCTTGCGATCCTCCAGGGAACCCACCGAAACCTGGGGAAGGGCGCACCCTGCCGCCCAGATTGAGCAGGTCATCTTCTTCTGAGGTGCGTGGCCCAAGCTGGGGGGGCCCGCACGGTCCCGGAGTCCCTCTCGGTGACGCTGTCATCTGCGGCGGCGACAGCGGCGGCGACGAATGCGTCGGAAGTACGTCGACGTCCATAGGGACCTCGTAGTCCGGGGACGAACGATGTGGCTGTGCTCCCTGGCGGTGAACTGGGTCTGGAATCAAGAAACCGGAGACAGGATCGCGCGGCCTATGCAGACGCAATTGGTTTGCGTGGCGCCGCAGCTCCGACCCTGTGGAAGAACGTACAACATACATATTGCGACCGAGCACGCGCTGAATGGTGCCCGGCAACCATGTCTTCTTGTTTCCAGCAAACACCCTGTACAGCACCGGCGTAGAAACCTGAAAACGCGTAGCGCCATACGAACCGACTCGGTGCGTGGGAGGCTGCAGCAGGTGAAGGATAGTGCGGTGACGGCGGCCGTGTAGCAGCTCGGCAGGAGACGGGCCGTCACGTGGCATGCACCGATACGTAGACAGGAAAATTTGAAGAGCTTGCTGCCTGGAGTGCTGACCTTTCATCTTCTCCATGTGTGACTTGAATGTTCGAACGAAACGTTCTGCTTCACCATTGGACTGAGGGTGAAAAGGTGCGGTGGTTATATGCTGAATGCCATTCACACGACAAAACTGTTGAAATTCCGCACTAACAAACTGAGGTCCATTGTCACTGACGATAGTTTCAGGCAAACCTTCGATGCAAAACACTGACGTTAAGGCACTGATTGTACTAGATGCCGTCGTTGAGCTCATGGCAATCACAAAAGGAAACTTGCTGAAAGCGTCTACAACGATTAACCAGCGCGTATTCCAGAAAGGTCCGGCAAAGTCAATGTGTAAACGTTGCCATGGTCCCTTTGGGCGTGGCCAGTCTGAGAAACGTTGCGGAGGAGCCGCCTGATGCTCCGCACAAACAGTACACTGTGACGTCATGTTCTCTATGTGAGCGTCCATACCAACCCAGGTACAATGACGTCTAGCCAGTTGCTTTGTCCTAACAATACCCCAATGTCCTTGATGCAGGAGGCGTAACACTTCTCGTTGCAGGGAACGAGGAACAATCACTCTTGCTTGGTCGTTGTCGGTATGCAACAACAGTACACCCTTACTTAAAGATAATGCATGACGTTGTGCAAAATAACGTCGAACCAGAGGCCGATCAATGTCTTTGGCTCTGGCAGGCCACCCTGAGCGAACAAAACGTGCTACCACACTTAAGTCTGCATCCGCAGCTGTGTCCTGTGCAACACGACGAGAGTTCAAAGGGAATCAAACATGCATCACTGATTAGTGCAGTCTTTAATTTGTCAAAGGCAACTTGGCAATCTTTAGACCATACAAAAGGAACATTCTTCCTACGTAAGTGATGCAGGGGAGCTGCAATCTGAGAGGTATTGGGAATAAATCTAAAATAATAGTTAAGCTTTCCCATCACTGCTTGCAATTCATGCACATTCTTAGGAGGAGGCAAGTCTTTGATTGCTCGAAGATGGGACTGTAAGGGTTGAATTCCTTGGGGATTAATCACATGGCCTAGGTACTCTATTTCAGTTTGAAAAAACGAACACTTTGCTTTATTGCAACGTAGACCTGCTGCAGTCAAAACTTTGAAAAGGCACTCCAGGTTTGCTAAATGTTCTTCAACTGTACGTCCGGATACCACAATATCATCTAAATAGTTCGAACAACACGGTAC
The DNA here is from genome assembly GCA_026315105.1 of Locusta migratoria. Taxonomy (NCBI): domain Eukaryota; kingdom Metazoa; phylum Arthropoda; class Insecta; order Orthoptera; family Acrididae; genus Locusta; species Locusta migratoria. Next base: position 502,560,437 of record CM048755.1, on the reverse strand, counting down.
AGAAACTGTCAGCTGTTCCAAAAAACGCTGAAAAATAGCGGGGGCGGAAGAACTGCCAAAGGGTAGGCGTTGAAATTGAAAAAGGCCCATGTGAGTATTAATGACGAAAAACTTTTTTGACTAGTCATCAAGTGGAATCTGTAAGTATGCCTCTGCTAAATCAATCTTAGAAAATAAGCGAGACTGTCCTAATTTGTCCATTAGTTCGTCAGGTCTGGGCAGGGGGTAAGTGTCAACAATTGTTTGACTGTTCACTGTTGATTTGAAGTCCGCATAGAGACGAAGTTTTCCTGACGGCTTGGGTATAATTACTATAGGCGAGGCCCACTGACGCGCAGAAACAGGAGAAATCACCCCACTATCTTGCCAACGTTTAAGTTCTTCGGCAACTGTATCACACAAGGCGATAGGCACTGGTCTAGCTTTACGAAATTTTGGAACTGCAGATTCTTTTAAAGTTACATGTGCCAAGAAGTCTTTTGCACAACCTAGTTCCGGCGAAAACAAGTCAATATATTTGTCACATAAAGCATTGATTTTGTCCTGAGGCACTACTGACGAAATTTGAAGCACATCTCTTTGAATTGATAAACCAAACAAGGCAAAAGCATCTAGTCCAAAAATGTTCTGTGTCGATTTGGCCTGAAGAACTACAAAAGCAACTGTTTTTGTTATACCTTGGAAAGAGGCAGGCAGGCTACACGTTCCTAGCACGGGAATATTTTGACCTGTGTACGCTGTTAACACTTGCTGTGACGGCGACAATTTTGGCGAACCCAGAAGTTCATAAGTGTCTTTATTTATTAATGTGACAGCGGAACCAGTATCAAGCTGAAATTGCACCGACTTATTTTCTATGAAGAGAGTCACAAACAGCTTTTGCTTGCGTCGCTCGACAGGGGCGCGAATGTGGGCAACGTCTGCTACGGTTTGTTTACTGCCCTTGCGCGGGCCGCGTAGTGAAGTGAGCAGCGCAGACTCGGCACGCAGCGAATTAACAACACTGTCACTAGATGGCACTACCGCCGGATCGGCGTCCGCGCAATGCGAGGCTACTACAGAGTCACTAACTACTGCACTAAACTTTTGAGTAGCTACTCCAAGTCTACTGTCACCATCTACACAGTACTGGGAACTAGTACAATGAGCAGTTGCAGAAGGCACTATTTTCACTACCGGAATGCACTGTTCATAGTCATTTTGCTTGTCCCGAACCCTTTTCCGTTGCACTGTTTTACGCGCTCGTCGGCGCTTGCTACGTGGTGCACTATATAGTTTTGCCATAGGCGCAGAACTACTTTCTTGCAATTAAGATCCAAGGAAAGCACTGTTCAATTCCACAGCCCGTATAACATTCACAGAATGAACTGTTCTTGCACTCTGCGAAGCACTGTTTCTAACGTGTCTGTTCTTTGAGTTTTTAATTTGCATACACACAGACTGTACATGTCCTGATTTGCCACATTGATAACAGGTTGCGTTGCGACTAGGGCAATGAGCACGCTTGTGGCGAGACACACACTGGGGCAAGATTTACGTACATTTTTCTGAAATGAGCGTTGGCGCCCTTTATTCAAATCACTGTTTCTAATACGACGGGGCGACCTTTGCGTCGCACTTTTACACTGGCTACTGTTCACTGTCTGTTCAGCACGGCCTGTACTATTGTAAGAATCACTAGTGCTACACTGAGAACTACAGCTAGGAAAGCGTCCGTTGCGGCGCACTGAATTTACACTGTGGCTTTGCATTTCGACATCTGCTAAGTCAAAAGTATCATGCGCTTCTATAAGCTGCAGTACACTGTCTAATGAGGGGTCAGACTATTTCAGAATTGCAACTCTAATTCTGGGGTCCTGAATATTCTGCGTAATCGCATCCCTCAACATCACGTCACTATACGAAAGTCCACAAGAGCAAGTAAATTTACATTGGCGGGTTAAGCCCTTCAATTCCGTAATCCACTCTTGGTGTGACTGCTGCGGTAATTTTTTAAGTCTGAAAAATCGGTACCGCGCAGCGGCTACGAGAACTTTCCTCTCGTAATGAGCATTCAGTGCATCTACAATTTGTTCAAAGTCTACATCACGAGGAGAGGCATGAGGGAAAAGTTTCTGCAACAAGACGAAGGTCCGGGGGCCCATAATCGATAAGAAAAGGTTCTTCACTCTCTGACCTGTAATTTGATGAGCCGCGACGAGTTCTTGAAACTGTGCGAAGTAGTCGCTCCATTCTTCCTCACGTTCGTTGTACTGGCGGAACGTAGGGAGCGGTACAGCGGCAGGTGTGGACTGCTGATGTGACGGCTGTTGTTGTTGGTGAGCAGCCTGTGCCGTCAACTGCGACACGGCCTGCAGTAGTTGAGTGATTTGCGCCGTCTGTAACTGAATAATTTCCATTAAGTTTGGGTTCGGGGTAGTGGCCATGCTGACCGATTAGGCGCCGTGCATACAAGTAAATTATAACAAAACACAAATGCAATATGAAAGAGGACACTCTGCAACAAAAAAGTCCACAAAACACGCAACTGAATATGTTCCCCCAAAATTCTTATAATAAGGGTGGGTGGGCGGGAGCAATTTCTACGTGCTCGACTGCTGCTGTCTGGCTGCTGCAAGCGGGCTGATCCAAGGTTCTATCACTCCTCGTCGCCACTTTTGTGTCCCAACTTCGTCGCCGCTTTTGTGTCCCAGCCTCGTCGTAGGTGTCGGTGGCCGAGTGGAACGAGACCGACACAGGAACAAAGACAGCACGCTGGTGCAGGTACGGAGGGGAGCAGCCAGAAACTATAAACACTCGAGTAAATTAGAAAGAGATATATATTGCACAGAATGTAACAATACTTAACTTTTACATAGTACCGCAGAATGTTGATACATAGTTGTTAGAGGCCTGCCTAGTGCCTGTACGATAGCAAAGTCTTCAATGGTGCCTATCTGATTACGAAGGTCCTAACTCGTTGCTATCTCCGTCCGAAGTGACCGATGTCCTCCAGTGGTGGCCACGAGCGGCGTTGTCGCAGAGGGCGCTCGTGGCAGTCGTCGTAAGAACGCCGCGCCGTGCGTGCCTGGCGGCGCGCGGCGAAAGTAGGTGGCGCGCACTTTGTACTTGTGCGACACCACAATTTCACCTGCAAAAATATTTAAATTCTGTTATAACAGGTTTAATTTTTAATGTAGGTGTAACTAACAAATTTTAATTCTCGAAACTACTGACTTACAATAAAATTATTACCCTTCTTCGTTCTTTCACAATATGGCCAAAACAGAGAAAAGTATAGTGACAAAAAAGCAATGTGTAATCGTTTTACGTTTTTTATCAGTTGGTGAGTCGGTGAACCATGAAAAAGAACTAGTTCATCCCAGTGAATGACTATTTCTGATCCGATCTCTGAAAAGATCGGTTTTGCCCATCTCTAGTCAGGAGTCCATTATACTCAGGAAGCGGCTACACGGGAAGCGGGGACTGTGTGGCGTGGACTGGGCGGTTTTTTTAGTTTAGACGGCCCCGGGAATACACAACATGGGTTTCAGTCTCAAAGGAGGCAGTTCAGACACAGTAAGAAAGCAGACCTTGAAACCATTGGTATACCAGTTGTAAATTGTCGTAGCTGTATTGGGAAAGTTCCAGAGCTCCAAGCGCTGATAGAAAGTACTGAGGCACAAATCGTTATAGGTTCTGAAAGCTGGCTGATGCCTAAGATAAGTTCGGCCGAAATTTTTTCAAAGGGCCAAATGGTCTTCAGAAAGGATAGAATAAATAAAAAAGGGGGGTGGCGTGTTTATTGTTGTTACAAACGGTTTATCCTACAGCGAAATTGAGGCAGATACTTCCTGTGAGTTGGTCTGGGTAGAGGTTATACCTGACAACCGGAATAAATTAATAATTGGATCTTTTTATCGGCCACCTGACTCAGACGATGCGGTTGCAGAAATATTCAAAGAAAGCTTGAATGACATTTCAAATAGGTATCCGAAGCATACTGTTATAATCGGTGGCGACTTTAATTTACCCTCGATATGTTGGCATAATTACGTATTCAAAACCGGCGGAAAATATAAAACATCGAACTAGTTCTGAATGCTTTTTTTGAAAACTACTACGAAGAGTTAGTTCATGAACCCACTAGAACAGTAAGTGGTTGCGAAAATACCCTTGATCTCCTAGCAACAAATAATCCGGAACATCAAAACACATACAGAGATTAGCGAACATCGAGTTGTAGTAGCGAGACTGAATGTCGAAATTCCCAAATGCACCAAAAATAAACGAAAAATATATCTATTCAATAAAGCAGATAAAAATTCGCTTCATGCTTTGCTGAGTTATAATCTCCAGTCTTTCAAAACTAAAAATGCGACTGTAGATCAGTTGTGGCTTACTTTCAGACATAGTATCAGTAGCAATTGAGAGATTTATACCAAATAAATTAATACAAGAGGGGGCTGACCCCCCGTGGTACACAAAACAGATCAGATCACTGTTGCAGAAACAAAGAAAAACGCATGCAAAATTAAAAAAGACACAGAATCTGCAAGACTGGTAATCTTTTACTGAAACTCGCAACCTAGCGCGGACTTCAATGCGAGAATCTTATAGTAGTTACCACAACGAAATCCTGTCTCGTAATCTTGCAGAAAATCCAAAGAAATTCTGGTCATATGTGAAGTACACTAGCGGCAAAACACAAACAATACATTCACTACGCGATAGCAATGGTAATACTACCGATGACAGTACTGCTAAGGCAGAATTACCAAACACAGCTTTCCGAAATTCGTTCACCAAAGAAGACGAAGTGAACACTCCAGTATTCAATCTAAGAACAGCTGCCAGCATGCGAAACTTAGTAGTAGATGTTCCTGGAGTAGTAAAATAACTTAAGTCACTGAACAAGAACATATCTTCCGGGTCAGATTGTATTCCAACTAGATTCCTCTCAGAGTATGCTGATGCAATAGCTCCGTACTTAGCTATAATTTACAACCGATCACTCAGCGGAAGATCCGTACCCAAAGACTGGAAAGTTGCCCAAATATTCAAGAAAGGCAATAGGAGTGATCCCCAAAATTACAGGCCAATCTCATTGACGTCGATTTGCACTATGATTTTGGAACATATACTTTGTTCGAATATTATGAACTACCTCGAAGAGAACGACCTATTAACCAATAGTCAACACGGATTCAGAAACTACTTGCTCGTTATTCACATGAAGTGTTAAGTGCCATCGACAAGGGATCTCAAATCGATTCCGTATTTCTGGATTTCCGGAAGGCTTTTGACACTATAACCCACAAGCGGCTTCTAATGAAATTGCGTGCTTATGGAATATCTCCCCAAATGTGTGATTTGATTCACGATTTCCTATCAGAAAGGACACAGTTCGTGTTAATTGACGGTAAGTCATCGACTAAAACAGAAGTGATATCAGGCGTTCCACAGGGAAGCGTTATAGGTCCCCTACTCTTCCTCGTGTTTATAAACGATTTAGGAGACAATCTGAACAGCTCCCTTAGACTGTTCGCGGATGATGCTGTCGTTTATCGGTTAGTGAAGTCAACAGAGAATCAAAAGCGACTGCATAGCTACTTAGACAAAATTTCTACATGGTGCGAAAATTGGCAGTTGACACTAAATAAATAAAAGTGTGAAGTAATACACATGACCACTAAAAGAAATCCGCTGAACTTCATTTACGCGATAAATCAGTCAAACCTTAAGTTCGTAAATTCTACCAAATACCTAGGAGTTACTATTACAAACAACTTTGACTGGAGAGAACACACAGTAAATCTTGTGGGGAAGGCGAACCAAAGGTTACGTTTCATTGGCAGAACGCTTCGAAGATACACTAGCTCCACTAAAGAGACTGCCTACATCACACTTGTGCGTCCTCTCCTGGAGTACTGTTGCCCCTTGTGGGACCCTCACCAGGTGGGACTGACGGAAGACATTGAGAAGGTTCAGAGAAGGGCAGCTCGTTTTGTTTTATCACGTTACGGGGGGGGGGGGGGGAGGTGATCGTCACGGCAATGTTGCACGAATTGGGGTGGAAATCATTAAAAGAAAGACGTTATTCATTGCGGCGTGATCTGTTTGCGAAGTTTCAATCACCGACTTTTATTTCTGAATGTGAAAATATTTTGCTAGCACCCACCTACTTAGGGAGACATGACCATCGCAATCAAATAAGAGAAATCAGATCGAAAACGGAACGATTTAGGTGTTCTTTCTTCCAGCGCGCTATTTGAGAGTTGAACGGTAGAGAAAAGTTATGAAAGTGGTTAATAAACCCTCTGCCAGGCACTTAAATGTGATTTACAGAGTGTCTATGTAGATGTAGATGTAGACACGTGACGGGTGTTGAACCCTCACAGGTCCGAGTTCACCTATTTTTATCCCACGGGCACAGCCGCCCCGACAGAATTTACGTCTCTTCCTGTTTACAAAATTTTATTAACACGACTGAAGTGAAGCGGGTTATTTTTCAGACCAGTGCAATAATCTATGCCAACTAGTTGTACATTGGGTTCCTCTTTTACCTGGTAAAAATAACTGGAAACTGAACTGTAGTATTTTAACTGACGATTATTTTAGAGAAACTTTTACTGTTATTTGGAAAAGACACGTCCTAGCAGGCGAGATGAAATTATTACTATAGATTCGTGGGTCAAAACTGCCAAGCCCTCCACCAGGAACTTTTTAATTAATTTTAGCCGCGAGGCCGCACGTTGGCATCGGGCGACGGCCCAGTGCTACCAGGATTGTTTGATCGACATCGCGCGTCGCTTTACGACTCACCCAGAGCACCTGACGACCCTCAAACAGTTTAAGGCAAAACTCGTGAACGTTTGGCGCTGTAAAGGTGAGTGGGCGGTGGCCGCTGGGGAGCCGCTGTCTGCCACCTGAGCAGCAGCGGCGCTGCGCCTCACGCAGTGGGCCCGGTGGGACGGCTCCAGGACCAAGGACGCAGCCGAGACCGCGCGGGAGTGCGCGCGCACCTTGCCGACCTGTTGGCGGACGTGGACGTAGACCCTGGGGCACTGGGCACTCTTTTACAAAATGTCTCAAATGTTTTAACGCCCACTGTCACGGCACAAATTAACGAACCGTACATGGCAGACGATGTGTTAGATACTGTCAAACGCAGTCTCCGCGGGAAGTCTACTGGACTAGACGGGATTCCCGTAGAATTTTACAAAACTTCTTACCATCTTTTTAGTGATACTCTCGTGGCGACCGTGAAATAAATCCGCAACTGTGTTCCGATTCCAGCAAAATTTAAAGAGAGTTGCATCACCATCATCCCTAAGAGCAAAGCGACGCCCTGTATCAATAGTGCCAGGCGTATCACGCTGTTAATCGCAGATTATAAAATCATGACGCGCTCTGGCGCCCACAGATTAAAGAATGTGATGCCACAAGTCCTATGCGAACACCAGTCATGTGCTGTGCGTGACAAGAACATATTCGATGCAGTTGTGGCTGATAGGGACTGAATCGGATATGTTCAGAGAGAAAAAATTAGAATGGCCGTTATGTTGCTGATCGATTTAAAAATGCGTTTGACAGGTTTAGTCACGTTTACCTCCGACGAGTGATGACCATTATGGGTTTCGGAACGAAATCCACTACGATTGCACAGAACGTTTGGTCAAACGTCACATCACGTGTGTCTATTAATGGGCGTTGTAGTGAGCCCATTCGGATCAGGCGTTCGGTGCGCCAGGGGTGTCCTCTCTCTATGGCACTGTTTGCCACAGCTCTGGACCCTCTGCTGAGATACATCTGCGCGGAATGTCAGAGGATTCGGCTGAGCGGAAGTCAGCTCATCTTGCGGCGCCTACGCCGATGACCTGAGAATGTTCGTACAGCGGCCTGCTGACATCTAAAGGCTTCATTCCGTCCTCCAGCTGTACGAGAGGGCGACAGAAGCAGTCGTCACACCCCACGTGCGTCACGTCCAGAGACACTGGTTCTGTGTCAAGCGGCAACACGAGATCTTACCTATTACGATGACGGACAATGTCCAACGAATGGAGGCACTGAACTGGCGAACAGTACTTTACAAAATACGAGGCGTTGCAAAAATACACGAGGCGCGAAATCTGGCGCTGCGAGAAAGGGTGACCGTCATTATCGGTACCGTCCTGGCCAAGGCGTGGTACGTGGTACAAATAGTGCGGTCCCCACACAGCTAGAACGCGCCATTAAACACGCCGTGTGCTGGCTGCTGTGGAGAGGCGAGGTGTCCATGGCGACCTGCACTCTCAGTCCGACAGAGGGTGGCCTCGCTTGACGGACTTCCACGCAAAATGCGCGGTGCTTTTCCTCAAGCTGACGGCGGCGGTGATGTAGAAGGCGCCCACCGGCCTGTTCTCCAGACACCGCCCCCACTCCACCCCCGCGCCAGTCCTCATTGCTGACATCCCATTCCGACTGAGCCACGTGCGCCACTTCTACCTGCACAGCGCTATATGGAGCGCTGCGAGCTGAGGGGGACCGCCGCAGTTTGTAAGCTACGGACTGATGGCCACGCTCCGCGCTCCGGCCAGGAACAAGTGGGAGGCGCGGCTGCCGCACCTCGACTGCCCTCCGCCTGGAGGAAGCTCGCCTCTCATGTAATCCCCGAGGACGTCCTGGATACATGGTACAAGGTGGTGAACCGCACTGTCCCAACTAACGCCAAACTCCACTCTATCAGGCGCGTCCCTTCCGGTGACTGTGTTGTCTGCAATGCCGAGCACACGATCGAACACGGCTTCGAAAGCCGCAGGTTTTTACACCGTTTGGAACATCACCAGTGATATGGTCCGCCTCATTAATTGCGTGGCTCCGAACCACGAGTAGGTCATTGACGCCATCACACCACAATGTACAGCCTACCCCACCGCAAAAAGCAATGCGACAATATGGATTCTTGGCCAGTTTATACATTCAACATTTCACCTAATATTGACTGATTCCCTGGACTTTCTTACTTACCTATAGTGTCAACTTAACAAACAACGAGTCAAACGTACCTATCATGTCAATTTTGCAAACTTTTTACGTGTTGCAATACAACACGCATTTGCAGAATATTAGTACAACGCCACTCGTGCAGTACTACCGTATTACGTTTTTCTTGCAGTTCGATTGAACAATATGAAAACGGAACGAAAATGTATTCCTATTTTAACTATGTTGTCACATTTATGTGTTTTATTATTATTATAATTATTATTTTCTGTAGTGGATAGCAAGGAATCTGAAGATAAATGTAATGTTTGTTTTTATTTCCACTGCAGGTATCATGCTGGTGGCTCATCACGTTTTTCTTTTTTATTTGTTTGTTCAAAATGTTCTAATGTTTGTAGAGCTTATGGGACTTATCTACGGGGTCATCAGTCCCTAAATTTACAAACTATTTATGAACTAACTTATACTAAATACGGCACAAACATCCATGCCCGAGAGGGGATTCGAACCCCCGACCGCAGCGGCCCTGCGGACTGTGACTGGCACGCCGCAGACCACTCGGCCACTGCGGCCGGCTTTATTTGTTTCATTTGACAAAAGTAACTTGCCTCATCCACAAAAACGGAAAAACAAGACATATGTGTGATAAGTAACGTTAAATAATTGGTGTTTTGTTATGATTCAGCTGGACGTATCTGCGTCTGTAGTGGATATGTTGGCGGTTTCCCATGGCTTTTCTGCCATTTTCTTGTTTCATTTATTAAAAGTTTTGTGTCCCAGCCTCGTCGCCGCTTTTGTGTCTCGTTTACCGACACAGGAATAAAGGTAGCACGCTTGTGCAGGTACGGAGGGGAGCAGCCAGTGGGACAGCAGAAACTAGAAACACTAGAGTAAATTAGAACAAGATATATATTGCACAGAATTTATACAATACTTAACTTTTACATAGCTCAGTACTGCAGAATGCTGATACATAGTTGAGCTAGAGGCCTGCCTAGTGCCTGTCCGATTGCCAAGTCTTCACTGGTGCCTATCTGATTCCGAAGTGTTAACTGGTTCCTATCTTAGTCCCAAGTGAACGATGTCGTTCAGTGGTGGCCACGATCGGAGTTGTAGCAGAGGGCGCTCTTGGCTGACGTCGTAAGAACGCCGTGCCGTGCGTGCATGGCGGCGGGCGGCGAAACTAGGTGGCGCGCACTTTGGACTTGTGCGACACCACACCCCTCCCCCCCAAACCGCCGCGCCGTCGTGGCGTAGGGCTGAGGGCCACGGCGACTGGGAGGAGGGCCTGGGCGGGGGCGTTACTGGTGGGACGGGCGTCGTAGCTGAGGCTGGGATCGAGACGCCGTCTGCGCCCCGGTATACACTTTGCGATCCGCCGGGAAACCCGCCAAAATGAGCGGAAGGGCGCCCGCCTCCGCCCAGAGGGAGCAGGTCATCTTCTTCTGAGGTGCGTGGCCCAGGCGGCGGGGGCATGCACAGTCCCGGAGTCCTTCTCGGTGACGCTGTCAGCTGCGGCGGCGACGGAGGCGGAGAGGCGGACTGCGTAGGAGGCGCGTCCACCTCCATGGGTACGATCTCGTAGTCCGGGGACACTGGGCCCGGCGGCGAGCGATGTGGCTGTGCTCCCTGGCGGTGAACTGGGTCTGGAATCAAGAAACCCGAGACAGTATCGCGCGGCCTGTGCAAGCGCAATTGGTTTGCGTGGCGCCGCAGCTCCGACCCTGTGGAAGAACGTACAACATACATATTGCGACCGAGCACGCGCTGAATGGTGCCCGGCGTCCATCTTGTCTTGTTGCCAGCAAACACCCTGTACAGCACCGGCGTAGAAACCTGAAAACGCGAAGCGCCATACGAACTGACTCGGTGCGGGGGAGGCTGCAGCAGGTGAAGGAGAGTGCGGTGACGGCGGCCGTGGAGTAGCTCGGCAGGAGACGGGCATGCACCGATACGTAGACAGGAAAATTTGAAGAGCTTGCTGCCTGGAGTGCTGACCTTTCATCTTTTGCATGTGAGACTTGAATGTTCGAACGAAACGTTATTCTTCACCATTGGACTGAGGGTGAAAAGGTGCGGTGGTGATATGCTGAATGCCATTCACACGACAAAACTGTTGAAATTCCGCACTAACAAACTGAGGTCCATTGACACTGACGATTGTTTCAGGCAAACCTTCGATGCAAAACACTGATGTTAAGGCACTGATAGTACTAGACGCTGTCGTTGAGTTCATGGCAATCACGAAAGGAAACTTGCTGAAAGCGTCTACCACGATTAACCAGCGCGTATTCCAGAAAGGTCCGGCAAAGTCAATGTGTAAACGTTGCCATGGTCCCTTGGGGCGTGGCCAGTCTGAGAAACGTTGCGGAGGAGCCGCCTGATGCTCCGCACAAACTGTACACTGTGACGTCATGCCCTCTATTTGGGCGTCCATACCAACCCAGGTACAATGACGTCTGGCCAGTTGCTTTTTCCTAACAATACCCCAATGTCCTTGATGCAGGAGGCGTAACACATCTCGTTGCAGGGAACGAGGAACAATCACTCTTGCTTCGTCGTTGTTGGTATGCAACAACAGTACACCCTGACTTAAAAATAATGCTTGACGTTGTGGAAAATAACGTCGAACCAGAGGCCGTTGAATGTCTTTGGCTCTGGCAGGCCAGCCAGAGCGAACAAAACGTGCTACCAAACTTAGGTCTGCATCCGCAGCTGTTTCCTGTGCAACCCGACGAGAGTTCAAAGGGAAATCTGCGACAGCGGAAGCATCTCTGGAGTCTATCTGACAACATGCAATTTCAGAAGAATCAAACGACACATCCTGGCCAACCGGAAGTCGGGAAAGTGTGTCCGCGTTGGCGTGTTTAGTGGTAGGTCGGTACAAAGTCTCATACTGATAATTAAAGAGTATTAAGGACCATCTCTGAAGCTTTTGTGCCGTGGTGAGAGGCTTGTGGTCTGTCAACAAATAGAATTTTCTGCCATAGAGATAATGATGAAACTTTGTGACGCCGTAAATTATTGCTAAGGCCTCCTTTTCTATCTGACTGTAATTCCGTTGCGTTGGCGTCAGTAGCTTGGATGCAAAGGCAATAGGACGATCGTGAGAACCAATACGATGCGACATATAGCATCCAGACCGTACGACGAGGCATCGACTGCTAGCACTACAGGCTTCTGTGGGTCAAAGGGAATCAAACATGCATCACTGAGTAGTGCAGACTTTAATTTGTCAAAGGCAACCTGGCAATCTTTGGACCATACAAAAGGAACATTCTTCCTACGTAAGCGATGCAGTGGAGCTGCAATCTGAGACGCATTAGGAATAAACCTGAAATAATAGTTAAGCTTTCCCATTACTGCTTGCAATTCGTGCACATTCTTAGGAGGAGGCAAATCTTTGATCGCTCTAAGATGTGACTGTAAGGGATGAATTCCTTGGGTATTAATCACATGGCCTAGGTACTCTATTTCAGTTTGAAAAAACGAACACTTTGCTTTATTACAACGTAGACCTGCTGCAGTCAACACTTCGAAAAGGCACTCCAGGTTTGCTAAATGTTCTTCAACTGTACGTTCGGATACCACAATATCATCTAAATAGTTCGAACAGCACGGTACAGAAACTGTCAGCTGTTCCAAAAAGCGCTGTAAAATAGCGGGGGCGGAAGAACTGCCAAAGGGTAGGCGTTGAAATTGAAAAAGGCCCAGGTGAGTATTAATGACGAAAAACTTTTTTGACTCGTCATCAAGCGGAATCTGTAAGTATGCCTCTGCTAAATCAATCTTAGAAAAGAAGCGAGACTGTCCTAATCTGTCCATTAGTTCGTCAGGTCTGGGCAGGGGATAAATGTCTACAATTGTTTGACTGTTCACTGTTGATTTGAAGTCCGCACAGAGACGAAGTTTCCCTGACAGCTTGGGTATAATTACTAAAGGCGAGGCCCACTGACTCGCAGAAACAGGAGCAATCACCCCACTATCTTGCCAACGTTTAAGTTCTTCGGCAACTATATCACGCATTGCGATAGGCAGTGGTCTAGCTTTACGAAATTTTGGAACTGCAGATTCTTTTAAAGTTACATGTGCCAAGAAGTCTTTTGCACAACCTAGTTCCGGCGAAAACAAGTCTCTATATTTTTCACACAATGCATTTATTTTGTCCTGACGCACTACTGACGAAATCTGAAGCACATCTCTTTGAATTGATAAACCAAACAATTCAAATGCATCTAGTCCAAAAATGTTCTGTGTAGATTTGGCCTGAAGAACTACAAAAGCAACTGCTTTTGTTACACCTTGAAAAGAGGCGGGCAGGCTACACGTTCCTAGCACGGGAATATTTTGACCGGTATAAGCTGTTAGCACTTGTTTAGACGGCGACAATTTTGGTGCACCCAGAAGTTCATGTTGTTGTTGTGGTCTTCAGTCCAGAGACTGGTTTGATGCAGCTCTCCACCCTATTCTATCCTGAGCAAGCCTTTTCATCTCCTCATAAGAACGACAACCCACATCCACTTGAATCTGCTTACTATACGCGTCTCTTGGTCTCCCTCTGCGATTTTTACCCCACACACTTCCCTCCAACGCTAAATTCACAATTCCTTGATGTCTAAGAATGTGTCCTACCAACCTATCCCTTCTTTTAGTCAAGGTATGCCAGAAATTTCTTTTCTCCCCAATTCGGTTCAGTACCTCCTCATTAGTTACGCGATCCACCCACCTAATCTTCAGCATTCTTCTGTAGCACCACATTTCAAAAGCCTCTATCCTCTTTCTGTCCACACTGCTTATCGTCCATGTTTCACTCCCATACAAGGCAACACTCCGTACAAATGCCTTCAGAAAGGACTTCCTTAGGCTTAAATCAATATTCGATGTTAACAAATTTCTCTTTTTCAAAATCGCCTTTCTACCCATTGCCATTCTGCATTTTATATCATCTGTACTGCGACCATCATTTGTTATTTTACTGCCCAAGTAACAAAACTCATCTACCTCCTTTATTGTTTCGTTACCTAATCTAATTCCTTCAGCATCACCTGATTTTCTTACACTGCACTCCATTACCCTAGTTTTACTCTTGTTAATGTTCATCTTATATGCACCTTTCAGCACACTGTCCATTCCGTTCAATTGCTCTTCCAGGTCCTTTGCTGTATCTGACAGAATTACTATGTCGTCGGCAAAACGCAATGTTTTTAATTCTTCACCCTGAACTTTAATTCCTTCTCCAAATTTCTCCTTGTTTTCCTTTATAGCTTGCTCAATGTACAAATTGAACAACATTGGGGAAAGACTACAACCCTGTCTTACTCCCTTTCCAACCACTGCATCCCTTTCATGCCCTTCAACTCTGACAACCGCTGTCTGGTTTTTGTACAAGTTGTAAATAACCTTACGCTCCCTATATTTTACTCCTGCTTGCTTCAGAACTTGAAAGAGTTTATTCCAATCAACATTGTCAAAAGCCTTCTCCAAATCTACAAAAGCTAGAAATGTTGGTTTGTTTTTTCTTAATCTATCTTCTAGGATAAGCCGTAAAGTGAGTATTGCCTCCCGTGTTCCTACATTTCTTCTGAACCCAAACTGATCTTCCCCGAGGTCGGCTTCTACCAGCTTTTCCATCCTTCTGTATATAATTCGTGTTAATATTTTGCAACCATGACTTATTAAACTGATGGTTCTGTAGTTTTCACACCTGTCTGCAACCGCTTTCTTTGGAATGGGGATTATTACATTTTTCTTAAAGTCTGAGGGTATTTCGCCTGTCTCATACATCCTAGACACCAGTTCAAATAGTTTTGTCATGGCTGGCTCTCCCAGAGACTTCAGTAGCTCTGACGGGATATCATCTACTCCAGGGGCCTTGTTTCGACTTAGATCTTTCAGTGCTCTGTCAAATTCATCTCTCAGTATAGTATCTCCTATTTCATCATCATCTACATCCTCTTCCCTTCCTACAATAGTGTCTCTAAGTTCATTTCCTTTGTAGAGCCCCTCTATATACTCTTTCCACCTTTCAGCTTTCCCTTCTTTGCTGAGAACTGGTTTTCCATCAGTGTCCTTGATATTCATAGAGCTGTTTTTCTTATCGCCAAATGTTTCTTTTATTTTCCGGTAGGCTGTATCTATTTTTCCCCTATTTATACATTCTTCTACGTCCTTGCATTTGCGTTCTAGCCATTCCTGCTTAGCCATTTTGCACTTCCTGTCAATCTCATTTCTTAGTCGTCTGTACTCCATTTTGCCTGTTTCATTTACTGCATTTTTATACTTTCTCCTTTCATCGATTAAATTTAGTATCTCCTGTGATATCCAAGGATTCTTTGTAGGTCTTTCCTTCCTACCTATTTTGTCCTCTGCTGCCTTCACTATTTCATCTCTCAATTTTACCCATTCCTCCTCAACTGTTTTATTTTCCCCCGTTTCTGTCAATTGTTGCCTGAAGCTCCCTCTGAAATTCTTAAGAACTTCAGGTTCCTTCAATTTATCTAGGTCCCATCTCCTTATTTTCCTACCTTTTTGTAGTTTCTTTAGTTTCAGCCTACAGTTCATAACCAACAAGTTATGGTCAGAGTCTATGTCTGCCCCTGGGTATGTCCTACACTTCAAAACCTGGTTCCGAAATCTATGTCTTACCATTATAAAATCTATCTGATACCTTCCGGTGTCTCCTGGTCTCTTCCACGTATACAGCCTTCTTTTGTGATTCTTAAACCAGGTGTTGGTTATAACTAAATTATGTTCCGTGCAAAATTCTACCAGGCGGCTTCCTCTTTCATTCCTTTTGCCCAGACCATATTCACCCACTATCTTCCCTTCCCTTCCTTGTCCTACTACCGAATTCCAGTCTCCCATAACAATTAAGTTTTCCTCTCCCTTAATTGTCTGAATAATTTCCTTTAGCTCCTCATATATTTCTTCGATCTCCTCATCATCGGCAGAGCTAGTTGGCATATAAACCTGTACTACTGTTGTCGGTGTTGGCTTCGTATCTATCTTGACAATGATAATGCGATCGCTGTGCTGGTCATAGTAGTTTACCCGCATTCCTATTTTCTTATTCATTATCAATCCTACTCCTGTGATACCCCCAACTGATTTTGTATTTATAATCCTGTACTCACCTGACCAGAAATCCTGTTCATCCTGCCACCGAACTTCACTAATCCCCACTATATCTAACTTCAACCTATCCATTTCCCTTTTTAAATTTTCTAATTTTCCTACTCGATTAAGGGATCTAACATTCCACGCTCCGACCCGTAGAATGCCAGCATTGTCTTTCCTGATGATCACATCCTCCTGAGTAGTCCCCGCCCGGAGATCCGAATGGGGGACTATTTTACCTCCGGAATATTTTACCCGAGAGGATGCCATCACCATATGTTCATACAGTAGAGCTGCATGTCCTCGGGAGAAATAACGGCTGTAGTTTCCCCTTGCTTTCAGCCGTTCGCAGTAGCTGTGTGGCAAAGCCACATTAGCTGATGTTACAAGACCAGCTCAGTCAATCATCCAGACTGTTGCCCCTGTAACTACTGAAAAGGCTGCTGCCCCTCTTCAGGAACCACACGTTTGTCTGGCCTCTCCACAGATACCCCTCCGCTGTGGTTGCACCTACGGTACGGCTATCTGTATCAGAAGTTCATAACTATCTTTATTCATTAATGTGACAGCGGAACCAGTATCAAGCTGAAATTGCACAGCCTTATTGTCTATGTAAAGAGTCACAAAAAGTTTTTGCTTGCGGCGCTCGACAGGTGCGCGAATGTGGGCAACGTCTAATACACCTTGTTTGCTGCGCATGCGCGGGCCGCGTAGTGAAGTATGCGGCGCAGACTCCGCACGCAGCGGATTAACAACACTGTCACTAGATGGCACTACCGCCGGATCGGCGTCCGCGCATTGCGAGGCTACTACAGATTCACTAACTACTGCACTAAACTTTTGAGTAGCTACATCAAGTTTACTGTCACTAGCTACACAGTACTGGGCACTTTTACAAGGAGAAGTTGTAGAAGGCACTAGGTTCACTACAGGATTGCACTGTCCACAGTCATTTTGCTTGTCCCGAACCCGTGTCCATTGCACTGGTTTCTGCACTCGTCGGCGCTTGCGACGTGGCTCACTATATAGTTTCGCAGTAGGCGCAGAAGAACTTTCTTGCATTTCAGAATCAAGAAAAGCACTATCCAAATTCACAGCGTGTATAACATTTACTGTATGAACTGTTCGTGCACTGTGCGAAATACTGTTTATAACGGCACCGTTCTTAGGATATTTAAGCTGCATACACACTGTCTGTACGTGTCCTGATTTGCCACATTGATAACAGGTTGTGTTGCGGCTAGGGCATTGCGCATGCTTATGGCGAGATACACACTGAGGGCAAGACTTACGAACATTTTTCTGAAATGAACGTTGGCGCCCGTTATTCAAAATACTGTTTCTAACACGACGGGGCGACCTTTGTGTCGCACTTTTACACTGGCTACTGTTCACTCACTGTTCAGCACGGCCGGTAGAAAAATAAGAATCACTAGTGCCATACTGAGAACTACGGCTAGGAAAGTGTCCGTTGTGGCGCACTGAATTAACACTGTGGCTTTGCATTTCGACATCTGCTAAGTCAAAAGTATCATGCGCTTCTATAAGCTACAGTACACTGTCTAATGAGGGGTCAGACTGTTTTGGAATTGCTGTCCTAATTCTGGGGTCCTGAATGTTCTGCGTAATCGCATCTCTTAACATGACATCACTATAAGAAAGTCCACAAGAGCAAGTAAATTTACATTTGCGGGTTAAGCCCATCAACTCAGTGATCCACTGCTGGTGTGACTGCTCGGGTGATTTTTTTAGCCTGAAAAAGCGGTACCGTGCCGCAGCTACGAGTACTTTTCTCTCATAATGAGCATTTAGTGCCTCTACTATTTGTTCAAAGTCTACATCACGAGGAGATGCGTGGGGAAAGGTTTCTGCAGTAACACGAAAGTCTTGGTGCCAACTACGGCGAGAAAGAAATGTTTGACTGTCAGACCTGTTAGTTGCTGAGCTGCGACGAGTTCTTGAAACTGTGCGAAGTAGTCGCTCCATTCTTCCTCACGTTCGTCGTACTGGCGAAAAGTAGGAAGTGGTGCAGCGGCAGGTGTGGGCTGCTGAAGCGACGGCTGTTGTTGTTGGTTAGCTGCTTGCGTTGTTAACTGTGCCACCGCTTGAAGTAGTTGCGTGATTTGCGCCGTCTGTAACTGAATAATTTCCATTAAGTTTGGGTTCGGGGTAGTGGCCATGCTGACCGATTAGGCGCCGCGCATACAAGTAAATTATAACAAAATACAAATGCAAGGTAAATGAGGATACACTGCAACAAAAAAGTCCACAAAACACGCAACAAAATATCTTCCCCCAAAATTCTTATAATAAGGGTGGGTGGGCGGGAACAATTTCAGCGTTCTCCGACTGCTGCTGTCTGGCTGCTGCAAGCGGGCTGGTCCAAGGTTCTATCACTCCTCATCGCCACTTTTGTGTCCCAGCCTCGTCGCCGCTTTTATGTCTCGTTTCCGTCGTAGGTGTTGGTGGCCGAGTAGGAAGACTGACACAAAATGTTCAAATGTCTGTAAATCTATCGGACCAAACTGCGTGGTCATCAGCCCGTAGCTTACAAACTACTTAAACCTAGGTAAACTAATCTACGGACAAACACACACACCCATGCCCCAGGGAGCACTCGAACCTCCACGGTGAGCAACTGCGCGCTCCGGAGCGAGGTGCTTTAGACCACTCGGCTACTCCACCGCGGCAAGACCGACACAGGAATAAAGGATGCACGCTTGTGCATGTACGGAGGGGAGCAGCCAGTGGGACAGCAGAAACTAGAAACACTAGAGTAAATTAGAACGAGCTATATATTGCACAGAATTTATACAATACTTAACTTTTTACATAGCTCAGTACTGCAGAATGCTGATACATAGTTGAGCTAGAGGCCTGCCTAGTGCCTGTCCGATAGCCAAGTCTTCACTGGTGCCTATCTGATTCCGAAGTGTTAACTGGTTCCTATCTCAGTCCCAAGTGAACGATGTCGTTCAGTGGTGGCCACGAGCGGAGTTGTAGCAGAGGGCGCTCGTGGCTGACGTCGTAAGAACGCCGTGCGTGCATGGCGGCGCGCGGTGAAAGTAGGTGGCGCGCACTTTGGACTTGTGCGACACCACAAAAAGTGACTTAAAAAGGTAACTGTTGGCAAGCGGGGTGCACTCAGCCCGTGTGAGGCCAATGAAGGAGCTACTGGAATGGAAAGTAGCGACTCCGGTCGCGAATACTGACATGACGGCTGGGAGTGTGGAGCACTATGTCCCCCTGAATACTGCATCCGTTGTACTGTGCAAACGCTTTTGGATTTGATTACTTGGGTATTAAGAGTACCTGAAAATTGACCGCTCTCTCGGACATTATGTTTTTTAGTTTCAACTGTAAATTACTTGTAGAGTCGAGCAAGGAGCTATATTTGCTTTGCATTCCAGGACTTTATTATCCACAGACGTAGATATCGTCTACGTTATTCCACAAGTCCTAAGAAGAAGGGTAAACGAAAACTGGGTTAAATGGCGAAGACATAGGCTTTTAAAAGGAAGCTATTGCATATGTGCAAGTCCAGTTTAAACAGGTAGTGTGGGGAGAAATATTTACTTTTACTCTAAACAGCCGGGGGGATTAGTTTCGAATCGTTGTGTTGACCGAAATTAGCGGAACACACGAAAAACATGTTTGTACTGTGTGTGACTCCCATCCATTGCTTAGAGAGCAGGTTATGATCGATGCATGCGGGCGTTGGTTGCGATGTAAGTGTTTGCGAACATTACGTTGCATGTACTCAGTTGTACTGTAACAAAAAAAAAGTGTAAACACTCCATGTCCTATATAGGATCATGTACTGCGGGGTGTAGGTTAGCATCTTCGTTTGCGGTAAACATATACTTGTAATTAAAATAATAATTCTTAGTTCGGATTAGTGGAATGCATAAGAAAGGAACTTGGAGTAGGAATTTTGTGGGTAAGCGGCGGGTCGAGCTGGAAATCGGTGTTGCATTGCACAGGTAACCTCGATTCTGTGGTTGCTGTATTGTCGAATAAGGGTGTCGTTAGCCCAATACTTTCGAAAAGTTTTAGTGTAGACGGTCGGAAATCGGTAAATTTTTCTTTTATTTCGACTCTCCGTTGCACAATAGGGTTTAAATGTCTTCTGGGGCGCTGGAATATCGGTGTCACATAAATGTAGTTTGCATCGTAACAGGACATAGAGATTCCTTAGATGGGATGTGTACGGCTGTAGCAAGGAAATAAGAGGTAAAATTAAAGTACCCGAATTTTCGGAAGTCGCACCTATACCGCGATCTAAGAAAGAAACGTAACAGAGCAAGATCGCTAAAGAGAGAAGGAGAGAGAGTGTTAAATTTCGCAACTTTCGGCATGGCTCAGCTCCATTAAATAAATGCAATTCGAGCTATCCTTGTCAGAGTGGTGCGTCTGCGTAGAAGGTTTTGATCATTTGAAGATGTAACTTAGGTGCTTTTAAGCACTTAGCATATGTTTCTTTTATGTAGCCTGCCGAGAGAGCGCTCTGCGTTCTGGACGATTGTTAACGGTGCTAGCAGATGTATATTTAGAGACGTTGTGCTAGATGTCATTGCCGATTTTCGTTATTTGGAATTTTTGTATAAACAATATGTCGTCTTCTGCTGCTTCTGCTGTTGCTGTTTTATCGAAAGAGTGGTTGGCATACAAGTTACATTCCGTTCGATGGCTGTTGCTTGCATCGTCTAAACGGAGAGATACATTTATAGATCTAAGGTTGCGGTCGAGTTCCGAAACAGACCTTTTCTTTTGGTTAGTTGGCTCTGGTTAGAATTGTTTTTGTATATCGAAAGAGTATATTTTAAGATGGATACGTAAGTTTGTGGCGTTCGTTACCGTAACCTGCGCTATTATTATTAAACACGTCTGTCGGCTGTAGTCTATGCGAAGAGCATGAAGAGAGATGGGAGTGTAAATTCTTACTTGAAAATTTTGCATACGTGTTTTAATATTTTACTACTACAAGCTGTAGTATACGAGACCAACTAA
Source organism: Locusta migratoria (assembly GCA_026315105.1). NCBI lineage: Eukaryota > Metazoa > Arthropoda > Insecta > Orthoptera > Acrididae > Locusta > Locusta migratoria. Next base: position 502,539,347 of record CM048755.1, on the reverse strand, counting down.
GCATTTCTGTTCTAAATTGTTTTTGTGGCAATACACAGAAATTCTTGTTAAAAATACATACGACGAACATTATGGTAGCTTTATTTTTTTTCCAAGAATAATAATAATAATAAACGGCGGAAATTGTTGTTACATAAATTGAGATCTGGCGTACGGATCGCTGCCGGCGCGCTTAACAATAGACATGGAATTCAATTGGATGCTGACCTGGCGGTGCGCGGTCGCCGTAAAAAGAGAGCAGGGGTCGGCCAGCTGGGAAGGTGTCGATGCGGTCAAGACAATCGTCGCGGTATTGTTTGTTCTCGCGGGTAGGGCGGGTGGCGGCGTCCTTTGAGAAGCGGTTGCGAGCGTGGAGGAGGAGGGGGTAGCATCTGTCGGCGGCGGCGGCGGTGAAGGCGGCGTCTTTTGAGAAACGTTCCGGCAATCGGCCATCGGCCGAGCGGGTTGGGGTGGCGGTATCGGCCAGGTGTGTGGGAGAGAGTGCGAGTACAGACATGTCGAGGGGCTACAGGTCTGGACCTGTCGGAGGTGCTGCGTGTCTGGCGCCGCGCCGAGGGGTGGAAGGGGGGGGGGGTCGTGTGTGGCCGAGTGAGGTGTTGCAACCTGTCAATCCTTAAGTGCGTTATGGCGGCGTATTTTGATTAGCGGTCGGACAAGTAGCGTTGATGACAATCAAAAGGACCTAAATGTAAACTGTCAATCATCTTTCGTTCTTCCGGGAAGACCTATCAATCATCCTGTGGCGGCATCCTTTGATCTACGGTCCGGCAATTGGCCGGGGGAGTAGGGGTCAATGACCCTATCGTCAACTGGCGAAAGTTCAAGGTCACTGTGCGTCAATCCCCATAGCTATACTACTGCTATCTTCATGTTCTTTACAATCTGGTGCTTGCTTTACTAGAAAATACCGTCTGAAACTACGAGCAAGTTTGTGGTATCAACATGACGTCGCCCTTGCTAATTGGACCTTACCTGTCAGAATGTACCTTAATGCAACTTACCCGAATTGATGGATTGGTATCGGCTGTGCAATTCGTGAATCCCCGCCAAGATCGCTAGACCTAAAACCACTGGACATTTTCTAATGGAGAGCTGTGAAGCAGAAGGTGTCCTCCACTCCCCCGACGACGCCAAAAGATATGACAGAAAGGATTGTCACGGCGTTGCAGGACATCACCAATCAGACCTTGAACGTCCAGTTTTCGCCAGAGAGTGCAAATGTTCATTTGGCAAAATGGGCAGTTGATCGAGCACTGAGCTCCTAAATTTCCAGTTAGAACCATGTTAACCAGCGCTTTCCGTGGTTAACGATATGTGAAGCATGGTGGGCAACCTCCACACTATTTCTAATTCCAAAGGAGAAGGATTTATCACAGTCACGCCAGTCAAGAATCATTCCAAGTGAGCACAGACGACAAATTTTGAAAGTCTCCTAAGGTAAATTTTCTGTGAACCCCATTCATGGTTTCAAATTCCACTACAATGACGCTTATTAGCTGCCTTGAAGCTCCACCCTTCTCTCAATGTGTTTGCATAATAACGATGCTGGTCTCTGATTCGGCACCCTCCAAATGGTGTACACCGAGTTACGCTGATGCCGACGGTATTTACTTTCAGGTTAATACGTACTGAAGAAGTTCAAGGTCACTTCAAGTTCACGAAAGTTCAGAAACCAAAAAAGTTTGTTTCCCGATCTTGCTTCGTTCTCGAGATACTGGTGACCTGCTTAAGTTACAAAGAAGTGCAATTGAGCCAGACGATTGGTTTATGAAAAAATATTCCCTAAAATAAATGCGTATTTTTTAATGTCTCAAACAAATATGGAATAAAAATAAGGCTTACCATTTGAAAAAATGAACGTGACCTTGGTTTGACCTTGAAAACAGGGTTCAAGATCATTTCGATGTAACGCTTCCATGAGTACCTTCAGACCTTACAATTTTTCCTAGAGCCATTTTTTGCCGAACTGTGCCACTCCAGAGATATCAGCCAGAGTAGATTAAAAATAAAACACCTTGTATATGGCACTTCCTTTCATTTAATTACAGACAGAAATCCGCTCCTATCCCTATTCAGTCTATTCACATGACTACCTACAATGCTGTCCCAACGTATAAACCGTTGGGGCCGGTCGCGGTGGCCGAGGAGACTGAGGCGCTCCAGTCACGGTCTGCACGGCCACTACGGTCGGGGGTTCGAATCCCCCCTCGGGCATGGGTATTTGTGCTGTCCTAGTTCGTAAGTAGTTTGTAAGTTTAGGGACTGATGACCCCGTAGTCAAGTCCCATAAGCTGTACAAACATTTGGACATTTTTTTGAAACCATTGGGCACTGTTCTTCTAGCTACTTCGATGTAGCATGCACTTTCGTACACTAACGTGAACGCTTTGTTAGGACTGTCAGAGGAACAGGATGCTGTCTTCATTCAATCGGACCACATTGTCTTTCAAATCGATGACGACATACAGGCTGCCCTGAATGTGTTCTTCATGGCTTACAACGGCACACCACAGATGATCTGCACTTAAAGGTCGTCTGGCCCCGTGTCCTGCATGTCTGGTCACACATTCTGCCTCCTAAAAAACACCACCACCTCCGGTTGTACAATTCCATCCGACACCATCTTTTGGTGGTTGATGGAGGGCTTCTTCGTTTGGAACATGCCTCCAAACCGAGGGTCGTTGTTCCGTTAACTACTGCACCGCGAGGTGCGGTGCCATTATGACCAACTGTGTGTTCGCTACCCCATGGCACGCGCACCTCTCCCCACGATACGGACCACCACGTCTTCCTCCCTTTCTACGCAATTTCCAGTAACTCTCTCACTCCTACCGTCTAACCCAGAGGTGGGCAATGAGCGAGCCGGGCTCTCGGAGCCGCCTGCCTGAGCGGGAGCAGAGCCACGAGCAGCTGGCGTCCGTCACGTAGTTCTTGCTGAAAATACGAGATGGCGTTATGCGCAGCCAACGCGCTAACGTAGCCGCAGAAATGCACTTGGCTGAGTGCGTTATGAAATAACTTATGAAGACAATAGTGCAAACTCTTTAGTATCCAACTCGAATGATCAGATTCCACTGCTAGGGGTATCTCCTGAAAAATGCTATTATGTTTATAAGTAAGTAACTTATAGACATAATACTGGAAAGTCTTCTCTAAAACGTCCAGCGCGTGCAGTCGAGCCGGCAAATATCTTATAAAGGTAAGAGCAATTTTTGTTTTGTTTAAGAAGACACCGCTAACAGTGCCACGTGTTAGTTCAAATTTTGCACATCAGGGTTTTCGTTATAATCTATGATATTACGTTATGGTACAGTATGCTGTGGAGTTGATATGGCTAGTCAAATCGGCGCGGTAAATCGGCGTTCTATTTTCCAGTTCAACTCTAGTTGGGAGTGTGACTAATTGTTCACTGAAAGTGAAGGAGGAGCAAAATGTTTGGTATGTGGTAAAGTACTAGGCATAAAGAAGTACAATTTAGAACGCCACTATAGAACACATCACTTCAACCAGTATGGAAGTGTAGAAGTTGAAATGCGACTTAATCTTCTTAATAATCTACGCGAGGAAGGAAGTAAAGTAAGGGTATGTATTATAATGCTGTAACTACTTACGAGATAATTTAATCGCAGTTTTTTGTTTAATAAAACCAAATTTCCTTTGAAATGACATTTCTTACACAGGAATGTGATACCTCATCCTCCGATGCAGCTGTTCGTGCTAATTACAGAATAGCTTTGTTGATAGCCCGTACTTCCCGACAATTTTGTGACGGAGAATTTGTGAATCATTGTTTGGAAGTCGTAGCAGACGAACTATGTCTACAGTAATCACGTTCTTTCGCAAGTTTGAGTCTGTCGCGGCGTACTATAACTCGCCGTGTCGAACGTTTGTCAGGTGCGCCAGCAAGCATGCAGACCTCTAGCGGCAACTAGGACAACTACCGGCCGAGCGCGAACGCTGCTCTTTTTCCGGCCTGAGCCGGAGCGCTGCTCATTGAGTCGATTTGTGCCCACCTCTGGTCTAACCCTTGCTTGGGCTAACTTACAGTGCTGCGGCAGTCGCCGCCGCTGCCGCCACTGCCACGGGTGCAACCCAGTCGCTCCGATACAACCCAGATGCAGCCTATCGATTATCTGCCTTGGCTCCTGGCCGGCGACGCAGATGGACCAATGAAATCGGCCCTGCCCTCGCTGTAGTCTCAACCAGTGCCCCGCCACAGGTCTGCCCACAAAGCCGGGAGAGCAGCACCGTACTCTCGCAGTGGTAGTCTCCATCACCTTCTCCAGGACGCCGCTGCCAAAGACCTAGAACATATCGCAGCCATCGCTCCTCTTTGGCCATCTCCTGGTAGAAAGGTGTGCACTGCCTTTCTACAGGAAAAACCTGCCAGGAAGAATCCACGCACAACGTTCCTGCGTGCCTCAAAATTTAAACCCACTACATTCAAGTGTTACAGGTTGAAAACACGCGCAGAGAAAATAAAGAGAACTTACTAGAAACAAATTCGAACATTTTTATTGAGTTTGCCATCCCTTCGTGGTAACCGAAGATTACTACGCTGGGCAGGGCCCGGGTTTATAGGACGAGCTCAGCGGGTACACCGGTATTTCCTTCCCAGTCCAGGAATCCGCCATATAGGAATTCACCGAAGATCACTGTTACCTCAGTGAACGGAGAAGTTTACCCAGACGAAGACCATCATCTACTGCCGGACGAAACCAGGATCTGGCTATACTTCTCGACGATTTACTTCCTCACTTACGTTTAGTATGTACATAGTTGATTGCCTTGTGTGAGTTTACAATAAACTGTTGTGAACAGATACACTGTGTATACTTCAGACAGTGCTCTTTTTCTTCTTTTGAAGGTGAAGATGAACAGTATGGCAGTGCACTAAATAACAATCCTAACCGAATTTACTAAAATAATTAGTTTCAATTTTTTGCGATGTTTCAGCGCTATCAACCTGGTCCAACTGTCAATCTAAAACATCCAAGGACCATCTAAAATCCACACATATAGTTTTATCAAATTTGGTGCTACACGAAAAATTTACAAAACACAATTATGGAATATGCAATCTTGAAAAAAAAAAAAAAAAAAAAAAAAAAAAAAAAAAAAAAAAAAAAAAGGTTTGAAGTCATAACATAATGCCAACTATCAGTTGCGTAAACAACGTAGATAAGTAAAGGTTATCGCTAGATTTGTCAATCGCTACGCAACAGGCCCAAAATCCTATCTTTTATGTTGGACGAAATCCCACATACTGTGTAAAATGTCATTAACACCAGGGCAGTAGTTTCGGAGTTCAAAACGGAAAAATAGCCTTCCACTGGATGTGTATCATTATACATGTGCATCATTTTATACAGATCCGCACATGCATATGCAAATAAATTCCAACAGCCACGCCACATTGGATTCACTAGTAAATGTTTCCTGTTACATACACGGACCTAAGCTTTGTCGGGCTCATCTAGTGCTTTGATGGATCACTGTTTGGGTGTCAATGCCTGTAGGAAGTTTCCCCCCCCCCCCCCCTGCAATGCACCGTACCAATTACTACGTAGACAGTGCCGCTCCCCTTGCTTTGAAACAAGCGAAATTATATTGCAGTTGGATTAACAGTATGGCAGCGCATAACATACGAATCCATTACGGACTGGCGATGTTCCAGTACAAAAGTACAAATTGCGATTTGTCTGCCGTTCCTGTTTTTTAACCACTTCTGTATTAAAGCGATCAAAACAAAACGAAATATTATTCAAATTGGTTTAGTCATGTCTGAGAGTTGTCTCGATTAACGCATAGCAATTGAGAGCTAAGATTCGAAGTTGTTGTTAGTAAGGACCAAATTGCTCAGGTCATCGGTCTCTAGGCTTACGCAATACTTAAACTAAGTTAAACCAACTTACCCTAAGAACAACACACAATCCCTGACCGAGGTACGTATCTAACTATGTGCGGGAGTGGACGCACAATCCGTGTATGGATAATAGACAGCATAATTAGAATAAAATGAATTACCCAAAACATTATAAATGCATAATTATTCCTTGCGGACATTTGGAAAAATATTCAATGCGAATTAAATAGTTAGATAAGGAAACGCCCAAAACCGAATACAAAAACAGTTTCGTGCGGTTCAGTGAAGTGGCGCAAGACTTTCAGTTCAACGTCACTTCCGTCAATAGGGGTGTACAGTTTAGCATGGACTGCTCACGTCGTCGAGAGGTGAAGGCAAAGTTAAGACTTAACGGAAGCTATGTGTGACCTATCATTCCCCATCTGAGCACTTTTCTGCTAGCATAGACTGCCAGATGAAGAACAGTGCCAAATTTTGTATACTTACACAACCTGTATTTCACTTACAATAAAAATAACATTGAGATTTTCTTCTCTACTGGGCCCGCAGCAAATACAAGGTCAAAATATGACATTATTGTAATATAAAAATCCAAGTTTGCTGCTAACAATATTTATTCAGCTTGTGCAAATTGACTCCACTACATGCTTGTTTCGGCTTTTGCCATTTTCAAGTGGACGTTTAAGTTGGACTGACGTCCGTAAAGCATATTAGTTAGTGTCTTTTTGTGACAAGATGGTAAGATCACGTTTTATCTCATTACTTTTTATATTTGACAGATATAGACACTGGTTACTCTGTCAAATATGAAAAGTAATGACATAAAACGTGATCTTACCATCTTGTCACAAAAAGACACTAACTCTAATATGCTTTACGGACGTCAGTCCAACTTAAACGTCCACTTGAAAATGGCAAAAGCCGAAACAAGCTTGTAGTGGAGTCAATTTGCACAAGCTGAATAAATATTGTTAGCAGCAAACTTGGATTTTTATATTACGATAATATTGAGATTATTAATCGAGATAAAAACTCTCCTGTATTTTAAGTTGGACCAGTCACACACACTGTGAAAAAATTTCTCAGGTTGAAGTTTAATAGTTTCTGAGTTCATCGTGGACAAGTATCGTGACACGGAACTTTTTATTTAGGGTGTTAGGAAAAAAAAGTGTCCAATACTTTTTGAGGCGGTACTACCCAACAAAACAAGAAAAAAAAATCCAGTAAACCTTCGTCCGGAAACGCATACTTTTTTACTTATGTACACTTCTTCTTAGGATAGGTGCAACCTGACTTTCATTCATAGAAGGTGCTCAGTGTGGCGTCCATTCACGGAAATGTATCCCTCCACTCTTTGGCCTCACGAAATCGAAATTCAGCCTGTTATTATTGAAAATTCAAGCATGTATTGCAGAAGCGGTTCTGTAGCATCTGGATATCATTGATAGGCGTGCCTTAAAGTGCCTTCATAAACAAAAATCTAGGATATTGAGGTCCAGGGATCGGGAGGGCCAAGGTTTGGGGCCTCCCTGATCAATCCAGCGGTCCTCAAATGTCAGCGTTAGACGTTAAAAGTGGGCCACTGTACGAAATAAAAGCTAAATTCTGGTAGGAGGTACCAAGATATGAGCTTACAGTTATAAAAAAGCTTAATTTTAGCAATAAAATTAGCAAAAGGTCCGTGTGAACTACCGGCTACTCCCTGCTTCAAAACCTCGTTCCCTGGCCCAAATTGAGAACTGACTTGGTTCCAATTACTCTAATAACAGAAAGTTAACGGTACAGTGGCCAATATACGTAGCAGCTCACACGAAATTACACACAGGCATTAATAAACAAGCCACTGCAATTAAAGTTATTTCATAAAGGTGGCTAAGGAAAACATTTTTGGCGCAACGGAACTGAAACATAAAAAAATTGCATCTGAACGTTCACGCACAATCAGAGGCCGCGGTGGAGTAGCCGATCGGTCTAAGGCGCCTCGCTGCGGAGCGCACGGTTTCGCCGTCGGAGGTTCGAGAACTCCCTGGGGCGTGGGTGTGTGTGTTGTCCTTACGTTAGTTTACCTTAGTTTAAGTAGTTTGTGAGCAACGGGCTGATGACCACGCAGTTTGGTCCCATAGATTTACAAACATTTGAAAATTTGCACAATCCGAAGGAAACCATATTTTAGTCTTTGCTGAATGACACATTCTTCAACAAGGCAGGCAGGGTATTAACAAAATATGTTGAAGCGCGTGGTTGCTCACCGTCGGGGATTCGAGTCTTCCCTTGGGCATGGGTGTGTGTGTTTGTCATTAGGTTAGTTTAAGTAGTTGACAAGCCTGGGGACTGATAACCATTGTAGTTAAGTCCCATAGATTTACAAACATTTCAATATTTTGAGAGTGTCCATTTAATCTGTGTGGTAAGATGTACAGCCCCATTAACGTATCAACAAAAATGCTTGCCTATCAGTTGATGAAGAATCGATGTTGATGCCCTGTTACTGTAACTTCATGATGATTTGCAACTGCTCATACAAGCTGATTCTGAAAGTTCAGAATGCCATATTGTGTGAAATCCGCCTCGTCGGCAAATAAAATCTCCAACACTTCTGCAATAGCCATTGGAGAACCGCAATCTGTCAATGTCTTCTTCTGATCTTAGTGGCTGGACGCGCTGAACATGATACGGATAGAGTAGCTGTTCCTGTACTACCACCCCCCCCCCCCTCCGAGACAAGAAAAAGACCCACACTTTCTACTGCATCTAATCGCTGTACACGGTTATCTTTCCTCCAGTAAATTTAGCACACGCTGCTCCATCTACGGTGTGCGGACGGACCGGGGCCTTCCCCTGTTCACCTTGTTGCATTCTAGAGATCCTGTGTCTCGAAGACGCTGAAAAAGGCGGATAAAATCGATGAAACTCTCCGTTTACTAACCCATAACAGAAAATCATAGTCTGCCATCTCACGTGTGGAGTACTATGCTTCCATTGCTAAAATATGACGAGAACATAAAAGGCCCTGCAAGTAGAGTACAGTAAAACATCGCAATTACGGGAAATACAGCAATTAAGCGATACATACCCAGCATTACAATGAATGTACTGCACAATAATACACAGTAAGAAGACTGAAAATTTAGACAGTAAGCCAATACACATCCACATGCTCATAACCCCATCCTCCCCATACAGATGTTTACAATAGAGTCCTTCGATTCCGAGAGACGTATAGGCGACAATGGCGGACCCTGTTGACTGATCACAGAAGCAGAGACGTGTCTATACAGTAGAGCGCATATAGGATAAATTGGCCTGTTGATGCACAGTTTTCTGGGAAAGCTGTATGCAAGATGTATGCGCAGACGGCTTAGTAACCGCAACCCCACTTAGAGGACAAGGCCTCACAACTGGCCGTGTCTACGTCACACCGAGAGGGCGCGGCCGCCAGCGAACTGCATGCAGGATGTACGGTGTTTCTGTTTAACTTGCGAATAGAAAAAAGTTTCATTAGTCTTCAATTTACTGCACTCATCTGGATAGAGCTTAAACAAACAGTCAGAAGCAATAGTAAATCGAACACCCACAATACGAAACACGTTAATAAATCTGATGGTTTTTCGGTCGCTGCATTATATAACGTGTTTAAATTTAAAAGGAATGATCACTTTCTCCTGTCCTAGAATATTGTAGACCAGAAAACGTAAATGTATTCTTTAGTCTTTAGACACATTAATATCTACTAACTTGTCCTTATCAGTTTTCTGCGTGTATTATAATCACACGCTGTCCTTTTAAAAATGGCGCCTTTATTCCATTACCTGATCCATATTTCTACTCATCGGGTGTAGTATGCAATCTGCGAATATATGTTTCATCGACATCGACATATATTTAATTTAATTTACCAGGGGGGCCCAAAAAACCGGACTTCGAGGGCGCTGCCATTCGTAGATGTAGTACAGGATTCTCACGCTACATGGCGTTAGTAGAGACCTTCATGAAACAGCTGTGCAGACGGCGTCAGTGTAGAGATGATCGTGCAAGTGTGTTAGTGTGTTTCTCTGACTGTTGGTGGGTTACCCCTGCGAAGTCCTTATGGCCACTTTAAAAGAACAAGGACTGTGTGTGAAATTTTATTTCCTGCTTAAAAAACTGCAACGGAGACACACCAAATGCTTCAGGAAGCTTACCAGGAGGACACTATGAGCCGCACACAGTTTTTCGAGGTTTGGGCACTTTAAACGTGGTGAGATGAGTGTTGAAGACCAAGCTCCTTCTGGACGCCTTTCAACATCGCGAAACGAGGAGAAAATTGAAAAGGTCCGCCAAAAGATGTTTTAAGACGTCTGCGAGAGGATATGAGGAGGAAACGGCGGGAACTTTGGCGATCAGGTGACTGCAATGAAAAGGTGAAAATGTGGCAATGCCGGTAGTCGCTCGGCTACCGGGGTCTGCAAGACAGAGCATAATGGGACGACATACGATCCAAAGACGTTCCCTTCCCTGGCGTAAACGTAGGGCCCTCCACCGATATGAGCCTTACACGCCCCAGAAGCTTGTATATACACGGTCCGATGGAAAATCTTTCTGGACAATCAAGCCACTGCTCTTTGTTTAAAAGCTCGAAGACAAGTTTTGAGAGGTGGGTCACTTTCGAAAATGAGAAGTGTGTCTGAATTCATACAAATTGCATCACCTGCACAGTCGATGGCATTTCTTTCCTGAGAAAAGCTTTTATGATGTTCCTGCCAATATCTCACCCCATAAGACGCTAAACATAGTCAAGCGTATAATTTACCATTGAGATCTCCTGTCACAATCCGACGAAGAGTTGCACGCGAACTTAGCGCGACACGGTAATCACTTTGTTCTGCAGGTCCATACAGGATGGAAAGACCACAGGGTTGCCACCGATGTTTTCATCCTGGCCTTTGAGGGTGATACACTGCCCGAAAATGTCAAGATTATTATTTACCAGTGTCATTTAAAACCAAATGTCCCTCCCCATATGCGCTGTTTTAAGTGCTAAAATTTGAGCACATGTCCTCCCAATGTCCTGCCCAACATGCAGGGAATTCAATCAGACAGCACATCCGTACGCTCTGTGTACCACACTGCCTCCCGTCCATGTGAATTGCGGGGAGCACCATCCACCTTGTTGCCAGACTGAACTATACTGGATAAATAAATAAAGAACCTGGACAAACTGTCATACACTAAGGGAAGGAAGAAATAAGTGCGGCTCCACGCTCTTTGTGTGGTAACGTCGTGTGCTTGTGTCATGCCGACAATGATCTAAATGGGGACGACAGCATTGCAAGTGCAACCCCACTGTGTGGGCCCCATTTATTGGTAGGGTCTTCTACTTTCATCGCCCCCCCTCCACCAACAATTCCAGTTGTAGCAATTTTCCCCCGCCACCATTGGAGGTCGCCATTCTCCAGCTAGAGAAGGAACAGCCTTCTCCGGCTTCTCTCACTAGGAAGGGTTTACACGGAAAAAATCCCTTCTGATTCTTCAACAAGTATGATGCAGGATTCCAGACGGCGTCTGAAGGATCCACATGCTGCTGGTCGAAGGTCTTCCCAATCTTCAAAAAAAAAATGTTCAAATGTTTATAAATCTATCGGACCAAACTGCGTGGTCATCATTCCGTAGCTTACAAACTACTTAAAACTAGGTAAAATAACCTAAGGACAAACACGCACACCCATGCCCCAGGGAGGACTCGAACCTCCATGGCGAGCAACCGCGAGCTTCGCAGCGAGACGCTTTAGACCGCTCGGCTACTCCACCGCGGCTACCAATCTTCATGAGGCCCCAAAGCCATTTCTGAGAAGCCCTCCCAGCCCTTGCAACCGAGGGTCAGTGAGAGGCAAAACGTCAAGAAACAGAAGGAAAAAGAACCTTTGGTGGTTCCAAAGCAACATCCATCCATATTTCATTCCTCTGAATAACAAAGAGAGATCCTCGTATTCCTAACTGGTTCACTAGAACCAATGGTTCTTATTTCTGTAGGCTCTCAACCGTTGTCAGTAGGTGATCCTATGTAATAACTTGCTTATCTGTCGTATCATGCCCTTTCGGCTAAGTGAAAACGAAATTCTGCATTGGAAAGGCAGCTGTTATTTCGTCCATTTCGTTAAGCTTCAACAGTTATTGTGTCGCTTCCCTGAGCTCTGTTTAGACCTACAGGAAACCTGGTTTATTGTCCAACACGTCCCTGCACTTCGTGCCTATCAGGGATACTATAAAATCCGTTCCATCTATGACAGGGTATCCAGCAGTGTCTGTGTCTACTTCCTCGCCACTGTTCCCAGTGCTGCTGTGCCTTTCCACACGACTCTAGATGCAGTGCCTTTTAGAATCTGGGCAGTGGAGGTGTTCAGTTTACCTTCGCCCAGATGAGTTTATCTCTGCAATTGACCTTGGTGGCTTTTTCGTCCAACTTCCCCCACCATATCTCCATTTGTTGGGTGGAACTGAGACCGTGGACAATGGTAGGTTGAGACCCTTCTCAGCACAGAAAGACATTTACCTTGTCAACACTGATGCCCCCAGGTATTTTAGGATGGCACATGTCTCTTACTCAGCCATAGACCTCTTTGCTGACCAAGCCTACTCCCGCATCTTACTTGCAGAGTCCACGATTACCTTTGTGATCGAATCCATGTTCCTCTCTTACTGTCGATCCTACAGTTTCAACCTGCAGACAGCCTGCACCGATGATCTCTCTGTAGGGTTGAATGGCCTTTGCCCATGTTTTCCAATTCTCTGCATTCAAGACCCAGGATAGGCACCTCTGTCGTTGTCAGGCATTTTACTTGGGTCCAGAGCTTTACTTGCCTGATGAACTGCTTCATGTTAAAGACCCACATCACTTCTTAGGCAGACTCTTTGAACCCTTGCTTACTTGGGTGCCACACGTCTGTTAGCTGAAAGAGAAGTGCTAGTGATACCTCAACATACCGCTATGCTTCAGCCACACTGTTAGGAGAGTCGTCCGTCCAACTCTCTTGCAGCTCTATAACACCCTGATCCAATTACTCTTTGACAAGTGTAGCATCAGATTAGACTCCGATTAGGCTCCTTGAGCATTGCGGGTCTTAGACCCAATCTTCCATAGTGGTGAGCGTTTAGCGACAGGGACTTTTCGCACAAGTCCAGTGACAAGCCTTCTTCTTGGGCCTTCTCCAGCAGTTCTGCTGGAACAGCTGCTAACTTCATATGTTGCCTGTGTTCATGCCTCCCCCACCACCCTGATTGCAGGTTTCTCTTTTCCTTCACATACCCGACTCCCCCTTGAACAATTCCTCGTTTGCAGCTTTGTTTGGACTTGTCCCATGACTCGAAAGCCTCAGTTTCACAACTTAATATCCGTCACCAGTTCCTGGCACACCTCAATCCGTTCTGTGGTGTAGTAATTGTATATAGCGACGGTTCCCTGGTAGATGGCAGTAGTGGGTATGTCTGAGTCCATGGTGACCATGTCGAACAGCTTTCCTTGCCTTGTGGGATCAGAATATTTAAAGCGAAGCTGGTCGCTATATTTAGAGTTCTTGAACATCTATGATCCTGCCCCCATAAGTTTATTGTAATCTGTAGTAAATCCCTTAGTGGCTTTCATACCCTTGACCAGTGTTTTCCTGAACATACTTTGGTGCAGCCTATTCAAAAATAGGTCTTCACCTTTGGCAAGTCTGGTAGTTCTTTGGCCTTTCTGTGGACCCAAGGTCACATAGGTATATCAGGAAATAAACACATTGATCAGCTGACCAATGGGGTCACCACATCATGGCCCCTGTAGATTGATCATCCAGGAAGGGAACTCCGATTTCAGTTCAAAGTCAATGAGCTTCGGCTTTGGAGGTCTGAATGAGGTGACTCGAATGCCAAACTTGCTCTATGTGGCCAAAATCTCTACAGCCGCATGGAAGTCATAACTGCAGGCCTCTCGTAGGTACTCAGTTTTTCTCCATCACCTACGTATTGCCTATACCTGGATAACGCTTGGCCACCTTCTTCGTCGAGAGGACCCACCAAATTGCAGCTTTGGCGCTTTCTGGACAGGGGTCCACTCCTGTAGGGCTGTCCACTTTTAGCCACCTTGCGGCTGTCCTTCAATGTTCCTGTTGACCTTCCTACAATTCTTGATGATGATGATTCTATAGCTGACTGTATTTTACGTTTTATTCGAGCAGCTGTCTTTTAATCATTCTACTTAGTGGTGGTTATCTTGGCTTCATCTCGCAGGCCCTCACCCCTCCAGCATCTTAAACCTGTTGCCAGTTTTATGTTGTCCGTTCTGCTTTTGACTGGAGGTTTTTAGTATGTGCAGAGTGGCTTGGTCATTCCTGATTATCCTTGTGACCAGCCAGCCACGGTGTTCTGCTATAATATTTTACTACAGTTTTCTATTGGTCTTCTTCTTTTGTGTTTTCACCGTAGCGTTCATTGTCGCTTTTACACTTAGTGGGTTTACCGCCAGGGTTCTGACCACTTGATTTTTACTTTGTCCAGCCTCTGCTGTGCCCTCTTAGGTAGGTAAAGGGGACTGATGACCTAGCAGATTAGTTCCAAAAAAATGTTCAAATGTTCGTAAATCTATCGGAACAAACTGCCTGGTCATCAGTCCGTAGCTTACAAACTACTTAAACTAGGGTAAACTAACCAAAGGACAACACACACACACACACACACACACACACACACACACACACACACACACACACACACATTCCTCAGGGAGGACTCGAACCTCCACGGTGAGCAACCGCGCGCTCCGCAGCGAGGCGCTTTAGACCGCTCGGCTACTGCACCGCGGCCAGATTAGTTGCCTTCAAGTTTTAAATAACAATACTAACAACAACACAACTGTATTTACAGAGCTTACACACACACTAATGGTGAAAGGACTATGAATTAACACGCTTTGACAATGTATGAGAGCTCGACATGAGGTCAGCGTTAATACTGTACTGCAGCTGGGTGACTGGCCAGTGGCGCCAATGAGCAGAGAAGAGTGTTACATCACATAAAATTACAGTGCTCTAAAAATGAATGAAGTGGACAAAAAATAAAGAAAATAAAAAAAATCGCACTGGTGGGTTTTATGGATGTCTTTAGATTTGCCTGTAGTTTTATGATTTTTGGCAAACATTTCGGACAACTATTATAAAAATATAACTAACACAAACTTATGGACGATACATTTACGAATCTACTATTGTATTAATATCTATCATTCCAACACGTACTATTCTTTCTGGGCATATTTTAACAAACAGCCAAAATTATTTGATATTTGAGTTTAGCTTTGACAAAAGTACTCTTTTTTGAACTTTTACCTCTCTCAACTATTGTTTAATAACTCTCCCACATTTCCATTATCTTTTCCGTTTAAATATTATCACCTGTCTTGCTTTGGTAGTTTTTTCTAAGTTTATGTTCTTTGCGTGTACTGCTTACGAATGACCATAGCGTGGAAGGAACGTAGCGTACATTTGGCGTTCGTAAATCAGTCACGTGACATCCCTAGCCCGAAACATTGGCCGAAACTCTCTTTTGCATACGCCATCTTGTTTTGTGCAACTTGATGATTTTCTTCTGAAAATTGTCAAAAACTGGTCGTTCTTAGGACAGAGAATGATAATCTAACATCTAAAAATGCCATGCTACAAGAAAACACCTGCCATCGATGGTACGAGATTTACGGATTACTCTCGCAGCTTTTCGGCCTAGCGTAATGGGCGGCGAATTAATTTAAGATACACGTACATGTTAGACGGTGGATCGAAACTTGTCGGACGCGGTGGCTCAGCACACTCGGCCAGAGGTTCTCGACGCCCTCTGTATCGGAAAAACTGTGTGAACGACGAAAATATCAAAATAAAACAAAACAAACCAACGTCCACAGAGGACAGATCAAACCGAAGAACCAATGAAAACAGGGGAAAAGGAAGAGTGTTCAACGCCATTGTTTTGTCTTTTTTCATGTTGTTTCCTAAAAGGATTTTTCACACTCTTGTTAATTGAACACAACTATATTTTGCAACAATACGAGTTGTTCAAGGGTAACATCGCTTTCTCTGAAAAGTGCATTTGTTCTGTTTCGAGAACAAGCGATGAAATACATACCAACGAATTGCAAACATAGACTTCTTTATTACATGTACACACTGGGGAGATAGTAGTTCAATGACTGTTGTAAATTACTTAATGATAGTAGTAACTTTGTATATAGATTAAGTACTAGAGTTATATGGACTTCAGTATTACCACACTTATTCCGTTTGTTACTTTAGCTGTAATAGAAAACGTAGTCACTATTTGAAACATAATATTTGCTCTTTATTTTAGCGCACAACAGAGTAACATAAACAAAGTCATATCTGAACCACAGAAAAGTTAACATTATCTACATTAAATGCGTCCAATGCAACCATGTCAAAGACAAAAATTTTAATACATGAATTGATTCAACTTAATGACTTTTAACATATTCCAAAAATAGTGAATAATTGCTTAGAAATAGAAAGAAACAATGTACCATAAAATATTCTCGGTTTACTAGCCACGTCATGTCGGATAAAATCCTCGAGTTCTCGATGGCAAGCTCCACTATCGTTACTAGCTGCCTAGGGTTTTATATTTGCGGACGGAGAAGTTAGTACTGCTTCCTGCCACAAATCCGCTAAAACCTCCACGTCCTTGTGGATGCTGTTGCGTATCAGTGTGTGTTTGTACCGCCCTACAGTACGCACGAGGTGCCGTAGTTGCTGTCCACGTCTTTATGGAAAGCATTGAGTTCTGACTAACCTGTTGTCTTCTATAGTTGTGTCGCCAGCGCAGAAGATAGCAAAAATGTTCAAATGTTTGTAGAGTCTATGGAACTTAACTACGGGGTCATCAGTCCCTAAACTTACAAACTACTTATTAACTACTTACAACTAAGGACGGCACAAATATCCATGCCCGAGGGGAGATTCGAACCCCCGACCGTAGTGGCCGTGCGGACCGTGACTGGAGCGCCTCAATCCCCTCGGCCACCGCGGCCGGCAGAAGACAGCACACAGGTCGTTAGCTCTTCTACAGCATACAAGTGAGGCTAATATAAGTTCTGTATGATGGAAGCATAAGAAGGGATGCCATTTATTAAATAAATAATAAAATATGAAAAACTATTGTTAATACGGTACGGCGTATGCTGCCCGTAGTTCATGTTGAGACCTCGACTGTTATCACAATTACACAAAACTTTATTCATGACCGGTGCGGTCCGGCGCCTATAGTGGTCAGCTCGAGACTGCCACTGTGGCACGTTGCGAGAGGGCACCAGACGCTGTATTTCGCGCCAAAACAGGGCCGTCGCCCTCCTTCTGCAAAATCGCTCTTCTCTTGTTACAATAAGAGAAGGCACCTTAAACTTTTTAAACTATCAAAACCTAGCCTGTCCTTGAGAGATATTTATCACAAATTCTCAGCTCTGAATAATTAATATTTTGTATATAATAAACAAAACTAATTTCAAAAGAAATCACGTGACGTGAAATGCAGCAGCCAATGCGAGGAGAGAATCAGTAACCAGCACCAACTGTACCATATGCTGCTGCTCCCCACCCCACATTTCAACATATGCTGCACTACTGTCTTTCTTCCGCGTTTAAGACACGTACAATGTTAGCAAAGAAACGGCCAGCGGCCAGAAATATGAAGTGGCCATAGGCCAGGAATATCACATCGTCATCAGGAGTATAATCACTGACTGCCGGTGTTGGCAAGGCGTCCTGCTTATATAGCTGCAGCGCTGCGTCTGGAAGTTTCTGGAGAGCCGGATAGTGCCGATGGGCCGCGGTGTCGAGGCCGACGAGAGAGACAGGCCGCGGCGCGCACGTCATATCACGTGATCAAGTGAGGCCCGACCCGTCGCGATCACTAGCTGATTGGCCGGCCGCTGGGGCACAGCCCACTGTCTCATACCGGCTAGCCAATCCGCTAGCGATCGTGCCGGCTCAGGCCTCACTTTGATATGACGTGCGCCCCGCGGCCTGTCTCTCTCGTTGGCCTCGCACGGTGCTACATGACGTCACGTGAAACCGCCGACGCCACATTTTAACCTGGCTCTCTCGCTTCCCTATTAGCGCGACTCCTGTGTTTCCGCTCGACGTCCAGGGCCCGCCCCCACGCCCCGCTGAGTGTATACCTCTGGTCTCTATTGAAATTGTTGACGTTTAATCTAATTTCAGCCGCCTCTTTTATATCAGAATCCCAGTAATATGATGTTTGGGCCAGAATTTTCGTGTTTTCAAATAGTATTTTATGCCCATTTGTTAGGCAATTTTGGCCAAGGCTGACTTTTCAAGCTTTTTTTGTTTTATGTGCCGAGTATGTTCTGCACAACGTTCAGCAGCAGTTCTAATAGTCTGTCCAATGTAAATTCCAATTCTGTAGAGCAACGACTAGCAAGATTGGACGCCTCCTGAAGAGACCTGGACTCAAACCAGTTTTCCGGCCCGCCTCCAAGATAAGAGACATGTTACGCCCCATTAAGGACTGTCCAGGTCTGCGTGTTCCAGGTGTACATGGCGTCCCCTGTAAGTGCGAAGTATTTTAATTAAACAGACTATTAGAACTGTTGCTGAACGTTGTGCAGAACACACTCCGCACATAAAACAAAGAGAGCTTGAGAAGTCAGCCCTGCGAGAACATTGCCTAACAAATGGGCATAAAATACTATTTGAATACAAGAAAATTCTGGCCCAAACATATTACTGGGATTCTGTTATAAAAGAGGGGGCTGAAATTGGATTAAACGTCACCAATTTCAACACAGACAAGGAGTATACACGCAGCAGGGCGTGTGGGCGGGTCGTGGACGTAGAGCGGAAACAGAGGTCTCGCGCTAATAGAGAAGCGATAGCACCAGGTTCAAATGTGGCGCCGGCGGCACGCTCCACGTGACGTGACGCGGTACTGCGGCTCATAAAAAAATGTTCAAAAGTTTGCAGAACTTATTGATCTTAACTACGGGATCATCAGTCCCTAAGCTTACAAACTACTTATGAACTAGCTAAGACTAAGGACGGCACAAATATCCATTTTCGAGGGAAGATTCGAACCCCCGACCTCACTGGCCGTGCAGACCGTGACTGGAGCGCCTCAGTCCCCTCGGCCACCGTGGCCGGCTGCGGCTCATCGGCCCGCGCCGTCTTCCTGCACAGGCGCTCTCCGGTCCTCCAGAAGCTTCTAGACGCAGCGCTGCTGCTATATAAGTAGGAGGGTTTGCCAACACCGGCAGTCAGTGATTTTACTTCTGATGACGATGGCGGAGCTTGCCATTGAGAGCTCGAGGTTTTTATCCGACATGACGCGGCTAGTAAACCCAGAATATTTTATGGAAGAATGCCGTCGCGAAAGAATCCGAGGACACAAGAAACAATGTAATTTGTTACATTGTATACACTTCTCTTCTGTTTAATTGAGGAACGACAGTTGCCACAGAAATCTAGGTTAGCATTTATACATGAAACTACCAGTATCAGCACGTTTCTTGTAATATTCATTATTACAGTATTCTCCGTGTTTGTGTACATATGCTGCTGAAGACTATTGCTCAATTTGGTGTTATGTATTTCATGGAATGTTCATGAAATGAAACAATCGCACATTCTGGATGGAGCACTCTTACATATGCATAACTCTAAACATTGCAGAAAATATCTCTATATAATTACTAATAGTGTCATAGTGCCCGAAACTCTTTTAGGAGTCAAGGCGAAAAGAAAATGGCAGTGGTGGGTTACGAACTAGAAACCATGTGCACTTCAATCTCTCGCGCTGCCACTACTGTACGGGGAACCATTACAAATCTGTTGCTCAACTCCCACACTATTGATGGCAGCTATTAACTGCTAAAATGGGTAACACTAGATTATAATTTATCGTACTAAGAAAGACGTGTTTTTTTTTATATTTCTTCAGTGCGCCATTGCTTTGAAGTGACGACGCGTGAATTATAATAAGGAAATCATAAAATACAGAAATAAGATGGCTTATGTCTGGGTAAGGAATGTCAAGTGCCATTTCCGACTGCCTGGTTTACCTAAAATCCAGTGACAATGTCAAATCGCTTTTAATTTTTCAAATATCTCTGAAAGGAAGGTTGTAGAGAATTTTCTCCTCTACAAATTCGTTTATTCAATTTTTGTGTAAGATAAACGGTTAAGCCGTTATTTTAATTTAAATTTCGAGATGTCAAAAGGCGATGGCAGAGGCCCACTTTTAGTGTTACTACTATAACCAAAAGTGGGCAAAAGTTATTTGAATTTATTTAATGTGCAAAATTTTTTCTAATTTGTGTTAGTTTTTTATCATTACATGTGTTTAGGATGTTCATGATGCTTCATACATGTCCAAACAATTATTTACACTATTGGTCTGAAAAACGTCTAACATTTTATGTTTATTTTATTATTTTAAATATGTCAAATTTGGTGCGATTTACTGTGCCAAGTTAGCCAACTACTTGACGCAGAGAGTGAAGGTGTTTTGACATGGTGGTTAAATACTCCATACATCACATCAGTATTTTAGTGTAAGTTAAAGTAGCTAGTAAGTCTAGGTACCAATGAATTTAGCAGTTAGGTACCTTATATTCACAAACATTTGTATATTATCTCCGATTGTAATATCTTCAAACTAGAAGAGTTAATGTTCACAGAATTTGAATATAGCAAAATTAAACTTAAAATTACAGACTCTGGGTTGCAACATGCGATTTCAACAAACTATATCTTAGATCAGTGTTTTTCAACCTTTTGGAGTACGCAACACCCCTCCTCTTTCCAAGTAAAAAGAATTTGGCGACCCCCATCCCGCACCCCACCCTCACCATAATGTAAAACAGCTATTTGTGCGAAACCAAAGACAGAGAATTTTATATTTTCTTCCGTTGATAAAACATTCTTGTAAAAGAGAAAGGGGTATAGTATTCTACATTATAGGGTGAATTTTTTTGTCTATTTTCCGGAATGGAACACATTATCCTATTTTTACATCAATTTCGACACATAAATATATATGAAAATTCATCGTGAAGATGGGGCAGGATCAGCAACTGGATATGTAAGGAAAACCATTTATTTTTCTTTTTTCGTCACAGTTCCACTATTTAGAAGTTGATAACTAGTTTCGGACTTGTTCGTCCATTTCCAAACCATATGCCTCATTCCAACCGTAACAATACATTGAATGAAGCAAATGACTGATAAAATCTGTGTGTTGTCCACTGTTAAAACATGATTACATTGAAATTTAAAATAGGTTAAAATAGATGTTGCATTCATGGGCCTCCAACGTGTAATCATGTTTTAACAGTGGAAAAGGTACAGATTTTATCAGTCATTTGCTTCATGCAGTGTATTCTTACGGTTGGAATAAGGCATATGGTTTGAAAATCGAGGAACAAGTCCGAAACTAGTTACCAACTTCTAAATAGTGCAACTGTGACGAAAAAAGAAAAATAAATGGTTTTCATTACATAAATATGTGTTATATAACTAATATTTCGCGTTGCAGTTAAAATTTGGAAGCGAATTATGATCGTTAAGTCACTGTACAGGCTAATTCTAAAGAAGTTGAAAGACGATCGTCTGTCGTCTTCCATATATTTTTTTATAAATTTGTAATTTATTTGATGTCGCTAGATTAGCATTTTGTTAAAACTAGAACCCCACTATTTTCAAGGTATGAGGGATAGCATTTTTATTTAATGTTTTAAAATATTAGTTTCTGAAACATTAGTTAATATTGCTAGGATTTTGTTACATTAATAATTTATTATTGTCCTTGTGAGAATGTGTACTTGTTTTGTGAAGCGGATGTGCGAGACTCTAATGGCTGTCTGAATGTGGGTGGTAATAGCTCGCTTTGCATGGTTCTCTCTGGCTCAGAGTCGGTAGTTAGTCGTTACCAACCCCTGCTGCTGATGCGACCAAAGAGGTTTTCTACACCCCTTGGTGACAAACCAGTCGACGAGCCTTCTCCAGGGCGAGTCACGGGATTTTCCAGTTTCCGGTAGCTTTCCCGCGGCTCCTGGACGCTCGATCGTCACCTTTGTACCCCGACCGCGGTGAGGTAAGGTTGATCCTGTTCTTGTCTGATCTGCAGAGATGGTAGTGATCTGTTGTCTAACATGTTTAACTTAGACTTGGCTTTATTTTTTGGAATATTCCTTCCGTGTGTGGAAATGTGTTCCGGTTTTCAATCCAGTGATTTCCAACAGATAAACGCGGTGTATGTGTTACTAGTCGCAATTTGATAACGGCCTGGTACCTTCAAACCTTTTGTGATTATGTGGCAGTGTACGAACTTGGTGTAAATTCTCTCTAGCTTTGTGGCGCCCGATTTCTAACAGACGATATGTCCATTTTTGCACAGAGCATGTAAAATTTTTCTTATAGTTTCCTTCTGTGACTGATATGGTCGATTCTTAGAACAAAGCCTTCAGCTTCCACTATTGTTTGTTCCATGCCCCTCAGGCAAGTAACTATCCATGTATCCTTCTGATTTCCACTGACATTTCGCGATCTTTTTTCCCCGCCTATTACTTTTAATTTTGCTGTTTCTTTTCCGAACTCGTAGTATGCACTCAGTCTTTGTCAGTAATTGTCTCCGAGCCTTTTACAAATTCCTTCAATTGCTTGCATATTAAATTCTAAATATTTTTATGGGTTGTATGCCGTAGTTTTTATTCTTATTTTTCCGACTTTGTAATTATTTCACTTTTCCGGGATTTGAGACAGGACTTTTTCAGTCTCTGTGAACGCTCCCAGTCGCATGTTGCTACATTTCAGTAGCTTCCTTATGAAATTCTGACAGTTCTAGGGGTTGCATGCCGTAGTTCATTTTCCATATTTTTCGAAAACTGAATTTATACATTTTTATCGGTTTTCGGGACCACGTGGGTCCGAACTCTGACTTCACGGGTTTGAAGCTAGTCACCTGAATTCACGCCACTTATCATAAAACCAGTGCCTAGGTAGTTTACTCTCACATTGCAACTCAAGACTGCGCCGTGATTTTGTGTAATGAATACGATTTTTAACCACGTCACCTTCAGTGGAGTGCGATCCTGTAACGTAGCCGTGTGTCGCCGTTAGCGTGTTTGCTCGAGGTCTTATCTAAATACAACTTAACTTCGCTATACTCACGCACCATCTCAAATCAGGCATGACATACCAGAGCCATCTTCGCAGTTACATTGTAGATTGTGTTGTGTGGTACTTCCGGCTTTGCTGAGTTTTGCCTACGATAGCGGCGCCTGCTTCTACCTCGTTTCATCACGATGATTTTGGTGAGTTTCAAATGTTCAAATGTCTGTAAGTCTATCGGACCAAATTGCGTGGTCATCAGTCCGTAGCTTACAAACTACTTAAACCTAGGTAAACTAACCTACGGGCAAACACACACACCCATGCCCCAGGGAGGACTCGAACCTCTACGGCGAGCAACCGCGCGCTCCGCGCCAAGGTGCTTTAGACCGCTCGGCTACTCCGCCGCGGGCCATTGGTGAGTTTCGCTGTGTGTGAGTGTTGTTTGTAAATCCTCCTCCAGTAGCGTTAAGTTATTTGTAAGTTATATTAAATTCAATTCTGGGCATCGTCTATGTAGGATAGGTTAAATTAAGTACATTATTTCAGTGGGATGCATTTGTATTGTATTAATAAAATTGGTTTCCCATTTTGCGTGCGTTCGACCTGAATAAATAAGTTAAGTTCAGTATCATTACGACTTGCCTATAAATTGTAGTTTTCGAGCACCTTCCCATTTTATTTAATATTGTTTTTCACCAGTGCTGAGAACAAGCTCATATGCAATTTTTTATGTTTAAGTTCCGTGGTGCCATAAATGTTTTCTTAGCCACCTTTATGAAATAACTTTAATTGCGGTAGTTTGTTTATTAATGTCTGTGTGTAATTTTGTGAGAGCTGCTACGTATATTGGCCACTGTGTCGTTAACTTGCTGTTGTTAGAGTAATTTGAACCAAGTCAGTTCTCTATTAGGGCCAGGGAACAAGGTTTTACTGTAGGGGGTAGCCGGTAGTTCACACGGATCTCTCGCTAATTTAACTGCTAAAATTGAGTTTTTTTATGACAGTAAATTCTTATCTGGATGCCTCCTCCTAGAATTAAGCTTTTATTACGTACAGTGGTCTACTTAAAAAAAAAATGTTAAAATGGTTGTAGAGCTTATGTGACTTAACTACGGGGTCATCAGTCCCTAAACTTACAAACTACTTATGAACTACCTAATACTAAGGACGGCGCAAATATCCAAGCCCGAGGGGTGATTCGAACCTCCGACCGTAGTGGCCGTGCATACTGTAACTGGCGCGCCGCAGACGGCTTGGCCACCGCGGCCGGCGGTCTACTTTTAAAATTGTGGTTTATTCGGATGTCTCAAAATGACCTCGTGCTGTCCTTATCTTACTTATCGATTGATTCCTGAAAAAAGTTTTCAGGCTTTTCTTTTATTCATCGTTAACATGGCATTTTTATTGTAAAATAAGTCTGTTTTATTCATATTAGAACTGAAGATAACAAATAATTACGTAGTTTCCTTATAGAATCAATATCACTTTAGGCAATTTTGGTATTACGGAAACCCAAGTACTCAGACGTGCCCTGGTCTGGTTGTTTCCTTCTTTGACCGCGATCCCCCGAACAAGACATTGCCACCCCCGTGGGGGTCACGAGCAACAGGTTGAGAAACACTGTCACAGATTATAGCTCATTCCCAAAGCTATCAACTTGAAAGCAACTAACTGCTATATATTTAAGATTTATTACACTTGATGTATCAATTTATGATGAAAATATAGTGTAATCATCGTATCCTCGACAGTATGATACTCCACTGCTGTCTTCATGTTCGTGTAACTATTTAATTAGTACTTTTGTACTTTTCAGGTAACATTACGTAAATATGGTGTAGTATGGGCGGTCATCCCATGAAGGCTGGCTCGTTTATAACATTATTTGTACTGCTGATAACTAATCCCAAGGTGACTGCTTCTTTATAACGTTTCTATTTACTACTGTAAAAATATTTAGTTAGTATGGATGTGGTCTAAGTTAAGTTAGATCTTTTATATTAAGAACGCTGATAATTTTGGAAGGGATGACAATCTGCCAATGAAAGAATGGCTTGAGCAAAAATCTGCTGTGTTCACGTAAAATGCATGAACGGTTCGTTTGCAGAGTTCCTTGGGAAATGAGCACACCTTATGTTTCGTCTCCGAAGGAGGACCAACGAGGATATCCGATGTGCATCGTTTGCTACAATGTTAGAATCTGCGTGGCAAATTGTCTCTTTTTTTGGGACCTTAACTATGGCAGAGGCTGATGCGAGCCACTTTAATAACTTTAACTTTTTCCGATTCCCTTTCGAAATTGGAATTGAACATTGCATGTTAGTGTACAAGCGACTTTACGTGTGTTGATATGTTATTAGTTGGACTATGATTTGAACTATTTAGAGTTGATCAGTATTTCTTATCGTGAAATACACTTAGTGTCTAAGCATTGTCAATGAATGCTTAGTTGGGGATTTGCTACCAATACCGTAACGAAGTTATAGCGTCTGTTTTGATAATTTTATGGTGTATATTTCATAATGATTGCTTTAGTTTGTGTAGGAACACTTGTTGCAGCTCAAAAGAAGTGTCTGAATAGCCTTATTCAACTGAGTTGGCTGGCGTTGCCTACATAATTTGTAAACGTTGGAATGAAACCTCTTTCACTAATTAATTATTTATCTTCATTTTATATTTCATTATTAGTTCGCAAATGATAGCCTATGCATGGAATGTTTGACTGTAGTATCACGAGACACAATACTCTTTGCATCTTACTTAAGTTGCTGGGAACGAAAATAGATGTGTACGGTTCAACCCTGAAACTACGTCGAGACCTATTTCTTGAACAGAACCTCACATAGCCCATTGCACTTACGCCAGGACTTTAGAGAACGTACAGGAACTGTGAGGCTCGCCGCAGGCAACAGCAAAAGCAGAAGAGAGTGGAGCTGAAGTCCTTGTAGTAGCTCTCATTATATGTATCCGCCAAATGTCTCTGCCCTTGAAAAGGGAGACGGGTTGCAGCAGGAGAGCAACTGGCTGTTCCTAGAGAACATTAAAAGTCTATTTTATCTCCAACCACCACTGGACAATAACAGTGTCTGTTAATTCCCGTCGTCCGGCCATAGTCATATTGAAAAGTTATCACATAAATCACCGGCATACAAAAGAAACTGGGCGAAAAATTCCTAGTTTTTGTAACATCTTATTCCACATACGTTCAATGACATCTTTTCGATGAGGAGTTTGAGACTGTACGCGATCTGGATGTGTTAGTGGTTATCTAATATTCACAATGAATTCCTATCATCAGAAAAATAATGTAATGAGGTAGCCTGGGTGGAATGGTTTGCGATAGTCCTTTTTTTTTTTAAAAAAAAAAAAAAAAAAAAAAAAAAAAAAAACTTAATTTTATCCATTGTTAGTATTTATTCCATGTCTATTTTATTTTTGTAAAATAAAAAGAACTCTTATTTTGTTCCAATCGTGATTTATTAATACATGATGCATTTCAAGCTCTGAAGGATCAACTTCAGGTACCTCTTGAGCAATTTACATTAGGTTAAAAATTTCTTGGCCTTTCTATACCAAATATGGTTTTTAACAACATGGTACGTCTCTGTGCCGTTTTATAAGTGCGAATGGGCATAGTTCAGTAAAAATATTTGCTTCATTGCGCTATTGCAAAGGTTTAAACGTATATTTCTTCGATTATATGTCTACACGTTTTTGTAAGAAATAATCTTATTAGATTATGAAGAACCCAAAGTTAATACACAATTTGGCTGTTTGGTACGATATCTGCTCACTTCTAGTAGGCAAGCGTATGGGAGGTGAAGGCAAAGCTTCGATTCACTTAATTATCCATATTTTGTTTCACATAACCTCCCACACTGTCTGTTCATATCTTTCCGTTCACTTTCCACATTACATTCACGTTATTTTGCCTACATTAAATATTACTAAAATGTTACACACGTACATTCAAATTAAAAAATTAAGTCAACTCCTGATTAACTCCCAAAATATCCTATATATTCCTTAGGCTTCTGGTAATTTTATTGATTGGAATTGTTAATTTATTCAAAATGTTGTAAAGGTAAAGCTTTTGAGTTCAGAATTTCAGCTGACTGTATGGAAAATATTACAATATCTCTTCAGCAGTCTAGTTCAGTAATTTATTTTAGTGGAATATTTAATAAAGTGATTTTACTGGTACATTTTCCAGTTTCAGTTTATTCCTGGTTTGTTCCCGACATTTGCATGATATTCCTTTACAGTTTGGTCGAGTATTTTATTAATTAGAATTGTTATTTCATTTAAAAGGTTGTATATGTCTTGTATCTCACTTCACAGTTAAACTTTATTCCTAAAATAAACTCGCGAATGAAAATAGTGATTTTTATTTCAGTATGATGTTGTTCCACCAAGAACCAACGAAATAATCAGTCAAAATTCCCAGCAAGACCAACAACAAGGACCTAGTAAGTGAACTTGCTTCATTTCAGTTCTTTGATTCCGTTACGAGTGAGATAAACCGCCTTCTAAAATCCAATTGAATTCAGGCCTTCGTCAGATTCTGGCAATTACTGATAACGATTGAAGTGCAAAAGTCGTCAGAACGGCTACGAACTATTAGATACCTTTCTAGTATGACGAATCTTAGACGCCGCGGATTAGCCGTGCGCATTAGGGCGCCGTACAACGATGCGCGCGGCACTTCCCCGTCGGGGGTTCGAATCCCCCCTCGGGCTACGGACTAATAACCCAGCAGTTGAGTCCGAGATTACAAACATTTGAACATTTTGACGAATCTTACGTCTGATAGCGTATGATGGAGGTTCCCAATCGTTTCAATACTAGGAACCGCAATCTTCCTGGAACAAATCTGGTGACCCATATACATCCAACCACATAGATATAAAACGACTTTCACAGGCATGAACGTACGGCGCGGGTAATGAAAGTACGAGACATTCTAGAATGCGAACGAATATTATTTTAACGCGAATTCATCTTATTTTAATAATGGAGAACCCAAATTATTTTTATGCAATGAAATGCATGAAAAATTACAAATAGAACTGCGTTGGAAACGTCGCAGTTCAATCACGAGATGCTCAGAAACGAGTATGTCGTTTGAAATAAATGAAGCGCCCATATAACGTACAATTTCGGGCACCGTGAGGGTCAAACTTGACTTCCGGAACGTGCGCTAGTCTTTAATGTATTTGATATTTTAAGGTAGTATCGCGACCCACTTGAATGGATAACGCGGCACATTACTGCGTCGCTGCCAAAGTTTGGGAAATACTGGTGTATACTGCAAATTAACATATCAAAGGAGTTTGGAAGGTTTATTAACTGCACTGCCTCAAAAATTTTTCTCTTTAGTTGAGCATCCACTAGAAAAAGGTCATTGGGTCAAATCTGAAGAAACCTCTTCTCCCACTAATGACTTCTGCAAACGTCTGATTAAAGAATGTACCTAAATTAAGTCGACGACAGCTCCGATAATAGAGACATCTGTTTACTCCTCATAAGGGGATCGGACGAAATTGCCGTGTTGATTTTATTCATAATGTTTTGTGTTGTAGCCCTAGCCGAATAAGTCAGTGCTTAGTTTCTTAAGCTTGAGGTTACTAGATGAAATCTGCCTAATGATGAATTTCTTTTCCTTAACTCGAACAACAGATTTATTTTGACAGTTCTAACTTACGATAACATCTTCGAAGTTCAAAATGTTCAAATGTTTGTAGAGCTTATGGGACTTAACTACGGGGTCATCAGTCCCTAAACTTACAAATTACTTATGAACTAGCTACAACTAAGGACGGCACAAATATCCATGCCCGAGGGGGGATTCGAACCCCCGACCGTAGTGGCCGTGAAGACCGTGACTGAAGCGCCTCAGTCCCCTCGGCCACCGCGGCCGGCTCTTCGAAGTCCTACGAAGTCACAGTTTCTAATCAATCTCATTAATTATACATTAAAGAAGAACAAGATCTTTTGTTCCTCGCCGGCCGCAGTGGCCGAGCGGTCTGCGGCATGCCAGTCTTGGACTGCACGGCCGTTGCGGTCGGGGGTTCGAATACCCCCTCGGGCATGGATGTTTGTGCCGTCCTTAGTATAAGCTAGTTTATAAGTAGTTTGTAAGTTTAGGGATTGATGACTCCGTAGTTAAGTCCCATAAGCTCTACAAACATTTGAACATTTTATTTTTTTGTTCCTTAATACATGGGAGAGAAAACTATCCTGGGTAGGTACTACTCAATTCTCAAGATAGAGAGGTTCTGCCAAGATGAACTATTTAAGTAATTCCTCCAAAATATGCTACAAAAGTGCGCATAGTGCCCTCCGCCACACACTGTGAGGTGACTTGCGGAATATGGATGTACATGTGGCCGTGATAAAGTGGCAGAGCGCTCCAAGGCGCCTTGCTTCCAAGTGCATGGTTCCTCGTCGTCGGAAGTTCCTGTTTTCTCTCGGGAAAGAGTGTGTGTTCTCGTTAGGTTAGTTTAAGCAGTTTGTAAGTGTAGGAACTGATGACCACAGAAGTTACGTCCCTTAGATTTACAAATACCTGAACACTTGATTTAGATGTAGGTATACTCCGTTGGTGAGGCCCTCAGAAGTTCATTCATACAGGTCGATGAAAAATGTTATAGAGCGAATAAAAATTGCTGATTTATCAATCGAAAGCAAGAGAGAGGTAACTCCTAGAGTTGATTTAATAAAAATTCAATCAATCATACACAATAAATTGTTTACATCTATATTCGGTAACATGTTTCAATCTGAATGTTACTACTTTCCGCCGCGGTGGAGCGGCCAAGCGCATTGAGGCGCTATGCTACGATGCGCAAGGGCGTTCCTTGTCGGGGGTTCGAATCCCCCTTCGGGCATGGATGTTTGTGCCGTCTTTAGTATAAGATAGTTCATAAGTAGCTTGTAAGTTTAGGGACTGATGACCCCACAGTTAAGTCCCATAACCTTTACAAACATTTCAACATTTGTACTACTTCCACGAACCACAGACATTGCTGAGATACGGTGGCTTGTGTACCTCAACGATACATATAACCGTACCGTAGGTGCAATCACAGCACAGAAGCATCTGTAGAGAGGCCAGACAAATATATGGTTCTTGAAGAAGGGCACCTGGCTTTTCAGTAGTTGCAGGGGCAAGATTCTGGATGATTAAGTGAGCTGACCTTGTAACAGCAGCTAACGTGGCTTTTTACCATACAGTTACTACGAACTGCTGACAGCAAGGGGAAACTACAGTAGTTCATTTTACCAAGGACCTGCAGCTATACTGTATGAATACATGATGTTGGCATCATCTTTGGTAAAATATACCGGTTCTCCGTGCGGGGACCACTCAGAAGGATGTCATCAGGAAAGACAATACTAACAATCTACGAATCGGAGCCTGTAATTTTAGATTTCTTAATAGGGTGTTGGATTATAAAAGTTAAAAAAAAGGTTTGGATACGTTGAAGTTAGATATAGTTGGGATTAGTAAAGTCCGGTGCAAGGTTGAACTGGATATTTAGTCAGCTGAGTACAGGAAGCTACAGCAACGTGGTCTGCCTTATTACACGGCATCAGCCGTGCGATGCTGGACTAAAAGTATGGTTGCCATTGCCTTCTGGTCAACAGTAACATGATGTTACAATAGTCCTTCTATTCTATGCTCCAGGGCGCACATTCTATGCATGTGGGCTATTTATTTATTTATTTCATAAATGTTTAAACAATGTTAGTAGTCTTGTATGTCAATTGTGTCCTTGGTTACCAGTGTTGGTGACGGTGAATGACGGAAGGTCATTAACTTACTGTTCGTAATTGACAAGGTGAGCAGAGGATTTGCCCTTGGCCTTTATTAGTAACCTCGTCAGCAGTTTCCTGAAAGGCCTAGCATCTCTGTAGTAAACACCAGGTCAGATAATTGGCCGAGGCTGGTTCATATTTCCAGTTCGTTAGTGGCGCCCCGGCGCAGCCAGACTAGTCGAGGTAGTAAACAGTCAACATACCGCTGTACCACAAAGTCGAAAATCACTCAGACAAATAATTCACCTATCCACTTACGCTTATACCAGATAATAAATGAAAAATGTTATGTAAAGTGTCTAATAATGGTTACTCAATCCAGTCACTAAACACCACAAGAGACTTCAGATACATGAGAACCCCTCAGATGTTTACAACCAGTGTTACTATTGAGAACCAAACACACAGCATTGTGATTTCACCTAAATGAAATGTTGTCGAATCGCAATTGATTCTGCAGCTATTATTCACTTGTCGGAAGCGATTTTAGTCCCCAGTTTTAATTTTTCTGATCGACCTGGAAAGTTACACGTGTTAGCGCCCCGCTTAAAGTATTCAGGCGGATGCACCACCACGACTTAATGGTTCATTTGCCACGAACCTTGAATAAATGAGTTTGTAGAGGATAATATTTTCTACAACTTCGCACTGATATACTTATTGTATATCTCGCATCGTTTCAGAGATATCTACAAAAATAACTGTCATTTGACGATGTCTCTCTGTCTGTCCTAAACTTTTTTAAGACGAACCGTTCAACCGATCGGCACCAAATTTTACAGACATAATTTTTGGTCGACAGAGACCCGAACTTCCTTTTTTCAAACATTTCGGACACAAAATATGTTAGGAACATAAAAAAATCGCACTAGCGTGTTTTTTTGGATTTGCCTGTAGTTTTATGACTTTTTCCAAACATTTGGAACAAAAATAATGAGTATATTAATAAAAGAAAATGATGAACGATACGATTACGACTCTAGTATTGTGATAATATATAAGCACCCACCACGTGATATTCTTTCTGATTGTCTTTTAACAAAAAGCCAGAATTATTTGATATTTGAGTTTAGAATTGACTATAATTGTACTCTTTTTTAAGCTTTTACCTGTTTAAACTATTATTTTAACATCTCTCCCACATTTTAATTATCTTTTTCCGTTAAAATATTATCACATGTCTTGCTTTGGTAATTTGTTCTAAGTTTATTTTCATTGCCTGTAATGGTTACGAATGACTATAGCCTGCAAGAAACACAGGATATATTTAGCGTTTGGAAAAAGACTCTAGCGTTGTCACTTCAAAACAATGGCGCACTGTAAATTATCAAAAAGAAGTCGTTCTTAGTACAAAGAATTATAATCTAATGTCTAGAAACACCATGTTAGCAGTTAACACTTGCCATCGATGGCACGAGAATTACAGATTACTCTCGCAGCTGTTCGCCGTAGTTTAAAGGGCGGAACATTAGTCTGTGACGTAGGAAATGTTAAACGGTGGTTCTGAACTTGCCCGGCGCGGTGGCTCCACACGCTCGATCAGAGGGCTCGACGCCCTCTGTAACGAAAATACTGACTAAACGATCAAAAGAAAACAAAATAAAACATACCAATGTCCACAAAGGAGCGATCAAACTGGAGAACCAATGAAAAGAGTGTAAAAAGAAAGGCTATATACAATCTGTAATAAAAAAACTGAGAAAATGCTCAACGAACATCGTAGACCGAACATGAACAAACCGCCGCAAACAATCGATCTACCTGTAGAACAAAAATAAATTAATAACTATAAATACAAAACAAAAAACCACTACTGCCAATTTTTTTCATCTTGTTTCCTAAAACGTTTTCGCACACTCTTCGTAATTGAACAAAACTATATGCTGCAAGATTCCGATTTGTTCAAAGGTAATAACGCTTTCTCTGAAAAGTGCATTTGTTACATTTTGTGAACATTCCATTACATAAATTCCAACGAATTACAAACATAGGCTGCTTTATTACATGAACATAAACTGCGGAGATATTGTTACAATGAATGTTCTAAATAACTTACTAATAATAGTAACTTTGTGTATAGATTATGTACTAGGATTATGTGGAATTCAATAAAAACTCATTTATTTCGTTTGTTATTTTAGCTGTAAAAGAAAACGTAGTCACGGTCTGAAACAGACTATTTGCTCTTTACATTAGCGCAGAAAAAGGAAACATCAACAAAGTCATATCTGCACTACAGAAAAGGTAATACAGAATACGTTAAATGCTACCATAGAAACCATGTCAAAGACAAACATCGATTCTAGTTAATGACTTTCAACATATTACATAAATAGTGAATAATTTCTTAGAAAAAATATTATTTGTTGGAATGTATACATATCTCTTCAATTTCATTAAGAAACGACAGCTGCCACAGAAATCTATGACTTCATTTATATATGAAACTAGCAGCATCAGCACGTTGTTTAGAACGTTCATTATAACAGTATCCTCCCAGTTTATGTGCATACGCTTCAGAAGAACATTGTTCATAACGTTGTTACGTATTTCACGGCATGTTCACGAAAAATAACAAACGTACATTTTAGAGGGAGCACTTTTACATATGCACAATTCTAAATATTGCAGAACATAGCTCTATTTAATTAATAAGAGTGCCTGAACACCCTTAGGAGCCAATGCGACAAAAATAAAAATAAAAAAAATAAAAATAAAATTGTACATGTGGGTGTCAAAATACAGACCATGAACATCACAACCTCACACGCTGCTATTACACTACAGTGTTTTCTTAATTCCTCGTACTATTCAGTAGGTGATAACTACTAATATGACATTTTTAGACACTAGATTACAATTTATCGCACTATGAATGACGTGTTTGTGTTAATTCTTCAGTGCGCCATTGCTTTGAACTGACAAAGCATGATTAATAATTATAAAATAATTAAATTAAGAAAGCAAGATGGCGTATGCCAGAGAACGTTCTGTGTGAGGAATGTTACGTGACATTTCCGAATGCCTGGTTTACGTAAAATCAAGGGACGGTGTCAATTTGCCGTTATTTTTGCAGATATCAATTTAACAGTGCGAGTTATTAAAACACAATAAGAGAGCTACATCGTAGAGAATGTTCATCTCTACAGTATCGTTTATTCAATTCTCCTGTCAGATGAACGGTTTATCTGAAATTAAATTTCCTGTCGTAAAAAGGTCATCACAAACGATTTTTTTCTTTTTTATTAACCTATTTTTGTCCCAAATATTTGGAAAAGCGAGGTTCTGGTCGCAGGCGGCGAACAATAATATCTGATAAATTAGGTGTCGTTCTGTTGAAAGGTTCGACTTAAAAATTTATAACACGTTACAGACATCGTCGAATCGCCGTTACTTTAGCAAATATCTCTGAAATAATGCGAGACATGAAAAAAGATAGAAAAAAAAGAAACATTAGGGGACAAAATTGTAGAAAATAGCCTCCCCTACAAATTCGTTTATTCGATTTTAGCGTCAGTGGACTGGTTAATCCATTATTTTCATGCCTTTTGATAGCAGGAAATATACCTGCAAATAAACCGTTCATCTCTTATGTTTCATCCATAACTCACGCCGTTACAGAGATATTTGCAAAATTAACAGCGATTTGACACCGAACAGCGGCGGAGTGGCTGAGCAGATTGAGGTGCTATGCTCCGATTCGCGAGACCGTTCCCAATCGGAGGTTCGAATCCCCCTTCGGGCATTTATCTTTGTGTCCTCTTTAGTATAAGGTAGTTTGTAAGTTTAGGAACTGATGACGCCGCAGTTAAGTCCCTTAAGCTTAACAAACATTTGTACATTTGAACATTTGACACCGTCACTTGATATTACGTGAACCAGGAGTTCGGAAATGTCACATGACCTTCCTCGCCCAGAACTCTCTCTGGCATACACCATCTTACTTCCTGTATTTTTTGATTTGCTTGTTACAACTCACGCATTGTCATTTCCTAGCAATGGTGCACTGAATTAACAAAAATAAGTCGTTCTTAGTAAATATGTTGAAAGTCCTACAATTTCCCATCCGATAATGCAGATCCAGAAATCTGCAGCCATGACTGTCACAGAGTTGGTGAAGCCTCTGGTTCATACCCTCCACTCGGCTCCAAACCAAATGACCCTGATCCATCCTTTGAACAACGCTACATATCGACAGCTCTGTTTGCCCTCCGCGTGCGATGCCAGCAGTCTTCACCAATTCCGCCAGCCGCACATAGGAACTGAGGATGTCCCCAGAACCCAAGCGACAAGCATTATTGATGACGTCGTGAGCCACAACTTGCATTCCGTACCCTTGATAGCCGCCGACAAGGCCACCTCCACATCTCGGATGAGGCTCCCCGGAAGATATGCATGTTGGACATCTTTCCGAATCTCGACGCGATCTGCCTAAGGGGCTCCAACACGCGCCTAACATTGGAGCTCCCAGTAACTAATAATCCTCTCCCCCATGCACCTGCTCGAACCCTGCTGAAGAAGTGGCCACACGTCCACTCTCAAGACGAACGGGCGTGGCCAGACGGCTAGCCTCCACAATGGCCTTCCGTCTCGAGCGACGCGAACGCCGTTCAACCCGCCACTCCCCTTGCGGAGAGGGCGGCTCGACCACGTCCGGTACCCCTGAAGATGCCTCGGTAGTAGGGACAGAGAGCGAAGGATGAGTCATTTGAGGTGTCCCACTCGACGCACGACTCGCCACCGCCGCTGCACCCCGAGACAGCAGCCTGAAGACGGCTGACCGTAGCCAACAGCACGCTCAGCTGTTCGCGAACTGCGGCCAACTCCTGCGTCCCCAGAAAGCAGGCACACGTTCTAGCCACCCTATCTATACAATTAACGGCGATGAGTAGAAACCTAAATAATTAAATCTTAAGTGTCTATTACTTTAATAAAGACGGCTGGCAGC
Source organism: Locusta migratoria (assembly GCA_026315105.1). Lineage (NCBI taxonomy): Eukaryota > Metazoa > Arthropoda > Insecta > Orthoptera > Acrididae > Locusta > Locusta migratoria. Next base: position 502,503,568 of record CM048755.1, on the reverse strand, counting down.
TGACTGCACTGTGAACAGTGGTAACTGTACTGTAAATAATTACGAAACTATCTCTGCCTGTTTTCAAAATAAACAGGAAAATACATGGAGCACTCTATTATCGAATACGCGAGAGTAAAATCTTTCTAAAAGCGAAACACGCGAAATAAAAATGTTATTAGTAATTTAATACTTAAATCACGAGCTTTCAGCACAAACGAAATCTGCCAAATCAGCACAAACGAAAATAAAGAAACTGACTGGTAATGAAGTTCCACACAAATTACATTATGCTACTTAGCACTAAAAATGTTCAAATGTTTGTTAAGCTTATGGGACTTAAATACGGGGTTATCAGTCCCTAAACTTACAAACTACTTATCAACTACCTTATAGTAAGGACGGCAGAAATATCCATGCCCGAGGGGGGATTCGAACCCCGACCGTAGTGGCCGTGCAGACCGTGACTGGAGCGCCTCCGTCCCCTCGGCCACCGCGGCCGCAGCTACTTAGCACTCTGAACGATGATACACTGGTGGCAGCTGGCAGTGGACTGACTGATAAGTAGCTGTAGCAACGGTCTCTGACGTGTTTTGAAATACACAAGCTGCAGACAAAAACTATAAACAACAGTATTTGTCAAATACGCGAGAATGAATTCTTGAAAACAGTAGCACAAACGAAATATGCGAAGTACTCGAGAATAAACACTTTAAAAACAGAATCACTAACGAGTATGAAGAAACTGACTGGTAATGAAAGTTCACACAAATTAAAATATGCTAATTACTGTTCTGAACGATGAGACAGTGGCGGCAGCTGTCAGTAGATTAGCAGGAGCCTGTCTCTGAAGGCATTTGTTCTAATTACATCCATGCAAGAACAGATGAATCAATTTCTCTGTAAAAAGTAGTGCTGCATACACAAGTGGAAGAGTTTAAAATTAGCACCTCTGCCTCTGGGGTTGAAGTTTTGTACAAGTTGATTTACAAGCTTCACTCCATGAGCGCTTTTCGGAAAGTTGGAAACCAGTTTTCTATGTCTTTCTATTTGTTGTAATGTTCCGTTTACCTTTTCTGTCGGGCGTTTATCATTTTCTTTGTAGTCAAGCGATAAATAAAGCTGGCACAAAACGCAGCAAAGATGCTGCCCTGCTTCCTACCTCATGGGTTACCTGGCATTGCGACATCCAGTTATAAAATGGGCTCAGAACGAAAGCGTCAGCCTCTCATACATGAAGGTCCTTATCGCCCTGCATGCGTGACATCAGTGTCACCTCAAAGCTGCAATTGAATTATATCAACCTCATAATACATTTAGAACGCTTCAACTTCGCGACGGACATTAGTCAACCGTACTCCTCCACCAGATTAAGAGCCGCCCCAGGGACGTAGTAAAAAAAGAAGACAAAGAATATTCAGTTTATATTTTGCCCCATATGTCTGCTATGCCACTCAATCATTTTTATTTCCGTGTAATTTAACCACAGACGTTCCTGCAGACAACACGTGCTTGGCCCACACAAACATCCTAGGCATTAGTTTTCAAACATCTTTAAGTACTTTAATGACCTGTATATTCATTTTGATTTTTATGTCTAATTACTTTCCTTTTGAGAACATTCGTAACAATAATGTTATTAGTGTTGTGTTAGCCACCACAGCTGTGCAACTGCTCGTGTAAAAGAAGAATTCTGCCTAGTATTTGATAGCACTATCTGTCGTAATTTTGAACGTTACTAGCACTGCTTTTAACGTATGACACGAATTTCTCAGTTGTTTATTTGGCTCCCTATCAGCAACTGAGTAGAGAAAATATCCAGTAATTCACAGGAGGAGATGGTTCTTCATTGACAGAGCGCAAATATCCCTTGTGTACTGATCTTTAATTAGCTACTGATTTAGCATATTTTATTAATGAATTGATTTTCTTTGTTGTTTAAATATATGTTGTAAGTAGCCGGAACCGTTCTGCTGTCGCGCTGTATAACATAAATCATTTGTTGGCAGATGAAATGAAATTTTTATTGTTATGTAATTAAATATGCTACTTATTTCCTGGAACAAGACACGGCTCCCTGAGTTAACGTCACGCGACTGTTTCCGAGTGTACGTGCCGTCTCTTATCTGTCAAATTCTTCCGCCTCTCCCCAAGCTTTCCCTCTTCCGCCACCTGCAACAAAACGTCATGCAGCTGCCTCCAGTTCCCCTCCGGTTCCCGCCACCTCTTACTCCGACAGCCATGCGCTCATAACGTGGTGCCGGACTGTCCTGTAGACTACGGTGTTCCAGCACTACCTAGTTTAATCAGTTTTTAAACAGAGTGATGTGCCTCTTGTACTTGGTGTTTGGCAAGCAAAATGTTCAGATGTTTATATAGCTTATGGGACTTAACTACGGGGTCATCAGTCCCTAAACTTACAAACTACTTATGAACTAGCTGATACTAAGAACGGCAAAAATATCCATGCCCGAGGGAGGATTCGAACCCCCGACCGTAGTCGCCGTGTAGACCGTGAATGGAGCGCCTCAGTCCCCTCGGTCACCGCGGCCTGCGTTTGGCAGGCACCCGGTTCCAAGCAAATCATAGAGCCTCAAATGTTCCAGTCGTGGTTGAATCTACCAGATTTTCTGACGAGTTTAGACGGCTTGAGACCCGCAGCTATTCAAACGCAATTAACGTCTGCAGCCGTCAAAACTATTAAAGAACAGTGCTGGTCCACCACATTCTAAACCTCAGGATTCAGCTTACTCCCTTCCCTCCTCCACTCTCTACGTCTTTCTCTGTCTCCCCTGTGTATTTCTTTTCTGTCTAAGCTAATTCTTCTGTAGAAGTTGTAATTTCGTCAACATGGTTTCCAAGCACGTGAGGGTAGACTGCTTGAGGACACAAAATGTGATTCTTGTTTATTTCAAAACTTTTAGCAGAGAGAATCCTAGTTGAGATGTGATAAGATTGCCTATGAGAGTTTCCTTATCCGTACTGTACTTTAAGTGATGTACAAATAAAACCCTTTCAAGCTGTTATCCTTTAACAGTCAGCTAAAGTTTAAGTGATGTTTTTGCTTATACGAAGTTTCCACTTGGCGAGCGAGAGTGCCGTCTGTGAGCATGAAATCCTAATGATATCAGTTGCAAGTAACGAAGGAAACCATCACTTTGTCCTTATTTCTTTTCCTGTTATTCCGCTACTAACGACTAATTTCTTGTATGTAGTAACAGGTGCTTTGCAACCTTGAGGGTGGTATGTTTTCTTTCGAGACCATATTCTACCAACTCGAATTTGAAAAAAAAAAAAAAAAAAAAAATGCAAGCCATGAAGTTTTCCTATCGAGGTTGCGTGTAGCATAGCCGGCCGCGGTAGCTGAGCAATCTGCGGCGTGCCAGTCACGGTCTGCACGGCCGCTGCGATCGGGGGTTCGAATACCCCTCGGGCATGGATGTTTGTGCTGTCTTTAGTATAAACTAGGTCATAAGTAGTTTGTAGGTTTAGGGACTGATGACCCCGTAGTTAAGTCCCATAAGCGCTACTAACATTTGAACATTTTTTACTCGTAGCAAATTAGGTGGCTACGGCCCTGCAGGGGAAGAAAAGTCGCAACAATGGATAAGTGCCTGAAAGCCACCAAAACTACAGGATGCTGTCTCACCTGCCCGATAGTAAAACGAAATGATTGATCTTTTTCCTGTTTCCACTTTCCTTCCTTTCATACTTCCTCTTCCCTCCAGCGCATCCTGTAACAGAGTTTACTTAGGCTGAAACCCTCTGGAGGGCGGCCGTATAATAAGTGATAAACCAGTCAGATAAAAAAACCTATTGGATCCACACAGAACTACAATAAAGACGTAAGCACGCTAAACGTCTAGTAAGACCACGTAAAACTATCAACGTCTATATTTCTTGTATTTAGTAGGACTGTTTTAATTTTTGGACCAGAAGAGATCTCATACACATTTAGGTGTTGAAATAAAACCATACCTTGCACAGTTGTCAACTGTGAAACGCTGTGCGCTACTCAATAGGAAACGAGAGATTTTAGCGTCTTTCTTATCCTTCACTAGTCTTCCTCTATACGTCCATACGTAAACGCCCGTCGCTGTCACGCGCGTCCAGCGAGAAGCCCCTCATTGCCTTACCTCCTCTCACCCCTAACGCACATCGCCAAGTGCCACCCACTACCAATACGATTAACATTTCTATCCACTACGAAGAATAATCTTGTATATTGGACATCGCGGCATACCAGCAACAAACATTGTATACGGTTGATCGATTTGCCGTCGCCATTTATCAAAAATTATGCACTGATTCGTATGGCAATGTTGGGAACGGCCTCCAGCCAAACGCAGTAGACAGCTCCTCATCCGGCCGGATGCTGTAGCATTAAATTTAATACTTCCATAGGTGAGATTGAGTCAATAATTAAATCACTAAAGACTAAGGACTCTTGTGGATATGATGGGGTACCTAGCAGAATTCTAAAGTACTGTTCTCCATATGTTAGCCCAGTACTAAGCCATATTTGTACTTTTTCCTTTTAGAATGGTCAGTTTCCTAACAGATTAAAGTACTCAGTAGTGAAACCACTTTATAAAAAAGAAGAAAGGGATGACGTAGACAACTATAGACCTATTTCTATGTCATCGGCTTTTTCAAAAGTTATTGAAAAGGCTGCATATTCAAGATTAATTGATCATTTCAGTTCACAGAATTTATTGTCAAAGGTACAGTTTGGTTTTAGAAGTGGTTTAACGACTGAAAATGCTATATTTTCGTTTCTCTGTAAGGCACTTGATGGGTTAAATAAGAAGCTACGGACATTAGGCGTCTTCTTTGATTTAACAAAAGCTTTTGATTGTGTTGATCACAAAATATTGTTGCATAAGTTGGAACATTATGGAATACGGGGAGTAGCCCACAACTGGTTCACCTCTTACTTTAATAATAGACAACAGAAGGTAATTCTCCGCAGTGTAGAAAATGGCTATGACGTGCAATCCCAATGTTGCACAATTAAGTATGGGGTGTCCCAGGGGTCTGTTTTGGGACCATTGCTGTTTCTTATTTATGTAAATAATATGCCTTCGAGTATAACAGGTGACTGTAAAATATTTTTGTTTGCTGATGATACCAGCTTGGTAGTGAAGGATGTTGCTCGTAATATTGACACAGTATCAAATAATGCAGTTCAAGAGATAAGTTCATGGCTTGTAGAAAACAAGTTGATGTTAAATCACAGTAAAACTCAGTTTTTACAATTTATATCATATAATTTGACGAAAGCTGACATGTGATAAGTGAGACTGAACAGTTCAAATTTCTAGGTGTTCAGATAGACAGTAAGCTGTCATGGAAAGCCCATGTTCAGGATATTGTTCCAAAACTAAATTCTGCTATATTTACCATTAGAACAATATCTGAGATAAGTGATTTTTCAACACGAAAAGTAGTCTATTACGCTTACTTTCACTCACTTATGACGTACGGCATTGTTTCTTGGGGTAACTCGCCTGATGCAAAAAGGATATTTCTGGCTCAAAAACGGGCGGTTCGAGCAATATCTGGTATAAGTTCGCGAACGTCATGTCGACCCCTTTTCAGTAGTCTGGGAATTTTGATTCTGGCGTCACAATACGTTTTTTCTTTAATGTCGTTTGTTGTTAATAATATCAGCTTATTCCCACGAGTTAGTAGCTTTCACTCGGTGAATACTAGACAGAAGTTGAATCTACAGTTGCATCACACGACCTTAACACTTGTGCAGAAAGGGGTACAGTATTCTGCGGCATCCATTTTCAATAAGCTGCCACAAGAACTAAAGAATCTTAGCACTAATCCACAAGCTTTCAAATCTAAATTGAAGAGTTACCTCATGGCTCACTCCTTTTATTCTGTCGAGAAACTCCTAGAAAAGTTAAGCAATTAAGCTAATTCATTTTTTCTTTACTGATTCTTTTCACTTTGTCTTAAGATTGTCGTGTGCAAAGGACCACTTAAAAAGTTTCTATTATCATTCTTGTGTAACAATTAATGTATTGACTTGTTCCATGACCATGGAGTCTAACTCCTCACTTGGGTCCTATGGAACAGAAAAAAAAACAATAAATGAATAAAATTAAAATTGTCGCTAGTATCCGTTCTCTCTGCCAGTATGTTGTTTGTTGTTGTTGTGGTCTTCAGTCCGGAGACTGGTTTGATGCAGCTCTCCACAATACCCTGCCTGAGCAAGCCTCTTCATCTCCACATAAGAACGGCAACCTACATCTGTCTGAATCTGCTTACTGTATCCATCTCTTGGTCTTCCTCTGCGATTTTTACCCCACACACCTCCCTACAATGCTAAATTCACAATTCCTTTATGTCTAAGAATGTGTCCTACCAATCTATCCCTTCTTTTAGTCAAGGTATGCCAGAAATTTCTTTTCTCCCCAATTCTGTTCAGTTTCTGCCAGTATATCTCTGATTATTTTGTTTTAAGAGACTTTCAATTTTTTTTGAACGGGCTGAAGAGAAAACGGGGTCGCCCGTCGGCTTTCGTCTTCTTACTGTTGAACAGATCATAAGTCTCTCTTTGGATCTCTCCACATTGATTATGTAACTGTGAGCATATGGTCCAGTAATAGCAATAAATACCTCAGTTCATTTGAAATGAATATTTAGTTAAAACATTTCAGTCCTCAGTTTTCATTAATTTTGTAATCTTTGTTTCAAGGATAATTCGTAAAATGATGTTTGGCCATTGTAAATCGCTTCGCGATTGCGAAAGCACATTCTAGACGCGAATGTCACTTACGCAAATTTTGTGTTGACTTTTATTTCAATGCTTGCAGTAATTATTCTTTTCTTTAAACGAAGTCCGATAGTTTTGCAATAATCGAAACTGGAATTAAAGACGGTTAATGAAATTTTAGTATGCGAAACTTACGCAACCAAGCATAGTTTACAGTAAAGACGAAATTAATTATTCCATACAGGTTCCACTACACTGATATGGCTGCAATACAACCTGATTTCTACCGAGAGGTAAAGAACGGATTCCGGCAATTTCTTTGTAATGATGCTTTCTGGTGTTGTCTTTATGCTAACCACTACTACCGCTAAATACTGCTGGCGGAATATTTCATGTTTTTCCCAGTATAGCACTCTTCAAAATTGTTATTCATTGCAATATTTTCACAGTTTGCTAAATTTCAATAGCGGTACGTAACTTTAATCTCGACGACAACACTCAGGAAAAAGAAAGTATCATTACAGAAGAATTGGCCACCGTGACAGGACGTCGAAAAGTGAATGTGAAATTTGATTTATCTGAAATAATTAACTTTATTGTGTAAAAGTTTCATTTTGTAACATTTCGCCAATACATTTTATCTAATCCCGATATTGTGTCTTTTATCATGCTCAACTGCTGACTACGCGATGTAAAAAACAGTATTACGCAGAAGACTGAATTAAAATTTGTAGCCACGCGAGCAGAAAAAATTCAACCGCAGCCAACAAAGAGGTACATCACAGGTAAGGCCAGACGTACTATTACGCTTAGTTGGTGCTTCTTATTTTCTCATAGTCTATCGCGAGTACGCAGATTCAGATTCAGTTCCTTTTTCTCTTTGCAAAAATCCACTTTTCAAAGTTTCTTCCGTAACTAGATATTTATTTCAAATAATAATTTCGAGAAATGGCCAACATGGCTGCCGAATCGATATTGCAGCAAACGGATCTTCGCTTGTCTCTCACTCGAAGCTTCTGTCATGTGTGTGACGCCGCGCGGAAGTAGCCGAGCGGTCTGGAGCGCCACGTTAGGGATAGCGCGGCATCCCGCGTCGGAGGTCCGAATCCTCCCTCGAGCATGGATGTGTGTGTTGTCCTTAGGTTAGTTTACCTTAGTTTACGTAGTTTGTAAGACACTAGGAACTGATGACAAACGTCGTTCGGCCCCATAAAATTACAAACATTTGAACATTTTGTGTGACGATTATTAATAGTGACTAAATTGTATCAGTGTTAAAACAATTTTGATCAAAATTTTGCGTGTGATGCGTAAGGTTCCCTACTTTTACAAATTTTGACGAATTATTATTATGTGTAAAACCTGCAGACAAATTACTATCATGGACTCTGATCAAAATACTAACGTTTCACAGCAGTCCGCTCAAATTTTAGATGATAACATGGCTGCCAGAAAAATGTTTGTTCAAATGTTTGTATAGCTTATGGGACTTAACTACGGGGTCATCAGTCCCTAAACTTACAAACTACCTATGAATTAACTAAGGACGGCACAAATATCCATGTCCGAGGGGGGATTCGAACCCCCGACCGTAGTGGCCGTGCAGACCGTGACTGGAGCGCCTCAGTCCCCTCGACCACCCGCGGCCGGCATGGCTTCCAGATCAATTGAAATGATTCAACATATAGTGGAGGAAAATCTTGCAGGCACGTCACGCAAAACAGATTTTGTTCAAATGTTCAAATGTTTGTAAATTTATCGGACCAAACTGCGTGGTCATCAGTCCGTATCTTACAAACCACTTAAACCTAGGTAAACTAACCTAAGGACAACACACACATCCATGCCCCAGGGAGGACTCGAACCTCCACGGCGAGCAACCGCGCGCTCCGCAGCGAGTCGCTTTAGACCGCTCGGCTACCCCACCGCGGCAAAACAGATTTTCCCACGCAGACTGACCACCAATCCGCAAATACGCAAGAAGATTAGCTTAAGCGATATGAGGTACTATTTGCCAACATGTCGCAACAAATTAACAATTTGCAGACAACTACGAAAGACGAAGTAAACAATTTGCGTACATCTACCAAAAAGGAACTTGATGAACAATGCAAACAACAAGTCGCTACAAACAATCAGTTTTCAGGCTTCACCAACCAAATTAACCATTTACAGACAACTACAGAAATGAACTTAACAACTGACAGTCCAATACAAAACATGATTGAGAGCAGTTGCAAAATTGCACGAAGCAACAATTGCACAGGGTAGAGGAACAACGGAATCAAATCGCAGCACAAATGACAACGCGTGATGAATTTGGGTCGAGATTTAAAAACTTAGAATCAGTTAAAAAAATTACCATCACTCAGTTCTGACGAGGTAAACAAACAATTAGGCGCACAGATACACAAAGTCGAATGGGCTGTATACAGTACATTTTCTACAACAAAAAGTAGTAGATGAAATCATGGACACAGTAGATGCAAAAATCTCATCTGTACGTGACGAAATAACTAATTACAAAGAAACAGTTAAAACATTGCCAACAGCTATTGACAATCTTACACAGGGCCTCACACAACTTAAAATCCAACAAGAAAACGGAAACAACTGTCACGAGAATCACTAGTCAGGCAGAAAATATAGTTACAGAAAATCAGGATAGGATACAACAATTCTTGTTTAATACAGAAGCAATGTTAATTGAAGAGATAGATGCAGAATTAACTACCGTAATTCAAGATGTAGCTGCAAAAGTATTTGAAAAACACGGAACCCTCGTTAAATCTGTACAAAATGATCTGACAGCAGTAAAATCGATTTTAAATACACAGATGACACAATCTAGGCAAGATACACTTGTGACAAACGTGCCACATGATTGTAACTAGGCAATAATTGCAACAAATACCCAAAATTCTCCATACAACCCTGGCACACCTAGCAATTTTACGTCAGACAGGACGCAGACTGACTTTCGCTTGACAGCGTCTAATGACCTTGACCGAGTACGTAGAGAAATGAGACCTAATATGACACCCTCTCAGTCACAACAAAATCATGTCTTTGCAGAAGTGCTTGACAAAAGTATGACAAAGCACCACCAGTTTCAAATCTAGATTAATGAAAATCGTACAGTGCATCCAGTTATCTCTCTCCAATCCTTCAAAAGATTATTACCAGAGACATGGTCTGAAAAGAGAAAGATAAGATTTCTTGTCGGGTACATCCAGGGTGAGAGGGCAATCTGGGCTGCAGAAGACCTACAATGTTGTAATACCTTCGATGAATTTGAACGGGCATTTTTATCTACTTTTTTTCGCAACGAAGTTTACAATCCGTAACTTTTCAATGAAAGGAACGGGAGACTACGGAGATATTTTGCAAAGTATATAGACAAAGCAAAATTCTTTGATGACCCTCTCCTGCACAGGGAAGTACTTCGTGTGTTAATCAACAAATTGCCTACGCGGTTGCGATTGCAACTAGCTAATGGCCCGACGCATAACTTGGAAACTTTTCTTGCAATGGTTGATACACTAGATTGAATTTTTGAAGATGACCGTGCACGGAATAATAACAACAGGTATGGTATGGCAATATTCACTTCAATCATTCCGGTAATCAGCTGATTCATGCCAGCCAGCAGCAGCCCAATAATCAAAACATACCACGCTCTCGACAGATGTTATCGCAACAGTAATTTGTTAGGAATACCGGACAGCAGCGCCCGAAATAAGTGATAATGTGAACGGAGGTAATGCGGTACATAATGCACTTAACGGCGGTCAATGTTACCGACGCCGTCGTGACAACTGATTCAATCCTGCCTACTTTAACGGTAATAATAGTAATTTCAAAAGCAATGCCGTCGCCTTTCCGAACCACTATAATGGAATCACACAACCTCAGTGGTAATGGTAACTAATACCATAATAATAGAAACAGAAACTTCTTTCCGAACAGTAGCGGCAATCAACAATTTCATAACTTTTCCCTTCCCCAGCACAGCAACAAAATGTTAATCAAATACCGGTGTCAACGATTACGATTGACCTTACAGATCGAACAAACAGGACACAAAATCACTCGACCGTGACTATGACGTGTTAGAGACGTTAACCCAACCACAAAGACAATCTAAATGTTCAAATGTTGGTATAGCTTATTGGACTTAACTACGGGGTCATCAGTCCCTAAACTTACAAACTACTTATGAACTAGCTAAGACTACAGACGGCACAAATATCCATGCCCGAGGGGGCATTCGAACTCCCGACAGTAGTGGCCGTGCAGACCGTGACTGAACCGCCTCAGTCCCCTCGGCCACCGCGTCCGGCAAAGACAATCTAATGGGACGCACACGTCAAACTAAACCGGCTCGTGTCTGGCCCTCCGACATTGAGAGACAGAGGCAGCGAGGGCACAATTCTCACAGTTGAGTTACAATGTTAGTGTTGATATCAGGGAAGAGCTACTCCAGGAACAACCTCAGCAAGAGAAAGTCTCTGTAGTTGCATAAGAATCAGATACTTTAATCATAGTAGGAGGCATACCAACTTCGATTTTAATAGACACTGGAGCAGCTGTTAATGTATTGTCTTACAGTCTGTTTAAACGCATTAACAAAATTCTGCGACTACCTACCTTTCCTGTGCAAAACTGTAAAATCATTGGCGCAGTTGGTGCAAGGTCTAAGTCAATTAAGTTACAAACACTTGTTCAATTACAGATCGGTAATGAAATTGATACTTGTTCGTTCCTTGTAGTAGATGCTGTCATAGAAGACTGTATACTTGGATTAGAGTATCTTCAAAGTTGAGAAGCAAAATTAGATTTTAAGGAAGGTAAATGTTATGTGACAGTAAAACACTGTGTCTGCATTTTGAATTTAATTAGGAAGGAGGTTACGCCAAGAAAATCTTGTAATTTCGTTAGGCTAGAGGAGATCTCAGTTAATTAAATGCAAGTGTTACTTGTACTCAGGAATCTGAAAATGTATCTCTTGAATCCATAGTTCAAAAAGTTAATGAAACCACCAATGCCACTGACAGTAAGAGAGAGCAACGTTTCTACTTCTTACACAAGTACATTAGAGTATTTGACGAAAAACCAGTTGTAATTAGAACATACCAGTATCACATGCAAGTTAAGCCTCATGAAGCATTATTAAATAAACATACTCTTTACCTTGGGCGAAACAACCAGCTGTCAAAGCAGAAATTAACTGTATGCTCAGATGGAACACAATAGAACCTTCCATGACACAGTATTCCAGTCCTCTTCTTGCAATTTTTGATTCTGATGGATCTGTTCGTCTTGTGCCTGATGCATGTGCTTTCAAAAAGATTATCATTCCAGTTAGAACTAGGCCAGAAAACTTAGAGCAGGCATGGCCAACATATCCGCACGACGGGTGAACCTACGCCCGCGGACGGAGTACACTGTAATTCGCCGCCTGGCCGCGACCGTATGTCGCTAGTGTCGGCAATGCAGCGAGAGAGAGAGAGAGAGAGATAGAGAGCTGCGGAAAGAGTGAGACCGAGCAGCACTGCTCTGCGCTGGACTGTCCCAAGGTCAGATCCAGGCCCAAGCCCAAGTGCCCCCCCCCCCCCCTCCGTGCGAGCTGCTAAATTGCGCCACTCCTTTTTTTACATAACGTTTGTGGAATTTTATTTAAACAAATCTGTAGGAAATGTCTGCAATCAATCGCAATATCTCTTTTTACTTTTCAGATCTATCTAGGAACCGTCATCAGAATAGCCACACTATGCAGTGGCCAAGCGGTCTGCGGCGCGCCAGTGACAGTCTGCACGGCCGCTACGGTCGGAGGATCGAATCCCCCCTCGGGCATGGATGCTTGTGTCGTCTTTAGTATAAGGTAGTTCATAAGTAGTTTGTAAGTTTGGGAACTGATGACCCCGCAGTTAAGTCCCTTAAGCTTAACAAACATTTGAACATTTTGAATCTATGTAGATCTGGAAAATAAAAACAAAAATTGCGACTGACTGGTGATAATTTCTGCAGATTTGTACAAAATAGTCTCTGGGCACCATCTCAAAAATGGAGTCAAACCTGATTGAAGAAATCTAGCTGATTTTAATAAGCCTTGTGAATTTACAAAAATGTTCAAATGTGTGTGTGAAATCTAATTGGACTTAACGACTAACGTCATCGTTCCCTAAGCTTACAGACTACTCAACCTAAATTATTCTGAGGGCAAACACCCATGCCCGAGGGAGGACTCGAACCTCCGCCAGGACCAGCCGCACAGTCCATGACTGCAGCGCTTTAGACCCCTCGGCTAGCCCCGCGCGGCTGAACTTATAGTTAACGTAAATAAACATTTTTCAGTGGTTGTGAACAGATAATGTATTCAACGGAAAACAGAATACAGTAAATAAATGTTGGCAAAGTGACAATGTGCTAGTAGTATTGTCAAATAAAAGTGCCGGACAGGTGTTTCGTGGCTCTATCACTCAGAAACGGTTAGCAAAAATTTAGAAAAATACATCGAACCCACACTTATGCCATATTTACTACCAATATCTTTATTCCTTATAATTTCTCTCAGCATATTTACCCATTCGGAATACTTCAAGCCATTGCATAAGTGTGAAGAATAAAATTCTAGGAAACTGCCATTAAAGGGCTTAGTAAAATTGCTTCAGGCTTAATACGTAATCGCAGTACCGAACATTGCATTCGAATTTCCAAATTAGATTTCGTCTTCTGCAAAATTAGATGTGAGTAACGTATGACGCGTAACAGGCTGGGAGCGCTCCACTGCTCCAGTGCGTTCACACTGCCAACCCTGGAGCTCAATTTTCCCCTAAATCTTATGTTAATTCCCCCTAAAAAACCCTAAAAGTTTTTGTTACGTCGCGTTTTGCAGCTCTTAAATATTCTAGGAAAGACATTTTTATATATATTGCACCAAAGCTGCCTTTTTATTGACATGCTGACTAGTTTCGGACTTTGTCCATTTCTTAAGTCACATTATTTTATGTTTTGACACTGTATGTCACGCAGTTTATTTCAAATACCTATCTGAAATAAACAGCGTGACCTACACAGTGTCCAAACACAGAATAATGTGGCTTAAGAAAATTTGCAAAGCCCGAAACTAGTCAGCATTTCAATAAAAAAAGCAGCTTTGGTGCAATATATATAAAAATGTCTTTCGTAGACTATTCATTTTCGTTGGTAAAACATTCAAATAAAGCTCTGCATGACGAATAAATGAATTCGTTCTCAGTGTCACTTAACGAAAACCTAATTACTAATATTCTACTCTTTAGTGGTCACTAAAAAAAGCAGTAGTTTCTGCATGGCATTCTAAGATGTAAGCCGTAGTATATAGGCTGCAGGGAAAAGTTAGGATATGTAAACGTCCCTGTTCAGCTATGCTAATAAAATCTAACAAACTGGGAATACATGGAACCTTTCAACAAGGTATGTGATTCCCACGCCTTTGTGTATCTCTGGGAATATTTTTTTCTCTCTTGAAGCCATAGTCACTTGAATACACACACACATACACTTCCAGCGTATTCAACTTCAGTTCACAATCGCCAATACAACAGTAGTACGGCACAGTAGACGTTGCAGAAGCGCCTTTAAAGGAGGGCAGTGCCAACGAAAACACAACAATTAAGTATTTCATTGTAAGGTAGGGCTAAACAAATTTTGATAGGTATGCGTTATTCATGTCTGAGAAGCACTTAAAAATTCCCCTCAAAGAACACTTTCCCCTAAATTTCCCCCTGCAGTAAAAATCCCTCGAAATTTAGGATTACCATATGTTCATCATAAAAAAGAGGACAGTTCATATAAAAAAAGAGGACACTTTATTGTTAACAGAAAGTAATTTACAACTTTATTAATGAACCACATAAAACTACTACAAAAAAAACAGTAACCTTGTGTGGTTATCGTAAAACAAAATATTATGAACCTTGACAGTTTATTAAGCATCAGTACACTCAATTGTCTCATTCTCGTCTTTTTCACTTTTGAACCAGCTATATTTGGAGGACGACGAAATCTCTCTCTCAAGAACTTATTGTTTTTCAACAAGTACTGATAAAAGATCAGACATTTCAAATGTTTGAAATTATACTGTACACATACAATAGCTTTCATATTTTCTATTTTAAATCTATTCCTGTCTTTTCTCTATTATGTGTTCACAAGAGACAACACGTTCTGTGTTGGCATGATGACTAGGTATACAGAAAAAGGAATTCTACAACTTTCAGCAGTTCATAACAACTAACAAAACTAGACGACTGATTGAAATGTGCATACCACACTTCAGCTGCTGGTATGTTCTGTTTCCTTTGATAACGTTCAAAAATTTTATAAAATTACAAAACTGATCAAAGCACAAACGAGTTCCTTTGCAGAGAAGTTCCAAATCGTTTGCAACTGTCAGACCCATGCGGACAGCGAAATTGTGAAAGGCAATTTCGCTCTGTACATGCGCCTGATAGTTGCGATCAGTTTGGAACTACATTGCGAACGAGTCCGTTGTTGCCAATCAAACACAAATTTTCTTTCTCCGGACCCAGAACAGAGGACATTTCGTAGCATTTTATAAATTCCGGCCGGACACATTTCCTTGCCTCAAAAAGAGGACATGTCCGGGGAAAAGAGGACGTATGGTAACCCTATCCAAATTCCAAATTCCCCCCAAGACAGCAGTCCCCCTAAATTAAGGGGCAAAACCCCTAAGTTGGCAACACTGGCCGGGATGTGCCGAGGCGGCTGGCGCCTAGGGTGTTCACACTGCGCGCCGAGCCGAGACGAAAGAGGGGGAAATTCAACTTTTCCAATTTTCAAGTTGTAAAAAATTTTGACGGTATATAAGACCACGCCACATCGTTTTATCAAATTATTTTTTCCTTAAAAGTTTTAACTTGCCTGTGAAAAAATAAAAAGTCTACTTTTCATTCCGCGAGAGTTTTTAGTTTCGTAACGCTCCTCACACGATTTTTATGAACGTAGCGGTTAAAAAAATCTGATTTTTGGACACATGGTAGCACAACATCTTAGCTTTCGAATAACATATTCATCTTTTAGAGATTCGGAACAGTCGTTTTCAAATGATGTTTTTTGTCAAGCATGCGCACTTGATTTAGAAATCGTGTATTGAAAAAGTTCAATAGCGGGCAGCTTACTGTTCTATGCATTTTAGACCATACCTTACAGCAAGTGAAATGGAGCTAAAAGTGTAGAAAAGTTTTTGAAATAGTAGTCGCACTGATTATCTACCTCTTTTCACAAGTAATTGCGAGTTATCTGAGCGGCGTAATGCCGCAATCGTAAGCCTACGAACTCGGCGGCTGTTGAGCGTAGCATAAAGCACTGCAGTGCCGAATTGCTGTCCACGTGTGTAGGTCCCTCGTGATGTGTTAATGACCCACAACCAGAAAACAAATATGAAGTAATTTTTCTTGGGTGGCGACCTATTACAATGGACAACGATCTGCTACAGTTTTACTTCAGGTCATACTTGACTTTATGAGAGGCATTTTTTACCACACTAGTCAATTAATGGAATATATATTTCGTGTTTGGAAGTAGAAGAGAGGGAAAAATTAATGTAAACTACCACTTTACTGTTGATGGACTGAAATAAAATATTCTGTCATTATACTTAATGGCTTTCTAGTTGGAGATGATAAAAGGAGAAGCTGAAAAATACATATATGGATGCATCTACTCCTAAAGCAAAATATATTCTTATTTTCGCTTTTGTAGCTCTCGATAAATGTTGCACCACAACGTGAAAATAGTTGTATACAGCGTGTCCCACATAAAAGCGGTACCCTCACGTCAGATATTAAATTAAGAATAAATTAAGTAAAACAACAATACGGAACAGTGACATTAAAAACACGTAATTACCTCCTTATAAGAAATGCTGCAATTGGTGGCTACGGGCGTACGTGAGGTGTACCGGTTTTGTAGGCATCATGTTGTACTGCATTTCAGCCCACCTCCACGTTCAAAGAACTCTACACAGCTTTCAGATTTTTTTTTCAGAGCATCTTTTAAGAAACCTATCTAAGGGGAACTATGTTTTACACTTTAACTGAAAAGAAAATACGCTTATTTAGTTTAGCGTCTGACACTGCAGGATAGCAGCATGTGTCACTTTCTTAAATTTCTTTTTTACTTCTTGGTGGGCTTGTCTGCAGCAACATGAAATCCCCACTCACTGTCAGCAGAACATCTAAGGAAACACCGGGGTGACCAAAACTTGTTGATTGCCGTATACTTCGAGCTAACAGTTAACTGATTTCGTTATTTTAATTCTATTCTGTAGTGAGTCGTCGGATTTTAAGTTCATAAGAAACAGGTGGTATTGGACTCATCCCACTAATTTCGACTGACATAAAGGAGAGTTTTCCTTATGAGAACAGCTAAAATACGTCTGCATTTTTATTAATTTTTCAGAATTAATAGTATTACAAGAATTGAACAGAACATTTTTTCACATGCATTGTTTTTAAAAAAAAGTATGATGCAGAGAAAACTATGTTGAGAACAGGCTGGAGACGTGAGATACTCCTGCTGCAGAAGTAATACCATAGCCCATTCGACTCGTGTCTGCGCCGGCTCGCGCCGGAAATATTAAACATTCCGAATGTCGTCTGCTCGGCGTGAGCCCTGCCCAGCCGGCAGTGTGAACTGCATCTCTCGGCTCGGCTCGGCTCGGTCCGGCCTGAAGTGTGTACACGGCCAAGGCGAGACGGCTCCGCTTCAGCCGGCTCACACCGAGCCGACGACATTCGGAATGATTAATATTTCCGGCGCGAGCCGATTACGCTACAGTGTTACTTCTGCAGCACAAGTCTCCAGCCTGTTTCCAATACAAGTCTCTCTGCATGATAGTTTATTTTTTTCTTTTTCAATTTATTACGCTTATTTATTAAGCTTATTTTTTCTTGTATTACTATTAATTCTGTAAAACGAAAAAGAATCAGAAATGTTTTTAGCTCTTCTCATAAGGAAAAACTCTCCTAAATGTCAGTCGAAATTCATGGGATGAGTCCATCATCACCTGTTTCTAAAGTGCGTAAAATCCGATGACTTACTACAGTGTGAGAACAATAGAAATAAAATGACAAAATCAACGAACTGTTAACTGGCTCTTAGTAGAAGCAGTGAACAAGTTTTGTTCAGCACCATGTTTCTTTCGAGCTTCAGCTGACAGTGAGTGGGGATACATTGTTGCTCCTGACAAGCCCACCAAGAAGCAAATACAAAACACAAGATACAAAGTGGCGTGCGCTTCTCATTCTTTACAGAACCGAACTGTAGTGCCGGAGGCCTAAATCAGCGCATTTTTCTTTCGGTTAAATAACAGAAAAATTTAAGTAGCATTCAGACAACGAAAATTGACAACAGATGATTTAGCTAAATGTTCGTATAAATGCAGTTCCCCCTCAGACAGCTTCTTAACAAAATTAATAAATAATCAAATTCTGAGACCTGTGTAGAGTTCTTTGAAAGTGGATAGCCGCGGTGGAGTAGCCGAGCGGTCTAAAGCGTCTCGCTGCGGAGCGCGCGGTTGCTCGCCGTGGAGGTTCGAGTCCTCCCTGGGGCATGGGTGTGTGTGTTGTCCTTAGGTTAGTTTACCTAGGTTTAAGTAGTTTGTAAGCAACGGACTGATGACCACGCAGTTTGGTCCGATAGAATTACAAACATTTGAACATTTTGAAAGTGGATATGGGTTGAAATACAGTACACAGTGTGTCCCACATAAAACCGGTAAACATCACGTATACCACCACTTGCAACATCTCTTACAGTTAAAATTAATTTATTCTTCTTTCTAGTTCCAAATATATATATATATATATATATATATATATATATATATATATATATATATATATAATTACTTGTATGATTTGGACAACAAACTAGTTGCATATCTCTTATAAAGTGAAGTATGATCTGACGTAAAGACACTGCAGATCATTGTCCATTGCAATCGGACGCCACCCAAGGAAAAAGAATTTATACTTGTTTTCTAGGACTGGAACATTAACACATGAGTAGGGAGCGACACACGTGGCCAGCAATTCATTTTTTGGTGCCGAACTGCTTCACGTTCGGCCCAACACCCGCCGATTTCGTATGCTTACGAACGCGGCATGACGCCGCTCAGATAATTCGCAATTACTTGAGAACGGAGGTAGATATAGGTGCGACTAGCAATTCAAAAACTTTTCTGTGCTTTTAACTCCATTTCACTTGTCGTAATGTATGGTCTAAAATGGATGGAACAGTAAGATGCCTGCTATCCAACTTTTTCAATACACGATTTGTAAATCAAATGCCCATACTTGACAAAAAGCATCATTTGAAAACGAATATTATGAATTTCGAAAACGTGAATGATTTATTAGAAAGCTGAGATATTTCACTACCGTGTGTCCAAAAATCAGACTTTTTGGCTGGATACTGTCATCAAAATCGCGTGAGAAGCGCAAGGAAACTAAAAACACTCGCGGAATGAAAAGTAGACTTTTTATTTTTTCACAGGCGAGGCAATGCTTGCAATGAAAAAATAAGTTGATGAAACGTTGCGGGGTGGTCCTATACATCGTAAAAAAATTTTACAACGAGAAAATCGGAAAAGTGCATTTTCCCCCTCTTCTTCGTCTCGGCTCGGCCCGGCGCGCAGTGTGAACACACCCTTAAATACTCTCCGTTCCACCGGCGTAAACACGACGGTGCTGCCACAGTGGGGAGGAAGAAATTAGCCCTCCTCCCTTCGCTTGTTCAACAGGGGCGGCCGGCAGGGAGTCAAGGCGCCATGCCACAGTTCCCGAAGCCGCTCCCTCCGAGGTTTGCTTTCGAATCCCCTCTTGGGCAATGTTGAGTTTGTTCTAAGAAAATAAGAAAAGGGGGCGGCAGATTTGCCGCCCCTCGGAAAGTGCCGCCCTGTGCGGCCACACGTTTCGCACGTGCCTTGCGCCGGCCCTGGTCAGATCCAACGTAAACGAGTTAACAGAGGAAGCGCAGCTGTGTAATGTGGTTGAAGGACGGTATAACAAGCAAATCATTTGCTATTTAGGTAACAATTAGTGTTTGTATGGCAGAATCACTATGGGAAGCTTTAGAAAATATCCTACACATGTGTCGAAAAATAAAAAAAATTAAAATTATCAATTTTGTGACCCAAATTGGATTCTATTAGTATTGTACATGCACACTCGTCTTATATACAGTAGGCTTCTTCTGAAAGATATGTTTCGTAAATGAAGTAGTATCATAAATAGGCTATTTTAAAAACAATTTTATGTAAAGGCTATAAGAGCCTCATTCTTACAAGTAAATATTTTTTGTTAAAACGCAAATAAAAACTAAAAAAAAAAAAAGATTGGTTTCACGTGAATTTTGTCCCGTTGAAAAGATGCTGGTGCCCTTCGGGCGCAAGCCATTTTGACGGCAAAAGTGCATGTGCCCGTGCCGGGACACAGGTGTGGAGAGGACGCCCGCGCCCACGGGCCTATGTTTGCTCATGCCTGACTTAGAGGAACAACTTCAGAAGTTCTATGTAGTTAAGTATCTATCGAGTTTTGATCTTACAGCATCATACTGGTAAGTTCCTATAACAGAAGAGTCTCGTAAATCCACTGCTTTCATTTTCTCCGGACGCTGGTATCAATTTAAGGCCTTTTGGCCTAAATGTGAGTTCTGGTGTTTTTATCACAGCACTTGACACTGTGCTTGGACCAGAATTACTTGATAGTATCACATTCTACGTTGATGACAAACTTGTTTCTACTTGTACTTGGGAAGAACATCTCATTCTACTCGAAAGAGACTTACATAAATTTATGTCATCTGGAGTAACTGTCAACTTGAAAAAGTCTAAGTTTGTTAAAACTGAAATCAAATTTCTTGCACATATAATGTCACCCACAGGCATTGTGCCTGATCCAGAAAAAATTAAAGAAGTTTTAAATTATCCCAAACCTCACAATAGGAAACAATTAAAAGTCTACTTTGGTATGTTCTTGTTTTCGTCGTTTCGTTCCCCAGCAGTTACTCACTCTTTCTACTCTTCTTTCATTTCTTCGAAAAAACACCTCATGGAATTGGAAAGAAGAGTGTCAACAAGGATTCATAGAAATTAAGCAAGGACTGGTTAATACAGACGTTGTTGTTGTTGTGGTCTTCAGTCCGGAGACTGGTTTGATGCAGCTCTCCACAATACCCTATCCTGAGCAAGCCTCTTCATCTCCACGTAAGAACGACAACCTACATCTGTCTGAATCTGCTTACTGTATCCATCTCTTGGTCTTCCCCTGCGATTTTTTCCCCACACACTTCCCTCCAACGCTAAATTCACAATTCCTTTATGCCTAAGAATGTGTCCTACCAATCTATCCCTTCTTTTAGTCAAGGTATGCCAGAAATTCCTTTTCTCCCCAATTCTGTTCAGTACCTCCTCATTAGTTACACGATCCACCCACCTAATCTTCAGCATTCTTCTGTAGCACCAAATTTCAAAAGCCTCAATCCTCTTCCTGTCCGCACTGTTTATCGTCCATGTCTCACTCCCATACAAGGCAACACTCCATACAAATGCCTTCAGAAAGGACTTCCTTAGGCTTAAATCAATGTTCGATGTTAACAAATTTCTCTTTTTCAAGAACGCTTTTGTACCCATTGCCATTCTGCATTTTATATCCTCTGTACTGCGACCATCATTTGTTATTTTACTGCCCAAGTAACAAAACTCATCTACCTCCTTTATTGCTTCGTTTCCCAATCTAATTCCTTTAGCATCATCTGATTTTCTTACACTACACTCCATTACCCTAGTTTTGCTCTTGTTAATGTTCATCTTATATGCACCTTTCAGCACACTGTCCATTCCGTTCAATTGCTCTTCCAGGTCCATTGCTGTATCTGACAGAATTACTATGTCGTCGGCAAAACGCAATGTTTTTAATTCTTCACCCTGAACTTTAATTCCTTCTCCAAATTTCTCCTTGCTTTCCTTTATAGCTTGCTCAATGTACAAATTGAACAACAATGGAGAAAGACTACAACCCTGTCTTACTCCCTTTCCAACCACTGCATCCCTTTCATGCCCTTCAACTCTGACAACCGCTGTCTGGTTTTTGTACAAGTTGTAAATAACCTTACGTTCCCTATATTTTACTCCTGCTTGATTCAGAACTTGAAAGAGTTTATTCCAATAAACATTGTCAAAAGCCTTCTCCAAATCTACAAAAGCTAGAAATGTAGGTTTGCCTTTTCTTAATCTATCTTCTAGGATAAGCCGTAAAGTGAGTATTGCCTCCCGTGTTCCTACCTTTCTCCTAAACCCAAACTGATCTTCCCCGAGGTCGGCTTCTACCAGCTTTTCCATCCTTCTGTATATAATTCGCGTTAATATTTTGCAGCCATGACTTATTAAACTGATGGTTCTGTAGTTTTCACACCTGTCTGCACCTGCTTTCTTAGGGATGGGGATTATAACATTTTTCTTAAAGTCTGAGGGTACTTCACCTGTCTCATACATCTTACACACCAGGTGAAACAATTTTGTCATGGCTGGTTCTCCCAGAGACTTCAGTAGCTCTGAGGGAATATCATCTACTCCAGGCGCCTTGTTTCGACTTAGGTCTTTCAGGGCTCTATCAAATTCTTCTCTCAGTACAGTATCTCCTATTTCATCTTCATCTACATCCTCTTCCCTTCCTACAATATTGTCTCGAAGTTCATTTCCTTCATAGAGCCTCTCTATATACTCTTTCCACCTTTCAGCTTTCCCTTCTTTGCTGAGAACTGGTTTTCCATCAGAGTTCTTGATATTCATAGAGCTGATTTTCTTATCTCCAAATATCTCTTTTATTTTCCTGTAGGCTGTATCTATTTTTCCCCTATTTATACATTCTTCTACATCCTTGCATTTGCCTCTAGCCACTCCTGCTTAGCCATTTTGCGCTTCCTGTCAATCTCATTTCTTAGTCGTCTGTACTCTATTTTGCCTGTTTCATTTACTGCATTTTTATATTTTCTCCTTTCATCGATTAAATTTAGTATCTCCTGTGATATCCAAGGATTTTTTGTAGGTCTTTCCTTCCTACCTATTTTGTCCTCTGCTACCTTCACTATTTCATCTCTCAATTTTACCCATTCCTCCTCTACTGTTTTATTTTCCCCTGTTTCTGTCAATTGTTGGCTAAAGCTCCCTCTGAAATTCTTAAGAACCTCAGGTTCCTTCAGTTTATCCAGGTCCCATCTCCTTATTTCCCTACCTTTTTGTAGTTTCTTTAGTTTCAGCCTACAGTTCATAACAAACAAGTTATGGTCAGAGTCTATATCTGCCCCTGGGTACGTCTTACACTGTAGAACCTGATTCCGAAATCTATGTTTTACCATTATAAAATCTATCTGATACCTTCCGGTGTCTCCTGGTCTCTTCCAAGTATACAACCTTCTTTTGTGATTCTTGAACCAGGTGTTTGTTATAACTAAATTATGTTCTGTGCAAAATTCTACCAGGCGGCTTCCTCTTTCATTCCTTTTGCCCAGACCATATTCACCTACTATCTTTCCTTCCCTTCCTTGTCCTACTACGGAGTTCCAGTCTCCCATAACAATTAAGTTTTCCTCTCCCTTAATTGTCTGAATTATTTCCTTTAGCTCCTCATATATTTCTTCGATTTCCTCATCATCGGCAGAGCTAGTTGGCATATAAACCTGTACTACTGTTGTCGGTGTTGGATTCGTATCTATCTTGACAATGATAATGCGATCACTGTGCTGGTCATAGTAGTTTACCCGCGTTCCTATTTTCTTATTCAGTATCAATCCTACTCCTGTGATACCCCCAATTGATTTTGTATTTATAATCCTGTACTCACCTGACCAGAAATCCTGTTCATCCTGCCACTGAACTTCACTAATCCCCACTATATCTAACTTCGACCTATCCATTTCCCTTTTTAAATTTTCTAATTTTCCTACTCGATTAAGGGATCTAACATTCCACGCTCCGACCCGTAGAATGCCAGCATTGTCTTTCCTGATTATCACATCCTCCTGAGTAGTCCCCGCCCGGAGATCCGAATGGGGGACTATTTTACCTCCGGAATATTTTACCCGAGAGGATGCCATCATCATATGTTCATACAGTAGAGCTGCATGTCCTCGGGAAAAGTAACGGCTGTAGTTTCCCCTTGCTTTCAGCCGTTCGCAGTAGCTGTGTGGCAAGGCCACATTAGCTGATATTACAAGGCCAGCTCAGTCAATCATTCAGACTGTTGCCCCTGTAACTACTGAAAAGGCTGCTGCCCCTCTTCAGGAACCACACGTTTGTCTGGCCTCTCCACAGATACCCCTCCGCTGTGGTTGCACCTACGGTACGGCTATCTGTATCGTTGAGGCACGCAAGCCACCCCACCTCGGCAATGTCTGTGGTTCATGGGGGTGGAATACAGACGTATTTAACTACAAAGTCATGTCACAGGATTTTTGTGTTGCTACTGACTCCTCAAACTGTGGTCTTGGTTCTTGTCCGTTCCAAATTTCAAATAACCTGGATACACAGTTCCTAAAAGTAATCAGTTTCGCTAGTCACACGCTCACCAAGTGTGAACGACGGTATTCTACGACAGAATTAGAACTTCTTGCAATTGTTTGGGCATGTAAAAAGTTTCATCATTACATCTTTGGAAAGCATACAAGAGTCTTTTGTGATCATCAGGCACTTAGCTTTTTTTATGTCATGCAAATCGTTGCACAATAGACTTGCCAAATGGGCCATGATGTTACAAGAATATGACTTGGAAATCAAACACATCAAAGGATCCGATAAAATTATAGCTGATGGACTTAAGAGGCTTCCCCAATGTTTGCCAGAATTTGAAGACTACATTGAGTCAAACATAGAATTTAAGATAATGCTCATGAAGAACACAGAATGTACGCCGTATAAATTACATATGTGCAAAAACATGCAGGTGCTGCAGCAATCAGATGCCAGGTAGAGCAAAATTATCACACAAATCATAGACAAGTCAGATGCACCTCTAAATCAACATTAAAAAGTACACAATGCTGTACTTTTTTTTCGTAGGCATGTACAGTCGCAACTCTGCAACTCTGGTGTGTTTGCGTACCTGTTTCCCATGAAAAACCACTAATCTGGCACACCCATACAGTCTGGTTAGACTATGGTCCGTGAAAGTGTCTCTGCAAGCTTAAACAATAATGTTATTTTCCGAACATGTCATGAAAAATCCATCCTGCTTAATTTGTCAAGCCACTTCATTGTTCAAATGTTCAAGTACGGGGTCATCAGTCCCTAAACTTACAAACTACTTTTGAACTAGCTTACACTAAGGACGGGACAAATATCCATGCCCGATGGGGAATTCGAAACCCCGACCGTAGTGGCCGTGTAGACCGAGACTGACGCGCCTCAGTCCCCTCGGCCACCGTGGCCAGCGCCACTTCATTCTATCTTGACATATAGAACTGTTCAATTTATTTAAATCGATACAGCTGGACCTCTTCCGGTTGGATGCAGAAGCGTCAAACATATACTTGGCATTTATGATGTATTCTCAAAATTTGCAGAGTTGTACGCATTGAAAGCTACCACAGCAAAAACAGTAATTCGGCGCCTGAAGCACGACTATTTCCCTTTCGTCAGTAAGCCGGCGACAATTCTGTCCGACAACGCAAAAGCTTTCATGTGTGACGCGTGGAAAGATTTCATCTGTAATCCTGACCTGAAACACATTCTCATTTCACGTTATAACCTTCTGCCAACTCCATGGAACACGTGGTCTGTGAATTAAATCATTTCATCAGAACATATGCCTGCAACAAACAGACACACTGGGTTCAATATATTGAAGTGTTTGAACAAGTGATTAACAACCTTCCCCTATATTCCACACCATATATACACTCAAATTTAGTTTTACAAACCAAAGAACCGAATGAATGGGTAAGATCGATGCCAAAATTTCGACGAGGGAAGATAACACTGGAATAAAAGGTAAGGCAAAGTTTCGTAGCCCTGGACGATGCAGCAATAAAAAGAAAAGCCCATTATGATAAGCAGCTCAAAAGAACACAAACATTTAATGTTGGGGACCTGGTAGTCTTGCGAAATCTTCCTAAACCATCAGCTATTTTAAAACGAATTGAAAAGTGGCAACACCTTTTTTCTTGACCCTTCAGAATTGTTTAAATATCGCACTTGGGAAGTGCGAGGTTTGTATCCAGACAGGCATTAAAAACAGATTTTCTGCTTAGTTCTCAAGGTGATCAGTTAAAAAAAATGTTGCAAATGACACTGACACCTCGTTCCTACTGAATAAGTAATACATTCACAATAGATACTAAGAGGGTAGGCTGAACTAATGTATGTTTTATTTATTTATTTATTTATTTTTTTTTTTTTTTTACAACGGTGAGTAAGTTACAACCAGTGTCAGCTGACGGTGTAACTGTTGTCACGTGAAACATTTAACAAATCTACAGGCATATCAAACCAGTAACATGAAGTATTTACAACGGGCATTAATACTTACAGCAATTAGTATAAATATATGCGTCGGGCCCGGTGGTCATGGGGTAAAGTGCTCGACTGGAAACCGAAGGCTCGCGTGTTGATAACCCGGTCGTACCTCGGATTTTTTTTTCAGTCTGCACTTTAACCCATCCTTCACCTCTCAACGATGTGATGAGTCGCCAGAAACGACACGTGGTTCGGATTCCACGTTAAGTTGTAGGTCCCCTTTCCCCGGTTGGATAACTGGGGTAGGCTCGGGACACGCAAGTCGCCGAAGTAGCGTCCAATTGAAAGACTTGCACCAGGCCAATGAGCCTCACTAAATTATTATAATAGTATGATTGTATGAAAATATTTATAATTATGTGGATAAATAGATGGAGAAACTGATTTATTTTAGTATGCAGTTGGGAATTTTTATGATTTTAATACAAGGTGGAGTGTACTAGCACACATCAATTTTACTTTGTACCCGAACGGTTAGGATGGATCAGTATTAGGAGGATTACTTTTTATTATTGTAGAAGGAGGTAGTGATGAGGAGATATTTATGTTTTGTTTTCCCGACGGCTCCTAATACGAGCCCTACAGACACACACACACACACACACACACACACACACAAACAAACAACTAGAACCACACTCTTTTCGAGGCATGAGGAATAGCACTTTTATTTCATGTTTTAAAATATTAGTTTCTGATCGAGGCATGAGGAATAGCATTTTTATTTCATGTTTTAAAATATTAGTTTCTGAAATGTTAGTTAATATTGCTAGGATTCTGTCATTAAAATAATTTATTCTTTTAGTTATGAATGTGGCAATTAGTACGGCTTCTCCGTTACGCCACTGTCCCTGTGAGAATGTGTACTTGTTTTACTTTTAAGTGGATGTGCAAGAATCTAACTGGTGTCTGAATGTATGTAGTAATAGATCTCTTTACATGGTACTCTCTGGCTCAGAGTCGATAGTTAGTCGTTACCAACCTTTGTTGCTGGTGCTACCAAAGAGGTTTCTACACTCTTTGGTTCAAATGTTTGAACAACTTATGGGACTTAACTACGGCGTCATCAGTCCCTAAGCTTACAAACTACTTATGAACTAGCTAAGACTAAATACGGCACAAATATCCATGCCCGAGGGGGGGGGGATTCGAACCCCCGACCGTAGTGGCCGTGCTGACCGTGACTGGAGCGCCTCAGTCACCTCGGCCACCGCGACCGGCCACCCTTTGGTGACAAACCAGTAGACGAGCCCTCTACAGGGCGAGTCTCGCGTCCCACCACCGCTGTTTCTTGGGTTTTGCCAGTTTCCGGTACCTTCGCGCCTCCTGGCCGCTCGGTCTTCACTTTGTGCTCGGATCGTGGTGAGGTGAGGTTGGTTCTGCTCTTGTGTCTGCGGAGATGGTAGCGATTCGTTGTCTAGCATGTTTAACTTAGAATCTTGAACTTAGATTCATTTTTCGGAAAAATTTTCCGATCGTGCGCGGAAATGTGTTTAAGTTTTTCAGTCCAGTGGTTTCCAACAGATAAACGCAGTGTATGTGTTACTAGTTGCAGTTTGATAACGGCCTGGTATATGCAAACCTTCTGTGATTGTGGCGGTGTACGACCTCTGTGTAAATTCTTTCTAGCTTTGTGGGGCCCGATTTCTAACAGACGATATGTTCATTTTTATACAGTGCATGTAAAATCTTTATTATCGTTTCCTTTTATGAGTGATAAGTGTTCCACGTGGTTGGTTCTTAGAACACAGCCTTCAGCTACCACTATTGTTTGTTCCATGCCGATTAGGCAAGTAACTATGCGTGTATCATTCTTTTATCCACTAACATTTCGCGATCTTCTCTCCCCGCCTATTTTAATTTTTCTGTTTCTTCTCCGAACTTGTAATATGCACTCAGTCTTTGTAAGTAATTCTCTCCGAGCCTTGTACAATCTCCTTCAATAGCTTGCCTATGAAATTATATCTATTTCTAAGGGTTGCATGCCATATTTTTTATTCTCAGTTTTCCGTCTTTGTAATTGTTTCACTTTTCTGGTTTTATGAGACTGGACTTCATCCGTCTCTGTTATCGCTCCCTATCGCGTGTAGCTGCATTTCATTCGCTTCCTTATGTAATTCTAAACATTTATATGGGTTGCATGCCGTAGTTTTTATTTTTATTTTTCCGAGTTTGTAATTATTTTACTTTTCCGGGTTTTGAGACGACTTCTTCCGCTCCCAACGCTCTGTGAACGCTCCCAATCGCATGTTGCTGCAATTTCAGTAGCTTCCTTATGAAATTCTACGCAGTTCTAGGGGTTGCATGCCGTAGTTAATTTTCTTTATTTTTCGGAAATTATATTTATACATTTTTATCGGTTTACGGAACCACGTGGGTCCGAAATCCAACTTCAGGGGTTTGCAGCCTAGTCACCTGAATTCACGCCACTTCTCATAAAACCAGTTCCTAGATAGTTTACTATCAGATTGCAACTTAAGAATCCGCCGTGATTTTGAGTAATGAATCCGATTTTAAACCACTTCACCTTCAGTGGAGCGCGATCATGTAACGTAGCCGTCTGTCGCGGTTAGCGTGTTTGCTCGCGGTCTAATCGAAATGCAATTTAACTTTGCTATACTCACGCACCATCTCAAATCAGACACGACAGACCAGAGCCAATTCGCAGTTTTATTGTATATTTTGTTGTGTGGAAACTCCGGCTTTGCTGAA
This sequence comes from Locusta migratoria, assembly GCA_026315105.1. Classification (NCBI taxonomy): domain Eukaryota; kingdom Metazoa; phylum Arthropoda; class Insecta; order Orthoptera; family Acrididae; genus Locusta; species Locusta migratoria. The sequence continues at coordinate 502,474,568 of CM048755.1, read as the reverse complement.
TTTCGCCTACGATCGCGGCGCCTGCTTCTGCCTCGTTTCAGCACGCTGATTTTGATGAGTTTCGCTGTTGCATTGCGCGCGCGTGTGTATGTGTGAGCGAGTGAGTGTTGTTTGTAAATAATGCCCCCAGTAGCATTACGTTCTGTGTAATTTATGTTAAATTCAATGCTGGGCATCGTCAGTATTAGATCATGTAAATGGGATGCATTTTTATTGTATTAACAAAATTGGTCCTCCATATTGCTTGCGTTCGATCTGAATAAAGAAGTTAAGTTCAGTAGAATTTTGAGTTGCCTATAAATTGTAGTTTTCGAGCACCATCCTCTTTTTATTTGATATTGTTTTTCACCAGTGCTGAGAACAATCTGAGATGCAATTTTTTTTTTTTTTTATGTTTCAGTTCCGTTGCGCCATAAATGTTTTTCTTTACCCACCTGTATGAAATAACTTTGCCGCGGTGGAGTAGCCGAGCGGTCTAAAGCGTCTCGCTGCGGAGCTTGCGGTTGCTCGCCGTGGAGGTTCGAGTCCTCCCTGGGGCATGGGTGTGTGTGTTGTCCTTAGGTTAGTTTACCTAGGTTTAAGTAGTTTGTAGTCTACGGACTGATGACCACGAAGTTTGGTCCGATAGATTTACAAACATTTGAACATTTTGAAATAACTTTAATTGTGGTGGCTTGTTTATTAATTCCTATATGTAATTTCGTGTGAGCTGCTACGTATATTGGCCACTGTATCGTTAACTTCCTGTTACTAGAATAATTTGAACCAAATCAGTTCTCAATTTGGGCCAGGGAACGAGGTTTTGTAGTAGGGAGTAACCGATAGTTCACACGAACCTTTTGCTAATTTTACTGCTATTCTTATAACAGTAAACTCTTATCTGGGTACCTCCTACCAGAAGTAAGCTTTTATTCCGTACAGTGGCTGTTTTAATGTGAAATGACACCGAGTCGTTGCGAGAAAAGCGGTCCGTGCTCCGTGAAAGGGCGCACCACGCTAGTGCCGAGACTGCGTTCCAGCGACATCAAACGGCGCGCCGCCTTGCATCGCAACTCCACGCCCTCGGGTCAACAATCCAGGCGCGCTGAGGACCGTTCACTGCACCTCTGTCCTCCCACCGACGCTTCGCATCGTACAAATTGAAAATAATTTTAAATAATAATGTATCTCAAAAAATGAACATGTTAAAAATATCTCTGATCTCACTTTGTCAAAAATCTAGTAAAATCTCTCTCAGTATCAAATAATCAGTTTTAAAATAGTCCGCCTCCGTAGCTCAGCGGTAGCATCGATTCCCGGCAGGGAAGTGGGTGTTGTGTGTTGTCCCAATCATCATCTCATCATCACTGGCACGTAAGTCGCCGCCGATTTCGTTCCCAGGATGGAACACCATCAATGCAGATTACAAGTCATGATGACTCAGGTACGCCGGCCGCGGTGGCCGAGGGGACTGAGGTGCTCCAGTCACGGTCTGCACGGCCACTACGGTCGGGGGTTCGAATCCCCCCTCAGGCATGGATATTTGTGCCGTCCTTAGTTGTAAGTAGTTCATTAGTAGTTTGTAAGTTTAGGGACTGATGACCCCGTAGTTAAGTCCCATAGACTCTACAAACATTGGAACATTTGAACGTAAGTCGCCCACACGGCGTCAAGTAAACAGACTTACACTCAGGCGGCCGAACAATCCCGCAAAGGGATCTCCCGGCCAAGAAAGCCATACGCTCATTTCCATTTTGTTTTAAACTGTATCATATTTATTTACAAAAAGACATTAATAAAACAAAAAGGAAATCACTGGTGTCTTTGACTAGGAACTGCGCATTTGCCAACTCAAAGCCAGAGCGGGCAAACGTAGCGTTACATTTAATATTTCTTTGAACGGGCTGAAGAGAAAATGGAATCGCTCGTCGTCTTTTGTCTTCATACTGTTAAACAGATCGGACGTCTCTTTTGATCTCTCCACTGATTATGTAAGTGTGAGCATATGGTTCAGTAATCGCAATAAATACCTCAGTTCATTTGAAATAAATATTTAGTTAAAAATTTCTTTCCACATTTTTCATTAATTTTGTAGTCTTTGATTCCAGTATAATTCGCAAAATGTTGCTTTGCCATTGTTGTAAATCGCTTCGAGATTGCGAAAGAACATTCCAGACGCGAATTTCTCTTACGCACATTTTGTTTTTAGTTTTATTTCAATGGCTGCAGTATTTCTTCTTTTCTCTAAATGAAATCCGATAATTTTGCAATTCTAATACTAATCGAAATTGGAATTAAACACGGTCATGAAACTGCAGTTTGCGAAGCTTATGCAATCAAGCATCACTTTTCAGTAAAGAAGAACTTAATTATTTCATACAGGTTCGGCTACATTGATATGGCTGCAATACAACCTGATTTCTTCCGACACGTAAAAAACGGATTCCGCCACTTTCTTTTGTAATGATGCTTTCTGGTGTTGTATTCATGCTAACCACTACTTCAGCTAAATACTGCTTGCGGAATATTTCATGTTTTTCTCAGTATAGCTCTCTTCAACATTGTTATTCATTGCAATATTTTCCCAGTTTGCTAAATTTCAATAGCGGTACTTTCTTTAATTTTTACGACAACACCCAGTAAAAAGAAAATATCATTACAATGGGCATGCTACACGACACGCCGGAGACACCGACATTCCATTATTTACTAGTCGATACAACGTGATTCCACCGTATGCTCGCTGTCGTGCCCGCTGTTGTACAGCGGAGATATAAATATTTTCATTCACACTAACTAGAGAATCAACTTTTTTTTATTAGTGTATACCACGATCATATAAAAATGATCACTTTTACCTTTATTTTAAATGTACGTAGTGTGTAACAATTCATTTATTATATTATAATTCAGTTTTATTGGATGTTTTATTTATTCTCTTTCAGTCACATTCTATGAATTCATTATTAATTTTTTATTATATTATTGACGATGTTATATTTTTCACTTATGTATTATGCTTTCATCACTATTTCACTAAAAATACTAATTACGATCGTTTATCGGGCCCTTAAGTACAAAGGTACTACTTACGCCTTCTTCGCACCTCGTGAAAACTATTTAAACATGAAGGAGTTTCATCCTAATACATAAAAATTCCTTTATTTACGATACATTTTTTTTTAAATTTTGCAATTTCATTTCATTATGTTTCATATTATTATCGTCTCTTATGGCTAAATTCCATGACATGGTTTCTTCACTTATTTCTTTTGGATTTTATCACTGATGATAATCGATTATTCATAGATGCTTGTAGCCATTTCTCACCATTCTAATCGTCCCTCAATGGATATCTATGACCATTAAAACACATACGGTTACGAATGATGCTGTTTCTCAGTGATATTCCGATTCCGTCATGAAATCACCACAGTAAAGCCTACTATGATTACGTTTCCACGCTACCTATCTCATAATCGGCAGCAGATTGTAAATAACGCATCCCTCCGTGAACTCGAGGTTTTCGAAAGGGGTAAAGAAAGCTTCGCAGATGCGCCCTTTTACCACCGCTTCGCCAAACGTACACCCCTCCCTTAAAAAGAAAAAAAAAAAAAAAAGAAAAAAAAAGATAAAAAAAGGCACTGTAATGTTTTACGGTTCAGTTTAGATTTGTCATTAATTTTGTGATGTTTTGCAAACATTTTGGACAATAATAATTATAAACAATAAAAATTATGGGCCATATGATTACGACTCCATTATTTTGATAATATCTATGCACCCAATACATTATATCTTTTCTGACTGTATTTTAACAAACAGTTTTAGTTTAGCTTTAAGAAACTAACTCTTTTTTGAACTTTTACCTCTTTAAACTATTATTTTAATATCTCTCCCACACTTTCATTATCTATTTCCGTTAAAATATTATCACCTGTCTTGCTTTGGTAATTAGTTCCAAGCTTATTTTCTTTGCCTGTACTGATTACCAATGACCCTAGTCGGCAAGGAACGTAACGTACATTTGGCGTTCGGAAATAATTCACGTGACGTATCTAGCCCGAAACCTACCCCGATACTCTCTTTCGCATACTACATATTGCTTTGTGTGTTTGATAATTATCGCATTATAACTCAAGCGTTGTCATTTCAAAGCAATGGCACACTGAAAATTTACAAAAGACGTAGTTCTTATGACAATGAATTATAATCAAATGTATAAAAATGTCATGTTAGCAGATAACACCGGCCATCCATGGTATGAGAATTACAGATTACTATCGCAGCTGTTCGGCGTAGCGTAATTTGCAGCGATTTAGTTTGTGATGCACGAACATGTTAGACGGTGGTTCAAAACTTACCGAGCGCGGTGGCTCAGCGTGCTCGGTCAGAGGGCTCGACGCCCTCTGTAACGAATGATCTGAGCCAACTATCAAAATAAAACAAAAGCCGAAGTCCACAAAGGACCGATCAAACCGAAAAACCAGTGACAAGAGAGAAAAAGAAAGTGGGCTCAACACCATCTATAACAAAAAACTGAGCAACATTCTCAACGAACAACCCATAAAGAACACAATACACGACCGAAAAACATCGATCTACCTGGGGAAGAGAGAATTAAAAATAAATATAAATAATAATAAAAAACGCCATTGGCATTTTCCCTTTGGTTCTTGTCTTCGTATTGATTATTTAAAGTTTTTGACATACTGTTGTTAATTGAAAATAACTATATTCTGCAAGATTCAGAGTTCTTCAAAGGTAACAGCGCTTTCTCTTAAAAGTGCGTATGTTCTGTTTTGTGAATATACCATGAAATACAGACCACCGAAGTGCAAACACAGATTTCTTTTTTCACATGTACATGAACTGGGGACATACTGTTATAATTACTGTTGTAAGTGATGTCATGATAGTAGTAATGTTGTATATAGCTTAAGTCCTAGAGTTAAGTGGAATTCAGTGTTATCACACTTACTGCGTTTGTTATTTTAGCTTTAAAAGAAAACGTAGTCGCGGTTGAAATATAATATTTGCTTTTTAATTTAGCGCAGAAAAAAGTAACATGAACAAAATCATATCTGCATTACAGAAAATGTAATACAATATACGTTTGATTCTACCATAGTAACCATGTAAAAGACAAACATTTTAGTAGACTCATTGATTCTAATTAATGACTTTCAACCTATTCCATAAATAGTGAATAATTTCTTAGAAGAAAAAAAAGGTAATTTGTTGTAATGTATTCATTTCCCTTCCATTTCGTTAAGGAACGACAGCTGCCACAGAAATCTGGACTTCATTTATGTATGAAACTAACAGTATTCGCACATTGTTTAGAATATTCATTATTACAGTATCCTCCCAGTCTTTTTACATATGCTTCAGAAGACCATTGTTCAATTCGTTGTGACGTATTTCACGGAGTGTTGACGAAATATAACAAATGAACATTTTAGAGGGAGTACGCTTACACTATTTACAACAATAAACATTGCAGAACATAGTTGTATTTAATTAATAAGAGTCCTTGAATTTATTTTCCGAGATGTGCTGTTTCTTTAACTTAGCTTCTTTTATTTAAGCAAGAAATTCGTAATGAGGATTAATCGTGATCCAGAAGTTCCCATCCTATAGACTCTAGTGCCCACATATCAAAACTGTTACCTCATCACGTCCTGGAAGTGACTGCTACAGTCAGAAACTATGTATTAGCCGTTACATTGACAATGGTGTAGTATATGTGTAATAGATTTTTAACAACTATGATCGTTGTGCATCAAAATAAAAAAATCCGAAAATTCAGCAAGTCTCCAATACGTTGTGTCTCAACTTTTAAATTTTGTGTGTTACAATCGCACACAAGCCAACCAAAGTGTATTTCCAGTTGCAACAATTTACAACTACCATGCCAACTCCAGCACATATAGAAAAAGAGTGTTGAAATATTTGTGAACCTATTGGACCAGACTGCTATGGTCTTCAGTCCGAAGATCTAAAAACTACTTAAACCAACTGACACTAAGGTGACCGAGGGTGAACTCGAACCTACGGTGGGAACTGCCACTCAGTCAGTGGCGTGAAGCATTCGATCACACGGACATTCTGCTTGGCCAACACGTCTGCATTCCAAGATTCAATTAAATATAATCAAATATTTATCCTTCAGCATAATAGCTTCCTGGACATCCATTTCCTTTACATTACCATAATATTTGGAAGGCTTTATCAGATGTCTGGACAATCGTATTTTACACTCTATCACACAGTTAATTTGATATGAGAAAAATCGAATTCCTTTAGATGAAGTTATGTCATAAAAGTGATTGGCATCATCAGAAAATGATTACCCCTATTCTTACACCTATCTCCATATCAGTTCTTGCAATGTTGTTGATAAGTGTGGTTGGGCTGTATGGCCTTAATGGAGATGTTGGCATGGATGGCGTCAATCAATGTCTATTGAAGGAAGGATGAGGCGTGGTCAGTATTGACTGGGGTGTGGAGGGTTGGGGCTGGCCCATGATTTGTGTATTTATAGACTATCAGTAGGCATCCTCGTTGGCCCGGGAGTAATCATGGACATTTTGGGAAGAGGAGCAGGGCGAGGGGATGACTCTGGTCATTGGTGGTAGTCAAGCAGACGAAAGATGGGGGATTATAAGGTCGAGGACTTCTGTTATTAGACACCACACGATGTTAAGGAAGGGTAGGGCGATTCCGGTGTGGCGTTACTCTACAGTTGTGTTGGTTCTGGCAAGGGAAGGATAGCCCTGGAGTGTGCGAAGACACTTAATGCCACCACCAGAGCTTTGTGGGGTAACAGGAAGGTATGATGAGATTGGCAGAAACCACATAGGTCATGAAGAAGTGGTCAATGTGAAGGAGGAAATCATATGGGAGGGAAGAAGTAGAGTGGACAAAGATGATGGTGTAGGTGATGTCGGACAGGCTAGTGCCAGATGTGGTCGACGATAACTCTGCCCTCCGCAAGAAGGGTAGGGCCATCAGTCTGGAGGAGGAGGTAGGTAGCGGTACTGATGGAAAGGCGGGCTCCATGGTAGGAGGGGACAAAGGGAGTTGTTGAAGTGCACTGGAGGACAGGGACAGTTAATTCATATTTGATGGGGAGTAGGAGGTGTCTATCTTGTTTTTATGATTGTAGATGAGAGGTGGCCAATGGATTGGGCAGACTCGGGGATGATTTGCATTAGGAATATGGGACCGCCGAACGAATATGTTTGTTGTAGTGAATATCAAGGTCAATGTGGGAGTTCAGTTACTCCAATATCTCATCCTCTTCGATCAGCGGTCTATGCTTGGTAATCGCAGTGATGATGGTGGAAAAAGAGCGAAGGGCTTGGTGTTGATGAGGGATGTAGAAGGTATGGAAAGGGCTGAGGGTAGCATGGGGGCTGAAATGGACTCTTGGGATCTTCTGGAGGAGGTAAGAGTGTACGGAAAGGCTTGATGCTTCTATGAGGATGGACTCCCAGCAGGGGATGAGTTGGGAAAAGGAAGGAGATCGTTAGTATTTTCGTAATTTGAGAGAGAGGGTGTGATGAACAAGGAATCGAGGGTCAGGTGGGAGCGGGCGAAGGTGTGGTCTGATCGCTGTGATTTGGGAATGGGTGGTTGTGTTCATATGGTCGAGGCGTGGGGGCGGAAGGAGTGGTGGTGGAAGGTGGGGCAGACTTTCATCTGAGCGACCCAAAGGGGCCTCACACTCATGTGCTTGGAGGGTTTCCTGGTGACTATGGGGGATAGAAAACTGCTGTGGGAGCGGTTGGGTAGGGAAATGTCAGGGTGCTGGAACTCCCTGTGGTATATTGGCAGCTGGAGGTGATTCGGTGGCCACCGTGGCTTGGCGCCGATTGATTCTGGCGTGGGAGAGGGGCTTTTATCCTTGGGGGGCAGTGGTGTGGAATGGGCAAGACAGGCTGAGGGGTGTGTGGCTGCGGCGGTGGAGTAGCCGAGCGGTCTAAAGCGCCTCGCTGCGGAACACGCGGTTGTTTGCCGTCGGAGGTTCGAGTCCTCCCTGGGGCATGGGTGTGTGTGTTGTTCATAGGTTTGTTTACTTAGGTTTAAGTAGTTTGTAAGCTACAGACTGATAACCACGCAGTCTGTCCGAAGGATTTACAAATATTTGAACATTTTTGTGTGTGGCTGTGCAGCGGGGAAGGAAGCAGAGGTGGAGCAGATGAGTGGTTGGTGGGAGGAAGCACTTAAAGTCATGGTGTTGGAGGCCTGGGAGGGTGAAGTGGAAATTATAGTGATTACAGGAGTGGAGTCTATGGTGAAGGTAGAAGCGAGAGATGAGAAAAGTAGAACCTGTGAAAAGATGAAGTCCGGAGAGTGGCGGCGATGACCACGAAGATGAAGACAGAGATGAAGACGTAAATGGATACAGCAACAAATATGGAAGTGGGGGCGGCCGTGAGGGTGAGGAGCCCCCGCGTCCAGGGTCCGGCGAATACTGCGGCGTTGGCGGACAGCGGAGACTGGCAACACCATCAGCGTGCTAAAGTTGTGGTGGCGGTGGGGACGATGAACGTTTCTTTCCTAGTCTGCAGTAAAATCAATTTAGTCATATTGAATAAAAATTGCATATAGATGAGACATAAAAAGTCATAAGTAATGCAATAGGTAACTACCATAATTGCTGTGGGATAGCACGATGTCTCCCTTGATCGTGAGACGACAGTAGCGCCAATAAATGCCTATACATCATTGTTATTTTATTAAATGCATACCATCGTTGGTATCATAAATATACATAATCCATCACTTTTAATTGCAACGTGTCAACGTTGTCGTCGAGCATGCCACATGGACCACACAAGTCGAATATTACGTACTGAGCATCCGTTGAAATATAATTTAAGAAAATCTATTGCAAAGAGAGACAAGCGCTCATTCCAAGTCATATCACTTGCAGTGACAGTTCGAACTAAGAGAAACTAGATGAAAGCGTTTCACGTCTTCTGTGGCTTTACACAGAAAATTATCTACTACACTTTTTGTGGTGTCGCACAAGTCTAAAGTGCGCGCCACCTACTTTCGCCGCGAGCCGCCATGCACGCACGGCGCAGCCACGAGCGCCCTCATGTGCTATCCCGCTCGTGTCCACCACTGAACGACACCGTTCACTTGGGACTGAGATAGGAACCAGTTAACACTTCGGAATCAGGTAGGCACCAGTAAAGACTTGGCTATCGGTAGGCACTACGAATCATCACTAGGCAGGCCTCTATCTTATTTCTGTATCAGAATTCTGCAGTCAAGAACTATGTAAAAGTTAAGTATTACTAAGTCTCTATGAAATATATATCTCGTACTACTTTACTCTAGTGTTTCCAGTTTCTGCTGTCCCACTGGCTGGTCACCTCCTACCTGCACAAGCGTGCATCCTTTATTCCTGTGTCAGTCTTTCTACTCGGCCACCGACACCTACCGGACGAGACACAAAAGCGGTGACGAGGCTGGGACACAAAACTTTTCGCTAGGCTTTAAATGTGACGAAGCCCTTCATACAGCTGTAAGAGCAGTCATTATAACTCAGTTTCCTCAATCAGTTGACATAATTTCTCTTTTGAGACTATAGTATAATGGTTACTGATATAGAGTCTGTTGCCGTGGTGGAGTGGCCGAGCGTTTTAAGCCGCCTTTCAGCGGAACGCGCAGTTGCTCGCCGTCGGAGGTTGAGTGCTCCCTGGGTCATGGGTGTGTGTGTTGTACTTAGGTTAGTTTAACTTAATTTAAGTAATTTGTCAGCCTAGGTACTAATTACCTAGGAAGTTAAGTTCCATAGATTTACAAACATTTGAACATTATAGTGTCTATTATTTCTGACACGTGTCATTGGTTAAGTCGACCACTAGCCCGAATCCCCGTTCGAATCCCGAACAAAGTTTCAACTTCGCCATTGAATTTATTTCAATGCCCTACAACGGTTGAGATTTTTCAGTATTTCTAAGTCACAATATAATGATCTTAGGCTTAGAAACTGTGTCCGAATAATAAATTAGATGAAGGGGGACGTTAGTCGTCTCTTAGCACCGATTTTGAACATGTGCTTATTTAGTTACAGCGAAATTATGTTGTGTACATGAGTGCACTAGGACACTTAAAAATTTCTCGGATAATACGAAATGCTTCTGATAGTTGAGTAATATCGTAGCTGAATTAAAAATCTACTGAAACTATCAGGTGTAAATCACGTTATTGGTCAAACAGAGCGGGAACAGGCAATGGATAGGAAATTGAACACACGGTATGTACAACGAGTTTAAAAAAAATGTTGAAATGTCTGTAAATCTATCGGACCAATCTGCGTGGTCAACAGTCCGTAGCTTACAAACTACTTAAACCTAGGTAAACTAACCTAAGGAGAACACACACACCCATGCCCCAGGGAGGACTCGAACCTCCATGGCGGGCAACCGTGCTCTCCGCAGCGAGACGCTTTAGACCGCGCTACTACTCCACCGCGGCCAACGAGTTTCAATTCAATGACTATCCACCAAGATTTACGTTTTACGGAATTTCTCTAAACTGTACAGTGCGAAGGCTGGGATATTTGACTTGAAAAAGGTGCTGGCGATTTCCTTCCCCAACTTTCGGTAATCCGATCGTGTCTTCCATCTCCATTGACCGTACTTCCGACGAGACCTACGATTTTTATTGACTGTTCAAATCTATATGTGGTTCCAAATTATTGAAATTGAAAGTTGACACAAACGGCTGAGGTGTCAAGCGAGTAGCTCAGCAGGTGGTTCCGGAGATTGAAGTGAAACTGAATTTCCCGGCCCATCTAAAGTGGAGTGGGCCGCCTGAAGCCACGTCTTTCCCTCTCTGCCGCCAGTATCCAGAAACGTCACATAACTTTCTATAGCTCACCTAACGATCTAGACATGCATTTGTGAAAGTTCCTTCAAGTGTACTCCAAAATAAACGACGTTACCCTGCCTTGCTTCCACGTACACACCTGTAATAGTACTACAAATAAAGAAGTAATCCAGTATGATGGAAACTATATTTTACAGTTTTGAACATGGCCTTATATGCAGCAACTAGCTGTAAAATAATTTTGACAAATTGCAGCCCCACAAGTTGCTTTAAAATAATTACAAAAATGTTTTTTTTTTTAAATCTAGATTTCCATCACACTAAGGAGGTCATCATCAGACATGTAAAATTACCACCTAGAAATGAATCACAGTACATTAGCAAATTATTACAGTAAACTCTCGATTATCCGCGAGTGGATTAACCGCTTTGCGGATTATCCGCGGCCTGCTCATATATATAAATATATATATATATATATATATATATATATATATATATATATATATACTTACTCTTACCTGTGAGTGGGATTCCCTATGTCAGAGATATTTTTAGGCTAAAATACGAGTGTAGGAATTTATGGGCTGTTCGAACACTGAGTGCTGTACCACAGTATTTATTGCAAAAGATAAGAGTACATGTAGTGTGTCGACGACCTGATGAGCGAGCACGGGAGTCCCGACCCTTCCCAATGTCGAACGCCACTAGAGCTTGCTATAGGCTGTGTCACAAGTTCGTTACATCGCTGAAGCATAAATTTTAAATCGACAGACCATGTCCAGTTTTTATTTTTTGGTAAACATTTAAAGAGGATATGCAGTACAGTACAGTATGTACTGTATATGATTGCGAGTTTGCTAATTACAGTACACTACTTCATGTTTCTAAGAAATAAACGACTCGGACGTAATTTAGCTCTTTTTTTTTATTTACGCCAAACCACACGCAGCACTGCACAGGACTACTCCGCTGGACAGGTAGCAAATTGTTAAGAGTGCCTGCGGCTACCGGTGGCCTAATGCGGAAAAACCCCATTTCCTCACCAACAGTCCTGCTCGCCCATCAGGTCGAAGACAGACAGTAGTCAGTAGTCATTTCGTTTCTGTTAGTGTCGAACAATTCCGAAAAACGAAAACATGTTGTGTTGACGGTTTAGAAGAAACTGGAAATAATACACAAAATGGAAGAAGTCCGAGGAGGCGAATGACAGTTGCGACAATGACAACACTCCTCTAATTCCAGAAACAGTCATCAGTCACGCATCAGCACTTCGGTGCGCTGATGGTTTACTGGATTACCTTGAACACCAACAAGGTGCTCTTCTTTGTGACAAGTTGGTGTTGCGCAAAATTCGCAGCGCGATATATAAAAGACAAGCTACCACAATGAGACAGAAGTCAATTCAGGACTATTTTGTTTCAAAGTAGTGCACTGTAACGTAAAACTGGATTTATAAGTACAGAATTTTCATACATAATAGATGAATAAAGTGAAATTTATTGTAATTATTAAATAATTACTTTAATTATGACTCAGTAATTAATTTTTGTCTTTGTACTACCCTAACACATTATTGTGTACTTAAGTTGCGGATTATCCGTGTACATAGAAGATTTCTGACAGACAAATTTTACGAATAACAAAGATTAGATTAAAAACTCGCATGAGACTTTTACAGAATTGACGAATACTCACGTTGTATGAAGGATTGAAAAACAATATTTGATCGAGACTGCGTATTTTTATCGAAAGAGTCTCTGGAGTAATGTACTTCAACAGAAGAAACTTTCACGAATATATCGATCAGATTGCGAACTAGAAAACGATAATCTGTAACGTTATGTTAGTGGTATTTGTCGATTTGAAGTAAGACTTTTATTTAGTTAACCTGAACATACTGAACATATATTTTGATTTGTTGATAGTATTTGGAATCGATCGTGTAACAGTGTAAATTACGAAGCAATCTCTGCGACAGACTCATTCAATGCAAAAAAGGTGACTGATCCTTGCAAAGCGATTTTAATTAAAACTGAATCTCAAAAAAGTGACAGCTGCATGTCAGGTAGGATCAACAAGGTATAGGAAAGCAATCTGCCGGGAAGGCGCTACTGTACAAACTTCAGGATGCAGTTTCAAGGAAGCGTGCGAGAGTAAATCCCTCTGTTTTTCGTCGATAACGTAGCTGTGGAACAGGTAAACATACAGAAGCAACAGGCAGATAAGATTGGACTCCCAGTTTCTCTCGAGAAAGCCTGCATAACTAGTACAAGGGTGCGGGAGTAAATCCCTCTATATTTCGTCGATAACCTAGCTGTGATACAGGTAATCATACGGAAGCAACAGGCAGATAAGTTTGGACTCCCAGTTTCTCTCGAGAAAGCCTGCAGAACTAGTACAGTATCTGTACAGTAGCTCATCAGACAAAGATAAGGCCGGCCGCGGTGGCCGAGGGGACTGCGGCGCATCAGTCACGGTCTGCACGGCCACTACGGTCGGGTGTTCTAATCCCCCCTCGGATATGGATATTTGTGCCATCCTTGATTTGATTTTTCCAGGAGCCAAAACAGTCTTGGTCTAAACCGCCACTGCCCGCACCGAAACTAAGTTTATTGTGCGGTATCGCTCCCTGTATATCTAGTAAAGCCAACCAATGCCCTTGAACACTGCAAGGAGTCCCTTTACCAGTTCTTTATTAGACACAATTTCTTCGGGTCTAGTTGTCCCAAATGTTCTGTGCCTTTTACTCTCCAATGCAATGCATTCGAAGATTAGATGTGATGGAGTTTCATAACCGTCATCACAGATCCTACATTTAGGGTCCTTTTCTGTTATTCCCATTGTATGTAGGTGTTTTTTGAAATTCCCATGGCCTGTCAGCAATCCAACCATGAGTCTAATCTTTCTCCTGTTCAGGACCAGGATTGCAGAGCTTCTTTTAAAACATGGCTTTGGCATCATTACCTTGCCATGTTTTTGTTGGTAGACTTTGGTCCAATATTCTACGTGCTGTCTTCTGAACCAGTTACGTAGCTCCAATTTGATCATTGCCTTGGGGATTGTCAGGACAGGTTCCAGTCCAATAAATGGAGTCTCTGCCCCCATCCTGGCTAATCTGTCGGCATGTTCGTTGCCACTGATCCCCGAGTGGCCAGGGACCCACAATAGGTTTACTCTATTGCTTTCCCCTAGCTCCACTAGAACCCTGTGACATTCTGCAACAATTTTAGACGTTGTTGCAGGAGCTGCCAGTGATCTCAGGGCTGCCTGGCTGTCTGAATAGATATAGATGCTACGATCTTTGTAGCACCTACGCAAATTCTCCTTCACACACGCCGTGATGGCAGTGATTTCGGCCTGGAATACTGAGGCCAGTTTTCCTAGAGAGATGACGCCCTCCAGTCTTGGCTGCACCCCATATACCCCGGCCCCAACACCTTGGTCCGATTATGACCCGTCAGTGAACCAGACAATATCCCCCGTACGGTGTCGAACTATTTTCTCCCACTGCTCCCTACTTCCAGTTGTTATATTGAAAGGCTTGTTGAACCAGTATGGGGTTATAATATAGTCGGCTGGCATTTCCGCAACCTTTCCTATATTTACTCTGCCATCCCTAGTATTAGCTAGTTCATAAGTAGTTTGTAAGTTTAGGGCCTGATGACCCCGTAGTTAAGTCCCATAAGCTCTACAAACAAACATTTGATAACAATAGGCGTAGGAAATTGAGCAGTTAAAGATACCTTGGTCAGACACATCACATGAGAGCTGGTGAAAATGTAACCAACGACGGGAGATGAGAGACGATGGTCACTTCTTTTTGTAGGGCGCACGTCGTATAACAAGAAAAAGAAATTTCAAGACAAGCCAAACTCTTGCGCTATAATACCGCGAACAAAACCGAATGTTTGTGCGCAGGTGAATGCCTCAGATTTTTAGGAAGGGTTACACTCTGAGGAGTCCAGATATTGGGGCGCAAGATATTTTCTGTAAAAACGGATGCTACGATAACAGAGTGACAGTCGGCCATTGGTCACTTGTTCGTAATTGACGACAAATCATGTATTGAGAGATTCACAGTCAGTCCTTATATGAAAATTCAAAATACGCATTGCTGATCAACAACTTTAAGGACTTAGACGACATGAAAAACAGAACAGGGGCTGCACAGGAGAGACAGGAAAAGTGGCGAGAGGAAAAATTCAACGCTTTCAGGCCTCAAAAGACTTCATAAATGTCTTATAATCCAATATAAAATAATATATAATGAAGCTGTCTCATACATAAATCTCTTTAACGTAACTTTGACATTGTCGCTGGGGATACGTAGCCGCCAAATTGTTCCGTTGTAAATTGTATGAATTTGCTACCATTTTCCTTCGTTAGAAGTATTAATTTGTTGCGAGAATATAAGGACAGCAGTTGTTTGCACTAAATTCTTTTACATAACATTCATTGTAGTTGTTATCGAAAATAAATTAAACGAGTACATTTAGCCTCCGTGCGCTAACAGGATATAGCATTCCACTTAAATTAGCCATGCAGCATCCTACGCGGGAAATGTTAAGCTCGGAAACGGTGCATGGACGAACATGTTCTTGTCCGGCCAGTCGCGTGTTTGTGCGCGTGTTTGGGGAGTCTGATTTAGCAAAGCAATGCAAATGCAGGCATTGACATTTCAGTTATGCACCAAATTACAAAGATGCCATCATACTGCGGTCGCTAATCCTGTGGGCAGCAGACTATTTCACTGTACGTTGCAGTCACGAATTTTCTTGTGTTTGTCATATATACTACCTCTTTATCCATTTACCTATTACGTTCATTACCCGGTTTCTAAGAAGTCGTTCTTAACGCTTTATTTGGTACTAGCTTAAACCTGCGGCTCCGCTCGCGTGTTGGTTGATTATGACGGATAAGCTATCTTTCAGTAGTGTGCTATGAGATCAAATCACACGTAAAAATGCGCTCGTTTCGAAGAATCCAATCACAAAATTCAACAATAATGATGGTAATAATATCACAGATCAATCACTTGATGTAATGCGCGAAACGTCAAATCGATTTTTTTAAATAGATGTATTAAAAGAAATTTCTTTTCTACTGCTTTATTTATTTATTCTTATATTTTCTTATTGGTATGCTTTTCCTTACAGAGAAAGAGATGGAATTGTAGCATGCATAGACCAAAGATACGGTCTGTGGCATCACGTTTCGCTGTATGTAACCTGCTTGCTATAGAGTCGCAAACGTCATCGCTGTCCTTCAGTCCGAATTTTTTATAATTTGACGACTTTCAACCACCATATCTTCCACCCCCTTATAGCTATCGGCATGGAACTGCTATGTCGTACAACGGTAAACTTCGCACAACAATTACACACAGACCATTTGTTTGCGTTCTGTAGTTTTTGCTGCAGAGCGAAATATTAACACACACACACACACACACACACACACACACACACACACACACACACACATAGAATTTTATATACACCGATAACTTTCCATCCCAATATACTCCACCCTTTTATCATTATCAACCCTCAAGTAACAATGCAATCAATAAAACCATTTTCAAAGAGTAAATGTAATTTCCAAAGAGTAATTATTGTTCCGCATTTCACTTTATATTCTTCAGATTACTAAATATCTATCAGATCGCTATAAAACCGTGCCTAAAACCTTTCTCAGATATAAATTAGTAACTGTACAACTATTTAAGTATCTGCGTCTTGTCGTTCGGATGTGATAAGCGTACACCGAACAGACATTCACATTAATATATATAGATAAATAGCTATCCCAGGGAAATAAAACCGTGCCTAAAGCCTTCCCCGGGTAGACGTTAGTAACTGTACAAATGTTTAGCTCTTTATGTCTTGTGGTTCAGACGTGATAAACGTACACCGAACAGACGTTCACATTTATAGATATAGATTCATAAAAATCTCCGAAGAAGTGTTAAATTACTTGAATAAGACCCCTATGGCCGTGTGAACAATTTTATATGATTTTATTTTTCAAAATATAATTTCTTACCTGTATGTAACATTGCCAAAAATAAGCGCATGTGTCCAAGGACATAAACACCATGTAGTTGTTCGTGACGTTGCAAAATTTCTTTTATTTGCACTATTCCATTTGAAATATCTGAAGAAAGAGACAAAGCACAGAGCACAAAATAATACCAAATTTTCCACGTTTTACTATCAAGTACTCCTAAAGACAAAGCCTACGTTTTTCTTTTGGCCCATATTTTCGCATGTGACCAATTATTTTATATCGTACATCATTCACTAATGCAAGAGATGCTTCTTCTCCTTCTGGACTGGTTGTTCATGCCATAGTGGTTTTCTAGGTCTTCACTTCCCAGTATATATGAATCCACTCACATTGTCCGAGATAAGAATTCGCCAACACTTTTGCATAATAATTCGCTTTGAAGTCTCCCTCTTACAGTTTATATGCAGTTATCTTGTATCAGAACAAAATAGCGCCCCAAAATCTGAAGAAAGTACTATACAGGTAACGTAAGCTTACACTGTCTGCTAAAATTCAGATTGTTGCAAAACTTTTCGTAAAAGATAATGGAACATCACTGAACATGGGAGATTAAATGTTGGTTTAAAGCCCCATTGCTCATACGAGAACGAAAATCAGTGCTAAATTTTAATGTTGATTGAAAGCAACATTGTCAACTAAAGGATTAATTCAAGATAACGACTTGTATCACACGAGTAACATAATTAATTGTATGTCGACTCCATAATGGATAATGTGCTAGACCACAACAATATTATAATTAAAATAACAAATTTCCGGCTTCGTGGTGTGACATGAAATATTTATTTTAATAATCCCATATCTATTGCTTTCAAATGATTGACATCGAGAGTGCCGTAAAAACAAATTCCATTTATCAGACATTAATATAACATTAAAAAACACGACAAGTATATTACAAACGTATAAAGACATTACATGCCAGATTTTGAGTCTGAGGACTCATGTACTTCACATAAAATATTTTACAATCAGATACATAAAAATATAAATAAAAACGTCTTCCTAATGCATGTTACAAGTTTAAAATGGGGTAGTTACTTACGTTCAACGATGCATCTAAACTTGCAGGCATTAGGTGCCTGGGGCCTCTTTATTTGAAAAGTTTATGACACATTGAGAAGGCAAAAGGCATTAAACCTGTAAGTAGGAGTACTCCGCGATACGAGGTAAAATAGAGCACAAAAATAAATAAACTCTGGATTAACTAATTTTTAAATAACTGAAATTAACATTTCTCAGCCCCTTCAGCAAGGAATTATTAAACCATATCTTAAAATATCAAATGTTACCTACGTTAGATGTCAGAGCTTAAAGTTTACAGTGTATCTTGTGTAATTTTTTTTTAAACATCGTTGTAGCAAGAGGAACTTAATTCAGTCAATAATTGTCGTAGTAAACTAATGGGAGAAAAGCACTATACACGGCATCTGGCCAGCAGGATATTGTAATAAACCGACGCTAGATGGTGTGTAATGTGGTTTCTCGCCCAATAGTCTACAACGAGAATTGTTGACACAAATGAGTTCCCCTTCATAAAACAATGTTCTTTTTTTTATTTACACCAGAAATACCTTAAACTTTACCAGTTAACCTAAGCAAAGTTTGATGTTTTTAAGACATGGTTTAATAGATATTGCTGAGGGCGCCGGTAAAAAATGTTAATATAAGTTATTTAAACAAATGTTTAATCCAGGTATTTTATAGTTTGCAGTTATATTTTTAGTCTGTATCGGTGTTACTCCTTCCTATTCATTTGATGTTTTTTGCCTTTGAAAATATAACAGTGCCAGAAACTTTTCAAATAAAGGTGTCAGGCAGCAACTACCTGCAACTTAAGCTGCGTATTTGAATGTAATCAGCTACCCCATTTTAAACTTGTAACAAGCACTAGAACGACCTTTTTAATTTATATGTTAAATGCTTTATTCGGAGTACATGAGTCCTCATGACTCGCATTCTCGGATGTAATTTCTTTATACAGTAGTCATATTCTTGTCGTGTTTTTTTGTTTCTTTTTTATATACAGGGTGAATCACCTGACATTCGCACCGCAGATATTGCGGAAATGGAAAGTGCGATTGATATGAGGTTTTCGCAGAATGGATTTGTAGTCAAGGACACGTATTGTTAGCCAATAAACATATTGTAAAAATACCTAGAAAGTGTATTTTTTATGGAAAATACATTTTTTCTAATGGAACAATGGTTGTTTCTATCACGCACTGGAATTTTGTACACCAACTGTGTACAAAGAATTTCGAATGACATTTTTATCACGTCTAGTTTGGTAGCTACAACTATTTAAAGTTTTGGAAGTGGAGGGTACGACAGCGTAGCTAACTGGCTGGCGGTCATGAGACACTGGGTCGTTTCCCAGGGGCTAGCCACTAGGCTAGGCGGCTACGCTAGCGCAGCCTCCGCCCCCGAAACTTTGTACGGTTGTAGCTGCAAAACTAAACGTGATAAAGATGTTATTAAAAATTCTTTGTACACAACTGGTGTCAAAAATTCCATTGCATGATAGAAACAACCATTGTTCCATTAAAAAGAAACAGTATGTTTACATAAAAAATACACTAAGTAATATTACAGTCTGTTTGTTGGCAAAAAATACGAGCCCCTGACTACCAATCCATTCTTTGAAAACCGCACATCATCCCACTTTCCGTTTTCGCAATATTTGCGATGCAAGTGTTAGGTGATTCGCCCTGTATATTGTGTTAATGTTTCACACATGGAACTTTTCTCTGCAGCGCTGAGGAAGTAAAATCATGTGAACGAAATAGATATGTCATATTTTAAATAAATATTTCAAATCGCACCATAAAGCTGGATATTTGTTATTTTTACTAACGTGATTAATATTTTGATACCTAAGATATTTAAAGGGTAGTGTAAGTGCGCAATAAAACAGAGTAACGCTAGTTATCTTACAGATGGTAGATTCTAATCCGTTTAGTTATTACTGCTTACTTTTCAGATACAAATGGGTTAGACGATAGTCTCCGAATACGTCTAAATAGTCTCAAAATCTTGTTATAGGCTATGCCATTGTTGAGTCTTTCCATCTTATATAAAAACGTGTTAAAAGGTAAAAAAAAAACAATCCGGAGATTGGTTTGAACACCACAGTGCTTTACTAGGCATGGTCTTCTTTGGAGGTGGTATGCCGTTGCCTTCCTCCGACCTTCGAACTGACTTACCCAGCCAGTTATAGGGGGACCTACAGTTTAACGTGGGTTCCGAACCGCGGTGCTACTCTGTATTTTTCACATGAGCAATACTGCCAGAGGGGAAGTAAGTGGAAAGTGACAGATAAAAATCCTAGGAACTGGCGGGGATCGAACCCGCGACCTTTAAATTTGTAGCCTGGCACTCTACCACTGTGCAACCGAGGCGCACAAAAAAAAAAAAAAAAAAAAAAAAAAAAAAAAAAAAAAAAAAAAAAAAAAAAAACTGTTAAGAATATATAAAATTTTCACTTGAAAAGCACGAAATATTCTCAATATAGAAGTACCAATTATATTAATGTATTACAGTTTGAAGCCGATAACCTGACAACAGTGCGGCATCGTATGGCTGTGGTGTAAAAACAATGGGGAGCTGAATGTGGAAAATTACAAATTGCGATACAGAAACACAGTAAACAAAATCATAACATAATTGAAGATTATTATATCAAATTTTGTGATTGAACATTTTGCGGATGTCAGTATTACGAATGAATCATAATATCAGATAACATGATGAGACACAACATTGTGTCATGACATGAGGTTGAAGCACGTCTACTGAATGTGTGGTCGTATTCCATTTTGAGTTATTCATTACTGTTAAGTGTTTCTCCGTCATTAATACTATCTATTTGTATGTAAATTACTTTATTCTTTTATTAATGATCAATGCCCCATGTTTATATCTTTCCACCCGTTTGATTGAACTTGTGTGTTCGTATGAATGTGGAAGGTTGCTTTTAATATTAACTGACTGCCGCGCAACGGTCACAGTCGCCGCCTCGCGCTTTAGGCCTCGTTTACTTTAGTTAAGAACGCATGGCTTCGTATTTCGTCTGCTGGGTGGCCAGAGTCAAGCTTACTTGGCAAGATTGTGAGGTGGCCTGTTCTTAGAGTAGTATCAACATAATCATGGACGAAAGAGGTGACAAAAGAGACCTCTCTGGAGCTCTAGTAGAGGGTATTATCTTCTTCAGGTAGCAAGGGTTGGTAGACAGTAGGCTCTGAACGCGCTCTGAATCATTTTGAGCGCGCCCTACATCCGGTGCGTGGAGGGGAAGGCTTTGCACGTAGCCTGAGGCTGCACTCTTTCTGCGACTGCCGAAGTGAGTATGTCGTCGAATCATGCTGAGGGGATGGCATGCTGTTAGAACTTTACTTTTGCTCGTGACCAGGCACTCTCGGTTTATCTGTGATAGTTTTCTTGAGTAATTATTTCGCTATGCGAGGCGAAGTGTTTCTTAATTTACAGAACTTGGATAAATCATTGTAAATTTAGTAATTGCATTTTCATTCCAGTGATGATTTTGTGGCCGGTTTTCTCAAGTTAGAATACATATGCGGCCTTCAGCCTTTGTGTAAACTTAGTATGCTTGAATTTCCTGCTGCGGCAGAGTGGCCGAGCGCATTGAGGCCCTATGCTACGATGTGCGAGGCTGTTCCCCGTCGGGGGTTCGAGTCCCCCCTCGGATATGGATGTCTGAGTCGTCTTTAGTATAAGGTAGTTCATAAGTATTTTGTAAGTTTAGGGACTGATGACCCCACAGTTAAGTCCCTTAAGTTTAACAAACATTTGAACATTTTTGAATTTCCTTGCTGTTTTTTAACTAATGTTGTCCCATCATGTCTGTATCTGTGAGTTTGCTAAATTGTTTCTCAGATTTTCTGGATTGATTCCGTCTGCCCTGTCTTGGTATGACTGACTGAACAACATGCTTTCATAACGGACATTATTTCGGCCTTCATCCATGCTTTTACTGATACTAGCTTTCTTCTATATTAAATTTTGCATGTGATTTACTTGCCTATACTAAATTAATTTATTTTGTAAATTCTATGTAATTCACTGTGGTCATATACCACGTGGTACTTAAGTATAGTATAACGCTGCCTCCCTGCACATGAGTACGTTTGGTGCATAGTTTGATTTCAATTGTACTTAAAGACACCCGCCATCTGCTATCAAGTGTTCCTGGATGACTAATGTGTCGCAAGCATAATGCACGTGTCTGTGAGTGAATGAATGTGCTTTCCTTTATCCACTATTTGCAAATTTTCCCCCACATTACCTCCATATTCATAAAGGGCAGAAACAATTTTATTACGGGCAGTTACTTTATGATTTAATTCACTTTTGTACAAGGTGTGTGCTTTATTGTGCGTATATGGTCTCCCCACATTTTGCTTGTAAATTTTATTGAGTAGATAATAATTTTAAGTATCAAACCTCTGCCTTATAATTTCATGCTCCCCATCCCATGTTTAATTATCTATTCCCTATATATATTTTTTGTTTTTGTTAAAACGTTGGCTGCTCCCTTAAGGAGTGAGCAGTTATATAAATTTCCGTTGCCCAAGTACTGTGGCCGTTTGTAAAATAATTTAGAGCAACAGTGAGCGTTTTAACTTGCATTTACAGATCTCTACTGCCCGAGATCTTACATAGAAAATTTAACAAACTACTTTCAAGGTAAACTTGCCTGTCACTAAGGTACATCATGGCATTTGCATAATGCTACGCGGAGGTTATCTGTTGATACCTGAGGTGATAACGTCGTTGGACAACTGTCACAGAGTTTACGTACTTTTGCTACATTTTAGAGGCACCGGAACACTAACATTGTGCCACATACTGACTAAACAACATCGTAAGATCAATATTAATGTCACATGCCCTAGCAAAAGAAAGCCGCAAAATAGAATGACTGAAGAAGCTCCAACACCCAATACGCTTCGTACATGATCGTATTTCGTCGAATGATTTTGTACGGCCTCTGGCGACTCCATCACGTAACTGCCGTCGTGCCTCGTTCACTGTGTTTCCATGGCGACGATGTTCTTATAGAATTGTTTAATCTTCTACCGGTTGAAATATGTGTCAAATATTACCATAAATGTCGGTCTGTTGCTCATCTCACTGCGAACTGTCGTTTCTAACCACTAAATGTATTATAACATATATGGTAACCAAGGCATGTTTCAGTTACGCCATTTATGTCATCCATGAGACCTGTTCATTTGATCCGCAGATGCGGCGTGTCAGTAACGCTTGTTGTCGCGGTTCTGACGTGCTTATCCGGGGAGTTAAAAGAAGTGTTGAAATGTGAGTGAAAGGGCAGTGTCGACTTTGTCCCATAACACTTCCGTGGTGCCGTTGGACAGTACTGCATTGAAAGTTTACTCTAAATTGGTATCATTAGCCCGATTGACACGTTATATATACTTAAGAGTTTTTGCCTTTTATTTGTTTATATATTTAGTCTTACAAATTTGGAACTCTCGTTGTTCAAAGGGTCACCAAGGCAAAAGTGAAGTACCAAGCCGCCATGCTATTGCACCAATTACGAAGGTGGTTGGCACCTATGAGCCAGATTTCAATCCAATGGATGGCAGTTATATTCCAAAAGGCGACCTTGCGTGAGCGGTTCCTAACGTGTTAACGGTGTTTAGACTGTAGAAGATGCTAATTTCGTACTTCAGAAAAGCGAACGAAATTCAGTAACACTACATAGGGGCAGCACACCTCAGTGCTGGTAAAGCTGTTGAAATCATTACTGGTGAATCCTGTTGGTGAAACTACGGTAGGCTACAGTGCTCTTACAACTTAAATTAGAGTTATAGGTAACTGTAGTTACGAAAATGGATATATCGGAATATCCGCATCAAAGGATAATAGTCTAAACGCAACAAAAAGATAATATATGTCGTCTGAAATAAAAATTAGTACACCTCTTAGAGTTTTCTAAGTCACTCAAAATTTATTGTTGATATAGTGTTTATCGAGGACGTTTTGTTGTGGTCTTCAGTCTGGATCCTTGTTTGATGCAGCATTCTACTGTACTCCATTCTGAGCAAACCTCTTCTACTGTATTCATCTCTTGGTCTCGCTCTGCGACTTTTACCCTACACACTTCCCTCCAACGCTAAATTCACGATTCCTTGATGTCTAAAAATGTGTCCTACCAATCGATCCCTTCTTTTATTTAAACTATGCCAGAAATATTTTTCTCCCTAATTCTGTTCAGTACGTCCTCCTTAGTTACGCGATCCACCTACCTAAGCTTCAGCACTCTTCTGTAGCACCACAGTTGAAAAGCCTATATCCTCTTCCTGTCTGACGTATTTATCGTCCATGTTTAACTCCCGTACAAGGCAACACTTCACATAAATGCCACGAGAAAAGTCTTCCTTACGCTTAAATTAATATTAGATATTAACAAATTTCTCTTTTTCAAAAACGCTTTTCATGCCAGTGGCATTCTGCATTTTATATCCCCTGTATTGTGACTATCATATATTATTTTACTTCCCAAGTAACAATGCACATCAACTACCTTTATTGTTTAGTTACCTAATCTGATTCCTTAAGCACCGCCTGATTTTATTAGACTACATTCCATTACACTTCTTTTTCTCTTGTTAATGTTCATTTTACACGCTCCAGTCAACATAGTGTCCCTTCCGTTGAATTGCTCTTCCAGGTCCTTTTCTGTATCTGACAAAGTAACAGTGTTATCAGCAAAACACAATGTTCTTATTTATTCACCGTGTACTTTAATTCCTTCCCCAAACTTTTCCTTGCTTTCCTTTATAGCTTGCTCATTGTACAAATTGAATAACATTGGAGAAAGGCTGCAACCCTGTCTGACTCCCATCCCTACCACTGCATCCCTTTCATGCCCTTCAACTCTGATAACAGTTATCTGGTTTTTGTACAAGTTGTAAATAACATTCCGTTCCCTATATTTTACTCCTGCTTTATTCAGAATTTGAAAGAGGGTATCCCAGTCAACATTGTCAAACCCTTTCTCCAAATCTACAAAAGCTAGAAATGTAGGTTTGCCTTTCCTTAATCTTTATCATAACTAGACTTAAGAGTCTTGAGGGATTTTCTGCGATCGTCATATGAACAAATATTTTGTGTATCCGTCTGCAGTTCGCTTTTATTTTCTAGAACATTACCGGTTTCGGGACAGATACCCATCTTCAGATCTGTTAACAAATGTTGCAATTCATTGTAAGATACTATTTATAACGTATAAAGTCCAAAATGTTAATAAAAAAAAACTGAATTTCTAAATTGATTGTCATGATTTTTAATTTAACTTTAAAAAATCTATTTTTAAAAAGCCTTTTTGAGAGGTTTTTCTAATATGTTTTAATATTTAACCATATTATAAATTTTTTATAAATTGTTTAAATATTTACATAAATTATTTTAATATGTATTCAGAACCCAATGTTATCTTATTTATATTTTTTTTAAAGTACTTTTTTAGTTTGACAGCTAATGTATCCCAATTGTAACTACTATATTATACCTTGACTGTTATTTTACTCCTTGACTTTAGAAATCATTTTCTATGCCCGTCAATAGTCACTTATTGTGAGTAATCGTATTGAAAATGTATCCAACAATCACATGAATGGAAATACATTTTATAAAGCCTGAGGTGGCTACTGTATTTTAGTAACGACTGTGAATAATCGTTCATCACGCGACAGGTTTCTCTGTAACTTCATAGAATTGGTATGTTTTTCATAATTTTTTCCATCAACGATTTGGACTTCATACGTTACAGAAAGTAGCTTACAATCAATTGTGACAATTGTTAAGAGATCTGAAGATGGGCAGCTGTCCCGAAACCGATCTCGTTATAGAAAATAAAAGCGATCTGCAAACGGATACTCAAGAATTTTTTCCTTAATATATCTTCTAAGATAAGTCGTAAAGTGAGTATTGTCTCGCGTGTTCCTACGATTCTCCTGAATCCAAACCGATCTTCAGCAGGATCGGCTTCTAACAGCTTTTCCATCCTTCGGTAAATAATTCTTGTTAAAATTTTGCAACCATGACATGGTTCTGTAATTTTGACACATGTATGCGCCTGTTTTCTTTGAAATGAGTATGATTACATTTCTCTTAAAGTCTGAGGGTATTTCCCCTGTCTGATACACTTTACGCACGAGGTGAAATAGTTTTTCATGGCTGCCTCTCTTAGAAACTTCAGTAGTTTTGAGGCAATGTCGTCCAATCTAGAGGCATTGTTTCAGATTAGGTCTTTCAGTGCTTTGTAAACTTCTGCTCTCAGTATAGTATCTCCTATGAAAGTATTATATTTACAGATCGATAGCTACAGGCCGGCCACAGAGGCCGAGCGGTCTGCGGCGCGCCAGTCACAGTCTGCACGGCCGCTACGTCGAGGGTTCGAATCCCCCCTCGGGCATGGATGTTTGTGTCGTCTTTAGTAGTAGTTCATAAGTATTTTGTACGTTTAGGGACTGATCACCCCGCAGTTAAATCCCTTAAGCTTAGCAAGCATTTGAACATTTGATAGCTAAAGTAATACTGTAGTAATAGGTGACCATCCATATTTAAACATCCAAATCTGCTCGATCCTATTGATGTCGTATATTGTCTTGGGATACACTGTTTCACACTTGCTTGACCTGTTCACGCAGTTCTGCAAGAGTAGCGTGTTGACGAGGTGCACGTATCAATTGTCCTGTCACATCATACACGTGATTAAGTGGAAACAAGTCAGGAGATTGTGACTGGAGGGAGGTTGTTTCACGTCTTGCAGAGAACGCTGAGTTTCACTCGCAGTGTGTGTCCGAGCATTATCCTGCTGGAATAACACACCACCATCCTGTTGCAAGAATGGCAGAATGACAAAATAATGGGTGTTCCAATATTCTGCACGAACTGAAGGTTGGTCAGATCATGAGGCCTTGGGATGGCCGTTAAGTGTTGGACGACTGCACTCTACGAGAGAGTTCTCTCCAGGTCTACGTCATACAGGCAGACTGTGCTTTCATTGCTGAAGGCCACTTCCAGGCACTCCTTCTTCCAAGTTATCTTCCGTCTGCACCTGTCAAGTCATGCACGTCGTTGCTGTGGGGTGAGTTATATGCGAGCCCGAATTCCCAGTGCTACTAACTGCCTGACAACAGTTCACGTTTACTTTTCTAACTTCACAAACCCTCTTACATGTGCTGTGCTACCAATACGACCAGCCACTGCTGCTCTTTCAGTATTGTGCCGAGTGGACTTTCAGATCTCATCTGCGGGTGTGAGGAGGTTCATGTGACCACTGCTGCCAGAATCATTGCAGAACTAATAATGCATGTCCAACTTTTCTGGTATTTCTCTTAAAAGAACTTCCTGCAACACGGAAGGTCGCAATTTGACCCCTTTCAAACTCGCTCACTTAGCTGTTGGAAGGATGAGGGCGTATTGGTGACATGACCACTGTTTGCTTCACACGTTGATATCACAATGATCTTTATGTATATAAACATTCCCTACTAAAAGTACACACAGATGGAGCTCTTACAGCTATGAAAGTACGCTATCTGTTGGCGGATGGCATCGACGTCATTGTGAGTACACTCTCTATTCCTCAGGTGGAAACTGCCGGCGTCAGATCTATATGTGCTTCGTGATTCCACACTTATTATTTTTTTCTGGCACTTTAGTTACTGAAGCATATATGTACAGTTGCCATTCGCTTACTGCCAATGGATCCAAGGCCCCGTCTTGCAGTCACAAAACACCATCGACGTACACGGCTCGATGGTGCGTCACAGGATCACTGTAAGATAGAATGGTTGGTGGTTTTTGAAAGGGACTAAACATCAAGGGTTATCAGTCCCTAAGATAGAATGGCGGGCAGTAATCTTATGCGAAGAAAGCAGATTCTGCCTGCACGCAAGTGATCGTCGTATTTTGCGAACCCAGTCTCGTATACTGCATTCGTTTAAGGTACTGTGGCTCCACCCCTAGGCGTTATGGTATCTAAAAGAAAAAAAAAACGCTAAAACCTTAACCTTTTGTGTTATTATGGGAACCGCTGTCCGGCAGAATTCATCTGAGAGGTGATATGTTGCTCCAAGAAGTAAGTCAACGATCCTCCACACTCTGCGTGTGATACTAAACCTCCTCTGCAAGACGTACAGCAACTTGCGTGACGAGAATGATCTTCGTGCTTGGCTCCAATCGAGCACGCGTGGAATGTGAAGGGACAAAAACTGACTCGTGCTACTCGTCAACCCACACCTCTTGCAGATCTACGGGAGTAGGTCGTGCAGTCGTGGAATGGTGTATTTCTAAGACGTATTACCTATCTGCAAGGGCGTACCCAGGATCATAGCTTTGGGGGAGGGGGGAGGGCAGGTCATATTACCCTCGAGGAACAGTGACAATAGACTTCTTTTCTCAATAAATACAACAGAAAACTAATAGAAAACTTGTTTGATAAACATTTCAAATGTAAGAATGCACTTGCATAACAATACAACATTTTAATTTAGTAATAATCTTCTCGGAGTTGCTGCAAATTTCTCAATTACTGTCTTTTCTAACATCTAACATTTCGTAGTATTCCTTGACGTAATTGCGGTGCACGCTCATCAGTCGCAAACCCACGATCTTTTATTCCCCCATAGTGCTTTCTAAGCCACTTCTTCACTCTTCGAAGGGTACTGAAGGAACTTTCCAAAATCGCTGTTGTGCATGGAATAGTGCTCAAAATGCGCTTAGAGCTTTTCTTATACTGGGGAAGAATATATTCGCCTCATTAAATAGGTCACCTACCTCTGTATCCCTTAATTCAGCTTCAGATATATTCTTTTCCTTCCATGAATTGCACCACAGTTCCAGTTCTCCAGTAATATCACCCAAAACGTAATATTTTTTTTAAAAAACATTTCTGACCAGGAGACACTGGACGATACCAGATAGATTTTATAATGTAAAACATAGATTTCGGAACCAGGTTTTAAACTGTATGACATATCGAGGGGCCGACATCGACTCTAATATTATTTTAATGGTTATAAACTGTAGCATGAAATTGAAGAAACTGCAGAAGGGTAAGAATATAAGGAGAGGGACCTGGATAAATTGAAGGAACACGAAGTTCTTGAGATTTTAATATGGAGATTTTGGCAAGAGTTGAGAGAAACGTGGGAAAATAAAACAGCAGAAGAGGAATGGGTAGCTTTAAGAGATGAATTAGTCAAGGCAGTAGAGGACTAAATAGGTAGAAAAACAAGACCTACAAAAAAACTCTTGGATATCACAGGAAGTACTAAATTTATTAGATGGAAGGAGAAGATATAAAATTGCAAATGAAGCAGATAAAATGGAGTACAGACGAATAAGAAACGAGATTGACAGGAAGTGCAAAATGGTAAAACTGGAGTGGCTGGAAGCAAAATGCAAATCTCTAGAAGAATGAATAAGTAGGAGAAAAATATACACCGAATACAGGAAACTAAAAAAAATACATTTGGAGACAAGAAAATAGCTGTTTGAATATCTAGAACTCAGAGGGAAGAACCAGTTCTGAGTAAAGAAGGGAAAGCTGAAAGGTGGAAAGACTATATAAGGGCCTCTACAAAGGGAGACAATATTATATGAAGGGAAGAGGAAGTAGAGGAAGATGAAATAGGAGATAAAATACTGAGAGATGAATCTGACAGAGCGTTGTAAGACATAAGTCGAAACAATGCCCCTGGGGTTGATGACATTCCCTCAGAGCTACTGAAGTCTCTGGGAGAACCAGTCATGACAAAACTATTTCACCTGGTGAGTAAGATGTAAGAAAATTGTAATAATCCTCATTCCAAAGAAAGCAGGTGCAGACAGGTGAGAAAATTAAAAAAAACATCAGTTTAATAAGTCATAGTTGCAAAATTTTAAAACGAATTATTTACAGAAGGATGGAAAGGCTGATAGATGCTGACCTCGGAGAAGATCAGTTCGGATGTAGGAACACGGGAGGCAATAGTCAACTTAAGACTTATCTTAGAAGATCGAGCAAGGGAAGGAAAACCTACGTTTATAGCTTTTGTAGATTTGGAGAAAGCTTTTGGCATTGTTGACTGGAATACACTCTTTCAAATTCTGAACTCAGCAGGGGTAAAATATAAAGAATGGGAGGTTACTTACAACTTGTACAAAAACCAGAGTATAGTTATCAGAGTTGAAGGGTATGAAAGGGATGCAGTGGTTGGGATGGGAGTCAGACAGGGTTGTAGCATTTCTCCAATGTTATTCAACTTTAACAATGAGCAAGCTATAAAGGAAAACAAGTAAAAGTTTGGAGAAGGCATTGAAGATCACGGTGAAGAAATAAAAACATTGTGTTTGCTGATGACACTGTTAGTTTGTCAGATACAGCAAAGGACCCGGAAGAGCAATTGAACGGAATGCACAGTATGTTGAAAGGAGCGTGTAAGATGAACATTAACAAGAGAAAAAGAAGGCTAATGGAATGCAGTCTAAGAAAATCAGGCGATGCCTAAGGAATCAGATTAGGTAACGAAACAATAAAGGAGGAAGGCGTGTTTTGTTACTTGGGCAGTAAAATAACTTATGATGGTCGCCGTGCAGAGGATATAAAACGCAGAATGGCAATGAGAAGAAAAGCGTTTTTGAAAAAGAGAAATTTGCTAACTTGTAATATTAATTTAAATTAAAGGAAATCTTTTCTGAAGGCATTTGTGTGGAGTGTCACCTTGTACGGGAGTGAAACTTGGACGATAAATAGTTCAGACAGGAAGAGGATAGAGGCTATTGAAATGTGGTGCTCAGGATTAGGTGAGTAGATCGCATAACTAATTTTTGGCATACCCCGACTAAAAGAAGGGCTCTATTGATAGGATACAGTCTTAGACATCGAGGAATCGTTAATTTATCATTAGAGGGAAGTTTGAGGGGGAAAATTGCAGAGAGAGACGAAGAGACGCGTATAGTAAGCAGATTCAAATGGATGTGGATGGCCGTTCTTATGAGGAGATGAAGAGGCTCGCTAAGAATAGAGTAGCGTGAAGTTCTGCATCAGCTAGTCTCTCGACTGAAGACCACATCAACAATAACATTATTAGTATAAACACAGATAAACTTCCTTGCTGACAACCTGTACCGACAAAGTGAAACTAACTCCTTGGTCTGTGGCCTCCTCTAACAGTTAGAATATTTCTAGGGGGGAGGGGGGGTGCAACTGCTCCCCTCCCCCCTGCCCCTCGCTGGGTACGCCCATGCCCATCTGTATGATCGGATGGACCTCATAATCAGTGTCTGCATTGCTGCCCATGGAGGGTGCACCACGTACAAATGTACTTATTTCAACATGGATTAACACTTGATACCTCAGTACCGCTTCAGCTATTAATCGGTAAATGCAGTTATTTCATGTAATCCAATTCGCTGTTTCAACAACAAAATCTTTAGTGAATTGAAAAATATAAGAGTGTTTTAATTTTTATTTCTGGCAGAGTAGCAGAGATGTTACACGATGGCTTACAAACAGTTGATGTAGTTACGGTAGGAAACTACTGTACAATTATCTTACACCAAACGAACAGTGAAACCGATAGATTTCCAGAAATATTAGATAAATTTTTAACTTTTCAAAACTTTTACTCTTCTGGTAATGAACTTGGCAGTTATTCAAAACATTGAGACCTGTCGACCATTGAAGTGTGGGAGTGGGATGAAATATCTCATTTGGAAACTGAACTCTTACCCAGAATGGATGATTTAGTCTTATCATAAATCCACAGTGGTATGCAACAACGACGCTTGATGGATATCTCACTTTGTGGGAAAAGGAGGAATAGTAAATTCGGTTTTAGCTTTTTGTGGACGATGTTTTCATCAGAGACAGATAAAGAACTCCAATTGGAGAATGACTCGAAGAGTAGTTCTTTTCAGTGGGATCATCCCAGCATTTGCTTTAGGAGATTTAACGAAACTACGCAAAATGTAATTCTTATGGGCTACCTGGGACTACAACCAGAATATGAGTCTGCTACCTTAACCTCACTCTGTCTGAGCTCGAGAGCTGGCCGAGTAGATTTTCTCTGCTAGTGAGAAGCAGTTCATTATCACAGCAGGAAAGGACTCAGTCTCTCCAAGCACACTCCCAGAACTTGACCCTTTCCCCTAACATGGCTACACTCAGCTGGCCATCAGCAAATGACTAAAGGTGCAGCTAGTGGCTATAGTGCCTGGGAACAAATTACTTCTTAGAGACACCACTCTTGGAGAAAAGAGAAAGAGAAACAGATAGATAGAGAGAGGGAGAGTGTTGTGGTTCAGCTATTCTCACGCACTCCATTAAATAACTTGCAAAAAAGGGGCTATGGACATAGGCATCAAAGTTTGGACAAAGGACAGATTGAACCTTCTCACAGTATATCAGTAAAACAGATGTGTCTCTTTTGTACACACGGAAGACGCTAGTGTTCAAAATGTTCAAATGTTTGTTAAGCTTATGGGACTTAACTGCGGGGTCAGCAGTCTCCAAACTTAGAAACTACTTATAAACTACATTATTCTAAAGACAACATAAACATCCATGCCCGAGGGAGAATTCGAACCCCCGACAGGGAACGGCCTCGCGCATCGGAGCATAGCGCCTCAATGCTCTCGGCCACTCCACCGCGGCAGACGCTAGAGAATAAGTTCAGTTAAACGGCAAGCCGAAATTGCTCTCTGTCAGCTTTGACAGCATCACTGACCGTCGTTACTTTTCATCAGAAAATTCTATTACTTAATCTAGTCTACTTAGTCTAGTCTTAGCCTAGGATAAGGAATGACCCAGCCTATCTTTTGAATGCAAGTCGTAAAACGTCATAAACCACAGCTAGGTAGTTCAGGTAACTCCACCTATGTTGAGTTGGTCGGGTACGGAACCTGACAAAACAGCAAGGAGAGCGGTGTGCTGACAACATGTCTCTCTGTGCCGCATCTGTAGAAACATTTTGACTTGGCAAGACACGCCCGTCGTTAGGTATCGATGGGTCTTCCGAGATTCGTAGTGTGCAGCTTAGTTTAAGTTGCTTAGTTATGTGGCTACTTATTGAACTAGGTTTATTTCCTGTCTGTACAGTACTGAATAAGCAACACAGTTAATCTGAGTACTTTGTACTTGATATAGTGAGGAAGTGGTAACTTTATTTTCTAGGTTCATCTTTTTTGTTAATTTCTGATGTTTAGACATCAATCGCCAGATTGAATCTGATGCTGGTAATAGGATGTTTTCTAAATAATTCTAAAATATGCAAAGGAATCGATTTTTCCCGTCTCAGCTGTACCTTGCATAGATTACATTTAAACTGCTACACAGTGCAACACGTTAGATGATTTGACAGCCAGGAAAGATAGAAAATATGTTCAAATGTTTGTTAAGCTTATGGGACTTAACTGCGGGATCATCAGTCCCTAAACATACAAACTAATTATAAACTACCTTACACTAAAGACGACACAAACATCCATACCCGAGGGGGATTCGAGCCCCCGACGGGTAACGGTCTCGCGTGTCGGAACATAGCGCCTCAATGCGCTCGGCCGCTCCGTCGTGGCTATAAAATATATTTAGGAACTTAAACAGTATATGTTAAATTTCCTATCACTGGAATAACTTGAGATTGCAGGTACAGTGGAAATTACACTCATTTTACTGACAGCATTGAGTGTAGTGAACATATACTACTTGAGATACAAAAGATATCACAAGATGTTGTTATACCAGGTGTAGCAAAAAGACATGACTGTTGCATCCTGGGACACGGAACTAACAGGACTAAGGCATCACACAAGACATACGTTACCTGACTCGAATCACAGCTAGAGACAGGAAGAGAAGACTAAAGAAGTACAGTGACACAAAAAAAAAACCTTTTCAACAACAACAAAACGTGCAAGATACAAGAAGGAAGCACTCCGACAACATGTAGAAAAACAACTACAACCCAACTCCTGACCTTCCTTGGCGAGCAGCTGCAGTTGTGCTTTAAAGTTAATTATTAAGTTTAATAGTTTTTCCGAGTTGTTACTGAATTTAGTAGCGTGCACCTGTCAAATCTCGCTGTTGCCGTAATAAGGGTATGGTAACTTCCTTATACTGTGTCTGACAATTTTCGTGCTGAAACTTCCTGGCAGATTAAAATTGTGTGCCGAAACCGGGACTCGAACCTGGGACCTTTGCCTTTCGCTGGCAAGCGCAGTACCGACTGTGCTATCCAGACACGACTCACGATGCCGCCTCACAACTTTACTTCCGCCAGTACCTCGTCACTTTCGTGCTGTCACAGTATTCAGTTTTGTTACAGTATCAGTGGAATTCACATTTTCTTTGTTTTAGAAGAGAAGTCGTGTGAAGTTTTTGTTGTAATTTTACTTGTTGAGACTTAATACTGTTAATAGTAGTACTCCTTTTATCAGGAGAAAGAGAAATATGTAATTACCTTATTTAGTTCATAACGTCGTTCTCCTGCAACAACAGAACTCAGATATCCTAAAGAATACGTTTAGATTTTTTATCTGTAAATGTAAGAATTTTACAGTGAGTGAGAAGTATGGATTCCATCGCAGGTTTCTGTATAGTGGATTACGGCGTGAGACTTGTTAAAATTATTTTCATTGGAACCAGTAAGCATTCGAGAGAAATCCTCTCGTAGAATTAGAGAATATGTGGCACAAATAATTTGACAGAGAAGGAGCGTAAGATCTGCGCCCTCCAGGTGCTGTTTCTAGACGCAAGGGATGAACGTGGTTCAAATGTTCAAATGTTTGTATTGTCTATGGGACTTAACTACGGGGTCATCAGTCCCTAAACTTACAAACTACTTATGAACTACTTACGAACTAGGAAGGAAAAAATGTTTTATGTGAAGATTCGAGTATGTATTGTGTAAGTGACTATGCAATAAAAAGGATACTGTTTGTGTTTTGTCTGTAAAGAACACTATATTTTCTTCAAAATTAGATTCGAGCTTAGGTTAGCTATATTACACAACCAACAAATAACAATTCCTCCTAAAGGCAGGAAGAATGGTATAAAACTACAAAGAGAGAAAGAAAGTCTTGTCGAAGATTGCTGTCCGTCACAAGACACTGGCCACAATAACTTACATCTGTCTCAATGCGGTAACGCGTTCAGTAGAAACACGTGCCGGCCGCGGTGGCCGAGGGGACTGAGGCGCTTCAGTCACGGTATGCACGGACACTACGGTCGGGGGTTCGAATCCCCCCTCGGGCACGGATATTTGTGCCGTCCTTAGTAGTAGCTAGTTCATAAGTAGTTTGTAAGTTTAGGGACTGATGACCCCGTAGTTAAGTCCCATAAGCTTAACAAACATTTGAACATTTTTTGAGAAACGCGTGTCCAACTACCTTGTGCAGCTCCACTGTCTGTCAAAAACACTCTGTCTGCTGCAGCCGCGGTGGAGTAGCCGAGCGGTCTAAAGCATCTCGCTGCGGAGCGCGCGGTTACTCGTCGTGGAGGTTCGAGTCCTCCCTGGAGTATGGGTGTGTATGTTGTCCTTAGGTTAGTTTAGTTTAAGTAGTTTGTAAGCTACGGACTGATGACCACGCAGTTTGGTCCGATAGAATTATAAACATTTGAACATTTTGTCTGCTGCAGTGCGCACAGTATATGTAACGGTGTACTGAACAACATCGGCACACACGATTGCTTCAGCCAGAGAAATCTGCCGTGGCCGAGCATTCCGATGGACATAGAATGGTGTACGGTAAGACAAAACTGGTAGCCTCTGCATGTCGCTATTGGGATTGTGTTTTAAAAGAAGCTATTGAAATTCGTCTTTTTGACAATATTAAGTAAAATGTGGAACACTGGGTCATTTGAGTTTAAAAAAGTCGCACTGTCGTGTTTTACGGCCCACTTTAGATTTGCCTGTAGTTTCGTGATTTTTTCCAAACATTTCGGACAAAAATAATGAATAAATTATGTACGATACGATTATGACTCTACTATTGTGGTAATACCTATGCACCCAACACATGATATTCTTTCACACCGTATATTAACAACCAATTTTATTTTATATTTGAGTACAGTTTTCACAAACATACTCTTTTTAAAATATTATCTCTTTAAACTATTATTTTAATATCTTTCCCACGTTTTCATTCTCTTTTTCCGTTAAAATATTATCACCTGTCTTGCTTTGGCAATTTGTTCGAAGTTTATTTTCTTTGTCTATACTGGATACGAATGACCTATAGCCTGGAAGGAAGGTAGCGTACATTTGGCGTTCGGAAATCATTCACGTGACATCCATCGCGCCGGCCACGGTGGCCGAGGAGACTGAGGCGCTCCAGTCACGGTCTGCACGGCCACTACGGTCGGGGGTTCGAATCCCCCCTCGGGCATGGATATTTGTGCCGTCCTAGTTCGTAAGTAGTTCATAAGTAGTTTGTAAGTTTAGGGACTGATGACCCCGTAGTTAAGTCCCATAAGCTGACAAATATTTGAACATTTGAACATCCATCGCCCGAAACCTTGTCCGAAACTCTCTTCTGCATACTCCATAACGCTTTGTGTATTTGCTGATTTTCTTGTTATGACTCAAGCGTAGTCATTTCAAAGCAATGGCGCACTTAAAATTGTCAAATCACGTCGCTCTCAGGACAATGAATTATAATCAAAAGTCTAAAACTGCCATGTTAGCAGATAACACCTGCCATCGATGGTACGAGAATGAAGGATTACTCTCTTGGCTGTTCGTCGTACCGTAATGGTCGATGAATTAGTTTGTTATGCACGTACATCTCAGATGGTGGTTCGGAACTTGGCGTGCGCGGTGGCTCAGAGGGTTGCCGACGTGGTAGCTCAGCGTGCTCAGTCAGAGGGCTCGACACCCTCTGTTACCAAAAAAGTGAGTCAGTCACGAAACGATCAAAATGAAACAAAGACCAACGTCCACGAAGGACCGATCAAACAGAAGAGAGTAAAAGAAAGAGGGCTCAACACCATCTGCAATAAAAAAAATTAGCAAAATTCTCAATGAACCACCCAGAACGAACATTAACAAACAACCGCAAAGCGTCGATCTACCTGGAAAAAAAATTAAATAAAAAAACCATCACTTGCATTTTTTCGGTTTTTTTTTTTTTTTTTTGTATTCTCTTAAAAGTGCATTTATTCTATTTTGTCGACAGCCATGAAATACTTATCAACGAATTGCAAACGCAGACTTCTTTTTCACATGTACATAAACTGGATAGATACCGTTATAATTACTGTTTTAAAAGACGTAATGATAGTAGTAACCTTGTATATAGATTAAGTACTAAAGTTATGTATAATTCAGAGTTACCACACTTTTCCGGTTGTTATTTTAGCTGCAAAAGAATACGTAGTCACAGTTTGAAATTGAATATTTGCATTTTATTTTAGCGCAGAACAAAGTAACCTGAACAAAGTCAAATGTGAAATAGAGAAAAGGTAACACAAAAATGTTCAAATGTTTGTTAAGCTTAAGGGACTTAACTGCGGGGTCATCAGTCCCTAAACTTGCAAACTACTTATGAACTAACTAAGACTAAGGACGGCACGAATATCCATGCCCTAGGGGGGATTCGAACCCCCGACCGTAGTGGCCGTGCAGACCGTGACTGGAGCGCCTCAGTCCCCTCGGCCACCGCGGCCGGCGAAAAGGTAATACAATCTACGTTATAAGCGTCCATAGAAACCATACCAAAGACAAACAATTTGTTAGACGCATTGTTTCAAATTAATGACTTTCAACATATTCCATAAGTAGTGAATAATTGCTTAGAAGAAAAGGAAGCAAGTTAATTTGTTGCGATTTATACACCGGTGTTTCATTAAGGAATCACAGTTGCCACAGAAATCTCGTACACCGTTTATATATGAAATCACCAGTCTCATCACACTGTATGGAATATTCATCATTACAGTATCCTCCCAGTTTATGTACATATACTTCAGAAGACCATTGTTCAATTACTTTTTACGTATTTCACGGCAAATGAAAATTTTAGAGGGAGCACTCTTACATATGCGCAACATAGCTCCATTTAATCAATAAGGGTGCGAGAAACAATTTTAGGAGCCAAAGCGAAAAAAAAAAAAAAAAAAAAAATGGAAGGAAAAAGAAGAAGAAAAATGGTATCGGCAGGTTTCGAACTACTGACTACGTGCATAACAACCTAACGAACTGTACACTACACTATTTTTTTAAATGTTACTTATGTTTTTTGATTGATATCTACATTATTTTATAAAAAATGGAAAATTACGAATAAACAAAAACTCGTTCACTTTTCATAAAAATTACCATTAAATATTAAATCTGTGTAAGTATTCGAACACAACGAAAAAAATTAAAATCCGTCACTGCAGCATTTGAACCAGGATTGTACGGCTAGAACGCTAAAATATTTATTTATTTTTATTTATTTATTTATTTTTTTCTTTTGAATTGGTGTATGTTGCGTTGTGGGTTATGTTCAGTTCATGTGGATAGTGTTAAGATTTATCTTCTTGTGGCTTGGACGTTCCAGCTGCAAGGCGGATCATGAAAGGCACTCACGCACTGCGCCGCTCCCCGCTCAATCGAGGCGCGGCGCGCGTTTCTGCGGTGCCCGCGGCCCTCACCGCACTGCCGCGCTGTGCCAACTAGACCAGCTCTGACACCTGTTCTGCGGATCCCGTTGCAGTGCTCGCCCTCGCAGTGGTTTATGTAGCAGTACGTAGGATCAACGTAATTTTTTTGTTTGGGTTGTTGACAATACACAAAAATGAAAGTGTCTGCAGAGGGTGTTGTGGCCATTTGGCTCTTGCTACGACGTTTGAGAAAGGAAAGAAGCCAGAGAAACAGAAAACGTAGGTATTGGGTGCATCCTATCCTGCAAGAAAGAACTACTGAAGCAGCTTTCGTCACTTTTTACAGGCAGTTACGAAACTGAGTACAAATTTTTTAACTACACCAGGATGTCAATATCTTACTTCGACGAACTACTTTCCAAAATCAGTGGACAATAACTGGAGTGACGACAAACTTGCCGGCCGCGGTGGCCGAGGAGACTGAGGCGCTCCAGTCACGGTCTGCACGGCCATTACGGTCGGGGGTTCGAATCCCCCCTCGGGCATGGATATTTGTGCCGTCCTAGTTCGTAAGTAGTTCATAAGTAGTTTGTAAGTTTAGGGACTGATGACCCCGTAGCTAAGTCCCATAGACTATACAAACATTTGAACATTTTGACGACAAACTTGCGGTCTTCTATAGACCTTGAAGAAAAGTTGCCGGTAACAATTAGATAAGAATGTTGTTATTACGTTTAAATATTTTAATACCATTCGGTTCCACAGGATGAAATACATAAATCAACATAACAAACTGTTTTACTGAAACATAACACTGTTTACATTATTATGCATGTTAAATAGATCATAATGGTCACTTGCTTGAGAATGATCCGATACATGAGATGAACTTTCTGGAGATCTTACGTGTACAACATTACCATATATATTTGGGTAGTTACTTCGCTGAGGGCCACTATTTGTGAAATTCGTATTCCGTATATTAATACTGGGTGGCATGTTGATTTTACAAAAATGTTCAAATGTTTGTAGAACTTATGGGACTTAACTACGGGGTCATCAGTCCCTAAGCTTACATACTACTTACGAACTAGCTAAGACTAAGGACGGCACTAATATCCATGCCCGAGGGGGGATTCGAACCCCCGACCGTAGTGGCCGTGCAGACCGTGACTGGCGTGCCACAGTCCCCTCGGCCACCGCGGCCGGCTTGAGTTTACAAGATGCGTCCATGATTACTTTTATAATATTAATTTTTGTTATAGTCTTCAAATGGTCAGATACTCGTTTAAAATCGTAGAAAGTGACGGTAAGGGACATCGTCGTTCCGTGACAGACTTTCTTTCAGTACACCAACAATATGTTGTTCTATGTTCTCCGTTTCTGTGTCCTCACTTTTTCTCTTTTTCACTCTTGATGACGTTATATCTAAAGTGTCATGGTTCCTTAGTAGGCTAAAGTATCTTCATGTACTACTCCGCTTTGACTCAAACTGTCATCCGTAATATTTCTTGCAACATCTGCTAGAAACATTAGCTGGTTGAAGTAAACATAAGTGGATTTCCTTGTAGTACCTGATCCAATTTTCAAATTCTTGACTTTCCGATATTGTTTCACAAAACTTTCTCTCAAATTTTTTCACTTCTTTTGCAGCGACATAGTTGGAAAAATGTGATTTTACATTTTAGGTATCTGGCTTCTGGGTGCTCTTTTGCTGATATTCACTACGCTTATCGTCTGGGAAGAACTACAGTCAGCGAAACTGCGCAACAAGTTTGTCAAGCGATAGGGATCAACATGAAAGCAGAATGCCGTCCTCAACCGACGACAGAATCTTGGTTACATATAGCTGAACAATTTGAATCTAGAATTAATTTTCCTCATATTATAGGAGCTATAGATGGTATGGTAAACATATCCGTGTAATAAAACCAGGCAACACAGGATCGCTTTATTACAACTATAAACATTTGTTTTCAATAGTTGTAATGGTACTTTGTGACAGCAATTATAAATTCATCTATGTGGATGTTGGGGCATTTGGAAAATGTAGTGATTCGTCTGTTTTCAAAGATTCGTTTTTGTACAAACAACTGACGAATGGAATTTTAGGAATACCTAACGATGAGGAAATAGAAGGAATTCAATGCAAAGTTCCCTATTTTATTGTTGGTGACGACGCTTTTAGCCTATCTGAACATGTTTTGCGCAACATGTTTAAGTAAAAACAAAAGAATATTTAATAATCGGCTCAGCAGAGTACGTAGGTACATTGAATGCACTTTTAGTATTTTGGCTAATAATTTGAGGATATTACATCGGTCTCTAAATGTTAACGTAAGTTTGGCAAAACAAATTGTAAAATGTTGTTGTATACTTCACACGTGAAAGACACGGTGTTAATTTCGAACATACTTTAAACACGCCACAGGAAGGGTTGCAGAATATTTAAAAAGGACCAGTTCAGAGAGGAAACCGATCAGTTATTAACAACAGAGATGTACTAGCAGATTACTTTGTAAATCTAAAATCACTAGAATGGCAAGATCGCTTCGCTTAACATCTGATGTTCCAGTTTCAAACACATTAAAATATGTAATGATATTGTTATAAATAAAAATCAATAAACTTAACGAGCTTTTTCATTTCCTCTTGTGACAATTCTTTCCCTCCAAATTTTTCTATTATCTCTTCCCACATTTTAAACTTTAAATTTCTGTCACTATATTCGTTCGCCTTCATATTCCAGACGGCTGGACGATTTTCCACTTCGAAAATAAGTTTCTCCGTATCAAAATCCATAACAGCGTGATCGTAGCAGAGGTCACGGGTGAAACGAGGCAACCTGTTGTGCCCGGTGCAAGTGTGCCGGTGTCGAATACCGCGTCACCTTTCCCCCCCCCCCCATCCCCCCTCCCCCGCCAGCTGTCGAAACCCGCGCCACCGCGTAACCGCGCGGCTGCCGAGTTTTCCGCCGGCAACAGCGGCGCCCGCTCGCCCGCGCGGCGAAGCGGCGACCAGTGCGTTGTCCTCCATAAGCGGCTACAGAAATTGCCAGCCGCTTACCCGCCAACCGGCACGGGAGGCGGCCAGTGCGTGGTTGCCCTAAGAAGTTGGAAAAGCCGCGACCGAGCGGCCGAGCGGCCCAGCGTATTGAGGCGGTATGCTACGATGCGCGAGGCCGTTCCCCGTCGGGAGTTCGAATCCCTCCTCGGGCGTGGATGTTTGTGCCGTCTTTAGTATAAGCTAGTTCATAAATAGTTTGTAAGTTTAGGGACTGATGACCCCGCAGTTAAGTCCCATAAGCTTTACTAACATTTGAAGTTGGAAATATATTGCTGGTACTTTGGGACACAGATTAGGACACAGTGTCTTTCACTGAGAAAGTTCCAACATCCTAGTACTGTATTCTCACCAGAATCAAAGAGGGTTCGAATTGTGTGGCCACGAATACAGTTTACCGAGGGCGTTTTGGTGATGCGGCAGAAAGTCTCCGCCGGTAATGAGAGAAAGTTGATGTCGATCGGAGCGGATGTTTGGCGAGGAAAAAATGCCAAAATTCGCCGCGCGAGCGTCCAGACATCGTTTGCATGACCAAAGTGGAACCTGTGACCATCTGTGTCGTCCACTCCGCAGTGAATGCAGCGGGGCGAATCGACGAAATGTATCAGATGCAGACGATGTCTGTTAACTTGCTTTCCGTTCACACTGAGACACCAAGCTGACTGGACGCCTGATTCGAGAAAACGTTCGTAAACAGCTTTCCATATGTGCCGCCACACATATTGGTGGATGTTGAATCTCGATTGGGTTGGATGGTCGACACTGTTGTAGCAAATCATATACCGTTTTCGTCTGACATAAACTAGCAAGTGGTAAAGATTTGTATACATAAATACATAAGTCATGTCCATGAAGAAGTGTCTGGTATAGTAAAAGGTTTTTAAAGAAAAGAAAAAATAGTTCAAATGTTTATAATTCTATCAGACTCAACTTGCGTGGTTAGTAGTCCGTAGCTTACGAACTACTTAACCAAAGTTAGACTAACGTAACGACAACACACTTATTCATGCACGAGGGAAGATTCAAACCCCCGACGCGGGAGGCCAAGCGATCCGCAACGTGGCGCTCCAGACCGCTCGGCTACTCCCGCGCGTCTACAAGGCAACTGGACTGGGAGTAGTTTTAACTGGGGTTACCAAAGAGCCCGCACTAAAGGTAATGAATAGGATTCTGGTGATACTTTGCGGGCAATGACGCTAGATTCTGGCCCACTTTAGGTTACGGTAGTAACACTAAAAGTGGGCCTTTCCGACCGCCTTTTGACAGCTCGAATTTTAAATAAAAATGACGCCTTAACTATTCATCTGACCCGGAATCAATTGAATACACGAGTTTGTAGAGGAGACATTTCAAATGTTCAAATGTTTGTTAAGCTTATAGGACTTAACTACGGGGTCATCAGTCCCTAAACTTACAAACTACTTATCAACTACCTTATACTAAGGATGTCACAAATATCCATGCCCGAAGGGGGATTCGAACCCCCGACCGTAGTGGAAGGAGACATTTCTCTACAACTTTGCTCTCTTATATTTTTTCATATATCGCATCGTTTAAGAGGTATTTACAAAAATAACGGCGATTTGACACCGTCCATTGGTTTTACGAAAACGAGCCGTTCGGAGATGTCACGTGACATTCCACGCCCTGAACTCTCTCTGGCATACGCCATCTTGAGTTGCGTATTTGATGATTTTCTTATTATACCTTACACCTTGTCATTTCAATGCAACGGCGCACTGAAGAATTAACAAGAGCACGTCGTACTTTCTACGATAAATGATGATGTAGTGTCTAAAAAGGCCATATTAGCATCAGGTAACAACTGCCATCAATAGTACGAGATTAAAGGACGCTGTTTCTTTTGGTTCGCCGTAGTGTATTTGGCAGCGCGTTGGACTGTCATGTATATGGTCAGTGGATCGTAACACGCCACTACCAAAACATTTTTTTCTACTTTATCCCTAAAAGGGTTTCTGGCATTCTTACTAATTAAATAGAGCTATGTTCTTCAATGTTTAGAGTTGTGCATATGTAATAATGCTCCCTCTAAAATGTGTGTTTGTTCTATATCGTGAAGATACCGTGAAATACGTAACAACGAATTGAACAATGGTCTCCTGAAGCATATGCACGAAAACTGAGAGAATACTGTAATAATGAACATTCTGAACAACGTGCTGATACAGAAAGTTTATAAAAATATAAAGGAAGTTCTAGATGTCTGTGGCAAGTATAGTTCCTTAATGAAGGGAAGTTTATACATTGTAACACATTACCTTGTTTATTTTTTTTCTAAGAGTTTATTCACTATTTATGCAAAATATTCTAAGTTATTGATTAGAATCAATGCATCAACTAAAATGTTTGTTTTCGACTTCGTTGCTATGGACGCTTTTAACGCAGACGGTATTACCTTTCCTGTAGTTCAGATATGACTTTGTTCATTTTACTTTGTTTTGCGCTAAAATGAAGAGCAAATATTCTTTTCAAACCGTGATTCCGTTTTCTTTTACAGCTATCATCACAAACTGAATAAGTGTGGTAATACTGAAATCCACGTAACTCTAGTACTTAATATATATACAAAGTTATTACTATCATTACGTCATTTACAACAGTCATTATAACAGTATCTACCCAGTTTATGTACAGGTGTTAAAGAAGTCTATATTTACAATTCGTTTCTATGTATTTCATGGCAAGTTCTCGAAACAAAACAAATGCACTTTTTAGAGAAAGCGCTGTTACCTTTGAACAACTCGGGATCTTGCAGAATATAGTTGTTATCAGTTAACACGAATGTGCGAAAACCCTTTAGGAAGCAAGAGGAAAAAAATTGGCAGGGAGATCGATACTTTGCGGTCGTTTGTTCTTCGTT
This sequence comes from Locusta migratoria, assembly GCA_026315105.1. Lineage (NCBI taxonomy): Eukaryota > Metazoa > Arthropoda > Insecta > Orthoptera > Acrididae > Locusta > Locusta migratoria. The sequence continues at coordinate 502,430,091 of CM048755.1, read as the reverse complement.
CTTGACTGTTGGTTGAGAATTTTACTCAGTTTACTCGTGTAGCTCACTGGCTGGCTTCTCAGGCACAGCGCACTGCCTCACAGCGGCCAGCCAGTTGTTAAAAAAATGTTTGTTAAGCTTATGGGACTTAACTACGGGGTCATCAGTCCCTAAACTTACAAACTACTTACGAACTAGGACGGCACAAATATCCATGCCCGAGGGGGGATTCGAACCCCCGACCGTAGTGGACGTGCTGACCGTGACTGGAGCGCCTCAGTCACCTCGGCCACCGCGGCCGGCGGCCAGCCAGTGAGCTACGTGAATGCGACCTACTCTGCTTGACGTGACGTGCACGGCGGCGCACAGGCCTTCTCTTCCGGCGGTGTTAGTTGAACCGTCTTTCTTTTTCTCTCTTTTCATCGGTTCTTCGGTTTGATCGGTACTTTGTGGGCGTTTGTTTGTTTTGTTCTATTCTGATCGTTTCATATAACTCAGTTTTCTCGTTACAGAGGGCTTCGAGCTACCATGCCAGCAACCCTCTGACCTAGCGCGCTGAGCCACCACGCCCTAGCAAATTTCTAATCACCGTCTAACATGTTCATACATCTTAATTCTCATTCCATCGATGGCAGGTGTAAACTAACTAACATTAGATTATAATTCATTGTTCTAAGAAAGACGTGTTTCTGATAATTTAAAGTGTACATTGCTCTGAAATGACAACGCTTGATTTAAAATAAGAAAATCAACAGGTAGAGAAAGTAAGATGGCGTACGCAAAAGAGATTTTCGGACGAGGGATGTCACGAGATTGATTTACGAACGCCAAATGTACGCTGTGTTCCAGCCAGGTTATTGTCACTCGTCCGAATGCCAATTGTACGCTACGTTCGTTCCAGGTTATAGTCATTCGTAACCAGTACAGGCATAGAAAATAAACTTTGAACTACCAAGGAAAGACAGGTGATAATATTTTAACGGAAAAAATATAATGAAAATGTGGGAGAGATATTATAATGATAGTTATAAGAGGCAAAAGTTCAAAAGAGTATGTTTCTCAGAGCTAAACTTAGATATCATGTAATTAGCCTGTTTGTTAAAATACAGTCAGAAACAATATTACGAGTTGGGTGCACAGATATTATCACAATAGTAGAGTCGTAATCGTATCACCATAATTTTTTATTATTTACATTATTATTTAGGTCCTAAATGTTTGCAAAAAATTATAAAACTACAAATCTAAAGTGGGCCATGAAACACGTAAGGGCGTTTTTTTATCCTGGTAGTTACCGCACAGTGCCGTGACTCTGGTCGGCACATATGTTAGTCCCACCCCACCACGTTCCCGCTGGCCGGCCGCGGTGGCCGATGGGACTGAGGGGCTCCAGGTGCACGGCCACTACGGTCGGGGGTTCGACGTGCCAGGAGAGTTTGGATCGGTAGCACTTCAGCCACATGCGGTATGCAGGAGGCATGAAACATATTCACATATTGTGTGCGTTGAATAATGTCGAGGGATCGTAGCCAGTGATCTACCAGACTTCCTCTGACTGTCTGTAGTAATCGTCTACCGTTGATCGCTGCTGAGTGGCGGTGATAGGCTGAAATATCAACGTCAAGACATCTGACGGTGGTGGCTATACTTAAAGGAATAATGCTTCACTCTGGTAGGCCCTCGCCGTTGAGCAAGACCTTCGATTTTGAGACGCTGAACGTACTGCCTGATGCCTCGCCATAAGTTGCCACCCACATAAGGGCTGCTCGTACATCCTTCTCAGTGCGTAGGAAACGACGAGGTCATCGACGTAGGCTGTACAACAGAAGTGGTTCCCCTGCAAATCCATACGTTCAAAACGTTGGTGTACACTATGGAGCAATAGTTCTAAAGGAAAGACGTATAGAATAGTTGAAAGTGGACAGCTTTGTCGGACGGATCGTGTTATGACCAAGGGTGGCGTGAGGTGACCGTTGTACATGAATTTGAGGGTCGCGCCGGTCAGAAGGCGAATAACTACTGTGACAATGTAGCCAGGGAACCCTTGTGCTGGAGAACTGTCTGCAAATAGGAGTGATCAACACGGTCGAAGGTTTGACTAAAGTCAAGTAAAGCCAGGGCATCAGCAAGACGTTGGTAGCGGGCAAGTGCCATCATGTCCCGATAACGGCAAAGAGCCGTATGGATACTGTCGTCTCCTCCTAAGAACGTTTGGTCGCAGGATGTGGCGTACCGTGAAACTTTCTTGGGTCGCGACGCCAGCAACCGTGTAAATATTTACATACCGCTGTTAAGCAGAGTTAAAGATCGATACTCTTGTATTCTTGATAACGCCCTTCTGTTTGTGAACAGTCATAATTATGCCTTCAAGGAAAGTGTTTGGGACCGCAGTCGTCGGGGACAGCCGTTCTTGAGGGATCGTCGTCCATGTAGGTGCTAACAAATAGTGAAACCGTTTATAAAATTCCACGAGGATACCATCGGATGCAGGAGTCCTATTCGTCTGATCCATTTTAATTGCTTCTAGTACTTCACCCATAGTCACATCTTCATGGTGTTCATGTGCTACTTCCACTGGGAGAGTACTTGGAGTAAGTTGTGCAACTTCTGAAACGAATTCTGAAGAATGCGACACAGCTTTATATAGTCTTGTGAAATGGACATGAAATGCTTGACCGATGGCGTGTTGGGTATCGTACCGGTGACCTTCCGCATGAATGAGGACGTGTATCAGAGCTCGGCGTCGTCTTTGCCTTTCCTCGAGGAGATGGTACATCGACGGATGTTCTTCAGCTATTGGATTATTTGTAATGGATCGGACTACAGTCCCTTCTAGGAGGCGGCGCATCAGCAAAGAGATTTGTGCCTGTGTTCGGTGAACCATCGTCTGCCTGACTGCTGAGAAAGGCATCGTCACACATTCACGGAGAATGGATTAATAGAAATTCAATGTATTGGTTCGTCATGCCTTGACTTCTCAGGCGTAATTCATTAGAGTCTTGCGCAGTGTTGGCTTTGCTACCAAGATAAAGTGGAGTTATAGTCGTTAACGCGACACAAACATTGTGCCCGTGCATTTTGATTACATGTCGACAGTCTGGAGCGATCAGGTAGGACACATTTAGTTTTGTTAGGCCACGACTATGCCACAAACGCTGTCGGACGACACTAAAGTCGCAGATATATGCCTTATGGTCTGAAAAGGCTAAGGCCCAGACTTCCGAGTGACGGCTACCATCTGCGAGAGGGTGGGTGAGGTAGATCCGATCTAGGAAGCTGGAGGAATGGGCAGTGTAAAATGTAAGGGCCGGGCCAGTTCCCTAGAGCTTTGATCAGGTGTCAAAGAGTTGCAGTTGGTCGATGACCACAGAGAGGACCACACAAGATGAATGTTGTGGCAGATGGTCGGTGGGATTTTGTGTCGAGTTGAAGTCCCCGCCAAATACCAAGTCATCTTGTGAACCTGAGAATTGCGGCATGACATCCTCAGAAAGGAATGTATTACGATCTCGACGGCGGCTGGAGTCGGATGGTGCATAGATATTGATACGCACGCCAAATACAGTAAAGGCCATACCCCGAGCAGTATGGAGATATACAGCGTACACTGCTGGAAGCCCGTCGCGCAGGAGGATGGCGACGGCGCTGCGTGTGTCGGAGGCGTGCGAAACATAGCCAGTGTATCCCGTGCGGATTAGGAAAACAGCGGCAAACACTTCCTTTAGGAGCGCAACGTCAACATCAGTTGATTAGATGTTGTCTCTAAACATGGCCAGTTTTTGTGGGGTGCTAATGGTGGTCAGATTCATCATGGCGATACGGTATTGCTGTGAATGGACACTTGCACGGTTTACAGAGGGCGTAGCAGTGGCTCCAGAAAGTCGCTGACTTGCTGTGTCTTCCGCTGTTGCCTGATTCTTAGTTGTGTACAAAATCTGGTGCCTCCATGGGATGTACCCACTCGGTCACGTTGGATATCTATTCCGCTCCTTCGCCAACATCGTTGTCCCATGCTGTGATGTCGATGACATGTGATGGCGTTGTTCTTTCGTAACTAACGAGGCGGATGCTCCAACCGATGCTGGGAGGGTGAGGTCGTCTGTAAGTGCTCACCCCAGTGAGTGCATGTCCTGAATTGAGATATGGTGCGCCGCCGTTTGAGTGTCCAGCGTGGCAGTACCATGCTCCTGCTCCTGGTCGGAAAATGTGAGGTCACTGTCAGACATTCGGTCATTATCTGAAGAGGTCGTCCAATGGAGGGCGTCACTGGAGGGTGTTCGACGGCGTTTCTTACGTCTCCGAGCTTAACGTTGTTTCTGGATGTGTTGTTCCGAATCAGGATGTGGTTGCTCCTCTTCCATCGCCGTACCTGACTGGATGAAAGCAGACGTCGGCACGACAGTTAGGTCGATGTCCATGGTGCCGGCAGATTCATTCGGCGCGGTCTCTAGTGTTGTTGCTTCTGGCGAGGGCGCTGGATGCGGTGCCGTGTTTGTGTCATCGGTATTTTCTGCTACGTTGGGTACAGGCAACGAGGGTTCAGGTGTTACCTGGAGTGGTATTACTTGGTTCTGTGCAACTGCGGCGCAGTTGACGGGTAGGTAGTAGGTACGTGACCCTAACAGCTGAGGCCATCTCACCTAGGTGGTGGCTGTACCAAACGTCTCCGAATACGTTTGGACCGGACATGGCCTTCATGGCCACAACTTGCAAGTACGTGCAGTTATTTTCATAACTCGCACCGTTACAGATATATTTGCAAAAATATCGGCGATTTGACATCTCCACCGCCACCAGGCGTTCGGTGATGTCACATGACGTTCCTCACCCCGAACTCTCTCTAGCATACACCATCTTGCTTTCTGTATTTTATGATTTTCTTATTATAACTCACGAATTGTCATCTCTTAATAATGGCTCACTGAAGAATTAACAAAAACACGTCGTTCTTAGTATGATAAATTATAATCTAGTGTCTAAAATTCCATATTAGCAGTTAACAATTGCCATCAATAGTGCGAGAATTGAGGATCAGTTCCGTAATTGTCCGTCATAGAGTAGGATACAGCGCGTTACGTTGTGATACACATGGTCGGTAATTCGAAAACCGATGACAATTTCCTTTTTTTCGCCTCGGCTACCTAGAGGGTTCCGGAAACTCTTATTAATTACGAATAGCTATGTTCTGCAATGTTTGGAGTTGTGCATATGTAAGAGTGCTCCCTCTAAAATTAGCGTTTATTATGTTTCGTGATCATTCCGTGAAATACATGACAACGAATTGAGCAATGGTCTTCTGAGGCATATGCACATAACCTGGAAGGATACCGTAATAATGAATAGTCTAATCAACGTGTTGCCACTGGTAGTTTCATATATAAATGAAGTCCTAGATTTCTGTGGCAACTGTCGTTCCTTAATGAAATGGAAGGGAAGTGTATATATCGCAACAAACGACTTTGCTTTCTTTTCTTATTTTTCAAAGCAATTATTCACTACTTAAGGAATATCTTGAAAGTCGTTAATTAGAATCAATGCGTCTAGTAAAACGTTTGTCTTTGGTATGGTTGCTATGGACGCTTATAAGGTAGATAGTGAGAATTTTAACACCGACGTCTTCCTTCTGGGATTCCATTTTTAAGGAAGCAGTAGAAATTAGATTAGCAGAAAACTTAATAAATAGAGACAATGGTTTTAATTTAGATAAAGCATGGAACCCGACTCTGAGTGTAATGAAATTGCAGAGACGTCGTCACAGTGCTACTGCCGCCGATCGTAGATCGATAGGCGAATCGAACAGCTGATTGCTTCCACTAGAGGGGAGCGCGCATGTAAGCGTACATACCTCTTTGCCGCCGACCAACATCTGTGACACGTGCTGGGGCATATAAGGCCGCGCCTGGTACCTTGTCGGCAGTCTTGCGACTCACCCTGAAGATGGCCGAACGTTACTCGGCCGAAACACAGGAAGACACTGAATTCTAGTAGCTGCATGTCAGAAATTTATTATATTCCCATATATTCGACTGCTTTTGGTTCTCTGATGCATAATGGTGTCTTAGTGTAGCATCTGTAATTATTACGAGTTTCACGTACTCTCACATATGCTGTGTACTAAATTAAAGCTGTTTCTAGAGAGCTTAATGGTGGGTAAAGTTTACTAAATTGTTAGATATAATTACATAAAATTTGAATGATTAAGTTATGCTTCATCGCTCATGCACCATATTATATCTTGCAACGGTACTAGCTTTTACATGATGGTATAAGTGATATTTGCCAATGATCATAGTTTCTTTCGTGTCATAACAATTTCCCATGTTACGCAAGTAGGAATTCGTGTAATTTAGCAATAGATTCAATTTCGAAATATTTTCAACTTCCTTTTAATAAAATATACATTAATCAATCAGAACATTATGACCACCTGCCGACTACTAATATGAACCTGTCAAAACAATAGCAGCGTCACCTGAAGAGGAATGACTGATATCCAGATATGCGCATTGTGAATGCAATATCAGTGAGCGTGCTCTGAGTGTATAATTGGGAAGGCGAGTGAACAGTCTGAGTTTGACCATGGCCTGGAGGTACGGCACGAGTATTTCAGAAACTGTGCGATTTGTCTGATGTTGGAGTAGTGCTATCGTGAGTGTCGCTGCGGCGGAGTGGCCGAGCGGATTGAGGCGCTATGCTTCGGTGCACGAGGCCGCTCCCAGTCGGGAGTTCGAATCCCCCCTCGGGAATGGCTGTGTTTGCTGCCTTTAGTATAAGTTAGTTTTTAGGTAGTTTGTAAGTATAGGAACTGATGACCCCGCAGTTAAATCCCATAACCTTTACAAAAAAAATTTTCGCGAGTGTCTCCAACAAGTGGCAAAACTAACGTGAAACCACGTTCAGACGTTGAAACGTCCAGGGGTTAAGCGGCCGTGGCTCATTACAGACGTCGTAGGCTGGGGAGATTAGTAAAACAAAACAGTTAGCGAACTATCAGCCAAATTTTCAAATGTTTGTAAATCTAAGAGACTTAACTGCTGCGGTTATCAGTTCATAGGCTCTCAAACAACTTGAACTAACTTAAACTAACTTATGCTAAGGACAACACTCACACCTTTGCCCGATGGAGGACTCGAACCGCCGACGGCGAGCAACTGCGCGCTAGTAGCATGGCGCCTTAAACCGCTCGGCCACTCCACAGCGGCCTAACATCAGATTTCAATACAGAGCAGAGGACAAGTGCATCTGAACACACAGCCGAGGCGGAATAGCCGTGCGCGCTAAGACGCCTTGCTGCGGTGCGCGCAGCCGTTTGCCATAGGAGATTCGAGGCTTCTCTCGGTAATGGGTGTGTGAGTTTTTCTTAGGATAGGTTAGTTTAAGTAGTCTGTAAGTTTAGGGACCGATGACAACTCCAGTTGGGTCCCATAACTTTACACACACTTGAAAATATTCAAATACACCGAACACAGACCACCGAACACTGCTAATGATGGGCCCCCTCACTCGATAACACATGCGAGTGCCAATGTTAACAACACGACATCGACAACTATGACTGAATTGGGCACGTAAACAAAGTTACTGGACGTTTTCTCAGTGGTAGAACGGCGGTCGCTTGGTTATGTTCCACTTGGGCCTCCATGAGTCCAGTGCAGCTCTTAGAAGCACCAAGACGGCCAGTAAATTTCGTACACTAGTTGCAGAGCACCTACACTCCTCCATGACGATCATGTTTCGCAAAATAAGTGGAATTTTTCTAACAGATAATATGTCGTGTGACAAGGCCACGAGTGTAATGGAGTTGTTCTAGGAACACAGTGTTTTATTTCAGTTGATGTGCTAACGCCCAAAGTCGCCAGATCTGAAACCAATCGAACACATCTGGGATTTGATTTATGTGGCGTTAGATCTCATCGTCCCCTCCAGGGACTAAAGGGGAATTATGTGACTTGTGTATGTAGATATGGTGCAAAATTTCTCCTGCCACCTGCGATGACCTTATTGCGTCTATGTCAAACTACACTCCTGGGCATTAAAACTGCTACACCACGAGTAAGACATGCTACACACGCGAAATTTAACCGACAGGAAGAAGATGCTGTCATATGCAAATGATTAGCTTTTCAGAGCATTCACACAAGGTTGGCGCCGGTGGCGACACCTACAACGTACTGACATGAGAAAAGATTCCAACCGATTTTTCATACACAAACAGCAGTTGACCGGCGTTGCCTGGTGAAACGTTGTTGTGATGCCTCGTGTAAGGAGGAGAAATGCGTACCATCATGTTTCCGACTTTGATGAAGGTCTGATTGTAGCCTATTGCGATTGCGGTTTATCGTATCGCGACATTGCTGCACGCGTTGGTCGCGATCCAACGACTGTTAGCAAGAATATGGAATCGGTGGCTTCAGGAGGGCAATACAGAACGCCATGCTGGATCCCAACGGCCTCATATCACTGCGATGGTGTACGCGACGATAAACCTGGGTGCACGAATGGCAAAACGTCAATTTTTAGGATTTCTGTTGCTGTTTACAGCATTACGACGGACGCCTCCGTGTTTGGCGACATCGGGGTGTACGCACATTGGAAGCGTGTATTCGTCATCGCCATATTGGCGTATCACCCGGCATGATGGTATGGGGTGTCATTGGTTACACGTTGAAAGTAGCCTGTTATTAAAATAAGAAAAATCTCGGGCAATAGAGATCTGCAAATGTACGTTAAAACGCTCACTGCTGCTCTAAATTATTTTATGAGTGTCCACAGTACATGTGCAACGGAAATTTATCTAACTGCTCACTCTTTAAGGGAGCAGCCAACGTTTTAACAAACACAAAAATCAATGTTAAAAAATAGATAATTAAACATGTGACAGCGAGCATGAAAACATAAAGCAGAGATTTGATATTTTAAAATCGTAATCTGTGTTGTGGTCTTCAGTATGGAGACTGGTTTGATGCAGCTCTCCACAATACCCAATCTTGAGCAAGACTCTTCAACTCCACGTAAGAACAGCAAGCTACATCTGTCTGAATCTGCTTACTGTATCCATCTCTTGGTCTTCCTCTGCGGTTTTTCCCCCACACACTTCCCTCCAACGCTTAATTCACAATTCCTCGATGTCTAAGAATGTGTCCTACCAATCTACCCCCTTATTTTAGTCAAGGTATGCCAGAAATTCCTTTTCTCCCCAATTCTGTTCAGTACCTCCTCATTAGTTACGTGATCCACCCACCTAATCTTCAGCATTCTTCTGTAGCACCACATTTCAAAAGCCTCTATCCTCTTCCTGTCCGCACTGTTTATCGTCCATGTTTCACTCCCATACAAGGCAACACTCCACACAAATGCCTTCAGAAAGGACTTCTTTCGTCTTCTATTCAGTAAAATAAAAAGCAAATAAATGTGGGGAGACCAAATGAAGCACACACCTTGTACAAAAGTGAATTAAAACATGTAATTACTGCCCATATTAAAATTGATTCTGCCATTTATAACTATGGTGGTGACGTGGGAGGAAATTTTCAAATAAACAATGGGTAGCTGAAAGCACATTCATTCAAAAAATTCAAATGTTTGTAAAGCTTATGGGACTTAACTATGGGGTCATCAGTCCCTAAACTTACAAACTACTTATGAACTACTTACGAACTAGGACGGCACAAATATCCATGCCTGAGGGGGGAATCTAACACCCGACCGTAGTGGCCGTGCAGACCGTGACTGAAGCGCCTCAGTCCCCTCAGCCACCGCGGCCGGCCACATTCATTCATTCACAGACACACAGATAAAGCTTGGCAGTACATTATAATCCTGGAACACATGAAAGCAGCGGCAAAACGAAGCGTCGTCAGTATTTTGACGAGATGGCGGGCGTCTTGATCACAAAATTTTAAATTATACTGGGCAGTAATGAACTCATGTGTGGGAAGGCAGTGGCATACTATTATTAAGTACCACATGGTGTGCAACCATGGTGAATTACATAGAATTACAAAGGAAATTAATTCAGAATAAGCGAATAGAGCTCACACGAGATTTCGTATAGAAGAAAGTCAGTATTAATAAAACAATGGTTGAAGGCCAAAGTAATGACAGTTACAAAAGCACGTGGTGCAATCGGTCATACAAGACAGGAAATATGGAATGAAACCAGAAAATCTGAGAAACATTTAGCATTCTTGCAGATACAGAAACAACGCAAAATATTAGTTAAAAATACCAAGGAAATTCAAATGTAGTAGGTTTACTCAAGGGCTGAAGGTCACATATGTATATACTAACTTGAGCAAAACTGGACACACTGTGATCACTGGAATGAAAATGCAAATATTAAATCTACACTGAATTTACTCGAGTTCTGTAAATTAAGAAACACTTCGCATCTCATAGCGAAAGAATTACTCAAAAGAACTATCACTGAAAAAGCAAGACTGCCTGACCACAAATAAATTAAAGTCCTAACAGCATGCCTTCCCCTCAGCATGACTCGGCGGAGTACGAATTTCCTCAGTCATTGGAACCAGAATGAAGAGTGAAGACTAAAGCTCTAATGCCCCGGAAAAACCTCCCCACCATACACCGGGTGTAGAGCGCGCTAAAAGCTACGCAAAGTGCGTTCAGAGACTAGTGTTTACGAACCCTTGCTACCTGGCGAAAAAAGTTCCCTCTTCAACCGCTCCTAGTGAGGTCTCCTGTCACCTCTTTCTTCCAAGATTAAGTTGGTACGACACTAAGAACACGGCCACCTCGCCACCTTGCAAAGTAAGCTTGTCTCTGGCCAGCCAGCGCATATGTCAAACGAAACCATGCGTTCTTAACTACAGCAAAACGAGGCCTAAAGCGGGAGGCGGCAACTGTAAGCCATTGTGCGGCAGTCAGTGAGTATTAAGAGCACACGTTCACATTCACATGAACACACAAGTTCAATCACACGAGTGTAAACATTTATAAATATGGGTCAAACATACATAAACATGGGGAAATAATCATTAATATAATGAATAAAATAATTAGCACAGAAGTAGATAACAATAATGTAGCAGAAACCCTTTAGGTTAATGAATCAATAAAAATTGAACACGACCACACATTCAGTGGACGTGTTTCAACATCTCGGTCACCCGTTGTTCGCATCGACGGCACTTTGAACAGTGGCCGTTACATTTTAGATGTGTTACGACCCGTGGCTCTTCTCTTCACTCGATTCCTGCGAAACCCTGCATTTCAGCAGGATAATGCACGACCGCATGTTGCAGGTCCTATACGGGCCTTTCTGGATACGGAAAATGTTCGACTGCTACACTGGACAGCACATTCTGCAGATCTCTCACCAATTGAAAACGTCTGTTCAGTGGTAGCTGAGCAACTGGCAACCGATTATATTGGTTGCAGTCGAACTACGTATAGACTTCTGAACCAAAGTTACACATGTCCTCCTTCGCCGAGACTAATCAACAATGTGACAAGCGCATGTTCGGACGAGTGTAAGGAATAAGCGTTTCCTTGCTGTGGTAGGTATGCGAAAATGTACTTTTAACTTGAGACACACTGGATACTACTATTGGCCCACTTTAGGTTACGGTAGTAACACTAAAAGTGGGCCTTTGCGATCGTCTTTTGACAGCTCGAAATTTAAATGAAAATAACGGCTTAACCATTCATATGACACGAAAATTGAATAACCTAATTGATAGAGGAGAAAATTCTCTACAACTTAGTTCCCTTATGTTTTTTTCATATCTCGTATCGTTTGAGACATATTTGCAAAAGTAACGGAGATTTGACACCATCTATTGAATTAACGAAAACCAGCCGTTCGGCGATGTCACGTGACATTCTTCGCGTATTTGATGATTTTCTTATTGTAACTTACACGTTGTCATTTCAAAGCAACGGCACACTGAGGAATTAACAAAAACACATCGTTCTTCGTACGATAAATGATAATCTAATGTCTACAAATGCTATATTAACATCAGTTAACAACGGCCATCAATAGTATGCGATGATAGAACTCCTGTTTTGATTTATAGCCGTAGCGTAGTGGGCAAGGTGCTGTACTGTGACGCGAATGGTCGGTGTTTCCAAACCCACCACTACCTAAATTTTTTCCTGAAAGGGTTTCAGACGCTCTTATTAATTAATTAATTATTATTTAGATTATTATTTTGGTCCAAAATGTTTGCAAAAACTTATAAAACTACAAATCTAAACCGAGCGAGGTGGCGCAGTGGTAACGCACTGGACTCGTATTCGGGAGGGCGGTGGTTCAAATCCACCCCGGGCCATCCAGATTTAGGTTTTCCGTGATTTCCATAAATCACTCCAGGCAAATGCCGGGATGGTTCCTTTCAAAGGGCACGGCCGATTTCCTTCCCCGTCCTTACCCAAAACCCCGAGCGTCAGCTCCGTCTCTAAGGACCAAGCTGTCGATGGGACGTTAAAACCTAAGCTTCCTTCCTTCCTTCCACGACTTACTTACAAATCTAAAGTGGGCCATAAAACACGTCAGTGCGATTTTTTTTCTAAGTATGTCACCAGTAATGAAAGTACAAGTTCATTTGATTCGGCAATGAGTCGTGTTTTACGGTGCTAAATATGTGTACTGTCATATCGAAGGTGTTTGATTATTTTGTCTCCAACAGAAGAGAAGTTCGATGTGGTGGTACAGTTGGCAGCGGAAGATAATGGAAGACACATATCACGGCTGCAGGCCGCGCAGAGACTGCGAGTCGGCGGGAAAATATGGCATGGAGGCGGGTGGCGGCTGGCGGCGTCGTCACGCCAGATTTATTGCTCTCCACCGCTGGCGAGCGGCGCAGCAGGCCTACCACCCCGCAAGACGCGACCCACTGAGCCAGATAACGCCGCCAACTTCCCACATTAAAAGCGTCCGCCATTCCTTTTGTTCGCAGCTCGTTGTTAAAGGAAAGTAAAACAGGTTGGATTTAAGAAAACAGTGTCGTAACATCAACATCTACATCTACATACATACTCCGCAATTCACCGTAAGGTGCGTGGCGGAGGGTACATTGTACCACTACTAGGCATTTCCTTTCCTATTCCACTCCCAAATCCCAGATCGTCCTCCATTAACAGAGTGCTAATATTCCTTGTGCCGTAATCCTTCATTACTTATTAATTTAATATATATTTTGCGAGTAAACCGAACGGTGTTGAACTCCACTGCCTGACATAGATGTTACTTTGTCTGATGAATTCAAACTATTAAATATGATGTAGTTAATTCAACCACTGAGTTCTTGACGCAAGATACGACTCCCTGTATTTACGCCGCTTGACAGTCACCGACAGCACGCGTGTCTAGTCACGCTGTCTCCTTCTGTTCCCCTCTTGAACCGCCTCCGCCCAGTGCGTAAGACACGCGCTGATCACCTGATGTCGTATAGTCCCGTTAACTAAATGTTCCGGCATCTTCCAGTTTAGCCAACTTTAACCGCAGGGACGTGCATCTTGCACATGGTGTCTGGCAAACACCCGGTTCCTAGCTGGTCATGATATTAACTTCCGTTTAGTTATCATATCATGATCTATTCTGTTTCTTTCATCTTTCCTATAACCTCTTTAACCCTTGAATGTAGTGTGCCTCTATTTTAAGATCAGTAAGCAACGCGTATACCAGCGTCGAGGTCTTAAAAGAAAAACCGCAACCTAAATTTTCAATCGTGGTTGAGTGTGCCAGATTTTCTGACAGTTTTGGATGGTTTGAGGCCCGCAGCCGCACTAACAGTCGTAGACACGACCAGCGCCTGCAACCGTCGAAACAGTTAAATGCTGTGTTGAACCACCACGTTGTAAACACAATGATTAAACTTTTACCTCTCCCTCCGCTACTCTCTACATCTTTCTCTCTTCCCCCTGTGTATTTCTTTCTGTTTAAGCATTTTCCTGTCTACAAGTGGTAGTTTCTCCAAACTGGTTACCAACGCACGTGACAATAGTGCTTCAGAGCACAAACTGTGAATCTTCCCGATTCCAAATTGTCTTGCCGGAGAGAATCCTGCTTGAGATAAATAGCCTATGAGGGTACCCTAAGCCCTACTGCACCTAAAATGATGAGCAGGTAAAAAAACCCTTTGAGCTGTTAACCCCAGAAGCACAGATTATGTTTTAGCCTATACGCAGTTGCCACATGGCGAGTCGAAGTGCCACCTTTGAGCGTGAAATCCTGATGAGTGTTATATATGTTGCACGTATGAAGCTAACCAACAAAACCACCACATCGTCCTTATTTCTTCTCCTGTCATTTTGTTACTAACTAGAGAGATTAGGTGGCTATGGACCTGCAGTTGCATAACAATCGTAAAAATTGATTAGCGCCTGCAAGCTGCCAAATTCCTAGCTTGCTGTTTCATCAGCCCGATTGTAAAACAAAAGGATTGTTCGTTGTACTGTTTCCAATTTCTCCCTTCCATACTTCTTCGCGGAACTTCTTTCCTTTAGCATTCCCTGTGAAAAGTTTACTTTGACTGAATCCCCCCAGAGGACAACCAGATAATATTGAACGTAAAAAACCAATCACATAAAAATGCTTATTGGTTATACGCTGACCTACACCACAGACGTATGCAGAAACGTCTAATAGGATTGCAGAAACCCATCGGCGACTAAATTTCTTGTATGTAGTTGGAATGTTTTATTCTAGAACCATAACAGATGTCATACATGTCTATGCTTTGAAATAAAAGCGTACGCTGTACAGTGGCAAACGATTAAATTTAGCGTCTTCATGATACTTCTGTTAAATTTTCCTGTTTCCTTCCATGCGTCAAATGCCGCACGCCGCAAGGCGTCGCTACTACGCGCGCTCAGCGAGAAGCTACTCCCTGCCTTACCTCCAATCTTCCCTCCTTCCCTCCTCTCGCAAGCACCTGCGTCACGCACCTGTCAAGTGCCACGCGCTCCAAATATGATTATTTTCCTATCTGCTGCGCAGAATTATCTTGTAGATTGACTTTTGTGGCATACCCACCGCTAACGTTAAATATGGTTGATAGATTTGCCCTACACCATTATCGTCAATTATGCATCGATACCTATGGCAAAGTTTTAAAGTTTAGAACGGCCTTCTAACCTCGCACAAGCAAGCCTTGTCTGGCCTCAGCTCGCCACATGCCGCGTGCTATACGACACGCCGCTGACGCCGTTATCCTGTTTCTCTAATGACCACGTTGTCGGCGGTACATTCAACCTAAGCTTCCTTCCTTTTTCCGTTATCCTGTTGCACTCTGGTCGATGTAACGCTGCGACTTCCTACGCTCGCGTTCAGTCCATTGCTCTACAACAGACGCATAAAACTTGTCATTTATACTGCCTAGACACCCACCCTTTTGCCTAATTGTTTGATACAACAACAATAAATTATTAACAGTTACAATCGTTCCCTTTATTTGCAATATACGTAATAAGTAACAATGCATTTATTATTATATAATTAAATTTTATTATATACTTATTATTGTCAACCACATTATATGTTTTCATTGTTGATTGCTTCTTATATTAATAATGATGTTATATCCATAACTTAACCAGCATTATGCTCACTACCACACCCATGATACTAATTACGACCATCTATCGATCGACAAAAGCGAAATTTACGCCTTCAGCTTGTACAGCAAAGCTATGCTGCGAAGCTATTTAAAGTTGAATGAGTTTCGCCATAATTCAAGACAATTTCCCTTATTTTATATTGTAATTTGATTTCATTATATCGTATATTGTGCCTTATGGCTTTGTTCCATGACATGGGTTATTGACTAATTTAGTTTGGGTTTTATTATTGATAATAATTATCCTCAGATGCTTGTAGCCATTTTCACCATTCTTATCGTTCCTCAACGAATATTTATGACCATGAAGATACTTCTGTTGTTGTCTCTCGGTGATCTGACAGATTGTATCATGAAACCAGCAAGGTAACACGTCCTGTGTTTCTTACACTACCTGTTAAAACGAATTAAATTCACTACTGTTCCGTCAGTTCTAGACAGAACATTGCATTCATTTTGAATGGAACACACCAGATAAATGTGTGAATACTTCGCAGAAGCCGGACGCGGTGGCCGAGGGGACTTCGGCGCTCTAGTCACGGTCTGCACGGCCACTACGGTCGGGGGTTCGAATTCCCCCTCGGGCATGGATATTTGTGCGGTCCTTGGTGTTAGCTAGTTCATAAGTAGTTTGTAAGTTTAGGGACTGATGACCCCGTAGTGAAGTCCCATAAGCTATGCAAACATTTGAACATTTTTTAAGCTTCACAGACGCGCCCCCTACCACACTTTTTTCATGACTACCCCACCCCTCTTTAAGTAATATAATTGCGTTCCAATGAAGTTATGCAATTATGTACTGTTTTACTATCTATGTTCAAATTGCTAGAAGCAAAATACAGTGCCTACAATATCTTGAAAGTATTTTCCTAGTAATTTATAAGTTATGGTGTTTCTTTAACTTAGCTGTAACATCAAAGATGTTTAGTTGTGAGTGGTGCCTTAGATGGAAGTGTCGTAAGTGCCCTGCTTATAGCTTTGCATTACGAAAAGAGATACTGTCTACAATTATCATTAAGTTATGTGTTGGAATAGAACTTTATTTGCAATTTAATCTAGTAATGAGATGTGTGTCATCTAGTTATATGTTGCCTTGAACAGCAACCCCGCTGCTATTACCTCTTCGTGAAACTTTCCCCTTTTTAACTAGCAGTCACACCCGATCGTAGATTCGCTGTTAATCGGTGCCCTTTAAGTTACGCAAGCACACTGCTGTCGCTTCAAGGACACACTTGTCGCTGCCAGCTGACTGCAGACTTGGTCAAGGTCGGACAGTTACGCTCAGCGCCACGGAGATACACACACATAGTAAGAAATGCTGCAGTAACTGCATTCTACTTTTTCAAGCAAACTCTTCCTCTTCCACATTCCTGTACCTCGACAATTATAATTTCCCGCCGATTCCGCGTGAGTTACTCTTTTCAGTTCACGCGAAGCAAACACTTAATGTAGTGCGCAATGCATAAATAGTTTTAGACGCGATGAGTTGAAAAAGAAACCACGACAAAAGCCAACATCCTTCATCCTTAAATCTCCATCCTGTGCAATCTTTGAGTGACTACCCTATTCAGCTACTGTGTATTAGCTGTTACATTAACAATGGTTTAGTTCATGTGCAAGAGATTTTTAAAAAGTGTGATGTGCACCATAGGAAATTCTGAAATTCACCTATTCCACAATACGTCTTGCCTCTATTCTCAATTTTCGTGTGTTACAATCACACAGACGCCTCACGAAGAATAGTTCAATTTGAAACCATTTACAACTACCAGACAAACCTACAGCTCATCTCCAATCCACGTTGCAATTTACATAATACCTTCCTCCACTTCCATTCGCATTACCGTACCACCAGGATTGGAAGGTTTTACTGACTGTCACAGACAATCATGATAATGACTGGCATCATCTGAAAATGATGGCCACTATTGTTACGTACCCCTTCATTTAGTTCTTACAAAGCTGTTAAGTGCTGTCGTTTTTTATGTTCATGTAAAAATGAAACTTTACCCATGTAAAGCAGCCCCCACAGAAGTGGTCACTGCTCAACAACTGAGGGCATTTCTTAGAGCTTTTTATAACACACTTTATTTCTTTTTAATGTTATTCAGAATAACAGTTTAAAATATTCACATCCTAATGGAACGATAACTGCACCGTCAATATTCAGTTGTATTAGTTCCATTTAAACTTTTAAGGGGCAGCCCTCAGTAGCAAAGTACGAATATAATCGTAATCAGGTTTCAATGCCGCTATGGGCACCTTCTTCAGACGAAGATGAATATGTTAAAACTACATGTCAAGATCTAAAGTAATACAAAATATATCTGACATAATCAGATAGTCATACCTAAAAAGTAAATAATTGTAGCCAGGCGGAGCAGTCACTAGGGGCTGCAATGCGTCCACTGCTAACGTTGACAGATTACTAACCGCGCATATGTACAAAGCGCGTGTGTTAGCTTATCTCCATCTAGTGGGCAAGTTATGATACAATGTAGCAGGTAGCTTGCGTACCAAACCGATAGAGGTCAAACATTCTACACATTATACATATAGAAGCATAAGTGGTACATCATGAACAATATTTAACGAAATGCTTTAACCAAACATAAATAACAACACATATGAATGTGAACGAAAAGGTATCACGGAACCTGCAAGGCCCGTGGAACCTTTTTTTACATTAATATGTGTTATTATTTATGTTTGGTTAAAGCATATCGTTAAATATTGTTCATGATGTACCTGCAGGTTCCGTGATACCTTTTCTTCACATTAATATGTTTGGTTAATGCATTTCGTTAAATATTGCTCATGATGTACCACTTATGCTTCTATATGTATAATGTGTAGAATGTTTGACCTCTATCGGTTTGGTACGCAAACTACCTGCTACATTGTATCATAACTTGGCCACTAGATGGCGATAACCTAACATACGCGCTTTGTACATATGCGCGGTTAGTTATCTGCCGCTGGCCGCGGTGGCCGAGGAGACTGAGGCGCTTTAGTTACGGTCTGCATGGCCACTACGGTCGGCGGTTCGAATCCCCCCTCGGGCATGGATATTTGTGCCGTCCTAGTTCGTAAGTAGTTCATAAGTAGTTTGTAAGTTTAGGGACTGATGACCCCGTAGTTAAGTCAGATAAGCTTTTCAAACATTTGAACATTTTTTGAGTTATCTGCCGACGTTAGCAGCGGAGACATTGCAGCCCCTAGTGACTGCTCCGCCTGGCTACAATTATTTACGTTTTAGGTATGACTATCTGATTATGTCAGATATATTTTCTATTACTTTAGATCTTGACATGTAGTTTTAACAGATTCATCTTCGTCTGAAGAAGGTGCCCATAGAGGAATTGAAACCAGGTTACGATTATATTCGTACTTTGATTCCCGCGAGGGTGAGTGTTACTGCGAGCTGTCTTCATCCTCAGCCGCAAGAGCCTCGGACCGGCGTGGCACCTTCACAGCGGCCACCGCCAGCTGTCAGCGCGCCTGCCTACGCGCTCTCTCGCCACCATTCTGCGGCCACGTCCTGTCCCACCGCTGCGGTCATTGTTAAGCAAGAGGCCTCAAGCCAAATATTGTACAACCAATCAACTTTTAATGCCAACAAAAGTAATCTCACTTAACTGACAGCCATAATTGATTACTACGATTCATCATTTTACTCTTGCTATACTGCATTTTGATTATCTAATCTTACTGGAAGGGCCGTCTGCCGAAGAGTGTAGCTTACAAATAGAATTCATATTACCACATTTTCACTAAATTAAGTAGAAATTGGAAATTTTTTAAAAACTGTTCATTAATTGTCAACGTATACAGGGTGTTCAAAAAGGTACGGCCAAACTTTCAGGAAACATTACTCACACATAAAGAAATAAAATATGTTATGTGGGCATGTGTCCGGAAACGCTTAATTTCCATGCTAGAGCTAATTTATTACGTCTCTACAAATCACTTAATCATGGAATGGAAACACACAGCAACAGAACGTACCAGCGTGACTTCAAACACTTTGTTACAGGAAATGTTCAAAATGTCCACCGTTAGCGAGGATACATGCATCCACCCTCCGTCGCATGGAATCCATGATGCGCTGATGCAGCCCTGGAGAATGGCGTATTGTATCACAGCCGTCCACAATACGATCAGGAAGAGTCTCTACATTTGGTACCGGGGTTGCGTCAACAAGAGCTTTCAAATTCCCCCATAAATGAAAGTCAAGAGGGTTGAAGTCAGAAGAGCGTGGAAGTGGTCCGCCTCTACCAATCCATCGGTCACCGAATCTGTTGTTGAGAAGCGTGCTAATCCATACATCAAAAGGGCATCTGCCAATTCCGCAATTGTAAACATTGCACTAACTGCAAAGCCACCTTCGTGGGACGGGAAATAATGCCGGGCGCCGTGGCTCAGCGCGCCAGGTCAGAGGGCTGAACGCCCTCTGTAATAAAAAAGCTGAGCCAAGAACAAATCGAACAAAAACGAACAAACTTGATCAACGTCCGCAACGAACAGAGCTACAGATAGAGCAAAAAAAAAAAAAAAAAAAAAAAAAAGGAGACTGAGGCGCTTTAGTTACGGTCTGCATGGCCACTACGGTCGGCGGTTCGAATCCCCCCTCGGGCATGGATATTTGTGCCGTCCTAGTTCGTAAGTAGTTCATAAGTAGTTTGTAAGTTTAGGGACTGATGACCCCGTAGTTAAGTCAGATAAGCTTTTCAAACATTTGAACATTTTTTGAGTTATCTGCCGACGTTAGCAGCGGAGACATTGCAGCCCCTAGTGACTGCTCCGCCTGGCTACAATTATTTACGTTTTAGGTATGACTATCTGATTATGTCAGATATATTTTCTATTACTTTAGATCTTGACATGTAGTTTTAACAGATTCATCTTCGTCTGAAGAAGGTGCCCATAGAGGAATTGAAACCAGGTTACGATTATATTCGTACTTTGATTCCCGCGAGGGTGAGTGTTACTGCGAGCTGTCTTCATCCTCAGCCGCAAGAGCCTCGGACCGGCGTGGCACCTTCACAGCGGCCACCGCCAGCTGTCAGCGCGCCTGCCTACGCGCTCTCTCGCCACCATTCTGCGGCCACGTCCTGTCCCACCGCTGCGGTCATTGTTAAGCAAGAGGCCTCAAGCCAAATATTGTACAACCAATCAACTTTTAATGCCAACAAAAGTAATCTCACTTAACTGACAGCCATAATTGATTACTACGATTCATCATTTTACTCTTGCTATACTGCATTTTGATTATCTAATCTTACTGGAAGGGCCGTCTGCCGAAGAGTGTAGCTTACAAATAGAATTCATATTACCACATTTTCACTAAATTAAGTAGAAATTGGAAATTTTTTAAAAACTGTTCATTAATTGTCAACGTATACAGGGTGTTCAAAAAGGTACGGCCAAACTTTCAGGAAACATTACTCACACATAAAGAAATAAAATATGTTATGTGGGCATGTGTCCGGAAACGCTTAATTTCCATGCTAGAGCTAATTTATTACGTCTCTACAAATCACTTAATCATGGAATGGAAACACACAGCAACAGAACGTACCAGCGTGACTTCAAACACTTTGTTACAGGAAATGTTCAAAATGTCCACCGTTAGCGAGGATACATGCATCCACCCTCCGTCGCATGGAATCCATGATGCGCTGATGCAGCCCTGGAGAATGGCGTATTGTATCACAGCCGTCCACAATACGATCAGGAAGAGTCTCTACATTTGGTACCGGGGTTGCGTCAACAAGAGCTTTCAAATTCCCCCATAAATGAAAGTCAAGAGGGTTGAAGTCAGAAGAGCGTGGAAGTGGTCCGCCTCTACCAATCCATCGGTCACCGAATCTGTTGTTGAGAAGCGTGCTAATCCATACATCAAAAGGGCATCTGCCAATTCCGCAATTGTAAACATTGCACTAACTGCAAAGCCACCTTCGTGATGATCACTAACCAGTTGATGCTACGTATTGATGTGCTTGATGCTAGTACTGTAGAGCAATGAGTCACATGTCAACACAAGCACTGAAGTCAACATTACCTTCTTTCAATTGGGCCAACTGGTGGTGAATCGAGGAAGTACAGTACATACTAACGAAACAATTGGGTATTTTGAAAATTTTCTGCACGAATTATTTCAATTTGCATTGAAAGAGAAATACTAAAATGAGCTCTAACATGGAAATTAAGCGTTTCCGGACACATGTCCACATTACATATTTTCTTTCTTTGTGTGTGAGGAATGTTTCCTAAAAGTATGGCCGTAATTTTTTGTAACACCCTCTATTAATCCACTGTTATTGTTATCACTTAACTGCTGTCAAATTTTACTACGCCACCTCACTATGTAACTACGAGCTTAACATTAATCGACCCACACAAACACCTACATGTTTCTAGAGGCGTCTGTAACCCAAAGACACTTAAGATGGACACTTATTAAATTCGCAAAATTTTAATAAATTGTGTTATACATTTAATTATCTTGATAGTATTTTGTTCCCACTACTCTACCCAGTAACGATCCTTTTTTTTAGAAGGGGGAAGGATGTACGAGGGCGACGCCTGCCCCTGGGGTACTTAAGGACGGGAAATAATTTTCTTTAAAATCTCATAAGCAATTCACTCACACTAGTGGTCTGGCCGAGTCACGGGCCGTGCCTTGTGCCTGCTGCTGGAAGTTTCCACAGGACGCAGGTCCCCGACACGTGCCAGTCGATTCCGCACTCCTGGGTGGCTCGGCTCTGCTGACGAGGGTACGCCACCCTCGGAGACTCCTCAGAACGCAGCCACCAACCAGAAGCTGGCTAAGTGGTCACGTGAGGCACGTTCTGTCGCTACCTGAACAGCCACGCGAAGAACGGACGCTCTCTTACGCCCCGGCCTCCGACCTGATCAGACGTGCTGTCTTGAGCTCGCTCCTACTTACTTTGTTCCAATATGTACCTCTAGGGACAGGTGTCGATCTCCCCCCGCGTCCCCTTTAGCACCGTTTAATAACGTCAGGCAATAAAAGGCCTTTTTTTATGCTATATTAACGTCTTCTCATTCATCCCTATGCCCACTACTCCGCTCAACCATCCTGGCACAAATCTAAACAGAGTAAAATATAATTTCTGATCAATATGCTTTTTCTATATGTCTTGAAGACCTCTATTAGTTGTTTGAAAACCTAGAAGTAATTTTGAATAACAATCTATACACTATCAGACAAAGAAAACGAAAAATTCAGAAGAGAATATCTTGTGTCAATATAGTTTTGTATACATACACATCAAGAGCGCAGATCTAAATGATTAGGGTAATAGTTGTATATGACAGGTGCAGTAGCTACAAAGGTGCCTTACTTTCTTTAGAATTTGTTAAAATACAAAACCTGATGAAGCACAGTACATAAGGCGCATTAACGGTTCTTGATACTGAATTGTAATATTAACCTCTAACGGCAAAGAGTGTTCGATATATCGACCAGTCTGAGAACACAGACTATTTGATACTGTCATGTGAAATGTGGTATAGTATACAGGGGTCAGCAGCTCTGCACATTGCGAGCTTACACACGGAACCTGCAAAAACAAATTAGAAAAAAAAAAACACTATTCTGTGCAATTTTGTCATTTAGTTCCTTCAGTTGGCACGAGCACCCAGTGCTATAACACTAGAAAAAATAAAAAATAGAAAAATAAAAATAATAATAATAATAATAAAACACAAATCACCCATTCACAGCCTGTGTTTGCTTGGGGCACCGAAAAGTGCGGCTGTGGAACATATATTTTAGTATACAAACTGGCTGCGTCGTGTCCAGAAGCCAGACACACCTGCTCCAATGTCCCCCAATAGTTCAACTTTAAATAAATGCAAGCAGGACACATTCACTTTTAACTGAAATCATGTTTATTAAACCGAATATCCATCGGTGAATATTTATTACACATGACTTCAGAGCAATGCCGAGTTCCTTAAAGCTCCCATACAAAAAATGGAAACTTGACTGAATAGTTTCTAAGTCACACTATCGCTAAATAAAAATTAAAGTCTAGCAACAATCCTGAGAAACTCTAAGTTACACTGTCACAGAATATAGTTAGAGTCCACGAAGCACCACTGAAGACTTTTTCTAAGTCCCATAGACACAGAATAAAATCAAAGTTCTCGAACCACCACAGAACAAATATTTCTAAGTTCCACACTAGAATGCGTCGCTGAAATTTTACGTCCTCAAGCGAATCCACAGTCGCCCAGCATAACGAAACGTCTAGTCTGTCAAACCGTCAAAGACTGCCCCTAACAAGCCAAAATGGCCGCCCTAAGTACCCTCGCTGGCTTACTCTGAAGTCAAATCAATATCTTATTTTCACAAAATTATGCAAATGATTAGCTTTTCACAGCATTCACACAAGGTTAGGGTCGGTGGCGACACCTACAACGTGCTGACATGAGGAAAGTTTCCAACCGATTTCTATTACGCAAACAGCAGTGGACTGGCGTTGTCAGGTGAAACGTCGTTGTGATGCCTCGTATAAGGAGGAGAAATGCGTACCATCACGTTTTCGACTTTGATAAAGGTAGGAATGTAGCCTATCGCGATTGCGGTTTATCGTATTACGACATTGCTCCTCGCGTTGGTCGCGATCCAATGCCTGTTAGCAGAATACGGAATCGGTGGGTACAGGAGGACAATAGGGAACGCCATGCTGGATCCCAACGGCCTCGTATCACTAGCAGTCGAGATGACAGTCATCTTATCCGCATGGCTGTACCGGGTCATGAAGCCACGCCTCGATCCCTGAGTCAACAGATGGGGACGTTTTCAAGTCAACAACCATCTGCACGAACAGTTCGACGACGTTTGCAGCAGCATGGACTATCAGCTCGGTGGCCATGGTTGCGGTTACCCTTGACGCTGCATGACAGACAGGTGCGATGGTATACGCAACGACGAACCTGGGTGTACGAATCGCAAAACGTCGTTTTTTCGGATAAATCCAGGTTATTTATACAGCATCATGATGATCGCATCCATGTTTGGCGACATCGCGGTGAGCGTGTATTCGTCATCGCCATACTAGTGTATCACCCGGCCTGATGGTATGGGGTGCTATTGGTTACACGTCTCGGTCACCTCTTGTTCGCACTGACGGCACTTTGAACAGTGCCGTTACATTTCATATTTTTTACGACCCGTGGCTCTAGCCTTCATTTCAGCAGGATAATGCACGACCGCATGTTACAAGTCCGGTACGGGCCTTTCTGGATACGGAAAATGTTCGACTGCTGCCATGGCCAGCACATTTTCCAGATCTCTCACCAACTGCAAACGTCTGGTCAATGGTGGCCGAGCAACTGTCTTGTTACAATACGCGTCACTACTCTTGATGAACTGTGATATCGTGTTGAAACTGCATGGGCATCTGTGCCTGTACACGCCATTCAAGCTCTGTTGCCGGCCGCGGTGGCCGAGGAGACTGAGGCGCTTCAGTCACAGTCTGCACGGCCACTACGGTCGGGGGTTCGAATCCCCCGTCGGGCATGGATATTTGTGCCGTCCTTAGTGTTAAGTAGTTCATAAGTAGTTTGTAAGCTTAGGGACTGATGACCCCGTAGTTAAGTCCCATAAGTTCTACAAACATTTGAACATTTGAACAAGCTCTGTTTCACTTAATGCCCAGGGGTATCAAGGCCGTTATTACGACTAGAGGTGATTGTTCTGGGTACTGATTTCCCAGCATCTATGCACCCAAATTCCTTAAAATGTAATCAGATGTCAGTTTTAGTATAATATTTTTTCCAATGAATACCAGTTTATCATCTGCATTTCTTCTTGGTGTATCAATTTTAATGGCCAGCAGTGTAAATATCAGCAGATATGGCAGAGGACGAATCTACTATATTTGAAGAATGTTCTTTGTGGAAATCAATAATGGAAAAGAAACTATTAATTCCTGAAGAGAGGTGCCTACCTTGTGCAGTAAGTCCAACGGTACCATTTTTATTTTTATTTATTTATTTATTTATTTATTTTTTTTTTTTTTTGTTCGGTTGCATCATAACCTTTTACGATCTTTCTCTGGACACCAATTAATAGTTCCCAAGAGAGTGTTGAATTATAGTCTTTAAAGCGCTCGGAGGTACATAGAATGTTTATTTGGGATACTGACTAATACATGGTGGATTTTTCACAGAGCTATAAATTTAAAACCAGATATTTCTGTTGATATTGTTAAGTGGTGTGTTATTCTGCATAATATCGTACTTACAAAAGATGGATACAACCACGAAGATACTTAGACATAACTGGACACGAAATTGTAACGAGGACTGAATGCGCACGTGGGGGAATTTCTGCTAAAATTGTAAGAAAACTGACAAAGGATTATTATGACACGCTAGGGATCTGTGAAGTCGCAGTTATCTAAAATTTAATATGCCATTTATTGTACGAAAAAGTGTATTTAACCTGATAATATTTTTTCACTTACCATATTCATCTCTGTCTTTGTCACTCATCCGTTGAAAACCTTCGTTCATTCCTTTGCAACCTTCGATCTATGCATTCCATGTTTGTATTCTGTCCTTATAACAACCTAAAGTCTTTTCCCACAAAACTGGTCGATACAGAACTAATGTTGTTAGGATTTCAATATCAATTTCCGCCATGACACAATACAACAGGCTGAAACAGCAAACGAGCCACACACGGCTGGCTGGCAGCACGCAGTTCCCGGGTAGGTATGGAACCCTCCCCTGGCCCGCACGCCCCACCACCCACGCCCGGTTTTCCTGACGACAGCACAGCCAAAAATACCCTGTGACGACAGGGAGATCGGGCCGACGCATTGGGGGCCTCTGGCGCTGGCAGCCACGGCCTAGGTCCGACTGTCACCTGTCTGCCAGGTATGAAGCGCCTCAATCTCTCAGCCTGCTTACCGGTGTCGGCTGCCGGCTGTCGGGAAGAAGTGAAATAAGCCATTTCATCGGACATGTCCGAAACAACAGACACCGTATCAATAATTGTGAATATGCCCACAACAGACAATGACAATTTCAATGCGGACGCATTCAAACTCTCGGTCCGTTTTGGGAATACAGTATAAGCTGCGAGCAAGAGGAAAGAATGGGCATGGAGCACTGCAACCGTTGTGTGTTATGAGTTCAGAATTTGGGTTGGAAGGGAAGCGAACCTGAATAGCCTAAATGGTTAAGGCGACCGCTGGTCCGAAGCGGGAAATCCGGATTCGAATCCCGATTCAGCACAAATTTTCAACTTTGTCGAATTTAGAATCAAACTTTCACTCTGCAGCGGAGTGTACGCTAATATGAAACTTCCTGGCAGATTAAAATTGTGTGCCGGAACCGGGACTCGAACTTGGGACCTTTGGCTTTCGCGGGCAAGCGCACTACCGACTGCGCTATCCCGACACGACTCACAATACCCCCCCCCCCCCTCCTCCCGCAACTTCACTTCCGCCAGTACCTCGCCTCCTACTTCCCAAACTTCACAGAATCTCTCCTGCGAACCATGCAAGACTAGTTTCATTCTGGAAACATCCCTTAGGCTGTGGCTAAGCCTTGTCTCCACCATATCCTTTCTTCCAGGAGTGCTAGTCTTGCATGGTTCGCAGGAGAGCTTCTGTAAAGTTTGGAAAGTAGGAGGCGAGGTATTGACGGAAGTGAAGTTGTGGGGCGGCATCGTGAGTCGTGGGGGGATAGCACAGTCGGTAGTGCGCTTGCCCGCGAAAGGCAAAGGTCCCAGGTTCGAGTCCCGGTTCCGGCACACAATTTTAATCTGCCAGGAAGTTTCTTGTC
Organism: Locusta migratoria; assembly: GCA_026315105.1. Taxonomy (NCBI): domain Eukaryota; kingdom Metazoa; phylum Arthropoda; class Insecta; order Orthoptera; family Acrididae; genus Locusta; species Locusta migratoria. The sequence continues at coordinate 502,402,696 of CM048755.1, read as the reverse complement.
GAATTTAGTTCAACGCCCCGAATCGATCGAAATGTTTCAATATTTCGATTTAACATGTTAGGGGTCCTGAATAAGTCGCAGAAAATGTGTCAACATGTCATGCTGGCGTGAGATCAGCGTCAAACATTTGTCTAGGTAAAAGGAAGATTACGGCATTTCGGCATAGTGGAATAGAGCAATGTGCACACTGCTATAAAGCCAGAATTCACATTTAAAATCGGTTTCGCATTCAAGAAGTGTAATATCAATTACATTTGAAGATGATAATATGCGTATTTTTAATATCGTGCCTTTCGCCACGTATACTGCAACATAGCCTTATAATTTTCTGCAAAAACTGCCAGTAAATCATAGAGTGAATTTTGCTTGTGAAAGAACGATGATGTTTCTCTTCTACATTTTTTTCCTCTTCATCAATATTATAACTAGACTACGGATTACGAGGTCGTAAAAAGAGCATTCTAAGCCCCTAAAATAGGCTCTTTCATTTCCTTATTTAAACCTAATAAACTCTAAAATAGGTCCCAAAAGGTATTTATAAGAATAAATAAATGAAATGTGAAATATGTAGTATTTACTTATAAGCAAATTTTGATGTGTTTACAGTAAGAAAAATGAAAACGTACACAGCTGAACAACACAGCGAACAATGTTAAAAGATAAAAATATAATAGAGATGACATGCCATATGTTGAAATACATATAATATACGAGGGTCACTCCAAAAGAAATGCACACTATTTTTTTAATACAGTGTTTATTCTACTTGCTTGAAAGTTTTACAGTGTGTAGATACATCCTTTAGGAACAATTTTTCATTTCTCCATATAATCCCCACCCCTCTCAACTGCCTTACGCCATCTTGTAACCAGCGACTGTATACCCGCACGGTAAAATTCTGGACCAACAAGTTGGAACCACTGTTTGGCAGCGTGTACGAGGGAGTCATCATCTTCAAACCTTGTTCCACGCAGAGATCGACAGCAGCATCTCCATACACCTTTTCCAACCTGTTGGGGATGTTTCCCACTGTCTAGTTTTCACAGCACAGGAATTCAATGACAGCAAATTGCTTCTGACGAACGTCAAGTGTAGCAGCCCTCTTGAAGACATGCTGTGACGGCACCACTCACGGGAACAGGTTGAACTAAGTTTGGAAAGAAGAGGGAAGGATGTATCTACAAAATGAAAAACTTTCAAACATGCAGAATGAAAACTGTATTTCTTTGAAAGTATTGTGCATTTCTTTTGGAGGACCCTCGTATAAATTAAAAAACGCTGAATAAATCAGTGGATTCAGATATTCAGACCATAGTCACCTGTACAGTAAATGAGTGAAATCTTTTGTAGGTTTTCCAGAGAATATCCAATGCGCTCGTTGGTTAGTATTAATTAGTATGCCGAAAATAAAAATTTCTTACATCAATTTCCTACATCAATGGATGTGTCAGGGGCGTAATTCACGTTCCGCACAATATAGTAATGATGCATTCAGTGGAACTGTATTTTCGCGTTAAAATATGGATACCGCCAAGGAAAGGTCATTTAGGCCAGAGTTGTTCTACAAAAACCTGCTGCATTTTTCCCGTACTTTTCTAACAATTGACCTGGCACATTATTAAATTTCTTTTTTACTTCAACGAGCAAAGCAATGTTCTCGTAAATAGGTTTACATGAGACTTCTAATTCGGAAATAATACTCGCCATGAGTATGTAGTTCGCTCTAATACAAGCTAAGTCCCGTTGAACTGAGGGACCTTTCAGTAATTGTGTTTGTAAGTTACGGAAGCTGCAACCTCCGGTAGATTTGGAGTTTCCTTCTGGACTGCTGGAAGGTACGTACTGTAGTATTCTGCTCTGCTAACCACATGACCCAGTAGGTAACAATAGATTGAGACGGTAAGAAAACATCTGGAAATTGCCCGCAACATTAACGGTGCTTTACCAAAAACGGTTCTTTATTATATTATATTAGTAAATGAAGAAGTATAGCCTTACTTGCTGTGCTACACGGTTAATACCATGTGCTACACAAGTTACACGCAGCATCAAAGGTTACAACACTTGGAGCAAATGAAACGCTGCAACCATATGAGCAGCGGAATCTGTCAAAGTCGGAAGAACTTTATTTACATTTACGCCATCAGAATATAGCACCTTCAGCCTATAGTTGAAAAAGTGTGCGATTGTTTGTTGGTTACTCTTTGGGAGTTATTTTCAACAAATAAAATAAGCTCTCCACGTCGCATCTTGGTCCAACTTACTAACAATTAGATTTTCAATGTGACTGCCGAGACTGTCATTGAATCTACGGAAATCCATATGCGAAAGTTCGCCAATATATTTTCGAATTCAATGCAGTCCATCCGTATAAGTTGAATCCATGTATATTTAAGCAATTTTGACTCTGCCGGTACAGACCGATGACACCATCTAGTGTCTAGGATATATAAGAATTTAAATAGAGGGATTTTGGAGCTGTTGTTTGAAAATGTAATAATTTGTTGCCGATATTAAATTACGTTCAATTTCCCTCCACGGTATTGGTAACTTTCTTCTTGTTTATCTCTATTAAAATGTTACTGGTGGAAAATATAACATTTTGCAAGGAATTACACATATCACTTGTATTTATATGATTCAGAGCAATTATAATCATGATTTTGCCTGGCTCCGAGCTTTAGAGGTCAAAGTGCCAAGTGACATATCCCTATTGCTAAGACGTCTGCCATGAAATCGGCCCCAGATGGCGGTATTCAAACTCCTAGATAGATGAGCAGGTCATTGACAGGGCAGGTCTATTTTATGATTTCTACGATATCTCAGACCTCACCACGAAATCCACTAATAATGGCTTAATAGGTATTTCAGAGCTACAGTGTGATTCCCAGCCTGTGGTAATCTACTGGACACTTACGAGTCGCATGGAATGGCTGCATGATCTAAAGCATCATGTGATGGACTGGGCAGCCATTCCCAATTGCTATTCGGATCCTCTCTCAGGCATGAGTGTGTGTTGTCCTTACTGCAAGTTAATTTAAGTAGTTTGTAAGTCTAGGGATTGATGACAGTAGCAGTTTTGTCTAGCAGGTTTACAAACATTTTAACATTTGACACTTAATGCAGTTGCCACCTAGCACCTTATAAGACTGACTGTTGTCTGACTTCCAAAGCCCTTGCCTATTCGCCTGTACCATTGCATTGTCTGATGCATGATGTGAGTTACGCGCTTTTGTCGTCAGCCTGTTTCAAGTCTCCAGCCTTTGGCACTCTGTTGATCATCCATTGCACTACCGTTGCTGAATCTGGCTACAAGTCCCTACACCATTCCCTTTCTCATTCACCATACTGCCAACTGTTATCCACCTCATGTGCACTCAATCACTGATCAATGTTTCTCTATGATTTTATGTATAAGAACTTTAACATGATAGCTTCCCAAATGATAAAGGAAACAACTAATTAATTATAATTTCTCAGTCGACCTTTCTTCAGTCAACTAAAATAACTAGATTAACCTTCGCTGTGTGGTCACATGAGGTAGAAGCATGTTTTCAACACCTTTATGAGTGTTTTCACTTAATGTGAGATAATGACGCGAGTCTCTGATGGTTATGTCAGTTGTTAAATGAGCATTTTTATGTCAAGGCATATGGCACCAACTCTCTCCTGCTCTTGTCAGGACTACAGCTGGGGTGAAGGGACAGCAGACAGGGTAGCTGCCACAAGCCATGGGTGCATAATGCACCAACGCTAGGAGGCATCTCGGCCACAGGCAGCCCTCTGTACCGTGTGATAGAACTTTCCTTGCATGAAGTTGCCCACCCCGCAGTATAAGAGGATTCAGACTTCCTTGTACTGGTTTCACTCCTCATGGTTGCAGGAGGCTTTTCTGAAGTTATCAATACGAAATTGCAATCAGATGGTATATATTATTGCGTATATAAAAATCCGGACGTGATCTTCGTCCGCAATGAAGTCCGAAACTGATGTTAATGACATTTTGCAGAATGTGAGTGTGCTTTGTTCCTATTTGAACAAATGTTCAAATGTTTGTAAACATAATGGACAAAACTGCTATGGTCATCAGGCCGTAGACTTACAAGCTACTTAAAGCAACTTATACACACACACACACACACACACACACTCACACTCACACATTCCTGATGGACGACTCGAACCTCTGGCGGAGTGGCCGCCCAGTCTTCGGCATAACGCCTTAAACCACACAGTCATTGCGCACAGCCCTACTGAAAGACAGGATAATTTTTATCTAGATTAGTAACCTCAGTATTATTTTTATTGTAAATTACGTGTGTTTACCTACCTTAAGTAATTATTCAATACTTGGCATGACTATTGAATTTTAGGGCTGGGATAGTGGAAAAGTGCTCGGTGGGTAAGCGAAAGGTCACGGGTTCGAAACTCGCAGGGACCACATGTTCTTTCGCTGTTAGTTTTAACCTAACATCCACTTCTGAGACATGTGAGAAGTCAACATAAATGACTCATGGTTTTGATTTCACATTAAACTAAAATGTGCAAATGTTTGTAAAGTCTATGGGACTTAACTACGGGGTCATCAGTCCCTAAACTTACAAACTACTTATGAACTACTTACGAACTAGGATGGCACAAATATCCATGCCCGAGGGGGGATTCGAACCCCCGACCGTAGTGGCCGTGCAGACCGTGACTGGAGCGCCTCAGTCTCCTCGGCCACCGCGGCCGGCACATTAAACTGTAGGCACCCTTATCCTGGTGTAAGGAGTCGTGCGCATCTGACTTTCATTTCCGGCATATTCTAACCTCATAATCATATTCGACTTGTAAAGTCATTTGAGCATAATGTTGATGGGGTACGATCATTTTTTAAGAAAAATAAATACATTTTAATATATAAATAATGGGATCATGTCGCAAGTACGACAATATATTTAAATTCGAAGCTGGAGCACTGAGTTGTTGACACGTACAAAAAGGCAGGTGTTAGGTCAGCAATACAATGGCTCTCCATTCCACCTGACTCACCTAGGAGGTCCCGGGGAGGGCCCGCACTTTGGAACCCCCCTTCCACCTCGCTGGAAATACTATCCGTCTTAAAAGCAGGGAAACAAAAGCGACACTAAATGTTGACGCCGCAGTTTTCTATGTGGGCCTGGTGCCAAACGAAAAATACGGAGGCCACTTACAGTGCTGCGGCGTCGGCGATAGAGCGACAGCGACCGAAGCTAAAAGAGGGATAACCAGCCGAACAGGAATGTTAACTAAACGACTATTGGCCGGTGCACCATACCGCGTTTTAAAAGAAACAGTCGATTGGTAGACAAGGTCCCCAACAAGGTGTGAATAAAAAATTCAGAGGGTGAAAGCTGCTTGATATGCTCAGCGAGATAGGGAAATTAAGGGGACTGCCTCTCCTACTGCGCTCTTGTGCAGAGTGAGTGTGTTGAGAAAAGGAGTTCTTTACAGTACTGCACTGTGAGTAGAACTTCTGTTGAAGCAAATCTTGGTATACTTTTTATTCCGAGGTGTTCATTGTGTTGGCCGTGATTCTCAAAATCTGACTTGAACATGAACAGAGTGAGGTTAGTTAACACTTGTGAGCACATTTGAGTAACATCACGGTGGGTTCGTTTTGACCGACGTACCACGCCAACAGATAGAAAGAATAGGACTGAGAGGACGTATGGAAAGTGAGATCAACATTAGTTGATCAAGGGAAAGAAAAATAATAGTGGAGACGACTCAGCCAGTAGCCAGGCGTCGCAGTTAATGGTACAGTGTGCCAACGGTTTAGGCGAATTCCACCTACCCCTTCGACGTCAGTAATTACAGACCACATTTGTCTGACACTTCACAACACTTCTTATAGTGCTACAGACCCGACCGTAACTTACGGAATTGAATTAATGTCAAGCATGTGCGGCACTTCAGCCATTCTGCCAATTTTTATTTCTTTTAAATTGTCCATAGTATTCCTACTGACAGTGATTTCCATCCTGAAACCTGGAATTACTAATTATACTAAATCTTAACTTCATTATTTTACACAAAAAACGTCCTTAATGATAATCTAGATTTTACTTTATTTGGTTTTTTCTTTCAGTTTAGTACCCGAACGGATCTTCACTGGTAACAACTTTTTATTTAATTAATTTTTCTGACAAGAGATGTCATCAAAGATTATCTCTGCATAAGTAATAAAGTTTCATCGACTGTGTACAGACAAGGAACCTCTTTCTGAATTGTGTAGAACATGCTGTTGATGTCATCATTAGATCATTCTTTTGTGCAATAATACAAAATAAATAGTTGGAAGAGTTCAAATGTTCAAATGTTTGTAGAACTTTTGGCACTTAACTACAGGGTCATTAGTCCCTAAGCTTACAAACTACTTATGAACTAACTAAGACTAAGGACGGCACAAATATCCACGCCCGGGGAGGGGATTCGAACCCCCGACCATAGTGGCCGTGCAGACCGTGACTGGAGCGCCTCAGTCCCCTCGAGTTGGAAGAGTAACATTAAAATTACAACCACGTAGTTCACATCAGAAAATGGTGACCTGGAAGGAAAGTAAATTGGTAGGATAGGAAATTATCTAGGAAAGTTGGTTATCAGGACAGGTAATAGTAAGGTATAGCTAGGGTCGCCAATTAGAAAAAATTATTTTTGTTTGGAACATTTTTCTCGTGTCACAGTATAGGGGCGAGGAAGATTCTAGAACAGAGTACGAATAATTTTTGTGTTGTTTATCAAGTTTTATATGTATTCATGAAGTATTAGGCTATGTGGGAAGATATTAGTTGAACTTGTGGTAAAAAAGTTAAATAGTTTACGAGAAATTAATTGTAGAGGGTGCACTGTCATGCTGTTAAGCATTTTGGGTAAATTGATATTTCTAAGGATGATAGGTAGAGAGATACTGTTACGTCAGACACAGAGTGCAAAGAAGTAGTAGTTTTAGAGAAAAAAAGGACATGCAAAGTTATGTTAATTTTTTTTTATTATCATAATTTTTGAATAGGTGTTAGGTTTCAGAATTTACAGGTGAGAGAGATAGATTCAGGGTGACGCAGACTGATTCTGGAGCCAACAAACATAGAATTAAGATATCAATGTCTTTTCTGTCTTGTGTAACGGGATTTCTTGTGGGGTGGAGGACTCCTGGTGAGAACGGAACTGAAACTGTTATTATTAATATTTAATAATATTTGTCTAGTGTGACCACGAAACTTTGCAATGATTCATTTTACTTCTGACTCACTGTATTTCATTTCTCCCTATAATATCTACAGCTATTCTGCTTTCGAAACCGTTTAAGAAATCCATCATCAAATGTTAATGCATTTCTCAATTCCTCATGGTACAACACATGCGATTTAGCCTCGCCTACCAGTCGTAATTCTGTCGTTTGCAAACAATTGTTCGTCCGTCCATAACCATAACTTAAATGCTGCTAATAAATCATCGAAGAAATCCGCAATATCTTCCACAGGTTTGCCAGAGAATGGAGTCACAAGGGAATCCGCGGAAGAATCAAGGGTGGTTGGAACCGTGCCCGTTTGCCAACCTGACTTAATTGCCGATACTAAGCATTGTTGTCACTCCTCCTCTGTACCGTTTTTCTTACCCATAGTGAGTATTATTTTTAGCGCCGAAAAAAATAGTACACTTACTACTACTGCTATAACAAAACAAATTAGACTTGCAAATCGAAGATCAACTAAAACACCAATTCCTATTAAAACATGACTACAGCTACTATGCATCGAAATGCATTTAACTACCAGCACACTTTCCCGATACATAACTCAACTATCGTTATTTATTTTGCCGCATAACAAAACATTCCGATAACTAAATCAAATGTTTGTATAGCTTATGGAACTTAACTGCGGGGTAATCACTCCCTAAACTTACAAACTACTTATGAACTAATTCTGAGGACGGCACAAATATCCAAGCCCGAGGGGGGATTCGAACCCCCGACCGTAGTGGCCGTGCAGACCGTGACTGGAGCGCCTCAGTCCCCTCGGCCACCGCGGCCGGCTCCAATTACTACTTCGTTTTTGTAACCCATAATAACATTGACTGTTTGCCTCACCCATACCTCCTACCGAATCGATTTTTCTGACACCAAATTGTAATGGGATTTCTTGTGGGGTGGGCAGAGGAGACTCGTGGTGAGAAAGGAACTGGAACTGTTATTAGTAATATTTAATAATATTTGTCAGGCATTACCAGTGCGGCCGTAAGGGGTGGAAGCATGAGTGAGACAGCATTTACCTAAGACAACATTTATTGACAACCACTGCACATGTTTCTTAACCTGGCTTCCGCGACCTTCAGAGGCCGTGATCTGCTAACGAAGATGCTAGCTTATGGAATAGGTTCACAGATTTGTGACTGGCTGGAAGATTCCTAAGTAATAGAACGCCGTACGTTGTTCTCGACGGCGAGTGTTCATCAGAGACGAGTGTATCGTCAGGTGTGCCCCAGGGGAGTGCGATAGGACCGCTATTATTTTCTATCTATATAAATGATCTCATGGACAGAGTAAGTTATAATTTGCGGCTGTTTGCTGATGATGCTGTGGTGTATGGGAGGGTGTCGTCTGTAACTGACTGTAATAGCATACAGGATGACTTAGACAAAATTTCTAGTTGGTGTGAAGAATGGCAGCTACTCTCAATGTAGAAAAATGTAAGGTGATGCGCATGAGTAGAAAAATCAATCCCATAATGTTCGAATGCAGCATTGGTAGTGAGTTTCTTGATGCTGTCGCGTCGTCCAAATATCTGGGCGTAACATTGCAGAGCGATATGAAATGGAACGAGCATCTAAGGACAGTTGTGAGTAAGGCGGACAGCCGACTTCGGTTTATTGGGAGAATTTTGGGAAGATATACTTCACCTGTAAAGGAGACCGCGTATAAAACGCTTGTACGACCACGTCTTGAGTATTGCTCAAGTGTTTGGGACCCGCAGCAGATCAGTTTAAAGGAAGACATAGAGGCGGTTCAGAGGCGAGCAGCTAGATTTGTTACCGGTAGGTTCGGCCAATGAGCGAGTGTCACGGAAATGCTCCGGCAACTCAATTGGGGATCGCTGGAAGGAAGACGACGTTCTTTTCGTGAATTTCTGTTAAGTAAATTTAGAGGGCCGGAATTTGAAGCTGAGTGTACTACGATCTTGCTGCCGCCTACTTACATTTCGCGTAAAGATCACAAAGACAAGATAAGATAAATTAGGACTCGTACAGAGGCATATAGGCATTCTTTTTTCCTCGTTCAATTTGGGAGTGGAATAGGAAAGGAAATGCCTAGTAGTGGTACAGTGTACCCTCCGCCACGCACCTTACGATGAATTGCGGAGTATGTATGTAGATATGTAGATATGTGTAAGCATTGGGCTGACGCGGCGGGACGGAGTGTGGGCGTCGGGAGGCGTTCCTAACGGCGGCCCGCTGCCGTCTGCGAATTATTGCAGCTCTAGAGGATTTAAACAGAATAGAGATAGATCCGATAGAACATAATAAGGAAGGGAGCCACACGAACATTCCATAAAATGAAATTTCAAGTAAGTTATTTTCTGAACCACATGAAGACAGCCCACCTGAAAAATGGTTAAGTTTAGAGGCAGGAAGAGCAAAAGAAACTCGGTGGTTTGCCGCATATTCAGGGACAGAATACGCTTCAATACAATCGGGCCATAGACAGCTTGGTGACGTGGGGAAAGAAATTGTCAGTGAAGACGAACAATTTGAATATGTTGAGCCTATTGTACATATTATTAACATACCGCAAAAACAGGGACAGAATAATTTTGCGGAGTTAAGAGCGCCGTTTAATGGTTCCGTAACAAATGCAACTGCACCTGGACACATAAGACATACACAGCATCGAGACCAGCTTGCAGAGTCACATGCGCCATTTCTGCGTTCAGTGAGAGATGCAACAATTTCGCAACACAGACATAAAGTAAGGCAACATAGACCATTACAGTTACCCGATTTAGAGACGTCACAATAGGTTAAAGTAAATGTCGCGAATAACGGACTGGAGAATAGTAGGTCGCAAAAACACAGTTCAGCTGGAGGAAGCATTTCAGGACGTAATGTTCTAATGGAAATGTTAAAAAGACGTATGACAGTATAAATAAACAAAATGAGGAAGTGAAACAGGATATTAAAAACAAAATTACAAAATGAAACATGAGTCACGATAGGATATTAAAACACAAAATCAGGAAATAGAACAGGATATTAAACAGGTTAAGGTTCAGAGGTAAGAAGGAATTGCGGGAATGGATAACCAGATCACGCAAATTAACAAAGATACGAAACAGGCTAGAGAAAAAATACAGGCTTTATCGTTAGAAAGAACTACGAACCGATGTAGATAAAGTCCAAAGGGACGTAGAGAATGTAGACAAGAAGGTCGAACGTTTCACAAAAAAGATGACATGTAGTGCTATAGAAACTACAGAGCAATAGCCTATCCAGAGCAAGTCCGCAAAAGTAGCTTTAAAACGGTATGATCAGAGGATCAACAAAAAGGAAACAAAGACGAAAGAGTAGCTGGAAAAACGTAGGTCAGAGATGATCCAGACGATACTTGTAGTGAAATTACTGACACGTCAAGTAATCATTCAGTACAAGAACAGGTACAAATAACGAAAATATCAAAAGAAGAGAAAACAGAAGTAACACCCGCCGAAACAAGGCCGAAAGTAGTTACGGCATTAAAATACGACATGTCAAACAGAAATTGTAGAGAATCGCGGAATCTTCAGTCACCCTTTACTTAATGAAAGACAAGCGACTGAACCAGTTAACCCACTGACGCAATTTGACAGCAATTCATTTACTGTTCCACAAGCAACAAATTAACAACACTTTTACACACCGTTACGCAACGTTACGAAATAAACACGGGTTGCCGAGAAGTGGACGAGCGCATTGAGGTGCTATGCTCCGATGCGCGCGGCCGGTCTCCGTCGGGGCTCGAATCCCCCCTCGGGCATTGTTATTTATGCTGTTTTTAGTATAAGTTAGTTTATAAGTAGTTTGCAAGTTTAGGGACTGATGACCCCGCAGTTCAGCCCCGTAAGCTTTACAAATATTTGAACACTTTTAACACGGGTTATGCAACAGGTAATATGCAAATGAGTTGCGGGTTGCCACATAACAGGAAAGATAGCGTAAGCGGTGGTTGTTGTTATGGTCTTCAGTCCGGAGACTGGTTTGATGCAGCTCTCCACCCTACTCTATCCTGAGCAAGCCTTTTCATCTCCTCATAACAACGAAAACCCACATCCACTTGAATCTGCTTACTATACGCGTCTCTTGGTCTCCCTCTGCGATTTTTACCCCACACACTCCTCTCCAATGCTAAATTTACGATTCCTCTATGTCTAAGAATGTGTCCTACCAAGCGATCCCTTCTTTTAGTCAGGGTATGCCAAAAATTCCTTTTCTCACCAAGTCTGTTCAGTATCTCTTCATTAGTTATGCGATCTACCCACCTAATCTTCAGCATTCTTCTGTAGCACCACATTTCAAAAGCCTCTATCCTTTTCCTGTCCGCACTGCTTATCGTCCATGTTTCACTCCCGTACAAGGCAACACTCCACACAAATGCCTTCAGAAAAGACTTCCTTACACTTAAATTAATATTCGATGTTAGCAAATTTCTCTTTTTCAAAAATGTTTTTCTTCCCATTGCCATTCTGAATTTTATATCCTCTGTACTGCGTCCATCGCATATTATTTTACTACCCAAGTAACAAAACTCATCTACCACCTTCATTGTTTCGTTACCTAATCTAATTCCTTCAGCATCACCTGATTTTCTAAGTCCGCATTCCATTATTTTTGTTTTGCTCTTGTTAATGTTAATTTTATACGCTCTCTTCAACACACTGTCCATTCCATTCAACTGCTCTTCCAGGTCCTTTGCTGTCTCTGACAGAATTACAACGTCATCAGCAAAACGCAATGTTTTTATTTCTTCACCCTGAACTTTAATTCCCTCTCCAAATTTCTCCTTGCTTTCCTTTATAGCTTGCTCAAAGTACAAATTGAATAGCATCGGAGAAATGTTACAACCCTGTCTTACTCCCTTCCCGACTGATGCTTCCCTTGCGTGCCCTTCGAGTCTAATAACTGCGGTCTGGCTTTTGTATAAGTTGTAAATAACTCTCCTTTCCCTGCATTTTGCCCCTGCTGACTTCAGAATTTGAAACAGTGTATTCCATTCAACATTGTCAAAAGCCTTCTCCAAATCTACGAAAGCTAAATATGTAGGTTTGCCTTTCCTTAATCTATCTTCTAAGATAAGACGTAAAGTGAGTATTGCCTCCCGGGTTCCTACGTTCCTCCTGAATCCAAACTGATCTTCCCCGAGGTCAGCTTCTACCAGCTTTTCCATTCTCCTGTAGATAATTCGTGTTAAAATTTTGCAATCATGACTTATCAAACTGATGGTTCTGTAATTTTCACACCTGTCTGCGCCTGATTTCTTTGGAATGGGGATTATTACATTTGTAATGTTTTGTCATGGCTGGCTCTCCCAGAGACTTTAGTAGCTCTGAGGGTATGTCATCTACTCCTGGGGCCTTGTTCCGACCTAGGTCTTTCAGGGCTCTGTCAAATTCATCTCTCAGTACAGTATCTCCTATTTCATATTGATCTACTTCCTCTTCCCTTCCTACAACATCGTCTCTAAGTTCATTTCCTTTGAAGAGCTGCTCTATGTACTCTTTCGACCTTTCTGCTTTCCCTTCTTTGCTGAGAACTGGTTTCCCATCAGAGTCCTTGATATTCGTAGAGTTGCTTTTCTTGTCCCCAAATGACTCTTTTATTTTCCTGTAGGCGGTATCTACTTTTTCCCTTCTTATACATTCTTCTACAGATTTGCATTTGGCTTCTAGCCACTCCTGCTTAGCCAGTTTGCACTTCCTGTCAATCTCATTCCTTAGTCGTCTGTACTCCATTTTGTCTGTTTCATTTACTGCATTTTTATATTTTCTCCTTTCATCAATTAAATTTAGTATTTCCTGTGATATCCAAGGATTTTTTGTAGGTCTTGCCTTTCTACCTATTTTGTCCTCTGCTGCCTTCACTATTTCATCTCTCAATGCTACTCATTCCTCTTCTACTGTTTTATTTCCCCCTGTTTCTGTCGATTGATGCCTAAATCTCCCTCTTAATTTCTCCAGAACTTCACGTTCCTTCAATTTATCTAAGTCTCATCTCCTTATTTTCCTACCTTTCTGCAGTTTTTTCAGTTTCAGCCTACAGTTCATGACTAACAAGTTATGGTCAGAGTCTATATCTGCCCCTGGGTATGTCTTACAGTTCATCACCTGGTTCCGAAATCTATGTTTTACCATTATAAAATATATCTGATACCTTCCGGTGTCTCCTGGTCTCTTCCACGTATACAACCTTCTTTTGTGATTCTTAAACCACGTGTTTGCTATGATTAAATCATGTTCCGTGCAAAATTCTACCAGGCGACTTCCTCTTTCATTCCTCCTGCCCAGTCCATATTCACCTACTATTTTTTCTTCTCTTCCTTTTCCTACTACCGAATTCCAGTCCCCCATCACAATTAAGTTTTCCTCTCCCTTAACTGTCTGAATAATTTCTTTTAGCTCCTCATATATTTCTTCGATCTCCTCATCACGGCAGAGCTAGTTGGCATATAAACCTGTACTACTGCTGTCGGTGTTGGCTTCGTATCTATCTTGACAATGATAATGCGGTCACTGTGCTGCTCATAGTAGTTTACCCGCATTCCTATCTTCTTATTCATTATCAGTCCTACTCCTGTGATCCCCCCAATCGATTTTGTATTTATAATCCTGTACTCACCTGACCAGAAATCCTGTTCATCCTGCCACCGAACTTCAATAATCCCCACTATATTTAGCTTCAACCTATCCATTTCCCTTTTTAAATTTTCTAATTTTCCTACCCGATTAAGGGATCTAACATTCCACGCTCTGATCCGTAGAATGCCAGTATTGTCTTTCCTGATGACATCCTCCTGAGTAGTCCCCACCCGGAGATCCGAATGGGGGACTATTTTACCTCCGGAATATTTTACCCGAGAGGATGCCATCATCATATTTTCATACAGTAGAGCTGCATGTCCTCGGGAAAAGTAACGGCTGTAGTTTCCCCTTGCTTTCAGCCGTTCGCAGTAACTGCATGGCAAAGCCACATTAGCTGATGTTACAAGGCCATCTCAGTCAATCATCCAGACTGTTGCCCCTGTAACTACTGAAAAGGCTGCTGCCCCTCTTTAGGAACCACACGTTTGTCTGGCCTCTCCACAGATACCCCTCCCCTGTGGTTGCACCTACGGTACCGTTATCTGCATCGTTGAGGCACGCAAGCCACCCCACCTCGGCAATGTCTGTGGTTCATGGGGGTGGTAACCGGTGGTAGGATGTTCGAAATGACGAACACATCACTACTTGGAGCAATGAATAGATATGACACATATCACTTTTTGACTGTTAGTAAATTCCAACATTTCAAAGAGAAAAGCGGCAGTATTCATGCAGAACATTTATTGATTAGTTGGAAGTGGGAGTAGCAAATCTTTAGAGTTTAGCACATATATTAGACTTTGTATGCGCATATATGGCAAGACCAGTGGCAAAAGTTATGCAAAGAATAGCTCAAACTTGTACATCATACCAAAGTTCAAGACACAGAAACAAAATTAAGTACGAATTATTACTAATGGCACCACATGAAAAGGCGAAAAAAGTGTAATCAAATTTTGCGATGTAATGGACAAAAAGAACCAGTGCTTAGACAGACCGCACAGCAATGGGGAACTCATACTTTTATAGAGAATGAAATTACCAGTAAAATACCAACAATCAACCGGAGGAAAGAATGAGGATGGTGACGGATTCAAAGAAGTTTTACGGGAATTATAATTTATGTTCAAGGAGGAAGAACTGAAAGGAAAGAATAATAGTAGGTAAAATCAAACCGATAGGACAAGAAATGAATATCCAATTAATTTTAGTAGAAATAATAATGGAAATTATAGACTATTTAATAATACTAATAATAATAATTTTCAAACAAGGAACAATTCTAATAATTCAGAGCAGTGGAATAATGGCGGAAATTGGTACAAGAATGAGAACAGAAACGATGGATATCGAAATAATAATGGGCACGGAAATTCGTACAGAGGAGGATATTGGTTTAGGAACAGAAATAATGATCAGGGATATTTTGAAAGAGGGAATGACGCGAGAAAAAGTGCCCGGCGATACCAGGGCTCAAATAATTTTAAGGGGAATAAAGAACCACAGGGACATGAACAACAGAACAAAGGACGACCAGACGTAGAAGTCAGGAAGCCAAAGCCTGAAAAACACGAAGATTTACCAAGAAACATGGAAGGGGATAGGAAAAAGAGTGACCATCCAAAAACACAAAAGGAACAAAATATTCATTGTATTAAAATAAGCAAACCAGAAATCATTAAAATAGACAATAGCAATAATTTAAATCAGTAAAGTAATATTCAGAATTCTAACAACAATTAAACACCACAACACACTGAAGATCGATACATAGCTTGGGAAAACAGTATAGAATGGACAAATTCTGAAAGTGACAATGAGTTGCCACCACTTCCAAAAATCAGAGAGACCCCGCAGTTAAGTCCCATGAGCTTAACAAACATTTAAACATTTGAAATTCAGAGAAGTCACAGATAAAGAGTTACTCAGAGGAATAGTGGAATATCTGATGTCGCCAAAAAGGGTAAACGTGAGGTACAAAGCCAGATGAAAGACATAGGGATGAAACACAGGCGCAACACAAACAACAAACGATTAATGTGTATAATATGAACGACTACGAGGACATCGAAATTGTGAATATACATGAATGTTTAGAAGCTAGAGAAAAAGAGAAACAGGAGCTTGATATGAAGCGAAAAGCAGTAGATATCTCATAAACTATACCGCTAAGAGAATTAACTCGAGTGACAACACAGACACATAATGAAGGAGCAAGTATGAATCAATAGCGGATGATCTAATACAAAAGAAGGAAGTTGACATAACTATAGTTATATAACCCTTTCTAATAGTAAGAACTGGTGAAACTAAATCTAAGGCGATTGTAGATAGTGGGAGTCAAGGGACTGCCATTTCTGAAAGCTTGTATGATGGTGATGGTTGTAACAAAGAAAGAGAGTGACCTATTTTAAGAACGAAAAAGGTATGCGTTTTTATTAATGTACCCAATGTTCATATGTGCATACCCCAAGGATTTTTGACAATAAATAATATAGTGTTATACTTTGTTTTAGCTCTAATAGAGAAAACAGAACTGAGACAAATAACACAATTGCATCTTCAACAGACAGTTAAAGATGAGTGGGAAAGGCCTCCCAGGTACAGGTTTGAAAAGACTCTGAAACACTTTCACCGCAAACAGTAGACAAAATACACCAAGAAATTACGAACAAGTTAGAGGAAATTGATAACATATTGTTAAAGGATAAGGAAAATTTAGAAAATATGCTAAGGTCACATGAAGAGGTATTTGCACCAAAAATTGGTGGTATTAAGAACATTCAGTATAAATCTGAACTTAAAGAACATAAGCCATTTTGTATCCCACCTTATTCTATCCCTTTAAGCTACAGGAAACAAGTATTTCTCGAAATCAGTAAGATGTTAGGCGGTGATATAACTGAACCAGCTGAATCATAAAATTCACCCTTACATATTGATGACAAGAAAGATGGCAGCATACGATTAGTACTCGATTCAAGACAGATAAATACAATGATAATTTCAGAGACAGATCATCCAGAGAAATTGGAGGAATTGATTTAAAGTTTCCACGTTGTAAATTTTCTTTAATTCAATTGATTTGTGTCCTAGTTGTTGGTAGATTGAATTGGAGCCCACATATAGGAAATACACTGTCTTTATGGTAATTGGCCGTTGTTACCAATTTAAAATGCTACCATTTGTGTTGAAAATATCATGAACTGCCTTTATCCGGAGTCTGTATACAATATTAAATCCTGACATATTGCAAAGAAGTACTTGCTATGTGGACGACGTTTTGATATCGGGAACTACATGGGCAGAACACAACTTTAATTTAGACAACTTTTTACAGATCATGAAAACAGATGGAGTAACTGTCAATATTATTAAGTCACAATTTGGAACATCTCACACAAAATCTTTGGGACGTAACATATCAGCAGAAGGCATCACCCCAGGTGAAAAGAAAAAAACTTTGGCGTGCCATATAACAATAAAAGTTTAATAGGATTTTTGGTTTAATACATTCTTATAAAAATTCATTTGGATGTGCACTTACAGGGAAAAATACACCTTGGATGTCGGACAAACAGGCAGACGAAGAATTTCACAAGATGAAGGAAGCCTTCTGCAACACTCCACTTTTATCACACCCTAATCTGAGTCACTAGGAGTGGTATTTCCCAACAAATTAAGGAAAATCGTAAGAAAGTTCATAAAACCTTTGCGAGTAGAGTACTTTCAAAAGCAGAAAAAAATAATTCCATCACAGAATTAGAAGCTCTAGGTACAGTTTGGAGATTCCAAAAATTCAGATTTTTGTATTTGTTCGAAAAACAGAATTATTCACAGACAATGGTTTCTTCCAAACTAACACATGGACGTTTAGCAAGGTGGATGTAGTTATTACAAGAATACTTTTTTTCTATTACTTATGTATCAGGACCTGAAACTATTTTAGTAGATTCACAGTCTAGCTCCCTGCAAGGAATTGCAGACGACCAGAAAATTAACACTGAAGAAGAAGAACGCATCATTCATTATTTTAAAAATATAATCTTTGTAAATTTCATCACAAATGCCTTGAAACATTTACATACAGAACAGGAAAAAGACCCTAAACTATTAACAATTAAACACAAACATTGTGATAGAGCCAACACAGATATTAGGAAAAACTATTAAAATACGATTTTTTTTAAATGTAACACTCATACATAACCTTGGGTATTAAGTATTCCAAAGGAATTAATTAATAAATATATATGGTATACACACTTCAGTAGTGGACATTTTGATCCCAAGAAATATTACTTAAAGATGAAGCAAACAGTATATTTTCCAAACATGGAGCGCCGTATTCAATGTGTCCTCAAAATTTGTAAAAAATGCATTCAGTCTAAACACGTTACGTATTAAACTAGGCCATCAATGTGTCTGATTATCCCTGACAAATTTAAACACATTGCAGCAACTGATCTTTATGGTCCACTTCCCAGAACAAGAAAAGGTTTCACCTTTATCTTTTCTGTAATCTAACTTACATCCAAATACACCACACTAGCATCATTAAAGAAAGTAACAGGATTTATAATCAGTAAAGCATTCCAAAAGACTTCGTACAACAAGTTGCCAAAGTAAAAAGAATCATCTCTGACAACGGACCCCATTATAGTTCAGTCTATTGGAAAAATATGTTAAATAAATTAAAAATCCCACGTACTTTTATTACCAAGTACAAATCGAGTGAAAACCCTGCGGACCGTATAATGAAAGACTTGGGAACACTATGTAGATTATGTTGTAGGAAAAGCCATTGTACGCGGGATTTATATGTCCGCGAATTTCAAGGTATAATTAATGAAACACTATACAGCACAACAACTTACCCACCAATTACAGTTTTAATGAACATTGATCCACCATAAAAAATAAAAGAAATAATTACATTTCCTATAATACAGCAATGAATCGTAACGTTACACAAGACAAATGTGCCACTATAAGTCGTTTTGTTTTGGGCCAAAAAGTATTTGGGAAACCACATTACCTGTCACAAAAAAGCCAAAACAAATGCTATAAGTCCTTTTCAGTATACAAAGAATCACTGATAATAACAAGAATTGCTCACGCTAATGCGGTAGAGGTTACAAACTCCAAAACAGGAAAAAATTTAGGCGTCTATCACATAAGACATTTGAAATCATATGACTAAACTATGGACGTGACTAAATTAAAAATGGAGGAAAGAAGAGGAAGAGACAGGTAGGTAAATCCCATACATTTTTATTACGAAAAAGTCTTGTAAAAAAAAAAAAAAGTATGAACATACAAAGATTACACCCTAAATAAAATAACTGAGGACGAAATGTAGAGAAACTAATTTTTAATTTCATAATTTCATACAAGAAGTAGTTGAACAAATATCAAACGTAAGTAACAAAAAGAACGAAGAAGTAGTAAAAATAAGAAGTAGATTTTAGCATTTTTATGACATACATTTCAGTAAAATATTTCGATAACTCTATTACCATAGACAATCAGAAATTTGGCATTATATAAGATAGGGTAAAATAATTGAAACCTTTTGAAAAATTTGTACATTTCACTTCAAGAGATCACAGAGGAGAAACGTCAGAGACGATCTCTATCTCCTTCAGCAACTTCAGCTTCGAGTTATCGATGGAGAGGTTACAGTCATGTCGAGTAAGCACTTAAGGCGAAAATGATGACGTGAAGACAAGCAAACCACAGGAAAGGCAGGTAGCATCCAGGTTGGACTTCACAAGAATAACATACACCATGGACATTTTACATGTCACGGCAATGGTCTCCAAGAATGAGAATAATCATGTTGCAATGGCACAGCACATCTACGTATATTAAGACCTAAAGGTAACTCAATATACAGATGAAAAGACAGTCAGATCCTATTAGTCCTTTATAGTCCGTGAATAAACTCACAATTCCTAGCCCGAGAAGAAAAGAAGAATAGAAGAAAAACGAGAAGAAATAAGATGAGAAGCAAAGAAGATGGCAAGAGGACAGAAGATGGGCAGCACTCAAGATACCTTTCTCTCCTATCCTCAAATACCTGATAAACGTCTTTCAATAATCACTGTAGATGATCTTCATAATAACCATCTCTTATTGTTATGGTTACATCGCCAAATAAATCTTCACGAAGAACAAGTAACATGACCAATTGCTGCAAAGAATATTCTTCTATCAAAAACGACAATGAAGTGTTATAGTTATCCATGTATAAGAGAAGAATTACTTTAGTTCATCAATACAACAGCTGACAGTCATAAACATCTGTCAATAGAGGCATAATTCCATTATACTGAGTCACAGCTACTGCAGAACCTGACACTGCATGCTGTAGTACTGCTCACATGACATGAACCACCAATATTAAGACAGTTGATGCCATTCCACATCCATAATGGACTGGAAAATGAGAAAGCGTCGAGTGTATCAAAACAGTAAAAACGAAAATGTGAACTTTTTCTTCATTTGACTTTTATTCTTCATTTGTGTAATTTTTTTTTTTTAATTTTATATTTTGTATATAACATGTTGTAAGGATTTGCATGTAAAGCTAAAAAAATGTTCTGCAGCTTTTTGTAAAGTTAATTACTATTTTAAAATTTAAAGTTTTTGTAAAAATCGAATAAATATATGTACAATATCAAATAGAAAGAGGACAGCTGTAGAAAATGCTTCTTCATTCTTTAATTCAAACAGAAACTTAAATAAATAAAAGCTAAGTCTAAAAAACGAAACAGATTAATACAATGAAGCTCTTGCAGAATTCATCCAAAGCTGAGTTAAAAAAAAAAAAAAACAATAAAAAGTCAAGTATGTTAACACTGTACACTCACGAATTTAATGAAAAAATTTAGATTTTGTAAAGTTTTGATAGAGAAGAACAGAAACACAGAATGGCAACAATTGAAATCTTAAATTTTTGTTTAAAAGTAGAACTTTTGTTACAAAAACAAGACACAATTGTACAGATACCAAATAAGAGAAAAAAAGAATAAGAAAATATCTTGAATTGTATGGAATGGCTGAAATATACACTACTGCCCATTAAAATTGCTACACCAAGGAGAAATGCAGATGATAAACTGGTATTCATTGGACAAATATATTATACTAGAACTGCTACACCAAGGAGAAATGCAGATGATAAACTGGTATTCATTGGACAAATATATTATACTAGAACTGACATGTGATTACATTTTCAAGCAATTTGGGTGCATAGATTCTGGGAAATCAGTATCCAGAACAACCATCTCTGGCCGTAATAACGCCCTTGATACGTCTGGGCATTGAGTCAAACAGAGCTTGAATGGCGTGTACAGGTACAGATGCCACGTGCAGCTTCAACACCATACCACAGTTCATCAAGCGTTGTGACTGGCGTATTGTGACGAGCCAGTTGCTCGGCCACCATTGACCAGACGTTTTCAATTGGTGAGATATCTGGAAGATGTGCTGGCCAGGGCAGCAGTCGAACATTTTCCGTATCCAGAAAGGACCGTACAGGACCTGCAATATGCGGTAGTGCATTATCCTAATGAAATGTAGGGTTTCAGTCCGATCGAAATGAAGGGTAGAGCCACCGCTCGTAACACATCTGAAATGTAACGGCCACTGTTCAAAGTGCCGTCGATCCGAACAAGAGGTGACCGAAATATGTAACCAATGGCATCCCATACCATCATGCCGAATTTTATGTCAGTATGGCGATGACGAATACACACTTCCAAATTTCGTTCACCGCGATGTCACCAAACACGGATGCGACGATCATGATGCTGTAAACAGAACCTGGTTTCCTCCGAAAAAATGACCTGTTACAGCCATGCGGATAAGATGCCTGTCATCTCGACTGCTAGTGATATGAGGCCGTTGGGATCCAGCACGGTGTTCCGTATTGCCCTCCTGAACCCACCGATTCCATATTCGGCTAATAGTCATTGGATCGCGACCAACGCGAGCAGCAATGTCGCGATACGATAAACCGCAATCGCGATAGGCTACAATTCTACCTTTATCAAAGTCAGAAACGTGATGGTACGCATTTCTCCTCCTTACACGAGGCATCACAACAACGTTTCACCAGGCAACGCCGGTCAACTGCTGTTTGTGTATGAGAAATCGGTTGGAAACTTCCCTCATGTCAGCACGTTGTAGGTGTCGCCATCTGTGCGAATTTTTGTGAATGCTCTGAAAAGCTAATCATTTGGATATCACAGCACCTTCTTCCTGTCGATCAAATTACGCGACTGTAGCAAGTCATCTTCGCGGTGTAGCAATTTTAATGGCCAGTGGTGTAATTTCGAATCGATAATTTTAGTCTGACTCTTTCAAATTTTCCTCGGCATTAACAAAACCCAGACAAAAATTTTGCCTTAAGAAGAGGGATATGTCAGAAATCGTTGTCTTCTGACTTTCATTTCCTGCATATTCTGAACTCATAATCATAGTCGGCTCGTCAAGACTAGTTATTTGAGTATAAACTCGATGGAGTACGATAATTTTTAAGAAAAAGTATTGAAATAATGAGGCTCGA
Source organism: Locusta migratoria (assembly GCA_026315105.1). Lineage (NCBI taxonomy): Eukaryota > Metazoa > Arthropoda > Insecta > Orthoptera > Acrididae > Locusta > Locusta migratoria. Next base: position 502,380,268 of record CM048755.1, on the reverse strand, counting down.
GTACTGAGTTGTTGACACACACGAAAAGGCAGGTGTTATTCCAGCAATACAATAGCTACCCTTTCCACCTTTCTCACCCATGAGGTCCCAGGGAGGGCCCTCACTTTGAAACCGCCCTTCCGCCTCGCCGGAATTATTGACCCTTTTAAAAGCAGGGAAACAAAGGGTACAACAGATGTTTACACCGCCGTTTGCTAGTTTGCGTGGCGCCAACGGAAAAATACGAAGGCCACTTACAGCGCAATGGCGCCGGCGAATAGAGCGATAGAGACCAAAACTAAAAGACGGAGAACCAGCATAACACGAATGTTAACTGCATGACTATTGGTCAGCGCACCATACTTCATTTTAAAAGGAACAATCGATTGGTAGGCAAGGCATCCGACAATGTGTCAACGAAATGTTGAGAGGGAAATGCTGCCTGATATGCTCAGCGAGGCAAGCAAATTCAGGGGACTGCTTCTTCCACTGCGCTCTTGTGCAGAGCGATTGTGTTGAGGGAAAGAGTCCTTTACAGTACTGCACTGAGAGGAGCACCTCTGTCAAAGCGAATCTTAGTATACCTTCAGTGAAGAATACTCACTGTATTGGCCGTGATACTTAATATCCGGTGTGACCACGAAAATATTGAGGTTAGTTAACGTTTATGAGCGCATTTGACTGTCATTGCGGTGCGTCGGTTTTGATCGACTTACCACACCAACAGGTAGAAAGACTAGGGCTGAAAGGACGTTCTCGACTTCAAGATGTAGGGAAAGTGCGATCGACATTAGTAGACCAAGGGAGAGGAAAATAATAGTTTTGTTTTCAGAGGAGATGACGCAGCCAGTGGCCAAGCATCGCAGTTAATGGTACAGTTTGTGAAAGCTTTAGGAGAATTGCACCCATCCCTTCCATCAGTAATTACAAACCGCATTTTCCGACACTTTACAACACTTCTTACGACGTGACACCCTCGACTGTAACTTACAGAATTGAATTAGTTTACAGTCAAGTAGGTGCGGCACTTCAGCCACTCTAAGTTTTGTTTCTTTTAAATTTATCATAGTCTTCCTAATGACAGTGATTTCTAACTTGCAGCTTGGAATTACTAATTATACTAATTCTTAACTTCATCATTACACACAAAGTCATCCTTAACAATCATCAAGATTTCACTTTATTTAGTGTTTTCTTGCAGTAACTAGCGACATCAATTTAGTACCCGAACTGATCCTCACTAGTTGCACCTATGCAGGAGATGTGATCAAAGTTTATCTCTGCATAACTGACAAAAAGTTTCACCAATTGTAGATAGACAAGGAACATCTTTCTCAATTGTGCGGAACGTGCTGTTGATGTCTTCCTTGCAGGTGCCAAGGGAACATCGTTAGATCATTCCATTGTGCAATAATATAAAAAATAGTGGGAAGAGTAATATTAAAATAATAATACAAAAAATATTTGGAAGAGTAACATTAAAATTACAACAGCATATTTAGTTCCTTTTTGTCCTGTTTTCCCACATTACACTATAATATACAAAAGACAAGTTGGGTGCCTAAGTGACGTCTTTTCTAAAGACTTGTAACAGGTTGATCAGCCACATGAAATTATTATTATACTCTATTAAGGTCACAATAATTTATTTCATTTTACAGATTTTTTTCCAAATTTACATAAGGCATAACAGTGCATTTAAACTGATCTTGTTTCATTTTCTTCTAAATTTGCTATACATCTAATGTTGTGTGTTAGTCCCACAAAAACTCAGATACGGCTTCACCGATTTCAGTCACATTTTTTGTCTTGCTCTCCTTAATGCAGGATTGGTTTAGAAAAGAAAAAAAAATAGGGAAACCCATGGGAATATCTGGATAGGTACGAATAACATGGGAAATTTACAATTAAGTGCCCTCCGGTAACAAACCACAAATTTTTCAAAAGCATGCGTATTTTTTCACGTAGAACACGAATAAAGAATAAAAAGTAACGGTTACCGCTTGATAAAATGAACTTGACGTTGGCTCAACGTTGAAAACAATGTTCAAGGTCATTTCGAGACAACTATTCAGACCCACATAAAACTATGTTCGTAGTTGTGGTACAGTGTACCCTCCGCCACGCACCTTACGGTGAATTGCGGAGTATGTATGTAGATGGAGTATTGTAAAGTAGCAAAACCAGTTCGAAGTAGTTTTATATTTTATGCTCTGAATAGCATTCATCCGACTGCGATAAAATTTTACATACTGAACTTCACAACCAGTGGAATGGCACTGTCTGCGTGATAAGTCGCAAGGTACAGTCTTAGACAAAAAAATTGATCGCCGGCCGGCCGACGCAGAGGCAAAGTCCGAGTCGGTCGCGCAGTGTGGACAATGAAATCGATCGCCCCTCAGAATGCTAAGTCCGACGATGTGCACGATCTGGCAACACTGTAGAATTGGTACTTTCAGGAGGAAGTGTTATGTCCTTCTCGTGACGGTTGTGTGCTATATGAGCGCCTGGTCTCGTGGTAAGAGTCGCATTTACAAGTGTGTAAGTAAGAAGTCTCGAGATCGAATCCAACCACCATCAAATATTTTTTTTTTAACCGCCAATCTGCTGTCTTCGTTATCAGTGTGGAAGAACCTCAAATGTAACAGCGAAAAGTCCCAGAAATAATTACACAAAAGGGCTCGCTGCTACATCAAAACTGAACTGTTTACTCTCGGGAGTATTGGGCACCGGCTACGGCGACGCGCCAGCGGCCGCATCGCGGCTGCCGCCTGCGGACTCGGTGACAGCGGCGCGCCGCTGTGAGTCTATTTACCGGCTGTTATATCCTTACTTCAAGTTCTAGTATTACATTACAGTCACGTATTGAATTTTTCTGACATATGAACATAATCTAAACGTCGTAAAGTAGAATCGGTATAAAGGGTCATAGGGGTGACTATTATCACATTTTTCTTGAACGTCATCAGGCCGCTCAATCAGGATTACTAGTCACGATTGTTACTAGTGACGAGTTATGATGCTCTCATGCTGACATCTTAAGATGAAATAAATGACTGAGTATTACAAGATATTTATACTCAGCAAAGTGCAACCACAACGCCAGGGTGCGCCCATTTTTTGCAAACAACTGAGACACCATTTAGTCGCACTGTAAGGACAAACGACCTTAAAAATTACATCATGTGTTAGTACTACACTATAATAATTCCAGTTGATTTCACAAATAAAACATCGAATAGTGTGCTTTGGAAGTCACCCATTCCGCACCTACTCTTTCGATCACATGTCCTCAATTGTTTATGTTTCCCGCCCTTACTCGAATAACCTACGACAAAAATTATTTCCAGAAAAAATACACGTCAAACATCGATTGGCGTCATAATTAGCTTGCAATCAGTTCCATTCTAAAGGGACAAATTTGGCAAACTGCCATAACGTTGTCAGACTTTCCCATTATCAGAGAGAATATAGTAAGTAACCACAAGAGGTTTCTTGTTGTTTTCGATGTGGATTCGTGCAATTCCTGTCACAAAAAAGCTACAAAATTCTACTCCAATGAGACCCGAACCATTGGCCAAAGCCACCTCTCCGTGGCAGGCGACTACTTCAACGCAGAGCTAGCGAGGAGCTTGCACGCCAGGGCTTTCTTACTGCCACATACGTCAGTAGAACATATAACTCGCAACGTAAGAGACGAGATTAGTTGGAATTTCGCCGTGTAAACAATTTTATGGGCCCAAAAAACATGACGAAATTGCCTTCTGTCACCTCTCGACTGAGAAACCAGTCAGATTATTCAATGGAAATTACAGGAAACATCAAGTGAATTTATGGGCATAGTTCTGTGCTAACCAGGAAGTAAGACCTCGGTACCATTGTTGACAGACTTACACTGCGATGTTGCCAAGCTTTATTCATACTATCAGCAGGAAGAATAAGAGCCGAGGTGATTGCCAAGCGAGCTCGACAGAGACTTAGCTCGCTCGTCGCGCGCCTGCTGGGGGTCCGAACACCTAAAGTATATGTCAATGAGCCCTGCTCGCAATTCCGTAGCTAGCTTTAATGAGCCGATCGTTGTCATTAATAAAAATATACAGATGCACCGACCGCTAACTTAGTAATAAATGTCTCAATTAGTTGCGTAAACAAACTTTCTTCAAACATGAATTATATTTCTGGTAGGTAGTTAGTCTCACGTGTGTGGATAACATTCTGATCAGGCACGTTTCCATCAAAACTTTGTAGAGAGAAGAAACGTAGGCTTTTGCATTATAAAATTGTACCGCGAACAGGTACTCCACTTTACTGAACCTGTGATGTTTCTTTATGCAGGCTGATTGAAGGTTTCACTGAAAATGTATAAAGCAGGCAACTTGCATCAGCCTAATGGAGAAAATATTTCTAGGGAAGTTTCTATAGAAGTACAACTTTCTGTTCTGCATCTGTTCAACGTACCTGCTTTCCCACTATGCTTTCACAGATATGCGCGGTTAACGTCAAAATTGATCACAGTAATAATAATTTTTAAATTATTTTTCAAAGCTATAGATTGGCTGGTCAGTACTTACCTTTATGCTGTACCGCCGATAGTGACACAAACGAATAAAAAAAGAAAACGGACGAAAAGGACTAGCTTTCGGAACACAGTTTCTTCTTCAGGTTGGAGAGAAAGGAAGATAAAAGGATGGGAACTGAAAGTGAAGGTTATTCCCGACCTAGGGAATGATGATGCTGTTACGAAGTGTGGAAGTTAGAGGTACTGTATTATAGCACTGAACCATGTCAGAGAGGATATAATAACGAAAGAGGAAAGCCCAAGTACACACACACACACACACACACACACACACACACACACACACACACATATATATATATATATATATATATATATATATATATATATATATATATCAAATAATAATATTTTTTGGAATTTAAATAGACTATGTTTTCGGGTATCACCTGCATATTCCATGAAATATGGACAGTTCTCCAAGAATTGGTGTTTCAGTTACCTGCGCAACAAATTCTGTTCCTAATTCTTTTCTGGTACAGCAAACGATAATGCCTAAGAGGATACTGCAATTCATTCCGTGACAAACGGACTACACATTGGAATAAAGTCTGCTGTAATGATGGTGCTTTATTAATGAAATTACTGTGTCTATAATGACTATTTCAGAATAATCTTACACGACATACACTACTTAATGATGTGGTGTGTTGTTGTTGTGGTTGTAGTCTTCAGTCCGTAGACTGGTTTGATGCAGTTCTCCACCTCCACGCTACCCTATCTTGCGCAAAACTCTTCGTCTCTGAGTAAGAAAGAGAGCCCACATTCCTTTGAATCTGCTTGCTGTATCCATCTCGTCGTCTACCCCTGCGATTTTTACCCAACACGCTACCCTCCAAAACTAAATTGACGATTCGTTGGTGTCTCAGAATGTGCCCTATCAATCGATCCCATCTTTTAGACAAGATATGCCAGAAATTACTTTTCTCCCCAATTCTATTCAGAACGTCCTCATTAGTCACATGAACTACCCATCTACTCTTCAGCATTCTCTTGTTGCAAGAAAATTAGAAAGTTATCCTCTTCTTGTCTGAACTACTTTATCGTCCACGCTTGACTGCCGTACAAGGCCACACTTCGAACAAATGCCTTCAGAAAAGACTCCACATCCCTTAAATTCTCTTCTACAGAAATAATTTTCCTCCCATTGCTTTCTACATTTTATGTCTTCACTACTCCGGGCATCAGAAGTTATTTTACAATCCAAATAACAAAACTCAGCGGACCGAGGTAGGGCAGTGGTTAGCACACTGGACCCGCATTCGGGAGGATGGTGGTTCAAATCCACCTCCGGCCATCCTAATTTACGTTTTCCATGATTTCCGTACATCACTCCAGGCGAAAGTCAGGATGCTTCCTTTCAAAGGGCACGCCCGATTTACTTTCCCATCCTTATCCGAAATAGGGATTGATGACCTGTTTAGTGCCTCCAAACCACATCCCAACCCTCCAAACCCCCCCTCCCCCCCCCCCCCCCCCACACACACACAACCAACAAATCTCATCTACAACTTTTAATGGCTCGTTTTCTGATCTATTACCTTCCACATCACCTGATATTCTTAGACTAAATTTCATTACTCTTTTTATGCTGTTGTTATTGTTTATTTCATACCCTCTTTTCAAGACACTGTCAATTCCATAGAATTGCTCTTAGAGGTCCATTGCAGTCTCTGACAGAATTACTACGTCATCGGCAATTCGCAAAATCTTTACTTCTTGTCCCTTAACATTAATCATTTCTCCAAATTTCTCCTTTCTCTTCTTCACAGCCTGCTCAATGAACAGATTGAACAACATTTGGGAAAAAGCTACAGGCCTGTGTTACTCCCTTCCCAACTACTGCGTCCATTTCATGCTCTTCGGCTCTCACAAAAGATGACTGGCGTTTGCACAAATTGTATACTACCCTGCGGTCTTGCTGTGCGATGATATGAGTAGCTTGTTATCAATGGCGGGCATCTATCGTTTGTAAATAACGGAGATAAATCATTTTTATTGCGAAACGTGGAGTTAAAACGTATGCCTGTTAGTTTGGTCATCACTTAGTTGCAAATGATCACCAAAGCAGCATGGAAATACGCGTTTCGTAATTAAAATGGCGTTTATCTCATTTATTTGTAAACGACAGATAAGAAGCCACTCATATATTTATGCAGATTCTGACCTGTACTATCGGCATGATAACTTCGGAGTATAGCCGCTGCACTTCTGTTAGTTGGTTAATATAGGTATCACGTTAGTGGTATAGATGGTACGCAAAATACTTCAGTTAGAAGCTTGGTATTGAGTAGAGGTTCCTCGTGGTTGGATAACTGGTGCGATGGTATTCTTATCAGCACCAAACTGCATCGTTTGGTATGATTCAGCCAGTCATGCTCAATCTGACATGATGGACACGGAAATGTTTAACTGACAAAGGCTTCTTAGCGATATTTGAACCCAACTTGTTAGACACCGTATACAAAACATTAATACAGTGCGTAAATTACAAATACGTTCTTCAAATATAAATAGATGAACTAACTTGATGCCTATTTATTTACAGGACCACAGCCCCATCCATCAAAGCTGCGCCGTTCAAGAGTAATTTCTCAGAGAAGATCGCATAAATCTGATTGAGTTCGTTCCACGGTCACCGGACCTTAATCCTATTGAGAATATGTGGGCGGAAGGAACGAGATCGTTGCAACTTGGATCAAGAAAACGCAAGCGACTATTGGGAAAATATAGAACATACATGGTGGCAAATAAACCACTATTAAACATTATCAAGGCAGTTAGCAGAATCAGTTCCAAGACGCCTTAGAAAAATATTACGAAATGTTGCTGGATGGGTAGGCTATAGGAATAGTTCCTTCTCAAAAAATCAAGCAGTGTGTGTGCGTGTGTGACTGTGTGTGTATGCGAGTATGTAAAAGACAAGTAACAATAAAAATGCATATAATATCAATGTGGAATGTTTTAATGACTTCTAAAGCTACAAAATTCAAGATTACCCAAACAATTTTCTGTAAATTACATAAAATTGAATAATGGAGAATGTATTACGTTTTTAAAGTAGTTGGCAAAGGCAGTGCATTCCGGGTGTAGAGACTCGCAACAAGTTCATCTGTAAACAGCGCCCCACTCCAGCACACGCCAAGACACAAAGAGGAAGACGTCGTCTTGGTTCTGAAGGCAGTGTGCCGACACTATCTGCACAGGTTTCTCGTAACTAAAATCAGACTCTATTCCGATGATTTTCTTCTTACCCGCACAGGAAGACAACCCAGGTGAGACCAAAATTCATGCAACAAACACGAAAATAATTGAGGAGCTTTCCTGCAATCGGTAGTGGTACACAAATAATAACCTTTTGTGAGTAGAATATAATAAATTTCCTTGTATCACAGCCCTTGTGTTAGTGTGAAGTGATAAACATGCTGGGGTTCCGAAGTCTGATATGATGCCTATGCGTAATAGTAGTCCGGATCGTAAACATCATAAACTCCAGGACTTTCCTTTCTACATAACTATTCCTCACAACCCTTTATTTATGTAATTGCGAACATCAAATTTTTCTTTTGAATGAAAGATGTGTTACTTTACTTACTAGGGCACTACCTATACCCGTCCATGCGTTGCTGTGGCTTGATACAGATTAAATGGAAAATAAAAATAAGAGGAACCATACATTTCTTATATACGTAATTTCCTACTGACTTGTGGATGGGAATTGGACATACGTCCTACATTCTCTGCTCCCCCTATCTCTGTCCCCTCTCTCAGCACCTTTCCTCGTTCCCCTCTCTTTGTCCAAACTTCCTCCTTCCCCACTCCCTGTCCATTTTCTCCTCCCCATCTTCTTCCCTCTCTCTTTGTCTATCCGATCCTCCTCCCACCTCTTTCTGTGTATCTGCACCTCCTCCTTCTCCCTCTACATCTCATCATTGCGCTTTCCCTGTTCGTCTCCTCCTCACTTCTATTTCTTCTTAGGACTGTTTCTAACCTAGAGCCATGTTTAGTGCTATGTTCAAAATCGTATATTTCCGAAAGCTCTGAAATGTTGACACACCGTTCTAATAAAATATGTGCATGTTTTCATATCCCAAATTTTTCAGTATGTGTCATATTTGAATTTATATAAACTTTATAATTGCAAAAAGGCTTATACTAAAAATCGCAAAAGTTACGAATTTATAGGTTATATATAATATATTCAAGAAATGTGCACCTAAAAATTTTCCTGGGCTACAATGCCACGTCGAGTCAGAATTCCAAAGCCATGGGTCAAGAAATTTCGGAGATTAACAGCTCTATACGCATAACATTTTTATATATAGACCTGGGGACATAAGGAGGGAGTACACCCGCCCCCTCCTCTCATCGGTGAATATCGCTTTGCATGTGTTCATTCATCACTGACTCACAGTTGCCACAATGCTTTACAGAATTAACGCAATTGTCAAATCATTCAGAGACAGGAGATGGACTGTAATAAAATTGACGTTGCTTTCCGAGCCATATTCATCCAGAAATTGAATATTACTTAAAACAGATCCAGCAGTTACACTTGGATAATTCCTATGCGTTTAATTTGATAGCTGAAAATGTTACTTAGTGTGGAGGTGCCTGGAATTTGTTTAGAACAAGAATCGAGGCATGCTGAAACAAAAATTGTAATCTGTAAGACGCTTCTCACGTTTCGCGGCAAAGCATCAGCAGCAGTTATATTGTAAACATCGCCAATGTTGGACAGTAGAATTTCTACATCAGAACAGTAGGGATGCTTAGAGAGCGACACCGCGTCACGCTGTCTACCGGCTTTACAACGTGGTAGTCCTGGTGGGCGAAATTTAGCGCTGACATCGTAAGTGTCGGTGGCGTCTTTTCTTATGACCAGCAGACCATCAAGAACATGCAGAGAACGGAATCAAGAACACTTAATATTTGAAAGAAAACACTTGTTTGTCTGCTCCAGTCCAATATACGATACACCTGTCTAAATAGGAATAAGAAGAGACAAAGTTAAATCGTTCGGTAAATAACGAATTCTGCAAATAATTTCTTAGGCAAATTACTGTCTGCTACGCAATTTAAATGACAGCCATTACACAAGTTTATATGTTACAATTAAGTAATCAGTTTGCTGTAGTATTTCCACTGTTAGGAAATATATGACCCATTAGTTATTTGAATAAATACACTTCCCACTCCGAGACACAAGTATTGGACATGTTTTGGCCTCTTCATAAACAATGCCTGCGAATGAATACCGATGAAGTGCCATTACGTTTATTGTCTGACAAACAGTTAAATATAATTCGTGTGTAATAAGCAATAATCATAGGAAATTTACGTCTTCGTCTACAACGAGCTCATCTGAAGAGTAAATTACAATGTCTCTCGTAATTTACAGCATGGAAACCCTATTTTCGTAATTCATTGTTAGTCCATGGATGAAGATGACGTGTGGGATGTAGTAATCATGATTGATCAAGTGGCTTATAAAATGTCTATTAAACGATGTCACGCGAAAACGAAGGAAGTAACATTATCCGCTACCCATATAGGCCATGATTTGGCAGGACACATGATGGGACATTTCTTTACGCTAGCGGAAGGCACCGCTGGGCATCGATTTATGTTCACTCACTTTTTTCTTTTTGTAAAGCCTGTGGGACTTAACTGCGTGCGGTCGGGAGTTCGAATCCGCACTCGGGCATGGATGTTTATGCCGTCTTTAGTATAAGGTAGATCATAAGTAGTTTGTAAGTTTAGGGACTGATGACCCCGTCGTTAAGTTCCATAAGCTATACAAACAATTGAACATTTTTGAACTTAATTGCGGGTCATCAGTCCCTAAACTTACAAACTACTTATGAACTACCTTATACTAAAGACGGCACAAACATACATGCCCGAGGGAGGATTCGAGTCCCCGACGGAGAACGGCCTCGCGCATTGTAGCATAGCGCTTCAATGTTCACTCACTAGCACCGCTTTCCGTCTGAGACTAAAATAGCCTCACTAGAGCGGAGAGTGAACAAAACCGATGCTATGACAATTCCTTTAACTAACGGATCAGAACGCATGAACGCCTGATGATGAGCAAAACGAGCTTGAAATATGTTGTAATATGTCAGGGCGTGCTGAGCTGCCAGCGATGGCTGACGTGTGGGGATGAGTTATGCCTGAGTGACCGTGTGTTTGAATGTTTCTCTTTCTGAACAAGGGCGCGGCCTAAAATTTAAATTGTCTGAATGTGAATGTCTTTTATTTGTGTCTGCCTGCGACTCAGCGTTCGTCTTTAGAGCGAGTTGTTTCCTATCTTCTGTTATTATTATTGCAGAATATTAAATTCGAGATTCGAACAATCCCGCCTGGGATGTCCCGGACCATAATGCCATATGATCACTTCATTTCAATTATTCTAACAGCAGCTTTCTAACTTAGAGCGTGTGTGAATTAAGGTGTGGTGGACTGCAAAATACGTTTTTCAAAAAATTCAAATTTTCAAATGTTTGTATAGCTTATGGGACTTAACTACGGGGTCATCAGTCAAAAATGTTCAAATGTTTGTACAACTTATGGGATTTAACTACGGGGTCATCAGTCCCTAAACTTACAAACTACTTATGAACTAACTACTACTAAGGACGGCACAAATATCCATGCCTGAGGGGGGATTCGAACCCCCGACCGTAGTGGCCGTGTAGACCGTGACTGGAGCGCCTCAGTCCCCTCGGCCACCGCGGCCGGCAATCGTTTTTCACTTCCAAAAGGAGGTGGCAGACTGCTGCAAAACAGAAAAGAGAAAAACCGTAAAGATAGTCGCTGCCAGAAAGACGCGGTCATATTGCATTTCACTGCGATTAACTGGCACTTACGTGAGTTATCGAGTCTTCCTTCATGTGTAAAATCATGAATACCGGAAAGATCTTTCTTGAAACGGAAAATCTATTTCGTGAGGTGATTTGCACAAAAGTAATCACACCATACATACGTTTCGAGCTATCTCCACTGCTGTCACACATATATGCGACCCCGTCACAACATGCTTTGAAGAACTTGAAGCATATTGAATATTATTTGCATTAATAGCCGAGGCGATTCTTCCAGCTCGCTCGGCCAGAGGAGTCACCGCATCTGTAATTTTTTGTTGTTGTCTTTTTTGAGGGAGGGAAACTGAGAACAATCTTACCAGTCAACATAGAACAAAAACTATCAAACGACCGCAAAGAATAGCTCTATTAGGAAAAAGAAAGCAGGGTTCCAGTACCGCTGTGGCACAAATTTTCAATATTACCGCTGTCTACCTGAATTCACTTTCCTACAACTACCGAGCAGTTTATAGAATTCGATTAATAAAAGGATGTCGTAAAGCCCCTTTAATCAGTCTCAAACAACAAATATCATACGGAAACTCGGTAGTAATCGAGTTCCAGGACCTGTAATACTAATGAAATATTCGCATGTTTTATCCCTTCTCTAGTGCAAGTGAAATGCACCAAAACAAAAGTAGGGCCTAAGTAATTCATTTCTGTGAAATCCAAGAATTTGTATTGCATTAGTCTGTAGGTCAAGAAAGTATTTTTAATTTTTCCGATGGAGTTTGTAAACTTCCACTAACTGTTATTTCATTTTTGTTTATTGGCATATAGACTCTTTTTATTCGCTTAGTTCAATCATTTTTTGGTTTGTGGAACTGAAGTCGACACCTCAGATATTAATTCAACTGAATATTACGTTGAGTATTCATCTTCAGAACAATGGCAGAATACTGGCGGGAAAACAGACATCAATAACCCCATTAATGTAGTTATAAACCTGTACTTTGTGTCATTTATTAGACCTCTGTAGTGGTGTAGGGGAGAGAACAGGAAGTGGACGTTAACGAGAGGTGATACACTCATACTTATTGAACTCTTTCAGTATGTAATAACACTGTTGTGAAAGAATTAGCTGCGTATAATTGGCAACTGATGGATTCGTGTTACGTGCAGAGATGTCGATACTGTTCACTAACTGTTGAACAATTCTTTCACGGATAGAACTTAATCTGTGATATATTCCAAAATAGTGACAATTTGGCGTTATCCATTGGCAGCATAAAAACAGTCACTGCAATTTCTATAACCATCTGATCAACTGTGTCACCACATGACGGCCCACTGGTTGTCATATGAATATTGTGGGAGCTTGGAGCTTGTATTCATATGAAAACGGTTGGGGTAAAAAAAAAAAAAATAAAATAAAACACTGTGAGACTGCTGCATACAATATCAGCACTATGCCCTGCTTCGTTAACCCATAGTTATTTTGAATTTAGGATTCTTTCTGCCCTGAATGTTCAGCACAGCCATCAAAAGGTTTTCAGTATATCTGCTGATCGTTTTTGTTAGGGGATATAATGGGACTCTAATCAACAGGTGATACGTTTCATTTTTGCAATATTTGTAGACTGTACGACAGTTTGGTTTAAAGATAAAGTAATCTATACATTACTGTCCCTAATTCTATGTTTAGATAACAGAAGCTCTTCTTATTTTGCACTCCATGTTAAGAAGCCTTCCCAGAAATGTTCACCTCTTGAAAACAATGCTGCATTGAATTCTTTTCGTTCGTTTGTGCCACTGACAGCGATATAAAGAAAGATATTTTCTGAGTCTATAATTGTAAAGAAAACTGACGCTTACATCTAATGTTTTCAGTATAATCAATGGAAATGATCGAAGAAATGTGAAACAGCACTGGTGAATGACTTTTGTTGTCATTGCGCTTAAGACAGAATACGCAACTAATTGAGACATTTATTACTAAGTTAGCGGTCGGTGCATCTGTATATTTTTATTAATGACAACGATCGGCTCATTAAAGCTAGCTACGGAATTGCGAGCAGGGCTCATTGACATATACTTTAGGTGTTCGGACCCCCAGCAGGCGTGCGACGAGCGAGCTAAGTCTCTGTCGAGCTCGCTTGGCAATCACCTCGGCTCTTATTCTTCCTGCTGATAGTATGAATAAAGCTTGGCAACATCGCAGTGTAAGTCTGTCAATGCTGGTACCGAGGTCTTACTTCCTGGTTAGCACAGAACTATGCCCATAAATTCACTTGATGTTTCCTGTAATTTCCATTGAATAATCTGACTGGTTTCTCAGCCGAGAGGTGACAGAAGGCAATTTCGTCATGTTTTTTGGGCCCATAAAATTGTTTACACGGCGAAATTCCAACTAATCTCGTCTCTTACGTTGCGAGTTATATGTTCTACTGACGTATGTGGCAGTAAGAAAGCCCTGGCGTGCAAGCTCCTCGCTAGCTCTGCGTTGAAGTAGTCGCCTGCCACGGAGAGGTGGCTTTGGCCAATGGTTCGGGTCTCATTGGAGTAGAATTTTGTAGCTTTTTTGTGACAGGAATTGCACGAATCCACATCGAAAACAACAAGAAACCTCTTGTGGTTACTTGCTATATTCTCTCTGATAATGGGAAAGTCTGACAACGTTATGGCAGTTTGCCAAATTTGTCCCTTTAGAATGGAACTGATTGCAAGCTAATTATGACGCCAATCGATGTTTGACGTGTATTTTTTCTGGAAATAATTTTTGTCGTAGGTTATTCGAGTAAGGGCGGGAAACATAAACAATTGAGGACATGTGATCGAAAGAGTAGGTGCGGAATGGGTGACTTCCAAAGCACACTATTCGATGTTTTATTTGTGAAATCAACTGGAATTATTATAGTGTAGTACTAACACATGATGTAATTTTTAAGGTCGTTTGTCCTTACAGTGCGACTAAATGGTGTCTCAGTTGTTTGCAAAAAATGGGCGCACCCTGGCGTTGTGGTTGCACTTTGCTGAGTATAAATATCTTGTAATACTCAGTCATTTATTTCATCTTAAGATGTCAGCATGAGAGCATCATAACTCGTCACTAGTAACAATCGTGACTAGTAATCCTGATTGAGCGGCCTGATGACGTTCAAGAAAAATGTGATAATAGTCACCCCTATGACCCTTTATACCGATTCTACTTTACGACGTTTAGATTATGTTCATATGTCAGAAAAATTCAATACGTGACTGTAATGTAATACTAGAACTTGAAGTAAGGATATAACAGCCGGTAAATAGACTCACAGCGGCGCGCCGCTGTCACCGAGTCCGCAGGCGGCAGCCGCGATGCGGCCGCTGGCGCGTCGCCGTAGCCGGTGCCCAATACTCCCGAGAGTAAACAGTTCAGTTTTGATGTAGCAGCGAGCCCTTTTGTGTAATTATTTCTGGGACTTTTCGCTGTTACATTTGAGGTTCTTCCACACTGATAACGAAGACAGCAGATTGGCGGTTAAAAAAAATATATTTGATGGTGGTTGGATTCGATCTCGAGACTTCTTACTTACACACTTGTAAACGCGACTCTTACCACGAGACCAGGCGCTCATATAGCACACCACCGTCACGAGAAGGACGTAACACTTCCTCCCGAAAGTACCAATTCTACAGTGTTGCCAGATCGTGCACATCGTCAGACTTAGCATTCTGAGGGGCGATCGATTTTATTGTCCACACTGCGCGACCGACTCGGACTTTGCCTCTGCGTCGGCCGGCCGGCGATCAATTTCTTTGTCTAAGACTGTACATGGCAGGGTGCATGGTACTTTACAACATCGGTCGACACCAGTCGATACTTTTATTCGTATTTGGAAAAAGAAATCCACACTTGATCTTCAAAACAAGAGAAACGCGATGTCTACTTAACGTTTTGGATGGTGAGTAGCGGGAAGAACCTCAATGCAGACTGTAACACCGTTTGACCCATCACCATGAATTTGAAAGCTATAGTAATTTTTCATGTACAGGGAACGGAGGGGATGAAAACAGAACGGCGACAGGAGGAGAGTGGCACAACGCTGGGGAGACTATAACAGATGTCGAGCGATGGATAGGTATGTAGAAGGGGGTAGGAGAAAGAGGATGAGTAGGTGTAGAAGGTGGAGTACGAGGCAGAGTTAGGTAGACACAGACCTAGAGGGTGCGAGAGGAGATGGACAGTTAGATGAGGAACGAATACGCGCACTAACTGAATCTTGGAATAAATAAATATCCGAGCAACGCCGGGTTTTCAAGTAGTGAATCTAGATTCGAGGGAGGAAGTGATGGGCAGAGAGATTAAGGAAAGGACTGTAGTATGTATATCCTGTTTCCGTGCATATTTCGCAATTGCTGGTCGATATCTCTCGAGCGGTACAATTCTGCTAAAGAAAGGTTCTAGTAAAAGGTGTGAGGTTTTATGTGGGTCTGAATAGTTGTCTCGAAATGACCTTGAACATTGTTTTCAACGTTGAGCCAACGTCAAGTTCATTTTATCAAGCGGTAACCGTTACTTTTTATTCTTTATTCGTGTTCTACGTGAAAAAATACGCATGCTTTTGAAAAATTTGTGGTTTGTTACCGGAGGGCACTTAATTGTAAATTTCCCATGTTATTCGTACCTATCCAGAAACCATACAAGATTTTCATCGCAAATTTTTCCCGATCTCGCTTCATTCCCGCGATGCTGGTAATCTGGGAAACATACAACGAAGTGCCCCTCGGTGACAAACTATTGGTTGTTCATAGAGGTTTCGAGTATGCAGCCAGTCGTCGTCTGGAACATCACGCCATATTTCGGCCAGACACCTGCTAGCCATCTTCATATGAGTCGTGGAAGACTCATGAGAGCGCTTTTTTATTTTTAAAACTGTTTTTTATTTTACACTGGAATTATACATGTCGTAGGCTGGTAGCAACATTAAGTGCTGCTCCTCAGCCAAGAGAACGTAAAATACATGAACATGAGGAATTAAACCATGAAACGGAGTTAAAACAATGGAGATGTAAAACATAGACAAGATGATAAAAATCGGAGAGATGACAGTTGTAACAGATGAATAAAACACACGTAGTCAGTTAAAATAATGAGCCACAGTGACACTAAAAAACATGTAGTATCACATCAAAACACGGACAAGACGAAGAGCACTCAGAAACACTGCTAAAAACGTATCGATAGTGACACTTGTCTAAAAGTGGCGGACGCAGATGAAACGCACACACTGATGCACTGATATACACAACACTGGACGAAGCAACGTTAAAACTGATATCGCAGGACCGTGAAGGATAGGGAGGGGGGGGAAGAAAGCGTGGGGGAGGGCGGAGATGATGTTTAGGGACCCCAGGGCAGGAACAGGAAGAACAAAGTAGGGGGAGGGAATAGGAGAGGGAGGGGAGGTGGGCACTTCATCCATAGGAGGGGATCATGGTTGGTAGGATGGGTATATTTCAGGACGCAGGGCATCATCTGGGTG
Source organism: Locusta migratoria (assembly GCA_026315105.1). Taxonomy (NCBI): domain Eukaryota; kingdom Metazoa; phylum Arthropoda; class Insecta; order Orthoptera; family Acrididae; genus Locusta; species Locusta migratoria. Next base: position 502,363,379 of record CM048755.1, on the reverse strand, counting down.
GGGGAGTTGGCGGAAGTTACCCTGGGAAAGAATGTGGAGAGTGTGGAGGTGAAGGGAGGGGGGACACAACGGTAAAGGCATGGCAGAGGCCCAGGATTGATGAGGATGAGGTATACCAAGGGGTTGTGGGATTCTATGATGCAGTTGGTGTATAGGATCCGGATGTGTTCAAGTTATTGGAGAAGATGGGAAAACGGGATAAGGTCATATAGGATCCATGTGGGGGAGGGGAGCCGGATACGGTAGGTGAGGCAGAGGGCGTGGCGTTCAAGGATTTGGAGGGTTTTGTAATAGGAAGGGGGAGCGGAAATACAGGCAGGATGGAAACTGCAGAGGACAGGATGCATGAGGAAGCGGTAGGTGTATAGGATGGTGGAGGGGCTGAGACCCCATGTCCGTCCGGTAAGGAGTTTTATGAGATTGAGGCAGGAAAAGGCTTTCTGGCGATCAGTATGGAGGAGTGGGGTCCAGGAAAGAGAGCGATCAAGGGTTAGGCTGAGGTATTTGAGAGTGGGAGTGTGGCAGATGGGACGGTTGTGGAGGGTAAGTTAGAAGTCATGGAGGTGGAAGGTGGAGGTGGTATGACCTATAATGATTGCCTGGGATTTTTCGGGATTGACAGAAAGGAGCCACTGGTTACACCATGAGGTGGGACTGGAGCAAAAAACTGGAAACGGGCAAGGAAGGGGGCAAGGGCTAGGAAGGCAGTGTCGTCAGCATAATATAAGAGATGAACAGAAGGTTGGGGTTGGGGCCTATCTGCGGTGTAGAGAGATAGAGAAGAGGAGAAAGGATGGAGCCGGTGGAGGGGTTGAACAAACAGGAGTCGGAGTTGCAGACAGTGACATAGGGGTGGTGTGTGAGGAAGGAAGCGATGATGCGGATATAATTAACAGGAAGAGCATAGAACTGGAGCTTGAAAAGAAGACTGGAATGCCATACATGGTGTAGGCTTTTTCTATGTCAAGGGAGACAAAGATGGCGAAGCAACGGGAATTAAGCTGGATGGATAGAAGGTGGGTGAGGCGAAGGAGCTGGTCATCGACAGAGAAGGAGGGTCAGAAGCGACATTTGGAGAGTGGGAGGAACTGCTGGCAGTAGAGGTGCTGATGGATATGTCGGGAGAGGATAGCTTCCAGGACCTTGCTGAATATGGAGGTGAGACTGATGGGATGATAGGATGAGGTCTGCGATGGGGGCTTGTCAGGTTTGAGGAACATGAGAATACAGGAGGTCTTCCACAGGTTGGAGTAAAAGCCAATGAAAAAGAACACATTGAAAAGGATTGAAAGGACTGCATGGAAGGAGGGGTAGCAGGCCCAGAGGTGTTGGTAGGTCAGCCTCATAACCGCGGGTGGTGTTGCGTTTGGTGCGAAGAGTGTCAATTATGTCATGGGTGGTAATGCGCGTGTTCAATTCTGAGGGAGGAATGTGGTCCAAGTACTGGAAGCCAGGGGAGAGATGGGGGAAGGAGGTGTTGGTTCGCTCATGGACATCAGATAAGAGAGAATAGTCAACGTTAGGATAGTCGGGAATTGAAAAGACTTTGGAGAGGTAGGAGGCAAAATTTTCTCAATGCTGACATTTTTAGGAAAGCGATGGTCTTCATGGAGAAGTGGGTAGTGGAGCAAGGAGTGACTGCAAGTAAGGCAGCAGAAAGCATGCCAGTACTTGGAGGAGTTGCCAGGAATAATCGAATTTAGCTGAGTGCATGTTTGGCGCCAGTCTCGGCGTTTTTTCACGGGCAATAGGTTTCTAATGTGTCTTTGGAGTTGCCGGTGGTGTTGGAGTGTATCCCAGTCATGAGTCCGGAGGAAGGAGCAGTAGATGCGATGGGATTCGCGTAGGAGAAGGACGGCCTGTGGAGGAAGGGTAGGACGGTGAGGGTAAATAGCGATAGTGGGGATGTGGGCGTGGACCGCATCAGCAGTGGCCTGGTGAAGGAAGGAAATGGCGTGGTCAGTGTCTGCGGGGGTTTGGAGGGGAAGGGGGTGGCTTGTGACAAAGGTGTCAATGGAGCGATGGTAGGCTGCCCAGTTAGCACAGGAGTAATCATGGACACGTTTAGAAGGGGGCATAGGATGGGGATTGTGGGCAGGGTGGTGGTGGTGGTCAGGGGTGCAGAAGCAGGACAGAAGCGTGGTCACTGCCTATAAGGTCAAGGACGTCTGCCATGATGCGTCCAAGGAGGTTGGGAGACGCAAGTACGATGTCGGGTGTGGCGTTGATTTTGTTGCAGGTAGGTTGGGGAAGGGGGTGGATGCCGCTCTGGAGTGAGGTGGTGACGTACTGACGCCACCGCTGGAGTTCAGTGGGTGGGTGGGAAGAAAGATTAAGGTCTGAGGCAATCACATAGGTCATACAGGATTGGTTGGTGTGGGAGTGAAAGGAATATGGGAGGGGAGTGGTACCGTGAATATAGATGGTGGCTAGGGTGACTGTAAGGGATGGGAGAAAGAGGCTGAACATCAGGTGCTTCGTGGGATCATTGAGGAGGGGATGGAGCTAGACAGGATGGTGGCAGAGGTGGCCTATCGCAACTTTGCCTCAGGCGAGGGCTGAGGGGTCATCTGTGCGGTGGAGGAGTTAGGGAGCAGTGCTGATAGGACAACGAGGTAGAAGGAACGTTTCATTGAGGAAAAAGGCATCCACACGGTGGTGGGAGAGGGTAAGCATGAAAGGTGTCTGTTGGTGGAAAGGGAGCATACATTGTGATAAAGGAAGGTATAGGAAGGGCTTGCCATAGGGGTTTATGGGGAAGCAGGAAGGGAAGGAAGGGGCGACGAATTAATGGTTAGGGTTTTCTTAAACGAGGGTAATCTTCCAGGAGAATGTGAAGTGGGAGTGGGCTTAGGAGAAGGTAGCAAAGTTCTCAAGTTGAAAGACAGAACGGGCTGTGAGGGCAATCTGCTGGAGAGTATGGGGATGCTGGAAGGGATGGATGTTTTGGAGAACAGAGGTCACGAAGCGGATGACGTCCTTGATGGTAGGAGAGAGGCAGAGGGAGTTGTTCGGGTGCAAGGGAGGCTCGACAGGATGGACAGGGACAGTGAGTTCTGGATTGGTGGGAGCGGGGACGGATTTGCACTTATAGGAGTAGGTAGGTTGAGGTGTTGCAGACAGGACGGGAAGCGAGGTTTGGGCAGTGCTTGTGGAGGTGAGAGGACTTGCAGTGGGGACAGGTAGGAGGGTTGTGGCAGTGCTGTGTCAGGTGGTTGACGGGGAGCTGAAGAGGTATAGTGTAGAGTAACGGGAGCGTGAAGCCCAAGGTGGATGGCGGGGAGGCGCTGGAACATGGCAGTGTGGAAGGTGAGGCTGGGTGATTTAATGAGGATGGAGTCCCTATGGGTGATGAGCTGGGTGATGGGAGCAGCCAGCAAGTATTTCCTGAGTTCAAGGGTCTGGTTATCGAAGAATCGGGGTTCTGGGCAGGAGAGGAGATAGGTGTAGAGGTCTGGATGGGCTTGGGGAGGGATGAGTGCAGTGGCAATGGAGTCGGGTCAGAGTGGAGGAGGAGGAGGAGGAGGGGGAGGAGGAGGGGGAGGGGGAGGAGGAGTCTTCTTGGAGGCAGCAGGAGTGGGATCCGCACTTCCGAGTTTGACAGTTTTCTTGCTGGCGCCTGTGGAGTTGGAGAAGAATGAGAAAGGGTCGATAGGGATGTGGCGGGGTGTGGGGCCCTGTTGTGGTGCAGTGTGATGAGGTGAAAAATGCAGAGTGTTGCCGGCCGCAGTGGTCAAGGGGACTGAGGCGCTCCAGTCACGGTCTGCACGGCCACTACGGTCGGGGGTTCGAATCCCCCCTCGGGCATGGATATTTGTGCCGTCCTAGTTCGTAAGTAGTTCATAAGTAGTTTGTAAGTTTAGGGACTGATGACCCCGTAGTTAAGTCCCATAGACTATACAAACATTTGAACAACATTTTTGCAGAGTGTTAGCCACCGTCGCTTAGCGTTGGGTGATGCGAGCAGGTGAGATGGGCGGGATGTCATTAGGAGAGGTGAGTGGGAGGTAGACGGTAGAAGGAAGAGGGGGGGAGAGACCCTGAGAAGCGGCAGTGGTGGAGAGGACGATGAAGAGGGGGATGTCATGGAAGGGGTGGGCGTAGGTGGAGCTCCAGGTAGTTGTGGTGGGTGCAGCACTGGGGGTAGTGTAGAGAATGGAGGTGATGGTAGTGGGGATGTTACTCATGGTGGGATAAAATTGTAGACAATTGGGTGAAAGTTAGAGGAAAGAAAAGGGGACAGTCCAAGAGAAAACGACGTTGATGGTGATGACAGAGGTGCAGCGTCTACTGCAGGGCAGGCGTCGAGGGCTGTGGAGAGACTCTGTCCGCGGGTGGAGGCTGGAGGCCTCCAGTAGGAGCGGTGCTTTGGTTGTGTCGGCGAGGGGCGGCGGCGGCCGACGAACAGCTGGAGTCGGCCAATCCCAGGAGGGGGCGGCGGAAGGACGGTGGAGCCCCCGGAGAGGGGCGACTTCTAGGCGGCAGCGACGACGGGGGCGCCGAACCCTCGGCACTTTCCAAGAGACGAGCAGCGGCAGGCAGCAGAAGGAAGACTGGAATGATACCTCGACCCGTCTGGGGCGGGCTGGGCACAGCAGCAGCGGCGGCGGGCGGCGGCGGCAGCGGCTGACAGCACGAGCAGGGCCAGGGGTCCTCAGGTGGCAGGACTCGACGAAAGCAGACCTGGAAGGCAGACACCAACGTTAGCAGCACGCAAAGGCGTTGCCTGCTACCAGGCGGGCTGTATGCATGAGATCGCCTAGCGTTCCGCTGTATATAGCAAACTTGGCGGTTACAACGCATGCGACAAAATATTGTAAGCAGACAGGCTACAATGCCGGACGGCAGCGCCCTCTCTGGTGGAGCCGCGGAATTCAGCTGTCTCCTGTATTGCTGCTCACAGTCGAAGTCGGCGCTCTCTGTCGTCTTCGAACTTAGCAAATTTGAGTAATAACTGGATTCTACGCTTTATCAAGTTGGTAGCCACTGTCCCGGTTTATCAGATATTCCGCGGCACGTATTTTCATAGATTCTTTGATAATGGAGTCCGAAAAAGATGTCGCTGAGTGCTATGTTCAGCAATAGCAAACTTGTTTGGTTGTAAAAGATGTGTGTTGAGGTTGTGTTCACTGCACAGTGCGCGTAGTCTGGCCTATATAAGTCATACCTCATTGGCAGGGAACTTCGTAGACATCAGACTTTCGTAACAACAAGTTATCCTTAACCAAACCCAGTAAGTCTGGAATTTTGTGTGATGGGCGGAAAATCACTTTCACGTGAAAATTATGGAGAATTCTTGCAATTTTAAAAGAAATGTTACCCACATACGGAACAAAAGCAATAGATTTTGCATGTGTATGCTCTTGTGGCAGACTACCAACATCTGAGGTTGTTAGAGCTCCGTGAACAAGTGTTTTAAGGACACTACTGATTTGCGACGGCTGATGACAACTTGAAGCCTTTAAATATAAATCAGTATGAGTTGGTTTCCGATAAACTGAGTGTCCAAAAGTGCCATCATTCTTCCCTTTAACTAAAATATCCAAAAAAGGCAAACAACCATTTTGCTTTACTGCCATAGTAAACCGGATCTTATTATGAAGGGAGTTGAGATGATATAAAAACATCTTTAGATTATCTTCCCCGGAGGCCACACACTAAACGTATCATCTAAATATCTCTAAAACAACGTAGGTTTAAGGGGTACTGATTCAAGGGCTCGTTCCTCGAAGTCTTTCATACAAAGGCTAGCCACCAAGGAAGACAGAGGGCTACCCATGGCGACACCGTCAGTCTGCTCGAAGTATTCACTGTTGAAAATAAAATACGTCGAGCTGAAAGTGCTGAAAGTGAGCAGTGACATCTGCTTGAAAATTTTCACCAATTAGTATCAAAGAATCTGTGAGAGGAACCTTACGAAGCTTACTAAAAGGTTAGAGCTTTTCAGTCGAAAAGCCCCCAGTCTATTAATAAAATCTGCGAGCTTTTGCCAATCAATGGCTTGAGTAAGGAAGGAAGATGGTTGGCTAAATCATAAGTGGCGGCACCAATATTGCTCACTATGGGACACAAAGGCAAATATTCCTTATGAACCTTAGGAAGGCCATACAATCTAGGTGCTACAGAGCCATGTGATCTTAATCTCTTGATGGTTTCTTGAGGTAATGAGGAACAATTTAAAGAGCAATAGTCTTCCATTGCACCCGTCCCTTAGGATCATCATCGAACTTCATATAGGCAGAATCATTTAATAATCTGTTGTGATGTAAAGTCAGCGCCACACGCCAGACGCACGAAAATGATCATGAAGAAGGCAGCGGATGACCGGCAGCCAATCACACGCTGGCACCGCGCCTCCTGTTACTAAACTGTATTGCTGTTTTAGCTGTCCACGCATTCCACGCGTCCCGAGCAGTTCCTGTCCCGAAAGATAAGCCGACGAAGACAAAACATAACCCATATATTTTATCTACGTACACAGTACGAGGTAGTAGAACTGTTGCATTACCTTTATCCGACTTCATTATCACCATATCAGGATCCTTTCTCAGATTTTGTAGAGCAGCCCTTTCTGCGGAAGTTAAATTACTCCGTTGTGGAGGAGCTTTCATCAGAGCACGGCTGGTCTCTCTTTTTATTTCTTCTGCAGCATCCGTCGGAAGACGTCGTACGGCTTCTTCAACACCACTCACAAAACTTACTAAAGGAAGCGCTCTGGATGTAGGTAGAAAATTTTGTCTTTTACCTAGAACGGATAACGTCACATCGTTCAAATTTTTCTCCGTGAAATTAACAACGGAACTTCGGGTAGTTATCTGCTATGGTGACACCTTCTGAGACAAGAGACGAACAAATTTTGATTTTTGCCACGACGTAGCATCGTTATGGATCCAATCAGACTTTGCTGAGGTCATCTGCCCAGTCCGAAGGTAAAGGTGAGACATGTGCTGCAAATTTAAAATGTAGGTAAAATAATTCTTCGGAGGTAGCATCTAACCTTCTCCTCGTATAGCAAATCCTCTCTTTAAAAATAACGAAACTAGGTTTCTCCATAACCTTCCGTGCAGTGAAGGTCTTAAAGAAATGTGTCACTTTTGCAAATTTTGGTACTATACCATGGTTCCGACAATTACATGAAATGTTTAGAGAACTCAGAAGTTTTGCTCTCTTACCACGTAATTTATCCAGATTTTTGACGTATCAGTTCATCTCCTTCCCGTAGTGGTGTCTGAATCCGGACAATGGCTACCAACTTGATAAATCGTGGACTACCGTTATTTCTAAAATTTGCTCAGATCGGAGACGACAGACAGCGCCGACATCGGCTGTGAGCGGCAATGCAGGGGACAGCTGAATTCCGTGGCTCCACCATTGTGGCCTGTCTGCTTATAATGCGTTGTAACCGCAAAGTTTGGTATATATAGCGAATCGCCAGACGCTCTCATCAGTCTTCCACGACTCACCCGATGATGACTATAAGGTATCTGGCCGAAATATCGTGTGATGTATTAGACGACGACCGGGTGCATACCCGAAACTTCTATGAACGTTCTATCCGCCAGGAAAACTTTGAAGTTCACAAACTATTGGTTTTTCGAGAAGAAGGTTCCCTACAAAAATGCATATTATTTTTACTTAGAATTCGTATAAGGAACAAAAAAGATGAACTTGACGTTGAAAACAGGTTTCAAGGTCATTTCGAGATAACCATAACCCTCCTCAAACCTTCCAACATTTACTAGGGACTTTTTTGCAAAAATTTGACGCTCCAAATGGGACACCATTTATGTGTATAAACACAGCATTTACGTTCAACAGAAATTAATTATCTACTCCCACAAATATTAACATGAGTTTCACTAGTTAGGGAAAAGTTTAATTTGAATATACTTAATTATAATGTATTATGTTCATTGTAATTCTGAAGTATACCCTCAGACACCTTTACATACCCCCGGGGGGAGGGGTACTGTGTGACATTGTCCTGAGACCAGGCAGCAACTACAAATAATTTTTAAAAATAAATTCAATGTACTTGTTAAATAGAAGACAGTGAAAGGGAGTTCACAAACGTTTCACAGTTCTCTATTAAATTCTTGATTTTCATGATTGTCGACTGTCTCTGGTTTCTGGTCATGTCTAAGTAAGGAAAGTCGTACTTAATTGGTAGTTTCCTTAAAAAATGTCTTATTAGGCAGCTTCCATTTCAACCGCAGCGTCCTTATCACTGTTTAATATTCGAAAGCTATTCTTGTAGCATATACTGATTATAATCTTAAAAATATGTCAGGTGTGATAATTTTTTTCGGGTGTTACCAGAAATACTTTTTCTGTAACCTTAGAGGAAAGTTGAACGGCCTAGGATTTTAATTTTAGTTTTCTTCCTGGACCTAGTGTTCTTACAGATCATTATACTTTCCATTCTTTTGCTTCTGGCAAACGATATGCAATCAGCGATCGCGATTTTAAGGAGAATAATTTTCGAGTAATTAGGAGTTGAGTCCTTATCATCTTTGGCACTTATACTACATAAAAGGTGCTTTTTTCACGAAATGAAAATAAACGGCTGCTTCCTGCCACGCAACGACATCGAGTACAATGGCCGCTGCATAATGGCCGTACCCACTAAGGCGCCCAGCTGCGGTCCGTAAGGCCGCTCGCCGTCGGGGGTTCGAGTCCTTCCTCGGGCATAGGTGTTTGCGTTGTCCTTAGCGTAAGTTACTTTGAATTAGTGTAAGTAGTTTGTAAGCTTAGGGACTAATGACCACCATAGTTAAGTCCATTAGTTTTAAAAAACATTTGAACATTTCGAATACAACGTTGATACTTGGTGACAACATATACCAGTTCCGTTTTCCCTGAGAGAGGGTTGCTGCGTATTTTTCATTCAAATGGAGCACAGGTACTATGACGCAATATGCTGAATATTTTATATCAGGACATAAAACTTTATTATAAAGGAGATCAGGCGTCAGGAAGATATGAAAATATCGCTGATTAAATTTGTATAAATAGGTCAAGCCACAGGGAAAATGTTCAAATGTTTGAATAGCTTAAGGGACTTAACTACGGGGTCATCAGTCCCTAAACTTACAAACTACTTATGAACTAACTAACACCAAGGACGGCACAAATATCCATGCCAGAGCGGGGATTCGAACCCCCGACCGTAGTGGCCGTGCAGACTGTGACTGGAGCGCCTCAGTCTCCTCGGCCACCGCGGCCGGCGCCATAGGGAAAAAACAAGGCATTTTACCAGGATGGTTTTGCTATCAGAATGGATTGTAAATTAAGGAATGACACGTAAAAGTCTTACAAGTTAGTTACTTAATGACCTAGGTAATGGCAATAGCACAGTTAAACCAGTGGTGGACTATCAAGTACAGAGAGTTGTATCCTATTCTCTCCCCTTACTTTCAGTTACTGAGGCCACAAAGACACATCTTCGAATGTAGCCATTCTAAATGCAAATGTTTGTTTAGCTTAAAGGACTTAACTTCGATGTCATCAGTCCCTAAACTTACAAACTACTTATGAACTACCTTATACTAAAGACGACACAAACAGCCATGCGCGAGGGGGGATTCCAACCTCGACGGGGAACAACCTGGCCCATCGGAGCATAGCGTCTCAATGAGCTTGGCCACTCCACCGCGCCTAGCCATTCGAGAACATGACTTAAACGTGACGTTGTCTTTCACCTCTCCACGTACAGAGATCCTCGGAACAAGTTTCTCTCAAAAACTTCGGCTCAAGGACGACTCACACAATCCTTAATCTCATTAGGCAGTCCGTAACCGGAATCTGCCTCCACCTTACTCAAGTAATTATAAATAACATTTTTTATCAATTGGCCGCCGTACAAGAGAAAATTCTTCCCAGATGTCATGGTGGAATATGTTCCCTCTTTGAAATTTTGTAATGGGGTTAACCATCCAACATTTAGTAAACACAATATGCAAATTCAAATGCCGCGTTGTGATATGTCCATGGAGAGTTGAGAGTTAATACTGTAATTTATAGTTCTGACTGCAAGGGGACACGTTCAGTCGCCAGCCATTACGTGTGTCTCCTCCTGGAGCTCAGCGCTGTTTAAGTAGAAGTTCAAAATGTTCGTAAATCTATCGGACCAAACTTCGTGGTCATCAGTCCGTAGCTTACATACTACTTAAACCTAGGTAAACTAACCTAAGGACAACACACACACCCATACCCTAGGGAGGACTCGAACCTCCACGGCGAGCAACCGCGCGCTCCGCAGCGAGACGCTTTAGACCGCTCGGCTACTCCACCGCGGCTTAAGTAGAAGCATTTCGGCCGCACTACGTGCTTTGAGGTCAACTTCAACCAGAATACACACAGCGACCTCTCCTCCGATGACATGAACTTCAACGAAAGAGCGTCTGACAAAGCAATGCTAAAGCAATAACATCAGAAGAAAATATTTCAGTTTTCCGTTTCAGCAATTAACACACATCAGGTATTTTTATATGGGTCATTAGTACTGAACTTTTCCGTTGCGCTTCCCAAGGACGAACATGTTTTTAGGGTGAAAGAGCTTGTTGAAGATACAGGACGGGAGCTGTCTTCACGTCCCTGAAAAGATGTATAAACTATACTTTGTAGTACTACTTGTACTGTTACTATTATTACTCCCCAAAAAAGGAAGCATATTGTTTCACTGAAATAAAAGCAGCTGAGTGATGATGCGAAATCTGGCCTGAATGGAACTACATATCCCGGTGTTCTTCAATTTCGCACACGCTCCTGTTCCGTTAAACTGAGGCGCACGCTGGCGTAACTCTCCTTCAGCCAATTTGCACACCGAATAATTTGAGCAGCACTGCATGCGGTATTGGCCGGCTTCCAGCGGCTGCCTCACTAAGCCGCATCAGTAATACAGGCCGCTATTAAATTTTCCTGAAGTGCTCCAGCGGACCGTCTCTCGCCCCGGTGTCCGAACGCGTAGCTGGTTCAGCCTACCATAAAATACTGCAGCATTCGCGGGGTTTTCATTTACTGTGCAAAAGCCGACAGAGTTACAACAACACATCCTTTACAATGAGACAGATTTCATCTCTAGAGGCCCTCATAACAATAAATCTCTTTTACATATGGCAAACAAAGCAGGCATTACCGCCTATGCTTTTATCTCAGGGAATTTGGTTACATTCATTAATGTTTATTGTAGAGATAACAATATTTTCCGGCTGGATTTTTGTATGTGTATTTAGCTATTGAGCTACTATGCGGCAACAGCTCGCTGTGAAGTGCGCCAATGCTTATACAATTTTCTTATGAGGACATCATCCTTGTGTCACTCATATTTCATATGCTTAAGGGACATCCTAGTAGTGTCTGAAAATGAAAGTAACTTTTCATATAAAAATTCCTAGCTAATTATCTTCACCCTACACCGGCGGTGTAGATAATTTTTGCTCCCGGGGAGGAGTGTTCAGTTCTTTTGAAGTACAAATTGTTTCTACATATTAATATCTCAAAACATCAAAACTTCTATAAAGTGTTTCATGTCCTACAATTGGAACAAAGTTTGCGTCTTCAGGGAAGAGAATTAAGAATATCCTACTGCATGGCTATGACAACTGGGAGCGTGGGATTTTGGAAACACCCCTTCTTTATCCAAATCTATGTCACTAGTTCATATGTGATGTAAACGACTGCTGCTAAATTTTCACGTTGATGTTACGACGATATTCGCAAATACATGGTACCATCCCAACTGAATATCAAGTATGGGCGAAAGTCATTGGGCCCATTTTTCTGTGTTGCCAAGGATGAGACGTAAGAATCTCCATTCCTACTGCAGGTGCAATACGCGTAAGCGGCGTAGTTGTGTTGCCGACTCAAAGCAAAACACAGAATTACGAAAATATCCGCAACCTGGCAATTTCGAGTAATGTAAAATGTTCAAATGTTTGTAGAACTTATGGGACTTAACTTCGGGGTCATCAGTCCCTAAGCTTACAAACTACTTATGAACTAGCTAAGACTAAGGACGGCACAAATATCCATGCCCGAGGGGGATTCGAACCCCCGACCGTAGTGGCCGTGCAGACCGTGACTGAAGCGCCTCAGTCCCCTCGGCCACCGAGGCCACTTATACAAAATGCATTGTATAGCAACTGACTAACGCTGGGTAAAAGATTAAATTTTCAAGACTGTGAAACATGTCTATAAATTCCTAGCCTCGCATGAAGAACAGCTTTCTCTGCCGACAATTGTGTTGTTAGTTTAAACTTATATTGTGACTTTACTAAACGATGGTTGGAATTTGGAACGCTTTTGGGTGTTACACCTTATATTCCCATAATTTCAATGCGTGTTTACGTTAAAAATAAGCTTACTACCAAACAAACATCTAGTCTGTATAACTGATGATAGCAAAGAAAACCTTATTTACTACTATCTTCAATGCTGTAGAAAAGGTTTTTCCATTACTTTCAAATTTCTAATTAGATAAAGTGAGAAAAGGATGTTCAACATAATCACACAAGAAACATGAAGTATGGAATAAAAATAATGAGTAGCCAACAGAGAAATAAAAATTCTGTTGTGGTGGAAGTACGGAATGGGTTGATATCTGCCAGTTACGACTCTTCGCAACTTTTTCCTGACAAATGTAGCAATAATAGCCTAATAAGTGTTACATCAGATCAACACTGACGTTTGCCCTTCAGTTTATATTATTTATTAGTTTCCGGGTTCGCAAAATGAGATTTACAGGTCAACGAAGGAGCACAGATTTTCAGAGGAAACTTACTCAGGAACTTTGCGGTGTCATTTAAATATTTTATTTCCATCCAGTGCGTTTCATAGTTCGACAGATAACATTTATAAATTTACTCCTGTAGAACGGGTTACTTATTTTGGTTTGTAGCCCTGAAAATGGAAATGAAATTTTCTAGGTTAGCCTTATACCAACTAATTATTAAATCTTCAGCCATATCAGTCGATGAGATGATGAAGGGCATTATTTGAAAACAAAGTTGCTTGTATAAAAGAAGTGTACAAGTGCCTAGAGAAGTTCACTAAGTCGTTAGCACAGTTTTATCAAATGTAAATTTAAGAAAAAATGGTTTTTAGCGAAATATGGTGAGAAGAAATAAAGTTAGAGACATTACTTTAAGAAAATAAAGTGTGAAATTACGGCAAACAAATTCCTTATGAAACAATGCTGTACGAGACGAGGCATTTGGCTGAATGAAGAGAAACGTTTTTGTCATCACATCTACACCAAAATTCACATATCAAGAGCCAACGTTGCAATTTTGTATCAAAAATACCTGAAATATTAGAAAGTAGCGTGATTCGAACTGAATGATACACAGACAAACTAAAAATGCAGAACGAGTCATCACAGGCACCTCTCTAAAGTTGGCAATGAAGTAGTTCTTGGGTATTTACACTTACAATTAATATAAGTAATAAATATATCGTGTCTGTTCTTTCTTTCTATAACTTATGTAATAAGCCGATGACGGGAAATTATCCTTTCTTCAGTGTGGAATTACTCCTACGCCCTTACTCTCACGAGAATCAGTTTGAAAATCCGTGAGTTTGATTAATAGTAGGCAGGGAAATGTTGAGTGTTCCTGTCTCACGGGAGGCGAGCTAACGTTGTGCATGCAGATGTAGTGATCGCCGTATGCTCAGTGGTGTAGAGGTCAGTGAACTGTCTAGCAAGCGGGAAACCCGGTTTCCAATCCTGAGTGGGAACAGTTTTCAACTTTACACATTCGTTGTTGATGTCGTAAAATCAGTGATTATGAACTTATGATTATGTTAAGAGTGAGTCGCAGTGCTTTAAACGTTTATAACAATCCACAATAAATTTTGGCCGAATTTCGGTAGACAAATACTCCAGTGCGCATCTGTTATTTGCAGACATGGGATCGCTTTTCTTCTTTATTGATAAATAAGTTGAAACTTCCTGGCAGATTAAAATTGTGTGCCAGAACCGGGACTCGAACCTGGGACCTTTGCCTTTCGCGGGCAAGCGCACTACCGACTGTGCTATCCCGACACGACTCACGATGCCGCCTCACAACTTTACTTCCGCTATTACCTCGCCTCCTACTTTCCAATCTTCACAGACGCTCTCCTGCGAACCATGCAAGACTAGCACTCCTGGAAGAAAGGAGCCACAGCCTAAGGGATGGACTCGAACCTGGGACCTTTGCCTTTCGCGGGCAAGCGCACTACCGACTGTGCTATCCCGATACGACTCACGATGCCGCCTCACAACTTTACTTCCGCCAGTACCTCGCCTCCCGGTTCCGGCACACAATTTTAATCTGCCAGGAAGTTTCATATCAGCGCACACTCCGCTGCAGAGTGAAAGTTTCATTCTGGAAACATCGCTTAGGCTGTGGCTAAGCCATGTTTCCATCATATCCTTTCTTCCCGGAGTGCTAGTCTTGCAAGGTTCACAGGAGAACTTCTGTGAAGTTTGGAAAGTGGGAGGCAGAATTGGCAGAATTGAAATTTTGAGGACGGACCGTGAATCGTGACGTGATATCTCAGTGGAAGAGCGCTTTCCCGCTAAAGGCGAAGGTCCCAGGTTTGAGTCCCGGTTCCGACACACGATTTTAATTTGTAAGTTTCATTGAAATTGTCATTTTCTAACATGATGTGTGCTTCGGGTCCACCTGAAAGAAAGCTTCTGCAGTTACTATTCGGTACATTATAGTTTACGTAATATTGGCAGTCGAAAATCGCTGCTTCTGTGACCCACTCACTCATCGAACATCGAAATTGTGAGGTACTTCTAGTAGACATACAAACGTTAAATTTCGTATTCAGATAGTGTTTTGCACCAACCCACCCATGCGGACAAAATCTGAAGTAACAGACCTTGTCTTCTTTGCAGACTATCAGGAAAAAATGATTCCGAAAATAGAAGATATAATTGCCTTCTTTAGCCAGATGTTGACATCCACAAACAGTTCTTTGAAGAAAAATATGAAAATCAAAAAGGACTTAAAGTGTATATTAAACACAATTAAGAAGGAAATGAAAGAGAGACTTAAAGATGGCGTTAAGGAAAGTAACATCAAAACTCTGGAAAAGTTTGAAAAGTGCATCAAACGAACTGAGAAATATTTCACGGAGGAGGTTAAGAAAATTATTGAAGATCTAAATGTAGAGCTCTATTCGGATGATGTCGTTGTTGCTGTGGTCTGATGCAGCTCTCCACTTTACTCGATCCTTAGCAAACCTCTTCATCTCCACATAAGAACAGCAACCCACATCCATTCGAATCTGCTTACTGTATTCATCTTTTGGTCTCCCTCTTCAATTTTAATTCCACAAACTCACCTTAAATGCTAAATTCACGATTCCTTGAGCTCTAAGAATGTGTCCTACCAATCGATCCCTTCTTTTAGTCAAGATATGCCAGCAGTTCCTTGCCTCTCCAATTCTTTTCAGTGCGTCCTCATTAGTTACGCGACCTACCCAACTAATTTTCATCATTCCTCTGTAACACAAAATTTCAAAAGGCCCTATCTTCTTTCTGCCTGAACTATTTATCGTTCACGTTTCACTCCCATACAAGGCAATACTGCACACAAATGCCTACAGAAAAAACTTCCTCAAACTTATATTAATAACCGATGCTAGAAACTTTTTTTTTTTTCAAATGCGCCTATCTTCCCATTGCGATTCTGCAATTTATATCCTCTGTTATTTTACTGTCCGTGTCCCAGTAACTAAACCACCTTTAATGTTTCGTTACCCAATCGAATTCCTATATCACTGCTTGAATTTTTCAGACTGCATTCCATTACCCTTGTTTTGCTCTTTTGGTTATGTTCATCTTATACGCTCCTTTCAACACACTGTCCGTTCCATTCAAATACTCTTCCAGATCCTTTGCTGTTTCTGACAGTATTACGTCGTCCTCAGGAAATGCAATGTATTTATTTCTTCATCCTGAACTTTAATTCCTTCACCAAAACCTCCTCGCATATTTTACAGCTAGCTCCATGTACAAATTGAATGACGTTGGTGAAATGCTACGACCCTTTTGTACGCTCCTCCCAACCAATGCTTCCCTTTCATGTCCTTCGACTGTAATAAGCGCTGTCTCGTTTTTGAACAAGTTTTAAATAGCCTTCCGTTCCCTATGATTTATCCCCGATGACGTCGGAATGAGAAAGACTGTATTTCAATGACCATTGGCAAAACTTTCTCAAAATCTACAAAAGTCAGAAATGTAGGTTTGTCTTTCCTTAATCTATCTTCTAAGATAAGTCGTAAGATACGTATTGCCTCTCGTGTTCCGAAATTTCTCCTAAAACCAAACTGATCTTCTCCTAGGTCAGCTTCTAGCAGATTTTCTCTTCTTCCGTAAATAATTCATGTTAAAACTTTGCATTCGTGACATATTAAACTGATTGTACTGTAATTCTCATACCTGCCTGTTCCTGCTTTCTTTGGAATGGGGATTACAACGTTTTTCTTGAAGACTGAGGGTATTTCTCCTGTCTAGTAGCTACATCTTGCATACAAGGTGAAATTGCTTTGTCATGGAGGGCTGTCTCAGAGACTTCAGTAGCACTGAGGGAACATCTACATCTACATGGGATACTCTGCAAATCACATTTAAGTGTCTGGCAGTCTATTCTAAGAGCCTTGTTTCGACTTAGGTCTTTCAGTGCTCTGTCAAATTCTTTTATCAGTATAGTGTCTCCTACTTCATCTTCATCTACTTCCTCTTCCGTTCCTACAATATTGTCTCGAAGTTCATTCCGTTTGTAGAGCCCCTCTATATATTCTTTGCGGCTTTCGGGTTTTACTTCTATGCTATGAACTGATTTCCCATCTGACTTCTTGATATTCATACAACTGCTTGTCTACTCTCCAAATGTCTCTTTTAATATCATGTAGGCGGTATTTGTTTTTCTCCTTGTTATACATTCTTCTACAGTCTTGCATATGCTTTCTAATCACTCCTGCTTATCCATTTTGCACTCCATGTCAATCTGAATTCTTAATTATTTGTAGTCGATTTTTCCTGCTTTATTTAGTGCATTTTGTGTCAATTAAATTTAGTATTTCCTGTGATATCCACGGATATTATGTAGGTCTTGGCTTTCTACATATTTTGCCCTCTGCTGGCTTCACTATTTCCTATCTCTAAGCTACCCATTCATCTAATACTTGTTATTTCCCCCCGTTTCTGTCAATTGTTGTCTAAGGCTGCCCCTGAAACTTTCAGGTTGTTGACAGGCGTCAGAAACAAGATGAAAAACTGGATAAAGTCACAAATCAACTTGAAGAACAGATCTAGGAAGCGGAATAAAATCAGAGAAAGGATATGTGTATTACAACGTTACGCTACTACCGAAATTAATACATGCTCCTAAAATTAAGATGCAGGAAATTTAGTAATGGAGCCTTTATTTTTCAGGTACGCGTCATATAGTATTACATTATTACAGCAGATAGCATGAAATATTTCATCACCATCATCATCATCATCATTATTTAAGACTGATTATTTCTTTAAGCGTTCAGTCTGGAGCATAAAACAACTTATTCCTCCATGTTCCTGGATTCAATGATATCATTGATGCCACGTATGATGTGAAGTTGCTATATCAAAATAATTCTTGACCAAATCCAAGTACGTTCTCCTTGGTCTGCCTCGCTTGCTCTTACCCTCTACTGCCTAACCCATGAGTCTCTTAGGTAATGTTGCTTCTCCTATGCGTTTTAATTTGACCCCAGCAACGTGTAATCCTGTGTGTTCTAACTGATTCATCTATGATGATAAATCCTTGTTTTTCTTTGATTTCTTCATTGTGGACCCCCCTGATAATCTTCCCATCTATTAGTACCTGAAATCATTCCTGCTGCTGTCATACCTGATTTAAAAGGTAACCTGCATCCATCCAGTTTTTACTCACATACAACAGAGTTCGTCGAAAGAATGAAAGGTGCGCTGATAACTTAGTCTTTGCACTGACTTCCTTCTTGCAGATGAGAGTAGGTAGTGGCCGAGTGCTCAGTGCATTAGCTTTGCTGCACCTTGATTGCAACTTTTCAACGAATCTGCCATCAACATTGGCGACAGAGCATATTTTGTGTCTACCAATTCTAATCTCAAAATGTCAAGCTATTGTTTCAACATATGATTCATAAATAATATCAACAACACTGGTTACAGGTTACTGAAACTACGCTAAACCATGAATTCAATTGACCATCAACACTAACTGCCGCCTGGCAATCTACGGAAAGACCTTTAATTTTCTGCGGATTTTTTTCACACATTGGGCATTAAGCAGATACCTCTGTAACTGTTAAATCTTTCCGGATTCAATGCTTGAAAACTGATGTGATTACGGCTTCGTCCAATCAGACGCAACCTGTCCCAACTCCAATGCAATTTCAGTTGTCGTGGGTAAACCATTTGAGACCTGACATTCCACTGTATTTGATGATTTCTGACGTAATTTCACCCATCCCAGCTGCTCAATTGCAGTAAAAATCGATTGACCATTCTCTCCACTCCGTCAAATGTAATCTTGTTTCCATTATGTTTCGTATCACATTGTATAACGAAATCTGGAACATTACTACGCGTTTCATTTATATTCAACAATTCTTCAAAATATTCCTTCCATCCACACAGGGCATCCCCAGGATTCAGTAGTAGCTTTCATTACCTGTCCAAAACACTTGTCAGTTTCTTCTTCTTTCCATATCGAGGGCTGCTAATTTCACTCAAAAACGATTTTTTACATTAACAGCAATCTGATTTGTGTTGACGAATCGACGATTTCGGTTAAAATCTGCTTTCTGACTGGGGAAATCAATGGCTGTGGATTTCATATTTACTAAATAACGGACACAAACGCCATGTGTTAGTTTCTTAAATTCTAGAATATTTACTTCAACATCCAAAGTAGCACAAATATCACACGTAAAGTTGATCAGAAACTGAAATTGGCGACGGGCACCGCCGCCATCAATTTACATTACATCAGCAAATACGGTCTTACTTTACATTTTTTGAAACGTTTATATATATTAAATTTACAATTTCAAATTATGAAGTTTTAAAAAGGAATTTCGTGAAATAGGTCAATAGTATAGAGACAGAGGCTGTTGCGCTGACTACAAAACTGGTCGAGGAAGGCCGGAGGTGAATTAACAGGAGGAAATGTATGGTCTGCCCCTTCAAGTACTTCTGAGATCTACTCATGTGATTGTTGCAGTGAGCTTCCTTCTGTTTAGATACAGAACACATATAACTTGTTTTTAATTATTTACGGATTCATTTAGAAAGACTAGTTATGAATGGACTACAAAATCAACTATCACATTTAAGAGCTTTGTATCGAATTCTGACCAGTCTCACAGTAACCTTAATTCTTTTTTCATTTAAACCTGTTCTTACGAGCTGTTTAAATAATCTGAACTGCATCAAGATCAATTACCTTAGTGATACTTATTTCATTACTTCGTTAATATTATCGATACTGAACCAATACTAGATACTAATATTGTAAATTACGTGTTGTCGAAAACGGAAATATTAAATCATGAACTGTTTCAGAATGGTTTGTGACTACGCGATACAGCAAATTCTTCGAAGTATTGGGAGAGAAGTAGAATTGATATTTTTCTGCTGTCTATTTAATGTAAAGTTGAATATACTGCAGTACAAGTAAAAACTGTAAATTTTTCACAAATTTTATAGCTGATGATGACAAAAAGTGCATTTTTAAATCAAACTTCCTTTAAAAAATTGAGGTACGGAACTGCTCTTACGATTACTAAGTGGCGCAATGCACGTGTCAAAACTTATATATTTTGTTTTATTACTGTCACTGAGCTTCGTGTAGTGTGAAAAAAGGTGTGTTTATTGAGCGAAAAAATCCCCAGAAACAGTTGGCCATTTCAAATGTGAAATATTTTAAATGGCGTGAATTTGTATTTGTTGTACTCAAATGTACCTGTTGACGTGCACAAGCCCGAAATAAGTGGTGTGGAGCTAGTTTGTTGTCGCTAATAGGAGGTAATAGGCCGTTTGTTGTAAATCTAAATATCTGTATCGAAACCCCGAAGAAAGTCAATAATATGAGCGTTAATTACTGAATTTATTTCATTCAGTGTGAGAAACAAATGTGGAAAACTGACGAAGTATTGCTTTTCTCTCGTGTTACATTGCCATTGTACCTGTACGTCTATTCATTTATTAATGCGAAAGTGGAATGGGGAATTTATTGGCCGCCCTTAATTGTGCGCGCGTACGCCGGCGAGCATTATCGTCGTCCAGTTTTCAGTAATTGCCGTTTCAGCAAGCCTGTATGTGCATGTCGCACACCAGCGAGGAATGGCGCAGCGAGGGAGCGCCAGCCACAACTATGTGTTCCACCGTATATTAATGATGTGACGGACGTCCAGGACTTTGCTATACTTTGGTTATTGTTGCATTTTATCTTCCCGAATAGATTTATGTAAATTTTTGTTCACTTCAAATTCTCAAGTGTCAATTACCACGCTGTGACTAAAATGCTATCTCATTAAGTTTATTTTACTTTTATTGGTGCACAAAAATGTTTACGGACCACTAGTTCGCTCTCGCTAAGAGAACTGTTTTCAATCCGATATACATTTTCGAGTATTCTGTGAATTTTTTTGCAGATAAATACGGTCTACAAGGTGCTGCAAAAATGCAGCCTCATGAAAATTCCGCTCGGCTAGCCGCAAGAGTCGTGTAGCTCTGAATTATGTAGACAGCTGCTGTGAGTCAGCGTGCATATTGTTAAAATCACATTAAAAAAGCCAGACAAAACACAGAAGCATTCTCTGCGTATGGCTGCCGTTTTATTCTCTAATACACTAGTCTGTTTAATTGTACACCAGGCATAATGTTATTAACTATTTTCAGATGTACGGTATACTATACACTGAGTAACTGTTTCGTATTAGTCTGAGGCATGTGCAAAACAGGAGGGACATTGCATTTAGCGATATCCAGGAACTGTAATGTATGTCATACAAAATATATGATTCAAAGAAGTGACTTTCGTAGCTTTTTAATACATGTTATATAATAATGCGGATTGCCCTCGTGTCCTAGTTTATATGAATTTTTACTCTAAACGAGTACTGAAAACGAAGTTCATCCTTTCAGTGATTTCAAAGGGATTGTTATTAATTTAAGTCCAAAAGGTTCGTCATTACAGGGTAGCGCACTTCATTTTCAATCTATGTTCACACATTTTGACACTATTTGTGATTACAGACAGTCTTAAAATATTTTTCCTTGTTATTCTCTATGTATCCATAAGTGTTTATGTACATCGGGCCGCGGTGGAATAGCTGGGCTGTCTAAGGCACCGCGCTGCGAAGCGCACGGTTGCTCGCCGTCGGACGTTCGAGTCCTCCCTGGGACATGGGTGTGTGTGTTGTCCTTAAGTTAGTTTATCTAGGTTTAAGTAGTTTGTAAACTACGGACTGATGACCACGCAGTTTAGTCCGATAGATTTACAAACATTTTTATGTACATCGGTTCTCTCACAAAGGAATAAATCCCCTTAATCGAAATATTAGGTGGTTTCCACTCCTTTCGGCATATAAGAGTGTCCCTAAAAGGCTATTTTTTCTATCTAAGAAAGCTAATAACGGCGGTTTTATCAGTCTGTCACAACTTTGCATCCTATTTAACTCTAGAGACGACTTATGATGTTAGTTGGCATGTCATTGCCATAATGACCCTTGATAATGAGATGTGTGAAGGCATATGGCCACTGATATAAATCCGTTAAACTTCAGTTACAGGAGAAATCAGTCAAATCTGCAGTCCGTCAATTCAACTAAATACCTAGGAATAACATTTACGAACAACTGAAATTGGAAAGAACGTTTAGAAAATACTGTACGGAAGGCGAACCAAAGACTACGTTTTGTTGACAGAACACTTAGAAGATGCAATACTTGTACTAAAGACACTGCCTACACTACACTTGTGCGTCTTATTTTGGAGTATTGCTGCGCTTTGTGGGATTCATACCAAGTGGGACTGACGAACGATTTAGAGGAAGTTCAGAGAAGGGCAGCTCGTTTTGTATTATCGCGATATAGGAGAGGGTGTTGCAGAGAGATGTATTTGCGAAATTTCTTTCACCAACTTTCTCTTCTGAATGCGAACATATATTGTTAGAACCTACCTACATGAGGAGACACGATTATCATAATACAATAAGAGAAATTAGATCGAAAACAGAAAGATTTAAGTGTTCCTTTTTCCCGCTGAGCTGTTAGAGAATGGACCTACAGAGAAATACCATAAAAGTGGTTCAATTAACCCTCTGCCATGTACTTAAATGTGACTTACAGAGTATCTATGCAGATGGTGATGTAGAAGGAAGTATGGAAGTACGAAGGTTGCCAAGAAAACGGTAAACCCCTTTTTCTTCTTCAGGAGATACTTATTTCCTATAATGATATTTTAAAAATACGAGTATGATGGTTCATCAACATATTCTGTTTTCCCCACTTACCCCCATCCCTTTCTATGTCCTTAATCAAGCGCGAAACAATGGCATGTATGCCCTGTCGGTACCAATCAATGGTCTGGTCACGGAGCCATTTCTTGACTGTATCGGTCATGTCATCATCATCCACAAAATATAATCAACGAACGTCATTATCTAATCGCCCAAACAAGTGGAAGTGGAATGAAAACATCAGCGCACTACTAAATGTCGGAATTGATAGTCCTGGATGGTTTCCTCGACCACTAAAAATCTTGGGGCTTGTTCGAGTCGTCTTCTGCTAACCTCACTGTCCTCGCCCAGTGAGTATCTCTCCTGCTGTCGTATCTGATTGGTTCCAGTCGTATTTTTGACAGCTTTAGATATTAATCTTCTGAGCATGTCTTTCCACTTGTCGGCTCTTTGAATTTAGTAGATCATTGGTTTTATGAGAGAGAGAGAGAGAGAGAGAGAGAGAGAGAGAGAGAGAGAGGTGCTGTGAAGAGCAAGATTGGGACTTTTTGCTTCGCCTCCAAGTAGTGAGGACGTGGAGTTCGTTCTTCGGTCCCAGGCGGAGAAGAAGTAACTACTACTTCTGCTCTGAATGGGAAGGACATTTATTTCGTTTAGCCTGCACTTGGTGTCTTGGTGCAAACTTCGGAGCTTTTTATGAACGTTCTAGTGAAGCGAGAATAACGTCAGCCTGCCTAATTAGTATCACCGATGTCATAATTATAACTTGCTCGTCGTTCTGAAGTCACATTAGGCCTTCAGTAATTATGTGTAGCTGTACACGTAGACTGAAGTAGCACAGAATTTACGTAAATGTTTGAGGTCGTCGGAATTGCGATCTGCCGGAAATGTAGCGGCTGATTTCTAAGTTATAACAGCTTCCGATTTTCGTAGCAAGACATTGTTTCGTGGCCGAGAATATTTCAGCAATACACAGTTTGTTCGCGGTTTCTTGATACGGACATTGATCTGTCAGAATAAATAATCAATTAGTAACACAAACGGGTTGTCGAGAATATAATTTATAAATTTTTAACCACTCACATTGTCGAGAGGTGAATGTTGATTTTTAGAACTGGCAACAGCAACCACATTTATAAAACGCACAGAATCAATTTGATTATCCTACATATTACAGGTCTAATATTATACTTCAATTCATGATATTAAACTTGTAATCGAAGTCTGCAGTCAAGTGATAAAATATTATTAATTAATTTAACTGATGCGCAGTTATCAAGTCTTTGAGGCACAGTCACACCTCGAGAGGTGGTGGTCATTTCTTTTATTTCTCTTATTTCTCGCCTCATGTGTCTCTCTATAATTTGTAATTGCTTAATAATTATATATTTTGCATAAAATTAATTTATTTTACACATTTACTGACTTCCATATTCTGTTATGGGTTGGGAAAATTGCATTACGATTTAGGTGTATTGGTTTATTTATATATTCTGTTGATGTAGTGCTTCTGATTTCAATTCTTTCCTTACTTTCGGTTGGCCTTGTATGGCAGCGCTGCTTAGAGATCTTGAACAATCGGCTGGGTCGCCCTCACTAGTAGAGATCACAGAAATCTGGCGTTGTGCCGCCACAGTCGGCGTTTCGGGGAAGGCTAGCCACCCTCGGGACTCCGGCATGCAGCAGTAGAGTCGGTAGGCTGGTTTCACAGGGCTAAGCGATTGACCGCACGTTACGTGTGATTTCCGGGCCGTGCTTGCTCAATGCCTTTCTTGGTGCCTCGCTGTTTCTTTGGCCGTGTGCAGTAGAGAGGAAAAGCATTTAATGGTTGCAGGACGGCCCGCTATCTTTCCTTCCCAAAACTGTCAGTAGTAGGTTGCATAGTTTACAATTTAACAAATGGCTTGACGTTCCGCGTCTCTGCAGAGTGATATCTGTCTGGCCCAGCGGGACACTGTCGCCAGCAGTTGTAAATATAGGCTGTCTGGAGATAATTCGCAGAAAATTTCCTGATATTGCTCTGACCTATGTGGCTTGGCATCTGAAATCTGTGTGTGGGGATGGAGTCTGGAGAGCGGATGGCAGCAAGCTCCGCAATTGGCGGCCTGTGTTGTATTTTACATTTTGTTGTACGCAACTCCCGGCCACACGTTCTGATTGAAGAGGGCATTAGGAGATCGACGAGATTGGCATTTTGAGGGGAAAAAGGCATGGCCCCGTGCTCGGGTGGAATTTTTTTTAGCTAGGGAGATAGGGCCGCGGGAGTTAGGACTGTGTGGGGTCCCACCCTCGAGGAAGGTTGCCTCCGCGCTTGGGCGTATCGTATCATTGTCGCGCAAGGCTGTATTTATAGCTCGTCGTTCCTCCATGGCGAAGGAATCGCGGCGGTTTGGCAGTGGGCCATTTCTCATAAGTCAACGTGGGACTTCTTTAAAGGTGCGGCTGTGGCCCCTTCACAATTCCGCTGAGGCGTCAAAATACCTGCAACTACATTTATAAGCTGCCGCGGTTGTGCGGTGCTGCAGCAGCGTCTCTTTACACAGCGGTTTATGGGACTGTTCGGTGCGTGTGGCAGAACCACGTGCCATTTGTCAGTTGGCGCTTTATCTCGCCCGCCAGGTAGTAACAGAGTCCTCAAGCTCACTGTGGATGAACAGCCTGATTTGTGAGTGACAAGTGGGGCATCTGCAAAATCATACCGGTTCCTCCTCTGCAGAGGAGCAGCATGCTATAACCGCAGTCATAGGCACCACAGTTGCGGTTTGCCTGGACTCGTGATTTCGAACTGTTGGTTATTTGGGTGCGGCCTCACTCCAACGTAGAATTTGGTGGGTTCGCCACCTGCGACCACATTTCGGTATTTTGTTGTAGCATTATTGTCACCATGAAGTTTGCTGCAGTATGATGCTCTCGTGGACTCATATTATCTTGTTATTTCTGTGTTCAGATTGCATAAAAGAAAGAAGGAGATTCCTTGATACGAAATAAGTTCAACCACTTCCAGCATTCATGCTATTTTCCAACATTCATGAGGAGATTGGATCATTGCATTTATGTGACACTGTCATCCTGAATTAAGTGTTGGAACACAGGAAAGTCGTCTCCTACTTAAGTAACAAACAGTTTTGTGGTTTATGTCCTCAATGTCTGCAGTAACTGCCATCAGAGAGAATAATGTCTGACAACTGATGCAGTACTGTCATGTTAGCTCTGTGGCGCCATTCTTGTTTCTTGATCTACAGCAATCATAGTTGATTAGTGAGATATCGTTGTACTTTTGATGTATTTAGCTTCAAGTCTATTTTTATCATCTGAAATATGTCCTAAATGG
Organism: Locusta migratoria; assembly: GCA_026315105.1. Lineage (NCBI taxonomy): Eukaryota > Metazoa > Arthropoda > Insecta > Orthoptera > Acrididae > Locusta > Locusta migratoria. The sequence goes on along the minus strand of CM048755.1, from coordinate 502,337,561 downwards.
TATTCAGCAACAAAATACAAAAGATCATTGCAGTGTCTCGACCAAGAAATCAGTATTTTCTATTGTTATTATTCTGCTGTAATGCAGGAAACATCCTTAATTTCTAATCTTTCATTATTACCAGCAATATTATCATTAATTTGGTTGCTAAAGCGTTCTTTCCCATGTGGCCAGTGGATCAGGAGGAATGGGTGGTGCCGGCCGCGGTGGCCGAGGGAAGTGAGGCGCTCCAGTCACGGTCTGCACGGGCACTACGGTCGGGGGTTTGAATCCCCCCTCGGGCATGGATATTTGTGCCGTCCTAGTTCGTAAGTAGTTCATAAGTAGTTTGTAAGTTTAGGGACTGATGACCCCGTAGTTAAGTCCCATAGACTATACAAACATTTGAACGTTTGAATGGGTGGTTTGACGGAAAATAGGACAATAGGAGAGAGTATATCATAAAAGACAATTACATGAGGCCAAAAACTCAGGCAGAAATTTTGTAATTATATATGTTGATTTATCATCACGAAGACAGATAACACATACATGTCGTGGGTGGCAACATCCATCAGACACATGGGTTAGGATTCTCATCATTTGTTGGCCCAAAAAGGCTGTAACACTGTGAAAGCAATAAATAAACTGGTTAGTAGTCTATGTGTTACTGTAAAAGTAAGGGAATTGGTAAATTCTAGAATTAACCGATCAAACTGAAGATTTACCATATAGATGTGGTAAAAGTCCGAAATTTCTCAGTATATGCATAGATTTCGAGCTTTTACCAAGAGACATTGGTAAATCTTAAGATTTACCCATACCAACTGGTAAACCCGTATTCAAAAAAAAGATCAACTTAGCAATTTACTGAAAGTGTTCGTATTTATTGTATATTTATGTAGTTTAAAAATTCTTGCATTCCAATGTGATTATAAAGAAAAATATTCTATATTAGTGAGAAATGTTATAGTTACTCAAAATTGTTGTAAAAATGTTACCTTGTGAACGTTAATTCATGTTACAACAAGGATGACTATTGTGGCATTTCGAATCACATAATATGGAAGACGATTTACCTAAGCATTTTTTAGTTGAACACCTTTTTAAGCAATTGCACTTTTTGAACCCTTGTTCTCCAACAAAACATTGTTTGGTAACCACTTCCCTTAGAGTGATTTCTTCTCTTCCTACTTCTTCGACGTCGATAAAATTTTCCTTGCAAAATGAAAATTGGTTCGTAGTGTACCAGCCTCGGTACGTTCCTAGATGATAAAATTCGTTTTGGAATTTTGTTACATGAGGCTACTTTCATTTCCTTTGCCTGAAATTGAAGACCTTTGGTAGCTTCTCGGATCCGTTTCACATTATGAACACTACTGTAAGTTGTCAGCGTCTCGTCACAACCATCAACTGTCGTCAAATCCCGTCTCTCTGGTGCTGCTTCTGCTGCTGCAGCTGCACTTCTACCTCCATTCCTTCTGATACAGTTCGTAATTCACTGTCATCAATTCCTTGCCTGTCATTTCCAATTTCCTGTGACTCGGTGGAAGTGCTATTAATATTGTTTCCAAGTCTTCAAATGTTCAAATGTTTGTAAAGTCTATGGGACTTAACTACGGGGCTATCAGTCCCTAAACTTACAAACTACCTACGAACTAACTAAGACTAAGGACGACACAAATATCCATGCCCGAGGGGGGATTCGAACCCCCGACCGCAGTGGCCGTGCAGACCGTGACTGAAGCGCCTCAGTTCCCTCGGCCACCGCGGCCGGCTTTCCAAGTCTTCTTCAGTACCAGTCAGCATTAGTAGATCCTCAGATTTATTATGTCTCTTGGTAAAAGTTCGTAATCTGTGCATATAATGAGAAATTTCGGACTTTTACCATAGCGCTATTGTAAATCTTCGGTTTTAACGGCTAATTCTAGGATTTACCAATTATCATACATTTCTAGTAATATAAAGATTACATGTATATGTCCGCAGATTGCACATCGTCCACATATATAGTTTAGTTTCTGTGTTACTGGGCGTAATTTTAAGTATATTGTTTAATGAATCCTCAAATAAACTAATTACTGTGTTACACAAATAATCAACTATGTTTCTTCTGGATTTCAACCAAACGAACACATTTATGTATTCACGCTGAAGACATGAAAATTTACTTGTACGACCACAAGGCTGCATTTTGAAACGCAGTCCCTTTCAAGATGCTAAGTGTTTGATATCTTACTGTTTGTTAATGGATGGGGCAACGTTCATTTGCAGTAATTTTTCATGAAACCAAAATTAGCTTTCGTCGCAATGTAACAAAGTAATTATTTTATTCTTTTTTTTTTCGGGGAAACAGTAATCGTGATGGAAGATTATATATCTCATCTTTAGCCTGCCGTATGTTGCAAGCAATATATCAAATTTCAAACTTTCCTACTCATTTGCTGAAAATATATCACAATGCTATAAAGCTTCAAAAAATTTCAGTGCTGGTTTCGGCCTAATTGGACGACTTAAATATCTGCAGCATAAATGTGACGTAGGAAACTATCTGGAGATGGCGCCGCATATTAACCAAAATCCGCGACTCCCCTGTGGAAGTCCGTATGACTCGAGCGAGATTTCGCGTCGCTTATCGCTACAGGGGTCTTCCTAGCACATCTAAGAACTGGAAACATCGATGCTAATACACTACTGGCCATTAAAATTGCTACACCAAGAAGAAATGCAGATGATAAACTGGTATTAACTGGATAAATATATAATACTAGAACTGACATGTGATTACATTTTCATGCAATTTGGATGCATAGATCCTGAGAAATTTGTACCCACAACAACCACCCAGGCCGTAATAACGGCCTTGATACGCCTGGGCATTGAGTCAAACATAGCTTGGATGGCCTGTACACGTACAGATGCCCATTCAACTTCAATACGATACTACAGTTCATCTAGAGTAGTGACTGGCTTATTGTGGGAGCCAGTTGCTCGGCCACCATTGACCAGACGTTTCCAATTGGTGAGATATCTGAAGTATGTGCTGGCCAGGGCAGCAGTCAAACATTTTCCGTATCCAGAAAGGCCCGTACAGGACCTGGACCATGCGGTCGTGGATTATCCTGCTGATATGTAGGATTTCGCAGGGATCGAATGAAGGATAGAGACACAGGTTGTCGCACATCTGATATGTAACGACCTCGATTCAAAGTGCCGTCGATGCGAACAATAGGTGACAGAGACGTGTAACCGCTGGCACCCCATACCATCACGCCGGGTGATACGCCAGTATGGCGATGACGAATACACACTTCGCCAAACACAGATGCGACCATCATGATGCCGTAAACAGAACCTGGATTCAACCGAAACAATCACATTTTGCCATTCGTGCGCCCAGGTTCGTCTTCGCGTACACCATCGCTGGCGCTCCTGTCTGTGATGCAGCATCAAGGGTAACCGCAGCCATGGTCTCCGAGCTTATAGTCCATGCTGCTGCAAACACCGTCTAAATGTTCGTGCAGATAGTTGTTGTCTTGCAAACGTCCGTATCTGTTGACTCAGGGACCGAGACGTGGCTGCACGATCCGTTACAGCCATACGGATAAGATGCCTGTCACCTCGACTGCTAGTGATACGAGGCCGTTGGGATCCAGCACGGCGTTCCGTATTGCCCTCCTGAAACCACCGATTCCATATTCTGCTAACAGTCATTGGATCGCGACCATTGCGAGCAGCAATGTCGTGAAACGATAAACCGCAATCGCGACAGGCTACAATCCGACCATAATCAAAGTCGGAACCTGATGGTACGCCTTTCTCCTCCTTACACACGGCATCACAACAACATTTCACCAGGCAACGCCGGTCAACTGCTCTTTGTGTATGAGAAATCGGTTGGAAACTTTCGTCATGTCAGCACGTTATAGGTGTTGCCACCGGCGCCAACCTTCTGTGAATAGTGTGAAAAGCTAATCATTTGCATGTCACAGCATCTTCTTCCTGTCGGTTAAATTTGGCGTCTGAAGCACGTCATCTTCTTGGTGTAGCAATTTTAATGGTCAGAAGTGTATTTGGAAATGCTGTGACAGTGCAATTATTTCCGTATGTGGTACTGAATTGTCTCGCCAAGTTCACTTGACATTGCTTTTCCACTTCCATCACTCACGTTGTATAATGCTCATGTGATACGCGAGACAGGAATGCTGTTACTCATGTAAGTGACATTTCAGGCTATCTTTCGAGATGCGTTAAGAGGCGCAGTTTTGAACACGTTGGGGACTTAAGAGAACAGCCTGTGCGATACTTCCTATGTCTTTTGATGCAAGCGTGGTGTGAGTCGGCAGTTGTAATCCTGGTTGGAGGCAGTATGGTTATCGATGGTATTTTAATTTATTTTATACGCTGCAGATTGCTGCAAGAAACTCTTTAACGAAATCAGAAGAAAACATTAGTACAATAAGTCCTTCCCGTCTCCAAATTATGGAACTCGTCAGAGATATCTGCTTTGCTTCACCATACAAACGTCTTTTAAGAAATTCGAATTGACGTCCATCGATAGGAAATGTAATTTTTAAAACTGCTTTAGGACGCACATGCTAGAGGTTATTCACGGCGGATGTGAACATAATGATTAATATAGTTCGTTCATGCGAAATATCTGCTGTAGAAATGAGACATGAAAACACGAACCTTGCAGTGTGCCTGTGTTGCTTTATAGCACGCACTGAAACGTATTCACATGATTTTTCGCATTTATTTACCATGAGGTATGAAACAACAACACTACAACATTACAATGCAGTTACGCACTGTGGCTTGATGAAAACATGCGAACTGATGACAATAATGTATAACATGATGGGTTTCTGAAAGGAAAAGTAACGAGATTTAAAACTGCCATGGTCGCGTCACTAGGAGGAACATTGGTGGTCACGTTGTATCTGTGGAATACAGGGTCAACTTTACACCGTTAGCTTTAATTAACCTCATATTTTGCAGTGAATAAGTTAACAAAACGAGGGAAGAACAAGTAAGTATTACAACAGTAGAAACGGAACATTTATTTTATAAAAATTAACAATAGAAAGTGTAGGCCGGCCGTCGCGCGGGTTGCCTATTCCGGGAATATGTATCTGTGAGATCCAACGCGACCATTTTAGTGTTAAAAAGCAAATACCAATGTTAACAATCGTGCGCACTGAGACGCTGTGCTACGATGCGCGAGGGCGTTCCCCGTCGGGGGTTGGAATCCCCACTTGGGCATTGATTTTTGTGCCGTTTTTAGTATAAGCTAGTTCATAAGTGGTTTGTAAGTTTAGGGACTGATAACCCCGTAGTTCAGTCCCATAAGCCTTACAAGCATTTGAAGAGACGCGATATAAAAAATTTGTCAACAGGCGGTATCTGTGGTGTCGCACAAGTACAAAGTGCGCGCCACCTACTTTCGCCGCGCGCCGCCATGCACGCACGGCGCGGCCTTCTCACGACGACAGCCACGAGCGCCCTCTGCGACAACTCCGCTCGTGGCCACCACTGAAGGACACTGGCCACTTGGGACTGAGTTAGCAACCAGTTAGGACCTTCGTAATCAGATAGGCACCAGTGAAGACTTTGCTATCGTACAGGCACTAGGCAGGCCTCTAACAACTATGTATCAACATTCTGCAGTACTATGTAAAAGTTAAGTATTGTTACATTCTGTGCAATATATATCTCTTTCTAATTTACTCTAGTGTTTATAGTTTCTGGCTGCTCCCCTCCGTACCTGCACCAGCGTGCTATTTTTGTTCCTGTGTCGGTCTCATTCCACTCGGCCACCGACACCTACGACGAGGCTGGGACACAAAAGCGGCGACGAAGTTGGGACACAAAAGTATCGATCGTCAACACTTGCAACTTACGCACTTTATTGTGAGACTACAGACGTAGCTGACCTTTATTCTTTGTAACTGAACACAAAGAGTACTGTATGAACTCCCGCAGTCAACAGTGTTGCCAGATTGTGCAGATAGCCGGACTTGAAGCGTATCAGCGAGGTCATGTTTATGGTGCTGTGTCGCGATCGGCGCGGACTAAGGCTCACACCCAAACCTTCAGATGTCAGACAGTGACATCGGTAGAGTATCAACCGAAACTTTTATATAATTTGTGCTATGTGCTGCCGTCCAGTATAACGTGCGTAAACTATAGTAATAACTAACACCTAACCTACGGAGTAGAGGAAAAGCATAACTGTGAGAGATTATTACGTTGCGCTACCGTGGACTAGTTGGTACAGTGTTAGTTCACGAATAGAGGGTCCTGTGTTCAAGCCCCGCCTAGAGCCTTTTCCTAAACTGCAGTACGTTGTAAATTGTTAAAAGGGGCAACGTGTTCCTCACATGTAAAAGGACTTTTTGGATATCATAGCAATGTGTTTTCGGCAGTTTGCTCTTGCTTCGTTTATTTGAAAGTAGCAAATCTGTAGCGTTTATTTGTAGTTTCATAAAAAATCTTCAAATTTCTGTAATTCTGTGGCACCAAACTACGTTGGTCATCAGTCCCCAAAGTTACAAACTACTTAAACTAATTTAAGCTAACGTAAGGACAACACACACATCCATGCCCGAGGGAGGATTCGAACCTCCGACAAGGGAGGCCGCACGATCTGTAACCGCTCGGCTACTCCCGCGCGACGCAGTTTCACAGAATAAATAAACATAATCAGAACATACGAGCCGGTCGCGGTGGCCGAGGGTACTAAGGCGCTCCAGTCACGGTCTGCACGGCCACTACGGTCGGGGGTTCGAATCCCCCCTCGGGCATGGATATTTGTGCCGTCCTAGTTCGTAAGCAGTTCATAAGTAGTTTGTCAGTTTAGCGACTGTGACCCCGTAGTCAAGTCTCATAGGCTATACAAACATTTGAACATTTTTTTAGAACATACGAATAAACAAACAACTGCATCACACATACAGCAGTAATAATACTAATAGCAATAACAAAAATAATAGTAAGATTAAAAACAATAATCGTATTTAAAGTAATAACACTAGCAATAATGAAAATAGTAAGTACATAAGGTTCAGGCATGAACACAAACACCACCACAGACGCACAGTGTCGTTCATTCAGGAACGAAGGTTCCACAATAGTGGTTGTGTACATAGAAGTGTGTGAAGCAAATTACTTTTGTGCACCAAGTACATTTGATGAAGCCCACATTTAAGCATCCAAGCTGTAGATTGCTGAATGGAAGCTTGTGTTGCAAACAGAACTGTGTCGACGTTTCAAAGGGTCTGGGTTTATCAATGAGTTTAGCCATTAAAAATCAAATGTTCAAATGTTTGTACAGCTTATGGGACTTAACTGGGGGGTCATCAGTCCCTAAACTTACAAACTACTTATTAACTAACTAAGACTAAAGACGACACAAATATCCATGCACAAGGGGGGGGGGTTCGAACCGCCGACCGTAGTGGCCGTGCAGACCGTGACTGGAGCGCCTCAGTCTCCTCGGCCACCGCGGCCGGCATTTAGCCATTATCCAGCAGTGACGATGAGAATTGTAGAAACGCGGAGAACACAATTGACTGTATGTAAGCGACTAAAGGGTAATATGATTATTCCGTTGCTAAAGACTAAACTCTTCGGAAGATTCCCGAGCAGCATCGGAGATTCTGCGAAACATGTGTTTGTAAATTCTGAATAAATGAAGTTCAAGCGTTTGACACATAGAAGTGGTGTTTGGTGGAATTATGTGCTGTAATTTTGTACGTGCAGGCCACGTAGAACTTTTGGCATCTTTTAGAGGGTCGTAAGAGTCCAGTATTAGCAGAAGATTTTCTCCACTGATTTGTTCTACTACTGCCTCCTGTAGAAATGTCCTAAACAGTTTGCCGGAGGAGTGAGAGTGTAAGATTACATTGTGTGCTGTGAGCATGGACTGATGTATATGAGCATTCAAAGAACGTGGCTCCTGAAGGACGACGAACAGCTTTGGAGAAAGTATGCCTGCCAATGAAAGCAATGGAATAATTGTGTAACTATGGGTTGTAGCGTGAAGGGAATGAACAACCCCTACAATTTCTGTAGAACCTCTAACTGGAAGAGTGCGGCCCACAGTCATCTCCTTGTTGAATACACTTTGCTCAGCATTGTAGATATTTGCATCTTCGTAGGTTGTCATGAGTGCACGAGTTGCCCGTTGCCAGTCCTCTACCGATTTTTGGATGTCGTTTCTGTTCTCGTACGTTTTCACTGCAATATAAGATTTGAATTTACTGCTTACAATATAGTTTTTACGTTTCCAGCGCAAGACCCAACTGTCACTTGCATGAAAGCTTGGGAAATTTAACTGTTTAGGTTTTGCTTTTTCCCACAATTTAATGTCAACGTCGTGAACACATCTGCCCTCATGGCGACGCTGTTTGAAGGTCTCCCTCACATGCATTCTAATATGTTTGTACTTCTCTTTTACAGATATTAACTCTCCACTTTCCCACTGCCGTTTCCATTCATGCAACATACATCGTACAGGACATCTAGTGCTACATCTGGCCGCGATGGAGTAGCCGAGCGGTCTAAAACATCTCGTTGCGGAGCGCGCGTTTGCTCGCCGTGGAGGTTCGAGTCCTCCTTGGGGCATGGGTGTGTGTGTTGTCCTTACGTTAGTTTACCTAGGTTTAAGTAGTTTGTAAGCTACGGACTGATGACCACGCAGTTTGGTCTGATAGATTTACAAACATTTCAACATTTTATTTATTTTTTTATTTTATTTTATTTTTTTGATACATCTGCTTTTCATTGCAAACATCGTGCGATGTACAAATGTTTGAGTTGAAGTCGGCAGATTTTTGACGTTACGACAATATTTAAGCATTTCGACTTTCTCGTTTCTTGCGTAAAACACTACGCTTTTCTCCTTTCGTTCGTAGTATTTCTTCATTTTCATCACTCGAGAATTTTTCTGTCGACGATATGGAAGACTCCGACTCTGGTTCGTCCACCTGGTCACAAGTATACGATTCCGCTCCAATTGATGTGCGCTCGTCGATATCTATAGTTTCCTCTGTGGTGTCTTCCACTGATCAATTATGTCTTCCAGGAAAGCTGCACAATTTCTCTCATCTTCACTTATTGAAGTTTTTGTAGGCACACAACCGTCGCTACGCAACAGTTCGACGAGAAAGTGTATAACGTTCCACGGGTTCATTTCGGAAAACAGCACTGTCAGTTGCATCAATAGCAGAAGCGTGCAGACTGGACAGCAACGTCAGCCCCACTTGATGGTGTGAGCAAACACACGACACTCTAGCCACAACAAAATGTTCAAATGTTTGTTAAGCTTAAGGAACTTAACTACGGGGTCATCAGTCCCTAAACTTACAAACTACTTATGAACTACCTACAACTAAGGACGGCACAAATATCCATGCCCGAGGGGGGATTCGAACCCCCGACCGTAGTGGCCGTGCAGACCGTGACTGAAGCGCCTGAGTCCCCTCGGCCACCGCGGCCGGCCTAGCCACAACACTCATATCCGCTGAACGGCGGTGCTGCCTATCTAGCTGTCATTTATTATTATTATTATTATTACTTGTGCAAATGTTCAAATGTTTGTGAAACTTAGGAGACTTAACTGCGGGGGTCATCAGTCCCTAAGCATACAAACTACTTATGAACTACCTTATACTAAAGGCAGCGCAGACAACCATGTCGAGGGGGGATTCGAATCCCCGACGGGGAACGGCCAAAATCGCGCCACGAGGGTTTGAACCGATGACACTCGAAATGACAAATATTCGCTCTACTAACTACCACACGGGATTTCAGCGAGGCAGATCCCCACAGATACGTTCCATTAAGTTTCCGGTGTGCAGCCGCAAGAATTCTCCTTCTTCTTCTAATATTTCGGCTGTGTAACGTTCAGCCATCTTCAGCGTGAGTCGAAAAACTTACGCTCCAGTGCTCGCTTCGGCCCTTTATACTCGCGTACCGCGCGACTGTGCATGCGGCCACAGATAAACATGCACCAGAGACGTTGATCGGCGGCAAAGACGTGCATAATGCACGAGTAGTATCTGTGATTCCGCTGTCGATTTGTGTTGGCATATCTATGTATCACTATGAGCAGCACTGTGACGACGTCTTTGTGAGTTTATTACAGAAAGTGCCGCATTCCATGCTTTATCTAGATTGAAACCACTATCTCTATTAATTAAATTCGTCGTCAAGCGAATTTCAATTGCCTCCTTCACCATAGAGTCCCAAAAGGATGATATAGTTGCCCAACAGATACGCTTACATATTATTTCCCGTTTACGCACGTTCTCCTGGACGGCAGCACATAGCACAAATTATATGGAAGTTTTGTATGATACTCTATCGATATACAACGTTTGGTACCGATCTAAGGGTCTGACATCTGAAGGTTTTGGTGTCAGCGGTGGCCGGCAGCCCGCCATGTAATTTGTCAAGCGTGTACCTGTTTACAATTCGCATTGCACATTTGCATCTCTGATTACTTACACTTCTTATAAACAGGGGGAGAATATCCTCAACCCTACAATTACCCTTAACATAGTAAAACACGTTGTTCGCGAGGCCTCCCGCGTCGAAGGTTCGAATTCTCTCTCGGGCATGGCTGTGTGTGTTGTCCTTAGGTTAATTTAACTTAGCTTCAGTAGTTTGTTAGTCTAGAGACTGATGACCAAAATAGTTGGTCCCATAGAATTACAAACAATTGAACATTTTCCACGTTGTTCTGCACTATTTACATAACCAGACTCTTCATCGTCCTAAGAAGAAATGATATCTGTTTACAGTCTTAAACTAATATCTTATTCTCTACCGTATATGCTAAATCTTAATCTAACCTGTGTAGAACATATTTGACCTAAGCTGACTACAACAGTTTGTGCACTACCCTGTATTTTACTGTCACTGGCCTACATGGAAGTTTCCGTTAGATTACTGTCCTTGTGATCCACGTTTCATTTCCTAAGGAAATCTAGATATGACTTATTACAGGAGCAAACTTAAACTACATGCACGACAGCGTACTTTAGGTCACATTTAAGACTTGTGGCTAAGGAACCTACCGCATTTACTGTAACTTCTTTCTTCCTAATTGTCTTTGAATTCTCACTTTCATACAAATTTTCTATCTAGTTGCCACACTTAATGAGCTCACCGTAACCACTGTTCGCAGAAACATGGACTATCCTCAGCTTCCCTGCAGTGAACTAAATTCTCCGCTGGCACAGGCGCAATACTTGCCCACCTGTGGTATAAAAACAATATTCCACTTAGATACAGGCGCATTTTCAGCCTACCTGTGCTGTATAACAACAATACTCTCGACTACAGGCGCTACGCAAGGTCTACCCGAGTTATACAGAAATAAATCCCTTGCTAACTCCCTTCTTCTCTCATAATAATTAAGTTTTTCCCGCTGTGTCACTTTACTCTTACACAGAAGTTGCCGGTAGTTTTGTTGCTATCATGAACATTGTGTGTCGAGGGAACTGGAGCGATAGTTTTCGGGACGTCTCTGGGCCACCTCGCGTCCGTAGTGGTATGCCAGCGTTTCCGCTACTTTGAGGACAATGTCAGATGACGAATCGGCAATATAACATACTCAAACAACACCTTTGCGACTGTCAGTTCTTACTGGCACTATACCATGGCTTAACCCTGTCCTGATGAACTATATAATAACTCTTTATTACTGACCCTTTATCTTGATTTCATCTTAAAATGCTAAATTATTCCAAACACCTATTAACTATGTAAAACGCTTCTCCTATGAACTTATCACTAAACATCTATTCCGTACAATGAACATTTACAACATGAAATCTTTGCTCACTTCCTTTTCCTATAATATTCTCTAAATTTCCACGGTTTTCCATTATTGGCCAGGCCCACTTCCTGTACGTGCCTGCATAGTGTCCACTTTTGCGACAAACAGAACAACAACTGTGTGAGAATCGGGACATGGTGATGAATGATAAGGTAAGTTAAACTGGATACAAATTACTGTAGTTAATGCTTCATCTATCGTACCTCTACTTCTAAAATATTCTCTATACTTAACGTGGTAAACTACAAGCGAGGAAATGACAGGATACCTGGTTCCCACAGGAATAACGAAAAACTTCTGCTGCTACTTAACGTTTTTTCTTCGAATCCTCACCAGCACTGCCTTTTGTCGAACGCCGAACTCACTATCGTTGTCTTCAGGTTAATCGTCCCCACCTCCACCAGCATTTATTCGACACAAGTGAGACGTACGGGAGGTGTGTACTTGATGGTTTTGTGGACTGTGGGATTCGGCTGCTGGAATGTGGTGGCTCGGAGTAAAGCAGCAGTTACTGTACAACAAAGAAATTGTCTTTATTTAACATTACAATATGTTAGGTTGGCCTTTCCTTGACTTTTTTGTGCATATAATATTCCGAGCGTGATCGATCGTACGCCGCGGGAGTTGTTGCATGCCACCGGCGACTGCACTGACCCAGGCATCGGTGGAATGCCCGCTGCGGCGAATGGCTGGTCCGGTGTCAGAGAAACGCAGCGTGTGTCCTGCGGCTCCGCTGTGCTGGATGATGGCGTGACGTCAGGTATCGGTGAGCCTCCTGCAGGCGTGTGGGCGCTAGCGTGTGACGTCGGCGGCGGGAACGGCCGCCGTGATGGGGCCGCCGTGCTGCCTCGCGAGGACCGAGTCGCTTCGCGTCTTACGGCGGCAGCATGAAGGGTCGCCCAGTGATGGCGCAGGAGTGTGGGGCTCCAGGCTCAGGGTCGGGCGTTGCTGAGATCTCGTGGCGAGCGGCTATGACAGTGCGCGCTGCTGCTGACCACCGCACTGAAATGTTCAAATGTTTGTATAGCTTATGGAACTTAACTACGGGGTCATCAGTCCCTAAACTTGAACTAGCTTATCCTAAGGACAGCACAAATATCCATGCCCGATGGGGATTCGAACCCCCGACCTTAGTGGCCGTGCAGACCGTGACTTGGGCGCCTCAGTCGCGGTGGAGTAGCCGAGAGGTCAAAAGCGACTCGCTGCGGAGCGTGCGGTTGCTCGCCGTGGAGGTTCGAGTCCTCCCTGGGGCATGGGTGTGTGTGTTTGTCCTTAGGTTAGTTTACCTAGGTTTAAGTAGTTTGTAAACTACGGACTGATGGCCACGCAGTTTGGTCCGATAGATTTACAAACATTTGAACATTGTTTTTTTTTTTTTTTTTTTTTTTTTTTTTTTTTTTTTTTTTTTTTTTTTTTTTGAGTGCCTCAGTCCCCTCGGCCACCGCGGCCGGCTGACCACCGCACTCCATCCGACGACGACGATGTGTGGTACTGACTGGATGGCATATTACCGACCAGCTGTGACTTACTCAATACGAGCTGGGTAACGCTGTTTAAATACGTCACTCCCGTGCAGAATTCGACGTTGAAACCTTCCACATCGGGTTATTGCTTCCAGGGTTGATGTTCGCTCCGACCCGCTCTGTACGATGTGTTCTGGTTGGTGACAGTGCGCAGTTTCGTCGCGCGGCTGCACTTCTGTTAATGCAGTCCGCTGACACTAATAAGAGACTGACTGGCTTCTGTCAGCCGCTCTGGTTGTTGCACTGTGCCGAACACTGGAACAGTTACATACTGGTTCTTTTATGCTAAACGATTTGCTCTGTAATTTACACATTACGTGACAGTTTACTGCGAAAGCCTTGTACGGCAACACAGTCTACGCAAAAACAGCCTGCGTTCAAACGATTGTCAAAACATTAGCGGTAACGTTTTATAAACAAAGTTCCCGAATTACTTCATTTCAGGAAATTTGTCACGCTCAGATAATCCTTGGAACTGAGAGCTGGCTGAATCTCAATGTAGGAAACCCTTCATTATTCATCGAAGTGTGGGATGTATATCTGATGATAAATAAGGCGAAACTTGAGGAGGTGTGTACAATGTAGTAGACAAAAATATTTTGCTAATGAGTTCGAAGTCGCGTATAACAGGTCTAGGAGAACTCAAATCAATGTTTTGATGTTTTTCCCGATCCTCCTGGCTCCACTATCTGAGTTTTAGAATCATTCATAGAAGGTCTACATTCAGTAGCGTGTAGGTACTAGGACCATTCATCATATATTGGGTCCAATTTCAACCTACCGAATATAAATTAGGTCAACTATGACTTCACTAGTGGTACAGACAAACAATTTTTTTTGAACTGCAAGTGAACATGTATTCAAAAAACAGTTTTCAGTAACTAAATCGAGAACACACACGCACTGTATATACTTTAGCTATCATAGTTTGAAATAGGCCTGTTATCAGTGACATCGATGATGTTAGTATAGAAACAGGGGTAAGTGATCATGATGTCCTCATACTGACAATCGTTACCAAAATTAACAATTTAGTGAAGAACGCTATAAGAGTGTTTATGCTGGAGAGAACTGATAAACAATTGTTATCATCCCACTTACAGAATGAATGGACGTCGTACAGTTCTGGTAAATAACGGAAAGCATTTATGGTCAAACATTAAATGCATTGTAAATCAAGTGCTGGAGAAATATCTGCTGATAAAATGGATTACAGTTGGAAAAAATCCGCTGTGGTTTAATAATAAGAGTCAAAAAAATGGTGAGAAAGCAAAGACTGTTGTACTGTCGGTTCAAAAACGAATAAGCAAATGAAGAAAGGCAAACGTTTGTCGATATTCCCGTTTCTATCGCAAGAGTGATGCGCGAAGTATACTGTCACTACCAGCACTCTTAGCAAAAGATAATTTCGAGAGATACAATCTGGTCCTATGTAAAATAAAGCTGGTCAAAGGCCATTCTGGGGTGGTGAAAGAAGATAGTAAAAGGAAAGCTTGTCTTACATGTAAAATATAGAAATCATTCAGGCTGGCGGATCATAAAACCGTACCGCAATTTGATCATTGTACAAACACCCAAATAGAGAACAAAGTAATAGGCATTCATATTGTAGAGAAGCAGCAGAAGGAGCTAAAAATAAATTAGTCGCTACGTCCGGATGGAATCCCGATTCGGTTTTACACTGAGTACTTTATGCTATTGGCCCATCTTTGATTCAGCGCACAGTTACAAGCGACTGGAAAGAAGCACAGGTGACTCTTAATTACTAGAAAGGTAACAAATGCTACACATATAATAATAGAACAATTTCATTAACATCAGTTTGCTGTAGAATCTTTGCACATATTCTCACTACGAATGTAGTACATTCCTTTGAGAAAGAAAAGCTTTTGTCCTTGCATCAGCACGGCCTTAGGAACAATCGATCCATGTGTATCGGCTTGCTTTTTCTGACACGACATCTCGTTAGTTAAGGATGTAGGGCAACAGCAGACAGCACTTTTCTGGATTTCAGAAAAGCATTTGACACGGTGCCGCGCTGCAAATTGATAAAAAATGTACAATAATGTTGTTGTTGTTTGGTTGTTTAAGGGGGACTAAACTACAATGGTCATCAGTCCCCCATTCCATCTCTAGGCGTCAAAAGTAAATCCATGGACGTTAAAGTAATACGCCCAGAGTTAAAGTTGCGAAGTGGGAGAGGAGCCTCACTGAGTCCATAAAACATCATCAAAAATGACGTACAAGAATGTGGAATAGGTTCCAGATATATGAATGGCGACCCCATGTTGAGTAGTGCTTGAGTGTTTGCAATCCCCACTAAAATGGTTTAAAGAAAGACAAGAAATATGGTACAGATGGGCTGCCAGCTTTCTAATGAGTCGGTTCGATTAATCGATTAATGGGCAAGTGTTACACGTATGTTTTGGGAAGTGAAATGGGAATTGCTGGAAGTAAGGCGCTAATCCTTTCGAGAAACACTGTGGATGAGATTTATAAGCCCGGAATCTGCAGCTAACTGCAGAGAAATTCCACTGTCGCCAAATTAACATTTCCCCTAAGCACCACAAAGTTAAGAGGAATTAAAGAAATAGCTACTAGTGGTATAATGTACCGTACGCCAAACACCTTGCGGTGGATTGCGTATGTATGTAGATGTATAGGATTTATAGGAGTTGGTATTGAGGGGTGGTGGTATTGACTGTGAATAATGGAGACCTGGAAAATTTTACAGCAAGTTTATTGTTGTGTCTAGCGCAAGTTTCTCACAAGTCCCGCCGTATATCGGAAATAAATGAAACAGTAAAGTGTCGCTGTTTATGCCTGCATTGTGTGAGTGTGTCTTAGTCACGAATCTCCAAAAGGAAGCGACATAACTGATGGGGGTCTCGGAGGATTAGGGCGGCTGGAGGGGAGAGCGTGGGGCAGTATGGGTATATGGTCTTTGTAGTATTATTGGTGGATATAGTTTCTTACTTTGTCTGTTTGAAGAAGGATGTGGCATGAGAGAGGGTGCCATAAGAACAGGCGTTTGCTTTCGATTTGGCTATTAGTGGGCTCTCTGTAAGCATTTCACTTTATATGGGTGAAATCCAGGATGATTTGTGGTCGGAAATTTGGATGGGGTGTATGGGAACGACCTAGAGTGCAGGAGGTGATAAGAAGACAGCTAAGTGGTCATTTCCATCTGGATTGAGGTCTTACTGAGCGCGGGAATGCTAAGATGACATCTGTCGTGCTGTTCCTTCGAAATCGGATGGGGACAATGTCACGGAGGAGGGAATCAGTGACCTGACGCCACTACTGGAGATCTGTTAGGGTTCAACAGTGGATGTTGCAGTCTGGCACAGTAATATAGGTGGAAAAGTTATGGTCAGTGTGGTATGAGGATATCATAAGGGATGGAGTTTCCGAATCGGATGTAGGTAGTAATACCAGTAACATTTATGATTTGGAAGAAGAGACTAAGGATAAGGTGTTCGATGGGAGTGTGAACGTGAATATTTTTGTGGTGATCACCTGCAGACTCTATGTTTTGGAGGAGATTATTTGTATGATGGACGGTACTGGGAGATCTTCGGATGATATAGTGAGGTTGGAGGAATATTCTAATACGGATGAAGCTGTGAACGTTGGGTAGTGTAAGCATGAAAAGTTGTTTATTAGTGGGCAGAGAGTAGAAGTTGTGCTACACGATACTACAGTGATATGACGCCATTATAGGAAATTAGCGCCGGCTTTGTGGGTGCAGAAGCTTAAAGTTAAGTGGACCTTGTAACGGGAGAAGCTTGCGGCTTGCTGGAAAGATCGCCTGTAGATGACCTTCTCCTGTCTCCTGAAAAGCATGGCGACTCTGTCGCGCTGAAATCGAGTGCAGTGACGAGTAAGCATGGAACATCATTCATTATGTCCGGCAGTACATATCGTAGGAACGCTACATGTGTCCGACCATTAAGTCGGTCCTAGAGAATGTATTGCACAATTAAAAAGTCTGTTATGGTGTCAGTTATCGTAGCGACCTCTCGTGACGTTTGTCACCCCGTTTTATATGTTATCACTGATCCTTGTTGTATGTCATGTGAGCCATGACATTCCTAAAGTTTTTTAATCACCCTAAATATAACTGAAATCTAGTGCATTACAGTTTTACTCACAATGCGTAAACTATGACATATATAAAAACCAGAATATTTTCAATATTGGTTATTTTTCGTTGTTATTTTGCACTTGGCAAGGAACAATTTCCGCTACTGTCCCATGTAAAGTAGAGCGTATTAAAGTTATCAAGAGCCACCTTTCCCCTCGACAGTCATGAATACATCACCCATGCCGCCTTCTTCCTGTCACAAATTTTGACTTCCCTCCGCAAATCCTACAGATTTTATCGTCCCTTCCTCCGCACTCATTATTCAGAATCACTAACGCATCTTAACATGCTAAGTTCAAAACGTCGCCTCCCGTATAAAGGGGAGGAATGTAAATTTCAATTTTAATTGAGAAAACATTTAAAGTAGTTAGGTTCGTCAAGTGTGATGTTACCTACCTACTGGTAGGACTTGTTACCTACTGAAATACGGTTCTCTGTATAAAAACAAAGCAATATACTGATTTCCGAAAGTTAAGCCGTGCTCTGACTGTGCTTCACTTTTTGTAGAGTTTTTTTGGCATTGTTATTAGTTGGCTCTCTGACATTAAACATATCAAAGATTTCGTGGTGTTCACTAAGTGGAAACTTTTCTGCATTGGATACGCGGTACGCCGTTTCATTACGCGAGTCCAGTAATTGCAGCGGTGGGTGGGTGAGCGCCGCCTACATTGCTTTGGCTCTATGTGCGTGCTCGTTAGCACCGCTCATTAAAACATCACACCATCTTTTGTTTGCATCCTATGAAAACCCAGACTTTCTTTCCGAGTAGAAATCTTCCAGCAGTGCGAATATTTTTATTTCCGACACGAAAGTTTTCCTGCTCGATCTTCTTGTTTCAAAGATTCTCTATTGGGATTAATTATGCCAGACTCTTTATAGACTAAAGAGATACTTCTAAAACTGAAAAACTCGTTTTATTATTTCCTTTCTTTTTATGGGAATAATTGATAGTTTGTCAATGAGGAACGGTAAATTAGTTGATTTTTTAAATGTGTCATGTTAATTTGAAGGACATAATGTAGTATGTTGCTATAAAGACTTGTTGACAATACTTTAGAGATGCCAGTTATTCACTGTTAGTCTAACGACTAAATGCCTAACTTCTTCTCGGGTGCCAAAAATTTGTTGAACGGATAGGCATACAAATTGTGAAGGGAGACGCAGCGTTTTATCTATATCTATAAATGTGAATGTCTGTTCGGTGTACGTTTATCACGTCTGAACCACAAGACATAAAGAGCTAAAAATTTGTACAGTTACTAATGTCTACCTGGGGAAGGCTTTAGGCACGGTTTTATGGCGATCGGATAGCTATCTATCTATCTATATATATATTAATGTGAATGTCTGTTCGGTGTACGCTTATCACGTTCGAACGACAAGACGCAGAGACTTAAATATTTGTACAGCTACTAATTTATATCTGAGGAAGGTTTTAGGCACGGTTTTATAGCGATCTGATAGATATTTAGTAATTTGAAGAATATAACACGAAATGCGGAACAATAATTACTCTTTAAAAATTATATGTACTCTTTGATAATGGTTTTATTGGTTGCATTGTTGCTTGAGGGTTGATAATGATAAAAGGGTGGAGTATATTGGGATGGAAAGTTATCAGTGTATATAAAATTCTACGTGTGTGTGTTAATATTTCGCTCTGCAGTGAAAACTAGGCTACAGAACGCAAACGAATGGTATCTGTGTAATTGTTGTCCGAAGTCTCCCGTTGTACACCATAGCAGTTCCATGCCGATAGCTATAAGGGAGTGGAAGATATGGTGGTGCCGATAGCTATAAGGGGGTGGAAGATATGGTGGTTGAATGTCGTAAAATTATAAAAAAAAAAAATTCGGACTGAAGGGCAGCGATGACGTATGCGATCCTATAGCAAGGAGGTTACATAAAGCAAAACGTGATACCACAGACCATATCTTTAGTCTATGCATCCTTCAATGTCTTCAGCTCCTTCTCTGTAAGGATAAGCATACGAATAAGTAAATATAAGAATAAGTAAATAAAGTAGTAAAAAAGAAATTTCTTTTAATACCTCTCTTCATAAAATATCGATTTGACGTTTCGCGCATTACATCAAGTGATCGATCTGTGATATTATTACAATAAATATTGTTGAATTTCGTGATTGTATTCTTCGAAACGAGTGCATTTTTACATGTGATTTGATCTACCAACACCCGAGCGGAGCCGCGGGCTTAAGCTAGTATACTATGTTCGGCAACATCATTCGGCTGTTGCAGATCAAATGTAAGGAGAAAAGATGCTTGTTACGGCGTCGAGGAGGGATGTATAAATCATAAATTTCATTACAACTTCGCAACAAATACTCACTCATGTGACCCAATTGCACAGAAGAAAGTAATGATGCTTGTGAATACAATCAATTGAAATTCACAAATGAGTAACCTTACAGTAGATTTTAAATAAGGGCAAAATTTAACACCTAAGAATTTCAGTAAATGTTGGCACATAATCTTCAGTCTACAAGTGGAATCGGAGGAAAAAATGCATCATAAAATACTATGTTAACACAATTATTAATGAAGCGTTTTTCTCATAATAAAGATGTCATAAACACTTATAATTCCTCCTAAAACTGTTTCCTTTTATTACTATATAGCATGCAATTAATACTTTTAACCAGTTAACAGATTTTCTTATCACGGGTGGAAAAAGTTTGTATTTTGGAATCAGGAAGTCAGCCGTTATTATTGTTTTGCACGACATTCTGCAGATAATCGCTATCTTCTGTCTTATACAGATTTAAATATCTCTAACTTGGCCCCGTCCGAATCCGTGCTTTTCGTCATTTATTTAATGCACGCTACATACAAGGGAGAATCTGCCATAGGGATCTTAAGTAGTTTGGAGTTTGTGGCAACTTTTTAGTTCGTGGCAATGTACCGAGCTGCTTTCATATGAGATAATAGGCAACGATTATGAATGTTTCCCCAAATAAGTTCCCAGTTGTGGAATTTATACTTTTATTATGATCTGTTTCTTGACCTGTCTTCCATCAAGTGACTATACAGTTCATTTACTACCGTCATATCCTTTGCAGGAAGACTCGCATCACGATAACTGTCGAGCACGAACAGCCGTACCATCCTTTTATCGGAGCCGTTCACATCACTTTCTACCCCCACCCCCAGTATAGCCATTGTGGATAAAGCTAGAAGTATGATATCTAATGTTACCTCTGGGGTGACGTTCGATATTTTCCACTGATCAATTTTCGCCAGTAGGAACGCTGCACAATTTTTTGCATCTTCAGTCATTTCCGATTTTGTAGACACACAAATGTCGCTAGGCAACAATAACGTTCCTCATTTTAAAATCACAAAACAGCAGTCATCATCAGCAGCGCTACTTGTCCGCAGTCTTGCGCATAATAGTTCGCGGCCGGAAGCGGCTCTGTAGCGAACTATTTCCTTCTTTTAGTTCGTCCTCTCCCACTGGCGGCTGAGCGGTGTTGTCTGCGCATGCAGGTGGACGGAGAAGTTCCCCCACCTAGCTCCTTCATGCGCTTGCTGGGTGAGCCGCTAACGATATCACGCAGGCCCAAAGAAACAGTTTGTGGATAATTTCTCGCCTTTAAGTTTTGAACCATCTTTGTATCTTGGCATTATAGAATTTATTAGTCAGATACTGCAAAGTGTAGAATACTTTAAGACAGAAGTATTGTATTAGTGAACTATGTAATTCTAGCTGGCAGACGCTCATCTCGAAATGGCTGTCATCGGCAGAAGGCAAGTACATGATTAAAAAGTCTAGTGCGCGACCTCGCGTTATTGCCCGTTGGTCTTCGGAAAGGGTCCAACGAACTAACGAGCGGGGTACTTTTGGCATAATAGTTTGCGCCCGGTAGCGCACAATTTAGTTCGAGACCGGTAGCTCTCATTTTAGTTCGCAGCTACGTCACGAAGTAGGTCGCTCTTCCTAGTTCGTCAGCTTCCATTCCCAAGATAGATCGTTACTCGTTAGCTCTTTTTGACGTTTGCTAAATTTTCAAATGTTTGTAGAGCTTATGGGACTTAACTACAGGGTCATCAGTCCCTAAGCTTACAAACTACATATGAACTAGCTATGACTAAGGACGGCACAAATATCCATGCACAAGGGGGGGGGGGGTTCGAAACCCAGACCGTAGTGGCCGTGCAGACCGTGACTGGAGCGCCTCAGTCCCCTCGGCCACTACGGCCGGCTGGCGTTTGCTGTCGTTGCTGTAAGTGCTCTTTCTTTTGTTGTGGTAGCTTTTTTTTTTTTACAATTATCACTGTTGCCAAAGCGTGTACTATTACCCGTACCTTTGGACATTTTGACATCAAATAGGCAAACAAACCAGTTATTTACAGAAATGGGTGATATAATGGTTCAAATGTTCAAATGTTTGTTAAGCTTAAGGGACTTAACTGCGGGGTCATCAGTCCTTAAACCTCCAAACTAATTATGAACTACCTTATACTAAAGATGACACAAACATCCATGCCCGAGGGAGTATTCGAACCCCCGACCGTAGCGGCCGTGCAGACTGTGACTGGCTCCCGCAGACCGCTCAGCCACTGCGGCCGGCGATATAATGGTATTCAACTATTTTACATACAGAGTACTTGTAGTATTCTATTTTTAAAATGGGTTTATTTATTAGGTCATTGAAGAATCATTTCCTACAAAATATGCTAAATGCGTTTATTATGCTGAATAAAAATACTTTTTATAAATAACTGACTCAGCCACGGTGTGCCCTGCAGAAGGAGATGGGGCGGTTCCAGTGCCGCCGTTGGCGTGATGAAAGAATGTTGCTCAGTAAAACATTTATTCTGCAGTGGTACACGTTGCTGCGTACTCCAGGCGATCGGGTCGCTGAAGTCGGCGGCCTTCCGACGTACTGTGCGCTGATAGTGCGACTGCGTCCGCACTAGCTCAGCGGGCATAGGTAGGCTCCCTGCTGCCGCGTCGTTTTTTTCTGAACCGTACGCAAGTACGGAGGGACGTTTATGTCTCGCCTCATCTGCATACTGGACCGCGTTGACGGTTGTCGTGTGGTCGCGATGTGCGCTGACTCCTGGCCTACCGGCAGGTAGGCATCTCTCCTAGGAACGCTGAGGTTTCAGTGTGCAATCCATGGAAGTCCTCCTAGATTTTTACTCTGCGTCCGTAGTCGGTTGTTGCGCAGGAGTCGACGTTATACAGAAGTCGGCATTCTGCCGGTTGTCAGCTGATGTAGAAGAGTGCTGGAGTTCTATAACAGACTTGTCGGGGCGTTAGTATATGTCAGGGAATCGAGTGCTAATGAAGTGTAAGCCATCGAGTCGTCTGACCGACTGACTATAAGCTCGTGCTGGAGTATATATAGTAGCATGTGTGGAGCGGATGTGTCGGCGTTTTATATCTTGCCGTGTTCGGTTAGCTGGTGTCTCCAGAAGGCTCGGGATATGCGTTGTTGCGTTAGACTTAAGCATTGTTTCCTCATGTAAGAAGTGACCTGATACCGCAAGCTTGTACTGTTCCATTCACGTTCCTCAGATGTGTGTTATTCAGTCCGGAGCTTGTGCGTCCATTCCTGTCAGCTTGACACAGTAAGTATGACGAAAGGTAGCTACTGTTTCCCTTCCCCGTTCTTTCGACACATCTGTAACATTTCCACAGCAATCAACCCAAGACTTAGAAAATTTTACCGCTATACTCCTACTACAGTGCTGGCGTGTAACAAAGCGGATAGTATCTCCACCACAGATCTTTTCCATCCTGGAACATACACTGCTCAAAGTAATTGTGGGATGATGTGAGATACCATACATAAAATACATGTAGTAACGTAGTGCTTGAAATTGTAAAATTGTAATTTGTGTGTGAAACAGTACGATATTTTGCTGCCCCAACTCTTTACTTGAGGTTCAAATTGCGTTTACTTAGAGCGAGGCACCATGGGTCGACCATAATAGTGAAAACGTTATTCTCGGTGACATCTTAATATGGTTTGTGTGGTCACCTCGGACGTTCAGTACAGTTGCACAGCTGTATGGCATGAACAGTATGAGGTTATCAATCAGCTCTTTATGGATATTTGGTCATTCATACACGAGTCCAATCTCCAGCTCTGCAACCGTTTGGGAGGTGCTGTTCTGGTTGCAATGCATGTGACACGTACATCCCAGGCATCACCAATCGGATCTGAGTCCGGTGAACAATATGATCAAGCCATTCGTTTAATTACCTCAGCTTCAAGAATTTTGTCACGGGTGAAGCTCTGTGGAGACGAGTGTTATCGTTCACCACAAGAACCCATCTCTTATGGCACCAGCATAGGGCACAACAAAAGGTAGAATAATGTCGTCTCTACACCTCTGAGCACTAAAAGCACCATTCTGAACGAAACAGAGATACGTATTTCCTCCAATACTGGCTCCTGACCACACCATTCGTACATAACCATGACATGGTGATGTTTACTGCACATAAGTATTCCTTTTTCGAGTTATACGTTCTATCCAGATGTGGAAACGACGATTGTTTGTTTTTAACACAAAATTGTGACTCATCTGGGAACAGTACCCGGCGCCATTCGTTACGACTCCATCCCTGATGTTACTCTGTCCTATTTTTGTGGGCTAAACAGTATCGTGGTTTTAATGGGACGTATACCAAAGGCCTCCGGTTATAGAGGCCACATTTCATAACACGATTTCGGACTGTTTGTGTTGATATTGAGCGTCGTGTTTCTGCCTGGAGGGTGCTGTGCAGCTGAATTGCGTTCCGCCTCCCGTCTCGGCGGGCTGTTAACCGAAGATGACGGTTTCTCTTGCTGATCTTACGCTTGTATGACCTTTTGCTTGCCTTCTTGTGGTCTTAAATCCCGTCCAGGTCCTGGAAATGACACTTTGTGACAGTCCACTAGCTTCAGCCGCCTCCATCCGTCTGTCTCGCTTCCAACATTCCTCTCTATGCCATAGCTTCGGGTAAATCACGTTATTGTTGCATTGAACTTCCTCGTCAATACACTATCTGAACCACACTGCTTGTGTAATTCGTTTGGTAGAGTAAAAACGAGTCAACACCAAACCCCTCTGTAGCAACTTTTTGTCTTTACCATTATCTCGACTACCCGAATGTTGTTGTCTCCACTCCGTAGAACCGACAGAAAGACGTCGAACCATTTTAGTTCATTCCTCCGACTACAATACTTCACAACACTGACCCCTAACTGTTTTGTGTTTTGACTAGTGTAGTTACATGTGCAATTTAAAAGTCTTTCGTGATTTGTTTACACGGACATTACGGTGTTATAAGTTTCTCGGCTCAGAAACAATTATAATTAATTTCTTACTTCACCTGAGCCAACGTATGCTATTATACATCAGTCTTTAGCTATGACGATCTAAGTAGTGATCGAGTCTTGGTGAGGTACGAAGTATTTCCTTAGTTAGCAATGGTTGGAAGTGTTTCGTTCCGTTTCAGAATCAGAACAGGATAGTTTATTATTTCATTCCTAGTTCACAGATATGCTCTAGTAATTGCGCAATCATGATGAAATGAAAATGGCTGCTAATACGCTGTAAACAGCGATATTTCCAACGATTTTCCTTGTATTTGCAAAATCGTGGCGTCAATTTACATCTTGAATGATAGCCATAAGTGACACTCAATGATCTGAAGTTTTGAGTTGTGATATTTTTTTTATATCGAACGACAATATAGCGAATGGATTAGAGGACCTTGAAGGCAGGTACGGAATGCATTCTTATCAGGCGGAACGCAATTCAGGTTGTTGTTGTTTTACGCGCATGTTGGTACGTTTAAAGTGACATTACACAATACGTATTACCAGCATTGTGCAGGCGGCCGATTTTATAAAACTATGGTTATATGTCAGTCGTGACAATGCCTGAATTTATTCATAAGAACAATCAGGTGTTCTACATCTACATACATACTCCGCAGTCCACCGTAAGGTGCGTTTCGGAGGGTACACTTTACCAGTACTAGGCATTTCCTTTCCTATTCCACTTCCAAATAGAACGAGGGAAAAAAGAATGCCTCCGCACGAGCTCTAATCTCTCTTATCTTGTCTTTGTGATCATTCGCGAAATGTAAGTAGGCGGCAGGAAGATCGTACTACACTCAGCTTCAGATTCCGGCCCTGTAAATTACCTCAACAGAAATTCACGAAAAGAACGTCGTCTTTCATCCAGCGATCCTCAATAGTGTTCCCGGAGCATTTTCGTGACACTCGCGCATTGGTCGAACCTACCAGTAACAAACCTACCTAGCTGCAAACCTAATGTACCGTGATCATCTAGAGAGCTATAATCCGATACAGGGATGCAATATAGATCAGGTCTAATGAGTCACTTAAGCAGATTAATTTTTCCTCGGAAAAGGTCTCAAAGTATATGTTTGGCATATACTTAGTGTTGAGGGCCAATGTTTCAGTGATGGTGAGAGATAACTGTACAGATGGCCCTACAATGGCGCATCCTGCACCTTCCATCAACAACCTTCATTTCTACTCGTTGTGCCCCTTGGAAATGACGTTGTTCATATCAGGTGCAAATGGTAGCTTTTGGATTAGGTACTGAAAACTGATACCGTGTTCCTAATTTTTAAAATAATGGAGTTTCATTTATAATTATTTGTGGGTCATTCTGTCACAGGCTTCTCATTGTAAAACAGAATCTTCATACTCGGCTCATGAAATGTGTATATCCTTTTCGTAGGGCAGATGTTAAATTGCCCAGTTTGGTCTTGCAGCAATTCGAAGAGGAGAAAAGTATTGCTCCAAATTCTACATAATCTGAAATAACATGAACAACCGTTACAAGAAGTTTTTATACTTCTTGTCTATAATACGGTATAGCTATATACACAAGCATCCTTATTTAATGCTTACTCAGTTCTTATTTATGACTACATAACGAGTTTTATTCAGACTGGCTATTTAATAAAAGAATAAGCATAATGCACCTATGTAACATTAATGTCTCCCTTCTAAATTACACCTATCAAGTTTTCTCTAAAGCAAGAAATAAAATTTAATTGAAATTTTTTTAAACCATTGCGTACCACACACAAATTTTTCCTATACCTTCACTTGTGAGACTCTTTAATTCAAGTGACACGAAAATACACATGAACGTTATATATTTACAATGACTGAAATAACTAATCCCAAGAAAAAGGTGAAATGTAACATTTTCAAGCCTCCGAACGTAGGTCTTCCACCGAAAAAAGTTGTAATATTCCATGCAAAATTATTTTTACACATCATTATTTATATTATGTATATAAGGACTTGACTGTATCGCAGGAACATAATCCCATAAGAATACACTACCTGTTCGACTGGTAATTATGTCCAAACAGTGCACTAATGCAAACAAATTCTTCAGTGTTCACATGATTTCAAGCATAAGTGGCACTTTCGAAAGTGACACGTCTAAGTGGATTCCATTTAATTAATACCGAATTCGGTGGTATCTAAGCTCAAAACTCCGCAGCAGCTGAAGACCATCGACATAGAGGACTTACCGTCCTGACTTGCCAAAACCTTTTACATCAAAACCTTTGAAAAATTGTTTACTCTAATGCTCCAAAACAAAAAAAATATTAAATTTAATAATCAGTCACTAATTTCGACTATCTGTCTACACATATAAACGTTCGTAGATAACTAATTATATAACAATTTATGACAAAGTTTTTGAATAGGCGTTTCCATTTATACTATCTAAAATAACTGACTTGGTTTCATTTGAGATCTCACAACCTTTTACGATGAAAGACACCGCTGCTAGACTTATATTTGCTATTACATCGTATATTTTTGGTGGAATCATACCTTGTTGGCATCTGTTGCACAAAGATACTGATGGCGCAAACTGAAAATATTCTGATGTCGCACGTATTATACCAGTTTCAGTCGTAACCAATGAATTTACGAAGGAAAAAGGAAGGCAGGAACGGAAGGTGGAACATCCAAAATCAACTACAGGTCTATCTATTACGTGGACTAGACGGCATGTTGCCTGCGGTGAAACAATGTTAGGTTAACAACAAATTATTTTTAATGGGCCTTCGTTTCAAAAGAAAAATGTATTTTTAAAAGAACGAACTGTCGCCAAACAGAATTTTTTCCTAACTGTATAGGCGTTGAAAAAGGGTTTTGATGAATATAAGAACAGTTTAATAAACTTTCGGAGGCATTCCCATTTTAAGCCTGTGTACAGTTTCTTTGGCGTTGCTGGTGAAATGAGCCCTTTTGCATGTATAGATGACACGTGCTGATCTTCAGCGTAATTCATGTTCTTTTACCTTAAAGCAATCAACTTTATTTTAGATCACCAACATGGTATAATATCCCTGTTAATGTACGATTATTTAACACATATTAGTTACGAAGCAATAAAATGTGTCATGTCTGCTCGTATCCAACAGCGACAGTTTTTATCACTTATTACGTCCTCAGAGCACCAGAATTAATATGCAACTGCATTACCACCTAAATAGATGTGATCGCAGTCGCTCAACCCCCCAGCCTCTCTTCCCCCTTCCATCTGGTTACTAACAAAAGAACGTGGTCTGGCTATTATGGAAGTGCGCGTCCAGGGTATAGAGCCGAAGCACCTCTGCGAGAACACAGTACCGAAGCTGAAATCTTCGCCCTCCCGCTTCTAATGGATTGAACGTACGTTTAAGTGCTCCTATATCACCAGCTGCTGAGACTTCCCTTTGTTGCATATGAAATGTCGTGAATTCTTTCATGATGAGTGATGCCAGTTGCGCAACCTGATTTCCAAGAAACTTTGCTTAATGGAAGTAGGACTAAATAACCTAGCTTGTGTTCTGTTTGATCCATGGATACTAAAGTTTCTGATGGACCGATGATCCAAGTTTTCGATGTGTGAAACGAACCTTCAGATGTCTTTTAGCTCTTGACCATTCATCAGACGTAAAGATCCAATAACAATCGCCATGACGTCACTTGTCTACTTCCCATGCTCGAAATCTTATAAATATCTTATTTTGGTTTTTAATTTTTTTTTTTTTATCCATGTCTCAGGAAGAGTAGTACCGAAATCTTTGTTGTCGTGCTAGAAAATACAATACTATTTGAAAGCGTTCCAATCGATTTCATAATAAGTTTATTTAACCGACTTTCTCTTCCGAATGCGAACGCATTTTGTGAGCGCCCATCTGCATAGGGAGACATGAACATCGTAATAAAAAAAGAGAGATAAGATCGGAAACGAAACGATTTAGGAGTTTCTTTCTCGGCGCGCTATTAGAGAATAGAACGGTAGATAAATATGGAAGCGGTTCAATGAACCCTCTGCCATGCATTTCGAAGTTAGTTACAGAGTATTTATGTACATATAGATATGTTTATTGTATTCGCATCGTTTTTGTGTTAAGGATCAAACATACTTTCAATATCTGTTATTTATATGTTTCATTGTAATAATTATTAATACTTGTACTCATTACTACATTCATCTAAACATATTATCAAAATGTATGAATGTGCGCATGTTCCACATCTCCTTCTGAAGTACTGGACCTGTTTCAAACAGACTTGTGCCTTATATTCCCAAATATTAACCAATAATACCTGTAGAGGTACGAGCCAGGTAGGTCACAAAATGTTTGTATAGCTTATGGGACTTAATTACGGGGTCATCAGTCCCTAAACTTACAAACTATTTATGAACTAACTAATACTAAGGACGGCACAAATATCCATGCCAGAGGAGGGATTCTAACCCCCGACCGTAATGGCCGTGCAGACCGTGACTGGAGCGCCTCAGTCCCTCGGCCACCGCGGCCGGCGGTAGGTCCACACCGTTCAGGAGATACTGCATAAAAAATCAAAATGTGCGAGAAACTGCCATATAATGTGACAATGTTCCTTTTCAACTAATGAACCGATTAAAACCATATTTACAAGAAACCTTCTTTACCGACAGGAAAAATGTCTGTTTGGGGCAGAAACCACCTACGACACATAGTTCAAGAGATATGATCCCCATAAGCTGTTAGAGTCACAAGAAACTGCCTTATCACGCTACGCGTGAATAACGACGCTTTATTCATCCACTATTTGATAAGGAGAGCACTTAGCGAATTTAAACATGATTTCAAACCTTCACGAAACTTTTTGTCGCCCACAACCCTAACATAATAAGAAAGTAAACAAGTTCATTGCTTATCTTACATCGTAAGCATAGAGCTGCATGATAATAAAATTCAAATTAATAGATAATAGGCAAGAAGGCGATGGACAGAGGCGAAAGATGGAGACTGACCAATAGATTAGATTAGATTAGATCAGATTAATACTTGTTCCATAGATCATGAATACTACACTTCGTAATGATGTGGAACGTGTCAGTTAAATGAAATGTGTCTATACATAATATTACATGACACTCACTATTTGTATATTTTTATTTTTTTATTTGTTTTTTTTTTCCCTAAAGTACTAACTTTTATCTAGAAATTCATCGAATGTGTAGAAGGAATTGCCATTCAGAAATTCTCTTAATTTGTTTTTAAATGCTAGTAGGCTATCGCCTTTTTTTTATCCATGTCTCAGGAAGAGTAGTACCGAAATCTTTGTTGTCGTGCTAGAAAATACAATACTATTTGAAAGCGTTCCAATCGATTTCATAATAAGTTTATTTAACCGACTTTCTCTTCCGAATGCGAACGCATTTTGTGAGCGCCCATCTGCATAGGGAGACATGATCATCGTAATAAAAAAAGAGAGATAAGATCGGAAACGAAACGATTTAGGAGTTTCTTTCTCGGCGCGCTATTAGAGAATAGAACGGTAGATAAATATGGAAGCGGTTCAATGAACCCTCTGCCATGCATTTCGAAGTTAGTTACAGAGTATTTATGTACATATAGATATGTTTATTGTATTCGCATCGTTTTTGTGTTAAGGATCAAACATACTTTCAATATCTGTTATTTATATGTTTCATTGTAATAATTATTAATACTTGTACTCATTACTACATTCATCTAAACATATTATCAAAATGTATGAATGTGCGCATGTTCCACATCTCCTTCTGAAGTACTGGACCTGTTTCAAACAGACTTGTGCCTTATATTCCCAAATATTAACCAATAATACCTGTAGAGGTACGAGCCAGGTAGGTCACAAAATGTTTGTATAGCTTATGGGACTTAATTACGGGGTCATCAGTCCCTAAACTTACAAACTATTTATGAACTAACTAATACTAAGGACGGCACAAATATCCATGCCAGAGGAGGGATTCTAACCCCCGACCGTAATGGCCGTGCAGACCGTGACTGGAGCGCCTCAGTCCCTCGGCCACCGCGGCCGGCGGTAGGTCCACACCGTTCAGGAGATACTGCATAAAAAATCAAAATGTGCGAGAAACTGCCATATAATGTGACAATGTTCCTTTTCAACTAATGAACCGATTAAAACCATATTTACAAGAAACCTTCTTTACCGACAGGAAAAATGTCTGTTTGGGGCAGAAACCACCTACGACACATAGTTCAAGAGATATGATCCCCATAAGCTGTTAGAGTCACAAGAAACTGCCTTATCACGCTACGCGTGAATAACGACGCTTTATTCATCCACTATTTGATAAGGAGAGCACTTAGCGAATTTAAACATGATTTCAAACCTTCACGAAACTTTTTGTCGCCCACAACCCTAACATAATAAGAAAGTAAACAAGTTCATTGCTTATCTTACATCGTAAGCATAGAGCTGCATGATAATAAAATTCAAATTAATAGATAATAGGCAAGAAGGCGATGGACAGAGGCGAAAGATGGAGACTGACCAATAGATTAGATTAGATTAGATCAGATTAATACTTGTTCCATAGATCATGAATACTACACTTCGTAATGATGTGGAACGTGTCAGTTAAATGAAATGTGTCTATACATAATATTACATGACACTCACTATTTGTATATTTTTATTTTTTTATTTGTTTTTTTTTTCCCTAAAGTACTAACTTTTATCTAGAAATTCATCGAATGTGTAGAAGGAATTGCCATTCAGAAATTCTCTTAATTTGTTTTTAAATGCTAGTAGGCTATCTGTCAGAATTTTGATACTCCTTGGTAAGTGACCTAAGACGTTTGTGGCAGAATAATTAACCCCTTTCTGTGACAGAGCTAAATTTAACCTTGAATAGTGTAGGTCACCCTTTCTCCTAGTGTCGTAGCTATACACAATGCTATTACATTTGAATTCAGTTGGATTGTTAATAACAAATTTCATAAGTGAATATATATATATATATATATATATATATATATATATATATATATATATATATATATATATTGTGAAGTTACTGTGAAGATTCCTAGATCCTTAAATAAATGAGATCCTTAAATAAATGTCTGCAGGGTGATCTTCGGTGGGCTCCTGCAATTATTCTGATGACCCACTTTTGGACAATGAATACTTTCTTACTAACTGAATATGATGCCATAGAAAGCAAAGAATGAATATAGGCATAGTATGCTAGTTTACTGAGTTGTACATCACCAAAGTTTGCAATCACCCTAATAGCATAAGTAGCTGAGCTCAAACGTTTCAGCAGATCTTCAATGTGTTTCTTCCAATTCAATCCCTCATCAATGGATAAATATAATATTCTACCTTAGCTATAGATTTCTCGTTGAAGTCAATATTAATTAATGGTGTGATGCCATCTATAGTGTGAAACTGAATATTCTGTGTTTTTTTTCTTCAAAATTCAAAGAGAGTCCATTTACAAAGAACCACGTAATAATTCTCTGAAAGACTTCATTGACAATTTCATCAGTTAATTCATGTGATTCAGGTGTGATAGCGATACTTGTATCATCAGCAAAGAGAACTAGCTTGGCATCTTTGTGAATATAGAAAAGCAAATTATTAATATAAATTTATCCATGTTATTTGGATTTTTCTGATGTCTGCGAATGTATTATAATTTTTTTTTTGAATAATTAATGCTGCAGCAGTCACTTTTGACTAATATTTTTATTGGCACGACGCGTTTCGGCAGCACGCTGCCATCATCGGGTGCATTTTTATAGTTACTGGTTCATTATTGACTTATTATGTTTTGTGTTGTGGATACCAGTGAGGTTATATTTGGATTCAGGAAGATATAGCTATTTTTAGTATTATGTTTCATCATTATAGTTTTTGAATTATTGTAGTGTTGTATTTACTTACGGTTTTGATGATAATCTTGTTGTCTGGCACACACAACACAAGAACACAGTTACACATACAGCACATGTAGACATTTTGTATTTGATGGTTACTGTACAAAGATCCTTAAAAGCTAAGATAAACTACTTACATCAGTATTTACAGTGAATATGCCATAAAAAGTGCATATGTAGCTGCATGTGTTGAAACAGAAGTTGCTACATTTTAAAGAATTAATCAGTGTTACATTATTAATTTTACTTTTATTAATTTCATATTTTAATGAAAAATACATTCAACAATGGAGAAATTTTTGAGGAAATTAGCATTGTTGCTTTCCAGTTTATCATTTAGCAGAAGGTCACCATGTATTTTCTCATGGATGAAGATTTCTAGTTCTTCATAGAGGTCCATTATATGCCCCTTGTCCATTTTATGCAGTATATGAAGATCACTCTTGATATCCTGGAATGGATGCCCTGTGTTCTTTATATGGGTAGCTACTGCTGATTTATTAAAGTTATTGGTGTTGTAGGCATTTATGTGTTCATTGTATGTTGTTTTGAATTCTCTTCCTGTTTGGCCTACATACAGGGCATTACAGGTGTTGCATACTATTTTGTAGATGCCTGAGTGTGTGTGTTTATCTGTTAGTATGTTTACATTGTGTCTCAGTGAGTGTTGAAATTTATTGTGTGTTTTGAAGGCTATGTTGAAGTTGTGTGGTCTGAAAATGTTTGCTGTTTTTTAGGATAGTTTGCCAATGAATGGGATACATGCTGTGGGTTTATTTTTTATTTTCTGTGTGGGTATTGGTTTCTTTTTGGTTTTGCTTTTTTTTTTCGTCATAACCATTTGCTGCGGCTATTTGTTTGATGACATTGAATTCTTCAAATTTTGTATTATTCTCCATTGGTGTTTTGTTGGCTCTGTTAACAAATGCTCTATATGCAGCATGCTTTTTGTTGTCGGATGACAGGATGAGTTATGTATGGTGGAATCTGCTGTTGTTAGTTTTCTGTAGACTTTGAAGGTGTGTGCATTGTTTACTTTACTAATAGGTGTAGAAAGTTGATACTGCCATTGTTTTCATGTTCCACTGTGAATTTTATATTTTGGTCCTGGTTGTTTAGTGTATTGAGGATATAATTGATATCATTATGGTCACCATCTATCAAGAGCAAGGTATCGTCCACATACCGTTTGTAATAAATGATTTTATCCATGGAATTGGATTTCATGGCAAGAGTTTTTTGCTCTAGGTGGTTGATATATATGTTGGCAATGGTACCTGCTATACTTGAGCCGATTGCAAGACCTCTATGTAGGTTGTACATTTTGTTGTTGAAAGTGAAGTACTTGTGGTTAAGCACTAGTTGCAGAAGATCTATGAATTCAATGATTTCAGCCATTGATAGTTTTTTATATTTTATGTGGTTTGACCTGATGATTTTTAGTGTTTATGGGATAGGTATATTTGTGTATAGGTTTGTGACGTGAAATGATACTAGTTGAGCAGAATGAGGAATTTTAATGTTCTTAATTTCTTCTATTAGCTGTTTGCTGTTTTTATTGAGTAATTTTTTGGGTATGTGTACATCTCAGTTAAAATGTTATTTAGTTTACTAGTAATTTTGTATCCTGGGCTGTTTCGTGAATCGCCTATAGGGCATATGGGGCAATTTATTTTGTGTATCTTTCGTTGCTACGCTATCGCAGCCTCCGCCGCCGGAACTTTGAAGGGTTGTAGCTCCCAAACTAATAGTGATAGGAATGTAGTTTAAATTGACTTGGACGCAGCTGGTTTCAACGAATCCAATGCACGATAGAAAAAACTATTGTTCCATATACAAATTATATCTTTGTGCTGTAACTCTTTGGAAAATACAATAAACTATGTTCATAGCTCCGCAGAAAGTGTAACATTTCTTGTGTTGACCAACCGCATTAACATTTCCCGTCACCTATTATTTTATAAGTTACAGAGGCAAACACACTTAGTGAAACACCCTGTATATTAAGAACAGCAAAGGTCCCAGTACCGAACCCTGTGGCAACCCATGCTTGAAAGTTCCCCAGATTGAGGACTCGGCTGTTTTTTGTATATTATGTGAATTACTTATATCAACCTTCTGAACTCTTCCAGTTAGGTATGATTTAAACCATTTGTGAACTTTCCCACTCATACCACAATACTTAAGCTTATCTAGAAGAATTCCATGGTTAACACAATCAAAGGCCTTTGATAGTTCACAAAAAATCCCAACGGGTGATTTACGGTTATTCAGAGCTTTTAATATTTCATTAGTGAAAATATATATTGCATTTTCTGTTGAAAAGCCTTTCTGGAAACCAAACTGACATTTTGTTCGAACTTTATTTTTATTATTATGTGAAGCCACTCTGGAATACATTACTTTTTCAGGAATTTTTGATAGAGCGGTCAGAAGTGAGACTGGGCGGAAGTTGTTGACATCCAACGTATCACCTCTTTTATGCAGTGGTTTGACAATAGTATATTTCAGTCTATCAGGGAAAATACCCTGCTCCATTGAGCTATTACAAATGTGGCTAAGAATCATAGATATTTCTTTGGAGCAAGCTTTTAATACCCTGCTGAATATGCCATCAATGCCATGAGAGCGTTTACTCTTGACATGGTTTATTAATTTCCTAATTTCAGATTGAGAGGTGAGTGGGATTTCCATTGTATCAAACTGTCTAGGTACGCCCTGTTCCATTAACTGCCTAGCTTCTTCTAATGACCATTTGGATCCTATATTCTCCACAACATTTAAAAAATAATTATTAATTCAACTTCTGACTTTTTGTTTGTAATTGTTTCATTCACTTTGATGGTAATGCTGTCTTCCTGTGTTCTTGGTTGCCCTGTCTCCCTTGTTATAATATTCCAGATGGTTTTAATTTTATTATTGGATGTACTAATCTCAGACATGATGCACATGCCTTTGGATTTTTTAATAACTTTCCTTAATACAGAACAGTAGTTTTTATAATAGTTGAATATTTCTCGGTCACTACTCTTTTTTGCTGTCAGATACAGTTCTCTTTTCCGGTCACCTTTGGTGAGCCATGGTTTTTTTCTTGGTTCCTTACAATTAATTTCTTGGGGAAACAATTATCGAATACCATTACAAATGTATCATGAAACAAATTGTATTTTAAATTAGCATCAGGTTCCTTGTACACATCATCCAAATCTAACTGCTGAAGACTTTCCATGAAATTTCTAATTGTCGAATCATTAATTGGACAAACAACTTTGGAGGACTGATTCAAATTACTGAAAGGAGCTATATCATATAATGTAACTAGCTGCTAGCTATGCACCATGATCAGAAAGACCATTCTCAACAGGAAATGCACTAATGTAGTTAAACCTATCTTGCTCTATAAAAAAATTGTCTATCAATGTGCTGCTGTTCTTTACTACCCGAGTAGGAAAATCAATAACAGATGTCAAATTGAAAGAACCGAATAAGACTTCCAGTCATTCTTCTTATTACACTCTTGCATAGAATCAACATTGAAATCCCCACAGATAATAATTTGCTTCCCCCTATCTGACAGATAGCACAACAAGGCATCCAAGTATTCCAGAAATAAATGAAAGTTTCCTGAGGGGGCCTATACACTGTGACAATTATAAAAGAACCACCCTTCAGTTTAAGCTCAACGGCACATGCTCATATATGTTGCTCTATACAAAAAATTTTTGTTTCTAAAATTTTTACACTGTGACAACTTTTGACATAAATGGCAACTCCTCCCCACACCTTCTTCTCTCTACTTACATGTACTGCTAGTTTATACCCACTAATATTTACTTTATTCATATCAGTGACAATGTGATGCTCAGACAGGCATAGTATATCTATTACATTGTCAGCTTCTATAGTTTCTAAACAAATCAGAAGCGCATCTACTTTATTCTTTAAACCCCCAATATTTTGATGTAAAATACAAACATTATTTTTTAATTTACTATTGTTAGAATCTTGTGATATTTTAACAGATTTATTACCTGCCTGTCTGGGCTTCTCATTGGACACTGAACTTATCATAAAAAAGAGGCACTCCCAAGAGTTGCAGTGTCCCCCATATAGATTTTCCTATCAAGCCAGCCAGTTTTCCCTTCCCTTTCCTATTGAGGTGCAGGCCATGCCTAGTAAAGTCCCACCTATCAATAGCATCAACAGGGACCAAACCAATGTCCGACCGAGTGGCCGCCCTACGCAGCTGATCTAACTCCATGTTGACCCTCCTTACAGAGCTGTTCAGCCGAGGCTAATCATACCAAATGAAGGCAGGCACCATCCGAACATTCGTATGGTTTGTTGCAGATGATATTTTCACCTGGTCACACCCAATACTGAAGCCCTGATCCCTATCGATACTGTTTCCCGCACCACCCACTATCACAACATGATCCTTCTTAGTAAACCCCTTACACAATGAATCTAAATCCTCTACCACCTGGCTAAGACTTGCACTGGGCTTGAAAAAGTTTGTGACCTAGTAACTGTCACCTAATTTTTCCTGCACAATTTGGCCAACACCTCTCCCGTGGCTGCTACCTAGCAACAGAACTTTCCTCCTATTTTCTACTTTTTTTGAAACTTTTGGTTTCCTAATGAAATTCTGTTGCTCCTTAACTACACCTACATCTGCTGGAGGCTCTTCCTCATTAGACTGTGGCAGCAAGGCAAACTTATTGTTTGTGCCAATAAAAACTGTCACATACTGTACTGTTACTGAGGCCACTGTTCCCTGCTACCACTCCCACCTCTGGTTACCCTCCTCCCCCCTTGCCTCGACAGTTCTTCTCTAACACTATCTAATTCAGCCTGAAGGGCTCTGATTTTCCCCTCCTGTTCCTCTATTTTCTTATCCCTTGAACAAACCCAGCACAAGAAAGGAAGAGTCTCCTTTGCTTCCCCAATACCCACGCCACTACATTATCCCCAGTGAAACCCACTGTCACAACAGCTGCATAGAACCCCTGAACTAACTTTCCTACGGCAGCTCAAACACTTAGCACTCGTGGTTGTTTCCTGTATTAAGCTAGATGAAAGCGGAAAAAATTAAATTAGATACAGATATAAAGGAGCACTAAAGTTGAATAGGGCACTAATATATGTAAATACTAGTCGTACAGTGACGTAAAAGCAACTTCTATTACGTGTTAACGCTAAGTCTGTGTACTCTGAAAATTAGGCCTAGTCACCGAATGTAAACAAACTAATTGCGAAGTTTCTGGGACAGCAAATAAAATCTTAATCAACTGTACGAGAATAATAAATGAGAAGCAATGAAGGGATATGATGTACGTAACTTGTAATAAAGGCAAAGGAACTAATAAACGAATTTATTTAGATTTGCTGTGCAAGAACGTAAACGAAACCTACGGCTGTAAACACTGCTGTATGGACTTCTCGCGATTAATGAAAAACTACGCAAGGGAAAGTGAAACCTTTAATAGTAAGCTAGGACAGGACTCTAATAAATGTATATAATTACTTATCGGTGTAAAACTAAGTCTTATTACAATCTAAATTACTTATCTTTCCCGAGATGACGAAGCTGCCGCGTCTCGCCTAGCACAGGGCTGCCAAGCATTCAAGGAAAGGAATAAATACACACCCGGAAAACGACGGTAACTAACATTAGCTATTATACAAGTTCTTATATTACTGCTTGCATCAATTCTTACAATTGAGGTCACATTTTATTCGTATGTTTTCTCTACATGAAGATTTGGGGGAATGTCTTGGATATTATCACACATGGAATCACTCGAAACATAGGAATTCTGGGCACCATGAGTATAATGCAATGACAGTCATAAATCTTGGTATGAATCTCAGTGAATATGAATGCATCGGCATCATAACTAACAATATTACTGACAAGATGCGCTACTGAAATTTACCTAAAACAATTTCAAATAATTTTGGCACAAAGCTGTTGATTTTTGTTAAAATCATGCATCAGACAGACAACTGGTAGATGAATAATAACGTAATGTTGATGAAAAAATAAAGAAATTCGTGCAATAATATTCTAGGACAGGGATAGACTAATGAACAATTAAAAATAAAATAGAAGCAGTAGTAGGATTTCGAACAAAGGACATGGAATTTTGATGCCACGTCGGTAGCTGGTGTGACACCGTGCGATATATCTTAGCTCGGAAAAAATGCACCCGAAGGTACCTGATGTGTATGGAACGCTTTGACCGACGTTTTCTCAGAAACGGGTGAGTAAATAGAGTTAAGCCGGGACACGTGTCTGGATACTTAGGCGATACTTGCTCTGAGCGAAGTTCCTTTAAAATGGAGCTACTGGGTTTCTCTTGCTCTCATCGTTAGTGGCCTGTTTGTAACATTTCCTTTCAGTCGTAAGGTAATGTAAACAACAGATTAATGTCGGAAATATCTGAAATGACGTAGAAAGTACCACTGCTTGTTCGTAATAACTCAAGCAAGCAAGGAACAGGGAATAACATGTTTACGACCGACACACTCTTCGAAATGATCCAAACGCTGTCAGACAAGTATTGGTATATTTTGGTGGAGTGTTCTCCAGAACAGAAATAACAGTGTGTACTGCTTTGGTTGTATTTAAAGAACGGATTTTCGTTACTTATTTTTTAGAGAGTTCTGCACTGACGCTGCGAGGTAGTTAAAATGTTCAAATGTTTTGTAAAGCTATGGGACTTAGGTGCTTGGCCATTTGTTCCTAGCTTACAAACTACTTAAACTAAGTTAAACTAACCTAAGAACAACACACAAACACACACACACACACATACACACACGCACACATGCCCGAGGGAGGACTCGAACCTCCGTCGTCGAACGGCCGAGCGCACCGCAGCACGGCGACACAGTGCGCACGGCTATCACGCCGCGGCCACGAGAATAGTACTCAACGTGACATAACACACAGCCTACTCTTAAGAATTATGTTACTATTTTTCAATTTTCAGCATTATCTGCAAACGTTTAGGCAGGTGCCAATACATACATATTCAATAACAGTTTCATAGTGAACCGTTGTATCGACAGCATGGTATTCTGAATTTCGCTTGTCAATTGCTGTAATGACAAGTTGTTTGTCAAGGTTCTGACTTAACCACATCCGCAAGCACAGGTAATCTCTAGCTCCTATATTGTGCCTCACTTTCTCTTTGACATAATTTTCTATTCATTCAAACGCAGGACCCTATTCCACAGTGAAGAAATACAGTGCATCCCATTTAAATCATTTCAGACGAAGCTCCTGTGCTACAACAGCATCTATATTCTTAGACTGATTGATTTGTGTTTTTTGTATCTTTTCACGCCCTCATACTGCCGCAATTTTGTTTGATCACTCTGCTTCTTTCATAAACTACGGTGGTCCTTTTTGTTGGCAAGGCTGGGTTATCATAAATTATGAGGAAAATTTAATACATATTCCCTATTCTTGTCTGTCAGGTTTAAAGTGGACTCTTTCAAGAAAAAACTTCCATACCCTTTCCTACCTTTATGTCGATAGTTTGGAACATAATTCACGATCTCCTATTTAAAAGCTTACAATGCAAAATCTTATTTTTTAGTGCAATGAATATGTGGGTTAGGAATCAGCGACTAGCAAAAGACAAAATCTGTATGGAATTACATACTACCGCTGTCAGTTTTGAAGTCAATATTCGAACCTTTTGCAACGTAGATCAACTTTCCATTGCACCTCAAAGGTCAACTTCTAATATTAGACAGCGGATTAAGCTACACCTGAAATCCTTTAAACAGAATTAATTGCTTAATAATTCGCACGCTTTACAGTCTTGTGGTGATATGGTTGCGCACCAGCGTAAATAAACCATGCTCGTAATACTTTATCTTAATACTCGAAATTGTATTATACAAGAAAGATGCAATTCATTTTTAAAAATCAAATCCACATGACAGCGGGAGGGGAATGTAGGTATTCGGATAATCAGCCCCACTCCAACTTTGTGTGTTTTCTTTTCCTTTTGTTTTTCTTTAAACAGCCTTAGTCAGGTGCAGATAGCTCTACAGCGCAGGGAAGTTAAATTAAAATTTCATTCGGATAGTTGAGGTGAATATGAAACGCTTCCAGCAGAAGCACCAGCGGCTACTCTTACCTAAAGAGAGACGTATTTGTAAGTACAGGTTCACTGAAATAACTATTAAAATAATTGGTTCTGTTATGTATATAAACATTCAAGTGTGGAGACAATAAATTACATGTACAATGCATTACTGATTGCAGAAGAAGGATAGCCGCTGGCGTCCATATGTTAAAACTGCATTCTATGATTTTGTCACCTATTTATGTCATCACAATGAGTCAATAAATATATTAGAACAGTATATAAATGCTTGCATTGAACCAACACTAAAATATGCAGTAGAAAACCCTAGCCTTGCTGCGAAGCGCGCCGTTGATTCCCGTTGGAGGTTCGGGTCCTCCCTCGGGCGTGTGTGTGTGTGTGTGTGTGTGTGTGTGTGTGTGTGTGTGTGTGTGTGTGTGTGTGTTTTGTTCACCAGCGGAATACCGCAATTGTTGTGTGATAGGAAACCAGAAACATCAAACATTTTTTGCACATCATTCCTGATATCCGTTTAGAAATTTGAAGTTTTAATATAATAAATGAGTCCACTAGTGTCTGTGTAGCACAGATTTACGTGACAAGGTTGAAATTTCTTTAATTTATACCAAAAGTACAAGTTCTACAACAGCTATGCCTACTAAAATTGGTTTATCTAAGACTACATTAAGCCTAGTCAGATACATTGCGACCAGATTGACATTGAAAGCACACTACTCTGAAAATATGGTTTTGTAATTAATACATCTGCTCTTTTCTGCGCTCCTATGATGTTTACAGTTTATGTCCCACATCTTTCCCAATTTCTGTATGTTTTTTTTTTTTTTTTTTTCAAAAGCGGCCTTTTTCATGAATTTGAAGAAGTTTTTATCTAACTCATTGTCGCATTCATCCATTTTTGTGTTAATGTCAATGTATGGCTTCATTTAGGGTGCTTGCTTATCCCTGGGATGCTACTAGGGGTACGCCTGTACCCTAGTGATTCTATTAAGTGTGGCTAGTGGCCAACAGTTAGCGCTGAAGTTCTGCGCTTCCCAGTAGTTTCATGCCTTAACAAATCAGTACGGGTGTGACCATCAAAGTGTCGATAGGGTTTATACTTTTCACGTTATTTAATGTTTGGGGTACAGGTGCACCCCAGTATAGCATAATCGCTGTAAGAAATTTTAGAACCAAGATTCTTCAGATTTGTAAGTATGATGTAAAATATAGAATATTTATACTTATTCGCGACAAAGACATTACA
The DNA here is from genome assembly GCA_026315105.1 of Locusta migratoria. Lineage (NCBI taxonomy): Eukaryota > Metazoa > Arthropoda > Insecta > Orthoptera > Acrididae > Locusta > Locusta migratoria. The sequence goes on along the minus strand of CM048755.1, from coordinate 502,295,446 downwards.
ACAATGCTAGTACCGATTGTTTCCAAGAATTGTAGTGGATAATCCAATATTATCTGCAATTTTTTTAGGTGAAATAAAATGATATCCCGAAAACAGACTATTGACCTTACAAAGGAGGAGGATATTCTCGAAATACAGCGTATGCTCTTCACTTCAGATTCAGATTCTGAAGGCCTTTATTCAGAAACTGATGAAGTCGATGAAGAGGATTGTGTCATTACAGATTTTAAAAACAGAGAGGACTGTGGAAATGAAGGAGAACAACCATATGCTCCTGCACATCATATTCAGTCTCCAGCTGTGTCAGTTTCTGGTCCTGAGAAAGATAACTTACCAGAACGTCTTCAGAGTGTTGATTCGTCAAAGGTGAATATCGTAAATGCTCCAAAGAAACTCAAGTGGAGTGGTGAAAGGTGAGTTCTTCATCGCACACCTGAAAGGAATCTTGTAGTGCGATTACGAGGAAACAAAAATGAAGCAAGACATGTAAAGAGTGCACTGGAAGCTTGGCAGCTGTGCTTTACAAAGGGAAATGTCTATTTGATTACAATCTGCACCAACAAAGAAATTGAAGCACAGAGATCTAAATACAACAAAAATATGGATGCAATACCTAAACACAATAAGCCTTCATACACCGCAGACACTGATTGTACTGAAGTCCAGGCTCTTATAGGATTGATCTACTATGCTGTAGTAATGAAAATGGGAGGCGTCTTTAGAAGAGAGCTTTTTAACCCTAACAGTGGAATCGGAATATTTCGAGCAACCATGCCTGAAGCACGTTTCAGATTCTTAGTAAACTGTCTCAGATTTGATGACAAAGACACTCGAGTGCAAAGAAGGTTGAATGACAAATTGGCTCCTTTTCGGGAAGTATTTGAACGCTCCATAAACAATATGAATCAATTGTATGTACCATCTGCATACACCACAATAGGTGAGCAATTGGTTGGGTTTAGAGGCCGGTGTCCATTTAAAATGTATATTCCTTCTAAACCTGACAAGTACGGGATCAAGATAGTGATGTGCTGCGATGCAAAAACATTTTATATGCTCGATGCAGAATTGTATACTGGTAAGGGATCTACACCAGATAATATACCTGTGGCTCGATATTATTGTGAAAAACTAACTTCTTCTTTTCATGGAACCAACAGAAACTTAACTGTGGACAACTGGTTTACATCCACAGAAACAGCCAAGAGCTTTATAGAGAAGAAAATTACCATAGTTGGTACGCTAAAAAAAAAAAAAAAAAAAAAAAAAAAAAAAAAAAAAAAAAAAAAAATAAAGCAGAAATTCCTCCGTAATTCCCGAGCATCAAGGAGAGACAGCCAAATTCTGCTATGTTTTGTTTCAGGGGTCACATTACCATGTTATCATACTCTCCACCAAAACAAAAGAAAAAGATTGTTCTTATGCTGTCAACTATGCATGAAAAAGGGGATGAACCAAATACAGTACATCTCCCAGAAATAATTCAGTTTTGTAACTGTACCAAAGGAGGTGTTGACACGCTAGACCATTTATGTCATTCATGTTCCTGTGCAAGGAAAACTCGTCGCTGGCCCCTTTGCCTATTTTATAACTTATTAAACGTCAGTGGATACAACTCTATATTACTGTTGAAAGGAAGCTCTGCAGATAATAAGGAAATATTTAAAAACAGAAGACCTTACCTGAAGAAAGTGGCTATAGATTTGATGCGACCACAAATGTTAAGGCGTTTGGAAAAACCAACTTCAAGACAAGAACTCCGTCAAACCATCAGTGGTATTTTAGAACTGCCAAAGGAAGAAGAAACCCAAGAGGTTCCAGCAATCACAACAGGACGGTGTATCTTCTGCCCTAGGGCTCGATACCGAAAATCAAGAGCTAAATGTGCTATTTGTAAAAAATTTATTTTTTTGGATCATCAACTAAAAGTGTGTTCTTCATGTCTTCATAAATGTAATTGTTTCTTTCTGGGAATTTTTTCTTAAGTGTGATTTAAATATTAATGTATTACTTTGAAATAAAACTTTTTTAAATCATTTTAAAAATCCGTTTTTATTTGGGGTACACCTGTACCCCAGTGTAGCAAACCCATCTATGAAAATAAGTGTAGCAATCCAGAGTTAAACTGTAAGTTTCAACGAATGTTTGTCTTCACCAGCTTGTGTAGCAAACACTGTGTAAAATTTGTATAATGAATGTTGTAATTCTGCATATTGTAAGGGATTGTAAACAATTTTTCGGCTTCCTACTATCTATTGGTGGGACCATTTCCTCTGGACAAGAGTCAAATCTTAATGCAAATCATGAGTACTTTTACGGTCCCCCATGTTCGAATAATCTGGTGCGTTTGTAAGATCATAATCTTTGACGCACTCTGAAGGAAAAATTCAAAATTATACACAGGAAGATGTTGGAACATTGTCCAGTGATATAAGCTGTTCAGATCGAGATATATGATCTACGATGCATTGATTATTTCATCACAATCGGTCATGAATCAGTTAATGGGAACTTCATGTCTGCATGAACAATGAACAAGCCCACTCCTGATACCTTGTTCAAAAACTGCAGCTGATAGATATCAGTTACCAGTTACAGCTCTGCGTTTCTATCTTTCAGCAGAGCATCCCACACTAATCTGGGTGGGGTAATGTAATGTGCGTGAAATAATTCCTAAGTACTAAGGCAAAGACAGCGGAAGTTTTCAAACACATCAGAAAGGAGAAGAACATCAATTTTCAAATACATATCGCAGTATTCATCATGTATCTTACAGTTGAATTCCTTCCATACATATACCCTTTGCCACTCGACCTCTGTTATTCTTGCACCTATTAACGAACTTTCAAAGTTGTCGATTGAAGGCAACCGATCATCTAGTGAGCCTGATTCATCGGTGGCATATTCACAATGAAAAATGCCGTTTTTATTAACAATACTGAAAAATCGACCATCGAGAAAATACGTCTTCACTATCGCTAGTTCGCCTGGTTTAAGTATGACGCTAATTTTTAGTAGTAAAGACGTCAGGAAATGCAATGAAACGATAAATAGTAAATTAACATTGCAGAATAGCCCCTTGTGCATTAGTCCAACACTTTTCATAAAAGTTTTTCATTTTTATAAATTGTAAGGGATAATTGTTACGCGACTTGGCTTTAATGTAATGTTTTCGTCATCTGCATACACCGTTTGCTCCCAGATACTTGGGATCATGAAATGGGCGTCGTATAATTGCTCAGATTGTCAAATACAACGTGGACTGTAAATTGTTGTCTATATTTACAATGCAGTCAGGACCTGTCGCCCGTAATTCTGCATCTACATAGATGCTCTGCAAATCACATTTAAGTGCCTGGCAGAGGGTTCATTAACCACTTTCTTAACATTTCTCTACCGTTACATTCTCTAATAGCGCATGGGAAGAAAGAACACCTAAATCGTTCCGTTTTTGATCTGATTTCCCTTATTTTATTGGGATGGTCTTGGCTGCCTATGTAGGTGGATGCTAGCTTAATATTTTCACATTCAGAAGTAAAAGTCAGTGATTGAAATTTCGCAAATAGATCTCGCCGCAACGAATAAATGTTGTTCTTTTAATGATTTCCACCTCAAAATCGTGCAATGTTTTCCGTGACGCTTTCCCCCCTGTAACGCGATAAAACAAAACGAGCTGTCCTTCTGTGGACCTTCTCAATGCCTCCTGTCAGTCCCACCTGGTGAGGGTTCCACTCTGGGCAACAGTACTCCAAGAGAAGAAGCACAAGTGTGAGTAGGAGCTGTTGCATCTTCGAAGCGTTCTAACAATGAAACGTAACTTGTGGTTCGCCTTTTCCACAAGATTTTTTGTGTGTTCTCTCCAGTCTAAGTTGTTCGTAATTGTAACTCCTAGGTATTTGGTAGAATTTACGTCCTTCAGGCTTGATTGTTTTATCGCGTTAATTGAACTTCAGCGGATTTCTTTCAGTGGTCATGTTTATTACTTCACACTTTTCATTATTTAGTGTTAATTGCCACTTTTCGCACCATGTAGAAATTTTGTCTAAATCGGATTGCAGTTGCTTTTCTGTTGACTTCACTAACCTATAAACGAGAGCATCATCCGTGAACAGTATAGGGAGCTATTTAGAATGTCTCCTAAATCGTTTATAAAGACAAGGAAGAGTAGGGGACCGACAACGCTTCCCTAGGGAACGCCAGAAATCACTTCTGTTTTACTCGATGACTTACAGTCAATTACTACGGACCTTGTCCTTTCTGATAGTAAATTGCGAATCCAACAGCTCAATTGCGGCGATATTCCATAAGCACGCAATTTCATTAGAAGCCGCTTGTGAGGTACAGTGTCAAAAGCCTTCCGGATATCCAGAAATATAGAACCGATTTGAGATCCCTGATCGATGGCACTTACCACTTCATGTGAATAAAGGGCAGGCTGTGTTTCGCAAGAGCGGTACTTTCTGAATCCGTGTTGACTGTTGTTTAATAGGTCGTTCTCTTCAAGGTAGTTCATAATGTTCGAACAAAGTATTTGTTCCAAAATCCTACTGCAAATCTACGTCAATGAGATTGGACTGTAATTTTGGGGATCACTCCTATTGCATTTTTTGAATATGGAGTGACTTTCCAGTCTGTGGGTACGGATCTTTCGCTGAGTGATCGGTTGTATATCATAGCTAAGTATGAAGCTATTGCATCAGCATACTCTGAGAGAAATCTAGTTGGTATATAATCTGACCCGGAAGATTTGTTTTTGTTTAGTGGCTTAAGTTGTTTAACTATTCCAAGAACATCTACTTCTAAATTTCGCATGCTGGCAGCTGTTCTTGGCTCGAATTCTGAAGTGTTCACTTCATCTTCTTTGGTGAAAGAATTTCGGAAAGCTGTGTTAAGCAATTCAGCTTTAGCAGTACTGTCGTCGGTGGTATTCCCATTGCTATCGCGTAGGGAAGTTATTGTTTGTCTTTTGCCGCTAGTGGACTTCACATATGACTAGAATTTCTTTGGATTTTCTGCCAGATTACGAGACAGGATTTCGTGGTGGAAACTACTATAAGCTTCTCGCATTGACGTCCGCACTAGATTGCGAGTTTCCGTAAATGATTGCCAGTCCTGGGGATTATGTGTCTTTAAATTCTGCATGCGTTTTTCTTTGCTTATGCAACAGTGACATGACCTGTTTTGTGTACCACGGAGGGTAAGCCCCTCTTTTATTAATTTTGTTTGGAATAAATCTCTCGATTGCTACTGATATTATGTCTTTGAAATTAAGCCGCAGCTGTTCTACACTCGCATTTTTAGTTTTGAAAGACTGGAGACTATCACTCAAGAAAGCGTGAAGCGAATTTTTATCTGCTCTTTTGAATAGATATATTTTTTCTTTTAATTTTGCCCCTTGGAATCTACAAGTGAAATGACAGTGATCCCCCTGTTTAACACTGCCTTCCGCAATTGGTTTCTCGCAAATATGACAAACCGTTATAATCTGAAACTCTATTTCTTCATTTAGGGGTCATTACGATCGGTTTATTTTCCAATAACGAGAGATGCATTGTATCCGTGATTGCATAGAGCTGTTGGGTAAACCATTACATGCAATCGCTGTCTCTGTTAAATTGAGATTGCGAATATCTCGCATTATAATTGATGTGTATGTAGTATGATACACTGAATGGACATGCACCTGATCCGAACATGAAACAAAGCCAATACTGTGTGTGCAGCGAGCGACAGGTTGCAAGGCACATATCGTATCTGCCTAAGTTACGCATTCGAATTTCCATTTGTTTTTAAATTTGTTAAATCATACCAATTAATTATTTTCAGTGGGCGTGGCTTTACTGATTCGTTTAAACTGTGCACAGTTAATTAAATGTGTACGTGACTTAAAAATAGCGTAAGTGTCGCTCACATCCTAAAACAAACTTTTGTGAATGAGTAATGCTACTCCATGCGAGCCTTGACAGTTTTTTATTATAGTAAGAATGACATATATCAGAATTACTATCAACTTGCAACATTTATAAATTCACGTGTCTATTGAGCCGGAATTTTGTAACATGCAGCGACAGTACACGAAATTCTTTGTATTTCGTGTTGTCGGCTGTGTACATCCATTCATAAACTAAATACTGAATGCCGTAGACGTTAACAGAAACATCTTCATTTTGTTTTTCGAAAACGTTCACAAGTCTGAGTTCTACAGGGAAGGGGGCAAGGGTACGTATGCGAAGTTCAACGAGTATTCCAGATGTTTACACACATGTTGTGCATCCTCATTTATAGGATACGATTCTGCTAGAATTGCCCACTTGAAGCTCTTATCATCTAACGCAACATTGATCAATGATTTTTATCTTTTACCGCTTTGGGCAGTATTGCTTGTAATCCTACATAGAAACCATTATTATAATTAACGTTAATGGGCAAGCGAATGATTTTCTTAAATGCCCATCATGATTCGGCTGAAAATTTTGAGCCTTCTTTAAACATAGTCGAGTACCAATCATCACCAACTTCGTATGACATTACACCGGCTTTGTTTTTAGTGAGGTGCTTTTGTTTTTCTACACCTGATTTAGGCAAGATCAAGTAGCACAGCAGCGTATATTAAAATATTTGTGGCTGGTTAGTCTGACGAGCCTTGCTCTCAAAAACGGCGAAACATGCTTCCACGATTTGCTCGGGCCCTTTAAAACCTGGCCCAGTGTTCATTTAGCCTCTACATATCCGTGTTTTGAAGGCAGTTTTAATGTCCTGGCAATGTCGATGTTGGTCTAGTGGTTGCTGTACTGCTGGTGATGGTGGTGGACGCCAGCCTGATGGTTCAGGTTGTGGTGAAGCTGATGGTATAGCTGCCTGGTGTTCCAGCCCTACTGGCGATGGTCATGACTCGGGTGAGGCAGGTGCCAACGACAGTGGCTCCAATACGCCTGCACAGGAAATCAGTTTGATAACTATCGGAGTTGTCACACAAATACAATTTGTTTTCCCTATTACAAGAAGAGTAACAACCTACATTTTGATCTACCTGTATCAGCCCGTGATGATGACGGCGACAACGGTGCAGGTTATGGATGTACTACGAACCAATTTGATGATGACGTGCGTTGCAATAAACCTGCACAATGCAGCACAATTGATTATTATTGTCATGGAAAAGAATAATGTTGTTACAATCAATCAAACAATAATATCCTCATTCATTTCTTCAGAGGAACTCTCGTTAATGGACAACTTGCGTTATAGACAGAGAATCATACCACTTTTGTATCCTCCTCAGAATAAACCTAGTAACACAAACAAAAAAGGCACCAATGCCACATGTTGGTAAAACATCAGAAAGGCTTGCCAGCAAAAATTTTTAAGTCCAGAAAATACACACTAGCCTTTTATAATAGAAATACAATTGCTAACTTGCTCTTCAATAGCAAAGACAAGATTACACCTTTGGAAGGAAGTGGCATATATAGGATCTCTTACAATCTTTGTGACAAAGTAAATGTAGGTCAGTCAGGTAGGGCTATAACTACTAGTCTGGCTGATCATGAGAGTAGTTGGAGATTAAAAAAAGAGAGATTCCACCTTTGCAGAACATACCTGAAATGAATACCATGCCTTTGACATTAAATGTGCTGTTCGCCACAGACCAAATAAAGGCAGAAAGCTAACATTGCTTGAAATTCTATCAACAAACACCAAGCTCAGAAACTGCACCTAATTCTCAATAATCAGACGCAATTCCAGTATTCACCATTTTTTAAAGTAACCTGTTATGTATAATTCTGACACCATGTTTGTCGAAATTGTGTAATGTCTCTCACCCACATTCCAATGTTTTCCTTTCATGTGTTACTCACACCACTCTCTTGAAAACCAGCAAATTTAAATATAGGTTATATACTTCAATATCCTCCTTAATTCCATATTCACATACTCCAAACTTATGTAATTGTTCCCTACCAACTTTTCATTTTTATGTCTTCCTCACTCACCTGCTGTCCTCCTACTTTTGTTCGTATATACAAGTTAATTTAATATAGAATTGTACTTACTAGTATTCAATGAACCATGGTTTGTTTCAACCTATTTGTTGAAAATTAATGTAGAGTTATGTCTTGGTTACAGTTTTGTTTTAATTGGTTGGACGTCTCTGTTTATAAAATACTTAAAGGCTACATAGTCTATGACTGACAGTTATCTTTGTCAAATCTTCGTACTCGAAACACAGCAGCTGGTGTGATGTGGATAATCTGAAGTATTAAGTTGTCTGAAGATGGCCTAAGAAGCCGAAAGCTAGTTCACAACAAAAATAAATATTATTGTGGAACAAATACATAGTGTATACAGTTATTTAATTCTGCGTATTTTATATTGTGGTAGTCATGTTGAGGATCTGACATTTAGTAGTATCTATTTGGCATATTTGTTGTGTACCTACAGACTATCTTCCTACAAGTATATATGCAGGATTGTGAAATTTGTGGTTGCTCTACAGTAGCCTCGTTAATTCGGCGTTAAAGGGGACCAGGATCACATCTAATTATCGTAATTTTCAGTGGAAAAGGAGAAAATGCACCTTGAATACCCGAGTAAAACAATATGACTTTTTAAAACAATGTTTTTAAATAGTTACTTAAATTGGCCGCCAAAAGGTTTTGAAGTGTTTTCACTATTTACTTCGCGTTATAATGGTGGAGTGCCTTTTTCTGTGAAGATAGAATGTACCCGCAGGTCTTGTTTTGTCTTATGACGCTTGTATTTATGGGAAAGTCGTAATTCAGAGAATCGGAATACGAGACTCCACTGCATCGAGTTCAATTTACTTTTTGTCTCAACGAGGAGAAAAGAATCCAATTTGGAAGTAATTTAATAAAATATGTCTGTGTTCCACCAAGAACCGCCGGAAGACTCCCTAAATACGCACAAAGTAATCATTTGTTTGCTTCCATAAGTAGTCTTTACGATTTTGTTCTTGAGATTGCTAGCTTTATGTTGCCATCTTCAATTCCGTTTCTTACAATCCATAAACAACTTTATATATCTTCTTTTAATCATACCTGAATACATAGCGCTTCAAACATTTCTGCAGAAACTATTTTAAAAATTTAAGTCACAGTTCCGACTAACAGTATGCTGTTGTCATTATAAATCCACGCAAAGTGAACAGTAGAAGCTCTGTAACACATGATCAATGTTTCCTAAACTCATATTAGTTATTAAAAAATCTTCTCCCTTTCAAGGAAACTGATTAATAATACTTTGGAACCTAACAATATGATAACCTGTTGCATTACGTACAATACTGAAAAAGTTAAATTGTTACTACCGTGGTGTATCAGTATAAGATACGATTGCTTTATATCGTGATAAATAACTAAATACTCACAATTTTTAAGAGGGAGGAGAGACTCCTAGCATCTAAACGACGCACCGTCAAATGAGGTAAAGCGTTATTGCTGACTGAATCCATCCAGATCGGGACCGGACTTACTGATGAAGTTCAAATGTTTGTAAAGCTTATAGGCCCTTAACTACGGGGTCATCAGTCCCTAAACTTACAAACTACTTATGAAATAACTAATACCAAGGACGGCACAAATATCCATGCCCGAGGGGGGATTCGAACCCCCGGCCGTAGTGGCCGTGCAAACCGTGACTGGTGCGCCTCAGTCCTCTCGGCCACCGCGGCCGGTGATGAAGTTCAAGAAAGCTAATTTCAGCGAAGCTGAAGATTCGTCTGATTTTTGGCCGAAACCGCAACTTAGGCCGAAATCAATATTTTGTCACAAAACTGGCCTTAACCAAAACCGAATATTCGGTATGCCCTTAAAACAAATCGTTTTAAATGAAAAATGGTGCAGGAGTATGAGTGAAGCTCAGGAAGCAAATCCTCAACGACTGATGCGATGCCCCATAAGCTTTGGCTGGAAAAAGAAGACATTTTCACACTTTACCACAAGCAGGCTGGTAAATATCCATAATTGCTTATCAACTTTAAAAGGGAAAACGAAAAACATGATATATTAGTAAAGCGTGGACAAGGACAAGAAAACTTAGCATGCATATAAAAACATGTAACCGTACCTTCTTCAGGGTTTATTAAAAGTTTATACAATGCTGATCAAGTTAAGCCCTTTATACCTCGTATCTTATAAATAAGTTTATTTTACCAACGTGTTAGGAAAATTTATGGACAAGAAAACGACTTTCACGGGTGATGAACAACTCTGGACGCGACTGAAGACGATGACTGATTATCTGTGTTATTTATTTAATGAAGAAAAGCAGAACGTGAAATTACTTTTCTTTGATAAAGGTAAAAGTTCGGCGAACTTTGAATATTTTGTAAAGTGCAGCAATAAATATGACATGTGAGTATATAGAATTTTTAATACTGAACGCCATCTCACAACAACATAAATTTCTCTTAAAGAATCATAGAAGTTTATAATTTTGGCCCATTTTAGGTTACGATAGTGACACTAAAAGTGGGCCTTTGCGATCGCCTTTTTACATCTCGAAATTTAAATGAAAATAACGGCTTAAACGTTCCTCTGACAAGAAAATTGGACCACCGAATTTGTATAGGAGAAAATCCTCTACAACTTTACTCTCTTATGTTTCTATTTTATATCTCGCATCGTTTCAGAGATATTTGCAAACATAAGGGCGATTTGACGATGTCTGTCGTGAGATGTTCCCACCTTGTAGGTCGAACCGTTCAACCGATCGGCACCAAATTTTACAGACAAAATTGTTGTCCGCCAGAGACCTAAGTCCCCTTTGTTCAAATATTTCGGACAAAAAATACTTTAGCAATAAAAGTAAAGTCCGTTTGTAATGGGTTTTTCCATAGTAAGAAATTCAATTATAAATAAACTGTTTATCAAAAACGAAAATTGAATGACAGAATTTGTAGAGGAAAACATTCTCTACAACTCTGCTCCCTTTAGTTTTTTTTTTTTTTTCATATCTCCCGCCGTTACGGAGATAATTGCAAAAATAACGATGATTTCAATCGGTCACTTGATTTTACGTATACCAGGCGTTCCGAGATGTCACGTGACATTCCTCGCCCAGAACTCTCTCTGGCATACACCATCTTGCATTCTATATTTTATGATTTTCTTATTATAACTTACGCGTTGTCATATCAAAGCAATGGCGTACAGAAGAATTAACAGAAACACGTCGTTCTTAGTATGATAAATTATAATATAGAGCAGGTATGGCCAACCACCGCCCCGCGGACGTGGGCGCCCTCGCCGTGCTCGCGCCGCCGCGGCCTTTGCCGCGCCCCTGCCCCGCACACTGTGTGATATGGGGCTCTAGCGACACTCGGTCGCGGACGGGGCGGTCAACTACAGTGTATTCCGCACACGCCGGGCGGAAATGTTGTGTTTGTAAATCTATCAGACCAAACGGCGTGGTCATCAGTCCGTAGCTTACAAACTACTTAAACCTAGGTAAACTAACCTAAGGACAACACACACACCCATGCCCCAGGGAGGACTCGAACCTCCACGGCGAGCAACCGCGCGCTCCGCAGCGAGACGCTTTAGACCGCTCGGCTACTCCACTGCGGCAGTTAACATCTGCCATCTATAGTACGAGAAACTCTCCGATGTCACTCTTATTTTTTCCGCCTTGACTCCTAAAAGCGTTTTGGGTACCCTTATTAATTAAATAGAGCTATGTTCTGCAAAGTTTAAAGTTGTGCATATGTAAGAGTACGTCCTCTAAAATGTGCGTTTGTTCTATTTCGTGAACACCCCATGAAATGTCTAACAACGAACTAAGGAATGGGCTTCAGAATCATATGCACATAAAATGGGAGGATACTGTAATAATGAAAAAACTAAAAAGCCGCGCTGGAGTAGCCGAGCGGTCTACGTAAAGTGTCTCGCTGTGGAGCGCGCGGTTGTTCGCCGTGGAGGTTCGAGTCCTCCCTGGGGCATGGGTGTGTGTGTGTTGTCCTTAGGTTAGTTTACCTAGGTTTAAAGTAGTTTGTGAGCTACTGACTGATGAACCCGCAGTTTGGTCCGATCGATTTACAAACATTTGAACATTTGAATAAACTAAACAATGTGCTGATGATTGTAGATCACATATAAATAAAGCCCTAGATACCTGTGGCAAGAATAGTTCCTTAATGAAGCGGAAAGGAAGTGTATAAGTTGCAACAAATTACCTTGATTCTTTTTTTTCTAAGCAGTTATTCACTTTATACGGAATATGTTGAAAGTCATTAATTAGAATCCATGCGTGTACTAAAATGTTTGTCTTTGCTATGGTTGCAATGGACGCTTATAATGTAGATTGTATTACCTTTTCTGTAGTTCAGATATGAGTTTGTTCTTGTTACTTTGTTCTGCATTAAAATGAAGAGCATGTATTATCTTTCAATCTGTGATTATGTTTTCTTTTACAGCTAAAATAACAAACGAAATAAATGTGTTTTTACTGATTTCCACATAACCCTAGTACTTAATCTATATACAAAGTTACTATTATTAGTAAGTTATAATTTGGTAACACTGAATTCCGAATAATTCTACTGTTGAATTATATACAAATCTACTACTATCAATACGTCATTTACAACAGTTAGTATAACAGTATCTCCACAGTTTATGTAAATTTGAAGAAGAAGTCCGTGTTTGCAATTCGTTGGTATGTATTTCATGGTATGTTCACAAAGTAGAACAAATGCACTTTTCAGAGAAAACACTGTTACCTTTGAACAACTCTGAGTCTTGCAGAATATAGTTCTGTTCAATTACCAAGAGTGTGCGAAAATCTTTTAGGAATGAATATGAAAACAAAAGAACGAAGAAAAAATGCCAGTGACGGATTTTTTTTTTTTTCATTTCCATTAATTTGTATTTTGTTCATCAGGTAGATCGATACTTTTTGGTCGTTTTTTCATTTTCTTTATGGTTGTTCGTTAAGAATTTTGCTCGTTTTTTTATTACAGATTGCGTTGAGCCATCTTTCATATTCACTTTTCATTGGTTCTTCGGTTTGATCGGTCCTTTGTGCACATTTTTTTTATTTATTATTATTATTATTATTATTTTTTTAATTTTGATCGTTTCGTCGTTGACTCAGTTTTTTCGTTACACGAAGAGTCGATCCCTCTGACCGAGCACGCTGAGCTACCATTCCGGCAACAGTCTGACCGAGCGCGCTGAGCCACTGCGCCCGGCAAGTTTCCAATTTCGTCTAACAAGTTCGTGCATCACCAACTAATTCGCCGCCCATTACGCTAAGCTGAAGAGCTGCGAGAATAATCCGTAACTCTCGTACCATCGAAGGGAGGTGTTATCTTCTGACATGACATCTTTAAACATTTCATTATAATTTATTGTCGTAAGAACGATGTGTTTTTGACAATTTTCAGCGCGCAAATGCTTTGAAACGACAACCCTTAAGAAATAATCAGAAAATCATCAAATACATAAATCAATATGGCGTATGCAGAAAAGAGTTTCGGGCAATGTTTGCGGCGTGGGGTATCACGTGATTGATTTTCGAACGCCAAATATACGCTACCTTACTTCCAGGCTATAGTCATTAGTAACCAGTACAGACAATATAAACTTAGAACAAATTACCAATGCAAAACAGGTAATAATATTTTAACGGAAAAATAAAATGAAAATGTGAGAGAGACGTTAAAATAATAGTTTAAATAGATAAAAATTAAAAAAAATTTTAACTCTGTCAAAGCTGAACTCAAATATCAAATAATTTTGTCTGTTTGTTAAAATACGGTCAGAAAATGTATTCTGTGTTGGGTGCATATCACAATAGTAAGGTCCTAATCCTAAGGTCCATAATTATTTATCATTTTTATTTTTATTATTTTTGACCGAAATGTGTACTGAAAATCATAATACTACAGGCAACTCTGAAGTGGACCGTAAAAGAACGACAGTTCTGTTATTTTATATATACTGTAGGTGCATTTAAGGCGCAAAGGAGACTTGTGTTTGGTGAGACAGAAGCACAAATTGTAGGCGTATAGAAATAGGTGGTAACTTTCATTATTGAAAGAAAATGGGACCAAAGGTATCCGGAGCTTTAGCTCGCGAGAAAGTAGTGGGATAACTTATAAGGTTTTGTGTAAAGTGTTACAGAGTACACACCAAACTCGTCATCCTTACACGTTTTTGATAGATCAAGTGGGCTACTTTTCTATCCAATGAAATTTACGAAGGCAAAAGAGTGCCTTGCCGAAGTTTCTAAAGTCTTTATAAATAGGTCTTCTGACCTTCGATAAAAACACTGATGCATGAAAGTATTTATTAATAAAATGTTATACAGATTTTATAATTCTGAGAAACAAATTATAGAGGTATAAGTGAAGTTCCGTACTCGGGAATTGTATTAAAGTTTTGAAGCACTTCAGTACTTATTTTGGTAATGTAAGGTACTATAACAATTGCGAATGAATTTTGCTTGAGGTATACCAACGTGAATGCTCTGTTTCGATTTATTAAAATACAAAAATTACTTTTGTCTCAGAAGGGTGATGGATAGTTGTTGGTATATAATACATCAAAAGAAAGTGAAAGCTTTTAGTGAGTTTATAACATTATTTTTACCATGTTAAGGTACAGATAAATATTTTCATGGGTAAAGCTAAACCTTTACATAAGAAATATCTTGTTTGAAAATACTATTTGTGGCCAGAATTATGATAGAATTATTATGTGAGAAGCATTACTGTTAATACTGTCATGAATAAAAGTCCATGAGCTTATGCTGAAAAGAAATTATGCATTTTGATGCAATTAGAGAAACTTTTAATATCTCGGCCAGAGACGCTATTGCGACTTTGGCGATGGCAGCGTTCATCCGACCCGACGGAGCCAGCAGAAGGCACCCAAACTTTCACATTCTATACCGGTCGCCTCGCTTGATTCTCCCGCTGCAGATGGTACCCAGGCGAAATGCCATGGCTTTCTCGGAAGCATGCACATGGCGAAATCCAGCTGATTTAATGAGGAGCATGCAGATGGCAAACGTCGTGACAGCGGAGGCAGGGAAGAGACGTACTTACAACGAAATGACCACAATTGCGTATGTGCAGAGAAAGCCCTTTTCTGCAGATTTCAGAGGAGTCCTATACAAAAAAGCAACGGAATCGTAGATTAACCGAGGACCCCTGCAGACGGGAAGAAGACAACCAAACTCCTGCAGTGTACACGTGCATGAGTGGGAGAGAGCCTGGCTTGCAGTAGAGGTAAAGTGGACCCACCAAAACAATGTTTCTGGCCAGGGAGAAAGATCTCGATAAATGACATACCAAATAGGCCTAACACAGACAGCTACCACGAATAACTGTTTTTTTCCAGGGAAGAAGAAATTCAGGGAAAAAAAAACTACTACACGCTTGAGACGTGGGAAAGACGCCGGTTCTCAAGTCTCATCTCATCCCACAGAAAATTTCCACTGGAGACTGAGGGGCATGATCGTGTAAACGGCGATCAGCTATTGGATGACATTCTAAAACCAACCCTACAATCACAGAGCCAAAGAGACGCAAAATTCGAGGAGAAGCTGTAGCTAAATGGGGAAGAGACTTAGGGAGAAACCGCCGAAGGAGACACTTGGTTCAGCGCCTGAGAAGCGGGAAGGTATGCAGGCAGCTGCCGCCTTGGTAGACGCGGTACTTTGACTATGATGCCGTCGCCCGGGGGTAGCACCGCGCCACACATCTGCAGAGCCTGGGAGGGCAGAGAAGGAATGCCTATGCTGCAGTTGCCCCAGGGGGCTCACGGTTATTTCGTGAGTACGTGCGTGGCGAGTACGGGGCTCTCAGCTAACGCAGTCTTCCTTCCTTCTTTACATCCTGGACTGCTTTTCCTTTCCCCCTCCCCACCTTTCCTATCGTCACTCCTTCCCCTCCCTATCACGGGACTGGTGACCTTAGCAGTTAAGTCCTCCTAGCCCAACCAAACAACCCAACCCTGGTATGCTGCAGCGACCTCCACCACCGCTGAAACGCACGCACACCGCACCGCGCCAGTCCAACGCCTGACGCCCATGTTAAGTCAATGTTGGTGAGATAGGAAATTACCTCCCCCTTTCCACTTTATATCTCAATCGTGACCACGGCCAGTCAAATCGGCCCTGAGAGTTTTGTTTTTAAATCTTGTAATAAAAAACAAAATTCCACGTGGCAATTCTCTGTGTAAACGTTTCTGTTCTCAAATCGATCCTTTGAATCTAATTTCCACAGCAACCTACTTCACATAATTTTTCATTATACAGGGTGTTTCATTACGTGTGTTTGCCTCTGTAACTTATTGAATAATAGGTGACGGGAAATTTTAATGCGGTAGGTCAACAGAAGAAATTTTACACTTTCTGCGTAGCTATGAACATAGTTTATTGTATCCTTTTTCAAAGAGTTACAGCACAAAGATATAATTTTTTTAAATGGAACAATAGTTTTTTGTATCGATATTTGGAATCGTTGAAACCAGCTGCGTCCAAATCAATTTAAACTACATTCCTATCACTGTTAGTTTGGGAGCGACAACCCTTCAAAGTTTCAGGGGCAGATACCACACGCTGTACATAATACATGGCTGTGTGGTGGGTGATGGATGTTATGGCGGTGGGAAGTTGATTTACATGAGATGTTCAAATGTGTGTCCATGTTCCTCAATGCATAATGCAATGCGCCGTCGAAAGGATCTGCGGACGAGATGTAACATCGCCGGTGTGACGGAGCGACATGCGTCCTCGATGCGCCGTTTTAGATCATCTGGGGATGTGGGCTCAGTGACATAAACACGATCCTTTAGATATCCCCACGAAAGAAATCTACTGGTGTTAAATCGGGCGACCTTGCGGGTCGTGTTTATGTCACTGAGCCCACATTCCCAGATGATCTAAAACGGCGCATCGAGGACGCATGTCGCTCCGTCACACCGGCGATGTTTCATCTCGTCCGCAGATCCTTTCGACGGCGCATTGCATTATGCATTGAGGAACATGGACACACATTTGAACATCTCATGTTAATCAACATCCCACCGCCATAACATCCATCACCCACCACACAGCCATGTATTATGTACAGTGTGTGGCATCTGCCACTGAAACTTTGAAGGGTTGTAGCTCCCAAACTAACAGTGATAGGAATGTAGTTTAAATTGATTTGGACGCAGCTGGTTTCAACGATTCCAATGCTCGATAGAAAAAAACTATTGTTCCATTAAAAAAATTATTGTGCTGTAACTCTTTGGAAAATGATACAATAAACTATGTTCATAGCTCCGCAGAAAGTGTAACATTTCTTGTGTTGATCTACCGCATTAAAATTTCCCGTCACCTATTATTTTATGAGTTACAGAGGCAAACACACTTAGTGAAACACCCTGTATATATTTTTTATTTTACGGCAGTATGGGGAGTTTTTAGAGGAAGGTTCGATTTACCACAAAGTATACCTGTAAATATCGTTAATACAAAGCTCAAATCAAAGAAGATAGTTAATGAATAAAAACAAATAATTTACTTATGTTTTTAAAGAGACTGATATTTATGTCTAGTTAATGATAAACTGAGATTGTGTGTGGGGGATGTAGTGGAATGCGTACTCAATCGTCCACTATTTCCCTTGCATAGCTCAGTTTCGCAGTTATTTCAAAAGTTCAAATGTTTGTAAATCTATCGGACCAAACTGCGTGGTCATCAGTCCGTAGCTTACAAACTACGTAAACTAAGGTAAACTAACCTATGGACAATACACACACCCAATCCCAGGAAAGACTCGAATCCGACGACGAGTAACCGCGCGCTCCGCAGCGACGCGCCTTAGACCGCTCGGATACTCCACCGCGGCTCGCAGTTATTTGTTGATCCATAAAAGACTGTATTGTTTTAAATGTTATCAATGATTGAGGAAACATACTTTTTGAGAATTTTATTTGTTTCTGTTTGTATCGTGTGCGCAGCAGTGCGCTGTGATGGGTTCTCCACCGACGTCAGCAAGATGACACTGGTCACTATCGTTGATTAGCCGAAGGTCGGCGTGCTGAGCTTGAAGACACTATCTACTCTTGTGGTCCGCGATTGACAATTTGTTTCAAGAATAACAATGTAATTTTGGTTGTTGAATGTCACATTTTACTGGGTATTCAAATGATCACTACGAAAAGTGATTTGTATTACTGATTTATGCTAACATTAATATGTCAAGATATATTGAAATAAAAAGTTAAAAATAATATTTAGAAGTGTTTTCAAGACTTCTAATATTCATTCAAGATATGTAATTGATTTTTCCTTAAGTGAGTATTTATTTGAAGTGAAATTTGCATGTCTTCTACACAACTTACAAGAATAATTATGCGCTATTACAGTTGCTCGATTTCTGGTAATGCAATATTGATTACAGTTATAGAAGTGCTGTGAAAGTGAATTGTCGTAGGGAGGTACATTGTGAACGAGTCACTGTATTTTGACAGAAGGCGTAATACCACTTTTGGTTTCCCAATTGTATTGAAGTTGCTTGGGGGAATCCGGCTTGAATTAATATATTTAACCATCTGTGAAATATAAAGAGGAAGAATAGGACAACTTACATTATATGTCAGTATAATTTCTGTTTCTGGCGTGATCGTTAACTTCAGATACTATGTCACGGTCATTCAAAAAATTTATTGTACATTATGTCAGAAGTCACTTAAACTGATACCAGTGCAGTATCTACCAATTACATTCAGTGTATGAGAGATAGTTGAAAATTTGGTGACATTGTTATCTTGAATAATATCTTTGTCACGATTCAAAAAGAAAGAAAAATAATTTAGCGATTGGTTGTAAGCATCTTACATAAAAAATTCAATTTTGCTGGAGCAGAAGGCATAATGGAATGGAACTCGCCTACATATCCATGAAATTCTAGGTATTAGCTTAAGTGCAGACTCACGGTATTATTATGCAGGACTGAATACCATGAGTAAGCAGCTTCGAACCAGCATGTAAAAAATATGTGGTATAAATGATTGAAATACGACTGTATATTTTTATTTCATCAAAGAATTTATCATTAGTAGGGCTATTATATCTTCAAACATTTTATATAGCCGGCCGCGGTGGCCTAGCTGTCTGCGGCGCCCCAGTCACGTTCAGCACGGCCACTACGGTCGGGGGTTCGAATCCCCCCTCGGGCATGGATATTTGTGCCGTCCTTAGTATTAGCTAGTTTCTAAGTTTAGGGACTGATGACCCAGTAGTTAAGTCCCATAAGCTCTACAAACATTTTTAACAATTTATATAACTCATTTCTAAATATATTTCATTTAACAATATTAATTTTAGAATTTGAGGTTTCAGGTGAAATACATTTTTATTTTTATTTTTTATTTTTTTGATTAAATTTATGTGTGTTTTTCTTTATTAATTTCTTTCCATACACTTGTGGGCGAGGGGAAAAATTCTGTTACGGGGAGACTTTGTAAGAACTAGGACAATGCCAAGGCAGGTATTCCCTGGCCATTGTCACACCGTGCTCCAACACACGTGAGGGTGCCTAATCAGTATTTTGCACGGCCGTAGCAGCTTTGTTCTGAGAAAGATACCTGGCATCAGCGGGGTCTGCCACACGAAAAATATTGTCCTATGCTTACAAGACGCAGAGAGAGAGAGAGAGAGAGAGAGAGAGAGAGAGAGAGACGGGAGCATTGAGCGTCCAACCAAGTCGTGAATAGTTTTCGCCGTATTTTGGAACGCCTGAGGCCATTAAGTTAGCGCCGAAACCGCTGCGGTAGTATGGGCCAGGGCATTCATAGACAATGCTATAGAACCCTGCAGGCTAGTCTTGCAGAAATTTACGAGGAGATATTTCACGAGTTTATGGTTGCTTTACCCGTGTATTAGGGCGTCTGGCGCTAGGATGGCGAGCGACATAGCTCTTGGAATGTGGTTTGTTGAAAGGATCACTCAAGGCGTTTATGTTTGCGATGTTTCTCTCAGGTCATCATTCCTTTTGGCGTGAAACTGTAGGAGACAGGCCCTTGCCCGCAGAAACTCGGGAGCTTCGCTGATTTGGCCATCCTGAAATGTGTGACATTTGTTTTAGTAATCCATCTCCCAACAGCGATATGATATTGATCGGATATTGCTATTTCGAAGAGGATTCGACGTGCTCTACAGAACTGGGGAGAAAAGGAGTTTTGTTTCAAATATTTGTTAAGCTTATGGGACTCAACTGGAGGGTCATCAGTCCCTAAACGTACAAACTTATGAGCTACCGTACACTAAAGACAGCACATACATCCATGCTCGAGGGGAGATTCGATTCCCCGCCGGGGAACGGCCTCGCACATCACAGCATTGCGCCTCAATGCGCTCGGCCGCTCCCCCGCGGCAAAAGGAGTTTCTGACCTGTCGTGTCTAACAAGGAAAGTACATGAGCCCGAACAAACATATCTATATGAACGTTTGCTTACAGGATCTCTAAGTACACCTCAGTGTGCTGGTGGGTGTCGTTTTTCTGCAAAACTCTGCAATCACGCACAGTAGATGTAATTGTAGACACCATACGTAATGCAGATATCTTAACTATAACTTATGTAATAATCTTCGTACATGTTCTCTAGCGTATTGTCATCAAAAGCAGTGATGATAGTTGCAACTTTAACCTTCTTCTCGGAAGACTGTTGGTATTCTTTGCCACTGTTTCCATAGCCTCTTCCCGCACTTACCGTAGCACTACCCCTTGCAATGAGTTGTTCGTCATTATCATCCCTATTATCATCATTATGTGTTAGTGTTACAACAGTATCTAACTTATGCTCATATTTCTTTACCATAACAGATACGAGAAAGCATCCGAATAATTCATCTTCTACACGAATACCATCTTCACGAATAAGGATTCTTCGTAACTTCATCTCAATCAATCGCAATACATTAGCAGGATTGATTACCAATCGCCGCACCATCTGACGCTTCACCACACAAATAACGTCACAAAACGCAAGCCGGCCGCGGTGGCCGAGGGGACTGAGGCGGTTCAGTCACGGTCTGCACGGCCACTGCGGTCGCGGGTTCGAATCCCCCCTCGGGCATGGATATTTGTGCCGTCCTAGTTCGTAAGTAGTTCATAAGTAGTTTGTAGGTTTAGGGACTGATGACCCCGTAGTTGAGTCCCATAGTATTTACAAACATAAAATAAAATAATAAAAAAATAAACAAAACGCAACTTCGGAGGCACATTGTACTGTCCCTACTCGCAAATGACAGATCAACGTGCAATGTGGCAAGGCACACGCAGTGGCCTCTAACGGACGACTGCAGAGTTTTGCAGATGCAGTTGTATCACTAATACAATAAGGGATCTTTATGTTATCTCTCATACGATTTTGGTGTATATGTGTTTGTTCGAGCCAAGTACTTTCCTCTTAAGAGAAGATATTGGTTGGTGGGACAAATTCTGAGTAATCAAGAAATCGTCAACTTAGCATTAGAATGTAGCGGAGGGAGACCGAGGTACGAATACAGTAATTATAAAAGTTCAAATGTTTGTAAAGCTTATGGGACTTAACTGCGGGGTCAGCAGTCCCTAAACTTACAAACTACTTATGAACTAACTGATACTAGAAACAGTACAAACATCCATGCCCGAGGGGGGATTCGAACCCCAACGGGGAACGGCCTCGCGGATCGGAGCATAGTGCCTCAATGCGCTTGGCCACTCCGCCGCGGCAGATTGAAAAGCATGTAGGTTGCCGTACGTATTCTCACAATCAGATGAAGAGGCTTGCACAGGGCAGGGTAGCGTGGAGAGCTGTATCAAAACGGTCTGCGGACTGAAGACCACAACAACGACAAAAAAGGATATAAAGTTTAAAGGGTTTTTCAGAACACAGGGCGACACAAAACCTAAGAAATACAAAATAAATATTACAAACCTGTAACACTATTATAACTAAATAAACAGACAAAAATGGAGGGATGGGATTGGAGGTTATAGGTGGGATGCGTTGGAGAATTGTGAAGCTTAACGAATCGGAGATATGTACTCTAACTGAAAAACGATGATAATGAACATATTCAATTATAGTGATCACAATTAAATATAAAATTAATGTAAGGACAGAGTACAGAATAATTTGGAATGTTCTTCCTAACAAAGGAAGATAGGAAACAGGTGCGATACATTGGAAAGCTGCACTGGTATTAACATAAAAAGTAGATAAGTAGTGGTTGCACCAAATTTAAATTAGATTTATAACTTCATACCAGCAAAGTAATTGTAATACCAAAGTACTGAAACCCATTACAAACAGAGGCTGACTCAAGCACAGAGTAAAGTAAAATATGGAGACAAAAGACGAGTCATGATTTTGCAACCTGCAAAGTTGTTCATGCTCTTTTAGCCTAGTTGTTATGTTCCTGTCTGATTGGCCAATGTAGAACTTATCACTTTCTGGGAAAATAAGTTTCTATATCCCGCTATTGTCTAATAGCCAGGACTTGTCATTACTATTGAAAATAAACTGGACAGTTGTGTTATGTCATAGTAGGAAACCCTGTAGTTGCAGGACTTCAGAGTTTTGGTTACATTCTGTGATACGTGTCCTAGATATGGAATAGTACACCACTTCATGCAAATAGTGGAAGGGCCAGCAGGGGGACAATAGAGTAGAGCTAGAAGTTTTAGTTTTTGTTTCCTATGCAAGATATTGTCAATTAGTACTGGGTCATAGCTATTGGCCAAGGCATTAAACATTATTGGGTCCAACTCTACTTTGAAATTTTCCATATGACGACCTCCTAATTGACTGGAATAACAGTAATACAAGACTTCTCTTTGATATTTATGCAAGATTTTGCTCTCCTTAAAATTATGATGTAGATATTGAAAAAAAAATGAGTGTTTGGTGCACCCACAGAAACTCATTGACTTGGCACCAATTGTGTTGCCTTATGCCTTGTTGCTACATGATCGCTTCGTGAAATACTTGCTGCTTACAGGGTTTGTACAACGTGTTGTAGGGTGTGCATGGGAGGAATATAAATAAAATAAAGGCAAGGATAAACACCGGCAGGGTTTTGGCAAATGAAAGGTGTAGGGGAAGGACGCATGAATACAAACAAACTCAAATTAAGCAAAGGAATTACAAGGAGATTATGTAAGTATACTTATTCTTTCCTCTATTAAAAGACTGGCAATAAAAGGGATACTATCGTCATAAATGCAGAGAACAAATCACATTTCTGAGAAACAGGAGTCTAGTCACGAGCAATATTCCGGTACCAGATACCTAAATAAATCCTCATCCCAATAGTAAGAAAAGGTAACGAACCTTTGACGCACTAGTGAGTGCAAGGAGTACATTATCAACCATAGGGACTCTATGATGACGTAGCATCATGGGCGGTCCGTGACCGTGTATGGTGACAACTATAATCACTGCCATGAAAAACAACTCATCTCCGTATTTCTGAAGCAACACACTATTACTATCAGATGCCGTGACTGCTGAACTGCAAGGGCCGTTACAAGCGCGTCGATGTGACCAAATAAAGACATGATGTCCTTATTCTCGATGCGCCAACACTCAGCGCAAAGGTACAAATTTGGAATGAGGTGAAAAAGTTGTACCAAACTTTAAGAACAGCGAAACGAAACGAGCAAAATAAGAGCAGATAAGAAGGAAATGCTCTTAGAAATATCCACTTTCTACCTCTGCTCAAACGCAAATCCTCAACTGACCCATGTCCACGATTAAAATTTTCTCTCCCCCTATTTTGCTAGAGCGCAAGCCAAAGGTAACATAACTCCAGTACTTAATCTATATACACAGTTACTACTATCATGACGTCATTTACAACAGTCATTGTAACAGTATCTCCCCAGTTTATGTACGTGTGAAAAAGAAGTCTATGTTTGCAATTCGTTGGTATGTATTTCATGGTACAGGGTGTCCAGAAAAGGGCTCCCTGATTTCAAAATTAAATATCTCGAAAACAAAGATCAATAGAGGAATGCAGTAAACGGTATATTTATTGTGAAAGCTATAAGAACTTTATACAGCAGTTTGAAATAATAGTTACAAAAGCTGCTAACAGATGGCGCTGTACGCTATACAGCTCATATCAGCATACATAAGTGAAATAATCGTATGAAAACACTCTTTGCAAACACAAATATCCATGCCCGAGGGGGGATTCGAACCCCCGACCGTAGTGGCCGTGTAGACCGTGACTGGAGCGCCTCAGTCCCCTCGGCCACCGCGGCCGACTCAAAATGTTCACCATTGGCACTACAGAGGTGGCGCAAACGAAGAATGAAATTCCCCATCACATTTCGTATTGTCTCAACCGAAATGGATTCACATACAACAGAGATCGCCGATTCAAGCACGTCCAGAGTGGCGGGATGCTTAAGGTAGACCATGTCTTTCACTGTGCCCCACAAACAAAGTCACAGGGAGACAAATCCGGCGAATATGGAGGCCAATCCATGCCGGCACCAGTAAATTTGGGATATTCCAAAGCAACGACTCGATTCTCGAAGTATTCCTCAAGAAAGCGAAACATTTGTTCGGTCCGATGTGGTCAGGCTCCATCTTGCATAAACCATTCAGTACCTGGTCGATTCTCTAACGCTTGCTGTGTGGCGACAAATTGTTCCAAAATTGCAACGTAACGTGCACCAGTGACCGTTTCTCGAATGAAAAAAGGGCCAATGATGCCTCTGCTGCATACTGCAGCCCACACAGTAACTTTAGGAGAATACAGGGGTTTCGCTTCACACCAATATGGCTTTTCGGAACCCCAAAATCGCCAGTTCTGCTTATTCACGTATCCATTCAGGTGGAAGTGTGCTTCATCTGCAGCCAAGATCATATCCTTCACTATTAATCATTGTGAGCATCTGATTAGCATAGGCAACCCTTTCTTGCACAGCTCGTACGGGTATGGCCTGGTGCGTTTGAATTTTGAATGGAATCATGTGTAGGCTCTTTCTCAGTGTTTTCTGCGTGCTGGAACGCTTCAAACCAGTCTCAGATGCAATTCTACGGACGAATGACATTGGATTTCGCTGAATAATTCCAGAAACTGTGGCGATATTTTCAGGCGTAACTGCGGTTTGCTTGCGGCCAACATGCCCCACTAGATCATGAGTTATGCTGCATGTTCGTTGAAATTTTGCGAAGAGCTTACGAATGGTTTTCGCATCGAGTCCTTTTGGAACATTAATTCGTGCTTGCAAACTTCGCCTCGTTGCCGTTTTTTTTTTTTTTTTTTTTTTTTTTTTTTTTTTTTTTTTTTTTTTTTTTTTTTTTTTTTTTTATAGCTTCCGGGACTTAACTACGGGGTTATCAGTCCCTCAACTTACAAACTACTTATGAACTACTTTCGAACTAGGACGGCACAAATATCCATGCCCGAGGGGGGATTCGAACCCCCGACCTTAGTGGCCGTGCAGACCGTGACTGAAGCGCCTCAGTCCCCTCGGCCACCGCGGCCGGCAGGAGCAGATTAATTCAGTCCTCAAACCATAAGGGAGAATTATTAGTAATATTGCGGAAAAGTGGACAACTTTTCAGACTTTTCCAGTATTAAACGGTGTTCGACAAGTGAAACTAGAACTACAGAAACATATCCCTTCGTATATTTACGTATGCGGATATAGAGCCATTGCCATGTACGGTGGTCAGACACGTACTTGCTCAGGATGTGGGCAGTCAGGTCATGTTAGGTCGGAGTGCGTACAACGTAGAGTGACGCAGCTGCCGGCAGGGGAACCAGTCGCTCCTATGACGATGACGTCACTGCCAGTGACTTACGCCACGGCACTCCGCGTTAATACGGCCACCACGTCGAGCGCCGCAATGGGCGGAAACGATGACGTGAATGAAGACGATCTGTCACTAGCAATTGACGTTGGTGCCACGGAAAAATCGACTGTCGCTGACTGCGACAAAACAGAAATAGCCACTAAAGAAGAACGTCAAACAAACCCAGAAGATAAATCTGGAAGAGAAGTACGGAGAGATGAAGACGATGGTGCAGCACAAGACCTTAGCACGACTACAGAGACTGAGGATAGTCAGGAATCTCGATCCTCTCCTAAAAAACATAAGAAACGGCGTTTAGCTCCTCCCGACGCCAAACAAAAGGCACAGGCAACGCGTGAAAAAGCTAAGGAAATTGCTCGGAAATTACGTGAACAAACACCTGCAGTTTCGGAGTGTAGACATCAGACGACAAAATCAACGACCAATGACAATCTGAAAAATGTAGAAATGACACCCCAACAGGATGTGGAAATGGAACTCTCTACAAGGGAACAGTTGCAGAATAAGACTCCACCTAGACTTGCTCCCGAAAAAGAAATGCACCTTCGTACTGAAGGAAGAAACTGGGCAGAGGAAGTAGCTGATTTCCCCAAAGATTAAGATATGAAAGAAGTTACGAGTCCACAAAGAGACTCGTTTTCCGTACCGATGGGCGGGAAAATGAAACGGATACCGCCCGCACGACCGGTACAATAATAATATAAGGCGTTATGCGCGTGTTATAACATCTAATATATAGTCTACATCTGAAAATTGCATTACAATCGTACAGAATTGCGACAATAAATATAAATAAGATTCGAAGTCACTTAAAACTAAAGATCTGACAAGACATGTTATACGCTGCCGACATCGATATTGCTATGTTACAATTAGTAACAAACATCCACCCAAACGGTCTTTTCCAAGGCCACTTCTGACGATATCGATAAACATTGAAGGAATATCGAGAGATAAAGAAGTCTTATTTTCTGACTTGTGTAAAGAATACCAATGTGACTTCCTCCTGATTCAAGAAACTCATCGGGGCATTACAAAACCTTCACCCAAAATAGACGGAATGAAAAAGATCCTGGAGAGACCACATGAACAGTACGGTAGTGCCATTTTCGCGAGGCCAGGAATCAATGTCACATCTGCATCACTGACTGACAGGGATGACGTTGAAATATTAACTGTTCGAACTCAGCAGTATAGCGTTACCTCTGTGTACAAGCCTCCAGACTCTACTTTTATCTTCACTGAGCCTGATAACTTCAGTTACCAGGACATTAATTTTATATTGGGCGATTTCAACTGCCAGAGCACTGCATGGGGTTATAAAGAAACCAACTGCAGTGGAGCGGAACTAGAGAAATGGGCTGAGGTACACGACCTACTACTCATACACGACCCGAAACTGCAAAGTTCCTTTAACAGTGGCAGATGGAAGAAAGGATACAATCCTGATAACATCTTTCTCAGCAAAAATCTTGCAGCTCAGTCTGAAAAATTGATTGGGGAGCCAATTCCCCATACGCAACATCGGCTCATAATTTGCACGGTCAGCGCAGTTGTTAAGCCTGAACAAGTTCCTTTCAAAAGAAGATTTAACTTTAAAAAGGCTAACTGGAAGAAATTCAGAGAGATTATTGATTTAGAAGTAACAAAAATTCCTCCACGACCTGAGATGTATGACTCTTTTGTCAGTTCAGAATGTGTCTAGGAAGACAATACCGCGAGGATGCAGAACACAGTATATCGCCGGACTCTCTGAGGATGCAAAGCCTTTACTGGAAAGATACCAGAAGCTCTTCGATAATGACCCATTTGATGATGAGACTCTTTTAGCAGGCAATGAACTCATGTCAGTCATTGCAGAGAACCGCAAAGCCAAATGGCGTGACCTTGTCGAGAACCTGGACATGCAAGTAAACAGTAGGAGGGCTTGGAAACTGCTAAAGAACCTCAACGGTGACGCCACAAAGTCAAATGATAAATTTACTAACGTCACTGCAGACCAAGTCGCCACCACACTCCTCCTGAATGGCAAAACCCGTGGCAGAAAATACCACGAACCATTAACGCGTGTTCTGGCAGAGGAAAACAATCACCTCAAGGCACCATTCACAATGTCAGAACTTACAGCAGCTATTTCCAGCCTGAAGACTAACAGAGCTCCTGGTATCGATGAACTGAGAGTCGAGCAAATTAAAAACCTCGGCAGTAATACCCTACAGTGGCTGTTAGATCTGATGAATGCATGCGTAGAAAGGCTTCACATCCCAAAGATGTGGAGGAAAGCCCGCGTGGTTGCACTTCTGAAACCGGGAAAGGACCCTAATGATCCAAAAAACTTCCGTCCTGTGTCTCTTTTGTGTCACTGCTTTAAGATCTTGGAACGCCTGACGTTAAGTCGCATAGAAAACGTCTTAGAACAACAGATCATCCCACAGCAGGCAGGTTTCCGACAAGGCAAATCCTGACCCAACATATCGAAGATGGTTTTGAGAGAAAAGAGATCACGGGAGTGGCATTCATAGACCTTACAGCTGCATATGATACCGTAAACCATCGGAGGCTCCTCAGGAAAGTATATGATGTAACAAAAGACTATCATTTAACATCACTGATTGCTACTTTCCTGCAAAATAGGAGATTCTTTGTCTGTCTCCAGGGTAAGAAGAGCAGGTGGAGAAATCAGAGGAACGGCCTGCCTCAGGGAAGCGTCCTCGCTCCAGCTCTGTATAATATATACACAAATGACAAACCAGTGCCAAACAGCACGCCCCAATTTATGTATGCCGATGACACTGCAGTTGCAGCACAAGGTACGAATTTTCTGGATGTAGAGGAGAAATTATCCAGTACCTTGGAATCCCTCTCCCAGTATTATGAGACAAACTACCTACGACCGAACCCTTCCAAGACTCAGGTCTGTGCTTTCCATTTAAAGAACGCGGAGCCAAATAGGGAATTGAATGTTACATGGAGAGGTGAACGACTCGCGCACTGTCCGACGCCCAAATATCTCGGTGTCATACTAGACCGCACACTGACCTATAAACATCATTGCAGTGCCACAAGGGAAAAAGTCTCAGCGAGAAACAACATCATCAGGAAATTAACTAACGGATCCTGTGGTGCAAACCCAAAAGTCCTGAGAGCCTCAGCCCTTGCGCTTAGTGTGTCAGCTGCGGAATACGCCGCTCCAGTATGGAGTTCGTCAACACACGCGAGAAAAGTTGACACCGCGGTGAATGAAATGGCACGGATTGTGACTGGGTGCCTGAAACCAACACCAATACACAAGATGTACTTAATTATGGGGATTGCACCGCCCAATGTACGACGTGAAATTGCTGCCGAAGCTGAAAAAACGAAGCAAGAAAAGGACATGCGTCACCCTCTACATGGACACCAGCCTGCTGACCGACGGCTTCGTTCGAGGAAGAGTTTCCTGTCATGTACCCGAGCACTGGAAGGGTCGGCCGCAGAAAACCGTATTGCAAGGTGGGAAATGGATTTGAGAAGCCCGTATAAAGCAGCAAAAGAAGAACTGGCACCTGGTGGAGACCTGCCATACACAGTCTGGAGAACCCTGAACCGTATGAGGGTAGAAGTGCCAAAGTGCAAGACAAACATGCAGCGATGGGGCTTCCTAAAAGAGAATGAGAACACTCTGTGTCTTTGTGGTGCTGTACAGGATCCTCAGCACCTGATTATCTGTCCATATTTAGAAAAGCCCTGCACAATGGAAGACTTATGGGAGGCTAACGACAAAGCCATATTGGCTGCTAATTTTTGGAAGTTAGAAGTCTAGTTCCGGACACAGAAAGTAAGTAAGTAACAAACATTCCACTTGAAGCAATAACAGGATATAATACAATTGTAAATTCAGGGGACGACCATGATCTCGGCACGGCAATTTTAAGTAAGGAAGGCATAATTGTATCAGATGTGGAAAAACTGCCAAATTCCAGGAGTAAAGCCGCCACCGTCAACAACAGTAGGTTAATAAACATCTACGCACCCTCAGGAACAAGTAACAGGAGGGAAAAAGCTATATTTTTAAAGAGGATGCAGTCCCCCTTTTCTGCGGCCGATATGATCAGATAATTTTTGGCGGTGACTATAATTGTGTCCTGTCGGCTAAAGACCAGACGAGAAAATTTTAATTACTGTGCCGAACTTGACGCCATTGTTAAACAATTGATCTTAACTGACACCTGGGAGCACAAAAACGGTGCATTACCGGGGTTCACCTCTATAACAAATCACCCTGCCAGCCGCATTGTCAGCATTTACGTGTCCGCCAACCTGAAGCGACATGTTCTGCATACAGAGTTGTGGTCCACCATCTTCTCAGACCACATAGCGTACATCTGTACCATTAACTTAACAAGACAACAAACAGACAGGGGACGAGGGTTGTGGAAACTTAATACAGAACATCTTAAAGATCCTGAATGTCATGAAGTATTTCACAATGTATGGAAAGAATGCGAGAAGCGATTCCCAGCCTATCCTTCGGCACTCACATGGTGGTTGCAATGCGCCAAACCCAAGATCAGAAGGGCGCTAATAAATTACTCGTGGGAAAAGATGGCCTGGCAGAAGCAGACGATTGAATTCTACTTTAATGTCCTCCCAGATTTGTATAGATCTGATACACCTATAATTAACAAACACCTAGAGATAAAAAGAATTCAAGCTAAGCTCATAGCTTTACGACGGAAACAAATTGACGGTTGCAAAATACGTTCACGACTCCAAAATGATATACGTGGAGAAAACACATCAATCTACCATGTTATAAATGAAAGAAAGGGACAGCGAAGGAAAATAATAACTGAAATAATTACCGCGGACGGTCCATTATTGACACAGCAAAATGACATCAAGACCGAAATTCAACACTACTTCGCCGATCTATTAAGCAACGCAACAACGGATGCAACAGCGCAGAATGCACTTACAACAGGACACACCCGGAAGTTCGACCAGGAAGAAGCAGCCACTTTGCTAACAGAAATAACAGAGGAAGAGGTTGAGGACGCAATCATAAGAAGTCCGAAAAATAAATCTCCTGGACCTGACGGGATTCCGGCTGAACTCTATCGCACTTTTAGGAGACAGATGATACCTAAACAACATGTATCTGTAAAGAACTGATGAATCCAAATACTAATATACCGAGTGACTTCCGAGAAGGAACAATAGTTCTTATCCCGAAAACACCGGCAGGGAAATCAGTATCAAATTTTAGACCTCTCACTTTATTGAATTGCGATTATAAAATATTTTCACGCATCATCAACGAGAGGCTAAAATCAGTCCTGAACATAGTCACTGGGGCTTATCAATCGAGCGTTGGGAAAGAGCGATCAATCCACCACACTACAGAGACATCATTTCAATTGCTGAAGTCTGTAAAATTAAATGCGCGATGTCTCATTAGATTTCGGGAAAGCATTTGATAGAGGTAGCTATGATTACCTTTTCCACGTTATGTGCGCCATGAATTTTCCGCAGCATTATATAGCTATTATTAAGAACTACTTAAACCAATCTACATCAAGAATCATAGTTACTGGCCAACCCAGCAGACCAATGATAATAAACAGTTCAGTGAGACAAGGATGTCCTCTATCTATGTCATTGTTTGCGATAGCCATTGAACCGTTACTTTTAAGCTTAAGCCAAAATCTGCAAGGCATACTAACGAATGGCCAGAAAGTTCTCATTAGGGCATATGCTGATGACGTCATGTATCTGGTGAGAGATAACAGTGAGATCATAAAGGCACTAGAGATAATAAAAAAATACGAACTCGCATCGGGCGCAAAGCTGAACAGAAAAAAGTCTGCAGTAATGAACATCGGACGTGGAATAAGAGCTCCCATCCAAGGACAAATTAAGGAGGCGAGTATTATAAAATGCCTTGGTATAGAATACACTCGAAACATTCGGCACACAATTGCAGTAAATTACAGGAGGATACTGAACACTATTCGTGCCAGCATACAACAACAAAATCTCAGGAAACTAGATGAACTGCAGATAATGGCATTGATAAATATTTATATAACATCTAAAATAAATTACGTAGCACAGGTCTTGCCAATGCCACGAGATGTCGCCAACAGAATTTTGGCTGCCTTTGGTCACTTTGTCAACCGTGGCCATATATTTAAAATAAAATATGAAACATTGACGTTACCAACCGACAACGGTGGCCTAAATCTTATCAACGTATATAACAAGGCACAGGTACTGTACACCAGCAAAACGTGCAAGCAGTGGACGACATCATGGAATAGCGTAGTAAAATTGAATGAAATAGCGCCGCCCAACCACGACGCTCCAATCGATGTTCACCACATCCCCAAAGAACTTTTCCACTTGAAACATTTCTTAATAGAATACAGTTATATCCGAATGTGTCTACCAAAAACAGGTTTGATCAGAGTGAAAGAAGTCTACAAAACTTTCATGAAAAACCACAGCGAGAACATCATAAACAAAAGTATCATCACTTTAATTAGCAAAACATATGGAGAAACATCCATCACCCGCAATTGCCAACTCACGTGAAGGCACAGTGGTACTATGCCGTTAATAGAAAAATCCCGACGAACTCAAAACTCCACGCGATTCATCTGGCAGATTCCGCTTTGTGTACTGCCTGTGAAATCAACGATACTGATGAACTCCAATTTGTCTGCGGCAATGCTAACAATATAAGGCAGTCAGTAAGAAGAATTTTAGCTATTATCCAACGAACATCGCCGCACACAATAACTCCAACAAACCTCTTACACCCGGATGAAGCACTGTACCCTAACACGAAGAAAAACGCCGTGAACTGGTTGAAGGGGCACACGGTGTTTTACATATTATCAAACAAGGAGAAGAACGAAGGTGACTTTTGGACTTATATGGCGAGCCAACATCAAACACTACTCCAGATGAATAATTACCATAAACATTACGCAAAATTTCCTCAAAAGGACCATCATGTGAACTCTTCTATTCAAATTGATATCTTGAAAGTGTGACTGAAATTGATATGAAAATAAATAAATCTACTATTATTTACTGAACAAATAAAATCATGATCAAACAACGAACAAGTACTCAAAAGTTTATTTTTTATTTAAAAAATTATTTTGGAAAAAGTCCTAGTTTTCTAAAAGAGATATTTCATTTGTATCCCCTTCTAGACTGATCTCGCGACAACTAACGCGTTCAGAGTTAGAGAAGATGAAATAAGAATAGTAATTAAAGAAACAGAAAAAAATAATGAAAACGAACATAGGAACGAACAAAACAGTACATGGAAACACTCCATTGGCCGGCCGCGGTGGCCGAGGAGACTGAGGCGCTCCAGTCACGGTCTGCACATCCACTACGGTCGGGGGTTCGAATTCCCCCTCGGGCATGGATATTTGTGCCGTCCTAGTTCGTAAGTAGTTCATAAGTAGTTTGTAAGTTTAGGGACTGATGACCTCGTAGTTAAGTCCCATAGACTATACAAACATTTGAACATTTGAACACTCCATTGCAACTCTCGCGAAGACGAACTCTGAAATCGTCGGTGAGCAGAGATTGAAAAGAAGGATTCTTTTTTATTATTATTATTATTATTAATTTCTTTTTTCGTTTGGAAAGAAAATTTCTATTTATGTTTCCAACCGAAGAAGTTACTCTTACGTTTCATGTGTTACATCTTTAAATGAAAAAAAAAAAAAAAAAAAAAAGGAGTCGACGCTGTGGAATACAGCACTTATAAGAAAAAACTTTCAGTTTTGAATCCAACCAAGAAGGTATTATTTGTTTTTATCAAACTTTTGTTATGGGTGACCAACGTCAAGAAAGAAGAAAAAGAGATTTAAAAAAAAAAACAAAAAAAAAAAAAAAACACGCCGACGAAGGCGATATTAGGAGAGCGGAAGGAGGGGCTGTGAGGGGTGGTTGAAGGCAAAAAAAAAAAAAAAAAAAAAAAAAAAAAAAAAAAAAAAACGGTTAAGTCGTCTGCCTAGTAAGCATAGAGGTCCGAGTTCGATTCCCGGCCGCAACACAAATTTTAATTCAATGCTTCATATTTATCAATAATGTCTATTTGGAATAAATGTGAAATCCAAAAAACAAAGGAAAAGATGCCAGTGACTGATTTTTATTTTTATTTATTTGTATTTTCTTATTC
Source organism: Locusta migratoria (assembly GCA_026315105.1). Taxonomy (NCBI): domain Eukaryota; kingdom Metazoa; phylum Arthropoda; class Insecta; order Orthoptera; family Acrididae; genus Locusta; species Locusta migratoria. The sequence continues at coordinate 502,261,417 of CM048755.1, read as the reverse complement.
TTTAGGTAGATCGATGGCTTTCTGTCGGTTGTTCATGTTCGTTCTGGGTTTTTCGTTGAGAATTTTGCTTTGGTTTTTTTTTTTTTTTAATTACAGATGGTGTTGAACCATCTTTCTTTTTCTCTCATTTCATTGGTTCTTCGATTTCATCGGTCCTTTGTGAACGTTGGTTTTCGTTTTATTTTGATCGTTGACTCAGTTTTTGCGTTCCAGAGGGCGTCGAGCTTACTGACTGAACACGCTGATCTACCATATCGCCAACCCTTTCGACCGACAGCGATGAGACACCGCGCCCGGCAATTTTGCGAACCACCTTTTAAGATGTTAATGCATCACAAATTAATTCGCAGCACATAACGCTACGCCAAACATCTGCGAGAGTAATCCGTAATTCTCGTACCATAGATGGCAGGTGTTAATCTGCTAACATGGCATTTTTAGACATTTCATTATAATGCATTGTCCTAAGAACGACGTGTTTTGATATTTTTCAGTGCGTCATTGCTTTGAATTGACAACGCTTGAGTTATAATAAGAAAATTATGAAATACACAAACATCGTGGCGTATGCAACAAACAGTTTCGGGCATGGTTTCGGGCGAGGTATGTCACGTAACTGATCTCTGAGAGCCAAATGTATGCTATGTTCCTTCCAGACTTTAGTCATTCGTAACCAGTAAAGGGAAAGAAAATAAAATTGTGACAAATTATCAAATATTTTAACGGAAAAAGAAAATGAAAACGTGAGAGAGGTATTAAAATAATAGACGTACAAGTTCAAAAAAGAGTATGTTTGCCAAAGCTAATGTCAAGTATCAAAAAATTTTGGCTGTTTGTTATAATACGGCTAAAAAGAAAGTTACGTCTTTGGTGAGTAGATATTATCACAATAGTAGAGTCATAATCGTATGGTCCATAATTTTTATTACTTACTTTTTTATTATTTTTGTCCGAAATGTTTGCCAAATATCATAAAACTAAAGGCAAATCTAAAGTGGGCCGTAAAACATTATAGTGTGATTTTTTTCGTTGCGAACAGACGAAGGCCATTCCTCTATGGTTTCAGATAAAGTATTTTACAAATTACTGTCGCTTGCATCGTCTCATTGTGCATTTTGGCCTCATTCAAATGTCTCGCTGCATTCTGAGCATTCTACGCAGGCTGAGTTATCGCCGCTGCGCCATCTGCTAGTGATCCAATCGCAAACAGCACTAAAAATGAGTAAAAAAGAAACTACACTGTATTTGGGTATTCTAAGCATTATTGGTGCTTTGACAGACTTGTTATACCTTGTTTCTATTCATTACATCTCTTGCTGCTGCAACTGCTATCTGTATGTGATGTTTTTTCACTTGGTCACCAGTTTTTTCCTTTGGGGTTTCTTTGAAGCGCTTTCATAACGTTCTCAGTGTCAAATCTGCAGTCATCCTTGCGGGACTGATGACCTTCGCAGTTTTGTCCACCTAAGACACAAAACCAACAACAACAACAACAACAACAACAGCCATCTTAATCATTTTGTCGTCTTCTTTTTCCTTCACGAATGCCCATCTACTGAGCTGTTGTCGTTTGCAGACCTTGATATATAGGAAACTAGTTGTAAACCCGACGTTGCCCGGTTGTTTATTTATTCTACATTCTCGTAGTCCACCTCCCCTTCCCCCCCTCTATCTGCATTCATCTATTTCTTTCCCATGTCTCTATTCGTTTGCACTTTTCCCATTTCTCGGTAATGTTTTTTGCAAGGCACCCTCTGTCATGTACCATACGTACATGTATGTATCTTGTGACCTTCTTCTTGGTATAAGTGTCGTGTATGCAAGAATTCATCAAGGTCTGAGAAAACCTATTGATTTTGTCAAATTTCGTATATTAAGTACTCTCCACCGTGCACCGAACGAAATTTTATACAGACAATGACGTTCCTCTTGTTTTTATGCTGAAGTGTGCAAAATTTCATAAATATCGAAACAAAACTATAGATTTGTATGCAATAGAAACAAAGAGTCACATTGAAACCCGCACTTTGTTGTTCTCATATTTTCCAGTTTTATTTTAGACAACCTGTGTTTTGATAATAACGAAAACAACGAAAGAAGGATCTGTGAAATCGGTCGAGCCGTTCTCAAGTTATGGCGAGACCAACATACTTAGGGATCGGTTTCTATCATGAAAGATACTCTCCCCTATGCGCCGTATTAAAATATAGGTAGACGGTGACCTTCCTTTTGAAGGTCAAGCGTGCAAAGTTTCGTGAAGGTCGAAATGAAACTGTAGATTTCGTCAGTCTGTAGGAAAAGTATCCTCCGCCAAGCACCTTCATTCCGTCCTATCGTAAATACTTTCTTAGCTAACATCTTCTACCTTTAAACTACATACCGGCAAAATTTCAGCTTCATAGATACAGTAGTTTTAGACATTTCGTGTATCGTCAGTGAGTGAGTGAGAGAGTGACCTTTTGCTTTTATATATATATATATATATATATATATATATATATATATATATATATATATATATATCTTGAATTATGGGTCCTACAAGGACATTATTTACCAAGTTCGTAGAGAGGAATATTATGAAACTGCCTGCGAAATGTGTTGTAAATTGATTTGAGAGTAAAGGCATAGTAAATTACAACCTCATGCTTTTTAGGGGGAAGCTTCATGTATTTCAATGTCTTTGACGTCATAGAACCTTAACTATATGTCGTAATACGATATTATTTCGAAGGTACATCCAGTGGTGCATATGTAAACCGTTTGCAAAATACGTCGCGAATAGAGTTAGTAGGAAAGTCGTAACAAATCAAAATTGTAACGTCATGCCAAATGCCGTAATTTTACTTCATCACCGTCGAAAAAGTAGTAAGCGACAAACTTATTTCCTACCATCATTTTGCTGGGGTTATCAGCGAGAAGAAGTTTCGTAAAGGTTTGAAATTAAGTTTGAAGTTTGTTGCAAGTCGCTAAGTCCTCTTCTTCTCAAATAGTGGACTGATAAAGTCACACTATCACGTGCCACAATATGGGGAAGTAATATTATTGTAATAATAAATGTTAAAAATTTAAAATTAGTGGACTCTTTGAAAGATATTGAGAAATCCCTTGTGCCACAGTAATTTCATAGTGAAACCATCTGTGTATATTTTATATAAAAATAGAAAAATTTAAAAACTGAAATGTGCTAGAGTAATGTAATAAAGGAGGATGAAACCAAATGTCAATTTTTATCACATCCAAAGGTATTTGTGTGACTCAGACGGTTAAAACACATCTGCGTGGATATGTTTTGCTTGCTGGTTTACGGAGCTCATTGACTACTGTCTCCATACTTATTCAGTGATATGTGTTTGCAGAAGTTCTGAAATGGTTTATTAGGTTTTATTTGTGTGCACTCTATTACCTGCCTCTGATGAAGACATAGCCACATGTAACAATTCTATTATTTCGTTCGGATCATCAAAGTGTACATATTACAGCGGTATATTGTTAAATGTCTTATTTTGAACATCAGTACATTTACAATATTTGAATTCTGCAGCCAAAGCAGGCTTAATAATATAATACTACTTATCACTGCTTTCTGCTTTTATATGCTATGCTTGGTGTTGTTTTATCTGTTGTGCGTTTGTTATATGCAGTATTTCAGCATATGTTCACATATGCTAAAATACTTCTCTGGATTAAATGTCTTTAGAAATATTAAATTCAATAATCCCAGTGTTTATGGGTATGTCATTGTCCCTGCCAGTATATTATCTTGCATTAAACGTATAGGTGATATACCAGGCTTATGGTTTATGTTTACACACCACATTTGTGCAACACTATGCACCTTAATGGACTCACTAATAGCTGTTTCATCATCACCAATTCCCCCTTCTAGTTTTTTTTCTATTGTCCACCTTTTCTGCTTACATTCCTTATGTTTGCAACCCTCCAATGACTATTGGTTATCGGGTCGAACATTGCTGAGAGTATTTGTTCCCACTGCTGCTGCTCCAATTTTAACAGGCATTTTTCCAGCAAATAGCTTTGTAGGCTTCAATAATTCTACGTGTGGTCGAGATACCGCAATACTCCAACAAAATAGGTATTTGCGACTTATATGTATACTGGAAACTCACTCACTTACCCAAATTGTTACAATTTTTTATTCTTCTTCTTCTGCAACCCTGTTAACTCTCAAAATCTTGATTGTCAGATGCTTCTTAACTGTTTATTTTTTTTTATCGCATATCTCAAGTTGGGATTCAAGGTTAGTAATACGACTACGTAATTTAGAAACTTCTGAGGTGCTGGCGCGTTTCTCCATTTGAGATTCGAGGTTTCTGATACGACTATTTATTCCAGCTAGCTGGGTAACGACTCTGGCTTCTTTGAAAGTCATACTTGCAAATCTCTCCATTGCATGCGGTATACTGATAAACTCATGTAGTAGAACATTATCTTTTTAAGATGTAGGATTTCCTGAAGTTCCACCTATATCGTCTTACATGTAGATTCCTTGTTTTATCATTAGCCAGAAACCCGAATATAATGTAGTTTAAGCAATCAGCACATATGGCTACAATTTCATAGAATGTCATACTTGATCTTGGTAAATATGTTTTATATTGGTGTTATTCTTTCTAAAAACAGTAATTAGGTTAGTCTTATCCTTTATTAGGTGTTTCGGACCCTGGAATATGATTTGGGTAAAAAACATGGATATTCACATGCCAACTAAAACAAAAATCATCAACAATAAATAGATTGTTTCTCTTATATGTTCTTAGCTGGTGGAATATCATTGCTTTCGCTGAAAATGTGGTACCGAAGACCCATTTATGTTAAGCAGAATTTCATTTAATTATGGTTGAAGTAGTGTTTTCCAAAATACATACACATGCTCAGAGCAATCTCCCTCTAGATGTGTTAACAGGGATAGAACTACGTATGTTTTTCCACAGTCATGTGGTCCGACGATCAATGTTCCATTTCCTTTTTTTTCTGACTGGTTACCAGCATCATAACAGAACCAGTCGGTTGTTATAAGTCCCTATTGTTTACTCCATTTAGCTATTCTGCTTACTAATAATTTTACTTCAGTATGGAAGTGATTTATAGTGGAAACTTTTATTAAATTTCTATACATAGACGGACGGCATGAGATCTTCTTGACAACAAGGTTCACTCATTGGTGTCGTCTCGGACAAGTGAATATGACAGCACCATTGTTCCAACAACGTATCATAAATTCACCAGTCACTTGTTCGGTTTTACTAATCCCTTTCTTTCCCCATAACTCTGGTAGTGGAGAACAGCTCTAGTCCTCATTATTAAGTACACTGAATTCAGGTAACAAGTCTCTATCCACTTGATTTTCTTAATTCCTTTCATGAAGACCTGTGATACAGGTAGGCTAACCAATCGTAAACCATTCACAATAATTTTCACAAGTATGTCTACTGAACTCATAGTGTGAGCATGGTGCTTTTCCATGAACCAATTTGCTGAAAATGCATCCAGTTTGTAATAGGGTCTTCTCTACCACAAAATGGAGCACCAGAAGCAACCACTGAACTTCGTGCACCACGAATCAGTCGATATGCTATTTCTATTATAATTAAACAATTGCCTATGGTGCAAAACCCTAGGCAATCAAGAAATATGCCGTACGTTGTTGTAGATGTAACTGCACTACAGAACGCTCTGAACTACACTCGGGCTATTTAAAGAAAATACCCTGATTTATGTGGAGGGAGACTTCTTGGAACTATGAAATTTAATTTCATAGTGTATGTGCTCTCCCCTTGATGCATGGAGATTGGTGACCTTGTCAGAGTGCTCTGATTCGATTATGTAATATGCATGGGAGAAGGAAGGGGTGCTCTGATTGAAAAGAGTGTAATTGCGTAATCTGACACCAATAAGGTTGGGGGGAACTTCCCCTCCCATCCCCTTCACATGTGGAGACTGGTCACCTAGTCAAAGTGCTCGGATGTGACGTAGTGTAATAGTGTAATCTGATACCAAGAAGGGATAGGAATCCTCCCCTCCCATTGAAACGTGGAGACCGGTGGCGTTGATGAATAAACATTCTAGAAATAGCTATTATATGTGCTAGACCGTACCTACACAATCTACTAGCGTCTATAAAGATTTTTACCTTATTGCTGCAGTCGAAGCGGTAGGTCACTGGCAGCTACAAAGTTGTAAATGGCACTATATTTGTGATAATGTGGGCAAATACTTATCTATATGCCTGGCGGTAAAGAGCGCACTCGTAACATATTACGTGATGCCATTTAATAATGTTGGTTGACTATAACTTAACATTTTATAATGGTTATTTTAACATTGTTTAACATTGCAATGGTGTATATAATATTACAAACATATGTAAGGCACTATACATTGAGTCATGCGTATTCAATGCTTTAAAATAACTTTATCTGAAGTATTTTAAGAAATGCGGAGAGTCACCACTGACATGACCGCAACGAGTGAGGCTGGTCACACCAACTGCCGAACAATGTCGTTCAACGTCATCAGCTCTAAACCCCTCGTCCTCTCAGAGGCCTGGATTTTTCTCATGCGCTTATTTGGAAGTCTTTCCATGACACTGGCGATTCTCACCTCCAACTCTTTCGGCCTATCATGCGTCTGTATTTGCTCATGCCCTTGTACAGTAGTTTTTCTCTCAACTCTAATGTTAATACATCCACGTCACTCCAAGTTATACTTATTTTGTCAGACGTTACGTCTGTAACATGTAAACTTCCATAATTTTGTTAATTTTATCAAGAAAGTTCTATAAGTTCAAATACCAAATACGGTATACTGTGTCGTCATAGCTGCGTATTTGCAGTTATGTCAGTTTGTTAGCACTTTAAAGTAGGCCAGTGGGCTGTGGCAGCTGCTTAAACAAAGTCACTGTAACGGAACTGACACAATCAGTGTTAACCCTGGTCCCATTTGTTAGCTCCATACTGTACGTTCCAAGAGTGCTGCATCGTAAAGAGAACAGCAGAATGTTACCACAAATAAGTCGTTTCGGTTTCTATAGTTCGTCTTCTCAAGCTAGTACAAGAGAAGCCAAAACTGAAGGATGAAGAGTTCGTATTCATGCCAAAGGAACGCAGTTCGATGATGTTGAATATCTTCTCTGGCATACATTGAGCAGAATCGAAGGAATTCGTCGGGTTTGTGTAGTATAATAATTTTGAAATTGTATATTCATTTTAAACAGGCTCTTCAACTTATAGTAATTACTAATTCGTGTCAGAGTAATTAAATGTAATGATATGAGAAATTATGGCAAACTAACCACTTCTGGAACAAGTCATTTAGCTACCTAGATGTAAACATACCTTTCATCGTATCACCAGCAATAACTAAACAGCAAAATGAGCGTATCTCATTAAGTTACATAGAAATTTTGTAGCCAAATGGTTCGAAATTGTGGAAAGTAGTGTGATGTAAGCCGAAAGACAGGCAGACAAACTAAGAAATGCATATCGTGTCATCTGAGGCGCCTTTAAAAAGTTGACCATATAATGATACATATACAACCAAGTTAAAAGTGAACTGGTGTTCTTTGAACTTTCATAAATTCAAACATACATCTGGCCAGTGTTTTGGTAGTAGCTTGTATCAGTGACAGTATGACAGTACAGGTAACAGAATTCGGTGCACGTTCCTGGAATCAGTGGTGTCGTCAACTCGCACCACACTGAAACATTTGGAGAATGAAGTGCATGCTGATTTTCCATTGCCCATATTCTGGAATTCTGCGTATCGAGATATCCATCAGACTGGAAATGGCCCTCGTCTGTTCAAAGGAAATTCCACAGGCATTCATTATCAATTTTCATGCGACCATTGAATCTAGGAGAGGACTCTTGTGTTTCTGGCAGTTAAACACAAAGCATCTCTCGAACCTGATTGATTCTGTACTGAGAACAATGATGGTTCTTGTGTACAGTTTTGCAACGTTCTAGTTGGCTTCTCTTGCATTCGGAGTAATTACCAATGGACTGCTTGTTTGCCCAACATCAATCGATAATTCCTGGAATGCTGAGGCCACATTTTCGACTGACGTCGGTTTAACTGATTTACTCCCTCTGCCACATTCCGCTTAAAACGCTTAGCAGACGTAAGATTAACCTTGTGTGTATTTTACATATTACGCAGTGTCTGTAACTGGAGTACAGTCAGCTTTGTTGTAAATGAGCTTTAGCAGGGGCTCGCGATCCTACATAGTTACAGTCGGGTTGAGCGTTTCGAACGCCAAATGGGTAAGCCAAATGGCCAAATGAGTAAGGGCTGTGTGCCATGTACCGTTCATCGGTTAGTGTGCAGATTATGACGATTTCAGCGACATCAACCGGTGAAATTTTCAGAGGTTTTTAATACTTCCCATTAAACTTCCGTAAGAGTCAATAAACTGCTGTTAAAATATGACGTCATTGTGAGCAGTGGTTCTCTTTCTGCACCTTTTTGAGATTGTAACTATAACTGAGGACACCATATACTTTCAATCAACTGTTGAGATGCATTTGGAACTACTCTAAACAATATAGCGAGGACGCGTGAGAGAAGATTTTGTACACATTGCACTATTAAAAAAAATTAGTTCAGACCTGAAAATATATCAGTTGAGAAAAGACTTATGTAAAATTATGAGTGAAATCTACTGTTACTATTATCAAACAAATCAAGTACATAATTTAATTTCAATTTAAAAAATACTAATATACAAATAATGATTAAAAAGAATGAAACTTTCACTCTGCAGCGGAGTGTGCGCTGATATGAAATATCCTGGCAGATTAAAACTGTGTGCCGGAACCGGGACTCGAACCTAGGACCTTTGCCTTTCTCGGGCAAGCGCACTACCGACTGTGCTATCCCGACACGACTCACAATGCCGCCTCACAACTTTACTTCCGCCAGTACCTCGCCTCCTACTTTCCAAACTTCACAGACGCACTCCTGCGAACCATGCGAGACTAGCACTCCTGGAAGAAAGGATATGGTGGAGACATGGCTTAGCCACAGCCTAAGGGATGTTTCCAGAATGACAGCTTCACTCTGCAGCGGAGCGTGCGCTGATATGATACTTCCTGCCAGAAGTCAGGTTGTGAGGCGACATCGTGAGTCGTATCGCGATAGCTCAGTCGCTAGAGCGCTTGCCCGCGAAAGGCAAAGGTCCCAGATTCGATTCCCGGTTCGGACACACAATTTTAATCTGCCAGGAAGTGTAACATCAGCTCACACTCCGCTGCAGAGTGAAGGTTTCATTCTGCAAACATCCCTTAGGCTGTGGCTAAGCCATGTCTCCACCATATCCTTTCTTCCAGGAGTGCTAGTCTTGCATGGTTCGCAGGAGATCTTCTGTGAAGTTTTGAAAGTAGGAGGCGAGGTACTGGCGGAAGTAAGGTTGTGAGGCGGCATTGTGAGTCGTGTCGGGATAGCACAGTCGGTAGTGCGCTTGCTCGCGAAAGGCAAAGGCACCAGGTTCGAGTCCCGGTTCCGGCACACAATTTTAATCTGCCAGGAAGTTTCAGTGAGTAAAAAGTTCAAAATATTACAAATTGCCGGAGTAGATGGTCAGTAACCAAATATCCTTTTATCTTTATTTATTAATTTTTTGGTACTGTAATTTATGATCTTAGTATTTCTGACGAGATAATTCTTCATAAGGGCTAGATCACCTTCAATGCCACATGTGTATGAGATATGATAAAGTTGTCCATCTCTACTTACATCAGTGCCAGTAAGATGGTGAACTACATCATCAAAGGTACAGTATAGAATTTGTTAGGAAAATACTGGAAGTTTAACGGTACCGGCAGTCTGTCTTCACTGAATAATAGTGGTGCAGGACGATAGAAAGGGCATTAGTGTTGAGGCGGTATTCAGGAGCACGATCTCACGACAGAGCATTAGGCGGCCGGCCATTCTGGTGTGCGGTAACTGCTGAGCAAACACGGCCAGCTCCCGTCACGTCGTCTGGTGTTTGGATCTCAGCCAAGTTGACACAGCGATATTAAAGCTGCACCCCCGCGCTCTGTATACATATGCCTGCACTCGCCTACTGAATTCACCACTCACACACACACACACGCACACATGCAGTTTGAATACAGACAAGAAGGCAAATTACTAATTTTAACTCAGTTAGATCACTGCGTTTATCTTGAAGTTTTCCACACCAGGTCACAGTAGCGTAGTACCTGTGAAGTACTAGATCTTAGTACATCAAAGATCATTGAATTTCATTTTAAATCTGATGCAATGAAGGCCTCTTTCAATAAAGGAGGATGTACAAGTCAGTGAGTCAAGATCATTTCTACCACAATTAAAAGGGCGCTAGTATTAAGTGTCCTTAAGACAGGTACCGAATGAAATGCGCGATTAATAACACATTTTGACTGTTATAAGCCCTTCCAGGAATGAACTATTCAGAAAGAAAACACAAATAGCAAATCTTAGTTGCATGCAAATTTATTATTACTTTTCTCCCTACTGTTTATTCCGTTTAATGCAGACTCCCAATTTTAGAGACTTAACAGTATTTTAAATAAATATTATGCAAGCTTGTGGCAGACGCTCTGCTTTGAAGTTAGAGTTGTCAATGTCTCTTAAAGGAGAAAATTCGTCTGTTTTATCTGTATTCGAAATGTATCAACTTTCTTCTGTGTGTGTTCATATTTCAAAAGTTGTTGTACGCCCATGGTTGTAGGCCCTAAGCGCGCATACAGTAACTGGTGTTTGGCTCATCTCCCACTATTCAAACATAGTGGGGTGCGTGTTACACTGTACCAGACGTTAACAATCTACATACCACTATGAAACTTCCTGGCAGATTAAAATTGTGTGCCAGAACGGGGACTCGAACTTGGGACCTTTGCCTGTCGCGGTCAAGCGCTCTACCGACTGACCTAGCCCGACACGACTCACGATGTCGCCCCACAACTTTACTTCCGCCAGTACCTCGCCTCCTACTTTCCAAACTTCACAGGAGCTCTCCTGCGAAACATGCATTACTAGCACTCCTGGAAGAAAGGATATGGTGCAGACATGACTTAGCCACAGCCTAAGGGATGTTTCCAGAATGAAACTTTCACTCTGCAGCGGAGTGTGCGCTGATATGAAATTACTGGCAGATTAAAATTGTGTGCCGGAACCGAGACTCGAATCTGGGACCTTTGCCTCTTGCGGGCAAGCGCTCTACCGACTGAGCTATCCCAACACGACTCACGATGCCGCCCCACAACTTTACATCCGCCAGTACCTCGCCCCTACTTTCCAAACTTCCCAGAAGCTCTCCATTCTGGATACATACCACTATATCGCTCTAATAAACATCTACGGCTGAAAATTAAACTGTGAAACTGTGAACATATTACTACAATGCTGACCACCCAACACCTGCAAGAGGTATCCAGATCACGTGACATTTAACACATGCGCTTTCGTACGAAAGAGATGATCATGATTAGCATTTCCTCAGAGGCGCACATGACGCAAGACAGTAACGCCACCAGCAAGCGACGCATAAGGAGAGAACAGACGGCCACACGGACGCAAGGTGATTGTTATTTAGAGGAACAGCTTTGTGTAAGCAGTGTCAGTAGAACTGTAACTGATGGACGACATCGAGCGTCTTTCGAGTGCGGTCCGTAGTTTCCCCGAGGAAGAACAATGGCCTAAAGTGAGTGCGTATTATCATGTGGAAGCTTTTACTTTTTACTTTATTGAGTCCGGACTCTCCGTCAACCTAAATTATTCGCCCAATGTCGGGCCACGACAACCACATACGACCTACGACATATGAACGAGGGTACAGGACTGTGGGCAACAAGAACATTGAAGCAAATGTGTCATGTCCTGTGGTTCCCAACATTTGCACAGAAGATCCTCAGGGTTCGTCAGCCCCCACTTAGCTTTACAGGTTTTTACAGGTGCAAGTCACGTTCTCATCCTATTCAGGTTTCGCCAGGTCTTCCAGTCCAGTTCGCTTCCGGTAGGGCGTGCTTGTTGCAGTGGGTAGTTTTTAAGTGGTTCATTTGGTACATTCCTCAAAAAGCTTTTTCTTGATTTGAGTCTTTCTGGCGGAACTTGGACGTTGAAGAGAACGTGGCGCACGTCGAAAGTTTGTTTCAATCGCTCTGTGTACTCTGCAGCTATTCTGCTGTTTATTGATGAGGCAAAGACAGATGCCTCATATAGGAGGCACCCAAGTTTCGTTCAGAGCGATAGCGACGGTTTTGGCATGCGCAGATCGATTCCACAATGGGCAGGCATACTATCCTATTGAAAAGCATGAAGCCTGTGCTGTGGTGCGCAGCATTCGGGATTCGCCTCCCAGCCGCTCCCCGCTAGGTTTCTAAGCAGAGCATTCCTTGAGCCCACTTCCTGCCTGGTGTTTAGGCAGTGATGTTTGTACGTTAGTGACCTGTCCAGTCTCACACCAAGGTATTTAGGGGTGTTTGTATGCTTCAAGGTGTTTCCTTCCCATATAATTTGCAGGTTTCTGTGTGCATTTTCTGTATTTAAGTGAAAGCATATACTTGCATCTTTGCGGCGTTTGGCTTTAGGCAATTCTCTCTATAACATTTAGACATGTCCTAAAGAGCTTCCTTCAATTTTTCCTCAATATCCTGGAAGCTTCGGGACTGCACAGCAATGGCCAGGTCTTCGCGTATAGGAAATGTCTGGCACGTGCAGTTATTGGTTGGTCGTTAGTGTATATACTATATACAATTGGTGCCAGCACGCTACCCTCTGCAAGCCCATTTTATTGATCTCTCGATCTGATCCTTTTCCTATGTGACACGTAGAATCTTCTATTCTGGAGCATGGATTCTACATCTCTTACTAGGTTGTAATCACCAACATGTTATACATTTTGCAGAGTAATTTATTGTGATTAATTGTATCATATGCGACTGATAGGCCGACTACATATAGTCCCGTTACGTTTTTCCTTTCAAAGCATTGTTCGATAAATTTGTTAGATCGAGGACCTGGCTGGTGGAAGAGTTACCTGGCCGAAAGCCTGCCTGCTCTGTCATTGGTTTTGAATCTACAATGTTTTGTATTCGTTGCAGAATCATTCTTGCGTATAAATTGAAGAGATGGCACATTAGTGAGATTGGACGGTAAATGGATGGCAGGTCGGGTCTTTTCCTGGTTTCAGTAATGGCCACCATCCAGAAAAATTGGCGATCATATCGGACGTAATCAAGGAACTTAAATGCAGATCTGTAATCGATTTATGCATGAGGGAACGAAGAACCGATGGAATAGATTGTTGCATCACTAAAGGCGATTACAGTAATAATGTTCATACTACAGTGATGAATCGCCCTGTTACAGCTCGAGCCACATTACAACAAATTAGGGCTGTTGCACATCAAGCAGTGTCCATGTGTAACATACATCGTCGTTTACAGTACAGTGGACTATTCCCAACCAGCAAATTATTGCCGCTATCACAGAGTGAACTCCACAAGCGATTGATCAGGCAATGTCCGATGTACGACGGACATCGAAAACCGAATGGAGCGACAGTCTTTCCACCGAAAATTGTTGATTCCGCCTGCTCCACAAAAATGTTCTAAAAATAGTCTGGAGATACCATTTAGAGGTATCGTTTGAGTGTACCATTATGCATCGACATACTGGCCTCCACCTTTTAATAGGGTGTGGATTGGTATTGGATTTCACACTCCATCCCCTAATACTCATTGCTGGTACACAAACTGCCAGGATTACATCTGCGAAGTGATGTAGCCTGTCGTCTACCCAAACCTTAGGAGGTCGCCGACGCTCAGATTGCAACAGGATAATGCGAGATCACAAGAGGCACGCAATGTTATACGTAACTGTCACACATAATATTTCATTGCTGTTTTTGCCTTTATATTCTTCCGGTGTATCGCCTGGCAAAAAAAGGCTGGTCGATGGTTAAAGAACGACTGGCCTGCAGATAAACCATATCGGCTTTGGCATTATGTGGAAGCTCTATGGACTTTTGTACTCGAAAAACACATCCAGATCCTCCTTGAATCACGGTGGAGGCGTGGGTCAGCGGCTATAACCAGCAATTGCGACAAAACTCAGAGCTGATTTCGTCATATTCCTTGCTTCAGACGTGTTTGTGTTTAGCCATATGATGTTTGTCAAACGAGGTATGTTCCAGATCAATTCGGAGATGTATTTTATTTAAAAAATTTGATCGGCTTGCACATATTTCGGGGGCGGAAACTAGAAAATTGGGCGACCATTGGGCGAAGTGACAATAATTTTAGATAGATAGTTCCTGCCGATAAAGGAGACGTGTTTTCATAATCATTTTGGTGACACAAAGTGGATTACCTCAAGCTGGGAGTGGCGTATGCCTGCGCAGTGCAGCGCACTGTGTTGAGGTGGCACCAAGAACGCGACTGCCGCATCGTTGCAGAGGCCTCAACTCACATGTCGCACAAACAAAACGAGATCTTTTGGAAGTCAGTAATGAAAATTTTGTAAATTAGAATGCTCTACACAAGATTTCCTTCTGATTCTCGACAGAGCTACTAGTAAATTAGAAGACGTCACGTTTTCTGCAGTGTAACTGATAGTTGAATAATTGACATTCTAACAAGTAACTGGATGCGGATGGCGTCTGTAATTGGTTGGCCAAGGGCTTGATTCCTCAATGTAACTGTGGCATACTAATATCTGGGAAGGGGAGGGCATATGACATATAGGGCTATTTCCAACCGATTCATATTGACCCACTTTAGGTTTGCTATCCTCTTTTGACGCCACATGTATATATATAATATGCCAATGACAGGAAATGGTCCTTTCATTAGTGGGGAGGGGTGGGCAAGTTATGAGCCCTTACTCTTACGGGAATTATTACATAGTGGCTACAAGTTAGAGTACTGTGGGCAGGGTAAAGCTGGAAATTTGTGTCTGACAGGAGGCATGCTTAGGTAGTCCTTGCAGGTGCGGTGATCACTGTGTCCCCAGTGGTGTTGGGGTCAGCGCAACTGATATAAAGCAGGAGACCCGGGTTCGAATCCCAGCTGCGTACACATTTTCAGCTTTGCCCATTCGCAGTTGAAGTCATATATTCATAAGAAAACAATAACAACTGCAGGATCAGAAGTGACTCCTGTTCTTTCGGAATAGACGCAACATGTATATATATTATAAAGAATGCTTATTCAATAATAGTGAATTATATAGATCAATGAATTTAATTAGAAATTAAAGAAAATAGCATTACGTGCAAATGATGAATTATGAATTATGGAATAAATACACTTACACATGGACACTATACGTTATTATGAAAGTTATGTTTGTATATTGTAGATATTGCATATAATTATTTAATCATTATATATAATTCATCAAAGTGTCTCATGTATGTATTTCCCTAGTTTTATGGTTATATCATGTTCAAAATAAGAACAATTGTTGATTTTAATGATAAATGACCAACAAATAGCTATAAAATATAGTTTAAATGACTGATTTTGGATTTTGTGTTAGAATGCCCATTACTCATCTACTTGTATATATGCCCCCAACAGACAATTGACACTTTCCATGCGAATTCGTAAATATATTGGATCCCTTGCGGGACTCCAGTATAGGCTACGTATTTGAGAAAGTAATGGACAAGGGGCATTATAATCGAATGTGAGAATTTGGGCAGGGCGGAAAACCTGCCTGAATAGCCTAATTGGGTAACGCCACCGCTGTCCCGAAGCGGGATATTTCAGCTTTGCCATTTAATTTGTGTCAGTGCCTTTCAACGGTCGAGTTATTTCAATATTTCGCATCCAACAATTATCAGTGCTCTAAACCCCATAGAAACTTCAAGCATGTAGCTGGTATTCAGCATGGGGAAACTCAGTCCCAAATAACCGGTAAGATCACGTCCAAAGAACCTTCTTCACCTCAACACGTCTTCGAACTTACACCGCCGGCCGCAGTGGCCGAGGTGACTGAGGCGCTCCAGTCACGGTCAGCACGGCCACTACGGTCGGGGGTTCGAATCCCCCCTCGGGCATGGATATTTGTGCCGTCCTAGTTCGTAAGTAGTTCATAAGTAGTTTGTAAGTTTAGGGACTGATGACCCCGTAGTTAAGTCCCATAAGAAAAAAAAAAGAAAAGAAGAACTTACACCCGTTTGCACCAATACACTTGTTTAGATTGTGAATACGTGATATTTCGAAATTGTTGTTTACAGAGATATTGCCACACACGCAGCTGTAATATGTTGTTCTGTATCTTCTTATGTTGTCTGGGGTGTCTTTTTACACCAATCTTTCGCTGTACGTTAGGGAAAGAAGTCTAACGGTAGCGAACCGAGACCTGGGGTTTCAGCTCAGAGTACCCCTACATCGAAGTAACCTGTTTCGAAACATTGCTTCTAAAACTTCCCTGCCATGTGTGCGTGGCATCCATCGAACATTAACCGTATAGCGTTTTCGATCATATTCCCTCTATGAGAAGGGGTGAGTGTATTAATGGCTCACAGGAACGTTGCATATTACAGTCCGGTTATCGTTATCTAATACAAAGGGTAAGACGGGAGGAAAGGTACATTCTCTGAGAGGAGATACAACTGGCTAATCTGAACAAAAACTTCTAATAAACATATGACCTTTTCTCAACCGTTTTCGGGACAACCAATGAATACAGTTAGAACGGAAAAAAATGTTCAAATGTTTGTAAATCTATCGGACCAAAATGCGTGGTCATCAGTCCGTAGCTTACAAACTACTTAACCCTAGGTAAACTTACCTAGGGAGAAACACACACAGCCATGCCCCAGGGAGGATTCGAACCTCCACGGCAAGCAACCGCGCGCTCCGCAGCGAGACGCTTTAGACCGCTCGGCTACTCCACCGCGGCAGTTAGAACGGAAAAAGTGCAGTTGACAGCAAATTAAGAAACAGTTATGTTATGTTTTGTTTAATTGGGTACGTTTGCTCACAGAAGATGTTCAAAAAGTCCACCGTCAATTTCAACACGTTTTGATGCTCAGGTAGACAGGTGTTGCGTAGATGATCGGAGCTCAGTTCTGCATTCTATTACTTGGTCACGAGCACGTAAAATACGAACGAGAAGTTCCTCTATTGCGGCAATTCTGCACTAGTACACTTGGCTCTTCCGCCACCCCCACAATAAAGTAAACCAATGCTTTGTCACTGGGCATACGGAATGTGTAGCAGGTCTGTCATGTTGAAAGAACATACGAGCTCGTGATGCCGAAGGGGTATATTCCACGTATTCTAGTAGCACATTTTGAACAAAATCAAAATACCGCGCCCCAATAAGGCGATTATCTAAAGCAACTTGACCGATGAGTTTGTCATCAGTAATACCGCACCACACCTTGACTGAGAACATATTCTGTGAGTAAACTTACACAATTAAACAAACCATAACAACAGTAGTTTCCGGAAACGATTAAGAAAATGCCGTATGTTTATTAGAAATTTTTTGTTCACAATCACAAGTAGTATCACTCCTCAAAGCATGTTCCTATCATCGTGTATAACAGTATCGACCCTTATATTCAGAACATAATAATTCACATAGCTCGTGAATATGAACGAAACTATCTCTAGGCTTTCAAGGTGTTCAGTTTATTTTTTTTTTAATTTTTTTTTATGAACATGACTGTAAAATACGGGTATCAAGCATTATGTACCACTCTTTGAGATGCTACTATTTTTCATGAATAGCCGTGTGAAACTAGTGGAGACTTTGCACAGTTCAGTGGAGCACATTTCCGCTGACTGACATGATCGTGATTTGGGAACGAAACTTCATTCATAATAAACGTATCGCGTATGAAGTCTGACAATCGCTGAAGTGCAGACCGATACAGTTCAATGCGAGATTCAATGTCATTCATGTACAGATAATGCTGGAATGAGATATCGTACAGAAATGCAAAATTCTCCACAAAATTGAATGAAATATTGGAGACTCGCATGCAATTTGTGTTTCACTCAACTCGGGAGTGCACGTTACAGCCGCAAGAATAGCAAGTCAGGTGTCATTATCGGTTACTGTGTTTGTAAGTCGGCGCTCTGTGATTCCCTAGCAATGTGTTCCCACACGATGTCTGCAGATGTTAGAAATGGTACTCCGTGAACGACGCCGTAGATCTGCAAAGCGTTCAGTGTACACTGACACAAAAGAGGTTGCAGTTCTATGACACTTCTAGTTTCCTTCATTGCAAGGACTGGCATATCGACAAGGCAAATGAATACGTCTCAAGTCACACTGAAACAGAGAAAGTACTGCCATAATCGTACGTAAAATGCGTCACATTGTATTTTTCTGCCTGAAATCGACAACTGAACAGCATGCACGAGTAGGCGACGCTAACAGTACAGATATAGCACACATACTGGCACAGCAGGCTACAAGGCGGTGCGAACACACACTACCTAGGGCATTGTTGCAGAAACCGTATTCGAAACCACGATATGTGACATGAGCTACACTGTACTGCTGGCAACACTTAGTCAGTTCTGTGACTAATCCATTATTTACTTCACTGTAATTAAGGAAGTGTTTTACGTGTGAGACACGACGACCGAATCCGAGGCGAGGTTTTAAATGTTTCTTTATTCTCAACATATATAAAAATACTCTTTTTGCAAATAGTGCTTAAATGAAATTGTCTGTGGCGCTAAGAAGAGCTGATCTGTTAGCAGCTCAGCTAAATGAGTTATAACCAGTTTTACTGGTAGTATATCCTTGTATCTCGATTTCGTTATCAACGGTAACAGGCTCCCTTTGTAGATCAATTAATGAACTGTACAGCAAGGTAAAGCGTAGTATGCAGAACAGTTGCGGATTCCAACACTACCATGAAACATAGACGAATGACATACTTGTATAACGGCCCCGTCTCCGACGGAAG
The DNA here is from genome assembly GCA_026315105.1 of Locusta migratoria. Classification (NCBI taxonomy): domain Eukaryota; kingdom Metazoa; phylum Arthropoda; class Insecta; order Orthoptera; family Acrididae; genus Locusta; species Locusta migratoria. The sequence continues at coordinate 502,242,471 of CM048755.1, read as the reverse complement.
CATTCGGAAAATTAACATTAAGATGGCTTTTGCTACAACTAATAATCTGCAAAAAAACTATGTTAGGAAGGTGGGGCGGAAGAGAATAAATTTGGGATCTCGAGGGTATACAAACTACACTGCCGCGATTGGGCAGATGAGTTGGTCATTTTTACTAGATTTTGCGTGATTTCTGGGACCCATATTGAACCTACTTTTAGGAACTCCTGAGGATGAAAAAGTATAAAATTTAAGGCACATTTAGGAGCACGAAGGACTTTCATAAAGTTCCAGAAGAAAAGAAATTAAACATTTCAGAAAGCATGCAGATATATAAAGAGAACACCAGAAGCAAAAGATATTCAATGATCAACTGGAGACGGAAAATGATAATTTCTTCAGTATTCTTGATGATGTGTTGTGAGATCAATAGCACATCCTACCACGTGTTAGGTACTGTATCTGTATTGCAGTCTAATGGTAATGACTAAGGACATCATGACCCGTGTATGCCACCTCGTCGTCAATCCGACGGCGGAGTGGCCGAGCACATTGAGGTGCTATGCTCCGATGCGGGAGGCCGTTCCCCGTCAGGGGTTCGAATCCTCCCTCGGGTATGGATGTTTGTGTTGTCTTTAGTATAAGTTAGTTTATAAGTAGTTTGTAAGTTTAGGGACTGATGACCCCGTCGTTAAGTTCCATCAGCTTAAAAAACATTTGAACATTTGAACAATCCGACGCGAAGTCGCTCAGTTGTTGACGTGGCCTCGCTGGAGCACGCCAGGCGAACCTTTGTGAATAGCAGTGTGCGTTGTGGGGGCGATGAAATACACTTTCAATTGAGTAATTAAGATATTTTATACATTTTGCAAACCCAAAATGCGCCGTACAGATGCAAGTGGTGCATTCTGGACTACTGCTTGGGCCGGATTTCCACCTGTACGTAAACATCAGTGTAGACTATGTTCGTAGACTAGAATTATCATTGTTCGTCGGAATTAGTAAAGCAGTCGGAATTACTAAAGCAGTCGCATTTATTGAGGTTCTCATTTCATGTATGAAGTCCAAATGCGTCTATGTTGGATGGTGCCTGTTACCTTCACACGTTTATATGTCACCGAACGTTATTGGCTGTAATCAATCCATATTAAAAGTTAGACATTGATGGTTCTCTGGCAACTGTGTCACTACGCAACCTGTTGGCGAAGCAGTTTGAATCCGTAAATGCACATCTGCTATCCCCAGTTTGCCATCTACCGTTATTGAATCAAAATTGACGATATCTTTCGAAGCGCACAAATTAATTGTTTCCGGCACTGTATGAAATTATCAAATAATTACTATCGATAGCCGTACTGTTAAACTTTCTTTCTCTTTGGTCTTGTTTCCGCACAGGCAGGGTCGGCTCTTTGTTATATCCGGATTTGGCGTGTCAGTAGTTATGGCGTGGACGGATGACCTTCCCGTCGCTAGCCCAAGCACCCCACCCCCTCTCTCCTCTTCCGGGAGGAAATGTGTATTCACCTAGGGGGATGTGGTAAACAGCCATAAAACCACATCCAGGCTGGCATGCACTCCGACCCCCTTAGTTAATCCGCCGGGCGGATTCGAAACGGGACCGATACGCCTACCCGTCTCGGAAAGCGGTGCGTTAGATCACACGGCTGACCGAGCAGGTCGATGCCATACTGTTGATATAGGAAAAAAGAACTTTATTCACGTGATTTCATAAAGTCCTAATGGTCTAAATTATAAGGTGTAAGAGTCATGCATAATGTCCATGAATACCTAATAAGGTATCAACATGCAATCTTTTCTTTGGGCCGGCAGCGGTGGCCGAGGAGACTGGGGCGCTTCAGTCACGGTCTGCACGTCCACTTCGGTCGGGGGTGCGAATACACCCTCGGGCATGGATATTTGTGCCGTCCTAGTTCGTAAGTAATTCATAAGTAGTTTGTAAGTTTAGGGACTGATGACCCCGTAGTTAAGTCCCATAAGCTTTCCAAACATTTGAACATTTGATCTTTTCTTTGGTTTTTCTACTGTCGATCTGGTAGTAAAGACATTAGGCCAAAAATTGGAATGCCACAGGAGAAATAATTATAATACTCTTTCAGTAATTATGATATAATTCAGTCCCTGTTTTAAATAATACGTTGATAATGTGAATCCACAAAGTTTAAGATTAAGCCATTCAAATATTCAAATATTTGTAAAGTTATAGGACCTAAATGCAGTGGTCATCGGTCAGTCGCTCAAGATTCAATCACGAAGTTTCAGTAAATTTGGGTATCTGATGTCGTGTCTATATCTCCTCCTCTAACGTGTTCCACAATTTTTTTGTCGTGTTAGAGAGGGAATTTGCAGGCCAGTCGAAATGTAATGATGCGGGTGAATGTTCATAAAAGCAGTCTTACATTCTTCAGATCTAAGAACTTTGCTGTCATCGTTGTGAGTAATAGGTGTGTAAACGACATATTCACTCAAAAGATAGCACATTATAATACACAATGTTTAAATAAACGGGGCGGTCGTTATTATACGTCAGTTCAGTGTGCGAAACTCATTGACAAGATAAAAAGATAACCCAAAGAATCCCAGATTCACCCATCCAGTTCTAAGCACTCGAAAAAGTGAGTCATTTGATAAAAGGTAAAAATCAAAGTTCTAAAGACCTCGTTACGTCCCGCAAGTTAGTTGCTGTTTCTTCCACCCATTTAAAAGCACAGCATTTCACGACTGTGAGAAATGGCCCCTAGCGAGGTGTCCGTCTCCAAGTTTTTATTGCATACAATACCTCCTTCAGTTTTCTCTCGCTAACATATTCAGGTGTTTATTACTGAGTGTATGCAACCATTACTGTCGTGTTTTGAAGCGATTTTTAACTATAATCTGCTAAATATCACTCAGATCCCTCTCCGGATCTATATCCAACAATAATTCTGACGTGTTTCTTGTGTTACAGCAAAGCTTGTAGGCACGTTAAACAGTTCGTAGCGATATGTTAACAACCCCAGCTACTTTCGACTCCATATGGTCAAAGGCATGATTACTCCTTTTTCCTACACTGTGACGTTTATAAATTTGAATAAACTCTACCTTGACGAAATGTGTCATTTGAATATAGATAATTACCATAATTATAGATAATTACCATAATAATATAGATAATTACCGTAATTTGAGTATAGATAATTACCATCTCACTGATGGTAATGCCTTATACTCACATACAGAAAGTTCACGCGCGGTTGATCACGAAGGCACGTTATCTGCAAAGACTAAGCGATTTATCCGCGAGTGCCAACTGTGGTGACTAAATTTTACACCACTGGATGAGATTTTTGGTAATGTGTTCTTTCAGCATATAGCTTTAGTTATCTTTCTTCCTAACGTTTCTTCAATCTGTCTCGATGATTTCTAATGCTCAAATGTTTGTGAACCTATTGGACAAAATTGCTATGGTCATCAGTCACTAGACTTACAAACTTCTTAAACCAACTTACACGAAGGACACCATACACACACCACTGTCCGAGGGAGAACTCAAACCTCCGGCGGGAACGACCGCCCTGACCGTAGCATGTCGCCTTAGACAACGCGGCCATTCCGAGTGGCTCACTATGATTACCTTATTCTTCGTTGATTATATTTGTGGCTTGAAGATAAGAAACTGTTTGCAACTGTTTCGTTGTAATGTATAGCACAATGCGTTTCAGGAGTTCTCTAATCTTTATCCAGCAGAATTGCAGAGTTGCTGGTGTAAAACAGGCAATCATCCTCTCCTGCAGAATCTTTTCCTAAGTCACACATCATATCTCTCAAAACCAACGTATTTTTCGTAAAGCCGAGGTTGGGGTGTTCATTATGTGCACTCTAAAATGATTCGAGAAACCGGAAATTTTTGTAATTAATGTTGACTTATATAAACAACATACTTTAAGGATTATTGCTGAAGTACGTCATAGAACCTGAAAACATCTTTTAACACACATTTACAGTACCATGTACTAAAAAAGAGAGAACCACATTACAAGAAATTTCAAAATACAATGTCAGTTAACTGTTGTAGTCCTTTTACTCACACCGTACTTTGTAAAGAGATATTGATATGTAAATAGTATCCTGAACATAAAAATATTGAAAATTACTATGAAAAATTACAGTTACTGGGAAGATCACATACAAATGTAAAATTTATTTTTGCATACAAATAAAATATTTTCACCGTTTTTGAAGTCTGACAGATAAGAAAAATAACATTTTTTAGAATCTGAAAATATAATGTACCTGACTAGATTTGCCCGCCATCGCTGATGAGAGGTCAATATGTCTGCCGTCTGCACGACCTCTGATCGGTTCCCGGTACTGCGAGTGTCAACTGGAACGGAATGTAGTCAGCCTCGTGAGGCCAGCTGAAGAGCTATTTCAGCGAATAGTTGCAGTTCAAAATCACGAAATCCGATAGCGACGCGTAGAGCGCTTTGCTGACTATGTGCCCACCCACTTCTCTCCCTCGCTCCATACTCCCGACGTTGTTCCACAACCCCCCCCCCCCCCCGCCCGGGACACTTCTCTCACTCCTCCCTTATGTCTCTTGGTATTGTGAGGATTAAAGCCGTAATGACATTCAAGCTTATTCCGTATTCCTTTGTTTCAGAACATTCGTCGTTGCGGGAAACACATCGTTTAATTTTATTGAATTATCTCGAACAGAATGATATATTGGCCAAAGGTCAACATGATTTAGAAAATACCGTTCATGCGAAACAACTAGCTCTTTACTCACACGAAGTGATGTATGCTATCGACAAGGGTTCGCAAATTGATTCCGTATTCCTTGATTTCCAGAAGGCTTTTGACACCGTACCTCACAAACGGCTTTTAATCAAATTGCGTGGTTGCGGTATATCACCACAAATTTACGACTGGATAGGGGATTTCCTATCAGAGATGACACAGTTCGTAGTAATCGATGGTAAGGCATCGACTAAATCAGAGGTGATATCGGGCGTTCCACAGGGTAGTGTTATTTGTCCTCTGCTGTTTCCTGATTTACATAAACGATTTAGGGGAAAATCTAAGTAGCTCTCTTAGGTTGTTTGCAGATGACGCCGTCATTTACCGTCTAGTAAATTCATCTGAAGACCAAAACCAACTGCAAACGGTTTGAATAAGATATCAGTATGGTGTAGAAATTAGCAGATGACTCTAAATAATGAGAAGTGTGAAGTCGTCCACATGAGTACGAAAAGAAATCCGTTAAATTTTGTTTACATGATAAATCAATCAAATGTGAAGGCCGTAAACTCCGCAAAATACCTAGGAATTACAATTACTTAGAACTTAAATTGGAAAGAACACGTAGATAATGTCGTGGGAAAGGCGAACCAGAGACTGCGTTTTATTGGCAGAACCCTTAAAAGATGCAACAGAACTACAAAAGAAACTGCATACACTACTTTTGTCCGTCCTTTTATGGAGTATTGCTGCCCAGTGTGGGGTCCTTACCAGGTGGGTTTGACGGAGGACATCGAAAGAGTCCAAAAAAGGGCAGCTCGTTTCGTATTGTCACGATGCAGGGCAGATAGCGTTACGGAAATGATACAAGATCTGGGATGGGAATCATTACCACAACGGCACTTATCGCTTACGAAAGTACAATCGCCGACATTCTCCTCCGAATGCGAAAATATTTTGTTGACTCCCACTTACATAGGTAGAAATGATCATCAGAATAAAATACGAGAAATCAGAGCCCGAACGAAGAGATTCAGGTGTTCATTCTTCCCGCGCGCTATTCGAAAATGGAATGGGAGATAAAATAGTATAACGGTGGTTCGATGAACCCTCTGCCAGGCACTTAAATGTGATTTGCAGAGTCTGCCATGTAGATGTAGATGCGTAGATGTAGATTCACTTTTCCTTATTTTTATTGGTATTCAGTATCCTTATTTGACTGACATTTCTTAGTTACATACTTCTGGGTTCCTTTCAGCTAATTATTTTCTTGTTTTTGACCGTCGAAAACTTGCAACGCTCGATGTTCGGCCAGTATTGGCGCTTTTACTACAACAGCAACAATATATTTAAAATATTTTTGAAAGTTAACTGGAATTACTCACTTTCAAGTTTGTCATTACCGTTTCTTTTCGACACCGAAAGTTTAGAACGATTCTTCTTTGATAGTTGACCATGCACTAAAATTCCCCTCCTTTAAATGGAGGCCACGGCGGAGCGGCCGAGCGCATTGTGGCGCCGTGCTGCGACGCTCGAGGGCGTACCCCGTCGGGGATTCGAATCCCCCCACGGGCATGAATGTTTGTGCCGTCTTTAGTATAAGGTAGTTCATGAGTAGTTTGTAAGTTAGAGACTAATGACCCCGCAGTCAAGTCCCATAAGCTTCTCAAACATATGAATTTTGAACTTTAAATGTAGGTACGTATACAGTTCGAGGGATTATAGCGCCCGATTTCTGCGATTTTCGTACGGCTGTGCAACGATTTTTTAATTTTTATTTTACATTATCTATTTATTGTCTATGCAAATTAAATCAATTCGTTTGAACTTATTTGCATTTAAATGTTTGTGCCGTCTTTAGTATAAGGTAGTTCATGAGTAGTTTGTAACTAATGTAAGACTAATGACCCCGCAGTTAAGTCCCATAAGCTTCTGAAACATTTGAATTTTGAACTTTAAATGTAGGTACGTAATACAGTTCGAGGGATTATAGCGCCTGATTCAAATGTTAAAATGTTTGTAGAGTCTATGAGACTTAACTACGGGGTCATCAGTCCCTAAACTGACAAACTACTTATGAACAACTTACAACTAAGGACGGCACAAATATCCATGCCCGAGGGGGGATTCGAACCCCCGACCGTAGTGGCCGTGCAGACCGTGACTGGAGCGCCTCAGTCTCCTCGGCCACCGTGGCCGGATAGCGCCTTTTTTCTGCGTTTTTCGTACGGCTGTGCAATGATTTTTTAATTTATATTTTACATTATCTATTTATTGTCTTTACAAATTAAATTAATTCGTTTGAACTTATTTGCATTTGTCAGGGAGAACAAAGATATTTTCTGAAAATAAATGCGAAACGAGCGCTGATGTACGTATATTGCACACTTTTAAGGCATACCAAAGGATTTGATTGTTAACGAGACGCTTACTAGTATGGTACGACCTATCAGTTAGAGCCGGCCGCGGTGGCCGAGGGGACTGAGGCGCTTCAGTCACGGTCTGCACAGCCACTACGGTCGGGGGTTCGAATCCCTCCTCGGGCATGGATATTTGTGCCGTCCTTGATCGTAAGTAGTTTGTAAGTTTAGGGACTGATGACCCCGTAGTTAAGTCCCATAGACTATACAAATATTTGAACATTTTTTTATGGTTATATTATTTTTGCTGGTGTTGTGATGGCCATAAAACAGACTGTCATGATTTTCCAGCGATCTGTATTGATGTTGTTGTTGAGATTTTGAGGGGACTAACTGCTAGGTCATCAGTCTCCTGTTCCTAGCGAAGACGTCAAAGTACGCAATGTAACACCCAACACCCAGAGGGGAAACCCACCAAGTGCATTGACCTACAATGACCGCTACTCTGAAACACAAGAGAAGAAGACACGAAATAACGAAACACAAAAGAAGAAACCACAAAATGCGTAGCCCAAGAAGGCAATTGGACTACAACATTGCAGCAGAATACTGAGGCAGCTCCAGTCAAAAGAAGGGTAGACAACAAAAAGTAACAACTGAGTAAAATTGCTCGAGGGGTGGGGGCCCCGAGGGATCAGGCTGTCGTACTCACCACTAAATAGAAGTTTAGGGACTGATGACCCCGTAGTTAAGTCCCATAAGCTTTACAAACATTTGAACATTTGATTTATCAGATAGAATGCTCGGGGGATCGCTCTGAGGTAGCGACAAATTGGACCGAAATTAACGGCAGGCTGGAGGCTACAAACGTGGCCTGCCCTCCTTCCCGGTGCGGGCAGAGAAGGGGAGAGTCCCGCAGAGCCCAGGTGACGGCCGCCGGCGACAGCGGCCGCTGTGGCGTGCGCATCCTTCAGTTATCTACCCGCACACGAATGTGGGGCAGATTCCGCAGTGGAAACGCGATTTAATATTCTGTGTCATGTTGATTAATACGGACTGCAAACAGGAGATAGCGCGAGACCGGCGACTAGAACGCGGGGCTGCGTTGACATTTGGATGTACGCGGCGCGGTGTAACATTAAACAGAGGTCGTGACCCGGCGCCCCCGCGCGCCTGCGCGCTGCCGCCCCGCATACCGCGCGCGCCTCTCGTGTGCAACTCGACCACATGCCGCCGTCCTCTGCCTCTGTCTTTGATTCACAATAGCTGACCTCTCCTGTAGCCCTTTGTCAGCTCTCGCAGAAACTCCTATCGAAATCCGTATTACGCGTTTCGCTATAAATTGTCATGCAGAACGAACAATGCAGAACGGATGAAAGTGTGCACAAGAGTGTTAAAAGGGGGGGTCTAGAGATATATTTCTTTGAATTTTGTAATTGGAATTTCGGAGAGTATTACCTCTTTTCATTTACTTCTATAGATATGAAAGACTTGAATAACTTGCTAGAAGTTTTATATAAAGCTAATACAGTTGAAAATAATAAACCACAAAAGGTCATATTTTTTGCACGAAGACTTCGTTGTCACTGTCGTTTCCTTGTATAGTTCTCATCGAAAACTAATATGACATAATATCAGATATAAATTCTTCAAAGATACAGACATAATTCATAGAAAGTTTACTAGTGATTTACGCATATATAGAATACATAAAACACTTAATCTAACCTGGTTTCTTTCAGTATGTTCTTCTCAGTTTCAGGAATTACTGTATGCACATTGATGTGGTTTTATAAATAGACTGATTTACTATGAGTATTTATAAATATTATTTTATATTATGAGCGTGAAATTCACCTCAGATAGTGAGTGCGTACTCTATAAATCCGGAGCAGGTTGTATGGTCAGTGTCATGTTTAATGGAAACATTCCACTACCACCTCCTGAAATTACTTCTATATCTGTTAATAATACGAGGCGCGTCCAGAAAGTAAATTCCGTTTGGTAATAAAATTAAATTGTACACAGATACAGAAGAAATTTTTATTGCACAAACTTCTACAGCCGGCCGCGGTGGCCGAGGAGACTAAGGTGCTCCAGTCACGGTCTCCACGACCACTACGGTCGGGGGTTCGAATCCCCCCTCGGGCATGGATATTTGTGCCGTCCTAGTTCGTAAGTAGTTCATAAGTAGTTTGTAAGTTTAGGGACTGCTGACCCCGTAGTTAAGTCCCATAGACTATACAAACATTTGAACATTTGAAACTTCTACAACTCTTAAACTACTTTTCCCCATAACTGCCGAAATTTTTCAGGCATTTGTCATAGCATGGCACCAGGTTTTGTATACCTTCTTCATATAAATCTGCCGCCTGTGTCTTCAACCAGTTGGAAACAGTTTCTTTCAGCTCGACGTCATTGGTGAAGTGATGACGGCCAAGGAAAGACTTGAGATGTCCTGGATCTTGTCATCAATCGCGTGAACCAGTTATTATGTAACCACAGGTGGACGCCCACTTCGTTCTTCATCGTGCACATTACTACGCTCGCTATTGAACTGTGGGACCCATCTTCTCTCCATCGAGTCACTCGTCGCATTTGGTCCGCAAATTTGCCGATACATTTCACTTGATTCACTTTCCTCCCATTCAGAAACCGAACAACCGACCTGATTTCACAGGCGGCGGGATTTTCAGTCAACGCTGACATTTCAAACAAGTACAACAAAGCATACGTAACTGACAGCGATCTCCAAATGGCGCACGTTCTTCTCCTTGATACACATCGTCTATAGCGCATGTGCGGAACTGCAGTCGCAGCGCTGCAGCGGAGATAAATTGAAACGGAACTTACTTCCTGGACGCACCTCGTATTTAAGAATTAATTCGGAATTTTACTATATTAACGTTCCGAACAGGTATTATGTAATAGATAACTGTGTGCGATTGAACAAAAGTTGTTCAAAGGACCTTAAACTTCCAATATAGTTTTTGACCAAAGTTTTTACTTTTAATTCATGCGCGCTGACTGGGATCTTGTAAAAACCTAGAGCGTTCACAGATGGGTAATTATGATGTACATGTAGATAATCCATTACGATTACTGTTACGTATTGTTCTAGTAAGAAATCGGACATTCTGTTATTGTTTACAGTTAATGGTAGTATATATACTCTAGAAAAGAAATCAATTTCTGATTGGCCAGATATTACTAAATTTGATATAAATGTGTGGGTATGCTAATGATTACAATTTAAGTAATATGTGGATGATTTATATAACACAAATCATTAGAATTTCAGAAAAAGTGCATGATTTATTCAAGAGAATAAGTTTCACAAAATGAGACAATCAATGCTGTGCTTCATAATCCGCCTCTACGCAAGCAGCTATTTTGCTTAGTATTAGAGTTATTTAATGCTGTTCAGAGGAATATCGTACAAAATTCTGTTCAACTGACGCATTATATTCTCAGACTCTCGAGCTGGTTGGCGGGCCATATCCCTAATGCTACAAACGTTCTCAATTAGAGATAAATCTGGCGGTCGTGCTAGCCAAAGTAGGGTTTGGCAAGCACGAAAAAGAGCATTAAAACTTTTGGCTTACTCAAATGATAGCCAAAGATCATTGTCCATACCAAAAAAATGGGCCAAAGATCATTGTCCATACAAAAAAAAAAAAAAAAAAATGGGCATAGAAGATCGACGCCCTACCGTTATGCTGTGAGGGTTCAGTGGACGACAACCAAAGAGATCGTATTATGAAATGCAGATCATCACTCTTGGAAGTCCGGGCGGGTGAAAGGCAGGTTGATATCACATAGCTATCAGCGTTGCCACCACACGCGATCTCTCTTCACGTCGAGGCTTGATTCCAAGCTGTTATCATCAATGAAGACAATTCTACTCCAATCAGTGATGTTCAAGACCGAATGTGTCTGACACCATTTCCTACTGGCTTGTTGGTAATCAGCGTAAAAGACTCCAAGAATTGAGCCCCATCACCTATTAATGACTGTCGTGGGCACTGAAGCACCACTTTCACATCAAATCGATGATAATAGCGATTCCGGGGCTCTGACTCCCTCTCCGACGATTGCTTGGTCCTCATGTTCTCTAGTTTATCTAGGATGGCCGATTCATTCTTGACGGCACTTACGGATATTGTTCACTCATTCCTGTCGACATCTTATAATAGTGGAATTGCTCCTATTCTGATGTCAAACTATTCGCTGATTACTCCCACCGCTTCTTCGAGTCCTTTCCAAAATACTGGTATCCGTAAATACTGCTAACGCGCCAGTGTGCGGGGCATTGTTACTGTCCAACCGGGTACATGGAGTGAAATTCGCAAAAACTGAATGTCCCGGTATCGACATGTCCCCTATTTACTACCCTTCCCAACTGCGCGGTGTAGTTGCTCTACGGGTTACACAACTATCCGTTGGCTGCCGAAGTTAACCATTTAGCAAATTCTCTCAACACCTGTATGAATATCAGTTTGTGACGAAATTAAATAACTCGTTTAAGGTGCGAATTTCTTTCATTTGTCTATGTAGATATGGGCTTGTTTCCATTTTCTTCCTCTGGTCAGCTCTTCTCCCACATTGCTGTATTCACTGGCACTGGTGAGAATTTCGGAAACCACTGTGGCTATTGGTAGATAAAAACGGCCGGCCGCGGTGGCCGAGGGGATTGAGGCGCTCCAGTCACGGTCCGCCCGGCCACTACGGTCGGGGGTTCGAATCCCCCCTCGGGCATGGATATTTGTGCCGTCCTTAGTTGTAAGTAGTTCATAAGTAGTTTGTAAGTTTAGGGACTGATAACCCCGTAGTTAAGTCCCATAGGCTTTACAAACATTTGAACATTTTTTGAGATAAAAAGTGCAAGATCCTGCTCAAGGAAATTCTAAAATAAAGTATTGAGCGAAAAAAATTAAAAATCAGATTTAAAAACTTCAAAAATAAAAATAAAATTAAAAGTCACCAGCAAACTCGCCTGTCAAGAGTCCGTTCCTAATTTTGGTTGTAGTCGCCCAAAAATTAAAAAAAAAAAGATGCGACATTATAAAACACTAGAAAGAAATCGAGGAAAATTAATAAATGAACGAATGGTGTCATGGGGAATTCCAAAATGCGAATGGCTCAAGGTGGGGAAATTAAAAGTTTAAGATAGCAGGAAAGGGAAATTTAAAATGCAAAGTGAAAAAGTAGCCTCGTTGTGCTTCCTATCCACTGGGAGTCCCTCTCCTGTCCCCCTGCCTACCCCACCATCCGCCTTCCCTCGTTTTCCACACAATTTCTGCATAATATTTTAATGAGGCAGTCAGTAGCTAGAATTTTGTAGAAGTCGTGTCGACTTTTAAAATATGCAGTACTTCCCGAAAAGAATTACATAAGACTCCTTTGAATTAGTATCATTTTCAAAATAACTTGCCGCTGAATGTATGACAGTGGAATTATTTCTAAAGATATTTGCCCGTGAATTATTAACATCGTCATCACAGACACAATTACACACACGACACACACACACACAAAGTGTCTTTGCCTCTGTAACTTATAAAATAATAGGCGACGGGAAATTTTAATGAGGTAGGTCAACACAAGAAATGTTACACTTTCTGCGGAGCTATGAACATTGTTTATTATATCATTTTCCAAAGAGTTACAGCACAAAGATATAATTTTTTAAATGGAACAATAGTTTTTTCTATCGTGCATTGGATGCGTTGAAACCAGATGCGTCCAAATCAATGTAAACTACATTCCTATCACTGTTAGTTTGGGAGCCTCAACCCTTCAAAGTTTCAGGGGCAGATACCACAAGCGCTGCGCATAAAGCAATGCGCCTTCTAAATGTGGTGCGGCCGAGTTGTAACGTCGCCGGTGTCACGGAGAGAGAAGCTTCCTCGATGCGCTGTTAGACTGCCGACTGTCGCCGCACACGGCCATATACCCGACAGTTGGAGCCACACAAGCAACCGGGGCTCAATATACCACAGTTACTGACATCGGATGACGATGGCATACACGAACAACGAGTACGCTGACATGTTGCTGATGCTCGGCGAGTGCCGACACGATGCCACTGAAGCGTCTCGCTCCGTGACACCGGCGACGTTACAACTCGGCCGCACCACATTTAGAGGGCGCATTGCATTATGCGCAGCGCTCGTGGTATCTGCCCCTGAAACTTTGAAGGGTTGTAGCTCCCAAACTAACAGTGATAGGACTGTAGTTTAAATTGATTTGGACGCAGCTGGTTTCAACGAATCCAATGCACGATAGAAAAAACTATTGTTCCGTTTAAAAAATTATATCTTTGTGCTGTAACTCTTTGGAAAATGATTCAATAAAGTATGTTCATAGCTCCGCAGAAAGTGTAACATTTCTTGTGTTGATGTCACGTGACTTTCGCGCCCTGATCTCTCTCTGAAAAATGCCATCTTACGCGTTGTAATTTCAAAGCAATGGCGCACTGAAGAATAAACAGAAACACGTCGTTCTAAGACCAATAACTTATAATCTCCAGTCTAAAATGCCATATTAGCAGTTAACAACTGCCTTCAACAGTACGAGATTCAAAGAACAGTTTCGTAATTGTTCACTGTAGTGTAGTGGGCAGCGAATTAGGTTGTTACGTACATGGTCGGTAATTTGATATCAGCCACTACCATGTGCGTTTGTTCTATTTCTTGAATATGCCGTGAAATATGTAACAACGAATTGAACAATGGTCTTATGAAATGTATGCACAAAAACTAGAAGGCTTCTGTAATAATGAATATTCTAGACTACGTTCTATTACTGGCAGTTTCATATATAAATTAAGTCCTAGATATCTGTGACAACTGTCGTTCCTTAATGAAACGGAAAGGAAGTGTACACATCGCAACAAATTATCTTGATTCTTTTTTTTCTTAGCAATTATTCACTATTTATGGAATATTTTGATGTCATTAATTAGAATCAATTCGCGTACTAAAAAAATTATCTTTGGTATGTTTGCTATGGACACATGTAACGTAGATTTTATTACCTGTTCTGTATTTCAGATATGACTTTGTTCATGTTGCTTTGTTCTGCGTTAAAATAAAGAGCAAATAATCTGCTTCAAACCGTGACTACGTTTTCTTTTACAGCTAAAATTACAAACGGAATAAGTGTGGTAACACTGAATTCCACACAACACTAGCACTTAATCTATATACAAAGTTACTACTATCATTACATCATTTACAACAGTCATTATAACAGTATCTCCCCAGTTTCTGTATATGGGAAAAAGAAGTATGTGTTTGCAATTCGTTGGTATGTATTTCATGGTTTGTTTACAAAATAGATCACATGCACTTTTCAGAGAAAGCGCTGTTACCTTTGAACAACTCGGAATCATGCAGAATATAGTTGTGTTCAATTAACAAGAGTATGCGAAAACCTTTCAGGAACCAAGGTGAAGACAAAGGAAAAAATGTCAGTGACGGTTTTTAAAAATTTATTTATATTTATTTGTTCTTCACGTAGATCGATTATTTTATAACGTTTGTTCATGTGCATTCTGTGTTCTTAGTGGAGAATTTTGCACAGTTTTTTTTAATAACAAATGACATTGAGCCCCCTTTCTTTGTCTCTAATTTCATTGGTTATTCGGTTTGATCGCTCCTTTAGGAACGTTGCTTTTTGTTTTATTTTGATCGCTTCGAAGTTGTCTCAGTTTATTTTTATTATTATTATTATTATTAATTATTATCATTACAGAGGGCATCGAGCCCTCTGAGCTACCACGTAGGGAACCCTTTGACCGAGTGCGCTGAGCCACACCGCCCGTTAAGTTCTAACCCCCGTCTAACATGTTCGTGCATCAGAAACTAATTCGCTTCCCATTACACTACTTCCAACAGATGTGAGAGTAATCCATAATTCTCGTAACATCGATGTCAGCTTTTATACATTTGATTGTAATTCATTGTCCTAAGAATTAATTGTTTTGGTAATTTTCAGTGCGCCATTGCTATGAAATGGCAACGCTTGAGTTATTATAAGAAAATCATAAAATACTCAAAGCAGTATGGCGTATGCAAAAGAAAGTTACGGGTGAACGCCGATGTATGCTACGTTCCTTTCAGGCTATATAGTTATTCATAACCAGTAACAGTCTTTTAGACTACTGCACAAATAGGGCAGTTGAATGGCGTAAGGACTCTCAAAAGGTTGTAAAGCAAATCACCAAAGAGTGCCCCCAGGGATCGATCTGTGGACCCGTCTTCTGGGACATAACCTTTGAACCACTCCTGAACCTACTGGGGCAACGGGAGTTGCTCAAAGGCACTGTAGCGTATGCAGATCATCTACTTGTTTTGGTTACAGCTGACTCGAGAATGCAATTAGAACACAAGGCAACACATGTCCTGGTAACTATAGGTCAATGGTGCACACAGAACAAATTACAGATGGCAGCACATAAGACAGTCTACATATTACTAAAAGGAACCCTAATCAGGGACCCAATAAAAAAACACAACAACATCAAAATACGCAGACAACACAATACACGTTATCTTGGTGTCCAATTGGACGAACGCTTGACCTTTAATGTACAGTCTTAGACAAAAAAATTGATCGCCGGCCGGCCGACGCAGAGGCAAAGTCCGAGTCGGTCGCGCAGTGTGGACAATGAAATCGATCGCCCCTCAGAATGCTAAGTCCGACGATGTGCACGATCTGGCAACACTGTAGAATTGGTACTTTCAGGAGGAAGTGTTATGTCCTTCTCGTGACGGTTGTGTGCTATATGAGCGCCTGGTCTCGTGGTAAGAGTCGCATTTACAAGTGTGTAAGTAAGAAGTCTCGAGATCGAATCCAACCACCATCAAATATTTTTTTTTTAACCGCCAATCTGCTGTCTTCGTTATCAGTGTGGAAGAACCTCAAATGTAACAGCGAAAAGTCCCAGAAATAATTACACAAAAGGGCTCGCTGCTACATCAAAACTGAACTGTTTACTCTCGGGAGTATTGGGCACCGGCTACGGCGACGCGCCAGCGGCCGCATCGCGGCTGCCGCCTGCGGACTCGGTGACAGCGGCGCGCCGCTGTGAGTCTATTTACCGGCTGTTATATCCTTACTTCAAGTTCTAGTATTACATTACAGTCACGTATTGAATTTTTCTGACATATGAACATAATCTAAACGTCGTAAAGTAGAATCGGTATAAAGGGTCATAGGGGTGACTATTATCACATTTTTCTTGAACGTCATCAGGCCGCTCAATCAGGATTACTAGTCACGATTGTTACTAGTGACGAGTTATGATGCTCTCATGCTGACATCTTAAGATGAAATAAATGACTGAGTATTACAAGATATTTATACTCAGCAAAGTGCAACCACAACGCCAGGGTGCGCCCATTTTTTGCAAACAACTGAGACACCATTTAGTCGCACTGTAAGGACAAACGACCTTAAAAATTACATCATGTGTTAGTACTACACTATAATAATTCCAGTTGATTTCACAAATAAAACATCGAATAGTGTGCTTTGGAAGTCACCCATTCCGCACCTACTCTTTCGATCACATGTCCTCAATTGTTTATGTTTCCCGCCCTTACTCGAATAACCTACGACAAAAATTATTTCCAGAAAAAATACACGTCAAACATCGATTGGCGTCATAATTAGCTTGCAATCAGTTCGATTCTAAAGGGACAAATTTGGCAAACTGCCATAACGTTGTCAGACTTTCCCATTATCAGAGAGAATATAGCAAGTAACCACAAGAGGTTTCTTGTTGTTTTCGATGTGGATTCGTGCAATTCCTGTCACAAAAAAAGCTAAAAAATTCTACTCCAATGAGACCCGAACCATTGGCCAAAGCCACCTCTCCGTGGCAGGCGACTACTTCAACGCAGAGCTAGCGAGGAGCTTGCACGCCAGGGCTTTCTTACTGCCACATACGTCAGTAGAACATATAACTCGCAACGTAAGAGACGAGATTAGTTGGAATTTCGCCGTGTAAACAATTTTATGGGCCCAAAAAACATGACGAAATTGCCTTCTGTCACCTCTCGACTGAGAAACCAGTCAGATTATTCAATGGAAATTACAGGAAACATCAAGTGAATTTATGGGCATAGTTCTGTGCTAACCAGGAAGTAAGACCTCGGTACCATTGTTGACAGACTTACACTGCGATGTTGCCAAGCTTTATTCATACTATCAGCAGGAAGAATAAGAGCCGAGGTGATTGCCAAGCGAGCTCGACAGAGACTTAGCTCGCTCGTCGCGCGCCTGCTGGGGGTCCGAACACCTAAAGTATATGTCAATGAGCCCTGCTCGCAATTCCGTAGCTAGCTTTAATGAGCCGATCGTTGTCATTAATAAAAATATACAGATGCACCGACCGCTAACTTAGTAATAAATGTCTCAATTAGTTGCGTAAACAAACTTTCTTCAAACATGAATTATATTTCTGGTAGGTAGTTAGTCTCACGTGTGTGGATAACATTCTGATCAGGCACGTTTCCATCAAAACTTTGTAGAGAGAAGAAACGTAGGCTTTTGCATTATAAAATTGTACCGCGAACAGGTACTCCACTTTACTGAACCTGTGATGTTTCTTTATGGAGGCTGATTGAAGGTTTCACTGAAAATGTATAAAGCAGGCAACTTGCATCAGCCTAATGGAGAAAATATTTCTAGGGAAGTTTCTATAGAAGTACAACTTTCTGTTCTGCATCTGTTCAACGTACCTGATTTCACACTATGCTTTCACAGATATGCGCGGTTAACGTCAAAATTGATCACAGTAATAATAATTTTTAAATTATTTTTCAAAGCTATAGATTGGCTGGTCAGTACTTACCTTTATGCTGTACCGCCGATAGTGACACAAACGAATAAAAAAAGAAAACGGACGAAAAGGACTAGCTTTCGGAACACAGTTTCTTCTTCAGGTTGGAGAGAAAGGAAGATAAAAGGATGGGAACTGAAAGTGAAGGTTATTCCCGACCTAGGGCATGATGATGCTGTTACGAAGTGTGGAAGTTAGAGGTACTGTATTATAGCACTGAACCATGTCAGAGAGGATATAATAACGAAAGAGGAAAGCCCAAGTACACACACACACACACACACACACACACACACATATATATATATATATATATATATATATATATATATATATATATATATATCAAATAATAATAATTTTTGGAATTTAAATAGACTATGTTTTCGGGTATCACCTGCATATTCCATGAAATATGGACAGTTCTCCAAGAATTGGTGTTTCACTTACCTGCGCAACAAATTCTGTTCCTAATTCTTTTCTGGTACAGCAAACGATAATGCCTAAGAGGATACTGCAATTCATTCCGTGACAAACGGACTACACATTGGAATAAAGTCTGCTGTAATGATGGTGCTTTATTAATGAAATTACTGTGTCTATAATGACTATTTCAGAATAATCTTACACGACATACACTACTTAATGATGTGGTGTGTTGTTGTTGTGCTTGTAGTCTTCAGTCCGTAGACTGGTTTGATGCAGTTCTCCACCTCCACGCTACCCTATCTTGCGCAAAACTCTTCGTCTCTGAGTAAGAAAGAGAGCCCACATTCCTTTGAATCTGCTTGCTGTATCCATCTCGTCGTCTACCCCTGCGATTTTTACCCAACACGCTACCCTCCAAAACTAAATTGACGATTCGTTGGTGTCTCAGAATGTGCCCTATCAATCGATCCCATCTTTTAGACAAGATATGCCAGAAATTACTTTTCTCCCCAATTCTATTCAGAACGTCCTCATTAGTCACATGAACTACCCATCTACTCTTCAGCATTCTCTTGTTGCAAGAAAATTAGAAAGTTATCCTCTTCTTGTCTGAACTACTTTATCGTCCACGCTTCACTGCCGTACAAGGCCACACTTCGAACAAATGCCTTCAGAAAAGACTCCACATCCCTTAAATTCTCTTCTACAGAAATAATTTTCCTCCCATTGCTTTCTACATTTTATGTCTTCACTACTCCGGGCATCAGAAGTTATTTTACAATCCAAATAACAAAACTCAGCGGACCGAGGTAGGGCAGTGGTTAGCACACTGGACCCGCATTCGGGAGGATGGTGGTTCAAATCCACCTCCGGCCATCCTAATTTACGTTTTCCATGATTTCCGTACATCACTCCAGGCGAAAGTCAGGATGCTTCCTTTCAAAGGGCACGCCCGATTTACTTTCCCATCCTTATCCGAAATAGGGATTGATGGCCTGTTTAGTGCCTCCAAACCACATCCCAACCCTCCAAACCCCCCCTCCCCCCCCACACACACACAACCAACAAATCTCATCTACAACTTTTAATGGCTCGTTTTCTGATCTATTACCTTCCACATCACCTGATATTCTTAGACTAAATTTCATTACTCTTTTTATGCTGTTGTTATTGTTTATTTCATACCCTCTTTTCAAGACACTGTCAGTTCCATAGAATTGCTCTTAGAGGTCCATTGCAGTCTCTGACAGAATTACTACGTCATCGGCAATTCGCAAAATCTTTACTTCTTGTCCCTTAACATTAATCATTTCTCCAAATTTCTCCTTTCTCTTCTTCACAGCCTGCTCAATGAACAGATTGAACAACATTTGGGAAAAAGCTACAGGCCTGTGTTACTCCCTTCCCAACTACTGCGTCCATTTCATGCTCTTCGGCTCTCACAAAAGATGACTGGCGTTTGCACAAATTGTATACTACCCTGCGGTCTTGCTGTGCGATGATATGAGTAGCTTGTTATCAATGGCGGACATCTATCGTTTGTAAATAACGGAGATAAATCATTTTTATTGCGAAACGTGGAGTTAAAACGTATGCCTGTTAGTTTGGTCATCACTTAGTTGCAAATGATCACCAAAGCAGCATGGAAATACGCGTTTCGTAATTAAAATGGCGTTTATCTCATTTATTTGTAAACGACAGATAAGAAGCCACTCATATATTTATGCAGATTCTGACCTGTACTATCGGCATGATAACTTCGGAGTATAGCCGCTGCACTTCTGTTAGTTGGTTAATATAGGTATCACGTTAGTGGTATAGATGGTACGCAAAATACTTCAGTTAGAAGCTTGGTATTGAGTAGAGGTTCCTCGTGGTTGGATAACTGGTGCGATGGTATTCTTATCAGCACCAAACTGCATCGTTTGGTATGATTCAGCCAGTCATGCTCAATCTGACATGATGGACACGGAAATGTTTAACTGACAAAGGCTTCTTAGCGATATTTGAACCCAACTTGTTAGGCACCGTATACAAAACATTAATACAGTGCGTAAATTACAAATACGTTCTTCAAATATAAATAGATGAACTAACTTGATGCCTATTTATTTACAGGACCACAGCCCCATCCATCAAAGCTGCGCCGTTCAAGAGTAATTTCTCAGAGAAGATCGCATAAATCTGATTGAGTTCGTTCCACGGTCACCGGACCTTAATCCTATTGAGAATATGTGGGCGGAAGGAACGAGATCGTTGCAACTTGGATCAAGAAAACGCAAGCGACTATTGGGAAAATATAGAACATACATGGTGGCAAATAAACCACTATGAAACATTATCAAGGCAGTTAGCAGAATCAGTTCCAAGACGCCTTAGAAAAATATTACGAAATGTTGCTGGATGGGTAGGCTATAGGAATAGTTCCTTCTCAAAAAATCAAGCAGTGTGTGTGCGTGTGTGACTGTGTGTGTATGCGAGTATGTAAAAGACAAGTAACAATAAAAATGCATATAATATCAATGTGGAATGTTTTAATGACTTCTAAAGCTACAAAATTCAAGATTACCCAAACAATTTTCTGTAAATTACATAAAATTGAATAATGGAGAATGTATTACGTTTTTAAAGTAGTTGGCAAAGGCAGTGCATTCCGGGTGTAGAGACTCGCAACAAGTGCATCTGTAAACAGCGCCCCACTCCAGCACACGCCAAGACACAAAGAGGAAGACGTCGTCTTGGTTCTGAAGGCAGTGTGCCGACACTATCTGCACAGGTTTCTCGTAACTAAAATCAGACTCTATTCCGATGATTTTCTTCTTACCCGCACAGGAAGACAACCCAGGTGAGACCAAAATTCATGCAACAAACACGAAAATAATTGAGGAGCTTTCCTGCAATCGGTAGTGGTACACAAATAATAACCTTTTGTGAGTAGAATATAATAAATTTCCTTGTATCACAGCCCTTGTGTTAGTGTGAAGTGATAAACATGCTGGGGTTCCGAAGTCTGATATGATGCCTATGCGTAATAGTAGTCCGGATCGTAAACATCATAAACTCCAGGACTTTCCTTTCTACATAACTATTCCTCACAACCCTTTATTTATGTAATTGCGAACATCAAATTTTTCTTTTGAATGAAAGATGTGTTACTTTACTTACTAGGGCACTACCTATACCCGTCCATGCGTTGCTGTGGCTTGATACAGATTAAATGGAAAATAAAAATAAGAGGAACCATACATTTCTTATATACGTAATTTCCTACTGACTTGTGGATGGGAATTGGACATACGTCCTACATTCTCTGCTCCCCCTATCTCTGTCCCCTCTCTCAGCACCTTTCCTCGTTCCCCTCTCTTTGTCCAAACTTCCTCCTTCCCCACTCCCTGTCCATTTTCTCCTCCCCATCTTCTTCCCTCTCTCTTTGTCTATCCGATCCTCCTCCCACCTCTTTCTGTGTATCTGCACCTCCTCCTTCTCCCTCTACATCTCATCATTGCGCTTTCCCTGTTCGTCTCCTCCTCACTTCTATTTCTTCTTAGGACTGTTTCTAACCTAGAGCCATGTTTAGTGCTATGTTCAAAATCGTATATTTCAGAAAGCTCTGAAATGTTGACACACCGTTCTAATAAAATATGTGCATGTTTTCATATCCCAAATTTTTCAGTATGTGTCATATTTGAATTTATATAAACTTTATAATTGCAAAAAGGCTTATACTAAAAATCGCAAAAGTTACGAATTTATAGGTTATATATAATATATTCAAGAAATGTGCACCTAAAAATTTTCCTGGGCTACAATGCAACGTCGAGTCAGAATTCCAAAGCAATGGGTCAAGAAATTTCGGAGATTAACAGCTCTATACGCATAACATTTTTATATATAGACCTGGGGACATAAGGAGGGAGTACACCCGCCCCCTCCTCTCATCGGTGAATATCGCTTTGCATGTGTTCATTCATCACTGACTCACAGTTGCCATAATGCTTTACAGAATTAACGCAATTGTCAAATCATTCAGAGACAGGAGATGGACTGTAATAAAATTGACGTTGCTTTCCGAGCCATATTCATCCAGAAATTGAATATTACTTAAAACAGATCCAGCAGTTACACTTGGATAATTCCTATGCGTTTAATTTGATAGCTGAAAATGTTACTTAGTGTGGAGGTGCCTGGAATTTGTTTAGAACAAGAATCGAGGCATGCTGAAACAAAAATTGTAATCTGTAAGACGCTTCTCACGTTTCGCGGCAAAGCATCAGCAGCAGTTATATTGTAAACATCGCCAATGTTGGACAGTAGAATTTCTACATCAGAACAGTAGGGATGCTTAGAGAGCGACACCGCGTCACGCTGTCTACCGGCTTTACAACGTGGTAGTCCTGGTGGGCGAAATTTAGCGCTGACATCGTAAGTGTCGGTGGCGTCTTTTCTTATGACCAGCAGACCATCAAGAACATGCAGAGAACGGAATCAAGAACACTTAATATTTGAAAGAAAACACTTGTTTGTCTGCTCCAGTCCAATATACGATACACCTGTCTAAATAGGAATAAGAAGAGACAAAGTTAAATCGTTCGGTAAATAACGAATTCTGCAAATAATTTCTTAGGCAAATTACTGTCTGCTACGCAATTTAAATGACAGCCATTACACAAGTTTATATGTTACAATTAAGTAATCAGTTTGCTGTAGTATTTCCACTGTTAGGAAATATATGACCCATTAGTTATTTGAATAAATACACTTCCCACTCCGAGACACAAGTATTGGACATGTTTTGGCCTCTTCATAAACAATGCCTGCGAATGAATACCGATGAAGTGCCATTACGTTTATTGTCTGACAAACAGTTAAATATAATTCGTGTGTAATAAGCAATAATCATAGGAAATTTACGTCTTCGTCTACAACGAGCTCATCTGAAGAGTAAATTACAATGTCTCTCGTAATTTACAGCATGGAAACCCTATTTTCGTAATTCATTGTTAGTCCATGGATGAAGATGACGTGTGGGATGTAGTAATCATGATTGATCAAGTGGCTTATAAAATGTCTATTAAACGATGTCACGCGAAAACGAAGGAAGTAACATTATCCGCTACCCATATAGGCCATGATTTGGCAGGACACATGATGGGACATTTCTTTACGCTAGCGGAAGGCACCGCTGGGCATCGATTTATGTTCACTCACTTTTTTCTTTTTGTAAAGCCTGTGGGACTTAACTGCGTGCGGTCGGGAGTTCGAATCCGCACTCGGGCATGGATGTTTATGCCGTCTTTAGTATAAGGTAGATCATAAGTAGTTTGTAAGTTTAGGGACTGATGACCCCGTCGTTAAGTTCCATAAGCTATACAAACAATTGAACATTTTTGAACTTAATTGCGGGTCATCAGTCCCTAAACTTACAAACTACTTATGAACTACCTTATACTAAAGACGGCACAAACATACATGCCCGAGGGAGGATTCGAGTCCCCGACGGAGAACGGCCTCGCGCATTGTAGCATAGCGCTTCAATGTTCACTCACTAGCACCGCTTTCCGTCTGAGACTAAAATAGCCTCACTAGAGCGGAGAGTGAACAAAACCGATGCTATGACAATTCCTTTAACTAACGGATCAGAACGCATGAACGCCTGATGATGAGCAAAACGAGCTTGAAATATGTTGTAATATGTCAGGGCGTGCTGAGCTGCCAGCGATGGCTGACGTGTGGGGATGAGTTATGCCTGAGTGACCGTGTGTTTGAATGTTTCTCTTTCTGAACAAGGGCGCGGCCTAAAATTTAAATTGTCTGAATGTGAATGTCTTTTATTTGTGTCTGCCTGCGACTCAGCGTTCGTCTTTAGAGCGAGTTGTTTCCTATCTTCTGTTATTATTATTGCAGAATATTAAATTCGAGATTCGAACAATCCCGCCTGGGATGTCCCGGACCATAATGCCATATGATCACTTCATTTCAATAATTCTAACAGCAGCTTTCTAACTTAGAGCGTGTGTGAATTAAGGTGTGGTGGACTGCAAAATACGTTTTTCAAAAAATTCAAATTTTCAAATGTTTGTATAGCTTATGGGACTTAACTACGGGGTCATCAGTCAAAAATGTTCAAATGTTTGTACAACTTATGGGATTTAACTACGGGGTCATCAGTCCCTAAACTTACAAACTACTTATGAACTAACTACTACTAAGGACGGCACAAATATCCATGCCTGAGGGGGGATTCGAACCCCCGACCGTAGTGGCCGTGTAGACCGTGACTGGAGCGCCTCAGTCCCCTCGGCCACCGCGGCCGGCAATCGTTTTTCACTTCCAAAAGGAGGTGGCAGACTGCTGCAAAACAGAAAAGAGAAAAACCGTAAAGATAGTCGCTGCCAGAAAGACGCGGTCATATTGCATTTCACTGCGATTAACTGGCACTTACGTGAGTTATCGAGTCTTCCTTCATGTGTAAAATCATGAATACCGGAAAGATCTTTCTTGAAACGGAAAATCTATTTCGTGAGGTGATTTGCACAAAAGTAATCACACCATACATACGTTTCGAGCTATCTCCACTGCTGTCACACATATATGCGACCCCGTCACAACATGCTTTGAAGAACTTGAAGCATATTGAATATTATTTGCATTAATAGCCGAGGCGATTCTTCCAGCTCGCTCGGCCAGAGGAGTCACCGCATCTGTAATTTTTTGTTGTTGTCTTTTTTGAGGGAGGGAAACTGAGAACAATCTTACCAGTCAACATAGAACAAAAACTATCAAACGACCGCAAAGAATAGCTCTATTAGGAAAAAGAAAGCAGGGTTCCAGTACCGCTGTGGCACAAATTTTCAATATTACCGCTGTCTACCTGAATTCACTTTCCTACAACTACCGAGCAGTTTATAGAATTCGATTAATAAAAGGATGTCGTAAAGCCCCTTTAATCAGTCTCAAACAACAAATATCATACGGAAACTCGGTAGTAATCGAGTTCCAGGACCTGTAATACTAATGAAATATTCGCATGTTTTATCCCTTCTCTAGTGCAAGTGAAATGCACCAAAACAAAAGTAGGGCCTAAGTAATTCAATTCTGTGAAATCCAAGAATTTGTATTGCATTAGTCTGTAGGTCAAGAAAGTATTTTTAATTTTTCCGATGGAGTTTGTAAACTTCCACTAACTGTTATTTCATTTTTGTTTATTGGCATATAGACTCTTTTTATTCGCTTAGTTCAATCATTTTTTGGTTTGTGGAACTGAAGTCGACACCTCAGATATTAATTCAACTGAATATTACGTTGAGTATTCATCTTCAGAACAATGGCAGAATACTGGCGGGAAAACAGACATCAATAACCCCATTAATGTAGTTATAAACCTGTACTTTGTGTCATTTATTAGACCTCTGTAGTGGTGTAGGGTAGAGAACAGGAAGTGGACGTTAACGAGAGGTGATACACTCATACTTATTGAACTCTTTCAGTATGTAATAACACTGTTGTGAAAGAATTAGCTGCGTATAATTGGCAACTGATGGATTCGTGTTACGTGCAGAGATGTCGATACTGTTCACTAACTGTTGAACAATTCTTTCACGGATAGAACTTAATCTGTGATATATTCCAAAATAGTGACAATTTGGCGTTATCCATTGGCAGCATAAAAACAGTCACTGCAATTTCTATAACCATCTGATCAACTGTGTCACCACATGACGGCCCACTGGTTGTCATATGAATATTGTGGGAGCTTGGAGCTTGTATTCATATGAAAACGGTTGGGGTAAAAAAAAAAAAAAAAAAATAAAACACTGTGAGACTGCTGCATACAATATCAGCACTATGCCCTGCTTCGTTAACCCATGGTTATTTTGAATTTAGGATTCTTTCTGCCCTGAATGTTCAGCACAGCCATCAAAAGGTTTTCAGTATATCTGCTGATCGTTTTTGTTAGGGGATATAATGGGACTCTAATCAACAGGTGATACGTTTCATTTTTGCAATATTTGTAGACTGTACGACAGTTTGGTTTAAAGATAAAGTAATCTATACATTACTGTCCCTAATTCTATGTTTAGATAACAGAAGCTCTTCTTATTTTGCACTCCATGTTAAGAAGCCTTCCCAGAAATGTTCACCTCTTGAAAACAATGCTGCATTGAATTCTTTTCGTTCGTTTGTGCCACTGACAGCGATATAAAGAAAGATATTTTCTGAGTCTATAATTGTAAAGAAAACTGACGCTTACATCTAATGTTTTCAGTATAATCAATGGAAATGATCGAAGAAATGTGAAACAGCACTGGTGAATGACTTTTGTTGTCATTGCGCTTAAGACAGAATACGCAACTAATTGAGACATTTATTACTAAGTTAGCGGTCGGTGCATCTGTATATTTTTATTAATGACAACGATCGGCTCATTAAAGCTAGCTACGGAATTGCGAGCAGGGCTCATTGACATATACTTTAGGTGTTCGGACCCCCAGCAGGCGTGCGACGAGCGAGCTAAGTCTCTGTCGAGCTCGCTTGGCAATCACCTCGGCTCTTATTCTTCCTGCTGATAGTATGAATAAAGCTTGGCAACATCGCAGTGTAAGTCTGTCAATGCTGGTACCGATGTCTTACTTCCTGGTTAGCACAGAACTATGCCCATAAATTCACTTGATGTTTCCTGTAATTTCCATTGAATAATCTGACTGGTTTCTCAGCCGAGAGGTGACAGAAGGCAATTTCGTCATGTTTTTTGGGCCCATAAAATTGTTTACACGGCGAAATTCCAACTAATCTCGTCTCTTACGTTGCGAGGTATATGTTCTACTGACGTATGTGGCAGTAAGAAAGCCCTGGCGTGCAAGCTCCTCGCTAGCTCTGCGGTGAAGTAGTCGCCTGCCACGGAGAGGTGGCTTTGGCCAATGGTTCGGGTCTCATTGGAGTAGAATTTTTTAGCTTTTTTGTGACAGGAATTGCACGAATCCACATCGAAAACAACAAGAAACCTCTTGTGGTTACTTGCTATATTCTCTCTGATAATGGGAAAGTCTGACAACGTTATGGCAGTTTGCCAAATTTGTCCCTTTAGAATCGAACTGATTGCAAGCTAATTATGACGCCAATCGATGTTTGACGTGTATTTTTTCTGGAAATAATTTTTGTCGTAGGTTATTCGAGTAAGGGCGGGAAACATAAACAATTGAGGACATGTGATCGAAAGAGTAGGTGCGGAATGGGTGACTTCCAAAGCACACTATTCGATGTTTTATTTGTGAAATCAACTGGAATTATTATAGTGTAGTACTAACACATGATGTAATTTTTAAGGTCGTTTGTCCTTACAGTGCGACTAAATGGTGTCTCAGTTGTTTGCAAAAAAT
Source organism: Locusta migratoria (assembly GCA_026315105.1). Taxonomy (NCBI): domain Eukaryota; kingdom Metazoa; phylum Arthropoda; class Insecta; order Orthoptera; family Acrididae; genus Locusta; species Locusta migratoria. The sequence goes on along the minus strand of CM048755.1, from coordinate 502,214,734 downwards.
GGGCGCACCCTGGCGTTGTGGTTGCACTTTGCTGAGTATAAATATCTTGTAATACTCAGTCATTTATTTCATCTTAAGATGTCAGCATGAGAGCATCATAACTCGTCACTAGTAACAATCGTGACTAGTAATCCTGATTGAGCGGCCTGATGACGTTCAAGAAAAATGTGATAATAGTCACCCCTATGACCCTTTATACCGATTCTACTTTACGACGTTTAGATTATGTTCATATGTCAGAAAAATTCAATACGTGACTGTAATGTAATACTAGAACTTGAAGTAAGGATATAACAGCCGGTAAATAGACTCACAGCGGCGCGCCGCTGTCACCGAGTCCGCAGGCGGCAGCCGCGATGCGGCCGCTGGCGCGTCGCCGTAGCCGGTGCCCAATACTCCCGAGAGTAAACAGTTCAGTTTTGATGTAGCAGCGAGCCCTTTTGTGTAATTATTTCTGGGACTTTTCGCTGTTACATTTGAGGTTCTTCCACACTGATAACGAAGACAGCAGATTGGCGGTTAAAAAAAAAATATTTGATGGTGGTTGGATTCGATCTCGAGACTTCTTACTTACACACTTGTAAATGCGACTCTTACCACGAGACCAGGCGCTCATATAGCACACAACCGTCACGAGAAGGACATAACACTTCCTCCTGAAAGTACCAATTCTACAGTGTTGCCAGATCGTGCACATCGTCGGACTTAGCATTCTGAGGGGCGATCGATTTTATTGTCCACACTGCGCGACCGACTCGGACTTTGCCTCTGCGTCGGCCGGCCGGCGATCAATTTCTTTGTCTAAGACTGTACATATACGACTGACGATCGACAGGGCCACCAAGATGACTCAAAAACTTGCCAGGCTAAATACCACAACATACAGACTACCTACACAAACACTACGTACATACCACATAGCCCTCTTCGAGTCAGTAATCTGCTTCGCAGCCAGTTCATGGGCACAGCGTCTGGCACTACAGACCAACATTGCCACTGATAGGAATGGTCAATGAAGTGTCCTATTAAGGCTAATTGGAGCCTTCAACACTACCTCAGACGAAGTACTCTGCATGGTTCTAGGGATATCACCAATAGACGTTACCATACAACAAAGAGCTGCTATGTACTGGTTGAAGGCGGGGAAATACGACAAGGTCCACGAACTTGTTGGACAAGAGATAACAGTTCGGAGGCAACTAATTAAATGGAGAATGGACACATGGCAAAGGGAATGGGAAAACCGCGAGAAAGAAAGACGTGTCTATGACTTTTTCCCGAATATAAGGGAACGTCTTCGAATGGGTCATATCAATCCCAGCCGGGGTATGATCCCCTTCCTAACGGGACACGGCCCCTACCCCACACACCTCACACGTGTGGGTCTCAGTGACAATCCATGCTGTACGTGTGGAGAAATTGGGACCCCAGAAAACACTGTCATACACTGTCAGCTCTACAAAACACAAACTCACACTATGTTTGACACGACTAAAGACCTAAACGAACTAATACGAGATAAAAACGGATGGTACATAATGAACAGGCTGACGGACGAAGTCTCACTACGAAAAAAAGACGAGTACACACAGAACGTAAGACGTAATGCAACACGAAACGCCCACAACAGAAGACAAAACACTTATGATGAATCTGACACTGAAAGCACAAACAGTACAAATTACACCACAGATGACAACCCCGACACAGAGGACGATATAAACACATGCGAAATGTATCCTACAGATATAGCCAATCATAAGAGTCTCAAAATGAGAAAACTCCAGGATGGCAGGGCTCGAAGTAAATTCCGAGGCCTCCCACCCTGGACTTTCCTCTCTTATTCTTCAGACTGTCACTCAAACCAATGTTTCCTATCTTCTATTATTCTCTTCTTAAAGTACTTGATGTTTTTAAGTTGCCTTTCGCTTTTCCTTATGATAAGTTTTTACGCTTTTCTTTGTATTTTTATCTGATTACTGTAAATGTATAAAGAAAATAATGTATCAAAGTCGCATAAATGTATCACATAGTTTTTGTAATCACGACCAGCTATATACCCAAAGGCAGCTGGTCCGCAACAAGGGTAAATAAATAAATTAATAAAACATTCGCTTGAGAAATGTTCTAGAGATTCTACATACAATGGACCGTTGCATTCGCAACATCAACAGAAAAAGCTGTGGTAAATGTATACTACGCCTTCCACATCTTTGGCACGTTTTCCACACAACGCTGGTGACTACTTTGAAGGACAGTAACAGGTGCAAAGATGTAACGCTTCTGTATCGGTTGTGAATAAATAGTTATCACTATTTAACTTCCAACCCTTGTAGTAGGAGTGTACATTATTTCTACTTGGGACAATAGCTATAATATGCCTCTAATTCTTGTCAGTGTTCTCTTGGCGTGAAACTGGGGAAAACTATGTTACTTAAACCCTTGCGAGGTTATTTGATGAAGGCACCTTCGACAATTGCTGGAGCAAATCCGCAATCGAATGGTAACTGTTGAAACTAAAATAATCCGTTCTGTTAGTTGACTACAGAAAATCTTTTTCCACTTCATCTAAAGGAAGATGCAGGTAGGCGACCTGGGAATTAGTTCTGGAAAATGAATGACCTTATCGTAATGTGTCCATCAAACCTTCCGACAGGGGCAATAGAAAAGAATCAACAAGTTGTGTTCATTGTTGATTTAAAGCCTGCACAGCCGGCAGCAGTGGCCGAGCGGTCTGCGGCGCGCCAGTCGATACCCCCTCGGGCATGGATATTTGTGACGTCCTTAGTATTAGCTATTTCATAAGTAATTTGTAAGTTTAAGGACTGAGGTCCCCGTAGTGAAGTCCCTTAACCTTTGAACATTAAAGCCTGCACACAGTCTCGCTCGACCAACTGTTAATCAGGACCACCAGAGCAGATGCCCTTTGGATGACGCCACTGTTATGCAGCCACTATCACTCTGCAGCATATCGGTCTGATGGTGCATAACGGACGGGACGAGCATAAAGAAAATCGGCACGCAAGTTGTGTTTTAACGTCACATTGGCCTCTAACCCTCGGGCTTGTCTAACCAACCGTGGAACAGAGAACTGTACATGTCACTCTATGCATTATTATTTGCCAGAAACCATGTTGAATTAATTTTTAACATCATTCCGTGAATTGAATATCTGAAAAGTTAAAAGATATCTCTGCCAAAAACGTTAGTACACTGGCGAGATTTAGTAGTACCACGGAAAGTGGTTCGTGAAATGTATATTCCTAGCACTGGAAGAGATTGTTTATTGTACACAGACATCGAGTTAGATCGGTTGCACACACATCGATTTTTTACGGCCGATAAAATATCGGCCGTCCACATTGCAGCAGTGAACCATTGCAGGGCATTGTAGGTTGCACACTGGTCGAGCCTACCGGAAAAATGCCGGTCAACAGCCAGCCGCTGACACTGCAGACCACCAGCGCCGGGCCGGTGCCAGCAGTACAGTGGTGCACGTGCTCAAAGCGGAGCTGCCACACTCACCGATCATTTACCATCCGTCCTTCCTCCACAGTTCTCGCTCTGCAAAATGTTCAAATGTTTGCAAATATATGAGACCAAATTACTTTGGTCATAAGTCCCTAGACTTACAAATTACTTAAAAAAAGTTAAACTAACCTAAGGACAACACACAGATCCATGCCCGAGGGATAATTCGAACTTCCGATGCGAAACGCCGCCCGATCCGCAACGTGGTGCTCCAGTCTGCTTGCCTGCTCCCGCGCTGCTGTATTAAGTGATTAAGAGATAAATGATAATATATATATATTTCAGTAGTGGGAGCACGCCACGTTTTGTGGGGGAAAAAAGAAACTTTGGACCGTTTGAAGATCGGAATGAGACTAGAGGAGCATGGAGACAAGTTACCTGCGAAACTTTTGTGAAAATGAAGAGCAAAGAAATAATGCATTTCTGGCCGCGAGGGAGTAGCCGAGCGGTCTGGAGAGCCACGTTACGGATCACGCGGCCTCCCGCGTCGGGGGTTCGAATTCCCACTCGTGCATGAATGTTGGTTGTTGTCCTTAGGTTACTTTAACTTATTTTAAGGAGTCTGTAAGTCTAGGGACTGATGACCAACGTAGTTTTGTCTCATAAGATTTTTGAACACTTGAATGCATTTTGTAAGAGGTACATTAATGTATGATACGGTACTGTATTACTTCTTTATAACCTGTCAGCTGCATTTTGTGACGTATCCATTGTGCTAACTTATTGACTTGCTAGTTTGTTAGAAATTCTACTCTTATACAATGTTTTGCTCTTTCTTACCACTGGGAGGCATGTTCAAGCGCTGTCTGACAGCAAGGGCTCCCACTTCCACAGTATGAACTGGACTTGGTATTTTATGTAGGATTTATCCTGAGTATGCATCTATAGTGATCTCCACTACATTAGGTTCATGTTCAAATGCACAAACCGGCTCGATTGAAAGTAAAAATTTTAACAAATTAAACTGGCTAGCAACGGATTGCGCATCTAGATTGAATTCATGGAACCAGTATACACACATTTCAGGAAGGGAAACGTCCAGTTTTAGAGCCCAGGTTAAGATCCAATAAAATACATGTTACTCTTTTCATGATTCTGAAACCCTTTTTCCCCGCCCAAAACAGGGTAGCATGACAAAGAGAAGCTGAGGGTAAATCAATTAGGAGGACACAAGGTTTAATAAAAAGGGGTTTATTTTATCTTAAATCATTGCAACTTGAACTTAAAGTTTCATCATCATTACCATCATTAGAGACTGATTATGCCTTTCAGCGTTCAGTCTGGTGCATAGTACCTCTAATAAAATTCCACCATGATCCCATATTCAATGCTAACATTGATGCCTCGTCTGATGTTATGCCTTTTACTTCAAAATCATTCTGCACCGAATCTATGTACTTTCTTCTTGGTCTACCTCGACTCCTCTTACCCTCCGCTGCCGAGCTCATGAGTCTCTTAGGTAACCTTGCTTCTCCCATGCGTGTAACATGACACCACCATCTCAGTCTGTTCGCTGTAACTGCTTCATCTATGCTGTTCATTCCCAGTTTTTCTTTGATTTCCTCATTATGGACACCCTCCTGCCATTGTTCCCATCTATTAGCACCTGCAATGATTTTTGCTACTTTCATATATGTAATCTCTACCTTATGATTAAGGTAACCTGTATCCACCCAACTTTCACTCCAATACAACAAAGTTGGTCGACAGATAGAGCGGTGCACCGCCAACTTAGTCTTGGTACTTACTTTCAGAAGAGAGTACATCTTAGTTGCGCACTCACTGCATTAGGTTTGCTGCTCGTCGATTCCAGTTCTTTCACTATGTTGCTATCCTGTGAGAAAATACATCCAAGGTACTTAAAACTGTCTACCTGTTATAACTTTGTTCCTCCTATTTGGCACTCAATCTGTTTAAATCTCTTTCCCACAGACATTAATTTTGTTTTGGAGATGCTGATCTTCATATCATAATCCTTGCACCTCTGATCGAGCTCTGAAATATTAGTTTGAAACCTTTCGATCGAATCGGCCATTACAATTAAGTCATCCACATATACGAGACTGCTATTTTCCCACCCTGCCAGTCTACTGTTTTTAACATATGATCCATGAATAGTACGAACAACAGTGGTGACAGGTTACAGTCTTGTCTCACCCCTGAAACTAACCTGAACCATGAGCTTAATTTGCCATCTACTCTAACTGCTGCCTGACAGTCTACGTAAAGCCCTTTAATTGCCTGCAGAAGTTTGTCCCTTTACCATAATATTTTAGAAGTGACGGTAGGTTCCTCCTAGGAACACGGTCATAAGCCTTTTCTAGATCTATGAAACATAGATCCAATTTCCTGTTCCACTCATAGCACTTTTTCATTACCTGCCGTAAGCTAAAGATTTGGTCCTGACAGCCTCTAAGAGGCCTAAATCCACACTGATTTTCATCTAACTTGTCCTCAATTAATACTCGCACTCCCCTTTCAACAATACGTGAGAATTTTTACCTACAACGCTAATTAAAGAGATACCTCGATAGTTGTTACAATCTTTTCGGTTTCCATGTTTGAAAATTGGCGTGATTACCGCATTCGTCCAGTCAGACGGAACCTGTCCCGATTCCCACGCCTTTTAAATTATTCAGTGTAACGATTTGAGACCTGATATTCCACTGAATTTGACGAGTTCCGGCTTAATTTCATCCACCCCAGCCGCTTTATTGCACTGTAATCTACTGACCATTTTCTCCACTTACTAAAATGAGATCCTGTTTCCATCGTCGTTCCTATCCCATTCTACCTGAAAATTTGACACATCACTGACCGTTTCACCTACATTGAGCAGTTCTTCAAAATGTTCCCTCCATCTGCTCAAGGCATCCACAGGATTGACTAGCAGCTTTCCTGTCCTGTCCAAAACACTTGTTAATTCCTTCTTCCCTCCCTTTCGAAGATTGCTAATTACGCTCCAAAATGGTTTTCCCGCGGCTTGACCCAGAGTTTATAGCTTATTTCCATTGATTTCTGCTTGGAATCTGCGATTATCCATCTGGCTTTGTTTCTTTCTTCAATATATCTTTCTCTGTCTGCCTGATTTCTAGTATGGAGCCATTTTTGAAATGCCTTCTTTTCCTTTTTACAGGCTGCCTTGACTGTGTCATTCCACCGAGCTATCTGCTTCTTCCTATCTTTACACACTACTGTTCCAAGACATTCTCTTGCTGCTTAGAGTAGTGTGTCCCTGTACCTTGACCAGTGACTGTAAATCATTCCATTCAACTAACTGGTACCTTTCCGAGATCATTGCTATGTATTTCTGCCTAAATTTCCTTGTCTTGAAGTTTCTCCACTCTTATCCTTCTACACATGGACCTGACTTTCTGCCCTTTTGGCCTCACAAAACCAATTTCACTGGAGACTAAATAGTGATCAGTATCATCAAAGAACCCTTTGAAAACACGTGTGTCCTTGACTGTCTTTCTGAATTCCTGATCTGTTATTATATAGTCAATGATAGATCTGGTTCCCCTTCCTTCCCAAGTATAGCGGTGAATGTCCTTGTTCTTAAAAAAGGAGTTTGTGATAACTAAGCCCATACTGGAACAGAAATCCAAGAGCTGTTTTCCGTTCCTGTTGGCCTCCATATACTCTCCAAACGTACCCATAACCTTTTCATAACCTTCTGTTCGATTTCCTATCCTGGCGTTGAAATCACCCATGAGTAAGACACTATCCTTATCCTTCACTCTAACAACTACATCAATAAGTGCGTTGTGACATCTGTTCATCTCATCTTGATCTGTCCGTTCACAGGGTGAATAAACTGTCACAATCCTAATTTCTTGCTGGAGATGGCCAAATCTATCCACATCAGTCGTTCATTTACATACCTTATTGCAATTATGCTGGGTTCGATTGCTTTCTTTATGTAAAACCCTACACCCCACTATGCTCTTTCTACTTTGACTCCTGACAGGTAGACCTTGTATTCTCCGACTTCGTCCTCTTTCTCTCCCTCTACTCTAACATCACTAACAGCTAAGACATCCAACACCATCTTACTTGAAGCCTCCACCAGCTCTGCCTTCTTCCCAGTGTAATCCCCATTGATATTAAGAGCTCCCCATCTCATTTCAGATTGTTTGCCAAGTCGTATCGGAGGACTCCCTGGTCTGTCAATTAGCGGTGGGACTCCATCACCACCAAAGGTCGGAGTCATTTTGCTCTGATTGTTGCCAGCATGATATTGAAGTACCTGGGAATCAGGTTGCTAGCCTTACTTGCCCAGGGCCCCACTGGGTTTTACCCCTAACGGTTGAGGGACTAACCAGTGGTCTTTGCTCAGACGGAAAAGACTTAAAGTTTGTTTAAACAAATTTGTTTTAAGAGGAAAACAATTGTGTACTTATTTTTTTGCCTACTCTCACAAAGGTATAAACTTTCTGGTCTCCTACTGTCTTTTTTAGTACCGAACATAAACTGCATTATATGTCACATATGGAGAGTGAAGAGGGGGATGAGGCTCCACAGAAACGAAATAACATCCCCAAAATTTACAGAAACATGCAAACACTCAGCAGCAAGCTCAGCGAAAAGCTTTTATACATAAATTACACAAACTGATACTTCTGATTGAACAAAACGGACGAATAAAAATTATTGTCACATTTTAATTACCTAATATATTTACGTTTAAAATCATAATAATGGCTTTTCATTGCAAAACACACGAGAAAGGTAATCGGTATCACTTGTATGTGCCTAACCACAGAATAAATAAGAGAACAGTGTGGCCACCATCTCAACAAAGAGAAAAAATCTCACGTTGACTCAGAAATCAAAACAAATTCATTCGTAAATCCATAAAAATATCATGAAGTGAAATACTCCTTTTAAATGTTGGTACAACCCAGCATAATATCGTTATATGGGACTTCATACACTATGTGGCTAGCGAAGCTATCATACAAAGAAAATGGTTAAACTGTTAAATATTCCACCTTGAATAAAACATGAAATTGAAACACATGTAATATCCAAAGGATTTCTGCAAACTCCGTGCGAACCAAAGCATATTTTTTTGTGTCCCAGCCTCGTCGCCGCTTTTGTGTCTCGTTTCCGTCGTAGGTGTCGGTGGCCGAGTGGAATGAGACCGACACAGAAATAAAGATAGCACGCTGGTGCAGGTACGGAGAGGAGCAGCCAGAAACTAGAAACACTAGAGTAAATTAGAACGAGATATATATTGCACAGAATTTATACAATACTTAACTTTTACATAGTACTGCAGAATGTTGATACATAGTTGAGCTAGAGTCCTGCCTAGTGCCTAACTGATAGCCAAGTCTTCACTGGTGCCTATCGGATTCCGAAGTCTTTACTGGTTCCTAACTCAGTCCCAAGTGAACGATGTCGTTCACTGGTGGCCACGAGCGGAGTTGCCGCAGAGGGCGCTCGTGGCTGTCGTCGTAAGAACGCCGCGCCGTGCGTGCATGGCGGCGCGCGGCGAAAGTAGGTGGCGCGCACTTTGGACTTGTGCGACTCCACACCCCTCCCCCCCAAACCGTCGCGCCGTCGTGGCGTAGGGCTGAGGGCCACGGCGACGGCACTGGGAGGAGGGCCTGGGCGGGGGCGTTACTGGTGGGACGGGCGTTGTAGCTGAGGCTGGGATCGAGACGCCGTCCGCGCCCCGGCATCCGCCTTGCGATCCTCCAGGAAACCCGGCGAAACCTGAGGAAGGGCGCACACCCCCGCCCAGAGGGAGCAGGTCATCTTCTTCTGAGGTGCGTGGCCCAAGCTGGGGGGGGGGGCGCACGGTCCCGGAGTCCCTCTCGGTGACGCTGTCATCTGCGGCGGCGACGGAAACGGAGGGGCCGACTGCGTAGGAGGCGCGTCGACATCCATCGGGAGCTCGTAGCCCGGGGAAGCTGGGCCCGGCGGCGAGCGATGTGGCTGTGCTCCCTGGCGGTGAACTGGGTCTGGAATCAAGAAACCGGAGACAGGATCGCGCGGCCTGTGCAAGCGCAATTGGTTTGCGTGGCGCCGCAGCTCCGACCCTGTGGAAGAACGTACAACATACATATTGCGACCGAGCACGCGCTGAATGGTGCCTGGCAACCATGTCTTCTTCATACCAGCAAACACCCTGTACAGCACCGGCGTAGAAACCTGAAAACGCGTAGCGCCATACGAACCGACTCGGTGCGTGGGAGGCTGCAGCAGGTGAAGGAGAGTGCGGTGACGGCGGCCGTGTAGCAGCTCGGCAGGAGACGGGCCGTCACGTGGCATGCATCGATACGTAGACAGGAAAATTTGAAGAGCTTGCTGCCTGGAGTGCTGACCTTTCATCTTCTCCATGTGAGACTTGAATGTTCGAACGAATCGTTCTGCTTCACCATTGGACTGAGGGTGAAAAGGTGCAGAGGTAATATGCTGAATGCCATTCACACGACAAAACTGTTGAAATTCCGCACTAACAAACTGAGGTCCATTGTCACTGACGATAGTTTCAGGCAAACCTTCGATGCAAAACACTGATGTTAAGGCACTGATTGTACTAGAAGCTGTCGTTGAGTTCATGGCAATCACAAAAGGAAACTTGCTGAAAGCGTCTACAACAATTAACTAGCGCGTATTCCAGAAAGGTCCGGCAAAGTCAATCTGTAAACGTTGCCATGGTCCCTTGGGGCGTGGCCAGTCTGAGAAACGCTGTGGAGGAGCCGCCTGATGCTCCGCACAAACTGTACACTGTGATGTCATGCTCTCTATCTGAGCGTCCATACCAACCCAGGTACAATGACGTCTGGCCAATTGCTTTGTCCTAACAATGCCCCAATGTCCTTGATGCAGGAGGCGTAACACTTCTCGTTGCAGGGAACGAGGAACAATCACTCTTGCTTGGTCGTTGTCGGTATGCAACAACAGTACACCCTGACTTAAAGATAATGCATGACGTTGTGCAAAATAACGTCGAACCAGAGGCCGATCAATGTCTTTGGCTCTGGCAGGCCACCCTGAGCGAACAAAACGTGCTACCACACTTAGGTCTGCATCCGCAGCTGTTTCCTGTGCAACCCGACGAGAGTTCAAAGGAAAGTCTGCGACAGCGGAAGCATCTCTGGAGTCTATCTGACAACATGCCATTTCTGAAGAATCAAATGATACATCCTGGCCAACCGGAAGTCGGGAAAGTGTGTCCGCGTTGGCGTGTTTAGTGGTAGGTCGGTACAAAATCTCATACTGATAATTAGACAGTATTAAGGACCATCTCTGAAGTTTTTGTGCCGTTCGTGGCGGAATTGGCTTTGTGGGTGAGAACAACGACGTGAGAGGCTTGTGGTCTGTCAACAAATAGAATTTTCTGCCATAGAGATAATGATGAAACTTTGTGACGCCGTAAATGATTGCTAAGGCCTCCTTTTCTATCTGACTGTAATTCTGTTGCGTTGGCGTCAGTAGCTTGGATGCAAAGGCAATAGGACGATCGTGACATCCAATACGATGTGACAGAACTGCACCCACACCGTACGACGAGGCATCAACTGCTAGCACTACAGGCTTCTGTGGGTCAAAGGGAATCAAACATGCATCACTGATTAGTGCAGACTTTAAGTTATCAAAGGCAACCTGGCAATCTTTGGACCATACAAAAGGAACATTCTTCCTACGTAAGTGATGCAGTGGAGCTGCAATCTGAGAGGCATTGGGAATAAACCTGAAATAATAGTTAAGCTTTCCCATTACTGCTTGCAATTCGTGCACATTCTTAGCAGGAGGCAAGTCTTTGATTGCTCGAAGATGTGACTGTAAGGGATGTATTCCTTGGGCATTAATCACATGGCCTAGGTACTCTATTTCAGTTTGAAAAAACGAACACTTTGCTTTATTGCAACGTAGACCTGCTGCAGTCAAAACTTTGAAAAGGCACTCCAGGTTTGCTAAATGTTCTTCAACTGTACGTCCGGATACCACAATATCATCTAAATAGTTCGAACAACACGGTACAGAAACTGTCAGCTGTTCCAAAAAACGCTGAAAAATAGCGGGGGCGGAAGAACTGCCAAAGGGTAGGCGTTGAAATTGAAAAAGGCCCATGTGAGTATTAATGACGAAAAACTTTTTTGACTCGTCATCAAGTGGAATCTGTAAGTATGCCTCTGCTAAATCAATCTTAGAAAAGAAACGAGACTGTCCTAATTTGTCCATTAGTTCGTCAGGTCTGGGCAGGGGATAAGTGTCTACAATTGTTTGACTGTTCACTGTTGATTTGAAGTCCGCACAGAGACGAAGTTTTCCTGACGGCTTGGGTATAATTACTATAGGCGAGGCCCACTGACTCGCAGAAACAGGAGAAATCACCCCACTATCTTGCCAACGTTTAAGTTCGTCTGCAACTTTATCACGAATTGCGATAGGCACTGGTCTAGCTTTACGAAATTTTGGTACAGCAGATTCTTTCAAAGTTACATGTGCCACGAAGTCTTTTGCACAACCTACTTCCGGCGAAAACAAGTCACTATATTTGTCACACAATGCATTGATTTTATCCTGAGGCACTATTGACGAAATTTGAAGCACATCTCGTTGAATTGATAAACCAAACAAGTCAAAAGCATCTAGTCCAAAAATGTTCTGTGTCGATTTGGCCTGAAGAACTACAAAAGCAACTGTTTTTGTTACACCTTGAAAAGAGGCGGGCAGGCTACACGTTCCTAGCACGGGAATATTTTGACCTGTATAAGCTGTTAACACTTGCTGTGACGGCGACAATTTTGGCGAACCCAGAAGTTCATAAGTATCTTTATTTATTAATGTGACAGCGGAACCAGTATCAAGCTGAAATTGCACCGTCTTATTTTCTATGAAGAGAGTCACAAACAGTTTTTGCTTGCGGCGCTCGACAGGTGCGCGAATGTGGGCAACGTCTGCTACGGTTTGTTTACTGCGCTTGCGCGGGCCGCGTAGTGAAGTAAGCGGCGCAGACTCGGCACGCAGCGGATTAACAGCACTGTCACTAGATGGCACTACCGCCGGATCGGCGTCCGCGCAAGTATGCGAAGCTACTCCAGATTTACTAACTACTGCACTACACTTTTGAGTAGCTACTTGATGTCTACTGTCACTAGCTACACAGTACTGGGCACTATTACAAGGAGCAGTTGCAGAAGGCACTATTTTCACTACATGAATGCACTGTTCATAGTCATTTTGCTTGTCCCGAAACCTTTTCCGTTGCACTGTTTTATGCGCTCGTCGGCGCTTGCTACGTGGTGCACTATATAGTTTTGCCATAGGCGCAGAGCTACTTTCTTGCAATTGAGATCCAAGGAAAGCACTGTTCAATTCCACAGCCCGTATAACATTTACAGAATGAACTGTTCTCGCACTCTGCGAAGCACTGTTTCTAACGGTACCATTCTTTGTGTTTTTAATTTGTATACACACAGACTGTACATGTCCCGATTTGCCACATTGATAACAGGTTGCGTTGCGACTAGGGCAATTAGCACGCTTGTTATTCAAATTACTGTGTCTAACACTACGGGGCGACCTTTGTGTCGCACTTTTACACTGGCTACTGTTCACTGTCTGTTCAGCACGGCCGGTAGAAAAATAAGAATCACTAGTGCTATACTGTGAACTACGGCTAGGAAAGCGTCCGTTGCGGCGCACTGAATTAACACTGTGGCTTTGCATTTCTACATCTGCTAAGTCAAAAGTATCATGCGCATCTATAAGCTGCAGTACACTGTCTAATGAGGGGTCGGACTGTTTCAGAATTGCTGCTCTAATTCTGGGGTCCTGAATATTCTGTGTAATCGCATCCCTCAACATCACGTCACTATACGAAAGTCCACAAGAGCAAGTAAATTTACATTTGCGGGTTAAGCCCTTCAATTCCGTAATCCACTCTTGGTGTGACTGCTACGGTAATTTTTTAAGTCTGAAAAATCGGTACCGTGCCGCAGCTACGAGAACTTTTCTCTCATAATGAGCATTTAGTGCCTCTACTATTTGTTCAAAGTCTACATCACGAGGAGATACGTCGGGGAAAAGTTTTTTCAGTAACACGAAGGTGTTGGTGCCCACCACAGATAATAGCAGATGCTTCACTTTCTGACCTGTAATTTGATGAGCCGCGACGAGTTCTTGAAACTGTGCGAAGTAGTCGCTCCATTCTTCCTCACGTTCGTTGTAGTGGCGAAACGTAGGAAGCGTTGCGGCGGCAGGTGTGGGCTGCTGAAGCGGCGGCTGTTGTTGGTTAGCTGCTTGCGCTGTGAGCTGGGCCACAGCCTGCAGGAGTTGTGTTTGGGTTCGGGGTAGTGGCCATGCTGACCGATTAGGCGCCGCGCATACAAGTAAATTATAACAAAACACAAATGCAATATGAAAGAGGACGCTCTGCTTCAAAAAAGTCCACAAACACGTAACTGAAAATGTTCCCCCAAAAATCTTATAATAAGGGTGGGTGGGCGGGAGCAATTTCTGCGTGCTCCGACTGCTGCTGTCTCGCTGCTGGTCCAAGGTTCGTCTATCACTCCTCGTCGCCACTTTTGTGTCCCAGCCTCGTCGCCGCTTTTGTGTCTCGTTTCCGTCGTAGGTGTCGGTGGCCGAGTGGAATGAGACCGACACAGGAATAAAGATAGCACGCTGGTGCAGGTATGGAGAGGAGCAGCCAGAAAGTAGAAACACTAGAGTAAATTAGAACGAGATATATATTGCACAGAATTTATACAATACTTAACTTTTACATAGTACTGCAGAATGTTGATACATAGTTGAGCTAGAGTCCTGCCTAGTGCCTATCCGATAGCCAAGTCTTCACTGGTGCCTATCGGATTCCGAAGTCTTTACTGGTTCCTAACTCAGTCCCAAGTGAACGATGTCGTTCACTGGTGGCCACGAGCGGAGTTGCCGCAGAGGGCGCTCGTGGCTGTCGTCGTAAGAACGCCGCGCCGTGCGTGCATGGCGGCGCGCGGCGGAAGTAGGTGGCGCGCACTTTGGACTTGTGCGACACCACATATTTACTCCGCCCAAAGATTGTTTATAGCTGACTCCACCAAAAACTACATCAGACGTTGCACAAAAGAAAGTGAGTGAAATAACTAAAAAGTAAATCCCCACGAAATTTACATTAAAATGAAGTACATTTCATATCCCACTTTATGCTTTACAAGCTAGAACCATAACTGATAACTAAACGATTTTACAACGACTTCAGCCTGCATCCTATATGCAGTTCTGCAAGTCCCACAGTACATCTACATCTTCATATATACTCCTCAAGCCACCGTAAGGTGCGTGGCGGAGGTTACAGTATACCATTACTAGGCATTTTCTTTCCTACTCCACTCCCAAATAGAATGAGGAAAAAAAGAATGTCTATATGCCTCTTTACGAGCCATAATTTTTCTTAATTTGTCTTTGTAATCTTTACGTCAAACGTGAGTAGGCGGCAACAAGATCGTTCTGCACTTAGCTTCACATTCCGGCCCTCTAAATTCCCTCGACGGAATTTCTCGGAAAGAACGACGGGTTTCCTCCATCTATTCCCATTTGATTTCCCGCAGCATTTCTGTGACACACCCGCATACTCTTCGTCAAACCGAATCAGTTTTCTATCTTGACCAGGAGACTTTTGTGTATTCAGCTCTTTCAGCTGCTTTTCTACATCTAAAATACCTATGACTACGTGCTCCATATGGAAGTTAGGGCGTTTCTTAAATGATGGCACATTCGTAACGTCCTCCTGCGTGAATGATTTCTTAAAGATCAAATTTAGAACGTCAACTTTCCGTTTGATTTCTTCTATTGCTGTCCTTAATTTCGAGACAAAATAACATAATGAAACAAATTGTAGAATTGAAACCGCTCCGATAAGACACACCCTGATGGCGGAGACAGGGGCAGCGAGGTTGGCACCTTCCTTTGACGAGATCACGAATAAAGGAATAAATGAAAAACTAACTCGCCATCTCTGCTACTACGTCACCAATTGGCTAGAAAAACCACATAATAATGCTCAAATTAAATCAAGTTATACGAAAGATATTAGATATTACTGATTAAAGTGGTTAGAGACATGAGCATGGTATGAGAAATTGGAAAAATCGATCGGGTAGAGTAATGAGCCGGTACGACACTGTCATGTCACTTTTTCATATAATATTACGGAAAATCATTTGGTATTGAATAATTTATGTTTGGATTCAACGTCACTCGATCACGAAAGTCAAGCGACTGCTCGTTTTACCGGTACAATTCCCGCGTGTGTGCAAGCAGCATTCGACAGATAAAATATCGACCGATCAAAATTAGTGTGTGCAACTAGCCTTACTTGTCTGCTAAAGCTTTGGGCTATATAACAGTTTATACATATTGCATATGAACAACGTAACCGTACAACATATATTGTATACAACGTATTTGATATCCGACTGTTAAGTTCAGAGTTTGTATGCTTGTATCCCTGTAACTGAACGAAACTGTAACAGAATGTACTGCCCACTGCATACCAGAAACCACATACACATCGAAAGCTAATAAATACTCTGCAAATCAATCTGAAGTTCATGGTTGAGGCTTCATCGAACTGCTTGAAAGAAATTCCGCAAATAAATCTCCCCGCAAAGAATCACGCCTTTCTTTTAATGATTTCCACCACAACCCGTACATCATTCCAGTGACACTGTCACCCCTATATCGCGATAATACAAAACGATAGGACGCACAAGTTTAGTGTAAGCAATTTCTTTAATATGACTGTTACATCATCTAAGTGTTCTGCTAATGATACGTAGCCTCTAGTTCTCCTTCCCCACAATACTTTGTATGTGTTCTCTCCGATTGAAGTTGTTCGTAATTGTTATTTATAGATATTTAGTTGAATTTACGGACTGTAGATTTCCCTGATTTATTGTGTAAATGACGTTTAACGGATTTCTTTCAGTGCTCATGTAGATGACTTCCCACTTATCATTATTTAGGGTTAATTTCAATGTTTCCACGGTACAAATATCTTATCTACATAATTTTGCATTTGCCTTTGGTCTTCTGGTGACTTTACTAACCGATGAATGACAACATCAGCGAGCAGTCTACGTGACCTGCTCACATTGTTTCCTAATTCGATTATGAAGATACGGAACATCAGGGGTCCAGTAGCACTTCCCCAAAGATCGCCGGATAACACGCCTGTTTTACTCGATGAGTTTCCGTCTATTATAAAGTATTGTTTCCTTTCTGACAGTATATCGCAAATCCAATAACACAACTGTGCCGATATTCCACACGCCCGCAATTTTATTAGAAGCCGCTTATGAGGTAAAGTGTCAAAACGCTACAGAAATTCTAGAGATATGGAATCGATTTGAGATCCCTTGCTATAGCACTCATCACTTCATGTGAGTAAAGAGCTGTGTTCTACAAATACGGTACCCTCAGAATCCGTGTTGACTATGGGATAACAGTTCCTTCTCTTCGAGGTAGTTCATAATATTTGTGAAAATATGCGTTCTAAAATCCTGTTGCAAACCCACGTCAATGATATAGGCCTGTAAATTTGCGGATCACTCCTATTTCCTTTCCTGAATATTGTAGTGACTTGTCTTTGTGTATCGATCTTTCGTTAGGCGAGCGGTTGTATATTGTAGCTAGATGCCTCATCAATTTAGAACAACCCGGAACCCCACTACCCGATGGCACAAGACAAGAAATCTGCAACCTACACGGTCGCAGAACCGGCTGAACAACTTATTTAGACCCTCACCCTGCTCTTTACCACTTCAGATACCCACTCAGCCGGCCGCAGTGGCCGAGTGGTCTGCAGCGCGCCAGTCACAGTCTGCACGGCCACTACGGTCGGGGGTTCGAATCCCCCATCGGGCATGGATGTTTGTGTCGTCTTTAGTATAAGGTAGTTCACAAGTAGTTTGTAAGTTTAGGGACTTATGACCCCGTAGTTAAGTCCCATAAGCTATACAAACATTTAGTTAAGTCCCTTAAGGTAAACAAACATTTGAACATTTGAACATACCCACTCAAACCGATATTTAATGTCTTCCGATCCAAAGAGACTCAAATCGTTGGTACCGACGTGAGTCATCACCTGGAGTTACCTGTACCACATACTATTTCGTAATGATACATTCCACATGTGGAACTACTACATACGGTATGCACACGGAGTGCAGATTGCCTTTCATTCCTTCCCTACCAGCAATATCCCTAAGGGACCCAATTACCCGCTTATAATTGGAGCTCGCAAATACAAAGAAACCCGTCCTCTATGAATGCACGATCTTGCAAGCTAGGAGATGACCACAGCTGTTGGTAAGACGAACCGCGGACGGTTCTTGATCGGTCTCGCGGGAAGTCCTTTGCTGCTGGCCATGCATGGGGGCGACCTCCCCCGCGACCATGGGTGGGATGTCTGCCTCGTTGTGAGCTAAAACAGTTCTCGCCACCGTCGCAGGTCGGTTCGTGGACACGTGATAGACTTCCGTTCGGAT
The DNA here is from genome assembly GCA_026315105.1 of Locusta migratoria. Lineage (NCBI taxonomy): Eukaryota > Metazoa > Arthropoda > Insecta > Orthoptera > Acrididae > Locusta > Locusta migratoria. Next base: position 502,196,699 of record CM048755.1, on the reverse strand, counting down.
TCCATGGCCAGCCTATAACATCGGCGCTCATCTGCCGCAGCCTCAGTCCGAAAAACTTTGTGTTATCCAGCCAGGTGATGAAATCGATGAATGCCGATATTTCGGCTGGGACGATCGTCGAATCCATCATCCGGCTTCATACTCGTAAGTTTTTAGAATAGCCATTACGTCGGGAGAATGTCAGATTTTTCCATACGCAGAACACATGGTTTTGGGAAATCGGCAAGTATGTCAGAATTCCACAACTGTGCGGGCTGCGTTGGATCTTGACACTGTCACTGGTCAGGATATGTTGAACTCCATTGTCTGTATACAACTGTTCAACCTCAATAAAATTGAAATGTGGTCATTATCAGTCACTCGTACCTCGGGTAAGCCTTCAGTGTCGAAGTTTGCAGCAGGGACTGATTCTGAGCTTACGCATGTAGTAGACATCATAGTAATAACGAAGAAAAAATACTGTATTCATCAACGAGTCTCACGATTGACAAGAGATGCTTCAAAATCACCCTATGTTACATCGACAATTTCTTGATAATCAGTAACTGGCAATGTAGCATTGAGATCATGGTATTCCCATTACTATAGCGCTATGAATATTTAAATGTTTGTACACTTACTGGATGAAACTGCAACAGTCAACTATCCGTAGACTTACAACGTACACTTAGGTCAAAACACACATCCATCCCGCTGGAGGACTCGAAACTACTGTGGGACCGTCTCCCAGCCCGTAGCATGACGCCTTACACAACGCGGCCATTCGGCGCGGCCGCGACACGAATTTAAGATTCAGACACGATCTGGGTAATTGTATCTCTCACCATAATGATACTTTCACAATCAACATGAAGACTGAAACTGACATAGTCTAGGCCACGGGGTCATACAGTTTGTAGGACTGACCAGGCTTCTGTTTTAATCTGGAAAGTTTAAACGAGCATCCGATTCATGCTCTTGTGTATTAACCAACTCGCTGTAGTGGAACTCATGAGGTCGAAATCTCGAAACAGTTGTATTGCCTACCAGAATAGATTAGAGCACTCGTAGGACACTTGTTACTTATTATGCAACATGCGTCGAAACGCACTTCCAACTGAGGAACATAATCAGCCCAATCGTCACTTTCAAAAATCAAATGTTCAAATGTTTGTAAAACTTATGGGACTTAACTACGGGGTCATCAGTCCCTAAGCTTACAAACTACTTATGAACTAGCTAAGACTAAGGACGGCACAAATATCCATGCCCGAGGGGGGATTCGAAACCCAGACCGTAGTGGCCGTGCAGACCGTGACTGGAGCGCCAATCGTCACTTTCCTTACCCCAAAAGTTCTATGGGACACGAAGAACAAATGGTGCAGCCAGTTGCAGATGGTGGCTCATTTCGGTAGTAACAATATGTGTCGCTTTAGAGTAGAAGAAATTCACTCCATTTTGAGCGGCTATCTGAAGTGATAAAGTCTGTCAGTCTTCCTTGCAAAATGAAAACAGAGCTCACCATTTGCAGTATAGTTGAAGGACCAACTGTGGTCCTTCAGTATACAGCCGAGCAGACGCTCTCAAGCAGAAGGTCAGACGTTTATGCGAGCTTGTAGGCTGTAGATTTCTCGACTTAAGCCTTTCCGTGGCGGTATTCTGTGTTCCGCTGAACAGGTCTGATGTCCACTACACACAGGAAGCGGCTACATGAGTAGCGGGAGCTGTGGGTCATGGGCTGGGCTGTTATTGGGTTGATGGGCTTCGAGAGCACAAATAACAGATTTCAGTCTCACAGTGTGCAGGCCATACATTGGGCGAACGTTGATACAAAAAACATTAATGTAACAGCTATAAATTGTCGTTGCTGTGAGGGGAAGGTAATACCAATTACTGGACCACAAATCATTTTAGGTAGGGAAAACTAGCTAAAGCCAGGGATAAGTTAAGCCAGAATTTTTACATAGGGACAAAAAGGGTTCAGAAAGAGTAGACTGAATGAAACAGATAGTGGCATTTTATTGCTGTCACAAGCGCGTTCTTCATGTAGCGAAATTGAAGTAAATGGTTCCTGTAAGTTGGTATGTGTATACCTGACAGCCAGAACAATTGCATAATTGGTTCATTTTACTAACCCCTGATCTGACGATTCGATTGCAGAAATTTTCAAAGAAAGCTTGAATCGTCCCGAAGCATAGAGTTCTAATTGATCGTGACTTTATTTTACCTTTGAAATGTTGGCAAAAATACGTATTCCAAATCGGAAAGATGCAATAAACTCCGTCCGAAATTCTTCGGAATATATTCACCGAAATCTACCTCCAGCAATTAGTTCATGAGCCCACTAGAGCAGTAAATGTTTTTGAAAACATTCTTCAGCTACTACTAATTCTGAGCTAATAAACAGCGTGAAACAGATAAAGTATTAGTCCAAACAGAGGTGTCGCAACGAGAGTGAATAGCGATAATTCAACGAAGAATATCTTTTAAAACAAAGATAAATATTCGCCTAACGCTTTCCCGAGGGACAGTCTCCGGTCTTTCGAAACTAAGACCGTGAGGGTGTGACACAACAACACAGCGACCAACGCCGTTTTCCATTCATGTGTGCGTACAGTATGTAATATAAAAGAATGCTTTATGTATTATTATTTGTATTTTTTTGTAATTTATTATGTATTTGATGTTAATTTTAATATTGTGAAAAAAATGGTATTTATATCGATGTAGTAGTCACGCTGGTTTAGCGAGGGCTTTGTTATTGTATAGAGTCATCTTTGAGTAGAGAGTTTTATCGCTGGTAGCGCAGAGGCGCTCAGCGAGAGAGAATCGTTTTTCTGAAGCAGTAGCGGACAGTCGTAATAGTGAGACGGTGCGCGCAATGGTGTAGGGCAAAAGTACGTGAAGGAGAATGCGTGTTAGATTGGCACAAGTGGAGGAGACGGCGAACAGGCATTATTATTTATTCATACGGGCACAGCTCAAATAATTAATAAATGCGTCAAGAGGAATGCTGTGGGTCCAAAATTGTAATTAACATTCGTCGTCAAGAAGAGCCTGTGTTTGCCAATTGTTAAGTGCCAACAGTTTCCAATCAGCAGAACCACATCGCACACCAAAATCCGTGAGATCTGTCCAGTTTGTCTTAGCATGTACAGATAACCAGCGTATTAGTGATATTTGTTCAATAGTGAACACTGTTATTTGAGAACCTGCGTTTAAAAATCATTACCCATAGTCATTGTCCAGACAGGTTCCTTCCTCATCCATTGTTTTACCGAGAATATTCACAAAGTTATAGAAAACTAAAAATCAAAGTCGTTAAAGACAATGTGACAGTGATTAATAATAATTTATTCAGAAAAGTATTACTAAATGTAGCTTATGCCAGTATTGCTGATCAATAGGTTTGCTACGTTGAATGAAACTGCTAGGCTAACTTTCAATTTTAAGAGATGTTTTAATAACAGTGGAAAAGATTAATTATTTTTCATTGCATATTAATTTGAGGTAAAGATTTTTGCTTGCAAGTACTTATTAACGAGAATAGTGATCGTTTGCAAGTGTTTGAAATGCTAATAATATCTGGTTAAAGAGAACGCAAAAGTTAATCAGAATGTTAAATTGTTCATTTCAAAATATTCAGTGTTATCACGTCGAGTCATTAATTAATTTTTGAGCATGCTATTAGTACAGTTACAATTTGATTATCGCTAAAGCACATGACATACTCGCTGTTGAATAATTTCTGGTTCTTATATAAACAATTAATTATTTGAAGCTGTAAATAGTAAGTATTAAGGTGAGAGTTTTGCATGATCTGTTGCATGTTGCATTTGCGTGGCTATTGCTTACATTTCGCTGGCTTACATTCAACCTCTGTGTTAACGAACTATTTCTCAGTAATTAGTGTATTGTCAGTGTCTTTTGAACCGGATTTGACGCGCATACTCTGATTTCCTGCCCACCCAAATTTTACGTAATTTTTCACGTTGCTCATTAACTTTCCTATTATTAACATCTCACAAAATTATTTGCTCGCACAACGAGCTGGCGACCGTAAATTAATAAGTTCAAAATGTTCAAATGTTTGTAAATCTTATGGGACTTAACTACGGGGTCATCAGTCCGTAGACTTACAAACTACTTATGAACTACTTACGAACTAGGACGGCACAAATATCCATGCCCGAGGCGGGATTCGAACCCCCGACCGTAGTAGCCATGCAGACCGTGACTGAAGCGCCTCAGTCCCCTCGGCCACCGCGGCCGACAATCAATAAGTTATTCACTTTTTCCAAATTAATCCCTGTGTCCCGTTTGTTCCGCATTTTTCATTTAAACAGCAATCATTTTATACCAAATTTTACTTTCCACTTTCTTTATTCCTATCGATCGTTGTTGTCTACAAAAGAGGTACAGCAACGTTACCGATAGCTTTTCCACCCAAGTAAGATAATTAGGCACACGGGTCAATTTTTCTAATTATCGTATACTAACCAGTGGTGTAGGACGGGTAAGGTTATATGGGTAGATCAGATGCTGCTTACATTAAAAAAAAAAAAACATTAATGGGAACTGAGAAATTTATTCCAGACGAAATAACAAAAGAGGAGGCTCATCCTCCGTGGTAAACAGAAGTGGTCAGATAACTGCTGCAGAAGCAAAGAAAATGTTTTCCAAATTTAAATAAGGATAAAAACACAAATGCTTTAAATCATTGATGGGAATTTGTAATTTAGAGCGAACTTCAATGCGAGAAGCTTATAACATTTTTCACAACGAAACACTGTCTCGTAACTTGGTAGAAAATCTACAGAAATTATGGTAGTATGTAAGGTATACTACAGACAAGGCCAATCAATATCTTCACTAAGATACAGTAATGGTGACAACTGATGACGGTGCTGTTATGACAGAATTTCTAAACACAATTTTCCGAAATTCATACACCACGGAAGACAAAGAAAATACTCCAGAATACTCATCAAGAAAGGCTGCCAGTATGAGTAATTCAGTACATATAGTAGTACATACAGTAGTAAAGCAACTTAAATCACTTAACGAAAGCAAGTCTTTCGGTCAAGATTTCGGTCAAGATGAGATTCCCTCCGGAATAACCTGTTGCCATAGCTCCAAATCTAACAATTTATTTTCAACTGCTCGCTCAGTGGAAGATCCGTAACCAAAGATTGGACTGGTACACAGGTCACTCCAACATTCAAGAAAGGCAACAGGAGCAATCCGCAAAATAGCTCAACATCACTGACATTAGCTTTCACCAGTGTTTTGGAACACATACGTTTTTCGACCTTCATTAACTACCTTGAAGAGAATGACTTATTGACCTATAGTCAACACGTATTCAGAAACTATCGTTATTGTGAAACACAGCTAGTCATGTTAAGTAATGAGTGCTATCGACAAAGGAACTCAAATTGATTCTCTATATTTTATATTTCCGGAATGTTTTGACACTCTGCGTCACAAGCTGCTTCTAATCAAATTGCCACAGGTACGCGATTAGAGTCGCGATTTTCTGTCAAAAAGGACGCATACATAGAGATTGACGGAAAGTCATAGGGTTAAACAGAGGAGTTATCTAGCGTTCCCCAGGGAAGTGTTATAAGACCCATACTTTCCTTTGTGTTTTCAAACGCTTTAGGAGACAGTATGAGCAGTTTTGTTACACTATTCGGGGATGATGCTGGCGTTTATCAGTCAATAAAGTCACCAGATGATCAAATGAAACAGCAAAACGATTCAGATAAGATATATGCATGGCGCGAATGATGCAGTTGACTCTAAATAATGGAAAGTGTTTTGTCATCCAATTGAGCACAATAAGAAATCTTTAAAACTTCATTTAAAAATAAATAATTAATTCTACAGGCCGTGAATTTAATTCAATACCAACAAATTTCTAATGCGACTAACTTCAATTGGAAAGAACACACATATTGTATGGGAGGCGAACGTAGGGCTACGTTATTGGCCGAACACTTAGAATATGCAGCAGTTCAACTAAAGCAACTGCTTACTCTACACTTGTCCGTCTTATTTTGGATTTGGGGTTCCCACGTAGTAGAACTGACGGTGGACATAGTGAAAATTCAGCGAAGTGTATCTCGTTCTGATTCATCGTTATGCAGGGGGACCGTATCACGTAACTGATGCACAAGTTTGGGTTGAAATAATTTAAAGAAAGTCGGTATTCGTAGCTGCGAGATCTATTTTCGAAATAATCACCATAATAATATGACGGTTATCAGACCGAAAATTAAACGATTTAGGTGCAACTTTTCCCCTCATGCTATTAGAAAATGAAATGGTATTGGAAAATTATGGAAGTGGTCCGATAAACCATCAACCAGGAACTTGCATGTGATTTGCAGACTAAATATAAAGATTTAGGTGTCCACAATTGAGAAAACTGTGATTTTCATCTAATGATAGCAAATACATGGCACTCGATGTTTGTCACTCTCATGTTTTCATTATCTCTGTCGCTTGGCAACTATTTGTTCGGTTTGAGTGAAACAGGAACTTTCCAAGAATTTTGTGCAGATTGATGTAATATTAACATTCCTAAAAGTTCCTGTCTTTGGAAGAAACGTAAGATTGGTCAGAACGAACATATTAGAAGTGTGTGTTGTTCAAGAGTTGAAACCTAACAGCACTGAGATAGCAAATAATCTTCAAGTGCTATAGCAGAACAAGGAAGCTGAGCCTTATCCCGGAGCTAGTAAAACTAAATTAGATAAACAATTTGAGGAACTAGGGTTACTCCAGAATAATTTGGAGAATAGCACTTTTAGTTTGTGATATATTTTGTGTTAATTCATATGTTGTGTGGTTCATTGTGCTGTAAAATTTGTGACAGAAAAGTAATTATTGAAGACCGTTTTCCTGCAAGAAATGGATTTGCTACGACAATAGTAAATAGTTGCACAGGCTGTAATAATAGAAAATCATTTGTAACATCAAATGAATGCAAGAATAATCTTTATGAAGAACACTATATGCCATGCGAGCTATCGGTAAAAGTCTTATCTCTGCTCAGTAATGCTGTTCTTTATTAATCGACAACTAGCACCCATGAAAATTTTGAGGTACGCTGAATGTATACGAGAAGCTGTTGAAATGGTCGCTTCGCTATCAGTGAAGGCTATAGCTGTTGAAATAAACGTAGGCAGCATTAACATACCAGTTGCATTTGATGGGACATGGGCAAAGCATGGGCAGTCATCTAAATAGCGATTACCGAAAGCATAATTGAAATTAGAGAAATGGAAGAAAAGAATATGAAAAATGCCAGATTAATTCTGAAGGAACCAGCGGTGGAATGGAAGCTGATGTCGCAGTCAACATATTTAGCTGATAACTTCAAGCAAAGGATATCCGATACACGTAGTTGCTTGGTGATGGAGATTCTAAAGCTTATAAGTGTGTTGATGGAGCAAATACATATGGAAATATCGAGATAAAGAAATTTGAATCTGTTGAGCCAAAGATGATGGGCACACACCTCAGAAAATTACAACAAACTCTTCGCACCAACACACTGTCAGATGGCAAACCACTTAAAGGTCGGATGACTGATAAAACAATTGATCAACCTCAGAAGTACTATGGAATGGCCATCAGGAATAACGGAAATGACTGAGAGAGTATGAGAGTAGCAGTGTGACTCTTATACTTACATAAATTGTCAACGAAGATGAAACAATAAATATTTTTACTCTGCCAACCTGGATCTGAATCATGGTGTTAATCCCGAAATAATGAAGCTTCAGAAGTGTGTTTTGAACAGAGTAACTAAATTGCGGAAGCTTGTATGAAAGCAATGACAACAATTTATAGGGACCTAGCTCACCAAGATTCCCTCCTGAAGACAGCCGAGCGCATTGAGGTGCTATGCTCCGATGCGCGAGGCCGTTCCCCGCCGGGGGTTCGAATCCCCCCTCGAGCATGGATGTTTGTGCTGTCTTTAGTATAAGGTAGTTCATAAGTAGCTTGTAAGTTTAGGGACTAATGACCCCGCAGTTAAGTCCCATAAGCTATACAACACACACACACACACACACACACACACACACACACACACACACACACACACACACTCACACAAACATACATTCCACCAAAGTATCAGATACATGGTCAGACTCGGAATCCTAATCATTCAGTAATATTATTCGGAAACAGGTAATGAATAGTTTACTCTTTTTTTTCGTAGGACTTATGACACTAAAATGCTCAATGATCCTGCTTTAACATTTCATGATGGAAACAAGGAAAAAATTGCATCTTAACATCTCTCCAGTCTACGGTACCGTAATTGGTTTGAAATTAAAGGACAAGTTGATACTCACCAAGGAACTGCGTGCAGCTGGGTTCACCGCCAAAGAAACAAAGTTAAGCACAAGGAAGAATCCTTTAGAGAAAGAAGCTGCGAAGAAGATCGTGCTGACTCTACTGTTCTATGACATTGAGACTTAATTTAAAAATACAGGGAAATTTCTACCATTTTTTCTTTAAGTGTTATTTTCTCAAAACGACATTTTTATGCTTCATTTACCTCTGTATAAAATAATAGTAATAATAATTTCATGAAAACTTTTCACCTATTTAATTATAACATACTATAGCTACTGAAGCACAATCACAGCAATAATTTGAATAGATAAGAATCTAGGGTCTTATACTCACAATGAGAGGCAAAAAGATGCGTAGTTCTTGTACTTCGACCGTTTCCACCTGCTCGAATATTAATTTTCAAAATAAAAGATGCGATGGGTTAAATTGCAAAGAATCTCGACATATAGTGTATCGGCACTAGGCACTAGCATATTGCTTCTATTTGACGATGTAAATGCCAACCTGAAGCTCGAGTTGAAACACTAGAACTTCTGAAGTAGGACATGTGAAATGCTCTGTTGCCGTACTGTAAATTATCCGAGCCGGGCTATCTTTATGTCTCTTATTGTACAAATATTTATAATAAATGTAACATAATTAAAAATACACATTTTTTCCGTTCTTTTGCACCTCATCTCCCAATTCAGGTTCAGTAGACATAATTATCATGGATAATTTACCTGTACATATTTTAGAGTTTTATGTACATTGGTTCAAGGGATAAAGGTATATAATGTAGACTTGTTTTACATTGCCGCATAGGCACTGCAAACTCCCTTTGAACAAGATGGGTGGCTTTTGTGGCGATGTAACCTCTTCTTGCAATTCTTATAATAACTGTTAAATTCTTTGTTCCTACAACTGTATATCGTGCATTAAAGACATATCCAGGACAGACTTTGTCTCACTCCATATAGCAACACACACAAACGGAAAAACAACACTGTTGCAAGAGAGGGTAATTACATAATATGCCATAGTGTGCTCAACGCGAACTGTATCCTAGCCGCCACATTACAGTTTGTGTCCGACGTCTTGAACAGAGAGGTGACTTACAATGAGACTGCCGGCCGCGGTGGCCGAGGGGACTAAGGCGCTCCACTCACGGTCTCCACGGCCACTACGGTCGGGGGTTCGAATCCCCCCTCGGGCATGGATATTTGTGCCGTCCTAGTTCGTAAGTAGTTCATAAGTAGTTTATAAGTTTAGGGACTGATGACCCCGTAGTTAAGTCCCATAGACTATAGAAACATTTGAAACATTTTACAATGAGACTATTCATTAGTACAAATTGAATGAATAATGTCTAATTAAATATGACGAGCCGTGGCGGAGTGGCCGAGCCCATTGAGGCGCTATGCTCTGATTCGCGAGGCCGTTCCCCGTCGGGGGTTCGACACCACCCTCAGGCATGGATGTTTATGTTGTATTTAGTATAAGTTATTTTATAAGTAGTTTGTAACTTTAGGGACTGATGACCCCGCAGTTAAGTCCCATAAGGTTAACAAACATTTGATTTTGAAACACGACGAAACTTACCTTTGTTCGCCTTCTCGGATGATTGTATGATTGTAGACGTGGCCTTATAATTCAGAATTCACTAAATACACCTAGATTACTAAGATGGGAAGCAGTACAAGTTCTGTAAGCTATAGTGTGTCTACATGTCAGGCACTTTGCAACACAAATTTAACGAAATAGGTTGACACAGTTTTGCTACTGTAGGTGGATAGACGCAGTTAACCGGAGACAAAGGACTCTTCACACCGATATACACCGGCCGTATCTTGGCAAATACACTGCACTCAGTAGAACCGACAGAAAGACCATGTAGCAGTTTAAATCATCTACCGATGACGATACTTCAGAACATAGATATCTGAAATGATACCCTAATTGTTTTGACTGGTGTGTAATAAAAGCGAAGACGGAGAATGAATGTTTCTTCAGTACATATGAACACCAGGCTCTAAATCGTACAGGAATCGGAGAAATGCCGCGAGTTATGAGTGAAAAATGACAGAGACATTACGCGAGGAATGTATGGATAACTTGAAAAATTACGTCTGATTGGAGGCAGGCTAGGAGAGATTGCTCAGTACCTGTTACTATTCTGCCACAGTGGCGTAATAGTCACCGCAAGTGCCCAATAAGCAGGAGGTGCTTTTTTCACATCCTTGATTGGCAAAAATGTTAACTTTTCCTATCGATTTAATTCAGTTGTTTTTAGCAGATAACGTCGTGAATTCCATTGGATTTCGCCATATTCTGGCATAAAAGCTTTTACTTTCATTCATATTAACTTTCAGTTTAATTATTTCTTTCAGAGCTCAGGCGCAATCTGTTAAACAACTGCCTATTGAGATCAGCCAATTACAAATCATCATTAACTTCGATGGTATTAAACTCGATTTCATTACAGTGGGGTACATTTGTCGTTGTTCACTTGGAATGACTAAGAGTCACTTCATGTTTAGTGAAATATTAATTTTAAGAGCATGGCTAATTAGCTGTAATATTTTTAAAACAACAAGAAAACAATTATCAGTAACTCTTTCAACCCAACACTATTAACTATCACACCTATGAGCCTCGACATATGTGACTTATAAATGAAAACTTTAACAGTCTGTTCAAGATCATTAGGTTTTTTATTTTGTTTGTATAGCTTATGGGACTTAACTACGCGATCATCAGTCCCTAAACTTACAAACTACTTATGAACTAACTAATACTAAGGACGGTACAAATATCCATGCCCGAGGGGAGGATTCGAACCCCCGACCGTTATGGCAGTGCAGACCGTGACTGGAGCGCCTCAGTCCCCTCGGCCACCGCGGCTGGCGATAATTAGTTAAATCACAGTTAATATGTGTTCATCCTAACTTCATACTAATAAAAGAATATTACTACGTTAGTCTCAAAGTTGCTGACATCACCGGAATGCCACAACGGGACTAAGTATTTGGTGTTCTTCATTCGTAATTTGTAAACAAGTGTAATATGTTCCTGAAAAATAGACCCCATACGCATACATTTTTCAGGGAGGAAAATAACATTTTTTGTATAGAGTGGGCATATGTGTCGAATTTCGTGATGAGTGTCTGTATTTATCCGACAGAGACAAAGAGTAATGATTATGTCTCCAACTTCATTCGGAATTATCAACATTAAATGAGAAGAAAACCACGCATGAGCTAATCCGTTCGTAAGAAATGTATACTTTTAGTTGTAATATGCAGGGTGATTAAGCTATTCAAAGCTTTGCATAACGGTACACTGTTGGAAACATTGTTTTATCACGAATAAATTTGAATACGTACACACTCCATCAATTTCGTGTTTAATAAATTATTTATTACACTGCAAACAGAACTGATTGTGCATTAATTGACTAGTGTTGTTGATAAAGGCAGACCGAACGTTGCGCCAATGTTTTCCATGTGAGTTGCGATATTGCAATATTTAGTTCAAGTATTCGCTTAGTTATTAACCCCGTTAAATATACGTGAAATATCCCCTATTTATTCAAACTGTAACTGAAAGTGTCTACGGCCCTAACGAAGGCTGGTTTTCAGTAAGCCAGTTAAATACCGAACAGAAATAACGGGAACAAAACTGCATTGACAATGTTCAGTAATCTCATTTTGCGAACGATTTTGATCACACCTGGCAAACCCTGTGTCCGTCTACCACGTAAGAGTGTTAAAACATCGTGTCTAGTAACAGTATGACACAAAGAGGAACATTATTGCTTAACCCTTGGGATATGAAAGTGCTTTTCCATTGGAAGGGGAGAGGGTATATTGCGCCCACGTACAATATATTGGAAAAAAATACTTGTTAATTTTTTATTATTTCCCGCAAAAATTTACTTTTTACAGATAACTGGTACATACAGTTATTTGTTTTACCTGAAAATATCTTTCAGCACACTCGTAGCAATACAAAGACACATTCTTAGTTAACTGATGTTCGTGTTCACTCACAACATAGCTTGTAAAGAGATTTATATCTTTAAATACGATCCTGATACGGAAAAATTGAAACCTACATTCTCAGTTAATGTAGCGTATACTCACATTCATCATCTTTATCATTATCATTTAAGACTGATTATGCTTTACAGCGTTCAGTCTGAAGCAGAGTACTCCTCATAAAATTCCTCGACGATATGTTGTTCTATGCTAACATAGATGACTTGTCAAATGTTAAGTCTGTTACTTCAAAATTATTCTTGGCCGAATCCAAGCACTTCCTCCTTGGTCTACCTCAACTTCTCTTATCCACTTTTGCCGAAACCATGAGTCACTTAGGTAGCCTTGCTTCTTCAGTACGTGTAACTTCACACCACCATCTAAGCCTGCTCGCTTTAACAGCTTCATCTACTATGTTCACTCCTAGTTTTTCTTTGATTTTCTCCTTCATGGACATTCGTTCTGCCATTGTCCCCATCTGTTAATACCTACAATCACCCTTCCTACTTTCATAAATGCAAGAGCAAACTTATTAATAAAATAACCTATATCCATCCAACTCTCACTCCCACGCAACAAAGTTGGCCGAAAGATTGAGCAGTATACTGACAATTTAGGCTTGGTACTGACATCCATCTTGAAGAAGAGAGTAGGCCGTAGCTGAGCACTCACTGGATTAGCTGTACTACACCTCGATTTCTGTTCTTCCACTACGTTGCCGCCCTGTGAGCATCCAGATCCGCCGGCCGCGGTGGCCGAGGGGACTGAGACACTCCAGTCACGGTCTGCATGGCCACTACGGTCGGAGGTTCGAATCCCCCCTCGGGCATGGATATTTGTGCCGTCCTTAGTGTTAGCTAGTTCATAAGTAGTTTGTAAGCTTAGGGACTGATGACCCCGTAGTTAAGTCCCATAAGCTATACAAACATTTTTTTTTTTTTTTTTTTTTTTTTTTTTTTTTTTTTTTTTGCATACAGATCCTAAGTAACTGAAACTACCACCTGTTTGAATTTTGTTACTCCTATTTTCCACTCATTCTGTTTTAATCTCTTTCCCACATACATTACTTCAGTTTCGACAATGCTTATCTTCATACCATAACCATTACCTCTTTGATACAGCTCTGAAATATTTCTTTGCAACCTTTTAGTCGAATCTGCTATCACAACTATGTCGTCCACATATGTGAGACTGCTAATTTTGTTTTCAGCTATCTTAATCTCACCCTGTTTTCAACATATGATCCATAAACAATATGAACAACAGTAGTGACAGGTTACAGCCTTGTCTTAAGCCTGGAAATACCTAAACCATGAACTAGTTTTACGGCACACTCCAATTGCTGCCTGAGTATCTACGTAAAGACCTATAATTTTCTAAATAAATTTGCCTCCAGTTATATAATCTCGTAAAACTGACAACAGCATCCTTATGGGAAGGCTGTCATAAGGGTTTCCTGGATCTACAGAAACAAGGTACAATTCTGTTTTCCACTCTTAGCCCTTCTCCATTATCTGCCGTAAGCTGTGGCCCAGACAGCTTTCAAGAGGCTTAAACCCGCCCTGCTTTTCATCCAAATTCTCTTCAATTAATACTCGCATATTTTCAACAATATCTGAGAATATTTTGCAAACTACGATAATTTAAGAGATGCCTCTGTAGTTATTATAAACTTTTCAGTTTCCATGCTTGAAAATTTGTGTATTCAGTGGTTTGCTCCAGTGAAACAGAACTTGTCACGATTCACAAGCTATTTAAGTATCCTGTAAAACCATCTGAGACCTGTCATTGCAGTGTATTTGATGAAATACTAATTAATTTCTTTCACCCCAGCCATTTTATTGCATTGCAGTCTATTAGCAATTATCTCCACTTCATCAAATGTGATCATATTCCAATCATCATTCCTTTCACTATATAAATCGAAATCTTAAACGGTATTCAACTTGGTTTCACCTATATTGAGCAACTCTAATAATAATTATACTCCTGGTAGATTTCCCAAAAGCTTGAACCAAAGTTTCCAACCCATTTACAAAGTCTGCCTGACATTTCCGCTAGGATGGATCAACAACCATTTCGGCTTTGTCTCAGTCTTCAAAATAATTCTCTTTGCAAGCCTGCGTTCTGGCATGGAGACATATTTTTATAAGCCTTATTCTTCTTTTATAGGTTGTCGTAACTGTGTCATTCCACCAAGTTGTCTGCTTCTTCCTGCCATTAGACACTACTTTTCCAATATATTTTTTAGACACTTCTAATACTTTGTCCCTGTATCGTGTTCATTCCTTTAGCAATAAATGACTACATTGAACTAGCTAGTACCTTTCTGAAAATATTAATATATGAACCTGATTTCCCTGTCCTGAAGCTTCTCCACTCCTATCCTCCTACATACAGGCCTGATATGCTGCACTTTTCTCCTCCATGCACGTTAGGTATGTTCAGTTACATCAAAGAAAGCTCTGAATATGTGTGTCACAGATTATATTCTTAAATTCCTTATCTGTTATTGTATAATCAATGACAGATCTATTTCCCATATCTTCGCAAGAATAACGATTAACGTTCTTGTGTTTAAAAGAGATATATGAAACACAGATATAATTCTCTGCTCCACTCGTAGACCTTGTCCATTATAAGCCGTAAGATGAAGACGTGTATTGAAAGCCTGTAAGAGTGTTTAATAGCTGTCCCAGTATGAAGCCCTAGCCCGTACTATTCTCATCCTGTTTTGACTCCAGATAGGTAGTCCTTGTACTCTCCCTCTTCGCCTTCTTTCTCTTTCATTACCTGTACATCACTAGCACGTTAAACAACATACCTCATGTTAATAACAACCTATGTCAATGCAGATTGTTTTCCAAGTGGTATCTGACGAGTTCCTGGTCTGTCAATTAGGGGTATGACTGGATCACTGGTAAAGGTGTAAGGCATTTTACTCTGATTGTTACCAGAATCAGATCAGTGTACCTGGAGGCAGGTTGATAGCCAGGTTTCCACTGCATTTTAACCCTAACGGTTCAGGGGCTAACCGGTGGATTTGTAGTCAATGCCATGTGCACACAAATGTAGCTACGAATCAGAGTATGTCCGAGATGCCGAACCTTATTCCAAAGTAAGTGGTCTTCCGACTGTCAGCACAACTTACTTGGTCACACATACGTTGCCCAATGTTCATTAACTAGGATGTGACCACAGCAACCAACACAATGAACAAATACTACTTAAATATTTTGCTCATGTTTAATATTTTAAATATTTATGAAAATTAGTGTAAAACTGAATCAAAAACGAAGAATATTTTTCAGTATTTTGAAATATGGTATACCTCTTTTTTCCCCTTTATTGCTATTTTCACGCCGACGGGGTCGGCAGGCTGGCAGCAGCATCAGGCGCTGCTCTTCAGCCGAGCGTACATACGAATGACAATTAAGACTGAAAGAAAACATGGCACGAGGTTATAGCAACGAGGAATCAAAAACATTGATGAATTACGAACAGGACACTGGAGATATTATTGCAGACCTACAGCACATGAACAAGTCGACGGAAGCAAACACATAGACAGTTAAAAACAGTCTCTGCCACGGAGGCGGTAGGATCACTTGTAGAACAGTCACTGGACAAACGGAGAATTAACACGACGACACTGGTTAAAAAGAGAGGTTGTTGTTCGATGCACTGTAAAGGGTATATCTCACAAAATTACTATAACTACAGGAGGTGTTGTAGGAAACCAAGGGTATTGTTTTTGCAGAGGTTAAATGTCGATAACAGTAAAGTAAATAATGTACAGGGTGTAGATAAAGTCCGCGAACACTTTCAATTATTTATTGTACAAGCACAAAACATTTTAAAGATACCATACATATGTCATTTTGAAGAGGAACTCTGAAA
Organism: Locusta migratoria; assembly: GCA_026315105.1. Taxonomy (NCBI): domain Eukaryota; kingdom Metazoa; phylum Arthropoda; class Insecta; order Orthoptera; family Acrididae; genus Locusta; species Locusta migratoria. The sequence goes on along the minus strand of CM048755.1, from coordinate 502,180,422 downwards.
GTTTTTGTTTCATGTATACCGCCAAGGCGTAGTTTCGTAATTTGCCGATAGTCAGCGCTAGTCGCAAACATGGCGAGTTCAGGTGCTATACCGGCATTGGAGCTGCCCTTATCGACAGAAAACACTCATGGCACAGTGGTGTACCGGGAAAAACACTCAAAGGGCTGCGATATGCTCAAGTAGGAATATCCAGTGACAGAGCTCTCGACGAAGAAGAATGGCTGTACAGTTTCTGACGTCACAAGGCACAAGAATCATTTACCTTCAGGGAATAACGTTCAAATTGAATGCATTCGTGTGGATACTTTGTACCCAAGATTCGACAATTATATCTGCTCTCTTACCCATTGGTGTGAAAAATGGCTTCGTCCCAAAAAATTAAGCGATCAACAGTACCGTCTTCATTCTCATTCAATTGATGCAACTGCGAACTAAACGTTTCCTTGTCGTCGTCAGTGAGCTTCAGCACTAGCTCCAGTTTGAATGGTTTCCGAGACACTTTCTTTCGCAAGACTTTCAACACCATCATTGGAGTCATTTCGAGTTCACTGGATGCACGACGCATCAATTTCTTTGTACTCTTTATGAATATCTCTTTACGCGCTCCACATTCACTGTACTCACACTGGGATGTTCGCTTCTCTTTGCCGGGCACAAGCAACCCGTCGTAAGATATTTGTTGAGCCAGTGATAAATAGCCTTCCTTACTGGTGGATTCTTACCATACTTGGTTCTAACCAATCATTGGACAGCTGCAGTACACTTGTTTTTGTCGAACTCCAACGCACAGAATGTTCGCTCCGCACCTGAACTCGCCATGCTTACGTGTAGCGCTCACTATTGGCAAATTACCAAATTACGCCGTGGAGGTATACATAAAGAAAAAGCTTCCAGGGTTTCTCTTCAAAATGACATATGTATAATATCTGTACAATATTTGGTTCTTGTTCTAATAATAATTGAAAAAATTCCCGGACTTTATATACACCCTGTATTAAACACCGAAATGTCGGAATATGCACTCTAATATATTTGTTATATAAGCAAGGTCCCAGCTGCGTAGGGTGCCTGTATACACCTTCATAAGTAGGGGCCGTTGGATACCTGTATATGTACTGAATCACTATTAGTTTCTGAATAAAAGGTACATAAATTTCACAAAGTTTGTGTTAGTTCTTACCCTATTTGGGCGTAACAGTGTAAGGCATATGCATACCCCTCATCTTTTCTGGTGTTATGGCAAATATTTATAAGTAAATTTTTTCTATTAGTAGCTGGAAACTGCCGACCCACTTTTCAAATTGAAATTCAATTTCAAATGCTCAAATGTTTGTAAATGTATTGGAATTCACTGCGTGGCAATCAGTCAGTAGCTTGCAAACTAAGGTAAACTAACCTAAGGACAACACAAACAGCCATGCCCGGGGGGAAGGGGGGGGATTCGAATCCCCGACGGCGGACGGCCGCGCGCACCGCTACACGGCGCTTCAATGCGCATGGCTAAACCGCCGCGGCCACGACTTTTCTGTGACGTCATTTTACCAATATTTTTTCAACAGGAAGAATAAACCACGAACATGAACTGGGTCTCTTATCAGCGATAGCACCATGATAGCCGGCGCTGACTGCTACTGCCAATGCAGCAGTACCGTTGAGATGCTGCCTCACAACCGATTACTTATCGCGTTTTACTGTCCCCGCACCAACATACTTATAAACTGAATATAAACCCAAAATAATTTGATACCGCTGTTTAAAAGGGGCACAAAAGTGCTTTAAAAGTCATTCTGCTTATAACGGACAGCTGACCTAAGCTTTGCATTGATGCTAGACGTCACAGAAAGGTGTTTATGGTCAATATTAGTTTCGAATGTCTCTAGTTACACAAAGCGAAAACCAAACTGTAAATATGTATCTCAACATCTGAGAAAATTGGCACGGAAACACTTACATGAGACTGCCTGACGCGACTAATATTCAGAGTCATTGGAGCACAATCGCGTTTCTCCAGTGTTTCATCGTATCATATAATATCCGAAGGCGTGAGATTCTTTTAATTAGGCAACCTTTCCATCTAGATATAATCAATTCGAAGCTTGATGAAGAAATAACTCATAATCTCCGTCGTTTGTCAGATGAGGTAAAGACGTCTAATGACTTCACAATTTCTCGACACCAAATTGAACACCGTATGAAATTTCTCCACAATTTACTTATGGTCTAGGACAGTGTTTTTCGAGATTTTCGAATGTGTGACCCCCTTGCAAGTAAAATACTATTCCGGCAATCCACTTCCCCACTACGGTCGGGGGTTCGAATCCCCCTTCGGGCATGGATATTTGTGCCGTCCTTTGGATAAGCTAGTTGATAAGTAGTTTGTAAGTTTAGGGACTGATGACCCCGCAGTTAAGTCCCATTAGTTTAACAACCATTTGTTTGTAACCTACTTCCAAGAATAAATATTCTGGAGAACCCCATCCCCGTCATTATTACGTAACATAACAAAACCATTTTGAAGGCTCAAAGGCAACGAAATTTTCCTTTCTGTTGATACAACTTTCTTGTGAATTGTTGGACGTACTTTTTGTGCATCTTTCGGAATAGAAATCATTATCCATATTTGTGCTTGATTACGACAGAAATATAAATTTTCCACGAGGCATTTCAGGCATGAGTAAGAAAGATAGGTCCCACTGTATAGACACTTTGTGAGGAAGTAGATTCTTTCCTGAATTTCTTGGAATTAATTATTGTATCTAGTTATTTACATAAAGATTGCTTGCTGAAAAGTTTTCAGACTTTGTGCTTATTCATCGTTAACACGCTGTATTTGCTATGAAACAATGTCTGCCCAATTTAATTCAGATTTAATGTTAAACAATGAATTATATACTTTTAACATAAAATGGACTTCACTTAGGCCTATGTTTTTGTATTACGGAACTTCTAATATTCAGGCTTGTTCCTGGCTGGTGGTTTCATGGTGCAGCTTTGTACTTCTTGCTCTGACGGCGACCCCCAGGTAGAAAACACTAATCTAGGGTATATGACATACTTCATGGTACTCTGTCCGTTGAAAGAGTAAATTATTATCTGTGATACCTCTTATTGCTAGTCAATCCAGCTATAAGAATGAGACCAGAGCATTGCACTTCTGATATACCATTCGCAGTCATATACCTGTTAGTGGTCTCAAGAAAGAATATAAAACTATGTCAGAGAATGTGAACAGTTTCTCGTTGTATCTACTCAACTCTGATGCAGTGGAATGTCCGAGCGCTCTTAAGCGACTTGCTGCTGAACGTGCCGTTGTTCGCCGTCGGAGGTTCGAGATCTCCCTGCGGCATGGATGTAAGTGTTGTCCTTAGATTAGGTTAAGTTAGTTCAAGTATTTTGTAAGCCTCGGAACTAAATGTTCAAATGTTTGTTAAGCTTAAGGGACTTAACTACGGGGTCATCAGTCCCTAAACGTACAAACTACTTATGAACTACCTATAACTAAGGACGACACAAATATCCATGCCCGAGGGGGGATTCGAACCCCCGACCGTAGTGGCCGTGCAGACTGTGACTGAAGCGCCGCAGTCCCCTCGGGCCTCGGAACTGAAAACCACATTAGTTAAGTGTCATAAATTTACAAAGTTTGAACATCTGAATTTTTTATTCAACTCTAATGAATACGGAACTCATTTGATTCTAAATGATGGTTCGAACTTAACATCTCGGTGAGATCCAGGTAGGTAGAAATTGGGCACTTGATATATTTCAAGGTTTGGGTAATCATTTATCCATCACTTATTCAATACTACCACCTCAGTGTTCATCTGAAATGACTGCGGATGTGTGGAAAATCTAAGAGGGATGTTAGAACATGATTTGAAACCCACTCTTCGTTCATACGAGTACAGAGGAGGTAAACATAACCGCACATATGCGTCGCTTATTGCTGAGTGGCTCTTCCTTTCTTAACAAACACAGGTGTGATATGTTCATGAATAAAAAGCAAGATAGTTCATGTAGCATGGTTTTTAAATTATCTCTTTCATACTATAGATTTATTGCGACCCTAATATTTCATCTTGCCAGGTACCATACATTTTACTGAGGAATCATTGCCATTTAACATCTTGTTGACATAACAGATGGACAACTGGCTCATCTAAAAAGATACACAATGAATAATCTGTGGCTTTGCCAAAGGATCCACTGTGGCTCTCGGAAAATATTTATCGGTTTCCCTGGACAACAAGATAAGCATTTGTGTCCCTACTCTTCACGAAAGTGATTCCCACTCCTGAACAGTTGCACCCGCCACTCAACAGTTCATTTAGGTGCCCGTAAGTTTAGATACACCAGCCAGACAGGACAGAAACTATTTCTTCTGTTTCCATAGCAAATGTAGTAGCCGCGGCGGAATAGCCGTGCACACTAAGGCGCCTTGCTGCGGTGCACGTGGCCCATCGCCGTCAGAGGTTAGAGCCCTCCATCGGGCACCGGTGTGTGTGTTGATCTTAGGATACGTTAGTTTAAGTATCTTGTAAGTTTAGAGACCGAAAAATGTTCAAAGTTATTTGTTAAGGTTATGAGACTTAACTGCGGGGTCATCACTCCCTAAACTTACAAACTACTTATAAACTAACTTATACTATAGATAGGAAAAACGTCTATGCCCGTGGGAGGATTTGAATCCCCGACGGGGAACGGCCTCACGCATCGGAGCAAGAGACCGAAGACCACTGCAGTTAGGTCCTACAACTTTATAAACATACTAGCTTACATGCCCGTGCTTCCCAACCTTTGTTAAAGAAGGGCCTCTGCGTATCATGGCTTTTTAGGGTTCCGGACCTCGGTCAGTTTTAAACATAAACTATATGTAAACCCGGCGTTGCCCGGGTGCTTACTTATCCTGCACTCTCGTAGTCCATCTCCCCTTCCCTCCTGTCTCTGTATCTATCTCTTTCTCTTCCCTCTCTCTGTTCGTTTCCACCTTTCTCTCTCGGCAAGGTTTTTTACAAGGTTATCCTCTGTCATGTACCATGCCAACTTTTATGTACGCAGTGACCTTCCTCTTGGTTTAAAGGTCATGTGTGGAAAAATTAATCGAACTCGAAGTAAAACTATGCATTTTGTTAGTCAGTAAGTTAAGTACCCTCCATCATGCAACAACCGAAATTTTATACAGACAGTGATATTCCTCTTGTCTTTAAGCTCAGATATGAAAAATTTTATCAGTATCGGAAAAAAACTATAGATTTGTATGCAATAAAAACAGGGTTACATTGAAAAACGTACTTCGTTGTTCTCAAATTTTCCAGTTTTAATTCATACAACCCTTGTTCTGAGAATAACGAAAACAACCCAACAAGATCTGTGAAATCGGTCGAGCTGTTCTCAAGTTATGGCGCGACCAAGGTATTCAGGGATACATTTTTATGTTGCAAGATACCCTCCCCCATGCACCGTATGAAACTTTAGGTAGACGCTGGCCTTCCTCTTGTATTGAACGTCACGCGTGCAAAATTTCGTGAAGATCGGAATTAAACTGTAGCTTTCGTCAGTCTGTAGAAAAAGTATCCTCCCTCAAAATGTTCAAATGTTTGTAAATCAATCGGTCCAAACTACGTGCCGGCCGCGGTGTCTGAGGGGACTGAGGCGCTCCAGTCACGGTCTGCACGGCCACTACGGTCGGGGGTTCGAATCCCCCCTCGGGCATGGATATGTGTGCCGTCCTTAGGATTGGCTAGTTCATAAGTAGTTTGTAAGTTTATGGACTGATGACCCCGTAGTTAAGTCCCATAAGCTTAACAAACATTTGAACCAAACTATGTGGTCATCAGTCCGTAGCTTACAAACTACTTAAGCCTAGGTAAACTAAACTAAGGACAAACACACACACCCATGCCCCAGGGAGGACTCGAACCTACACGGCGAGCAACCGCGCTCTCCGCAGCGAGACGCTTTAGACCGCTCTGCTACTCCACCGCGGCTATCCTCCCTTTGCACCGTAATTCTGTCCTATGGAAAATACATTCTTAGCTGACGTCTTCTACCTATGAACTACATACCGGAAAAATTTCAGCTTAATAGGTGCATTAGTTTTAGAGATATTGTGTTTAGTCTGTGAGTGAGTGAGTACGTGAATGAGTGTCCTCTCGCTTTTATATAAGTAGAGATATAGTAACCGTTACGGAAATTTTGGTTCTTAGGAAAGTATGAAACCATGGGAGAAATGGTTTTAGCTAGCATTCGCAACTTGCCATAAAACGTGCGCAATAAGAGATTATGGTGTTAGAAACATCTGCGTGAGTGAAGCGCAAGGAGCGGTAGGAGCTGGCTGCGCCGCGCGCCTCGCTGCTGCGACCGCGGCCGCCGGAGGTGAAAGCCGCAAATCTGCTGGGCGTCCGGCTCGCAACAGGTGATTACTGGTGGGATAGGCCGCTAGATTGGCGCCAACTGCTTCCCAACCAATATCCGCGCCGCCCCTCTTGTCGCTAGGTGCCGCAGAATTCACTACCGCTGACATCACGCACACCATAACAGAATGCTGCATCGACATTGTTGCCAACTAAATTTCCTGATGATCTCTAGCGTGTCCAAGTGCAGAACGTTGCAGATATAGTACATGTGGATAACATAGATATCTCAACGCATCGAAATGGTAGAAAATGGGGGAAAATAATGACCCCAAGGTAGTAAAGTTATAGAAGAGACTGTGAGGGGGCTGACATGGAGCCGTTTATTTCGCATATCAACATATTAGGTGTTAAAGAAGTTTTCTTGCTTGCAGAAATGTTTTACGTAATACATAAGGTGAGAGAGAGACAGTAGATGACCTTGTATCCCGTGGGAAAGCTCCGCCCCTATTGCAAGTTCAGATCTGATTGGCTCCCGCCTATACTAGTTGTCCGCCAAAATTATATGCTTCTTTTGTTAATATTTAACTTTCCTATGTCTATTAAAAATCATCTGTATACTTGCTGTAATGCTTTTGTGCTAAGCTATATTTCGGTTATTTCAAAGATTTAATTATTTGTATATTTTGTAATAAGCTGAACAATGTTAGTCTAGAAGTTTCGCTTGGCGCCAAAACGGTGGCTTGTGGCGCACAGCGAGAGGCGGCGGCAGTCAGTCGAGCGCTGACCGCGGCACCTTGCACATTCATGTTAGTTCAGTGCGGGCCAGGGACAGTTTATACGTTATGTATCGCTTATATATTCAATATGGCTTAGTCTGTATATTTTTGCTTGGATATACACTGGCATTTCTTCAACAAAAACAAGCACTGGCATCCTACAAAAGCTAAAGTTAATCGTAGTGCAGTACTTCCTAGCCACATTTCAACACCTCTTTAAGCATCACTTCAGGTACAACGGATGCGCGACCTGTCTGCTTCAACTGCGCAATGGGACATCAACTACGACAGAAGACACAAGGTTAGTAAAAGAGTGATTTCAGATATGCACTGAAGTTGCATATGGACACGGCACCTCGCGTGCAGTGCTGCCCCGTTTACAAACCAGGACACTGGCACGAAGTGCGTTGGTAACATTGCCGAGGGAAGGCATGAAAGAGGGGAGGTGTTTTAGGAACTTTGTCAACTAGGCACTGACGACCTTCCCTCCCTTCTTTTTTCAAAAAAGAAGCCCCGCCGTAAGACTTAGGCGAAATGTATAACTACTGAAATTATTCAGCAAAGCTACCAAAGATAGTCCTGAACGCCGCGCAAAAATGGACGCACCGCGTGGTTTAAGGCGCTATGCTACGTATGTCGCGGCTGTTCCCATCGGAGGTTCGAGTCCTCCTTCGGGCATGGGTGTATCTGTTATGTCCTTAGCGTAAGTTAGTAACACTACAATGGTCACGTAGAATGTTACAGATACAGATACATATTCCCGGAATAGGCAACCAGCGCATCAGCGGACCTAAACATTCTTTTGTTAATTTTCAAAAAATAGATGTTCAATTGCTACGATTGTAATACTTAACACGATTTTATCCACGTTTTCTTTAGTTATTCACTGCATCTGAGGTTAGATAAAGATAACGATGCAATGTTGACCCCGTATACGACAGATACAACGCGACCATCATGTTGCTGCAAGTGACGCAACCAGTGCAGTGTTAAGAAGTTTGTAATTCTAGATACGGTGAGCCTAGCAGTTTGGCCCCTCAGATTCACAAGGTTTTCAACATTTTTATTATTCCTGAACGCTGCAGTGGTCTTCATAAAATACACGAAAGCTCGAGTTGTCAGGTATTGCTCCTCCTGGGATCTTGGTACATGCATTACTCAATTATAGCACAAAATCTATCTGATATAGCACCATCACAGGTAAATCGTACGAAAGTACTAAAAAATAATCTGAGGTAAATATCACCGGCTGCACGTTTGTCTTGAATATAAGTTTGTTGTAATTTATACAAGTCAGCAGCTTAATTTCGCTCATGATGAAATTGTGCACACTTACCTACAAAACAAGAAGAAGATATCGAATATAGCATAGTAGTGGGTCCTTCACAATAGAATTGTAAACTGACCATCACCATGAAAATCGGAACAAGTACCGATGTTTCCAGAATGTTTTGTACTCTGAAATCGTCGTATGATGGGTGGCAGAGAATACCATATAATAAACTTCGACACCGTTACACCGATCGCGTTGGAAACCGGGAGGATTTGAAGCACAGAGATTGCGGAGGATGTAATAACAGAGATCGGGGAAGAGCTTTACAGACGGTCAGTAATGTGGCAGCCATTTGTAAGTGCAAAATTGTTGACTAAGCGTTTTTCTCGTTGGAAAAAGCCGCGGATGTCTTCCCTGCGTGAAACTAAATATGACATTAACATGCTTAGAGTCTGTGATAGTACTGACTCGCAGAATTAGCAAAATCTTACATATAGAGAGGTAGCCAATCGTAGAAAATTATTTATACCCAACACTCACAGTAATTCTTCAGTACATTCTTCTGACACGTCCTACCTCTACACAAAAGATGAGTCTGGTAACGATATTCCACTGCTCAGCGACTATTTGCTGCATGAAGATGATGCAGTATTCCGCATCTTGTAGCAAGCTACACCACGACGTACGCTTTAACACCTTAAACGTATGGTACACTAGCGAAGTGTTCGTGGACATTGACCCCATGTTTGGTACCTATGCATAACCGATCTACTAAATGGGTGTAACGCACAATTTAACTGCACGTGCATTGTACACGGATTGTCTTAAAACTCATTCCCTGTGTGGTGTCGCACAAGTACAAAGTGCGCGCCACCTACTTTCGCCGCGCGCCGCCATGCACGCACGGCGCGGCGTTCTCACGACGACAGCCACGAGCGCCCTCTGCTGCAACCCCGCTCGTGGCCACCACGGAAAGACACCGGTCACTTCGGACTGAGTTAGCAACCAGTTAGGACCTTCGTAATCAAATAGGCACCAGTGAAGACTTTGCTATCGTACAGGCACTAGGCAGGCCTCTAACAACTATGTATCAACATTCTGCAGTACTATGTAAAAGTTAAGTATTGTTACATTCTGTGCAATATATATCGCTTTCTAATTTACTCTAGTGTTTATAGTTTCTGGCTGCTCCCCTCCGTACCTGCACCAGCGTGCTGTTTTTGTTCCTGTGTCGGTCTCATTCCACTCGGCCACCGACACCTACGACGAGGCTGGGACACAAAAGCGGCGACGAAGTTGGGACACAAAACCCTGTCTATTTTGGTTTATATCAAGGACTTCGATGTAAATTTAAAAATGTTTAAATGTTTGTAGAGCATATGGGACTTAACTACGGGGTTATCTGTCCCTAAACTTACAAACTACTTTTGAACTAACTAATACTAAGGACGGCACAAATATCCATTCCCGAGGGGGGATTCGAACCCCCGACCGAAGTGGCCGTGCAGACTGTGACTGGCGCACCGCAGTACGCTCGGCCACCGCGGCCGGCGATGTAAATTTTTTTGGGAAGTCTGGAAAGTAGATTATATTGTTAATGTTCAGTTTTTTTATCGTCTACACTTACTGCAACCGGTGGTGGATCACTATTAAGACATCAACAAGTTAGTCTTGTGTTTCGCATCAGATTGTGAACTTCAGATTCCACGGAAGTTGCGGATAATGTATATTTTCCTGTATAATAGAAAGCAGTAATTGTCATTTTACATTGTAATTATTATATTAACAGTATATTACATACAACAGTTAGTAATTCAAAATTAATTATTTTACTCCGAAAATATCTTTGTTTTTCACAGTACAAAATTGTATTGAACGAAAACGGTTACACATAATTGTACATACCTTTCTTTTAGAATCAGAACAATTATAACTGAAGAGAACTGCAGCTTAAAAAATTGTTTCTTGAGATAGGAATCAAGTCTGAGACCGTTAATATATCTAGTTCAATAAAAGAGGAATTACTCTAATTTTCATGAGTTAGGGCTCGAGCTGAAAGTCGTTTTTAGACAACAAGCTCCTTTTGGATTTATTATTTAGTGAATTTTTAATATACTGGACGCAGCATTTGTTCCGTACTTCAGTACTTACATTTTTGTAAGATACCAAGCAGTAACTTCTATTTCAGGAAGGTCTATAGGTCTAATACTGTACATTCACCCTCAATATCGAATCCGTAAATCTTTGTTCTGTGTGCATGTGCGGCATACAGTTTTGAAACAGTTTCATCTGAGTACAAAAGAACATTTTCTGCAAGACATTTTGGAAAGATATCCAATGAAGTAGCAAAGATTTTAATGCTGTTCTGCTCCAAGCCAGGTCACGTTTCTGTACGAGATGATATATGTTGCGCAAATAATATTTATGTTCTTCCTGTACCCGATACGTATCTTACATTCTTTGTGATTTCCATAAATCTATCGTCATCCATTCCACGTTCCGTGTGAAACATCAATACCAGCACAAGCAATGAGTTTTATTAGATTTTCTAAATAAACTACTACCTTATGTCATTAATTGACTGAAAGAGAAAAATTTCCTTAATTTACCGGTATAGCTGCATAGGGTCCATTGCAATATAAGTATACTGTCACATTAGCTGGTGATTTTTTCAAAACATCACTGTTCACTGTTTCTAAATACCTTACACGGCACAACATTTTAATTTGCAGTCCAGAACCAGTAATGTTGAACACTTTGATAATATCTACGTTGAAAGTATGTTTTTGAAGAATGTTTCTCTCTCTTTATTTATGTGGGTGACTCGTTTCTATCATTTTAAATGCTTTTTCTATCATGAATCTTCACTCTTTCCTGGAATTATAATCAGTTCCCATATTTAGATCCTCTATCTTCAACATATTCAAAAGTTGACATGTTTGTAAATCTATGGGATTTAACTACTGTTGTTATCATTCCTTAGGCGTACCAACTACTCACACTAATATAAACTAACCTAAGAACAACACACACAACCATACTCGATGGTGTTCTCGAACGACCGACGGGACCGCTGGAGAATAGCCGCGCGCACTAAGGCGCCGTGCTGCGGTGCGCGCGGCCGTTCCCGTCGGGAGTTCCAACCCTCCCTCGGGAGGTAGTTTGTAAGCGTATGGACTGACTTAAATTTACAAACATTTTGTATTGTAACCTCCGACGGGGAGCAACCTAGCGATCCACAGCAACGCGCCTTAGAGTGCTCGGCCACTCCACGGCGGCTGTCATTGTATTGGTAACAGGGTAAATATCACACCCCATTTGCATTTCAATCAAGGAGCGCGTTGGGATGTCATTCTTTTTTGTATGTAGTCTTCCTTTTCTAGTATGCACGTTAAGTACGGATTTCCTTAACAACCACTCCCTATCACTTTTTTTATTTTCCTCATAGGCTTTGAACTAATAACTATTTACATATCTGGGTGGTATGCGCCTCTAACAAGGAGAGGACGACCAATTCATTCATATGTATGGTACATATAGGTCGTGGTGAGAAAAGAAGGTGACCCAAATGGAACTCTAAATGCCCAAGCATTAAGGAAACATAGGGAATTTAGATACGGACATATCACCATACGCAACTTATCAATTATCCCCGCTTTTTAAAGTGTGGTTTCTTTAATGTCTCCATAGAAAAACAAACTTGATTGACATTCTCAAAGAAGCTTTCATGGCAAAATCCACCGTCAAACGACACTGAACACAGCATTTCGCTGAATACTTGCAAGGGTAGCTGGTGAAGTATAATGGAATGTAGTTTGATGCAAGCTTCTCGGGGCGTGATTTCTACTTCTACAGTTTTGAAATATTTATATTTAAATATTTTACCTGGCGGTAAAAATATACATCGCAGGGTTGCACTAGTGTATGCATTGGCAAGCAGCATAAGAAACTGTTCATAAGGGTTTCGAGAGTGAAAAGTGTGGCGGATTACATCTAACGAATGTCGACTTCATTTGTGTCAAAGCTCTATAGCTTGCAGTTGCTTGTTTAATGCACGTAAGCTCATTTCCTGTCCAGAGGTTAGAAAATGTCACGTCACATTCCTCGCCCAGAACTCTCTCTGTCATATGCCACCATGCTTCTTGTATTTTATGATTTTCTTGCTATAACTTACTCGTTGTCATTTCAGAGTAGTGCCGCACTCAACAATTAACAAAAGCACTTCGTTCATTGTGCGATAAATTAAAATCTAGTGTCTAAAAATGTCGATTTAGCTATTAGCAACTGTCAGCAATAGTACGTGAGTTAATTAACAACGTCGTAGTTGTTCGCCGTACAGTAGCGGAGAGTGTATTAGGTTATGTTGCATATGGTAGGTAGTTCGAAACCCACCAACACCATTTTCTATCGCCTTGGCTCCTAAAAGGTTTTCCGGCACTCTTATTCATTAAATAGAGCTATCTTCTGCAATGTTTAGAGTTGTGCTGATGTAAGAGTAGTCCCTCTAAAATGTGAGTTTGTTCTATTTCGGAAAAATGCCGTGAAATACGTAACAAAGAATTAAACACTGGTCTTCTGAAGCATTTGCACAACAGTTGGGAGGATACTATGATACCGAATATTCTAAACAACGTGCAGATACTTGTAGTACCATATATAAATGGAGTTCTAGATTACTGTGGCAACTCTTATTCCTTAATGAAACGTTAGGGAAGTGTATACATTGCAACAAATTACCTGTTGTTTCATAAGCAATTATTCACTATTAATGGAATATGTTGAAAGTCAATAATTAGAATCAATGCATCTACAAAAATGTTTTTCTTCGGCCTAGTTGCTACTGACGCTTCTAACGTAGATTGTATTACCTATTCTGTACTTCAGATATGACTTTCTAGAGGTTACTTTGTTCTGTGCTAAAATAATGAGCAAATACTCTGTTTCAAACCGTGACTACATTTTCTTCCACAGAGAAAATAACAAACGGAATAAGTGTGGTAATATCGAATTCCACAAAGCATTAGTACTTAATCTACATACCAAGGGTCTATTATCATTACGTCATTTACAACAATCATTTATAAGAATCTTGCAGAATATAGTTGTATTCAGTTAACAAGAGTGTGCGCAAACCTTTTCGGAAGCAAGAAGGAAAAAAATGTCAGTGGTGGTTATTTTTTATTTATTTTTTGTCATCAGGGAGATCCATGTTTTGCGGTCGTTTGTTCATGTTCATTCTGGGTTGTTCGTTGATAATTTTAATGTGTGTGTGTGGTTTTTTTTATATATATCTAAAAGATGACGTTGAACTCTCTTTCGTTGTCCGTCTTTTCATTGTTTCTTTGGTTTGCTCGTTACTTTGTGGACTTTTGTTTTGTTCTATTTTGAGCGTTTCGTTGTTCACTTAGTTTTTTCGTTACAGAGGGCGTCGAGCTACCATGCCGGCAGCCCTCTGACCGAGTACACTAGTAAGTTTCGAACCTCCGTCTAACTTGTTCTTATGTCACAAACTAATTCGTCACCCATTACGCTACAGCGAACAGCTACGAGAGTAATCCATAATTCTCGTACTATCAATGGCAGGTGTTAACTTCTGGCATTTTTAGACATTAAATATTATAATTCATTGTCCTAAGAATGATGTATTTTTGATAGTTATCGTGCGAAGGATGTCACGTGACTGATTTCCGAACGCCGAATGTACAATGTGTTCCATTCAGGCTATAGTCACTCATCTGAACGCCAAATGTATGCCATGTTCCAGCCAGGCTATAGCGCCAGTTGGAAGGATTAGCCAGTCAATCACTGTTGCCCAGGGGACACCCGAATGTGATAATGATGTTTTGGCACATTCTTCGGAGAGGATAAAGTGGGAGAGATACTAAAATAATTGTTTAAAGAGGTAAAAGTAAAAAAGAGTGAGTTAGTCAGTTCTAAACTCAAGTAAATGTGGCTGTTTGTTAAAATATTACGTGTTGGATGCACAGATATTATCACAATAGTAGAGTCTTAATCATATTACCCATAATTATTTATTATTTAGATTTTTATTATTTTTGTTTGAAATCTTTGCAAGAAATCATAAAACTACCAGTAAATCTAAAGTGCGCCGTAAAACACGTCATTGCGATTTTTTCTACATAATTTACGAGAACACTGAGATATTTTGTAAGGAGTCAAGTTTTCCTCACTGTCAATTCACGCAAATTCCGACCTCAAAATCACATTCTACTCGTCAAGAAGAATCGTTTGAATATAAATTCGATGGGAGATGGTCTTTTTCAATCACAATAGTTACAGTTTGATATGATAATTGTGAAATGGTTCAAATGGTTGTATAGTCTATGGGACGTAACTACGGGGTCATCAGTCCCTAAACTTACAGACTACTTATGAACTACCTAAGACTAAGAACGGCACAAATATCCATGCCCGAGGGGGGATTCGAACCCCCGACCGTAGTGGCCGTGCAGACCGTGACTGAAGCGCCTCAGTCCCCTCGGCCACCACGGCCGGCGATAATTATGAGATCATGCCACAAGTGCAATAAGGTAATCAAGGCTGACGCTTACTTGTGAACAAACATAAACTTGTTTTTCTAAAGCGAGTCAAGGTGCCAGCGTGGAGGCCACCAGTGACAATATCACGTGGGCGGAAGGCTCCTCACCCCAACTTCCTCATCCCAGACAGTCTATGTGCAGAAGGCCACTGCCTTAATTGGGAAATACGGACGCTTAAAATCCTTTTAAAGATACTCAATGCCATGCTCAACAAAGCATGGTTACTTGGAACTTTGAGGACGCAGGTGTAACGCTAATTACAACTGGCGCCACTGAGTCTGGGAGGAAATTCCTAAATGAGACGTTAGCTGACTCACTATTAGCTGGCGAGCCATACGGCATTTTAACAAGCTTTATCCGATTAGTAGGCGAGCCACTGGTGGGGAAGCGTCAGCCTCATTGGAAGATATAAACAAGGGGATTGAGGAAAATGAAGACAGACTCGCTCTCTCATCCGCACTGGCTGTGTGTGTCATCACTAGTGGTGCGACACTCTCACATCAGTTTTTGTGCGGAGGGGTGATAAAGACTCCTGTACAGTTCTCTACTATAAGGAGCACCTCTGTCATGGAGCGGATCCTAGCAGAGCAATAAAGAATGTGAAAACATAAAAAGTGAGTGATAGTGAAAATAAAAATAAACACAGTTCAACGAAAATTAATAATATAATCTGTCCTTTCTTTTACGTAATCTATCTATGTAAAGTAATATTCCACTTTCTATATTTATAATTTATTCTTTTGATTTGTATGTAAATTTAAACTATGTTTTTTGTAAAGTTACCTAGTAATTATTATATACACATTTTGTAAAAATTAGTAAGTAACAAGGAATAGCAAGTAGAGCGGATTTTTCATTATTTGATTGAAGTACAGAAAGACAAATAAACAAAACCAATTCTAAAATTAAAACAGAGAAACACAAAAAAAGCTCTCACAGCTTCATGCAAAGATAACTAAAATATTAAACCATGAAAGATCACATACATTAACACTGTACACAAACGAGTTTAGAGAATTAAATCAATTGTAAAGTTGAATTATAAGAAAAACAGAAACATATAATGGCAGAGAAAGGAAGGGAAAAAAAGGCACTGTTGTGAAAGTTAATTTTTGCTATAAAACAAAACACAATTATATCAATAGTAGTTAAATCTTTACAGAAAATAAGAAAATATGAAAATATAAAACTGTAAGGCATGGCTAAATGATAATCTTGAATCGGTAATTTTTGGCAGTTTTTTTATGTTTTCCTCGGCATTAACAAAATCCCAGTCAAAAATTTTGTCACAAAAGGAGGGATATGTAGGGAGTCAAGTTTTCCTCACTCTCATATACTGCATATTCCAACCTCAAAATAACATTCTACTCATCGAGATGAATCTTTTGAATATGAACTCTATGAGGTACGGACATTTCCAATGATAATAATTAGAGATTGATATGCAAATTATGAGATAATGTCGCAAGTGCAATAAGATAATCAAGGCTGATACCTACTAGTGAAGAAACATACATTTCTTTTTCTAAAGCAAGACGAGGCACCCGCGTAGGGGCCACCAGTCACAATAGCAGGTGAGCAGAAAGCTACTCACAACAGTTTTTTACCACTGCGTAATATTTCTGACATTGTGACAGCCTTGAATATAAACTGACGAAATTGAAATAATTTTCAAGTGAAGTAGTTGTGTTTCTTCAGCCATTCTACCAACTTTATTTTGTTTTGAAATTGTTTATACATGTCATCTATCCTGACAACTTTTTAGGAACCTCGAAATTAAAAAATTAATTAGGTTCTAAATTAATTTGAGTTTTTGTAAATGTAAATGAAGCCAGAATTTTCAATCACTTTTTTTTCAGTAACTAGCGACATCACTTTAGTACTTTTCTGGGACGCAATGCTTCTTCCGTATGCAGCGCCCAGTTTTTTTTCTGTAAGACTGTTTGAAGCTTATAAAAAGGTATGGCAAATGTCTCAATATACTTGGAAATTATGGAGAAAAATTAAAATATCTTTTATCTTTAATGTCTCAATCGTATTTTTATCTTTTCATACGCAAACCTGACCACAGTCGACAAGGGAAACTTATTTTCCAACTACCCCTCGTGTATTGGAAACTGTTCACTACGAAAATAAGCTCTATTAATAATTTTAACTTAGCTTTGACTGGACGTAGCTGATAAAGCTAATCATTACTAAACGCAATATGTACTTTTTCTATTTCGTGGATTAATCTTCATTCCTTGCAAGATACTAATAAAACCATTCATTAAGCAAGACCTACGTCAATTATTCGTCTTAACGTTTGTCCCTATTTTAATAAAAATATTCACTTCTAGTCCTTCTGTATGGAGGCATCATCTTCAAAAATTTTTTACATTTACAGGCCCTTTTTGAGAGATAGTTATGGCAATCTATACTATTTATGGCTTTAAGTTTTATTTCTGCATCAGGAAGAGATTTCAAAATGTTCAAATGTTTGTATAGTCTATGGGACTTAACTACGGGGTCATCAGTCCCTAAACTTACAAACTACTTATGAACTACCTAAGACTAAGGACGGCACAAATATTCATGCCCGAGGGGGGATTCGAACCCCAGACCGTAGTGGCCGTGCAGACCGTGACTGAAGCGCGCCAGCAGGAAGAGATTTAAGCACTGCATTGTATAATTTGGGGCTCCTTTTCCTTACAGGTAATATACACGCTGTATCGATAGGAAGTTTTGATAGATATTCAGTGATTTATAGTAATTTGATTTCACTTCAGTTAGAATGTAGAGGTATTAATCTAGTCAAGAATGGAATCACGGTCTTTTTGTGTAGTCACACCTATTCTTATTCTGTTTAGCTTATCATCATAGTCCAAGTCATTGAGCTGTTTCATGTTTATGGTGTGTTCATCATAGATAGATGGATTTCAGTCTAGTGATTGGGCGTAATTAAAGAGCCCAACGTAAGTTTCGATAGTCCGAGTTTTCAATAAAAACATTAGAGACCAAAGTTGTAGAGAATCTTCTCCTCTACAATTTAGGTTATTCAGGTTTCGTATCAGCTGAACGGTTTATTAGTAATTAAATTTCCTGTTGTCAAAAGGCCATTACAAACGACCGATTTTAGTGTTACTGGCGTATTTTTTGTTCGAAATATTTGAAAAAGTAAGGTTCTGGTCTCTGACGGCCAATAATTGTGTCTGTAAAAATTGGTGCTGATCGGTTGAACGGTTACACTTAAAAAGTGGGAACACCCTACGGACAAACAGACAGACAGACACCGTCAAATCGCCGTTATTTTTGCCAAATATCTCTGATTCGAACGAGATATGAAAAAGAGGACCATAAGAGAACAAATTTCCAGAGAATTTTCTTTTCGACAAACTCGGTTATTTGATTTTCGTGTCAGATGTCATTTTCATTTAAATTTCTAGCTTTGAAAAGGCGATCGCATAGGCTAACTTTTAATTTTACTACAGTAACCTAAAGTGGTCCAATTACTTCCGCGGAAAGTAGACTCCTTTATCCAAAACTTATTTTCTTTAGTGAACCAAGTGGTACATTTGTTGCCCTTATACAAAAGAATATGTACCGTCCTTTGAAAGTATTCATAACGGGTTCAAAATCAGCCAACGTTGATATGCGTAT
This sequence comes from Locusta migratoria, assembly GCA_026315105.1. Classification (NCBI taxonomy): domain Eukaryota; kingdom Metazoa; phylum Arthropoda; class Insecta; order Orthoptera; family Acrididae; genus Locusta; species Locusta migratoria. Next base: position 502,161,818 of record CM048755.1, on the reverse strand, counting down.
TCTTCAACAATGGCAAGATTATAACCTCTCCTTTATTGTTGGAACAATTTTGTTGGCTCTTTCTGGTATAATTTTTAGTCTATCAACAGGATATGTTCGTAATTACGGATAAATGTATAAAGGTAATAACCATTCCACCTGGACAACGTGCCTAGTTCAACCTTGGGATGTATACTTACAATTGGTTGACGTTAACAGCCGTCAATTTATTAATTATTTACTTCTTGGGTGCATCAGGGTATTGAATTAATTCAGCTGTCGGGTTTAAAATTTGTACGGGATTGTAATTCGAACCCGGATTTCGCGGCGTAAGTCAGTGATCGTTTTAATTATTTTTTTTAATAATTTAATCCCATTTCTTTCTTTTTAGTATCCTTTACCTCCCCTTACAGACCTACCTTACATTATCCAAGTCGCTTTCAGCGGCGAGCTTCGTTTACACTTTTTATGCTCTAGCAGTTAAAACAAAAATAAAATGGGGTACCTTCTGCTTAATACATTTCGAACTATAACGGTTATCTTTTCTCATTCCATCCAAATTGAATGCCTGTTCAAAGTAAATGGTAATTCCGCCCATGCTAGAGACAATGTATGCAGCAACTGACAGATACTTCAATTTCGTAAACGCGCCGAAGAACAACATAATCCCCTAAAGAATGGAGGGGAAAAAAGTGACCAATCCCTCGTAATGGAAATCAGTTGCGTCGTCTTTACAGGAATATGCTGTGGTAATAAAATGGATCCGCAATGAAGTAAAACGAACCTCTAGCTCTTCCTTTGGTAATAGTGCAAAATATGTAATTCAAATTAAAGAAAATTCCATTTGTTATGTATTTGCAATCTTTAACATTTTTTGACTCATTGTGTTATATTTGGAACGCTTTGAAGAACGTATTCCTGTTTTTTAATATATAGAACGCTATCTTGTGGAGATGGAGCTCTCCTGTTGATCTCATAATAAATAAACTTGCAACTACTATGCTTTGCGTCAGGTTAGTGTTTCCAGTTGAGTCAGAGTGTGTAGTGTATATTTATGTGCAGTGCTGCAGTTCAAGTCAGGAGAATCAATTTTCTTCTAGTCCGTGTCTAGATTTCATTCTGATTCCAACAGACAAATACATGTGTTGAGGTGTCCAGTAGCTAGCACCGAGTTCAGTACGCTGTGGTTCTTAATTTTATGTTGTACATCTCTTCGCCCAGTAGTGATTACCTAATTTATAACACAATTCAAAGTTGATCTGTTTTTCGTATCAAATATTGGTTTGTATACATTTTTGTATACTTTCGTCCTTTTTTTTCTGTTGCACTTTGGTGGACTATACCGGCGAATGAACCATATTGTGAGGTGGTATCGTATGCCCGTTGACGTGTTTGTAACTAAATAAGTGCTCAATAAAATTTCCTCACGTGATTGAATAATGGGTTGATACGTGTGATTTACTGAAACAGAACCATGCATTGGGTATCAGCAAGCAAATAAATTATTAGTGTTTGTATTGTGATCGGCATGAAATACTTTGATGTTTGTGCTGACAAATAATGCCTATCAAAGTGCTTCCAAAATTTCGAACCCGAGACATCCCTATTTTTCCATTAAGAGATCCTGCACGAGAGGCTACTGTAAAATTTTTAAGTACGAGCTTTCCCTGCCAATCATTTTCTCAGAAACAGTTTGGTGCATGCATAAAATTGTTGCAATGTGTTAGATTTTAATGAAGAGATAACTATTTATGAATAAAGCTTTCTGAATACAGTCTGAATCCCTCGAACAATTTCTCCGAAGAATCATACGTATGACATTTTCTTTTTGTCAGCTTAACTGTACCATGATTGATGGAATGGGATCGATAATCAGTCCCAGCTGTTTTCTGGTTTTGGCTGTAGAAAGCCAAGTAGATGCAATACTGTCCGTATTCGGTCCTAATAAGATTAGCTGAGAATTCCATAGCCTATCCGGACACGTTTCTCGCCCTACCCTAATTCTCAACTTTCCACGCATTATGGTTGTTGGGCCTCCTGACAATTATACCATACCTTTATCTGTATGCGTTAAAGCGATCCGACTTATATGTGTATCTAAACTGAATTTGTCATTGCCGGATTCTGGCTTATTTGCAGTTATTGTTAGGGCATATCTCACTACTGATATGTCTACATGGGCTCAGAAATAGTTTCCGAAGATTGCTATCAGTTGGTAGCTTAGTCTAAGAACTGAAATATCTGACGAAGATGAGTTGCTGTCCATGGCGATCAATGAAGAAGTTCTCTCCTGACGATTTAAGAAGAAATTTCTTTTTCCTACTCCCGTTGTAGTGCTCATTTCTTCCTTCTCCTGATTCTCAGATTTTAAAGGATTTTGATGTAGATCGGAAAGTTATAATAATAGTAAGGGACACTTATAGAAAGTAGAAGTATAACTTTATTAACAACAAATAATTTTATCTCGTGTACTGTTTTTCTATGAAACGAAATTCAGAGTCAACTTTTATGACGGTAAATATTCTTAATTCTTAAATTTTGCGCCTTTGCCGATTTGGAATAGAAGTCATTCCACCCGCATCTGTGAAACATGTAAATAATACAAAAAATGTCGTCACTGGATCCTGAGGCTAGCATCTCTAGATGTGACGTCAGAGCTAAGTGGTGCCCAAGGAACCCCGCAGTAGTACTATCATATGGGTCTGTTATTGTCTATGGTTGTGTACGATGGACGTATGGATAGGAAAAGTAAATGAGGAGGATACTGTTAACAGAAAGTAATACGTCTCAAGGATTAAAAGATAAGCACCCTAGGTAATCTTTTCTTACTTCAAGACCTTGTCAGTCATTAAGATGACGAATAGAACATGTATGAGAAAAGCGATCTTCTATCTAGAGTGGTGAACGCAAGTTATATTGCGCTCCTCAAGATTTAAGCTCCATTAGCAATACATCACTTTCATTAGTAAAAATTATTTAGTAAACTGCTATCTTTGAGATATTGTTAATCCAACATTGTCCCCACTCATATGCAACTATGCCTCGCAGATACATTTCTGTAATTCGTTAAATTGCATCATCATTCATCAAGTTAGCTCGTCATTAATTTATACTTTCATGTACAGTCAAGGCTCATTCGTTATCCAGTTACTACGATAACTGTCAAGTTAAAGTGCTTTTTTTTAATCACATTATCGTCAAATAATTCAAACTAACAGGCCTATTTGCAACAGCTTGAATAATTCTAATGTTAGAGGCTTTGGTGATATGAACAGATTCTCAAGAACGTGAAGCAGTTCCAAGTACTAACTGTCTGCCAAGGCCCGCGTATGCACTGGAATAACGCGTATTCAGTGAAAAAGGGCTCCACACCTCTGGCGCAAAGCGAGCGCGCGGGCTACCAAAGAGAATATCAAATGGACGAATGTTTCTGTCACTTTCATTTACCAGTGAGGGTGAACGTGCAGATCCGCTTTGCTCAGACAGAAATAAATTGCACCCCGTCTCACGCGACGAAAAAGAAAGCCGAATAAAAAGCGGAACAACGTGTGCTTGAAAAAGGCGACCTGTCATTGAGTGAGAAACGTTCATGTAGCTGCTATGAGGCAACTCTCGCTACTCTTATTAATGGAGATTTTCTGTTGTGAAATGTTTTACAGAGAGGATTTCTGTTCCTATTTACTGTGTATACACAAGAAAATTTATCACTTGTAATCGTCGATTTTCATAATAGTCTCGTTATAAGGATTACATTGCTTCCATCAGACTGCTTTACCTAACAGTGTGCTTAACTTTGCAATAATACTGCTGTTTTAAAGTGGCGGCCTCATACGTACATCATTCTTGAGATATGTCCAAGTCATGAGTTCCACGTACAACAAAGTAGAATCTCATTTGCCTGAAGAAATTATTATGGCAACAGTTTAACACGTACCTAAATTATATTCTACTCGTAGTAAGGAGAGCTATGTGTAACTTGGGAATGAATGAATAGAAGCTAGGTTTGTTTTTACAATAAAATTCCAGACGACGAAGTAGGCATTTCAATATAGCACAATGAAAATTGAAATAACGACAGATTATCTTGAGAGATGTGAATGGCGTCTAGAACTGCCCGCCAACTTTATTTTTAATTTTACGGGTTATTGATATTTTCTGTCGTTTTGAGTTCCCTGGGGAGGCCAAGACAGTGAATCCTATCTGTTTCTAAACCGCTTCTGGGTGGTCCTAGGGCGACAGAGAGAGCTGCGGAGACGACGAACGAGCCTTTGGAAAAGGCACACATTGATTACACAGCGTGAGGGCCGTGCAGTGGACACCGTTGCACTGGTACCTGCTGCCGACCCCGTTGCACTAGTACCTTCTGCCGACCCTCGGGCTGGGGGGAGGGTGCGGTGTGGCGCGCAACATGGGGTGTCGATATTTGTGGTTATTTACCCCAAGAAATTTCTAATTTATCACTTTAACAGTACAGAAATGTATTCTTTAAATATTGCCTATGGAGTATTTATCAAAACGTGAGTTCTATAGGTTCTCAGTTACACTATCGGTGCACACCTCACGCACCGAGTCGGATATTCTAAATTTTATATATAAAGGTATCTCTAATTTGGTAGTTACTTTCTTGACACTATCGACACTATCTGGAATCTTGTGACAAATGACGTCGAGTATTAGCTGCTTGGTAACCAGACACCAACAGCATTTTATTTAAATATATGTTGCAGAGACTACTTGGGTGATCAGTGAGCATTCCATAGACTGTGGTCATGCTAAGGCTGCCCATGTTGCAAAATTCTCTTTGAAATATACAGGATGTGTGGTGTCGCACAAGTACAAAGTGCGCGCCACTTACTTTCGCCGCGCGCCGTCATGCACGCACGGCGCGGCGTTCTTCCGACGACAGCCACGAGCGCCCTCTGGTACAACGCCGCTCGTGGCCACCACTGAAGGACGTCGGGCACTTCGCACTTCGGACTGAGATAGCAACGAGTTAGGACCTTCGTAATCCGATAGGCACCAGTGAAGACTTTGCTATTGTACAGGCATTAGGCAGGCCTCTAACAACTATGTATCAACATTCTGCAGTACTATGTAAAAGTTAAGTATTGTTACATTCTGTGCAATATATCTCTTTCTAATTTACTCGAGTGTTTATAGTTTCTGGCTGCTCCCCTCCGTACCTGCACCAGCGTGTCGGTCTCATTCCACTCGGCCACCGACACCTACGACGAGGCTGGGACACAAAAGCGGCGACGAAGTCGGGACACAAAAGTGGCGACGAGGATGGGATAGAACCTTGGACCAGCCCGCTTGCAGCAGCCAGACAGCAGCAGTCGGAGCACGCAGAAATTGCTCCCGCCCACCCACCCTTAATATAAGAATTTTGGGGGAAGATATTTTGTTACGTGTTTTGTGGACTTTTTTGTTGCAGAGCGTCCTCATTTATCTTGCATTTGTGTTTTGTACTAATTTACTTGTATACGCGGCGCCTAATCGGTCAGCATGGCCTCTACCCCGAACCCAAACTTAATGGAAATTATTCAGTTACAGACGGCGCAGATCTCACAACTTCTCAACGCAGTGGCGCAGTTGACGGCAACTCAACAACAGCCGTCGCATCAGCAGCCCACACCTGCCGCTGTACCGCTCCCTACGTTCCGCCAGTACAACGAACGTGAGGAAGAATGGAGCGACTACTTCGCACAGTTTCAAGAACTCGTCGCGGCTCATCAAATTACAGGTCAGAGAGTGAAGAACCTTTTCTTATCGATTGTGGGCCCCCAGACCTTCGTATTACTGCAGAAACTATTCCCGCAAGCATCTCCTCGTGATGTAGACTTTCAACAAATAGTAGAGGCACTAAATGCTCATTATGAGAGAAAAGTTCTTGTAGCCGCTGCACGATACCGATTTTTCAGACTTAAAAAATTACCGCAGCAGTCACACCAAGAGTGGATTACGGAATTGAAGGGCTTAACCCGCCAATGTAAATTTACTTGCTCTTGTGGACTTTCGTATAGTGACGTGATGTTGAGGGATGCGATTACGCAGAATATTCAGGACCCCAGAATTAGAGCAGCAATTCTGAAACAGTCTGACCCCTCCTTAGACAGTGTACTGCAGCTTATAGAAGCGCATGATACTTTTGACTTAGCTGATGTAGAAATGCAAAGCCATAGTGTAAATTCAGTGCGCCGCAACGGACGCTTTCCTAGCCGTAGTTCTCAGTATAGCACTAGTGATTCTTATTTTTCTACCGGCCGTGCTGAACGGACAGTGAACAGTAGCCAGTGTAAAAGTGCGACGCAAAGGTCGCCCCGTAGTGTTAGAAACAGTAATTTGAATAACGGGCGCCAACGCTCATTTCAGAAAAATGTACGTAAATCTTGCCCCCAGTGTGTGTCTCGCCACAAGCGTGCTCATTGCCCTAGTCGCAACGCAACCTGTTATCAATGTGGCAAATCGGGACATGTGCAGTCTGTGTGTATGCAAATTAAAAACTCAAAGAACAGTAACGTTAGAAACGGTGCTTCGCAAAGTGCGAGAACAGTTCATTCCGTAAATGTTATACGGGCTGTGGAATTGAACAGTGCTTTCCTTGGATCTCAATTGCAAGAAAGTAGTTCTGCGCCTTTGGCAAATCTATATAGTGCACCACGTAGCAAGCGCCGACGAGCGCGTAAAACAGTGCAACGAAAAAGGGTTCGGGACAAGCAAAATGACTATGAACAGTGCATTCCTGTAGTGAAAATAGTGCCTTCTGCAACTACTAACTGTAATAGTGCCCAGTACTGTGTAGCTAGTGACAGTAGAATTGGTGTAGCTACTCAAAGTAATTTTAGTGCAGTAGCCTCGCATTGCGCGGACGCCGATCCGGCGGTAGTGTCATCTAGTGACAGTGTGGTTACTCCCCTGTGTGCCGAGTATGCGCCGCTTCCTACCGCACGCAACCCGCGCAAGCGCAGAAAACAATATGTATTAGACGTTGCCCACATTCGCGCACCGGTCGTGCGCCAGAAGCACAAGCTGTTTGTTACTCTCTCTATAGAAAATAAGACTGTGCAATTTCAGCTTGATACTGGTTCCGCTGTTACATTAATTAATAAAGATACTTATGAACTTCTGGGTTCGCCAAAATTGTCGCCGTCACAGCAAGTGTTAACAGCTTATACAGGTCAAAATATTCCCGTGCTAGGAACGTGTAGCCTGCCCGCCTCTTTTCAAGGTGTAACAAAAACAGTTGCTTTTGTAGTTCTTCAGGCCAAATCGACACAGAACATTTTTGGACTAGATGCATTCGACTTGTTTGGCTTATCGATTCAAAGAGACGTGCTTCAAATTTCGTCAGTAGTGCCTCAGGACAAAATAAATGCATTGTGTGAAAAATACAGTGACTTGTTTTCGCCGAAACTAGGTTGTGCAAAAGACTTCGTGGCACATGTAACTTTAAAAGAATCTGCAGTTCCAAAATTTCGTAAAGCTAGACCAGTGCCTATCGCAATGCGTGATACAGTTGCCGAAGAACTTAAACGTTGGCAAGACAGTGGTGTCATTTCTCCTGTTTCTGCGAGTCAGTGGGCCTCGCCTATAGTAATTATACCCAAGCCGTCAGGAAAACTTCGTCTCTGTGCGGACTTCAAATCAACAGTGAACAGTCAAACAATTGTAGACACTTATCCCCTGCCCAGACCTGAGGAACTGATGGACAAATTAGGACAGTCTCGCTTCTTTTCTAAGATTGATTTAGCAGAGGCATACTTACAGATTCCGCTTGATGACGAATCAAAAAAATTTTTCGTCATTAATACTCACATGGGCCTTTTTCAATTTCAACGCCTACCCTTTGGCAGTTCTTCCGCTCCCGCTATTTTTCAGCGTTTTTTGGAACAGCTGACAGTTTCTGTACCATGTTGTTCGAACTATTTAGATGATATTGTGGTATCCGGACGTACAGTTGAAGAACATTTAGCAAACCTGGAGTGCCTTTTCAAAGTTTTGACTGCAGCAGGTCTACGTTGCAATAAAGCAAAGTGTTCGTTTTTTCAAACTGAAATAGAGTACCTAGGCCATGTGATTAATGCTCAAGGAATCCATCCCTTACAGTCACATCTTCGAGCAATCAAAGACTTGCCTCCTCCTAAGAATGTGCATGAATTGCAAGCAGTGATGGGAAAGCTGAACTATTATTTCAGATTTATTCCCAATGCCTCTCAGATTGCAGCTCCACTGCATCACTTACGTAGGAAGAATGTTCCTTTTGTATGGTCTAAAGATTGTCAGGTTGCCTTTGACAAACTAAAGTCTGCACTACTCAGTGATGCATGTTTGATTCCCTTTGACCCCCAGAAGCCTGTAGTGTTAGCAGTTGACGCCTCATCGTACGGTCTCGGCGCTGTAATCTCACATCGTATTGGATCTCACGATCGTCCTATTGCCTTTGCATCCAAGCTACTGACGCCAACACAACAGAATTACAGTCAGATAGAAAAGGAGGCCTTAGCAATCATTTACGGCGTCGCAAAGTTTCATCATTATCTCTATGGCAGAAAATTCTATTTGTTGACAGACCACAAGCCTCTCACGTCGTTGTTCTCACCCACAAAGCCAATTCCGCCACGTACGGCACAAAAGCTTCAGAGATGGTCCTTGATATTGTCAAATTATCAGTATGAGATTTTGTACCGACCTACCACTAAACATGCCAACGCGGACACACTTTCCCGACTTCCGGTTGGCCAGGATGTATCATTTGATTCTTCAGAAATGGCATGTTGTCAGATAGACTCCAGAGATGCTTCCGCTGTCGCAGACTTTCCTTTAAACTCTCGTCGGGTTGCACAGGAAACAGCTGCGGATGCAGACTTAAGTGTGGTAGCACGTTTTGTTCGCTTTGGTTGGCCTGCCAGAGCCAAAGACATTGATCGGCCTCTGGTTCGACGTTATTTTGCACAACGTCATGCATTATCTTTAAGTCAGGGTGTACTGTTGTTGCATACCGACAACGACCAAGCAAGAGTGATTGTTCCTCGTTCCCTGCAACGAGAAGTGTTACGCCTCCTGCATCAAGGACATTGGGGCATTGTTAGGACAAAGCAACTGGCCAGACGTCATTGTACCTGGGTTGGTATGGACGCTCAGATAGAGAGCATGACATCACAGTGTACAGTTTGTGCGGAGCATCAGGCGGCTCCTCCACAGCGTTTCTCAGACTGGCCACGCCCCAAGGGACCATGGCAACGTTTACATATTGATTTTGCCGGACCTTTCTGGAATACGCGCTGGTTAATTGTTGTAGACGCTTTCAGCAAGTTTCCTTTTGTGATTGCCATGAACTCAACGACAGCTTCTAGTACAATCAGTGCCTTAACATCAGTGTTTTGCATCGAAGGCTTGCCTGAAACTATCGTCAGTGACAATGGACCTCAGTTTGTTAGTGCGGAATTTCAACAGTTTTGTCGTGTGAATGGCATTCAGCATATCACCACCGCACCTTTTCACCCTCAGTCCAATGGTGAAGCAGAACGTTTCGTTCGAACATTCAAGTCTCACATGGAGAAGATGAAAGGTCAGCACTCCAGGCAGCAAGCTCTTCAAATTTTCCTGTCTACGTATCGGTGCATGCCACGTGACGGCCCGTCTCCTGCCGAGCTGCTACACGGCCGCCGTCACCGCACTCTCCTTCACCTGCTGCAGCCTCCCACGCACCGAGTCGGTTCGTATGGCGCTACGCGTTTTCAGGTTTCTACGCCGGTGCTGTACAGGGTGTTTGCTGGAAACAAGAAGACATGGTTGCCGGGCACCATTCAACGCGTGCTTGGCCGCAATATGTTTGTTGTACGTTCTTCCACAGGGTCGGAGCTGCGGCGCCACGCAAACCAATTGCGCCTGCACAGGCCGCGCGATCCTGTCTCCGGTTTCTTGATTCCAGACCCAGTTCACCGCCAGGGAGCACAGCCACATCGTTCGTCCCCGGACTACGAGATCCCTATGGACGTCGACGTACATCCGACGCAGTCGTCGCCGCCGCTGTCGCCGCCGCAGACGACAGCGTCACCGAGAGGGACTCCGGGACCGTGCGTGCCGCCGCCGCCTGGGCCACGCACCTCAGAAGAAGATGACCTGCTCCCTCTGGGCGGGGGCGGGCGCCCTTCCCCAGGTTTCGGCGGGTTCCCTGGAGGATCGCAAGGCGGATGCCGGGGCGCGGACGGCGCCTCGATCCCGGCCTCCGCTACGACGCCCGTCCCACCAGTAACGCCCCCGCCCAGGCCCTCCTCCCAGTGCCGTCGCCGTGGCCCTCAGCCCTACGCCACGACGGCGCGGCGGTTTGGGGGGGAGGGGTGTGGTGTCGCACAAGTACAAAGTGCGCGCCACTTACTTTCGCCGCGCGCCGTCATGCACGCACGGCGCGGCGTTCTTCCGACGACAGCCACGAGCGCCCTCTGGTACAACGCCGCTCGTGGCCACCACTGAAGGACGTCGGGCACTTCGCACTTCGGACTGAGATAGCAACGAGTTAGGACCTTCGTAATCCGATAGGCACCAGTGAAGACTTTGCTATTGTACAGGCATTAGGCAGGCCTCTAACAACTATGTATCAACATTCTGCAGTACTATGTAAAAGTTAAGTATTGTTACATTCTGTGCAATATATCTCTTTCTAATTTACTCGAGTGTTTATAGTTTCTGGCTGCTCCCCTCCGTACCTGCACCAGCGTGTCGGTCTCATTCCACTCGGCCACCGACACCTACGACGAGGCTGGGACACAAAAGCGGCGACGAAGTCGGGACACAAAAGGATGTTTGTAAAATACACCAAGAAACTTCGGAGAGATATAGAGTGGCCTTAATAGGACAAGTTTTAGACAGAAACCAGAAGCCTTTTTTATTTCCACATTTTGGAGGACTTTCCTATTACAATAATATACGGCATTCATTTAATGGGCTGTAGTTCGTAATAATTAATATTTACTATCTTCCTACAATCAAAATGTTCAAATGTTTGTATAGTCTATGGGACTTAACTACGGGGTTATGAGTCCCTAAACTTACAAACTATTTATGAACTAACTAAGACTAAGGGCGGCACAAATATTCATGCCCGAGGGGGGATTCGAACCCCCGACCGTAGTGGCCGTGCAGACCGTGACTGGAGCGCCTCAGTCCTACAATTAGTACTATCCCGATTAGTGTCGTATGCTGTGCCTCCTAAATTACGCTTACTACTTATTTAAATACTACTTTGTAATTAAAATGTCTGTATTGATCTAATTGAAAGATCTCTTGTATCTTTTTTTATTTCTAATCTGATTAAGAAAGAGATTCTTCCCGTTTTTCAGGATATAGTAAATGAATCACTAATCATTTTATATTTACAGACTTATAGTGAATCTGTTGTTAGAGTTACGTAGAAACAAAAGACATACGATCCGATAGAATTACTCGCTTGTTCGCTTAACGGCAGACAATACTAGCGATTATACAGAGCGTACATGATACCTATTATTTCAAGCTCGATAATTTCGAAAAGAGATTAAAGTTGAAATATACACGTTGCAGATATCAATCAAATCGTAGACGGTAATCTGTTACGGTCTCCTTGTTGTCAGACTTGGAACGTAAGGAGCCAGATGTGCAGCGCTATCGGACATGTAGTAACATTCATTTACAATTATGATCAAATGGCATCAACGTTCATATTCGCTCACGGAGATTATGAAGCCTAACACATACGACGTACGACGTGTGTCACTTGGACCAACTTCATCACATCTAGGCGAAGTACAATCTGCTAATACACCTGTATTTAAAAAGTGATCAGTACCAACATTAACTGCGTTAGTAAAAATTTAAAAATAAATTTCGAGAACTTTCATTTCTCTGCATTCCTATCGTGGTTAGGATTCTCTACGTATTCATAAATTATTTATGTTGCATCGGTGAATTAACTAGCATACTACATTTCAATTCGAAGCTTTCAATACTTCTCATTAAGAGAGATACCAAATTAAATTTAATTAAATTTAAATTTAATGTGACGATGTAAATGATAACTGTTTCTATGGTTTTGAGCAATCGCAATGAAAATGTTAAGTATACGTTATCGAAGTCACCGTAATTGAATTTCACAGGATTAAATTCTGACCATTAGCTTCTGAAGTCTCAGTGGATTTGAAGCATACTAATTCGCCAGCATTGATATTTGTTTCTTGAAGCAATAATTCACAGCGCGCTGTCGACCCACTCTGGCTGACAGCCCCCACTCTCAGAGGCATGCCTGGCATTTAGTGGCCAAAGTTCGTGGAGAATGGCAGTTCATTCCTAGCGGAGAACTGCAGAGAGGCGGATATCGACTTCGCCCTTCGCAGTCTGAAGCCTTGTGAGTTGCCGGAAACATGCGAATACCGTCGCATGTCAAAAGCATTCATTCCTGCGAAAGCATTTGTTTCCTGTTAATTTATAACGGTACCCTGTCATTGCTGCTATTCAGAAACGACATTCGTATTGAGGCTGTCATATATAGAGATCGAGAACATGCTTTGAAGTATTTACCAAAGAAACCTTTCAAACAGGTGGCGAAGATATCAGAGAGCCGTCCCAAATATTCTACACGAGAGAATAGGGAAATGACATTACATCCTACTTTTATTATAATAATTTACAAATCGGTCAATATAATTCGAAGGCCTTTCTCGTAACTCAAACCTGATTGCAGAGTCGGCGTGTTTCTGAGACATATATTAATTTAGTTGCTTGAGATTATATGTGAATTATGTAGAAACTTCGATGTTGCCAGCAGCTTTAATGGCAACTCACTGACAACAAGAAGCCAAACTTCTGTCACTCGACCCGCGTTCAAACATAAGCTGCAATTATTAATCTCTTCCGGCAAACAGTATACTTTTGTGTGACTTTTATATCGAAAGTCCCAAAGTTACCAAAAATAAACGCAAAGTATATTTGTACAGGAAAGCAGATGGAAACAAAATACATTGCTTCTTGAAAGACAGCTTCCACTCGTTTCTAACACTAAACGTAGGTGTAGACCAGATGTGGCTCAAATTCAAAGAAGTTGTATCGACAGCAATTGACAGTTTTATACCAAATAAATTAATACAAGGAGGAGGCGATCCCCCTTGGTACACAAAACAGGTCAGGACACTGTTGCAAAAGCAAAGGAAAAGGCATACTAAATTTAAACGAACACGAAATCCCCAGGATTTGCGATCGTACTCAGAAGCCCGAAATTTAGCGAGGATTTCAATGCGAGATGCCTACAATATTTATCACAACGAAACTCTTTCTCGTAATTTGACTGAAAACCCAAAGATATTTTGGTCATATGTTAAATATACTCGGGGCAAATCACAAACAATACCTTCACTACGTGATAGTAACGGCGATCCTGCCGATGACAGCGCTATTAAAGCAGAGTTACTAAACTTAGCTTATAGAAACTCATTCACCAAAGAAGACGAAACCAATATTCCAGATTTCGAATTACGAACAGATGCCGTAATGAGTAACGTAGAAGTAGATATCATCGGAGTAGTGCAGCAACTAAAATCACTTAACAAGAACAAGTCTTCTGGTCCGGATTGTATACCCATTAGATTTCTATCTGATTCTGCTGAAGCGATAGCTCCTTACTTAACAGTCATATACAACCGCTCTCTTATAGAAGGATCTGTACCAAAAGATTGGAAAGTTGCACAGGTCACACCTATATTCAAGAAAGGCAGGAGGAGTAACGCACTAAACTACAGGCCTATTTCATTGACGTCAATTTGCAGCAGGGTTTTAGAACATATCCTGTATTCAAATATTATGAATTATCTCGAACAGAACGATCTATTGACCCAAGGTCAACACGAATTTAGAAAATATCGTTCATGCGAAACACAACTAGCTCTTTATTCACACGAAGTGATGGGTGCTATCGACAAGGGTTCGCAAATCGATTCCGTATTTCTTGATTTCCAGAAAGCTTTTGACACCGTACCTCACAAATGGCTTTTAATCAAATTGCGTGGTTATGGTATATCGCCCCAAGTTTGCGATTGGATAGGGGATTTCTTGTCAGAGAGGACACAGTTCGTAGTAATCGATGGTAAGGCATCGACTGAAACAGAGGTGATATCGGGCGTTCCACAGGGTAATGTTATTGGTCCTCTGCTATTCCTAATTTACATAAACGATTTAGGGGAAAATCTAAGTAGCTCTCTTAGGTTGTTTGCAGATGACGCCGTCATTTACCGTCTAGTAAAATCATCTGAAGATCAAAACCAACTCCAGAACGATCTGAATAAGATATCAGTATGGTGTAAAAATTGGCAATTGACTCTAAATAATGAGAAGTGTGAAGTCGTCCACATGAGTACGAAAAGAAATCCGTTAAACTTTGTTTACAACATAAATCAATCAAATGTGAAGGCCGTAAACTCCACAAAATACCTAGGAATTACTATTACTTCAGACCTAAACTGGAAACAACACGTAGATAATATCGTGGGAAAGGCGAACCAGAGACTGCGTTTAATTGGCAGAACCCTTAAAAGATGCAACAGAACTACAAAAGAAACTGCATACACTACGCTTGTCCGTCCATTTTTGGAGTATTGCAGCCTAGTGTGGGATCCTTATCAGGTGGGTTTGACGGAGGACATCGAAAGAGTCCAAAGAAGGGCAGCTCGTTTCGTATTGTCACGATACAGGGGAGACAGCGTTACGGAAATGATACAGGATCTGGGATGGGAATCATTACAACAACGGCGCTTATCGCTGCGGCGTGGGCTACTTGCGAAACTCCAATCGCCAACATTCTCCTCCGAATACGAAAATATATTGTTGACTCCCACTTAAATAGGTAGAAATGATCATCCGAATAAAATACGAGAACAGAGAGATTCAGGTGTTCTTTCTTCCCGCGCGTTATTCGAGAATGGAATGGGAGATAAATAGTATAATTGTGGTTCGATGAACCCTCTGCCAGGCACTTAAATGTGATTTGCAGAGTATCCCATGTTGATGTAGATGTAGATGTATATCGACCTGTGCACTCCAGGTGCGTTGAACTTAACAAAAGAACGGCAACTGTTGATGAAATTCATAGGTTCACCAGATTCGCCTGGAATATGAAGATCGGGACTCTTTTCTAAAGCATTACCATAAAAGTGACAACATATATTGATATGTTTCAGCGAGCTAAATCCTTACAGACAGATTAGAAATTATCGGTTATCAATCACTTAATTATAACGTCAACACTGTAGCACTATTAATAACTGTTATTTCGATTCACGCCTTAGGAATACAAATTATTTGTTCAATAATCTGGTAGTGAAATCGAGAGACAAACTAACAACTATGTTACTCTAAACGAAGCCCCACATATATGAGATATACGCTGTATGAAACATTATCTGTTCCGTAAACTGTTCTAGCTACTATCGACATATACAAGTAATGTTCAATTGAAAAGTTTCGATACGTGTTAACAACCACACCTGTTGAAATTTGAATATGCCGGTTTGGGATAATGTAATGCGACATCTAGGGACGCGAAGCACACGTTGTCACCTCCCCTATAAAAGTAAAGGCTGTGCCCTCATCAGGCAAGGTGACGCTACCGTCTTTTTCAACGTCCGAAGTCCGATACTCATCGAATTCCTCGAGCACGGAGCAACCATTAACAGTGACGTGTACTGTGAGACACTGCGTGGCCTACACAAGTCCATCAAGAGCAAACAGTGTTGCCTCTTCACGGAAGGAGTGATTATGCTCTTCAAATCGGACGACGAACTGAGAGACACAGAGGACTGGCTCTTGTCACGGCCATAGGAATTCTGGGAACAGGAAATCCTTCGACTGGTTACACAGTGGGATAGTTGTGCACAGGCCTCTTGTGAACACTTTTCAATAAAGACTTCACTTGTACCCACAATGTCGTTTCGTACCTTTTCATTTGAACGCGCCTCTGGTTAGTTCTTTCTATGTCCTATACGTTGGATTCATAATATTTGTTCGGCTGTGATATATGTCACTTAAATAAAAGAGAGTGTCGGGATTATATATGCTAACGAGATTATATATTTACGCCTTTCATATTTGCTAATTACTACTAAAGTCTGGCCAATAAATCTTCTCTTATAAAGCTTATGTGAAAAAGAGACATCATCAACATACATTTCGAAAGAACAGCTTTGTTATCATTGAACTATTCTCTAAGAGCACGCTAGAGAAAGGAACACATAAATCTTTCCGTTTATTATCTGATTTCTCTCATTTTATTTGGATGCTCACATCTCCAGATGTAGGTGGATCCTAAAAAAAATATGTTCGCAATCAAAGGAGAAAGTTGGTGAAACAAATTTCTCAAATACAACTCTTCTTTCTTATAATAATTTACATCCCAACCCGAACATCATTTGCGTGACAGTGTCTCCCCTTTATCGATATAATACGTAATAAACTAATATTTCTGAACGTTTTGTATGTCCTCCGTTAGTCTCAACTGATCAGGATCCCACTCTGCTCAACAATACTTCAAAATAGGCACTTTCTTAAGTAGAATTGTTGCATCTTTTAACTGTTCTGCCAATGAAAGGTAGTCTTTGGTTAGTCTTCATCGCGATATTTTTATGCGTTCTTTCCAATTTCAGTTGTTCGTAAGTGTTGTTTTTGTTGTTGTTGTTGTTGTTTGGATGTTTTAGGGGTTCAAAACTACGGATGACATTAGTACTCCAGGTCGTAAGTGTAATACTGAGGTACTTAGTTCAATTTATTTCACTGACTGTTTTTGTGCCCTTATAAATGACTTCATACTTTTCATTACTGAAGGTCAACTGTCAATTTACAGATATCTTATCTAAATCGTTTGGCAGTTTTTTTAATCTTCTGGTGATGTTACTAATCGATAAACGACAGCAAACAGTCTGATAGCTGCTCCGTTTGCACTCTAAGTCGTTTATGAAGACAAGCAGCAGTAGTGACGCCATAACACATCCCTGAGAAACTCCTGATAACACTACTGATAGAGAGCCGTTTTATGCCCCAACATAACAGTATTACTAGGAGTTGGCAAATCAGAAAGCTAGGTGACGGTGTGCTTCACACACTGGACTCATATTCTAAAGAACGGCTGTTAAAATCTCCCCATGCAGATTTAGGTTTTCCATTATTTCCCGGAATAACTCCAGGCAAAAGATGGTATTTATCCTTGGCAAGAGTACGGCCGAATTCCTTCCCCATACTTAACAATCCGAGCTTGTGCCCCATCTCTATTAACCACACTGTCGACAGGACGTAAAATCTAATCTT
The DNA here is from genome assembly GCA_026315105.1 of Locusta migratoria. Taxonomy (NCBI): domain Eukaryota; kingdom Metazoa; phylum Arthropoda; class Insecta; order Orthoptera; family Acrididae; genus Locusta; species Locusta migratoria. The sequence goes on along the minus strand of CM048755.1, from coordinate 502,144,520 downwards.
CGGTTCCATCCATTTTGTCTAATCTGAAACACTATGTATTGGAACTCCAGGTGCAATATAAATGTATTACTTCTTTCATGTTCCACGTATGGTTTGGTATATACAACTGTCAATATTACGTGACTAAACACTATCAAACATTCCTAAGGGTTTGGGAGTGCTCCGGTAGTTTACCTTAAGCACCCAGACCAATCTGCGGTGGCAGATTGAAGTACTTGGTCAAGAGAACAACAAAAGTTTTCTGACGTTCACTATATTAAAATTCTCAACGTAAAGAGAAACAATTTATTACAAAACATTCATCTCCCAAAAGTTAGTCACAGTTACATACTCCAGAGAAAGATTAAAACGTTACTGAAAATACCAAACAAGAAGTTCTGATCATAAGTGCACTACGACATATAAAATTCAGCAAAAGTCCCAAATATTGGCCAGTATATCTAACAATGAATATTTCAACCAAAATCAGAAAAACTCTCAAAAAAGCACCCTTTTATAACAATAGCCTTATATTTTAATTACAGCTGAATTTCAATAAAAATTTAAAATCACCACAAACAACACATTACGTAAAACCAAAAATCGCTAGATAAAGCCGATTAATAAAATTTAAAAACAACAGTAAACAAAATTGTATTATCCACTGTAATGATAGACCCTAAAAGGTAATTATATCTGTCGAAATCACAGTAGTTTTACGCCTTATCTATTCTACTGGCTTTCCTTTAAAGTTGTCCAGTTCTCGAAACTTGCAATGGGTAGTGGTAGATTAGGTACATTTTACACAAAGCAATTGCCAAACTAGTACTCACAGGGCGACAGTAACTTTTACAACACAGTGAAAAATTTTTATTTTGCGATTGGACGCAGTAGTTCGAATAACTGAGTTTAATGCACATTTAGACACGCAAAACACTTCTAATATAACCTCGGATAGTACTGTGAAACTTGTTTCAACACGAACTTTACGTACACTTCAAAGACTTGATACATACTTAACCCGGAAACTACTCTAATTTCATTGCAACACCAGTAAATATAAACCAGGAAATCTTTACCACAGTTCACACATGGCACTAGACTGTGAGAAGGCTATGTGACATTCACATTGAGCTAACTAGTTGGCCTCGTCACCAGACGTAAAATCGATCTATGATCGATGCCTGTCTGTGAATGCATTGTACTAAGTGAAAGAAGATTCCTAATCCCGCAATTTCTTTAAATGGGTCGCGGTCGGCGGCAGTAGTGTCAACCTCGACACGACAGAACATACATTCGTTGTATACAAATAGCTGGAATCCACATTGGCAACTCGACCAGCTTCATATGAATAATATTAACGGATCCACTGCCGCAGTACACAGCAAGAATTTCTACTTTAAAATATTTAGTGCTTGCTGATAGCTATGTCGTTGTCCACAAGGATTGCAAAGCAACATCATCTGGCACCAGATGATTATTTTTTTTAATAGTGGATGTCACGTCGCGGTGATAAGGAAATTTTTCAAGGGACAAGCTGTTAGAGTAGTCAAGGAACAGGAGTAAACTGGGGTAGGAGAGACCGGAGCCGCGGCGGAGCGGCCGAGCGCATTGAGGCGCTACACTGCGATGCGCGAGGCCGTTCCCCGTCGGGGGTTCGATTTCCCCCTCGGGCATGGATGTTTGTGCCGTCTTTTGTATAAGCTAGTTCATAAGTAGTTTGTAAGAAGTTAAGTCCCATAAGCTCTACAAGCATTAGAATATTTGATTTTGGAAGACCGGAATTCATAGTAGAAGTGAAACTACTAGGTGTACTCGTATATTGAATGTAGAATGTACCGGTAACGTTCCTGTAACAGAGATGGAAGTGTAATATTTGAAACCAACAGTTATCCATGTATCAAGGGAATTCGTTATTTAATTCAACTTTCTATTTGTATTGACAAAATCAACGTAAAGTAATAGGCGTAGACGAATATTTTGATGTTTCTATTGACCTCACATTTTGGCAGATATTTTCGTCTGTCACTCGAAAATAACAAAAATAATGTAAGAATGATACACCTAATTATATGGCTATCGTAGTAGACTATACGGAGCGAGGAAGGGGAAGTTGTCTACAGTCTACTTTGTATTACATTGTTAACAGTAGAAGCAAATAGTCCACTCCGTTAGCAGGTATGTTTTTGCTTTTTTGACGTTCAACACAATATCCCATCAAAAACATGTAATATACAAATATGCAAGATTCGCGTCGAATTCCTTCCACCATAAGAACTTGGGGAACCTAATGAGTCATCGGTTCGGTTATGTTGTTGTTCATGGAACCATATATTCAATTCCTTGTCATAATTTCTTATTTAATTAGTTGTATACCTACATTTATAGCGACTATATCAATATTATACGTCTTTATTTTTATAATAATGACTTGGCACTCGTACCATAATATAATGACATAGCCGGCCGCAGTGGCCGAGCGGACTGCGGCGTGCCAGTCACGGTCTGCACGGCCGCTGCGGTCGGGGGTTCGAATCCCCAGCGATAATGACATAATAATAAATTTAAAGATGTAGCAATTGCACAGCTACACAGTGACTAAAAATTCAAATGATCAAATGTTTGTCAAGCTATGGGACTGTACTATAGTGCTTAGCGGTCCCTGGACATACGAATTACTTGAAGTAATGAAGTAACATAAACCTATAATACTGATGCAATCTACAAGGTGCGTCTGAAACGTCTGGTATATGGTCCCATAGCCGCGGTGGAGTAGCCGAGCGGTCTAAGACGCCTCGCTGCGGAGGGCGCGGTTGCTCGCCGTTGGAGGTTCGAGTCCTCCCTGAGCATTGTGTGTGTGTGTGTGTGTGTGTGTGTGTGTGTGTGTGTGTGTGTGTGTGTGTGTGTTGTCCTTACGTTAGTTTACCACAGTTTAAGTAGTTTGTAAGCTGCGGACTGATGACCACGCAGTTTTGTCTGATAGATTTACAAACATTTGAACATTTTATATGGTCCAATATTTTACAAACCGCGCTGTCGAGGATGAGGTGCCGTCGCATACACATTGAAGGAAATATCAACAAGCGCCCCCTATCGTAGAGAGCATTGCAGTGGAGCAATGGTTCACGCTACGATCTAGGTAACAGGGTCAATGTGTGAACTCGTGTCATTGCAACATGGAGCGCGAAATGGAGCAACGCGTTGACATTAAGTTCTATTTCGAATTAAAGAAAACGGCGGGGGAGACACTTGGATGCCAGTGTAAGTATATGGTGTTGAAGCAGTGAGTAAACGTTTTGTGTTTGAGTGGCTTAAACACTTTGGAGACTGAAAGGCAGATATCGAGGATGAGACACATTCGGCTCGACCATCCACAATCACAGTCCCAGACAACATTGAAAGAGTGAGATGGATGCTTGAGGATGATTGGCGTCTGTCTTTGAGAAAAATAGCAGATGAGGTGAAGATCAGTACATACAGTGAGATCCAACAACACGTGACCTCAGTACTTCAAGCGATTAGACTAGAAGCGTTTGCTGACAGTTTCCAACAGCTGTACAACCGATGACAGAAGTGTATTGTATCCAGTGGAGTTTACTTTGAAGGACACTAAAGGTATTTTGTTTGAAACTCTCCTTTCCTATATTTCCTGAGAACATTCACCGAACTTTTCAGACTCACTTTGTATGCTATCTACGGCTTGTTTCTGCATAAGGAAGAGATTTGAGCACTGCATTAATTGTTGGCACATGTTTCATGTTGAACATTGTCGGTAAGGGAGTATCTCGGAATAAAGTCAGTGTAACATTGGATATCATTGACATCTGATCTGTGATGAAAAACACTACTTATTTCATATCTTATCTCATCACTTGAAGGACTTTCTCAGAAAGTGAGAGCCGCGGCATAATAGCCATGCACACCAAGGCACCCAGCTGCGGTGCGCGCGTCCGTTCGCCGTAGGGGGTTGGAGTCCTCCCTCGGGCATGGGTGTTTGTGTTGTTCTTAGCATACGTTAGTTGAAGTTAGTGTAAGTAGTTTGTAAGCGTAAGGACTAACGACCACCGTAATTAAGTCCCTTAGAGTTACAAAAATCTGTGTATTTGAGAAAATGGGCTGTACTTAGACGGTTGCTTATGTTTCACGGGAAGCTTTACGAGCCTAACTTCTGTCAAGTCAATAATATTGAATGGGGTTATTCCTAATGAAGCCCTGATCACCACTTTTTTTATTTAAATGCATGGGAACCTAGAGTTTCAGTGATTTTATTAAAAAGCTTTGTCCAGTGCCACCAGTTCCACTGACAAAACAACGTAGCTTAAAATTACTTTGAATTTGATAGATTTCTTTTTAAATTGTTCTTAAGCAAGGAAAATATGATTTTAAAGTGTTAATGTATGTTAAAGATTCAAATATCTTTAGTTTCTCAATAAATACATAATACTGGACTTCCGTTTGTTCACCCAGTTTTAGAAAATGCCATCCAACATGCAAAATTCTTTACATGAGGACTAAATTACGCCTTTTCCATGTATTCTGATAGCCCCAGGGACGCCTATTCCAGCATAATTAATATGAATTGCTTTATCTTGAGTCATCTATACTTTCTGGCTTCGTGTGCGTAATATCGCTCTTGATTATTCCTGTGTGGCCCATTCCATTTCAAATAGGACAGTAAGAAACCTTGAATATTTTATAGGGTTTCATTTTTCTCTGATAGAAAGTAGACATTGAGATGATATCTTTAACAACTTGGAAACTGTGATACGCAAACGCTTCCGGTTGTGTTTTAGGAGCAAATATGACACTCAAAGATCAGAAATTATTTGAAGTATTTTTTTTAATAAATTACAAAATGGAGGTACTACTGTGTTGAATGATGTAGTATTTATGCGGTATATTTTTATAGTTTAAATATTAAATACTCTTCATCATTCGTCATCTTTTGTCTATAATATGTATTTTTAAATGGAATAAAATATATGCCTTATTGTTCAGCATTTGATTTGAAATCAGTATCAGTAAACAGTTTTACGGCGTCCTGAATGGAGAGCTGTAGAAAAAATGAAAAGTTTCTTGAAACTGCGCCAAATTTATCGGCTGAGCTACAGCGTACTACGCCGGCTGTTCTATGCCGTGTTGTATGAAACTAGTCTGTCCTTACGTCGTGTACTGATCGTGTCCAGCGGGTAGGCGTCTTCCAATGTTAAGTGGCCACTATTGACGGCAGTCGACCGCAGTCCAACTTCTAAGTGCAGTGAAAGCTTACGTATTTATTACTTAACTAGCAGGTTCCCGACGCGTTGCTGCCGCTGAAGAAATAATCGTGCAAATAACGTTTGAAATTTGAAAGCGTTTGCTTGTTTAATTACCAATGATAGAAAATGTTCAAATGTTTGTATAGTCTATGGGACTTAACTACGGGGTCATCAATCCCTAAACTTACAAACTACTTATGAACTACTTACGAACTAGGACGGCACAAATATCCATGCCCGAGGGGGGGATTCGAACCCCCGACCGTAGTGGCCGTGCAGACCGTGACTGGAGCGCCTTAGTGTCCTCGGCCACCGCGGCCGGCACCAATGATAGAAATAAATATTCAGTTTATAGTCGATAATTAATACATTAATTAAAATTTGACAATACATAAAGAAGAAGTATAAATGGCATTTATTTCAATTTTGTTGGCTTCATTACTCAAGTGCTTTAGAGCAGGCAATATTTTTTGTATTTCTGCCTTCAGAAAAAACAAACGAACAAATATGTATGAGGTTTCCAGTCTTCCATTAGTCCATCTTCTGATTTCCTTTCTCTCTATTCACCTGCTCTTCTCCCCGTCTCCTCCTGTCCCTTCCTCTGTCCATTTCCTCCTCCCCTACCTCTATTCAGCTCCTTTCACCTGTCACCATCTCCCTTCTCTCATTCTCATTCTCTTCCTCTTCACTCTCTCTGTCCGTCTCCTCCCTACCTTTTCTGTCCTCCTCCACCTACTCCTCTCCCTCTTATACAGGGTGTTACAGAAAGGTACGGCCAAACATTCAGGAAACATTCCTCACACACAAAGAAAGAAAATATGTTATGTGGACATGTGTCCGGAAACGCTTAATTTCCATGTTAGAGCTCATTTTATTGCCTCTTTTCAGATCACATTAATCATGGAATAGAAACACGCAGCAACAGAACGTACCAGCGTGACTTCGAACACTTTGTTACAGGAAATGTTCAAAATGTCCTCCGTTAGCGAGGATACATGCATCCACCCTCCGTCGCATGGAATCCCTGATGCGCCAATGCAGCCCTGGAGAATGGCGTATTGTATCACAGCCATCCACAATAGGAGCACGAAGAGTCTCTACATTTGGTACCGGCGTTGCGTAGACAAGAGCTTTCAAATGCCCCCATAAATGAAAGTCAAGATGGTTGAGGTCAGGAGAGCGTGGAGGCCATGGAATCCTCTACCAATCCATCGGTCACCGAATCTGTTGTTGAGAAGCGTACGAACACGTCGACTGAAATGTCAGGAGCTCCATCGTGCATGAACCACATGTTGTATCGCACATGTTCTAGCAGCACAGGTAGAGTATCCCGTATGAAATCATGATGACGTGCTCCAGTGAGCGTAGGTCGATGAACATGAGGCACAGTCAACACATCACCAACAATTCCTGCCCAAACGTTCACTGAAAATCTGTGTTGATGACGTGATTGCACAATTTCGTGCGGATATTCGTTAGCCCACACATGTTGATTGTGAAAATTTAAAGAGAAATACTAAAATGAGCTCTAACATGGAAATTAAGCGTTTCCGCACACATGTCCACATAACATATTTTCTTTCTTTGTGTGTGAGGATTGTTTCCTGAATGTTTGGCCGTACCTTTTTGTAACACCCTGTATATGAAAATATACATATATGTGCCAAGTTACATGGTGACTGGTCAAACTGTGTCAAAGTCGCAAGGTACCCTCCGCCTTGCTAAATACACTGTCTAACTTTTTTTTTTTTAAATCTCCTTCATGTTCTGACTTTCATGGTGACCAGTGAAACAATATGGATATTTGTTGTAACGCACACTCCGCCGTGCACCTACGGAGGCTTACGAAAGATAGCCCATCTATTAATTCGGGGTATAAGCTATCCTCATTTTACATGTCATTCAATTCCGTCCAGCCGTTTCAGCATGAAGAGTAACAAACATTGAACCCCTGTAAGTTACCCTCCGCCACGCACCGTACGGTGGCTTCCTAAATGCGTTAATTCAGGGTATAAGCTACTTGCATTCCAGATTTCATTCAAATCTGTCCATATGTTAAAGCGCGAAGAGAAACAAACTTATTAACCATTGTAAGGTACTCTCCGCCACGCACCATACGGTGACATACGAAAGTAGCCCATGTATTAGTCAGGGTATAAGCTACCTCTGTTCCAAATTTCATTCATAGCGGTCCACCCATTTCAGCGTGAAGGCGTGAGAAACGAATTATGTAATTGTAATGCACCCTCCGCTATGCATCATACGAAGTTTTTTAGTATGCCTATTACCTTCGCGCGAGTGCAAGCAATGAGTTGACAAAGTTTTATCGCAATCGTAAGCACGATATGGTTGAAATCGGTACAGTGGTTTAGAAACAGACGTCGCATGATGCAGCACTTTCCCGTGCATTTCATTGTTTATTACGTCATATCTCTTGAACTATTTGTCGTACAGTCATTTAAAGGTGCTTATGACCATCGCGTAAATGCAAGCAATATGTTGACGAAGTTTCATCACAATCGGTTGAACGGCACGGCCGCGCATGAGATACGAACACAAACATTCATTTTTATATATTAGATTATTTTTTCCATGTTGAAGCTAAGGGACTCCATTATATTTAAAACGGAAATCAACGTGTTATAAGAAGCTCAAGCCTATGTAGGTTTAATCTTCATGTAAAATGCAATTATTTTCATGAGTGGAAAAACGGTTTTACAACAATGGATTACTTATTGTCATGTTATTATTATATACCTACACCAGCTTTAGATATGAAACTTTTAAAGGAACCGTAGTTCACTGAAATTTGGTGTGAGGATCTTGAGTTACGCAGCACACAAAATGTCGCGCATAGAAAATAACGCTAACTGCAGCGAATTTTAACTCTAAAAATAGTGTTCATTTAAGGGATATTTTCAGGACAGTTGTACTGTTTTCTTTTCCATTAATTGGCACATGTAAACCTGTTAAATATATTTCTTTTAAATATGATGTCAATTGTCTCATCTTTAGTCTGATTTCAATTGGAATGGCCCGTGTTCTGATTTTCCCAGAGAAGCTTCTGACTTGTCATATAATGCAGTATCTGCAGGGCATGCGCTCAGCTTCTCTAATGAAACTATAAATTGTTCATTCAATTTATCAACTGTTCTTATAAAATTTCGATAAATGTGTCCAGATGAATTATATTCAGCGACTGCAGACTATCAATTTTGTATTCTAACAGGGGTTCCGAAATGTCGTGAACGGCTTCGTGAATAGAATGGTACGTCTGCTCCTGCTCGACTTCAATAATCCAATTTCATTTTTCGTAAGTTTGGTCCCATAGCCATTAAAAACATTTGAAGATTTTGAGTTCTAGAAAAAAAAGGATGATTCGTTGTCACCGAATGACAAAGAATCAATTGTTGCTATTATACAGCAAATATATTGTTGGGATTGATACAGGAATGGATACAGAATACCATTTCTACGAATTATGGCCTGATAAAGCGTTTTGAGGAAGTAATAACGTCCACGTGATCCAGGGCAGGTGGAACACCAATGGAAAAGCAAAGGAACTGACAGTGCCCTTTAATAAATCTTCGAATTTGTACAGGGATGTTCATCGTTGTCTTTGCAATATATGAAGGAAAGTACCAAGCTATTGAATATCCGCTTTTTCACCAACGGCACGTTTTTATGAGAAGACAACGTTAATTCATTTCTAGGAAATTAATAAACGAACTCTGGTGTCTGAAATGTTATGTGTGACTTCCTGAAAGAAAAGCGATGTTTGAAGTGTTATAAGTAGTGCGCAATATCTTTCCTCTGTGGAAAGCAAATAACCACTACCACCAAAAGCAGACATGATTAAACGTAAAACATTGTTAAAAAATAATGAATTGAAGACATAAAGATTTCCACGAAATCTCAATCTAGAAATTCGTTGTGGTTTACTAGGAGAAGGTTCTACATCTACATACATACTCCGCAATTTACCGTAAGGTGCGTGGCGGAGGGTACGCTGTACCACTACTAGGCATTTCCTTTCCTATTCCACTCCCAAATGGAACGAGGGAAAAAAGAATTCTTACATGCCTCTTTGTGATCACTACGCGAAATGTAAGTAGGCGGCAGCAAGATCGTACTACATCCAGCTTCAAATTCCGGCCTTCTAAATTTACTTAATAGAAATTCACGAATCTAGCTGCTCGCCTCTGAACCTCCTCTATGTCTTCCTTTAAACCGATCTGCTGCGGGTCCCAAACATTTGAGCAATACTCAAGACGTGGTCGTACAAGCGTTTTATACGCGGTCTCCTTTACAGGTGAAGTACATCTTCCCAAAATTCTCCCAATAAACCGAAGTCGGCTGTCTGCCTTACTCACAACTGTTCTTACATGTTCATTCCATTTCATATCGCTCTGCAATGTTACGCCTAGATATTTGAACGACGCGACAGCATCAAGAAGCTCACTACTAATGCTGTATTCGAACGTTATAGGATTGTTTTTTCTACTCATGCGCATCACCTTACATTTTTCTACATTGAGAGCTTGTTGCCATTCTTCGCACCAACTAGAAATTTTGTCTAAGTCATCCTGTATGCTATTACAGTCAGTTACAGACGAAAGTGCGCCTCGGTTGCTTAGTGGTAGAGTGCCAGACTACACATCTATAGGTCGCGGGTTCGATCCCTTCCAGGTCCTAGGATTTTTATCTGTCACTTTCCACTTTTTTCACCTCTGGCAGTATTGCTCGTGTGAAAAATACCGAGTAGCACCGTGTTTCGGAACCCACGTTAAACTGTAGGTCCCCCTTTAACTGGCTGGGTAAGTCAGTTCGAAGGTCGGAGGAAGGCAACGGCATACCACCTCCAAACAGGACCATGCCTAGTAAAGCACTGTGGTGTTCAAACCTATCTTAGGATTGTTGACTGCTTTACCTTTTTTACTTACAGCCGACACCCTCCCACACATCACAGCATCATCAGCAAACAGCCGCAAATTACAACTTACTCTGTCCATCAGATCATTTATATAGATAGAAAATAATAGCGGTCCTGTCACACTCCACTGGGGCACGCCTGACGATATACTCGTCTCTGATGAACACTCGCCGTCGAGAACAACGTACTGCGTTCTATTACTTAGGAAGTCTTCCAGCCAGTCACAAATCTGTGAACCTATTCAATAAGCTCGTATCTTCGTTAGCAGTCTACAGTGTGGCACCGCGTCGAATACCTTTTCGAAGTCGAGAAAAACACAATCCGCCTGTTGCCCTTCATCCATGGCTCGCAAGATGTCATGTGAGAAAAGGGCAAGCTGAGTTTCACATAAACGATGTTTCCTAAACCCGTGCGGATTCATGGAAAGAAGGTTTTCCGTTTTAAGGACATTTACTATATTCGAACTGAGAATATGCTCTAAAATTCTACATGAAACTGACGTCAACGATATTGGCCTGTAATTGTGTGGGTCAGTTCTCTTTTCTTTCTTATAAACGGGAGTCACCTGCGCTTTTTCCCAATCACTAGGAACTTTGCGCTGAATTAAAGATTCGCGATAAATGCAAGCTAAGTAGGGAGCCAATGCCGCAGAATAGTCTATGTAAAATCGAACTGGTATTCCATCCGGACCAGCAGATTTTTTCGTATTTAGCTCTCTCAGCTGCTTCTCTACACCGGAAATACCTGTTGCTATGTCCCCCACTTCGGAATTAGTACGTTGATCAAATGATGGTACATTTGTGCGGTCAACCTGCGTGAAAGATTTCTTAAAGGTTAAATTTAGAACTTCAGCTTTCCGTTTGCTTTCTTCTATTACTGCCCCGGAATGATCAACGAGTGACTGAACAGTGGCCTTTGACCCGCTTATCGATTTTACATAGGACCAGTATTTTTGCGGGTTCTCGGAAATATCTTTAGCTAAGGTATGGCTGTGATAATTATTGTATGCTTCGCGCATCGATCTTTTTATAGAAGCACGTATCCCTACTAACTTTTGCCTGTCATCATTTGCGTGTTCTTTTTTGAATCGAGAGTGCAACAGCCTTAGCTTTCTCAGCAGCTTTCTAACATTATTATTATACCACGGTGGATCTTTTCCATCCTTAATCGTCTTTACTGGCACATATTTCTCTAACCCTTTATTAACAATGCACTTAAATTTAGTCCACAATTTCTCTACATCCATAGTCCCGGAATTAAACGTTGCCCATTCATTTTCTAAGTGCGATCGTAACATTTGCTTATCGGCTCTTCCCAACAAAAACACGCTCCTAATCTTCTTGATTGGTTTATGAACTTTGGTCACCATCGACGCTATGACGATATCATGATCAATAATTCCTTTCTCTATACAGACATCGTTAATAAGGTCAGGCCTGTTTGTGGCTATAAGGTCTAGAATATTTCCATTGCGCGTGGGTTGCTGGTTTAACTGCTCAAGAGAGTTCATTGGTTCTGCCTGGAAAAGACGTTGGATTAAATGTCATTCAAGTTTAATTTTCACTAGTCACAATTTTGTGACATAGTGCACGTTTCCTGTAGCGTCAATTGCTGTATACTTTTGTATACTAAAATATTATTAATATAGAAAGATATTCTGACCAAGTATGTTTTCTAGGATGCATCAACGAGGAAAAAAATAAACAACACGGTGAGGTTCACAATACGGTACTGGGCAATGTAACATTCAAGATATGTTAATTAAAAGATTAAATATTGCGCTGCGCTATCGCAGACAAATTAATAACAAGAACTATTTTTTGGCCCACTTTAGGTTACGGTAGTAACACTGAAAGTGGGCCTCTACGATCGTCTTTTGAAATCTCGAAATTTAAATGAAAATAACGGCTTAACGAATCATCTGATACGCAAATTGAATAACCGAATTTGTAGATGAGACAATTCTCTACAACTTTGCTCTCTTATGTTTTTTTTATATTCTCATATGGTTTGAGAGATATTTGCAAAAATAACGGCGATTTGACACCGTCTATTGATTTTACGAAAACCAGCCGTTCGGTGATGTCATGTAACATTCCTCGCCCAGAACTCTCTGTGTCATACGCCATCCTGCGTTGCGTATTTGATGATTTTCTTATTGTAACTTACACGTTCTCATTTCAAAGCAATGGCACACTGAAGAATTAACATAAACACGTCGTTCTTCGTATGAAAATGATAATCTAGTGTCTAAAAATGCCATATTAGTATCAGTTAACAACTGCCATCCATAGTACACAATTAAAAGTGTGATTTTGTAAAGGTTCTCCGTAGTGTAGTGGGCAGTGCGATAGACTGTAATACACATGGTCAGTGGTTCGGAACACGCCAATACCAAAATGTGTTTATCCTTTTTTCCTAAAAGGGTTTGGTTTACTCTTATTAATTAAATAGAGTTTTGTTCTTCAATATTGACAGTTATGCATATGTAAGAATGCTCCCTCTGAAATACGTGTTTGTTCTATTTCGTGAACATGTCGTTCAAAAAATGTTCAAATGTTTGTAAATCTATCGGACGAAACTGCGTGGTCACCATTCCGTAGCTTACAAACTACTTAAACATAGGTAAACTAACCTAAGGACAAACACACACACCCATGCCCCAGGGAGGACTCGAACATCCACGGCGAGCAACCGCGCGCTCCGCAGCGAGACGCTTTAGACCGCTCGGCTACTCCACCGCGGCGAATATGTCGTGAAATACGTAACAACGAATTCAATAATGGTCTTCCAAAGCATATGCACGTAAACTGAGAAGATACTGTAATAATGAAGATTCAAAAATATTCAAATGTTTGTTAAGCTTATGGGACTTAACTACGGGGTTATCAGTCCCTAAACTTACAAACTACTTATGAATTACTTACGAACTAGGACGGCACAAATATCTTGCCCGAGGGGGGATTCGAATCCCCGACCGTAGTGGCCTTGCAGACCGTGACTGGAGCGCCTCAGTCTCCTCGGCCACCGCGGCCGGCAATGAAGATTCTGAACAACGTGCTGATTCTGGTAGTTTCGTATATAAAACAAGTCCTAGAATTCTGTGGAAAGTGTAGTACCTTAATGAAATGGAAGTGTGTACATTGCAACAAATTATCTTGTTTATTTTCTTTTCTAAGCAGTTATTCACTATTTTTGGAATATATTGAAAGTCATTAACTAGAATCATTTTATCTACTAAAATATTTGTCTTTGGCATGGAATTACCTTTCCTGTAGTTCACATATGACTTCATTCATGTTACTTTGTTCTGCGCTAAAATAAAGTGCAAATATTCTACTTCAAACCGAGATTACGTTTTCTTTTACAGCTAAAATCATAGACGGAATAAGTGTGGTAATACTGAATTCTACATAAATCTAGTACTTAATATATACCCAAACTTAGTACTATCATTGCCGCGTCGGATTAGCGGTGCGCACTGGGGCGCAGTGCTGCGGTGGGGTTTGAGTCTCCACTCGGGCATGTGTGTTTATGCTGTCCACAGGTTAGTTTACGTTAGTTTAAGTAGTTTGTAAGCCACGGACTGATGACCTAGCAGTTAAGTCCGATAGATTTACAAACATTTGAACATTTAGTACTGTCATTACATCATTTAGAACAGTCATTGAAATAGTATCTCTCCAGTTTATGTACATGTAGTATAGAAGTCTATGTTTTTAATTTGTTGGTATGTGTTTCTCGAAACAGAACAAATGAACATTTCATAGAAAGTGCTGTTACCTTTGAACAACGCGGAATCTTGCAGAATATAGTCGTGTTCAGTTAACAATCGTGTGCGAAAACCTTTTAGGAAGCAAGATGAAAGAAACTCAGTGGTGGTTACAATTTTTTTAATATATGTTTTTGTCTTCAAGGAGATCGATGCTTAGATGTTGTTTTTTCATGTTACTTCTGGGTTGTTCGTCGAGAATTTTGCTCCGTTTTTTTTTTTATTGCTGGTGGTGTTGAACCATTTTTATTTCTCTCTCTATCACTGGTTCTTCGGTTTAATCGGCACTTTGTGAACGTTGGTTTGTTATGTTCTATTTTGATCGTTTCGACGTTGACTCAGTTTTTTCGTTACAGAGGGTGTCGAGCTATCGTGTCGACAACCCTCTGACCGAGCGCGCTGAGCCACCGCGCTCCAGCAACTTTCGAACCACCATCTAACATGTTCGTACATCACTAACTGATTCGTCGCCCATTAACGCTACCGCGAACAGCTGCCAGAGTAATCCGTAATTCTCGTACCATCAATGGCAGGTGTTAACCGCTACCATGCAATTTTAGACATTAGATTATAATACATGTCATAAGAAAGAAGTGTTTTTGATAATTTTCAGTGCACCATTGCTTTGAAATGACAACGCTTGAGGTATAATAAGAAAATCATCAAACACAGAAAGCAAGATGGCGTATGCACTCTGTGTTCCATCCAGGCTATAGTCACTCGTCCGAAAGTCAAATGTACGCTACGTTCTTTCCAGGCCACAGTCATTCGTAACGAGTACAGGCAAAGTAAATAAACTTTGAACAAACTACCAAGATAAGACAGTGTGACAATATTTTAACGGGAAAATACAATGAAAATGTAGGAGATATATTGAAATAATAGTTTAATGAGGTAAAAGGGAAAACAAAGTGTATGTTAGTCAAAGCTAAATTCAGATATCAAGTAATTTTTGTTGTTTGATAAAATACAGTCAATAATAATATTACGTGTTGGGTGAATAGATATTACCACAATAGTAGAGCCGTAATCATATCGCCCATATTTTTTGTATTATTTTTTTACCTTTTATTATTCTTGTCTGAAATGTTTGCAAAAAATAATAAAACTAGAAGTAGATCAAAAGTGGGCCATAAAACACGTCAGTGCGATTTTTTTTTCCTTCGGTGTGATCAGCCGGCCGCGGTGGCCGAGGGGACTAAGGCGCTCCAGTCACGGTCTGCACGGCCACTACGGTCGGGGATTCGAATCCCCTCTCGGGCATGGATATTTGTGCCGTTCTAGTTCGTAAGTAGTTCATAAGTAGTTTGTAAGTTTAGGGACTGATGACCCCGTAGTTAAGTCCCATAGGCTATACAAACATTTGAACATTGTTTTCGGTGTGATCGATGCTCTGAGGTCGTTTGTTCATATTAGTTCTGCGTTGTTCGTTGAGAATTTTACTGAGTTCTTTTATTACAGATGGCGTTGAACCAACACCGTTTGAAGAGTAGGCCTCTGCACTGCCGTGCCACGTCTCGTCAGGCAGAGTAGGTCGCGTCTGCGTAGCTCACTGGGTGACTGATAGGGCATAGCCTGTCGCCTCACAGCAGCCAGCCAGTGAGCTACGCGATCGCGACCTACTCTGCGTGACGTGGCACGGGAGCCCACAGGCCCTTTCTTCAGATGGTGTAAGTTGAACCGTCTTTCGTTTTCTCTCATTTCATTGGTTCTTCGGTTTGAATGGGTACTTTGTGGACTTTGTTTTGTCCTGTTTAGATCGTTTCTGATAACTCAGTTTTCTCGTTACAGAAGGCGTCGCGCTACCATTCCGGCAACCCTCTGACCGAGCGCGCTAAGCTACCGCGCCCTAGCAAGTTCCGAAACACCGTCTAACATGTTCGTACATCACAAACTAATTCCTCGCGTATTACGCTATGGCGAACAGCTGCGAGAGTGATCCGTGATTCTCGTACCACCGATGGCAGGTGTTAACTAACTAACGAAAATTAGATTATAAACCATTATCCTAAGAATGACGTGTTTTTGATAATTTTCGGTGCGCCATTGTTTTGAAATTACAACGCTTGAGTTATAATAAGAAAATCATCAAGTAGAGAAAGCAAGATGGCCTACACAAAAGAGATTTTGGGGCGAGGGATGTCATGTGACTGATTTACGAACGCCAAATGTACTCTGTGTTACGTCCAGGCTATATTCACTCGTCCGAATGCCAAATGTACGCTACGTTCGTTCCAGGCTATAGTCATTCGTAACCAGTACTGGCAAAGAAAATAAACTTCGAACTACCAAGGCAAGACAGGTATAATATTTTAACGGAAAAATATAATGAAAATGTGGGAGAGATATTAAAATGATAGTTCAAATAGGTAAAAGTTAAAAAAAGAGTATGTTTGTCAAAGCGAAAGATATTACCACAATAGTAGAGTCGTAATCATATCACCATAATTTTTTTATATTTTAGATAATTATTTTGGTCCTAAATGTTTGCAAAAACTTAATAAACTACAAATCTAAAGTGGTAAAACACGTCAGTGTGATTTTTCTTTTTCACAATAACTGTCGTGTTTTTGAATGTTCGCAGAAGGTAAATTATGAACAACATTCACGGAAATCAATTAAAAACATGCTAGTCTTCGTGCACTAGTCCATTACAGTGTATACATAGGTAAGTACGTCAAGTAAAAAAATGAGAAACAACAACAAACGTAACAAAAACATAGAATTGAGTAGCTTAGCTCTGTCAGCACAAGAATTGAGAAACCGAATTCATATGCTAAATAACTGTTGTATAATGCCTTCTGCATACAGAAAGAATCTTTTATATTAGTTACCTTATACAGAGCAAAACCAGAAGTGATAAATATAACACTATCCACGTACATATGATTTGGTTATCTACGCGTGGGATTTGCTGCGTTGCCTAAGGCATCATGTTGCGGCCTGGGCGGTCACTCCCGCTGGAGGTTCGACTCCTCCCTCCAGCATGTGTGCATGTGTGTTGACGTTAGAGTAAGTTATTTAAGTAGTTTGTAAGTCTAGGGACTGATGGCCATAGCAGTTTGGTCCAATAGGTTTACAAACATTCGAACATTTGAATTTGGTTATGCGGACATCCGCAACTGATAGGCTTGGCCCCGAAAAGCACAGTATATAATATAATTTAATTTATCAACTGAAGATAGGGCTGTAACATTCAGAAAGTGGTATTGATTTAATAAATAGTTTACATTTAACTTAAGTGTTTTTTCTACAATAACTATCCGTTTATATCAACTGAAAGGATAAATTCATGAGATGAGGTATTTACAGAGAAACATTCTTCAGCAATGTGTAATATGTAGTATGTGATGTAGAAAATATTGGAAATTTTTTTCTGTTCATACTCGGAGAAATTAATAAAGTATCAGGATTCGCGTTCGTGAGAATAAGGGAATAAATATCTATCGGACGGAAATTTGGGTTTTCGGTTCCTCTCTATCGATGCCTGTAAATTTCGGAATAAAGTGTTCACGTGTTTTTAGACCTATTTGACCAAAGTCCCTCTGTATCATAAGCCAAATGTGATTTAATAAGATTATTGTAAATATAGTCTGATACGTTTGTATTGTTGTAAGATTTTGGGACAAATATTTTTTCATGAAGTAATTATGCAAATACTGAGTTGCAAAGCAGGTGATAGATATATGGGTAATAAATTTGGTCACATAGGTATCAGGTTAAAGTTAATGGATTTCACTCACACTATCAATGGTAATAAAGATAATTATTTAGTTGCCGATCGATATTGCCAACGATGTGGATTTGATATCTTGTGAAAATTTGTTCAAACTGTCAGTACTGTATAGCTTGTATGATCCGTACATTGTAAATGTGACTGGCTGGAAGACTTCCTAAGTAATAGAACACAGTACGTTGTTCTCGACGGCGAGTGTTCATCAGAGACGAGTGTATCGTCAGGCGTGCCCCAGGGGGGTGTGATAGGACCGCTATTATTTTCTATCTGTATAAATGATTTGATGGACAGAGTAAATTGTGATTTGCGGCGTTTGGTGATGATGCTGTGGTGTATGGGAGGGTGTCGTCTTCAATTGACTGTAATAGCATACATGACGACTTCGTCAAAATTTCTAGTTCAAATTCAAATGTTTGTAAATATATCGGACTAAACTACGTGGTCATCAATCCGTAGCTTACAGACTACTTAGACTCAGGTAAACTAACCTAAGGACAACAGACATACCCATGCCCCAGAGAGGACTCGAACCTCCGACGGAGAGCAACCGCGCGCTCCACAGCGAGGCGCCCTAGACCGCTCGGCTACTCCACCGCGAATAAATTTCTAGTTGGTGTGAAGAATGGCAGCTAACCCTAAATGTAGAAAAATGTAAGGCCATGCGCATGAGTATGAAAAACAATCTTGATGCTATCGTGTCGTTCAAATATCTAGGCGTAACATTGCAAAGCGATATGAAATGGAAAGAAGATGTACGGACAGTTGTAAGTAAGGTGGACAGCCGACTTCGGTTTATTGGGAGAATTTTGAGAGGATGTACTTCATCAGACCACGTGTAAAATGCTTGTACGTCCACGTCTTGAGTATTGTTCAAGTGTTTGGGACCCGGAGCAGATTAGTTCAAAGGAAGACATACAATCAGTTCAGATGCGAGCAGCTACGTTCGTCACTGATAGTTTAGACCAATGCGTGAGTGTCACGGAAATGCCTCAGCCGCGGTGGAGTAGCCGAGCGGTCTAAAGCTTCTCGCTGCGGAGCGCGCGGTTGCTAGCCGCGGAGGTTCGAGTCCTCCCTGGGGCATGAGGGTGTGTGTTGTCCTTAGGTTAGTTTACCTAGGTTTAAGTAGTTTGTAAGCTACGGACTGATGACCACGCAGTTTCGTCCGATAGATTTACAAACATTTGAAATGTCCCAGGAAATCAAATGGGCCTCGCTGGAAGAAAGTCGAAGTTCTTTTCCAGAAATTCTGTCGAGGAAATTTAGAGGACCAGAATTTGAAGCTCAGTGTAAAACGATCATCTTGCCGCCTACTTACAATCCGCGTAAAGATCACAAAGACAAGATAAGAGAAACTTGAGCTCGTACGGAGGTATTTAGACATTTTTCTTTCGTCGTTCTATTTGGGAGTGGAATAGGAATGGAAATGCCTAATAGTAGTACAGGGAACCCTCCGCCACGCACCTTACGGTGGATTGCCGAGTATGTATGGTGATGTAGATGTATATACTGACATATTTTGCACTGCGCTATTGATTTGTGAATGTATCGAATGCACTGAAGAAGCAGTTCAGTGCCTGAACTATGTGGTTTGGTGGGAACATAGGATTACTGGTAGGTACAACGCGGTCGTGTGTTGACAGATATCATCTTACAAAATTGACGGTGGCTGCAGATTAATGCATATGCCAACATGGGTAATTAAATAGCGCTGGTGGCTGTTGGGCTGCAGACGATTCATATAAGTGAAATGAGCAATGCATGCAGAGTCATTTTATTTGAGAATAAGCGCGAATGCGATAAAATAAAGCGACGTGAATTGATCTACAGAAACACTATTGTGTACTTATTTAACACGCCATGTAGAAATAGAAAAAGGTAGAGCTACTTTATATGTCAATTTAGCAAATAAATGTGTCATATAAAGTGGAGTTGTGTAAAGTTACAGAAATACCGGTCCGCGGCGGAGCGCCCGAGCGCATTGAGGCGCTACGCTACGATGCGCGAGGCCGTTTCCCATCGGGGGCTCGAATGCCACCTTGGGCATGGATGTTTGTGCTGTGTTTAGTGTATGTTAGTTCATAAGTAGTTTGTAAGTTTAGGGACAGATGACCCCGCAGTTAAGTCCCATAAGCTTAACAAACACATTTTAGAAATACCGGGGAAACTTTATACTGTGGTAAACATATGTTGTATGGAAGACATGGCGAGATGTGCTGCTCCTGTTTAGGGTGGGTGAGGCGTACAGCTATCAGATAGTACTGGTTACGACCCAGGTGAGGAATGGCGGTTGACCGGATATGGATAAACTCATGCCTGGGAGCCGAATCGCAAGGGAAATCTCTTAATGGACGCCCTGTCAGGTGTTAAAAGGAAGATGGATAGTATCTTAAGTTAGAAATATGAAATAAACCACATTTTTATGTTTCCATAAATTCTGAAGATAGCTACGCTGTCAGAAATTTAGGTACTGTACATCTCACGAACCGATAGTACTTTTAATATCTTCAAAACTACAAACTGTATGTTCCCAGAATCTGCATATAGCAAAATTAAACTTTAAATCATCCACTTCTGAATGCATCACGTGATTTCAACAAACTATGCCTTAAATGACAGCGTACTGTCTCTAGCCATCGTTTTAAAAACAGTACACTTTTTCTATTCATTTAACAATTTACTACACTTTTTGTTATAATTTATTATGAAATAGTCAGATCATCGTATCCCCCACAGTAACTCGCAATTACAAGCAGCATGATATTACACCCAACAGGTAAAATGCAACTGGTTTAACTTTCAGATTGGCAGAAGTTAGAAATATGAAGTATTTGCCACGAAGATAACCGAGATCGAGTAGAATATGGAAACTTGTGATTGTTACGACCGTGGAGGATTTGGAAGTGCTTATAGTTGATGAGGTATGATCCAGCACCTAATATTTTACGAATTGAGCGCTGCAATAGAATGCCACTCTTCTGGATACAGTATTGGGCACAAGAAAATCAACTCTGTGTAGGAAGAAAATAAACACCTCGGTAACGTAACTACATCGTATGGAAACATAAATATAAAATATAGAAACTTGTGTTTTTTGTTTGACTGTTACATAATTTTTTCCAGTGACAAAAACCTACACAAGCTGTTCCAATAGCAAACTGGCCGTTAAAATGGTTGCAGGAATGTAAGTGCCCATTGGTGACCGGAGTATCCTTAAATGAAATCAGTGCTTTGCCCAACACTGCCACCAAGTTCAGCTCCCATTCAGTAGTTATTTTTTATAAGCAGCAAAGACACTGTACACCGTTAAGGCGCTGCGAAGCGAAATGAAATAAACTACGAAATTTTAGAGACATCTCAGTCAGTCCCACTGCAGGGTCACTTCTAGGTACTCTTAAGCACACTATAGGACACTACTCTCGTTAGAAATATACGAAAAATGCAGTCAAACTTATAATAATTGTAGATACAGATTTAGGCACCAACTAATTAGAAGATTAAAATTAACACATGAGCCGTAAAATTATGAGCGATATGCTAAAGTCCAAAAGATTAATACAGTTAGAAAATATGCTAGCAAGAAGCTAGTAAATCACATTTACAAAAGGCTAGACTAGCAGTTGTTGGGCTGCCGTACTGCTCGCCAGCCAACTGCTGTCACAACTGCCGTCAAAACAGTAAAATGGCATATGATTCAGGTGGTTGTTGTTGTTGGTCTTTAGGGGACTAAACAGCTAGGTCATCAGTGCCCTCATGATTCATGAAATTGTTATAAATTTTGAAAGAAAAGATAACGCCCCGATCTACATTATTAAACGTCGCAACCAATTTTTCTGTAGTCGCATTAGCCGTTGTAATACGTTTTTGTCCATTCCCCATCAGGTTCTATTTATATTAAGGTCCAGCACGCTCTGAGTTGTCTGTTTGCGCGAACCGAATTTACGCGGAAAAGGTCGATCTCCCTGTTTCTCAGGAAAATTAATTGTGTGTTACGTCTGATACCCGTGAATTTATACGGAAAGGTCGAACGCACTCTTTGCGAAAACAAAGCACTTGTATGCTACTTTTAAACCTTGCTGTATTTGGGCCTACTTCAAATGCCATCATCATATTCGACGATGTCCAAAAATACTTACGGAGAAGCAGCACATTTTCACCGAATACCTAAATATGCAACAACGTGATTCTTATAACAGTTGTAATTCTTCATGTAATTCTTCATGCTTTCCCGGCGAGATCTTGACATTTTGGATAAACGGGATTACTGCCGGATGTATGCGTCGTTCTGGCACAATATTTCGGCCGCGTAACTCGCTGCCTTCTTCAGGTGCTACCTGAGACTGCCGTTTTTGGAGGACCTGGTCCAGTATTTATGCCCAGCAGACGCTAGGCGCTCTGTCTGCGGTCTGCGCCCAGCTGGCACTGCTTGTAGGGTGTTGTCTCTTCCCTGGCGTTCCGTCGGACGTCCGCGCCCCAATCGGCCGCCATCTGTGGCAGCGGCACCTCTCTGAGGCCCCTCCCACGTTGGCTGCTCCCTCTGCGGTCCGCGCCCGTCTGGCGCTGCTCCTGAGGTGTTGTGGCTTCCCTTGTGCTCCGACGGACGTCCGCGCCCATCTTGTCCACCATCTGTGGTCGGTGCAGCTGTCTGAGGCCCTTCTGGCGTCAGGGGCTCTGATCTTGGTCCGTGCCCACCTCGCGCCTCTCCTGAGATGTTGGGGCTGCGCAGATGCTCCAACGGATGTCCACGCCCGCCTTGGCCGACATCTGCTGCTATAACAGCTGTTTGAGGCCCCTCCTGCAATGGGCGCTCCATTCGCGGTCCGCGCCCGCATGGCGCTTCCTCTGAGGTGTTGAAACCTCCCTGCTGTTCCGACGGACGTCCGCGCCCAGCTCGTCCACCATCTGTGGTCAGGGCAGCTGTCTGAGGCCCTTCTGGCGTCAGACGCTCTGATCTTGGTCCGTACCCGCCTCGCGCCTCTCCTGAGGTGTTGTGGCTGCACAGACGCTCCAACGGACGTCCGCGCCCGTCTTGGCCGACATCTGCTGCTATGGCAGCTGTTTGAGGCCCGTCCGGTGTAACAGTTACACATACCACTAAGCGTTTGCTCGCGACAAATTCCTTCCACTATAAAAAGTAATGAGATTTGATGGAAAATCAAGTCGGTTATAGTAGATAGTGTTCATAGAACCACCTACTCAACTCCGTGTCATAATTTGTTATTTAATTAGTCATCTACCCACATTAATACAGATTATGGATATAAAAAAGAACATCAATTTGTCGAGCCAGCAGAGGGTAATTTTATTGATACATTCTTGAGGATGAATAGAACATATGATCACAAATACAGAGCCATTAAACACGTGAGTACAGTCACCAGAGCGTGTGCTATGTCGAAGCTATTATCGTGTATAATCTCCTTCTGCAACAATGTGAGCTGCGGTTCTTCCATGGGGACGATCGTAGAGTTACAGCATGTAGTCCGGTGGATGGCCTGCCATCCATTTTCCACATGGTGTCTCAAATGGGCCAAATGTCATGCCGGTCGTCCATACCGCGCAAAATGACAGTTCATCCGGTCCCAAACATGCTCAATGGGGGACAGATCTGGAGATCGTGTTGTCCAGGGTTGTTGACGTGGACCTTGAAGGGCACGTTGGGTGGTACTGAATACATGTGGACGTGAATTGTCCTGTTGGAAATGCATATCGCCCTGTTGCTGAATGAACGGTAGCAACACGGGTTGAATGATGCTTTCAATGTTCCATGCACTGGTCAATGTTTCCTCGACAATAAACAGAAAAGACCGGCCCGTGTAGGATATGGCTCTCCACATCATGCTCCATGGTCATGGAGCATCTTCCACTCACGACCCAACACTGTTGAGCCCGCCTACAGTGGTGTCGCGATAGTCGCTTGTGGAAGGACGAATGGAGAGAGCCGTCTTCATTGATGAGAGTCGTTTTTGCCTCAGTGCCGATGATGGACGTACGCGTGGGTGGGGTCGTGCAGGGGAGGGCGAAACTCTGGCGTGTGTACGTCAGAGACACCCGGCGCCACACGAAACCATGGTGTGTAGAGTCACATCGTACACGGGCTATGTCTGTGAGATCGCGTGTTGTACACATCCTCAAGAAAATGTCATTTCATTGACATTTTCTTGAGGATGTGACGAATTCATGGTGTTCATTTTTCATTTTTCAGGAGTGTATAATAACAAATACAATGACGTGGCAATCACATCATAATACAATAATACATAAGAATGAATATAGTGATATGCGACTGCACATAGATATAACAAATATTTATGTTCAATTACACCACAAAACGTAATCACATAACACTGAAGTAAACTCACATATGCTTAATCATTTTAAATAATAGTTTATGTTGCCATGCGTTTCCCAAGTCATTATATTTATTATTGAAATAAAGGTATGTAATGTCACTATAAATAACTATAGATAAGTAATTAGATAACAAATTATAATAAGATGTTCAACGGGTGGTCCTACGAATGCTAAATAAAATCACTAACTTGGTTTCCCACGGGATCTCACAACTTTTTACTGTACAAGGATTTCGCCCCAGACTTGTATTTTCTACATATTGCTTTCGGTGGGATTTCATTTCTTCTTAGAAAGAATAATTCTTTTCCATTTTTGGTAACATTTTTTGTACATCAGCTACTATTTTTTTAAACCCAATGTGTTCTATTTGGTTTATCTCAATAGCTTTGATGAATCAATATTTGTGAACTCTGGAAAATCTATCGTGTTGTTAAGGTTCAATCCTTTCATCACACACACGTAATGCAAGTGTGGTGGATCACTATAAAAATATCAAAGAGTTAGTCTCAACACCAATTTGTAATCTTAAGAATACACGGAAGATTCATGTAAGGTTTATTTTCCTCTATAACTGAAAGTAGTAGTTATTATTTTGCATGGTATTTATTGAATGATGAGATTATTTCATACAGTAGTAGTAATTCAAACTTACTTATTTCAGTTCATAAAACGAAGCATTGTTTTTCAGTGCTCACAATTGTATAGTATATAAATGGTAACATAACTATATAAATATTTCTCCTAGAATCCCTATAATTATCAATTAAAATATTTACAGCATAAAAAATTCCTTCTCGAGGACAGAAACCAAATCTGAGTACGTTAATAACAACTATTTAAATAGGTATTTCTTAAATTTTCTTCAGTGTGGGCTTCAACTGGAATTGCTTATTGACTTCATACTAATATTTGCATTATCAGTTAGTGAACATGCAGTATAGTGCACGCAGCACTTGTTCCTTATTACAGTCCCCACATCTTTGAAAAATACAAACCAACAAATCCCATTTCAGGACAGTCTGCAGGCCTAATATTGCACGTTCACCCACAATATCAAATCCGTAATTCCTTCTTCTGTGATCATGTTCGGCTTAGAGTTTTGCAACAATATCATTTGACTTTATATAAGAATATTTTGCAAGAAAGTTTGGAAAGGTTTACAATGAAGTAATAAAGTTTTTATTGTCATTCTGCCACAAGGCAGGTTACGTTTCTGCCCAAGATGTTATCTGGTGCGCAAAGTCAATTTCTGGTGTTCATGCACATGACGCATATTTTTCCATTCTTTGTAGTTTCCATAAAGCTTACCATAATCCATTCCACGATCGATGTGTAATGTATGTACCACCATCGACGTTGAGTTTTATTTCACTTGCTAACTGATAGTCTTCACGTCTGCCTTCAGTCATTAACTGATTTGAAGGTTATAATGCATTTAATCCATGCCTCCATGCTGCCCATTGAAATATATACACGACTGGCCATTAAAATTGCTATACCAAGAAGAAATGCAGATGATAAACGGGTATTTATTGGACAAATATATTATACTAGAACTGACATGTGATTACATTTTCACGCAATTTTGGTGCATAGATACTGAGAAATCAGAACCCAGAACATTCACATCTGGCCCTAAAATGGCCTTGATTCGCCTGCGCATTGTGTCAAACAGAGATTGGATGACATGTACAGGTACAGTTGCCCATGCAACTTCAACACGATACCTCAGTTTATCAAAAGTAGTGACTGGCGTATTGTGACGAGCCAGTTGCTCGGCTACCATTGGCCGTAAGTTTTCAATTATTGAGAGATCTGGAGGATGTGCTGGCCAGGGCAGCAGTCGAACATTTTCCGTATCCAGAAAGGCCTGTACAGGACCTGCAACATGCGATCGTGCATTATCCTACTGAAATGTGGAGTTTCGCAGCGATCGAAAGAAGGGTGAAACCACGGGTCGTAACACATCTGAAATGTTATGGCCACTGTTGAAAGTGCCGTCGATGCGAACAAGATGTGTGAATTTTTTGAAAAGCTAATCATTTCCATATCACAGCATCTTCCTCCAGTTGGTTAAATTTCGCGTCTGTAGCTCGTCATCTTCGTGGTGTAGCATTTTTTATGGTCAGGAGTGTATCATTACAGCTTTTCTCTCATTTTCAATGTTTGAAAATGCTGCCACATTTGCTTGTGACTTTTTCAAAACATCATTGTCCACTGTATTTCTAAATACCTTCAATTGTACAACAACTGTATTTATCAGTCCAGAAATCGAGATATCTCACACTATGATGTTATCTACATTGTAGGTAGTATTTTGAAGAATTTTTGACACACAAGCCTTTGTTATTACACTTCTCTTTCTTCGTTTATGTAGGTGACTTTCATTTCAGTTTAAATTCCTTCTTGTATCTTGTGCCTTGACTCTTTCCTTGACTTACCAGAATCAGTTCCTATGTTTAGGCCCTTTTTTGTCAATGTAAATGTCTCCGTGTTGGGGTAAGTAGCACACCTAATTGGCAGTTCATTCAAGGGGCGCGTTGGAATTCCTTTTCTTTGTGTAAGTCGTCCTTATCCTTTTCTTCTCTGGTAACGCTTGTTATAAATCAGCTACAGATTTTCTTCAAGTCCACTCCCTATCCCTGCTTTTGATTTTCTCCAGAGGCTTTGATATAATAAATTTTGAAACGTCAAGGCAGTAAGTGCTTCGTAGTCGATTTTGTTCTTCGATTGCCGTCACTTGAGGTTTGATATTAATGAAATCAACGTTAATAAGATATACATTCCGCAGACCTCTTACTCAGGAAAGCGGCAAGTAACTTTTCCGTATCTGAACACTGAAGCGCCAATGTCCATAAGTGTCGACTTAGTTCTGAACGTTCGAAAACGGGATAGATATTTAGGGATGTTTGAAATTTTCCTTTCATTACAGACTAAACTCTAAGTAAATACAAAATATTGTACTACTGTTTGTGGTAGAAGTACCTTCGGATTTTGATGATCGGCGAGTGAAGGGCGGAATTGACGGTTTTAGACTACTTATACTTCGTATACTATAAAGTGTAATAGAATAGAATAATTTGGGAATACAGCTAGTTATAGTACTTTCGGTCACCGAAAGTTCGGGTTTGTAGCAGGGGCCGTGACGTGCATCCATATAACAAAGATAATGTTAGACACCTATATTTTTTTCAAAAGCGATATATTCCTTTTTTCTACATTCTTTTCGTTATTCTGAATTTTTAGCGATTGCAGACTATCGAGCCTTGATACGAATGAAGTCAACATTATTTATAAACAATCCGCCCAATCTCTCGCTCTCGAAAGTGCCTTGTGCAGTTGACCATATGTGAACACTGGAGAATGGATCAGTGCAACTACAAGAATTTGAAATCCATGTCATTTATGACGATCACTCACGCTCTATAATGTTAACGGATGCGTTAACGCGAAATGAATTCTCTCCTGCGCGTCCCCGCGAGAGTATTACCAACACGAAATCGAAATGTTAAAACATTTCGACCGTTTCGGGGGTTGAAATAAATTCAACGACAAAGTTGACACTTTGTGGTGGACCTGGATTCGAACCCGGAATTCCTGCTTCAAGCCAGCTGTCGGCTTAACCAATCAGCTTATCCAAGCACTTTGGCCTACCAACCCAAATTCTCAACTTCCGGGTCGCTGCCCATATTTTCCTCTTGCTCGCATCCCCCCTCACTGTATTCCCGCAAGGGATCCAGCGTTTGAATGCGTCCTAATTGAAATTGTGTGTATTGATGGAAATGAGGGACCAAAGAACGAGGTCATCAGTCCCTCTAATTGAAATTGTCAGTTGCCTGTTGGTGGCATATTTGTATAATTGCCGATGTGGTGTCTGCTCTTTAGGTTATGTCCGATAAGAACAGACTATATCAATAATTGTATTACCAACGCCTTGATTACACAACCAAATAGCTGATACATTATTGTCAACCAAAAATGTGCTCGAAAACAGAATTGGTATTGACGGATTTTTTAATTTTTATTCAATTACAGCTTAAACACTATCTTAGTACGAAGTTTGATGTTTGTATAGTTGCTAGAAGTACTTTACAATTTTAATGATCGGTGGGTGACAGATACAGTTATATTTGACTGCAAACATTTCGTAAGCTATTACGCGTAGAATAGTATAATTTGGAAATATACCTAGTTGTCGTAGGTAGGTTTGGTCACTGAAAATTCAAGGTTCTAGTTTTATCCATAACAAAGATGCAGGTACGGTTGTGCACCCTCGACGTGGCAGGGGCACTGTCTGTGGTGTCGCACAAGTCTAAAAGTGCGCGCCACGTACTTTCGCCGCGCGCGCCGCCATGCACGCACGGCGCGGCGTTCTTACGACGTCAGCCACGAGCGCCCTCTGCCACAACTCCGCTCGTGGCCACCACTGAACGACATCGTTCACTTGGGACTGAGATAGGAACCAGTTAACACTTGGGAATCAGATAGGCACCAGTGAAGACTTGGCTATCGGATAGGCACTAGGCAGGCCTCTAGCTCAACTATGTATCAGCATTCTGCAGTACTGAGCTATGTAAAAGTTAAGTATTACTAAGTCTCTAAGAAATATATATCTCGTTCTAATTTACTCTAGTGTTTCTAGTTTCTGCTGTCCCACTGGCTGGTCACCTTAGTACCTGCACAAGCGTGCATCCTTTATTCCTGTGTCGGCCTATTTCTACTCGGCCACCAACACCTACGACGGAAACGAGACACAAAAGCGGCGACGAGGCTGGGACACAAAACTGTCAGTCCCCTACATAATGGTTTTCGCGACCGGATGACATACTACCTAATGATTCTTCTGGGTTGTATGGCCGTGGTCCATGAAACATTCCCTCTTCTCTCATTTCGACCAGAAGTGCCCTGAACATCTCCAGAAGTGCTTTTGGCCGTGCTGAACCTTGCCGACTGAAGAGTCGGACGTCGGAAGGAGACAGAAATACTGTCTAAGACTGCCGTGGTCAGGGATCTGATGAGACAACCTTTATCAAAGATAACTATCGATTACCACTAATCATGCGACAGACAGATGAAGTTAGAAACATAAGTTTTTCCGGAAAGCCTCACATACGGACGGAAACTTGCATCTGGAAACTTGCATCTGAATTTGAACTATCATCCACGGCAAAAGACACATCATTAATAGTCTTGTTGACAGAACCAGAATCATTTGCACGTGGAAAACCTGGGCACCAATTTGCAACACCTGATGCAGGCTTTCGAGACGAATGGATATTCGTACAAAGAAGTAAACAGAGTTCTGCGACCGATGAACGGTAGACCAAAGGATAACAATAAAATACAGCGATGGAATAAAATGGTTTATCTCCCATTTATCGGAAAGTAACTGATCAGATGGGAAAGATTTTACAAATCATGATATCAAACCTATTTCTAGGCCAACTAAGAAGATTAGTCAAGCGCGGCGATACGTAAAGGATGAATGTCCTTTCTGTCAGTATGTGTTGTGTATAAGATTCCTTGTACTTGTGGAAAATTATACATCGAAACTACGAAGAGAAGCGTCAATAAAACTCTTTTCCGATTAAGCAAAACAGATAAATCTGGTTTGGCTGACAACGCACTTCAATCAGGAAAACGCGAAGTGAAGTTTTCCGAAACTACAATTTCATCTACAACGACGATCAATTATCGACGGATGTATACAGGAGCAATTGAAATATACTTGGTGATTCACTGACTATTGCCACCAGGAATAACTCCGAAAGTATGATAAGAGCTGAAAAGTTTGTGGGACAAAATTTGCATGGGACAACGGAGGCCAGAATATGACGTCGGTTTCTTGTTGCTATGTTGGGTCGCATCAGAGATATGAAGGTCACCCTCGATTTTTTAAATCAGATGCTGTTGTTTGGTACTTATTTTCTGATAGAGGCTATCGAGACGAATCCATTGATATGTAACAGTAAGGTCTTTGAACGTAAATGAAGGTCAAAAAGGTGGCATGAACATTCAATTATGGAAGGTCTTCGAAGTGATTACCATTCGTATCAATGAATCGCAGCAATCCTCTTATAATGGATTGAGTTGTATTCCGTATCACTTCGGCACTTATCGAAGCACATTCGCGGACAATTCTCTTTCGCATGCCTTCATGTGTAGTTAGAACTTCTTCATAAACAATGTCTTTAACGAATTCCAACAAAATATATATATCCAGAGGTGTCAAGTCGGGCGAACGAGTCGGCCACGAAACATCTCCGCGTCCAATCCAAAGATTTGGGAATCGTGTGTGCAACTCATTCTAACCATCAGCGGAAAATATGCAAGACACCCATCATGTTGAGAACACATTCTGTTTCTTAGTCTCAAAGATATTCCTTCCAATGACAGACCTAATGCTTTTTGTAGGAATGTGGTGTGCATCCTACCATTAAGATTACATACTATGAAATGGGGGCCTATAATTCTGCATTCCAGAGTCCCACAGCATACATTCACTGATCACGGTCCTTGGTGTGCAACTTGACGCAGACGTCATGGATTTTCAGTTGCCCAACAATGCATGTTGTGCAAATTTACAATTCCGTGGTTCCTGAATGTAGCGGAAGTAAATAAAATCAAGTTAACAAATGTATCATCCATCTGAATCTGACGTTGATCCCATAGGCATAATGCCAGGCGACGCATGCAGTCCATAGCATTTAGCTGGTGGAGACTGATATGATAAGAAATATTTATGGTGACGCAGAACAATAACACCACCACTCTGGCTCATGCCAGATTCCCTTGCGCTTTGACGAGAACTAACTCAAAGATGAAGAACCACAGTGACTAGAGCACACATTTCCCCTTTCTCGTTAGTAAATTTCCTTTACCGGATATGTTTCCGATCCGTTAAGGATCCAGTTGTTCTCAACTGATCA
This sequence comes from Locusta migratoria, assembly GCA_026315105.1. Classification (NCBI taxonomy): domain Eukaryota; kingdom Metazoa; phylum Arthropoda; class Insecta; order Orthoptera; family Acrididae; genus Locusta; species Locusta migratoria. The sequence continues at coordinate 502,113,562 of CM048755.1, read as the reverse complement.
TACACATATTTAAATATATGACGTGTAGGGTGGTTACGTTGAGACTATCTTTCAGTGTATGAGACTCTGGCTCTTACTGTATTTCGATGGCGTTCTCCGTAAATGAGAAGTTTATCGACTTGTTCTTTGAAGGAATGCATCATTCACATTCGCTTGTTTCGGCGATGCAGGTCTTACCGTTCCTATTGGTGTTGTATTGCACAACCGTCAAATGGTGTTTACATGTCAACGCCACGTTAGATGGCTATACCGTATTTGGCGAATATTTACTACTTGCGCTATATACGAGAGAGAATTGTCAGAGCATCTACATCTACATAGATACTCTGCAAATCACATTTAAGTGCCTGGCAGAGGGTTCAGTAACCATTTTCATAACTTTTCTCTACCGTTCCATTCTCTAATAGCGCGCGGGAAGAAAGAACACCTAAATCGTTCCGTTTCCGATCTGATTTCTCTAATTTTATTGGGATGGTCATGTCTCCCTAAGTAAGTGGATGCTAGCAAAATATTTTCACATTCATAAATAAAAGTCGGTGATTGAAACTTCGCAAACAGATCACGCCGCAATGAATAACGTCTTTCTTTGAATGATTTCCACCCCAATTCGTGCAATATTTCCGTGACGCTTTCCCCCCCGTAACGTGATAAAACAAAACGAACGGCCCTTCTCTGAACCTCCTCAATGTCTTCCGTCAGTCCCACCTGGTGAGGGTCCCACAAGGGGCAACAGTACTCCATGGTTGGATGCAGAAGTGTGATGTAGGCAGTAGCATGAGCTTCAATAACTGCCGAAATGAATAGAATCTATGTTAAGACGATTGGAGCACTGCATTGATACCAATGGTCATCATTTCGATCACCTTTAAATTTACGCTCATGCCACCTTTTTTTACCTTCGTTGACCTTCAAAGAACTTACTGTTACACATAATTGGATTCGTCTCGATAGCCGCTATCAGAAAATTAGTATTAATCCGTAGTATCCTCTTGAAACAAAAGTTGACCTTCATATCTCTGAAGCAACCCCTCCTAACAACAAAATATCTACCTTATATTCTGGCCCCCGTTGTCCATGCAACTTATGTCCCACAAACTTTGCAGCTCCTATCATACTTTCGGAGTTATTCTTGGTCTCTCACCCTGTATATGCATGAGGATAATTTTAACAGGAAGGAAAAAGGTATGATTCTTGGTGATATATGGAGGTTGCTATTCAGAAGTGGTTAATATATTTTTTTAAATATTTGACTAGTGGCAATCGATAGTCAGGTCTTATATTGAGAAAGATTATTTCCTCTGATGACAATAAAACCCGAGCACGCTGATTTTAGATAGTACGTCGATCTTCGACGCCGACTCGTCAGTCGGCAAGACTCAGCACTTCCAAAAGAACGTCTGAGATACCCGGCGCAGCTCTGCACGAAACATTAGGAGCATAAATGTTTCGTGGATTACAGTCATACCCGGGAGGATCAACAGCAAGCACCATCAGTTTATTGCATTGACTCACTGTATACATCAATTCGGAAGGACTGTAAGTCAAATTTACGCCAGTAAAATACATAATTTTCTTTTAATATGTCGTGCATCACTGCAAATGTTTATACGTTAGTTTTAATTTTATTTATATTTTGCCCTGTTTTTCACGCGCAGTGTTCTTCCGTCATGTGCGGGCTGACATATGGCTCACCAATATACATCCTAAGAGAGGCGATAACTGTCAAAAACCGATCAAAAGACAACCATTTTATCTATGCAACAGGTTGCTGAATTTGAAACCAAACTAATTTTTACCCAGACTGAAAAGTACGTTTTGCTGTTATGCGTTACACTCTTCCATAACAACGCAGTTTTTCTCTCGATACGTTGAACTGTTTTGTAGGTTACAAATGTCTGCATTGCGGGGAATACAACGTAGTAAAGTACCCCGGAATTCTTAGATTGAGGTTGTTAATGCTGCCACGTTGTGAAAGCTCGTAACTGATATAAAGAAAGAATATTAATTTTCGCCGGCCGCGGTGGCCGAGGGGACTGAGGCGCTCCAGTCACGGTCTGCACGGCCACTACAGTCGGGGGTTCGAATGCCCCCTCGGGCATGGATATTTGTGCCGTCCTTAGTATAAGGTAGTAGATAAGTAGTTTGTAAGTTTAGGGATGATGACCCCGTAGTTAAGTCCCATAAGCTTAACAAACATTTGAACATTTTGATTAATTTTCCTTTGAGAAAAAAATCGTTAGATCCGAATTCCAACCACGAGATTGTGGAGAGTGCCAAAGGAAATCTGCCGTGGTTGTTCTTAGGAACCATTTTGACATTTGCCTTACGTGATGTAGAAAGATCACATGAAACTTAACTGTGGGTGGTCGGCATAGTTTTTAACCTACGTCCGCCCGAATGTGAATCCAGTATGTTAACCACTTGACCATTTTGCTAGGTACAAGACATTTAATGTTTCACCTTAATAGAGCCTTAAGTGCAGGTCACGGTGGAGTAGCCTAGTGTTGTCCTTCGGTTAGTTTACCTAGGTTCAAGTAGTTTGTAAGCTACGGACTGATGACCACGCAGTTTGGTCCGATGGATTTACAAACATTTGAACCTTAAGTGCAGGCGGTTGTTAGCATTTTAGGTATTCGTATCACGACCAACGTCGCTGGAAGAAGCACGAGCGTGCATCGAGCAACGCGTTGCCTTCCTCGGGAGTGCTAACACGCCGTAAACAGAGGTCTGCGCAAGGTCGATACAGGTGCAGCACCGACTCACAGCAGCTTCTGCGCTGCTGCAGTCTCTCTACGTACCTCAGGCTCCGCCACGGGCTCAGAGTATTCTTGTTGTTGCTTGTTTTAAGGGGACTAAACAGCTAGGTTATCAGTCCCAGAGTATTCTTCCTTAAACCCAATACGTTACTATCACGCTATTTGCAGTCGACCTTTTATGTGTCTATTCACCTGGTGGAAAAGCAAATCATTCGATAGGGCACGTCTCACCAAACGCGTCTTGTTCTGCGGTACTCATAATGAAACAGTACGGTCACACTTTCCAATGGATGACGTTTGTTCTCTGCTTGTCCAGTCGACTTGGCTATCTCAAAGTGCACTGTATTTCATCAATTTTTCCGTTATACTTAAAGTGTGAAAACGTATTATGCAAATATGTGATTCATGGTGCTGAAATCGAAGTTTTATGGTTTTACCACAATCTCGGCGGTGAAGAATGGTGTAGCGAAGTGATGGCAGCTTAAATCTAGCACCTCTGCTTACCGATGGAAGCTAGGTATGTCAGCCATGTTGCTAAATGTTCAAATGTTTGTTAAGCTCAAGGGAGTTAACTGCGAGGTCATCAGTCCCTAAACTTACAAACTACTTATGTTGTAGTCTTCAGTCCGCAAACTGGTTTGATGCAGCTATCCCCTCTACCCTGTCCTGTGCGAGACTCTTCATCTGAGAATATGTTCGGCAACCTACATCCTTTTGAATCTGCTTACTGTATTCGTCCCTCAGTCTCCCTCTACGATTTTTACCCCACACGTTTCCTTCTAATGCTAAGCTGACAATTCCTTGATGTCTCAGAATGTATCCAACTAATCTATCCCTTCTCTTAGTCAGGATATGCCACAAACTCCTTTTCTGCCCGATTCGGTTAAGCACCTCCTCATTAGTTACGTGATCTACCCATCTAATTTTCATCATTCGTCTGTAGCACCACATTTCAAAAGGTTCTATCATCTTTTTATCTGAACTCCTTATCGTACACGTTTCACTCCCATACAATGCTACACTCCAGACAAATACTTTCAGAAAGGACTTCCTAACATTTAAATTAATATTGGATGTTAACAAGTTTCGCTTCTTCAGAAACACTCTTCTTTCCAAAGCCATTCTGCATTATATATCTTCTTTACTTCGGCCATCAGAAGTTATCTTGCTACCCAATTAACAAAATTCATCTACTACTTTTATTGTCTCATAACCTAATCTAATTCCTTCAGCTTCGCCGATTTTCTGACATTGCATTCCATTACTTTCGTTTTACTCTTGTTAATGTTCATCTTATATCTTCCTTTCAAGACACTGTCCATTCCATTCAATTGCTCTTCCAAATCTTTTGCGGTCTCTGACAGAATTACTGTGTCATCGGCAAACCGTAATGTTTTTATTTCTTCTCCCTGCATTTTGAAGCCCTCTCGAAATTTCTCCTTCCATTCCTTCACTGCCTGCTCAATGTACAGATTGAACAACATTGGGGAAAGGCTACAACCCTGTCTTACTCCCTTCCCAACCTCTGCCTCCCTTTCTTGCCCTTCGACTCTAATAACCGCTGTCTGGTTTTTGTATAGGTTGACTATAACTCTTCGCTCCCTATATTTTACCCCTGATACCTTCAGAATTTGGAAGAGTGTATTCCAGTTGACACTGTCAAAAGCTTTCTCCAAATCGACAAACGCTAAAAACGTAGGTTTCCCTTTCCTTAGCCTATCTTCTAAGATAAGTCGTAATGTGAGTATTGCCTCCCGTGTTCCTACATTTCATCTAAATCCAAACTGATCTTCCCTGAGGTCGGATTCCACAAGTTTTTCCATTCGTCTGTAAATAATTCGTGTTAGTATTTTACAACCATGACTTATTAACTGACAGTTCTGTAATTTTCACACTTGTCTGCACTTGCTTTCTTTGGAATTGGAATAACGATATTCTTCTTGAAGTCGGAGGGTAGTTCCCATGTCTCATACATCTTACATACCAGGTGATACAATTTTTCCACGACTGGCTCTCCTAACGATATCAGCAGTTCAGACCGAATATCATCTACACCAGGGGCCGTGTTTCGACTCAAGTCCTTCAGCGCGCTGTCAAATTCTTCTCACAGTATAATATCTCCTATCTCATCTTCCTCCACTTCGTCTTCCATTTCTAGAATACTGGCTTCAAGTTTATTTCCTTTGTATAGGCCTTCTATACATTCCTTCCACAGTTCAGCTTTCCCCTCTTTGCTTAGTACTGGTTTTCCGTCTGAGTTCTTGATATTCATACAACTGCTTTTCTTGTCTCCAAATACCTCTTTTATTTTCCTGTAGGCGTTATCTATCTTTCCCCTAGTTATGCATTCTTCTACGGTTCTGTATTTGTCCTCTAGCCACTCCTGCTTAGCCAGTCTGCACTTCCTGTCAATCTCAGTTTTCAGACGTTTGTACTCCCTTTTTCCTCTTTCACTTCCTGAATTTTTATATTTTCTCCTCTCATCAATTAAGTTCAGTATATCCTGTGTTATCCAGGGATTTCTTTTAGGCCTTGTCCTTCTGCCTATATGGTCCTCTGCTGCCTTTACTACCCTATCTCTCAGTGCTACCCAGTCTTCTTCTACTGTATTACTTTCCCCCGTTTCAGTCAATTCTTTCCTAATGCTCTCTCTGACACTCTCAACCTCCTCTTGTTCCTTCAATTTGTCCAGGTTCCACCTCCTAACCTTTCTACCTTTCTGCAGTCTCTTAAGTTTTAATCTGTAGTTCACAACCAATAAGTTATGGTCAGAGTCTATATCTGCCCCTGGATATGTCTTACAGTTTAGAACCTGGTTTCTAAATCTACTACTTATGAACTACCTTATACTACTACACGAATATACATGCCCGAGGGGGGATTGGAACCCCCGACCGTAGTGGCTGTGAAGACTGTGACTGGCGCGCCGCAGGCCGCTCGGCCACTGCGGCCGGCAGCCAAGTTGCTGATAGGCGCCACTGCTCTTGATAATGTGTACACATTTCAATCTGCTAATATCACGGAAACTCTGCCTTCCATGTAAAGTGATTTTTACAGATGATTTTAGCCTCCTGAACGCTGCACACCAAATATAACGTCCTCGGAAGCACTTCGAAAGTTAAAGTTCTTAGAGTTGACAGGTAACACGCCCTACCAGTGACTTCCAAATCTAGCTGTAAATTCCGAGCCTTGAATGACGACGGGACAGGTTGCGTCACCGAGCGAACCAAGCTCTTCGAAACCACGACGTACTTGGACGCCGCTGACTGGATACCAGATTTGACCTTACAAAAAACTGCTAATTGTGCATGAGACTCTTACAGTTAATGTGTATAAACACTGATATTAGTAACAAACCTTTTTCTTAATTAAATATTTAAAAAAATTCCATTACATTTTCAATGTGGTAGTAAAAGTAAATTTAAAGTAAAATAAAAATAAATGTAAAGGAAACATTATATTAAAAATATTGGTTATTTCGTAATCTGACTTTTTATAATTACGTTTCTCATTTATTATTTTTCCACCTGTATGGGTATTTGCTAGTATAGAAGGTACCGTCGTATGGTGTAGGGTATTTCATTCGGAGGTTTGCTTTTGATTCCTCATTTTGTGTTTTAGACATCAGCTAATATACTGCCCTTTGGAAATTCGCAGCAAATTTTATTGTTTAGTTCTTTATGGGCACTAATATGCATTCTTATAATGCCATCACGTTATATCGAATTATATGTACTTTTTTTTTTTTTTTTTTTTTTTTTTTTTTTTTTGCTATCGTGATTTTACGTTTTAATCTTCCAATGTGAGGATTTTAAATTGCATTAGACTGCAGATTGTGTAATTTATTATATACATTTTTACTAGTGTTCTGATGATCTGCTTAGGCCGAACGCGGAAGCTCGACAGTAAACAGATTACCAAAATTTGTATCATTTCATTTGCTTCTCATGATAATTAAAGTGATTTTTATATTTACTGTGACTATGACCGCATAACACCAAGACGTTACGTCTGATTTACGACTTCAGACGTCGGTAGTGGCAGTAATGGTAAGAGGAAGACAAGTATTTTCTGGCAGCACGGAGAAGGATTGGAACTAGTAATGGGACAACAGACTGTTTTCAATAGTCGATTGCTTAGGTCGAATGATTTTTCGTCCAAGGTATTTAGGGATCCATTTTTATGTTGCAAAGTACTCTCCCCATGCACCGTATGAAACTTAAGGTAGACGGTGGCTTCCTCTTCTTTTGAAGGTCAAGCGTGCTAAATTTCGTGAAGATCGAAATGAAACTGTAGATTTCGTGCGTCTGTAGGAGAAGTATGCTCTGCCAATCACCATCACAAAAACTTTCTTAGCTGACGTTTTCTACCTATAAACTACATTCCTGCCAAATTTCAGCTTCATAGGTGAAGTAGTTTTCACGATATCGTGTTTATTCTGTGAGTGAGTGCCCTTTCTACAAATTAAGAAAACGGATTGCTTAATTTTGGTTGCAAAAGAATAAAGGGAGACGTGCAGACAAAAATAAATAGTAACATGCAAATCTGTAATGCTAATTTTATTTGATACAAGGTCATGCCTGAAGCGACAGTTTTACGGCATCTACAGCGAAACTGTTGTGAGCGGTAGACTTCGTTTCATCATTTTGTGTGCGTGAGGGGGGGGGGGGGATTACAAAATGCTTCATAAACGTCCTAAATTACATGCAAACTGTTTTGCACGTCCCTAATTACTCCCATTTTCCAATAACTGGCGCATAAATCTGGGTATTCTCACGCGGTGGCTTCTCATTATTTATGACGTCATATCTCCTGTGCTATGTGTTTGTTTTTGGGTCACGAACCTTCGTGGGCGTACGGTGAATGGTTTATCAACACATAGAGGACATACAGAAAACATTCATTTATATAAGGCCGTACCCTGAGTAAATTAAGTGATAATGAAAATGTGGGAGAGATATTAAAATAATAGTTTAAAGAGGTAAAATTTCAAAAAAGAGTATATAATTTTGTCAAAACTTAACTCAAATATCAAATAATTTTAGCTGTTTGTTAATATACGGACAGAAATAATATTAAAGTGTTGTGTGTATAGATATTATCATAAAAATAGAGTCTTAATCGTATCGTCCATCAATTGTTGTTGTGGTCTTCGGTCCGGAGACTGGTTTTATACAGCTCTCCACCCTTCTCTATCCTGAGCAAGCCTCTTCATCTCCTCATAAAAACGGTAACCTACATCCATTTGAATTTGCTTACTATATTCATGTCTTGGTGTCCCTCTGCGATTTTTACTCCACACACTTCCCTCCAACGCTAAATTCACAATTCCTTGATGTCTAAGAATGTGTCTCACCAATCACTCCCTTCTTGTAGTAAAGGTATGCCAGAAATTCTTTTTCTTCTCAATTCTGTTCAGTACCTCCTCATTAGTTACGCGATCCACCTACCTAATCTTCAGCATTCTTCTGTAACACCACATTTCAAAAGCCTCTATCCTCTTCCTGCCCGCACTGTTTATTGTCCATGTTTCACTCCCATACAAGGAAGCACTCCACACAAATGCCTTCAGAAAGTACTTCCTTATGTTTAAATTAATGCTCGATGTTAACAAATTTCTCTTTTTCAAAAACGCTTTTCTTCACATTGCCATTTTGCATCTTACACCCTCTGTACTGCGACCATCATATGTTATTTTACTGCCCAAGTGACAAAACTCATTTACCACCTTTATTGATTCGTTACGTAATTTAATTCCTTCAGCATCGCCTGATTTTCAAAGACTGGAGTCCATTACCCTTGTTTTGCTCTTGTTAATGTTCACCTTATATACTCCTTTCAACACACGGTCCATTCCGTTCAATTGCTCATCCAGGTCCTTTGCTGTCTATGACATAATTACAGTGTCATCAGCAAAATGCAAGGTTTTTATTTCTTCACCCTGAACTTTAATTCCTTCTCCAAATTTCTTCTTGCTTTCCTTTACAGATTGCTCAAAGTACAAATCTAATAACATAGGAGAAAGGCTACAACCCTGTCTTCCTCCCTTCCCAACTTCTGCATGCATTTCATGCCCTTCAACTCTGATAACTGCTGTCTGGTTTTTGTACAAGTTGCTGATTTCAGAATTTGAAAGAGTGCATTCCAATCAACATTGTCGAAAGCTTTCTCCAAATCTACAAAACCTAGAAATGTAGGTTTCCCTTTCCTTAATCTACTAAGATAAGCCATAAAGTGAGGATTACCTTTCTTGTTCCTACATTTCTCCTGAATCCAATCTGGTCTTCCCCAAAGTCGGCTTCTACCAGTTTTTCCATCCTTCTGTAAATAATTCGTGTTAAAATTTTGCAACCGTGACTTATTAAACTGATGGTTATGTAATTTTGACAACTGTCTGCACATTCTTTCTTTATAGTGGGGATTATTACATTTGTCTTAAAGTCTGAGGGTATATCCCCTGTCTCATACATCTTACGCAGCAGGTGAAATAGTTTTGTCATGGCTGGCTTTCCCAGAGACTTCTTTAGTTCTGAGGAAATGTCGTCCACTTCATGGGCCTTGTTTCGAATTAGGTCTATCAGTGCTCTGTCAAATTCTTCTATCGGTATAGTATCTCTTTTTTCATCTTCATTTACATCCTCTTCATTTCCTACAATATAATCTCTTTGTTCATTTCCTTTGTAGAGGCCCCCTATATGTTCTTTCCATCTTTCAGCTTTCCCTTCTTTGCTGGGAACTGGTTTTCCATCTAAGTTTTTTATATTTATACAGCTGCTTTTCTTGTTTCCAAATGTTTCTCTTATTTTCCTGAAGGCGGTATTATTTGTCCCCTATTTATACATTCTTCTAAAGACTTACATTTGTCTTCTAGCCATTCTTGCTTAGCTATTTTACACTTCCTGTCAATTTCATTTCTTAGTCGTCTGTACTCGATTTTGCGTGTTTCATTTGCTGAATTTTGATATTTTCTTCCTTCATCAATTAGTATTTTTCCTGTGATATCCAAGGATTTTTTGTAGGTCTTGCTTTCCTACCTATTTTTTCCTCTGTTGCCTTCACCATTTCATCTCTCAATGCTACCGATTCGTCTTCTACTATTTTATTTACCCCCGTTTCTGTCAACTGTTGCCTAAAGCTCCCTCTGAAATTGTCAAGAACTTCAGGTTCCTTCAATTTATCCAGTTCCCGTCTCTTTATTTTTCTACCTTTTTCTAGTTTTTTTCAGTTTCAGAGTACAGTTCATGACCAACAAGTTATGGTCAGAGTCTATACCTGCTCCTGGGTATGTCTTACAGTTTAAAAGCTGGTTCCGAAATCTATGTCTTACCATTATAAAATCTATCTGGTACCTTCCAGTGTCTCCTGGTCTCTTCCACGTATACGACCTTCTTTCGTGATTCTTAAACCAAGTGTTTGTTATGATTAAATTATGCTTCGTGCGAAATTCTAGCAGGCGATCTCCTCTTTCATTCCTTTTTCCCAGTCCATATTCACCTAATATTTTTCCTTCCCTTCCTTTTCCTACTACCGAATTCCAGTCTCCCATAACAATTAAGTTTTCCTCTCCCTTAATTTTCTGAATAATTTCCTTTACCTCATCATACGTTCCTTCGGTTTCCTCATCATCGGCAGAGATAGTGGACATATAAACTTGTTCTACTGTGGTCAGTGTTGGATTTGCATCTATCTCGACTATGATAATGCGATCACTGCGCTGCTCATAGTAGTTCATCCGCATTCCTATTTTCTTATTCGTTATCAGACCTAGTCCTGTAATACCCCCAACTGATTTTGTATTTATAATCCTTTAGTCGCCTGACCGGAAATCCTGTTCCTCTTTCCACCGAACTTCACTAATCCCCACTATAACTTCGGCTTATCCATTTGCCTTTTTAAATTTTCTAGCTTCCCTTTCCGATTAAGGGATCTAACATTCCACGCTACGATCCATATAATTTCATTGTTGTCTCTCCTGATGATCACATCCTCCTGAGTGGTCCTCGGCCGGAGTGGGAGACTATTTTACCTCCGGAATATTTTACTCCAGAGGATGCCAACGTCATATATTCATACAGTAGAGCTGCACGTCCTCGGGAATGCTAACGACTTAGTTTCGCCTTGTTCTCAGCCGTTGGCAGTAACTGTGTGGCAAAGCCACATTAGCTGATGTTACAAGGCCAGCTCAGTCAATCATCCCCTGTAACTACTGAAAAGACTGCCGCCCCTTTCCAGGAACCACACGTTTGTCTGCCCCCCTCCCACCCCCCGTGAACCGTTCTGATCGTACCTACGGTACGGCTATTTGTATCGTGGAGGAACGCCAGCCACCCCACCTCGTCTATGCCTGTGGTTCATGGGGGTTGCATCAATTTTTATTATTTATATTTTTATTATTTGTGTCCGAAATGTTTGCAAATAATCGTAAAACTAAATTGGGCCGTACAACAAGCCGGTGCGATTTTTTTTTTTTTTTTTTTTTTTTTTTTTTTTTTTTTTTTTTTTTTTTTTCGTAATTCGCAGGCGCAGGCGTTAGGTAATGTCACGTGATATTCCTCGCCCAGTACTCTCTCTGGCATTTTACGAGTTTCTTGTTACAAGTTACTCGTTGTCATTTCAAAGTAGTGGCGCACTGAAGAATTAACAAAAGTGCATCGTTCATAGTATGATAAATTATATTCTAGTGTCTAAATATGTCGATTTAGCTGCTAGCAACTACCAGCAATAGTACGAGAATTAATTAACAATGTCATAGTTGTTCGCCGTGGTGTACCGGGTGGTGTATTAGGTTGCGATGTATGTGGTCGGTAGTTCGAAACCCGCCGCCACCATTTTTATCGCCTTGGCTCCTAAAAGGGTTTCTGACGCTCTTATTAATTAAATAGAGCTATATTCGGCAATGTTTCGAGTTGTGGTGATGTTAGAGTGCTGCCTCTCAAATTTGCGTTGTTCTATTTCGTGAACATGCCGTGAAATACGTAAAAACGAATTGAAAAAATTTCAAATGTTTGTAATTCTGTGGGAACAAACTACGTTGGTCATCAGTCCATAGACTTACAAACTACTTAAACTAAGCTAAACTAACCACAGGACAATGTTCATATCCATTCCCGAGGGAGGTTCGAACCTCCGACGCAGGAAGCCGTGCCCGTAACGTAGCGCTCCAGAACGCTCGGCTACTCTCGCGCGGCAACGGATTGAGCACTGGAGTTCTGAAGCATTTTCACAACAACGGGGAGAATACTGTTATAATGAATATTTTAACAATATGATTTCAAATGAAGAAGGGATTCTGCCATCAAATGAAGTAGCCCCACCACTTTATTCAATACTGAACACTTAAAAACCACTGTAAATGCATTGCAGCATGGCAAGCTTTAACTACAAATTAACATTTTATCGTCAGTATAGCATTTTACAAGGAATCGTATAACATGTGGGATATAGGATCTTGTCCTTGGCTCGGGTATGAGACGTAAATTAAACAGCATTTACAAAAAATACATTTATTAAAAAAAAACATATATTTTTCTTACTCTGAACTAGATGGTTCGGCGAATGTTGGCGACGGCGGTAAAGCGTGCGGCGGCGATAAGGCATTTGGCAGCGTCGGCCGTGGATCTCGGATTACTCTGGCGGCCTATCTGCTTCTTGCTTGTCAGTGGAACAGCGCTCCTGTGGAATTACCTCGTGGCGGTGCTGTGTGATTTTCCCATTCCAAAAGTGTCGTGCTACGAGCAGAGATAGTGGCGCGGCGTGGAGGCAGTGCGTCCTTGCCCTGGGGTCGAATCGACGGACTTCGGGCTGCAAGTCTTCGAGTGGCAGAACCTTTTTTGGAGATCACAGGTGACTTCGACGACCAGACCGCATCCGATCGTTCTGGCCTGTCATCCTGGGTTAGTACTTCTGTTGGTATTGATCTCCTTACCGAACGCTTTCACTGGCGACCAGATTCCTCCATCTTCTATTATCAACTCCAACTGTCACTGGCGATGACTGATCATGCAGTGACAGATGTACGGGGAGGCATGCTGCCCTGGGTTCAGAGTTAAGAGGGGCGCGAAAATAGACAAAAGCTTTAGTACAATTATTATGATTTCTGGAGAGATAATTTCATGAACTAAATCAAATTTACTGTAAGCTGTAATATGAATTTCGTTACATTATCAATAAGTAATTTTAATTGCATTCCCGGCCATTTGCAACTATTAAATACATAATGTCTCGGCTGCCTCTGCACCTGTGCTATTTCGAATACGTAAGTATTAGCCAAGTAATCCCGTATGCGCCGACAACGGAACATTCAGTACGCTTATTAGTTTACAGTAGTACTGCGAAACCCGCACCGCAGAGGCAGAAATACGAACTGTGACTTTCTTTGTTGTAATCGAATTAATCGTGTCAGTGTTTACTTTGCTGTCCCTTCTATGTTCTAATTTTGAGGATTGCATTTGAAGTGTTTTAGACTAAAAGAGTTCTCACTCATATAATTTTTAGTTAAGCAAGAATCGTGTTTTTACTCGTCTGTTGTTTCAATTCCAAATGTTTTTATAGTCGTGAAGTGATCACTCTTTTCACAAATATATCTTAAATGAAGGAGCTGTATTTACTATTCGGAGTATATCATCGTTAAAATATCTTTTCAAAAATCCATTTATCATAAAGCTAGACGCACACTACATCTCCGTTTTGTTAATAATTTTCGTCGTAAATGCAATTTAAAAAGAACTCATTTTCATCACTTACATGAGACATGAATGTTCAGTGATGTTATTGCAAAGTGACTTCCATTACAAAACTACCGTACTTCTAAATGTAGTCTTTATTAATATTTTAACCCTCGCACTTATCTACCATTAAGAAACGCACGTGAAAAAAAAATTAAATGAGTAAATAAAAACAGTTGTGTTGCCGTAGCTCCGTACGTACTAAATGAAGTCCTTAACCTTATGAAGGTGGAGTTTCTTTATAGAGAAAAGCCAATTACTGACGACTTTCCTGACGAACGTTCCTTTTAAAGAGCTACTAAGCGATATCTACTACTAATACTTGAATGTTTGGGTTATGTTTAAGTGAAAAACTTAAACTAATGTAATGTGATAGAACACTACCAAAAACTTATTGTATTGGTGTGGGGCCTGTTCTTTCGGAACATTTGCAAATGATTGGTAAATTAAGGGAAGGAAGAAGGATGGGAAAGAAAGGATTGAGAGTGGCAGGATTTGGGAATTGAGATTAAGCAATGGCGACAAGTGAAAATGTGAGCACACCTGGGAATGGAACCCGGGTCTTCCGCTTCGGGCCAGCAGTCGACTTAACCGCTTGGCCACCCGTGCTCGCCTCCCGTCCGTCTCAGATTCTCACAAGTCGCACGCTATGTTTGTAGCGCCCTTATCGTCCATGCCCTCTTACACTCGCCATTACGCATTCCCGTGCAAGGTCGGACGTATATTCGCATCTCCGGTGAAATAACTGAAGCTAACGCCGTCGTCGCGTTTAAATACTTATTGTATTGGTGTGGTGTCTGTTCTTTCGGACGTCCGAAAGAACAGGGTCTGCCTGTCTGTCCAATGTAGGCCTTTTCACATTTACTGAATTCGATTTTGTAAACTCCAGATTGACTACAGTGATCAGTTTTTCTATTTTATGTACGATATTGGTTCCTAAAGTGTTGTTGGTGTAGAAGCCTATTTTAAGATTTGTTTTCTACAGTGCATACTTCGTTCTGTCTGAAATTCGTCGCCAGTATGGAGCAGTTGTAGGGACAGTTTAATGTGGATTGAGACCCACGGTGCTACTAGCTATTTTTCACATCAGCAACATTGCCAGAGGTGAAAGAAGTGGAAAGTGGCTTATCAAAATCCCAGGACCTGGCGGGGATCGTATCCGCGACCTTAGGATTCATAGTCTGGCACTTCACCACTGTGCTACCTTGCCACACACTTTTAGGTTACATAATTAAAATAGTTATCAGTCTATGTTGCAAATTTGATTATTATGTCCAATTACGAGTTTTGCCCGGTTAGTGTATGATCAGATTGGTTAAATGTTGCAGATGTAATGATATAGGGCTTCGGATGCCAAGTGTAAAAGTGGGACGCAGCGGAGCGGCCGAGCGCATTGAGGCGCTATGCTACGATACGCGAGACCGTTCCCCGTCGGGGATTCCAATCCCCCCTCGGGCATGGCTGTTTGTGCCGTCTTTAGTATAAGGTAGTTCATAAGTAGTTGGTAAGTTTAGGGACTGATGACCCCGCAGTTAAGTCCCTTAAGCTTGACAAACATTTGAACATTCAATTTCTAAAAGCGGAGGAAGCAGTTTTAGCATTTTTATAAAAGTTATCGATAAAGTCCCCATACTGGATGAGTAGGTCCACGCTGGACCTACCGTGGCACCAAATCTTCTATCTGATATGAGGACTTTTGCGATAATTTTTTAAAAAAGTGCTAAAACTGCTTCTTCCGCTGCTAGACTTGGCATCCGAAGCCCTATACCATTACATCTGCAACATTTAACCAATCTGATCGCAAGCTAACCGGGCGAAAAGCGTAATTGGACATAATAATGAATTACAAATTTCCAACTGCTCACAATTTAAATTATTCATCCCTTGCCCATCCAGCCATAATAATGTGGGGTAAAAATTACAGTTTACATTTCTTGTTCACGCTGATTCATTTTTTTAGTAAATATATCAAGATTTTATTCTATCACAAATTGTACTTCGAAAATTTGACTTTTTAATCTGCATTTACGTTTCATTTAATACTAAATATTTCGCATTGTTTTTGAAGATCTATTGGTAAAATATTTTCGTAAGTTAGGTGTAGGCCTCAAATTTTTAAATTTATTTTTTATTTACATTTTATTTGTATTCATTTATGACTCTATTCATAGAGAACATGTCCTCCTGTTTATGAATAAAAGCAGTGAATATAATGTCACGTTGAAATTGAAGCAGGCTTGACTTCGAAGGCAGGGTTGTCGAGTGAACACAGCACTTATACTGAAAGCAGATTTATTCCGAACTGAAATGTACACGCAGCACTGACTGCCTTTCGGGCAGAGTGCTCTGCTATTTATATACAGACAGAATGTACCAGAAATTAGAAGAATATTTAACATAAAAAGCAAGTAGAAATTACAAGTGAACATAAGAAATATCTAGAACATTCTGGAGTTGTTAATTACAAAGATATAATTTTTTTGTCGGTGGACGGGATTGAACCGACGACCTTCAGCACCGCAGTCGGTGACGCTATCCCTGCACCACGCCCGCAGTCGGTTTACGTGGGGTCTCGCGGCAATAAAACCAGTTTTTACTGTTCTTATTCAATCTCATTGCGTCGATGAAGGGAGGGGAGGCGACGGGGGTGGTCGCTAAATAAGAGTCTTGCCCCGGGAGCCAAAGAGCTGGATCCGTCCCTGTGATCATGTCTCAAACTCCAACTTCTGCTACTGTTGCTGCTGCTCCTAATAACGCCGCTACTGCCAATCTGATGCTAACTCTCTCTCTCTCTCTCTCTCTCTCTCTCTCTCTCTCTCTCTCTCAACTCTATTACTCTCTCGGCGTCTTCTTGGCTGTGATATTTATTTGATGGACCTGGCTGGAGGTGAACGCCTTCGGGGTCGTTGTCTTCTGCTGTCACGTTGTACAGTTTCTAGAAAGATCGATCGTCACGTTGCTCTAGAGGTCAATACACTAGGCACGTTGCTACTAGTAGTCACGTTTGACAGTCTGTCATTTCACGTAAGATCGTCGGTCGATGGCCTGATCGCTAAATCATCGGCTTCCGCTTGTGGAGACAGCGATGGCCCCCTAGTCGCGTTTCGCCACACGTGAATAGCCGCTGATACAATTGCCTTGCTGAATCTTGCAGCGTTAGCTGGTCGACGCACTGTCGAAATGGAGTCACAGGTTTTCACTCACCTATGTCTCTGAATTGAACTAAGCTACCACTTTTACTTCACATATTATTCACTTTTCACTAAGTTATTTACACACTTAACTGCACTCAACATAGATGTGGATAGTGTTCGTGTAATGTATGCGTGATATGTTATTATTTGGGTACTTCGTTGCGTTTGCTATATTAAAGTATATGGAAGTAGCGAAGTATATACTACTGACTGCTGAATCATAGTTGAATCAGGCAGAAGAAGGGATCAGATGTCCACATATGGGATTTATTTATTTTTTTTTTTTTTTTTTTTTTTTTTTTTTTTTTTTTTTTTTTTTTTACCAGCTTCTCTCTTGACTTCCGACGCGGGCAGGTCAGCTCGACGTGGTCAGGTCAGCTACTGTGGTGCCAGGTGGTACTGCTCTTTCTAGTTACGCAGGTGATGTGTATGTGATTTCAGCACATGTAGAAATGCCACAAGTTGTGAGTGAAATGAAGTTACAATATTACTCCTTTAGATCATCAAGGGTGAACGTTGGTTGCAACAATTTTCCAAAATTATGGAGTCAGTTGACTCTGAAAAGAAACGAGAATGAATCCAGTATGACATTGTACTTTTTTTTTCTTTTCATTGCGTACTTTGCGATGTCAGGATCTGGCTCAGTATTTACTAGAAAAGTATGAAAATCATATGACTTTTGTCCACCTATAAGAGCACGTCCGTTCTTTAGGGCTTTGATTAGACTGTAAGGCCGGCCACGGTAGCCGAGGGGACTGAAGCGCTCAAGTCACGGTCTGCACGGTCACTACGGTCGGGGGCTCGAATCCCCCCTCGGGCATGGATATTTGTGCCGTCCTTAGTATTAGCTAGTTCATAAGTAGTTTCTCAGTTTAGGGACTGATGACCCCGTAGTTAAGTCCCATAAGCTATACAAACATTTGATTTGAGACTGTAAGGGTCACATAAGTCTCTACAACAAGACACACGACATCTAGTTGCTATCGAAAAGACAGTCTGTCATTAACGAAAATCGAGGAAGAAAATGAAATCATAAAAATCGTTCAGTGAAATTTCATTACAAATGTCTTATTAAGACAGATAAACTACTATTGTAAATAAAATACTCGAAATGTTTCATCCTGTTTTATTTACATGACGAATTACTGAGTAAGGAAAATAAACTGGAAGTGATAGCACTTCTTGCTGCTTTAGTCCTCTTGGCAGAATAATGATGATGATGATCGTGGCATGAAGACACACACTACTATGTCATGTGTGCCATTTGATGTCACACAGTTGAACGCAACACCGAACTAGGGACTATGGCAACAGGTGCCTAAACATATGAAATAAAATGATTTAGCACACGCTGTCTGTCTGTTCGATATGTACCGCGCTCTGTTCAAATTGTAATGTGTGGGTGTGGAACTGGCAAATTGTTCCGAAAATCGAAGGCACAAGGCCACGTCAGGTGTACGCCACAATACAAACAGCGGCCACGTACCCGCGGCGCGGGTCTGCCTGCGCGTGGGCAGCACACATCTGTCAGTTCCGGGAAATCTGTCGACCAGAGCTGGCTCCGCCTCGTAGCCGTGCGTGGTGTCTCTTTGAGAGGAAGCATCGTCTGCAGCCTCTCACAGTTGAAGTGAAAAAGAACACTGAAGTCTGCGAAGCGAAGGTAATATTTTGTTTTTGTGTACCGGAGATAAGGCTAGTAAAGAGTCAAAGTAACCTTACTGAAAGGATGGTGATACGTCTTCCCCACACGGACGTCAAAATCGGAAGAAACTATAAAATTATGTATTCTGTGAATGATGAGCAGCAATCAGTCGCAAATATTCATTTGGTACTAGAGAAACCGTGCGAATACTTCGCACCGTTAGTGGGAAAAGATGAAAGTAAAGTTGAATGTTCACGCATAACTTACTTCATAATCAATCAATGCAAGTGATTAAAAGCGCAAGTGAAAGAGCTTAATCCGTTGAGAGCCGCGGCGGAGCTGCCGAGCGCATTGAGGCGCTATGCTCCGATGCTTCAAAAGAAGTTTGCAAGTTTAGGGACTAATGGCCCCGCAGTTATGTCCCTTTTTTCTTAACAAACATTTGAACATACGAATCCGCTGAGTGTTGTTCGGTCAAAAAGAACTGCATACCTTAATTAGAACCGAATATATCGTAAAACAAACCGATTAAAATATTCAATGCAAGGGCAGAAGGATACCGCCTTTGAATAAAATTAACGGATGGAGAGACTTAAGTTAATTATGATACTTGAGGACAAATCTGCGGACGAATACCTTTCGTTTAAAGTAAAAATGAAGGAAATCGCTCGGATAGAACGGACTGACCGACTTCAGTTTACAGCAAGGACATCCCCATAAGAAATATACAGAAGGTAATCGCGTTTTAGTATAGAAAAAGGAAGGCGAGAGATATGTAAATTCTAATAGTTGATCACAAATCTGTGGATGAATACCTTTCGTTTAAAACAAAAATGAGGGAAATCGGCCGGGTAGTTTCGTCTGGCCAACTGACTTTAATATACGAAGATTCATTTAATACATAAAGATTCCATATCTAGATTTCGCTCAGTGTGCGACGATTCTCATTGCTTTAAAACCATGCTTTAATACGCATAAAACTTTTAATTCTCCCTGTTAAAGATTACGTTCACACTCATGTGATCTTCAACAGGAAGATATAAGAGTTTTATGTTTTTTAAAGCAATGAAAATGGTCGCCCTGTGACCAAAATGTAAATATGCAGTAAGAAATAAATATTTGTGACTAATTGCTGCTGATCATTCACTTTTTACAATACAGACAGTGAGCACAGGGATTCAGTATCGAGTCAAACTTCATAATATTATTTATTCTGACACTACTTTTAAATGATGAAATCGTGTGTTCATGATAACAATAATGGTAGAAAAAAGACTAAAAATTTTATGTTGCTTCAGTAAGAACAATCGTTTGTGTGGCTAGTACTACACCAGTCTATCGGTAGTCTGCTCTTCGTCTCGTCGTAGTCACTGACATTAACACAAAGTTAAACTGCACAATCCAGTCGCCTGCCAAAAACATGAAGTTGCCCGTATAAGCGACGTGAATGAAATCTGTTAAAGCGTGTTCCAGTTGCTTCTCCGAACCACATGAACTTCAGTATTTATACCGCATTACTTCTATAACATATTAGTGACAACGAGAAATTCTGGTAAAGGAAGAAACGTAGCGTCAAGCGTACTGGCCGTGTCTAGGGAAAGAAAATCTGTAGGCATACGAAGGAATTCGTAATTCACAAACTTCATTGCATGTCAGAATACATATTAGTGAAAATGTACCCATATAATACACACAAGTAACTCACAGTTGCGTTAAGAACATTCAATTATGTATTTAACTTGCTTACATACACAGGGTGTACAAATAACGGTCGAATAAGCATGCTGTATGAGAGGAACACGTTTGTAGGAAGTGATACACGTGACGTACATTCATGGCAATGCATCTTTCTCCCCTTCAGCGTAAGGAATGACGGTCTCTCTAAAGTATACCCGGTTGTTGTTGTACTTGTTTTCATTCATTGGAGACGCGACCTTGTAGTGCCTACTCATTGTTGATTAGAGTTGCGGAGACCACATTCTTCAAGTGTTCCCCATAACCAAAAATCCAGAGGACTGAGGTGTGAGGTAACGATCAGGCCTAAGGTTTGGGGCCATATCGACCAATCCAGCGGTCTTGAAATGTCTGCGTCAGACGTTCCGCACATCCTGACGCAAGTGTGTTGGTGTGCATTAACCACGAAGCACATCTATAATCATTACTGAGATATCACCTCCTTCATCAAAGTAGGTAATACATCAATGAGAATCTTCAGCCGCGGCGGATTAGCCGTGTGCACTGGGGCGCCATGCTACGGGGCGCGCGGCCGTTCGCCGTCGGGGATTCGCGTACCCCCTGGGGCATGGGTGTGTGTGTTGTCCTTAGCTTACTTTACCTTAGTTTAAGTAGCTTGTAAGCTACGGACTAAAGACCAAGCAGTTGAGTCCGATAGATTTACTAACATTTGGGAATATTCAGAAAATACGCCACGTTTAACTTTTGTTGTTGCATATATGGTTCTATTAACTTATAGCCTAGGATGCCTACCCATACGTTACACGAGAATCGGCGTCAATTTCCTCAATACGGATTTGCTTGCGGATTTCCATCTACCGAATATGTTGCTTACGAATATTCACGACACCAACTTGTGTGAACTCTACCTCATCGGAAAATAAAATCTTGGCTCAAATATCGGCAACCGGTTGTCACGCAACATTTCCGTATTTCCAGAAAAACTTGTTTGTCCAAAAAGAAGTATGTGTTTCAGGACGCATTTTAATTGGATTTTTTTTATTATTTTCACATGATTTACAACCTCTCAAATTATTCGACACTATTCTCTTAACATTACAACATTTTCCGGTGTACTGCAGCTACTACTTTATAATTTCAGATGCAGCTTTGCAAGTATTGATTATTGATAAAATTAGTTTCAGCGTAGGCGCATTTAATTTCTAGAAGAATATCCATATTTCAGTCCCTTTGCGGCGACATTTCATTCATCTTGGGAACGTCGGCAACGATGGTGTTTCGACAAACTGCTCATAGATGTTCAAATGTTTGTAAATCTATCGGACCAAACTGCGTGGCCATCAGTCTGTAGTTTAAAACTACTTAAACCTAGGTAAACTAACCTAAGGACAAACACACACACCCATGCCCCAGGGAGGACTCGAACCTCCACGGCGAGTAACCACGCGCTCCGCAGCGAGACGCTTTAGACCGCTCGGCTACTCTACCGCGGCAAACTGCTGATAGAAATACCTGTTTTGTATACCTAAAAATACATAAAGTGGAATGACACATCTGTATTGCATTATCCTCTTTTAGTAGTTATAATGAATAACTAAGTATTAGTTTATTTAGGGGCAGATGTAAATGGCTCAAAGAATAAATTCCAGAATAAATTATTACTAATAATAATGAGGAATATTATGGTTTAAAGTCTCGTCGACAGCATGGTCATTAGGGACGGAACACAAGATCGGATGTTTTGATAATTATGCGAAGGAATTTGGCCGTGCCCTTTGAAAGGAACCAGGACTGATCAAGAGAAATCCCGGAAAAACTAAATGTGGATGGCCGGAGGCGGATATGAAGCACCATCCTACCGCATTTGAGTCCAGAGTGCTAACCAATGTGCCATCTCGCTTGGCATCAATGAGCAGTAATGGCCCAACTTCTATACACATTTTTTCCATCATTATCATACATAATTATAGACAGTAGTGGTTAAGTAGCGTCAAGTTGTTACTTAGGTTTGTACTTGCTTCATTTAACTACACATTTCTGTATCTGTGGCAGCATAAATGTTATATATTACATGTGTACACAAATTTGTCCCTTTTGGTCATGCAGGAATAGTAAACTAGCAAAAAACGTTACGTTCATCATGTCAACGCCCTTTCTCACATCGGTGACGATTTTCCTCCAGTGTTCAGAATCTATCAAACCTGCTTTACATTATTTCTGTTGTTCATCTTTCTTGTCTTGAACCCTAAGACTGATTATACATGTTACAGCTTCTTTGTCTCTGGAAGTAAATATTAAGTTAAAGCCTCTAAGTACTTCTCAATTTACATCATTTCACTTACAGGTGGGGAAGCCGTTCATTTTACATTTGCTACACAGTGTTTAAACCAAATCAAAAGTTATACCTCTTGTTTTTTTATTTATCTCCGACTAAATTTTACTAACGTCAGAAAATTTAACACAAATGTTACAAATATACAAAACTACAGTACAATACAGAGATGTAAAAAAAAAGAAACATATAAAGGCTTTCGTAAAACAGAAAGGAATGTTGAAACACAGCGAAAATGAAATTTCCTATATACATATCCCACTCGTCATTTTATATGTCTCATTAATTTATTCTGAGATTATACTGGAAATTCCCAAGTGTAATTCAACATAGTGAGGTAGATAAACAGCAATATAAAGAAATAGAGAGGCAGCTATTAAAAATATTCTGTTTTGTTGTGATTCATAAATTTTGATTTTCACTCATTGTTTCAAGTAATTTAGTATGTCTACAGATTAATTATGATAGAGTTTAATCATTATTTTCTGATATCCTAAGGCAGTCATCCTACGAGTAATGTTTATAATGGAAATTAAGAATTTCAAGTGTGTAATACGCTAAAATAATGAAATAAATTGAAATCATTCATGAAGGAATTTGGTGAATCTAATTTCTACATTTAACGTGGCAGCACTTCTTCTATTCCTCATCTAAATTATATAAGACACAGTTTGGTCAAATCGTGATGAATATTAAAAATGATTATTCTTTGTATTTGCCTGAAATATTAAAATCATTAGACGTCGAATATCAGGTTCCATACAGTTATAATAATTTGGAGTAGTGAATTTCATGCTACTCTTTCCTCATAACCCTGCATCTCTTTTTAGCGAATCAAATGCATTTGGAAATACAAGATTCTGGAGCCTGGTTTGCTTTAATTTAATGTTGTATACAGGTTGATACATAACCATTTAACTGTAAGATAATTATGCACTAAAACACCATAGAATCATTATTTCAGAAATATAGAGAAGGAAAATATTATTCCTTATCGACTCGAATATCCTTTTCTCTTCAAAAGATTTACCAAATTTGCCTCTATGAGACTGTATGTTATAGATAACGAGTTAATAACAAAAAGAACAGAGATGTTATGAATCCATTACAAATACCAAGCAAATTAATTTAAGATTACAAAGAATTGGGGAACAGGTATATGAGCATCTTTCTCACGACATTCCAACTTTGTTGAGTGACGAGGCAGACCTGAATAATAGAAGTGAAGATTCACCGGTTCATCCTGAAGATTGATAAATTACTGTAAAAATATAGCGATTAGAGTATCTTGAAAAGAAAGCTGCCAACTAACGCTTTTGAAGAAAAACCAGAATAATCAGCAGCTGTAACTATTCCAGCCTCATCTCTTTCTGCTGACGAAAAATTTTGAATTTCTTTAGACAAATTCTAATGCTATATTTCTAGTTTTGCATATTATTTTCCCATTAAATGCTTTACAGAGACAAAAATAACCAAAAGAGTGCCCTATTCTGAAGTACAGGTGTTATATAAGTCGTTGCATCCACCAACGTTCTTGACGTCCTGTGACTCAGTGATTAAGAAACATATTGCGAAGGTCATGTCCATACGAACTTGGACCAACAGCGTAGGCACGAATGCATGCCTCTGCAAATCTACTGATTCCTCCTACCATTACGAGATTTGAACGAAACAGGTTCCGACAATCCACACACACAAAAGTATACTGTATCACTCAGAGGGACGTATATTTGGCCATCGCTCTTTCTAAACCTATAACAAGTTTCTTGCCACTCCAATTACTATGTAATAGAAGTGGGTTTGATGCAGTTTTGGAGGAACTAGTAATATTAGGAAAGCTACTTCGGTGTAACAGGACTCTTCTCTTTAGTATTTTTAATATTGCTTCCTAATCCAGTAGCAGCTATTTTTCAGGACATTTCTTGCGACTGCAGTTTCCTTCTTCGAGCAGGAGTTGACTGTACCTTGTTAGTGGAGTCTGCCAATCTCCTCGCAATGGCAGCAAACAAGTGGCCCGCGAACTTTCAGCGCGGTGGAACCGCTCCACTGCTTCCTTTGTACTGCATAGCTGCTCATTGCGGATAGAAATAAAGGATGATTTTAATTATCGAATCAGACGCTGGACTGCCACATATTCCTTAACGTGAATATGTCATTTGGAAACATGTAATCGGATTTCTAGTAGTCTGATTAAAATGATTTTACAATATTTATACCTATAAAAATTTTCATTGATGGACGCTTTCATTCACTCATGTAAGAAATCACCTTAAGAAGCAAATATCTATTTCTTTTCGGAACGCAGAGGACTCTTTTTATGACACGTAAAAACGTAATACGGCAGGGAAAATATAATTATGACAAAATGAACGAACTCTACACATGAAAGAAATCATGTGTTTATTAGTGGGCATCACTGCAGGTTTTTCCTAGTTTATGGAAGTCGTCTGCAAGACGGAAAATCTCAACTTATGTCGCCTAACGTCCAAAATAATATTGTAGTATTAATAATAATGCCGTGGTCATTAATGAACAAAACTAATAAATAATATCACACGTGTAAGATGCTCCCACACTGAAAAATGAAATAGCAGGAATACAAGTGGTTATATGATTGCTTCTTTCATGAGAGAGTTTAAAAATCTAATCCAGCCATCCGCATTATGTCATTACTTTCTGAAAATGCATTTCGACATAGTTCCTTTGAAAAGGATACGAAAAATTTATTTTCTACTTTTTTGAAATGTGTGTGTTGTTTCCGTCTCTGTGATCTTATCGTTGTTATTTCTGCAGCAACAAACCTTGTTTCATTGTTCCCCATGAAATAGATAAATACGCACCCAAAAGTGTCCTTAAGGCTTAAAACGTGAATCACCCAAAGTATATGATCACTTTGAACGCCAGAAAGTTTCTTTTCTGCTTTCCTGACGACAGTTTCTCTTAAAGAAATTATTGCTTGTTTTGAATCGTTAAAATACAAACATTGAAATACACTACTAAAGTAACAGATGATTATGAATTACTGTAATATTTTCCTAGATAAAAGGTAATAACAGCACATGAGGTTTAATATGTTACCATTAATTTCGTTTATTACACACGCTGATACACAAATAGCCACTAAGGACACCACAGAAAATTGAAAATTCCAACGAGTAACTGCTTTCAAATTACTACTTTCCTTTTCCTACATGTAACGAAATAAAACAAAGGCGATGACATCCAGAAGCGTCTACTACACCGTATATTACTATAATTGTAAAATATTAGGTATTTCAAGTAAAAGATAAATCTATTGAACTAAAGGGGCAGCTGATATAATCACATTCGAGACGTAGCTTTTGTTTTTTGTTGCTGTCTTTTAGCACCTTTGTGGTTCATTCTTTTCAAAAGCATTTTGGGGTTACTGTAACGTTACTGTCGATGTATTTTAAAGGGGATTGTGGAAATCGATGCATAAAAAATAATACAGTTTGGTGCTGTAGCTGGAAAATATTACATTCAGTAAGGAAGATCAAAGTACTAACTCTGCTACTATCGTGGACCCAGCATGGCCTGAAAAAAATCGTTTTTCCAAATACCTTTGTCGTATTAGATACACCGTCAGTAAGTGCTGGTAGATGCGACACACATTAATACTTTAGGGCAACGAAGATTATTAAAACAAGCAAACGCTTTTAGTTGCAGATGATGTACGTTTGCTTTACCAAAGGTGACCCGTAATTGTTCTGAATGCATTTCTAGTTTAATTTTAATATATACTTTTGGTAATTCGAAACCTGTAAATTTTGTAATGTAATGGATGAGATATCCGTTTGGTTGGCCATATGTTTGAGAATGATCAGAAATCCAAAGCTAGTGACGCTAACCGGACAATTAATTTGCAACTGTGACGGCCACAATAAAATAGAGAAGTCACAGAAATGAATTTGTTATGCTTTCATATCACGGGTCAGTATTATGCGAGGAACTTAAAATCTTACAGACTGAAGAAGTAGCATTGTCAAGTTTCATTGATGCGTGCCAGTGGTAAGTGTATAATTGTTTTCTGATACAGTAAATATCTCATCCCTTATTACTTACATGTATGAAGGTTTAGCAACAATGAAAGTCACTTATAGCGTTCAAATTAATATAGCACACTATCGGTAACAATTAAATTTTAATAACTGCTATGGACAGACATACTTCATATGTCTATCTGTCTTAGTAATTTTTATTTTTTATTTTTTTAAATTTATTTTATGTGTTACGCTTAAAGGGACTTAACTACGGGGTCATCAGTCCCTAAACTTACAAACTACTTATCAACTACCTTATACTAAAGACGGCACAAATATCCATGCCCAAGGGGGGATTCGAACCCCCCGACCGTAGTGGCCGTGCAGACCGTGACTGGAGCGCCTCAGTCCCCTCGGCCACCGCGGCCGGCCTTAGTAATTTCTGTGTGACTATCATCACAAAACCAGATCTTTCTGGTGAGCAATTTGATACATTAGAAAATGCATCTGAGAGCAATGGGAATCAATCCAGTGATGACTACATTCATTCTTCATCTCAATAACAAGATATTTAAGATGTTGCTACTTCAAATGACAATGTGCAAGTTGTTCAACTGATTCCGTTTAAAGACAAAAAATGAAGTTGAGTGAGAACCTTTTTCACAAATTTTGAGAGAATAAACCGCAAATATTACAAAACTCGCTCGTGATCTGACAAAACACGCTATTGCATAAAATAGGTTATATAAATGAATGAATATGGGACGGGGAGGGGGGGGTGAATTGCGGGAACGATAACGAAGTTTTATCGCCCGAACAAATGTAATAAGTGATGAGTGCGAATCACTGCATTCTTCAGCTTCATGATTATCCGTCTATTATTTTGTTAGTGGTTATAATTCTTTTGTTATTAATGGATCAAGTACAGTACTGCAAGAAATCAGAAAATTTTGCATTGTAAAATAGAGTCGCTATGTATTTGCGTTTGATGCAATTTGGATCAAATGTTGCTGCACAGGAAATGTAGCTAAAATGATTAATAATTCTCTTCCATTGGTACGATGTCACTATCTATCACTAATCTCTATTTAATGGGTGGTACGTAAAGAAATTGTTCTCGATTCCTTTCATCAGCGAAGAAACTGTATCGAAAATTTCATTGCAGCCGTTATAACTGATAAATGATTTGAGATATCTAAACAATATCTTAGAAAACCATATCACGAGAATAGATTATTTTGTCACGTTATTAATTTTCGAAACTTCCATATTAAGTGCTATATTTAACAAACAACAGATTTGATTGAATAAATTTAAAAAAAAAATGCCAAATATAAACGGACACAAAATCCTCAAGACTGGCAGTATTTTACAGAAACTAGAACTTTAGCTCAAACTTCAATGCGAGAAGCTTACAATAAAGTCCGCAACGAAAACCTGTCACGTAATTTGCTAAAGTTTCTAAGAAATTCTTGTCGTATGTATACTAGCAGTAACACACATTCAGTACATGCACTACGCGATAGTAACGATGATGCTATGATGAAAGTTCTGCTAAAGCAGAATTGCTTAACGCAGCCTTCCGTAATTCCTTCACGAAAGAAGACGAAGAAAATACTCAAAAATTCGTATCAAGAACAGATGCCAGCATGCGTAATTCAGAAGTTAATTCATCTGGTGTATTAAAGCAACATAAATCACTTAACAAAAGTAAGTCTCCCAGTCACGATTGTATACCAGTTAGTTTCCTTTCAGAGTATGCTAATGAAATTGTCCCATACCTAGTTATCATATACAACTGCTCGCTCAGCGAACGTTCTGTATTCAAACACTGGAAAGAAGCACAGGTTACGCCAATATTCAAGAAAGGCAATATCAGTGATCCGCAAAACAACAGGTTTGCAGCAGGATTATAGAACATATACTTTCCTCAAATATTATAAACTAGCTCAAAGAGTACGACCTATTGCCCATAATCAATACGGATTCACAAAGTATCGTTCTTGTGAAAAACATATAGCTCTTAACTCACATGATGTGATGACTACTATCGACAAGGGATGTGAAATAGATTCCCTATTCCTTGACTTCCGGAAGGCTTTGTACTTTGTACCTCACAAGCGTCTTCTAATCAAACTGCACGCTTATGGAATATTGCCACAATTGTCAGATTGGATTCGTTATTTCCTATCAGAGAGTACAAAGTACGTTGTAACTGACGGAAAGTCATCGAGTAGAGCCGCGGTGGAGTAGCCGAGCGGTCTAAAGCGTCTCGCTGCGGAGCGCGCGGTTGCTCGCCTTGGAGGTTCGAGTCCTCCCTGGGGCATGGGTGTGTGTGTTTGTCCTTAGGTTAGTTTACCTAGGTTTAAGTAGTTTGTAAGCTACGGACTGATGACCACGCAGTTTGGTCCGATAGATTTACAAACATTTGAATTTGAACATCGAGTAGAACAGAAGTGATATCTGGCGTTTTCCAGGAAAATGTTATAGGGCCCCTACTGTTTCTTATTTTTATAAACGATCTAGGAGACAATCTGAATAGCTGCCTTAGATTATTCGCGGACGATGCTTCACTTATAGCTCATTAAAGTCAGAAGAAGATCAAAAGTAACTGCAAAATGAGTTATATAAATATTAGAACGGTGCAAAATATGGAAATAGACTGTTAATAATGAGAAGTGTGAAGTCATCCATGTGAACACTAAAAGAAACCCGTTAAAATTAATTTACACGACAAATCAGTCAAAACTACAGGCCGTAAATTCAACTAAATACCTAGGAGTAAAAATTACACACAACGTAAATTGGAAAGAACACATGAAAATATTGTAGGGAAAGCGAACCAAAGATTACGTTTCGTTGGCAGAACACTTAGAAGATGCAACAGTTCTACTAAAGAAATTGCTTACACTTGTGGGTCCTATTTTGGAATATTGTTGCGCAGTGTGGGTCCCCACCAAGTGGGATTGACAGACTATTTAGAGAAAGTACAGAGAAGGTGAGCTCGTTTTGTATTATCGTGATTAGGGGAGGAGTGTCACGTAAATGATGCACAAGTTGGAGTGGAAATCTTTAAAACAAAGGCGTTATTCGTTTCGACGAGATCTATTTGCGAAATTCATTTCACCAATTTTCTCTTCCGAATGCAAACATATTTTGTTTGCACTTATCTGACATGATCATCAAAATACAGTAAGAAAAATCAGTCCGAAAATGGAAAGAGTTAGGTGTTCCTTTCTTCCGCGAGCTATTAGAGAATGGAACTGTAGAGCAACATCATAAAAGCGGTTCGATGAACCCTCAGCCATGCACTTCAATGTGACTTGCAGAATATTTATATAGATGTAGAAGTAGCCCACTCTTTAGGGGCCGCCGATAGCTGGTGAACCGAAAGTTTCTGTTTTTCTACTATATAATATGTGAAGAAGTTACTCGTTTCATTTTATAATGAGCTAATTTACCATCTTGTCCTCAGTATTATTAAATAGATTCAACATTATATTACTATTTGAACCGCATTAAGATGTTAGGATATTTGTAAATTCTGCTGTAATTTGCAAAGGAGACGGATTTTAACGTCTCAATTAGGAAACTTATATTGTCACGAATAAGACATGAATAATACGTCAGTGTGAAACTTCTGTTGAATCCGATAAGGAGATTAGAATACAGGGAGATGCCCTTACGCTGAAAAAGTAGCCTGACTCCGTCATATTGCTGTTTTAAGGCGTGTTCGTATTGTAGAGCTGATGTTACAAGTCACGTAAAACAGGAATAAAAAGTCCGACGGTTTTGCCGTGATGAACAACGTGTTAAAAAGGTGCAAATTAGCCATTAAAAATAAAGTTTTCAAATATATTATAATGAGTATTTATGACTATTTATTCAAGAATGTATATTCTTTGAAAGTACATACTTTGTCCTGACTGTCAGTTCAATACATTTATAGTGAGAGGGTCGACTTAACGCACAGTTTTAACGGAGAAGTAGCATTCCAAATTGACCAAGATGGCGGACAGTCTTCAACTGACGTATGTGCTCGGCATATATAATGCCATTACCTTTATTCTAACCTCCGTGGAATCCGAATACTATTTTGTTTTGAATGGTGAAACTTTTGTTTTAAAACAGGCGAAAATTTCTATCTGTATCTTAATCTTAGAAACATAGAAAGCGTTAACTAAGTGGAATCATGGCGTAATCAAATTAGGAATTCATATGAAAAAGTAAGAGGTGACTGTGGTCAAAAGCAGATAACTTTTGTCTGTGTAGGGACAGGAACTAAAAGGTGGTATTCTATGTACTTTCAATGGCTTTCATTATTTCACAAGCTACTGAAAGCATGAAAATAAAATAATCTCAACAGTTTCTGCTACAAGATTCATTTTAAAACACGCGGGGTATGGTCTTCCATCGTAATTTCAAAGGAAGCGATTTGTTTTCCCAGCACTACTTGTTCTTTCAGTTATTTTCTGTGCAACGTGAACAGTGACGAGATTTTGGTAATATGGAGGTATTCTTGTTCCAATTACAACACGCTACTTTAGAAAAAAGAATTGAAACTGTATGTAGCAATGCTGAGGGTAAGTACATGAAAATGTACCTATTCATTGTAGAAAGACACACAGCAATTTTACCTTTACCAACTAATTGCGGCTCTTAAAAAGACCATTACTTCATTGTATAAAATCTGTTGCTGCGCCAATATCGCACTTAAAATGAAAAAATGTTCCAATGTTTGTAAATCTATCGTACCAAACTGCATGGTCATCAGTCCGTAGCTTACAATTACTTAAACTAAGGTAAACTAACCTGAGGACAACATACACTTCCATGCCCCGGGGAGGACTCTAACCTCCGATGGCGAGCAACTGCGCGCTCCGCCTCGAGGCGCCTTAGACCGCTCCGCTACTCCACCGCGGCCTTCAAAGGAAAGTTTCGTTAATTAACCGTAAGACAATATGCTCTCCTCTTTGTATCGTTTCCTAAAATCTTCTTTTAGTATCTCAAACTTTTTGTGACGGATAACTGATGTAAAGAAAATATCATTCCATTTCCTTCGCTGACGCGGCAACTGCTTCACATATCACGAATTAAATAGATACTGGTGGAAGATAGTGACATCGTTCCAACTTCAAAGAATATTTCATTATTTTAGCTACATTTAATCCGCAACATATGACCTGACGTGCTCCAAATGTAAATTCCTACTGACATACATTTTTCAATGCAAAATGTCCAGATTTCTTGTAGTCTTGTATCAACTAAAGCACCTCGCTGCGGAGCGCGCGGTTGCTCGCCGTGGAGGTTCGAGTCCTCCCTGGGGCATGGGTGTGTGTGTTTATCCGTAGGTTAGTTTACCTAGGTTTAAGTAGTTTGTAAGCTACGAACTGATGACCACGCAGTTTGGTCCGATAGATTTACAGACATTTGAACATCTTGTATCAAATCGGTAAAATATCGCAAGAAATATGACAACTAACAAAATAAGTGACATCTTCCGTTTCCGGGAAAGTGTAATAAGGTCCCTAATGTTCCTTATCTTTATAAACGATTTGGAAAACAACGTAAGCAGCTCTCTTCGACTCTTCGCGGATGATGCTGCCATTTCTCGATTAGTAAAGACGCCAGAAAATCAAAAGGAACTACAAAACGATTTAAATAAGATATCGACATGGTGCAAAACATGGCAATTGACCCTAAACAATCAAAACTGTGATATTATCAATATGAGCACAATAATAAATTCGTTGAACTTCATTTACACGATATACCAATCAAATCTACAGACAGTAAAGCTAACTAAATCCCTAGTAATAACAATTACGAACAACTTAAATTGGACGGAACACACAAATTTTGAAGGGAAGGCGAACAAAAGGCTACGTTTAATTCGCAGAACACATTTCATTAGCAACAGTTCTACTTTAGAAATAAAGTACACTACACTTGTTCGTAGTTGGAGTATCGCTGCGCATTGCGGGATCCGCACCAGGTGGGATTGACGTAAAAGAAAGGGAGCTCGTCTTGTTTTGTCGCGATATAGGGGAGAGAGAGAGTCACGGAAACGATGCACGAGTTTCGGTGGAAACCATTAAGAGAAAGGCGTTATTGGTTGCGGCGAGATTTATTTGCGAAATTGTGTCACCAACTTTTTCTCCAGAATGTGAACATATTTTCGTAGGACCAACCGACAAAGGCAGACTTAAACTTGTTAATAAAGTAAACGTAATCATACCGGAAAGTAATAGATTTAGTTGTTCCTTTTTCCCTCGGGCTATTAGAGAATGGAATAGTAAGGAAATATAAATCGGTTTGACGAACCCTCTGGCATGCCCTTCAATGTTATTTGCAGATTATCTATGTAGATGTGGACCCTTTGAAACTCGCTCTATTGGCTATAGGAAGAACGAGTGCGTCTTCGTGGTATGGCGCCTGTTTGCTTCACACAGAGCCTCACGACTGTAAAAGTTCCTTATTAAAGTGTACAGACTGATGTCGCTCTGGCAGCTATGTCACTACGCTTCCCGTTGGCGGATGACGTTGAATTAATTAGCAGTCCATCTACTATCTCGCAGGAAGCATTTTCCATTATCTTGTCAAAATTGACATCGTCTTCCAGGTGTTCATTTTTTGTCTGTACCTCGTCTTTCGAAAACCTATCAAGGAAATTATACGTAGAGAAAACCAACTGATACATCGTCTTAAACTTCATCACTTTCTCATTTAACGACATCGATCAAAGCTTTAAGTCTTCACCTAATAAAGTGAATATATCAAATTTGCGAATATTTGGCCATTTTTTCCATCTTGAATTCAATTTCATGAAATAGAGAGACTGTTTAAAACTTAATTTCGCATACGGTCATCTCTTATTTTCAGTTTGTGTGTGTGTGTGTGTGTGTGTGTGTGTGTGTATGTCTCTTTTTTTTTCTTTTTTTTCATATTAAAATTTACGCCCTTGCAGATGTATTTTTACAGCGAACAATAATAAGAGTAAACCAGTCAGAACCATTAGTAGGGGACGGTTATCGGTATATCCAGACTAAAATTAAGATCACAGCCACGAATGTAATTGGGTCCATTGAGCAGTTCTCGTTGTACATTAGGCCTACCATTAGTACCACTCATCAAATGCACACTCTTATTGTGTCGGTAGACACACATGTCAATGAGGCATAGCACTGACTTCTATGCTGCTGCAGGGCCGACACTAAGAGGCAGAATCAGTGCAAACCGATGAACGCAGCCGAACAATGCGAGTGACGTCAACTGTAAACTTAAGTCTGGATATACCATCACCAACTAATGGTGCTGGCTATTTTACTATTACAATTATTCGCTGTGAAAATGCATCTGTTGGTGGTCTGGAGCTATTTGATTGACGAAATTCCTCTAAACGCAATTACATATACAGTAATACACCATTTACATTGTACATGCGTTCCTGCTGTAAAGTATCTAATGATGAAAAAGTTTATGTCTGGATAAAGGGCCAAGGAGCTCTTCACAATGTAGCTATTATTGGTGATATAACTTTGTATCATACATACTGATCTCTAAAGACAGTAACCTGAGAACATAATTGGAGAAACTGACATCTATAGAGTATGTAACAATTGAAAAAATTAAATCAAATCAAATGTTTGTAGATCTATCGGACCAAACTGCGTGGTCATCAGTCCGTAGCTTACAAACTAATTAAACCTAAGTAAACTAACCTAAGGACAAACTCACACACATCCATGCCCCAGGGAGGACTCGAACCTCCACGGCGAGCAACCGCGCGCTCCGCAGCGAAACGCTTTAGACCGCTCGGCTACTCCACCGCGGCAAAAATTAAATAATGGAAAACACAAATCACATAACAAAGCACTAGCACCACGTCGTAATACGTTACAGTGCGTGTAACAGTCAACTCTGCGAACACAACGATGGTAATGCCTAATTATTCCGTGCCACAACGAGTGTTTATTTACTATTCGTATGTGCGTACAAAGCCGGCTCGTATTGTTCGCAGGCTCTTTGAACAGAAATTTCCAGGTGTTAGAATTCCGAGTCGTTATGCAATTCACAAATTAGTGAATAAATTTCGTGAAACGGAAAGTAGTGACAAAAGCGTAAACGGACACGTGCAGTGCACTCTGAACCTCAGCTCGATGATATTGTCTAGCGCCTGCAAAATTCCCCTAAAAGGTTTCTTTGACGTCTTTCACAGCAAACAAGAATTTCGTGCAGCTCTTTACAAAGTGCTACTAAGTTTCTTTGCCTAAGGCCGTACAAAGTATCAGTAGTGCAAGAACTTAAACCTGGTGATACCGCACACAGGGTTAGCTTTTTCGAATGGGTTTTGGAACAAGTGTATGACGGTGCAATGGATCCTTACCTAATTGTTTTCAGACGAGGCCTGGGTGCACTTACACGGGTATGTTAATTCTCAAAACTCTCGGCATTTTAGTATTTGAGTGCCGAAAGACCAATTCAGCTCCATGAGGAACGCAATGACGACCAGAAAATGGGAGTGTAGTGTACAATTAGTGGTGAAAGAATAATAGGCCCAATTTTTTTAATGACACAATCAACAGTGAAAGGTATGTGCAAAAATTTTGCAACCGTTTATAATGAACTTAGTGAAAGAGAGGAAGCTTCGCGTTCTTTGAACGAGATTCAGCAAGGTCTCATCAAAGATTGTTTCTTTGCACGCAATTCGTGAAGTGTTCTATGACAGAGTCATCAACAACAATATCTGGCCCGCTCGAAGACCCGATTCAACCAGTTTGATTACTATCTGTAGGAAGCACTGAAGGATATAGTACACACAAAAAACCCGCATACGTTACAGGATCTCAACGATAACATCCGTGAGTCTACTAATTCCATATCTCAAAGAGAATTATAACATGTGATGAACAGTTTCTTGAGTAGACGCCAGAAATGCGTCGAAGACAATGGCAACCAGTTGCAGCATCTCATTGTTTGACATGAGTGAGTACAAAATTTGCACTGCGGTAGCAGTAGATGGGCGCCGCGGCATCTGAATCGGCGGGCAACGGAGCGCTAGCCTCCCGGCATCTGGTCCGCCGAGCGACATTATCAGGTAAATGGGACACCCTGTATATGATTAAGGAGAAAACCTCAGTGATCCTTTCTGCGGTGGTGCGGTTGCATATTACGAATGAACTCGTATAGAAATTATTGAGATGATAATCTGTATACAGGGTGAGAAAAATTAAAAAAGTTACACCGCAAACGTTTCGGAAATGGGAAGTGCTATTTTTATGTGGTTTCCACTGGATTAATTGATAGTCAGACGCTCTTATTGTTAGCCAGTAAATATATTTTAATATTTAAGAGAATTTTTTTTTGTGCAGAAATATTATTTTTAGTTAGGTGAATGCCTATTGACAATAACTAACTAATAGTAGGGTAAATTAGAATTTCAGGGGGTTTTGTTGCAAGCCTGTAGTGGAGGCATTTATGAATTTCGTGTTGTGAGAATTTTCCACAGCAACACATGTAGGATGCATTTCTATTTCCGCAGTATTGCGGTGAAAGTTATACCTGATTTACCCTGCATATGAAAATCAATTACGGTGCGTTAGTCTCATTTTTGGGAAAAGAAGTAAAGCCCAAAGAAATAGCTATAGAAAAGCGAAAATGGTTAACTGCCATGGGCATTGATAGTCTGGATTAGGTTAATAATTTATCCGCTGCTATACAGTTCATCTGGGCGTAATATAAGTTTGTACATTTCCTAACAATAGGAACGGCACTTCCTACGTAACAGTTATTACGGTGTATGGCGGAGGGTAAATTAGAATAGACTTCGACTAAAATCTACAGCTTTATTCTGATTTTGATGGAATTTTACACACTTCACCTTCAAAACAAAAGAAACATCACTCTCTACATAAGATTTCGTACTGTGGATTCGGCACCGTTTCACTGATTACCACGAACTTTCGCAGATACAAGTAATATTTCGAGTACAGGGGATGGAGTAGGTAAATCAGCTGAGAGGGGACAGGAGGAGGCTGGCAGAGAGTGCAGGTGCATAATGACAGAGTAAAATACCCGAGAAACGTCGAGATTACTGCTAGCTAATGCAGAGAGAAGCCTAAGAGGACAAAGAGGAAGCTAAGAAAGAGACACATAGGTGGGGGACGTGATGGTCAGAGACACTTGGGAAAGGGGTGCAGTATGTATATACAATTCCCATGCTCAATTAATAATCGTGAAGCTTTGTCAATTTCGCTAGTGAATGCTAAAGGGCAGGTGCATATCATCAACTGTGTGCTGATAAGTTTTGAATAAACATATGACAGAAGGCGTGCTTGGGTAGACTGCGCAGTGATGGTGATCCGTGTCCAACTGGTGTTGTGGTCAGCTGATCTGCCTAGTAAGTAGAATACACGTTTTAGAATCTCAGCAGGGCACAATATTTTATTTCAACGCACATATGTAGCTAAAGACACAAATTAAATTTTGTGTGGATTGACATAAGCTAAGGATTAAAAAGTCTGTCTTTTCATTCAGACATTATTTAAATAACTCACACTGCAAAGATACATATATAAAGCGAACACGACCGTACGTACATTGACACCACAATTGGAGAATAATGACAACGAACATGGAAATCGCGGTAAAATGACTGAAGAAATTGTTCTCAAAAATGTTAGTGAAGTTGTTGGCCAGGCAATTAGACATAGTTCAGCCCATTGCCAGACCCTGTTTATGGATACATGAGCAAGCTCCGAATTTAAAATAGTTCAAACATAAACCCCAATTCAGTGATTTGAGCGTCTTTGTGAATTATATTCACCAGTCTCTTTCTATATTCTCTGAGATTCAAACAGATTATTTGCTATAGTTGGTCTGTTGCTATGCTTGAAGACATATTTTTATATCCGAAGAAACGACAGAGGTCTCATCCGGGATTGGCAAATAGGACACGTTTTTAATCAGTTCTTGTCTATTCGAACAATGAAATTTACCGCGTGCCTAACATTCTCATTCAAATATCCTGCCAAACTCATCCACAGCATCGTCGTATCTTCTTTATGTAACTTTACTACATCTCGCAGTTTATGGGCAGAGTATTTCATCGGGATGATTGATCTCTTATTAAAAGGTTTTCTAAAATTCTTCGTATTTGTGTCGATTCTAGCCAACAGGTAATGTGAGAGAGATAAAATAGATGAAATGACGTCAGTCTTAGTAAACATGGGACATCACGAAAAATCTAAATAGATATATCAGCACTTTCACTAACTTATCAGAAGAAAACAGATGAAAGTAGTGTAGAATTACAAATACATACATTATTTTAGTCTCATCAATTTCGCAAACACGAAAAGCAGCACTGGGAAAATTAGAAAACACAAAGAGACTTTTATAATATGTATATCTGAGCCTTTTAAACAATGAACGAAATCTAGGCTGTTAATAATTCAGGATGACAAAAATTTGTTGGGAAAATGAACCTATGACTAACCAGGCACTGTTTAAAGATCAGAATCAGTCACGAAACATGAATGTACATAATACTGGACTCTTCTGTTTTATATCTGATACTGTCTTTCTCGCACTATTCAACCACTTCTAATGAAGTATAACTACGTAATAAAACGAAAGAGGAATAAAATATGGCGTATAGTATTTCATACTGCTGAACATGGTCCTGTTGAGTTAAAATGATGCAAACTTCCAATGCTGCCGATGTGAACAGCCCTTTTTTAACGATAAATCTGCAGGTAATGACGAAGGAAATAGTAGTTAGTGCGTGATAGTGCACTTATGTTATTATGCGTCCTTTCAATCGACGCAGTCAGTTTTTATGATGCCGCAAGCGCCTGAGTGGATTTGTTTTTGCCCCATTACGGCGTCGCGGGTATTCGCCTCTTAGAAGGGAAGCTTTTACGGTGCCAGAGGTTATTATGCCCGCATAACATAGGATGAGTTCTCCTTCACGATGGGTAAAAAAAATGTTGTTTTACTTCACATCTAAATTAATTATTTAACCTATGGACATCCATAGTAAACCTTTTTATTTTTGTATCCAGATCTTAATTAACTTAACACAAAATCAGCTTTAAATATTGTTTATCGGAACAAGTACCCCGACAGATCACGAAAAATCGATACCCTAAAGCAAGGGTACAATATGTGTTTATGTATCATGTTAATTGCGTTACCTTACGTTCCCAGAAAGACTGTGTCTAATATCTAAATATATTTCCTCTGAGTAGCAACGTAACGTTCTCCGGTACACCATTTACTCAGATAAATCCTGTTCCTTTCCGACACAATTGAATCATTATTTAATATATACTAGGAGGTACATCAGTACTATTCCAAATGCTTTTTGACACGTCGAAAATATCTGTAATCTTATGCCACCTATTTGAACAGTGAGCACGAGTTCATGAACAAAATTACTGAGCAATCTCTAATTATCGAGATATAAGTGCGAAATCATATGTTTTCAAATGGAACTTCTACTACTTTGCGATGAGAACGGATTTCATTTAGAGAAATTACGTGATATATTCTTTATTTCTTTTATCATTACCTGATGTTTCAGGAAGGAGCGATCCAATTGTGTTTTCAACAACACCCATAACGGAATGTAACCAATAACGCTCTTTTTGTAGTCCTTTCTTTTTGACAACTGGTTTCAATGCACTATGTCATTATCTTCAGATCAATTGTCTACAAAATGTTGGTCATTCACTTACACAGGTTGGGAGTGACGTTAAAATCTTTATGTGCAATCATTGCACGACGTCATAATAGAGAATTAAAATTACTTAAACATTCACGTTACAGCTCTAGCTCTAGGTAACTGACTCAGTTACCTACAGCTACAGCTATAACATGAGTATTTTAAAAATACCAGTGATTATATCACTGTCCAACGAAACTTAAACTACGAAAGTATTAAGCTGTATGTTGCGTTTCGTAAAAGTAAAACTAAGTACATTGATCCCACTCTCTATGTAGATACGGTTTGTTATGAGGAATACAGTGTGTTGCTTGTAATACATCCACACAGTCGTGTCGATAATCATACGTGAATTAATTTCATGAGTAGAAAATCATTCAGGGCTCGTACAAGAAATTTGGGTCATCATGTGAAACCTCTTTTTGTGGCCCCCCTACTTGTTTTCGAGAAATAAACATTGTATGCTCTTTATATACTTTTATGGGTCCTGCTCTGCCGAGCGTTATTGGCAAGCTAGTGCTACGGTAGAGTGGCCGAGCGGTCTAAGGAGCCTTGCTGCAGAGCGCGCGGTTGCTGGCCGTCGGAGATTCGAGTGCTGCTTGGGGCATGTGTGTTGTCCTTAGGTTACTTTAAATGAGTTTTAAGTAGTTTGTAAGTCTAGGGACTGATGACCATAGCAGTTTGGTCTAACAGACTTACAAACATTTGAACATTTTTGGAAAGTGGGATGTTCTCAGCTCTTGTAAGGCCAACTGAGGAGCTACTTGATTGAGAAGTAGCGGCTCTGGTCACTGAAACCAACACAAGGCCGGGAATGCGGGGCGCTGACCACGTCCCCCATACCGCAACCGTTGACGCCTTCAGGTCTTCCGGTCGGTACTCGCTTGGCCTTTCGAGGCCTGTGTGGGACTAATATATACATATATCGTGTAGTTCATACAGTTTTTTTTTTTTTAGTAAAACTATTTAGGTTTTTAAAAGCTTTTAGAAGAGTCAGAAATGCCACATTTCTATGGCTACTTAAAAACCTCGAAAATACTGAATATTCTCCTCCGGATCTTGCACCCCTCTCCTCATCCACCAGAAAAGAAAATATATGGGCACCCTTGTACACAGCTACTGTGCAGTGAAATTCTTTTCATAGCATCTCTACAGAGTACGACGTCAGAGCCAATGGTACACTGCTGCAGTTCCTCACTAGTAGGAGGCACTCCGAAGTTAATTTCTCAGTGTGTTATCCAGACACTTCATTTGTGTACACTGAAGTGGATAACAAAATTATACATACAGTTGTCTGCCTTATGGTGAAACCATATTGTGACTGACGGTGAGGGATTTGAGAAAGTTTATCTCCTCCCCCCCCCCCCCCCAAATTATGAGCGCCGATTATCTGCTTTAAGTGGAATACAGATAAATAGGCACTAAAATTACATAATCTACAAAATAATTTTTACAAATTGCGGCCTCAAAAGTTGCAATAAATTACAAAGCCAATTTTGCAAAGGAGCTAAGAATGAGATGTGACTTTCAGAACCCTTTCTAATTCTCTTTGAGCATCAGTTCAGTGGTTTTTATGTTGAGTGTAACGTGTTATGCTGGAGTTATAAGCCTCCCTAATAATCTTCGTAATATATCCCCTTTTGTGAAAGAAAACATGAGCGTGCTGGTATCTAGCTAAACCGCCAGTTGACTTTGTTGCATTGAATGTGTGCATTATAAAATGTGTATATTAAAATATGCACGAGTGCCAGAAATATATACTAAAACAAAGAATGTAGGCACCCAGTCTGACCAAATATGCGCTTAAATAGAACGAATCTGTATCCATAGTCAACACCAAATAAAATTGGGAAAAAGGAATCTAAGTACTTATTAGGCATAATTGACGCAACTGTAACACTAAACCTGTTATGACTTGATTTTAGTTGTGTCTTTTATAGTGAAACATTAATTATTTTGCGAAGTATCTTAGAAATGCTTTCCTTACAATGAGGTGCCACCGCGTGAAAATACTCGATTTCTGTATCGACAGTTTGAGAATGAGAGCCCTTAGCAACCTTAAACAGACTTTAAATAAAAATTTCAATCTTTGAAGAATATTTTTCTCATTGAGGCTCTCTCCTCATCCCCACTCCCAATTTAATGATATAAAAGAAACAAATTACGCTTAATATATGTTCGTTGTACATGCCGAAAAATTGCCACTTCGGGTAGGACGTTTTAATCTATCACTTCGCTACTTCTATTTATATTTACTAAGTACTTTGCATGCAATATTATCATATGTCACTAGATATGCTAGTAAATTTATATCACTATAGAAGACATAGTTATAAACATGGAGATGCGTGAAAAACTGACGCGTAAGATATACCTTAATTGCTTCTTCACTTCTGAATGTACTGGCAAATAATTTCACAATACTATTAAAAATAAAAGTATATGCAACCACGAACGTATTACATTGCAACGCTGTGTCAAAATTTCTAAACAAACTGCCAAGAAATTTTATATGTAAGACAAGTAACATGTGAGAGTTGTGACAATACCGCCCAAAGAGTAACACTCAGTCACTACGTTTGGAGAAATTTATCAAGATAGATTAAATGCACCTGAAACACTGACGTAGCCAATGCACTAAGTTGTTACACTCTTTTATTAATTTTCGTAGAATTATATCTATGTAGACGGGTGATATTGATGGGAATGCATTATCTGTATAAATCTGTAATTTGGAAAAAAAATGTTAAACAGCCGATAAGCTAGGGCTCATAGTGGGCTGGCCAGCGGAGAGCTGTGTGTGTGTGTGTAAGGCGGAAACGGCCACCCGGAGGGTGAGCTTAGCTCTCGCTTGGAAAGGCCGTGACGTTAGACGGAATCCAACGCGCAGCTAGTGAAACGACAGTGTATTGTATACGATAAAGCTAAATTTAAAAATAAAACATAACTAAGACAGAGAAGTGCGACACAGTTTCTGAAAGGATTTCATATGACACCTATAGTGTGGTGTCGCACAAGTCCAAAGTGCGCGCCACCTACTTTCGCCGCGCGCCGCCATGCACGCACGGCGCGGCGTTCTTACGACGTCAGCCACGAGCGCCCTCTGCTAGAACTCCGCTCGTGGCCACCACTGAACGACATCGTTCACTTGGGACTGAGATAGCAACCAGCGAACACTTCGGAATCAGATAGGCACCAGTGAAGACTTGGCTATCGGATAGGCACTAGGCAGGCCTCTAGCTCAACTATGTATCAGCATTCTGCAGTACTGAGCTATGTAAAAGTTAAGCATTGTATAAATTCTGTGCAATATATATCTCGTTCTAATTTACTCTAGTGTTTCTAGTTTCTGCTGTCCCACTGGCTGCTCACCTCCGTACCTGCACAAGCGTGCATCCTTTATTCCTGGGTCGGTCTGTCTACTCGGCCACCGACACCTACGACGGAAACGACACACAAAAGCGGCGACGAGGCTGGGACACAAAATATATTAACGCACAGACATCCCTCCTATCAAGCACATATAAAAAG
Organism: Locusta migratoria; assembly: GCA_026315105.1. Lineage (NCBI taxonomy): Eukaryota > Metazoa > Arthropoda > Insecta > Orthoptera > Acrididae > Locusta > Locusta migratoria. Next base: position 502,070,960 of record CM048755.1, on the reverse strand, counting down.
TTTTAATAGAATGAAAATACGGCAATTTAGTGTTTAGTTAAAAATTCATAACATGTAAACTATTTTAGATACAGAGATGAGCGAGGCTCACATATAAGGTCTCAACAAGGTGCATCACCTGATATGTTTACAGTCGACGTAAAATAATACTTATCACAGGAAACCTAATTCACTAATACAATTATATAAATCTGTTAATAACATAAAGTACAAGACAGATACACGACCAGCATGGCAGTGTCTGTTCACAGGTGCCGTATTACAAAATGATTATACCATATAATCATATTGTTCAAATTTACTGACGCATGTTTTATTTATTTAAATAATTTGTATTTAATCGCTCCATAGGAGAAATGAAATGTAATAAAATGAAAAGTTAATTACGATGATCAATTTCATGTTTATTTGTGTTTAGTGTAAGTGTTGAAAGATTTGTATGAAATGTACGGTGTACTTGGCAGAGCGTTGTACGTTGGCGAGGGGTGGCAATGGGGAAGTTCGTGACGTATGGGTTTCTCCGGTGGACAGGTATAAAGGCTGGCCGCTGGCCCACTTGGGGCCCCTCCCCACCCCATGCGGGGGCGTCTCGACTTTTTACCACCGTTTACAGTGCCAGTGTGTCCAGTGTCGTGTGTTTTTAATCAGTGACTCCGTGATCGCCGTCCCCAAGTTTTATTCTGTGCACCATCCACTATCTTCGTTTTTATCCTTAGGGTTTCTACGATGTACTTTTAAATTGTCGCCGTGGCCAACTGTTTTTACGAACTATGTGTGTTTTAGTCCGTCAAAAACTCAGTGTGTCGATTGTCTTTTTCCGCAGTTTTATCCCTCTATTTTGTATATTGTTTTTATCCATTTTTGTCATTTCATGTATGTCACATGGCTGAAGATCAGCCACCGCAGCTGCTGCCAGCCTGCCAACTGTTTACAGTTGGCTTAAAAATACAATAAAGGAAAAAAAAAAAAAAACACTTAGGGCAGTCTGTGTTTGGCTAGCAACGTGACGGCGAAGCTATGTAGGTCTGTGCCGCGGCCTTCGGAAGAGTGCGACTTTAAAAGTTTTCAGAGTGTAAAAGTGCGGTCGAACCTAGCAAGAATTATCGAATGTGGCGAGTTACTTTTCAACTTGCAAGATTTATTCTTTCAGTTGTTGAGTGCTCCGTTGAATTAGAAGATTGCAGCGCGTGAATTTTAGACTCTTTGACATCTATACATTTCCGTTGGAAACTGATTTTAAAAGTGCATCTTATCAGGAAGTGTTAACTGAGTTCTCATACAGATTCATTCATTCGATATCTGTTGTTGAACATTGATTTTGTTAAATTAACTGTGAATATAAAGACAAAGTATTCGCGGTCAGGCGCAAACTAATGGAACGTTTCTTGGTAGGCTAATTCAAAATATTTTCGGCATAGTAAACTTTGTCTGGGGGCTCACGAGCTATATTAGATACGCCAACCTACAGTGCTTTTACCGGTGTCAGTGTTTTGATCCGATATATAAACAGAATCAAATTTTCAAATGTTTGTTAAGATTAAGAGACTTAACTGCGGGGTCATCAGTCCCTAAACTTCCAAACTACTTATGAACTACCTTATACTAAAGGTGACACAAACATCCATGCCCGAGGGGGGATTCGAATCCCCGACGGCGGACGGCCGCGCGCACCGCAACACGGCGCTACAGTACGCGCGGCTAATCCGCCGCGACTAAATAAACAGACTATTTAATAATTTTAAACAAAGTGTTGTGACACTTATTTGTATATAATGTATACTTCTTCTAAATTTTCGTTGTGTTTTAATTAATCATATCCAGGTGGGGACTGCGGACGAATTTTTATCATCCCCTAGACAGAGCAGAACTTAAAATGCAGTGAAATTGTTAGTGTAAATATAAGATTCTCCACAGATCCCTCATACAATAACCTCGCAGAGTTATAGATTTATTCTCACCTTTTTTTTTCGCGGTGCTTATCACTGTTGACCACGTGCTATTAAAACTTGACAATGGTTCCGAGCGTAATTAATCATTTGGTTTAAATAGACTGTGTTACAATAAATAAAACATTAAAAAGTCTACTAAATTTTAGAAACAAAATTTAAAAATTAAACATCGAAATTAGTTTTCTTGCTCTTTGAGCAGCGAAGATTTCAACCTATTTCTCGATGTCGAGCGAACGTGCTATCTGCCTTTCCATAGCGATTGTGGCAAGACCGCTCACTGTTCATTGAAGATCTAAGATAGATTTTAATGACGTTTAATTTCGAAAAGCTACGTTCCGCAGAGACTAAAGATGCCAGTATTTACAAAACAATTTGTAACGCAGCCCATATATTTGGGAAACGTCTTGTAAGTTTTTTCGAAGATGTAGTGGAGTACTTATAAACATGATTCGGTAGTATGTGGAAGCGTAAGTGGCAACACTTCCAATTCATTTCCACAATTCTGTGAATTTATGTCTTCTCACTGCATTTTAGGGTCTCTCGAAGCATCTGAAAGTTTTCTGCATTCTCTTCTGAGATCATATTTCCTTGTGGCCAAGTTCCTAATGTCACAAATAACAATGAACACGTCATAGAAATTAATGAGTTGCTGAGACGTTTCCTTCAAAGACTTAATGACACTGTCTACTGCAACATAAAAGAAGTTTACCCTAAAGCGGTTATGTTCTCCTAGAAAGGGTTCATCTTTACTTTGCCGTGCTTGAGTAGCCGAGTGATATAAGGCATCATGCAACGGAGTATGTGTCCGCTTCCGCCGGTGGTTCGAGTCCTCCCTCGGGCATGGGTGTGTGTTGATCTTAGTGTAAGTCAGTTTAAGTAGTGTGTAAGCGTAGGGACGATGACCATAGTAATTTGGTCCAATAGTCTTACAAACATTTCAGCATCTTTACTTTCTTAACAAAACTGCCTTTTAACACTTGCAGATCTCTATTCTGTTAACTCAGTAACATTTCTTAAATCTGAACACAGCACTACTGCTTCTTTCTTAGAGTTCAAAATCCATTGGCTTTGCTTTATCCCAAAACACTTTCATTAATTTCACTGTATTGTCTAACTTTATACCAACCTGCTGAACTGCTTTAATGACACTATTAACATGGCAAAGGACATTATGTCATGTCACAGCACACAGAGCATACTTAAATTTTCTGAGTTTTTTAAAGAGACAAAATGCTCCACTGAAACACATTGGATTATTTTTCCAACTATTTCTTACCACAGCTAATGGAAGTCATACGTTATTAAGTTCAGATCTCACAATCCGAACACTTTGTATCCTTGCCTCCCATCTGCTGTCATACAGTGGTATTAGAAGCATTTTTACGTGTTCCTTAAGCGGTTTCTAGCACTTCACAGAGGCAGGATATTATGTGTACAGTCTTTTAACCACACCCAAAAATATAGCGCATTTACAAATGATTTAATTGCATCACTAACAACAAAATTCAGGCTATGACCACAGCAAGGGATACAAGGGGAAAACGAACTCTTGGATTTTCTTAGAATACGAGCTTGAATACCAGTCTTCTTATTCTTCATGTTGCTTACATTGTAAGATTGTCCCCGACAATCTGCTATTGGTATTCCAAGGATACGAAATACCTGAAGCAATGTTTCTGTGAAACCATTTGCAATAGTGTCATTGATTAAAAAGGTAAAGAAATACTCATCAGTTGCAACTGAATTGCAAAATACATTTACCGTTCTTAAACCACGCTTAGCTGCTCCTTTTGACTAAAATCTGTTGTATAGTGCAATATTGTTGAATAGTTTTTATTTTTACATATGATGTTCTTAATGATAGATACAGTTACATCACAAATTATGGTAATTATTTCATTTTGTACATCCTTACTTAAGTAAGTAACCACGCTTTCAGGTTTAGTCTCACGATTATGATGTTCATTTTATACGGGATCAAACTTAGCCATTAAGTCCACTTCCCCTAAAAATTTCCCAATACCATTTAATTGTCGCCCCGTAGTGGAAGATTTCAATCGCAAGGAAACATATGACGGGAAGGAACATTAAAACTGGTCTCCACGTCTTTTCTTCTTTATCAGTTTGATCTTGACGGGCCTGGCCCATTAATTTTGACATTTTAATTCTCTGTTAAAGCTCTTTCCACTTGCACATTTCAGAAGTATGGTTGCGACACAGTTGATGGATAGAGAAAATTTTTGCCAAACTCTCCCAGTGTGTTACGACATTACTTGTAAGAGAACCAACACACGATCCAGTAACTTTCCACAAACGCAATACAAAGCATACCATTTTGGGAAATACGCAAGCCATGTACGCTTAGCTTTTTACTAGTATAACAGTAAGAAAAAATGTAAAATATCCTCTTGTCTCACCATTGGCTTTCTTTCGTGTCTTCCAGATCTTCCTTAATTGCTCTGATCCTAAAATTATCATTTATAACACCCAGCCAGGGGGATAGTCTACAACATGAAGACCGCTAATTGGCTTAGACGATTTTCCGTCTACTTCGTGATATTGTTCTGCTCCCGTATCTTCGGCAGTAAAAATGTCACAAGATATTTCCCTTATTGAACATGTTCAGTAGCCACTAGTTCTTGCTTGCACGAAACTTACGAAATACCTTCATTATTAACTAATGAAGCTGTAGTACCAGTACGTTCTTTCACGTGACGCTGATCATTCCTAGTCAGTTCGTTACACTTGCGTAGGCTTTCGCAGCCAGTTAGTTCGCATAACAGTTTTCTGGGTGTTGTACCGTATCATAGTTGAAGATGACAATAGCCATCTTACATTATTACGTGATGCAATACCCAGAAAACTTATATGTCAAAGTCAGTTCAATGAAAAAATTATTTATGAACCCTTTTGTCGCAGTTGCTTTTCTAGAATGTCAGAGCAACGTTTTTTTATAATTATTATTTTTAATTTTTTAAATTCTTTTTTATTTTTTCTTTCTTTGGCAACAGGAAAGTACTGGGTGATCAAAAAGTCGGTATTAATTTGAAAACTTAATAAATCACGGAATAATGTAGACAGAGAGGTAAAAATTGACACACACGCTTGGAATGACACGGGGTTTTATAATAACAAAAACACCTGCTGGAACGTACTATTTTTATGCAGGATGGCGCTCCACCCCATATTGCTAGACGCGTGAAAGATCTCTTGAGCGCGTCGTTTGGTGATGATCGTGTGCTGAGACGCCACTTTCGTCATGCTTGGCCTCTCAGGACCCCAGACCTCAGTCCGTGCTTTTATTGGTTTTGGGATTACCTGAAGTCGCAAGTGTATCGTGATCGACCGACATATCTAGGGATGCTGAAAGACAACATTCGACGCCAATGCCTCACCATAACTCCGGACATGCTTTACAGTGCTGTTCGCAGCATTATTCCTCAACTACAGCTATTTTTGACGAATGATGGTGGAAATATCGAGCATTTCCTGTAAAGAACATCATCTTTGCTTTGTCTTAATTTGTTATGCTAATTATTGCTTTTCTGATCAGATGAAGCGCCATCTGTTAGACTTTTTTGAAGTTTTTTTTTTCGTTGTAATAAAACCCCATGACATTCTAAGCACGTGTGTCAATTTTTACCTCTCTATCTACATTATACCGTGAATTACTAAATTGTCAAATGTATACTGACTTTCTGATCACCTGGTAGAATAGCTTGAATAGTAGACATTGGTCTCTTATAACTATAACGCCTACACCGCAAATGCGCACTGTTTCACTAAATCCCCAGGTAACAGTTCATGATGCCAAAGGATTTTGTAAGGATAGCATCGGAGGGCACGCCTGAGTGCCAACCAAACAGTAGTGTATGCGACGTGCGACTGCACGAGCGCTGACTTCCCCGTGCATAGACGAACCCGCTACAGTCTCAGTTTCTTCCTGAATTGTCTCAGCAGCATTACGCCTTGTGCTCGGTCGGCCATTACGGGGTCTATCGTATAAAGAACCCGTGGCTTCGAACATCGAAATCATTCTCGCCACAGCTGCATTTGTCAACGGACCTTTACCCGTTCGAATCCCCTTCCTATGGCGAAAGGATCGTAACGCTGACCTATCACATTCTCCATTCTGATAATACAGCTTCACGAAAAGCGCCTTTTTCAGGTAACGTCAACTTGCTGCGACTGCTGGTGCATCTGATTCTCTCTCTCTCTCTTTTTTTTTTCCTTTATTGAATTTTTAATGCCCGGAGGCAGGCTGGCAGCAGCCAATGACGCTGCTGATTCTCTTTCTCATTACAGCTTCTTTTATACACGATTTTCATGCGCAGTCATTGACATTTTGCTGTCCAGCGCCATCTGTTGGACATTTTTTGAACTTTTTTGTAATAAAAAACCCCATGTCATTCCAAGTACGTGTGTCAATTTTTACCTCTCTATCTACATTATTCCAGTGATTTATTAAGTTTTCACCCGATACTTACGATCCATTCTACAGTATTACATAACACAATTCACGCACTCTGATAGCACCAGACAAGACACACGAACTGCGTCCGTATTTCACGCCTGAGTGGGTTGCTGAAATCAGATGCAGAAAACGTTAGGACTCCTTACTTGAACGCCGGGTTTTGTATAGAATGGATCCCCTTAGTGCCGGCCGCGGTGGCCGCGGGGACTGAGGCGCTTCAGTCACGGTCTGCACGGCCACTACGGTCGGGGTTTCGAATCACCCCTCGGGCATGGATATTTGTGCCGTCCTAGTTCGTAAGTAGTTCATAAGTAGTTTGTAAGTTTAGGGACTGATGACCCCGTAGTTAAGTCCCATAAGCTATACAAACATTTGAACATTTTTTGATCCCCTTAGTGATTTGGCTGCTAGGGAGGGGAAGAAGGCCAATCCGCACTCCGTGTGCATAACGCGTGGAGTCATTCCAGATGTGAAACTGGTCCTTGTGGATGCCATGAAGAGGACAGGATGCATCCAGTTGCTGGTGGTGCCTCATTTCGGTACTAACGATGTGTTTCCATTTGGGTCGAAAGACATTCTCTCCGCTTTTGAGCGTCTCACTGAAGTTGTAAAGAGAGTCAGTCTCGTTGGCAAGAAGAAGGCAGAGCTCACCATCTGCATCATAGTTGACACAACCGACCGCCGACCTCTGCACCAAGGCCGAGTGTAAGGTCGGGATCAGAAGCTGAGCCGGTCCTCCGACCGTGTAGACGGCAGATTCCTCGACTGGCGCCATTGAGTGGCGGGGTTCCGGATCCCGCAGAATAGGTAAGGCGTCCAATACACGCAGAAAGCGGCTATACAAGTAGCGAGAACTGTGTTGGGTAAAATGTTCTGATATTTAGGTTAGAGGGCATTGAGAACTCACTAAAAGGGGTACAGTTTCGAAGGGTACAGGTCACAGATAGGACAAACAGGGGTCTAAGTACCATTGGTGTAACCACTGTATATTGTCGTAGTTGTGTGGGGAAAATACCAGCGCTCCAAGTGCTAATATAAAGTTGTGGGGCACAAATCATTATGGATAACGAAGTAAGTTCCGCTGAAATTTTCACAAGGGAAAAACGTGTGCAGAAAGAATATACAGAATGTAATAGACGTGTAGTATTTATTGCTGTCACACCTGGTTAAACCTGTAGTGAAATAGAATCGCTCATGACGAACGCAAAAACTCCCTAAGGTTTCGAAAGTCTAGTTTTGAAATTGAAGTAGATACTGCGTCTCCTTCGAATGTGAACATGTTTCGTTAGCATCCACCTACATAGAGAGACATGATCATCATAATAAAACAAGAAAACAATATGGTGGAAAACGGTAGGATTAAGGTATCCCGCGTGCTTTTAGACTATGTAACGGCAAATAAATATTATATAAGCGGTTCGGTGGACCTTCTGCCCTGCACTTAACTGTTATTTGCGGAGTAATTATGTAGATGTAAGGGTGAGTATCCACATTAGAGATATTGAAATACTTGATTCCGTTAGGGGGATAGGATGTCGTCACTTAGGGCTCACCTTGGATGTTCTACATGCACAGTATGGTTGAGCACATTGATTACAACATTCGCAGCATTTCTCTGCTCAATAATGTCCGGTGTCTCATGTTTGGTGGCGACTTCCATTTCGCTTGACGTCCCAGCCACGTTACTGTGTGAAGTGTGGTTACAGAGATATTCTTCACTGGTAAGCATAACAATTATACACCACCGCTTGTGGTCCTACCGACAGATTTTATTAATCTGTCGGTTTCTGTGATAGTGTTCTTGTTCAAATGTTCAAATGTTTGTAGCACTTATGGGACTTAACTACGGGGTCATCAGTCCCTAAGATTACAAACTACTTATGAACTAGCTAAGACTAAGGACGGCACAAATATACATGCCCGAGGGGGGAGTCGAACCCCCGACCGTAGTGGCCGTGCAGACCGTGACTGAAGCGCCTCAGTCCCCTCGGCCACCGCGGCCGGCTAGCGTTCTTGCAGTTGACTCTATCCCTGCTTAATTTTACGACCGTTGTATTGTGATTACCACTGTAGACATAGAAAAGCAACCTACGAAACCGTGTAGCACACGACTGATTTTGAATGTCTCCCACCTCACGTACAGCAAACTGAATAATGTGTGATTGGTATCGTGTGCGAGAGTTACCTCGCCGCGTCGGAGCGGCCGAACGCATTGAGGCGCTATGCAACGATGCGCGAGGCCGTTCCCCGTAGGGGGTTCGAATCCCCCCCTCGGGCATGGATGTTTGTGCCGTCTTTAGCATAAGCTAGTTCATAAGTAGTTCGTAAGTTTAGGGACTAATGACCCCGCAGTTAGGTCCCATAAGCTTAACAAACATTTGAACATTTAGAGTTTCCTCCACCCTACCCGCGTTATTTTTTTTTATTTTTGTTTTTTTTTTGTTTTGGTGGACAAATCTAGCGAATTCAAATCTTCGTCAGCCTTTTATTTTATACTGTGTTACTAGATATGGGGATCGTATTAACACTTGGGAACTTTATAATACTGCTGCATAAACTTTATAGGCGAGCGGGTGGCGCACCTCTGTGATACCAAGATTATCACTTTATTAAAGCGGAGCTGCTGTCTCGTAATAGGCTTTGGCTGGAGTGTATACATGTCAAATGTTGAATAGGAAATGACATCCTTGTGACACCTACATCACTAACAATGACGACGAAGTCACTTCTTCGTTACAGCGCACACAAACCTGCAGACCAGCATCAAGGATGCCCCGTACAGTATATACAACAAATGAGGATGTAAGGGAAGTAATATTCAGGGAAAAATACCATGATTGGTTAAATAGACTGATACATCGTTTGTTAGAACAATTAATGAGAATTCGAGATGATGTAATACCGAAAAATGGAATATGTACTAACAAATTATATCGAAAAGAGCCATAGAATACCGGGAATATTACTGATTTAACGCAACTCTTATTTGAAGTTCTTTTTTCGTGGTATAAGGAACTGAGCTACTGAATGACAATGATTATGCAATATTTATATTTTTCATTAACCTAGGCCGATTCATTGCTTTGTGTTATGTTTGTGTCCCATATTCCTTGCATGATGTACAGCTTAATTGGACGTAAATCAGTATCAAATTTTAAATAAATTTTAGCGAATTCAGAGTTCCAATTATGAACACAATTTCATTCTGATGTGTAATAAGTGCTCGAAATTTTTTCTGTCTTACTTGATTCATGTGTAATTTGTTGCGGATTACGACGATATAACAGAATGTTTAACTTTAATCACGTGCTTCAGAGAAAAATGGGGCCGATATTACAGCGTGATATAGTGCTCGACGCGGCATGTTATTAACTTAAGCTCTATCTTATAGTAATTGGTTAACGACGAATATTTTATCTGATTCTTACAACAATAACTGTAACAGCGTAGAGGGAAACGCACAGATATGATATAATACTAATCTCCGAAAGGCTTGAATGGAACTGATATGTTTTTGGCGCTTTGCATCATGTTACTGTCAACGTCCAACGTCCCGCAGTTCAGAGTCATAACGGTCTTGACAAGGGGAAAAAAGAGAGAGAGAGAGAGAGAGAGAGAGAGAGAGAGAGAGAGAGAGAGAGAGAGAGAGAGAGGGAGGGAGAGGGAGAGAGAGAGAGCGAGAGGGCATGAATAAGTAGCCATGGCAAACTCGGCAGCGACTTCACAGGTGTCTCATTAGGTGCTCTTAATTTGAGACGAGCAGTAGCAAACCAGCTTAAGCTGCCTAATGAGGGCGGGACAAGGGAGTGCTCAGGCACGCAAGAGGCCAATTACTGGCGTGGAGGCGTGCCAAACCCCAACTTAGCAATGCGCTCGCCCGACTCTGCGTACCATCTTTCCAAGCGTGGAATTGGACTCAAATAAGATCCACGGAAGCCATCACGTTTCTGTTCCATCTCCTCCGTAGTCACACGTTATATCCTAGTTGATAATTCTTCCAAGAACCCATATGACGGGATTCAGAAGATTTCGTTTATAAGTGTGTCAGAAGTTAGGCATATCTTTGCTTGCGACGTAAGCCAGCTGTGTCATTATCGTGAGTAGGGGACATTTGACGAACACAATTTAACATACATGAGTCTATGCAAAATCTCTTTATATCTACAAAAATCCCGTGTTACGAAGTTTCTTCACGATGAACTCCGAAACTACGCAACTGATCGTAATGAACTTTCCCATTGTGTGTCTGATTTGGTTCTATTTAAAAGATAGGATACTTTTTATCTGGATTAATGATATCAATATACATTTATTGCAAAGTAAATGTTGTTATCTAGGTTGGGTAAGTATGAAATAAATAGCACTGTTTCCGAAATTCATTCCTGCGATTACGGTTAAGCGCTCGACAGTGAAGCCAAAGTGCACGGGTTCGAATCTCGCTGGGATCATTAACTTTTTCACTCTAGGTTTTAACCTAGCCTTCACCTCTCAACGACGTGATGAGTCTGCAGAAACGATACGTGGTTCCGATTTGACCTTTAACTACAAGTGTCCTCCTCGTTGGATAACTGGGCTAGATGAGGTACATTCAATGCGCCTTAGAAACGCCCAGCTGAAGCAATTTCATCACGGCAGAGAGTAACACAAAACTATTATTACAATCTATTTAAAAACGTTTCCTTGCCGTGAAATTTATTGCACACTACACGTGTTTCCCAAATTTACAGGGTGATCAAAAAGTCAGTATAAATTTGAAAACTTAATAAATCACGGAATAATGTAGAGAGAGGTAAAAATTGACACACATGCTTGGAATTACATGGGGTTTTATCGAAAAAAAAAAGAAGTTTGAAAAATGTCCGACAGATGGCGCTGGACAGCAAAACGTCAGTGCCTGCGCATGAAAATCGTGTATGAAAGGAACTGTAATGAGAGAGATGCACCAGCAGACGCAGCATGTTGACGTTACCTGAAAAAGGCGCTTTTTGGTGAAGCTGTATTATGAGAATGGGGAATGTGCTGGTTGAGCGTTATGATCCTATCACCATAGGAAGGGGATTCGAACGGGTAAAGGTCCGTTGACAAATGCAGCTGTGGCGAGAATGAAATCGAAGTTCGAAGCCACGGGTTGTTTAGACGACAGACCCCGTAGTGGCCGACCGATCGCGAGGCGTAATGCTGCTGAGACAGTTCAGGAAGAAATTGAGACTGTAGCGGGTTCGTCTATGCACGGGAAAGTCAGCGCTCGTGCAGTCGCACGTCGCACCGTCATTTCATACACTATTGTTTGGTTGGCACTCAGGAGTGCCCTCCGATGCTATCCTTACAAAATCCTTTGGCATCATGAACTGTTACCTGGGGATTTAGTGAAGCAGTGCGCATTTGCGGTGTAGGCGCTATAAGAGACCAATGATTTCGAAGTTCGAAGCCACGGGTTGTTTAGACGATAGACCCCGTAGTGGCCGACGGAGCACGAGGCGTAATGCTGCTGAAAGTTCAGGAAGAAATGGAGACTGTAGCGGGTTCGTCTATGCACGGGGAAGTCAGCGCTCGTGAGGTCGCACGTCACACCGGCATTCCATACATTACTATTTGATTGGCATTTAGGCGTGCCCTTCGATGCTATCCTTATAATATCGATCGGCATCATGAACTGTTACATGGCGATTTAGTGAAGCGGAGGCATTTGCGGTGTAGGCGTTTCAAAAGATGGCGGAAGTCATTATACAACGCAATACACTGTTCCCAGTTCTTGCCCAGCAATAAACTCATGTAAACTCTCAGAAAAACCTAAAATGTTTGTAACTCTATGGAACTGAACTATTGTAGTCATCAGTCCATATACTTCCAAAACACTTAAACTAAGTTAAACTAACGTAAGGACAACACACACATTCTTACCAGATGGATGAGTCGAACCACAGACGAGGGAGGCTTCACGATCTATAACTTGGCACTCCGGACCACACGGGCATTCCCACTCGGCTGTAAATTCTCAAAATTGGTGACGCAGGTGTTTGGGGTAGGCAGACATAGTATTTCAGTAGCACACTCCCCTCTAAAGCTTTGGATACGGTAGCCGTATTACAGAATAGTAGCGAGAAGTTGAACTATGCGCCTGAGTCCACATCTGTCAGTGCGTGTAGATTTCTAAAGCTTCATCTAGAAAATAGTTGTACTTTGTTGTAATTTAATCAATAATTAGTGATTGAAACTATTCTCATTTTTTCACTTAGTGATGTCTGATGGCTTTTTCCTGTAAAAAAGCAATTCTAATTAAGAATTTGAACGTAAACAACCTCACAATTGCAAGACGAACAACTTCTTACTTCAATATTTCCGTCATTACATGCATTGTATTCTTGTCTGCCAACCCTCTTAAATATTATAAAAGTCTCCATGGTCAGGTTTAGCAATCTGCTTCAGTGCTGAGAGTTGCGGCACGCCAGTAAAACGATTTCTGTTGCCCGCTTATAACTAGAGACGCGAAACTTTCCTCTCAAATGGCGCCCTTTCGTAATTTAATTCTGCACTCATTACTAACTTTGGCTACAGTACCTGCAGTTACTTAACAATATAAACACGATGTGTATTTCGTGATGAAGTATATCCTAAAGTCAGCACAATGCGAATTCGTGAAAGATTTAAAGTCACCCGTACCAACTTCCAAAATAATTTAGCTGCGAAGTAGCACATTCCGCATTTGTAACATTTCTATTTCTATGTTATCACCAAAGGCATTCAGACTCCTGCGGGTTAAGTATCAATGCCGTCAGCACATACTGACCGACCCGAGCGAAAGTACAACGGTGTAATATGTAGAACGTAAATGTCCTTAAAGTACAGACGAAACCTATTTTAAACAATACTGATAACGTTTGGAAAAAGAGATAAATACGTATATAGATACAGCATGCAATCGACACAGAAAGTAAAAGAAGTGAGTTAATGGGAAATGCTATGTGTGTCTATCTCCACAGGGAAAACGTTATCTTTATTTTTAGAACGTTGGAGCTCCATAGTACACACGTTCAAATTTACTCTTTTACTGCTCTGCACCTGTAAAATACCTCTCGATTCATCGTATATTCGTAACTACTCAGATATAGTTATACGTTCCTGCCTGATTACTCTGTTTGGCTCTCGACAATAAGATCTACATGTAGGCTGGTTCAATATTCTTTGAGTAGTTTTTGTAGGTATGCTGTGAAAATATTATCTCTATACTGTACTTAAAACTAGAAGTTCACCGAATTCTGCAGACTACTTTTCCAATATATTTTTGTAATTGTTGAACATCTTCTAATGACAGTGTTAAAGTGTTAAACTACAGCCTGATAGTCCAAGACACAAATTTTATTTGTGTGCCAGATCGTCGCAACAAAATACGCTATTACTTATGTTCACGAACTTATATCAGGGTCTTACTTCTGACCGATAGACTCATACTACATTTACCCATAACCTGAAGGATACTTTAGATCACTGGTACAATTGTTTGCAATATTAGTATCTTCGTTGGAGAAGACTTCAGTATATAACACATAATTGGAATAACTTTATTTATCTAAGTTGTGAAGGTCACAAAACAGGCTATGATATAACAGAATATCTGTTATCTGCATACAGGAGCTGCCAAGTAAGTTAAGCATTCAGAGAGGAGGAGAAAACTAAATGAATCCTCATAGGATGAGAAGGTATGAGATTTTACTGATGTAATAACTAAATGATGTCAAATTTGTAAATAAATTGTCTTTAAAAGCCCATTTATTTGTAGGAGGTTGCAATCTTTCTTTACTGATACATGCTTTAATTAGGATATGGAGGCTGTAATAAAGCAGATGTACCCTCCCCGAACAAACTGGCCCACAGCTGTTGTAACTGTTTCTTGATATCCAGTACCCAGGCAGTAAGATGAACTTAATGTCTGCGTTTGTCCCATGTACAATACTGGCCATTAAAATTGCTACACCAAGAATAAATGCAGATGATAAACGGGTATTCATTGGACAAATATATTATACTATAACTGACATGTGATTACATTATCACGCAATTTGGGTGCATACATTCTGAGAAATCAGTACCCGGAACAACCACCTCTGGCCGTAATAACGGCCTTGATTCGCCTGGGAATTGCGCAAACAGAGCTTGGATGGCGTGTACAGGTACAGATGCTCATGCAGCTTTAACACGATACCACAGTTCATCAAGAGTAGTGACTGGCGTATTGCGACGAGCCAATTGCTCGGCCACCATTAACCAGATAGTTTCACTTGGTGAGAGATTTGGAGAATGTGCTGGCCAGGGCAGCAATCGATTATTTTCTGTATCCAGAAAGGCCCGCACACAACCTGCAACATGCGGTCGTGAATTATACTGCTGAAGTGTATAGTTTGGAAGGGATGGAATGAAGGGCAGAGCCACGGGTCGTAACACATCTGAAATGTAACGGCCCCTGTTCAAAGTGCCGTCGACGTGTAACCAATGGCACCCCATACCATAACCCCGGGTGATTCGCCAATATGGCGATGACCAATACACGCTTCCAATGTGCGTTCACCGCGATGTCGCCAAACACGGATGCGACCATCATGATGCTGTAAACAGAACCTGGATTCATCCGATAAAATGCCGTTTTGCCATTCGTGCACCCAGGTTCGTCGTTGCGTACACCATCGCAGGCGCTCCTGTCTGTGATGCAGCGTCGATGGTAACCGCAGCCATGGTCTCCGAGCTCATAGTCCATGCTGATGCAAACGTCGTCGACCTGTTCGTGCAGGTGGTTGTCGTCTTGCAGACGTTCCCATTTGCTGACTCAGGGATCGAGCCGGGCAGCACAATCCGTTACAGCCGTGCGGATAAGATGCCTTTCACAAGGCCGTTGGGATCCAGCACGGCGTTCCGTGTTGCCCTCCTGAACCCACCGATTCCATATTCTGCTAACAGTGATTGGATCTTGACCAACGCGAGCAGCAATGTCGCGGTACTATAAACCGCAATCGCGATAGGCTACAATACGACCTTTCTCAAAGTCGGAAACGTGATGGTACGCATTTCTCCCCTTACACGAGGCATCACAACAACGTTTTACCCGGCAACGCCGGTCAACTGCTGTTTGTGTATGAATAATCGGTTGGAAACTTTCCTCATGTCAGCACGTTGTACGTGTCGTCCCCAGCGCCAACCTTATGTGAATGCTCTGAAAAGCTAATCATTGGCATATCACATCATCTTCTTGCTGCCGGTTAAATTTGGCGTCAGTAACACGTCATCTTCGTGGTGTAGCAATTTTAATGGCCAGGAGTGTATTTTGTATCAGAGATTGACGTGTGTGTACCACGGTAATATGGCAATACCACTCTGATATTTGATAGGGACACGAGTGGACAGGTCACTGAAAAATATTATTATAATAGGTTCATGTGTCCGTTAAATGTAAGGACGCCAGGTGTGCGTTCTGAACGAGAGTTACCTCAGAGACTACCAGTTTTGTCTTGAAGTCAATCCAAGGTGGACCCCTGCATCACGATGACAGGACTATCACCGATGTTTCTCTCAAATGGTTGGAAGGATCGGAACCTTTAACAAATCGCCCATATAAAAACGATGGTCATCCAAGCTATTGCAAGTAGGGGAGTACTGTGGATTCGTGTTACAAATGGTATTTGAGAGATCACCTCCTCGTATCTGATAGTCGTTTGAACTTAATTTTCATCCACACTATAAAACATATACTGAAGTTATATAGAATAAATATAAATAATTAAAACAATACCTTACTTTTAAAATGTGCTTAATGAATTGGTATGGAATAGTTGTCTAACAGAAGTTTCACCATTAATACCACTCTACAAACACTGATAAATGTGAAGTCAACTATTACTCTTTTTATATACCTTACAAAATGGGCGTAGTTCGAGCTCTGTGACATGAATTATTTACTGTCATAAAAGGATGACAGCACTGCGAGAACCAACTTCGTTTTATATCTGTGCCCAGAGGTTGTTTTTGACACCAACAGATGTCAACATAGGTAAATAATGACAACTGTTTGATCTGTGTACTATATATGGTTTTGGGAAAATAATTCCTTATATATGATGCTTGTCATACGTCACAATATTCTCCACAAGTACGACTGCCACCCTCACTTGTCTGTTCAGACACCAACCATTACTGTCATACAGCAGCCAACCAAAGAGAAATCCACAGACTCAAAAGCCGGCAGCGTCTAATGAACAGACAATTCCAGGAAGCTCTGCAAGTCAGATCTTGTATTTGTGTTTTCATGGAAGAGAGTCCAAGACAATAATACACTCACATACAAAACAAAGAAGTGCAGCCTAAAAGTTTTAATTGGTCTTAGGCCCACTCTCTCGATTTTTCAAAAATCGAGTAGTTTTTTTGCATTTGCGCCTACTTAACCGCGACAGCGTTTTAGTCTCACTTGTGTATTGTATTCACTCAATTCTTTCACTTGCTGCGCAATAGTCTTACTTCTTGGCACAGTTCTCACGTTTAGGTTACTTACCTACAGCGCTTCTTTCCAGTTGTTCGTTTCTCTGGGTGTTGTCGTCATGGATGGGAACTGTGACTGCTGAGTACCGATGCGTGCTGAGTTGTTGACACTTCGCGCCCACATTCATGCGGTGTTAAATTCCGTTGCACATCTGGAGGCTGCGGTCAAGGGGCACCGCTGCTGTGGGCAAGTCGTGGGTGACCAGACGACGTCCAGCTCGTTCGATGCGTCCACAGATCATCCCACGGGTGCAGCCACCCCAGCCGGCCGCGGTGGCCGAGGGGACTGAGGCACTCCAGTCACGGTCTGCACGGCCACTACGGTCGGGGGTTCGAATCCACCTACGGGCATGGATATTTGTGCCGTCCTTAGGATTAGCTAGTTCATAAGTAGTTTGTAAGTTTAGGGACTGATGACCCCATAGTTAAGTCCCATAAACTATACAAACATTTGAACAGCCACCCCTGTTACTGTTCGCAGTGAGACGGAAAATCTACCCGTCGTCGTATGGGAGGTCGCGCCAGGGTGTGGTAAACAGTGAAAGACTGCCCGTGACACCGATCGAGAGGCATTGCCCGGTTCGTCTTACCAACAGGTTATATAATTTCAACTGACACTTTCATTTAAATTCGAACTTGTCACTGTTTAGACAACTTAGGCAATAGAAATACAAGTATAATACTTTATACCCTTTACGTTGATGCCTAAACCACTGTTTGAGATAGATCCGTGAATTTCCCAATTGTTTGTGTGTAGTGTACCATCATACTTGTATGTGTCTTTTTGATTTATAGTCTAGCACGCATGCCGGAAGTCTCAGCAGTGTGAATCAGTGTGATTTGAGAAATGTCGGTGTATGATACAAATATTTACCTTGAGTATTTTACTTGTGTGCTCTCTTGTAGCTACAAATTACACGAAATTCATCGTATAGATCAGTACAACAAAGTACAGAAAATATAACATCACTAATGTAAAACATAATGGAAAAATGGTATTTGCGTACCGCTTGAAGTTAAGCTTTTTTCAAAACCGATAGCCACGAATAGAAATATAAAATTCATGTGGCAAATAATCACTATGCATTCCAGAAGTTAATTTTCTGTGGATGTGGATACTAAATCTGATTTCCTTTTACCTGATATGTGATAATTACGTCACATCTCGAAAAGTGTTCTAATTGGACACAGAATACGGAGGCCAAATGTGGAAATATATGCAGAAAGTTTCAGATGTCTCATGCTTTGTAAATGTTTGTTAAGTCTTCGAAATAATCAAACAATTTATATGTACATGAAAATAAGAAAATCACATACAGTTTGATGCCCAGTTTGGCTTAATAATCAGTGTCAAAAACGAAGCCATGAAATTGTGTAGAATGGAGCAAAACAATAGCACGGATCGTTTAATTACGCTGGGAAGGACGGGCTTGCAGCAAAGTCGTGTGATGCGCCTCAGTGTGACGTTGATCCGACGTCGGAGTGGCAGCCAGAATGGGGACGCCGCGCAAGGCTCAGCTGTAGGCGACAAGTGTCGCCAGCTGCGGTTCAGCCCAAGCTCATGCCCTTGCAGTAAATGGGTCAATACGCAAGAAAGTAACGTAACTAGTCACACATTAGGTCAATAAATGATCTCAATAAACTTGAATAACGTTGAAACTTCCTGGCAGATTAAAATTGCGTGCCGGAACCGGGACTCGAACCTGGGACCTTTGCCTTTCGCGGGCAAGCGCACTACCGACTGTGCTATCCCGACACGACTCCCGATGCCGCCTCACAACTTTACTTCCGCCAGTACCTCGCCTCCTACTTTCCAAACTTCACAGAAGCTCTCCTGCGAACCATGCAAGACTAGCACTCCTGGAAGAAAGGATATGGTGGAGACATGAAACTTTCACTCTGCAGCGGAGTGTGCGCTGATTTGAAACTTCCTGGCAGGTACTGGCGGAAGTAAAGTTGTGAGGCGGCATCGTGAGTCGTGTCGGGATAGCACAGTCGGTAGTGCGCTTGCCCGCGAAAATCAAAGATCCCAGGTGCGAGTCCCGGTTCCGGCACGCAATTTTAATCTGCCAGAAAGTTTCAAATCAGCGCACACTCTGCTGCAGAGTGAAGGTTTTATTTTGAATAACGTTGGTTCGAAACTAAACATTTCTATCAGTTTCACTCTAATGGATGAACTGGGGGCTAAACCTATTTACATAGCAGCTATCGTGTCTTGAGATGAGTGACGAAGTGGTGGGGTTGGAGACTTGCTTGTTTTCATATGGAATGCACCTCCTGCTACTAATCAAGGTTGTCGAAGCAGAACCAAACTCACAGCATGCATACATTAAACCATTCACCGAAAATTATAAAACTGATACGCATATTTTACATATAATTAAACAGAAACTACAACTTTTCACTATTAACGTAGTACACATATTGACTTGTCAAAAGCTGTAAGTAGATCCAAATTTCTTAGTAACCACTGGTTTTATGGGAAACAGTATACCGTACTTAGACAATTTAATTTTAATAAGCAAATTGATGTGTTTAATGACCCTGACGCTATCGTCAATTGTATATTACATTGGTACTGATTATTTAATGAGGCCGATCTGAAGGTCGTTGAAATTTGGCCGCCGGCCGCGGTGGCCGAGGGGACTGAGGCGCTCCAGTTACAGTCTGCACGGCCACTACGGTCGGGGGTTCGAATCTCCCCTAGGGCATGGATATTTGTGCCGTCCTCAGTATAAGGTAGTTCATAAGTTGTTTGTAAGTTTAGAGACTGATGACCCCGTAGTTAAGTCCCATAACCTATACAAACATTTTAACATTTTTTTTGAAATTTGGCCGATGTTAGTAAATAACCAAATACCATTTACTTTTACTGTGATTATCATTATTAATTTTTATTAATATATGTGATTTAGTTTCATCATAATAAAATAAGAATATTCACTGCACAACAGAGGAGATTATGAACATGATTTCGCAGTATCAGCAAATACTTTTATTATTTCAACAAGCCGTTCAGTGGGTAGCTCCTAATTAATAAGAATGTTGTTACAATACAGCCAGCTTCGAGTTATAACAATTTCAAAGAATATAGACAATTGTTTTTCTTTTCCTTTCGAAACAAAAGTAGTCAAAACACAAAGATATACGATCACTTTATCCTGAGAAAATTTTTACAAGTCGTAAACACGTCTCATCAAACAAAATAAAAGATCCCTATACTTAAATGGACTCGGAATAAAGTTGGGTTATAATCTTGGAATGATGCATAAAGCAGTTAATTTTTCTTACACTGCTATCGACAATATGTCGATACGCTGCAACCCTCCAGCATATCGCTAGTGGTACGAGCTTCTGTCAAAGATTCAAGGAGTCAACCAATACATTGTTTCCTCCTACTTATATCTCGTGAAAGGACACAATGGGTAATTTAGAGAGATAAAAACGCACGCGGAGACACACAAGCAATAGTTTGTTTCGCGAAACGTACGCGACTGCAATTGGAGGAGGAAGTGACAATGGAGCACAAAGTACCCTCCGCCACACAGCGCGACGTGGCTTGCAGAGTAGGCATGTACATGCAGACGTGACAGTGTGTTTTATTTTCATTACTTCCATATTCTGTCCGCCCCGTAATTCACACTTTATAATGAAAGCTGATACTGTTGGAACTAACCGACAACGGAACCAATTAACATAGTTCGTGTCAATTAGCCGCATCCGAAATTACTAAGAAAGTTTGGTCACGAGCCACGCTATCTACAAAATGAAACTTTGCCTTAGTTTGTACAGTCGTATTAAATCTAAATTTATACATTAGGTCTCCATGTAAAGAGGCCAATTGTCATTCGTGGCCGGCCGCTGTGGCCGAGGGTACTGAGGCGCTCCAGTCATGGTCTTCACGGCCACTACGGTCGGGGGTTCGAATCCCCCCACGGGCATGGATATTTGTGCCGTCCTCAGTCGTAGTTAGTTCATAAGTAGTTTGTAAGTTTAGGGACTGATGACCCCGTAGTTAAGTCCCATAAGCTATACAAATATTTGAACATTTGAATTTTGTCATTCGTGGCCTACGGTTTCAAGATCTATGATACTGGTGCAGTATGTTACTATATACTGAACAATCTCATCTGTAAACGTAGCGTTCCACCTCTCAGCTTCTATTGTCCATAACATTTCATAATGCGTCAAGTATCGGGTCTTTTCAAATTTGCTGGTCATTGTATTTGCAGGTATAAATTTTCTTCAAGGTTTCCCAAGTGTGTTCCGTAAATCAATACGAGCTCCCAAAATTTTTACTGGTTAAATCAGCGATTTTAATCAAAATTTAAACCTGAAGGAACCTTTAAAATGTGTTCCTCTTTATGTCGTAGCTCAACTGTTACTTTTAGTAAGTTATCGTTCTTATTATGAACATAGTGGACTTTCCGCCGACCTGAGTCTTCATTGTGACTCACCACATATTCCTAGCATTTTGCGTGGGAGTCACGTAGCTGCCTCTTGATTACCCTGCAAATCAAACACAATACCTGATCATGTTGACAGTTCCATCGGGTTTACGCTACATAATCTTCAAGGAGACGAGCTAACAGCTTGATTCGTCAGAATAAACCATTGCCTGCTTGATTTACAATGTATACATTACAATCTTAAACCAAAGACCATAAATAGAACTTGCGCTGTGACACAACTACTGGCACCGCTTTGAATTTAAATGTTATTTCACGCACCCACATGCCGAAGCTACTGTGGAGTCTACGTTTCGCTTTGTTCAGAATGTATTTCGCTTTCGCCTTATGTCCTGGTCATTACCTTATTTTCTCGTTCCATCTCCTTGAAGTAGCTAGGAGACGTACGGTGTTAACGTTCTGGTTATATGTGATAATATTAATCTTTCTGAAATATGCTTGACCTGTATAACGAATAGATATTTAGTTAAAACACAAAGTAGTTCACAACATATACATGTGGTGCCTGTTCCGAAAGAACAGACGTCACTTCTGATCCTACAGTTGTTATTCTTTCATATTCACAGAATATATGACATCAACTGCAAATGGACAAATCTGAAAATGCGTACGCAGCCGGGATTCGAATCCCGGCTGGGTACGCATTTTCAGCTTTGCCCATTTGCAGTTGATGTCATATATTCTGTGAATATGTAATTTACAATATTTGCTGATTTTGGGCATTGAAACAAATCAATGTGTAAAGTGCAAAACTTGTGGCCAGACCGAATTCAAAGTCGGGTCTTCTACTTACTAGGAAATTGCGCTGACCGCTACGCCACTGTGACATGGTGAATACTACTGCGCGAACTCCTGCCGGCAGACGGAAATTAAACACTTATTCACACATTACTGACGCAGTATCTCTGAGCATTTCAATTCATTACTCGTGGCACTTCTCCGATTTCCGTAAGAGTTTGGGATTGGTGTGGATCCACATTGAATAAAACTTCATTGCCCGTCCTTGCATTTTATTAAACGTTATATACACCTGAAAAATTTCTCGCTACAGGTAAGTCATAGATATCACTAAAATTTTATGTAATTCTGTTTTTTTATTAAATACTGTGATTATTTATACCCATTTGAAACTGCTAAATGGCCTTCTATAATTCAAAAAAGAAAAAAAAAAAAAAAAAAAAAAAACTAAGAAAGTAAGAGCTGTATGTTTGGCGCGACGTATTTTAACGACTATATTGTTTTCGGAATCGCATTGAAACCTTGCGGATTTTTATTGCCTCTAATTGTGGCTTTGCGACTGTATCTGGGTGCAGTCTATATTCACAAGTGAGCTGTCTTTCCTTTCGTACTTTAAGAGCAGAGGTAATTAACAGGAATCGTATTCATGTTTTAGGGGCCACCTGTTGAGTGTGAACTCATCGCCGAAGCTGGCGAAAGAGCTTCGGTTAAATGTGACCTGAGTTTCAACATAAATTAGCTTAAGATGTAGGTGAACGTGAGATTATTCACAGAAAGGTTTCTCACTGTCATCAATAGTTATACAAAACGTACGAAACAGTTAAAAACTAATTTTGTGATTTTGATATCACATGTCAGTATCAAATGAAACGGCATACACACGAATTACATTGCTTTCGACAGATAATTATAAGACATATAAGACTTATTAAATTGTGATACGATGATCATATAAGTATTCCGTGTTCATACCAATGAAATTAGTTACTGACCCAAAAACAGTATTGAAAATTACACTTATACCTCATAAGGAGATATTATCATGGAATAAGCAAGGCACTGCGGCTTTGGTAAAGCCACTACACTACTTTCATTTCAGAGTTCAATAGGCTGTTACCGTATGCAGAAATGCAATAATGAACAAATTTTTGAGTATAAAGATTCATATGTACTAATTTACGTCACCAATATAAATTATGAATTAATGCAATTACAGTAAACTGCCATAAAGCGGGTGTTTGAAAACCAATGTGTAAAAGAATAGTACCAGAAAGTAAGTGAGCTGCTTCAAGCTGCTTGTAGCGCAATCAGATCAGATGTACTTTTCGTTCGAACTCATCCATAGTGAGAAAAAGATGCTCTTGGATGTAGAAAACAACAGAAGACGACAATACACAAAAATACTTACAAAATAAGAACATGTTTGATAATGTACTCTCGACAGATCTGAAATTAAACTGGCCTTGTTGATGTGGATTGGCTCACAATTACAATTATATTAAGCATATTACATTCAAAGACGCAGAAATCTAGTGATCAGATATTAATTGTTCGATGTAATTGGTTGCACATGATAATTCATAGGCCACTGTAGCCATGTATCATTCTGTAAAAATTGAATGACAGAAGGTTCAGTTATCGCATTATTGCACAACAACATATACAGTAATCAGTTTCACATTATATGTTATTAATAATAACATACATGCGTCAAACGGTTGTGCTAAGAAATTCATCACAGGAGTTACAGGAGTTATTGGTGTTGGCCACCAATAAATCCATTAGACTCTTGTTAAACAGAACTCACTACAAGTTAAAGTTATTGTGACACCTGGAATGTGAGAGATCAAAAAGGATATTTTTATTACAAATTTAATTAACAATTAATTAATTAACAATTAAATATTATGGGCAGCAGTAATTATTATTCCCAGTTTTCGATTTCGTATGACAAATACCTCTTATTGCATGTTTTTCAACTCGGAAAAATTGAGATTGTTTTTAAGCTACACCAGAGAAATGACATTATGAAATGAAAGTAAGCATAATGCACTAGCATTTTTCTATTTTTATATCACCTATGCCTGACAACATTGGCATATCAAATATATATTTGTGTAGGTGCTTCAGCAGTACTGTGGTACGCTAATAGTTAAATTTTTGTAGAACTGTAATCCCAAAAATTGAACAATTCCAACTTCTTGTCTGCTTGTCATATTTAATGCATGCACTAGCAGTAAACGATTTACAAGTCCTAAACTGCATATGGTATCTAATTCAAGATTTAGTGACAGAAAAATCTAGGAAAAATGTCAGTATCTGTCCTTTCTAAGGCTATAGTTTATTTACTATTTGTCGAAATACTTATATCAACTGCAAATAAAACAAACTTTGCATTAGTTAATGTTAGTTAGGTAATTGATATACAGAATACGAAAGCCCCCAAGATGAGACCCTGGAGAACACCACATTTTATTAGTTCAAGTTGGATGATTCCTGGTAACTTCATTAATGCCTCTAATGTACTGAGACCTTTTGATTTCCTTTCGAGACACAGGATTTCAGATTTCAACAGTTTTACTGCATTTACACTTTAGTATTATAATTTACTGAAAATAATTGACTTAAAATGTGTTTTACAGTCTATAGCTGTTTCCAGAACACCAGTAAATAGTCATTTATTGTCTAATTATTGAAATATATTTTCAGTGTACATCTCAACGTGGGTATCTTTTAGTAAATCTCATATGTGACATGTCAGGGGGTTCTAAATTATTTCAGAATGTGGGAAAAGTGAAATTGGATGGAAGTTTGATGGAATTTCGTATCTCCTTTTATATACTTCAGTATATTTCAACCATTTAGGAAATGTTCCACTATTAGGAGATTGTTCACACATATAACTTCGAGAGGGTGTGGAAATTAGTGGGGGGAGGGGGAGGGAGGGGTGGAATGGAAGGGCTGGTATCAGAGATGATTATTACTTGTGATTACAAAATCTTTATTCCGAACAATAAGGCTGACTTGATGAAAATTCGCACAGAGCTGACAATATAGTTTTTGAAACTGACAACACTTTAGGTAGTACAATTAAAAACGGCAGTTGGAATAAGCCATAGATTATAATCCACCACACAAAGCATAAAGTCATAATTAAGTAGGTAACCCACAGGTAACAAATTGGAGCTAACGGTAAAATAACCTTCAATTAAACATAATTTCAAAAGGTGCAAGATTCACACTGATTGGGTAGTGTCACAAAGTTATTAACACTTACGTGCAAATAAATAATGCCCTATAAATAAGACAGTTAAAATCACAACAAATTTGAGTAAGGGCAAGCTCATTAATGAACAGTTCACCACAACAGTTAAACCGGCTGCCAAAACCTTTAAGTGGCCACCTATAATCAGTTTAACATGAGACACAACTTTTAAAAAATTTTAAGAGTGAGGCTCCAATTAATCAGTTAACATAAGCAAGATAACTTGGTCAAGCAGTGAAGAAACAGAAGATAAGCTTGATCGATAATGCACAGATTTTATATTTAACAAATGCAAAACATTATAAAAATATTTGACTGACGTGACGTGAGGCAGTAATGTCGTCAATAAGCTAGCCACACTTAAAAATAAATTTCAAAGAGCACCAAGTACTAGCTGATTGGCTATTGCCACCATTGCAACAAATCTGATTAAACATAAGGTTATTAACAAAAACGTGCACTTAGACAATGCCATGAATATGACGGCTAAAATCAAAACGTGCACACCATTAACGAATAGTTCACGACAACAGTTAAACCGGTTGCCGTAACCTTTAGGTGATGCCACAGATAAACAATTTAAAATTTGGGAAATTAACTATTGTAAGTCACCTTTGGCAAGAGGATACAATAAGGCCCATATAACAGAATGGTTTACTGAGAAGGTATCATGTGTTGTTCAGATGATAACAACAACCATAAAAACCGTTGCACCGCTTCCTTATCATCAATCGCTAATTCTTTAACATCCCTGAGCAAACAAAGAATATGATTAGGAAGACTAGCAAATTTAGCCGTAACTACCGGTGAAGGTTAAACCTGCGGTGAAAAGGAGGCCATTCCTCCGATTGTGGATTGCAACAAAGGTTGTCCGCCGATAGGGGGAGAGGAAAAAGAATCTTCTTTATTCTTCACATTCCTGTCATACCAATGATGATTTTTGAAGCAAGAATTCAGTAATAACTTTGACCAAACCCTCTACCGCGATTTTAGTAGTTGCCTCTAAGGTCAATATTTTAATCCCAGTGTTCGATTCACTGCGACAACTAAGCTCCAATCCTATCTAGTCGCTTAGGAGTGGGTTGTTCAATAAAGGAAAGGATTTTGATTATTTCTTCTACATAGGTGTCAAGGATATTAATAGCTGTGGTCACTTCAGTAATTAACGCCGGGATGACTTTAATTGGTTTTTCCATAACTGCACAAATTCGAGTCATCGACTTAGCTACTGTTCCTTCCCCAGGCTCTCCTCTAATTGCCAGTTTGTAGACCATTTCCTTACGTAAAAGATTAATTTCCGGAAAAAAATCTGGCTGCCATTCCGACTCCAACTGAATATCTGAAACAATAAACCAACAGCAGTAAGAATTCTAACAGATAAAAATCGTACTTTAATTAACCAGACAGTCACGAGCAATAACTACCCAGGGGCCGGATAGCTGAACTAAACCACGCTCTGCAGTACCAGTTGATAGAGTACAAATGGGGGGGGGGGGAGGATGGAAGGGTTGGTATCAGAGATAATTATTAATTGTTATTGCAAAACCTTTATTCCAAGAAACAAGGCTGACTTGATTAAAAATCTCACAGAGCTGACAATATAGTTTTTGCAAATAATTGCGAATACTTGCAATTAGAATTCGCCATAGATTATAATCAACCACACAAAGCATAAAGTCATAATTAAGTAGGTATCCCACAGGTAACAAATTTGAGCTAGCGGTAGAATAACCTACAATTAAACTTAATTTCAGAAGGTGCAAGATTCACACTGATTTGGTGGTGTCACAAAGTTATTAAAAATAACGTGTACATAGATAATGCCCCACAATAAGACAGCTAAAATCACAACAAATTGGAAAAAGGGCAAGCGCATTAAGGAACAGTTTACCACAACAGTTAAACCGGCTGCCATACCCTTTAAGTGACCACAAATAAATTAAAAATAAGACACAACTTAAAAAAGAGACAAAGGGTTTCAATAAATCAGGTAACATAGGCAGTGAAGAATTACAACATAAGGTTGATCGATAATGCACAGATTTTATTTATCAGTTTGGAAAACATGGTTTCCTTATTTGGAAAAAACATCCAACTTATAATTTGTTGCCAAGTTAGGCTACTGGAAATTTTAAAAAGTTTAGAGCGATCAGGACAAAAATTATGAAGCTTAACACGAAAATTAATTTTAATAAGCAATGTTTATCACAGCATGTAGTTCCAAATTAAGCAAAGATTAATGTATGAATCAATTCTTCTGTTTCTTATCGTGTTCAGCAAAAGAGCAGCCAAATTTGGATCAAATTTGAAATCAAAGAAGGCTACAAGTCAAAAGATATGTTAAATAATGAAATGTATAATCTGCACTTCCTTTTAAGTAGTCAAACTTCTCCCCTAAATTTTTTCCAAGATGCTCAATTTTATAGATGACAAGATTAGTGCCCTGCGAGATACAATTGCCGATAGACACCAAAAGAAAATCAAATCTTTGATAAATAAACAATGTAAAGTCATGAACGACAACACAGAAGATATACATAAGTTTTATGCTAGGGTTGTGAATCTCACTGACATACAGTTCGATAGAGATGAAACTAATTCTTTAAACAAAGGCCTAAAATATAATTTAATGCCTGCTTTAAACCAAACTAATATTAAACGTATAATTGCGGATGTCAAAGTTACAACCTATTCTGCCAAACTTAGTAAGTCAGAAGCACGTAAAATAGCCCTGCAAGCCAAAGAACTCATCACGAAAGAAGAAAGTAGGCAGAAGTTTTATAAGGAACACTACACTGTAGAAAGTATAAATAACAAATTGACAATAGGCAAAGCAATTATAACTAAGGCTGATAAATTGAATACCATAGTGATCACAGGCGAGGATGAGTATATTTCCAAAACCATCCAGTTTTTCAATGAAAATGATATCAGTGAAGTCAACAAAGATCCAACTGTTAAATTTCAAAACAATTGAAAGGTTAATCTATAATAGCAATTTTCTACTCCTTCCTGAGGAGAAGAACTCTATCAAAATAATGAACCTGCAGTTACCTAAGTTTAGGTCAATATTTAAGTTGCATAAACAAAATGTCCCGGTACGTCACATTGTTAATAAAAGAAGTTGTCCTTCTTATAAGCTCAATAGGAAACTCAGTGATAATTTAAAGTCTGTGTAAATTTATGAGGACAATTTTAATACTAAGAATAGCGTTGAGCTTGCCCAAGCAATCTATAGCATTGACATCCCTCGCTGGATATAACAAATTTATATACCAACATCCCAATCAAGGAAACAATTGACATAATCAAAAATAATTTGTTGGAACACAAAACATGGAGTGTAGGAGAGATGGTAGAACTCGTAGAACTACTAGTGTTCTCTTGATTTTGATTATTTTTCTTTTAACAACAAAATTTATCATCAGAAGGATGGATTGGCAATGGGCAATTCCTTAGCAGGAACTTTAGCAGATATATTTCTAAACTACATTGAGGTCAGATATTTTAAAGAGAATCCTGAAACTGCCAACAAAATTATCTGTTACAAGAGATATGTGGACGATACCCTATTGCTTTACAGAGATTCAAAAGAAGAAATTGATACTCTAGCTATCACTGCATTCATCAAAAATTATGCTTCACTGTAGAACATGAAACTGAAAAAAGAATCAATTTTCTTGACCTCACCATCTCTAATAATAATGGCAAACATTACTTCGCCATATATAGGAATCCAACGGCAACAGATGCTGTAATCAATGCCACTTCTTGTCCCCATGGAAATATAAAAGAGCATTTTTTGGTTCTACGATCCATAGATTATTAAAACTCCCTTTAACTGATGATGAAATTCTAAAAGGAACTCGTCTATTAAGACAAATAGCTAAAGCTAACGATTACAATCCAAGGGACATTGACGTTTTGTTTAATAAATTTAAACAGAAGTCTTCAGAATCTGCAACTGCAGCTGACAAGAAAATTATCAAATTGACATACATGGGTAACTTACCACCCCCATGAACCACAAACATTGCCGAGGTGGGGTGGCTTGCGTGCCTCAACGATACAGATAGCCGTACCGTAGGTGCAACCACAGCGGAGAGGTATTTGTGGAGAGGCCAGACAAATGTGTGGTTCCTGAAGAGGGGCAGCAACCTTTTCAGTAGTTACAGGGGCAACAGTCTGGATGATTGACTGAGCTGGCCTTGTAACATCAGCTAATGTGGCTTTGCCACACAGTTACTGCGAACGGCTGAAAGCAAGGGGAAACTACAGCCGTTACATTTCCCGAGGACATGCAGCTCTACTGTATGAAAATATGATGATGGCATCCTCTTGGGTAAAATATTCCGGAGGTAAAATAGTCCCCCATTCGGATCTCCGGGCGGGGACTACTCAGGAGGATGTTGTCATCATGAAAGATAATACTGGCATTCTACGGGTCGGAGCGTGGAATGTTAGATCCCTTAATCGGGTAGGAAAATTACAAAATTTAAAAAGGGAAATGGATAGATTGAAGTTAGATATAGTGGGGATTAGTGAAGTTCGGTGGCAGGATGAACAGGATTTCTGGTCAGGTGAGTACAGGATTATAAGTACAAAATCAGTTGGGGGTATCACAGGAGTAGGACTGATAATGAATAAGAAAATAGGAATGCGGGTAAACTACTATGAGCAGCACAGTGATCGAATTATCATTGTCAAGATAGATACGAAGCCAACACCGACAACAGTAGTACAGGTTTATATGCCAACTAGCTCTGCCGATGATGAGGAGATCGAAGAAATATATGAGGAGCTAAAGGAAATTATTCAGACAGTTAAGGGAGAGGAAAACTTAATTGTTATGGGAGACTGGAATTCGGTAGTAGGAAAAGGAAGAGAAGGAAAAATAGTAGGTGAATATGGACTGGGCAAAAGGAATGAAAGAGGAAGCCGCCTGGTAGAATTTTGCACGGAACATGATTTAATCTTAACAAACACGTGGTTTAAGAATCACAAAAGAAGGTTGTATACTTGGAAGAGACCAGGAGACACCGGAAGGTATCAGATAGATTTTACAATGGTAAAACATAGATTCCGGAACCAAGTTATAAACTGTAAGACATACCCAGGGGCAGATATAGATTCTGATCATAACTTGTTAGTCATGAACTGTAGGCTGAAACTGAAAAAACTGCAGAAAGGTAGGAAAATAAGGAGATGGGACCTAGATAAATTGAAGGAACGTGAAGTTCTGGAGAATTTCAGAGGGAGATTTAGGCAACAATTGACAGAAACAGGGGGAAATAAAACAGTAGAAGAGGAATTGGTAGAATTGAGAGATGAAATAGTGAAGGCAGCAGAGGACAAAATAGGTAGAAAGGCAAGACCTACAAAAAATCCTTGGATATCACAGGAAATACTAAATTTAATTGATAAAAGGAGAAAATATAAAAATGCAGTAAATGAAACAGGCAAAATGGAGTACAGACGACTAAGAAATGAGATTGACAGGAAGTGCAAAATGGCTAAGCAGGAGTGGCTAGAAGCCAAATGCAAATCTGTAGAAGAATGTATAAATAGGGGAAAAATAGATACAGCCTACAGGAAAATAAAAGAAACATTTGGAGATAAGAAAAACAGCTCTATGAATATCAAGGACTCTGATGGAAAACCAGTTCTCAGCAAACATGGGAAAGCTGAAAGGTGGAAAGAGTACATCGAGCAGCTCTACAAAGGAAATGAACTGAGAGACGATGTTGTAGGAAGGGAAGAGGAAGTAGATCAAGATGAAATAGGAGATACTATACTGAGAGATGAATTTGATAGATCCCTGAAAGACCTAGGTCGGAACAAGGCCCCAGGAGTAGATGACATACCCTCAGAGCTACTAAAGTCTCTGGGAGAGCCAGCCATGACAAAACTATTTGAACTGGTGTGTAAGATGTATGAGACAGGCGAAATACCCTCAGACTTTAAGAAAAATGTAATAATCCCCATTCCAAAGAAATCGGGTGCAGACAGGTGTGAAAATTACAGAACCATCAGTTTGATAAGTCATGGTTGCAAAATTTTAACACGAATTATCTACAGGAGAATGGAAAAGCTGGTAGAATCTGACCTCGGGGAAGATCAGTTTGGATTCAGGAGGAACCTAGGAACCCGAGAGGCAATACTCACTTTACGTCTTATCTTAGAAGATAGATTAAGGAAAGGAAAACCTACATTTTTAGCTTTTGTTGATTTGGAGAAAGACAATGTTGACTGGAATACACTCTTTCAAATTCTGAAGTCAGCAGGGATAAAATATAGGGAAAGGAGAGTTATTTATAACTTGTACAAAAGCCAGACGGCAGTTATTAGACTCGAAGGGCATGAAAGGGAAGCATTAGTTGGGAAGGGAGTAAGACGGGGTTATAGCCTTTCTCCGATATTATTCAATTTGTACATCGAGCAGGCGGTGAAGGAAAGCAAGGAAAAATTTGGAATAGGGATTAAAGTTCAGGGGGAACAAATAAAAACATTGCGTTTTGCTGATGACATTGTAATTCTGTCAGAGACAGCAAAGGACCTGGAAGAGCAGTTGAATGGAATGGACAGTGTGTTGAAGAGAGCGTATAAAATGAACATTAACAAGAGCAAAACAAAAATAATGGAATGCGGTCTTAGAAAATCAGGCGGTGCTGAAGGAAGGTAGGACACATTCTTAGACATCGAGGAATCGTAAATTTAGCATTGGAGGGAAGTGTGTGGGGTAAAAATCGCAGAGGGAGACCAAGAGATTCGTATAATAAGCAGATTCAAGTGGATGTGGGTTGCCGTTCTTATGAGAAGATGAAAAGGCTAGCTCAGGATAGAGTAGGGTGGAGAGCTGCATCAAACCAGTCTCAGGACTGAAGACCATAACAACAACGGGTAACTTATCTGAAAAAATCAACAAATTATTCAAAACTACTGATGTGGCTCTGGCTTTCACCACTAGCAACCTCCTTCAAAATAAGCTTAGGCATACTGTTGGGAATAATGATGTCACATTTCTTCATTCTGGTGTCTATAAGGCCCAATGCAATGACTGTAATAAACAGTACATCCACCAGACAGGTCGCAATTTTCTCATTCGTTTTAAAGAACACACAACTGGTGTATCAGCTAATAAATCTGTGTTTGGCCAACACCTACTGCAAAATAAACACTCTGAAGGTCCCATGGAAACGAATCTTAAAGTCTTACACAAGGCAACTAAAGGGCTCTTATTAAATGCCCTTGAACAAATTGAAATTTTTTCGCATCATAAAAAACAACCATAGACATTATTAAATGATCAATTGGATTTTAGGGAGAAACATTTTTGTGACCTTTTTGACGACCTGCTATAACGCATATTGGCTCTTGTGCTACCTTTTCTTTTACATTTTTTTTTTTTTTTTTTTTGACTTGTTGCTACTGTAACAGTTTTGGACTGGTGTTACATATATCTGCTCTTTTGCTACACTTTGTCTTACATTTTGTTATTAGTTATTTTAAGTTCGACATGTCCTTCGTGACAGTTCAAAATACTAGAATTTATTACACAGCACTTATATTTTAACACCTTGACAAATTTACTGTTTTGATTGGTAACTAATAATAAAATTAAATACTATTATGACCTGCTACATATGACATCGACGAGTTTTGGGGCATTTTGCCGTTGTACGTGCTAACACCGATCCCCGATGCTATCATGGCCTGTCTCCACGGTGACGGACGGCGTCCCCTGGCCGTTACATCTCTAGCGCGTCGTCTGCTTCGCTGCTGTACTAGTCCAGTCAAATGGTAGTTTAAAGTCGAAAAATTTGATGTAATTGTTTTTAGTGGTCTATCCTATGTTTTTTTGGTCGCTGAACACGAATCTGAAGTTTTCCAACAAAAATTCCCTCGGCAAATATGAGAAATCAACAAAAAATCTCTAAAAAACACATTTTTTGCGGTTATCAACTTATAACTCATAAAGCAAGCTATTTACACGAAAAGTGACCAAGTAGTAAAATAAAGAGGAGAAAATTACCTACAATTATGTCTCTAACATTTTTCTGTAAGTCGTATGGTTTCCACAAAATAACAGTTGTAAAATACCAGGAAAATCAGTCATTTTTGAAAACAGCAAAAAAGAACATTAATATATAGTTTTTATTTCATGAAATTAAACATTATTGTAAATCCTTATAAAAGTCACCACCTATTCTAATGATGACATTATCAAATTCGGGATCTCCTTGTTGGCAAGCTACAATAAAGCTTGCCTTTAGGTATAGAGGCTCGTCGAAGGCGTTCACAGTTGCTCTGTTCTATGGATGCGACTAAAGCTGTATATATTGTATTGTGATCAGATGGTGGAGCGTTTATAAATGGTAGACAAGCAACATAGGTTGTATGAAAGGGGAGACTACTTGTGATTTGCTCCATGAAGCCACTCCATCCCGGAATTCCAGGCACATCCTTCCACTTGCCATAAAGTTCAAATGTTTGTATAGTTTATGGGACTTAACTACGGGGTCATCAGTCCCTAAACTTACAAACTACTTATGAACTACCTAATACTAAGGACGGCACAAATATCCATGCCCGAGGGGGTATTCAAACCTCTCAACGTAGTGGCCGTGCAGACCGTGACTGGAGCGCCTCAGTCCCCTCGGCCACCGCGGCCGGCCTTGGCATAAAGCCAAAGTAGATCTGATAAAGAGGGTAATATTGAATCAGGTGATACAAATAGCTGTTTGAGATCCTCAATGTTGATATTCTTTAACCAAAGAGAACGTGTCTTCTCAAAATGTTTTAAGGAAACAGCTCCCATCTCACCAATTAGTGGAGCTGGTATTGGTTTCTTTACTCGGGAAATTCTTTGATCGGGAGCAATGGCATTTCTAAGAGTAATCAAATGTATTCCTCCCACTGCATGGAAGGTATTATATCCATGCAATGTAAGTGTGTTAAAATCAGCGTTGTCATGAACAAATTGATGGAAAGCTGTCGGATCTATTTGTAGTGGTGGCCTCATGATTGCTGACTCTTCAAGACGAACAGCTTCGGAATAAGAGGCGCAAAATCCCAAGGATGACACAACATCAATCAGTTTTCGTGATCCATACTTCTTATAAAAGAAAGCTGATAGCCCAATTTGTAACGGGGAAAGGAAAGAAGTTGGCCTAACAGCACTAATAACACTGTGTGAATTGGCTAAAACATTTTTTTTCTACTTGTCAGTGC
Organism: Locusta migratoria; assembly: GCA_026315105.1. Classification (NCBI taxonomy): domain Eukaryota; kingdom Metazoa; phylum Arthropoda; class Insecta; order Orthoptera; family Acrididae; genus Locusta; species Locusta migratoria. The sequence goes on along the minus strand of CM048755.1, from coordinate 502,036,313 downwards.
TTGTTCGCTTCTTCTTGAGTATCAGTCTTTCCAAGAAAACTTTGAGAACCTCCGGGACAAGGCTTTCATTTTCGTCCACGAAAGAGTCTAGAGGAAAATAGTCGTCCATAGCATACGGTATTGATCGTATCTCTTCAAGAATTACGTCAGCTGCTGTCTCAAGTAATCGAAGACGTTCTTCCCGTTCTGACGAACGTCTTTCCATGTACCACGCTTCAGTCAAAATCTTATGGCCAGTATTTTCGAAACATACGACTGTATATTGTTTGATCTTCTATCCAATAAATGTCTATATCTATCCAATAAATGTTGTATTACAGTTCTTCTTTCAGGAATTAAGTTGCCCTCTATCTGCGTTATTAGCTGATCTAATGGAAACTGACATTCCTCGTCATTCCTTTCCATAAAATTGAAGATGTCATTCATAGACCTATGAATCTCTTCAGCATAAGGGCCAATGGTTTTCTTTTTATCAGCCTTGGTCCTACTAATGTAATGATTTTTTAAACATTTATCATGGTACTTACAGTCAGCAGGCAACATGTCTGTTATCGGCTGGATCCTGTTAATAACTGCTGCACCGAAATCATCTCCACGTAGTTGAGCCTGTTTCATAACTGTGTCTTTAATCTCAATTTTTGTCACCAAATGCACCAAATTACGTTGATGAGGAGGCAGTCGTTGTTGTGACCTTGCGTAATCTTCAGGATTACCTGTTCCACATACAAAACAATGTGTTTTCCAGTGGAAATAGTCAGAGGATGATCTTAATTTTCCTGAAGATGTGCTTGGTTCAGCAGCTTTCTTCAAGTAGGCAGCTATCATTCTTTCATTTATGTAACTTTTCTGGCATGAAACATGTACGCTGACAGATGTTTTACCCGCTAAAACAGCCACCTTCCTATCATTTCAGTTTTTTTACTAGCATCACGTAATGTTTCTACTCCTTTTTCCTTGCACCCTAACCTAAATCTTTTTCACAAATAAAACACTTATCACTCGACATTGCGCCTGAGTTGTTGCGCTATATGTCAACGAAAACATTCAAACGTAGCTTCACTTCTTTGAGAGAAAGGGAAGTAACACGATCACGGCAGCGAACGTACACAAACTAGAGAATTGAAGACAGTTCGGTGTTTCGGCAAGAGGAGCCCCCTTCGCCTGTCATAAATTTAAGGGCAGCGGCCGCAAAGGTGGGACGGAGTGGCGGGCCGCAGCCCGGGGAGACGGACAGCGTGGGCGCGCAGCTGAGTGCACGCTCACAAAGGGCAAGAAGAAGAGCTGCTTCCGTGGTTCGCAAGGTAAACACGTTGAAAGGCAAGGAACTGCCGATGAAATAATCCACAAAAAAAAAAAAAAAAAAAAAAAAAAAAAAAAAAAAAAATTATTACTATTTTCCAAAATTTACTGATTTCACCGCTTTTTCAACGCTGTTTTACGTGGAAACCATACGCCGTACAAAAAAATGTTACAGACATAAATTGTGGGTAATTTTCTCCTCTTCATTTTATTATTGGACCACTTTTTGTGTAAATAGCTTGCTTTGGAAGTTATAAGCTGAAAACCACTGACAATTGTGATTTTTAGTTGTTTTTTGATGATTTCTCATATTTGCCGATGGTTTTTTTGTTGGAAAATTTCAAATTCGTTTTCAGCACCCCAAAAAACATAAAATAAGCCACTAAAAACAATTACACCAAATTTTTCGACTTTGATCCCTTTTTGTGCACGATTTGACTGGACTATACGCACTAACACCGGTCGCCTCTGATATCGTGGCCTGTTTCCGCGGTGACCGACCGCGTCCCTGGCAGCTACATCTTTGGCACGTCGTCTGCTTCATCACTGGCAAGACTTATCGATGTTTCCACGACGCCGTATCCACGGCAACCACGTCATCGCTGTATTTTACCTTTGACTCACACTCTGTCTTCGATTAGAATGTTATTATTATCAACTGCCAATATATGGCAGGTATTTCCTTGTCAGACAACTTCTTTTTATTGTCTAATGCTTCAATTATTCTTTATTATAGACATGACAACTATGTTTTACAGTTAACGAAATACCTTTTTATACCCATTATGGGTTATTTATATATAAATATACAAGTCTTAGCTTTTACTGTATGACGTTCCTTATTTGTTTATGATGTGCTGATGCTTCAGGCGATGGGCGGGGCTTATCCTTTATAACGCACAGCGTTCTCTCGCTGATTAGCAGTCGCCCCTCGGTCACCGCCTGAACATCTACAGCGAGGTATACTGTTCTATGTAATTTTCTAACCCTGTTTGTAAATTTATCATAGCTATTAATGGTTCACCTGTTTCCCTCTATAACATATCGTCTTTTATTGTACTTTACAGAGGTCTGAAGATGATCTAATCTTAGATCGAAACTGGTTACCTGTAGTAATAAATTGTCAAATTTCGCGAACTGCACTGTTATTTTTATCTTTAAACAGGTTTTATATTTAACAAATGCAACAAATTATTAAAATATTTGATAGACATGACTTGAGGCGTTAATGGCGCCAATGAACTAGCCCACTTAAAATTAAATATCAAAGTGCAGCAAGTTCTAGCTGATTGGATAGTGCCACCACTGCAACAAATCTGATTAAGCATGAAGTTATTAACACTAACGTGCACTTAGACAGTACCATGAATATGAAGGCTAAACTCAAAAGGTGCAGACTCATTAACGAACAGTTCACGACAACAGTTAAACCGGTTGCCGTAACCTTTAGGTGATACCACAGATAAACAATTTAAAAATAAAGCACAGTTTAAAAACTTCAAGGAGTAAAGCTCCAATTAATCAGGTGCATAAACAGGTTAACTAACACAAACAGTCAAGAAATAGAAATAAGCTTGACTGATGATGCTCAAAACAGATTTACAATCAGCAAATATCATTGGTTCAGGAATGGCTGCAATAGATAAACTTACGTCGCTTAGTGACCATAGCTACGAACGGAAGGGAAATGAAGGAAAGGAGCAATCTGTAATCAGAAGATAAACTGCACAAATACATCCACGGGCGGCAGGAACTCCTTGTGGAAGGAATAGGCCCTACAAATATAGAACGTTTGCTCCCCTGGAAGGGCAATGGAGTAACAAACGGTGACTTAGTAAATAAATACCCAAGACGCACTTAGCAATGTAAGCAGTAGTATGTTTAAATATATTAATGCAAAAGGATTAGTACAGACTGGTCGGGAATGGGAATGCAAATTTCATGATCAGTAACACGTATGACACACGGACATTGGACCAAAGTAACCGCTGGGGTTTGATTACGAGGACTAGTCGAACCGACGAAAACACCTATATAAAGGTAAAGCTGGAAGAAAGCAGAACACTCGACGCCAACAACAGGATCATATCATTAAATGGTTTCAGGGAAACATTACCTGCACCTCATACTATGAGTGGGAACGCACACATCAAAATGGTAAAAATGCTCAGCTTAAAATCAACGACGCCACAACTCAAATAACCAACATGGTCTTCCGATGATGAATACACTAGTCGGATGTCACCATGATGTACTCCTTAGGACAAGATGAAGAATGAAGGCACGCTCGGAATAATGCCAGAACTGGCGCGCCGCGACCAGACGCCCGCTGTTTTCAAAGCGAGCTCACCATGGTAACTTGCATCTCCGGTAACTGGCGCCAGTACAAGAAAATCGAGCCGATACGGCTCAAACTTAAAAGGCAATAAACTGAGAGTAACTTCGTTAAAAAATTTTATTGATACATTATCATATCCACTTCATTTTAATTGTAAGGCTTTTATGGTTATATTATTTTTGCTCGTCTTGTGATGCCCATATAACAGACTGTCATGATTTTCCAGCGATCTGTATTGATGTTGTTGTTGGGATTTTGAGGGGACTAAACTGCTAGGTCACCAGTCCCCTGTTTCTAGCAAAGACGTCAAAGGAAAAAATGTAACGCCCAACACCCAGAGGGGAAACCCACTAGGTGCAATGACCCACAACGACTAATACTCTGAAACACAAGAGAAGAAGACACTAAATAACGAAACACAAAAGAAGAAAACACAAAATGCGTAGACCAAGAGGGTAATTGGACTACAAAATTACAGCAGAATACTGAGGAAGCCTAATCACAAGTATAACAAAGTCTGTGTGCACATACTACAAACCTCCGGTCAAAAGCAGGACAGACAACAAAGAGTAACAACTGTGTAAAATTGCTCGGGGGGTGGTGGCCCCGAGGGATCAGGCTGTCGTACTCACCACTAAATAGAATGATAAATCAGTTGCGCGAATGAAATATAAAACACCGTCAGCCATAGAGTTATCGTCTCCAAGTTTTAAAGGAAGCAAATCAGACAGATTTAAGCACAAGATATTGCGATGAAATCACTACAGCCAGGAAGCATGGAGCGCAGTTCAAAGTGGTCACCGTGGTCCTAGGCATAACCAACAAGACCGTCTACTAAGAAACCACTGAAATTTTGTAAATATTTCGGCACATTTTGGTAGCCACCTACCCTTTATACCGCGGAGAAATAAAATACTCCCATCCATCTTGCTTCTTTTGATACCAGATTGTACTTTTTTTAATCTACCCGGCATGCAAGTGTGACGTTACAGCAGAAAGGTGATTATTTGATCTTTAGATTTACAGCAGAGGTGTGGCAAGAACTGGAAGTTACCTTCCTGAGATGAGTTATCGAACGGAAATCAGATGCACGGCCCTGGATTTGTATTTACAAGAAACTGATGTGAACAGCCCTGTAGCTCAATGAGCGTGACTTATACCAGCAGTGCCTATCATCACCTTGGTACACAAAGCAAGAACTATCGAGGACAAGAACCACCTAGACCCCGAGGTTAACCATCTGAGATTGTAAGTACAACGTTATGAAAGCGGTTCAAACAAGGTATGAGGACCAACACGTACCATTGCTTCTATTGATAGAGTCCTATACAGATAAGGAATCAGAACAGTTACATGAACACGCAACGAGATTTAAGATTTTTTTCTACTTGCTGTAGATCATGTTTGTCCGAGAGTTCCTGAAATTTCTAGTACTGGTAGTACCGCCGAGTTTACTGGCGGATCGTAAAATCCGCCTGATTCCAATTTTCGGCGATTCAAATGATATCCACTTTCCAGGAGAAAGTTGCTATTTCTGTATCAGCCATTGCTACTGAGTCGTGCTGATAACTAATGCCAAGGCAGAAAATCGTCGTCGTTTGCAGGCCTCTGTACTGTACACAGTATGCGCCGTCCCAACACAGTTGTTGCTTCCAAGACATGCCTGATAGCGTCGCACCTAGTGGAATATCGGCCGGTACGAATATCGCACATGCAAACTATCGTCAAACCCTCACCCTAACCGCACCACATAACACTGTATTTAGTGCGACCTAACAGGGGTTTCCACTTCTTTTTAAAAAGAGAATTCCTGTCTTTAACAAACTGGCCGTCAGCAGTGCCCTCACCAACTCGAGTGCACAGTCGTAACGTCTTTTTTAAGAGGCACTAACGCCTATTTCGAATTCCCTGTCACTATGGCGTGGGCAAAACCAAAAATCTGAATTATCAGCGATCAGGAGGACATATTATAAAAAGCAGTATTCAGAAACTATCATTAACTGTTGGCACGGCATTGCTCTGGCCAATTGGAGTTCGTATATCTGTATCGCCCTTTCCTCGCTCACAGCACTATCGACCCCCTGCATCTTCGTTATGGATAAAGCTAGAAGTCTGAATTTTTAGTGACCAAGAACAACCACTACTGCTAGCTATAATTCCCAGTAACTTTACTGTACACCTTATAGTTTACAGCCGGCCGCGGTGGCCGAGGTGACTGAGGCGCTACAGTCACGGTCAGCACGGCCACTACGGTCGGGGGTTCGAATCCCCCCTCGGGCATGGATATTTGTGCCGTCCTAGTTCGTAAGTAGTTCATAAGTAGTTTGTAAGTTTAGGGACTGATGACCCCGTAGTTAAGTCCCATAAGCTTTACAAACATTTGAACATTTATAGTTTACAAAATATTGGCAGTCGAAAATCTCTACTTCTGTCACTCACTTACTCATAGATGATCAACATTCTAAGGTAGCTTTGGCCGACATACAAACGTCAAATTCCATATTTAGATAATGTTCAAATGTTTGTAATTCTATCGGACCAAACTGCGTGGTCATCAGTCCGTAGCTTACAAACTACTTAAAGTAAGCTAAACTAACCTAAGGACAACACACACACCCATGCCCCAGGGAGGACTCGAACCTCCACGGTGAGCAACCATTTAGATAACGTCCAGCCTCTAATGGAAGGACAAATTCAAACATCCGTAAATATCAATCCCATTTTCTACGTATTTTTGCAACAATGAAAAGGATCTGCTACTTCAAATTTACTATTAAGGTCACGAGCTGGTCTACCATTGGCCACACCTTAGGTTCGATATCCGGTGGGGCGATTTTTTATCCAGTTTAAATTTTAACATAGTTGTCACGTTTATACGATGTGAGGAGTAGTTACTAATGACATGTGGTTCGAATTCCACCTTTCACTGTAGGTGCAGTCAGTGCACAGGGGAATTCATCTATGTTCACACAGTGGCAACTCAACTGTACATAGCTCCCTCCAAAGTTGAAAATTGGGCGGTTTACAAGTAACGAACGTCGAATTCATTAGTATCAAAGCTCGATAGTCTGAAATCGCTGAATATCGTTTACCTAGACATGTTTGCCGGAATTTTATGAGAAGAACGGATCAATTGAACGAAAAAATTACAATATCATTTGAAAAATTAAGCATGAATTCAGATGCTACAATACATGTCAAGTTAGAAGCCTTTCTGTGAAAATCAGAACACAGGAATAACCAGATGTCATATTACGCTCACGAAACCTACAAAGTGTATGTAACTAAACGTAAAGCAATTGAAAGTGACGATACTGGAGATGTCAGAAGACATGGAAGAGGTCTAATTTGCTCCTGTTGTAAAGATTTCTATGTGTTAGATGAGAAGGTTGTCGTACCACTAACAAAAATCTTTCGGAAGCTTGGCGAACAAAACTGTAGTCAATCACTATTCATTAATTGGGCGACAAAACTATTTGATTCTTTAACTTACATCAACACTTTAAAATCGCAGTTTCCTCGCCTAAGAACAATCTAGAGAGAAATGTATCGACTTCTGAATAATTTCATTTTTTGGAAATGTATGTGGTAGAAAATGAGCAACCTGATGCGGGTCTCCAAAATATGATCGCAAAGCGTAATACCGATCTACAAACAGTTTTCGACATGATTACAGAAAAAGGACAACACTGTTAATAATGTTGTTGCACTACGTTGCTTCGTGAGTGTAACTGGTGGGAGTGGAAAGAGCTTTTTAATAAAAGCTGAATTTCTAGGTTCAAACGCATTTACATAAAAATGTGGCCATCAGTCCTGCAACCGCAATACGATTCATTCAATGTGAATGGCGTGACAATACAAAGACTGCTGCAGTTTCCCGTAGAACATAAACAAACATCAAAGTATAAGTGACTTTCTGAGAAAGTCCTGCAAGTCCTAAGATTAGATATGAAAAAAGTGGTTTTGTCCATCACAGATGCGTATTCGATTGTATCGAATGTTACACTGCCGTATTATGTGGTGCTCAGCGCGCCAGGTCAGGGGGCTAAACGCCAACTGTAATAAAAAAACCTGAGCCAATCATTCAACGATCAACCATGTATGAAGTAAACGAAAGACCGCGAACCATAGATCTACCAGATGAAAAAAAAAAAAAAAAAAAAAAAATCGGTAAGACGTCTGCCTAGTAAGCATGGAGGTCCGGGTTCGATTCCCAGCCGCACGACAAATTTTAATTCGTTGCTTCACATTTATCTTTCATGTTTTATTTTAAATTGTGTAGTTGTGTTCGAGTAAAAAGGGTTTGTCGTGAACTGCTCATTAATGAGTTTACCCTTACCTAAATTGTTATGTTGTATTTATGGGGCGTTATCTGAGGGCACTCTATTGTTAGTAGCCTTAATTATAATTTATTATATTGTGAGCCCCAATTTGTTGTGTGAGAGCTACTTATTTAATTATAATTTCTTTAGTGTGATTCTAAACACCTTCCTAATTATATTCCCTTTAGTCAACTCTGTGAGAGCTTTTAAGTCTGTTTACTGTCTTTGAATAAAAATTTTGTAATCGCAAGCAACAATTGTCTTCCGGACCAGCCTTACCACGTCCATCCTTTCGTACTACCCCTCAGTAGCCTATGCTATTATACCGTGCACAAAGTCAGGGACAAAGTGTAAACGATGCACTGATGGACATTGGTTCTTCATTGTTCAGATGCAAACATGCGTACGTGTCGCTTTCCAGAGCGGATTACGTCATATTAACGTCGACCTCAGTAATATCAAAGCTCAACAGTCGGCAATCGCAGAATGAAACCTACTTATAGGAACTTACCGCCCATACTTCTCAAAAACTGTTACATTAAATGGGGCTTTTTTTAAAAAGTGGTAAGGAGCGTGCCTTAAGAAAATCAGTAGCTGACATATACCTAAAGTTGCCAGAGAAGAAATGGAGAGGTCTACGTACAAAAAGATATGACTTCCCAGAGCGCTCCTCGAATGGACAACAAAGGGACACGATACAAAAACTGTTGCTCTTCCATTGACGAAAGAGGATCTAAACACAGGAACTGATTATGGTATTTCGAGGAAAGAGTTAAGATAAAACACGGAAAAAGCATTTAATATTAGATAAACCAACGTCACCCATACAAATGAAGAGAGAGAAACTTATTACAAGCTTGTGCGCCAAACATACGTCAAAAGACTACCTTCAATGTAGATAATGTCAGAAATGTTACACATGGAACTTGCAATGGATGATGGTGCGAATAGCTTTACGGAAAACACAAAGAAAGGAAGATATGTATCAGGTACAGGAACAACACAAATAGATGTTTACCACCAGGTAGCATATTTTGCAGAACTGTGTCCAGCGTGTAGCAGAATGACATTAAAAACTGGAATTCTTTAAAAATATCTTGCAGACAATTCTCTTATCCAGTTAAGTGGAAATGTCTCAAAATTCTATGCCAAAATTCTATGAACAAAGAAGAAAGAATTACAGGTTGGATTCTGAAAGTGGAGGTACAATATTAAGCCTCCTGAAACAAATATTAATTGATTTGTATCCTACACAACTGTTGAGACTTAAGTACAGAATTAATGAAGCATGCAGTGTACTGCAAGTTCACAAATAAATAAATAAATAAAATAGTGGCAACATGAGTTTGATGTCCAATAGCATTTCCAGCTGGAGCCCAAATGGATGGAAATTAAAGAAACTCCTATTTCATTGGAATAGTTATAAATAACGCTATAGAACTAAATATTTTCTCAATAAATAAATTACTTTTTATGCATTAATTCTCTTAAGATATAGCAGTACTATATCTGTTAGTAATATATGTATAGTAATATATAGAAATACATGTAATGATTTTCATACCATACAACTGTGTTTTCTGATAAACAAGGCTTCTTTTTATGCACTAAAGTAATTAATTTGAACTACTATCTGTTGTATGAAATACGATAATCATTCAACAAATAACATGCAAAATAAGAACTACTACTTTAAGTGAAACAGGAAAATATACTTATCCACAACTTTCGTGCGTTCTAAGGTTCACAAACATAAGCGAAAAACAAAAATGAACTTCTTGATATTTTGATAGTTATCCACAACAGTTTGCAGCACGTGTCCATTGAAACATTTATATGGTATTTACGTAATTACATTTCATTCTACCACTTCCAAACATAATACTCAGCTTTTCAACATTCCTACGTATGGGGGTTCTGCTCGCTGCAACATTATTCTCCTGGGGCGTCATGGTAGAAATAAATACCCGATAAGTACAATTTTTCACTACTTCTTTAATTTAAATCAAACTTTTTCTCCATCAAAACATTAAAATAACGTACACAAATTACCACAACAACACAGACTGACAGATTCCAAAGTACTCGACAAAAGACAAAACTCGCACTCCTCCACGCAAGGCGGTGAGGCAAATATATAACATTCACAATAATGGCATTACATTACGAATTGTTTGTAACAATTGAATATAATGATTTAAAATTAACAAACACAATAGTAAAGCGTTTCATGTACACAAAAATAATCACAATATAAAATGAAAACTATGCATACAATAATTTTATATGGCGCATGTATTTTTAAGACGAAATTTCCGATCTTTCTGTTGACAACAAAGTGTGATGTTAAATATCAATTAATTAGTTAACGAGTACATCATACATGTTACTAACATATATTGAGCTATCAATTATCTTGGCAATTCTCAAACTAGATTCTAAATCTCGCGTCAGTCAATATATACAAAGAAATACAATATACAAATTTCGACTTTACAGTAATTAAAACAATTAGCTGATCTACCCAACTTTTTTTATGAGCGTAACATACATACAATGCTATTAATTTTCATTTCTTTTTATTTTTTTACAAAAGAGTTTACAATTCGTCTGTTTAAGTCTTGAAATAACATACAATGATGCAACTATTGTTTATAGAACTGTCTGGAAAGCAAATATATGAATCTCCTAATTAATGAAAACTATCACTCGTTTTAATCACAGTATCACCGAGACACTGTCCTACACTGATTCCTAGGCTGGCTATTTCGTTTTTAACTAACTTCACACGCAACTTTTATCACTAATGAACCACACGATTCCGGATCCGACGCAGGCGGTATCATAGGATGACATTGAGATGAGATGAACAGGCAGACGGTATCGTACGATAACATTGAGATGAGGGGGTCAGAAATATCGTTACACCATGATAAAAGGACTGAACATTAACAATACAATCGCCTTTCCAACCTCCCTAATTATTGTTACATGAAAGACTCCTAGGTAAACCGAAACAGACAGGGAATCGTTTTTAACATAACCGGTGGCTGATGTACAAAAATGTTACCCAAGATGAAAAGTAGGACTGTCTATAAAAGGAACTGAAAACACTTCAAACATATAAAATGTACAATACTGCGTCACGGTGGAGTGGCCGAGCGCTTTATGGCGCCTTGGTGCGGAGCGCTCGGTTGCTCGCCATCGGAGGTTCTTGTTCTCTCTCGGTTATGGGTGTGGGTGTTGTCCTTAGCATAAAGTAGTTTAAGTAGGTTTTTTGGCCTAGGAACTGGTAACTGCAGCATTTAAGTCCCTTACATTTACATAAATTTCAATTTCTTTTAGAAAAGTGGAAGTCTTGCGATAAATTCCTTCCATCGTAAAAAGTTGTAAGGTCTCATGGAGAACCAAGTCGTTTATTTTTATTAGTGTTTGTGGGGTTGTTTCCCAGAGGTAAAATATGCCAATATTCTGCCAATACCCTTCGCAAATTATATATGTCGGTATTAAAATGTGATATAAATGGATGCAAAATTTTGAAACTATTTTTTTCATATATTGACTATACGACTAAGTGATTAAAATTCCGAAAACACTGAGTTTCTTTCTTCGTTTACACTTTAAAAAGAATTTAATTTTTTATAGTTGTAATACAGATTTTTACAAGAAATATTCTCGTAAACCACATAAGTTACCCGCATTATAGATCAATACATGGATAATAACGTCTGTGAGATTTTCCTCGTAATACGAAGTATAGCATTGGACTTCTCTAACATCGACTTTACGTGATCGGCACATCTTATATGAGTCTCAGATGTTATTCCTAGACTTTTGATCGACCTGATGCTACCGAGATGCGTATCATACATACTGTGCTCGAACTTCATAGGGTTGTCTCTTAAACTCACCGTTAATCCCCATTTAAAATCTAGTTCGGCCCTGCATGGTGTAAGTCTTTTAGGTTACGCCGCTTCGGCGACTAAACAGCTATCCATCGCACCAGATATATACATTTTAAGTCACCTTCCATCCTCCTACAGTGACTCAAATGCAACACCTCTCGGCAGACAAAAGCTGCATCAGCCAACACTCACCGGTTCCTTCTCACCGTATCCTCCTCATCATCTACGTATATAAAGAAATAGAGCTGTTCTGCCACACCACCCTGGGGATCTCAAGTCAACACCCTTCTCTCTGACGGACATTCACTGTGCAAGGTAACTTACTTTGCTCAATTACTTAACAACCCTTCGATTCACTCATATAGAGTGACAAAATTTAATACCAGTGTAAATAAACACATATCAACTATTTAAAACTAGAAACAGTATAGATCTTGTAAAATATTATTTTGAAATCTTTTTCTCGCCCTCAGTCATACGACTAATCTAGGATGCTTATCTTACATGATATCTGTTGGTTCACTCTCTCGAATGTGAAATTGTACTCTTAAATTTTCGATTCTGTGATATTGCAGGCATTTTCATTAAAGACGAATCCTTATGTCGAAGACCACATAGGAATTTCAATGGTTTATTTTATCATGAGCTTTCACACATACCTGCATAGGAATGCCTCGTTTATTAGGCTCAAGAGCGTTAATGAAGTTATCAAATAAGTATTAAGAGGCCGTCATATGGGATGTAACTAAGCTTCACAAACCAAACGTGCATGAGTCTGGTGACAAAAGATAAAACAGGAAAAACACAGAATAAAATAAAACTGAAAAATTCACAGTAATAGTGCTCCGATTCTGTGTAAGATTCTGCTGTATCACTTAACAATATTCAGTACTGTTCAGAAAGAGCTGTTGCGATGACAGAGAAAGTGAACGTTCTTTTAAACTTTTATTGCCCTTAGTAGATAATGACAAAGTACCGTAGAGCGAATTTTGCACAATCTCGTCTCCCAGGGGCAAATACTCTTTCACCAGTAAATCCTTTCGGTGTGTAAGCACCCAGCATTCCATCACAGAAATGAGCCACGCGAGGAAGGGGGTCTCGCAAACAATAGTCCTTTTCAAAACCGGGACTTGGGTAATCTTCATCAGGTAGCAGCGAATAACATCCGCTGTAAAAATGACACTGAAAGACATTAACAGTAAACACAAACATCTGCGTAAAATATTAGGGTACCTTGGAAGACATCTCAGTAGAAATACACGTTTAGTTACTAATGTACTTACAAAAAATGCAAATTGACACACTTTTACGACGCTCCTGATAATCATTACTACGCCCAAACTACAGTAACAATTCTACAACAAGACACAGAACTGCTCTAACGTTATTGGAATTCTGAAGTATCTCATTATCTTCCTGAATATATGAATTTGAGACTAATTACTTTTGAAATGTTTGCATAATACAAAAGTGACAACATCCACGATGTTTTCGCCAACACTTTTTGGCATGTTCAAATCTAAGGGAAAAATTCGCTATGGTCATCAGTCCCTACACTTACAAACTACTTAAACTATCTTACGCTGAGGACAACATATACGCCCATGCACAAGAAAAGACTGAACCTCCTGCAGGCGCGATCGCGCAGTCCCTAACGTGACGCCTAGAATCGCACGGCCATTCCTGCGCGGAACGCATTTTGGTAGATGTCATTATACTTCAAGAGAGAATAGAGAGTTCATATAGTTTCCTCTAGAGACCGCAATTCCTTGCCCCTATATTTCATAAAATTTTATTTTATTTTAGTGATAATCGCATATATTTTTCATAAAATTCGTTTGTATTTTATTTATTTAACTTTAATGATTAGATACAGAAATTTAATAGGTTGACAGATTATTTGCATGAAAAGTGCTTTGAATTTGACTCATACAACAAAAAGTCGTGACTGGGGTATTGTTTGATAGGGACATCTGAAAAACGTTGTTTCTTCCGAAAATTTCTTAGTTTTGTTTCAGTGGATCTATTTAATTTTTCATCAAATGATCGTTCTGTTGAGAAGGAGGAACTTTTACAAGAAGGTAATTACAAATTCTAAAAGTATTACTTTTGACCTTCCTTGGGTATTCGTTGTCGAACTACCTGTACTTGAAAACGCTACAGACAAAACTAGACGAGAGATGTAGCATATAAGCACTAATATGGGCACTAATCGAGTAGCAGTACTTTTATAAATATGTTCTAGGTATTAAATAGACGGCAATATTTGTTTGACTTCTGTTTCTATGTCTATTATTCAAACCAGTCACATTTGTAACATGAGTTCTGTTTCTAAATGTCTGTATAGAAGAACGTCAGATTCAGTCACTATATTCATATTTGATCTGACACTTTAGAAAACAAGAAGTGTTTACTTTATATTCAGATCGGTTCCTTGGCATATTTCCATCTCATCGTACATCACAATACATACATATCATTGGTCCCTCTGATCAGAATTCAACGAGACTCATATAACGAGTGGAACACGGTAAAACTAATTACCGTTATTAGTATTGTATAACAGTGTCTACCTTAATTATAAATTAATCTATAGTATTGAAAGAGTTTCTGTATATATGACGTTCAGTGAATTAGTGGGAGTTGTGTGACATGGCAGTTTATTCCCACACCGCGTCGTAACACCAGTTTCTTAATTCAGCATGCAGATTTAAACTGTAGATAAAATTAAACCTCCAACGTTATATCAAAGCTAAAAGCAATGATATGAAATGCCAGTGACTGCGTCTATAATTAGCTGTAGTCTTTTCCGTCTGAGCAGTGGCGTTTTCTCGACACTGTATTCAGCGGTCTGCAGCATTTAGCTGGTTGGCGTAGGTGAATCGCTACAGGGACTGCATGATTCATGTAAGTGTTCCACTGAGAGCAATACCTGTGCCGGCCAAAATCGCCACTGGGCAGAAGGCGGAGGATGTCCTGCACGTTTTGAAGCTTGAAAAACCGCAGAGTACAAACAATAGCATATATAAGATCGAAAGAACGGGACAAAATACGAGCTGTAATTCAGCTGCTGGGCCTGGAGCTTAATTTCAAGGCCATGTGTTCACATTTTCGTTGGGATGGTCCTAGTTGGTATATCATCAGATAATTTGATAGTTGCGGTAAGATTGCTGGTGTATGTACACTTGACAGCAAAAAAAGTGGATCACTCCTGAATTCCTAAGTGGAGACCGCACCTGACGCTATGCAACCACCATTGCACAACTGCGTCGCAGGTCGTCAAATCATTGCACAGTATAGTTATTACCTACCCGCAATAGGTACTAAGTAAGTCTCCTATTTCTCCTTATGGCATTCAGGCAAGGTACAAACCAATACTTTCGTACAACAAATATTAGAATAAACGTCATTAGAGATGAGACAGTAACACTTGTAAATCAAATTTAGTTGCAATAAGTGAAAAGTCTGATACGTTATCACACTTGTTTAGTGATATGATATATTTTTGTTCATGATCTGAATCTGAACCCACTGTTAACCAAAAAACAGTTGTATGCCTGATCGAGATGCGATTACAGGTCACGCACTTTTTCGTGGCCCCTCTCTGATTGGCAGAAGTTGGCTGAGCTCGTGTGTCAACGGAATGTTTATGCTCTCTACCAACCTTAACTCGTAACAGCATTGTACACCGTAGACCTCGTCAATGTATTGTTGATTTGTGCTTCGTATTGATTATTGTCTTCCACTTTGTTATTTGCTAAAATAAGTCCACATACCCCGTCGACTTCTTTTATAAGAAAGAAGGCTGACCTTGAAACTGGTGTGAAGAATGTTAATTCTGATTTTTATTCTGTTACGACAGTAAAAAGAGGCAGAGAGCGTTGTTACATCCACTTAATAAGTCCCTTTGAAATATTAACATTTCGTAGATATGCGTTCCACTTTTCTATTACTCAAACATTAAAGTGATACTTAATTTCGTGTTCTATCTGTAACGCCTTAACCCCTTACATGTTGTTTCTTTTAAAACCTGTAATCTATACGCCGTAAGCTGCCGGCACTGGGGGAAAGAGGCGGGGCTTGTTCTAACAGCGAATACGGTATGAGCTGAATGCAAGCTTCAGCTCCCAACATTCTCCGCTCAGGGGCCACGTTTAAGTGCGCGTGATCTCTAGGCATAAATAGACGTAAAACACTGACGTTTTCATTAGTTTCTTAGACCAATGTCTGAACCAAGAAATAAATGATAATCTTAGCACTGCACCAGGAGTTGCATGAAGCTCCTATTGTTGCTGAGAGGTAACCGCTGAAGATACGTAATATAGTGAAATTCACATATGTCATACATCATAAAGTTGTGGAATAGAATACAGTGTATTCATGATTTGTTAACTAAGCACAATCAGATGTCACATATCAAATATGTTCACAAATAGCATTATACTGGTACCTGAAACGACGATACAATTAATTTTTCCCCGGCAGGGACCCGAAACCAGCAACATTTGCTATTGTATAATAGGAAGGAATACTGCTGATATATTTATTCTTCCGGGGACTCCAACCCTGCACATACCGTCACTCTTGACCTGACACCATGAGGCTTCAACTATCACATTGTCGTTCACCAGTAGTTAGGATCACACCGTTCGCAGAGACGTGGAAGGTGTTTGGTATTTTGCGAAAACTTTGTTTAATTTAGGAGCGCATGGACATGTGCAATTTTGATTTGAAACAAGGCAGAGTCCTGCGTTCTTTATTGGAGTTACTGGAGGTGTAAATGGTATTTTTGTGGCCGTTAAAAACTGTTACCCCAGCGGGAATCAGACCCATACCTTAGCTATTACAAGTTAACCTCATCCCGGCCTCCAGCGAATTACAGATGCGTTGGCATAATGTTTAGTCATGATGGAGTACTCATTAGACAGTACGACCAGTCAAAGAGCTAAGAGGTATCTGGCAAGGTAAGACATTCTTGGACGCACGGGATGGCCACGTAGTGTGAGGCGCCTTATCGCGGATTTCGCATGATATTATACTACGTTTTAGTATGCTACATTACGATTTGTTATGGCATTCTGTAATAAACTTATTTAACTATGAGCTCATTATAATAAAGATTGTTGGGTAGCTGTTGCCACGATAACTTGAATATTAGAAATTTTTATAGTTATGAGGAACGTGGATTATGCGTTAAAAAATTGAAATTCGGAAAGTAACTTCGATGAAGGAGGTTTCTGTGATTTACTAGTATGGTCAGTGACAAGATATCCGATAACTGGCAAGTGTGTCGAGCAATTATTCTTCACGGTGTGGTTGCCTTCAATAGTCATACTGAGGTTACAAAACAGCAATGTGGATTCTGATACAATGTCGCATCGAAAATGCGATTACATGCGAAGCATAATATCCAACTGGGAAGGATGGGGGAGAACTTCAGTCTCTGCCATTTCAAAGATTGCAGACCGGTATTTGTCGGAATAGATGTCCATTTTAATGGCGATAATAGTGCTTGCACGGTAAGGTTCAGTTGTCCATTATATCCACGTGCTTTTCGAGGGTCAACGACAGACAAATAATGAAAGTGATTAAAAAAATCTGCCAAGCACGAAATTGTGAAAAGAAGCACGGAGGTGCAGATAAATAATTCAAGGGAGGGGTAGCAGGAGGGAGAGCGGGATCTAGGAATGAGCAGGATTGCAGAATTGGAAAATAAAAGAGTGAAATGCTTGCAAAGTACTCCTTACTTATATATCAAAGTTTGTTTTAAGGCGGAGAGAAAAGGAACGAATGTTTTACAGAACGAAGGATGGATTATCGGAGATATAAAAGAACACTGCTTCATAGAGAGGACCCATGGACAGTAAAGAAAGCAGACATTAAAAGCGACAGTATTGTTTTAACGGAAACCACAGTTTTTACAGCTTTTTGGGGGAATAGACCAAAAGGGCAACTGAGGTTATAATGTAAGGGAGGTGAAAGAGAAAGAGAGAAAGGAGGAAAAATTAACAACGAATAAATACAAGACAAATCGTTTGCATATTTTATTAAAGACGGAGGGTGTATTAATGGATGGAGGGGAGGAGATAGACGTATTTGAAATAACAAAAATTACTTTAACAGCGTCCATCTAAACTGATTACTCTGTATGCATGGAGTCTAGGTATAAATGAGTAGCCGGCCGCGGTGGCCGAGGAGACTAAGGGGCTTCAGTCATGATCTGCACGGCCACTACGGTCGGGGGTTCGAATCCCCCCTCGGGCCTGGATATTTGTGCTATCCAAGTTCGTAGGTAGTTCATAAGTAGTTTGTAAGTTTAGGGACTGATGACCCCATAGTTAAGTTCCATAGACTATACAAACATTTGAACATTTTTTATAAATGAATAAAAATAGGATATTGAGTGAAATGACAAGCGTTGAATTAATATTTGTGCCTCGGGCGGGAATCGAACCCAGACCTCCATAATTTCTTTAATTCAGTGCTTTTCGTTTCACTTAATTTCTTTGACATACTGACGCGGAAAACTGTCTCTAGGTATATATATTTATAATAAAATAGGGTAATAAAGAAACTGGATATTTAAAAAAATCAATTTAAAGGCAGCTCAAAGGAAAAAGAAACTCACACATTATTTCTTCTATAGTCTCACTTAGGAGATTAAAAAAACATTTAAAAAATAAACAAAAAACACATTTTAAAGTACTAATAATTTATTCAGAATCCCTCATTATTTGTTTCTTTCATAATACGTCTCGGCGTAGAATCTATAACCAGCTTCTCTTCAGTAAGAGTTGATTTCTCGCAGTGAGACGGCCAGATTTGTATTTCGGCTGTCTGCTTTTACTATGATACCAGGAAGTAAACATCCTGTATTTACGTCAGAGCCCCACTCTGCGCTGTGCTGGGGGCTGTTGGGCATGACCGCGACCGCCAGCTTGCTGGCTTCCACCAAACCTCGCCTTGGCACGAGCTGTGGTTGACCGGCCAGCCCGTAGCTCTCGATCCACGACTAATACAGGCACAGACCGCAAACCAGGTTCAAACGTTTCTGCCAACCTACCCAAATGTGTAGTATTAACTACCACAGCTAGAGCTATTTTGCTATAAAATGAGCACCCACTTTATCTTTTGACATTTAATTCAAATATTTAACGATGTTAAAGAATAGAATCACAATAAACGCAGCTACCACATATTGTTTCACCTAGATAGC
This sequence comes from Locusta migratoria, assembly GCA_026315105.1. Classification (NCBI taxonomy): domain Eukaryota; kingdom Metazoa; phylum Arthropoda; class Insecta; order Orthoptera; family Acrididae; genus Locusta; species Locusta migratoria. The sequence continues at coordinate 502,017,233 of CM048755.1, read as the reverse complement.
AATTATACGACACAGGTAACTATCTTTTCAGTGCTTGCATTATATTTAGACACAAGAAAATATGTATTAAACCTAGAAAACTACGTATGCTTTAAAATTAAACAATTCTGGTGGGAACAACACAATTATATATATTTTACGTTTTGTCCACTTATAAAGTGTTCTCATTGTCTCTGAAACAATAAGTGCTACGAAACAGAAATACGTTCTGCTGAGGCCCTTCATTTACACGATTGTTCTGTTATTCATAGTGAAGTGTTTCGTAATGGCTTCATAGGATCGCTTTAGTTTTTCGACTGTTCCACGCTTATACGAAGATCGAGAAAAAAAGTGCCAAAAAGGATATATGCGAGTTCTAATTACCATGATATTATTCTTAAAATTCAAATCAAATGTTCTAAGTGTGTGGTATGCTAAGTTCAACAGTCCCTAAACTTACACACTACTTAAACTAACTTATTCTAAGGACAACACACACACATACCCATGCCTGAGGGAGGACTCGAACCTCCTATGCGAGCAGCAGCTCGATACATGACATGGCACCTTAGACCGCGCGGGTACTCTGTGCGGCCTTCTTACAATTGTAACATACTTTGACATACTTTGTACGGTAATGAGTACAAAAGCTCTTTGCATTTGTAGGAGAGGGTTGGTGCTTGAAATGTCATAGAAGAAGCTTGCCACACTGAAAACTCTATTGTTTTAATATTATGCTTCCCCACCTCATCCCCCTGCCGTCTTCTCAACCTAAGTAGCAAAAAAAAAAAAAGGGAAACATCCGAGACCTTCTTTCCGCTAATTCACTATACCGCACAATCTGTTATCTTTTTCCAACTTGTTCAGTGTCCTCCCTCTATACCGTCAGGTAAGAATCGCACATTGCTCAGCAATACGGCAGAAGAGGTGGAGCAATTGTAGGGTTTATAGCCTCCTAGGGAGTCGTTTTAATCTTCTAATGGATGTGTCAATAACAGGCGCTTGTTCTATCTTCACCAAAACATGTATATTTAGTAGTTAACGCTGTTTTCAATTGTACCCACCAGAAATTTTGTTAGGTGTATAATCCTTACATTTGTTTTGTTTATCGATTTCTCAAGGACTGCCAAAAATTTCCGGTAATCATGTGGTGAACTATACGCATATTTATGTTTAGGGTCAGTTGTGGAATTTGCATCGTGAAGATATAACTTCAATATCATTTTAAAATTGGCTCTGCTTTTCTGAGGTACTTACTAGACAGCATCATAAACTACCACAAATATTTCTCAATTCGATATAGCAGTTTGTAGCTCTGTCAAAGAGTGGGTAAAATTTTACTCTCGCTCCAATTTGTAACTGAGAGCTACTGCCTCTTAATCTTTAAAGAGCGTCGACATTTTCATGAAGGAAGCGAACAGCTGCAGCGTGAATCGCCTCCTCATTACCCTTGTGAAGGCCGATGCAGATAATTCAGAAAGTAATGATCGAGAATAGTTGTAGTTGCTACGTGAAATTCATCACCCTTGTCTGTAATCATATATGTGATAAGTAAATGACACACCGAAGTTCAATTTTCAGACATTTTAATTGGAATACCACCAATAAGTGAATCTTGAAGGGTTCTTCTATATACATACATGTGTCGTGACTGTTCTTTCAAAAGAACAGACAGCACATAAATATACATAATTAAGGAGAAGCCGAGAACAACTCCAGCCTTCAGCGCAAATGCACACTACACATGAACTCTCGAGGTAATCGGTAAAGTGCCAAGAGCAGTGAGTGCAAATTGGAAACAGAAACTACGTGAGCAGTGTGAGGAAGTTTGAGTCTTGTGGGTGACGAGGGGGGAGAGGAGTGGTAGCCCGCACACCTGCGATGATCGTTGTTTTCCCGCTCGTGCTGTGGTTACCGTAACTGCTCAGAGCAGTAAGAATGGGCCCGAATTCCGGCTGGGCACAACTGTTCAACTTCCCCAATGCGTGGACTTAGTGGCCACAAGCAGCTTGTGTAGAATTACTTCTTTTAATCTAGATTCTTCTTTGTCATTCCAGGAAGCAGCACAAATATCACCACACATAATACACCGTGTTGTCATTTCAGTACCATAGTCGTACTAGGAAGATCATTTGTCTACAGGCAATGTCTTTTTCGAGTGGTCCAAAACCTTAGGAGAACATCTTGTGCACACATTATGCATGGCTTAATTACTTCTCCTACGACGTGAGGTCGAACATTGATGTATTTATAGTGAGGGAGACGAATGGAATGTTGCACAGATATATAAAGAAAATAAAAGCAATCCACTGAGTTACAGAGCCATTGTATTGATATCGACATGTAGCAGGACGTTTGAACAAATACTTTTTCCAGTGTTATGAAATGTCTAAAAAAATTAACATCAAACCGGCAAAGGTTTCTAAATCTTTACTCTTGTGAGACTTTGGCGATAGTATAGTTTCATCATCTACTGAGTACTCTCAAACTAATTTCATATTTAAGGAGTGCCAAAACGATTTTTCAACGCTGCAGTGGAGTGGCCATGTGCATTGAGGTGCTATGCCCCGATGCACGAGGCCACTCCCCACCGGGGGTTCTAATCCCCCCCTCAGGCATGGATGTTTCTGTTGTCTTTAGTATAAGGTGGTTCATAAGTAGTTTGTAAGTTTAAGGACTGATGATCCCGCAGTTAAGTCCCTTAAGCTTAAAAAATAAATAAATAAAAAATAAAATAAAAACTATCTTCAGCCATAATCAACTTCGAACCAACTTCCTAAGTTGTGCGACTTGACTCGTAATGTCCTATCTGCAAGGTAATAGTTTGAAGTAACAGGTGAAAAGGACGTGGTGAGTGTAATTCTTCCAGCAAAGTGAAGCAGACTTCTCCTGATTCGAATATATATTCGAAATATTTAATGAGCAATCAGAATATTTCTCTCAGATTTAAGGCAGTTAATGCTGCCCACTACTAAACTCAGAAAAGCAAAGTCAATTGCGAAATGAATTTGAATTTGTATCTTCACGGTGCATATGGCGACAATTGACCTTAAACATCAATATGCATGTGGTTCTGAACATAAGTTCAAATGTTCAAATGTCTGTAAATCTATCAAACCAACTGCGTGGTCATCAGTCCGTAGCTTACAAACTACTTAAACCTAGGTAAACTAACCTACGGACAAACACACACACACACACACACCCATGCCCCAGGGAGGACTCGAACCTCCACGGCGAGCAACCGCGCGCTCCGCAGCGAGACGCTTTTGACCGCTCGGCTACTCCACCGCGGCTGAACATAAGTACTCAGAGTTTCGTCAGCATTCTAGATATCGATAAGCAAAACAAATTTGAAGGTTATACATATAACGAAATTCCTGGGGGTGCAATTAAAAACAATGTAGACTGTGAATAACACATGTTTTGGCGAAGGTGAAACAAACGGTCTGTTATTGACACTACCATTAGGAGATTTACACGTCTCCTAAGGAGACTGCCAACCCTACAATTGTTCCACCTCTTATGCAGTACTGCTGAGTAGTGTGCGATTATTTACTGATGGAATAGATGGAGGATGTCGAGAAAGTTGAAAGAATTTATCAGATTATAACTCGCACATACGCTATTTTGGCACTTTTATTTATTTATTATTATTATTAATATTAGTAGTAGTAGTAGTATTTCGAGCTTACTATAAGCATGGAACAGTTGAGAAACTGAAGCGATTATATGAACCCATTATGAAACATTTCACTGTGAATAACAGAACAATCGTGTAAATGAAGAGCCCCAGCAGAAGTTAATTTCCGTTGTTTAGCACTTATTGTTTACAGACCCATTGAAAACACTTTATAAGTACACAAAACGTGAATGATATACTACATGTATGCAATTGTGTTGTTGCCACCAGAACTGTTCAGTTTTGCAACATGCTTACATTTCTAAGATAGCTACATATTACATTACATCTAGATCTAATGCAGAGCGCTGAAAAGAGAGAATAATTTTCTGTGTTATATGATTGTTATCTATGTGAAACATTATGTGGTACTACGTTTATCATGATTCTATTCTTTCACTTCGTTAAATATTTGAATGAAGTGTGAAAAGATAACGTGGCTGCTCATTTTATAGCAAAATAGCGCTAGGTGTGGTAGTTTATAATACACGTTGGAGTAGGTTTGCAGAAACCTTTCATACTTCAAGGGTTGAGTCTCGCTGTATTAGCCGTGGCTTGCAAGCTACGGGCATGCCGGTCAACCACAACTGGTGCCGAGGCAAGGCTTGGCGGAAACCAGCCAGCTGGCGGTCGCGGTGGCAGGCAACAGCCCCCAGCACGGCACAAAGCGGGTCTCTGACGTAAATACAGAATGTTTTAAAAAAAAGTTCAAAGGTTTGTTAAGCTTAAGGGACTTAACTGCGGGGTCATCAGTCCCTAAACTTACAAACTACTTATGAACTACTTACGAACTAGGACAGCACAGATATCCATGCCCGAGGGGGGATTCGAACCCCCGACCGTAGTGACCGTGCGGACCGTGACTGGAGCGCCTCAATCCCCTCGGCCACCGCGGCCGGCCGGAATGTTTACTTCTTGGCTTCGTAGTTAGAGTGGAAAGCAGAAACACAAATCAGGCCGTCTCACTGTGAGCAATAAACTCGAGACAGAGTCTCCATGCAAACAGAGTAATCCGTTGGACGCTGTCAAAGTAATTTTTGTTATTTCAGATACGTCTTTTTCTTCCCATCCATCCATTCAAAAAATACGCAATCGGTCTTGCATTTATTAATAGTTAATTTCTCTTCTGTTCTCTCTCTCTCACTCGCTGTCGCCGCTCTTGCATCATAACCTCAGTTACCCTTCTGGTCGGTTCCCTCACAATACAGTGATAAAATCTATTGGTTTCCGTTGACAGCATGCACTCTCATTTAATTTATGTTTTCGTTACCGTATACCAGTCCTCTCTATGAGACCGTGTTCTTTCATATCACCTTACCTATAATAAATTCTTCGTTCTGTGAAATACAGAGCTCTGGTGTTTCGACTGAACTCCTCTGCTTTCATCTCAACAGACTATATCGTTACACATGGTATATACTTCCCGTTTTAGAAACCGTTTTCTAATGCGTAAACGACACTCCTTTCTACTTTTCAGATGCGTAATATTTTATTTATTATGTTAAGAGCTATGTTACATTCTTGAGCGCCGCGCAGAGTAGCTGCGTGGTTTAAGGCATCATGTCTTGATTTGGGCTTCTGCTCGCGTCGTTGGTTAGAGTCCTTCGTCGGTCTTGGGTGTCTGTGTTGTCCTTATGTTTAGATAGTCTAAGTAGTGTGCAGACTAATGACGTTAGCAGTTAAGTCCAATAAGATTTCATACAAATTTCTCATACGAACTTGAGCGAAATGAGACTATAGTTAAATAAGCATACACACACACACACACACACACACACACACACACATACACACACACACACAACTGCACATGCCCGAGGAAGGAGTCGAACCTTTGGCTGGAGCGACCGCAACTCCGCGACAAGACGCCTCAGACCGCAAGTTCAAGAAATTGCTTTTACGTAGATAGATACCGCCGAACTATTTTACTTCTCGTGCCATGTGTTCTGTACTCCATTTTGACGAAAAACGTTATACTACCACATCTGAAAATCGGTAGTTGATCGGGCTGATGCCATCTTGTAATGGCTAAGATATGGTTTGATTCCTGCTGGGAAAACAGTTTTAACACACTCCACCTCCAATAGCGGCAAATAAGGTTCGTTGTTTCTCCAAAATGCCAAACCCCTCCAGGTCTCTACGAACGGCGCTATTCTAATTACGAGTAAACGAGATTGGGAGAGGGGCGGGGTTGGAGTCCCAGGCAGCGCTACTTCAAAATGTTTGTAAATGTTTGTAAAACTATCTGACTCAGCTACTTGGTTATTAGTCCGTAGCTTACAAACTACTTAAACTAAGGTAAACTAACCTAATGAAAACACAAACACCCATGCCCATAGGGGGGACTCGAACCCCCGACGGCGAACAGCCGCGCTCACCGCAGCATGGCGCTCCAGTGCGCACGGCTAATCCGCCGCGCCTTGCGCTACTTATAGCCGAACATATGCACATCCCGCTAATTGGGAGAACAGTAACTATTTCATGTCTTTGCGTATATATAATAAATAGCGAATAGAGCCGGGGTTGAGTCCCTGCCGGGAAAGAAGTTAATTGTATCGTCATTTCAAGTTCAAATACAGCGCTATCTGTGAATTTATTTAATATCTGACGTGTGATCGTGCTTTGTTAACGATTCTTATAGGTACTGTGTTCTATTCCACAATTTTATGACGTTTGACATCTGTGAGTTGCACTGTATTATATACCTTTAGTGGTTACCTCTCAGAAACAATTTGAACTTCATGCCATTCCTGGTGCAATGCTAAAGTTAACCGGGTTCGGACATTGGCCTTGTAAACCGATAACAATGAAAACGTCAATGTCTTACGTCTCTTCATGCCTGATCTAGTCTCGATCAGAAACGCAAGCTTTTTTTGGTCAACAGTGCGTTCAAATTCAGAACACGAACAAAAAGTCATTGTGTCATTGAATGAATTTGATAAGGTACCCGATTTGCCACTTATTGTAATTAAATTGAATTTACATTGCTCTCTCGACTCTAATAACTTGTATTCTAATGTTTTTTGTATGACGGTATTGAATTACATGTGGACTGACTGACATAAGGAGCAATGTTCTCTACTGCTTCTTTGGTACCCATTGTGAATAGTCGAAGGACTGTACTCTACAGGGGTTTTGAATGTGGACACAGCTACGTTAGTTGGGTTGCATTCAACAGTGATCCGCTTTTTTGCTGTCAAGTGTACGCGGACGACGTTTCACTGATTGTAACTGGAAATCTTTCACCTAGTGTGGGATTGGCTACATTGTAGATGCTACCACACAAAGTAAAAAGTGTTCCTTACCAGTACGTATGGCGTAATTCTTAGAAGTATTGGATTTGTTCACATTTTTATTATATCATATTTAGTTAGAAACTGAAACGTCTACGGCAACTGGCCGTCGAGATTGCAGTGCTGGAAGAACCAGCTTCTGTTTTATATGGGCTTATAAGCGAACATTTCTCCACAGGTTTTACAAGAAAAATCTTGATCGACTGGTATCTTGCGAACACCTTATATGAGGGTAACGGCGAGAAGATTTCGTCAAAAGGCGCCTTAGATGATCCATCTTAGAATTTCAGGGCGAGATGATTCAAATTAAAATAGAACGTACTTTCATACCGCCATTAAAATTTACATCTATTTCTTCAGCCACACTCTGATAACGTGTGAGAATGGACAGCGATCATGATATGCTGGCAATATCATTTTCCTTGCACCTGTCATGTGCTTAGGCGAAAGAACTAGTATTTTTTCATGATATTGAAATATATTCCATTAATTAAAAGAGCTTTTATCCGTTGTTCGCCCTTGGTTGCTTTTACGTAGCCTTATATTCTAGGCAGGTCTAACACTGTAAGTCATTGGGGATGCATTTTACAGAACCAGAGGTGTTTAACCTGAGTCGTCAGGCCCACTTTCATTGGCCTTTTGGGAGATATTGGTCATTTCAGTTCTGAAATTTCTAGCTAGAGGTATCTGAAATAAATATGGCCCATAAAGCCTTCCGTTCCATGCCATTTGTCGGTGGAGACACTGGTTAGTATCCCGTTACAAACAAAAAATGTATAAAGCGAAAATTTGTGTCCGCATTGACCAGAATTTAAGAGAGTTCGTAAATATATGGGGCTTAACTACTCTGTTCATGAAACCCTAGGCTTACAAACTACTTAAACTAACTTATGCTTAGGACAACAAATACACCCATGCCCGTAGGAGGACTCGAACTGCTGACGGCGAGAAGCAGCGCGCTCCGCAGCTAGACCTATTGGAACGCTCAGCCACTCCACAGCTGCGGGCCGAAGTTAGCCTATATTCAGCATAGCGATATTTACTAACAGATGCAGTAGAGCACGAATAAAATCCAGTATTCCAACAGCCATTACTGCACAGTGGTAGCAGTCCATAGTACTTCCTCCCAAAACATGGAAAGTGAAGAGGTCACATGACAAGTGATTACCTTCATAGTATCGAAGTGAATCAAGATCATTTACATTCGTTAACAGCGGGAATAGTAAAATTTAAAATTTGTGCCGAGCTGGGATTAGAAACCGGATCCATTGCTTACTATGCAGTCTCGCTGGTCACTAGGTCACTCACAAAGTACATGCGTAAAGTATCTCATCGGCACTGAAAAACTATCAATAACCATGGAAACTGAGGTGTAATCAATAGTTGCTACACCAATTTTAGCGGACTATAGCGGGAATGATACATGTTATACGTTCTTGTGTAATAATTAATAGGGTAGTAAACACAGGTACCAGTGTAACCTAATGATTATTATTAATTATTTAATTTTTCAATTTAGCTTTACGTACCTATTATGAAGCATGTTTGTGGTCTTGGTATAGAAATCCGTTAAATACTAATGCAACTGATAATATGTGCGACGCGCGTGTGTAACTGAGTGGTCTAAGGCATTATTCTACGGACTGGGTGGCCACTCCCGCCGTAGGTTCGAGTCTTCACTCTTGCATGATTGTGTGTGTGTTTGTGTGTGTGTTGTCCTTAGTGTAAGTTAGTTTAAGTAGTTTGTAACTTTAGGGACTGGTGACCAAGGCAGTTTCGCCCAATAGTCTTGAAAACATTTGAACAAAATGCGCACTCGATAAATGATGCCGTTCTACTGTTTTGTGTTGAACAAGTATATCTTACGTAATCCAAATAACACAGGTATGATTGATCATGTTGTTGAATACCAGTGCACTGAACTAATTATGGATGACTGCATCAAGGTTGGTGATCGCATTGCGACGGTGGATTTCAATATCGGCTTGTTGAGTACAACTAGCTGACAAAAATATTGAGCGAATTTTTCATTGCCGAAAGAAGTATACATCCAAAGGTTGACAAAGGCACGTTGCTCCATGTAGAAATCTTGTTACCTTTACGTGTTAATCTGGAATTACGAAACGATCCTGTAGATGGAGTGAAAATGAGTAGACGAACTGAAAACATAGTGATTATTTAGCTTCTCTCAGCGTAATTCTAGATGATAAAGTTCACGTTTGTAAGGCCGAACTTATTGCCATCATCAGGTGCGCTGATAAACTGACTGCCTCGAAGCGATGGTGCTGCTAAGGCGGGAGGAGATAAAAGCGTCGCCATTGCTCTAAGGCAATCAGTTCATCAGCGCACCTGATGATGGCTACATGTCCGGTTACCAAAATATTGTGCCAGTTTGACATAGGGATCCGGCCGCTCGTCCATCAACTTTTTCATCTGAAAACATAGTGTTCCAACATTCTGAGAGAGAGGGTTAGCTGGCCGCGGTGGCCGAGGGGACTAAGGCGCTCCAGTCACGGTCTGCACGGCCACTACCGTCGGGGGTTCGAATCCCCCCTCGGGCATGGATATTTGTGCTGTCCTAGTTCGCCAGTAGTTTAGGGACTGATGACCCCGTAGTTAAATCCCATAGACTATACAAACATTTGATTTGAGAGAGGGTTATCTCACCATTCATGATTTTGAAGACGTTGTGTGTACGTTAGGAAGACGGATTATGTTCTTTTGCACTTATGCGCACGATAAAAACACAAATAGAAAATGTCCGTTTCTAGTTCACCTTATCACTCACGCACAAGTATAATACAGTCAGAATATACTTCCCTAGCACCACGCTGCCACGCACACGGATTATCTGCAACTGAGGGTCTGTTAGTCGACAGTCAGCATGGGCAGCTAAACCGTGCTTTATTTGTAATTTTCGTCACTAAATGTCTGTACCAGAAACTATCTCGCGGGTCATGGAAAGGATGTGTACCTGCACAAGGAACTTCAGGATGTAGGGAAATGGGATAAAGTCGTAAAGGATCCGTGTGTGGAAGGGGATGCGGACACGATAAGTGAGGCGAAGGACGTGGCGATGAAGGATTTGAATAACCTTGTAATAGGTGGGGAGGCAGAGGCCCAGGTTGGGTGGAAGCTGCAGAAGATAAGATACATAATGGGTTGGTAGATGTATAGGATGGTGGAAGATTGAAGGCCCGATGTACAGTCAGAAAGGGGCTTTAGAATGTTTAGGCATCTAACGGCTTTCTGACAGACTGGTGGTGACTAATCCAGGAAACGGAATGGTCTAGGGCAAGGCAAAGTTATTTGAGGGTGCGAGTAAGGCAGATCTGACGGTCATGGACAGTAAGATGTGAGTCGTGCAGGTGGACGCATCGTGTGTTACGAGCTATGATTATTGCCTGCAACTTATCAGGATTGATGGAGACAAGTGACTGGTTACCCCAAGTGAAGAATTTGGAAAGGTGGGATCTGCGAAGTTGCTGTGATTGGGCAAGGGAAGGGACCAGGGCAAGAAAGGCAATGTTGTCAGCTTAGTGAAGGAAGTACATGGGAAGCTGTGGTTGTGACATATCGGCAAAAAATGAAGTATAGGGAAGGCGAGTGAACAAAGCCCTGGGGAACCCAAGTAGAGGGGTGAAACAAACGGAAGTTGGAGTTGTAGACAGTAAGGTAGGATGAGACAGAAAGGAAGACATAATTAATAGGAAGGATGTATGTCTGGAGCTTATAAAGGAGACTGGGATGCCATAGATAGTCGTAGGTTTTTCCAGTAGTGACAGCTGTTAAGTTGAATGGAGAGGACGTGGGTGAGGCAGAGGAGATGGTCCTCGGCAGAGTTGGGGGGTTGGAAGTGGAGTAAGTGTTGATGGAGACGTTCGTGAATGTTGCGGGACAGGATAATTCCAGGACCTCACTTAACACAGAAATGGAGGTAATGGGACAGAAGTATGAAGTAGTGGACAGGAGAGTATTCTGTTTGGGGAACATCAGGATGTGTTTCTTTTCCTCTCTCTTTTTTTCACAAGTCGAGGAAAAAGCCGGTATACAAGATAACACTGTAGAAGGAGATAAGGAAGGCATAGAAGGAGAGGGGGAGGGCATTTATGTGGTGGTAGGTTAGGCAATAGTGGCCAGGTGCGGTGTTGCATTTGGTGTAGAGTGTTAATTTAATGTCAAGGTAGTGACTGGTACATTTAATTCCTAGTGGAGGTTGTGGTCCAAGTACTAGAAGCTTGGGGCTACAGTGGTCAGGGCGGGGAGAGGGGTGTCGCTGCACACATAGACTGTGTCAAAGATGCAGTATTCGAAGTCAGGGTTATTGGGAAAGTAGAAGATGTTGGAGAGGAAGGAGGCGAAGTGTTCTGCATTACTGGCATTGTCGGGGATAGGATAGTCATTGTGAAGGAGAAAAAGTTGGGGACGGGTGAAAACCAGTATGGCCGTGGAAGTCCTGCCAGTACTTGTACGAATGGGTGGGGAGTGTGGAATTAAGGTGGATGAATGTTTGACGCCAAGAAGAGCGTTTCTTCGGAGTTAAGACGTTTCAGATGTGTTTTTGCAGTTACCAGCTGCCTAGGAGTTTGTGCCATTCAGAAGTGTACAGAAAGGAGTGGTCAAGGTGATGCTATTCTCGGAGGAGGTGTCAGCAATGGTCTGCTATAGGAAAATCCAAGTGTGGTCGATGTTGACAGGGGTATGGAATGGGAGAGAGTGCATGGAGACTGAGATTTCTATGGATCACAAGTAGGTTTCCCAGTCAGCACAGGGACACGTTTGGGAGGATGGTTGGGATGGTGAGCTGGGCAGACGCGGAATATAACAGTAAGTAGGACGCGGGAATAGTCACTGCCTATTAGGTCTAATACGTCCGTCTTGAGGTGCCCCAGGGGGTTGCGAAAAGCGAAGACAACGTCAGGTGTTGTGATACTTTTGGTTTCTTGTGGGAGGGGGACGAGGTCACCCCTGACTGTGGTGTTGAAGAACTTGACGTCACCGTCAGAGTTCAGTAGGGTAACGGAAAGAGGGGTTAAGCTTGGCAGCAACCACATAGATCGTCAAAGATCTGGCTAAATAGTAAAGAAAGCGATAGGGGAGGGGGAATCACTGCTGACATAGATGGTGGTTTGGATGACAGAGAGGGAGTGAAAAGGCTGAGGATGGAGTGTTTAGTAGGATCGTTCATTAGGGGTATAGCTAAACAGGGTGGTGACGGAAGTGGGCAATCACCATTCGGCGTTGGGCAACTTGGGGGTTGGAGGGCGTAAGTGTAGTGCAGGAAGTAATCAAACGTTCTGACAGATTATGGAGTTATCGCAACACCTCATTTAGGAGAAAGGCATCCATGTGGTATTGGGTCAGTTTGTGGGTGCAGAGGTGCGTTTTGGTGGGGATAGAGGAAATGTTGTGGTAGAGGAGGCTGTAGGCTGGGCATGCCAAGACGATCTGCAGAAGGAATTGGTAGTGTAGATGGGGAAAAAGGGTTAAATGTGTACTTAACAAGGGTAACCAACTGGGGGAAGATAACGTGGGAGTGGAAAAAGAATGGCTAAGGCCTCAAATTGAAAAAATGTACAGGCAGAAAGAGCTGTACTACGTGATGAAAAGTATCTAGACACCTACAGAAACATACATTTCCCATATTAGGTGCATTGTGCAGCGACCTAGTGTCAGGTACTCCTTTTCAGCGACCTTAGTAGTCATTTCATCGTAAGAGAGAAGGATGAGGTGCTCCAAGGAACTCACGGATTTCGAATGTGGTCAGAAGTCTGTAGTCGAGATTTCCATACACGTAAATATCGCTAGGTCCACTGTTTCTGATGTGATAGTGAAGTGGAAATGTGAAAGGACACGTACAACATGAAAGTGTACAGGCTAACCTCGTCTGTTGACTGACAGAGACCACTGATAGTTGAAGAGGATTGTAAAGTGTAATATGCAGGCATCTATTCAGATCATCACACAGGAATTCCAAAATGCATGACGATTTTCTCCATGTACTATGACGGTTAGTCGGGAGGTGAGAAAACTTTGATTTCTTGATCGAGCGGCTGCCCATAAGCCACACAACACGCAGGTCAATGCCAAACGACGCGTAAACATTGGATGACTGAACAATGGAAAAACGTTGCGTGAACTGACGAATCACGGTACTCGATGTAGCGATCCGATGGTAGGGTGTAGGTGTGGCGAATGCCCAGGGAACATCACCTGCTACCATGTGTAAAGCCATGAGTATAGTTCAGAGGTGTTGTTGTTATGGTGTAGTGTTTTTCATCGAGATGGATTGCAAACCTTGTGATTTTCCTAGGCACTATCACAGCACTGGTATGAGTTGAATTGGCCCAGAACTTCTTCCTTAATGATCCCTGGACTTAGTATGGTTATCAATGTGGAAAGGGTTGGTGTTCAATGAGGAGGTTGTGGCTGCTCGGGAGAGGAAACACTACAGTAGGATGTGAGGGCGTCATGAGGTCCGGGGTTGATGTGGCAAAGATGTTGAAGCAGGTCTGTATGAAAGCTGGGGCTGGTACATTTTACGGGGATGGAGTCTTTTTGGGGAATGAGGTGGGAGATGGGGGCAGCAGGAAAGTATTTTCGTATTTCTATTGACAAGGCTCTGTTGTCAAGAAGTCGGGGATAAGGGCAGTGTAGGACTCAGGTATGGCGTTGTTGGTACAGGAAAGGAGGGAGAGAAGGGGTGGTGCCAATGGGGACTGCAGACGGAGAGGAAATAGCAGAGGTGGTGGTGGGGAGACCTTTTCTGGAGGAATTGGAGCAGGATCTATGCTACTGCATTTTTAGGAGGCTTCCTTCAGGATGTCCGTAGTGGACAAGGGTTGGGGGATGGGTTGCAGGGGGATGTGATAGGGTTCAGGGCCTGACTAGTGGTATTATGGGCTTCAAGTGTGTGGTGAGTCTACCATCATGGCACAGCAGCGCTGATGCTGGCATGTGCGAGAGTGATGTGTTCATGGGGAGACATAAGGGGCAGGTGGAGGAGAGGCTGAGGGGCTGTCTGCCAGGGAGATAAAACCACAGCAGGACAAAGTGAGAGAGAAAGGGTGGTGTGTGCGGAGATGAAGTTGGGGGAGTGGTAGACAGATAGGGGAGGACTATGGAGTGTTGAAAGTATGAGGCACTCCTCATGGTGGTGTTGGAGGCCTGGGAGGGGGTGTTGTACAAAATGAACCTGGTTATAACAAGGGGGCTGTCCATATTGAGGCTAAGGGAAGGTACGAGGAAAACAGGAATGAAGATGCTGACGATAATCCTAGTGATAATGGCAGTGGCGATGGTGATAACGATGGGGCAGCGGCAGTGACAACCCAAGGCCGGTGGCTGCAGTGGCGGCGACCTGGAGCAGCCAGCGACCTGACGCTAGCGGCAACCCCGCGCTGGCGGCTACCCAGAGCTGCATGCGACATGAGTAGGTGGCAGGTGGCAACTTGGAACTGATGGCTGGCGGCGGTGGCGACCCAAAGCAGGCGTTGGACGCAATAGTTGGCGACGTCTCAGTGAACCTACGATAACCACAAATTAGGGGTGTGCTAATTTCTGGTTGTGCCTGAGAGTGTACGCTCCCAAGCAAGTGGATTTGTCACTTACTGAGACCAAACCAAGAAATACTACAAGTCTGTAGATTCAGTGTAGGTAACGTAATACATTGAACCTTAATTATAGATCATACTGCATACAAAATTGCGTAGCCATATAGATTATTTTCCACTCATGGAGGGGAACTGTGAGCTCTCTGGTGGCATTCCTCTGATCTTTGAAGGGTTCGCTCTAATAGATAGAGCTTTCACATATTTCCCCCTCTTCAACACAAACTCCCAACAGGCTATTAGTGAAAGATGAAGCTGCTCACTCAAGAACCAGTCATCACCTCATGTGTCACTTTACTCTAGTCTCCTGCTTCCAAAACATTTTACCATCATCAAGTTACATAAACATTCATACAGCTGATTTGCTAAACTTTGCTATATGTCTAACAATTTTAGTAAACAAAAAGATCTATTAAACGTTGCAGCATGAAACTGATGCATCTCCAAGGGAGCTCACATACATCAATACCTTCATTCGAAATACACTCAAGAAACGCACAATATCTGACATGCTGCAGTTAAGGGAACATGCGCGATTGGACCTAAATTCACCATACGGCATTCTCCGATAGCGCCCGCCCCCCCTCTCCCACCGCAGCCAGTGCCAGTCGCTGGACAAATCAGCCCCCTTCCTACGAGACAGCCAGCGTCCAGATTTCCCTTGAGACATGCCTCATTCCTTTGTACGCTCGTGAAAAATCTCTTAGGAATGCGCTCCGAACAGTGTCATATCACCTGCAAAGCGCTCTGTAAAGCCAGAAAATTATCCAATGAATATTATCTCACAAAAACATGGCTGAAATAATAATAATTATTTTGTAATGTGCCTTTGTATACTATTTCACATATGAGTACATTAACATCGCGAGTTATCATTTTTTCCCGTTACCAATTCCACACAGCATCAATTCCATAATGAAAGTACCGACCGCAACCCGCTTACTGTATTTCCCAAAACTAACTACAGTCTACAACATATCGGAATAACTTGGCGATTCACGTTAAACTCCAGAACACTTGGAAATTATTAGTCTCTACTTGATCGCGCATTCGGCATAGTGTCCGTCATCTCATTACAAAGTACTCCTAGAAAATAATTACACCCCTAATACGCGTTGGAATGGCATTACACTTAAGTGTTTAAACCCACAACTCAACGATTCAAACTCAACTCCAAACACATCAAAATTATTAGCCTCAATAGAACACACAATGGTCAACATGACACATCCAGTCATAAAAATTCACAATACTCTTGAAAACTAATTATTCAATTCCGGACGTTTTGAAATTATTGGTCTTTAGTAACCAAAACATGTCACTGTAACTCCTTATATTTGGAAAATACCAAACTTCATCGATCACACAATTGTCCGTAGTACTAGTCAGTTTAAATTTTCTCATCCTAACACACGCCAGAATAGCGTTACACTTTAATGTTCAAACCCACAACATATCGATTTAAGTAGTACACCTTTTGGATCATAAGAAAAATAATAGTTTACAGTGTGAGAAGCGGATCAGGTCATTAACAGACAGACAGAAATCTAACATGGTACCAAATGTTCAAATGTTTGTTAAGCTTATGGGACTTAACTACGGGGTCATCAGTCCCTAAACTTACAAACTACTTATGAACTACTTACGAACTAGGACGGCACAAATATCTATGCCCGAGGGGGGATTCGAACCCCCGACCGTAGTGGCCGTGCTGACCGTGACTGGAGTGCCTCAGTCACCTAGGCCACCGCGGCCGGCAATATGGTACCACCACACGATTCTGCTTGCAGTGCAAGTGCGTCGTATCTATCGGCAAGTCCTTACGTAGATCGCAGCTTTCGTAAAAGTATCTGCCGTAAACCATCGAGAATTATCGAGGCAACCATCCATCTCTTCAGACTCATCAGCCTTCAAAGATTATGCAAAACAAGGGTACCTATGGATAAAAAGTACATACCATGTTTGTGTTTACACAGCTGCTTCCTGATCGCAACTCATACCAACCAACCATCCGAGAAACGGATATCACGTCCTGCAGTACTCCATATCAAACACGTGTTCTCAATCTACCGCTATATGCGCAATTAAAGGAGTTAAAAAAATGCGGTGCAAAACTCAGTTTTCGCAATCAAAGTGTTAAAAGGACAGACTTCCACAAACAACTACAATTCCGATGACTGAGCCATTCATCTAACCTACTACAAATGATTGTATTACCAATTTCCACGATGACTCGTTACACTGCATGAAAACAACTTAATTCAGACAGTAACCACTCCAGCATGAACGTAGCTCCATCTGACAGAAAATTCCACACATCTCCACCAATTCCAAAAATGTTTGTAAATCTATCGGACTCAGCTGCTTGGTCATCAGTCCGTAGCTTACAAACTACTTAAGCTAGGGTAAACTAACCTGAGGACAACACAAACACCCATGTCCGAGGGGGGACTCGAACCCCCGACGGCGAACGGCCACGCGCACCGCAGCACGGAGTCCAAGTGCGCACGGCTCCACCAATTCCATACACTTTACGACGCAAATAAAAATCAAGTTACAGCCGACAGCAAACAAATCAGTAATAACAACAACGAAGAACTTCCTAGTTGAACGCAGATCGCAATACAGCGAATATTATCGCTATAAAAGTATGAAACAATGTATTTACATCAGCCCTTTCGTAGCCATCGAAAACCACCGACATACCATTTAGACAATGCTAAGTGATTTTCTACAGCCGCATTTAATAAAGTATTTATCAGTAGCTACATGTCTCTCAGAACAATTCAATACTACTACCGAAATTATTCCTTTCTTGCCGTAAGCACTAGTAACAGACGACTTGTACACCAGTGGCAGCTCGTGACTGTGGAGTTAGGTGAAGAGCTAACAAAAATAAAAAATACACCTACGCCTACAGAAGCTTATCATAAAAGTTTACTTACCTATTTCTTGTACACCAAATCAATCCCTTGGTCCTTTAAGGCTGCAAACTAGTCGGTGATGTCTTGATAGAAATATTGTGTTATTATTAACTGCCCTAGAAGTTCTTTCTGAATTGAAACATTCCGTAAAGAAGAAAGTCTTTCTTTTGAAATAGTGTTCCTGAGGTATGCTTTTAAACGCTTTAGGTAAGAAAAGCTTCTTTCAGCAGACGCTGTTGTCGAAGATAGAATAACGGAGGACAGTAAAAATGTCCTTATCCTCATTAAGCATTTCTAACGTCTTTCCCGGGAAATATTACTGTACCTCTCATCAGCATACAAAATAGAGAGTTCGTTTCTTAAGCGTTGTGTCTTGGAGAATACCGGCGCAAAGACTGTTTGCAAGTTTTCAAGGGCAGCAGTAGGAAAACATGTTTGGCATTCTTCAAATGGTGTGGTACCAGCAAGACAAACAAACAGAATTTTCAAGGGCAGCAGTAGGAAAACATGTTTGGTATTCTTCAAATGGTGTGGTACCAGCAAGGCAAACAAACAGAATTTTTTCACAGTCCGGAAATCTCTCGTCCGTCTCCATCAAAATGTCATCCAAAATTTCGTAATACAGGGCTCGATACATTTGAACACTTCTATCCTAAGAGATAGAACTGTATTTTTTTAAGAGACGCATATCTGTAATTTCTCGGACTTTTGGAAAATGACTGAAAAATACTGTTCGTTTCTCTTGTTTCTTAGCACATCACTTGTAGTCCTTACTTTAGATGTACAGTAGTTAACATCTTAACGATCTCTTATGCAAGACATCGAACAGTATACCTGTCAAACACAGTATGTCATGAAATACTACTGCCAGAAATGTAAATTCAAAATTGTCCATTTCGTTTAGAAAACCTCTGGAAAGTTTTATTATCATCAGAACGTTCACAGCAAACTATGGTTTCGAAAACTTCTTTCAGCTTTTTCAGTCATCCACAATCATACGCAATAATTTCGAGTTAGAGCTCCAACTAACAGGTGTTACAGTTCAAATTAGTGGTCCAAATGCCGAAGATTAGCGTATGTTCTCTTTGCTGAAAAAGAATAGCAAAATAATAGAAGAAAAAGAGACACTTTAATATTTTCTTACAACTCTGTTGCAAGACTAGATTTTGTCGGTGTCCCAAACAGTGTACGAATACTGCAAAAGGAGCTTTCTCCTTAATTTTTTTCTGGAGCCCATTTAAATGAACAGACATCACGCTTGCACCATCATAACACTGCCCTACTAATTTGTTATTCTACTCAAATACTCGCAAGATGTTGTCCAATAAAGCAAAGAAAGTATCTAATGATCTGTCGGCACTTATATAATTGAACCTAAGA
Source organism: Locusta migratoria (assembly GCA_026315105.1). Classification (NCBI taxonomy): domain Eukaryota; kingdom Metazoa; phylum Arthropoda; class Insecta; order Orthoptera; family Acrididae; genus Locusta; species Locusta migratoria. Next base: position 501,998,365 of record CM048755.1, on the reverse strand, counting down.
AACGCTCCACTACAGATCCTTAACCATCGACTAATCTGACTATTACAGAACACTGTGACACCTGTGTAACTTCTGTTGTATCTTCCACATGGACAGAAAGAAATTCATTACTTTCCAACTCAATTTATTACATAATAACTGATGTAGTCTGGTATGCAGTCGATTAGTTCATTCTGTATACTTTTTGATTCGCCACTGAACACATTTTTATTTCTGAATATTGGTTCTGCATTTCTACAGTATTCCTTGATACGAGTAATGTCAATAGTTCCTTAATGTTCCCACGATTGATGGAATCTAGCGATTCATCGTAACCCCGAAATACTAATTCTTGTTCACTTAAATAAAGTACTGCATCAACACTAATTGTAGGAAATGTCTGTTCAAACGCATGGTTTCATTGAACTGCACGGTATACAGTCTAGCAATTTCCTTTAGTGCATCTGATATTATATTTCGATTTCATTCTACACTTTTTCGAATTGACCTGTTACTTTAAATGCTCTGGTGAATCTGAGTGTTTGTGTAATGATCTTGTGATATTTAACAAGGAAGCGAATTATTCTCTATTCCAAATGTTGCTTTTATTGTTAAAAATCAAGAATGGCCAACAAAATAGTTTTTGCAGAATTGGATAAGAGCACGACCACGGGAACGCCATAAACCACGAACGTTTGAAAGTAAGGCTGTAGGCTTTAATAGAATATTTCACTTCTTTTCTGCCACATATTTGTAGTGATTCAGTAGGGCGCCTACAATTGAGAAGTTCCTTCCTGTCTTCGTCTTTCCAATGTGAAAAAGCCGTTTCTAATCAAAAACGCACTACATATGATACGGGATTAATATTTGAAAAACAGTAATAAACGCACCACAGAAGAAAGCCTGAGCCACGCCGCTCATAACAACGAACACCACTTTACAGTTCAGCCGACAGCCTTGGAAGACTGAAGAGTGAAGTTGGAGGTAGCCCCGAATAGAAGTTCAGTCTACTTCACCGCTTGCCCTCTCCTCCCTCCAGCTCTAGCATGGAACGTCAGGGTGGCCTTTCCACTACGTCTGGTCAGACTCGGCGCGCTTGCGACAACGGGACCGTTGCGGGAGTTGAGAATAAGGAAATACATTTGAGGTAAAAACCAGATTTCTTTTCTAAGTGTGACAAGATAACATATTGGTGAAGTGCCACTTGACTTACTTCCACTGAATAGCCACTCCTTCTATACACTTCGAATGCAATTATTCATATTTCAGCGAGACCCCAAGGTAACCAACTGCCGGCGTGGCGCAAAGGATAGCATCACTGATAGCGGTGCTGAAGGTCGTAGGTTCAATCCCGTCCTCCAGCATAAATTTATTTCTCCGTAATTATCATTTCCAGAATATTCTACACGTTTCTTATGTTCACTTGTAATTTCTACATGTTTCTTATGATAACTATTCTTCTAATTTCTGGTACATTCTGTTTGTGTATAAATAGCAGACCACACTGCCCGAGAGGCAGTCAGTGCTGCGTGTATGTTCAGTTCGCAATAAACCTGATTTCAGTATAAGTGCTGTGTTCAGTTGACAACCCTGCCTTCGAAGTCAAGCCTGCTTCCATTTCAACGCGATATTGTTTGATGGAGGCACCGGGTATCCTGTGCAACAGCTGCATCACCGTGGCATCGATTAGGCAATGTAAAAGCCGTCGCTTACGCGGAATAGAACAGGAATACAAGGGATATACCGATTACATCCTTCCGAAAGTCCGTATCACCAGAAGAACCATGGACACGAAACCAGCAGTAAGTCAGCTGCACATCAGACATCCGTCGGTGTTCTCCGGAGACGCTGGACAGGACCCCAACAAATGGCTAAAAGTATTTGACCGAGTCGCCAAGTATAACAGATGGGATCATACAATGTGCTTGGCCAACATTTATTTCTACCTGGACGGAACAGCCCAGCAATGGTTCGAAAACAACGAAGAGAAGCTGAATGACTGTGAAACGTACCACACGGAACTGAAGAAGACGTTTGGCGAGCATCAACCACAAATCCGCTCAGCGGAAGAACAACTGAAGAACCGGGCACAATGACATAGTGAGCCGGCACAGTCATACATAATGTTTTGCCCCTATGTAACATAGTCAATCCGAATATGACTGAGGCCTACAAAATCACGCACCTGATGAAGGGTATTGCAAAAGACATGTACCATGCTCGTCTGATAAAATACGTCGATACGACGGAAGAGTTCATCAAGTGGTGCCAGCGTATTGAAGAGATGCAACAAAGGAGGGTTGGATGAATAAGAATGACAGATCCCCCAACGTAGTCTCTATGGCCGTTGTGGGAGACCAGCATGACTTCGCTTCTCTCATACGACAAATTGTGAGAGAAAAATTACCATTTATGGCAGCCGGAACTATTAGACCGAGGGAGCATCATATTATGGCCATGGATATAAGCCATGTAAGTCACGAGAGATCCGACGTCACTGAGGAAGAGGTATTTTAGACATTAGCTCCTGTCCGCCCTGCCAGTCGCACCCGTCGTGAAGAATAGCGTCGCCCTGCCGACGCGGCCACAATCAACTCCCCCGCCAACTATGACGCCCCGCAGAACAGACGTCTGGAGGACAGAAGACAACACACCACTGTGTTTCCACCGTGGGCGCCCTGGACAAGTCGTACGCTGCTGCAGAGAGAGAAGGCGAGTATTCGACGATTATTTTGCCGCAATACATCAGCCATCAGAGCAGTTATATCCCAGGCAGTCACCTGCTGATGATTTCAGTCAGACTATTGGAAGAAGCCCATCGTCGTACCGTAGACGAGGTCGCTCCCCGACGCGCCGCTGTCGTTCACCGTCGCCGTACAGAGGTACCAGCCGCTCCCCTAGCCGCCACGCCCAGGAAACCTAAGCGAGGCGACCATCTACGGAGGTGAGGCCGCCGCAGATGAAAATCCTCCATGGACGACAGTCAATAATATGTGGGGAAATCTCATCGACGTCATAATCACGGCCTACCTGTCCGGGCACTTGTTGATTCAGGAGCTTCTTTCTCTGTATTGTCGGTTAATTACCGCTGCACACAAAAGAAGACAATGTTCTGTGATGCGGGGACAACTGTGCTGAAGGTTGCAAATGGAAAGTATGTCCAGCCAGGAGGAACTTGTGTCACGAGAAAAAACACCAACAACAGGACGCAGCCGTTTGAATTTGTCGTGTTAACAGAATGTAGTCACAATGTCATCCTCGGATGGGACTTCCTCCTGGCATCCCAAGCTATCATTGACTGTGGAAGATCTGAGCGGCAAATTGGGGAAGTCGTTCCGACGGGTACATGTAATACAGAAATTTCTGGGAAGTTATTTGCCTTTGACAATGTGTCGATACCGCCGTTGACAACGAGAAGAGTTCCAGTCACAAACACAGATGACTGGTTAAACTGTGAAGTTCTTGTTGATAGTAAAAAGTTTATCAGGCTCACCAAAGAAATTTACATACCAGCGGCCATCATAAGCATTACCGGTGGTCGAGAAGAGATTTGGATCACTAATTGTCACGAGCAGTCAAAACTTACCCCCACAGGAATGTGTATCGGGATAGCTGAACCAATCTAGGACGGTGAGCTCAACGCCATCAACAAAGACCCATGCTATGCTGTTAGCACGGACAACACGCTGGAGGAAATAACCGCGGAACTGCCAATAGGGCCCGGACTGACCAAGGAACAACGCCAGCGGGTGTTAGCTATACCACGCCCATTTTCGGTGCATTCACACCTCAGCTGGAGAAGAGTCAGACGAAACGGCCCACGATAAGGCACCGTATAAATACTGGGGACCATCCACCAATTAGCCAGCGTTCGTATAGAGTGTCGCCAGCTGAAAGACGGATAATTCGGGAGGAAGTGGAGAAGATGTTGCACGATGACATTATTCAACCTTCGGAGACTCCTTGGTCGTCTCCGGTGGTCCTCGTAAAGAAGAAGGATGGCACGTGGCGATTCTGTGTCGACTATCGGCGGCTGAACAAAATCACAAAGAAAGATGTCTACCCATTGCCGCGCACTGACGACACCTTAGACCGCTTAGACTTCTCAACTATGGACATGCATACAGGTTACTAGCAAATCGCGGTTGACGAATCTGACAGGGAAAAGACGGCTTTTATTACACCTGAAGGCCTCTATGAATTAAAAGTAATACCATTTGGATGATGCAATGATCCGGCCACATTCGAACGCATGATTGACAACTTCCTTCGACACCTTAAGTCGACGTGTCTTTGCTATTTAGATGAAATTGTCGTTTTCTCGAAAACATTTGAAGAACACCTGAGTCGCCTGTCAACTGTGTTAAAGTGTGTTCAGACTCAATTCAAATAAGTGCCTCTTCGTCACCAAAGAGATAAAAATCCTGGGGCACCTAGTCAACGTAGATGGTGTCCGTCCTAATCCAGATTAAGTAAGGGCAGTCACGGAATTTCCAACTCCTAAGCACATTCGTGATATGAGAAGTTTTCTCGGGCTGTGCTCATACTACCGACGTTTCATAAAAGGATGTTGTAACAAGGCGCGCCAATTTCAAGAACTTCTGATGGGAGATGCCAGGTTTTACTGGGATGATACAAAAGATAGCGCATTCCGGGAACTTAAGGAGGCTCTAACGTCCGCACCAGTGGTAGCCTTGTACGACGAGATTGCGGAAACTGAACTTCACACAGACGCCAGTGGTTATGGTATTGCTGCAGTGCTTGCAAAAGTTCGGGAAGGTGCTGAAAAGGTGATAGCCTACGCATCCAGAGTACTCTCAAAGTCCGAGACGAACTACTCTACAACTGAAAAAGAATGTCTCGCATTTGTCTGGGCTACCAACAAGTTCCGACCGTATTTATTCGGCAAACCATTCACGGTCGTGACAGACCACCATTCTTTGTGTTGGCTGTCTAGCTTGGAGGATCCAAATGTTGAAAAGTTTCTATAGCTTATGGGACTAAACTATGGGATCATCAGTCCCTAAACTTAGAAACTACTTATGAACTAGCTAACACTAAGGACAGCATAAATATCCATGCCCGAGTGGGGATTCGAACCCCCGACCGTAGTGGCCGTGCAGACCGTGACTAACGCGCCGCAGTCCCTTCGGTCACCGCGGCCGGCTTGAAGGATCCAGCAGGTCGACTAGCGAGATGTGCACTAAGATTCCAAGAGTACGACGTCACAGTGGTATTCTGGAACGGGCGAAAACATAAGGATGCCGACTGCCTTTCGAGGAATCAATTAGTGGAACACAACAGCATGAATGAAATTTCAGCCCTCACTTAATTAGGAGATGTTACAGCTGAACAGCGAGGAGATCCAGCACTATTAAAAACCATAGAGGCCTTGGAGAAAGGAGAAACGACCAATGGAGACTTCCAACTTATAAACGGGACATTGTATAAGAGCAACTACGATCCACGGGCCCCAAATGGCTACTGGTTGTTCCAGCTAATCTCTAGCCAGCTATTCTCAATTATTTCCATGTTGCTTCAATATCCGGTCATCTGCGATTCCTGAAGACCCTAGACAGAATGAGACGCAGGCAATAATGGAAACGTCTCTACCGATATGTCAAGCACTATGTGAGTCACTGTAAAGAGTGCCAGCGACGGAAGCATGAGCCGAAATTACCTCCAGGGTATCTCGTACCGATTCCACATGCAGCAGCTCTATTTCACCGAGTTGGGATCGATCTTTTAGGGAGATTCCCGAAGTCGACAACCGGTAACCGATAGATAATAGTCTACGCTAACTACCTGACGCGCTACGCTGTCACCAAACCTGTGCCGACTGCAGAAGCTCCAGAGATCGCAAAATTCCTTGTAGAAGACATTATTTTGAAGCATGGAGCACCACGTGTCATGATATCTGATCGTGGAAAAGTATTCCAGTCATAACTAGTATCAGAAATTATGTCACGCTACGACATTGTCCACAGAATGACAACTGCATACCATCCTCAGACAAATTGTCTTACAGAACGTATTAACAAGACGTTAGCCGATATGCTGTCGATGTACGTCGATGTTGAGCAGAAGGATTGGGATACTGTTCTGCCAGTCATGACATTTGCTTATAATACCGCAAGACAAGACACCATAGGCTTCACGCCGTTTTTCTTGTTCCATGGCCGTGAAGCTGAGACGACAATGGAAACGCTGTTCTATTGCCAGTCGGACGACACTCAGGATGACTATGTGAAACAGCTCATCACCAGGGTCGAAGAAGCAAGACAGCTGGCTCGCATACGGACACTGGAAGCCCAGGAGAAGGACCATCAGCGGTATAACGACAAGCACCGACCTGTTGTGTACAGCCCAGGAGATCTGGTATAGATTTTTACCCCTGTACGCAAAGTTGGACTTTCAGAAAAAAATATTGAATCGATTCTTTGGTCCGTGTCGTATCATACGCCGCCTGTCAGACGTCATATACGAAGTCGAGGATTATGAGCCGTCGTCAAAACGACAAAACGAAGAGACATTGTTCACGTTCTCCGCATGAAGCCTTACCACGATCCTGAAGAGCAGATAGGCGAAAATGGTTTCTTGTTCAAGGACTCTAAGGTCGATAATGATACCAATGAACCTACGAGAGGAACGTCTGTCGTCGGTAATCGTGCAGAAGGGAGGGATTCTCCCGAACTGTCAAATAGAGGACTCATGACAAGATCAAGATCCACGACATTGCAGCTAGCTCCATGGGGAACCTAACAGCGGGTCGCTGTTCTTTCAGGAGAGGAAGCAATGCCGCGAGACCCCCATTTCTAACTTCCAGCGTGGAGCAATGGATAGCTTTAACGAATGCGGTGCTGAAGGTTGTCGGTTCAATCGCGTCCACCGCAAAAAATTTATTTCTTTGTAATTATCATTTCCAGAATGTTCTACATGTTTCTTATGTTCACTTGTAATTTACACATGTTTCTTACGTTAACTATTCTTCTAATTTCTGGTACATTCTGTCTGTGTGTAAATAGCAGAGCACTCTGCCCGAGAGGCAGTCAGTGCTGCGTGTATGTTCAATTCGCAATAAACCTGCTTTCAGTAGAAGTGCTGTGTTCAGTTGACAACCCTGCCTTTGAAGTCAAGTTTGCTTCCATTTCAACGCGACAATATCAACGCTTGAAAAATGTTAGACTCTAGCGATCAAATACTTCTGAATGGGTACAATTGTTTCAACTCAAGTCTGATATCAGCAACCAACTGACCATACTTCTAAGCTGATTTCTTATGAGTCACAACCTAACAGAGTAGCATACACAATAGAGATCAGAAACGGGCCGAGTGTGCACCTGGTCTTGAGGGTTGCATACCCTACAAACACCTCCCTTCAACCCCCCTGTAATTGCGCGAGTACAGCGAGCCTAAGTGCGCTGGCGCAGCCGCCCCATCGTACTCGCGGGCTCGTAGCCACCAGACATGAGCTCCGCGGGTACTCTGACGTCATATCCATACTCGCTGTCTCCGTGAGCTCGGTGATTCGACACGTTTATCGACGCCACTGCCTCTATACGTTTGAAATCTACTGTTTTATTCCGATCTTGATGAGACGTTGCACACATTTTCAAAACAAGAGGAACGTCACTGCCTACATAAATATACGTGTGGTGCATGGCGGAAGCCACTTTACTTATGGACTTCGAAAAAATCAACAGTTTTCATACGATCCTGTTGAAAGTTTGTACGCTTGATCTTCAGATCAAATATTCATCTGTTTCTTTCTGCAAAGTGTCGAGACAACAACATCATATCATTGTAGTGAAGATAGTTCTCACACATTGTTGCTGAACTCTCATTTCACTCAATTTGATTTAATAATTCTTTCACCTCACTAAGATGTTCAGAAAAAGTGAAACATTTGCACTCCATATTAAACAAACTATTCGCAGAAGAAAATAATTTTACATATATTATAAATTGATGTAATAAAGGCGTGAATTTATTTTCTTTGCTGTTACTGTGTATAGTTGCGGTGTAGCATCAAATTAAGTGAAGTATTACACGATAATGAAGAGTGTGCTGTGGTAAAAAGCATACACCATAGAGTATTTGGTACAGTCGATGTCCGCTCAAAGGTTGTGTATGAAATTACACAATGTTCCTACGTTTCATTTCAAACTGAGCAGAAAGAAATGTTAATTCGTTTTCGAGACACTGCAGCTCCATTTCCGTCCATGCGCAATGGTAATCACGTGGTCAGATCAATCATCATATTTCATAATCGCCGGCCGCGGTGGCCGAGGAGACTAAGGCGCTCCAGTCACGGTCTGCACGGCCACTACGGTCGGGGCGACGAAGTGTTTCTTTGTTCATAAGTGCATTAACAATTCATTTCACGAAATAAATGTATTACAGTGAACGAAAAATCTGGACGATGTCAAACTACTACGAAAATAAATGCTGCTGATTTTACAGCGGAATGACTAAAAGGCAGTTTTCGTAAATATAGTATGGTATTATATAGCACGCCATTGACTTACGTGCCGCGACGGAGTCTCCGAGCGGATTGAGGCGCTATGCTCCGATGGGCATGGCCGTTCCCCGTCGGGGGTTCGAATCCCTCCTCAGGCATGCATGTTTGTGCTGTCTTTAGTATAAGGTAGTTTGTGATTAGTTTGTAAGTTTAGGGACTGATGACCCCGCAGTTAAGTCCCACAAGCTTGACAAACATTTGAACTTATGTGAATATAATTTGCAAGAGACTATCGCAAATGAACCGGAACTGGCGATATTTTTTAGATACGGTAGGCAATGAAAGCTAACAATTGTCTCTGTTTTATGTAAACGAAAGCCTGATTTCATGTATTAATAAAGAATGACCTAGGTTTCGAATCATAAGCACATTTTCCAGTAAATAACTGATACCAAAAATGAAAACCAATTAAAGATAAACGTACGAACTCCCGAAGCTATGGAATGTTGATTTGAGCTTTAAAATGTATATTTGAGATTCTGACCACATTACCTAAGGATTCAAAAATTCTTAAGCATTAAATACAGTAACTTTCACAATTCTGACAAAATTACCTAGAATTTTATCATTTCCTTAGAAACAAAATGATTGGTTTTGTTTATTTAACAAACTGCAAAATGTTGCACCCATTTATCTATTACATTATCGACGATATCTTACTTCGAAATTAAAATTTTCTGCATTTTTTTTTTAATTTTCTTTTTTTTTCCTTTTTTTTCTTTTCTTTTTTTTTTTTTTCTTTTTTTATGGGCCTCCTACCTCCCCTTCAGCCCCTCCTTACTCACACCATGGGTGCCTTCTTCGGCCGGCTTCATCGCCATTAGAAATATCGGAAAATTATAATAGACTGAACAGTATTCTGTTCGAAATATAATGTGAAACCAAAGTGAACGAAAGGTAAATAAGAACGTCTGCCTTCCAGACCCTTTTTCCGAGGAAAGAAAAGAAAACCATAAAGAAAATATATAAAATGCTTTAACTAAAGATTTTATTCTTCTGTGTGTCCGTCCATTCGGAGCTTACTGAAACCTTCATTGCTTATACAGGCCGTCAGATTCGGGATATCATAATGTCCAACATGTTTCCATATTTCTTATGGTAGTCCAAGTCAGATTTAATTTTAAAATTTTCAATTTCAATATAGGTACAATAATCGGTATAATTGGCGACACGATTTTGAATTAGATAGCCAATGGTATGGCCTAGCATCCAGGTCGCTGCATTGTTCTTGCTTCTGGGGTAGCGTAACTTCTGCGGCCACAGAAGTTCGGTCTTGTCAATGTGCGCTGCAGTGGTACGATCTATGATGGCCAATCTTCTGCACAGAAGGTCGGTGACTTGTTTCGCAGGCCCGCAGGTGAGGCGGTGAATTAAAGTATCCACAAAGCCACATGTACCACAGGTCGGCTGATTTGCGAGATGTATTTTGTGTAGCTTGTCATTCGTTGATATCTTGTCATTTGCGACCATATACCACGCTGACTGAATCGCGCTGGGGAGAAGGTCGCTAAAAATATTTCGCCAGATAATGTTCCAACTGTGATTCGGCCATTTCCGTTCCACAGGGTTTCGGTTTGTAGTAGTTGTTAAGAATTCATATACTGCCTTGTTCGTTAGCCTGGTGGTTCTTGAATGGGACGAGCAGCCTTTATAAACATAGCTGAAATTCAAGCAGTACTGTTGTATGTAAAGAAAGGTGGGAGGAATTGTCGATATATTAACGGGAGGCTCAAGTTGGCCTGGGCTCCATCTAGCGAACAAGATCTTGGTAGTGCTGTCCTGAGGAGCCTCGATAGTCTTCCGGAAGCGATTGATTAGTAGTACTGTACTCTGCACTCTCGCATCAATCAAGTTGAGACCTCCCTTCGTAAGAGGCAAGACCAAAGTCTCGAAGTCGACCTTGAAGATATTGTTCCTCATGACAAACCAGCAAAGGGCCTTTTGAATGCTAGCAACTACAGGAGGCGGGGCTGGCAGTATTTGTGCGAGATAGCTAAATGTGTTGGCAATCGTAAGCCTGATGGTTTGGACCCTTTGCAGGATATTAAGTTGTCTGTCCCTGTATATTTTAAGCACTGCTCGAATCTTATTCAACATGTCCGCCCAGTTCCTGGTATACATCCTGGCTGGGTTTGCGTCAAGCTGGATGCCCAGTGACTTATGGCTGCTGTTAGCCGTACACCATTCCAGGCCAGCTGCGTTGCGCAAACCCGCGCCAATATGCAGGAGGACAGTTTTGTTATCACTCAGCTTGGCCCCTGTGGACACTACGAAATCGTGAGTTGCTCGGTCAATGGCCATAAGATCTTGTTGAGATGAGACCCCAATGCACAGGTCGTCTGCATAAGCGATACAGCGGTGCCTAAGGCTACCAATCATCAGCCCTGACGTTTCTTCTGTGATAACGGTCAGCAGGGGTTCCACGGCGAGGGCATATAATACCATCGATAAGGGGCATCCCTGCCTGATAGACCGTTCAATTGATACAGGTTGGCTAAAGTGGCCGTTAATCAGGACGCGAGACTTTGCTTCAGTGGTGACCTTACGTATGGCATTCATGAAGCGGGAACCAAAACCCATCTCTTGCATCGTTAGAAGTAAGTACTCGTGACTAATCCGGTCATACGCCTTGTCAAAATCCAAAAAAAGAAGCGCAGCCGATTCTTTGGAGTCCGCATAGATAGCGATAATGTCTCGTAGTGTGCACGCAGCGTGTATGATGCTCTTCCCGGGAATGGCACTATGCTGATGGTCTCCTAGAATCGTGCCTAAGACTCTCTGAATGCGTGTCTTCATAGCTCTTGTGATAATTTTAAAATCAGCATTCAGTAACGTAATGGGACGCATTTTAGTCAGTTGTTTGCTGTTCCCCTTCTTCGGGACAAGAACAATGATGCCCTCCTTAAAGTCTGAGGGCACATTGCCCGCCTCTGGAATTTCGTTGGCGATGGAAAGTAGCGTGTCACCAACAAGCGTCCAGTAATGCTTGTAGAATTCTGCGGGAAGACCGTCTGGCCCTGGGGTTTTTCTATCTGCCGCTGCACGGACGGCATCGTGGATGTCATCTTTGTCGAATTGCGAGTCAAGTAAGGCAGTATCTTCCGGCAAGAGACGAGTGGGTATCCTACGTGTAAGAGCGGTACAGGTTTGCGAGTCGACAGGGTGCTTCCTATAGAGGTCACTAAAATGCGCATGAGCGTAGCTGAGAACATCTCGGGTGCTGGTGAGTTTGCGCCCTGCTGCATCCGTAATGTCGGCAAAGAAAGTTGAATTGCGACGTTTGAACGCTCTCAGTAGATGGTATAGAGCAGCTGTTTCTCCTGACGCAACGTTCTTAGGTTGTGTACGAACGATATAGCTTTCCATTTTCTTCCTCTGAAGCGCAGTTATTTTAGCTTTACACTTCTTAATGTTGCGCGCGGTCACGGGATTGGGGACATTTGCGTCTTCATACAGATCACGCAAAGCCTGAAAATATGTTTCAATCGTCTGTTTGCGCCAATATTCTTTTTGCCTGGAATATAACATAATCGTAGATCTTATTTTAGGCTTAGCAACATTGACCCACCAGTCCAGTGTCGTGTTGAAGCGGGGTCGAGATCGGAGAGCTTGCTGCCAGGCACGCGCAATCTCCACATCGAGCTCCTCATCTCGTAAAAGACTAACATTGAGCTTCCAATAACCCTTCCCGCGGTGAAAGGTGGTTCGTTGGTGGTTCACATAGACCTGATAGGCACTATGATTGGAGAAATTTATGGGTGCAATGTCATCATTTACAACTGCCTCCTGTATATTGCGCGAAACGTAAATTCTGTCTATTCGGCTCGCTGAGCAGTGGGTAACATGAGTATAGGCGCGTTGATCCCCGTGTAGCTTCTCCCAAACATCGCAAAGGTGAAGGCCGACAACTAGATGCTTAAGTTCTTCGCAAATGTTAGAGTTTGGAATCTGGTCCTTGGTGTGAATCGTACAATTGAAATCTCCTCCAAGAAGGATATTATCGGTATGGAGGCCGATTAATTCGGGTACATCAGTTCGGAAAAAGTCGGCTCTTTGTCGTCGATGGCCACTACCAGAGGGGGCATAAACATTAACAATTAATAATCCATTTGTCTGACAGGATATGCCCCTTCCATTGCTCAGAATTTTTATATCTGTAACATGGATGCCGTCTCGGTACATAATTGCAGTACCTGTTGAGTCCTCTGCACTAATATTGGTAATCGTGACGTAGCCGGGGATGGAAATATCAGTTAAAACTTCTTGAAGGAGTGCGATATCCACCTGAGTACCATATAAGAAATCCTGCAGGGCTCGTAACTTTAGAGCAGTCTGAATACGCTGTATGTTAACGGTTGTTACGTTATACGTTTGGGGCCTGCTCATGGGGTCGACGGAATTAAGGCTGTTCATTGGCCACCGGGCTCGTCGTCAGCCCACCAGGCCCCATCACCTGGGGGTGGGGGAGGACGTGGGGGCGGACTTTCGGTGTCCATAGCCTCGTGGTCGGCGGTGGCGGTCTCCGAAACAGAGTCAGTAACATCGTGCGTGGCTGCCTCCCCTCCTTTAAGCTTCGCAGCAGCCCTGATTACTTTCTGTTGGAGCTGCTCGTGAATCTCCGCGTCCTGTCGGCGCGCGACTCGTAACTTTTTGTTACTCGACGAAGCTTGTGTGTCAGCTTTTGATTTCCCTTTAGTAGCTTTTTTCTGTTCCGGCGGAGAGGCAATGTCCATGGGTGTGGATGGCAAGTCGGAATCATTTGCGGGGATCGCTTCCGTGGCGACAGTGGGAGCTGTCGTCGTCTCAGAAGGTTCCTCTGTAGTCAGTGACTGCGGTACTACATTGTCGCGAATAGGTTCACTTGCTACTACGCTTTCCGGCGCAGTGGGCTCCTGCGCACGCTCAGCTGTGCAGGGGTCGGCGTCTGCTTGCATAGACGCCACCTGTTCCGCGGCCGGCACGGGCGCAGGGCCCGCGCGTGGCGTGATCTGCGTCAAAACGGCCGCGTAGGACGGCGGCCTCGCTGCTGGCGCACCGTGCTCCTTATCAACAAAAGACGTCACTTGCACAGGGCGTCTACGTGGACATTGTGCACGCATGTGGCTGGCAGAATTGCAGACGGCGCAAGTACGAGGTTGATCCTCATACACCACCAATCCTTTGTAATTTCGCACAATTACAAACGATGGTATATGTCTTTTGAGCTCCATGCGAACTGTTCGGACTCCGTTCTCAACATTAAAAAATCTGTTATTGGACCATCGTTCGCGGGTAATAGTGAACACAGTCCCATACACAGATAAAGAATCTTTAAGCCTTTGGTCCGTGATTTCGAAAGGCAAGTTGTAAATCTTCACATTACGCAAACCTAAGCCGGAAAACGTAATTGTTACACGACTCACAGTGCCATCTCCAGACTTGTAGTCAGAAGACCCGTTTGTCAGATTCATAATACGGAGACACTTCTTCGTTACGAAGCTTCACGTAATAGGCGTTGATCAGAAAGTCGTACTGCATACCTATAACTTCCTCATCACGAAGTCCTAAATCTTCATGTAAGAAATAATCAAAGTCATAAACTCTCGGACGCGGACTGTCGGAACTGAAACTGAACTTCAGACTACTCATTCGTACTTCTGGTTCCATATCAAAACAAATAAAATCACAAACACGAAAGTTGAAAGAGCTGCAGCGACGATCACGCGCTGCTTGCGTCCGAACGCCACTGCGGCAGAGCCGCGACTGAACTAAACAAAATTTTACAGTTATAAGTAACCAGTAATTGAAAAGTATAATTCACAAATGAAAACAGGACGAGGACTTGGGTGTTGAAGAACGAATCACTAGTCTATGACAAACACTTTCAGTCGTAAGGCAATACTGTTCGTACAGCCAATAATCTACGGACCGGGCGGCCGTTCCCGCCGGAGGTTCGAGTCCTCCCTTGGTCATAGGTGTGTGTGTTGTCGTCAGTGTAAGTTGGTTTATGTAGTTTGTAAGTCTATGGACTGATGACCACAGCAGTGTGCTCCAATAGGTTTACAAACAGTGGACCATTTTGAACAGTTAATAATAGTGCCACTTTGGACACACAGCGTAAGGCAGGCTGCTCGCCCGCTCCCCGCCACCACTCCCCTTTCTGCGTGCCTGCGGCGCTGGACACTGTGCCTCAGCTGCTGCGACACACAGCCCGGCGCTGTTCAGGTGCAGGTGGCAGCAGCGTCGCTTCCCCTCCCAGTCTGCGCGGCCCCATTAGACTGCGCTGTGCCGCCCGTCTCATTTTGCATCCTGCCGTCAGCCGCTGTGCTGCTCGGTTGCGCACTGCGCACATAGGACAAAACATCTCCGTCACACCTCGTCGCAATGGATACTAAAGCATGTACTGTCAAAGTATTACACGTTCACCTTATAATTGCCGTTTCAACTGTACATTCTGTTAACTCATCCTTGAACAAAAAATTAACCGTGAAATGAATAATAAGAATATGAAGCTATTGTTTCACGGTCAAACAATGCAGCGGCGCGTTTGCAAATAAGGGTACAATCGTTTTTAATATACTCTTGTTAAAGAAAATGTGAAATGCAAAAAACTTTAATATTACTATAGAATAACTGGAGCTAATGCATAATACATTTCCTATTGATACATTTTTTAAATAAAATCTGTCGGAATGAAAATAAAGATTTTGTTTTGTGATGTAATAACTTGTGTTTCGAGGATAGTTGATAAAACTTTAGATATCAGAGAATTCGTAAGGGAAGTACCCTCCGCCATGTACCAGACGAATCTTATGTAGACAGTGACCTTCCCCTAGTTTTGATCAGCAAGTGTGCGAAATTTCATCAAGGTGATAAAAACGTAGATTTTAAGGAATTCTGTAACTGAATTACCCTCTGCCATGTACAACACGAACCTTATGTAATAGTGACGTAACAGTTGTTTTGAAAGTGACGAGTGAACATTTCATCAAGTTTGGAATAAAGCATATCACAAGTACACAAGGACTGTATGAATAAAGAAGAGATAGCCAAATAGATAATTGCCATGCGTGACTTGTATCTGCGAGTCTTCTGTAACAGTTACAAGCTCGGCTCGTCTCGCCAAGCTCGCTCTACCCGTGGCCCCGTCTCGCCAAGCTCGCTGTACCCGCGTGCCCACCGGCTCGGCTTGAACTCGTTGCGCCCACAAATCAAATGTTTGTTTAGATTAGATTAGATTAGATTAACACTTGTTCCTTAGATCATGTATACGACATTAAGTAATGATGTGGAACGTGTCAGTTTAGTAAATTTTGTCTATACTTGACAATCTATATTTTAAGAATTTTTTGTAAATTTTTTTTAATTTTTTTTTATTTTTATTTTTATTTTTATTTATTTATATATTTTTTTATGTTTTATCTAAGCCTATGGGACTTAACTACGGGGTCATCAGTCCCTAAACTTACAAACTGCTTATCATCTACCTTATACTAAAGACGGCACAAATATCCATGCCCGAGGGGGATTCGTGTTTTGTGTGTGTGTGTGTGTGTGTGTGTGTGTGTGTGTGTGTGTGTCACTTGGTGCCGCAAGACTGACTCCCTTTGGGAGTTTTTTCTTGGTGTGTGAAAGGTAAGCATAGGAATGCCGCTTTATTTATTATTTAATTGCACTTTGAGAGGAAACTGGGGCGCACTTTGGGTCCTTAGTTCCTCAATGGGGATGATTTATTGCATTTCTCAGGTGGTGGCTTGTAGGCTTTATGTGACATATTGTTAGTTCATTGTGTTTCGGAGACCGATGGTGTGTTGTTTAAAGCGTATATTGTCAAGGTGGGTGCCAGCGTTCTAGTGAACGGGGTACCTTATATTTATGCCAACGTTGCGGGCGTATTGTTCCCACCAGGCGGAGTTGTTGTACTTCATCCCGAAGTAAGTCGACCTTAGCAAATAGTTTGGTGGCATAGTCTTCAATCTTATCCTTCAGATAGTGCTCTTGTAGAGTAGCATTAATTTCTCTTGTCCTCGTCCATCTGGGCGCTCCTAATGTCCATCGGAGGCATCTATTTTGTATCGGTTGGAGAGACTTGATATTTGTATCGCAAGTGACACCCCATGCTGCACAGCCGTAGAGGAGCTTTGGTTGTACCGTCGACCGATAAAGCTGGTATTTCGTCTTCGCGTTGAGGTTTTTACTCGTGAAGAACGGGATTAGCGCGTTCACCATCTTCAGCGTGTCCTTTTTGCGTTGTTGGGCGTGCAAGGTGAAGGTCAAGGACTTGTCTAACGTTATACCCAAATATTTTGTAGATGTCGACCATGGGATCGGCTGCCCCATGACCCTCAATGGGAAGCGGAGAATCGGCAGTCTCTGTTTGGTGAAGAACACGGCTGCAGTCTTCGTTGGGTTGATGGAGATCTTGTTAAATAGTGCCCATTCTTCCATGGCATCTATCTGCTGTTGTGCTCTGGTGACTACCTGATCAGTGTTGCAGCCAGATGTGATAAAAGCTGTGTCGTCCGCATACAGGCTGCAGGTAACCAATGGGATCGTCGGTAGGTCATTTATGTACAGGTTGAACAGCAGGGGCGATATTACCGACCCTTGTGGAATTCCTGCCTCTGGAGTCTTCACCGATGATCGTTTCCCGTCCACTGTTACGTAGAAGTTCCTACCCTGTAGGAAACTATCCACGATTTTTATATATGAATCCTGGAGTGGGGTCTGATAATAGAGTTTAGCGATCAGATTATCTCGCCACACTTTGTCATACGCCTTTTCAATATCAAAAAAGACTCCGACTGTAGATTGGCGTCGGTTGAGGCGGTGGCGGATATGCTCTGTGATCCTGATAAGTTGTAATTCGGCTGACATCTTCTGCTGAAAACCGAATTGCTCTGGACGAATTACGCCATGTTCACGGAGGCAGCTTGTCATCCTGTGTAGTAGCACTCGTTCCAAGATTTTTCCCAGAGTCGGGAGCAAAGTGATGGGCCTATGGTTGCTCGGTATCGCCAAATCTCGTCCAGGCTTGGGGATGGGGATCACCTTCCCTGTTTTCCAAGCTGTCGGAAAGTACGCCTGCAGCAAGCAGCCATTAATGATGCGGGTTAGTAGTACGACCGCCTTCCGTGGTAGGTGGCGAAGCCCGGTATTGGTGATTTTGTCGGTCCCCGGCGCTGAGTTTGTGGTATTCCTAATGATTTTAGCAACCTCCCTCGGCGTTGTGAGAGCTGGTTCCTCCCGTATAGGTGTTCGTCTGAACCGTTCAGCGAATTCTCGGATGACATCTTCATCTACCCGAAGTCGCTCACGGATGTCCTGTTGGTCAAGTTCTGGAGTTGCCGTCTGCTGTACATAGGAGTCCGCAAAGAGTTCTGCTTGTTGGAGCGCATCATATATGAGGCCATTCGGTCCAATGATGGCTCGTTTTGCAGGTGTTTGGTTTCGCAGCCTCTTCACTAGCTTCCATTCGTCCCGAGTTTGGAGCACAAACTGGTTCATTATGGTCTCCCATGTGTCCTGACGCCATTCGACCA
Source organism: Locusta migratoria (assembly GCA_026315105.1). Classification (NCBI taxonomy): domain Eukaryota; kingdom Metazoa; phylum Arthropoda; class Insecta; order Orthoptera; family Acrididae; genus Locusta; species Locusta migratoria. The sequence continues at coordinate 501,980,344 of CM048755.1, read as the reverse complement.
CACGTTTGCGTAATTCGTGCGTGAGTCGGACCATTTCGCGTCTGTCTGCTGGATCCCTATACAGCATCCACCTTTTACGCGCCCTGTTCCGTTCGGTCTTCAATTCTTGGAGATGACGTGGGAATGCGTCAAACTGTGGGTCCGGCAGCACTGTGACGGTCGCAGCTCTTCGATGGGCTTGTTGGATCTTCGCAGTCAACATCTCTACTGCTGCGTCAATGTCTGCTGTTGAGTTGATCGGCAATGTTGGCCGAATATTGTTATTCAGGTATGTCGTGAAATGGTCCCAGTCAACATCTGTGCGACTTATTGGTGGGAGTAACAGTCCTCCTCGGCTTATGATTCCCACCACTGGGAGGTGGTCGGACGATAGATCGTGAATTGTGCGTACTTGCACATTGGGATCAATTCCTTTGGTAAATGCTATGTCTAGGACATCATCCGTCTGTCCTTGATCCTTGTAGGATCCTTGTAGGATGCAGTGGTCCATGAACGATACAGTTGAGGTCTTCTTGCAGGTCAAAAAGGACGAGACCCTTTTGGTTATTTTTCCTCGAATTCCAGGACGAGTGTTTTGCGTTGAGGTCACCCGCTAGTAAAATCTTTGGATATCTGTCAAAGATAGTCAGCAGATCTTCTCTAATTAATGGGCGATCCGGGCTGATGTATGCTGCCACCAGAGTTACAGTTCCCACCGCCGTGTAGATCGTTATGGCTGTAGCCTCCATGGTTCGTAGTGGCGGCAAGGTTTCCAAATTATGTCGAATATTGTTACGAACAAAGATTGCTGTTCCCCCGCCGGATCTGTCCAATCTGTCCGTTCTGTATGTTTGCATGTTTCGCAGACGAAAGGAGATCTTGTCCGTTAGTTTAGTTTCTGTAACCATCGCCACGTCGATCCTGAATCTAGAAATAAAATCGTTCAGTTCCGTCTTTTTTCGCCTGATTCCGTTTGCGTTCCAATTCAGGAAACGGAGGTGTCGTGTCGGAGGCCGTTGGTCCATTTACGGCGGCACAAACGCTTTGATTATGCCTTCCACAAGGCTGAGGAAGGAGGTGATTTTTTGCTGCAGGGATGTGAGTAATGTTGCAATATCAGTAAGTGCTTGTGAGAATGACTGCATGATATTCTGTGATGTCAAGTAGCTGGCAGCAGCTCGCGGGCTTGTAGACGTCTCGTCACGATTATGTAAGGCATCTGCGTACGACCGTGCAGTTCGGCGCGCTCTCGGAGGTTGCGGCGTAGAGCTGAAGTCAGTGATCGATTGTGGTGTTTCTTGTGGTTGAGCTTGATCCTTTGTGTGGGGAGCATTATTTGGTTGAGCAAACACTAGCTTCGGTTGGCTTTGTGGCTGCGTTGGTAGTCGTGATTTTGGCCTTCTGCTTCGGTTTTTTCGCAGCAGCTCTTGAGATTTTTCGCAGCCGCGCCATGAGGCCGGGTGATCGCCGTCACAGTTTGCACATTTTGCTTTTTCTGTGGGAGGGTGCGTGCAGTCTTTGGACGCGTGGAACCCTGCGCAGCGCACACATCGTGATGGTAGCGAGCAGTAGTTAGCAGTATGTTCGAACTTTTGACAGCGTTTGCATTGCAACGGTCCCTCGCGGCTTCTGTAAGATTCTATCCGCACCCGAGTGTACAATAGGTATTGGATGCCGTAGATCCTGTCGTTATCTTTAGATTTCGGCAGATTAACGACGAACACTGGCTTCGGTATCAACTCGTTCGTCTCTTCGTTTCGTCCCTTGTATTGATGAACTTTTGCTTGTGTGAAGCCCTTCTCGTGGAGTGCTCGTGTCACTTCGACTACTGGAACTGATGCAGGAAGTCGCTTAATCACCACTTTCAACCCTCGTGCTTCTGGTGCCTGGTGAGTGAAGAGCGGAATTTGATACTGCTGAAAAAATTTGATCGCTCTCTGATGATCTTCGTGAGACTCCAAATGGTATTTGATTCGATCACCTTGATATATCGCCTTCATCGATCCCTGAAGGTGCTGTTTCAGTGTGTTGTTAAGGTGAACGTAGTTTTCAGTATAGTAGATGGTGATTGGCGGCACTTTCCGCTGAGCTGCAGCTGGTGCAGTAGTTTCTTGTTGCGCAGTGGGAGCTGTCACATCTTCCGCTGCTGCATCTGCTTGCGCCGATGTAGACGTGTCAATCGGTGTGTAGCGGTTGTGCGTCTCGACCTCCGCCTTCCTTTTCCGTGGATTTTCCTCCGCCGGGGGACGTTTTGGGTGACGGCGTTTATATTGCACCGTCACAAAGTCTCCTTCTGTCGTGGTGTCTTCGTGTCCCGTTTCCTCCATCTCCTCCTCACTTTGAGAAGATAGGGAGATACCGTCAGTTTCGTGGTGTTCCATTACAACGTCTTCGGTGTGTCGGTTATCCGCCAAGTCGTCGGGTTGCGGCTGAGAAGTGGTTAGCGCAGTCTGTAACTGCGCCAAGTGCTGTACTGCAGCGCTCAGGCACTGCTGTAGTTGAACGTTGTCGACGTTTGCGCCGTCCCGCACGCCGCGGCGCGCCGCCGGTGCTGTCCGCTCGTTGTCCGGTGTCGGTGCCACAGTCGTCGTCCTCGTGCGTTCTTCCTCCATAGCCGTGGTCGTCGTAAACGGAGGCGCCGGTGGGGCCGGCGGCGGGGCTCGCCCCGTCGGCCGGCGACCGGCCCCATCCTGCGCGGCCGAGCCAGCTGTCCCGGCCGCGCTAGCTGCGCGTTCTGCACTCTCCGACATCGCGCACTCAACTGGGGGGGATTCGTACCCGCGACCGTAGTGGCCGTGCAGACCGTGACTGGAGCGCCTCAGTCAACTCGGCCACCGCGGCCGGCGTTGCGCTCGCCGACCCGACCCGTTGGCCTCAGCGGGTCCCGTGTAACCAACAGCACTGCTCATGAGCCTGTTGCGGGTACCGCCCGGCAAGGGGAAGTCAAGCGAGCCGCATCGGCAAGCCCAAGAGCGCAGCGGACGGAGCCGGTGACGTCATAAAGCCCGCTAACGTGTTTTAAGCAACATTTCGGAGCCCGTTTCGGATCTACACCACTGTAAATAGGCCTTTCCTCGACTAATATTAGAGTAATTCTATCCATTCTCACTAAAGATCTAAACCAGTTAATCTGCGACATTCTCAGTAAATTTATAACAACCAAGACGAATCCAATGACAGGGCTATCCTTGCAGTCATCATAACCTACAAAAAACGATTCTATCTATTTCCAAGCTCTCTCCATACACCTGACACAAGCAAGTTACTGCACACACCTCTTCTAGTAGCTCTCGATGGCGATATTCCTTCGAGTTATTTTATAAAAGCAATTTAATATAGTTTCAAACTCTCACCATCCATTTACAATACACAGTATAACTTTTGTACAAATAGTTAACGCCGTATGCCTTTTAACGATTCACAACATCCCGCGTTCTTCGCCAGTTGTTACTCTCGAAAAACGAATGTAATACCACCGAATACATCTTAAAAATGAACGTCAGACACAGAACAGTTTACAAGGAAAAATGTAGATCAACATCAAGAGAAAATTCTTCTTTCTTATATATCCAGTCATTCAAAACCCCAGTGCAGCGTATTCTGCCCCAAATCGATTTAATACTGCAAACAAAAACTTTTTATTGACTGCTACGAGCAACCCTTTGGGGATTAAACACATGTACACTTATTCCACATACAACTCATTGACGGAAACTAAACAACTTTAAGTCACCAAATTACCGGAGATTTGAAACTCTGTGGGAGATTAAAATTGTGTGTCGGAATGGGGATTCGAACCAGGAACCTTCGCCTCCCAGAGGCAAGCGCTCTACCGTCTGAACTATCCTGCCATGCTTCACAGTCCGTCCTCTCAACTGTACTTCTGCCAGTACCTCGCCTCCTACTTTCCAAACTTCACAGAAGTTCTCCTGCAAACCTTGCGGGACAAGCACCCCTGGAAGAAGGGATATGATGGAGACATGGCTTACCCACAGCCTAAGGGATGTTTCACTCTGGGGCATTATTAAGGAGAGCAGGAAAAGCTCATGGCAAGCCTTCCTAAAATATTTCAACCGTTCCATTTACCCGCCAAAAATATGGGAAGCCATCATGAGGATTTCTGGTAAAAGCAGTCGTTCTCCTATAACAGTTGTGTTGAAACAGGGATGTGTACAAACAACACCTGGAGACATCGACCAGACAACGGCAGAGAATTTGGCAAATACTAATGCCACATATAGCCAGGTACTAGCGTTACAGCAATTTCTTGCGGCCATGGAGAGGGGCAAGCTAGACGTTAGGTCCAACAACACTGAGTCTTACAACTGCATTTTCTTCGTATGGGAGCTAGATTCTTCAGGTGCAGTTCATAACATTGCAACTGGCCATCAAAGGAAATCATCATTTAATGTTTTAATTTGATATGGCATGTTGGCAATTTCCGCAACTGGTGGAGAGCATTCCCATTCTCAAACCAAGAAAGTACCTGACACTTCTAAGTAGTTAACGGGCGTTCGCCCAAAAGAGCTGTGTAGGAAAGACCCTGGAATGAATACTCAGTCGCCACTTGGTCTGGAAGTCAGAGAACAGGCAGTTACTTAGCAGCTCTCAGTGTGGATTTAGGAGATACCGCTCCACTGTCGACAACCTGATCCTGTTAGAGTCGACCATCAAGCAGGCTTTCCTTCGTAAACAGCACTTCTTCGACTTCTGTAAGGCGTACGACTTTCCTTGGAGACGCCTTAGTATTGAAAAGCTCCATCAGGGGGGATTCCGTAGACACCTTCACATTTTCCTACCGTCCTTCCTTTTCTAATCACTTTTTCAGGTACGAAATTGGTGCCCCGTTGTCGGGTTGTTTTGAGCAGCAGAATGGTGTCACTTAGAGCAGTGTTTTAAGCGTTAACCTCTTTCCTACAGCCATCAATAGTACCACATCCATGGCACGTTGTCCTGTACTGCAGTCCATATTTGTAGACGATTTTGCTGTTTTCTGTCCCTCCTCAAATTCTGTTGCCGTAACTCATCAATTGGATGAAGTGTGAGCTGAAAAGACGGGTTTTCAGCTTTATGTTGACATATATATGTGTCTGTGTGTCCATTTTAATCGCTCTCGTAGTAATGTTAATCTACCCGATCTGCAGGTTAGTGTCACCATTCTCCATTGTAAGCAATCGCAAGGTTTCTGGGCGTCATTTTAAAGTCTAAACTTTTCTGGCTACCACACCCGAGGGACCTGGAAACTAGGACTCAGAAGATACTGCACATTTTAAAATACCTGAATTACAGGTCGTGTGGAGGAGGGGCACGTCTGCTCCTGTTTTATAGATCTTTCATACAGTTTATGGATTAGCAAGGCCTTTACATCTGATGACTATTGACACCGTTCACCACGAGAGGATCAGCCTTACTCCCAGTATCAGTGCTGAGGCTGGCGGACCGCCACTTACCATCTGGTGTCAACTCGTCATGGTGGGTCAGGCCAGTTAGATTCTCGCTAATCCAAGTTCCCCAGATTACCATTCTGTTGCTCGACCTGACTTGGTGTGCCTATACTCAAATCGCCCACTAGCAACAAGGCCGGTTTAGATCCGCGTGCAGCAGGTGCTGGAGTCACTTGGTGTAGATCAAGTACGGCCCTAAACCCAGGGTATGAACCGACAGCCATCCTGATTACTGAATTGGCTCAGAGCAATTTTAGATTTAGTGCAGTGCAACAGAAGCTGCACTTCTGCAAGTGTTTATAGTTCATTATTTTATACAATTTTAACTGAGCACTACGACACTGTAGTTGTATTCACAGATAGGTCGAAAACAGGGGGACTTCGTTGTTTCCGCTGATCGGATCACGAAGATTCAACTACCTCAAGAGTTTACTGTCTTTGATGAGAAACTCTGAGCCATTTTGTGGGCAGTGTAGAACCTGAGACGTGTTACAGACATGAAATTCCTCGTTTGTTCGGATTCACTGAGTGCCCTTAAATGCCTTATAAACTTGTACACACCAGATTAAGTAGTACAGGACAGCCAGGACGCCCTTTCTCACCTACAAAGTTTGGGAGAGGTTGTGTCTTCCTGCTGCGTACCAGATCATATGGGTATCCGAGGAAACGAAAGGGCAGGCGTAGCCGTCAAAGAGGCGTATTGAAAGCATGATGTTTGTCTCAGTTGAGGAACAACGTCGTGTCAATGGGAGACGGAGTGACGGGAAAAATGAACGATAAGTTGCGTGTCGTAAAGCTCACCACATATCCGTGGCGCACTTCCTTCCAAACGCGCAGGAGGGATGACGTCCTCCTCACTCGTCCTCGTATTAGTCACTGTCCCTTGACACATAGCTTTTAGCTCGGGAGGATTCCCCTTGGTGTGGTGCTTGTGACGCACAATTAACGCTGTTACAGATGCGAAATTCTTCGTTTGTTAGGATTCACTTAGTGCCCTTCAGTGTCATAAACTTACTCCATAAAACTTTGGGAAATGTTTTAAAGTTTTATCAGGTTGACTGGCTTTCCGTCTTTTTTATTATTGGTCAGCCAGTCAAGTTGATCTATGACTCTCTGTTAGTGTCCTTAGTTTTACTGATCGGTTTCAGATTGGGCGGGCTTATCCATGAAACTGCATGATTAAGGCAAGTTTTAAATCCACGTGACTTTAGAGGTAGATCTGAAGGAAAAATCGTGCGATTTCATTCGGCTTCCGCTTTTTCTCAGGTCTCGCCTTTCTTGTGTTTTACTTGAATCCGCGCGTGAGAATTCTGTAGGGGCGCTGATAACCTCGCTGTGGAACGCCCCTTTAATCCACAAACAACAACAGAAACAACCAAATTCTTACAGATAAAAATAAAACGAAGCCAAAATTAGCGCGAGAGCTGCCATAAGAGCGGCGTTAAACGAAATTTAAAACATTACTTTTTTTACCATCTTTGTAAGAAAATTCTAAGATATTTCGGTCCTTCTTCAAATAGGTAAACGGTTCGAAACCAGATATCCAGAGACTCTGTGAGAATAATGTCGTTGAAACATTGGTTAACACACAAAGGGCCGAAATACTAGACGTCTTCTTCCGAAGCTTTCGACGATTGCACTGTGGTTCCACCTGTAAATCATCATATGACAGACAAAATGTCAGATACTGAAATAAATGTCAGATGATAGAAAAGCAACTGAAACCGCTCAACATACAAAAGGCCGTTCGACGTGACGGGATACCAATTTTATTTTAGGCGGAATATGCGAAAGGACTTTCTGTTTTATTTTATTTTTTTAGTAGTAGTGTACCGAAGGGCTCTAGAGGAGCGAAGCGTTCCTAAGCGTTGGAAAAAGCGCAGGTCATTACCATTTTCAAGAAGAGTCGTCGAACAGATGCGTAAAACCGTAGGACTATATCTCTGACGTTGGTAAGTTGTAAAATTTTGGAACACGTATATGCTCGAGTATTATGACATGGAGACCGGAAACCTCCTTTGTAGGAAACAACATGGCGTTTGAAGGCAACGAACATTTGAAACCTAGTTATTCATCCACGAGATCCAGAGGACAGTTGATAGAGGCTTCCATGTAGATGTACTTCTTGACTTTCACAAGCGTTCGATACCGTTCTGCACCATTGCCTGACGAACATAGTGCAAGCATATGGAATATCAGACAATCTGTGTGATTGGAATAACGCGTTTCTAGCTAATACAACGCAACACATCATTCTCAATGGAGAGAAGTCTGCAGACGTGAAAGTGATTTCAGGCGTGCCCCAGGGAGGTGTTACAGGACCGTTTCTTTTCACAACATATATAAATGAACCGGAGAAAAAAAATCCAGGAAGTTCAGTGAGGCTTTCTGCGGATGATGACGTAGTCTTTCGAGAAGTCGCAACATTGGAAAAGAGTAGCGGAATGAAGGATTATCTGCAGCTATCGACGCATTGTGTATGGAATGGCACTTGAGACTTAACAAACACAATGTAATTAGCTCACTCACATGGAAAATAAAGATACTTCATTAAATAACTGAGCATTTGCAAGGCAAACAGTGGGAGGATTTACTTTCATAAACTGAGAGTAAACATAAGGAGCAATCAGAACTGGAACGGTCGGGCAATTCGGATGACAAACTGCGATTCACTGGAAGAATCTTCCGAAGATGTAGTCCGTTTACAAACGAAGTAGGTTACACAACTCTTGTTTGGCCAGCGCTTGAGTATTGTTCTTCATTGTTGGATCCGCACCAGGTAGAGTTGATAAAAGCATGCTGAGGAGAAGCAACGGAAAGAAGCACAGTACGTTACGGGCACGTTTAGTAAACACAAAAGTGTCGCAAAGATGCCAAAGGCTGAAAGAAAGAAGTTCTGTATCACTATAGGGGCTTCTGTCAAAGTTCCGAGAGCATACGTTTCTCGAAGAGGCAACCAATATATTGATTCCTCTTACGTATATATCGCGAAACGTCTATAAAGTAAATATTGTAGAGATTAGTGCACAGTCGGAGACTTACAGTTTTTCCACGAACCGTACGGACTGGAATATGAGTATGGTTGTAGATGTATTGAGAAATTTGGTAACTTCTTTTCAAACAGACGCCTAAAAGCTAAAATATTCGTAATGAGAACCTACAGGTAAAAAACTAAGGAAGAGCTAACTTGTGGTCTGTATCTTCTGGCCGTTCTGTGGGCATTGCAAGGGGACCGTTCTAACAAACGAGAAGCAGCAGCACCAATAGAAAAGCTTTTATATTGATTCGGCTCTTCCTGTGGTCCCTAAACCGTTTTAATACGCGCTGTGTTCCATCGCAATTACGTTGGACAGCTCCCAATGTACACGCGACATATTATCCACTAATCGCCACTGCACTAATGAGATTTGCTGAAATCTCGTTAACGATTCCGTTCAATGCACCTATTTATAGTATCAACATAGGTGTTATAAAAACGAATCATGTTTTATCGATAGGTCAACATTACATCCATTAATTTAGTAACCACGTGGGGGTTGCGTGTCACCATTCCAGTCGAAATAGTTGGCAAGACAAAACTGACAACACCTCATTATACTGTATGGTTGGTCCAGAAACTGTGGAAGTGTTTTTTTGTACTTACCTCCATTCCAGTCAACGTGATCGGAAGTATCTGTAGTTCTTCATATCGACCAAAGGGTTCTCCATCAGCGTCCGGAGAAAAGGGACTGCTTATATTTTTTATTTAATTGTTCGGACACAAATTTCCTTAAATACATCTGCTCTTGTGGCAGTGATTCATTTCCACATGCAACCTGAACAGCAATAGAGAAAATACAAAGCGTCACTTTCACGCTCGGCTAACCTCCAGTAATTTGTACTGCTGTGCAGTAAGGAATGAAAATGTAAGTTTTTTAACCAACCGTTCATCTATTGTATTGTTGTGTTCTGTTTCTGTCGGTAAATATTACTTCTCTGACAAAATGCTAATGAAATTAGCACACTAACAAATACTACATCCATTGATGTGACTATTAATTAAGACTTTTCAGTTTTTAAACCTCTCACAGACTTTGAAAGCAGCGTGATGTACCTTGTGTTATTAGAATCATGCCAAAAACCACAACCTGAAAACATCCAAAGCTGATGGTACCCTCAGGACAGCAAATCGCGAAACATCTTCCAAGGGAACCTCCACAAAGCATCCCATTTCAGATTTAGTTATAAGTTGGCGCAGTGGATAGGCCGTGAAGAACTGAACACAGATCAATAGAGAAAATGGAAGACGTTTTGTGGAACTATGAAATAAATAAACAAAATATAAAAACTGAACGGTCCATCCGAAAGATAAGCAACGTCGAGGAGATTCTGAGTATAGAAGTGTTGTGGTCCTGTGGCTGGCGTGAGGAGCTGTGGAGCGAGAGGTCCTTGGTTCAAGCCTTCCCTCAAACGAAAACTCTAATTCATTTATTTTCACAATTTTATGATCCCTTCATTGGCGTCTCTTTTCGCCGTAATCAGTAGTGTCTCTGATTTGCGACGGACCGACCGCACCGCAAAACGAAAGGAAGTTCCTCTCCAATCGGAACCTAAACTTTTGATCGCAAGGTGATAGGTCAACCGATTCCTCCGCAGGAAAACACCTCTGATATATTATATACGACACTGGGGATGGTATGAGTCATATTACATTAATCCTCTCTCCGCCGTGTACTGCAGTCGACTGATGACGTGTGTTGAGATGTTTGTTTAGGCGTAGCGACCGCATACTGCGGCGCAGTTACCTCGCATCAGACGGACGGTCGGACGGACAGACAATAATTTTCTGAAAATTAAAATTTTTGCTTGTGGGAAGGCTAGAACCAAGAACCTCTGGCTCTATAGCTGCTCACACCAACCACAGGACCATAACGTTCGTGGGTTCACAATCTACTCGACGTTGCTTATCTTTCTCATGGACTGCTCATTTTTTTATATATTTTGCTTATTTTTTCATAGTTCCAGTGTTCAGTTTTTCAAGGTCATTCACTGCGCCAACCTATAAGTAAATATGAGTGGGATGCTATGAGGAGGTCCCCTTGTTAGTTTAATGGATAATTTACTTTCAGGTTCCTAGAGATATCGCTTCAAAAAACTCAGTTCTATTTATATACCTTTTAAGTATCATAGAAGACATAAGAGTACCACCAGCGACATGTGATTCTTCTGCGCAAAATACTCTCCTCCACACACTACTCCAATAGGTCTCGTATTTCATAACAAATTTGCCACCATTGCGGGCAAATTATTCACGCTGATATTTGATTGGTGCCGTAGGAAGTATTTGGTATATTCAACTAAACAATGCGCTATCAATGGGATGTGTGTCCCTCCAGAATGTAGAGAGCTGATGCTCAAGCCGTATAAGGTAGTCACACTCGCGGCAGTTTTGAACGCTAGATTTTCACTGATGAAGCAAGAGAGATTCGTAATCGAAATGAAATGAAATGTTTGTAGAGGTTATGGGACTTAACTACGGTGTCATTAGTCCCTAAACTTACAAACTACTTATGAACTAGCTAATACTAAGCACAGCACAAATATCCATGCCCGAGGGGGGATTCGAACCCCGACCGTAGTGGCCGTGCAGACTGTGACTGGCGCGCCGCAGACTGCTCGGCCACCGCGGCCGGCGATTCGTAATCAACCACAAACACTACACCGCCATGCCGATACTTACGAGTGTGTCTTTTCCGGTGTTTTATACACTGGTTAAAACAATTAGTAGATCAGTCAGTTGAGATATCAACGTTCTGAAGTATTGTCATCGACAGAATGAACTAATGTGGTTCGATGTCTTTTTGTGTGTTATACGGATTGGAGGCAACAACATTACGGTAACAGAGATAAAGGTAATAACAAAAAGTTGATGCATTGGGCATTGGTGTTGACTTGTGTTTACCAAACTAATTACACATGCAGTTGTGTTCAGACTGTGTAGTGCGGAAGCTATGGCATGGAGAGCCATAGAAAAGTTGGAAGCGGGACAATCTCAGAGGAAGGTGGCGGTAGCTCTTGGTGTGCCGCAAAGTGTAAATTCTGGGACCTGGACGCGATTTCAGACAATAAGAACAGCTAAAAGAAGGCAAGGCCCAGATTGTCCAAGTGTAACATCAGAAAGAGACGACCGTTATCTCCATTTAACAGCCCGTCGATACAGGAGGCTGAATGCAACTCAGCTGCAGAAACAGGCAGAAGCAGGACGAGCAGTACAAAACAGACAGTCCGAAATCACCTTCAGGAATGTGGTCTCTGCGCACGGATGCCTACGGTGTGTGTCCCATTAAAACCACGACAACGCTTAGCCCGCAGAGACTGGGTGAAGGAAAATGAGCATTCTATTCACAGGTGGGACAAGATATTGTCTTCAGTCGGACAATCGTCGTTCCCTCACCTGGAGAAAACGTGGAACTCGGAACAATCCTACTTATGTATAGGAAACATCATCATATCATGGCAAAAAAAAAAAAAAAAATGGCGGTGAGGGCGCAGGTGGACGTACTGATCTCCTTGTCGTTTAGGACGGCGCTCTGACTTCTCAGTGGTATAGAATCGACATCCATCTACTTTTTTGTGCCCTAAGCTGGTGCCATATTAGGTGGGTTCCATCTGGTGTACAACAACGCTCGATGCCACTGGGCTCCACTGGTCAGCTACATGTTTGAAGCTGAGGGAATTGAACAAATTGAGTGACCAGCGGTTTCACTGGAGTTAAACCGGATTTAACATGACTGAGAAGCACTTGGCAGACGCATTGCAGCCATACCAGCAACTCCCACGACTGTAGTGGTCAATATTGCACGCATGGAATAATGGCCCAATATCTCTCAAGAGCTGCTTAAAATCTTCATACTGTCCATACCACGTAGGTGCTCAACTGTACTGGTCGTCGGACATGATCTCACACCATTTTAGAGAGCAACTGGATTGAGGTTTGCACTATTACGGTAGCCCCATGGTAGATGGCTCTACGTAAACGCCATGTGAACGTCAAGTGGAGAGATGAGAAAGCAAAATATCGTACTGAATCACAGCCAAGTTACAATCGTAACCAATATCTTAATGAAAAATGTGTATGTATATTGTGTATCATATCTCTCCAATCTCACAAATTACTTTTAGCAGTATAAAATGCTCACGTTTGATGTTATTTTTGTAGGTAGAATGTGTAGTGTTACTGGGAACCCCTTTTGCTGCTAAGCTGAACGGGTAACGCGGTGCTACGCTGTTATTGTCTATCATGCCAACATATATTGATACGTTGCTTGCCGTAATGCTTTAGGACACGAAAACAGAAAAAAGCTAGGACAGCGGTGTATTGACTATATAACGCACTCACAAAAGCCTTCGGACTGAGGATGGATGAGTGCCTGTTCGTACTTAGTATATAAAATTGTTATATTAGTCACATGGAATTTTATAAATATCAGAGTTTGGGATTTTCGTTTTACTACATTCCATTTTGGTTTGCACAGTGGCTTTTTTTTGCGCAGATTATTATTTTGAAGTTGTTTTGTTATTTTGCCGACGATGCTTTAGTTATTTAAGTAAGTTTTTTTTCTATCTTCTATCTCCATCAGCGTTATTTCTGCATTTATGATTTGTGTGTGTGTTTATGTATTTATTGGGTGCTATGACTGTATAGTTTGACTACTATTTCTGGATAATAAGGATTCTTCTGTGCTACGTAGTTCGCCTCCGTAGCTCAGCGGTAGCGTGGCTGACTACCACACAAGAAGCCCGGTTTCGATTCCCGGCAGGGGACTGGGTGTTGTGTGTTATCCTAATCATCATCATCTCATCATAATTGGCACGTAAGTCGCCCACGTGGCGTCAAATAAAAAGACTTACACTAAGGCGGCCGAACAATCCCGCAAGGGATCTCCCGGCCACGAAAGCCATACGCTCATTTCCATTTTTTTCTTTTTTTTGTGCTACGTATACTGTCTCTATTTGGTTTTGAGTTCCGTCACTATCAAGTGGCATGTGAGATTCTGTTAATTACTGATTTAAAAAACTGCAAGTTTATGTGATTTTTGGTGATAGGGACTGTTGTTGATAATATTGTCTGCTGTCGTAGGTTTCCCATAAATCTCAATTCTATAGCGGTTCTTATTATTGCTTATTGTTAAATCCAAAAAGTTTATTGATTTGTTTTGATCAGTTTATTTTGAGAATTTTAGTTTTTGGCATAAAGTGTGAAAGTAGCCTGTTATTAAAATACGCGAGATCTCTGGCAGTTGAGATCCGCAAATGAAAGTTAAAACGCTTACTGCTGCTCTAAATTACTTTATGAGTGGCTACAGTACATGCGCAACGGAAATTTATCTAACTGCTCTCTCATTAAGGGAGCAGCCAACGTTTTAAAAAACACAAAATCAACGTTAAAAAATAAATGAACAGATAATGAAACATGGGATGGGGAGCATGAAATCATAAAGCAGAGGTTTGATACTTTAAAATCATAATCTATTCAGTAAAATAACAAGCAAATAAATGTGGGGAGACCAAATTAAACACACACCTTGTAAAAAAGTGAATTAAATCATATATCTACTGCCCGTATTAAAAAATTTTCTGCCATTTATGAATATGGAGGTAACGTGGGAGGAAATTTGTAAACGCACAATGGGTAGCTGAAAGTACATTCATTCCTTAACAGACACGCACATAAATCTCGGCAGTAGATTACAGTTCTGTAACACATGAAAGCGGCGGCGAAACGAAAGGTCGGCAGCGTCTTGACGAGATGGCAAAGCTTCTTGATCACAAAATTTTAAGTTATACTGTGCACTAAGAATCTCATGTGGGGGACGGCAGCGGCATACTATTCTTAAGTACTACGTGTTGTGCGACCACAATTAATTACATAGAATTTACAAAGGCAATTGATTCAGAATAAGCTAATATAGCACACGCGAGAATTCGTATAGAACAAAGATGGTATTAATGAAACAATGGCTGAAGGCCGAAGTAACGACCGTTACGAAATCATGTGGTGCAATTGGTCATACAAGACAGGAAAGACGGAATCTAATCAGAAAATCTGAGAAATATTTAGCATACTCGCGAATTCAGAAACGACGCGAAAAGTCAGTTAAAAATAGCAAGGAAATTCAAACACACTATGTTTACACAAAGGCTGAAGGCCACACACGTGTATTCTAACTTGAGAAAAACCGGATCCAAAACAATCACCGGAATAAAAATGCAGATAATAAATTTACACTGAATTACACCAGTTTTGTAAATTAGGAAACAAATGTTCAAATGTTTGTAGAACTTATGGGAGTTAACTACGGAATCATCAGTCCCTAAGCTTACAAACTACTTATGAACTAGCTAAGACTAAGGACGGCACAAATATCCATGCCCGAGGGGGGATTCGAACCCCCGACCGTAGTGGCCGTGCAGACCGTGACTGGAGCGCCTCAGTCCCCTCGGCCACCGCGGCCGGCTGTTTAGGAAACAATTCGCCTCGCAATTACTCAAGAAAACTATCACTGAAAACCAAGACTGCCCGATCACAAAGGTAGCAAAATCCTAACAGCATTCCCTCTTCAACCGCTCCCAGAGGTGTCTCCTGTCACCTCTTTTGTCCAAGATTAGGTTGGTACGACACTAAAAACACGGCCACCTCGCCACCTTGCCAAGTAAGCTTGTCTCTGGCCACCCAGCAGACGCCAGCGCAGACGACAAACGGAGCCATGCGTTCTTAACTACACCAAACCGAGACCTAAAGCGGGAGGCTCGACGGTAAGCCATTGCGCGGCAGTCAGACAAAATTAAGAGCACACATTCACATCAAATGAACACACGAGATCAATTACACGGGTGGAAACATATATAAATGGGCGGGGGGGGGACATATATAAACATGGGGCATAGTCATTAATAAGAAGAATAAAATTATTAACACACAAACAGGTAGCATTAATGTTGCAGAAATACTTTAGTTTAATGAATCAATCAAAATGGAACACGACCACACATTCAGTGGACGTGTTTCAACTGTGTAAATTTAAGTGAATCATTTGAACGTAATTTTCATTACCATTTACAAGTAACAGGGCGCCAGCAACTTATCTGTAGTGGTATGTACACTGAAGAGCCAAAGAAACTGGTTTAGGGATGCGTACGAAAAATAGATATAAAACATTCAGTAAGACATGCGGTAGGCAACGCCTGCATAAGACAAAAGGTATACGGCGCAGGCGTGGGACCGGTTACTGTGGATGTTATGAGAGGTTATATCGATTTAAGTGAGTTTGAATGTGGTGTGATAGTCAGCGCACGAGATATGGGACATTTCATCCCCATGGTAGTAATTAGGCGGGGATATTAACGTACATTCAACCCCACATATCCTCAAAACAAACAGGTTTTGTTGAAGGGAAAGGAACTCCTGAACATATTCTCAACGTAAGACAGATGAACTTGCTGAGCTACTAACTAGAATAAAAGACATTAGTCTAGCATATGGACTAGACATCAACCTAAACTCATGTTAATTGATCGAGAACAACATATCCAGCTCACAGGTCAATTATAGGAACTGGAAGTCGTGCAGTCCTTCACCTATCTTGGGTCAACCATCTGCAGCACAGGTAGTTGTGAAGAGGAGATAAGAAGACGGATCACGCTAGGATGAATGACTATGAAGAAGCTCACGAAGATCTGGCAGAGCAGAGCAATAACAAATAGCACAAAGATTCGGCTAGTTGAAACACTCGTGTTTTCTGTCTTCTTTTATGACTGTGAATCATGGACACTCAAGGTCAGAGACAAACAACGCATTGATGCATTTGAGCTATGGTGCTGGCGTAGGATGCTACGCATAAAATGGACCGAAAGAAGAACACATGTGTCTATTATTGAACAACTTAATATCTCCAGACTCTTTTCTTCTCGAGTCGACGAAAAAATTCTCCAGTTCTTTGGCCATTTTGTGAGAAGAGACGGAGAAAACCTAGAAAAAATAATCTTACAAGGAAAGATCTAGGGCACAAGACCAAGAGGAAGAGCAGCGAGCAGATGGATAGACCAAATCAAGAAGATCTCCGGTCTACCTCTTCAGCAGGCACTGAGAGAAGCTGATAACCGTCCGGGATGGAGACGCTTGGTTCATGGGGCCACGACGCTCAGCAATGAGCACAAAGACTTGTGATGATGATTGACGTACGACCATTTTACGAGTGCGCCATGAATTTCTTTTATCCTGTAAACCATCAAATCTCCTACATCTCAGGGGTCGGTAAAGATCCTGTAAGAAAGGGATGAACTACAATTGAAGAGAATTGTTCTAGGTGACAGAAGTGCGAACCATCGGCAAATTGCTACAGATTTCAATGATGGGCCATCAACAAGTGTCATCCTGCGAACCATTCGATGAAACATCATCAGTGTGGACTTTCGGAGCCGAAGGCTGACTCGTGTACCCTTGATGACTGCACGACACAAAGCTTATGCCTTGGCCCGTCAAAACTGGCACTGGACTGTTGATCGTTTGAAAAATGTTGCCGGGTCTGTCGAGTCTCGTTTCCAATTTTTTCGAGCGGACGGACGTGTACGGGTATGGAGACAACTTCATGAATCCATGGACACTGCATGACAGCATGGGACTGTTCATGTAGATAGTGGCTCTGTAATAGTGTGAGGCGTGTGCAGTTGGAGTGATATGCGACCCGTGATACTTCTAGATACGACTCAGACAGGTGACACGTACGTACCTCTTGGCTGGTTCCTGCATCAATTCATTTCCATTGTGCACTTCAACCGTCTTAGCAAATTCCAGGAGGACAACGCGACTCCTTATACGTCCAGAATTGCTACAGATTGGCTCCAGGAACGCTGTTCCGAATTCGAGCAGCTCCGGTGGCCACCAAACTTCCCAGATATAAACATTATTCAGCTTACCATGGGATGTCTTGAAACGTGCTGTTCAGAAGAGATCTCCATCCCTTTTGCGGATTTATAGACAGCTTTGCAGGATGCATTGTGTCAATACCCTGCAGCAGTACGATATCAGTTGACTCCTGACCACGTCGTAGTGAGACACTTATGTGTGTTTGCGGGAGTCCTACACCGAATTAGGCAGATGTACCTCTTTCTTCTCTTCAGTGTTATTTTGTTTAAAGTGGCACAGTTGGAAATAAAGAACTTGTCTTCTCCTGTATTACTGAATACATGTTAGCAGCTGTTCCTGCTATTTAATTTTCCATTGGTAACTGATCGTAAATTTTGATTTCAATTTCAAATTTATTTTGTGACTGGAACAGTTTAGTAATTCCATTATTTCATATCTTTCGATGATGGATACTCTTTCATGACTAATTATTATTATTTTCGCAATACTTTCTGTCACTGTGATATTTGCTTAGAGGTTGATAATATAAAATGATATAAATTTTCCTCGGTGGGAATATGTATGTATTTTATATTATACATGTTATAAATACTTGTTGTGTAAGTATATAATTTGGTTATTAAAGTATTCAGTTTCCTACATAATATATAGGATGGACGATAGATGCAATTAGTTACACTGCGTATCGTGCTCAGTTCCTTATGCATTTTAGGTTGTGCGTGCGTGGGTGGTGTTTGAGAATTCATAGTAATGCCCGATTTTATATCGCGATCCGAGATAGTTGATTTATCTCTTTAATTTGCTAACTCTGGGATATGGAGTAGGCCGGCGGTGGCGGGACGGGTGTACTTGTCCTATCGGTTCTGAGGGTTAAGGTGGGAAGAACAGGGGGAGTGGACGGGTGGCGGGATAACCTCTCAAAATGGTTACGTGATATTCAGAAAGTGTGTGAGTATCACACTTGCAGAAAATTGTACCCTTCTTCCAATCAATTCCTGGGACCTAAATTTTTATCTGGGCTTGCACTATCCCTGAATAACTGCTCGTACAGATGTTAGTAAAACGAAAAATATTGCCTCACTGGAAATTTACACTCCATTTACTAATATGTTTCTTGAAATAAACGTCACAGAAAATGTGTAAAAAATAGTTTCCGGAAAGGGAACATTCAAGAGGCAGGTGTTTACCGCAGATAAATGGATCTGATTCCGAACTATGAATTGTGAGGCTTGCAGTGCTAGGAAGAAGACATACTTGATTCTTTGTGAACTGTAATTCCTAATACCCATAAAATAATGAAGATAATACAGTTGTAGTAACACAGTAGTTACACTGTTCCTCACCAAATGTTACCCTGCCTGAACACTTTTACCGACATTATTGAAGGTATTTACGACATTATTGAAGGTACTTACGACATTATTCAAGGTATTTCAAATCCGTTTTCGCCGCTGCAAGGAAATGTGTATTTTTGTCATGAAAGTGTTCCCTTTTATTGAACTGAAACATCTCTACGCGTATCCTGCAATTAAATGTATTGATAATCAGGGTGGCTTTCTAGATTTAAAAAGAATTCGTTACGTAACATCTCTATTTCAGTAACCGCTTTGATACCAGACTTTCACTTACAATAAGTAACGCCGTTTGCTCTAATACTTTTGGTATATTTCTACGTATCCAGTTATACAAATAATTACCTGAATATGTGTAGAACAGCAGTGTCAAATGAGGGAGTAGGTGAAAAGCCTACAAGCAGAAGGCTTTTTCCATTGACCTTTTTTCATAAAGTAACGTAGGTAAAGTCGACATCTTTAGTAACGATCAAATGTTCAAATGTCTGTAAATCTGTGTTCATCAGTCATTACGCATATTAACTAACTAGAGCTAACCTAGGGATAACACATACGTCCATGCTAAGTGAGGACACGAACGGTGTTTTCTGTCTTTGGATCTTTTTTCTCCTCTATCGCGTCTTCGGGTACGGTACCCACACTGATGACCAACACCAAATTTTGAGCACCACTTCTTCCACCAAACGTCTATACGCTGCAGATCTGCTACCATTTTTCAGCGTCCCAACTTCTTGATATACTACAACATCAACCGCGAAAAGTCTAATTAATCTGAAGATGTTGTCTACAAGCTCATTCACATATAATGTGAAAAGCAATGATCCTATACTGCGTCCTGTTTGCTAGATTGGTTAATACAATCTCACAGTATGTCTGATTTTCTATTTGGTCGTAATTTTTCATTAGGCAACTGTCCTATAGGTCTGGTGGACGAACAGCGTGTCCCGGGCTCCACATGAACACTGCTTCGTTACCATGTGTCTTCCTACAGAGATTTTCGGTTGCCATAAATGTTATCACACACGAAGGCAAACATGTTCCAAAATTCTACAACTAACGTCACAGATAAAGAACCTTTGTTTTACGCAACTTTTCAACGACTTCTCTCTAATCAATAGGAATGCCTCGCTCATGCCGGCCACGGTGGCCGAGGAGACTGAGGCGCTTCAGTCACGGTCTGCACGGCCTCTACGGTCGGGGGTTCGAATCCCCCTTCGGGCATGGATATTTGTGCCGTCCTAGTTCGTACGTAGTTCATAAGTAGTTTGTAAGTTTAGGGACTGATGACCCCGTAGTTAAGTCCCATAAGCTTTACAAACATTTGAACATTTTTTTTTTGCCTCGCTCATCTAGAGACCTACGGTACATTTTTTCTTCAAGAGGACGTCAAATAAAATGAGAAGCACTTAGGAGATATCCCAGTCAATAATGTCATATGGTCATATCATTCAATTTCACGGTATGCTGGTCGCACCTCTGTTGACAGACTGGCGGGGCATGCGGGTACTACAGAATCCGTTGGAAATTTCAATGGCCCATCGCTAAAAAGTGCCGTGTGTGCCCAGTTAACTAGGGGGTTCACACGTATGCAGCTGGTCCCTAGGCAGCGAATGCCCTACATTGTCTCTGTGTTCTGATTCTAACTTTACGTACAATTAATACGTTTCCATTTTAGTCAGTGTGAATGTTCTATTCAGTGAGAAAGTTCTTTTCGAAATTATTTCTTTCTTGAGGTGTTATTAATGTCAGATTGAAAAATGCGTCATTGGGTTTTCATTTTCGGTTATTACCGCTACATCTACCGAGAACTTGTAAGTACCATGGATGGAATGGAGCATCGGAATATTTATATAACATGCTGACTAAGTTTATACGAGGCGCGTCCAGAAAGAAAGTTCCGTTTGGTAATAAAATGAAATTGTACACTGATACAGAAGAAGTTTTAATTGCACAAAATTCTACAACTCTTAAACTACTTTTCCATATAACTGCCGAAATTTTACAGAGATTTGTAATAGCGTGGCACCAGGTTTTGTATACCTTCTTCATAGAAATCTGCCGCCTGTGTCTTCAACAATTTCAAGCATCAGTGATCGTGAAATTTGGGGGAAGTCCACAGCGAGAGCACTAATTTTAAACCTACGGTTTTCCTGGATCTTGTCATCAATCGCGTGAACCTGTTCTTCTGTAACCAAAGGTGGACGCCCACTTCGTTCTTCATCGTGCACATCACTACGCCCGCCATTGAACTGTCGAACCCATCTTCTCACCACGGAATCACTCATCGCATTTGGTTCATAAACATCGCAAATTTGCCGATAAATTTCACTTGGTTTCACTTTCCTCGCATTCAGAAACCGAATCACCGATCTGATTTCACAGGTGGCGGGATTTTCAATCAACGCCGACATTTCAAACAAGCACAACAAAGCGTACGTAACTGACAACTATCTCCAAATGGAGCACGTTCTTCTCCTTGATACACATCGTCTACAGCGCATGTGCGGAACTGCAAGCGCAGCGGAGATAAATTGAAACGGAACTTACTTTCTGGACGCGCCTCGTATTATGCAGAGGAAATTTTGTTATGTCGACGGATATGTAACAATAATAATAAAAATTTTGAGTCACATTATTTTCACTGCAAGCATATCAGTACAACACAGGAAGTAATAAACACAACATATAGCAATGTTTGATACGTATCTGTTAGGGGCCCTGTCAATAAAGCACTCTAGAAGCCAGAAGTATTTACCTGTTTTCCCTCAATGCAATTTGTGGGACTTGAGGTACTCTTCTGTAAGCTTGTTTCATACAGGTTTAGTTTCAATACCGAAATCACGATGGTTCGTTATGTTATTTGGGGGAGGTTTAGTGATTAAGGACAAACTCTCCTACCTCTACATTTTCATGTCTCCATTTTTTTCCATTACAAAGCCACAGAGGAGCTACTTCCTGATCAACATTCACATAATCTAAGTGAAGTAATGTGACAATAGGAAATACACCAAAACTCAGAGAGAAAGATAAACGGTTTTCTTATCGTCTAGAACAAAGTGACACTCAAAAATGTGTGAACTCTGCTCAAAACGTACAGTACTTCATGGGTTGCATGTACGTAAAGAAAAAGTGTTACAATAGTGTCATGTTTTTCTTTTTCTGAACGGTAACGTGTAATTGTTTATATTGTTTACCGATAAGTTAGTGACCGGTATCAACGAATCATTTTTAAATATACATGTGAATGATATCATCAGTTACGAATATGTTCGGACAATCGAAGTAATAACCATCATACCACATGATCCAATTCATAACCAAATGTTTACGCTCTCGATAACTTCAGAAAGAATATTGACCGAACGGAATTGTGCAATAGTGACAGAAAATGCCAACACTCTTCATTAAAATCATTGCTGTAAAACAGCGCAGTTGCTTCTAATACTACGCAATCACTACTTCAATTTTGTTTACAATAATGTTCTATTTTTAATTGCCCTGTTAAGCGCATTCGCAGGAGTGGTTGGTACTACAATGTATCTGCAGCCACCTGAAGCTCAATGGCCACATTTCCATAGTGCTGGACTCTGCGTGAGAGCCAGCAACGCTTTCGCATGGATAATCATGTCCCATATGTGACAAAACAAGACCGTTATGGTAATTCATTGCGCGTTCCCGTTTCGTTAATGAGCAGTTGGATGTTCATAGCCATTTACATTTTGATGCCACAGCTACGTTCTTGGTGCAGAAAATTAAACCTCAGCTCTGTCGTTATCAGTTGTACCATTCTCTACAATACACAGAGATTGAAGGAAATGCGACACACTCCTGCGCAGTGGCATTACAAAGAAATTCGTTTATATGAACATGATGTTAAGTAGTTTATAACGTCACACTGGTTTACAGTCTTTCTACCTTTAGTTACTTGAATTAGTTAAGTGCACCATGGGGCAATAGACTGAAATATCGTAACAGTCACGTAACATAGCTCGTACAATATGGATTGACAGAAAGTTACTTCTGATTCACTGACAGTGAATTTAATACAGTACGGTAAGGAGAATTGCACTTTTTCCCTTCCTTCACATTAGTTACTATTTTTTAAATAAAATTCAATTTGAGAAACAAAGATTTTTCTAACTGAAACGTTAGGTATATTTTGAAATGTGTCCTTCTTATGTGTATTTAAATTTACTTAATTAAGTAACAGAAAAAAATTTAGAATTTAAAGCGATTACGTCTTTATAGCAACAACATTTTATTTCTTATAACAATTTCACTGCCTTTGAACTGGAAGGAATGTTTGCGAAAAACGACTAAATACCTGTACTATTAACTCTAAGAAGGAAGAATGCGAAGAAGATCAAATATTAACACGCTACTATCGTTGCAACATGATGTGATTTTTTATAACTAAGTTTTGATGCCACACGACGATATTAATCTAACAAAACGTATGTTACTGTACAGATTTGTTAATCCAAACGATTTATTATGACACTAGCTATGACAAATGTTATTAATTACGATAGTAAAGGACAAGCTTTTTGTGGGATTAAATGGTCAATAGTAAGTATATTGTACTAATTTCAATCTAGCACTCATCAACTCTTTTACTTATTTTTAATTTATGTACGAATTTGTTTGAAATACAGGAAATAGTTTATTAACTGTCTTAATTGTAGTTTCTTCCGTTGTTAATCCACCGATATAAAGATTGTTTGCTCCAGCTCTTCATTCACGCTATTATGTCCTGTGCAAGCATCGTCGTCTCTCCATAGCTATTAAAATCTAAATAGTTGTGAATCAGCATACTGTACGCATCTCTAGGTCTCCTTCTGTGATATTAAACGCTCTCCCTCACCTCCACACTTCACGCTGTTAGTTCAAATGTTTGTATAGCTTATGGGACTACGGGGTCATCAGTCCCTAAACTTACAAACTACTTATGAACTAACTAATCCTATGGACGGCGCAAATATCCATGCTCGAGGGGAGATTCGAACCTCCGACCGTAGTGGCCGTGCAGACCGTGACTGGAGCGCCTCAGTCCTCTCGGCCACCGCGACCGGCCACGCTGTTAATAAACTGGCGATTCTATGACGCCTCAGACCGTGTGTTACTAGTCCATCCTTTCTTTAATCAAGGAATATCACACATTTCTGTTCTTCTCAATTTCATTCAGCAAATAATAAAGGGTAACAGGACTTACCCACCACATTTTCAGCACTGTTCTATTCCACAATCTTTCAAAAGCTTCAATTCTCTTCATGTTTGAATTGTTGATCGTCCATGTCTCCCATATGAGCCTAACTCCCAACAAATGCCCTCAAAAAGAATTTCTGATACGAAAATCTATATTCGCGGTTAACAAACTGCTTTTCCTAAGAACTGCTGTTGTTGCCATTGCCAGTGCACGTTGTATACTACGACCATGAACAAATATTTTTTCGCCCATATAGGCCTAACAAAATTCGTCTAATACTTTTACTGTGCCATTGTTTCATCTAATTTCAGGGCTTAGAATAGGCCGAGGTATTCCTTCCGGTAACAGGCGACTAAAACGATTTCACAACCATCGGGGCTATATAGGTACGCTCCCATCCGTGAGTTAGACCTCCCTATTTCCAAATTTTTCTGAAGTGCGGGCTTTTTGGAGAAGGACACCATACGTAGTGCATCATATACTTACTGTGCACTAAGGTCTTTGGTACCTGTTACTGAATGTATTAGTAACTACACTTTATATCCTGTGAATAGGCAAGGGCGCCTGATGTGGTGCACAAGTTACGTCCATTGTGCTTTGACACCTGCTGCACCCAGTATCGTAACTGTATGTTATCCGCTCACTATCCAGCACGGTATCCATTCCGTTGTAGAGGGTCACCATGTACCGTCTTGGTTGTAGCCCTCTAACAACACAGGGTCCACAGTGCCGATGCCTGAAATTCAAAATCCTCACACTTGCCAAGGAGTTGATGTCAGTCTTCCTGTGACATCAGGACTCCCGGCAATGGTCGGCCAGCCAGGTGACTTCGTCTTTGGCTGGGTGGCGACCGTGAGTTGAGAACCTGGACAGAGTGGGTGGCAGTGGGACGGATGACCTGCAATGACGAGATCAAAATCGGGTAATACTGGTAGTCACTCGGCTACTGGCATCTTTAAGCGTGGCAGAACTGAGTTGCATGCGACAGCATACGATCTTAAGTCGTTCCCTTCCCAGAAGATCAGGGCCCTCAGAATATCTGAGCAATACTCACTGCAATACGTTACTTCTGCACGATCTCAGGAAAACATATTTGCCAGCTACGTCTCTGTTTTACACTGATGACAACGTTGAAGACAAGTTTGGCGAAGTGGCATCACTGTCCAAGGTGCGAAGTGGGTCATTTTTGACGGAAACAGTATCCCCTGACCAGTCACGGGCAGTGCTCGCTGCGAAAATCTGATTGATATTCCTATGACTATCACACCACATAAGTCACTGAACAAGGTTCATGGTATAATCTTCCATCTAGATATTTTTTACACTCCGAAAAAGAGCTGCGAGTCAACTTACTGTGACGAGGTGTTCACTTTTTCCGGCGCATCAGTAGGGGACCATAAGACCGCGTGGTTGCCACCGGTTCTTTCATCTTGCCCTTTGAGGGCGACACATTGCTCGAAAAGGTCAAGGTTATTATGCACTTGTGTGACGTAAAGCCATATATTACTCCCATTATGTGAAGATTTAAATTCTGGAAATTCAGGCACATGTCCTCCCGATGCAGTTCCAGCCCTACAATAGGGAATGCAGGTGGTCACCACATCTGGACACTCCATGTACCCCTCTCCAGTCTGTGTGAATTGTGGACAGCACCATCCACCTAGTATGCTGGACTCTACCGTTCACCACAAGGAAAGGAATGTTATGGAAGTAAAACCCCTGGACAGACGTACACTCAGACAATAAAGAAATTCGAGCAGCTTCACTCTGAGCACATGATAACGGCATTTTCAACTGTTACGTCGTTCCCGCTCTCTTTGGGAAAGACACTGTTGTCCCTACAGGACCATCAAACTCAAAATGCATCCTTCATGTGCGGGAACCCCTACCGTTGCTCTCCCCCTCACCACACCTCCTATGGGAGCAAAATTCCGCCAACCATCGGGTACGCCAGGCCACATTCCTCTGTCGGAGAAACAAGAGCCTTCTTCGGCCCTTTTCTTTAGGAGCCTTCAATCCGTGAAAACGAGGAAACCAGCTGGTGGGTGGATGATCCACAAGCTGCTGCTCGAAGGGCTTCCTGATCTTCATTGGTTCATGAAGTCACTTCTGAGAAGCTCTCCTAGCGGTCTCAACCTAAATAACAGCGAGAGGAAAGGTAATAGAAGAAGAAACTGAATAAAACAGTGATTCTTGTGGCATCTCAGCCACCAGAGTCTGCGACACTGATTCTGAAGAATGGTTTGAGATCCTAACGTCCCCTGAGGACCTACCACTCGCCAGGTCCTCGGAATCTATGGATATTGATGCCACTAATACTCAAGCAGTGGATAAAGGTGGACCTGAGGCATAAATCGTAGCACCTCAGTACGCCAATCCCATTATCTTTCAGTGGAGATGTGGCAGTTATTTCCACCACCTACCTGAGTTGCAACAATTATTTGTCCACTTTTCTGCAGTCTTCTTAGCCCTATAGGAAACCTGGCTTCTTGTTCAGCCGACCCCTGCCCTTCGTTGCTAATGGGGCTACGATAATGGGATTTCTGGAGATGACTGTCTCTATGTCCTCGCCACTTTCCCAGTGCAATGGCTTTCCCGAGGCAATTGCTGTAAGGATATGACCAATGCAGGACATTACCCTCAGTTGTCTTTACCTCTCCGCAGATGAAGTTGTGCCTCCCACTGACCTCATTGCCTTGACCGCCCAACTTCCCCCGCCACTTCTCCTTTTGGGGGATTTCAATGTCCACCACACTTTGTGGGATGAAACACAGATTGCGGTCCATGGTAGGGATATTGAGACTCTTTTGGGTTAGCAGAACGTTTGCCTTCTGAACACCGATGCACCCACACAGTGTAGCATTGAACATGACATATATTCTGCCAATGACCTGTTTCTTTGTAGCATGAGCACTCTGATGTATCTTTGTTTAACAGTCCTGCAGTTTCAACCTGCAGACCACTTACCCCAATGGTCTCTCCACACTGCTGATTGGCGGTTCAACAGGTAAAAGTCGCCATAATTTCCGTCTCGAGGCAGCTGTCTCTAATTCCCCTGCTTCGCTCCGACGTATGTCGGTATTTTCGTGGACAATGGAAATCGCTGAGGCCATCTGGAAACGTCGATGGGCGCTCCAGCACCACTGATGCCACCCTTCCATACAGCACCTTAATGCTGAAAAACCTCTTCGGGTATGAGCTCGGAGACTGATCCAGCAAAGTGGGACTGTTGAGAGAAGTATGTTGCCATCATCGTTTCTCGCACCTCCCATTCTTATGAGTTGTCACAAGATCGACGGCCACCCGTAACAATCTGTCTCCACACCCTCTAGACTGACTCCACCGCTATCGTTGAGCACTTGGCACAGCATTATGCTCGTACTTCTCCGACTGCAGCCTACTGTCCGGAATATCTCGCCCTCAAAGAGCGGGTTAAACGTATGCATTTGTCGTATCGCTACAGTGCCCCATTTAGTGAATGGGAGTTCCACAGTGCCCTTGTTGCATGCACCGATAACTCTCCCGGACAATATCGCGTTCACTACCTGTTCCTTTGTCACCTCTCAGCGGACTTTCAAGGACAACTGCTTTTCGTGTTCAAACATCTTTGAAGAGAGGGTGTCTTCCCGTCCAAATGACGGCATATCATCATCATACCGGTAATGAAATTTGGCGCAGATCCACTGGAGATTGATAGTTACTACCCTACCAGACGTATCGACGTTTTGTGTAAGATCCTCTAATGTAAGGTGAGTTGGCGACTCATGTGGAGGCTCGAAGATTGGAGACTTCTGGTCCCACAACAGGGGAGCTTTTGCCAGGGCTGCTCCAACTTGAGAATACATTGTTATTGGAGTCTGCCATCCGTACTGATTTAACTCGGCGTGAACATCCTCTTTCAGTCTTTTTCGATTTGCGGTGGGCATTTGATTCCATCTGGTGCCATAATATTTATCAACGCTGTACGAATGGAGCTTACGGTGTCCTTTTCAGATATTTATTCAGAACGTCCGCTCGCCTCATTCGTTTCGGGTTAGGATTGGTACCTCTCTCAGCTGACTCTACGTTAAGGACAACGGCTCTGTACTAAACGTTCCTTAGGTGATTCTTTATTGTCATAATTAACCGCCTTGCTGCGGCAGTGGCGTCATCGGTTTCTTCCTCCTTGTATGCCAATGACTATATTCACGTATTTCGTCGCACACCCCTCCTCAATGTCCAACCATCTGTTCCTCTCCAATTACTCCATTCATCCCTACCTCCCCCTCTCTCGGTCCGTTTCTTCCACAAGTATCTAACGACCCACATCCTCCGTTCATCTCCTCCCCTTACACCCCATTATCTGGGAAAACTGATATATTTCTGTCTTCTTTCGTGGTGATCATTGTCATATCTTCCTCTTGTACTGAAGTTCAAATATGAAAAATTTCTTCAAAATCAGATTAAAAATGTAGATAGGTGTGAGATGTGTGTAAATACCCACAGCCGTCTCCTCACGTAATTTTCTATAGACTGTGGTCTTCCTCTTTGTTTAAAGGTCAAGTGTGCAAAAATTCACCTAGATAGGAGCAAAACTACTAAATTTGTCAGAGTTCTTAATTATAGTACCTTCCGCCACGCACCGAACGAAATTTCATATAGACAGCGAACTACATCTTGTTATGACGGCCAAATGTGTAAAATTTCATCAAGATCGGGACAAAACTATACATTTGTATGCAATAGACACATTGGAAAACGCACTTTCAGTTGATCTTAGTTTTTCCAATTGTCCGGTAGATTTCAAAAAAAAAAATTACTTTATGCAAACCTTCCCATGAGAGTAAAGAATATTACATAAAAAAGAAACAGTTAATTCGGTCTAGCCATTTTCAAGTCATGGAGTGATCAAGGAAAATAGAGGTTCATTTTTATGAACAAAAATTTCATATGGCGAAAGTCGTAAGGTACTTTACTTATAGACCCCAACATATTCTGGAAGATTTGTTGCAGTCTTAAAAGTAATTGTGCACACTAGCCCGTGGAAAGAGGTGGTTGGTCGCTGCCTACGTACAATTTCTTGTGGTGCATGACGGAGACTACTTCCTTACTAACTTATAAAAGGTCTATGGATTTATTCTGATTTTGATGACATTTTTCACCTTGATCGTAGAAACAAGAGGAGGGTCACTGTCTACATAAAATTTCGTGTGATGCACGGCGGAGGGTACTTTACACAAATCCGTCGACACATATCTACAGGTATCTCCCGATCTTAAAACTGATTTTGTATCTTTGACCATGAAAACAAGAGGAAATTCAGTCAAAACATAAAATTTTTCATGCTGAATGGCAGAGGGTACCCACTCACTAAGTTATTCCAAATTTACAGTTTAATTCTGATCATGTAATTTTCAACACGTTACCAACATGAGAAAGGTCATTATCTATATAAAATTTCATAAGGTGCGTGTGGAGGGAACTTAACTAACAGTCTGACACACATACTTACAGCTCTACACCGATCTTATAAGTAAAGTGGTACACTTCATCATCAAAACAATATCAATGTCTCTGAGGCAGCTGTCGCAAATGGCACTCCTTAAGAGTCCGAAGTACAGAAATTTAACTGCAATGCGTTTTCATTACTAGTCTTACTTTTTAAATTTCTGTTTTCTTAAAAGCGTTTTTCTCGGGTATTTGGTTTATAGTGTAGAGTTTTCGTCTGTGATTAGCACATTTCAAAATAAGTCAGCCTATTCTACCCCTTCTCCTTCTACTCCAGAGACGAATTTTTCAACAGAACCAAATGATGCATGTATCTGTATTCATACTATTAGTATTATTATATTATCAGCTTGTAAAATGTGTATGTACCTCTTTTAGTGATATTATGTTATCAACTTGTTATAAAAATTGACATATTCCACATCCACGAGGATCACCTCAACACGGATCTATGGAACGAAGCAACTAATCTAATCTAATCTAATGTCACCTGCCGGCCGCGGTAGCCGAGAGGACTTAGGCGCTCCAGTCACGGTCTGCACACCCAGTACCGTTGGGGGTTCGAATCCCCCCTCGGGCATGGATATTTGTGCCGTCCTTAGTATTAGCTAGTTCAAAACTAGTTTGTAAGTTTAGGGACTGATGACCCCATAGTTAAGTCCCATAAGCTATACAAACATTTCAACATTTGATTTGATCTAATGTCACCGTTGCTGCAGCTATAAGCTGGTTAGTATAGTCCACCTGCTGCTGCTGGTTTCACACACTAGGAGTTCTAATTATAAGAATTTAATTTTTATGTTTGTTGTTGTTATTGTTTGAATTTTCAAGTGGTCTAAACTGCTACATCACCAGTCCCTGTTTCGAGCTCAGATGTCACAGAAAA
This sequence comes from Locusta migratoria, assembly GCA_026315105.1. Taxonomy (NCBI): domain Eukaryota; kingdom Metazoa; phylum Arthropoda; class Insecta; order Orthoptera; family Acrididae; genus Locusta; species Locusta migratoria. Next base: position 501,950,085 of record CM048755.1, on the reverse strand, counting down.
ATGTTAACAAGATGAAATCTGGTGCTCAGCAATCAAGGGGGGAAACTCACAAGATATACTGAGCGTCGATGAATGGTACACTGACAACATAAAGGAGAAATCACATAAGGAATAGATCAAGTTGACTGGCTGATCACAAGGTTAATTAAGGATGAACTTACCACACTGCACACACTAATAGTCTCTAGTCAGTCAACACAAAAGTCTAAAAACTTCATAAAAGTGCTGGAGGTGTGGATACCTGAGAGATTAGACTAAAGTACCGACCCCTAAATGGAATGACGTAAAACACAGTCAGCGACAGAGTCATCTTCACCAATGATTGAAGGAATGCAGGAGGTAGATTGAAAGACTGCCTTAAAGGGGCCTAAAAGGGGGCAGGCCAATAGTACGTGGACCACTGGCAAGGTAGCGCCACAGTGGCACTTTTGTGGGTCCTCTCGACATAACGTGGCCATGAGTTAGACAGATGTGGCCAGTATTTAGGCGACAGAGCACAACTGAGTCCCTACGAGAGGCCCTCAGTGATGACATCCATGTGGACATAGAGTCCTTGGTTACGCGGAGCCTATTTGGCACGCTCGATTTGGACCATTAAGAACTCCAGACTCGAAGGATTTCGTGGTACACCTGCAGTTAGAAATCCCTTTTCTGGAGACCAATCTCCAGGAGCCGTTAGGTGGTGGCACGCTTGGCTAGCTGATTGATGTGTTCATTCCGTGATATACCAATACGGGCCAGTGTCCAAATGAAGGCTACCAAATGGCCTGACTTGCCAAGGGTGAGAACAGACTCTTGAATAGACCGCTCCAAAGGATGTGTGGGAAACACTGGTCAAGGGCTTGACAACCATATAGGGAGTTTCTAAAGATAATAAATGACTCTTCGGGACAGGCTTGGATATACGCAAGAGCTCCAAAAATAGAGACCAGCTCCGTGGTAAAAACGCTACTTCCACAAGGCAAGAAACGCTGTTCTACATGGACACCATAGACATAGGCATACCCAGCACGGCCATCTACCAGGGAACCGTCGGTATATACAACTTCCACCCCACAGAACGAATCGAACCGTGAAAAGAACAGGCGACAGTAATTCGTTTGTCAAGCCAAGGCATTCGAGTTGTGGGACAAATCCAAACTAAGTTGCAAGTTGGGAATGGAACAAGAAGGGGAAATTAGGGAAGGTTAGTGAAAAGTAGGAGGGATAAGAAGGAACTCGAGAGACAAAGCAGGGAGTAAACACTGACTGCAAATGGAAGACTTGACCTCGATCGATGTGATGGGGAGGGGAGTACAGCAGCTGGAAAAAGAAGCCTGCAATCTTGATAGTGCAACGATGCATGGACACGGGCAACGTATAAGTCTAACAGTTGTTGCCAGCGAAAGCCCCTGTCGCTACACAGACATCACTATAGTAGATGGAATCGAGGATAGCAATGCCGCAGGTGCTCCAGAATCATAAACTGGGCTCCTGTAGTCAAGCTGTGATTGGTTTAGGGCCTACAGGAGGCTTGAACGAGAAGCTCCCCAGACAGGGGGCTGAAGCAGCGAAGATTATTCAAATATCGTCAGCATTTTTGCATAGCTGACGAAGGTTTGGCACCCAATTGAGCCAGACATCAAAGAGCATGACCAGGAAGCAATGTATCTCCTCAACACAAAGGAGTTGGTCAACCAGGTAGAACTCTGGGTCAAGGTGAACTACCCGATTACGACAGCTGTGCATTACTCATGTTTTCGATGAAGAGAACTGGAAAACTAGCGCAAAGGTCCAAGACTGGGACTTTAGCACAACACCCTGCAGTTTTCGTTCAGCAACACCAAAGCTAGCAGAATTGGAATACAGGCAGGAGTCATTTGGCAAGTAAAGAGCAAGAATTCGATGACCCGATTGCCTCAGCAGGACCGTGAATAGCGGTAAAAAATAGGGGAACACTAAGGATAGAGAACTGTGGGGCACTGTTCTCATGAACATATTGTGAGTTTCCGATCCTAACATGAACTTACCTATGTAAGAGGAAGTTCTGGATGGACATCGGAAGTGGATCCCGTCATCCCCAGTCGAACAATGTAGCTAGGCTATTGAGTGTTGTCTACAGTGCTAATAGTATGGATGAGAAGTACAACACTTTCATAGATAATGTCCTCAACGTATTTGAAAACTGCTTTCCCCCAAAACTAACACGGATTAGACCAAAGTCTACAAAGAAACCATGGATTACTCAAGGAAAAAAGGTCTCCTGTAAGACAAAAAGGAAACTATACCTATCAATTATAAACAGTTTAGATGTAAATGCCTTAGATCATTACAAAACTTACTGCAAGATATTGAAGACACTAATACTGACATCAAATCAAATGCTTTATCATAATAGGATAGTCCTATCAGACAAAAAGAAGACAATATATAGACAAGATATAGTAAAGGAGGAAACGGGTAGAACCAGATACGAAGAGGAGCACATAGCATTAAGAGTAGATGACACATAGGTAACAGATGTGCAGTGTTGCTGCAATTTTCATCAAGCATTTCTGAACTATTACCGAAAATATGGGATTATCAGGGTCAGTAACTGCTGCAATGGAATATCTCACACCTGTGACAACAAATAACTGCAGTAATATGCGTGACACTCACATCACTAGAAGTAAAGTCCACCATAAGACCCTTAAAATAAAAAAAATTCCAGTGGCTATGATAACATATCAACAAATTTGATTAAAAAGTGTACTTGTGAGTTTAGTGATATTTTAACTTACTTGTGTAACCAGTCTTGTCTCAGAGGAACATTTCCTGAATGGTTGAAATATGCTGAAGTTAAGCCATTACATAAGAAAGGGGAGAAAGAAATTCCATCAAATTTCCGTCCAATTTCACTTTTGCCTACATTCTCAAAAATTGTAGAAAAGATAATGTAAAGTCGTCTTCTTAAATACCTTACCACTAATAAACTATTCTCCATGTCACAAATCGGGTTTCTAAAGGGTTCTGCTATTGAGAAGGCTATCTACACATACAGTGAGAATGTACTTAATTCACTAGACAATAAATTACATGCCACCAAAGGCATTTGACTGTGTAAATCATAATATACTTTTGGGCAAATTAGAATATTACAGCGTTACAGGAAATGTTGCAGAATGGTTCAAATCGTATATCTATAATAGGAAACAAAGGGTGTCAATAGGAAAGAGAGGTGTACTGAACTATCAGGCCTCATCAAATTGGGAACTAAGAACATGTGGGGTCCCAAATGCTATATCTTAGGCCCCCTGCTTTTTCTTTATATATCAATGACCGTTCATCATCAACATTATAGGATGACAACTTTGTTTTATTTGCAGATGACACAAATATTGCAATAAATAGTAAATAAAATATAGCCTTAGAAAGATCGACTAACGAAATTTTCATGGACATTAATATATGGTTCTTAGCCAATTCTCTGGCGCTAAACCTTGAAAAACACACTATATGCAGTTTAGGACTCGTTCAAAAATGTTCAAATTTTTGTAGAGCTTATGGCACGTAACTACGAGGTCATCAGTCCCTAAACTTACAAACTACTTATCAACTACCTTATACTAAAGACGGCACAAACATCCATGCCCCAGGGGGATTTGAACCCCCGACGACGAACTGCCGCGCGCACCGCAACACGGCGCTCCAGTACGCACGCCTAATCCGCCGCGGCTTAGGACTTGTAAAAGGTTTCCTGCCAGTATATGACTAGAGTATGACAACAAGGAAATAGAAAAAGTTGAATGCGTCAAATTTTTAGTATTACAGCTGGATAATAAATTTAACTGGGAGGGGAATACCACAGAACTGCTGAAGCGCCCTATTTGCTATGCGAATGTTGTCAGATATAGGAGCTATAAAAATAAAAATGCTAGCATATTATGTATAATTTCACTCGATGGTGTCACACGGGATTATTTTCTGGGGCAACTCATCAGGCCAAGCAAAAGTTTTCAGAGCACAAAAACGTGCGTTACAGATCATTTGTGGTGTCAACTCAAGAACATCATGTAGAGAGCTATTTAAGGAACTGGGGACATTACTACTGCTTTCAAATACATTTATTATCTAACGAAATTTTTCGTTAAAAATATATCTTTTTTTTTCAAACCAATAGCTTAGTCCATGAGATCAATACTAGAAAAAAGAATAACTTGCATAAAAATTTAAATTCACTTACTTGGGCTCAGAAAGATGTCCAACATTCAGCAGTACACAGTTTCAATAACATGCCAGCAGTCATGAAAAATTTAACTCACAATAAAGTACATTTTGAAAAGAATCTAAAGGATTTTTTTTGGTGGCCAACTCCTTCTACTCCATTGATGAATTTCTTACCAGAAGTGATTGATGTAAGTTATTGTATATAATATTCACAAATATGAAATACTGTGTTCAGTTTGACTTCAGTACATGTTTTATGCAGTAATGTGATCATTGTAAATCAGTGTTGTAAAAAAATGCTAAGAATTGTAACGTACACCTAGTATATTAGTATGTATTAATAAGTTTTATGTCCTTTAAAATGTAAAAATTCTTAAGATAATTGTTTTTCCTGACCAATTCCGCATCCACAAGGGCAATGACATGTGGGAATTGTGAAAGGTTCATTAACACATATGCTCTCTTTTTTATGTATATATTGTGTATTTTGTTCTGATATGTTCTACATCCAAGAGGATTTCCTCAATTCAGATCTACCGGAACGAAAAGTACATCTAATCTAATGGCGCCAGGTGGTATCATACGCCTTTTGGAGATCAGAGTAGATAGAAACAAGATGCTTAAACCTTAGATAGAAACAAGAAGCTTAAACCTAGTGAAAGTAGTACAGATAGCCGAATCCTGTGACAATGTTGTCAATACAGGACTGGCCCTGTCGAAATCTCTCCTGTTGTGGAGCCAGGAGTCCCCGATCTTCTATGAGCCACCGACTCACAATACGTTCGAGGAACTTACATAGATCGTTATTGAGGCTGATAGGACGGTTAGTATCAACCGCCAGCTGACCCGCACTAGGTTTTATCACCGGAATGATGATGCTATACCACCACTGGCACAGGAAAACGTCGTCTTTCCAGAGACGATTGAAGAGGGCGAGAAGCTGATGTTGAAAGTCCGCTGAGAAGTGACGGAGAAACTGGCTGTGAATGAAATATGGTTATGGAGAGGTATTGGAACATGCAGCAAGGGCAATTTTCAACTTTAACTCACTAAATGGGGCGTTGTACGTTTCCGAGCGGCGTGTGCAAAACAAGAATAGCTTACGCTCGTTCCTCTCTTTATCGACTACGTGCATATTGCTCTGTCATGTGTTCATTGATAGTGGTTGTATCAGTGCAGAACGGACCCTAAACATTGACACAATGGAATTCTGCTGGTGAGCGCCCAACTTGAGACCACACGGGAAAAAGGGAGGCGCGAGAACTGATGGTGGCAACGTACCTCTCCCAAGAGTTCAGCTTACTCTGCTGGATGTCTCTGAGCTCATACTCTGAGCCGTTTAAAAGCAGTCAGATGGTCTTTGGAAGGGTGGAACCGGTGGCGCTGAAGCGCCTGCTGTCGTAATCGTCTGGCCAAAGCAATTTCTGGTGTCCACCAAGTCACCAACCTACGCTGGAGTAAGCCAGGGTTGTTCGGGATAGTCCCCTGAATGAGAAATGGCGGGGAAAGTTGGACGATCGCGGCGGCGAGGTCAGTGATACAGACAACCTCATCTGCGGAAATGTAAGAGATACAGAATGTAATTTCCAGCCGCGGCAGAATAGCCGTGCGCACCAAGGCGCCTTGCTGCGGTGCGTGCGACGTTTCGTCGTCCAAGGTTCGAGTACTCCCTCGGGCATGGGTGTTTGTGTTGTTCTTATAATACGTTAGTTTAAGTAGTTTTTAAGTTTAGGGACCGATGACCACTGCAACTGGGTATCATAAATTTACAAAAATTTCAACATTTTTCGTGATTTCCTACATTGCCCGGATTCTAACAGCCACCGCCTCTGGAGTATTGTGGATTGACACGGTAGCACTGAGGACAGTGGCGGGGATGTAGACATCGACTCCCCAAGAATCCGTCTCATAGAGGCAACGGTTTTGATAAGAGCCCAAGTAGCCACTAAGAGCATGGGACTACTAGACAGCAAACAAGGTTTCTTATAGGGCTAGACAGAGCACAGGGAAACGGCACAATAACTGTTTCAGCTCAGCCGGATGGTGGAAAGAATTCGCGGCGATGCATTGGAGAATTTTATTTTCACTAAACTGAAAGGTCGTAATATGACAGATAACGGGGTTATTCCGTATTAACAACGGTTAAGAACCAACAAAATCAAGTACCACTTGTTCTAGGTATCCACTGGGGCGAGATCCGCAAGTGCGAGGAACTCCATCTTCAGAAGTAGCAGATCTAGGAGGCTGTGGCATTGGAGCCACCAAAAGGTTATTATTTCAACTTTTTTTTCTTCTTTTTCTTGTACTCTCGCTGGCACTTTTGTTGTCAAGGGCTACAAGGGTTTCTCGGAAGTGGCTTCAAGGATCAATGAAGATCAAGAAGCCCTTCGACCAGAAGCATGTCGATTCTTTAACCAACGGCTAGGATTCTTCATTGATCTTCCTGAAGCCTCGGGAGTGTCCCAAGGGATTCCTTCCTAGCGACAGGAGCCGAAAAATACTGTTACTTCTCCTGCTAGTGAATGGGGACTGGTGTCCCAGATGGTCGGGGCTGGGGGGAAATTGATCCTACAGCAGGTGTTGGGGGAGCAATGGAAGGAGGAGGACCCACACCTATCAAGGGCGCAGTGTGCAATAGACGTAGCGTACAGCCTACAGAGGGAGGTTGCACTTGTGCCATCGTCTCCAAGTAGATCAGAGATGTGCGACAGCAGCAAATGACGTTACCACACAAACAGGGTGGAGCTGCTCATATTTTTTTCATTTCCTCGGTTTATGTCAATCTGTCCAGGGTAGTTATCTCCATTTATTTCTCTATTAATACGGTCCAGCTAGCGAAGTGGGCAATGCTGGCCACAATTCACACATACTGGAGGGGAAGGGTACACGGAGAGTCTGGATGAGATAGTTACCGGCACTCGCGGCATTTGGGCCTGGTAGGGTATGAGGAGGACATGAGCCTGAATTTTCAGCACTTAAAACACCACGTAGGGGGAGGGACATATGGTTTCATTTCACACCAGTCAATCATAACCTTAACCTCATCAGGCGGTTTATCGCCTTCGAAAGTTAGTAGGAAAGCACCGGTGGCAACCCTATTATCTTGCAGCCCTCTATAGACACGCCAGACGGAGTAAACACATCGTCGCTGAAGTTAGCTCACAATTGTTCGTCGGACTGTGACAGAATATCTATTAGTTGTATTATACCGTGGATTAGGTTAGCACATTAAGAAGTCTGATACTTGCATGAAAAAAAATTTTGGTAACCTTGTGGGACGCAACTGCGAGGTCATCAGTCCCTAAACTTACACATTACTTATGAACTAACTTACACTAAAGACAACACAAACATCCATGCCCGAGGGAGGATTCGAACCTCCGATGCGGGAGGCTGCGCGTTCCGCAACGTGACGCTCCAGACTGCTGGTCTACTCCCGCGCGGCGATACTTGCGTGAACATCAGCCAGCTTGTCGCAGGCTGTCTACCTAATGTTTTATTTATTATGGAATACGCCGTGAAAATATTAAGGTTCACATAAAGTAATACATTCGACTAGGCAGGGGATGCCGTTTATATCAAAACAGACCCTTCCCTTCATCGACGGAAATAGCACCTCTTCTCCAAACTTGCCTTCGAGAACTTTATTGAAACACAGAGGCTTGTTTGACAATAAGGATTCCCCATACAAGTGATTGGGACGTGTATGGCTCAGAAGGATTGTGGTCCCTATGTTCCTCTCATTGCATAGCAGGGGAATGGAATGTACAAAAGTCGTCCGTCGTTGCCTCACTTAGAGACGACGGTAGACGAGCCACTATCGTCATTACTCGATTTTGACCACTTCACTACAGCTCATATTTCTTATGCCACTCACTCTGACCACCGGCTTTCCTCAGGGGCAACACCAAACCACAGGAAAGGTCACCTGAAGAGCGACCATTGCCAGGAGTGCTGACACCTCGAGTAGACGGACGTCTACTCCTTGGCACATGTGAGGAGTTTGCAGCTCAGGAATCGCCAGTGCGATCCACATGTTGTCGGGGGACTACTACCAGAAGGGTGCATGACGGCCTTCCACAACGGTCTGACTGATGTGCCGGATACCTGGTGCAATACAGACCATTGCGGCAGTGGGTACAGCAAGTGACAAAACACCACGGACGTAACTAGCGCACCATGAGGCATCCTTGCGTAGTCACTGAATACGGGATGCAGCTATAAGTCAATACTTTAACGGGGCCATACCCTGCCTATCTAACCCGTGTTAATTTAGGCACGTATTTGACTAATTTTTGAAAGAAACTGTGTAATGCAGGACTTTAACATTTTTGCTCTTTGTTACATGATGCTAATAGAGTCAACTGTACTTTATCCATTTTATAGTTTAAAAAAATACTTTTTTTAAATTTATTAACAAAAATATAAGTTTTTTCGGCATAAAATATGTTTTGTGAACTGCCTAATGGGGGAATATTAATGAATGTGGTACCAGAGGTGGCGTTTTATGTTATGCAGAATCTCTGAAAATTTCATTCATTTGTCTATGATAGTTTTGATATAATGGGGCATATGCACTGAAAATTTTACTTTGTGGAATATTGACTTTAAAGAAAAAACTTAAAATTTGTTACTTACAGTTAATTATAACTGTCCCGCTGCATATGATGGTCCTTTTTCGACTCTAGCGGGTCTTACAGCTTCTTTTTCGCCTTCCTGGATGTTTCTCTTGCTTTCTTGGCCATATTAGATGCAGACCTGTCTGCATAGGCTATCCTCATTTTATCGCAATTTTGCAGCCCAGTGATCATATTTTCACCAGGGTTAATTCCCAGCTCATTCATTACCCAACACTTTCCAATATTATCACAATTGAATATAATAACAGCATTACCAACTCTTTGTTTCATTGTATGCATGTCTACTAATACAATTTTAGGAAGGCGGTTCCAAATTACACTGTTGAAAAATTCTTTTGGGTTCTGTGTCTGCCCATGCAGACATTTCCTTAGAAGGTCAGGATGAGCGAAGTCTCTGAAAATAGGTTTAATTGCTGTAATAACAGCAGCAGGAAGAGAATGCTGGTGAGAATAAGAGTATCCGGTTGCCTGAGCGCTGCGTATTGACGCATGGTGTAGGCGATGGCAATTGAGTCTCTTTATAAACAAATGTATAGTTCAAATGTTAAAAATTTTGTGAAGCTTATGGGACTTAACAGCGGCGTCATCAGTCCTTAAACATACAAACTACTCATGAACTACCTCATACTAAAGACAGCACAAACATCCATACCTGTGGAGGAATTCGAACCTCTGACGGGCAACCTCCCCGCGCATCGCATAATAGCGCCTCAATGCTCTCGGCCGCTCCGCCGCGGCCAAGTGTATAATGCTGCGTTTAAATAGAAACAAAAATCTTTTATTATGTTTCTTATTATTATTAGTATTACTACAGGATTAATCAGTACAAAAATAAATTAATATCAATGTCTTGCCGTATTCCTGTTATCCTCCGTCAAGCCTCATCATCCAGCGCATCTTACTTGTCAATGCTGCGATGTTCGTTTACCCAATTAATTGGTCTGTCCGAGAACGTCGTGGTCTTCCGTGCTTACGTCTGCCTATTTTTTTCCATTCATAAACCTTCTTTGGCATTCTCATCATATGTCCGTACCATTTCAGTGATTTTCTTTCAATTTTATCACTGTATCATTTCCCTTCATTGTAGCTTTTACTTCATCATTAGTTTTTGATTCGATTCAAATGTTTGTAGAACTTATGGGACTTAACTACGGGGTCATCAGTCCCTAAGCTTAAAAACTACTTATGAACTAGCTTATACTAAAGACGGCACAAATATCAATGCCCGAGGGGGGATTCGAACCCCCGACCGTAGTGGCCGTGCAGACCCTGACTGGCCCGCCGCAGACCGCTTGGCCACCGCGGCCGGCTTTCATTCGATTCTTGATATTCTGACACACCTACGCAAATAACCCATTTCCACAATTATTAGTCTTCTTTTGAGATACGCATTTGTTATCCATAGTTCTGATCCATTGCACAGCACTAATTCAACAATTATTTACCTACTCTTTTCTTATTTTTGTTGGAAATATTCTTATCCTACCAAAATGAATTCATACACCGTAACACGTTTCTGTTTTGCAGTATTCAGTATTTTACTTCTGTATGGCCCAATCCATTTTTATTAATCTGTGCCCCGAGATATTTAAATTTCTCAAGCTGTCTCATAACTGGTTTGTCATTTATGTGTATTTCAAATGTAGCATGACTATTCACTAGCAGATACTCTGTTTCTGGTACACTCATTTGTAGTCCCCATCTGTTGTATTCCTGATATAATCGTTGTATCATGAACTCAAGGTCATAATCATCTTGTGCTGTACTAGATTGATCATCAGCAAAAGTTAATGAAAATATATGTACATCGTTGACAGTGATTTCCATTCCTCTGCTGCTGTTCTTCCAATTTCGGAGAGCCACTTCTACTTATAAAATGAACAAGATAGGTGACATAATGTAACCTTCTCGCAAACCTTTAGTGCTTTAGTAGGACACACATTGGAAGCAGTTACTTCCATAAAATATCTGGGAGTGGATATTATTAGGGGCGATCTGAAATAGAACGACCTTATGAAAACAGTCGTGAGTCAGGCAAATGCCAGACTGAGATTCATTGAAAGAATTATCAGGAAGTGCTGTCCGTCATCTAAAGAAGTACGATACATAACTCTTGTTCGGCTGTCGCTTGAGTATTGCTTATCAATGTGGGATCCGCACCATGTAGGCTTAATACAAGACATGGAGAAGATCCAATGGAGAGTAGCACGATTCGTTACAGGCTTATTCAGTGAGCGTGAAAACTTCACAGAGATGATTAAGAAATTCCAGTTGCAGACGCTGAAAGAGTAATGTTCCGTATCGCGGTAAGGGCTTTTTCCAAGTTCTGAGCGCGTACGTTTCATTTTGAGTCAGCCAAAGTATCGCTTCCTCCTATGCATATCTCCAGAAGTGATTACAAGGATAAGAGCAGAGAGCCTACACAGAAGCACATGGGCACTCATTTTTCCCTCGAATCATTCGCGACTGGAATAGAAGTAAGTGAAGATGTACGCAAAGTACCCTCAGCCACACACTTTGAGGTGCCTTACTGAGTATGAATGTAGATATAGAAAGAAGCAGTGGCAGACGGCCTCAATTTAAGCCAAAGAAGTGGCGTTTGCTTTGCTAACAGGTAAGTAATACTGCAAGAAACGATTGTAATGGTCTATGTGAGTTTTATGACGAACATTTCTGTTAGGACAGTGAGGCCTAGTTTGGCGTTAATAAGGAATGGCGACAGACGGCTGTCTCGAGTAACTTCCGCAACAGAAGGGCTCGCCTGCAGCCCCTCTCTAGGGGCCGCGACTATATTGATTGGACGATAACCGACAGGAAAACCTTGACTTGTACAGATGAGTCCCGAATTAAGGTAGTAAGAGTTGCTGTTGAGTTTGAAGTGTGTTGCAGACCCCACGAAGTCACAAGTAGTCAAGAGGGTGAGAGATTACAGTACTGCCACGTTGCTTTACAACAGTAAAAGGACAATGCAAGCTTGTTAATTTTATTAGGTTATTCACAGGTTATCGATTTAATAACTTGTGGCGAAAGAGAAATATTTTGTCACTTGAAACTTCCTGGCAGATTAAATTGTGTGCAGAAACCGGGACACGAACCTGGGACCTTTGCCTTTCGCGGGCAAGGGCACTACCGACTGTGCTATCCCGATACGACTCACGATGCCACCTCACAACTTTACTTCCGCCAGTACCTCGCCTCCTACTTTCCAAACTTCACAGAAGCTCTCCTGCGAACCATGCAAGACTAGCACTCCTGGAAGAAAGGATGTGGTGGAGACATGGCTTAGCCACAGCCTAAGGGATGTTTCCAGAATTAAACTTTCACTCTGCATCGGAGTGTGCACTGATATGAAACTTCCTGGCAGATTAAAATTGTGTGCTGGAACCGGGACTCGAACCTGGGACCTTTGCCTTTAGCGGGCAAGTCACTATTTTAATCTGCCAGGAAGTTTCATATCAGCGCACACTCCACTGCAAAGTGAAAGTTTCATTTTGGAAACATCCCTTAGGCTGTGACTAAGCCATGTCTCCACCACATCCTTTCTTCCAGGAGTGCTAGTCTTGCATGGTTCGCAGGAGAGCTTCTGTGAAGTTTGGAAAGTAGGAGGCGAGGTACTGGCGGAAGTAAAGTTGTGAGGTGGCATCGTGAGTCGTATCGGGATAGCACAGTCGGTAGTGCCCTTGCCCGCGAAAGTCAAAGGTCCCAGGTTCGAGTCCTGGTTCCGGCACACAATTTTAATCTGCCAGGAAGTTTCATACCAGCGCACACTCCGCTGCAGAGTGAAAGTTTCGCCGGCCGCGGTGGCCGAGGAGACTGAGGCGCTCCAGTCACGGTCAGCACGGCCACTACGGTCGGGGGTTTTAATCCCCCCTCGGGCATGGATATTTGTGCCGTCCTAGTTCGTAAGTAGTTCATAAGTAGTTTGTAAGTTTGGGGACTGATGGCCCATTAGTTAAGTCCCATAATCTTAACAAACATATGAACACACACACACACACACACACACACACACATATATATATATATATATATATATATATATATATATATATATATATATATATATGAGTGAAAATTTCATTCTGGATTTTGTCACTTGGTTGCGTGAGGCCTGTAGCAGGGGGGAAAAACGCATTAAGAGCTAATGGCCACAGGTGGCGTGCACGACGGTGGGTCTGATATTTGGAGGGTGGAGGGTCTGCGGTTCCCGGAAGACGCCTTACGGCCGAAGGCCACAGCAGGTAGGACTCAGGCGTGAACCTTTCAAGTATCTGGCTGGCGCCACCGACGCTGGCGTCGTCTATGCGGGAACGTCTGGAGCAATACATTGTCTCCATGGGCAGTGTACGGTGCTTTGCGAAGGGAGAACTGAGACGTCAGGCGCCGAGTTGGCGAACGCCAGGGTGGCACCCGCTAGGACATTCTACGTCTCTGGCGCCAAGCTGGAGGGCGCCGCAATTATACAATAGCGAGGTAGTTGGCTGTTTGTTGGGAACAACTTGATGGCCGTATTTTCGAAGGTGCCGGAAGGCCATCCGCTGCTACCGTGAGAACGCTGGACGTAAGGGCGAGGCCTGACCAGTGGAAACGCGGAAGAGCTGACCATTGGCTGCTGTTTTATAGTAAGGGGGTTTAGCTGTCGACTCCCAAACGCAAGCCGTGATTGGCCGTACTTTGGCGCCTAGGTGTGGATTGACGTTTCAGTAGAGATAGGCGGAGCCTTGAGGCTTTGCAGAGAGGAGATGGAGATTTTAGAAGTAGAGATAAGGAGTCTGGTGTTTGGGCAGCCGATGAGAGCAGACGCTTCTCTTCTGCTCTCATTTTATACTTGTCGTTGAGCAGCTATACTTAGAGTAAGTGGTACCAGTTTTGGAGTAGCTCCAAAACTTGCGCTAATAGCGCTGAGTATTGGCAAGCTGAGAGCAATGTCAGTCTGCCTGCCTGATACTAGAAGCACCGACGCACTAATTGCGATTGTCACAGTTCTAGTGTCACCTCTGCCTACAGTACATTCGTGTTTCACATGTAAATTGTCTGTAGTGGCACGACATAGCCGAACGAGGGAGATCGTAGGCACTGAGATCCACCGGGGTCGAAGTTGGCTGATATTAATTAAATATCGCTTATGGAATACGAAGCTGAAGTATCTCCGTGTCCGCGACTTGCAGCTATCGACGCACACAGCTGCCGTCCACCCGTCGCGTTTTCGACATCGCCAGCCAGCACAGTTTTGGTACAGTATCGCGTGCAATTTCTAGTGTTTCAAGGGGTATTCATGTTTCGGACTGTTGAAAACGTTAGTTAAATTCACAGAAATCTGGTATCGGAATATTCCTCTCGAGTACACCACGGTTTCCAGTTAATTGTGGGTTGTCAGAAGTGTTTAGAATAAAATAGTATTTTCTTCGACGTACTAGTCAATTGCTGTAGGAGTGTTTATATTGTTTTGTAAGTTCGTATAATTTGTTCTGTGCTCAAATGTATGGGTATCTTGCTTTCAACTCAAATTCAAATGTTCAACTGTTTGTAGAGCTTATGGGACTTACCTACGGGGTCATCAGTCCCTAAACTTACAAACTACTTATGAACTAGCTGATAGTAAGGACGGCACAAACATCCATGCCCGAAGGGGGATTCAAACCCCCGACCGTAGTAGCCGTGCTGAACGTGACTGGCGCGCCGCAGAAAGCTCGGCCACTGCGGCTGGCTGCTTTCAACTCTGACGTTCATTTGAATTCAGAGAATAAAACGAGTCAAAAAACATTTCTTTACTTAAATCATTCAAATTAGTTAACTACCCTTTCACAATTTTGGATCGGTTTTATTACTTGGAAACTAGAGTATAAATTAATCAAATGTTCGATGGTGGGTCAGCCACGTCTATACTTTAATATCAAGTGAACAAACCATTTGCATACCGTCCTTTCTCCACCATACCTTACCTGTATTTCCAACACACCCACATAAATTTACCTTTCAAGGGCACTGTGAAAGTGTCTCGCTGCATAATCATGTGGATTTTACTGGTCTATTTGGCTCCTCTGGTCTAAATGAAAAATACAGTGACTGTAAATGGTTCTGTTTACCTACTTGGAAACCATTTGCAAACATTCGCATTCTTGTGTTCCCAAACTACGAAAGACGTTTTAAGGATGACATTGCGCTATGTCATCGGAACACAGATGTTAACGATTAGTTTAAAGTACGATCGGAACAGTTTGAACAACTGAATTGGTACTCAGATTGCTCGACATTAATCTCATCAAACATTTGTGAGACTCAATCCCGAGGTCAGTACGTACACAACATCCTGCGCCGTCAACCCTTGTACAATTATGGACGGCTACAGAAGGAAAATGGCTCATTATCATTGCGTTTGACTACCAAGAAAATATTGAATCCATGCTACGTCAAGGTATTGCAACTCACCTCACAACAGGAGGGCTGACACGATATGAGGAGGCATTGTACAATATCTGTCATCTTATTTTACATCTAGTTTTCTATATTGGTAATGTACGGGCATTCCATACGTAAAAATAAAGAATTGCTTATTTGCGAGCGCTCTGTCGAAACATTTAGTGTAAAATTAGGCAACAGCAATATCTCATAATCTTGATGAAATGTGTTGAGTTCGCCAGATAACATCCTGTATTTATGTAGGGTGAGTTAATAACTATTTCGACCATGAATAACTCCGAAAGTATGATAGCTGCAAAGTTTGTGGGGCAAAAGTTGCATGGGACAACGGGGGGCCAGAATATAACGTTGCTTTTTTGTTTCTAGGTGGGATCGCTTCAGAGATATGAAGGCCAATGTTTTTTTATGTTGTGCTATAGTTTGGTACATATTTTCTGATAGCGGCTATCGAGAAAACTCCAGTGATATTTAATGGTAAGGTCTTTAAAGGTTGACGAAGGTCAAATAGGTGGCATGAACGTCTATTTACATAAGGAGCTCGAAGTGATGACCACTGGTATAAATGCAGTGCTGCAATCTTCTTATCATGTATTGAGTGGTATTCCGTGTCACTTCGGCACTTATCGAAGCACATGTCCTAACAATTCTCTCTCGTATATCGTGAAAATAGTAAAGATTCGCCACATACGGTTTATCCGTCCAACGTGCCGTTGACATGTAGACACCATTCGACGGTTGCGCAATACAACACTAATGCGAACGGTAAGAATAGTATCGTCGAAGCAAGCGAATAAGAATGATGTATTCCTTCGAAGAACGAGTAGATATGCTTCTCATTTACGGAGAATGCCAAGGAAACTCAGTCAGAACTAGAAACTTACACGCTGAAAGACATCCTCGACGTGCTCGCCCTACACGCCGTACTTTTAAATATGTGTATGATAAATTGAGAATAACTGGACCTTTAACGTATCGGAAACATATCCGGCAAAGGAAAGTTATTAACGAAGAAGTGGAAATTGGTACCCTTACCACTGTGTTTCGAGTTCCTTGTGTTAGTCTCCGTCAAATCGCAAAGCAATCTGACATGAGCCAAAGTAGTGTTGTTCGTGTTCTGCATCCTTATCATATCACTCTAGATCAAGAATTAATTGGTACGGATTGCATGTGTAGCATGGAATTCTGCCAGTGGATTCAACGTCAGAACAAGAAGGATACAAATTTATTAATTTCATTATATTTACTGACAAGGCTTCATTCATGAACCATGGAAACATTTGTTTTAGTAAATGTACGTTCATGCAAAATTTTTTACCATCGTTGACCTTCAAAGACCTTACTGTTACGTATCATTCTATTCGTCTTGACAGCCGCTGCCAGAAGATAAGTACCAAACCATAACACACCATTAAAAAACGTTTTACCTCTGAAATGACCCCTCCTTGCAACAAAAAAGCAACGTTATATTCTGGCCCCCCGTTGTCCCATGCAACTTTTGCCCCACAAAGTTTTCAACTCCTATCACACGTTCGGAGTTATTCTTGGTGGGAATAGTTAGTGACTCACCTTGTTTAAGCACGGGATATAAGCTGTAGAAGTCAACAAATTTTGTCGAGATTATCATGTATTGCTGTTGCCTAATTTTTACACTAAATGTTTCTAGAGAGTGCTTGCAGATATGCAATTACCTAATTTTACGTATAGAATGTCCATAACATTCCAATGTAGGTACTAGATGTAAAATAAGATGACAGACATTATACGATACCGGGACCTCCTAATATACTGTCAGATCTCCTGTTGTGAGGTGAGTTTAACTCATTGACGTTGCATGGATTCAGAAAGTTCTTGGTAGTCACACGCAACGATGATGAGCCATTTTGCCTCTGTAGCCGGCCATAATTGTATAAGGTTTGCCGGCGCAGGATGTTGTGTACTAACTGACCTCTGCATTAAGTCTCAAATTTTCAAATGTTTCCATGTTTATGGGATTTAGCTGCTGCGGTTATCAGTCCCTAGGCTTACAAACTACTTAATCTATCATATGCTAAGGACAACAAACCACACACACACACACACACACACACACACACACACACACCTGCCCAAGGGAGGACTCGGACTTCCGACGGCGAGCAACCGTGGACTCCACAGCAAGGCGCCATAGGGGGCTCGGCCACTCCACCGCGGCGATTAAGTATTACTAATGTTTGATGAGATTCATGTCGGGCTATCTGGGTGGCCAATTCATTTGTTGGAACTCTTCCGATCATTCTTCAAACTAATCGTTAACATGTGTGTCCTGATGACATGGCACATTGCCATCCTTAAAATGTCTTTCGTAGTTTGTGAACACAAGACTACGAATGGTTCCAAATTGATTCCAAGTAGGTAAACAGAACCACTTCCACTCATTGATCGGTTCATTAAGACTAGAGGACCCAGTCGATTCCATCTGAAATCAACATGATTAGGCAGTCAGACACTTTCAAAATGCCCTATTGTCAACTCGTCACTTCATGGAGTTTGCACCACACTTCAAACTTAACAGCAGCTCTTACTAACAGAATACAGGACTTATTTGAACAAGTCTAAGTTTTCCAGTCGTCTACCGTCTAATATATGTCGTCACGACCCTGGGATAGGGGCTGCAGGCGAGCCCTGCTGTTGCGGAAGTTGAAAGACGACCGTCTGTCGTCTTCCATATATTTTTTATAAAATTTTAATTCATTTCATATCGCTAGATTAGCATTTTCTTAAAACTACAATCCAGTCTTTTCAAGGAATGAGGAATAGCATTCTTATTTCATTTTTTAAAATATTTGTTTCTGAAATGTTAGTTAATATTGCTAGGATTTTGTTATTTAATAATTTATTATTGTGGTTATAAATGTGGCAATAAGTGCGGCTTCTCCGCTACGCCACTGTTCCTGTGAGAATGTGTACTTGTTTTATTTTTAAGTGGATGTGCGAGGATCTAATGGCTGTCTGAATGTGGGTAGTGATAGCTCGCCTTGCATGGTGCTCTCTGTCTCAAAGTCGATAGTTAGTCGTTACCAACCCCTGCTGCTGATGTGACCAAAGAGGTTACTACACCCTTTGGTTACAAGATAGTCGACGAGCCTTCTCCAGGGCGAGTTACGCTATCTTCTCTCCCACTGTTTTCCTCGGATATTCCAGTTTCCAGTAGCTTTCCCAAGTCTCCTGGCCGCTCGAATTCACTTTGTGCTGGGATCGTGGTGAGGTAAGGTTGGTTCTTGTCTTGTGCTTGCGGAGGTGATAGCGTTTCGTTATCTAGAAAGTTTAGCTTAGACTCTCGATCTTAGATTCATTTTTTGGATTATTCTTTTCGATCGTGCGCGGAAATGTGTTCTAGTTTTTCAATTCAGTGATTTCCAACAGATAAACCTGGTGTATGTGTTACTAGTTGCAGTTTGATAACGGCGTGGTATATTCAAACCTTTGTGATTCTGTGACGGTGTACGAACTCGGTGTAAACTCTCTCTAGCTTTGTGGGGCCCGATTTCTAACAGACCATATGTTCATTTTTGTACGGTGCATGTAAAATTCTTCTTATCGTTTCCTTCCGTGAGTGATATGTGTGTTCCATGTGGTCGGTTCTTAGATCAAAGAATTCAGTTTCCACTATTGTTTGTTCCATGCCTATCAGGCAATTAAATATGCGTGTATCCTTCTGATTTCCACTAACATTTCGCGATC
This sequence comes from Locusta migratoria, assembly GCA_026315105.1. Taxonomy (NCBI): domain Eukaryota; kingdom Metazoa; phylum Arthropoda; class Insecta; order Orthoptera; family Acrididae; genus Locusta; species Locusta migratoria. The sequence continues at coordinate 501,931,117 of CM048755.1, read as the reverse complement.
TTCGCTCTCCGCCTATTTTAATTTTGCTGTTTCTTCTCCGAACTTATAGTATGCACTTAGTCTTTATCAGTAATTCTCTCCGAGCCTTGTACAACCTCCTTCAATAGCTTGCTTATGAAATTCTAAACATTTCTATGGGTTGCATGCCGTAGTTTTTATTTTTCCGACTTTGTAATTATTTCACTTTTCCGAGTTTTGAGACGGGACTTTTTCTGTCTCTTTGAACGCCCCCAATCGCATGTAGCTGCATTTCATTAGCTTCTTTATGTAATTCTAAATATTTCCTTGGGTTGCATGCCGTAGTTAATTTTCTTTATTTTTCGGAAATTGAATTTATACATTTCCATCGGTTTTCGGAACCACGTGGGTCCGAACGCCGACTTCAGGGGTTTGCAGCTAGTCACCTGAATTCACGCCATTTCTCATAAAACCAGTGCCTAGATAGTTCGCTCTCACACTGCAACTTAAAGAGTCCGCCGTGATTTTGTGTAATGTATCCGATTTTTTTAACCACTTCACCTTCAGTGGATTGCGATCGTGTAACGTAGCTGTGTGTCGCTGTTAGCGTGTTTGCTCGCGGTCGAATGTAAATGCAACTTAACTTTGATATACTCACGCACCACCTCAAATCAGGCATGACAGACCAGAGCCATCTTCGCAGTTTCATTGTATATTTTGTTGTGTGGTACCTCCGGCTTTTCTGAGTTTCGCCTACGATAACGGCGCCTGCTTCTGCGTCGTTTCAGCACGCTGATCTTGGTGAGTTTCACTGTTGTATTGCGTGTGTGTGAGCGAGTGAGTGTTGTTTGTAAATCCTCTCCCCCCCAGTAGCGTTAAATTTTGTGTAATTTATGTTAAATTCAGTGCTGGGCATCGTCAGTATTAACTTGTAAGGAGATGCAATTTCTTTGTATTAACAAAATTAGTTCCCCATTTTGCTTCTGTTCGACCTGAATAAACAAGTTAAGCTCAGTATAATTTTGACCTGCCTGTAAATTGTAGTTTGCGAGCACCTTCCCCTTTTTATTTAACTTTTTCACCAGTGCTGAGAACAAGCTCAGTTGCAATTTTTTTATGTTTGAGTTCCGTTGCGCCATAAATGTTTTCTTAGCCACCTTTATGAAATAGCTTTAATTGTGGTGGCTTATTAATGTCTGTGTATATACATGTGTCGTCTGTTCCGAAAGAACAGACGCCACTTCTGATCCAGCAGCTGTTATTATTTAATATTCATAGAATATATGACATCAACTGCGATTGGGCAAAGCTGAAAATGTGTACCCAGCCGGGATTCGAACCCGGGTCTCCTGCTTTCTAGGCAGTTGCGCTGACCCCTACACCACTGGGGACACAGTGATCACCGCACCTGCAAGGACTACCCATGCACGCCTCCCGTCGAAGCTGGGAATTTGTATCTGACGGGAGGCGTGCATGGGTAGTCCTTGCAGGTGCGGTGATCACTGTGTCCCCAGTGGTGTAGGGGTCAGCGCAACTGCCTAGAAAGCAGGAGACCCGGGTTCGAATCCCGGCTGGGTACACATTTTCAGCTTTGCCCAATCGCAGTTGATGTCATATATTCTATGAATATTAATGTCTGTGTGTTATTTCGTGTGAGCTGCGACGTATGTTGGCCACTGTGTCGTTAACTTCCTGTTATTAAAGTGATATGAACCAAGTCAGTTCTCAGTTTGGGCCAGGACACAAGGTTTTGCAGCAGGGAGTGGCCGGTAGCTCACACGGATCTTCTGCTAATTTTATTGCTAAAATTAAGCTTTTTTATTACAGTAAAATCTTATCTGGATGCCTCCTCCCAGAATTAAGCTTTTGTTTTGTACAGTGGTCTACTTTGAAAGTTACTATAGTCAGTCGTTTGTTGCCATATCTTATTAACTCAAACCTTACCTCAACGTCCTAACAATAATTCCACATTAACTTTTACGATCATTTCTTGAAGTATCACCTACCTGTTAGCAGCTAGGTAGTGACTCACCCTGTAGATAATGAAAGCCGATATTCCTTTTTTCTTTATCACCCTACGTGCAAGTTTGACTCATTTAAATTCATGTTCCCTCTGTAAATTTATCAGGGCGTTCACATTTACCTCCCATAACCGGCAGTCACCATTCTGAATCATTTAATTATTAAATTTGATAACCCTGACATATCATGTGGCCTCTATGGTCCACTAATTAATTTAATTTTTATTACGCAACGGATAACGCTCGTTCCGAATCGTGACTACTGGCTATAATTTTGTTGGAACTCTCGTATTTCCAGTTTGAATCACCACAATAACCCAAATAAACATTTATTCCTTTTAATTTATTATTTAATAGGACTTAAATGATGGGAGGAGATATGAAATAAAAGAGATGGGGGAGAGATTTAAATTTTACACAATTTATTGAAAGTAGGACGTCGACACCAATCATATAAAAATGAACAAAATAATGTTTCGTAATCTTGCCGTCTGGCTAGGTATAAAATTTAATATTACTGGTCTCACTTAATTTGCATTAGCATATTGCCGTGTACAATCCCATATTGTTGGAACGGGCCACAAAGGAGCTATTTCTCCAGCCAAACATCATTCATTCTCCCCACTAGTAATGCTCAATACGCTAGAAACTGAATGTGGAATGCTCTACGGAAATTTGCATTACAAGACTTTAAGATATGTACTCCGCAAGAGAATCAGCACAGAGATTCCTTGGCACTACCATCATACTAATCACAACTTCCGTGATTTCCACAAATATTGGAAAAAAAGAAAAAAAAAAAAAAAAAAAAAAACACAAATAAAAAATAAATTAAATACGTAGAAGGAGGAAAATACCTCTGTCCGTTATGAAGAATTTAGATATGTACAGTGATTCACCACAAGACCGGCATAAAGAGACGTAACCAAGCCACGTGGTGGCACACAAACATTCATGACCTCTTACAACCGTAAATCTGGCGATAATCTCGGGACAAAATTTGGCCCACCGGTATAGAAACTTAATTTCGTTACATTGAGGGTGCTTACAGGGGATTTGTTATAATACCAATCATGAACAGGAAGCAAATTATTAATGGCGGAAACAACGGCAATCGTGTGGGCTACCACGAAGAATCCACTAATATCTCGTGCATAACTCGTATTTTCATACCCAGAAAGCGCACGGTATACTGTTCGCTTTATTCCCTCGCAATTGAGCCACACATTTAACTGCAGGCCGATGGAGCTGATGGCCCATGACTGTTTTTTTTATTTTTTTTTTTTTTATTTTTTTTTTTTTTTTTTTAAAGACTTTAGCCCCTTGGCAAAGGTCAACATTGTATAGAAAGAAAAAAGGCTAAGATTACGAGAGATTTCCTAAAATTATATAGGCCCGATGGTTTAGAAGAGTTATTAAATCACGCTTAAGGTGGTTATTAGCGACTGCTAGGGCTTGAGGACACAAAGTTATAGAAAACAGGAAATGGCGGGAATGCATGCGAAGCATGCTCGTTTGAAAGACTCAAGTATAATCCTGGCACAGGCATCGTCATTTATTTTGTGATACAAACACACGCACTTGATAATAAATCATTACTCCCTGATATTAACTTGAAACTTTAAATCGAAGGGATGAAGCTGATGGTTGAAGTCCCACTCAAGAAAACCGTTACTATTTCAAGTCCCACATTAGGCCGAATTTCTACCTTAACACTTTGAATGCCAGCCATATATGCGAACCGACTTCCCCCAGTTCCAGCCCATTTTCTTAGTCTCCTTCCCCCAGTGCCGGCCATTTTTACAGTATTTTGTCCTGTTGGTACAGATTCAGGAATAATCATTAATATATTTTTCTTGGTCAGGAATAAACCTTATTATTTCCTCTTCAAATACTTGCCCCGTGCATTTTCCTGCTTTGTAAACCTTCATCACAACAATCAAAACAAGAAACGCTGTTTTCGGGTAGGTAGAAAATGGTTTTTTCGTATTATAAAGTATTTATTAATAAGCATGGCAATGTTTATGTGATTACATGCAAATATCATGAATATTAAACATCAGCAAACGGCTTTTTGTGCAAATAGTTCTTTTTTGAGTGGTATAGCTGGAAGCAGGGCTGGACACAAAACTCCACTTTGCATACTGTACACTGGATTGAAGTATCCTTCCTTCTGGCGACTCCTGCTTCTTTCTTGCCACTCACTGAGCACACTCTACAAGTCTTTTGTGCCTTCTTCTTCCCTGGTGGAATGGGTATTCTTTCCAGGAAATGTGTTCCATCCAGTCGTGAAAGCGCAGCACCACTTGTACCAGGCTGAACGTCGGCGGCACGTGGTGATGACAAGTCTTTGCATACCACAATAATAAACTGGCTGGTAGAAATGTTTTTCTTTGTCATCTGAGTGTCTCGGCGTCGCTCAAAGGCCTACTGCTTGACATGTTGCGTCTAACACGCGCCCTGATGTCTCACAGTCAACTGACACAAACCCTTGTTTCGTAAAGTGAACAGTTTTGTGGCGCCTCTTAGTGGCAGAGATGTCTACTACAAGGGTTTGCCTCCCTTCTGATAACTTCCGTACGGATAATGATGCGCGCTAAAGCTAGAATTCGTTTGAGAACAGCCGTCCGTAATATTACGGGCGCGGCAGTTTTCGCAAAGACACAGAGAACGTAATATTACGGACGCGGCAATCTTCGAACAAACGACAGCAACGTAATATTACGGGCATGGCACTCTGGTAAGATACAAGAATTTTCATCGCACACTTGATCTCTCGATAGAATGACGACAGTTGCAACATTACCAATCGAATTACTCAAGAAAATGAACACGATAAGTTACATTTATTAAACACCATAAGTAACATACGTCCGCTCGGCTCCAGGTCTCAGCAACCTCTCCTCTCTCATGGCGGACACCTCTTCTAACCGCTCTCTCTTTCAAGTTGCTCGGCGGAACTCTCCCATTGGATGAAGGCATAACGGGACCCACCGCCAATCTGACAACTCCCCAAGACTTGCGTTCTGCTGGCTAGCAATCTCCAGTACCACAAGAAAATCTCTGCTGTTCTCTTACAAGGAAAGTAGACATGGGCTCGAACAAACATATCTGTATGAACGTTTGGTTACAGTATCTCTACGTACACTTCAATGTGCTGGTGGTTGTCGTTTTTCTGCAAAGCTCTGCAACCATGCTCTAGGTAGCACTGTAGATGTAATTGTAGACGCCATAATTAATGCAGATATCTTAACTATAACTTATGCAATAATCATCGTACATGTTCTCTAGTGCATTGTCATCAAAAGCCGTGATGATAGTTGCAACTTTAACCTTCTTCGCGGAAGACTGTTGGTATTCACTGCCACTGCTCCCATCGCCTCTTCCCGCACTTACCGTAACACTACCGCTTGCAATGAGTTGTTCGTCATTATCATCCCTATTATCATTATTTTGAGTTTGTAACAACAGTATCTAACTTATGCTCATATTTCTGTACCATAACAGATACGAGAAAGTATGCAAATGATTCATCTCCTACACTAATACCATCTTCATGAAGAAGGGTTCTTCGTAACTTCATCTCAACTAATCGCAATACATTAGCAATCGCCGCCCCATCTGACGCTTCACCACACAAACAACATCACAAAACGCAACTTCGGAGGCACACTGCACCGTCACTACTGGCGAACCGACAGGACAAAGTGCAATGCGGCACGGCACACGCAGAGGGCTCTAACGGACGACTGCAGAGTTTTGCAGATGCGGGAGTATCACTAGTGCAATAAGGGATCTTTACATTATCTCTCATACGATTTTGGTGTATATGTGTTTGTTCAAGCCCAGTACTTTCCTTGTTAGTAAGCAAATGTTGGCTATCCTACTTGGAACTTTCTGCTAGTGATAAACGCACTACAATCTCCGTCATCTCACCACCTCTGCCACTCACACATTCACACACACGGGAAGGGAAGTGGGTGCTGTGCGCCTGGCTCCTTGTATTTTCTTTATTTATTGCATTTCTGCGTCCACTGGACTCTATTTTTAATCTGCGCTGTAACAAAATATTGACCTAAACGGCCATCTAAGCTCGTCTAAAATAAAGGATTCAATCATACTGTTGGTACTAATAAAAATGAATAAAGAATATTGTAGGATAAAGTAATGAAGCGATCTAACAGCACCGCTTCAATAAGAAATGACATTTCACGAGATATCTGACAATTTTTTGTTGTAGATCTCTAACATTTTGTGTGCAGTCATCCGTTTTGCAAACCTGTAAAGGCATGTATCTAAGGTCTCACTTGTCGACATATGGAACTACCTGTCTTGAAAACCAATGGGTGACCAACAGAGTCTGATGCAACAAAAGCCTTTTTGTAGTGAGTGAAACTTATTAGTAGGTGTATAATTGTTTGGCTGAACTGTATCACGGGGAACGTCAGGCAGAAAGTCACAAGTTCCTCCAGTGCAGACAATGCGGCCTACTGCAGGACTTTAAAATGACACCTAAAGTTCCTGGTGGCAGTAGACAAGAAAGCAGCATTACCACTCCTACCACAGTGTCTTCGATAAAACACAAAAAGCTCATTGAGACGATAAGCCATGGTACAAACTGATATGCCTTAGGCGAGAAGGTTGTATGCAGTTCACCAAGATGCGCGGTTGGAAACGGTGAGTATTGAAACACCTAGATCTTTACTGAGATTGAGGAGACATTACGAAGAAAATAAATGGGTAAAGTTTCAATGGAGAATCTATTAATTTTAGTGTGCAGAGCAATAGAACAAGGAAGCAACCTTTCATGAAACTGCTGGTGCCTCTTTACTGTATCATTTAAACAAACATAAATTGTGGTAGCAATGAAAAAATTACACACGCAATAGATTCACACATTTAAGCTTTAAGAATGGAAGGAATAGAGTCCAACACCATACAATAGACATGGGAGGAAAGAAAACTATACTGAATGACTAGTAGTTACTAATGAATTTAGCTTCGAGGATAGAAACAGTATGAAGTGATTGATAATGCAATATAAACACACTAAATGAAGTCAGATGAACAAGTGGTTCATGAGAAACCAGAGATATTCTAATTAAAGGCGAAATTCACAACTAAACTGAATCAGCAAGGAATTTTGAAACAAAATAATCGTAAGTATTAATATTGCTTTACGGAATGAAGAAGATTTGAGCTGACGGCTCAATTATCGAATCATCAAAATTATGATACCGAATACACAGTCGTATCCAATTTCAATCTATACCGGCCAATATCTCTGAAGCGGCACAATTCTGCATAAATGTTCAAATGTTTGTAGAGCTTATGGGACTTAACTACTGGGTCATCAGTCCCTAAACTTACAAACTACTTATGAACTAGCTAATACTAAGGACGGCACAAATATCCATGTCCGAGGGGGGATTCGAACCCCCGACCGTAGTGGCCGTGCAGTCTGTGACTGGCGCGCCGCAGAGCGCTCGGCCACCGCGGCCGGCTTCTGCATAAATGGTTTCAAGTAAATGTTTAAATGTTCTAAGGGGGTCATGGACTAGTTATCTCGAAATGATCTTGAACTTTTTCAAGGTCAGTCCAAGGTCAAGTCCATTTCTTCAAATGTTAACCCCAATATTTTATTTCTTGTTCGTATTCTAAGTGAAAACCTATGCATATAAATAGGGGTTACCATTTGAAAACATGAAAGTGATCTTGGTTTGTCCGTGAAAACAGGGTTCTGGGTCATTTATAGAGAACCATTTCATGACTCCTTCAAATCTTACAACTTTTATCAGAGACTTTTTACGCAGGTCTGTGTTGCTCCAAAGATTCCCGCCACTATAGATTACTATGGGACACCCTGTGTAGTACATGGTTACGCACAGAAACCAAATGTGAAATCAATTTAGAAAACCGACAAAATATTTAAAAAACGCGTACTACATCACGATCATACACATATTCACAATGAAGCAAATGTTCTAGCCATAGATTACCATCTTCAGGTGGCATACTCTCTCACATCACTGGTACGAAGGTAACAAGGAAAGTTTCTAGTTAAAAACCGTAAAATAGCTAAATCACGTCATTTCCTTCACTAAATAAGTCGTGGATTATGATTGCAAAGTTAGAGCTGGTAAAGGGACTGATGACCTAGCTGTTTAGTCCCCTCAAAAAACCAACAACAACAAGATCTGGTAAAGAAACGAATAGAAAACTTAAGGTAATCTTTAGCCTCACATAAAATCAAACAACATCTACGTGAACCAAATCGCGTTTCCAAAACGATGTCACCTTACTAGTAGTCATCAGCTGAGTGCCGTCTCTTGGTCTCCAGCCAGCGAACCACGCATAGCTAACGGATGTGACCAGCGGTGTCCATTCTAACATCAACATACATACTTACGACTGACAAATAATCCTCTCTTTCGGTCCAACAGAACGTTCTGTCTTCTGATTTCATCAACCAATTCACAAACCATCCACTTCCATACTGGCACTCCTCTTTGCTTTGGGTAAGTAACCGAACGTTGGCTCAGACTGTAGCCACAGCAGTCAGAATCACTACTCACCAGTCATTTTAGAAATTCTTAGCAGACAGACACAGCCACTCACTCTTTCGTGCAAGAAGGGCGGATAGGAGTCAACATGGACATGGGATATAGGATTCACATATTATAAAGTGGCGTGCTAATTGTGGAATGATATATAAGAGATAAAAATCAGTAAATCAGTTTAAAATTGATTCAGCACACTTGTTGTTCAAATGTTTGTTAAGCTTATGGGACTTAACTACGGGGTCATCAGTCCCTAAACTTACAAACTACTTGTCAACTACCTTATACTAAAGACGGCACAGATATCCATGCCCGAGGGGGGATTCTAACCCCCGACCGTAGTGGCCGTGCTGACCGTGACTGGAGCGCCTCAGTCACCTCGGCCACCGCGGCCGGCACACTTGTTGTCTACATCATGATGTTGAAAATGTGTAATTATAAATCTTACGGCTTAGTCTTCTCCGAGGTAGTTCTAACTGCACCAACACTCAGTGGCGCCTATGTTAAACCGCTTGACATACGAACAAGCCCAGACTGCCCTGAAACGTCCCATGGCAGACATTTCGTAACCCCACAAACAAAGGGAAAATACTAAGCAGGTTGTGTTCTTGCCATTCTGGGACATTCCAAATTAGGGTTTTATTAACAATATAGTAGCACTTGGTAGCTGAATTGTAGCAAAATATCAAGAGGCAACCAGAATTAAATAAAAAGATAAAAGTGAATTTCCTCACAGGAAAGTAATTTTAAATAATCCTCGGCAATGATTTAGTGAAGTTAAAGAAGATTTCATTCAGAGAGGAAAAAAAGAATTGTGATATTTGATGACAGGCCAACCGAATTTTTGTGAAACTCATTCTATTAATAAAGCAAAATTGCCTCAGCTAAAGATTTATGGAGAAACAACAGTACCATAATTCGTATAACATATAGATCACTGATCATTAAAAGGCACGTAATAAATTCAAGTACGCAGGAGGATTAAAAAAAACCATGAATAGTTGTAGAATATGACATATATCGTCAATTAACTAGCACAGAAAACATTTCCGAAAATTACTTATGCTTCAAATATTGAAATATGTGTTTCAGAACTGAAAATCTAAGTGTTAATGGGACTACTGAGCTTTTGAAACAAGAAATGAACAATAATAAGTGTATAATTTCTCTGTTCTGATCGAAGAGTCCAAACACACATAAATGTTAGTAAATTGAGAGTGAACGTCTTATGAAGCATTAATCAATAAAAACCAATTATATTTACTGTCTCGCTGTAAGGAAACATGGAAGTTTTTGTACGTCGTAGTAGGAAAATCACCTTGACATACTATTTTGAAACAGTTAGCTGTTTTACTGTCTCCAGGCCAAAGAAGGAAGTTCTCGCCTCTCGCCATTGTAGCTGTTAAAATGTTTGTATATCTATCGGACCTAACTACGTGGTCATCAGTCCGTAGCTTACAAACTACTTAAACCTAGGTAAACTAACCTAAGGACAAACACACACACCCATGCCCCAGGGAGGACTCGAACCTCCACGGCGAGCAACCGCGCGCTCCGCAGCGAGACGCTTTAGACCGCTCGGCTACTCCACCGCGGCTCGTTGTAGTTGTCAGTGGGATTGCACTGTTCACATCCAATGCGTGTTTTGCGTGAAGCCCATGGTAGGCCTTGATATACGTGGTCTTTGTCGTCCGCTGCATATTGTGAGACGTTAAATGGCGTCGTTGTAGTTACGAGACTGCTCTCATTGATCTCACAGTTTGGTGTGCCGCTGGTCGTTCATATGTTCCTGCACAAAGGAGGCACATAATGGCTCTTCGCGTGCTGTCCTTAACAAGCAGAAGACATCAGCCATAGTGTACGGTCACCTGACAGCTGAAGCCTGGCCACCCTCAGGTGACGGCCGCGTTATGACTGCCTCCTGTGACCTATTGTGGGCTTGGACCCCCCGTCTCTGCGCCAGGGTCTTCGTGTGATACCGCCGATGTGTTTCTCAGCCATACAGCTCAGTGGGTAATACCCCATACGTCGGGAACATGTTGAGCGTACCATTGCCCGGGTCGTGCTTTTGTGCTGCCCGGATTAGTTCCCCGCCCTGGCAACAGACAGAGGTGCCACTGCCACGGCTTGTTCGCGCTCAGATGTCTCACCTTCTAGCGGGTGAGTCCCGCCGACTGAAAGCTCACAGCCCGGCATCGGTAGCACGTGGTATCGGCAACACCGCTGAGGGTGCAGGAGACATAGCGCGCCAGCAGAGGTTGCCGGTCGTGCGTTGTCCCTTTGTGGCTGGCCGCTGCGCAGCTGCTATAACGGCTGCGTGCGTTCTCTGCCGGCCTGCTTACTGCACTGTCTAGAGACCTTAGTTCCCTGTGCTGTCTGTACTCACTGAAATTGCCATGATGACTTATGTCATTATATAATAGATAACATATACAATATCAGGATGAAACTTAGCCTTACCTAATACACCCTTGAATATTATTATGCCCAAAACATTGACTTCACAAAGCGAGTTTTAAGAAGTAGAAAATTTTATTAATTTCTATTATAAGAGAAAAAATATATGAACTATTAAATTAAAACTACCTTTTACAACATACATTAAAGCATTTCAATTCACAGTGATCTGACTCCAATTACTGTCTTAATCTGAGATCGTTTTATAGTTGTATTAGAAGTGTAGATTTTTGTTCCACAGTGAAGGATAATGAGAACGTGTGATTAATGGTACTATTACTTACACATATGCTGACCAACTACCTCTAAATAAGCCCCACATTAACATTAAAGCATAACTCAAGCTACGTGTGGTTGTGCATTGGTAAAATTAAATGTCATTATGTCCCAAAACGCAGGTTCAAAGGGTACTTTGAATATACTTCAACTAAAAACAAAATGGTTATTTTGTATACAACATATATCTACATCTCAGTTAACATTCAAGGCAAAAATTCTTCAAATTACTCCAGACACCAACCACACAATTTCAAGAAACCACAGAAATACCAGAAAACAAATACCTTACACATACCTCAAAGAGGCTTAAAATCAACTATCACAGTACCCTAGGTGCCTGCCTGCCTTTTCTAAAGCGTCCAGTACTCTATTTCGGTCATTGTTATGTTCTGAAAATGTTTCTGTCATCAGAACGCAAATCGTAGGATACTATACTGTTTAAGCCTGTAATAAAAGCGACTGAAGAGACGTACAGTCTGAATGGGAGGCAACGAAATTGGAAAAAGTTCAAGTAGAGGACAGATTCCATACGCTCTGCCAGTAACTAGCATTAAGATCGATCGACGACAATACTTTCACTCGATGGAAACGTTGCAAGAGTTGTTTCAGGCTCCCGGCCTATCCGTTTCAAGCAAAATAACAATGTTGAATTATACAATATAAATTAATAAAAGAAGGTGGTGATCCGCCTTGGTACACAAAACAGGTCAGGACACTGTTGCAAAAACAACGAAAAAGGAATGCTAAATTTAAACGAACACAAAATCCTCAGGATTGGCAATCCTACACAGAAGCTCGAAATTTAGCGACAACTTCAATGCGAGATGCTTACAACACTTTTCACAACGAAATTTTTCTCGAAATTTGGCTGAGAACCCAAATACATTTTGATCGTATGTCAAATATACTAGAAGTAAAACACAAACAATACCCTCACTTCGTGATAATCAAATCAAATGTTTGTAATAGTTATGGGACCTAACTGCGGGGTCATCAGTCCCTAAACTTACATACTACATATGAACTACCTTATACTAAAGACAGCACAAACATCCATGCCCGAGGGGGGATTCTAACCCCCGTCTGGTAGCGACCTCGAGCATCGGAGCACAGCGCCTCATTTCGCTCGGCCATTCCGCTGCGGCTCACTAGGTGATAGAAGTGGTGATGACAGCGCTACTAAAGCAGAGTTACTAAACACAGCTTTTCGAAAATCATTTACCAGAGATGACGAAACCAATATTCCAGATTTCTAATTACGAACAGAGGCCAGAATGAGTAACGCAGTATTAGATATCATCGGAGTAGTGCAGCAACTAAAATCACTTAACAAGAACAAGTCTTCTGGTCCGGACTGTATACCCATTAGATTTCTACTTGATTATGCTGATGCGACAGCTCCTTACTTACCATCCATATACAACCGCTCGCTCAACGAAGGATCTGTAGAAAAAAGGCTGGAAAGTTGCACAGGTCACACCAGTATTCAAGATAAGCAGTAGGAGTAACCCACTAAACAATAGCCTTCTTTCATTGACGTCAATTTGCAGCAGGGTTTTGGAACATATCATGTATTCAAATGTGATGAATTATCTCGAACAGAATGATCTATTGACCCAAGATCAACACGGATTTAGGATATGTCGTTCATGTGAAAACATCTAGCTCTTTACTCTCACGAAGGGATGAGTGCTATCGAGAAGGAATCTCAAATGGATTCCGTATTTATAGATATCCAGTAGGCTTTTGACACCGTACCTCACAAACGGATTTTAATCATATTGAGTGCTAACGGAAATTCGCCGCACATTTGTCACTGGACTGGGGGTTTCCTGTCAGAGAGGACACAGTTTGTTGTAATAGATGGTAAGGCCTCGACTAAAACAGAGGTGATATTGTGCGTTCCACAGGGCAGTGTTATTGGTCCTCTGCTGATCCTTATCTACACAAACGATTTGGGAGAAAATCTGAGAAGCTCTCTTAGGTTGTTTGCAGATGACGTCGTCATTTAACGTCTACTAAAGTCATCCGAAGATGAAGACCAACGGCAGAACGATCTAAATAAGATATCAGCATGGCGTAAAAATTGGCAGTTGATTCTAAATAAACCGGCCAGAGTGGTCGAGTGGTCTGCGGTGCGCCAGTCACAAACTACACGGCCTCTACGGTCGGAGGTTCGAATCCCTCCTCGGGCATGGATGTTTGTTGTCTTTAGTGTAAGGTAGTTCATAAGGAGTTTGTAAGTTTAGGGTTCGAATCCCTCCTCGGGCATGGATGTTTGTTGTCTTTAGTGTAAGGTAGTTCATAAGGAGTTTGTAAGTTTAGGGACTGATGACCCCGCAGTTAAGTCCCTTAAGCTTAACAAACAAAAACAAATATCAAGAATGAGAAGTGTGAAGTCGACCACATGAGTACGAAAAGAAATCCATCGAACTTTGTTTATAAGATAAATCAATCAAATCTGAAGGCCGTAAACTCCACTGAATACCTAGGAATCACTATTATATCAGACTTAAACTGGAAAGAACACGTAGATAATGTCGTAGGAAATGTAAAAATCTAACGTTTGTAAATCTATCAGACTTAACTGCGTGGTCATCACTCCATAGCTTTCAAACTACTTAAACTAATGTAAACTAACCTAAGGACAACACAAACATCCATGCCCGAGGGGAGATTCAAACCCTCCAAAGGCGGATGGCCGGGCGCACCTCATCACGGCGCTCCAATGCGCGCGGATAACCCGCCGCGGCGTAGGAAAGGTGACCCAGAGATTGCGTATTATCGACATAACTCTTAAAAGATGCAACAGAACTACTAAAGCGACTGCATACGCAACGCGTGTCCGTCCTCATGTGCAGTATTGCTACACAGTGTGGGATCCTTATCCTTTTCGGGATACCAAAAAGTATGCGGTGATGCCCATCATTCTCTTCGTCAAGTATTGCTCACTTGGGTTGCAGCAGTGTATAAGATTCGTTTCTACTCTACAAACTCGGATAGATTAATAATAAATGCTATAATCAACTCACAAAACACAAGTAATTACCGTTCTGAAGACAACGATAATCTATAAATCAGTCTAAGAAATATAGTCTAAGACACTTGCTGGTGTACTAACAGAGACTTCTAATAGTAACTGTGCGTAAATTTTCTTTATACATTAACGATCAAAGTGAATCTTACAATTTTATCTGGTAAACGTTTAAGTGTAAATAAGTATACATAAAATCAGCTCGAAGTTATACTAATGTCGGCGAAACTAGTCAAAACTAGGGTTAATATCAATGTGGTCCTTATGTGATTGATCGCTGTGGCACGTAGTGACGCACACCTGGCTCTCCTTAGCTGGGTCTACAGATGATTATCACAACGTTCTGAGGAGTCGTCGGTCCTGTAGTGTAGTTTTCATGGCGCGTGTGTAGCAGCACACATTTTGAAATGGGTGCGGTGGCGAGCTTTCTATACCGCACTTTGAAGAACATACAGAACAGTTTTATCATTGTATAATAAAATCAGTGCATTTCAGTTCATTAAGAAGAAGATTAAGGAGGCAGTAGAATAAACTTTTAATCCAGTAAAAACTAATTTATTTGAAGTTGCAAGCTTATTAAATATACAAAATACTACCCAACTAACGTACGTGTCTTGCGGGTGCTCTAATCGCTCCGCCGTATAGTCATTCGACTATTCAAAATGGATCCACTACAGACAACTGCTCTTTATGGCAATCATCCCAGATGTAAATTAACACCATGATTTTGCAAATAAAAGGAAACACGTTATTAAGTTCTTAACGTTTATTAAATCCAATTTATTACAATGACAAATCATAAGTATTATCACACTTATTACAGTCTGATATAACAAACTCCGTCACATAAAACATTAATCAATCCTTAATCAACATTTAATATTGTTACAAACAACAGATTTTACTATAGTATCGGAATTCCTAAGGACCTGTAGAAATTCGAAGTACTTTTGTTCTCTAAATCGTTTTCTCACAATTGCGAAACGTCGTTCCACTGTCGAGCGGATTTTTATTAACCGATTGTTGAACTAACCAGATAATAAAAACGCAATTAACAGCAGCAAACGCACACTGGAAACTTCAATATTAACTGCGTATTACCAACATTTTCTCCGTATTCATACCTGAACAAATATTTGTACACATCTTTGAACTTGAATTGATATGACAAACTACATTGTTCTGGAATCAAACCAACCACCTGTAGCCGTAGCTAACTAAGCAATGCATTCATTTCATAGATACTCGATTATGCCTAAGATTGTCACAGCTGACGAAGCATAAAGATGTGTGAAATATTGGAGATTTCCTCACAAATATCAGAACGCGCAAATCAAATCATATAAAATGCCAATTCTTAAAATATTTTTATTTATTTATTTATTTTTTACTGAACCAGGAACTTAATCACCGTTATGTCCCTAATCACAAGTGCCCAGACTCAGTTCTGTGTGGGACTTACATATGAGGCTGCTCCTGTCGGAGGTTCGAGTTTTATTTTGAGTTACATACCCGGTATCTAAATGGAAGATAACTAAGTGAAGTCAGATGTTAGTAGTCGACGTATTTCACCAGCAGAGGGACGTCTGAATCTGTAATCAGGATATAATCACGTTATGCGTCACCGGAAATCGAACCCCGAACCTACCGATGTCCTTTCTAAGCACGAATGGACGTTTTATTTCAAATGTTAACTCATCTACATCTACATCTACATCGATACTCTGCAAATCACATTTAAGTGCCTGGCAGAGGGTTCATTAACCACCTTCATAACTTTTCTCTACCGTTCCATTCTCTAATAGCGCGCGGGAAGAAAGAACACCTAAATCGTTCCGTTTTCGATCTGATTTCTCTTATTTTATTGGGATGGTCATGTCTCCCTAAGTAGGTGGGCGCTAGCTAAATATTTTCACATTCAGAACTAAAAGTCGGTGATTGAAACTTCGCAAACAGATCACGCCGCAATGAATAACGTCTTTCTTTTAATGATTTCCACCCCAATTCGTGCAACATTTCCGTGACGCTTCCCCCCCCCCCCCCCCCCGTAACGTGATAAAACAAAACGAGCTGCCCTTCTCTGAACCTTCTCAATATCTTCCGTCAGTCCCACCTGGTGAGGGTCCCACAAGGGGCAACAGTACTCCAAGAGAGGACGCACAAGTGTGATGTAGGCAGTCTCTTTGGTGGAGCTGGTGCATCGTCTAAGCGTTCTGCCAATGAAACGTAACCTTTGGTTCGCCTTCCCCACAATATTTTCTATGTGTTCTCTCCAGTCAAAGTTGTTCGTAATTGTAACTCCTAGGTATTTGGTAGAATTTACGACCTTAAGGTTTGACTGATTTATCGCGTAATTGAAGTTCAGCGGATTTCTTTTAGTGGTCATGTGTATTACTTCACACTTTTCTTTATTTAGTGTCAATTGCCAATTTTCGCACCAAGTAGAAATTTTGTCTAAATCGCTTTGCAGTTGCTTTTGATCCTCTGTTGACTTCACTAACCGATAAACGACAGCATCATCCGCGAATAGTCTAAGGGAGCTATTCAGATTATCTCCTAAATCGTTTATAAACACGAGGAAGAGTAGGGGACCAATAACGCTTCCCTGTGGAACGCCAGATATCACTTCTGTTTTACTCGATGACTTACTGTCAATTACAACGAACTGTGTCCTTTCTGATAGGAAATCGTGAATCCAATCGCACAATTGGGGAGATATTCCATAAGCACGCAATTTCATTAGAAGCCGCTTGTGGGGTACAGTATCAAAAGCCTTCCGGAAATCCAGAAATATGGAATCGATTTGAAATCCCTTGTCGATGGCACTTAACACTTCATGTGAATAAAGGGCAAGCTGTGTTTCGCAAGAGCGATACTTTCTGAATCCGTGCTGACTATTGGTTAATAGGTCGTTCTCTTCGAGGTAGTACATAATATTCGAACAAAGTATATGTTCCAAAATCCTACTGCAAATCGACGTCAATGAGATAGGCCTGTAATTTTGGGGATCACTCCTATTGCCTTTCTTGAATATTGGAGTAATTTGGGCAACTCTCCAGTCTTTGGGTACGGATCTTTCGCTGAGTGATTGGTTGTAAATTATAGCTAAGTACGGAGCTATTTCATCAGCATACTCTGAGAGGAATCTAGTTGGTATACAATCTGGACCGGAAGATTTATTTTTGTTTAGTGACTTAAGTTGTTTTACTACTCCAGGAACATCTACTTCTAAGTTTCGCATGCTGGCAGCTGTTCTTGGATTGAACACTGGAGTGTTCACTTCGTCTTCTTTGGTGAAAGAATTTCGGAAAGCTGTGTTTAGTAATTCTGCCTTAGCAGTACTGTCGTCGGTAGTATTACCATTGCTATCGCGTAGTGAAGGTATTGTTTGTGTTTTGCCGCTAGTGTACTTCACATATGACCAGAATTTCTTTGGATTTTCTGCAAGATTACGAGACAGGATTTCGTTGTGGAAACAACTATAAGATTCTCGCATTGAAGTCCGCGCTAGGTTGCGAGTTTCAGTAAAAGATTGCCAGTCTCGCGGATTCTGTGTCTTTTTAAATTTTGCATGCGTTTTTCTTTGTTTCTGCAACAGTGATCTGACCTGTTTTGTGTATCACGGGGGGTCAGCCCCCTCTTTTATTAATTTATTTGGTATAAATCTCTCGATTGCTACTGATATTATGTCTTTGAATGTAAGCCACAACTGATCTACACTCGCATTTTTAGTTTTGAAGGACTGGAGACTATCACTCAGGAAAGCGTGAAGCGAATTTTTATCTGCTTTATTGAATAGATATATTTTTCCTTTATTTTTGGTGCATTTGGGAATTTCGATATTCAGTCTCGCTACTACAACTCGATGTTCGCTAATCCCTGTACCTGTTTTGATGCTCTTTACTATCTCGGGATTATTTGTTGCTAGGAGATCAAGAGTATTTTCGCAACCACGTACTATTCTAGTGGGTTCATGAACTAACTGTTCGAAGTAGTTCTCAGAAAAAGCATTCAGAACTAGTTCGGACGATGTTTTATATTTGCCCCCGGTTTTGAATACGTAATTATGCCAACATATCGAGGGTAAATTAAAGTCGCCACCGATTATAACAGTATGCTTCGGATACCTATTTGAAATATGATTCAAGCTTTCTTTGAACATTTCTGCAACCGCATCGTCTGAGTCAGGGGGCCGATAAAAAGATCCAATTATTAATTTATTTCGGTGGTCAGGTATAACCTCTACCCAGACCAATTCACAGGAAGTATCTGCCTCAATTTCGTTGCAGGATAAACCGTTTGTAACAGCAATAAACACGCCACCCCCTGTTTTATTTATTCTATCCTTTCTGAAGACCATTTGGCCCTTTGAAAAAATTTCGGCCGAATTTATCTCAGGCGTCAGCCAGCTTTCAGAACCTATAACGATTTGTGCCTCAGTACTTTCTATCAGCGCTTGGAGCTCTGGAATTTTCCCAACACAGCTACGACAATTTACAACTGTTACACCAATGGTTTTTATGTCTACTTTCTTCCCGTGTCTGACCTGCCCCCTTTGAGACTGAAACCCATTTTCTGTATTCCCGAGGCCATCTAACCTAAAAAACCGCCCAGTCCACGCCACACAGCCCCCGCTACCCGTGTAGCCGCTTCCTGAGTGTAGTGGACTCCTGACCTATTTAGCGGAACCCGAAAACCCACCACCCTTTGGCGCAAGTCGAGGAATCTGCAGCCGACACGGTCGCAGAACCGTCTGAGCCTCTGATTCAGACCCTCCACTCGGCTCTGAACCAAAGATCCGCAGTCAGTCCTGTCGACAATGCTGCAGATGGTGAGCTCCGCTTTCATCTTGCAAGCAAGACTGGCAGTCTTAACCACTTCTGATAGCCGCTCAAAACCAGAGAGGATCTCTTCCGATCCAAAGCGACACACATCATTGGTCCCAACATGAGCCACCACCTGCAGTTGGCTGCACCCTGTGCTCTTCATGGCATCCGGAAGGAGCCGTTCCACATCCGGAATGACTCCCCCCGGTATGCACACGGAGTGCACATTGGAATTCTTCCCCTCCCTAGTAGCCATTTTCCTAAGGGGCTCCATTACCCGCCTAACGTTGGAGCTCCCAACTACCAACAAACCCACCCTCTGTGAGTGCCCGGATCTTGAAGGCAGAGGGGCGAGTACAGGACAAGCGACACCATCCGCATCAGGAACATCCCCTGCCACAGACAGCGCCTCCAATCTGTTGGCAAGACTAACCGGGGAGGCCTCCACTTCGGTCCCCCGGGAAGTCTTACGCCGCCTGACACGCGCTGAGGGGACCTCCCAATCCACCACGGATTGGGGGGCTACCTCCTCGCGGGCAGTGAGCGGGCTGGCCACAGCCGCAGGCCGATCGGAGGGCACAACAGACGCACAGGGCGTCTGTTGTACCCCCGCGAGCGGCCCACAACAGCGGCGCCCACCCACCGCAGTCTCAAGCGTTGCCAGCGAAGCCAACGCCGCCTGAAGCTGCGAGCGAAGAGTCACCAACTCTGCCTCCATCCGTTCGCAGCAGTCACAGTTCCTAGCCATTCTAAAAACCTTTGTTTCTTCCAAGTAAGTACGTCAGAGGACTCAGTAGTTTGATAAACAGTGAGCTTTGTAAAGTATAGACCTAACGCTGAACTGTTTATTAACGGCGAATTTGAAAAATATATACGCGAGCTAATAAATAAAAAAAAAAAAAATTCAGTGACTGAGCTGACAAATAAACGCGATTCTTAATAAACTAACACGCGAGCACACTAAAGTATAAAGAGCTGCAAGAGAAAGCACACACGAAATGTAAATAAGTCGCTTCTATTAAGAAGCCGGTTACCGTACAATGTAGAGCTGCTCTGGTCACGTGTGCACTGGCCGCCGGTCACTGAGCAACTGAAGTGTAGGACTACCAACCGCGAGTACGATCAAAACAAAACAGAAGCAGTGAGTGGCGGATTTACACTGCGGATGAATACACTGAACTGACTAGTTGAACGCGAATCTAAGTAAATATACACAGCAGTAAGAGAAGTTTGATAAACAACGAGCTTTGCAAGGTATAAACCTAACGCTGAACTGTTTATTAACGTCGAATTTGAAAAATATATACGCGAGCTAATAAATAAAAAAATAAAAAAAATTCAGTGACTGAGCTGACAAATAAACGCGATTCTTAATAAACAAACAAGCGAGCACACTAAAGTATAAAGAGCTGCAAGAGAAAGCACACACGAAATGCAAATAAGTCGCTTCTATTAAGAAGCCGGTTACCGTACAATGTAGAGCTGCTCTGGTCACGTGTGCACTGGCCGCCGGTCACTGAGCAACTGAAGTGTAGGACTACCTGTGGTGTCGCACAAGTACAAAGTGCGCGCCACTTACTTTCGCCGCGCGCCGCCAGGCACGCACGGCGCGGCGTTCTCACGACGACAGCCACGAGCGCCCTCTGCTGGAACCCCGCTCGTGGCCACCACGGAAAGACACCGGGCACTTCGGACTGAGATAGCAACGAGTTAGGACCTTCGTAATCCGATAGGCACGAGTGAAGACTTTGCTATTGTACAGGCACTAGGCAGGCCTCTAACAACTATGTATCAACATTCTGCAGTACTATGTAAAAGTTAAGTATTGTTACATTCTGTGCAATATATATATCTCTTTCTAATTTACTCGAGTGTTTATAGTTTCTGGCTGCTCCCCTCCGTACCTGCACCAGCGTGTCGGTCTCATTCCACTCGGCCACCGACACCTACGACAAGGCTGGGACACAAAAGCGGCGACGAAGTCGGGACACAAAAGTGGCGACGAGGAGTGATAGAACCTTGGACCAGCCCGCTTGCAGCAGCCAGACAGCAGCAGTCGGAGCACGCAGAAATTGCTCCCGCCCACCCACCCTTAATATAAGAATTTTGGGGGAAGATATTTTGTTACGTGTTTTGTGGACTTTTTTGTTGCAGAGCGAGTCCTCTTTCGTATTGCATTTGTGTTTTGTTATAATTTACTTGTATGCGCGGCGCCTAATCGGTCAGCATGGCCACTACCCCGAACCCAAACTTAATGGAAATTATTCAGTTACAGACGGCGCAAATCACCCAGTTGCTCCAGGCGGTGGCCGAGCTGACGGCGCGGGCAGCTAACCAACAACAACAGCCGCCGCTTCAGCAGCCCACACCTGCCGCCGCAACACTTCCTACGTTTCGCCAATACAACGAACGTGAGGAAGAATGGAGTGATTATCTGGCGCAGTTTCAAGAACTCGTCGCGGCTCATCAACTTACAGGTCAGACTGTTAAGCATCTTTTATTGTCTGTGGTGGGCCCCAAAACTTTCGTGTTACTGCAAAAACTATTCCCGCACGCATCTCCTCGTGATGTAGACTTTGAACAAATTGTAGATGCACTGAATGCTCATTATGAGAGAAAAGTTCTTGTAGCCGCTGCACGATACCGATTTTTCAGACTGAAAAAATTACCTGAACAGTCACACCAAGAGTGGATCACCGAGTTGAAGGGCTTAACCCGCAAATGTAAATTTACTTGTTCTTGTGGACTTTCGTATAGTGATGTGATGTTGAGGGACGCAATTACGCAGAACATTCAGGACCCCAGAATTAGAGCAGCAATTCTGAAACAGTCTGACCCCTCCTTAGACAGTGTACTGCAGCTTATAGAAGCGCATGATACTTTTGACTTAGCTGATGTAGAAATGCAAAGCCACAGTGTAAATTCAGTGCGCCGTAACGGACGCTTTCCTAGCCGTAGTTCTCAGTATAGCACTTGTGATTCTTTAAATTCTACAGGCCGTGCTGAACAGACAGTGAACAGTAGCCAGTGTAAAAGTGCGACGCAAAGGTCGCCCCGTCGTGTTAGAAACAGTAATTTGAATAACGGGCGCCAACGCTCATTTCAGAAAAATGTACGTAAATCTTGCCCCCAGTGTGTGTCTCGCCACAAGCGTGCTCATTGCCCTAGTCGCAACGCAACCTGTTATCAATGTGGCAAATTGGGACATGTGCAGTCTGTGTGTATGCAAATTAAAAACTCGAACAGTAACGTTAGAAACGGTGCTTCGCACAGTGCGAGAGCAGTGCATACAGTCAATGTTATACACGCTGAGGAATTGAACAGTGCTTTCCTTGGATCTCAATTGCAAGAAAGTAGTTCTGCGCCTATGGCAAAACTATATAGTGCACCACGTAGCAAGCGCCGACGAGCGCGTAAAACAGTGCAACGGAAAAGGGTTCGGGACAAGCAAAATGACTATGAACAGTGCATTCCTGTAGTGAAAATAGTGCCTTCTGCAACTGCTCCTTGTAATAGTGCCCAGTACTGTGTAGCTAGTGACAGTAGAATTGGTGTAGCTACTCAAAGTAATTTTAGTGCAGTAGCCTCGCATTGCGCGGACGCCGATCCGGCGGTAGTGTCATCTAGTGACAGTGTGGTTAATCCGCTGTGTGCCGAGTATGCGCCGCTTCCTACCGCACGCAACCCGCGCAAGCGCAGAAAACAATATGTATTAGACGTTGCCCACATTCGCGCACCGGTCGTGCGCCAGAAGCACAAGCTGTTTGTTACTCTCTCTATAGAAAATAAGACTGTGCAATTTCAGCTTGACACTGGTTCCGATGTTACCTTAATAAATAGAGATACTTATGAACTTCTGGGTTCGCCAAAATTGTCGCCGTCACAGCAAGTGCTAACAGCGTATACAGGTGAAAATATTCCCGTGCTAGGAACGTGTAGCCTGCCTGCCTCTTTTCAAGGTGTTACGAAAACAGTTGCTTTTGTTGTTCTTCAGGCCAAATCTACACAGAACATTTTTGGACTAGATGCTTTTGACTTGTTTGGTTTATCAATTCAAAGAGATGTGCTTCAAATTTCGTCAATAGTGCCTCCGGATAAAATCAATGCTTTATGTGACAAATATAGTGACTTGTTTTAGCCGGAACTAGGTTGTGCAAAAGACTTCGTGGCACATGTAACCTTGAAGGAATCTGCAGTTCCAAAATTTCGTAAAGCTAGACCAGTGCCTATCGCCTTGCGTGATACAGTTGCCGAAGAACTTAAACGTTGGCAAGATAGTGGGGTGATTTCTCCTGTTTCTGCGAGTCAGTGGGCCTCGCCTATAGTAATTATACCCAAGCCGTCAGGAAAACTTCGTCTCTGTGCGGACTTCAAATCAACTGTCAACAGTCAAACAATTGTAGACACTTATCCCTTGCCCAGACCTGACGAACTAATGGACAAATTAGGACAGTCTCGTTTCTTTTCCAAGATTGATTTAGCAGAGGCATACTTACAAATACCGCTTGATGACGAGTCAAAAAAATTTTTCGTCATTAATACTCACATGGGCCTTTTTCAATTTCAACGCCTACCCTTTGGCAGTTCTTCCGCTCCCGCTATTTTTCAGCGTTTTTTGGAACAGCTGACAGTTTCTGTACCGTGTTGTTCGAACTATTTAGATGATATTGTGGTATCCGGACGTACAGTTGAAGAACATTTAGCAAACCTGGAGTGCCTTTTCAAAGTTTTGACTGCAGCAGGTCTACGTTGTAATAAAGCAAAGTGTTCGTTTTTTCAAACTGAAATAGAGTACCTGGGCCATGTGATTAATGCCCAAGGAATCCATCCTTTACAGTCACATCTTAGAGCAATCAAAGGCTTGCCTCCTCCTAAGAATGTGCATGAATTGCAAGTAGTAATGGGAAAGCTGAACTATTATTTCAGGTTTATTCCCAATGCCTCTCAGATTGCAGCTCCACTGCATCACTTACGTAGGAAGAATGTTCCTTTTGTATGGTCTAAAGATTGTCAGGTTGCCTTTGACAAATTAAAGTCTGCACTACTCAGTGATGCATGTTTGATTCCCTTTGACCCACAGAAGCCTGTAGTGTTAGCAGTTGACGCCTCATCGTACGGTGTGGGCGCGGTTCTGTCACATCGTATTGGATGTCATGATCGTCCTATTGCCTTTGCATCCAAGCTACTGACGCCGACGCAACAGAATTACAGTCAGATAGAAAAGGAGGCCTTAGCAATCATTTACGGCGTCGCAAAGTTTCATCATTATCTCTATGGCAGAAAATTCTATTTGTTGACAGACCACAAGCCTCTCACGTCGTTGTTCTCACCCACAAAGCCAATTCCGCCACGTACGGCACAAAAGCTTCAGAGATGGTCCTTGATATTGTCAAATTATCAGTATGAGATTTTGTACCGACCTACCACTAAACATGCCAACGCGGACACACTTTCCCGACTTCCGGTTGGCCAGGATGTATCATTTGATTCTTCGGAAATGGCATGTTGTCAGATAGACTCCAGAGATGCTTCCGCTGTCGCAGACTTTCCTTTGAACTCTCGTCGGGTTGCACAGGAAACGGCTGCGGATGCAGACCTAAGTGTGGTAGCACGTTTTGTTCGCTCAGGGTGGCCTGCCAGAGCCAAAGACATTGATCGGCCTCTGGTTCGACGTTATTTTGCACAACGTCATGCATTATCTTTAAGTCAGGGTGTACTGTTGTTGCATACCGACAACAACCAAACAAGAGTGATTGTTCCTCGTTCCCTGCAACGAGAAGTGTTACGCCTCCTGCATCAAGGACATTGGGGCATTGTTAGGACAAAGCAATTGGCCAGACGTCATTGTACCTGGGTTGGTATGGACGCTCAGATAGAGAGCATGACATCACAGTGTACAGTTTGTGCGGAGCATCAGGCGGCTCCTCCACAGCGTTTCTCAGACTGGCCACGCCCCAAGGGACCATGGCAACGTTTACATATTGACTTTGCCGGACCTTTCTGGAATACGCGCTGGTTAATTGTTGTAGACGCTTTCAGCAAGTTTCCTTTTGTGATTGCCATGAACTCAACGACGGCGTCTAGTACAATCAGTGCCTTAACATCAGTGTTTTGCATCGAAGGCTTGCCTGAAACTATCGTCAGTGACAATGGACCTCAGTTTGTTAGTGCGGAATTTCAACAGTTTTGTCGTGTGAATGGCATTCAGCATATCACCACCGCACCTTTTCACCCTCAGTCCAATGGTGAAGCAGAACGTTTCGTTCGAACATTCAAGTCTCACATGGAGAAGATGAAAGGTCAGCACTCCAGGCAGCAAGCTCTTCAAATTTTCCTGTCTACGTATCGGTGCATGCCACGTGACGGCCCGTCTCCTGCCGAGCTGCTACACGGCCGCCGTCACCGCACTCTCCTTCACCTGCTGCAGCCTCCCACGCACCGAGTCGGTTCGTATGGCGCTTCGCGGTTTCAGGTTTCCACGCCGGTGCTGTACAGGGTGTTTGCTGGAAACAAGAAGACATGGTTGCCGGGCACCATTCAGCGCGTGCTTGGTCGCAATATGTTTATTGTACGTTCTTCCACAGGGTCGGAGCTGCGGCGCCACGCAAACCAATTGCGCCTGCACAGACCGCGCGATCCTGTCTCCGGTTTCTTGATTCCAGACCCAGTTCTGCGCCAGGGAGCACAACCACATCGTTCGTCCCCGGACTACGAGATCCCTATGGACGTCGACGTACATCCGACGCAGTCGTCGCCGCCGCTGTCGCCGCCGCAGATGACAGCGTCACCGAGAGGGACTCCGGGACCGTGCGGGCCCCCCCAGCTTGGGCCAGGCACCTCAGAAGAAGATGACCTGCTCCCTCTGGGCGGGGGCGGGCGCCCTTCCCCAGGTTTCGGCGGGTTCCCTGGAGGATCGCAAGGCGGATGCCGGGGCGCGGACGGCGTCTCGATCCCGGCCTCAGCTACGACGCCCGTCCCACCAGTAACGCCCCCGCTCAGGCCCTCCTCCCAGTGCCGTCGCCGTGGCCCTCAGCCCTACGCCACGACGGCGCGGCGGTTTGGGGGGGAGGGGTGTGGTGTCGCACAAGTACAAAGTGCGCGCCACTTACTTTCGCCGCGCGCCGCCAGGCACGCACGGCGCGGCGTTCTCACGACGACAGCCACGAGCGCCCTCTGCTGGAACCCCGCTCGTGGCCACCACGGAAAGACACCGGGCACTTCGGACTGAGATAGCAACGAGTTAGGACCTTCGTAATCCGATAGGCACGAGTGAAGACTTTGCTATTGTACAGGCACTAGGCAGGCCTCTAACAACTATGTATCAACATTCTGCAGTACTATGTAAAAGTTAAGTATTGTTACATTCTGTGCAATATATATATCTCTTTCTAATTTACTCGAGTGTTTATAGTTTCTGGCTGCTCCCCTCCGTACCTGCACCAGCGTGTCGGTCTCATTCCACTCGGCCACCGACACCTACGACAAGGCTGGGACACAAAAGCGGCGACGAAGTCGGGACACAAAACTACCAACCGCGAGTACGATCAAAACAAAACAGAAGCAGTGAGTGGCGGATTTACACTGCGGATGAATACACTGAACTGACTAGTTGAACGCGAATCTAAGTAAATATACACAGCAGTAAGAGAAGTTTGATAAACAACGAGCTTTGCAAGGTATAAACCTAACACTGAACTGTTTATTAACGGCGAATTTGAAAAATATATACGCGAGCTAATAAATAAAAAAAAAAAAATTCAGTGACTGAGCTGACAAATAAACGCGATTCTTAATAAACAAACACGCGAGCACACTAAAGTATAAAGAGCTGCAAGAGAAAGCACACACGAAATGTAAATAAGTCGCTTCTATTAAGAAGCCGGTTACCGTACAATGTAGAGCTGCTCTGGTCACGTGTGCACTGGCCGCCGGTCACTGAGCAACTGAAGTGTAGGACTACCAACCGCGAGTACGATCAAAACAAAACAGAAGCAGTGAGTGGCGGATTTACACTGCGGATGAATACACTGAACTGACTAGTTAAACGCGAATCTAAGTAAATATACACAGCAGTAAGAGAAGTTTGATAAACAACGAGCTTTGCAAGGTATAAACCTAACGCTGAACTGTTTATTAACGGCGAATTTGAAAAATATATACGCGAGCTAATAAATAAAAAAAAAAAAATAAAAAAAAATTCAGTGACTGAGCTGACAAATAAACGCGATTCTTAATAAACAAACACGCGAGCACACTAAAGTATAAAGAGCTGCAAGAGAAAGCACACACGAAATGTAAATAAGTCGCTTCTATTAAGAAGCCGGTTACCGTACAATGTAGAGCTGCTCTGGTCACGTGTGCACTGAACAGGAATGACGTTGCGTGCGTGTCTGACTAGTAACAACGCACTTATCGTTGCTATAATAACAATAATAATAATAATAATAATAACTATTTCGTGTGGCTCAGTGTCCTGGTGCAAGTCATTCAATTGTGTGCCACTTCAGAGACTTGCAAGTCCCTAACCTGTCCCAATTATCCAACCGGGAAAGGCGACTTACAGTTTAACGTGGTATCCAAACCACGTGTAGTTTATGACGACCCCTCACATTGTTGAGACGTGAATGCTGGGTTAAAACACAGATTGAAAAAAATTCGGGGATCCGAATAGGTTTTTTTTATTATTTCATTTTTTGTGTTCTTTTTTTATTTATTATTATTTTTTTATTTGTGGTCTCAACGAGATATTATGCCGCGCTCTCTGGGTCACGAAACGCGCACTTTGCCACGTTTTTTTTTTAAAGAAAGAAATAATTTAGGCAGTGGTAAGTCTTTATTTATGTCATTTATTTATTTCTTTATACAGGAGGTAGGACTTGTTTTGTGTTGAAAAGGATATTTTCTCTTTTTTAAAATTAAATATTTATTAACTTCTTTTATTTTGTTTTTGTAATACTAACAAAATAAAACCATCTGCTTATGACGGACTTCTTTTGTGAAAAGAAAAGTAATAGGAGAAAATAATTATGAAAAAGATATCAACATTCCTGAAGCCCGCATATTCTACGTTTTACTCCACGATTTCCGCTGCCAAATATTCATAGCATGTCTTCTCGAAATGTTTTGGAGTTATCGTTAATCTGATCCTTTATTATTTATTTATTTATTTATTTTGTTTTATTTATTTATTTATTTATTTACCGTTTCATTGTCATCTCTTGCCATGAATGATCCAGATGCGGGGCGGATCGTGAAAGATGCTCTTTAAGAAGTTGGAAAAATAGTGATCGTACTTCGGATTTTTCAAAACTGCACAGTGACGTTCGTTGAGGTAGTTCCAGAAATCCATCACCCCTATGACACTACGTCCAAACAAGTAATGGATTGCGTGGCCTCTTATCCACGTGACAGCATTGTATTTTGTCCTTGGGTAGTAGGTATTCTCCGGATAGAATAATATGCGTGAATCGACAGCAGCTGGTGACACTCGTAAAAAGAGAGCCAGAATTTGGCGCATAAAATACCAGATCTCTTCCGCCGGCCCGCAAAGTAATCGGTGCTCGTCAGTGTCTGGTACGTCGCATTTCACGCACATTGGCGAATCAGTTAGATGAATCCTATGGAGGCTCTCTCTAGTCATCTGTTTATTGTTCACCGTCACGTACCAAGTCGATCGTACGTCGGAGTCCAGCATTGGTGCATTCACTGTGCGCCAAACCACTCTCCAGTGCACATTGGGATGTTTCATTTCCATAATATTAGGTTCCCGGCGCCGCAGCAGGATGCGGTAGATGTCTCTGGCCACTGGTAAGCGAGTAACAGGTAGGGCGCCCTTAATGTAGCTATATTCTAGATAAAAGCTAGAAGTCGGTGCCAAAGCCTCTATCAGTAGGCCCGTGAGATTGGAGGAGCTACGCTTCCATAGCTTGAGGTGCATACCTACGTAGAGAGATATCGCTCGGTCATGAACATTAACAAGTCCTAGTCCACCACGTTCTTTTAGTAGGGTGAGGGATTCGTATTTTATTTTAAATATCATTCCGTAACTGACGAATGATCCGAATGCCGCCATTAGGCTCCTTGCTATGTGTTTTGGCATAGGCAGAGTCTGCGCCACATGCGACAATCGGGATGCTTGATATACATTTATAAATTCAGTTCGTTGATGTATGCCCAAAGCCCGCAGACGGTGATCCATAAGCCCGGCACGGATATTTTGTAATAGTTTCCGGTAATTAAGCACCGCCTTGCGTGAGATGTCATTTGCGAATTCGATACCGCACAGTTTCAATGGAGTCATCCCGGTGCCAATATTCAGCTCGACCGATTTTTGTGCGTTTACGCTGCTCCCCGATGCTTCACCATATGTGGCAAGCCACTCCATAGCTCTGTGTACATCTTGTGCGTCTCGAAGAGTTAACACTAGGTCATCTGCGTACGCGGTGCAGCTAAAAACATAGCCGCCAAGAGTCAATCCTGTTAGGCGATTCCTCAGCCCACACAACAAAGGTTCCAAGGACAGCGCATATAGTATCGTAGATAGTGGGCATCCCTGTCTACCAGGGTGTGTTGGATTGGTAAGGGGTTTCACAGTCTACCGTTGAAAAGTACTTTTGATGATGCACTACGAAGAAGACGCAGTATCACCTCAATGAAGGTATCCGGATAGTGCATTTTCCGCAGGACAGTAGTTAAGTACGTGTGATTGACTCGATCAAATGCTTGACTAATGTCTATCGCCGCGAAGGCACCCGGTATGCGACGCAACTTGGCAAGGGCAATACGGTATCTGTAGCGACACAGGGCGGCGCGTTTATTATGGATCTCGCCCATCGATATCTGAACCGCCGATAGAACATTACATACCGTGCGCCGTATACGAGCCGCCAATAAACGTGTGAATATTTTCATATCACAGTTCAGCAGAGTTAGTGGTCTGTAGTCTGTGATACGCGATCCTCCACGTGGTTTATGAATCGGGATAATGACACCTTCCGTGAAAAAAGCCGGAAATTTTATCGTAGGCGTCATAAGCTTTTGGCAGATAATCGTCAAAGTAGGTACCAGAAGTCCCTGGAACGCCCTATAAAATTCCAGCGGTAAGACATCCAATCCCGGTGTCTTGTTGGGTGCTCCTTTTCCAATGGCATCCACAACTTCGTCTTCAGAGATCGATTCTAACAATTCTTGTTGGAGCTCTAGAGGAATCTTGTCATGTATTAACCCAGCGACAGCATCAATGAGTTCTGCATCGGATCTCTCCTCTGTATACAGTCGATAGTAGTTTGAAGAATACGTCGTTGATAGCTCGTTGCATGTCGTGACGTACGCCATCTTCTGTCGTCACCTCGCGGATTAAGGACTTCTGCCTGCGTTTCCGTTCCGCTGCTATGTGGTACATAGAGGGTCGTTCATTATTGATCCCAATTGTTTGGCGAGTAGGAACTATCGCTCCTTCCAAGTGTCGACGAGTGAAAGCTACAATCTTTGCTTTCGCTCTGTTGGCGATCATCTGATGTTCTGGAGAAGGAGGCATAAAGGAACACTCCCTCAGCATAGTAAATCTCTGTGGTGCTGCGTCTCGATGCAGCAGCTTCCCTACGACAGGTCATGAATGTGCGACGAAGTCTCGGTTTGGGACATTCCAGCCACCACTGTAAGAGTGATGTGTACGCTTCACGTCGTCGTAAGCACCATCTCCACGCTTCGCAAACCGCCGATCGACATTCCGGTGAGGACAGATGAGAAATGTTCAGTTTCCAAGGGCTACAGCCGGCCGCGATGGCCGAGCGGTCTGCGGCGCGTCAGTCACGTTCTGCACGGCCACTACGGTCGGGGGTTTCGTATCCCCTCCGTAGTTAAGTCCCATAAAGTCTACAAACATTTGAATATTTTGAACAAGGGCTACAACTTCTCCACACTCGTTGTCTTCCAAGCGTGATGTTACAGATATACGCTGTATGGTTGGTAAAAGCTGCCGGCCACAATTCTGCTGCAGTGACCGCATGAATCAGAGAGCGGGAGATATATATCCTGTCGATTTTGCTAGACGAATGTTCCGTAAAATGCGTGTAGCCAGGTCTATCAGCGTGCATGATTTCCCAAGCGTCAACCAAATTGAGATTGCGAATGACAGCGTAGAGTGCTGGAATTGGTGAGTGCTGGGGAATTTGGTCTTTCGGGGATAGTGTACAGTTAAAATCTCCCCCGATAACCATATCATCGATTCCGCCCTGACATAGCTGTGTCAAGTCCTCTGAGAAAAGACCGAACGTTCACGCCTCTTGCTTGTACCCGACGGTGCGTACACATTTACTAGGTGTATCCCTTGAACCGTGAGAGCCATGCCCCTGCCATTAGATAGATAGCAGTAGTATAGCAATGGGCGTTTCAGCACAGTGAGATTCGCGCGTCTTTTGTTTTTTGGCGGGAAATTTGAATTACGCCCCACCCCTCCTCCCTCGGCCAATTGGCAGACCGCAGATCAAAAGATGCCGCCACAGAATGATTGATAAGTCTTCCTGGAAGAACGAAAGATGATTGACGGTTTACATTTAGGTCCTTTTGATTGTCATCAACGCTACTTGTCCGACCGCTAATCAAAGGACGCCGCCATAACGCACTTAAGGATTGACAGGTTGCAACACCTCCCTCGGCCACACACGACGCCCCGCCACCCCACCCCCCCCCCTCCACCCCTCGGTGCCGCCGCCAGACAAGCGGCACCTCCGACAGGTCCAGACCTGTAGACCCATCGACTTGTCGGTACTCGCACCCTGGACCACACACCTGGCCGGTTCGACGCCCCCCTCCACCCCTCGGCACCGCCGCCAGACAGGCGGCACCTCCGACAGGTCCAGACCTGTAGACCCCTCGACATGTCTGTACTCGCACCCGCGACCCCTACTCGCTCGGCCGATTGCCGGACCGCCGCCTCCGCCGCCAACAGATGCTACCCCCTCCTCCTCCACGCTCGCGACCGGTTCTCAAAGGACGCCGCCACCCGCCCTACCCGGGAGAACAAACAATACCGCGAAGATTATCTTGACCGCACCGACACCGCCCCCACAGGCCGACCCCTGCTCTCTTTTTACAGCGACCGCGGCCCGACAGGTCAGCAGCCAATTAAATTGCATATTTATTATTAAGCCCGCCGCAGCGATCCGTACGCCAGATCTCGATTTATGTAACAACAACAATTTCCGCCGTTTATTATTATTCGTGGAAAAAAATAAAGCTACCATAGTGTTCTTCGTATGCTAAAAAGCAATTTAGAACAGAAATGCTTAGTTGGTCTCGTATACTACAGCATGTAGTAGTAAAATATTAAAACTCGTATGCAAAATTTGCAAGTAAGAATTTCCACTCCAATCTCTCTCCATGCTCTTCGCATAGACTACAACCGACAGACGTGTTTAATAATAATAATAATAGCGCAGGTTACGGTAACGAACGCCACAAACTTACGTATCCATCTTAACATATACTCTTTCGATATACAGAAACAATTCTAACGAAAAGAAAAGAAATGGTCCGTTTCGGAATTCGACCGCAACCTTAGATCTATAAATGTATCTCTTCGTTTAGACGATGCAAGCAACAGCCATCGAACGGAATGTAACTTCTATGCCAACAACTCTTTCGATAAAACAGCAACAGCGGCAGCAGCAGAAGACGGCATATTGTTTATACAAAAATTCCAAATAACGAAAATCGGCAATGACATCTAGCACAACGTCTCTAAATATACATCTGCAAGCACCGTCAAACTCGTATGCAAAATTTGCAAGTAAGAATTTACATTCCCATCTCTCTCCAGGCGTGTTTAATAATAATAGCGCAGGTTAGATAATAAACGCCACAAACTTACGTATCCATCTTAACATATACTCTTTCGATATACAAAAACAATTCTAACCAGAGCCAATTAACGAAAAGAAAAGAAATGGTCCGTTTCGGAACTCGACCACAACCTTGCATCTATAAATGTATCTCTTCGTTTAGACGATGCAAGCAATAGCCATCGAACGGGACGTAACTTGTATGCCAACCACTCTTTCGATAAAACAGCAACAACAGCGGCAGCAGCAGAATACGACATAGTGTTTATACAAAAATTCCAAATAACGAAATCGGCAATGACATTTAGCACAAAGTCTCTAAATAAACATCTGCAAGCACCGTTAACAATCGTCCAGAACGCAGAGCGCTCTCTCGGCAGACTACATAAAAGAAACTTATGCTAAGTGTTTAAACAAAAACACCTAAGTTACATCTCCAAATGATCAAAACCTTCTATGCAGACGCACCATTCTGACAAGGATAGCTCGCAATGCATTTATTTAATGGAGCTGAGCCATGCCGAAAGTTCCGAAATTTAACACTCTCTCTCTCTTTAGCGATCTTGCCCTGTTACGTTTCCTTCTTCTTAGATCGAGGTATAACTGCGCATTCCGAGAGTTCGGGTATTTTAATTTTACCTCTTATTTCCTTGCTACAGCAGTACACATCCCATCTAAGAAATCTCTATGTCCTGTTACGATGCAAACTACATTTATCTGACACCGATATTCCAGCGCCACAGAAGACATTTAATCCCTATTGTGCAACGGAGAGTCGAAATAAAAGAAAAATACGTGAAATAATTTACCGATTCCGACCGTCTACACTAAAACTTTTCGAAATTATTGGCCTAACAACACCCTTATTCGACAATACAGCAACCACAGAACCGAAGTTACCTGCCCAATGCAACACAGATTTCCAGCTCGACCCGCCCTTTACCCACAAAATTCCTACTCCGAACTAAGATTTATTATTTTAATTACAAGTAGATGTCCACCGCAAACGAAGACGCTAACCTACACGCAACAACACATGATTCTATATAGGACATGGAGTGTTTACAATTTTTGTTTTGTTTATTACAGTAGAACTGAGTACATGCAACGTAATGTTCGCAAACATATCGCAACCAACTCCCGCACACTTCGATCATAAACTGCTCTCTAAGGAATGGATGGGAGTCACACACAGTACAAACACGTTTGTCGTGTGTTCCGCTAAATTCGGCCAGTACAACGATGCGGGACCAATCCCCCCGCCTGTTTACTGTAAAAGCAAATATTTTTCCCCACACTATCTGTTTAAACCGGGCTTGCACATATACAATAGCCTACTTTTAAAAGCATGTGTCTTCGCCATATAACCCAGTTTTCGTTTACCCTTCTTCTTCTTCTTAGGACTTGTGGAATAACGTAGACGATATCTACGTCTGTGGATAATAAAGTCCTGGAATGCTAAAAAAAGTATAGTTCCTTGCTCTACTCTACAAGTAATTTACAGTCGAAACTAAAAAAAAAAAACATAATGTCCGAGAGAGCGGTCAATTTTCTGGTACTCTTAATACCCAAGTATCAAATCTAAAAGCGTTTGCACACTACAACGGCGCACTTGGTAAATACCGTTTCTTCTCTTTTAGAACACTTAAACAATCTTCTTACACAATCCTCCATCCTGGTAATACCATCTTCTCGACCCGGCGAAAAAATAAAAGTCCTAACAATCAACTGCCTGGACTCTTTATAAAATCGATATCTTTGCTTACACCAGGGCTCGTGATTTTTCGACAAATTTATTTTGGTTCTACAATTCGACGCCAACCACGTTAAGCAGTCGTTTCCTCGCCTGCAACCACTTTGATATTGCTCCTCCCATCCGAAAGTCATGCTCGGATATGAACGCCACTCGGTTAAAGTATTGTCCAAAAATCCAGGAGATAGAAGCCATCTACACGAAGCTGCTGCTGTAGTATAGATGGGAGCGCCTCCATTAAAAAACATCGATTAGCTGCAGTTTATAAGATATATACCCACAGGACGTATATATTTCCCCCCCACGTATTCCAGAAATAGTAACTTCGTCTTATCTCCAACGTTTGCAGTATCGAACTTGCGGAATTTACTACACACACACGCGCGCGCACTCCATTGGCTACAACTAGCGCACTTTAAGTAACGAAACTATAGGAGTTTTATAAAACACGTTGATTTTCGACGAAAGAATTATGATTTACCGCAGCAGGCATATCCGCTACGTAACGTGTTGCACACCAGCCGTAAAGTAGCCAACACTAGCATACGATTAAACAGACGATGCTTCGACGAAAGATCAATGCACCACCAAAGTCAGTTTTCTTTAGAGCTTTACTGTGACGTATATGTTTAGGGTATATCAACACTTTTTACTTACATTCCGTCCAACCTAGCCTAAAGCACTCTCTGTAAGCGCCAAACATTTCCAACACAGTAACAGAACTACACCTTGCAGTCAACACGAACCTACAACAACAAAAGAATCTAGCCATTCCAATTCGTTTTTTGTCCCAACTAGCATGCTGCAAGCTATATATACGTTCGTAACAACCCAGACAGAGCTATCCTTACATCCGTCACTAACCCAGTACCAACTCTAAACAAGTTACCACAGATGGTGTTATAACCGCGATCAGTAACAGACAAGATCTCCCAGACACACAGCGTTTTAATAAAGTTTCGATCTCGCTCTCTCTCCACCCAATAACTACGTTGGTTGCTTGACCTGTCCCTGACATCCAACCACAACTTTGTTTCCAATGCATAGCCCGGCAGACAATATTTCTGGAACGCTCTCTATCAGCCAATAGACTATATACCTCGAGCATTCGCGCACAAATCACCATCGTATTCCACTCCTTCTAATAAATTATTACTCTCGATAAACAGCTGTAACACAGTGTAAAAAAATGAGCGACGTGCACACGCACAGAACAGCTAACAAGAAAAGATCTAGATCCAAGCCAAGTTCTTATAATCCTTACAAGCAGCAACGCAAAATAGTCTACACCATTTCGAACTAATGCAACACCAGATTTTTTTTAACGATCTCCAAGAGCAATCCTTTAGAGACTAAACATACGATTAAATGCACCTCCAATGTAGGTAACTAATCCTCTAACTCGATGCTTATCGACCAAAGAACATTAATTTACCACTGCAATCATCTCCGATACGCTACCGAGAGACGTCCATTCGTAAACACAGCTAAAAGAAGATATAAATGCCCCACATCCATGCTACGAAGTATCTATATGTATTTCCACAATTATGGACCACATCTGCGTTGCATCGTATCGCACGACTAAACAGTTCGAAATAGGTACTTCGCGCAAGCTAGCATGCATAATGACATTCCATGTTATTTCTGGCTGTAGGCGAGTGCGGACCTGTTGACCCATCGTAGACGCCGGTTTGGAGCGTGTGTACGTCCTATACATGTAAACATACCTGTCCACGCTCGCACCTGACCCGGAGAAGTTTTCGGTTTAATTTTTCCTGGCCGCACCAGATTCTGAATACAAGAGAGCTATTTTCGCGAAGATAGATTTCCTCGCAGCTGACGCAAGCGATGTTTTTACCGTACGAGCAGTCGTTATCTTTTATACGCATATACATATACAGACAGTAGGATGTGCGCAAATTTGCGATGTAGCTCTTACAGAAACGAAACATAGTTTTTTTTAGAAATTCGATAAGAAGAAGAAGAACGAAATTTATACAAGATGAACCAATGTGCAATAAGTCAAACCCCACTCCATGCAGCTATGTACCGAGCAACATCGATTTAAACGAACGCTTTGCTTAGCTGTAGAATAGAACAACACAGAATTACACCTCCCTAACAGATACTTTACCGAAGAGTTAC
This sequence comes from Locusta migratoria, assembly GCA_026315105.1. NCBI lineage: Eukaryota > Metazoa > Arthropoda > Insecta > Orthoptera > Acrididae > Locusta > Locusta migratoria. Next base: position 501,894,240 of record CM048755.1, on the reverse strand, counting down.
TGCTCTTTGCTAACAAGAAACATGTCTTCTGGTATCTTCTCCTAAACCCTATAAGACCGAAACTTTCTACTCGAGAAGCTAGACACAGAATACAAATCGTTCTTTATTATTCTTGTTATGTGTAACTTTAATTTTCTCCGCTGTAACTCGTAGTTTTAGATCCAGTTCCAGCCAGAAGTTCGAAAGGTAGAGGGAAGGTATGTTCTCGAACTCCATTACGTATCTTCGTTTCCTCCTGCACCTTCGGGCAATGCTTCTAGACGAGAACAATCGTGTATTTTAACTTTTCCCATTATTTCCTGGTTATAGCACTATGCGTCGCTATGTGTGTACGTTACCAACTCCTGTGGTAATTTCCGTATGGAACACTAGGTTTTACGATTATTGCAAACGATTGCTTGTTATTCCATCCGTTTTTAACTCTGCAAATGACTGTCCCCAGTCCACCACATTTGGATGCAATGTAGTCCCTTCTCCAAACGATAATGCAATACGTTTTTCGTGTCTTCCGCTATTTTCGGTCAGTACACCGACGCGTGACCAATCTCCATGACTGTTTACTGTAAAAAGCAAATATTTTATAAGTCCCAGTCGTAACCAGATTTCTCTACACCCTCCGTTTAAGCCGGGCTTACACATATGCCATAGCTTCGTCTTTCTCCAGCATTAGTTTGTACTCGTCCTTTATGGCAGTTGCTTTAGCCATATATTCTAGCTTCCTTCTCTTGGTCTCGATATCCGCCATTTCCAGTTTTCTTTTCGCGCACATAAGACATTAACTGCACGTAGCGATGTAATTTCTTTAATGGGGGATGGCTTAAGCCTGTGTGATACATTTATTCTTTTCGCTGGGCTTGCAGAATAACATTGTTTGTAGGTACCAGACCTAATTCGGCGATATCTATATCAGGAGGCAGTGTGGAGAACAAATGTTCTGGATTGGGAGAAGTAAGTTTCCCCTGCATTAATGTAGCTTTTAAGTGTACTACTTATATCGTCTTTGCCGCTGCCAGTATTACGAATCTCCACCTAATTTACAGGTAGACAATGGAAACTAAAAGCTGATAGAACGTAACGTACAAGCTTTTATCGATCGGGAAGGTTTAACCTGTACACCGATCAATTTTCGGGTATTTTTATTACCCCAGTACACAAATTGCAGGACACTATTAAACACTACAAAGCATCTGTTGTCCCAGATGTTTGTTATTCGCCCCCCACATGGTGGAGAAACACTTTGCAGATACCGTTTAAAAAACTTAAAGAGTCTTGCACAAGATCAAAAACACTCTCCATCCGGTAATCGTATATTGTAATACCCCTGTTCTCGACCCAACGACGAAGTAAGTGCTCAAATGCAGCAAACAGACCTCTATCTCTCTTTTTAGGGTAAATTGGGTCACGGATCACAAAATTCACACCACAACCAGCGGTTTTATCCCCTAGTAAGACTCCAGGACGTTCTCCAAATTATGGAGAAAATATTTCCAGGCGAAGTACTAAATAACCTCCATATAGGCGAGATTCTAGTTGGGTTCTTCGGGACTTGTGGTATAGAGACAAGTACGTAGAATCGAATCCTGCATATGACAACGCGACGGTGGCGAGTTCCGAAGCGCAGCAGCTGGGAGGACCTCCAGGCTATAGCGAAGACACACATCCTCCGCAACTCCCACAAGCTGTTGTATTGGAATATATAAGGGATGGTTGGAGAAGCCTCCACGTCACATCCTCGAAACGCAAAGCATGCTCCTGGATAGCTAACATGCGTTCCGATGCGCTAAAAGTAGTGGGAATGGGAGCGGAAAGGTAAAGGAATGGTGGCGGGAAGGTAGCGGAAAGGTAAAGGAATAGTAGCAGAAAGGTAATGGGTAGTGGGAAGGGTAGCGGAAAGGTAGCGAAAAGGTATCGGAAAGCTAATGGGTAGTGGGAAAGGTAGCAGAAAGGTAGAGGAAAGGTATCGAAAAGGTAGCGAGCGATACTCTATAAGTACAACGTAATATTTGTATCGGTGTTAATAGAATACGAATGCTTAGAGGTTAGGGATTCGCACATCAGAGAGTATTTTAGCTATCCAGGAGCATGCTTTGCGTTTCGAGGATGTGACGTGGAGGCTTCTCCAACCATCCCTTATATATTCCAATACAACAGCTTGTGGGAGTTGCGGAGGATGTGTGTCTTCGCTATAGCCTGGAGGTCCTCCCAGCTGCTGCGCTTCGGAACTCGCCACCGTCGCGTTGTCATATGCAGGATTCGATTCTACGTACTTGTCTCTATACCACAAGTCCCGAAGAACCCAACTAGAATCTCGCCTATATGGAGGTTATTTAGTACTTCGCCTGGAAATATTTTCTCCATAATTTGGAGAACGTCCTGGAGTCTTACTAGGGGATAAAACCGCTGGTTGTGGTGTGAATTTTGTGATCCGTGACCCAATTTACCCTAAAAAGAGAGATAGAGGTCTGTTTGCTGCATTTGAGCACTTACTTCGTCGTTGGGTCGAGAACAGGGGTATTACAATATACGATTACCGGATGGAGAGTGTTTTTGATCTTGTGCAAGACTCTTTAAGTTTTTTAAACGGTATCTGCAAAGTGTTTCTCCACCATGTGGGGGGCGAATAACAAACATCTGGGACAACAGATGCTTTGTAGTGTTTAATAGTGTCCTGCAATTTGTGTACTGGGGTAATAAAAATACCCGAAAATTGATCGGTGTACAGGTTAAACCTTCCCGATCGATAAAAGCTTGTACGTTACGTTCTATCAGCTTTTAGTTTCCATTGTCTACCTGTAAATTAGGTGGAGATTCGTAATACTGGCAGCGGCAAAGACGATATAAGTAGTACACTTAAAAGCTACATTAATGCAGGGGAAACTTACTTCTCCCAATCCAGAACATTTGTTCTCCACACTGCCTCCTGATATAGATATCGCCGAATTAGGTCTGGTACCTACAAACAATGTTATTCTGCAAGCCCAGCGAAAAGAATAAATGTATCACACAGGCTTAAGCCATCCCCCATTAAAGAAATTACATCGCTACGTGCAGTTAATGTCTTATGTGCGCGAAAAGAAAACTGGAAATGGCGGATATCGAGACCAAGAGAAGGAAGCTAGAATATATGGCTAAAGCAACTGCCATAAAGGACGAGTACAAACTAATGCTGGAGAAAGACGAAGCTATGGCATATGTGTAAGCCCGGCTTAAACGGAGGGTGTAGAGAAATCTGGTTACGACTGGGACTTATAAAATATTTGCTTTTTACAGTAAACAGTCATGGAGATTGGTCACGCGTCGGTGTACTGACCGAAAATAGCGGAAGACACGAAAAACGTATTGCATTATCGTTTGGAGAAGGGACTACATTGCATCCAAATGTGGTGGACTGGGGACAGTCATTTGCAGAGTTAAAAACGGATGGAATAACAAGCAATCGTTTGCAATAATCGTAAAACCTAGTGTTCCATACGGAAATTACCACAGGAGTTGGTAACGTACACACATAGCGACGCATAGTGCTATAACCAGGAAATAATGGGAAAAGTTAAAATACACGATTGTTCTCGTCTAGAAGCATTGCCCGAAGGTGCAGGAGGAAACGAAGATACGTAATGGAGTTCGAGAACATACCTTCCCTCTACCTTTCGAACTTCTGGCTGGAACTGGATCTAAAACTACGAGTTACAGCGGAGAAAATTAAAGTTACACATAACAAGAATAATAAAGAACGATTTGTATTCTGTGTCTAGCTTCTCGAGTAGAAAGTTTCGGTCTTATAGGGTTTAGGAGAAGATACCAGAAGACATGTTTCTTGTTAGCAAAGAGCAGTAACTCTTCGGTAAAGTATCTGTTAGGGAGGTGTAATTCTGTGTTGTTCTATTCTACAGCTAAGCAAAGCGTTCGTTTAAATCGATGTTGCTCGGTACATAGCTGCATGGAGTGGGGTTTGACTTATTGCACATTGGTTCATCTTGTATAAATTTCGTTCTTCTTCTTCTTATCGAATTTCTAAAAAAAACTATGTTTCGTTTCTGTAAGAGCTACATCGCAAATTTGCGCACATCCTACTGTCTGTATATGTATATGCGTATAAAAGATAACGACTGCTCGTACGGTAAAAACATCGCTTGCGTCAGCTGCGAGGAAATCTATCTTCGCGAAAATAGCTCTCTTGTATTCAGAATCTGGTGCGGCCAGGAAAAATTAAACCGAAAACTTCTCCGGGTCAGGTGCGAGCGTGGACAGGTATGTTTACATGTATAGGACGTACACACGCTCCAAACCGGCGTCTACGATGGGTCAACAGGTCCGCACTCGCCTACAGCCAGAAATAACATGGAATGTCATTATGCATGCTAGCTTGCGCGAAGTACCTATTTCGAACTGTTTAGTCGTGCGATACGATGCAACGCAGATGTGGTCCATAATTGTGGAAATACATATAGATACTTCGTAGCATGGATGTGGGGCATTTATATCTTCTTTTAGCTGTGTTTACGAATGGACGTCTCTCGGTAGCGTATCGGAGATGATTGCAGTGGTAAATTAATGTTCTTTGGTCGATAAGCATCGAGTTAGAGGATTAGTTACCTACATTGGAGGTGCATTTAATCGTATGTTTAGTCTCTAAAGGATTGCTCTTGGAGATCGTTAAAAAAAATCTGGTGTTGCATTAGTTCGAAATGGTGTAGACTATTTTGCGTTGCTGCTTGTAAGGATTATAAGAACTTGGCTTGGATCTAGATCTTTTCTTGTTAGCTGTTCTGTGCGTGTGCACGTCGCTCATTTTTTTACACTGTGTTACAGCTGTTTATCGAGAGTAATAATTTATTAGAAGGAGTGGAATACGATGGTGATTTGTGCGCGAATGCTCGAGGTATATAGTCTATTGGCTGATAGAGAGCGTTCCAGAAATATTGTCTGCCGGGCTATGCATTGGAAACAAAGTTGTGGTTGGATGTCAGGAACAGGTCAAGCAACCAACGTAGTTATTGGGTGGAGAGAGAGCGAGATCGAAACTTTATTAAAACGCTGTGTGTCTGGGAGATCTTGTCTGTTACTGATCGCGGTTATAACACCATCTGTGGTAACTTGTTTAGAGTTGGTACTGGGTTAGTGACGGATGTAAGGATAGCTCTGTCTGGGTTGTTACGAACGTATATATAGCTTGCAGCATGCTAGTTGGGACAAAAAACGAATTGGAATGGCTAGATTCTTTTGTTGTTGTAGGTTCGTGTTGACTGCAAGGTGTAGTTCTGTTACTGTGTTGGAAATGTTTGGCGCTTACAGAGAGTGCTTTAGGCTAGGTTGGACGGAATGTAAGTAAAAAGTGTTGATATACCCTAAACATATACGTCACAGTAAAGCTCTAAAGAAAACTGACTTTGGTGGTGCATTGATCTTTCGTCGAAGCATCGTCTGTTTAATCGTATGCTAGTGTTGGCTACTTTACGGCTGGTGTGCAACACGTTACGTAGCGGATATGCCTGCTGCGGTAAATCATAATTCTTTCGTCGAAAATCAACGTGTTTTATAAAACTCCTATAGTTTCGTTACTTAAAGTGCGCTAGTTGTAGCCAATGGAGTGCGCGCGCGTGTGTGTGTAGTAAATTCCGCAAGTTCGATACTGCAAACGTTGGAGATAAGACGAAGTTACTATTTCTGGAATACGTGGGGGGGAAATATATACGTCCTGTGGGTATATATCTTATAAACTGCAGCTAATCGATGTTTTTTAATGGAGGCGCTCCCATCTATACTACAGCAGCAGCTTCGTGTAGATGGCTTCTATCTCCTGGATTTTTGGACAATACTTTAACCGAGTGGCGTTCATATCCGAGCATGACTTTCGGATGGGAGGAGCAATATCAAAGTGGTTGCAGGCGAGGAAACGACTGCTTAACGTGGTTGGCGTCGAATTGTAGAACCAAAATAAATTTGTCGAAAAATCACGAGCCCTGGTGTAAGCAAAGATATCGATTTTATAAAGAGTCCAGGCAGTTGATTGTTATGACTTTTATTTTTTCGCCGGGTCGAGAAGATGGTATTACCAGGATGGAGGATTGTGTAAGAAGATTGTTTAAGTGTTCTAAAAGAGAAGAAACGGTATTTACCAAGTGCGCCGTTGTAGTGTGCAAACGCTTTTAGATTTGATACTTGGGTATTAAGAGTACCAGAAAATTGACCGCTCTCTCGGACATTGTGTTTTTTTTAGTTTCGACTGTAAATTACTTGTAGAGTCGAACAAGGAACTATACTTTTTTTAGCATTCCAGGACTTTATTATCCACAGACGTAGATATCGTCTACGTTATTCCACAAGTCCTAAGAAGAAGAAGAAGGGTAAACGAAAACTGGGTTATATGGCGAAGACACATGCTTTTAAAAGTAGGCTATTGTATATGTGCAAGCCCGGTTTAAACAGATAGTGTGGGGAAAAATATTTGCTTTTACAGTAAACAGGCGGGGGGATTGGTCCCGCATCGTTGTACTGGCCGAATTTAGCGGAACACACGACAAACGTGTTTGTACTGTGTGTGACTCCCATCCATTCCTTAGAGAGCAGTTTATGATCGAAGTGTGCGGGAGTTGGTTGCGATATGTTTGCGAACATTACGTTGCATGTACTCAGTTCTACTGTAATAAACAAAACAAAAATTGTAAACACTCCATGTCCTATATAGAATCATGTGTTGTTGCGTGTAGGTTAGCGTCTTCGTTTGCGGTGGACATCTACTTGTAATTAAAATAATAAATCTTAGTTCGGAGTAGGAATTTTGTGGGTAAAGGGCGGGTCGAGCTGGAAATCTGTGTTGCATTGGGCAGGTAACTTCGGTTCTGTGGTTGCTGTATTGTCGAATAAGGGTGTTGTTAGGCCAATAATTTCGAAAAGTTTTAGTGTAGACGGTCGGAATCGGTAAATTATTTCACGTATTTTTCTTTTATTTCGACTCTCCGTTGCACAATAGGGATTAAATGTCTTCTGTGGCGCTGGAATATCGGTGTCAGATAAATGTAGTTTGCATCGTAACAGGACATAGAGATTTCTTAGATGGGATGTGTACTGCTGTAGCAAGGAAATAAGAGGTAAAATTAAAATACCCGAACTCTCGGAATGCGCAGTTATACCTCGATCTAAGAAGAAGGAAACGTAACAGGGCAAGATCGCTAAAGAGAGAGAGAGTGTTAAATTTCGGAACTTTCGGCATGGCTCAGCTCCATTAAATAAATGCATTGCGAGCTATCCTTGTCAGAATGGTGCGTCTGCATAGAAGGTTTTGATCATTTGGAGATGTAACTTAGGTGTTTTTGTTTAAACACTTAGCATAAGTTTCTTTTATGTAGTCTGCCGAGAGAGCGCTCTGCGTTCTGGACGATTGTTAACGGTGCTTGCAGATGTTTATTTAGAGACTTTGTGCTAAATGTCATTGCCGATTTCGTTATTTGGAATTTTTGTATAAACACTATGTCGTATTCTGCTGCTGCCGCTGTTGTTGCTGTTTTATCGAAAGAGTGGTTGGCATACAAGTTACGTCCCGTTCGATGGCTATTGCTTGCATCGTCTAAACGAAGAGATACATTTATAGATGCAAGGTTGTGGTCGAGTTCCGAAACGGACCATTTCTTTTCTTTTCGTTAATTGGCTCTGGTTAGAATTGTTTTTGTATATCGAAAGAGTATATGTTAAGATGGATACGTAAGTTTGTGGCGTTTATTATCTAACCTGCGCTATTATTATTAAACACGCCTGGAGAGAGATGGGAATGTAAATTCTTACTTGCAAATTTTGCATACGAGTTTGACGGTGCTTGCAGATGTATATTTAGAGACGTTGTGCTAGATGTCATTGCCGATTTTCGTTATTTGGAATTTTTGTATAAACAATATGCCGTCTTCTGCTGCTGCCGCTGTTGCTGTTTTATCGAAAGAGTTGTTGGCATAGAAGTTACATTCCGTTCGATGGCTGTTGCTTGCATCGTCTAAACGAAGAGATACATTTATAGATCTAAGGTTGCGGTCGAATTCCGAAACGGACCATTTCTTTTCTTTTCGTTAGAATTGTTTCTGTATATCGAAAGAGTATATGTTAAGATGGATACGTAAGTTTGTGGCGTTCGTTACCGTAACCTGCGCTATTATTATTATTATTAAACACGTCTGTCGGTTGTAGTCTATGCGAAGAGCATGGAGAGAGATTGGAGTGGAAATTCTTACTTGCAAATTTTGCATACGAGTTTTAATATTTTACTACTACATGCTGTAGTATACGAGACCAACTAAGCATTTCTGTTCTAAATTGCTTTTTAGCATACGAAGAACACTATGGTAGCTTTATTTTTTTCCACGAATAATAATAAACGGCGGAAATTGTTGTTGTTACATAAATCGAGATCTGGCGTACGGATCGCTGCGGCGGGCTTAATAATAAATATGCAATTTAATTGGCTGCTGACCTGTCGGGGCGCGGTCGCCGTAAAAAGAGAGCTGGGGTCGGCCTGTGGGGGCGGTGTCGGTGCGGTCAAGACAATCGTCGCGGTATTGTTTGTTCTCCCGGGTAGGGCGGGTGGCGGCGTCCTTTGAGAACCGGTCGCGAGCGTGGAGGAGGAGGGGGTAGCATCTGTTGGCGGCGGAGGCGGCGGTCCGGCAATCGGCCGAGCGAGTAGGGGTCGCGGGTGCGAGTACAGACATGTCGAGGGGTCTACAGGTCTGGACCTGTCGGAGGTGCCGCCTGTCTGGCGGCGGTGCCGAGGGGTGGAGGGGGGCGTCGAACCGGCCAGGTGTGTGGTCCAGGGTGCGAGTACCGACAAGTCGATGGGTCTACAGGTCTGGACCTGTCGGAGGTGCCGCTTGTCTGGCGGCGGCACCGAGGGGTGGAGGGGGGGGGGGCGGGGTGGCGGGGCGTCGTGTGTGGCCGAGGGAGGTGTTGCAACCTGTCAATCCTTAAGTGCGTTATGGCGGCGTCCTTTGATTAGCGGTCGGACAAGTAGCGTTGATGACAATCAAAAGGACCTAAATGTAAACCGTCAATCATCTTTCGTTCTTCCAGGAAGACTTATCAATCATTCTGTGGCGGCATCTTTTGATCTGCGGTCTGCCAATTGGCCGAGGGAGGAGGGGTGGGGCGTAATTCAAATTTCCCGCCAAAAAACAAAAGACGCGCGAATCTCACTGTGCTGAAACGCCCATTGCTATACTACTGATAGCGTACATCAGTGACTATTAAACCTTCTTTGAGAAGTACTGCAACTCCCCTACCCGTATCGGACGCATGTGATATGTATGTGGTATATCCAAATAAGTCTGAGAAACCAAGCACGTACACTTCTTGTAATAGGGCCACGTCTATATCAGCCGCATAAAGTGTGTCACGTAAGAATGACAGCTTCACTTGCGACCTAATTGTGTTGATGTTAATAGTCGCGAATCGGTATGACTGCTTCTCACCCTGTAAATCCATGTCAGGCAACAGTTTGGGTGGTTGAGACGAGTGATATCGTCTCGATGCGACCTTCTCTTAGATTCATTCCATCCGAAGTGGGTGTAGGGGCGTGTGCTCCCCATCTGTTGTAAGTAAAGTGTCCATCAAGTCTTGTTCTTTCACTTCTTCATGCCACGGGCCATGGGAAAGAAGCTGTGGGTTTGTGACATTGGTTGCTGAGGGCTCCCCTTCCGTATTTTCTCGAAGCTGGAACGGTGATCCATCGCACTTTCCATCACCACGTGGAATTTTTTGTATATAAATTTTTATCTTGTCAGTTTTGAGAGGGGGACCAGTAACATTCGGTGCCTCTGTTGCGATGTGTGTCACGTCACAATCCTGATCGGAATAATCGACTGTTTCCGTCTTTTAAAGACATTCGTCAGACGGTGTGCGTCGGCGTTTCTTGTGTTTGCGAGGCGGTTTTTGTTTTCGAACATGCTTCTCCGAGTCAGAGTGTTCTGGTGTATCCAACCTTTCAGTGCTTCCCGAAAGGAAGACTTTAGTTGGTACTACTTTTGGGTCGACTTCTATTCGTTCGTTTGGTTCTGAATTATCTTTTTGTTCTGACAGTTGGTCTTCGGATCCGTCTGTGGTCTCTTTCGTATGAGGGCTGTCATGTTCCGCGACGTGTCCGTCAGACAGCGGAGGTTGTCTCTGTTGCTCACTTCCAACCGTCGTCCCAGGTAAAGTCGCCTGTACGTATGTCATTGGCAGAGTCGATGGAGAGGCTGTTTGAACTTCTTCGCCCGTTGGAATCTGGGTGATACGTCACTGCATACATTCAGAGCGGACATGTCCCTCTTGTCCACATCAGGAGCATGTTTTCAGTTGTCCTTCGTACATGATAATGGCACGGCAGCCGACAATATTTAGGTGAGAGGGGACATGTTTGCGGAGATCGATTTTGACCTGCCGTACTCCATTGAGTACTGGATACGTCATGAAGGACTGCCATTTCTCTGCGACGTGGTTGATGACTGTTCCGTACGGCGTAAGTGCCGAGATGACTTGGTCGGCGGCTACCTCAAAGGGTACTTCAAATATCCTGAGGGTCTTTATACCTACTCCTGCATGTTCAATAGTAACAGCTCCTATATGTCCATCTGAGTGTCGGAACTGTAGTTTTGCTGCTGCTCCGCTAATCACTTTCCTGTATGCTTCTTCGGTAATTATCTTAACGTAGAAATGTATTCCAATTATTTGCTGTGGATCTAGTCGTAATTCTTCACGAAGAAACTGTTCTACTTCGTAAGCTCGTGGTCTAGGATATTCAGCTTTGGAACGTGATCTTGACGGTGTTCTTTCTAAGGTGAGCCATGACGCTGCAGTGAACGTGAAGGAAGAAACTACTCTCGCTCCAAGGAAGTAAACAAACTCGCGCACAACACGGACGGCGAGACGCGAAGCACGTGACCTCACCGCGCGGCCGCAGTGGCCAGACTATAGGTTTAGAACCTGCGACCCTTCAGTTACCATTCAAGCGCTTTACCCCAAGACCACAACGCCAGGTTCGAGCTGATAATGCACGAAGAGACATTCAAAATAATTTTTTTCTATTAGTCCAGTGTGCTCTATCTAGAGCGTGAAATTAAATTATGAATATTTTGTGCTGGACCTGGATTCTAATCTATATACGTGCCTTTCGTGAGACCTAGAGGAGCCGGCAGTCTCGGAGAAAGTAACGAAATGATTCAACTATATGATTCCGAGAGGGTCGAGTGTGGTGAAAGAGGAGATCCGAATTAGAATCCCAGTTCAGCACCATAATTTTAACGTCTCAAGTTAAAATGCAATACGAGACACGTGACCTCAAAGGACTATTGATTTATAAAATAAAATAAAGTTTTGTAATATAAGAAAATCTTTTTAGTGACAGAGTTACTGATTGCCGTGTATTCTGCCTGTTACTGGCAACGATAAATCGGCTCTGTCCGAGTTGTTAGCGAAATAATTCGGTTTAATACGGATTGTTAACTACGGCGCAACTTGACGTTCTTCACTTGGTGTTACCAGAGGTGAAGTAGACATGATCGTGCCAGTTAAAAATATACACATTGCAGCCCCTCTCCTTGTCAGTCGCGTCAGCTGAAGCAGTATGATGTAGTGAAGACTGTTAACCTCTGCTCTTCCTTACCGGGAAATATCGCATTGGATTATTTGGCTCCATAACAACACTTATTACGCGTGTATGTAATGCATATGGATTCGAGAATTTACTTGTACTGTGTCTTACATTAGATTAGGTAACGAAGCAATAAAGGAGGTAGATGAGTTTTGTTACTTGGGCAGTAAAATAACAAATGATGGTCGCAGTACAGAGGATATAAAATGCAGAATGGCAATGGGTAGAAAAGCGTTTTTGAAAAAGAGAAATTTGTTAACATCGAATATTGATTTAAGCCTAAGGAATTCCTTTCTGAAGGCATTTGTATGGAGTGTTGCCTTGTATAGGAGTGAGACATGGACGATAAACAGTGCGGACAGGAAGAGGATAGAGGCTTTTGAAATATGGTGCTACAGAAGAATGCTGAAGATTAGGTGGGTGGATCGCGTAACTAATGAGGAGGTACTGAACAGAATGGGGAGAAAAGAAATTTCTGGCATACCTTGACTAAAAGAAGGGATCGATTGGTAGGACACATACTTAGACATCAAGGAATTGTGAATTTAGCATTAGAGGGAAGTGTGGGGGGTAAAAATCTCAGAGGAAGACCAAGAGATGGATACAGTAAGCAGATTCAGACAGATGTAGGTTACCGTTCTTATGTGGAGATGAAGAGGCTTGTTCAGGATAGGGTATTGTGCAGAGCTGCATCAAACCAGTCTCCGGACTGAAGACTACAACAACAACAGCGTGGCTTACATTTCTGTATATGCTTGACCTAAACTGCAACTTCATTTTTTGTTTTACTTGATTATTGTATCACTGAAATAAAATTGCCTGGCCTTCCAGTACGAGACCTTTCTCTCGTCCTTACCTCCTAGTAGATTTACTTTCTAACTAGAGAAATAAACCCGGTAATTGATTCACAAACGACTAGTTCACGCTGTTAAGAAATTTACTGAAGGAATTTCATTTCCCCTAAAAACGTGCTAAAATTTCGTGTGGCTCATTGGCCGGGTGCAAGTCTTTCGATAGGACGCCACGTCGGCGGCTTGCGTGAGCCCTAGCCTAGCCCAGTTATCCAACCGGGAAAAGGGGACCTACAGCTTAACGTGGAATCCGAACCACGTGTCGTTTCTGGCGACTCCTCACATCGTTGAGAGGTGAAGGCCGGATGAAAACGCACACTGAAAAAGAATCCGACGTCCGACCGGGTATCGAACTCGCGACCCTTCGGTTTCCAGTCGAACGCTTTACCCCGAGACCACCGGGCTAAATAAGAAACGCTCGTTGTCAGGGTAGGATGAGATCAGGCCCAGATTAATCTTATCGTCTGATAGCATAAGTATTTTGCCGTAAGAAGTATCATAAGTTGTGTTTCTGTAGCTATGGAAATCATCAGCTGAAATGAAGACCATAAAGTACGGTACAGATAAAAATGCAAAACTATTATCAACCGAAGGCAGAGCTAATGCTCAAACTTAAATGTATTTTTTGTCCTTGCCTTCCTCGACCAAGTATCGGAAGGCGTATGCAAAAATGTATAAATGTGTTATGAATACATCGAACGCTACATTTACGTTGACTCTTCAAAAAAGAATACTTTGTTTACAACGAATTAAAATTACTAGGCATGAAGGGATTTGAACCGATTTATGACAGATTACCAACTTACCGTCTTACTCACTACGCCATCCTTCCATTCGAATACGCTTCCCTTACTGACTGGTATAATGTCATACGTGAGGTAACACACTTTCTTAAGAAGATAGCCGGGACAATACGACCTTAACCACTATGTGCATCTAAATTTTACTTTTAATCTCAGAAACACTGTCAGTATTACTACGCATGAAATTTAGAGACAAAATTCATTTCCACGATAGTCGTAATAATACTTACTAGGAACTTGTTTATGAACGCTTTTTCAGAGCACGTAGTTGGGAATGAGTTTGACTTATGAGGCAAAGAAAGTGTTTTCCACCTCGTATGGCACTTCGCTTCCTCTTGTCATGTCGATAGTTGCTTACTTGTGAAATGCCACAACTCAAGAGCTTTGGTATAGGTCGCATTCTTGCACTTTATGTAGAGGGATACAGTATCAGCGTCATTTCCCGTCCTCTAGGATACAGCAAATCTACGATACACCTTTGGGTGAAGAGGATGGCGGATGAAGGCCACGTCAATAGTCGTCGTCGCCCCGGACGTCCACGCACTACGGCAAAGGAGCAAGACAATGATATACTCCGCTGCAGTGATGAAGACCCATTCCGCACCAGCACCGAAATTAGGAACGTTCAACAACTACCTATAAGTAGATCGACCATCCGCCGTCGTCTCAACGAGGAAGGAAGATACGAACGAAAATCGGCGATAAAGGAAATGTTGACAGAACAACATAAGACTGCCAGATTAAACTTCGCACTGGCATACGTATGCCAACCAATTTCATTCTGGGAGAAAGTAATATTTACTGACTAGAAGGTATTTTCAACAGCACCAAATGGTTCTGTTCATGTGTTTCGTCCAACTGGAGCGAGATTCCACAGAAAATATGTCCATCATAGGCAAAGGTGTGGCCGAACTGCTGTCACAGTTTGGGGATTGATGTCACCAAATTGTTGCGGTAATCTGTGGGAACTGGACCGTCCGCTTACCAGTAGTTACTACTGTGAAATACTGGATAACATAATGCTTCCTTCTGTTCCTTGAGACGTTTTCGGAAGGCAGAATAATATTCCAACATGACCGTTCCCCGGTACTCACAGCAAATTGTGTGAAACAGTGGTTTCGTGTAAACGGAGACGTTGATATGTTGGACTGGCCTCCCAAAGGTGCTGACCTCAATCCCATAGAGCACGTGTGGGCAGAGATGGAGAAGATTATTAGGAGCCGAAGACCTGCGCCAGCAACGAAAGCAGCGCTATCTGAAGCAGTTCAGGATGCATGGGAAGAGCTGTCTCAGAATAAAGGGGTTTGTAAGAAAACTAGTTACCTCTGTTCCCCGGCGGCTAAGTGCAGTTGTAGAGGAGAATGGAAACTGGACACGATACTAAATTATGTTGTCATCAGAAACAAAGCTTTGTTTATATTAAATGGAAGTGTTTTATTTTCTTGATTTTTTTCTTGAAGATTTACATTACTTCGAAGAAAAGAAAAATTATTTTGTGTTCATCTCAACCCTTCTGCAATAAAGTATTTCATCATAAATTATTACACGAACTTTAAGAAAAACCAAAACCAGCATGAAAATGAAGAAGGCTTATGATGTCGATGCCAATGAAGGCATTAAAGAAAGAACTACTTACATTTTTATGAAGTGAAGAGGCATTTTATTTATTAATGTTCTGTTTATTTAGATGTAGGCAGGGTACCAGTACAGATAAAATCATAAGAGAGGTGTCATTTTTAAAAGTGTTGAAAGGCCAGCTGGTAGACGCAAACTCGAGCGTTTGTGTCCACTACATCCCCAGTTACACGAATAAGAATACTTTAATCGCTACAGTTTTCTTTGTCCTCCTGTATCTAAGCCCTTATCATCAATTAAAATTCAAGTTAGAGACAGCATTCCAATCCGTTAGCTGTAGATCAACTATGCACCGCCTAACCTACAGCCCCACACATGCACATACATAGCAAAAACCTCGCCCGAGGTGCGTCCCTTGTGCTGGTATGGGCTGCCAATATGCATGGAATTTATCAATAGCACTGTGAGCGAAACAAGCTACAGAATTTCATAACGTATTGCTGCTACACGATACCGTTCTCTACTGATTTCACAAACAGAACCCTCCAAGACTCGGTTTTTAAAATACTTCTCTGACATATTCTTCTGATCACTTGCTCGCAAATATTTACCTTTCCCGCTCCTAATCGGAGAATCTTCAACAAAAATTCATTCCAGACGAAAATGCACTTAAAACATTATTTTACAACTTTTTCAATTTGGAACAGTTTGTTTCTACGGGCATGAACTGAGTAAACTACCTAAGTAATTTCAGACTCTTCCAGATATAAGAGAATACGGGACTGGAAATAGCTTTACTACTTTTGAATTAAAAGTTTTTTTGAGATTTTCCTATTGATTTTCTATGTGGATACTTGTAGCTCTATCACAGAACAGCTAAAGAATTTACTACGAACGAGACTGCACCGTTGCATCGCAGGCGACTATCAAGGTAAACGAAGACTTACAGTATGAGGTTCTTTCTTACTAGGCGACTAGTTAGTAGACCAGATGAAGCGAAACGTAAAAGAAGAGACTGGTTGTAATTTTCGCGTGAAATCACTTACCTGTACTCAAAAACATGAATTAATAACTTTATCTCACACCTTATGTGATTATCACTCAGATTGTTGAATGGAAATGACATTAAATATCATGTGAATTTATCAGCTTTATTCTGTGCTAACCAGGAAGTAACTCGCCACTCACAGAGTTGCCAAAAGTACTCTGCAATGTTTCCAAGTCTCCATTAGACTAGCGACAGGCAGAATACGTTTGCTCAGCGTCTGTGTTCCTCGCGCTGGCTTAGCGCTGACGAGATAGGGGCTTCGAAGGCGCGGCGCGCAGCCTGCCACTGTATTGACCGAGAAGAGATATACCTAGCATAGACGAATAAGTCTAATCGCATTTCTGTAAGTATAAGCTGTGTCGAAAGCGTAGCTACGATGCGCCGACTGCTACCCGAACTTAATAAATGAACCTTTTTCGGAAATCATTTGAGCGGCTCTCTTGATCAGTAGCTGTCGGACGTATTATTTCTGTCTTAAGTAAACTGCTTCTTCAGAAGCGATTTATAATACTAGCATCACCAGACTATATTAACATTTTGAGCACGATACATTTAAATATTACATAGGCCTACCTGAATACGATTTTCCTTATGAATGATTTCATTCGCACCACCTCTAACACATAAATGCACAAATGTAAAGATAGCATTACACTGATTTCAATACGCGAACTTCACAAACAAATTTCATAAGTTTCGAGCATATAGTTTCCAATTGAACGGACCTCATACAAACCTTTCCCATTGGCTGAAAAATAGGACTTATCATCTGGGGGAACATTAAGCAGCTGAACAATTTCAATGTTGTTTCTATTCCAGCTTCTAAGTGAAAGGAGAAGCATTTATGATGAGAATATGACACAAGGAACAAATTGTCGCGTCAGTAATGTCAAGAATAAGTAATTCATTTTATAAAAACGTCATGATTACAGTGCAGCTGATAATAAAATGAAAAGCACTTGATGAATGAGCTTTGCAATTTCCAGACTCCCAGAAACCATAAAAGGACGAAGGAAACAGGAAGAGGTTTCCCTCATCGTGTGTGTGTGTGTCGGGATTTCCATATAGTATCTCACAGGTGGCGTAGTTTCTTCGTAGTTTATTTATCGGTTGTTTCATTCTCACGAACTCTCTAGGTAATCACAACATTCCAGCGATAATTATTAATTGTTAAATATTTACTAACTTGCAGTCGAATATAACTTAGTGGTCAAAGCCTACTATAATTTCATCTTAAAGCCCATTAAAACTTCTAAGTAACGCTTTTCGAATAGACCCTGTTCATATTAACTTGTCGTCCAATACACCTGTTCATCGACTTGGTTGAGTAGCACGTAAAATTTACGAAACCAGAAAAAGAAGATTAGGATTTAATATCCTGTCGAAGTCGTGGTTATTTGAAATGGAGCACAAGCTCGGATTGTTTCGTTAAGAATGTGGAAGGAAATTGGCTATGCTTTTGAAAAGGAACCATGTTGCCATTTGCCTAGAATAATTTAAGGAAATCACTTGAAAAACGAAAGGACAAACAGACATGGAAACTATACACTTTCGTCATTATATCACTGTGCAGTCATAATTCAAATAGTTGAAAACGAAAAGTGAAGTACCGAATGTAATACTAATTATACCTGGAGGCAACAGAAACTTACATGATACGAAATTAAGTCATTTGTACACGTTGCCGTTAAGAGTGATGTTGCCTTTCCATCGAGCACTGAAATCTCCAATAATAATTACTGAATTGAAGTTTTAAAATAATACCAACTTCTGGCCTGTGTATCGATCCGGTTTCATGGTAGAAATGACACACAAAAGTAGTAAAGTTTCGCGAAATCACATTCTATAGACGTTTCGGTTAAATGGTTTATTTGCAGTAACACGCGTATAACGCTAAACTACAATGTCACAACATCTAGTTCTACGATCTGGTCAGTAGTGGAAATCAAAACATCTTAGCAATAAAGTCTGTTAATAACATTTCTTCTTGCATTCGTTATTTCGCTTTCTTTATCTGTAAGAGTAGCTTGCTCGTCGCCTTCTTATCACATAATCCTATTAATTCCTTAAGTTTTTATTTCCTTAATTCTCAGAAACTACGACGAGGTAAAGAGAGGCAGAAAGGAAGAGGAGATGGTCAGAGAGAGAAAGGAAGAAGAGATGGAAGACAGGATGAAAGGAAGTATAAGACGGACACGATTGCGGGATGGACAGAAGAAAGAGGAGGTGCTGGAGGAGGTAGAAGCGGACGAAGAGACAGAGGCAGATCGTAAGACAGAGAGAGAGAGAGAGACAGAGAGATTGGGGAACGGTAGACAGAATGCAGAAAGCAAATGCTTTTCTCAAGGGCAACAGAGTATTTGACTGTTCTCTGGAAATCATCTTAAATGGGTGATCATGTCATCTTATGCTCATAACATGGGCTGCGGTGTAATGGCTGAGCGCTCTAAGGCGCCTTGCTGCGGAGCGCGCGGTTGCTCCTCGTCGGAAATCGCGTCGTCCCTCGGGCATGTGTGTGTGTGTGTGTGTGTGTGTGTGTGTGTGTGTGTGTGTATTATACTTACATTACTTTAAGTTAGTTTAAGTAGTTTGTAAGCCTAGGGACTGATAACCACGGTAGTTCAGTCCCAAAGGTTTACAAACATTTGAACATTTCATAACATGACTTGTTTTCCTCAATTGCAGTATTCTTTAAAAACAACCGGTAATGGAATTCAAATGTAATTTGAAATCCAGCTAAAACGCTTCTTTTTAGTCATGTGATGCCTGTAACCTCAACCCATATGGTGTGCTCCTACTGTTGTAACATTCGCTAACAGTGATATATTGTCTGTGCATTCGTGTTTTGGGAAAAGGTCTACAGACATTTGCGTAGTGCCGAACTGTATAAATAAATATATACAAATCTAGAAAATTTGATTTTGCATGTTCCAAGCAATGATAAAAGTATAAAATGTGGTTTATGCTCACTCGTAGAGATCCTAATCACTTGGTTCGTGTAATTTTTGGAGGATTACTTTGATGTAAGTAAACACTCCGTACAACAGTTATTATTTTATTATTTCACAACCAGTTTTAAGAATCATGCTCTGCAGCCTCAAAGGTGTATAGTATTATTGTGTACACATCAGTGAACTGATGTTTACATTTATAAAAAACAGGTGTTCACGATATAACACGCCAGCGTTTTGTATTTATAAGTCGTTTACAAACGTAGTTGGTGAAAGTACAAATTTAATGGTGGATGTCTTTTCAATATTTACGTCGGTGAGGCAGTGTTTCAACATATGATAACGACACCAACACTTTGTCTCAAAAACGCCTTTTTAGCGCATATAGTGAAAACAACTATATTTAATAAAATCTGAAATAATTACTTACTTCGTCAATAATTTCATTATATTTCACAGTATCAAGTTCCTCCGCGATAAAAAAAAAGAGAGAAAAAGTAGCAGAGTGTTTTATTTTGCCGCTGTGGAGTGGCCGGGCGGTCTAAGGGGCCTTGCTGAGGAGGTTCGAGTCCTGTCTAGGGCATGAGTGTGTGTGTGTGTGTTGTTTTTAGGTTAGTTTAACTTAGTTTAAGTAGTTTGCAAGCCTAGAGACTAATAACCAAAGCAGTTAAGGCCCACAGATTTACAAACATTATAAATTTTGTTAGGTTGGATTTGGACAAGGAATGCAAAATTTGTGAACGATACTGGAACCGCATCGCTACCAAGCTTATGTGGAGCTGATTAAGTCAATTCAAAACTTCGACATTTTTTCTTGGAATGTTTTAATTTTGGCACGTAAGCCTAGATAGTTATGCTTTTAATTTCATTCTTCTTTAGCCTAACAAGTACCGAATTAACCTGACAAATTTCTTTGTAACCCAACAGCACGAGAAAAATGCTTACTAATTTGTGGAAAGTGATTCGCGCAAGATTAAATTGCATATACACATGAATTAATCTGAATCCGAAATGTAACTACGTAGTAGCGCACTTGCCACGTAATTTTTGCAGTGGCTTTTATAACAGAGTTAATTTAAAAGTGAAATGCATTCGGTAGAAAAACGATGACTGAATCTAAGACGCAATCCATATTTACACACGTTTATGGTGTTTAATAGCTTGTATCTTTGGACCAGAGTCAGTCTGTTGACACTATCAAATATACGTATATTTTACATTAAATGCATCTTTCACCTTTCTTACTTACGGTACGTATAAATCTGGATTGTTGTCGAGAAACTAAGATACCTTCAACGCATCAACTTTCGGAAGGTTTTTTCACTATCAGACTTCACATAATTTTCTCCCTTCTTACAAAAAAGTTATAAATGCGTTTTCCATCACAAAAAACTTAATTGTACACAGAAAAAGTAAGGAAAAATTAAGTAACTTTCGCTAACACTGCTCTAATACACATATGGCTTCTTCTTCCTCGTGTTGTGTGAAATCACCAGAGCTTAAGCCAATAACAGAGCGTTTTTGATCACGTGACCTAAACTTGAAATTTAACGATATTCATGCTATAATTTCAAAATAATAACAAATGTTTTGTAAGAACAACGACGGAAAATTCTATTTGAACATTACAATCATCCAGATTGAAAACAATTCAAACCGGATTTTAAATGTAGCATAATAGTCTACTATATATGGCACACTCCAGATTTGGTAAGCCATTTCATTGTTTAAGTAGGAAAAGGGGAACAAAATATTAAGTACTGATTAGACTGATGTATTTTGTCGGTTCGTCTATGTTAGCAAGAGTACTTTTGCTTACTGTCCCATTCATTTCATACAAGACTGAGCTATAGTAAAACCTAGCCAGGTTTACCTAGTTAACATGAAAATTTCGAATGTTGGCAAGGCAACAAAATTAGAAGAAGTAAAGATGGTGAAATTAATAAAATATTTCGAAATGAAACATAAATCATTTCTTCCGTAAGACCTCTGATTATAAAATCGCCCCTACACAGATATTAAATGCCAAATGAGTAATTAACCCTTTAACTATAGTGAACTTCTACAGACGTTCATTGTAATCGGGTCTTGCAGAAGGTGGACTGCTGTAAAAGCTGGGGAAAAGAAGTCCCCTCTGATGAAATTCCGTCTCTAATGACAACTCTGTCGACGGGACGTTAAATGCTAATCTTCCTTCTAGTTTTCGCGTGAACTTGTGCAGTCCTACGGAGGGAAAGTCTTTCCCACGCGATTTCAAAAACAGTCCAACTCTGCAAGGCCATATTATTGTGGTATTTTAAGGTAGTCAGCAGTAGTTACAGAGCTAAATGTCGCTCTCTGCGTGACACTCAAGTAAAAGCCGATAAACAATTGCATCGGGTGACCATTTGATAAACACAGGAACTATTTTAAGGCGTTAATAACACTTCTCATAGCGCCTAAAATAAAATGAAAATGATCGTTGTCCAGTGAGTTAGAGTCACCGGAGTGCTATGTTTTTAACATATCAGCGTATTTCAACAATTACATATCGATAATTATTGTCCGCGGTGGGCGTCAGACTGGAACTATGGACAAACTACACCAACTGCGAGAACCTATACAGAAATCCCATCTCACGCACTCTTAGGGTAACATCTTCCTGTTTCTTTTGTACCTTTCTGTTTCTGGGAGACTGGAAACTGGAGAGTTCATTCATGAGATGCTTTTCACTTTTATTTCAACAGCATCACCAGCAGTTACACTGTAATCTTTACGAGTAGTCCATACTTATCGTCACTTTCGATTTTATAGAATGAATTACGTATTCTAAACATTACTTTCGAGATTTTTTCCTTGTTTCATATTCTTATCACTAACGCTTCTCCTTTCACTTATAAGCTTGAATCGAATTATCATTTAAATTGTTCAGATGCTTAATTTTTTCGCAGATGATAAGTCCTATTTTTCAGTCATTAGGAAAGATTTATTTGCACGGTTCGTCTGATTGGAAACTGTATGCTCGAAACTTATAAAATATGTTTGTGAACTTTGCATTTTGTAATCAGGGTAATTCTATCTTTACATTTGTGCAGTTATGTATTAGAGGTGGTGCCAGCGAAAATTTTCATAAGGAAAATAGTATTCACTTTTATAACATTAAAATGTATTGTGCAGAAAATATTAATAGCGTCTGGTGATGCTATAGTTAAAGAAATGCGATTAAGACTTATTGGTCTATGCTAGGTATTTCTCTTCTCAGTCAATACAGTGGCAGGCTACGCACCGCGCCTTCGAAGCCAATATCTCCGTCAGCGTTAAGGCAACGCGAGGAACACAGACGCCGAGCAAACTTATTCTGCCTGTCGCTAGTCTAATGGAGAATTGTAAGCGGGAAGTGAAGCTGATAAATTCACTTGACTTTTCATGTCATTTCCATTTAATAATCTGAGTGATTTTCACTTAAGGTGTGTTATAAAGTTATTAACTCATATTTTTGAGTCCAGGAAATTCGTTCCACGCGAAAATTGCAACCAATCTCTTCTTTTACGTTACGCTTGATCTGGTCTTCTAACTAGTAGCCCAGTAAGTAACAAAAGTACCGGAAGTCTTCGGTAGCCTTGGGGTAACGTGGTCGGCTGCGAAAAGAACATGCCGTCGGCTCTCGATGCGACTCGTGGTGAGAGCAAACACTTTTAGCTCTTCTCTGACAGAGCAACAGGTATCCAGATTGAAAATCAATAGGGAATTCTTAACAAAACTACTCAGTCAAAAGATGTTTAGCTGTTTCCAGGACGACATTCTCTCATATACTCTGAAAGTGACTTACAATGCTCAGGTGGTTTACCGATTCCGTGCGTGTAGAAACCATTTTTTCTTTTTAGTTACAGCTGTCGCCGAACCATGTTGAAGTAGATTAGTCCATAAAGACGGTTGGACAACTGCTTCCAAAAATGAGTAAAAAGCCTTAACATGAGACTAGTACAATTTCTGTGTCAGAAGTTTGCTTATAGTTGATCATTTCATTGAGCACCAAATTGTCTCAAGTGCGTCTAGTCGATATGATTTCCATAGAGCATCATTTTAGTTTTGTATTATGATTTGAAGGGAAGACGCAATTGATTGATTTGTAATACAACACTGGTACCTACAGCAGAGAAATGTTTTGTTTATGGCATTTGAAGCCGACGCCGAAGAAGGCGAACACTGGTGAGTGCAAGGCCGGGCTAAAAGGGTGGAGAGGAGGCCCGTTATTGATTATTTAAAAAAAATGCTAAGCGCAGTTTCCGTTACATTGCCGTAGTGGTCTGGTGAATCGGTTGTAGTTTAGTATCTGCAATGTGTGCGTTCGATTCCGCCCTATAGGTGTATATTTTTAACTGGCACGATCATGTCTGCTTCACCTCTGGTAACAACAAGTGAAGCACGTCAAGTTGCACCGTAGTTAACAATCCGTATTAAACCGAATTATTTCGCTATCAACTCGGACAAAGCCGATTTATCGTTGCCAGTAACAGGCAGAATACACGGCAATCAGTAACTCTGTCGCTAGGAAGCTTTTCTTGTATTACAAAACTTTGTTTTATTTTATAAACCAATTGTCCTTTAAGGTAACATGTCTCGTATTTCATTTTAACTTGAGACGTTAAAAATTATGGTGCTGGACTGGGATTCTAATTCGGATCTCCTCTTTTGCCGCACTCGACACTCTCGGAATCATATAGTTGAATAATTTCGTTGCTTTCTCCGAGACTGCCGACTCCTCTAGGTCTCCACGAAAGGCACGTATATGGATTCGAACCCAGGTCAAGCACGAAATATTCATAATTTCATTTCACGCCCTAGATAAAGCACACTGGACTACTAGTAAAAGTTATTCTGAATGTCTCTTCGTGCATTATCAGCGCGAACCATGTTGTTGAGGTGATCTTGGGATAAAGCGCTTGAATGGTAAATGAAGGGTCGCAGGTTAGAAACCTAGTCAAATATTGAGTGTCATGCAATATTATCTATAGACACATTTCATTTAACTGACACAATCCACATCATTACGAAGTGTCGTATTCATGATCTATGGAACAAGTATTAATCTAATCTAATCTTATCTAATATCTAGTCGTATCACCGATTTTTTTCGATCTGTGTTTTAACCCACCATTCACGTCTCAACAATGTGAGGAGTCGTCATAAACTACACGGGGTTTGGATTCCTCGTTAAACTGTAGGTCGCCTTTCCCGGATGGATAATTGGGGCAGGTTATGGACATGCAAGTCTCTGGAGTGGCGCACAATTGAATGACTTGCACCAGGACACTGAGCCACAGGAAATTGTTATTATTATTATTATTATAACAACGATAGGTGCCGTTGTTACTAGTCAGACAAGCACGGATCGTCATTCCTGTTGAGCTAACATTTGAAATTTAACGTCCATTCGTGCTTAGAAAGGACATCGGTAGGTTCGGGGCTCGATTTCCGGTGACGCATAACGTGATTATATACTGATTACAGATTCAGACGTCCCTCTGCTGGTGAAATACGTCGACTACTAACATCTGACTTCACTTAGTTATCTTCCATTTAGATACCGGGTATGTAACTCAAAATAAAACTCGAACCTCCGACAGGAGCAGCCTCATATGTAAGTCCTACACAGAACTGAGTCTGGGCACTTGTGATTAGGGACATAACGGTGATTAAGTTCCTGGTTCAGTAAAAAATAAATAAATAAATAAAAATATTTTAAGAATTGGCATTTTATATGATTTGATTTGCGCGTTCTGATATTTGTGAGGAAATCTCCAATATTTCACACATCTTTATGCTTCGTCAGCTGTGACAATCTTAGGCATAATTGAGTATCTATAAGACATGAATGCATTGCTTGGTTAGCTACGGCTACAGGTGGTTGGTTTGATTCCTGAACAAGGTAGTTTGTCATATCAATTCAAGTTCAAAGATGTGTACAAATATTTGTTCAGGTATGAATACGGAGAAAATGTTGGTGAGACGCAGTTAATATTGAAATTTCCATAGTGCGTTATCTGCTGTTAATTGAGTTTTTATTATCTGGTTAGTTCAACAATCGGTTAATAAAAATCCGTTCGCCAGTGGAACGACGTTTCGCAATTGTGAGAAAACGATTTAGAGGACAAAAGTACTTCGAATTTCTACAGGACTTTAGGAATTTTGATACTATAGCAAAATCTGTTGTTTGTAACAACATTAAATGTTGTTTAAGTATTAAGTAATGTTTTATGTGACGGAGTTTGTTGTATCAGACTGTAATAAGTGTGATAATACTTAAGATATGTCATTGTAAGAAATTAGATTTAATAAGCGTTGAGAACTTAATAACGTGTTACCTTTTATTTGCAAAATCGTGGTGTTAATTTACATCTGGAATGATTGCCTTAAAGAGCAGTTGTCTGTAGTGTATCCATTTTGAATAGTCGAACGACTCTACCGCGGAGGGATTAGAGCACCCGCAAGACACGTACGTTATTTGGGTTGCATGCACATCAAACGAAACGCAATTCAGGTCGTTTGGATATTTTTGCGCATGGTAGTACCTTTAGGTAAGATTCGGCCGTGCCCTTTGAAATGAACCCTCCCGGCATTGGATCGAGCTATTTAGGTAAATAACGTAAAACCTAAAGTGCATCGCCGGAGGTGCATCTACTTAAACATAAAATAAACTTTAATGGATCCGGCCTATTCAAATGTGGTAGTAAATGAATTTAAGGTAACGAATAAATTTCAAATATATATATTTCTTGATTTTCATCACTGCAATTTTGTCGACGTAATAATAATTCAGGAAGTCTTTACAGGTGTCGGATTACGAACGTTATTAGGCGTACTCAGGCAAGACCATAGCGAAATTTGCACATTACTGAGAGAACGAATATCATTTTCTGATTTCTGACCATAGAGCTTTGAGTTTTTATTGACAATATCCTTGTTTCCCATGACACTTGTAACCAAGAAACACATCAAAACTGATAATTTACGTAAGAAAGGGATCAGTGAGTAATCTGGACTGTATGCAAAACGGTATCTGAAGTCTCCGACTGCACCCAGTTCATACAGTACACCGCTATAATTGAGCCTTGACCATTGTAACTTCGAGTGGGATCCATGCATAACTGGTAACGCTCAAATGTGTCCCACGTAATATTGACAGATTTTAGTAGCAACTGTTCTACAAATACTCTTAAGTATACTGATTACTGATAACTGCTTAAATTCAATGATATCAGGGATTACTCCAAGAAAACTGTCATCAATTGAATAGACACTATATTGATACTGATTTTATACATCATCATTGCTTTCAGATATACAGTTAATCTATTTTGTCAATACATTAACAATATCTGAACTGTCTGTCAGTTTGTATATTAGACACTAGTCTTCTACTTCCCTTTAACTTACGTGTTCATACTACTCCAACGAGAAAGTGATTAAGCTCACTTAAATCTAATTACTATCTTGAAAAGTAGGTCACCACACAAACATTGCTGTCACCTGACCTATGTAAACACAGAAAACTGAACGTGGAAGCTGAAAGTCATTATATTCTTGGGCAGATATTGAATGTAATAGGTGGGTCGATGGTTATGACAGTCTAAATTACGCAGCGAAGAAGTGAAAACGGATGTGTTTACATCCCCCTGCAAGCCATAACACGCTCGCGGTTCGTTATCTCGTCAACCGTTCTCGTGGATCTAGTGTTACTTGATACAGTATGGCTCATACACAGTGTTAGTGGAGCATAAAGACCAGTTTGTGATGCCCCGGTCATCCCTAAGTAAACGGAACCTTCGAAATTGATATGAAGGATCTTAAATAACAACGCGTTCCAGAATAAAACCTTAATATTATTTGTAGAAAGCAATTTAACTCAACTGCGCATTCTTTGCAAATAAAAAAAATGTTTATATTGAATGAACTGTAAATAAGCCACCTACTACGGCTTATAGTAACTCTTGCTTTTTGACTGGTCGCTACCAGTCGAGCCACTGACCTCGCCTACAGGCACAAAAACACTCCCCCTACGACGCAATTCAGCTCTCCCAGCGCCGCAAGAAATGCTCCCTGTCCCTCAACTGGAGTGCCTAACTTACTAACGCCGTTACAGAAAACCTCGCGCAAACACACTACAATGTTTGTGCGACTGCCTATCAGATCTGTCGGCTCTAATGTCAAATTAAATATGACCAGTGTGACCTACAGGATATTTAATAATTTTGAAAAGGCTAATAAATGTATCAAACTTTATATCTGTCAGCGCGATACAAATGGCGTGGCTCGATTGTCCTAATTTTGGCACGAATACTTACGTCTTTCTAACTGCTATCGAAGGTCTTTCAAGAGATCTGGTCCAATTGAGCGGTCTAAAGCGTCTCGCTGCGGAGCGCGCGGTTACTCGCCGTGGAGGTTCGAGTCCTCCCTGGGGCATAGGTGTGTGTGTTGTCCTTAGGTTAGTTTACCTAGGTTTAAGTAGTTTGTAAGCTACGGACTGATGACCACGCAGTTTGGTCCGATAGATTTACAAACATTTGAACATTTCTGGTCCAATTTACACTGCAGCACAAGTCCAAGATCTGATGCACTAGTACAGAGCCCAGAGACAGCTGGTTTCACTTACTGTCGTATCCTCTGGGGGAAAACTAATAACTAATTCCGTCTGAAGGAGCAAAATTTACTGCTGTTAATTATTAAGAATTTATAAGTTTCTGTTTATGATTTTCGACTAACTGTAAAAAGCAAAATTTAATAGCTTGATTTTACGCTTGTAGTTGTTGTTGTTATGGTCTTCAGTCCGGAGACTGGTTTGATGCAGCTCTCCACCCTACTCTATCCAAATCAAATGTTCAAATGTTTGTTAAGCTTATGGGACTTAACTACGGGGTCATCAGTCCCTAAACTTACAAACTACTTATGAACTACTTACAAACTAGGACGGCACAAATATCCATGCCCGAGGGGGGATTCGAACCCCCGACCGTAGTGGCCGAGCTGACCGTGACTGGAGCGCCTCAGTCACCTCGGCCACCGCGGCCGGCCTACTCTATCCCGAGCAAGTCTTTTCATCTCCTCATAAGAACGGCAACCCACATCCGTTTGAATCTGCTTACTATATGCGCCTCTTGTTCTCCCTCTGCGATTTTTACCCCACACACTTCCTTCCAATGCGAAATTTACGATTCCTCGATGTCTAAGAATGTGTCCTACCAAGCGATCCCTTCTTTTATTCAAGGTATGCCAGAAATTCCTTTTTTCCCCAATTCTTTTCAGTACCTCTTCATTACTTATGCGATCTACCCACCTAATCTTCAGCATTCTTCTGTAGCACGACGTTTAAAAAGTCTCTATTCTCTTAGTGTCCGCACTATTTATCGTCCAGGTTTCACTCCCGTACAAGGCAACACTCCACACAAATGCCTTCAGAAAAGACTTCCTTACACTTAAATTAATATTTGATTTTAGCAAATTTCTCTTTTCCAAAAATGCTTTTCTTCCCATTTCCATTCTGCATTTTATGTCTTCTGTACTGCGACCATCATTTTTTATTTTACTACCCAAGTAACAAAACTCATCTACCACCTTATTGTTTCGTTACCTAATGTAATTCCTTCAGCATCGCCTGATTTTCTAAGAATGCATTCCATTATCTTTGTTTTTTTGTTTTTAATGTTCATTTTATACGCTCTCTTCAACACACTGTCCATTCCATTCAGCTGCTCTTCCAGGTCCTTTGCTGTCTCTGACAGAATTACAATGTCATCAGCAAAACGCAATGTTTTTATTTATTCACTCTGAACTCTAATCCCTATTCCAAATTTTTCCTTGCTTTCCTGCACCACCTGCTCGATGTACAAATTGAACAACATCGGAGAAAGGCTACAACCCTGTCTTACTCCGCCGGCCGCGGTGGCCGAGGTGACTGAGGCGCTCCAGTCACGGTCAGCACGGCCACTGCGGTCGGGGGTTCGAATCCCCCCTCGGGCATGGATATTTGTGCCGTCCTAGTTCGTAAGTAGTTCATAAGTAGTTTGTAAGTTTAGGGACTGATGACCCCGTAGTTAAGTCCCATAAGCTTAACAAACATTTGCATTTGAACATTTGTCTTACTCCCATCCCAACAAATGCTTCCCTTTCATGCCCTTCGAGTTTAATAACTGCGGTCTGGCTTTAGTACATGTTGTAAATAACTCTCCCTTCCCTGAATCTTACCCTTGCTGACTTCAGAAATTGAAAGAGTGTATTCTAGTCAACATTGTCAAAAGCGTTTTGCAAATCTACAAAAGCTAAAAATGTATGTTTGCCTTTCCTTAACCTATCTCCTAAAATAAGTCGTAAAGTGAGTATTGTCTCCCGGGTTCCTACGTTCTTCCTGAATCCAAACTCATCTTCCCCGAGGTCAGCTTCTACTAACTTTTCCATTCTCCTGTAGATAATTCGTCTTAAAATTTTGCAATCATGGCTTATGAAACTGATGGTTCTGTAATTATCACACCTCTCTGCGCCAAATTTTTCGAATGGGGATTATTCCATTTTTCTTAATGTCTAAGGGTATTTCGCCTGTCTCATACAGCTTATTTTACGCTTAACTCAAATGATTTAACTAACTTTGCGTTTAAATCATTCAGGCTAATAGCAATACTTTACTTTCGACCATTAAATATTTCAACTTCAATAGTCAAACATTTTAAAGATGGCAGTTCGGCACTTAGGGCAATGCCGCAGCTTACTCCTTTTTGCTCAGATTTACCGAAAACCGAAAATTACCACTTTTATTAAAACTCGCTTGAATTTTCTGGACAGTTTAACATTTTGATAAAATTAGTAAACTGACTTGGATTGGTGTCTTAGACGTCTGGGAACGGATGTTATGATATTCACAGGCAGTTACAATTGAACTTTAAAACTGTATTTGCATTCAGCAAAAACTAGTACGACTGTCTGATAAACATAAAAATTACCTTGGCTTGCTAGTTGATGATGGTGCGGTGCAGCTGATTCTTGGTGTTTGGATGTAGCTTTTCACGTCTCAAAACAGTGGCAACTAACTTCCGATTGCGAATCTTCGTGTTCGCTCACCTGCGGTAATCCCTTCATACCGTCGTATTGATTACACGACACTAAGTAGAGGAATTTTTGCATCTTTTAACAAGATACCAGTATGAAACGACTTGCGATTTTGGAACAGCTCAAGTGAAACTCCACAGTATTGCATAATATAAGAAATATTGGCACAAAATTGCTAACGGAACTGCCACACGTCAAACTAAATCGACTAACCTTGATGAAGCGACCCGCTATGGGGCTCAAACGTCATTCATTCATCGGGTGCAGACCCAGGGATGGGGAATGTCTGTGCTACTTTACACTTCCCTGTTTTCTACTCCTGAACAACAAGAAACTTACATTATCATCATTTTCACAATATTGACACTACAACATTATGAAAGTAATTTTTATAGTTCAACACATAAATAAGCAGTTATCTTCAACACCTCACTAAAGAATTTCCATAGATATCCCCCTCACCGCATCCTTTCTAACATCAGAAGTTTTCTTAATTTCACAATATTTTACTTCTAATTGATAGGTGTTACGTGACAAACTCTGCCAATAAATACGCTCGATCAAATGGCAATGAATTCGAAAAATGTATACTAGGTTAGCTTGAAACTGACGTTCAAGATCTTAAAGTTATCCAGCTTTTCATTGTGTATAGTGTTGTGTACGTGAAACTGATTATTGTAACAATGTGCGAAAGATTTGTTCAAGCGAATAACCATGGACTCAAATTATTTTAAACCCGAGAGCATTAGATTGGCAGTCTGATATTTAACCTTTTTCTCATTCAGCTTTATTTGGGCCTGCTTCCTCTCCTACAGCCCGCATTTTAATTCTTAATTTTCGGCCGTCTTGGCCAAGCTGAAATGCAATTTAGTTCTTCTGAATAATAAAAACGAACTCTTTGAATTCCCTAAATACGAAAATTAGAATTAAATTTCTTCATACAAATGGGAATAAGTGGTACATACACAGCAGGTATTAAAATAAGAATAGTACTGATACGCAATGCCTGAATTACACTATATCTGACTGTTTAACTTACATTGGATGTACATTCCGCCGATCCACAATGCACATAATATTGCAAACGGAAATGTTTCTTTAAGTTGTGGAGAAAGCTCCTTTGTCGTGAACTGTTTTCTTCTATTATTCCTTTTTCGAAAAATTTATTGATTATCATGCGTGACTACGTAGGCTTTCCCGGCATAAAAACATATGATATTTTCTCGGGTTGTGTACCGCATCAGGATGTTATCTGGAGACAATATTTCGGCGACTGATCTGGTCGCCATCCTCAGGTATGTATGCTGTTGCACCATTCTATCGGAATTGAGTACAACCAGCTTCTATTTTCTTTATTGTATTTCTATTCACGTAACTGGGGCAGGCTGTCAATGCACGCAATCGTCCTTCATCCAAGAGATTAAAAAGAACAAAGAAAAGGTTTATACAAAAATAAAGATATGGTGACAAATACTGAATATCATTAAAATTATTATGGAGACGGCGTTGAAGAAAATAAAGTATGACTTAAAATGGAGAGAATGATGGTGTTTATACGCACGGCGACCATGATGGTAAAAGTAAATAAATGAATAAAACAGACTTGGAGACACTTAATCACATAAAATAACAAAAGAAAACACCAGTTGTCGGCTGCGGGATGGCCATTCACTGTTCATAAAATAAAACACCACACTGTAGATACCATATTCGTGAAGCACTCATTAAAAAACTGAAGATGATGAGATGGGTGCAGGGAGAGGGAAGGGGTGGAGAAGGGGATAGGGTGTTGGCAAAGTGGGGAGTTTGTAAATCTATTGGACTCAAATGTGTGGTCATCAGTCCGTAGCTAACAGACTACTGAAACTAAGGTAAACTAACCTAAGGACAACACAAACACCCATGCCAGAAGGGGAACTCGAACCGCCGGCCGCGGTGGCCGAGGAGACTAAGGCGCTCCAGTCACGGTCTGCACGGCCACTACGGTCGGGGGTTCGAATCCCCCCTCGGGCATGGATATTTGTGCCGTCCTAGTTCGTAAGTAGTTCATAAGTAGTTTGTAAGTTTAGGGACTGATGACACCGTAGTTAAGTCCCATAGACTATACAAACATTTGAACATTTTTTTTGAACTCGAACCCCTGACAGTGAACAGCAGCATACACCACAGCAGGACGCTCCAGTGCGCACGGCTAATCCGCCACAGCAAATGGGGAGTATAATGTGGTGATGGGTAGGAGGCGCCACGAGGCCAGAAGTAAGTTATTGGGGAATAGGGAGTCCCAGGAAACCAGGGGGCGAATGGTGGGAATGTAAGTAAAGGAGGGGAGGGGAGAGGCCTGAGGAACCTCTGAGGGGCGTAAGGAGAAAAGAAGTGGAAGAAGAGGGGAAAGGGGGACAGGAGGGCCCTCAAGGGGATGGGAAGAGGAAGGGGAGAGGGGAAGGGAGTGTGCAGAAATTGACACATGAAAGGGCCTGGAAGATGAACAGGTGTAGGGCTGTGGGGCACACTGACAAAGAAACGGCAACAAACTGAGTGTAGGGAAGAGGGGATGGACAAGACGATGGGGCAGGTCTAACTTTCAGGAGACGTAACAGTGACGAAGGTGTTCAATGAAGAGGTCGAGGTGGGGGAAAGGAATGAGGTCGTAGAGGATCTAGGTGGGGGTTGAAGGATAAAGAGGACTGTACAAGACGAGGCAGAGGACATTGTCGTTCCAGGATCTCCAGCAATTTGTAGGATGATCGGGAGAGGAAGTTCCAGAAGGGATGGAGAGGAAGTTCCAGAAGGGATGGGCTACACCAAGGATGGGGGCGGATTAATATTTTGCAGTTTTAAATAATAATGGAAGATTGTAGGCCCCAGGTTTATCCAAGGAGGAGTTTGAGGAGACAGAGAGAGGAGCGGCCATTCTCTTGAATGGTGCTGAGGTGGGATGTCCTGGATAGGGTACGGTAGATGATTAAGCATAGTTATTTGAGGGTGAGATAAAGGTTGATGGGGTAGCCATGTAGGGTGAGGCAGATGTCTTGAGGAAGGAAAGATGGGATGGTTCAACCTGCAATGATCGCCTGGGCCTTGTGAGGGTTTATGGAAAGGAGCCACCGGTAGTACCACGTGGCAAAGAGGTCAAGATATTCCTGGAGAAAATGTTGGTGCCAGACAAGGGTGGGAGATGAGGCAGATAAGACGGTGTCATCAGCATACTTGAAGAGGTGTGCAGGGGGCACTGGCTTAGGTGTATTGGA
This sequence comes from Locusta migratoria, assembly GCA_026315105.1. Classification (NCBI taxonomy): domain Eukaryota; kingdom Metazoa; phylum Arthropoda; class Insecta; order Orthoptera; family Acrididae; genus Locusta; species Locusta migratoria. The sequence goes on along the minus strand of CM048755.1, from coordinate 501,861,083 downwards.
CATGTAAATTAGATATAGGAGGGGATAAGGAAGGAACCTCGGTGCATGCCAGCCAAGGGCTAGAAAATATGGTAGTCAGGGTTATGGATGGTGACATGGGAGAGGCAGTTGGAGATGAGGAAGGCAATGACCAAGAGTAGCTTGATGGGAAGTGTGTAGGTCTAGAGTTTATAGAGAAGGCCAGGATGCCAGATCCATTCATAGCCACTTTCCAGGTCCAAGGGTACAAAGATGGCGCCACAAAGGGAATTTAAACTGGAGGGAAAGGAGTTGGGTGTAGCGGATGAGATGATCGTCGGTGCAGAAATAAGGATGAAAGCCACACTGGGTGCCTGAAAGGAAATAGTAAATGGTGAGTGGGCTGTGGATATGTTGAGAAAGAATGGTTCCGAAGACCTTGCGGAACACTGGGGTGAGGTAGATGTGACAGTAGGAGGAAGCGGCTAAATGGGGCTTGCTGGTTTAAGGAACATTAGGATACAGAACTGTGGTATGGAGGGTAGAAAGGGTGGCAATGAAAGGGAGGGGACATTTCTTGAAGTAGCGGTAGGTCATGAAATTGTGACCAGGAGCTTTGGTGCGTTTGGTGTGTAGCATTAACTGTAGGTCATGTGCAGTGAATGGGTTATTTTGTTCTGAAGGGGAAGTAGTCCATGTAGTGGAAGACAGCAGTGAGGTGTGGAATGGAGAAATCCCTTTTTTCTAGGACGTCTTGGAACAAGGAGTAAGCAAAGTTAAGATTGTCAGGTATTGAGGAGACATCAGAGAGGAAAGAAGCAAAATGTTTTGATTTACTGACATTGTCAGGAAGGGGCTGGTCGAGATGGAGGACGGAGTAGGTGGTTGTTGGTTTCGAGCCAGTAAGGTGGTGGAAGGCATTCCAATACCGAGGCAAGTTGACGGGGAGTTGGGCATTGAGCCGAGTCACTGACCTGGCGGGTTTTTGGCACTCAGAAGACGGTGCACATGTCGCTGAGGAGTGTATCCTGGTCATGAGTGTAGAGGAAGAGACAGAAGAGGCGGCAGGAGTCACATAGGAGAGGACAGACTGTAAATGGAGGGTGGGGCAATGAGGCTGAATGACATTGGTGGGGATGTGGGAATGGATGTGTCAGACAAGGTCTGATGAGGGAAGAAGGAAGTGTGTTCAACATTGTTGGGAGAGTAGAGAGGGAGAGGATGTCTTTCGACCTGTCTGGTGTTGGAGAGGCGATAGGCATCCCACTCTGCCTGGAAGTAATCATGGATGAGTTTAAGAGGTGGGGCTGGGTGGGGATTCTGGGGCCAACAGGCATTGGGAATGATGTTGAGAAGAATGGTGTCGTTGTTATTGTCAGTGAATTCAAGCACTTCAGCAATAACGCACCCAAGGAGATATGGAGAAATAATGACGACATCAGGGGTGATGTTGTTACAGGGGTGGATGTGGTGGAGGAGTGGGACAACACCACCATGCTGTGGTGGAGAAGCCGAGTGGTCTACGTCACCTCGGTACACACCACACAGGTGTTCGCCATCGGAGGTTCGAGTCTACCCTGGGGCATGGGTGTGTGTGTTGTCCTTATGTTAGTTTAACGTAGTTTAAGTAGTTTGTAAGCCAAGGGACTAATAACTAATGCAGTTAAGTCCCATAGATTTACAAACATTTAAACAGTTTGACATCACCACGAATAGTGGGAAGGAACTTATTCTACTGACAGATATTGACAAGAGTGTGGGAGTGGAAATTGAGGTCAGCAGCGATCACATAGGTCGTGAATGATTTGTCTACATAAGCAAGAAAGTCATAAGTGGGAGGAACACAGGAATTGACATAAATGCCAGACCAGGAATGGTGAAGGTAGGAAGGAAGAGGGTGTTGATAAGATGTTCAAACATGATGTTGAGTTGGGGCTGTGGCCAAACCAGGTTGTGTTGTCTGTGACTAAATGCAACTCCAACTCGTGCAGAGGGAAGGTGAGAGTGGCAGTGGTGTAGGAGATTCAGCGTGGTCGTGGCCTGCAGGTGATGGAGGAGAAAAGTTTCGCTGAGGAGAAGGGCATTCACTTCGTGTTGGCATAAGGTGTTTATGAGTAGGAACTTAAAGATGAGAAGGGAGCGAATATTGTAGTACAACGGGATACGATGTTACTGCGCCATAATGAGTTAAAAACGGGGGAGGAGGAAAAGGGGCGGGTTTTGGAGCTAAGCTAGATTGTGCTGGCGTTCGGTACAGGAGAAAGTGTAGTGGATAAGGTTTTGAGATGTTGTGGCCTTAAAATCAAAGTTGAAGAAGGAGTGGGCAGCCACGGAGACTTGGTGGAGGGTGTGGGGGCTGGAAAGTCTGAATGTTCTGCAAGACAATAGCGAGGACCCAACAATGCCCTCTGCTGTGGAGGGAGGGCAAAAGTAGTTATTGACAGGGCTGTGTGGCTAATTACGGTAGATTGGGATGGTAAGTTCTTTTCTGATGGGAGGTGGGCGAAACATTTATAAGAACAGGTGGGATGCAGCTCTTATGAAAGGATGGGGTCAGGAGGTATGGTAGTGTTAGCATACAGGGGATAGACAACAATGTTCGGCATGGTGATCGTTGTACATGAGGCGACACGAGCAATGGTAAGGTTTGGGAGGGGCTCAAGATGGTTCTATGTGTAACAGTCAGTTATAAATGAGGGCCCCCACTGCAGAGGAAATGATTGATGGACAGAGAGTTCTTGGTGAAGAAGCGCATGAGGAAGGTGTGCCCCATTGCATTGTTGATGCGACAGATCGAGAGGCTGAGATCTAACTGGAGCTGCTTCAGCACCTCAGACTCCTTGATCCCTGGGCTAAGTTTCGTAATCACGGCCACTAGGGTGCGAGTACGGCAAGGGGGAGAGGTTTGGTGCTGGGAGGCAGGAATGGGGAGGGGGACCAGGGACGTGTTGGTACCAAATTTCATTTGTGGTATTTCTTGAATGGAGGTTGTGGTTGTGGAGGATTAAGTCGGTGGATTTCTAAAGGAAAGAGTCCCTCCGTTGGATGATTTTGGAGATGGGGTGGAGGGGGCATACTGGTGTAGTATGAGGGTGAGGCCATGGGAGACCATAAATTTGGGGTCAGGGTTGTTTAGGACTTAAGTCTAGAGAGCAGGGGACTGGGTGGGAGGGGGAGTTTGGGTAGGCAGTTATGGAAGAGGCTGAGTGGGGGACAAAGGCGGGGTGGAAGAGGGCTATCTTAGATCAGGATTGGGGGCTTGTGGTGAGAGGATTTCGAGCCTTTTTCGTGGTCTAGGAGGCAGTAACTGTGGAAGAGCGTTTTGTCCTTTTGGTTTATTGGAGGGGCTGGGAGACTGAAGTGGGGATGGGGTTGACAGGAGGTGGTGTGGGGCTTGCCCTGTGGCAGTGGAGTTTCCGAGAGGTGGGGGAAGAGGGGAGTCGATTGTGGTCTGCTGGCCATGAATCACGGCAGGCTCACCCTGAGCTTTGAGGGGGTTTGGGGAAGGAATCAAGAGGAGGACAGCGAAAGAGGCAGGTGTCTGAGGGATTGGGTAGCAGCCTGTGTGGAGGTGAAGATGGGGGCGACTGTGTAGGAGAGAGAAAAGAAAGTAATTGTGGTAGGATTGAAGGGGTAGGAGGTGTTACAGGATAGGTCAGTGGGGGCATTGGAGTGGGTGGTGAATATGATTGATGAGGAGACAGCGATGGGGGTCAGGGATCACATGATAAGAGTTTGAATTAATCACTGAAAGATTGTGGTATTACTGATAGAAGGCTTTGTTTCCTAGTGAAGATTGAGTTTTGGCCTGCTTCGGGAGGGAAAGCCAGGAGCCACAGTGAGACAGATAATGGTTAAGACCTAGTCAGTTGGAAACTTGTCATTAAGGAAACAGTAATAGGCATGGAGGGGGAGACCTTCCCATTATCATGTCCTAAAAAGAATAAACACCATTTAAAAAACGTAATCCTCCGTGACTGAATCTCATTTGAAAGTTACTATAGAAACCAATCTGTCGGTTATTCGGGGTTTTAATTTGTGTCAGTTTAAATGGCAAGACACAAATATTCTTCGCATCATCTGCAGAAAGGTAGACTGCCTAAACAACAAATTAATTTCCATTCTTATTTAAACAGTCTGGATAGCTATTTAGGGCATAGAAGCTGACATACATAACTCACCTGTATGAACAGAGAGAAATGGGTGATAAACCTTTTCCTACCCTGAGTTATGTATTGTCCAGTTCTTATTGATTAGTGTTGTGAAAACTGATAAGGAAGTCAAAAGATGTTGAGCACTGCAGCAGCGGTAGCGGCGGTGCCAGATGTTTGTTCAAAAATGTTTAAATGTTTGTAAATCTATCGGACCAAACTGCGTGGTCATCAGTCCATAGCTTACGAACTACTTAAACCTAGGTAAACTAACCTAAGGACAAACACACACACCCATGCCCCAGGGAGGACTCGAACCTCCATGGCGGGCAACCGCGCGCTCCGCAGCGAGACGCCTTAGACCGCTCGGCTACTCCACCGCGACCAGATGTTTGTCTCGGCCACCCAGGTGGGGACGGGAACGGCGAATTGAGGCGGAGATGGAACTCGCTCTATCGGGTTGGAATCTGGGTGGAACTCGCTCTATGGGCTGGGGACCCAGATGGGACCGGGAATGCGCCTTCGTCTGTGGGGCGGTAGCATCTGCCGTGGAGGAGGCGTTGGGGTCTCCAATGAGTGTCCGACAGCCGGTGGTGGCTGGCAGTGGCGATGATCTAATGGGGGTCGACAGGGAGAGATGCGGGGAACTGAAGTCTCGATCGGCTGATGGGTCTGACGGGACCCTTGCCGGCAGTCGGCGGTTTGCGGTCGGTGGTTGGCAGCAGTAGCGGAACCTTACTTCGGTAGGAACAGACATCGGGACGTCTTACGAACGGAGAGAAATAACTCTGTTGTACGGGGAAAGGAGCTGCCGATCTCAAAGCAGAAGAGAGTGACCCTTGCTAGTCTATTTGATAGCAGCGGGTGAGGATATACAACCCATAAACGACAGGCACTTTACACGCTGTGGATAGCCAACGGCGCGTGCGCAAATATTGACTATGGTTTTCTCTCGTACGGAGCCCAGTGGTGTTAGACGGTGCAAATGATCAATCGCAGATGAATACCGTTAAATCGCTGTTGAATAACGTTAATTGCTGGTCGAGTGAAAGACCGCTGATTTTTCATGTTTAATAATACCACATTCCATATTTTGGTTGCAGGAAATTCCATTGTCCACATTTATAATGTAGTCCGACGACCTATAGCGAGATGCAGAGGCAACTATTTGTGTTTCATCATAAGTCATTTTATATCCCCTCGAAAGGACTGTGCTCGGCAACCACAGAGCTATCTTATTGAAACTACTGTTTGTCTCTATGGTTCTTTGTACATCGATGTTTTAGGGTTCTAAGTGTGTGACCTATGTAAACGTTCCCCCAGTAGCGTCTAACATTGGATGGTGAACGCAAATACCTTTGATATCAAATCCTTTTAAATGTCTGCCTATTTTTCAAGATGCAACTCCCACTATGACTTTACCCTCTTCCATGACGTCCATAAGCGTACGAACGCCACTGCCCCACCACTCGCCCTAAGCTTCTAATACTTGGGCCACGTTCTCCCCTCACACTTAAACACATCAATTATTGTCACTGATATTCAATCAGCACATTGCACCAAACGCAACACTGCTCCTATTGATGACCACCTCACCTACAGGCACATCTAAGCTTGCCTCTGTGTAATGTCATTCTTCATACCGCTTTTACCCCCCCCCCCCCCACCTGTAGAAAACTTCCTGTGTCTTCACGTTCCTGAAACCCAACAAACATCCTTCCGTCATTCAGCCATCATCCTCACCTCGGTATTCACCAAGGAACTAGAAGCGATCCTGTCTCTCCTTCCACTCTCTCGGTTTGGCATCCAGCCGTCCTTCTCTGCTGACGATCAACTCCTTCGCCTGACCTACGTTCTCTCGCTGCAGTTTAATTCTTGTTACTCAGCCCTCTTCGTCTCCTTAGATGTGGAGAAAGCTTACGATCGTGTATGCCATCCTCGTCTACTTTTCAAAACTCCCGTCCTATGCCCTTCCAATTAATTATTTCTGCCTCATTGCATCCTTTCTCCCCAACTGTCTATCTGATGCAACTGTCTATAACTACGACTTCAGTTTCTTCTGACATTCCACTGCGAGGCCCCAAAGCTCTGTACTACCCCTTTTCCTGTAACTTCTGTATACTGCAGACATGTCCTAAGCCGTGCCTCTAGTCCATCTCCTTCGATTTTCTGATGGCATCAGCCTCTTTGCCCTCGCCCCCTCCTTAGAACGCTTTAACGCTCCTTCAGCAGCACCTTTCATAATTTTCCTCCTGGTGTATCGCCTCCACGTCTGCCATCTCACCGTATGTGGCTGCCCCATCCACCTCATCCGCACCCTCAAATACCTTGACCCCACCGTGGATCGCTCACTCTCCTGGACTCCCACCTAAAGACGATCGAACAAAAAGCACATACCAGAATCCATCTCCAACTTCTTGACGGCCGAACGTCGAGCCTTCAGCCACTCACCATCCTTTGTACATAGTGTGCGGCCTGTCCTCTGCATCTTCAACCCAACATGATTCTCTGCCTCACCAGCCTACTATGAATCCATTCAAAATAACAAATGTCATGCATTCTGACATGCAAACTACAATCCGCCTACCTTTTTTTTTTTCTTTCTTTATTTCCACCACTATGAGGATCCTCTATGACAAACAGTTTCACCACCTTCTTCAATTCCTTGAACACATCCGTATCCTATAAATGAACCTAAGAATAGACTCCCACAACTCCTTGGTGTACCCTATAGTAACTAAACCTGGGCCTCTGCCACATCTCCACCACTATAACCCTTTCGCTCTGCATCTTCATACCCTCTATGTCCTATCACAGGGTAACTTCGGTCACTGAGCCCTCCCATATAATACCCTCTGTCCTGAAATCTATCCTTCCTACCAACACTGATCCTGCTCCAACCGCTTCCTTCCTTTCGTAAATTAGTCCCTTCTTCCAGCCCCCTCCCTCCCCCACCTTCCTCCCACCTCGGAGTCCTTGCGTTCATACCCCAACATTAACCCTCCTCCCCCAATTCTTCCGGCAACCTGTGCTTCCCACTCTCTTCTTTCACTAGCAGGTCCGTGTCATGACAGTGATTGATGCCTTTTATGAGAGTGGTGTTTTGTGATATACTGCTTCGCCAGTGTCTTTTTTATGTGGTTGTAACTAGTTGCGCCCGCCGATTATGGCAAAACAATCACTGCTACTGCACTGTTTTGTCACCGCGTTTCTCCAGTGTGTAATCGTAACTACATCATCTGTTCCAGAATATATGTGATGTTCGACCAAAGCTCGTTTTAAATTTTAATGGTAATTTAGTACGTCTATTTTGTATTTTAAAGTTCATCAATTAAAATTCACCTGTTCATTAGGCATAAATTCCCGATATTGCTTCCATAACAAATATGTGTTGCCATTTATATACATACCCACGGCTGCAGAGTGGAATGTTTCGCTACTAATATCCTGCCCGATTACGGGCGTTGAAATAACAATAAAAGAGAAAAAACAGGGTTGGACACAGTTGCGGTGGGTTGGTGCAACAGTACACACACCTGAGTGTACGCCGAAATGTGCCCAGATGACATCCTGATCCGGCTGAGAACTGGAGAATAATATCATTATAGATTCTATTCTCATGTACGGTACGTCCTAACTTCAGGTAGAATGATGTGTAGAATAACCTACAAACCAACGATTATTGTAGGCCATCTTTCACTTCTATATATATATAGTTGTGTACAATATTTTTGATGTCAGAAACACCTAGTTTCACCATGCTCCGAAATCCGAGTTAAATTGTAAGCTTCTCATATGTAAGTGGCAGTGTAAATCTCTTCAAAGGTCAGAGAAAGTCAGCGGCATACAATTCACATACGTAAAACGCCTTGTAACCAGTCTTCAAACTAATCTTCATATTAATAAACTCTTTTCCTTTGCGGACAGAAATTGCAAAAGGGAATTAAAAACATATTGTGTACCTCTCCAAAGGAGCTGCAGAGATATCACGAAACTGGTCTGTTTGGTAAATCATAAAATTCTTACATGGACTATGCTGTCGTGATTATAGTGGGCTTACTCTTCCAACTATTTTTGTGTTGCGCAGCGGAATGGTATAAAATTGAGAGGTGGTGGTCATTTTTCTGTCTTTCATTTCTCTTCTTACTCGCCTCCTGTGTCTTTTCATTATTTTTAATTGCTTAATTCTGATGTTTTTTTGCAGGAAATTAATTTATTTTACATGTTTCCTGATTTCTATATTCTGTTATGGGTACGGAGAATTGCATTAGGATTCATGTGTATTGGTTTACTTATTTATTCGTTTGATATAGTGATTCTGTTCCCTATTATTTCGTTACTTTCAGGTTGGCGTTGTCAGGCGGCATTGCTTTAGAGCTGATGGACGGTCGGCTGGGTCGCCCTCGCTTATAGAGTTCACAGGAATCCGGTGCCGTGCCACGTCCTTTCGACATTTCTGGGAAGGCTAGCCACCTTCGGGACTCCAGTATGCAGCAGTGGAGTCAGTAGGCCGGTTTTTCAGGGTGAAGCGACTTATCGCCTGTTACCTGCGATTTTCGGGCGGTGCTCTCAAAATGCGTTAACTGTAAGAGCGTCTGGCGCCTGTCTGGGAGCCACGCCGTTTCTTTGGCCGTGTGCGCTCGAGAGAAAACAACATTTGATCGTTACAAGACACCCCGTTATATTTCCGTCCCAAAACTGTCAGTAGTAGGTAGCATAGTTTACAATTTAATAATTGGTTGGACGCTCCACGTCCGCGTCTCCGCGAATTGAAATCTGTATTGACCAACAGGACACCGTCGCCAGCAGTTGTAAAAAGGCGCCAAGATACCGGTTACAGATAATTTGCAGAGAATTTCCTAGTACTGCTAGGGCCTATGTGACTTGGCGTGTGAAAACTGTTATGTAAAGGAGGAGTCTGGAGAGCCAATGGTGGTAAACTCCGTGATTGGCAGTCTGTGGTATAGTTTACGTTTTGTTGTATGCAACTCCCAGTCGCGCATTCTGATTGGAGAAGACATTAGCGGGTTGGTGTGATAGGCTTTTTGAAGGTTTAAAAGGCGTGGCCGTGTGCTCGGGTGGAAATTTTGAGCTCGGGAGATGCGGGCGCTGGAGATGGGAGACTCTGAGGCGTACCACCGTCGTCTCCGTTCTTGGGCGGATCGTATCGTTGTTGAGTTAGGCACCGCAGTTGCGGTTTGCGTGGACTTGTTTTTTTGGATTGTTGATTCGCTGGGTGCGACCTCAGTCCGACTTAGAATTTGGTGGGCTCGCCGTCTGCGATCACACTTCAGTATTTTAATTTTCACTTTGTGCACTTTATTTAATTTTAAGATGTATTTGAACAGTCAATTTATTAAACTTTTGTGTTCACAGTGTGACACTTGGTCACATACTATTGTATCCGGTTAGGTTATACATTTTATGTTAATGTATTTCATGTTTACTACTTTTCATGACCTTATTTCTCTAATCCCAGTCACTATTTTGGAGGGATTGGTTAGGTTATACATTTTTTGTCAGTATATGTCATTTTTACCAATTTTTCATAACCTTATTTCCCTAACCCCAGTCACTATTTTGGAGGGGATAATAGTTTCTTTCTATTGGTAATATTGGGGATAATCAGATTATCATTCCATAAACCGATTCATGATTAAATTTTATTCATATTATTCAAAGTGAGAAGTATGGAATTACTTGAGTGAATTAAATGCTTGGCCTTGCTCACGTCTGCCACCGTTCAGTTAAGTCAGGAATATATTTTGTGTGTTTTGGAAAACATAGTGGCGACTCAAATTATCAGATATATATATATATATATATATATATATATATATATATATATATATATATATATGTGTGTGTGTGTGTGTGTGTGTGTGTGTGTGTGTGTGTGTGTGTTTGTGTGTGGGTGTGGGTATGTGGGTGGCCGCGGTGGAGTAGCCGAGGGGTCTAAACCGTCTCACTGCAGGGGGCGCGGTTCCTCGCCGTGGAGGTTGGAGTCGTCCCTGGGGCATGGGTGTGTGTGTGTTTGTCCTTAGGTTAGTTTACCTAGGTTTAAGTAGTTTGTAAGTTACGGACTGATGACTACGCAGTTTGGTCCGATAGATTTACAAACATTTGAATATTTTTTTTTTTTGTATGTTGGTGGGGTCGGGGTGGTTGGGTGTGTGTCTGTCGGTGTGTATGTGTGATGTGTGATGTGTGTGTGTGTGTGTGTGTGTGTGTGTGCTACATATGGCACAAGGCACACCTGGTCAACAATATATATTACACAATGTACCATTGGGTCCTGCAAGGAAGACATCAACAGCACTTCATGCAGAATTCAGAAAAATGTTCATGTGTAGCTACAAACTTTGAAACTTTATCACTTACGCAGGAATAAACATAGATGACATCTCTTGTCAGAAAAAAAACACTATTGTTTCCAGTTTATAGGATAATAGCCGCTTTGTCAGCAAAACTATGAGCAGTTTTAAAGAAATTTAATTTACAATTGTATGAATGATTCAGTTTAATCAAAGTAATATCGGCAGAATGGCTGAATGCCGCGCCTATTGACTTTAAAACTATTCAATTACATTAGTTATGGGTGAGACTGTCACATTGTAATAAATGTTGTTAAGTGTCGGAAATACGGTCTGCAATTACTGATTCCAGGAAGGGGTAGAATTCGCTTACGCTTTCGTACACTGTACCATTAACTGTGACGGCTGGCTGCTGGCTGCGTCCTCTCCGCTGGAACCAAAAATACTATCTTTCTCAGCCTTCATTAACTTCTGCCGATCGAACTACACTATGTCTTAATTATGTCAAGACCATCCTCTTAACTATGTTGGCGAGGGTACTTCAGTTCGGATACCAACCCACCTCGATGTTAGTTTCGTGGCCAACACAGTGAACACTGCGCTCTCTAAAGTGTCCTCCACTGGACACTGAGATCCGCTTTGACGGAGGCGCTCCCTCACTGTACAGTAGTCATGGAGTCTTTTCTCTGTGCACTCGCTCTAAATACAATACTGTGCATATGCAATGCTGTGTGTTCTTTCGCTGTCACAGAGAAGAGGAAGAAGTGGCTTCTGTCTGTCTCGTTAAGTATATTTGGCAGCTTCCCTCTCCCTGGGTGTCACGTCGTGTCATAGGGGTTTGCTTACAAACAGGGTAAGGCGCACTGGCCACTAGTTATTTATTTAATATCTCCATCTAGAGTGCGCCTCGGTTGCACAGTGGTAGAGTACCAGACTACAAATCCAAAGGTGGCGGGTTCGATCCCCGCCAGGTCCTATGATTTTTAACTGTCACTTTCCACTTCTTTCACCTCTGGCAATATTGCCCATGTGAAAAATACCGAGTAGCACCGTGGTTCGGAACCCACGTTAAACTGTAGGTTCCCCCTATAACTGGCTGGGTAAGTCAGTTCGAAGGTCGGAGGAAGGCAACGGCATACCACCTCCAAACAGGACCATGCCTAGTAAAGCACTGTGGTATTCAAACCAATCTTCGGATTGTTGACTGCTTTACCTTTATCTCCATCCTTCAGCTACTGACTCTATTGCTTCTCATTGCTAACCACCACATCACCACAAATTGCGTAATGTTGTTCTTGCACAGGTGCTCGATCACTTTTAGCTTTATGTAACAAACTCCTTTTGTTACCTTACTTTCAAAATGGTCGGAATTTCCTAACTGGTGAAAGGGGTGGGTCTTTACTGCGGGTCTCTGTGGCACTCAGCCATCTGACTTGTGGCTACCCAAACAGCTCGCGTCACAAAAACTGTACCTTCTCATATGTGTCAACAAGTACTTGCTCCAGCCTCGCGCTTGCAACATGATTCCATAATTTGTATTTAAAAACGTACCTTTTATTCTTAAAACTAGTAGCACCCCATCGAGTGGTGAGAGCCATTTACATGCAATACGTTATGTTTTACCTCTTGTAACTTTTTAACAGAGAGAAATAAAGTAACAAGATGTAAATAAAATAGGAAGTAAATTATGTGTAATTTAACTACATAAGTGTATCATTACATACTCAATCAGCAGCGCAAAACACTATTTGTAACGTACTTGTAACACTGTGTCTTCTGACGTAGAGTGGTATCGTCTTCTATGTCCTTACATGTGGCGAATGTAGTAATATGCTGTGATGAAATGCCATATTCAGGCATAAGATGGTGGATAAAGGAAATGGACGGTTTGAAATTGACCAAGCCAACTATTTTAGCCTCTTCTACTGTCCACATTTGCAGATGCCAATAGTGTACTGTAGATCTATACCTCCTTGCACCATAAAATTGCGATATTATGTACTCTTTTATAGTTTGTAATTGCTAGAATCTGTTTCATTTGACATGAGCAACTGCTTCCCGCTTCTTAAAAAAATAATTTAGTATTGAGGTATATTTTGATTTACTTTTGAGGCACATGCAGCTCTATTATTTTACTATAGGAACTGAAGCCACTACTGTAATAGTACTCATAAATGTTCTCTAGTACGTTGTCATCAATATCTTTTATACACTAGAACTCGTCTTTTTGTGTGGCGAGAGGTCGTACTCACTGTGACTCGTCTGTTCCTGTTTCTCTGTAGATGAATGTCGTGTATTGTTTGAAGAGCCACGTTCAGGTTCAGGTTCCTCTTGCCCTTCAAACCCCATATATCTATCCAACGGAACATCGAGTATTTCTGAGTCGTTGCCATTATATTTCTGAATTATTATTTTATATAACATATCCGCGAACTTCATATCCTCAGCCCTGAAGTCATTTACATATTCATCTCGTCGCAACCTAGTCACTTATGTTTTGATTACATGCCCAGGATTAAGTCTCTTCATGATATCACTGCACTGTACACTGTTTACACAGTATGTCGCTTGCAAATACTCCAGGAGACATATACGTACTGCAGCTATAAACACTCACGCAACTGGAGCAGTGGTTAGTACAGCTACACTATGTCACAATCTTGTGGTGTAAGCAGACAAGTGCGGCGTTTCGCATGGAAAAGACGCGCACATTTGATTTGATTCTTTCAGGGAAGCCAAAACAGTCTTGGTCTAACCCGCCACTGCCCGCACCGAAACTAGGTTTATTGTGCGGTATCGCTCCCTGTATGTCTAGTAAAGCCAACCAATGCCCTTGAACAGTGCAAGGAGACCCTTTACCAGTTCTTTATTAGACACAATTTCTTCGGGTCTGGTTGTCCCAAATTTTCTGTGCCTTTTACTCTCCAATGCAATGCATTCGAAGATCAGATGTGATGCAGTTTCATCACCGTCATCACAGATCCTACATTTAGGGTCCTCTTCTGTTATTCCCATTGTATGTAGGTGTTTTTTGAAATTCCCATGTCCTGTCAGCAATCCAACCATGAGTCTAATCTCTCTCCTGTTTAGGCCCAGGATTGCAGAGCTTGCATGGCTTTGGCATCATTACCTTGCCATGTTTTCGGTGGTAGACTTTGGTCCAATATTCTACGTGCTGTCTTCTGAGCCGGTTACGTAGCTCCAATTAAATCATTGCCTTGGTGATTGTCAGGACAGGTTCCGGTCCAATAAATGGAGCCTCTGCCCCCATCCTGGCTATTCTGTCGGCATGTTCGTTACCACTGATCCCCGAGTGGCCAGGGACCCACAATAGGTTTACTCTATTGCTTTCCCCTAGCTCCACCAGAACACTGTGACATTCTGCAACAATTTTAGACCTTGTTGTAGGAGCTGCCAGTGATCTCAGGGCTGCTTGGCTGTCTGAATAGATATAGATGCTACGATCTTTGTAGCACCTACGCAAATTCTCCTCCACACATGCCCTGATGGCAGTGATTTCGGCCTGGAATACTGAGGCCAGTTTCCCTAGAGAGATGACGCCCTCCAGTCTTGGCTGCACCCCGTATACCCCAGCCCCAATGCCTTGGTCTGATTTCGACCCGTCAGTGAACCAGACAATATCCCCCGTACAGTGTCGAACTATTTTCTCCCACTGCTCCCTACTTCCAATTGTTATACTGAAAGGCTTGTTGAAGCAGTATGGGGTTATAATATAGTCGGTTGGCATTTCCCCAACCTTTCCTATATTTACCTCACTCACTATTTTAGTGTGTGATTCTGGATATCCCAAAGAGTTCCAGTTGTTGACAGATTTGAGTCTGTAGGCACCAGCTGCCGCCTCCATCTTGACCCAAAGGTGTAATCGGGGCATATCCAGCATGGTTTCCATCCCAGCAGTTGGTGTGCTGCTAATTCCGCCTGTTATGGCTAAGCAGGCTAGTCTCTGCACCTTACCAAGCTCCTTAGCAGCAACCTGCTGTTCTACCTTCTTCCACCACACGACCGCCCCATAGGTGATCCTGGGTCTAATCACTGTGGTGTATATCCAGTGCATACCCTTGGGGCTCAGGCCCCAATTTTTGCCACAAGCTCTCCTGGTGCTTACTAAAGTACCTTTTGCCTTGGAGCAAATATTCCTAATGTGAGGGGTCCATGTCAGTTTCTCATGTAGGGAAACCCCTAGATATTTCACTGTCCCCTTCACAGGTAGCGCTTCACTGAAAAGTTTTAGATTCCAATTTGAGTGTTGGATATGTTTCCTTGTGAATGGTACAACAACAGTCTTCTTAGGACTAACCCCCAGGTCCTGTTTTCGGCACCAGTCTTGCACAATGTCCAAGGCACCTTGTGCCATATTCTTCACTGTGTCAGCAAATTTGCCAAGTATTACTATGACAAGATCGTCTGCGTATCCTTGGCCAAAGTACTGCCTATAGTTTAATTCTCCAATGAGATCATTCACCACTAGATTCCACAATGAAGGGGAAAGAACTCCTCCTTGCGGGCAACCCCTAGTGGTGTTGATTACCATTTTTTCATTCACCATGGTAGCCTCTACCTTTCTTACTGAGCATGGCCCCAGTCCACCTACATATAGTGGTCCCTAGGTCATGCACCTCTGCTGCCCTAACCATGGTCGTGTTGCTAAAAGCCCCCTCAATGTCCAGGAAGATACAGAGAGCTATCTCCTGAAAGTGTAGTGCTTTCTCCACCTTCCCAACAAGTTGGTGGAGAGCTATCTCACATGATTTACCTGGTTGATATGCATGTTGGTTTGAATGTAGAGGAGCCCTACTTAACCTCCTGTCTCCAACATGTACATTAACCAGCTATTCCAATGTCTTAAGAATGAAGGAGGACAGGCTGATTGGTCTCATATCCTTGGCCTTGGTATGATCAATTCTCCCTGGTTTAGGAATGAAGACAACCTTCACTACCCTCCAGACATTGAGAATGATTCCTGCTGCTAGGCTAACCCTGAATAACCTGCATAGGAATCTAATAAGATTTTCTCCCGCTTGTTGCAGGAGAGCTGGATAGATTCCATCGGGGCCAGGTGACTTGAACGGTTGAAATGTTCCCACCGCTCATCGGACCTTACTGAAATCGACACAGTCCTTGGCCAGATCCCAGTCCTCTTTGCGAATAACTGAGAACCTTTGTCTCTCAGGAATCGCATTCTGGTCTGAGTTATCCCCCAGAGTATATTGAGGAAAGTGAGTCTTGAGGAGCAGTTCCAGCGTTTCATGTGCTGTCTTTGTATACTCCCCATCCTCCTTCCTCAATGTTCCTCCTGGATTAGTTGGTACCCTAGTGAGGATTTTATGAAGTCTCGCTTGAGCAGCCGTGCCCTCCACTTCCTCACAGAATACCTTCCAGGATGCCTCCTTTGCCCGTCTGATGGCAAGGTTGTAATTGACAAGGGCCTCACGATATTTTGCCCATTGTCCTTTGCGCCTTGCAAGGTTAAACAGTCTTCGTACCTGTTTCCTTTGCATTTCCAGGTTATTATTCCACCAAGGCACACTCCTATTTGTGCACTTCTTGGTGATTGAGCAGTTGTCCTGGTATGAGGTCACTATAGCAGAGGTTACGGCCTCTGCTACTTCCTCAAACTCTGCTAGATTCGTTATCGAAGTTTTAATTTCTGATAGGCTGAAGTCAAGGTCTCTCCTATATGTCTCCCAGTCCGTTTTCCTGGGATTCCTATAGGTCATGGTCTGTCTAGTTCCCATTTCAACCTTGAATTTAATATACATGTGATCTGACGAGGATGGCTCCAGGACCACATGCCACTATTTGACATAACTTCCCATCATCATGGAACCAAAAGTTATGTCAATTACTTCTTCCGTTCTACTATTCCTGTATGTAGGTTCATCACCCCTATTCAGGATCTCCAAGTTGTCAGATAGGAGAAATTCAAGAAGTTGCTCACCTCTACTGTTGGTGTCCTTGCTGCCCCCACGATAAATTGTGGGCATTGGCATCACATCCCACCAACAGTTCGTCACCTTGCCGATGGCAGGCTTCCGTCAGTCTCCTCACTTCCAAAGGAGGAGGAGAGCTGTCTTCGTAAGGAAGGTATGCTGAGGACAAAACAATTTCCCTCTTGATACCTTCCTCACATTGCTGCATCCTGATGGTCACCAGGTCCCTGGAACAAAAATCCATCATTGGTATGAAAGGTATTCCATTTCTAACATAAATGCATGTTCTGGAGTTTTTTAGATTTCTGGCATAAATCAGCTTACCTACAGTACCACCGAGGCCCGATACACCCCCTTTGTATAAACAGGGTTCTTGTATCAGGGCCACGTCCACCTCCTGTCTGCCCAGGCGACGGCTCAGGGCAGCATTGGCCCCTTTACTGTGTTGCAGGTTTATCTGCAGCACTTTCAGTCCCCATCTTGCTGCCATTATTGCCTTTAACATCTTTGATTACCCTGACGGCGACCTGCGAGAACCCTAAAAACAGTTTCAGAACTCGCTCTCGCATTGCCATCAGGGACTTCTCTCCGACCTCCACCACCAGGGTTCGTCCTTCCGGAACGACCTTTTGGTTAATTACCCTCCAATCCTATGTCGCTCAAGCCCTTTTGATTCCCTCCACTTATGTTTAGGAAGCATTCTTTTCCTTCCTTTTGCTTCTGTTCCTTGAGAAGTTTCCTCCTCTGAGCCCCAGACAAGGCCTTAATCCTAATCTGGTCCAACTTCTCTGTTACAGTTCCCACTTCTTGCTCACGTCTAGACCCTGACTGAGAAGTAGGAGTGCACTCCATCGGTCCTGATCCCGATGTTTGAGTATCTGAGGTCTCAGATTGCCCCTCGGATTCTTTTAAAATATTTTTTTCTCCGTGTTCATCTTAGTCCCACGAGATTTGGAGATTTATATGGTCCACACCACGATAACCCCGTGCGGTGCAAGGCAACTTACTCAGGGAGGTCGCCCGGTATCCCTGAGGCTCCGTTCGAGACACATCCACCCATGTGCCACGCACCCCTCAGCACGGGTAGCACCACACCTTGGGTTGGGAGGCAGTTTAACGTCATGCCCGGGACGAACCACTTTTTTATTTATGACTGCTTGTCATTCTAAATATGGTTTGGTTTCGTTCCTGGCGTTGGAGGTCAAAGTGGCCCTTGTAAAATAATTTAGTAAGAGTTTGAGCAAGATTAGAAGTGGAAAACATTTTTTGGCATATGGTATCTCTGGCGATGCACAATGTCGTGCTTTCTCCCCAGCCTTCGTTGGCTGTGAGGTCTACCGTCTTCTTCAGCAGTTCATACCTGAACAAGAACCGCATGCCTTACCCTATGACAAATTGAAGTTTTGCTTGCAGGAGTATTTTGACTAGCAAGTGCATGATACAACAGTATGACACAAATTTTTTGGCTGTCATAAGAGAGAAGATTCATCGTATTGGGAAAGGATCGCTAGCAGTAGCGATCTGTTGGTGGTCACGAAACATTTGGGATGGGAGATGTTGGAGGTTCAACTTTCAGATAGCTCCTTTGTCACATACATCTGTCCCACAGGGGCCAAGGTGCTCTCCGTTGACAACTGCAGTCGACTCAGCGCCTCTTGTTGCATGCCCATTGGCCAGGCAGTCTGGAGGCCTTGCCAGAGCAACCCCTTGTACAGCCTTTGCAGCATGGTGGGCAGGATGGTGGGCAGCAATTTCGTGCAACCTGTTCGATACCAATAATGGTCGACCCCATCCCTCTCACGAGACCCGTGCCAGAGGGCACGAGGGCACACCCTACACCTTGGACGTCGACCCAAACTCCGAGACTGGCCATTGTCTTGCTCATTTCTTTGCTGGGGAGGGATGACCTGTACCGGCGGTTCGCCTGGCGAACAGACAACCTCCATACAAGGAAGTACTGCACAGATGCATACGAGCAGGACGTCCGGCGGCGACATATCTTTAGCCACCAAAAGATACGGCGAGCACCACCAGAGATCACCCGACACATAAACGTGCAGCCAGCCTGAGACTAGCATGTATCTCTGTGCACCGACGCAGGGCGCCGCAGGGCAACACGATGGCAATTTTCCGCCAACTGTCTTCGAGAACCACAGGCTATGGATCGCGCTCAACGTCTACAGGAAAGAGTTCCTGCCAGCGACGCCGCCCCTCCAGGACTTTCCTCAGTGGAACACATCATCTGGCACCGTCTCCACAGCCTGTTCTCATAAGGTTTTCATTGTCTTCCAGTCTTGTGCCTGCATATCTAAGAGGCAGTTTTTGTTAACAGTTGTTTTAACAGGATTTTCATTTCTCGTATGTCAATAAATCAAAGTTGTATAATTCAGAGAGTGTCTATTTTTTCCTCTCTCTTCAATAGAGATACAGCACTTCTGATGTTAGGTCGTCTTTAGGTGTTGAGTCCAGGAGAGCGAGGAATCGAGAGTGAGGCCAAGGTGTTTGAAAAAAAAATGTTCAAATATCTGTAAATCTATCAGACCAAACTGCGTGGTCATCAGTCCGTAGCTTACAAACTACTTAAACCTAGGTAAACTAACCTACGGAAGGCAAAGACACACACCCCTGCCCCAGGGAAGACTCAAACCTCCACGGCGAGCAATCGCGCGCTCCGCAGCGAGGTGCTTTAGACCGCTCAGCTACTACACCGCGTCCAAGGTAAGATGACAGTCGTTGAGGTGGAAGGAATGGGTGGTGCGGCCAATGAGGATGGCTTGAGTTTTGAGACGCGTAACAAGCAATTCTCAATGCAGGTTATAATCTGTCACTATGCAAATGATGACTGTGAGGTTATCTGCACACGTGTAATAGATGTAGACAACATCAAGATAGTAATTTGGTGTTGTTATCAGCCACCCAATTCCATCGTTGCAGTTCTAGAGTCATTCAAAGGAATTTCGATCAGTAGTGTGAAGGTAACCAGATCATGTTTATTAGTTAGGGGCTACTTCAACCTGCGGAGTATAGACTGGGCCGCATATGCTATCACTACAGAGGGTAGAAACAAGCTGTCTTGTGAACTATCGTTGAGTACTTTTTCCGAACACTGCTTTGAGCACCGAAATCAGCAACCAACACACAGTGGAAATATTTTGGACATTATAACAGGCATGTTACTTAAGGAAGTACCATTCTGAAATTTAAAGAAGACGTGCTAAGAGATCTCAATAATTGTATGCTCACTGGGTACCTACATCTGTTGTCATTACGTTTGACTCTTCCTTGTTTACACTGTGTACAGTGTGTTTAAGATTACTCTGATAATCCTGAGTCCCACTGACTGTGAAGTATGGGCTGTTGTAAGATTTCTTAGTGCCAAAGGCCTAAATGCAAATGATATTCATCTTGAGAACTGTGCAGTTCATGGAGAAAATATAATGAGTGATGACATGGTAAGAAAGTATGTGAGAGCATTTATAGATGGCCACACAAGTGTGCATGATGAACAAAGGAGTAAGCATCGTTCAGTCATTAATGAACATTTGTACAGGAAGTGGACAATAAGGTGAGAGAAAATAGACGCTTAAAGATTTCGTCCTTGCAGAATGACTTTCCTAATGTTTCTCGTTGTGTTTTTATTAAAAAATCTTTTTGGAGTAATAATTTACTTTTTTTAATTAAAGTTTATTTCAGGTCAAGGTGCAGCTTATAATTAAGTATAGATGGGTTACAATAAACTATTATTATTAATTTAATTTTGTTATATTTTAATGAAGGTGAATTTCATAGTAATTTGAATTATTTACTTTAACTGATATTGGCTCTGAAGTGTGTACACATTTCCCGTCACTGTCGTTATTGATAATTTATTATTTTCCTGATAATATAAGTCATAACATAGTAGATGTACTGGAAAGTGTATCTGGCAATTGTATTCAAGACATAACATTTAAGTAAAGTGAGTCATTTATTCTGATTAATTTTCGGTGCTATTCAGGATGTCTCAAATAGTTAATTTTATTTTCTTCTGTCTTTGTAAGTTATTGGTTTTAATAAAAACAATTTTATTGATTTGTTGTCTTAGTATATTTTATTGAAATGACATTTTTAATTCTAGTTTATTATTAATGATATTAAGTAATTTATCGTTTATTGAAATTTTAATAAGTAAATTTTGTTTTTTGGACTTTTTGCAACATGGTATATCAAAATTTCAATTCAAATTAATAAATGTCAAGATCGATAGTTATTGTTCATACATATTATTAATTCGTTTGTGGGAATGATATGTTATTCGTTTCCTAATAGATTTAGTTTCTTGAGAAAAAGGTTAATTTTTTTAATTAGTGTTCTTCTTTTATTTAGAAGATTTATTAATAAGCTTATTACCAGCTATTTATATTACATTTTAGGTCCTTATTTTATGTATAGATTTTATATTTGTTTTAGGTTTTGCACTAAAATTTGTAATTTAATTTAAAGTTTGTTGTAATTATGATGAAATTAGTATTTTTAATTTGTATTCATTTCTTTCTTAATACATTCTAAGGAACTAGCCAATATAAATTTCCGCCTGTTTATCAAAAACATGTGTTCTTGATAATATTTCGACCTATTACCTGCTCATTGATCTAATTTAAAGAGCCGCAGAATTATGACCATGCCAGTGTAACATATATATTAATTTCTTAATTGGAGGCTAGAATCAATCTAATTAACTGTCTCTTAACGATGTTTAGAATTTAACACTTAAGTTACAACGCTTAAATAATTCTTGAGAACGCAAAAGACCATGTAGAGATTCTCATTTATAAATTAATTTTTATTGCATAACTAATTTTTTGTTATTAATTTTTAATCTTTGGTTGGGTGACAAGAAGATTAATTAAACTCTTCATTATTAGATAATTAATTTATGTTTATTTGATCTATAATTTGTGATTATAAGATTAAGATACTTTGGGGATAACAGCGAAATTATTTCTAGGGGTTCTTATCGATAAAGTGGATTGCAGCCTTGATGTTGGATTAAGATTAATTTTAGGTGTAGTGAATTAATAATTGGGTCTGCTAAAGCTTCAACGTCTTATATGATCTGACTTCATACCATTGTGCACCCGGTCAGTTTCTATCCTAAGAATTAATTCACTATATTAGTACAAGAGAACTATATAGTATCAATATTTTTATTGATTAAAATTAATTGTATACTATATAGAGTAATGTATTGAATTTAGATTTCATTTATGTAGATATTTCTATTAATAATATTCACAATATATGAATTATTTTGTTTATTGTGAATTGTTTGTTAATTGTATGTGTTTTAATTGGAGTGACTTTTTCACTTTAATGGAGGTTAGGGTAGTAGGTTGTATTCAGATTCGTAAGGGTCCAAATAGGGTAGGTGATGCTATTAAATTGATTTGTAATGAACAGCCTATTCCTTTTATGTCAAATTATTTTTTAATTTATTTTTCTTCCTTTTTTTATTTAATAATTCCTCTGTTCATCTGAGTTATGTTTCCTTATGTAACTTACATATATTTTGTCCTTATGGTCCTTTATATTTTCTTTGTTGTACTAGATTAAGAATTTATACATTAATAATTGCTGGTTCATACTCTAATTCAAATTTTTCATTACTGAGTTTTTTTTGTATTCTTTTGCTGAAACTATTTCTAATGAGGTTAGATTAGCTTTAATTTCATTATCATTAATTATTTTAATTGGGGTTTTAGTATATTTGATTTTATGAATTTCCAGTTTTATTGTTGATTTATTATATTTTCTTTCCCTTTGGCTTTACCTTTTTTTGGTGACTGTTTAGTGGAAACTAATGAGCCTCAATTTCATTTTGCTGAAGATGAGCCTTAGTTTCCAGTTCCAACATTGAGTATGGAGCTGATGGTTTTCCTTTAATTTTAATTTAATTTTTATTTGAACGCTTTCTTTCCTTTGTTTCTTTTTTTATTTGCACTCGTGGTAGTTCGAGTCGTTTTCCTTATAATAGGCTCATGTATTTCGTTTGGAATCGTTATTTACCTTCATCTTTAATTTTTTTATTGGTTTCACGGTTATGTATTTTCAATTGTTTAATAAAATTTTTTAAGATTTTTTTTGTTAACAGAAGAATTAAAATTCGGTTCTTACGTTTTCATAACATTTGCTATTCTTCAGTTAATTAACTTTATTTTTTGATGATTATGTCTTATATTTTTGCAATATGAATGTTAATTAAGAAATATGATAAGTAAATGGTTGTTAGGATTTGTCCTCTTGTGATGTATGGTTCTAGTATTAGTCATTTGCAATTCATACTAATAGGTAAATTACAATTACTATAATTCAAAGTATCATTTGGATAGAATTGATTTTCTCAGAATACGGTTTCGTTATAATTAATAAGATTCTAATTGATAATAATAATGCAATAAATCCTCCTAATTTATTAGGGATTGATTGTAAAATTTTAAAAGGAATTGGAAAGTATCACAGGGAATGAAAGTGAATTGGGGTTAATAATGGACTGGCTGTTACAAAGTTATCTGGGTCTTCTAGTATATAGGGATTAATTAAGCATGGCGTAATTAGGATTAATTGTAATTACGTCTTTGTAAGTGCAGTATGGTTTAGAACGGATTTATCAATGTTACCATTTAATCGAATGGGATTATTTAATTTGGTGAATGCAAAATACGTGTATTATAACAGTACCTGCTACAACGAATTTAGTGTTGCATTATCAACTTCAAATCCTCCTCATACTCAATGTACAGTGTCTTTTCCAGTATAAGGTATTTCTGATAATAAATTTGTAATAACTGTTGCTCCTCAAAATGATACATGTCCTCAAGGTAGTACATACTATTACTATAAATATATTAATTATTTATGTTATTCATATATATAGATATATGATCATAATAAATTTCTCATCCTATGTGTACATAAAAATGCAGATAAAGATTATTAAACATCAATTTGCGTGTAATATTAGAATTACTCACCCATTATTAATGTCTAGAGAATTTTGAATTACTCTTATGAATGCCATTTCCATATTTCATGTGCAATGTATGGTTAAGAATAATTGTCTATTAATTTGAATTAGTAAAGATATTCCTAACTGTGATCCAAGATATCATCATAATGAAGTGTTTGTTGGTATAGGAATTAATGGGTTGTCAGTACGTTTGATTTACTCATTAGTTTAGTAATTTATTTTGTGTATAGGTCCTTGATTGGTAGTGGTTCTTTTAACTACTGCTATTAATGAAATAAATAGATAGAATCTTATTGTAATTGTAACAATTATTAATGGATTATTATATAGGTTTATTAATGAACTTGATATTTACTTAAAGTTAATTCAGTATTTTAAGCTTATAATTCTTGTTTTTGATAATTTCTGTAAATATTATTTTATCAATATTATATAATGCGATTGATAAAATAATTATTACATTTAGAATATAAATGATATTGTTTTATTTAAATTTACATATTTAATTTTATGCAATTTTTGTAAAGTAAATAAATAATACCATTATACCACCAACAAATTTTAATTATCAAAATTTTGCTATTCAGAATCTTTCTATTAATATTCCTGTTGTTGTTCTAATAGATTAGGTTACAATAACAATAGTTATTATAATTCACATAGGGTGATTTAATTTAATATAAAGTACTGTTTATTAAGTTTGTTGATTTTAAATGATACTTTTATCTTTTTATAGGTTAGTTTATAAAAATGTTGATTTTGGGAATCATTGATAGAAATATTTTTCTTATTTAGAAGTTTTAAAAATATTTCCTTAATTCTAATTTTCAAGACAAATGTTTTTGTTAGATTAATATTAATACTATATTAAGATTATCCACTTCTTTATTAATTTATCTTTCTGGTGTTTGTGATATTTCTTCAAAACGTTAATATTTATTGGTAGTTTTACTGAGAGTAGAAAATATTGTTCTTTCCTTATTTATGTTAATGGTTATTTATATTTATGACAATTTTTTCCTGTTATTCTTTCGTTATTTCTGATTGTGAGTGTGCTTTATGTCATTCTATTTTAGTTACAATAATTCTTTCTCATGGTCATTTTTTAAAATCTTTCTTTCCATGTTTATGTTAAGGTATTCATTTGGGAAGTTTTTTCTGATCACTATTTGTTTATAAACTGATTGTTGATGACTAATTCATTATTTGAAGTTTTCATTGAGCTTTGTTTTTATAGTTTCAATATATTCTTATTCTGTTTCGCGAATAATTGTTTGTTGTTTTGGTGTTGATTTTTTTCATTATATTAATTTTATCGAGTTTTGGATTTGTTGTTTAATAATTACTGCATAAAGATGAATCTTTAATTTTAAATTTTTTGAAATTATATTCTATTGTTATTTTTCTAGCTTAAAGTTACTTTCTTTATATTTTCATTGAGTCAAGATGATTCATACATTTTTGTTTTTGTTTGGGGATTGAGGTTTTTCACATCAGTATTTACAGGCTGGTATTAGTTTAATTTACTATTCTTTGTTTGATAGATTGCCTTTATTATTAGTTTTGTGTCTTTATTCTTTTGTGTTTTGTTCCTTATTTCTTTTTGTAGTTCGGATGCAAATTTTTTTCATCTTTGGATTCCTAAAGCTCATGTTGAGGCTCCTATTTCTGGTAGAATGATTTTGGCAGGTATCTTCTTGATATTGGAGGTATGATATTTTTCGTATAATAAAGTTTGTTACTTATTTGGGTTTAAGGTTTAATTTTTTGTTTCGTTTTTAATATTCTTTGGTAGTGTTATTATAGATTTATTTGTTTCCGTCAGGTTGATTTAAAAATCTTTTTTTTCTTATTCTTCCGTAGCGCATAGAAGATTCAGGATGATATAAAATCTTTATTTTCTCATTCTTCTGTAGCCCATAGAAGATTAGTAATTTGTGGTTTAACCCTCCGTCGGGCGCAGTCGGCCTCACAGGCCAGCAAAACACTTTTTTGATTTCCGTGCTTAACAGTGGTGGCCCAGTGGCCTGCCTCACCGTTTACTCACGTAACTTTGGGAACCTCACACAGTGCCGATCCGCAGGCTGCCATCAATTTCCACGCGGATCACGGGGAACTCCTTGGGCCTCACAGGCCGTCTGCGCCCGATTACGTTATAGTTTTTAAGGTGAGATTTTTCAAGATATTTTTATTTTATTACTTCGTTTCAATCAAACTAAGTCTGTCCTCTGTGATTTTCACCGTTACCTTCGGAAAAAAAAGATGACTTAGACGACCTTGGCCCTTCAGACTGAGAGCGCCTGATCGAGTCCTAATTTCAGTTTTCCTTTCTTTTCCTACGTTACCACATCCATATTTTCTGCTGAAATGTCCAGAAAAGTATATTATGCTTCTAAGCCAATGATCTTGTGGAAATAATGCGCCTCCTCGAGGACGAAACTGCTGAAGATCCAGCCGCACTCGAAGATTTAGTCGATGAGAGAGACACCCACTCTCAGGATGAGGTAGGAGAAGGCAAGGAGGACTCAGCAACTGAACAGGAAGTTTAGGGAACAGCTCGGGAATATGAAGAAGAGAAGAAAATACGTGAGGAGTTTTTATTTTGGAAACGATAAGACGACGAAGTAGTCTAAGTAGGTAACTTCTACTATTCATAATGTGAAGAGTCACATCATTATTACACAACATAGAGTGTAAAAGATATTGCTACAAATGGCGCCACCAATTGCAAAACCTTGTGTCATCAACTTCTAACTGGACAATTTAGCCTGTGTATGCTATGAATATACGTGGAATGTCGATTCGGCTGCAAACTCGACTGAAAAAATTTTTACCCCACAAGGAACGGGAAAGTTCTCCCACATTTCCTCCCAAATGGCTAAAACGTAGACCATGTGTGGCTGAAACAAGAGTTATGAGGATAAAGAATCATGAATGTTCAGCTTGTCATCAACCAATCTGCTTGAGCTACATATACGTTCTGTGCCATACCTGTGTTTCAGCTGTTGATTTGGGAGCTATAGCATCGGTTTTTGGCTGCAAATGTGGCGAGAAAAGATGATTCCATGTCCGAATAGACTGCCTAATGTCCTTTAAAAATAACTTCATTACTTTTATGGATTACTGTTCGACCAATTTTTAATGCTCTTTGTGGGAAATTAGTAATTTTGGTTACTTTAGTTTAAGGTGTATTGTGTTCAATAAATCCATTATTATGCTTTAAGTTTGCTGTAATTCCTTCCTTTAGAGACTCTTCAAGACTAGCCAACACGCATTTTGAGTTTGATTTAACATGGCGGAGCTAGTCCACAAAATATGTGGGTGGCCTCTCAGGCCGGGTGCGCCTGATTTTGTTTCATCTGGAGGTGCGCCCGACGGAGGGTTAATAACTATAAATTGATGGGGATATACAGGTTCCCTTTCGTTAATGGTTGGTCATGGTTTATGTTCTTCTGATTTATTATGTTAATCGAATATTTTTATGAATGTTTGTGTAGACAGAGATTTTTAATTAGCAAGGGTATGATTAATTTAATATTCAGGTTGTCTATTTGGTGATTTCCTTTATGATGTTCATATATGGCTTATCCCCCCTCTTTGAATCTTTTAGGAGAGTTTAGATAATAAAATCGAATAATTTCTTGTCTTCTTATATATTTTTATTATTCTTTTTATAGAGCTGTATTTATATTTTGATTCTCAGCATGGTTTGTATTATTCTGGTGCTTATACTTCTTCTTTGGTTGATTTCCATGAATATAATCTTTTATTTTTACATTCATTTCCCCTTTATTTATTATGTTTAATGGGTGATTATTTTTATTTTTGATATCTTAAGTATTTTAAATTTAAATGTTGTTTTTGGAATCAATGATATGTTTTTTTATCTTAAGTCATGTGTTTGTTTTCTTTTTGTTTAATCAGCTTTTTATTTTTATTTAGAACTTTATTTTTTATATTGGGTGTTTATTACTTAATAATTGAGTATAAATTATTTATAAGTTACATAAGTGTGTGTTGTCTGTTCTTTCAGACATTCCCAAAAGAACAGACACATCTTATAAAATTTGCTGATGATGTGCAATGATCCCTTCTTTAGTGCGGAGGCGCTACTAGGCCCTAATGGGAATTAGTAGAAAGTGACTATGAGTTTGAGTTCTTGTGAGCAGGCTACAGTTGCGAATTTGTATCTGATGGGAGGTGTGCATGAGCAATCCCATGCGGTGTGATGATCGCTGTGTCCCCAGTCGTGTAATGGTCAGCACATCTGCCTTGAAAGCTGGAGACCCAGGTTCGAATCCCCGCAGTTAATGTTATCCATTCCATGAACATTAATTTTATGTTGGGTGGGAAGTATTTACTTTGAATAATTCTATAGTGCTAATATTTTTTATTTTTTACTGGATATCTTTAATTTTTATGTCTGTTGTTATATATATTTCTCCTATAATTATCCATTATAGAAATGATAATTGCATAATGAAAAATATTAATCGTTTTATTTTAATTGTTCTACTATTGATTTTTAATAAGTCTTTTAATTATTATTCCAAATATAATTAGAATTTTATCTGGTTGAGAGGGATTTGGTTCTTTTTCTTATTGTTTAGTTGTTTCTTATCAGAATGTACAGTGTTATAATGTAGGAATATTAACTGCTTCAGCTAATTCGGTTGGTGATGTTTCTTTTTCTATTTCTTGAATGTTACATTTTGGTAGTTGAAATTACATTTATTATTATTGCTCTATTTTTTATTCTTTTGAGATGAGGATTATTACCTTATTAATTGCTCTTGCTGCTCTAACTAAGGAAACTCAGATTTCTTTTTCTTCATGACATCCAGCTGCTATAGCTGCTCCTACTCCTATTTCTGCTGTAATTCATTCCTCTACTCTTGTTCCCATTGGTGAATATTTAGTAATTCGTATCAGTCCCATATTATTAGTTTCTGATTTTAGTCGATACATTATTTTCATTGGTTGTTTAACAATATTTATGTTTGTGCTTGGGGATAATTTTGAAAATGATATGAGGAAGATTATTGGTATTACTACTTTCACTCAGTTTGGTTTAATAATAGGAAATTTATCAATGGGTATTCTGATCTTGCTTTTCTTCAGTTATTGTCTCATGCTTTATTTAGCGATTTAATATGTATCTGTGTAGGTTCTATAATTCATAATTTACATGATTCTCAGGATATTATTAAATGCTCTATTGTTTATGTTATACCTTTAACTTTTATTTGCTTTAATGTTTCTAGATTATGTTTATGTGGTAACCCTTTTTTTAACTGGTTTTTTATTCTAAGGAATTATTTCTTGAGGTTGTTTGTTTAAGTTAAATTAACTTTTTATTTATTTTTCTACTGGTATAACACGTTATTTATTTAGTTTTTTTAATATTCAATATCTGGTGATAATAATTATTAATCTGTTAATTTTTAATCATGGGAGTTATTGTATTTCTTTTGGTATAATTGGTTTATTAATTGTTGCTGTTTTTGTGGTAGATTTTTGTCTTGATTTATTTTTCCTCTACCTTATTTAACTTATTTAATTTTTTACCTTGGTATTTAAAGTATTTGGCTTTATTTGCTGTTGTTTTAGGTTCATATCATTTGTGATTATTGTTATAGTCGGCCTCACAGGCCAGCAAAACACTTTTTTGATTCCCGTGCTTAACACAGGTGGCCCAACGGCCCGCCTCTCTGTTTACTCACGTAACTTTGGGAACCTCACACAGTGCCGATCCTCAGGCTGCCATCGATTTCCACGCAGATCACGAGGAACTGCTTGGGCCTCACAGGCCGTCTGCGCCCGATTACGTTATAGTTTTTAAGGTGAGATTTTCAAGATATTTTTATTTTATTACTTCGTTTCAATCAAAATAAGTTTGTCCTCTGTGATTTTCACCGTTACCTTCGGAAAAAAGAAGACTTTGACGACCCTGGCGCTTCAGACTGAGTGCGCCTGATGGAGTTCTAATTTCAGTTTTCCTTTCTTTTCCTACGTTATCACATCCATTTTTTCTGCTGAAATGTCCAGAAAAGTATATTATGCCTCTAAGCCAATGATCTTGTGGAAATAATGCGCCTCCTCGAGGACGAAACTGCTGAAGATCCAGCCGCACTTGAAGATTTAGTCGATGAGAGAGACACCCACTCTCAGGATGAGGTAGGAGAAGGCAAGGAGGACTCAGCAACTGAACAGGAAGTTTAGGGAACAGCTCGGGAATATGAAGAAGAGAAGAAAATATGTGAGGAGTTTTTATTTTGGAAACGATAAGACGACGAAGTAGTCTAAGTAGATACCTTCTACTATTCATAGTGTGAAGAGTCACATCATTATTACACAACATATACAGTGTAAAAGATATTGCTACAAATGGCGCCACCAATTGCAAAACCTTGTGTGTCATCAACTTCTAACTGGACAATATAGCCTGTGTAAGCTATGAATATATTTGGAATGTCGATTCGCCTGCAAACTCGACTGAAAAAATTTTTACCCCACAAGGAACGGGAAAGTTCTCCCACGTTACCTCCCAAATGGCTAAAACGTCGACCATGCGTAGCTGAATCAAGAGTTAGGAGGATGAAGAATCACGAATGTTCAGCTTGTCATCAACCAATCTGCTTGAGCGACGTATACGTTCTGTGCCATACCTGTGTTTCAGCTGCTGATTTGGGAGCTATAGCATCGGTTTTTGGCTGCAAATGTGGCGAGAAAAGATGATTCCATGTCCGAATAGACTGCCTAATGTCCTTTAAAAATAACTTCATTACTTTTATGGATTACTGTTCGACCAATTTTTAATGCTCTTTGTGGGAAATTAGTAATTTTGGTTACTTTAGTTTAAGGTGTATTGTGTTCAATAAATCCATTATTATGCTTTAAGTTTGCTGTAATTCCTTCCTTTAGAGACTCTTCAAGACTAGCCAACACGCATTTTGAGTTTGGTTTAACATGGCGGACCTAGGTTATGATTAGTTACCATTTAAAATGTTAAGGAAATATTTTCCACATTTTTGTATTTATAAATATTTAATTATTATTTTTACAGTGAAAATGTATTTATTTTAACTATATAACTAGAGATGTTATCAGAGTTGAAACGCTATCTTAAAATGTTAGCAGGTTTCATATTGGCTTTACATTTCCTTAATTGGAGGATTATTGTTCATTTATATTATTAATGATGCTGAGACTTACCGCCTAATATTTCTTCTTTGCAACCTGTATAAAATCCTGGAGAGAATGGTTCTGAACCACCTGACAGTAGAAATTGACTCTGTGCGCAATCCATAATGGGCTGGCTTTATACTAGGTAAAAGATGCACATCTCAAGTCCTCAGTACGTTGAAGATCGTTTTGAATCACATATCATCACTTGTGTGGCCTTTGTTGACCTGTCTGCTGGATGCGACACCATGAACCATAAATTACTTCTGAAAAAAATTTCTGACATCACTAAAGACTCCAGTCTGAGGACCTTGATTGCCAACTGTCTTAGTAACAGGAGATTTTTCGTGGAATTTCAAGGATGGCGCAGTAGATGGAGACGACAAAGAAATGGGCTACCCCAGGGCAGTGTTCTAGCCCCTACACTCTTTAATATATATATATATATATATATATATATATATATATATATATATATATATATATATATATATATATATATATATATATATAACTAAATTACTCCTCATTGTAATCCTTTTGATACAAATTTTGTATGTAGTCCTTGGAAAGTTCTTTCTCGAATTACATCTCATCATCATAGTATTATTATTAAAATGACAATGACCATTCCAATAATACGTAAGTTTATATTTAATGACTGTAATCATTTGGTTAATCCTGAAACTAAAATTATTGCCCCAATTGCTCCAGTTAAACATCATGGTCTATAATCAACCATATGAAATGAGTGATTGTTATTTTCATGTTGAAATGAAAGCAGGCTTGACTTCAAAAGCAGGGTTGTCAATTGAACACAGCACTTAATCCAAAAGCAGGTTAATTGCGAACTGAAACATATATGCAGCACTGACTGCCTTTTGGGGAGAGTGCTCTGCTATTTATAGACAGACAGAATGTGCCAGAAATTAGAAGAATAGTTAACATAAGAAACATGTAGAAATTATAAGTGAACACGAGAAACACGTAGAACATTCTGGAAATGATAAATACAAAGAAATAAATTTTTGCCCGTGGATGGGATTAAACTGGCAACGTTCAGGACAGCAATTGGTGACGCTATCCATTGCGCCTCAAAGGCAGTTGGATAATTTATGGTCTTCCGGCATTGCTCCCATTCCTGAAATAACAGGGGCCCGCTGTTAGGTTCCCTTTGGTGGCAGCTGCAATGTCCTGGATCTGGATCCTGTCTTGAGTCCTCTGTATGGCTCTTCAAGAGAATCCTTCCCTTCTGCACGATTATCGACGACAGACGTTCCTGTCGTGGCTTCATCAGTATCATTACCGTCCTTAGTCCTTGAACAACAAGAAATTGTCGCCTATCTGCTCTTCACGATAATAGTAAGTCTTCATGCGGACGATGTACACAATGTATATTCGTTTTTGTTTTTTCGACGACGGCTTATAATCTTTGACGTCGTGTGTGACGTCTCACAGGCAACTTATGACACGATACGGACCAAAGTATCGCTTCAGTAACTTTTCTGACAGCCCAACTTTCCGGACAGGGGTAAAAATCCATACCAGATCTCCTGGGCTTTATACAACAGCTCAGTGCTTGTTGTTATACGCTGACGGTGCTTCTTCTAGGAATCCACTGTCCATATGCGAGCCAGCTGTCTTGCTTCTTTGTCCCTGTGGACGAGCTGTTTCACATAGTCATCCTGAGTGTCGTCCAGATGGCACTAGAACAGCAATTCCATTGTCGTCTTACCTACACGGCCATGGAGCACGAAAAGCGGTATGAAGCCTGTGGTGTCTTGTCTTCCGGTATTATAAGCAAATGTCACGATTGGCAGTATTGTATCCCAATCCTTCTGCTCAACATTGACACACATCGACAGCACATCTGCTAACGTCTTGTTAAAACGTTCTGTAAGTCAATTTGTCTGAGGATGGTATGGAGTTGTCATCCTCTGGACATTGTCGCAACGTATATTACCTCTGAAACTAGTTTTGACTGGAATACGTGTATACGATCAAATATCATCACCTGTGGTGCCTGATGCTTCAAAATAATGTCTTATACAAGGAATTTTGTGATCTCTGGAGCTCTTACAGTCGGCACACGTTTGGTGACAGTGTAGCGTGCCCTGGAGTTAACTGCGGCACATGCTTCTGTCGCTGGCACTCTTTATAGTGACTCACATAGTGCTTTACACATTGGTAGAGACCTTTCCAGTAATACCTGCATATCATTCTGTCTAGGGTCTTCACGAATCCCAGCTGACCGGATATTGGAGCACCGTAGAAATATTTGAGAATAGCTGGCTGAGTATCAGTTGGAATGACCTGTAGCCATTTGGAGCCCAGGCGGATTGTAGTTTCTCTTATACAATGTCCCTTTTATAAGTGGGAATTCTCCATTAATCGGTTCTTCTTTCTCCAAGGCCTCTATGGCTCTTAATAGTGCTGGATCTTGCCCCTTATCAGGTCTAACGTCACCTAATTCAGCGAGGGCTGAAATTTCATTCATGGTTTTGTGTTCCAATAATGGATTCCTCGAAAGGCAGTTGGCATCCTAGTGTTCGTAGCCACTCCTGAATACCAATGTGACGTTGTACTCTTGGAGTCTTAGTGCCCATCTGTCTTGTCGACCTGATGGATCTTTCAAGCTAGAGATCCAACAAAAAGAATGGTGGTCTGTCACAACGGTGAATGGTTTTCCGAATAAATACGGCCGGAACTTGTTGATAGCCCAGATAACTGTGAGACATTCTTTCTCATTTGTAGAGTAGTTTATATCGGACTTTGAGGGTACTCTTGATGCATAGGATATCACCTTTTCAGCACCTTCCTGAATTCGGACAAGCACTGAACCAATGCCATACCTGCTAGCATTAGTGTGAAGTTCGGTTTCCGCACTCTTGTCGTATAATGTTAGAACTTGTGCAGAAGTTCGAGCCTCGTTAACTTCCCAGAAAGCTCTTTCTTTTGTCTCATCCCACTAAAACTTGGAGTCTCCCTGCAGAAGTTCTTTCAATGGACGTGCCTTGTTACAAAATCCTTTTATGAAACGTCAGTTGTATGAGCACAGCCCGAGAAAACTTCTCACTTCACGATTGAGCTGAGAGGTTGGAAATTCTGTGACTGCCCTTACTTTATCTGGATCAGGAAGGACACCGTCTCTGTTTACTAGGTGTCCCAGAATTTTATCACTTTGGCGACGATCAGGCTCTTGTTTGGATTGAGGTGCAGTCCTGCAGTCTGAACACACTTCAACAGAGTTGACAGGCGACTCAGATGTTCTTCAAATGTTTTCGAGTAAACGACAATGTCATCTAAATTGCAAAGGCACGTGGTCCACTTAAGGTGTCGAAGCAAGTTGTCCGTCAAGCGTTAGAGTGTGGCTGGAGCATTGCATAATCCAAATGGCATTACCTTGAATTCATAAAGGTCGTCAGGTGTAATAACAGCCATATTCTTCCTGTCAGGTTCGTTAATCTCGATTTGCCAGTAATCGGTCTGAATATCCATAGTTGAGAAGTATGTAGATCCATTCAAGCAGTGTAAGGTGTTGTCAATGCTCGACAATGAGTGGACATCTTTCTTTGTCATTTTGTTCAGCCACCGATAGTCGACACAGAAACCCTATGTACCATCCTTCTTCTTCACGAGGACCACCGGAGACGACCAGGGACTCTCTGAAAGTTGAATAATGTCATCGTGAACATCTTGTCCACTTCCTCCCGAATTATATGTCTTTCAGCTGGCAACACTTCGTACGAACGCTGGCTAATTGGTGGATGATCCCCAGTATTGGTAAGGTGTTTTATTGCGGTCTGTTTCATCTAGCTCTTACCCTGTCTGGCCTGGAATACACCTTTACTATGGTTAAAACCTGCTGACGTTGTTCCTGCGTCAGACTGGGCCCTATATGTAAAACAATATATAGTTTCCTCAAGTGTGTTGTCGGCAGTAACAGCAGAGCATGGGACTTTGTCGATGACATGGAGCTCATCGTCATAGACTGGTTTGGATGTACCAATAGACGTTCCTTTAGGAATGACTTGCGGTTGTTCATGAAAATTAGTTCTCTTCGAGCACCTGTAATGCTTATGATAGCCGGTGGTTTGTAGATTTCCTTTGTTATACTGATTAGCTTTTTGCAATCGACAATTACTTCACTGTTCAACTGGTCATCTCGGCTGCGGACTGGAGCTTTTCTCATTGTTAACAGCAGGATCTCAACATTCTCGACAGAAAACAAACTCTCAAGGAAGTGCATGTTACTCGTCGGAACAGCTTTCTCCATTTCTAGCTCAGATTTTACCCAGTCAATGACAGCCTGAAGGAAGTCCATCCGAGGACGGAATTATGGCTACATCCTGTTAAAACGACAAATTCAAAAGGCTGTTGTTGATAGTTACTCTTGTGACACAGGCTCCTGCTGGCTGGATGTATTTTCCATTTGCTACCTTCAGCACAGTTGTTGTTGTATCACAGAACATTATCTTCTTTAGTCTGCGGCGTTAATCATTCGACAGTACAGAGAAGTAAGCTCCTGAATCGCCTAATGCCTGGACAGGTTGGTCGTCGATGTTAACGTCAATGAGATTTCCCGACATCTTAGCGACTGTCCGTCCGTGGAGGATTTTCATCTGCGGCTGCCTCACCTTTGTAGATGGTCGCCTCGCCTAGTTTTCCTGAACACGGCGGGTAGGCGAGCGGCTGGTATCTCTGTAAAGCGACGTTGAATGGTGGCGGCATATTGGAGAGCGACCACGTCCATGATACGGCGACGGGCATCTGCAGTTGACTGCCGTTGAAAGGACTGCTCCGATGGTTGGCGTCTTGCGGCATAATAATTGTCAAATGCTTGTCTTCTCTCCCTACAGTATTGTACGACACGTCCAGGAACACAACGGAGTGTTGTCTTCTGTCCTCCAGATATCTGTCGTCCTGCGAGGTGTCATAATTTCCAGAGCATTTGCTTGGGACCGCATCAGATGGTTCCTAGGCTGCAGTTTGATGGCTACGGCATAAGTCATAGTAGGTCGAAACCATTCTTCACGTTGGGTGCGACTGCAAGAGCTGACAGGCGTCATTGTGTAAAATACCTCTTCCTCAGCAGCATCGGCTCCCTCATGACATACGGGACTGACGTCCATGGCCATAATCTGGTGCTTCCTTGCTCCAACAGTCGCGGGTGCCATAAACTGTTGCAATTCGTCTCGCACAGACTAACGTATGAGAGAAGCAAGGTCATGCTGGTCTTCCACAACGACCATAGGGACAACATTCGGGAGTCTGTCGTCTATCTTTAGTCCAACCCTCTTCTGTTGCACCTCTTCATTCCACTGGCACCACTTGAGGAACTCTTCCGTCATAGAGACATCGTTCATAAGAAGAGCCTGGCACATGTCTTCTGCAATGCCCTTCATCAGGTGTGTGATTTTGTCGGTCTGTCATATCCAGGTTAACTATGTTACATAGGGCAAAAACATTCTGTATTTACGACTGTGTCGGCTCACCATGTCATTAGCCCCGGTTTTTCAGTTGTTCTTCCGCCGAGGGGATTTGTCTCCAAACGTCATCTTAAGTTCCGTTTTGAATGTTTCCCATTCATTCAGTTTATCTTCGTTGTTTTCAAACCATTGTTGGGCTGTTCCATCCAGGTAGAAATAAACGTTGGCCAACATTGTATGGTCCCACCAGTTATACTTGGCGACTCGGTCGAACCGTTTTAGAAATATGCTGGTGTCCTGTCCAGCGTCTCCAGAGAACACCGACGGATGACTGATGTGCAGCTGGCTTACTGCTGGTTTTGAGTCGATGGGTCTTCTGATGATATGGACTTTCGGAAGGATGTACTCGGTATATCCCTTGTATTCCTGTTCTAGTCCGGGTAAGGGACAGCTCTTACGTTGCCTAATTGGAGCCACGGTGATGCAGCTGTTGCACAGGATACCCGGCACCTCCACCAAACAATATCACGTTGAAACGGAAGCAGGCTTGACGTCAAAGGCAGGGTTGTTAACTGAACACGGCACATATACTGAAAGCAGGTTTATTACGAACTGAAACATACACGCAGCACTGACTGCCTCTCGGGCAGAGTGCACTGCTATTTATACACAGAATGTATCAGAATTAGAAGAATAGTTAACATAAGGAACATGTAGAAATTACAAGTGAACATAAGAAACATGTAGAACGTTCCAGAAATAATAAATACAAATAAATAAATTTTTGCCAATGGACGAGATTAAATCGTCGACCTTCAGCACTGCAATCAGTGATAGTATCAATTGTGCCATGCTAAAAGTTGGATAACTTGTGGTATTGCAGCATTATTATTTCCTAGCATAGGTATAGGTTAGCGATATATTGAATATATTAATTGATGGATCAAATGTAGAGAATAAATTTGTTATCATATTCAATAATTTTTTTTTAATTTAGTTATTATTTTTTAAAATTTTGTTTGGTTTATAGGAGAAAACGTTTAATTCGTTAAATAAGATTAATGTGATTGAGAATGTAATAAATAGCGAAAATCATATTATTGGTGATATTTAATTAATTTAGATTGTAATTTACCTCATCAGTAGTAGATGTTAATTTACAATCTTTTGGTTTAAGAGACCATTACTTATTTTTAGTCATCTGATGTGTCAGGGTGTACTAATTACAGTCATTTTAGTTTCACATATACTATATTTTCACTAACTTCTTATATTATATTTGATAATAATTTAAGAAATAGTTTAACTGAACTTCTTTCAATTACAATTACTTTAAACTATGATTTTCCCTGTAGATTTATGAGCATTGTACAAAGAATAATCCTGGGTGACTAATTATAAATATTCTTTCATTTAGTTGCCCCAGTGTTGCATCAATTTTAATTCCTAGGGATGGGATTGCTCATGAATATAATATGTCAGATGCTCTAGTTAGTACTCAACCTTTTGTATTTATTGGTAAGTTTGTTTGGTTATCTACTTCTAGTAATCAGAATTCTTCTGTTCATTTCAGGGGTTATCTATGTGTCAAATTCTACATTAATGAAGCCTGAATATTCGTATCTTCAATATCATTGACGTCAAGATGTATTAATTGTAATTATGGCATCTGATGAGTCATCAAGTAGGTATGGTAATTGTAATGATGATAGTGCAATAAAAAATGTGATTGCTGGTAATGTTGTTCAGATGATTTCAATTATGTGACCATGAAGTATATTTCGGTTTGTGTATTTTTTTAACAATATCTATCTTAGTAAATATTCTACAGTTATTGTAATTAATAATAGAACAATCATTGTATGGCCATGAAAGAATGACAATTGTTCTATTAACAGTGAGGCTCCATTTTGCAGTATTAAATTTGATCATGTTGCCATATATTTCTAATATAAGGTCAAACTTTTATTTTTGTAGCTTAAATATATTGCATTAATCAGCCGTATTAGAATCTATAGGTTATTGCTATTCTGAATGTCTATGTTCAGTGGGTGGATTATTTTGTAATCATTCTGTTGATATTCTTATATTTGTTGTAAATAATACAGTTCGGTTTTTAATTATTCTCTCTCATATAATTAAAATGAATATGATTCCAGTAATTGAAATGGTTGATCCTATTCTTGAGGTGGCATTTCATGATGTATATGCATCAGGGTAGTCTGAATATCGTTTTGATATTCCTGTTCCTCCTAGAAAGAGTTGAGGAAGAAATGTTAGGTGTACTCCAATAAATATAATGGTGAATTGGATTTTTAATCATTTATTGTTTACTGTTCTACCTGTAAATAACGGGTATCATTAAGTAATCCCTACTACAATTGCAAATAATGCTCCACTGGAAAGTAAATAATGGAAATGTGCTACTACATAGTATGTGTCATGTAATCCAATGTCTAGTGATGAATTTGCAAGGTCTAGTCCGGTTAGTCCTCCTGTTGTAAATAGGAAAATGTATCCCAGTGCTCATAATAAAGGTGGATTAAATTCGAATTTAGTTCCATAATGGGTTGCTATTCATCCGAGTACTTTAAATCCTGTTGATATGGCAATAATCATTGTTGCTGAAGTAAAATAAGCTTGTGTATCAACATCTGTTCGAACTGTAAATATGTGATGTGCTCATACAATAAATCCTATTAGTGTAATTGATACTATTACATAAATTATACCAATGGTTCCAAATGATTACATTTTTCTCTTTCTTGACAAATGATGTCTGATATAATATATACGTCTGGGTGTCCAAAGAATCAGAATAAATGTTTTAAATGATTAGGACAGTTGTGCGGAATGTGAATAGTCAACTTCAGTTGATTGGGAGAATTTTGGTAAGGCATGATTCGTCTGTAAAGGAGACCGCTTATAAAACGCTTGTACGTCACCATTTTGAGTATTGCTCAAGTGTTTGGGATCCCCACAAGATCAGTTTAAAGGAGCAAGTAGAGGCACCTCAGAGGCGGGGTCTAGGTTTGTAACTGGTAAATTCGATCAATGCGTGAGTGTTACTGAAATGCTTTGGGAAGTCAATTGGTAGTGCTGGAGGGTAGGCGATGTTCTTTTCGAGAAGCGCTGTTGAAGAAATTTAGGGGGCTGCCAACCTACGTTTCGCATAAAGACCACATAGATACATTTAGCATTAATATGACTTGAAAGGATACATAAATGCATTCGAATTTTCCTCGATCTGTATAGAACTGAAACAGGAAACCAAGTAAATAGTAGTGGTGGGTGGACTGTGTAGTTTGTATGTAGATGTAGAATTGAGTCAATGAAATAAGAAGCTAAAGTCACAGGGATCAGAGACACAACTCTCGGGTTGTCATAGAGTGCTTCAGTATAAGAAAATAAATCTCATTGATGGCATGAACGACAAAACAAAGCATAACTATTTGTGTTAATTCCAGAAGAGACTGAGGTGAGACGTTTGAGTTCAGACCTATGTCCTTCCTGAAATATCATTATAATATGTAGACCATATAAGATTAAATTAAAACCATTGATGAAGAAAGCCACATTAAGCAAAATGAAGTTTTTTTGCAATACAGCCCACAGCAGACTATAAAAGATTAATAGGGTAAGCCTATGCACCTAACGTGCATGCAAAAGTTTACTCAGTTGACTTTTTGAATGAGTTTGTCAAAATTTTCCAATGTTTGTATATCTATGGGACTTCTTTAGTTATTAGTCTGTAGACTTACAAACTACCTAAACTAAGTTAAACTAAGGACAACACACAAATCTATGCCCAAGGGAGGACTCGAATCTCCGACGGCGAGCAAGCGCGCTTTCACCAGCGAGGCATCTTAGACCCCTGGCCACTCCACCGTGGCAAAGCATGTGTCGAAGTAAGTTACAAGTACTTCCAGAGTATAATGACCGCAAACGCACTAATACTATACTTTGTGAATGTCAGTAATAATGCCATTCAGTTTCAAGAAGAGTGGTATATTTACAACTTCTTGATTTAAGAAACATAAAAAAAGGATGCACCATATCGATGATGATGTTCGCATTATTGTTGGAAGTCGAACAGCAAGTTTCACTGTTATAAATGTTTGGTGTACAGTTTATGTGTACAGATTTTGCAGTTGATATCAAGACAGCGGTAAAGAAACAACATTATTTGTCGAAAGTTAGGAAAATCTGGGTGAGGTACAGGACAAGACCAGGATCTGATGCTAATATTTGCATGATTTTTATTTTAGTAAGCAGCTGAATTTAACCTTAGATAATCTGACAAGGAGACCACATAGGTATGGGGCTTAAGAATTTCTTTATATTTATGGTACATGAAATTCAGAACTTAAATAACAATCAGCCAAAGCCATTCAACGAATCTCTCAAAAAGTATCGAGAAAATCGGCTTTTATCGAGTTTTACATGCACACGTAAGTATCAATTAGTAAAACAGTTCTAGCGTATGCCTGTGTAGCTCAGGTGACAGCGTTCTGACCTCGCAACCATGAAGTCACTGGTTTGAATCCCGATGTAGCATATGTTGTTTCTCGTTGTTTTCGAATTCAGTTATAAAAATCATTTCGATTCATATTCACGGAATGTATGACATTAACTGCGAATGGGTTAAGTGGAGAATATGTACCCAGGCGGAAGTCGAACCCGAGTCTCCTGCTTCCTAGGCAGTTGCACTGACCCCTACACCACTGGGGACACAGCGATCATCACACCTGCACAGAATTAGTCAAGCATGTCTCTCGTCAGATACAAATTTGCAACTTTACCCTGCCCACTAGAACTCAAACTCGTAGTCACTTTGTAATAATTCCCCTAAGAGTAAAGGCCTAGGAGTGCCTTCACACTGAAGAAAGGATCATTGCCCGTCATGGGGGAATTGTATAACTTATAAAATATGTTGGTATCTCTAATAGTATGTTAGCTCTTTGGAAAACCATTAGCAACTATGACTTTTCAAAAACTGTGTCGTAGCTCTTCACAAACCGAACAAACAAAGACTGCCGTCGTCAACTAATACTGAAGTCAGTACAGTACAAAATGTAACTAACGTTTTTTTGATAGAAACCATCATTATTAACAACCTTTTATAACATATAGAAAGTACGAATATACAAAAACACGTGCATTATTCTTAAAAATTACCATTAGATATTAAAATGGTGTAGGTATTCGAACACAGCGAAAAAAATAAAATAAAATAAAAAAAATCTCTCAAGGGAGGATTCGAACCACCGACGCAGTGATTATAAGGCCAAAACGCTACCACCTGAGCTACAACAAGTCATTGAATTATTGCTACTTAGGTGTACTTGCAGAACTTCAAAGTCGATTTTTTAATATCTTTTGAGAGTTATGTCAAATGGCTTTGGCAGATTGTTATTTGTGCTCTGACGTTCAAGTACCATAAGTATCAAAACATTCTAAAATCCGATACCCATATGGTCTCCTAGTTAGTATAATATCTTCAAGTTTACAATATCAACATAACTTTACACACAACTCAGGCGGATTAATACTTAGACGTTAAAAGACGATGCAATGCTCTTCTTTGAAATAAATCACGCAAGAAAGTGAAATCTCTACTAAATGTTTTGATAATGACAGTTTAGAAACACAACCTACCACAAATACTTGGCACACGAGTGAATATATTACGACTCAATCAAGTCCTGCATTGTAGTTCAATAATCGAAACAAAGACATAACATAGAAAATTTACACAAAGTCAGTAAATGTTAATAAAGAGAAAAGACACCATGATTACGGATGAATTCCGATTCTTCCTACACGCCCACGATCTTCGGATGCATCATGGCGAGAGACTGTTGAACTCTTCCATTATGAATCGCCATAGTAGTTTTACACCTGGTATTATGGCTGCCAGTACACTAACAAGTAAGGGTTAAAATTCTGAAATCTATAAGTCTGTTGCCCTCCCGTACCTTCGGAGTTGACACACAGCCTTATAGAATCAGTATAATGCGGGACTGCAAGTGGCATACAATGTTCAAGACTTCTTCGGGCCTGTCGGATTGCATCCCTGTTCCCCCGATGTCTCGACTATCCAAAGCCTCTGGTCGATGACTGCGTCAAGACTGGCCTGGAATGTACCATCTGCTGCTACACCAGATCGGTATGTCAATAAGTGGAACCAGCATGGACTGCAACACCTCAACAACTCATGCAAGCCGCTTTGAATGTCGA
The DNA here is from genome assembly GCA_026315105.1 of Locusta migratoria. Lineage (NCBI taxonomy): Eukaryota > Metazoa > Arthropoda > Insecta > Orthoptera > Acrididae > Locusta > Locusta migratoria. Next base: position 501,818,849 of record CM048755.1, on the reverse strand, counting down.
GGCGTGTAGCAGCGATTATATAGATCAATGGCGGTAACTCTCAATACTGACTTCATCACCCTCCTCGCTTCACACAGTGTTGTATTTTCAAAGAAAGTAGAAATATGAGAGTTTAACGTTCCGTCTACATCGCAGTCGTTAGAGACGGAGCACAAGCTCAGACTGATGTCTTTTCTAAGGATGGGGAATAAAAAATCATCAGTACCCTCTGAAAGGAACCATCTCGTCATTTGCTTGGAGTGATTTAGGAAATAACTGAAAGCTTATATCAGGATGGCTGGAGGCGGATCGAGTATGTTATCACTGCACCACCTGGCTCGATCTTTATTGTCACTCTTTGTACAATGTGTTGCCTCCCAAATAAATTTGGTTGTGATATTTCTGTGATCTACTTACCTACTTTGAAAACTTAATAAATTGACACACATGCTTGGAATGACATGGGATTTTATTAAGACCAAAACAAAAAACAAAAGTTCAAAATGTGTCCGACAGATAGCGCTTCATCTGATCAGAAAAGCAATAATTAGCATAACACATTAAGACAAAGCAAAGATGATGTTCCTTACAGGAAATAATATGTTCACTGTTATTACTCAACAATAGCTGTAGTCGTGGAATAATGTTGTGAACAGCACTGTAAAACACGTCCAGTGTTATGGTGAGGCATTGGCGTCAGTTGTTGTCTTTCAGCATTCCTAGAGATGTCGGTCGATAACGATACACTTGCGACTTCACGTAACCCCATGGCGATTAATCGCACGGACTGAGGTCTGGCGACCTGGGAGGCCAAGCATGACGAAAGTGGCGGCTGACCACACGATCATCACCAAACGACGCGCGCAAGAGATCTCTCACGCGTCTTGCAATATGGGGTGGAGCGCCATCCTGCATAAAAATCGTACGTTCCAGCAGGTGTTTATCAGCCAGGTTGGGGATGATGCGATTCTGTACCTCTCACCCGTCACGGTAGCAGTTACAAAAACAGAATCATGCAGTTCCTCGAAGAAAAAAGGCCCGATAACGGTAGATGTGACAAATCCAACTTATACTGTTACTTTCTCGTCGTGCAATGGAGTTTCCAAGACAGTTTTAGGATTTTTCGGTAGCCCAAATTCTGCAGTTGTGGGCGTTGACAGACCCTCGGAGCGTGAAATGAGCTTCGTCGGTCCACAACACGTTACTCAACCAATCGTTATCTTTCGCCATCTTTTGAAACGCCCACACCGTAAATGCTCTCCACTTCACTAAATCGCCAGGTAACAGTTCATGATGCCGATGATTTTGTATGGATAGCATCGGATGATACGCCAAAGTGCCAACCAAACAGTAGTGCCGGTGCGACGTGCGACTGCACGAGCGCTGACTTCCCCATGGATAGGCGAACCCGCTACAGTCTCCATTTCTTCCTGAACTGTCTCAGCAGCATTACGCCTTGTGCTCGGTCGGCCACTACGGGGTCTATCGTCTAAACAACCCGCGGCTACGAACTTCGAAATCATTCTCGCCACAGCCGCATTTGTCAACGCACCTTTACCCGTTCGAATCCCCTTCGTATGGCGATAGGATCGTAACGTTGAACTAGCACATTCCCCATTCTGATAATACAGCTTCACTAAAAGCGTCGTTTCAGATAACGTCAACATGCTGCGACTGCTAGTGCATCTGATTCTCTCTCTCTCCCTCATTACAGCTTCTTTTATACACGATTTTCATGCGCAGTCACTGACGTTTTGCTGTCCAGCGCCATCTGTCGGACATTTTTTGAACTTTTCTTTTTGTTCTAATAAAACCCCATCTCATTCCAAACATGTGTGTCAAATTTAGCTCTATCTACATTATACCGTGATTTATTAATTTTTCAAGTTTATACTGACTTTTTCTTCACCCGGTATATCGTTCACTACCAACGATACCCAAGTCACTGATAAACATTCGCCGTCGAGGAGAACGGACCATATACTATTACTTAACTTGTCGTCGAGTCACATGTCTGGTAAATTTTTGCATATGCTTGTACCTTCCTTAGTAATATTCAGTGGGCATTGGATTAAACACCTGTCAGAAATCAAGGATTACGAATGCTGCCTATTGCCCTTTATCCGTGGCTTGTAATATGTCATGCGAGTGAAGAGCAAGCTAGTGACATAAGAACGGTTTCTAAGGTCGTGCTGATGCGTGGAAAGAGAAATTTATTATATTCGAACCGAGAATGTGTTGAAGAATTCTGTAGCAGACATACAGTGTTGATATGCAATTTTGTGGATGCGTTTTTTTTTCTTTTTTCTTCTTTTTGCTTGTCCTAACTCGAAAGCGATTCGATAGTACTTTTCAAATACTCAAGAACAACGAAATGAAATTTTCCGAGTGTCATTAGCATCATAAAGTAGAGGCGATATCTCGAAAATCAATATGACTATAATGCTCACCTGCCCCGTAAGCAACCTGGATAGGATCCGAAGCCAATTACAATTTCCTAGACAAAAGTGCACGTTTTAGGAAAATTTGCGCCAGTCGTAAAATCAATAAAGTTGGGAAAATCAGTAGAACTCAAGACCGGTAATCACTTGATGGCTATTTCCACTATCTTTTGGAACTTTTTTCAGTTCGTTGAAAAAATCTAAATGATATAAATACAACAATCATCAAATAAATGATAATTAACACATGCATCATTTTAAATTATATGAAAAATACATATCTAATTATTTAAAATAAGGTAATACACAGAAACTAGTTTTTCATTGAAAATATACATTCCTAATTAACGGTCATAAAATACATGGTTAATAAGTAATGTTTATATTTTAAAATGTAACTATCAGCTGCTTATCTTCTCGGGAACATAAAATTTTGGTTAACAGCTGACCACAGTCAAGAATCGCTCCCAGGGCACCCACCTGATAAGTTAAATTTTACAAGGCAACGAGGTCTGTCACATACTGGACTCACTGTAGAGTACGTATAAGAAGCACTCTGATATATCCAGAGTTGATTTCCTCGAGAATCTTTGAGAGTTTCTACGAACTGCTTTGTGACACTGATGTTTGAGTTCTGAACTTCACCTAATATAAATGTGAAAAATTAAAGTACCTCATTACCTTAATGCTTTCTTGAGAGAGACCTACTAGTTTGTTTTGGGTGAAAGTGTAAACAAGACGGAGGTACTATACGTCAGTACATAGTTCCTTTTTACCTTTGAATCAAGCACCAATTCCAGTGAGGCGCACGTCTTTGATATAAAAATGGAATTGTGGAGGCTGTGAAATCCCTAAGTATTATCACCAATATTTGCTTGCCACGTCTGAAAGCATTTTCGTTTAAGCACAAAACTTCTTAACTTTGAAATACCACTGCGTTATTGTTATTTATGCTGATGTATCTCTTTCCATAAACAGTGAATCATGTGAAACCGTTTAAGGCAGACGAAAATGTTGCGTTTGTCTTTTGAGGAAGAAGCCGCTCTTGTGCTTGGGATGATGTAATTGCGTACGGAGCGAAACGAATATAAATGGGATAAGTAGGTATGCTACTCACACAAAAGAGCAGAACACAATAACTGAAAGTTTCTGAAGTCGTGTAAAATGAAAGTTCACGCACGTATAGTAAAACAAAACTGAAGACGGGTTAGCATAGTACCATGTCACATCTCAGAATAGACGAACTGATTCCAGAGATGAAAGTCACTGTATGACACAAGGATGATTTCACCCTGAAAATATAAAAGTACACATGCCTATATTACAAAAGCAGTCTGATGACATGAAATTTTATTAAGGAGTCAATAAACAAGACAATGATTTCTCTACCTCTGTTCAAATGCATCGACACTGAAGGTAGTAAAAGAATCAATGAACTTGGTCATGAAACTGCTAGGGAAGAATTCTAGTGTGATCCTGCAGGCTGAAGGTACTAAACATGAAGAGGGAAATATTATGACTTACACATACACAAACAGAAATGAAAGTTCAGGAAACGCTTCCATTAACAAATACTCTCAAAATAAAGACCAACAATTAAAACCGTAGAAAAAATCCATTTCGGAGAAATTACATGAAACACAACTGTGTCAGAATACATTCAACAAGGAAACTGGCAAACAGGAGGCAAATGTTTCGGGGTGTGAAGTATTATCCCGAGTTAAAGAGAAAATTTGTTAACTCTTACCACTACGGTAACTGAACGTATAATGTAATGAACAATCCAAAAATGAGAATGGCAGAAATGTCAAGTACACATAGAAATAGCTGCATCAAAGCGATGAGACGCGTAGTGACGAAGCTGCGGAATAGCGTGGCTCTCACTTTCTAGCGCCGTGAGCAATAATCGCAGCCGAGTGCCTACACGCCGAACTTGCTACTTGCTCCGTCTGCAAAGTTTATCTTTTCGAGGAAACCGCTGCCGACGACGTCCCTGCAGGAGTGGCGTAATCCGTTTTCCTTGTGCTTTCATCTCAAATAATTTGAATACACGAAGCTGTTATATATGTGGTTGAGATGTTTCCGCAAAGGAATCCAAAGTTTAACCTCCAGCGCTAACACGTTCACGATTTTTGGGTATAGTGGAATAAGCGACAAAAAATGTATTTTTAATATCTACTTGAAAGACGTTAATCATTAAAAGTAGAACTACAGTTTTAATGAGAATAAATCATTTCTCGCCAAATTTCTGATTACAGATAAATATAAAATAAATAAAAAAAAAGGAGAGCAAAGAAGGTGGGGAAGTGGAACGTGTTAGGAGCGTGAATTAGAAGATTATGTGTGTTGATAGTGACGTAGACTCACAAAATTATAGTCACTCCTACATATAGCGTTAAAAATCACTATAATACCGTTCAATTCCACGACTGGACTACATAAACACCTGGATCGACATAGGCGTTGAGCTCTCAATGTCGTCCAGGTGCTTCGCATCCAAGGTAAACTAATTCTCCAGGATTTAATTGTGCAATTCTACCTTTTGTGGGGATACTGATGCCTGTGTCTTAGGAGCACCTCCAACACATCCAACAGAGATTTTTTACGATTCAGGTCTTCAGTTTTTTCATGCCAATCGAAATATAATAATATAATAATAAGGTCTCCAAAAAATGAGTAGAACACTTTTGGAGTCCGGTCGTCTAGAAATGTGGTGGTATCGATAGTATACGTGACAGGCAGAAGTTCACTGAAACAATCATTCGGAGTGCAACATGAACAAGCTGGTTCATAATAGTGGCACAGGCTCTTGTTCATGGGAAGTAAGTATCACAGATCTACAGCCTGGCCACGGCAGGAAAATGGCACACGGGCCAACTGGGCTGTCCACGGGCCGGCCAACTGAAGCTCGGACTTTCTTGGGTTTGGTCAGCATTCCTCGGAAATACTCGCATCGGCGCGACATTTCATGTTGCAGTGCGATGGGGCTCTGTTTCTCGAGGCTTATCGTGACACATTTTTCCAACTCCCGGCTCGGAATTTCCTAAGCTCACCGGTATTAAAGAAAATTAAAATTGGAAAATAGGAAAATTTATTTTAAATTTGAAATAAATACCGGAACTGCATTCAAATCGTTTTCAGGATGCCAGAGTTGCAGCTACTTTGAGAGGTCTTCAACAACATTTTTTTTTGTATCAGTTGATAGTGTTCGAGTCCATATATACATTTTCATTGTAATTCCCGACCATAAAACTTCTCAAGAGCTCTAGAAAGGATTTCCTCGAAAAGAGCTTCCACGTCTTTATACTGAGACTGGAAAAGTTACATCCAAGTCTGGTTCAACTTGTAAGCAATTGAAAGATGTTTTTCAATAATAAATGTGAATGTGATGATAGCGCTTCTAAAGCAGAGTTACTAAACATAGTTTTTCGAAACTCATTCACCAAAGAAGACGAAACCAATAGTCTATATTTCGAACTACAAGCAGGTATCAGAATGAGTAACGTTGAAGTAGATATCCTCGTAGTAGGGAAGCAACTGAAATTGCTTAACAAGACCACGTCTTTTAGTCCGGACTGTATACCGATTACATTTCTATTCGTTTATGCTAATGCGATAGCTCCTTACTTAACAGCCACATACAACCGCTCGCTTAAAGAAGAATCTGTACCAAGAGGCTGGAAAGTTGCACAGGCCACACCTATATTCAAGAAAGGCAGTAGGAGTAACCCACTAAACTACAGGCCTATTTCATTAACGTCAATTTGAAGCAGGATTTTGGAACATATCCTGTATTCAAATATTATAAATTATCTCGAACAGAAGGATCTATTGTTCAAATGTTTGTTAAGCTTAAGAGACTTAACTGCGGGGTCATCAGTCCCTAAACTTATAAACTACTTATGAACTACCTTATACTAAAGACGACACAAACATCGATGCGCGAGGGGGATTCAAACCCACGATGGGGCACGGCCTCGCGCATCGTAGCATACCGACTCAATGCGCTCGGCCGCTGTTCCGCGGCAATGATCTATTGATCCAAAGTCAACACGGATTTAGAAAACATTGTTCATAGAGCCACAACTAGCTCTTTAATCAAACAAAGAGATGAGTGCTATCGATAAGGATTCTCAAAATGATTCCGTATTTCTAGATTTGCAGAATGCTTTTGACATCGTACCTCACAAACGGCTTTTAATCAGATTGCGTGGTTATGGAATAACGCCAGAAATTTGCGACTGAATAAGGGAATTCCTGTCAGAGAGGACACTCTTTGTAGTAATGGATGGTAAGGCATCGACTAAAACAGAGGTGATATCGGGCGTTCCATAGGGTAGTGTTATTCGTCCTCTGCTGTTCCATATTTACATAAACGATTTGGGAGAAAATCTAAGCACCTCTCTCAGGTTGTTTGCAGATGACGCCGTCACTTACAGTCCAGTAAAATCATCTGAAGATCAAAACCAACGGCAAAATAAGATATCACTATGGTGTAAAAATTGGGAATTGAGTCTAAATAATGAGAAGTGTGAAGTCATCCACATGAGCACGAAAAGAAATCCGTTAAGTTTTGTTTATAAGCTAAATCAATCAAAACTGATGCCATAAACTCCACTAAATACCTAGGAATTACTATTATTCAGACTTAAACTGGAAAGAAGACTTAGATAATATCGTGGGAAGGCATAACTCTTAAAACATGAAACACAAGTACTAAAGAAACTGCACACACTACGCTTGTCCGGCCTTTTTTGGAGTATTGCTGCCCAGTGTGGGATCCTTATCAGGTGGGTTTGACGGAGGACATCGAAAGAGTCCAAAGTAGGGCAGTTCGTTTTGTATTGTTATTTATTCTAACACCATTCAATAAACATTACATTTTGTATTTGCGCCTCTTTCTATGTTTCATTTAAAATGTAAGACTTCTACATGGAACAACATGGCTCTGACAATATTAATAGTGCAATGTAGTTACAAATCAATGGTCAGTAACTGTATAATACCGCTCTTTAAAATCTAAGAGTCTATATCGTCAAATTTTAGAATTTCATAATACGACGTAATGTGAAACCTAGCCTTATGCAAGGCGTCTTGAGTTCCATATGCAATGTTTCTGTAATCTAAGTGCTGACTATGCAGTTCATACCCCCGACGTTCCCGCACAGGCAGCATGGCGACGTGCTGGGGCAAGTGTGCAGCCACACGAGGAGGGATGGACCAACGAGCCGCCCACGGGCAAATTCTTCGTTCGGACCTCTCGTACACATTCAAGGTGATGCGCTTCATTTGACCTTGTCTGTACTCGTCAATGTGTGTCATTAAAACAAAGGCAATAACGTGATAGGCCAGACTACCGTAAATTATGTTGCGCCACTCAGCTACTGTCTACGTTAGATATTTTTAATGCCATGGAAGTCGCAAAGCCGCAATGAGCAATGACCTATTGCGAGGTGACCAACTCAAAATTTTTACAGCATGGAATTCCTGTCTTCATTCTAAGAGGTTGCTGCAATTCCTTTCGGGTTTGAAGCGGTTTTGATTCTCAAGACTTAAAACGTGTCTCCAGTTGCTATCCTTCGCAATTTCACCAACCGCGGTTCTGACGTCGTGTTTTGTGGCAACATGAATAAACCGTTCCTTCTACAAACGCTGAACACTCTACCAAGAAACCTAAACATATCCATTAACTCACACCCCATATGGCCATTGGGAGGATGAAATACAAGGGTTGGACCTTATATGTTGTCTACTATTTATTTAAAACGGATATAAAGCGTTACATGTTTGCAACTGTTACTGTCCTTGAAAGTAGTCTCCAGTGTTGTGTATAATCCGTTGCTAAAGATGTGGAAGCCGTGGTATACCGTTAGCAGAACCTGTTCTGTTGATGGTAAGAATGCAGCGGTCTGAAGCGAATGCCACAGAGTATGTCCTTCATCTTCGGAAGCAAATCAAAGTCATAAGGACTTAAGTCCAGGGAACATGATGAATGGGACAGTACTCCCAAGTCCTATCGACCAAACAGAGCAGACAAAACGTACGCGGTATGCGCTCTCGCATTGTCGTGCAAAATGGTGGGTGGGTTGCGCAGAAAGTGTTGCCGCTCCTTACGCAAATCTAGTCGCAGGCGATGACACTGTCGTGCTGTGTGACCTGTAGTACAACCAATATTGATCCATCTCTGTTGTTCCTGTTTCTAAAACAGAGTGACAACGTTATGTTAGACCGCTCCCTCACAAGTTATTGTTTCCCTCGATTGTGTGCTCGCTGGTGACGTGGGACGGGCGAGTCGATTTGCTCTAAGGTAAGGTACGCATGTCAACAACGTGTGACAATAGCAGATTTCATTTCATATTGTCTCCACAGCTGTGTTGTCATTATTTAAGTTCCAAACATCGTACAACTGGTACTTTTGCTTCTCCATCACGTCCTTGGATTCATTCATGATTATCTACATTGAACGCTCGAAACAAAAATGTGTGAGTGATTTGCTATGGCCTTGTGCTCACGCCAAGGCCCCACAATCTCTTAAGTGATGTTCAGAGAACAGTGGACAATTTTAAAGGCGGAAATTGTAGTGGTCAGCTTTTCGTCATACGTTATAACATATCTTCGTTTAACATACGACACAAACATAATGTTCCATTTAAATATGAACCTGCAACATAGTGTTATAATATTCGAACACACAGTACTCAGTACCTCTTTAACGATTTTTAGGCACCACAGAATTTTTCCCCTAACTGCTTACTCACAACCAAGTGCAGGTTATTACGATAGCTTAAGCGCAATGTATAGCGTTCAACTACTTAATGATTCAAATTTTTGGGATTTACGTATTTATCAGCCCGTTTTGAGCCTCACGTGCATCATGATTATTAAAAACAGTAGCAGCTAGGTACAGGTAAAACGAATAATGTAAATTCTGAGATCTATCCCTTTTGAAAGCGTAAGTTTTGTCCTTAGTAGCATGAAACATGTAAATAAAACTACATATCTTTGAAAGGTATCATTTGTTCGTTTTCCGAATTTATTTGTGCAAATTAACACTACATAAATCTTTTCCATTTTTGTTCAGGTATACAAGAACGTGTTTATTGCATAATTGTGTTATATTAATAGCATAGGTAGGAGCCAAAAGTATGTAATGTTTACTTCGATATGTGCACCTACAAATTTTAACAAGCCTTAACTTGAGAGACTCTTACTACCATTATGGCGTCGAGCAGAAGTTCAAAACATCCCCGCACCTGCAGCAATCTCGGTAAGTGTAGGTATCTTTGAAAGGTCTTCTTCGGCTCACGCAGAGGCAGTGCTCGTTTGGATAAGCACTAGACACTTCCGTTACTCCGCTTGAAAACGCTTAACTGTTCATCTATGCTTGATTACGGTGGTAAATACGTTTGTGTGCCGTGAGCTTACACACTTAAGCATTGTACGATCTATCTTAAATGAAAAAATCGCCCTGTCACGTTTTACGGCCCTCTTTAGATTTGCATGTAGCTTCATCACTTTTTGCAAACATTTGGGACAGAAATAATAAAAATATAAACAATTACAAATAATGGACGATAAGATTACGACTCTTCTATTGTGATAATATCTATGTACCTTACACGTAATATTCTTTCTGGCCGTATTTTAATAAACAGCCAAATTTATTTGATATTTGAGTTTAGCTTCGAAAAAAAACTATTTTTGAACTTTTACCTTTTTAAACTATTATTTTAATCTCTCTCCCACACTTTGCGATCGCCTTTTGACAGATCGAAATTTAATTGAAATTAACGGCTTAACCGTTCATCTGACACGAAAATTGAATAACCGAATTTGTAGAGGAGAAAATTCTCTACAACTTTGTTCCTTTATTTTTTTTAATATTTCTCATCGTTTCAGAGATACTTGACAAAATTTCAACGATTTTACAATGTTTGTGTGTCTGCCCGTCCGTCTGTCTGTCCGTAACTTGTTCCCACTTTTTAGATAGAACCGTTCAACCGATCAACAGCAAATTTTATAGACACTATTGATGGCTATCAGAGACCAGGAGCTCCCTTTTTTAAATTTTTCGGACCCAAAGTACGTTAGTATGTAATGGTAACTGAAAAAGAAAATAAAACGCTGTTCATCTGAAACGAAGATTGAAGAACCGAATTTGTAGAGGAGAAAATCCTTTACAGTTTTGCTCTGTTATGTTTCTTTCATAGCTCGCACCGTTATAGTGATATTTACAAAAATAACGGCCATTTGACACCGTCCCTTGATTTTACGCAAACCAGTCGATCGGAGATACCACCTGACGTTCCTCGCCCAGAACTCTCTCCGGCATACGCCATCTTGCTTCCTGTATTTTATGATTTTCTTATTATAACTTACGCGTTGTCATAAAGCAGTGGCGCACTGAAGAATTAACAAAAGCACGTTGTTCATAGTACTATAAATTATAGTCTAGTGTCTATAACTGTCATTTCAGATGTTATCAACTGCCAGCTATAGTACGATAAATTGTAGACTAGTGTCTAAAACTGTCAGCAACTGCCAGCTGTAGTACGAGAACCATGGTAGAATGACGAAGTTGTTCTCTGTAGTGGGTAGTGCGTTTCGTTGCGGTGACAGTAGCCGGTAATTGGAAACCTGCCACTACCAAAAATTTTTTCGCCTTTTTCCCTAAAAGGGTTTCGAGCACTCTTATTAATAAATGGAGCTATTTTCTGCAAAGTTTAGAGTTGTGCAGGTCTAAGAGTGCTCTCTCTAAAATGTGCGTTTCCTCTATTTCGTGAAGATGCCGTGAAACACGTAACAACGAATTGAACACTGGTCTCCAGAAGCATTTGCACAACCTCGGGGAGGATACTGTGATTGAGAATATTCTAAACAACGTGCAGATACTGCTAATTTCATATATAAAGAGAGTCCTAGATTTCTGTTGAAACTGTCGTTTCTTAATGAAACGGAAGGGAAGTGTATACATAGCAACAAATTAACTATTTTTTCTAAGCAGTTATTCACTATTAATGGTATATGTTAAAAGTCATTAATTACTGTCAGTACGTGTACTAAAACGTTTGTCTTTGGCATAGTTGCTATGAACGTTTTTAACGTAGATTATATTACCTTTTCTGTAGTTGAGTTATGACTTAGTTCATGTTTCTTTGCTCTGCGCTAAAATAAAAAGCAAATATTCTGTTTCAAATCCTGACTACATTTTATTTTACAGTAAAATAACAATCGGAATGAGTGTGGTAACACTGAATTCCACATTACTATAGTACTTAATCTATATCCAAAAATAATTCTATCATTACGACACTTACAACAAGCATTATAACAATATCTCCCCAGTTTCTGTACATGTGAAAAAGAAGTCTATGTTTGCAATTCGTTGGTATGTATTTCATGGTATGTTCAGAAAACAGAACAAATGCACTTTCCAGAGAAAGCGCCGTTACCTTTGAACAACTCGACTGCTAGTGATACAAGTCCGTTGGGATCCAGCACGGCGTTCCGTATTGCTCTCCTGAACCCACCGATTCCTTACTCTGCTAACAGTCATTGGATTGCGACCAACGCGAGCATCAATGTCACGATACGATAAACCGCGATCGTGATAGGCTACAATCCGACCTTTATTAAAGTCGGAAACTTGATGGTACGCATTACTCCTTACACGAGGCATCACAACAACGTTTCACCAGGCAACGCCGGTCAACTGCTGTTTGTGTATAAGAAATCGATTGAAAATTTTGTAGGTGTCGCCACCGGCGCCAACCTTGTGTGAATGCTCTGAAAAGCTAATCATTTGCACATCACAGCATCTTCTTCATGTCGGTTAAATTTTGCGTCTGTAGCATGTCATCTTTGTGGTGCAGCAATTTTATTGACCAGGAGTGTGCTTTTAACCTTTGTTCAGTACTACATTTAGGAAAGCTTTACTTCACTTTGAATGAGTGTGAGAGGCCCACGTGATGAAATATTAAAAGAGTAATGCTGTTAGTAGGCATTGACCAATATTGAGCTGTAGTCCGTAATTTAGATCTTCGTTTCGGTAGAGTTCTTTATTTGCTATTCACAAGCTGCGATACGCGTCCCCGACCCCTCTGTTCAGGCCTTTATTTTTAGTTTAATATGATTGCAGAAATTTGAATTAAGAAACAAATGAAGTAGTCAAAGAAATTAATAACATTAAGATTAAGGTGGAAATACAAATATTTCATTAAATCTAGTTACTTACTGGGAGTTATTAACGGTATTGTGAAAAAGCTGCCAAAGGAAGGATAGTTGGGGGCATCTTTCTAAATAGCTAATCTTTGTAGTGGGATTGTTTCATCTCATTTTATACCGTACGTCAGTATAACGCTTGAGAAGTACCTATAAGAGGTATATAGCCTCTACATAAGGTGCATTTTTATTATTATTAACTAAAGGTAAATATCAGCAGTTCATTGCCTTAAAGTGGCCAGAGGCTTTGCGTCAATGGTTATACCAGTTTCTGCAAGAGCACCGAAGTTAACCACCGTCGGGCTCAGGCAGTAGTCGAATGGGTCACCGTTCGTGTCTTCCGAGTGCTATTGGCCAGCAAGGTGCATTTTGCCCTTTGTGATGCCAATTGAGAGGCTGCTTGATTTTAATTAAGAAATAGCACCTCCGGTCACGGAAACTAACCAAACGGTCGGGAGAGCGACAGCCTGACGACGATACAGAACCAGCTGCCGCTAGTCACCTACCGTAGGAACTGCAAGTAGCACAATTTTACTTTTCTACGTTTTTATTACAAGTCAAATATCTTAAAGTATGTTAGTTTTAATTTTTCAGTTTCTTTATTCTCCAGTGTTTTGCTACCTACGATAATATGAAGTAACATAAAAAAAAATGGGTAGGGGCTGTGTCTGTTGCGTGCAAATTCAGACGTTGGCCGCTGACGATAAGCAAACGAAGGCTGTGTTGGCCACGGTCGACAGTCTTCAGGCTCCTGCCCTGTGCTGCGGGCAACTGTAGTGATAGCTGGGGTAGCCCTGGTGCCTACTGCAACGTCTCCCATCCCTGATGCCACTGTGGTTACAGTTTCCGACGTCTCTGCCAGTCGAAAGCAACTTTACGGTTATTGGCTAACTGAATGGGGATCACGAAACTCTGGGCAGAGGGCGAAACAGAGAACCGGTCGTGAGGCTGCGCCTTTCGCCTCAGACGTTGTCCGCTGCTGATAAATCTTAGCCGTCACGGGCTGCCTCCGCTGTTGCGGCAGCCGCCAATACTTCTGAGACGTCCGGACAGACGCAGAGATTGGGATTGATAGTCACTGAGACCTCCAACTATAGGAGGGTGATGGAGCCCCTTAGGGAGATAGCAGGAAAATCGGGAAAGAATACCAGTGTGCACTCTGTTTGCTAGGCGGGGGTCTCATCCCAGATGTGGAGGAGGCTCTGCCAGCGGCGATAGAGAGCACTGGGTTAGAAAAATCCTACTACAGGCCCCTTAAGACGCTTACTCATTCAGGTCCAGGCAGCACTCGGCACAATAGATAGGAGAAAGAAAAGATTAACGTATTAAGAGTTAACTGCAGGATCGCGTATGGAAAGTTCCCTGAAATGCTCTCACGTTTAGGTAGTCACAATGTCCACAGAGAACCAGGGACGGAAAGCTGTCTAAAGCTAGATGTCAATAGTAAGTGAATCCGAAACTTCGACAGAACGTACACCACAGAGGTAATCTGAACACTGAAGTGAGGGGGCTTGTTTAAAACGATAAAGAATACGATTGTGCAGAGTGAAATTAGTATAAGTTTGGAATATGAAATAATTTGAGCTAAAGTCAGCGTGAAAAGTGGCTGAAACATGGTCTTTGGAAGTTTTCATAGACCATCTGATTCAATATCAGTAGTGGTGGAACGTCTAAGGCAAAACGTTTCCTAGTCATATCATAGTTATAGTTGGGGATTTTTACTTGTCAAATATAGACTGGGAGACAAACATGATTCAGACAGGTGGCAGGGACCGAGAAACGAGCAGTATCGTTGCATGTGCAGTATCCGAAAATTGCTTCGAGCAGTTAAATAGAGAACCGACTCATGGAGATATCATGTTAGATCTGCTGATGAGAAACAGAACCAACATTTTCGATTCATTTAGCATCGATCAGGAAATCATCGACCATAAGGCCATTACAACATAAGTGAATGCAGCTGTAAATAGATATATGAAGAAAGGCAGGAAGATCTTCTTAGTTAACAAAAGTGAAAAGGGGCAAATTTCGAAGTACTTCCCCTTCGGAGGTTCGTGTCTTGCCTCGGGCATGGGTGTGTGTGTTATCCTTAGAATAAGTTAGTTTACGTAGTTTGTAAGTCTAGGGACTGATGAAAACTGCTGATTCGTCCTATAGATTTACAGAAATTTTAACATTGTATTTCAAAATGACTGCCCAAACCGATAGTTTCGTCTCTAACACTGACAGTGTTGAGCGACAGTGGACGAACAATATCCTTGAGATAAGTTAGATGCCAAGTAAAATTACGAGAGGTGGGAATGATCCACCGTGGTTCACAACTGAGTTAGAAAACAGTTACGAAAGAAAAGAGAGCCGCGGTGTAGTAGCCGAGCGGTCTAAAGCACCTCGCTGCGGAGCGCGCGGTTGCTCGCCGTGGAGGTTCGAGTCCTCTCTGGGGCATGGGTGTGTGTGTTGTCCTTAGGTTAGTGCGGCTCTCTGTGTAAGTACGATGGCCAAGACGGGGACTGGACACCAGACAAGTCTTTCCGGCTCTTTGATTGAGAAATTAGAACCGTCTTCACAACTAGCGCCAGTCTCTTGCCCATATTCACACCTTTTTCGTCCAATACAGTTATGTACAAGCTGACGTACCGACAACCAATACCACAAATGCACGCGATGTATATATTTCTTACAGTTACGAGGACGACGAATCAACATCGTAGACAGACGGCACCCAACAGAAACGTGGCCAGTAGTATGGCGTGCAGCGCACCATGTTTTTCTTGATACAGAGACGCGTGCGCTATGGAATCTCATAGTCAATGGGAAATTCATGATGCGAGCCAGATTACAGGCTATTCGTATGTTGGATACTCCACTGAAGACTCAGTGTAATGCATTAGACAACGACGAAAATCGCCTGACATATCGTCCATCCGCATTAGTGTGGTGTTTGGGGCAAAACATTACCGCTTTCTTACTTCCAGTCGTGCCAGAAGCTATCAAACCATGGACACTACTCTTCCCGGACGAGACGTACATCCCTGAACAAAGACCAATGCAATAACTTGGATTCGAGGTCTCACAGTGCTCTACCTTTCCTAAGACGGTGCCAAGAACTTTCGTGACTTTTGGGAATTTCTAGAAGTACGTCATTCTATGATAAAGTACCACCCGAAATATAGACTTTATGAAGTTAAGTGTTTAGGTAGTGCAATGCGTGATCCTCCGCGCAGTTGGGGTGTACCGGATATGAGGAGTTAATTTATACATTCGTCGAATTGGAACACGAATTGACCAGCACAATGGAGTTTACTCCACAATCTGTCGAGAAGACGTGCCAGACGTGGGAATCGGTGGGATCCACTTTTAATGTTAGCTTAGCAGCCAGCCACAGTGCAACGAAAGAAACACGTTGTTACTTTCATTTCGGTTACGTTTTTATCCCGTTTGTTGAGTCCAAGAAGTGATTTCACCTTAATTTCCGTTTTTAGAGAAGTGCAAATTTTAATTCCTATTGTTGGGAAGATCTAAACGGCATTGAAGCCATGCCGAGAAGGCAGTAAATGGTGAACGAAATACGGGACTGAACTGGAGGAAGGAGAAAAGAAATTGGTTAAAGCGTCTACGTATTAAGCTGGAATTCCCAGGTTCGAAACCAGGCAACAGCACTTATTTGAAATAGTTTTAATTGAGTTATTGTTGATATATATATATTATCTACCATTGTTTAAAATACTTACATGGTCATGTTCAGTAACATAACGACGAGATTATGTGTTATGGAGACACTACGCTTGCTTTATCGTGGATATTGGGGTAAAAGATAAGTGGGTGGAACTTAGGAATTCGTACTTTGCCACTGATCGCTATAGAAGTGTGAAAATAATCCACTTTTCCAACTCGTATCATTTGGCCTAAGTAAAAATGTAAGAAAGTGGAAATACGAAAGAAATGCGTAAGTTCAAATTATTCCTATAATAGCCGTCTCTTCTTACATCACGATTACCCTTAAGTTAATGTGGTAGAAATGACAGCGACTATACTCCGAAACTACAAAACAGTGCCAATATAATTTACATATGCATAGTGTGACACTTACCTGTATCTAATCTGTGATGGCTACCGCTCCTGTTGTTTTTGCTTCATCAGTTGATTTAATCACAATTTCATCTCAATGTCCAGCCACTTGTACACTGTACTCATTCTTCCTTATCTTCTCTGGTGGCATCAGACTGAACAAAACTGTATTTAACGCTCCAGCAGTGAGAGCTGTCCCCACCGCGGCCGACGGCAGTCCACAGCCCCGCCACAGGCGGTGGCAGTCCCCCACACCTCTGCTAACCGCACCCAACCAAACGGAAATTATGCGGTTTGTCCCCTGTTGGACACCCATCCCCCCTCCCTCGCAGAACCTGTGACAGTGCTCTGATGTGCACCCCGCATGTCTGCATGCAGTATAAATCCTTGAGTATGTGACCGCGGAGTCATTGTCTGCGCAGCATTTGCCGGCATAGTGAAACGTAGGCGGATTGTGGGACACACCACACATCCACCAACGAATGTGGAGAACAACCCAAAACCATACTCAGGTTGGCTTACACGTAGACCCATGATCCATGTCGTTAATACGCCGGGCGGATTGGAACCGAGGCTGTAACAGCTTCCCGACTTAGAAAAGTGCACTAACCGGACGTTTTGGCTTCATATTACTCGAGTAGGTATTTCTTCTTCTTTCTTCTTTTGCACATACTATCGGCTTCAGCCATATGTTGGACCATGTCGGCTGTAGTGATGTGGAGAAAACATAGTAATTTTTTTCTCTAACTGAATAGGGAAAATTGTGAAAATAGGGTACTATTTGTTGAACTATGACATAATTGCTTTTCGCAGCTCCACAAGCTGACAGTGTGTGTTGATTCAACACAAACCTGCTTTCCATGGGGCTGTGTATCGGAAATTTTAGGAAGAGCAAGGCGTTCTATGGATCACCTCTTTTAATTAAACTGCATCTTTTGAATGGTTCGTATGAGTCTTCACAGACAGATTTGTAGTCAGACAAAAATTTGTTTGCCACTGCTGTTTCCTGGTTCGGTTTTGAAAAACAGGATCAGCAGGGGTACATTTTTATGACCACACTTATAACAACAACGAACATTGAACCGCCTGAGACACGATGTCCATTATAATGAATATGCAGTAATCTGTCCTGATCTGAAATATTCTGCATATTCCGTCTTACCAAGTGTGGTTCGTTTTAATGGACAGTGTGCTGTATCCATCATGCAGAAGAAATGGTCACTACGATCACTTTGCACCAAGTAGAAGCTTTATATACAAAGCTTCACCATTTCAAGTGACTGCTCCTTCATTATTGTGTATTTTTCGGAACTTATTTTATGAAAATATGTACCCATTGTATACAATATATGTAAGTGGAAAAGAGCGTGTGGAACCAACTCCTAAAAGGAGAAGATTACTGCCTTCGCATAACGTTTATCTGCTGCGACACAATGATTATAATTGGCTAAGTTGAAAATCAGCGCTTGGTGTAAGAACATGAAGAAAACTAAAATAAACTTGCAAGATTGTTCAAATTCCCCTTAATATCTGTGATTACCATCAATGACAATATCGTCTGAATCTCTGTGTATGATACAAGCTATATTTCCATATCAAGAATATATTTAGGAGAGTTAACTAACAATAAGGTAAATCTACATTTTCGCTTTGTTTGTAATGCTTACCTAAACCCAAAAAAGGACACTCAAGAAGGATATGACACTCAAGAAGGATATGATTTTTTAAAGAACGATTGTAATCTTTTTATTAATACTTTTTCACTGTCTGTCCTTTACTTGGTAATTTGAATCTGTTTCAATAAAATTCATTGTATTCGCTGCCAGTTCTTTTCCCAGCATATCATGGCTTGTGAAGTAATTGGACACCTTGAGAAACGTATCGGAATCCAAAAGGGTGCTACCAGATGATAAGGGAAGTCAAAAGAATAAAATGTCATTGCAAGACCTTTTTCACTGCCTGTCCTTTACTTGGTAATTTGAATCTGTTTCAATAAAATTCATTGTATTCGCTGCTAGTTCTTTTCCCAGAATATCATGGCTTGTGAAGTAATTGGACACCTTGAGAAACGTATCGGAATCCAAAAGGGTGCTACCAGATGATAAGGGAAGTCAAAAGAATAAAATGTCATTGCAAGAACCGCAAGATACTGTAAAATCTTTCCTGTCAAAACAGCCTGCCGAAGATATCATTTTTTTGAGTTGCTCTTTCAGATATTATGGGGTGTACTGGTGATTGTTAATTGTTATATCAACGTCACTGACAGAAAATCAGTTACTTTTTAGCCTTTGGTCATTCCGATTTGAGTTCTCCTTGAATTCCCCAAATCGCTCAAGATGAATGCCGAGTGGTTTCTTCACAAAGTACGGCAGGGGAGAAGAGGGCATAGTCATTTAATTATTCAGTGAATACGTTATAAATAGCGAGAGCACTTTCCGCTCAAAAACCTACATTTTCAAATGTCCTTTTCGCGAGAATATATCAAGTCATTATATTTCACTTAACACAAATTCAACCTTTCCAAAACGAATACATAAAATTCACTTGTTAGAAAATAAAATAATGTTTCCAGTCACAGTTCCAAAATGCCAATAAACAGAAGTCTGTAGTATAACTCGGTAAATTTCACCAATCTTCCGAGAGACTGTATAAGGTACGTGCCCACGCACTTCAGCCAAAAACTTAACAAACAAGTTACACCTTTGACTTCGAACTCTCGAAACCGCACGAAACCATGCTTGGAGTAACAAGTAATCATAAACAGCACAGTGGTGTACCTCATTTCCATGCAAAACGTTGCATTGTACCTCAAGTAGCATTTTAACAGCGGGAAACAAAGTAACAAGATATCAATTCCATAGGAAGGAAATTATAATGTATAATTTAATGGCGTCAGTGTATCATTAAATATTCAATCAGCAGCGCAAAAAACACTCTGCTTAAAGTACTTATAATAGCACAAAACACACATATACAGCAGAAACACACACCTGAAAGTGCTTTTATTAGTCGTCAATGAGCAAATCGGGGATTTCGATGAAGTGGTTAAAACTAAGTAGGAGAGAACAATGTGCACAACTCACTAAAGCCACGTTATTACATTCCAAATCACTTTAGCATTCAAGCAGTCCAATATCAAAAGCCACACAAATTATGTTTTCAGGCGATAATATGTTATAACGTGGCTTTCGCCAAGCATATTGCAACATAGGTTTATAGGTAGGTGCAACAAATTTATTGTAAATCACAGAGTCAAGTTCCACGGTGAAATATCGATCATGTGCCTTCACTTGTCGTTTAGCACCTTGTAGTCTTACAAAATCAATAATCCTTATGATTTAGAGTTGATCTTGCCGAAAGAAGAAAACATCAAGGGTTGGCAATATTTTGTTGTTTTCGGTGGCAAACTGTCCAGATTAATATCCTTGTTTGGAAAACTTGCATCTAAAAGGATAAGATATGTATGAATCACACAACAATAATCTCATTTCATTTGAAGCTAGCAGAGAAGGACGTTGTTTTGTATGGAAATGACATACACTACAGTTTTCTTTATGATTGCTTGTTATTCTAAGCATGGTTCCGTGCCGCTCCGAACGTCCACAAGCGAATTTTATTGGAACTTTTAAAGTGCTAGTCTCGCTAGAGGCCGGACACATGTCCTGTAACAGGCCCAGAAAGGCATAATTCAAGACGGCAGATCACTATTGATAGGAATTCTCTGATCTGGACGGCTTAAAAAAAAAAAAAAAAAAAAAAAAAAAACATTAAAAGGACCTGTTGAATACTAGTTTTAAATAATTTGATCAGAAATTTTATTAGAAATCTACTGCTGTAATTAGTTTGCTTGTACATTAAATAGTATTGCAAATAAATACTAGTTAAGCTACAAGTTTCTGTCACTGCATAGTTTGTTAAATAAATATTAAGAAATAATGTATCTATTCAATATATGTTCCTACTATTAAAAGAATATGTTTACTGCCGTTACATTATTATTTAAATAATTACTGTGTCTTATAAAACTAAAGCTTTTTATAGAAAATAATTATTATTGCACAATTCGTAAATTCTAAAAGTTAAAGCAACTTGAAATTAGTGTGCGATAGAACAAGGCGAGATATCTCCATTCTCACTTAATACATTAAAATCGGATCACTGGTTAGTTAGTTATGATTTTTTAAAGTTATAGTACTTACCAAAATTACTTATTGCTACCTAGTTCACAAGCCAAGAGATTCAGCGTAGGTCTTTCTCCGCCACTTCATCCGTCTCAACAATCTATTTACTTTGAGAGTACCAGCTTTCCAGTAGAATAATTGGTTTGCGAGTAATTAACTTCTTTGTGTTATTTTTCTGTTTTGCAGAGTCATACTGTGAGATTACCGCCCAACAGAAATACTGGTAATTAATAGCATTTGATAATTAAACAGTATGAAGTTCACTGCAAACATTGAGCATGCCAATGCACTAAATGTTACACAATTTTAATCTTATTTAATACGGTAGCAATGTATGTACGCAGTTGGGTGACAACATTTATAGTTAGGCCAAAGGTAGAAATTCTCCACGTTGAGATTTGCTGTGTGCTTGTAGCTCACGGGAGGCCAGCGAGCAGGCCGACGTTGGTGGCTTGTTCCATGTTAGGATTTCCCAGGTTCGTTTCCGGTGAGGGGAGAGAGGGACAATGGCCAGGTGCAGTGCAGTGCACAGCGTGAAATAAACTAATACTACTTGCATTTGAAGTAATACGATGCAGTCAGGCCCTCATTACAAAATAGCCTGTTGACAAATAAACAATACATTAGCTGATATAGTCACATCTGGCGTAATATGTTTAATTGAAATTGAAAAGTAATAAATTACCAATGAATACAAGACAGTTACACATCTAGCATGGCAATGTTTGTTTATGAAAGTAATATATTAACTATTTCTCATTTTATTTTCAATTAATCTTGTGTTTTTTATCTTAAAATATTCAGTTAAATCACTTATCTGTGATATAAGAAATTGCACGATTATAATAAATAGTACAAAGGATGTTTATAATAATATAAAAACCTTAAAAGACATTTGTTTAATGTGTAGTGTAATTATTTTGATTTTAAGTAACGTTTTAGAAATGTATTGGTTGAGCGCTGTACGTTGGAAGTCGGTTAGAACAGCTCACATGGGGAAGTTGATGACGTAGGGAAAAAACCCGGCAGTTGGGCATTTGGTGCGCGCTCGCGCGCAGGCAGGAAGTGATGAGTCGGGAGCAAGTGGTGTAGCTGGCCGGGCGGCGTCGCTCTGCATCCGTCGGCATGTGGATCTCCAGGTGGAAACTATAGATTTTTGTGTGGCAATTGGCAAGTGTGGTTGCTTGTCGTAGACTGCACCAAGTTGTATTGAGTGTTACTGTGTGTTGTGAATATTTAGCCGGTGGAACAATGTGTGCATCGCACTAAATTAAAGTGACTGTGTTTTGTTAATGTAATACGTGTCGTCGCTTAGGCATGAACATAAACGGTGTTTGAGACAGGCACATGGTGTGAAAACAATTTGCGACAAATATTCATTTTGTCTGGGGGCTCACGAGCTATAACTTCATTTGATAAATCTGTCGACGTACAGACGTATCAGCCACAGGGTTCTAATATTGTGAAATAAACAAAATAAAGTGAACTCTCACGTGTTTTCAAAAATAGTAGTTAGTACACCCTTTTCTCTCATGAATTTGACTTTATTATGAATTTTTTTGTTAATCATATGCAGGGAAGGAAAGCTGCAATCATGTGATATCATCCCCTAGAAAACGAGTCAAACAGTAGTAACCAGAGTTCCAGTGTTTTTGCATGTTTAGGAATATGGTTCGCAGTTGGTGGTTGTGAGTTTTAAAAATTAAACTTACCCTATTTTAAACTCTCACCCCGATCTTCACCCTCCCAGTACAAATCCATCGTTCTAATCCAGCCCCAGGTTTCGTTCGTGCTAATACCCACCTTGTTTTTTTACCAGTCGCGTGAAATTCGATCATTCGCTTTCATCAGCATCCTGCCTCTACGAAACCCAGACAAAGACTGAAAGACTGACTAATTCAATGTGGCGAACACCTATTAATATGAATTTGATGAACGGAGCAGGTTTACAAATTCTTAAATAGAACTGCTAAATACAAGTTTTGAATGAGTTCAGTCGGAAATTATATCCAAATTCTAGTGCTATAATTAGTTTTCTTCAACATTCAATGCCGGCCGCGGTGGCCGAGGGCACTGCGGCGCACCAGTCACGGTCTGCACAGACACTACGGTCGGGGGTTCGAATCCCCCCACGGGCATGGATATTAGTGCCGTCCTTAGTGTTAGCTGGTTCATAAGTAGTTTGTAAGTTTTGGGACTGATGATCCCGTAGTTAAGTCCCATAAGCTGTACAAACATTTGAACATTTGAATTTGAACATTCAATAATTATGCTAATAAAAACATATTTATTTGCAAGATTATAACTGGACTACATAAATTTTTAAGAAACAAACAACAACAAAACTGGTTACTCCAGTTACTTTGTTTATTTAAGTAAATTCTATGCCTTAACCAACTGAAAGTTGTTACAGGAAACATTTGTTACTGCATAATTATTGAATGATAAATCTTATAATACTTTGAGGGTAGAGTCCAATAGAGCTCTATGAGGTCTCTCCATTCTCACTTTATAGATTAAAATTGGATTACTGTTACTCTAGTTATGAATTATTAAATTTGTAGTCATTACCAAAATTATTACTTCTTAGATAGTTCAAAAACCAAGGGTATATTTACACCACTTTGTTCGTCTAAAAATTCTTTTTAATCTGTGGGCACTACTTTTCGGTAGCATACTTTGTGTGAGAGTTATTAATTCTGTTATTTTTCTATTTGGCGGAATCCTTGTTATGCACTGTAGTAGTCCAGTCTATCAAACACCCAACGGGGTTTTTACCAGTCACATCCGGCAACTCGCTCGCCCTGGCTCCGTTCCTGCACTGCACCCACGTGAGCAGTCAAGCTCCAGATAGCAATAACGTACATAGACTGCCCCTATCATGCTCGGCTCCATATTTATAAAATTAAATGCTAGTCCAGATGATGTACTGTTTTTAGAAGGAAAGTTAAGGAAAGGTAAACTTACGTTTTTATATTTTGCACATTTGTGGAAGGCTTTTGGCAATTTTGACTTGAATCCACGCTTTCAAATTTTGAAAGCAGTAGGTTCAACATACCAGTTAAGGAAACGAAAACTTTTTTGCAGCTTCACAGAAACCAGACAGTAATTTTAAGATTCGAAGACCATGAAAAGGACGTATTAGTTCGGAGAGGAGTAAGAGAGGGTTGTAGGTTCTTCCCAGTGTTTTCCAATACGAATAATAATCAAGATGTGAAAGAATGCTACGAGTAATTTTTAGAAGGAAAGGAAGGTGAATGAGAAAAAAAAATATATTTGGTAGTTTGCCGATGAGATTGAAACGCTGTCGAAGCATTCTTTGAAAGAGTTAATTAACGAAATGAACAGGGTCTTAAAATGTAGGTATAAGATGACAATTAACACGATCAAAGCAACAGTAATTAAATTTCGTTTAAGTAAATCAAAGGATGCTGACGGGATTTGACTAGTGATCGAGGCAATAAATGTTGTAGATGAAGTTTGTAGGTATAAAATAAACTGATAATGGTCAAAGTAGAGAAGATATAAAATGCAGAATGACTGTGGGATGAAAGGCATTTCTGGAGAAGAGAAATGTGTTGACTTCGAATACTAATTTTAGTTTTAGAAAATCATTTTTGAAGGAATTTGTCTGGTGAGTATCACTGTACGGGAGTGAAATCCGGACGATAAGGATTTTAGACAAATAGACGAAATCTGGAGGTACAGGAAGATTATGTGGAGAGATCGAGTAATTAATGAGGAGCTACTGAATAGAAATTGCGAGACGTTCCGCATATTTGACTAAAAGAAGCGATTAGTTAATGGGAGATATCTGAATAGTCAATAAATCGTCAATTTATCACTGGATTGAAGTACGTGTGATAATGTGTGTGTGTGTGTGTGTGTGTGTGTGTGTGTGTGTGTGTGTGCATGTCAGGAGGAGGGGTGAAGAGACTTGAACATTTGCGGAAGTGTGACCTAGCTCTCTCTAAGGCATCTTGCTGCGGAATGCAGGGTTGCTCGCCGTCGGAGGTTCAAGTCCTCCAGGCATGGGTGTGTGTGTGTGTGTGTGTGTGTGTGTGTGTGTTGTCCGTAGGTTAGTTTAAGTTAGTTGAAGTAGTTTTTATGTCTAGGGACTGACGACCATAGCAGTTTGGTCCGATAGTTTTACAAACATTTGAGCACTGGATTTGAACAAGAGAGGGCAGTCTGGGAAGCATCTTCAAACCTGTCTTTTGACTGACGACCAAAAGAAACAACATATTTATAGCCACCATTTGTATTTGTAGACAAATTAGAAACGTAAGGTTGAATAAAAGATCTCGTAATTTGAATAGTATTATGATTATTTCTTTGATTGTATGTAACCGATTTCATAATATCTAATTTTACACATTTCAGAAAATCTATATTATTACCAGTGTGTAATGCTGTCAAAATGTGGCCCTCGTCTCAAGGAAGTCCTTTCAGTATATTTGTGCTCCACTGCAGCATCACCATCTTGGTGTCGATCAGTGTTGCGGAGATAGCGTACTTTCAAATCAACACATTTGTGGCACTGAACGTAGGTTACTTTGAAACACATTTAGGTCAACTTACCTCAAACATCGACATTTCATTGTCAATGCTTACTTCCGCGGACCTACTTCAGAGACAGGATAATTCATGCAACTTAAAGAGGTGGCATTTCATAAGGATTATACTTTATTTCGAAGTACTAGGCACTATCATCTGTACGCTACCAGTAGTAGAAAAATATTCTCAAGAGTTTAATGTAAAGAGGGATTGCTGGATACTTCACAAACGACAAAAGTTTGCACCAATGGAATTGATTACATCAGCGTAAATTATCTCCTTTCCAGTATGTCGTACAAATGACGTTACCTGTAAATATTTGGACTCTAACCCCTTCGGAACATATGACAACATACACGGAAACACTTTAGCAGCATATTTTGCTTCGAGTATCACACTCAGTTTTGAGTCGTTCCCATTCCTCAATTCAGATTTTTGAGACAACATCACTTATTACTTTAACATTTGCCTCTCGGTGCTTTTTCGTGATGGGACTAAGAAACACAAGAGAACTAAACGCGGGTCTATTATTTCGTATCAGACTGAATTTATGACCTGAAGGAGGACAATTTTTTCATTCCAGGATGTAGCAAATTCGATGTCACGCACCAGAGTTTCAATTGAAAACCCAAATTGGGACCGAGAAACAATCGGATCAAATTTAATTACGCAGTGGTGCGCTCCAAATGGCTTCACAATACTGGAAGGAAGGAATGCGCCGCGAGATCGGTCACGAACTCAGCGACAAAGGTGCCTCCTAACCCCTTTTCTATACAATGCATCGCTTTTGTCGATGGACCGTGACAACCGCAGCAAAGCTTACTTGTCAACATCCGTGCTAGGTGGGGGAATCTAAATCACTTTAAGATACAAAAATTACCACACTAATTAACTTCCTTTCGTCTAAGAAAACTACCCTGTACCAGTTTACTACTGTCCAGCATACATACACACTTGAAGAAAAAAATGCTGTTTGGGAAGAGGTCTCTCGTAATCATAGGTTTCTTCTTACGGGTGATCTTCCTGATATTCATCACTGAAGACTATGTCCATTAAATAAAACCCTACTGAAATTCTTGTTTCAGGTCGGAGACAATCTGCTGGGAATTCATTCGTCGTTTTCATTGTGCTCGTGGTGTGTCAGAGTTCTCCTTACGGCATCTGTGTCACAAAGAAGATGTTGAAGTATCTCCCTGATTGTTAAAATACATCCCACTGTTTTGAGGTCACTGAATATTTCTTCCGAATTTCGTTGTTTGAAAAACCTGCATGTCTCGCATTACTTAGATCTAACACCTTTCCGTGATTGATTGATACAACTTCCTCCTTTCTCCCTGTTACCTGACAGGCAATTTTGCTTTAACTGCTCGAAATTTTACAAATCACTAGCCTTAGTACCCGACGTTGTCCGGGTATTTGTTCACTCAATTACTCCAGCCTCCTGTCAGGCTACCTCTCCGCCTCTCTCTCTCTATTCAACTCAACGATCCTTTCTCCGTTCATATCTTCAAAATGTTGAAACATTTGTAAATCTAAGGGATAATCAGTCCCTAGACGTACAAACAAATTAAACCTACTTAAATTAACTTATCCTAAGGATAACAGATACACGCCCATGCCCTAAGGATGACTCGAGTCCCCGACGTCGAACAACCGCGAGCTCCACAGCAAGGTGCCTTAGAGCGCTCCGCCACTACACCGCGGCGTCATGCCTTCCTTCCCTTCTCCCGACCCATACCCTCTCTTTTAATTTCTTCTTCCTCTTTCTGTCAGTTTCATCCTTCCTCAATTCATCTACACCTTTAGCCCATCTCTTTCCATATCCCCTCTCATACCATCTACCTCCATCAGATTCTTCTCCACGTCCACCGCCATCTCCTCTTCCTCCCACTCCCCCACTCTATACGTCCGCCTGGCTCTGTGTATGTCCTCCTCTCCTCCTTCCGTCATAGCAGTGGTATATGTAATTCACAATATTTCCTACGTTTATATATTTATTAGGAGGCGCGGCTACGGTCCCGGGCGGGCAGCGCAGGCCCGCTGCATGCCTCTGATTCACAATACCTGTATGTAATCGACGTGAAAAAGTTTGACGCGTATATTGGTGTCACGATGTTTGTACGCAATGAACTCCGAAACTAAACTGATATTAAGGTTATTTTGCATACTGTGTGCGATTTTGTCCAACTTAAAATACATGATACCTTCTACCTCGATTATTGACCTTAATTTAAAATGTCTGTAAATCTATCGGACCAAACTGCGTGGTCATCAGTCCGTAGCTTACAAACTACTTAAACCTAGGTAAACTAACCTAAGGACAAACACACACACACCCATGCCCCAGGGAGGACTCGAACCTCCACGGCGAGCAACCGCGCGCTCCACAGCGGGACGCTTTAGACCGCCCGGCTACTCCACCGCGGCGACCTTAATTTATTTTTACTGTCAATTAAATGTAGTTTGTAGTTAGAAACTAGAAACACTAAGCTAAATTAGAGCAAGATATATATATATATATGTTTAGCAGAAATCTTACAATACTTAACTTTGTTAACTGAAGACTACTGTAATGCAGATACATCGTTTAACTAGATAGAGGCCTGCCTACTGATGAGTCCTAGTGCCTGTCCTAAACCCAAGTGAACAATGCAGTTCAGTGGTGGCCACGGGCGGAGTCGCAGCAGAGGGCTCTCATGGCTGACGTCGTAAGGACGCCGTACCGTGCTTGCATGGCGACGCGCGGCGAAAGTACGTGGCGCGTACTTCAGACTTGTGCGACACCACACAACGGAAAATGAATAAATGGTAAGATGGCATACTGATTTAATCGCATCAATATGATTTGAGCCGTTCCGGAGAGACCTATTAACTGCACAGCGATACAAAAGAGAAACTGAAAGAAATAATGAATAAGAAGAGGAACCGAATTTCTCAACAACAAATGTGACGCAGTATAAAAGAAATACGAGTCTATGAACCGAACGAACGAAGATTCTAGTTGCGGTTGGCTGGTTTCGAGTGATAGGTTTCACGTCATCTCACGCCGGCTGGCTGCATTTGACGCCGGAAGCGACGACACATAACTTCTACGGTCAGGTCGGATCCAACCGACGCAATCGTTGCCGCTTGCATAACGGCCTCTTGCGTAACCCTAACAAGCCATCATCTTACGTACGCTCCTCTCCACTTGTGTCGAGGAAGCCGACTCGTCCACATCGCTTACGTATTTCTCTCGGCGTCACGTGCGATGGTGGCCGAGTTTTTAGCCGTTCTGTTTATACCTCTCCATTTCCGCAATGACAGCAAATAATGTTCGTTCTGTGGGGGCTTGACTGGCTGCGAGTTACGCAGTGTTTCTCCTGCATACGCAACTGTTGGCGCTTGGCCGCAGCTCCTCCCCTACTGGCTTTCCCTATCTCCAGTGGCGGACTAAGGAGGATGGGGGGGGGGGGCGGGGTGGGCGGACCGCCCCGGGCCTCCGGTCTTGAGAGGCCTCCAAAAACCTCGAAAGCAAGGGTTTTTTTTTTATTTTTTTTTTTTTTTATTTTTTTTTTTATTTTTTTTTTTTTTTTAGCGCGTTTAGCATCTTGTTCTGCTGGGGTCTCATAATCTCGAAAGCTCTCTTTTCAGGCTGTCCCGTGCCTCTCGTCGTCCTGAGGGGCCACCAATTCTTTTGTATAGTAATACATGTACTTACAAGTGAACAGGGAGGCCTCATTTCGTTTCGCCGCCGCCCCGGGCCTCCAACAGCCTTAGTCCGCCACTGCCTATGGCTCTATGCGCGGATGCGCCTTCTTACATGTAGCACATAATACATAAAATACGAATCCATCATAGTACAGGAGAGTTAACAGAAGCGTCAGCCACTTCAGTGATGATCCAAATCCGGACTGGTAGTTCACAATTCGAGCGCCGTTTTCATGGATGCGCTGTATTGAAACCAGAAAATTCTTTTTGGGCTCATGTAGCGTTTTTCGAGAAATTAGTAGTTATTGAGTGGCCTCACGGTAGTGAGTGGCCTCACGGTAGTGAGTGGACCTACAGTCAGCGTATTGCTGTCTCAACTTTGATTAGTCGATTTTTATGCCTTATTTAAATTAGATATACAATTGGTTGTAGGGATCAACGAAAGAAGAGAATGACCAACGCTAAATTGAGAGTGTGGAGACTATTTGTCGGGACACTATCCTTGTCAGGAGCTTAACCAAGAAATTATGAACCGACCATCTGTGGACGGTGATGTACGGTGAATACCGAAAGAGTTAGGATGCTAAAAATTAATCTGACCAACTTCCCAGCTGTGTGTGAGAGTATTTATATTTCCTGCGTGTATCTATGTCAGTTTTAATGACCAGCTGCAAAGCAGCTTCTTATTACCCATATCTTGACACATAAACTCCAGCAATCGACATCAGTCAGCACCGTGCAAGCCTTGTATCGTCTAATTTTTTCCCTTTCTGGCGTGTTGCTGAGAGCTGAAGTCCCAACAAAAAAACTACTTCTCACCGAATTACTAAATCAGAGAATTTTCTTCATTCTGGTAAAACATATTAACAACTTTACACATTCAGGGAAGAACTTCAAAACATAATTCTCAGTCTGCCTGCAATGACGTAACGTAACTATTAGCGCCCACATAACGGTCGTTCATAGCAGACAACACCACAAAACCCGGTGCAACTCCAACTCCTTTTCATGGAGATAGCAACAAGAAAAGCAAGTACCGTCAATTGCAAACGACGGTCAGTTTCATTCCATCCAGTGAAATTGCTATCTTCATTGACAATTAGTCCAATGCACAAACAGATAAATCCCACGCTTAATATTTTTGGATGCCTTACCTTTCGATGAACAACAAATTTCATTGATAGTAGACAATAATCATTTGTCAGTGATAATTGTCTTGTACAACACATCACTTCAACAAAGTGATATGTTACACTATGTGCTTTGCACCGATATTGTCGTAGTTCCATCTCTTTCACACTCTGTGTCTCTCTTCAATCACAGCTTCGTTGATTTTTAAAAATATGAAGCTTGTTTTTCCTTATAGACAGGTCCTGAACTTTAGCTTTTAGCAGCAGTGACTGATCACTCTGAATATTTATTTGGGCTTTCTGCGCAAATCTTTTGAGACCACTGTTCATAGCAGTGCATTTTTGAACTATGGAACTGATTTTGACAACCACAGTTAAATCACCATGTCGTTAAACTCAAATTATTATGATAAAGACTATCATTCATAATACTTTATGCATGGCTGTTAATCAGCGACTGTACTATATTAGACTTTTTTTATACAACTACAGCCCTCTGTCGCAAGTTACAATTGAATGTAACCCAGGTTTCAGCGTCGCAAAGGACACATTCTTCAGACAATAGGAGGTAAAAAGGTTAAAAATTACATGTCAACTCAAATAAATTAAAAACCATAAAATATATGCCGTCGGCAGATAGGCATACCATGAAATAGCAACAGCAGCAAACAATCGCTAGGGTCTTCATCCAGTCTGTCAGATGGTTGATAAGCAACTTGTTATGATGAACTACGTTTCGTAATTTTTATTGCACTTTTATCGTCAGATTTGACATCTTGAGAGTTGGCCAAAGATGTTATGTAGTTACAACTGCTATGGTATGTTTTGTATTTTAGAATGTATGTATAAACTTTGTGTCGATGGGTTTGTGGTCTATGGATAGTTGTATCTATCCCTCACCTTTGGTCGGAAAATCAATAAAGGTTACCACAATCTTGTTTCGTTTCAAATTTGATTGCGGTGTTGTGTGTATATAAATTTCTATCTTTTCAAGTATGTTCATTATTAGATCTATAGGAAGAAAGAGTAAAATGATCGTTTCTACCTCCTTCCGACCTGCACTGTGATTATCGAATTTAATGTGGCTGAAGAAATTAGAACAGTTATTACAACTTATTCTTGTGATACTGAAATTGTGCCCCATTGTCATATATAAAATTTGCTGCGGTGTTTATATTCGGTTTCGTTATGCCTTGGTTTGAGTGTATTTGTAATTGTGTTTTACCTGGGATAGGTCTATGAAGGATATTGGTGTTAGTTCTGAATACAAATCGGACAATTGTGTTGATGATTAATGTGATTACTTTGATATTTTACGTACATATGGATTTTATGTAGTTTTAGTTTTTCTCAAATTTTATTGGGTAATTTTTTAACCTTTTGGATTTTTGTTTGTAAGGGTGTAGTTTTCCTTTTTTATATAAGCTAAGCAATGTCTGGCTTGAAACCACTTTGTTGTGCTGTGAATCGTAAAGAATCTTTTTCGTTTTGTAGGGCTGCTTGGTTTGATGATACATTATACATTCTCTTAAAGAGTGCTTATCATGTATTGTACTAATAGCTCTTGTTTTCTTTCAACGAAATTCAAATACGTTTGACTAACTGTTGTTAGTAATTGTGAGGTCTTGGCAGTTAACTGAGTTGTTAATTTCTGTTTGCATTGTAAACTACAATACAGTTAATTTCCATAGTTATGAGATTGATATGTGCTAAAATGTTTCTTCTAAGTTTTCAAGTAATGTCTGGTAGTGTAGGACTAATAACATAATTAATAGCTACACCATTCATTTGGAGGCATAATTTTTATTCTTAAAGCCGAAATAGATTTCTGTTGTAACCAAACAGAGTATGTCTATTATTTGCTGTGTGTCTGTGATTGAGACTTTTCACTTTTTTACGAGGTTTCTCAGTACAATAGTAATTGGTTCTTGGAGTGATATATTTCTATACTGATTGCTAATATCAAGTGATATTAATTTGTCGTTAAGTGGAATTATGTTGCCGTTTATTTTTTGTGTGAGTCTCCGTTTTTCTTTTTTTCTTTTTTGTGAATTTAATGTTGAATACATTTGATTTTGTAAATAATCTGTTGTGTTTCTTATTAATGTATTAAGTAGGACTACTGATAGAGTTAACAAAAGGACAAATTGAGATATGAGGTTTCTGGTGTTTTGGTTGTCTGTATAGTCATGTAATCTGCGATTCATCACAAAATACTGTTTTTACTTGAAATGTGTACGGATGTTTCTGAACCTTATTAGTATCTTTCTTGCTTTGCCATATACAGTCCTGGATAATGAACCTTCAAACCCATGAATTCGTATACCCAGAACAGGTAAATCTTATTGACACATTATGGGGAATGTGTACAACAAACGATCACACAGACAGAGGCATACGCACGCGAGTACAGGCACCAGAGCGTGCGAATTATCGACGCTTTTACCGTGTATACGCTTCTTTCGCAGCAATTCAAGCTGCAGTTCTCCCATGGAGACGATATTAAAGGTTTCGAATGCAGTCTTTTGGAATGGTATGTCATGCAATTTACACCCGGCGTCTCGGTTAGACTATATTACGTGCCTGTCATACGAACTGAGTGAGATGACGTTTCATTCCGTCCCAAACATACCCAATGTTGACCAGATCTGAGGAACATGCTCACCAGGGTAGTTGATGTAAACTTTGAAGCGCACACACGTGAATGGTAGCAAGACGGTTTGAATTATGATGGTTTCATTTTACCGTTTACTGTTCAGTGTTCCTTCGACAATGAGCAGAAGAGAATGAACATTGTAGGATATGGCTCCGCACATCATGGTGCGCTATCATGCATGCCATTAGGGTGTGTTCCGCTCACGTTCCAACTTCGTTCAGCCTGCCTCCAGTGGTGTCGAGATAGACACTTACGTAAGGACGAATGGAGACATGTCGTCTTCAGTGATAAGATTCGCTTCTGCCTGTATGCCAATGATGGTCGGACGCATGTTTGGTGAGTGGAAGAAGAGCGTGGAAATATGGAGTGTATACGACACAGGCGCACGGAGCCGACACCAGAAATCATGGCGTGGGCAGTCATACCCTATACTGGCTGTTCTCCTCTGGTGATCACCGAGAGAACATTCAAAAGTGCACGGTACATTGAAACCAACATTAAACCCGTCTTGCTACCGTTCATGACCCAACAAAGGTATTTTCTTTTTCAACAAGACAATTTACGCCCACATTTATCGCGTACCAACCAACGTGCTCTTCAAGGTTTACGTCAACTACTCTTGTCAGTACGAACTCCAGATTTGTCGTTCATTGAGCATGTTTGGGATTGGATGAAACGTCATCTTGCACGGCTTGCACGACCGGCACGAGATGTGTCCCAGCAGAGGTACCAGGTGGAAATTGAATTGTAGACCATTCCGCAAGACTGCATTTGAAACCTTTACAGTCGTTTCCATAAGAGAAATGCAGCTTGCATTCCTTCAAAAGTAGGGTATAGGGTACTAGCGTCGACAATGCGCATGCTCTGGTGAGTGTGCTCACGTGCGTAGGGCTCTGACTTCGCGTTCGTGTATTACATACGTCCTCAAGAATGTGTCGAAAAAATTGGCCTGCGCTGGGTCGTCGAATTCATGGTGTTCTTATTTCGGTTTACAAGAGTGAATTTGTTGGCAGGGTCTCTAGGAATTTCTATTATGATATTGTTTGTAAGAAAGTCATGTACTTTATTTACACATTCATTTTAAATATGAAAAAGACGCTCCCTTTGCCAGCTTCGATTACTATTATAGAGAATGTTATTCATTATTAAACCAAACTGGCGTACAAAACGAAATCATTAAATTGCGATATATAGCATAAAAATGTTTCCCTGCCATACATTTTTCAGCAGATATCCATAAGTAAAACTGCACCCATATAAACAAAAATCCAAAATGTTATTAAATTATCTAGACAAATACCAGAAAAACTTAAAATATTTATACATCCATAACAAATGTAGGTAACATATCAAACAAAATAAGCACATCAATCATCAACATAATTGTCCGATTTGTATATAGAACATAAGTATCCATCATAGACTCACTCAGGTAAAACAATTACTAATACACACAAACCTGGGTATATTCTAAACAGAATGTAAACACTATAGCAAATTTTATATAGGACAAATGTGGTGCCATTTCAGTATCAGATATCATAATCACACGAGAATACATGGTAATAACATATCTACCTTCTTCATCCACCGTAAATGTGATAATCACAGTGCAGGTCGGAAGGAGATGGCAACGAACATTGTACACATTCTTCTTAAAGATCTAATAATGTACAGTCATGAACAGATAGAAATTTATATACACACAACATAACTCTATGATCAAATTTCAAATGAACAAACTGTTTTCAAACGTAATACAATTATAGTAGCCTTTTTTATTTTTGGACCAAAGATAACAGATAAATACAACTACCCACAGGCCCCAGACATACGTTACAGATCCATCGACCACAAAGATTGTAGATACATCCGAAAATAATAACTGAACATATCATAGCATGTGTAATCATATAGCATCTTCGGCCAACTGTCATAATAAGAAACTTACTACAGATAACCAGTAAACATAACCACTCCAAGATCACAAAAACATGTTACAGACACACTCACTACAAAGATGTTGCATGCCGTCGAAAACGTACCATAGTTAATGAGTTAATGTAACCATTTAACGTCTTTCGCCAATTATCATAATATTAAGCTGTCAAATCGAACGATAAAAGGCATATAAATATATTACGAAACATTCTACAACGTAAGTGTAAGACTAAACCTCAGCCTATTGTTATATGACAGCGTGACTTGGTCACTGATGAGATATGGTCTTAATTACCAAATTTCGTATATCATTAAAAATCTAACCACATAAGAGTAAACTGGTAACTTTTATGTACAAAATTTATGTTTATTTCAGAGATTGCCTGAAGATGGAAATTTAGCTGAAATGGGTCCACAACAATGTAATAAAAATTCCATGTAAAATAGCAGCAATGTCGTATAATTTTATAATATTTGTAATAGAGATTTGCTATGCTGCAGGCCAATGAGATTGAATTACAACTTACTTTAGGAATTTACTTGTTTGTTCCTGCAAGAAACAGTAAGCTATTAGAAAATGGTACAGTAATATGCAACGAAAATTGTTTTAAATCAGTAGATAACTATATATTTCTGAGAGAGAGAGAGAGAAAGAGATTATCTTCTGATACCTACTTTACATATCAAAGCGTATTCTGAAAATGGGGAAATCTTTAAGATTTGTTTGAAACCCCTACAGTAAACCAAATGCTTAATTTCTCACAGCATGTGCGTTTTCATACTTAGTTCACTGTACAGATAAAGTCAACAATCATCCTTTGCTTTCAAGACCTATGATCTGGAAACTAGGCAGATTCTCTTTAAAATAAAACATAGAAACAAGAAACTAATACTTTTATTTTTGTGAGACACATATGCGCGTAAAGCTTCAGGAATAAAAGTTTTGTCCTGTAGAAATATAGAAGTTGTACAAAAAAATAAAATATGAGTCATAATAATAGTATCGCCCTATATGACATTTCGGACATCTAATTTGTAGGTGTAAACGACGAAGGTTATAGTGTCTTACAGAAATGGAATTAAATAAAACTACTACCATAGCATTCCCCATATTTAATAAGCAGAATTTCAAAACATTGCACATTCATCGCTATGGAGGGTTTATTACACTGTTGTAGCAAAACAGACCTTTGTCACTCCCACTCTGAACTAATATGCACTAATATGAACTCATAAAACAGAGAATTAAGTTTAGTTATATCAGTAGTACTGAACGTAACTTCCTGGCAGATTAAAATTTTGTGACGGAACCGGGACTCGAACCTGGGACCTTTGCCTTTCGCGGGCAAACGCTCTACCACTTTGCTATCCCGACACGACTCACGGTCCGTCCTTGCAACTTTACTTCCACCAGTAACTCGCCTCCTACTTCCAAACTCCACAGAAGTTCTCCTGCTAACCTTGCAAGACTAGCAGTCCTGGAAGAAAGGATATGGTGGAGACATGGCTAAGTCACAGCCTAAGGAATGTTTCCAGAATGAAACTTTCACTCTGTAGCGGAGTGTGCGCTGATATGAAACTTCCTGGCAGATTAAAATTGTGTGCCGAAACCGGGACTCGAAGCTAGGACCTTTGCCTTTCGCGGGCAAGAGCTCTACCACTGAACTATCCCGACACGACTGACGGTCCGTCCTCACAACGAAAGGCAAAGATCTCAGGTTTGAGTCCCGCTTCCGGCACAAAATTTTAATCTGCCAGGAAATTTCATATCAGCGTAACGAAAGGGAAATGTTCCAGGTTCGAGTCCCGGTTCCGGCACACAATTTTAATCTGCCACGAAGTTTCATATCAGTGCACACTCCGCTGCAGAGTGGAAGTTTCATTCTAGTACTGAATGTGATCAGATGGTTAGAAAAACTTAAGGGTATGCTGCCAGGCATCAAAATCGACGACGGCAGAAGACCACCCTGACAATTTCAAGGCGAAACTGCAGTGAGTAAGCAATGTTCAACGATCTTCAAAACCTCGGTTTTCAATGAGTAAACAGGAAAGAAAACACACACCAAGCAAGCACACAGCGCCGACACGATCAAAGATGAAACCGGTCAGAATATCGATAATAAACATCAGTTCTCGACTGTTTATGGTTAGTAGAAAGGCATATGGTACGTTGGGACATGCTGTTTATAGGAAGCCAACGCATACTGATTTGTATTTGCAAGCTGATAGATGTCACCACGCAGCTCAACGTGAAGGGGTTCTTCGAAACTTAGTCCATAGGGCTCACGTCATTTCTGACCCGGGAAGCTTGCCCACTGAACTGTCTCATTTAGAGGTAACTTTTCGACAGAGTGGCTATAGTGAAGGGCAGATTAAAAGAGCGTTGCACTATCGACCACATGAGCAGCGGGCTAGTGATGATAGCACAGAGTCGGCACCCACGTCAGTGGCCTTTCTGCCATACGTGGCAGCACTTCCAACAAGATTGGTCGCATTTTGCGTAAAAGCAATGTAAAATGTGTGTTTCGTCCACCTTCTAAAATTAAGGAACTGTTGGGATCCGTTAAGGATGAATTCGGTTTGCCCAAGGCGGATGTCTACCCCATCCCATGTAGCTGTGGCATGTCATATGTTGGTCAAACAATTAGGACTGTTGAGGACCGTTGTATTTAGCATAAACGTCACACACGTTTACAACAGCCAATCAAATCTGCTATGGCCGAACATTGTCTTGACACATGTCACCCTATGGAATACAACAAAACAAATTCTGGCATGCACTTCCAACTACTGGGACTGTAGTTATCAAGAAAGCGATAGAAATAAAACTAGGTGACAACCTCATGAATAGGGATGGAGGGTTCTGCTTAAATTCGCTTGGGATCCTGCTCTCTCACTAGTCAAAAAACAGGACAAAACTAATCCGACCTGAGCGTCGAGAACCGATGTTTATTATAGATATTCTGATGGGATTCATCTTTGGTCGTGTCGGCTCTGTGTGCTTGCTTGCTCGGTGTGTGTTTTGTTTCCTGTTTACTCATTGAAAACCGAGGTTTTGAAGATCGTTGCACATTGCTTCCTCACTGCAGTTTCGCCTTGAAATTGTCAGGGTGTCTCCTGCCGAAACATCGGCCGTCGTCGACTTTGATACCTGCCAGCACACCCGTAAGTTTTTCGAAGTTGTTACTCGCCAGGAGAAGTTAAGGAATTACATTGATCAGATGGTACTTAGGAGGTCTGTTGTGCGCTCTCTGTATTGACCTTGCAGGAGTAATTGTGTTGAGCTGAGAGGTGATTATTGTTAAAAACATCCATTCTAGGTTACAAATGTGCACCATCCAAGAATACTCTATCGACATACAAACTTTCATCTGTCCATAAGGGGTGCAGTGGAGAGTATATCGTACCACTGTTTTTCAGTTCCTTTCCTCTTCAAACCCAACATAGAATAGGAGAAGAATGAATGCTGATAGACACTCCGTGCGAGCCGTAATTTCTATTTTCTTTGTGGTCCTTATGATAAATGTAATTTGGTATAAGGATTCCCCTTTAAATTCCCATTGCAATCTGTTCTGATCAAACCCTCAACTAAAAAACCTAGGCAACCTTTTAATTGCTTGTATGTTTTCAAATCGATCGGTTGTGGAAACGAAACACTGGAACGGTACTCAAGAATTAGTGGCACATTACTTCTATACACGGTATCCTTTCAGGTCAATCACATATTCCCAAAATTGTTCCTACATGAAAAACACCGAAGAAGAGCGGGACTGTGTAATCTACCCCGGCAGAAACCGAGGCCGGCAATTCCGATCAAGAAAGTAAAAATTACGTAGCAGCCATCACAACAACAACACTCCGTAACTCATAACTTTGATTTCCAGAAGTCACCGGTGGCAAGAGAGAAGTTTCCAGACCTACCCGGGCTGGTTATATACGCCCGACTAGTTAGAACCCTAGACAGTTTTGTCCTGCCTGCGGCTGTGTGTAGTACTCTCTCCGAGAAGAAAGGAAGCCGAAGAAGATGAAGACCTCGACCTAGGAACCTATACGCCGGTACGTCGATCCGGACCGGTACCATAACTTCGTGCAGATTCGACCTAGGACTGTGACTGGACTGTAAGAGTGCCTCTTGATCTTCGACATCGATTATTTGTGGTTGACTTATCCTGACTATAAGCAGAAGAATTTTGTATTGACATTAGTGTAGTGCGGTGTACTACGCATTGTAGTTCTTTTGTTGAGAAAAATAAATTTGTGTTGTTCAGACTCACAATATCGAAAAACCCTGGATTTTTAATAAGACTTAATCAGAAGACGACCAGCTGTCATCTCCAAAAATGTTCAAATGTTGATAAATCTATAGACCCAAACTGCGTGGTAATCAGTCCGTAGCTTACAAACTACTTAAACTAAGGTAAAATAACCAAAGGACAACACACACACACACACACACCCATGTCCCACGGAGGACTTGAAACTCCGACGGCGAGCCACCGCGCGCTCCGCAGTGAGGCGCCTTCGAAGGCTCGCCTACTCCACCGCGGCTCCAAAAATGTCTTTACAGATTTTCTACATGTCCAATTACTCATCAACGTTACACCTGAATATTTAAATGGCATGGCTGTGTCAAGTTGTTCATTACTTATATTGATGTAGAATATTAAGGAATTCTTTCTCCTACTTATTTGAAGTATCTTACATTTTTATGCATTTAGAACAAGATAACATTCCTCACACGAAACAGTAATTTTTGCTCAGTCATTTTGTGTGTTACAGCAGTCACTCAATAACGACAGCTTCCCGTACACCACGGAAACTGGTACATCTGCATAACATCAGGTAGCCGCGGTGGAGTAGCCGAGCGGTCTAAAGTGTCTCGATGCGGAGCGCGTGGTCGCTTGCCCTGGAGGTTCGAGTCCTCCCTGGGGCATGGGTGTGTGTTTTGTCCTTAGGTTAGTTTACCTAGGTTTAAGTAGTTTGTAAGCTACGGACTGATGACCACGCAGTTTGGTCCGATAGATTTACAAACATTTGAATTTTTTTAACA
This sequence comes from Locusta migratoria, assembly GCA_026315105.1. Classification (NCBI taxonomy): domain Eukaryota; kingdom Metazoa; phylum Arthropoda; class Insecta; order Orthoptera; family Acrididae; genus Locusta; species Locusta migratoria. Next base: position 501,778,938 of record CM048755.1, on the reverse strand, counting down.
TCGGGTACATCTCGCTATAGTACGCAGAAGTGCCGCAACATAGACGCGACTAGTGTCTGAAGTAGTGGCGGAGGAAATTGACACCACGCATCCTGCAGTGCTGTCTATAAATGCGTAAGAGCACGAAGGGGTGGAGAGCTCTTCAGAACTACACGCTGCAGAGCATCCAAGATATGTGAAATTTAAAACTTCCGCGGTGCACTGTGTGTTCCATCAAACTTCGGGCGAACTTCCGGATATCTGTAACTTCTTGCCACGATATTTCGGCATAGTCTTCTGGAGAGAACCGCCGAAGTACCGACAAAGCGGTACTGATATCCGCAATTTAAAATAATATCGACATATGTTGTGTGTATTCAGGCGAATTTCCACAAACGCAACTTGAGGGAATGGCGCTTTCAATGCAACACCTTGGTCTGCGCCGCGCGCCCTCCGTGATGGAAACCTGCCGTATCAGTATCAGATCGATTGTCGTCTTCGCACAGTAACAGAGGAATACGCCGACTACAAACTTTTTCTGTAAAAGGATTACAAGCAAAATTTACCTGAAAGCCGCGATCTCGACCATTTCTATTGATAGGATTATCACTGTCAGACAGCCTTATTTCCAGAGATTCATTAATAATCGACCGCCAAAAGTTTGACGTATGGACGACAACTTTAATCTCGTTATAATTAAATAGAAGTGTTCAAATGTTTATGCTTATGGGATGTAACTGCGGGGTCATCAGTCCCTAAACTTACAAACTACTTATGAACTAACTCATACTAAAGGCAAGACCAACATGCCCGAGGGAGGATCCGCGCCGGAGGTTCGAAAGGCCGCTCTATCCGCAACGTGGTGCTCCAGACCGCTCGGCGACTCTCGCGCGGCTATTATAATCCTTTGAATGATATGTGGAAATACATTTTTCGGTGATTGCGGACCTTCTTCATTGTAGGAGCGAAGTATGCCGCTGGTGTTCTACAGTTCGGCCCTGCACAGTGCACGTCGTTTGCCCTAAATAGGTATATCTGCATTCGCATGGAATCTTGGAGCCGCGGCGGATTAACCGTGCCTACTGGAGAGCCGTGTTGCGGTGCGTGCGGCAGTTCGCCATCTGGGTTTCGAATCCCCCCTCGGGCATGGATGTCTGTGCCGTGTTTAGTATAAGGTAGTTTGTAAGTTTAGGGACTGATGACCCTGTAGTTAAGTCCCATATGCTCTACAAACAGTTGAACATTTTTTTGGAATCTTGGAAACACCCACATTCAAGAGTATTTACATCACATGAGCTCCACACATGAGAACATAAAGTTTAGTATGGAGGATGAGAGAAATGGATGCTTGCCGTTTCTGGTCGTCTCGGTGCGCCGTAAGAGTGATGGCACACTTCGTCATTGAGTATATAGAAAGCCCACTTATACAGACCGGTACCTGCAAGCTACTAGTTGCCACCATCCAACACAAACGATGGGCGTTCCAAGACATTTATTCACCGAGCCCGATTCAACTTTGTTGCCGACATTTTTTCAAACGGAACTGGAACACAAGCACACAAATGTTCAAATGTTTGTATAGCTTATAGGAGTTAACTACGGGGTCATCAGTGGCTAAACTTACAAACTACCTTTGAACTAACTAATACTAAGGACAGCACAAGGACAGCACTCGATGCCCGAGGGGGGATTCGGACCCCCGACCGTGGTGGCCGTGCAGACCGTGACTGGAGCGCCTCAGTCCCCTCGGCCACCGCGGCCGACCACAAGCACACAGTATTACTGAAGAAAGGATATTCAACTAAGCAGGTGAACAGAGCTATACTGATCAACAAACGACAGAGTAAGAAAGAGTAAGAGGTCGTGAGGTCCACTGTTTATCTGCCATATATAGGGAATGTTTCATCGCAGACAGGTAGAATAATAAGAGAATATAAGGTAAAAGTCATCATTTGCACTCCTTTCAAAATTTCGTCGCTTTTGGGATCTGTCAAAGGCGACCTGGAACTGAGTAAAGCGGGTGTTTACGAGATTTCACGTGAATGAGGCTAAGCCTATATAGTGCAAGGGACGCGCATTGTGCAAGACCGCGATGGACAACATCTGCGGCATACTCGGCTTCTACTACGTACAAAGTCCGCAGTTGCAGAACACTGTGTTTCCACAGGCCATTCGATGAATTACAATGAAACAAAAATTGTGCCTCATACCTCAACTTTTGGATCTGGATTATCAATGAATCTGTAGAAATAAGACTATCTGACTGCGAGACTTATCAATTGAGTTGGGAGCTTTCAACTAAATTCTTCTTGGAATCCTGTTATAGCAAATTTTTGTAGTCGGTGTATTCCTCTGTTACTGCTTGAAGATGACAATCGATCTGATTTCGATGCGGCAAGCGTTCACGACGGAGGGCGTGCGGCGCAGCACATGGAGTTCCAGTGGAAGCGCTTGTACGCAAGTACCGCATGCGCAACGTCTCCTCAGGTTCGGTTTTAAATAGCTGATCTCAGAATGTCTTAGCCCGGACGTACTCGCCTGAAGATTGCCAGAATACTCTGTGCTGAAATACCGTAACAGGAAGTTACAGATATCCGGAAGTTCGCTCGAAATTTGATGGAACATTAGAGATATGTTTAGTAATGTTCATTTCTGGGGATTCTGTGGTCAGCAGAGATGTTTAAAATCAGAAGGGTGTTCTTGAAGCCACTCTGTAGCAATTGTGTACATGTGGGGTGTCGAGTTTGTCCTGTTTGAATTCCGCAATTCCGCCGGAAAGCACCATGGGCATGATCAGATGTAGCTGATTAGTCGGAATGCATGCGTAAGTGTCACTTGACAGATTCTTATCTAGGCGTAACAGGTGTCCCATAACACTCCAACTGTTCACGCCCCACACCGATACACACAACCAGCTTGAACAGTCCTCTCATCACATGGATGTTCCGTAGATTCATGAGTTCCATTCGCGGGATACAAACGGAAACGGGACTCGTCAGATCAGGAAGCATGTTTCCAGTCATCTACAATCCAATGTCGGTGATGACGGGCCCACGCGACGTGTAAAGCTTCTCGTCGTGCAGTCAGCAAGTGTACAGGAGAGCCCCGTACAGGACCTGCTACATGCGGTCGTACATTATCCTGCTGAAATGTAGGGTTTTGTAAGGATCGTAGCACTTATGAAATGTAAAGGCCAATGTTCAACGTTCCGTCGATGCGAACAAGAGGTGACCGAGACATGTAACTAATAGCAAGCCATACCATCACGCCGGGTGATACGCCAGTACAGCTATGACGAATACACGCTTCCAATGTGTGTTCACCGCGATGTCGCCAAACACGGATGTGACCATCATGATGCTGTAAATAGAAACTGGATTCATCCAGAAAATGACGTCTTGGCATTCATGCATCTAGGTTCGTCGTAACGTACACCATCGCAGGCGCTACTGTCTGTGATGCAGCCATGGCAGCCATGGTCTCCGAACTGATAGTCCATGCTGCTGGAAACGTCGTCGAACTGTTTTTGCAGATGGTTATTGTCTTGAAAATGTCCTCATCTGTTGACTCAGGAGTCGAGACGTGGCTGCACGATCCGTTACAGCCATGCGGATAAAATGCCTTTATCTCGACTGCTAGTGATACGAGGCCGTTGGGATCCAGCACGGCGTTCCGTATTGCCCTCCTGAACCCACCGATTTCATATTTAGTTAACAGTCACTGGATCGCGACCAACGCGAGCAGCAATGTTGCGTTATGATAAACCACAATCGCGATAGGGTACAATCCGACCTTTATCAAAGTCGGAAAAGTAATGATACGCTTTTCTCCTCCTTACACGCGGCATCACAACAACGTTTCGCCAGGCAACGCCGGTCAACTGCTGTTTGTGTATGAGAAATCGGTTAGAAACTTGCCTCATGTCAGCACGTTGAAGGTGTCGCCACCGGCGCCAACCAAGTGTGAATGCTGTGAAAAGCTTATCATTTGCATATCACAGCATCTATTTCCAGTCTGTTAAATTTCGCGTCTGTAGCACGTCATCTTCGTAGTGTAGCAATTTTAATGGCCAGGAGTGTAGTTTCCACTATTCAGTTTCCAATCCTCGTATAAAGTTGAAAAATTCTGCATCAAACAGATTGTGGGACCGTTCTAATACAGTTCTTGTAAACAGGAATCACGTTAGATTCTTTCCTGACCCATATGACTTTCCTCTGTATCAAAGATTAACGATAACTGTAACCTAAGTATGGGACCAATGCCGTAAAGTACTATTTAAAAACGGATTTCGGGTATTTCCACAACTCCCGTTGCATTTGTTTCCAGCACTGTCAGCTTGAACTTTTTCAGACGTTTGGAAAATGACACAATGTTGCCCGTGAGATGCTAGGTTGACGTGCCGACGACTTACTTCAAATATTTTGTGTGTTATTGCTTTCATTAATGATACATAGTACATTCCTAAACATATAAACCATGTTCGGGACACACACATAGTACAGACGCAGATCAGAACAACGTATTATGAGGACAGTGTTGTCCTACAGTACGTCATCAAGAAACGGAATGTGGGCACCAGTTGCTCCTGAAATGTGTCTTGGGAGCATCTGCGAACCATCTTCTAGAACGGTGGTCTACTGACGCCAATTTAACATTTCGCGTAAGGACAACAAAGATAAGATGACTTACAGCTCATGCAAAGGCATGCAAGTAGAGTAGTAATGGGTGTTCGGAGCCAGGGTAGCAGCACGGACTACTCTAGTACATCCCCACCCGGTCCCTACACGCCGGCCCCCACCTCTGACGGCTGCGTACTTAAACTCCAGGGGACTGATGACCTTGTAGTTTGGTCCCCTATAAACAACAACAACTTAAACTCCCTCCGCCACCACTTCCGCCCCCACAACCCCACAACTGGACACTTGTGCGAGTGCCACCCCCATGCCTCAAACCTGCCGCCCCCGATTAATTTTATTAAATTTGAACAACAAGTGGGTAATTGCGAGAGTAAAACCCCCACCCCAACCCCATCCCCTTCCGCGCCACAGGCCCCACCGCCACCCCATGAACTGTCCTAAAGATTGCCGCCCCCGTGCGACCGGACCGGGACTTGAACCCTCGCCCCCAACTTCCATCCACCACCGCTCCCTTTTTTTAATTCCTAATTTGCATATGAAATCCTATATTTTGTAATTAACAATTACAACATTCCATTTTCTCGGTATCGGTACGCACACGTTAAGTAATGTATTACTTCGAACCTTATGAAGAACTGGTATGGAAAACAATTCTGCAGGTAAATATAAACGCAACGTAAAGAAATTCGGTGCAATGCTACGGTTGTGTGTACTCTGGGTGTTGTATAGCCTACGTACATATATCGACGATTTTTAAAAACTATTCTAACCAAAGTCAAAACTCTTCCGTCTTTCGGAACTCGTTCGTTCCCTAAGGTGCCTGGCCAAAATTAATGTATCTCTTCACATAGACGATGCGCGCAAATGCCGACGAACATGTTTTAAAAAAAAAAATAGCGCATGTTAGAACGGTAACGATCGCCACAAAATTGTGTGTGACTATCTTAACAAACACTCTTTTGATGTCTAGACATGTAACACAACTACCTTAAACATATCTCTCGATAGACTCCACGGAAACGGAAATCACAAGCAATGGACGATCTATAGGAAAACATCGTTTTAAAAATAAAAACGTCTAACAGCAACGTGAATACATCTCGATCTCCAACGCGATCGCAAATACACACACAAACACACATACGCACGCACACACAGTATTCAGCAGTCGACGAATGTGTTTTAAAAAAATAGCGCAAGTTAAATAAAAAACGGAATGTAATGGTAACGATCGCCACAAACTTGTGTGTGTCCATCTCAACAAACACTCTTTCGATGTCTAGACGTGTAACACATCATCATCATCATCATCATCATCAGTGTTCTGCCATAAGGCAGGTCTTCACATGCAGCTCTCCATGCAGTCCTGTCGTTTGCTACCCTCTTTGTTTTCTCGCAACTGTATCCTATCTTCATACTGTCAACCATGTTGTATCTTCTGCGTCTTCTTCTTCTTCTTCTTCTTCCATTCATTGTTCCCTCCATAGCATCCATCAGCAGACAATCTCTTCTCATCCAATATCCAAGCTAATTCCTTTTCCTCTTTCTGACTACCTTTAGAATTTCTCTCTTTTCACACACTCTTCTCAATACGTCTTCATTCCTCACTTTGTCCACCCACTTTATCCCTTCCATCCTCCTAAAAGTCCACATCTCGAATGCTTGTAATCTCCTTTCGTCCTCTTTTTTCAGTGTTCATGTCTCAGAGCCATATAGTGCCACACTCCATATAAAACATGTTGTCAGTCTCTTCCTTAGATTCCTGTCCATACAGCCGCATAGAAGCGTCCTTTACTTATTAAATGCCTCCTTGGCAATTGGTATGCGGGTTTTCACTTCCTTGTGGCAGCTCATATCTTCTGTAATTATGCTTCCCAGGTATTTGAAAGCACTTACTTGCTCTATTACTTCCTGACCCAGTTCAATATGGTTCGGTTTCTGATCGACTTAATATAAGCACTCTACGTATTCTTGCCACCTTCCCAACACTTCTTCCAGTTTATGAACCACTGTGCCGTCACTTCTTTCTATTTCAATACTTGCCCAGTGGCGTAGCTATCATAGGGCTAGGCGGGGCAGTGCCCCGGGGCCCCCGAGCTCCGGGGGCCCCTCGGCCTTCGTGAGCGCCGATCGAAAAAAGTTACAGTAGAGCGTCAAAATTTTTATTTCATTTTTTTACCCTCCCATCCTATCGTCCATCATATCCCCTTCCCCTCAAACCAAGTTTCCCACAGTAGCGGTTCTGGGCCACAGGCTGGCGGAAACGGAAAATGCTTCTAATTGGGCCTTCACGACGCCTCTGTGGCGCTGCTGACAGGCAAAGCTGCCAGTCAGTGTGTCCAACAATCGGCACACTTCAGTCGGCAGAAGTAGCGGCAGCATCAAACCTGCTCGCTCACAGCAACAGCGGCGTCTTCCAAGTGTTGCGGCGTGCAATGTGAAGGATCGCGCTCCTCCAAATACAGTATAAATACATCTAATGTACAGTACTTCTTATTGGCAAATATAAGTGTACAGTTCGAATATCCGAATAAACCGGTTTTCCGAATATCCATGTCTCCAAATTACTTCGGATAATAGACGTTATGCTGCATATAATATTTTAGCTGCATGAAGGAATTTCGACTTTAAATTTCTCCTGCCGAAATTGATCCCAACATGGACGGTTCGCCAATTATGTAAGGAAATTATAACAAAATATGCATGATTAGAATGTGTGGTTACAGAAGTATTTACCGCAGTTTTATTCTTCTGCAGCAGCCGAAGCTCGACTCGGACATTTGCCACTCATAGCAATCGAAAACAAGGCTGATTTAAGTCTAGATTTAAAAGACCTTATTGATGATTTTGCAAAAACCAAAGCCAGGAAAATATTGTAAAATAATTGTTAAAATAAAATTGAATACTTTTTAATTGTGTGCACATATTATTACTATAATGTACTGTAGTCACAAAAACGCTTACCGATAATTACCGATCAGAAATCATATCTTTGTCAACATCTGCAATCTAACAGTTTTAAGCATTGTATTACTCCAGTATGTATTCTTTCATTCTGACTTTGGTGCGTGAGGAAACACGAACGAAATCCCCACGACTTGAAAAACGCCACACATTAAGTTCGTGATACACAATAAGGCACAAAAAATAATTATGAATTTTTTCAAGGACTAAATTCTCAACTTTCAGAAAACAATGTTTTAACACATTGACTGCCACGTCAGTTAAATACAAGTCACAGGAAGTCTTCTCTTCTTGTCACGTGAAGTAAATACGACTCACGGACATTTTTCGATTTAAAGCTCCGTGGTGCATTTGTAACTCACAGTAGCGTGCTGTGACTTGGTGTTACAGTACGTTATGGCCTCAGTAACAAACCATGTTCGTGGCCTCCAGTTTTCAAGAGCTCAAGAGTAGTTATTGATACTTGAAATCGTGAATTATATATAACTCACATGGCCCCAGTCATATTGGTGTTTCCTTGTTTTTATATTTATTATTTGGTATTACATATTACTTGTACATTAGGTAGTATATCACAAACAGTTTTAATTACATTCTCCAACTCTAATTGCAACAACAATGAAACAGACTGAAAAAATGGGTAATTCCCCTTTTATCTCTAACACCTGCATGCACTGTGCTTTATGAAGAAACACTCTTCGAAAAAATATGAGTAAATTTTTTACATTCCCATGTAGTTTGTTTACCTTTCTTGACAGCTTGCTCTCGACCAAATTCATTCTTCATTTTTTTTCGTATCATTCGTACACCTATGACTCGCTGCTCCCATGTTCACAAGATCATAATCTGCAGGCAGGTTGGTGGCTATGGTGAGAGATTTCTCAGGGGCATCGGCATCTTCTGTATGGAGTAGTCTCAAAGTCACTTCCACTTTGAATTGTGTGATTGAGATGATCTTGTTGTTGATGTAACGGTAAATCACAAGAGCATTTACCAGTGCTGACCCTGTCAACAGTTCAGTTGCAAACTTCCTGTACCATTTCACACCCTACCTTAGACAATAAAGGACTTAATTTGGCGAGAGGGATCTATAAATGACTGATTATAGTCAGTTATCATTTATGGGTTTTTCTTTGTGCCCCTCTTGGTTTGAACTTCAGCTTCTTCCTCTCCATGAACAGTACTTAGCATCAACACATTCCTCTTATTTTTCCATTTCACTAGTATCTTAATCTTCTTCACTTATGTCCATAACTTCATCTAAAAGCTTCTGTACATGCCTTTGTTCATCTATATAACTTCTACGAGACACTTTCTCCTGCTACAATATCACCGTGTTACGGAGCAAACAACACTGAATAAAGACTTTAGTAACAATTCAAAAAAGCAATAATGGAACTGTACGCAAATAATGTTGTGGAATGAAAGACTTACAGGAGTACCAACCCAAAATTATTAGCGACATAGCAAATTACACACCTGGCACTTTACCCTGGCGCCATGTGAGTCATATGTAACACACACACACACACACACACAAAATATTTTAAACTTATTTGTACTTTAATCGCTTACTTCAAGCAAACTAAAGCAGAATATGGAAAAAAGTAAGTGGTCCCCAGGGGACGGTAACCCAAGTATACCTTTGGCAGCCAATATGTTAATATAGTTATTGTTAAACAGAATGTTGTGGGGAGGTGACAGTTGACACAGTAGGATAGGGGTGGGGGTGTGGAGGGCAGAAGGTGCGGGAAAGGGCAAACAGCTGGAATGGTCAGGCATTGCCGTTCTTTGTGCGCCTGCTAAACGAACAGCGAGAAAGCGAGGCCCCACTCTGTCTACCCCATTATGTCGCAAAAGGAAATTACAAGGTGTTTTACAAAGTTATACCGACCCTTCCACAGTGCATCTCATAAATCACAGATGACGTACTGTGCAGACACACCCGGAGAGTGCGCATTTTCCACAAAATGCGTTTCGCCAGGAAACCGGCATGTTTATTTTCCACAAATACGTTAATACTGTAATTTTTGCGTTAAAGCATAACAAACTTTCACAATTATATTAGAGAGTACGATTAAATATTACCTGCTGCGTGACACATAATAATTTACTAAGTAGTGTTAAGGTTTGCCTTATTAGGTCTTCCAGTGGGCGGTGATGAAGTAGTTTTGCATCTGTACAGTATTATTGTAAAGAGGGCCCCAATGTCATTTTTGCCCCGGGGCCCTTAGTGACATAGCTACGCCACTGTACTTGCCCTGTTTTTCTTTGCTTCAAAGACTAAATCAGCAGCTAATCTATACATCATTTCATATTTTCCTTCCTTTTCTGGTTCCTCTATTTCCTGACATCTGTCTCTCAACCATGTCTTCGTTGCCTCTTCTCTTTCTCTCCTTAGTTCGTTATTCAGCTTTCTATACATTTTTCCACTTCCTCAGTTCCTACTGTCTTCCATTTCCTTCTCTCTTCCATATTGCACAGCATTGTCTTACTTACCCACTCTAAATTTCCTCTTTTGAGTTTTTGGCTCAGTCTCTTCCATATCTCGTTTGCAGTCTCTTCTTTAGGCCCTCTATCCCATTTTGACAAAAAATGTTTTCCAACTCAGTTTTCTTACTCTATTCTTTTAATCTTTCTAAGTCAAATTTCTCTCTCGGTTTTCCTCCTCTCACACTCTTCAACTTAATGCGCAAGTCTGCCACCACCAAGTTGTGGTCAGAATCTATGTCTGCTCCAGGGTATGCTCTTGCATTTTTAGGCAGCTTTTGTACATAATCCGTATAATGATGTAGTCAATTTGATACCTGCCGTCATTCAGCCTAGATATTCATGTATATCTTCGTCTTTTGTGGTGTTCAAACAAAGTGTTCCCAATCACAAGAGAATTTTCTCTGCAGAAGTTAGCCGGCCGCGGTGGCCGAGGTGACTGAGGCGCTCCAGTCACGGTCTGCACGGCCACTACGGTCGGGGGTTCGAATCTCCCCTCGGGCATGGATATTTGTGCCGTCCTTAGTATTAGCTAGTTCATAAGTAGTTTGTAAGTTTTGGAACTGATGACCCCGTAGTTAAGTCCCATAGACTATACAAACATTTGAACATTTTCTGCAGAAGTTAACCAGCCTGTCACCCTTGACATTCCTATTTCCCAGTCCAAATCTTCCAGCCACTCCCTCTTCCTTTCCTTCTCGTACCACTGCATTCAAGTCTCCAATTACAATGATGCAAGCATTTCTATTTTCCTTGTCGATGATTTCTTCAATCTTTTCGTAATATTCCTCCACTTCCTCATCAGTGTGTTGACTTGTTGGCATGTATATTTGTATGAAAACTATGTCCTTCTTGTCACCTTTTAATCTCATCATCAACCTTTCATCTACATTTTCCACTCTTAATACGTCCTTTATCAGCTGTTTTCGTATCATAATTGCTACAAAATAGCTACCACTCTTCTCCATGCCTGAATAAAACAATTTGTACTCTGCACTAGCCATCTCACCCTTGCTCCCCCATCTTACTTTTCACATAACTAGTACATCCAGTCTGTTCTTCAAAATTTCCTGTTTGGCATTTTCCATCTTTCCCGCCTGCAATAGTGGAAGCACATTTCATGTTCCAATCCTTAACCTCTCTTTCCTCTTCCTACTCTGTTTCTTCTTTCCTTTTTCATCCACTTCCATCTCTTCGGTATTTGATCTCGATGTAGTCCCTTCCCGGAGATCCGAATGAGGGGAAGTTTTGCCTCCGGATTCTTTTACAAAGAGAGCCATACCATGTGTTACCTCGGGAAAATTAATATGGTAGTATCCCGTTCCTTTCCACATAGGCAGTTAGTTGCCCAGCCAAATTCAGACGCTCAATATGAGTCAGACGCTGTTTGTAGCCGCCTCTCTGAGAACAATGCCTACGATTTACTTCTTGTGCCATCGACGCCGTACCGAAGTCGACCCTCTTCGCCATCTCTGACGTTAGAGATAGAAGAACTGAAAATAAAGTCACCCTCAGGCCTCGAAACATAATACCTTATTGGACGAAAAAAAAACCAGAGTTAGCCAAGGGAGGCCGATAGGAAAGAAAACAGGAGAAGCCTGACACAAGTATGTGGCTGCATGTCAGACTTAGCTGAGGGAGTTCATGTGGCTGCCACCCCATATGCTCCTCACGTAAGAGCCCACTAGTTTTGGGTATTTTAGGAATTGGAAAGGGACCAGGAATGGATAAGGAAGACGGGACGTTGTGGGACACTCTTAGTCTGATCCATCGGCTGAGGCCTTTCCGGCAGTAGGTTCTCTACCTTCGGTATAGCCCGCAGCTTCACGCAAATACACAAGCCTCTCCACCCGCACGGACAGTGCTACGTCAAGGCGGTGCCCCCCGGACAGGTGACACAACTACCTTTAACAATTTCCCTCGATAGACATCACGGAAACGGTAATCACAAGCAACGAAAGATCTAGAGAAGAACGTCGTTTTGAAAATAAAAACGCCTAACTCAGGCAGAAAGACAGACTAACGACAACCAGCTCTCTCATACAACTCATTCCAGCCTCATTTTGTGATCACTTTTAAAACAAAATTATCAAGTTCCTAAATTTAATACTCTCTCTCTTTAGCAACCATGCCCTGTTACAATATTGGGACAACGCACACATCTCTTTTCAAAATATACGAAGTCTTCACAACGTTTCCTTAGATCGATGTATCGCTATCTTCTACTTCCTCTTCCCATCCAGTATTTCTACAGGTACTAGGAAGGAAAGTTTTTGAACTGCACGACTTCCTGTAATCAACCACTTTTATAGTTTTAATATCCAGTTCGGCGCCTTCTGACATTTCTTCTTGACGAGAGGTTTCGGGTTGTTTAATTTCAACTCTTATTTCATTTGTCAAGAAATTGTAAGAGCAGTACACATCTTCTTATATTTACCCATCTTGCTGAAGCTAAACATAGCAAAGGGAATATCTCTCTCTCTCTCTCTCTCTCTCTCTCTCTCTCTCTCTCTCTCTCTCTCTCTCTCTCTCTCTCTCTCTCTCTCTAACAACTGTACCCTGTTACAATATTAAACACTGAAAACGATTCTTTTCTAAATGCTCCAAGTCCTTATAACATTTATCTGACACAGGTCAAACTTAGAAATACCGCTAATCGAGCATTCAAGAAGAAGTTTAAAATTGTTTTTTTCTCTGCGTTTGTACAACGATATTCCTTTAAAGATTTACAATTAACAATAAAAAACACATGGAATATTTTAAGATCGGCAGTTTACCGATTTTCAAACATTTACTTTACTTTATTTATTTATTTATTTTTTCTTAAAAACACTGACCTAACAACATCTTTCTTCGAAATGACACTTGCCAATACAGCAACCATGAAATTACAAACATGGCGAGGAGACTGAGGCGCTCCAGTCACGGTCTGCACGGCCATTGCGGTCGGGGGTTCGAATCCACTTCGGGCATGGATATTTGTGCCGTCCTTAGGATAAGCTAGGTGATAAGTAGTTTGAGTAGTTTGTAAGTTTAGGGACTGATGACCCCGTAGTTAAGTCCCATAAGCTTTACAAACAATTGAACATTTAATTTAACATTCAGGCTTCTCGATGCTGCCTGTACCGCCACCAGCGATGGTCGTACAGTGGGTCCTCTTTCACTCGCTGCCGCTGTTTCAAAAAATGTTCAAACGTTTGTAAAGCTTGTGGGACTTAACTACGGGGTCATCAGTCCCTAAACTTACAAACTACTTATGAACTAGCTAATATATCCATTCCCGAGGCGGAATTCGAATCCCCGACCGTAGTGGCCGTGCACAACGAGTCTGGCGCGCCGCAGACCGCTCGGCCACCGCGGCCGGCCCGCTGCATCGCCCTCCAAACGGTCACAGGAGCACTATAGGGGTGGTCGCGTCCTTTCGTCCACACCACGCCCTTTGGTAAGTAGCTCATCTCTTGCTGCAGGCTTACCGGGCCATGCGTTAGTTCGATGGCCCGCTGCGCCGTTGTCGAGGCCGTGACCCCGCTGCCTTTTGCCCAAGGCTGTGCTGTCGCTATTCCGTAGGATACATCTCCCGTCGCGGATGCCGTGTTGACCGTGATGATTGGCTGCTGGCCGCGCTGCGTCGAAGTGCTTCCAGGCTGCAACTGACTCTGTATTGCGATTAACCATAATAATAACTGCTGTCGACGAGTAGTACAGTCTGGGCGGCAGGTGATAACTGCCGAACCTCTGTTCTTCGCCTGCATTTATATGACGAGGTTAACCCCGTCGGCCGGTGTTTCACAAGTGTGGCGTAACTGATCGTTGCTACTCGTGACCGGTTTCCTACTTGCGATCATGTATACCCCAGTCACTTGTTCATTTAAGCAATACAGTTGATTGGCTGTTACGCAGTATGGCGTCCTCCCCGACCCACTTGTGTCACCCAAAGCTCGCTGATCCTCTAAACTTGCTGAAATAAGAAATGTGCTTGTTCCACTCTACTTTAAGTCACACGCCTGCTTTCAACACAGCACCGCTTCCATGTTCGACTTCCGCTTCAAAGTTCACTTGGCATTTGCCAACTTTTCTTATATTAAATGTCTATATTATCCGTACCTCCTACATTCCTCCACCCCTGGGGAAATTTCATCGCGAATTTTAATCAGACGCTGTCTAGTAACTAGTACACAGATAATATTACAGTCAAAAATATCGACGAAAAAATATATCAAAATCACTAAATACATTCATGCGACAACAACTGATTTGTTTCGTATACCTACGTAATCTGCCGACATTTGTACCAGTCTACCGGTATTGGATGGTCACGGCCGTTGTTACTCTCATTCTTCTTACGCTTGCAGAAAAGTAAAACCTACGCAAAGGAGTGTCAACAGAAAAAAGGAACCAGAAATACTAGTGCTCAACGATGTAATTTTCGGCTTCTTTCTTGTTTAAGCTGCAATACATGTTGGATAATGGCATTGGCATCAATTCTACTCTGCTGGGTGCTGTGAAGTGATCTAAAGATTTGAGGATTTCCAGATTGAGGGAATGGTTAAGGAAAGTTAGGTTTTGTTGTGGTAATATCTGTAGGGTCGTGTCAGGCCAGTAAACAAGAGGGTATGATATGTTCATTGTAATATAGCCAGTCATGGATGCAGGTAAATGAAAATTATTTCCCATGATTGCACATGAAGTGCCATTAAGAATCAAACCACTGCTAACCCCAACTAAGAAGAGAATTAATCCTACTGCTACTGATATTCTGTGAAGATCCATCACGCCTGACTGTGCTCCCTGAAAAAGATCAGTAATGTTATATACTTAGTTGAAATAAAAAAAAGATAATAGATAATTTAACTAATCCCTCCAAAATTGTATGGAAGCCCTTGCCTCCTCTTTGCAACCGCTAATTCATCCTGTTTCCGACGTCGTGCATTTCCTTTATCAATAAGTACTACTGGTGAAGGTAAAACATCAATTGTCCCCTTATAAGGTCTTAACCTATTTAAGTGCAGAACTGACGTTCACGTCGACAATTACAATCTTAGATTTACTGGCGACGCCTCTCCCACAATCTGATAAGGCCCTCGATAATTAGAGACTAACTTTTTTGTCTTTCCCTTCGTCATGTAAGGTGTGGATAGCATGACCCATTGCCCGACTTTATAGTCCTGATGTCTTGCTCCTGTATTCCCCAGCATTTCTTGTCGCTACAATGCCTTAGTGTTTGCTTTCTGTACTCTGGACCATACTTTTTTCATCAGCTTTGTGAAATCTCTCACCATCTCACCGACTTTTCCTCCTTTTTGCCTTAATAGTTCCAAAAGTGATGGCATCTTCCTTCCGTACACCACCTCATAGAGTGACAAACCCGTTGTGTCATGCGGCTTTGTATTGTAGCAGGACACAACCATTGGCAAGTACATTTCCCAGTTATTGTGTTGCTCATTTATGTAGTAGCTGAGCATTTTATCGATTGTTTGGTGTACCCTCTCTGTCCGTCCGTTTGCCAGTGGATGCAGAGGTGTTGTGCGCAATTTTTTTTTTTGTCTTCAATAGTGGACAGAACTGCCTGATCACGGCGGCCATGAAATTTGAACCTTGGTCCGAAATAATAGCCTCTGGTACTCAAAATTTAAGTATCCAGTTATTTACGAGTGCTTGTGTAATCTTACTGGCTTGCTGGTTTGGAAGACTCACCATTGCTAGGTAAAGAGAAAAATGATCTATAATCGGCAGGACTTACTTGTTACCAGCTGGTATCATCTGAAATGGCCCGTAGATATCGACTCCAATTAGGAAAAATGGGACTGAGGCTTCTGGTAATCGTTGCGAAGGTGCCTTTTGGCGGCTCAATTCTGCACGCCACGCGCATTCCATACTGTTTCCAATGCACTGCACCACATCTTGCTTCCTGCTGCGCCACCAAAACTTTTCTGTTACTAATCTCTCCATGATCCTCTGTCCACCCTATCCGGCCGGGACATAATCATGTGCCTCCCTTATTACCTCTTGCCTGAGTTTCGCAGGTACCGCTATTCTGGGCCCAAGTTTGGTTTTACGACATAAAACTTCATCTTCTTTACAAACCTGCTTCTGAGAGGGATACGTCTGACACTAAGGGTCTCCTACATGTGCTCTCTGCCACTCTTCCGCACTCCTTCCCATTGCCTCTACCAATGCCATTTTCCCACTTAGGCCATCCGAATTCATATGTTTCTTTACTCCATTGTGGACCACTTCAAAATGCATTTCTGACAAGCACAACGACCAGCGGATTAACCAGCTGGATGGATACCACAATCCAAAGAGCCATTTTAGTGTAGCGTGATCCCTCACCACCTTCAAATGTTCAAATGTTTGTACAACTTATGGGACTTAACTACGGGGTCATCAGTCCCTAAGCTTACAAACTACTTATGAACTATCTAAGACTAAAGACGGCACAAATATCCATGCCCGAGGGGGGATTCGAACCCCCCCCTCACCAAGTAGCATCGAAAATACTTAATTCCGTATATAACACTAGTAGTGGGGTAATGGGCGCCTCGCCCCAATGAGATTCGCGGGTCTTTTGTTTTTTGGCGGGAAATTTGAATTACCCCCCCCACCCCTCCTCCCTCGGCCAATTGCTGGACCGCAGATCAAAGGATACCACCACAGGATGATTGATAGGTCTTCCAGGAAGGACAGGAGGATTACATTTAGGTCCTTTTGATTCGCTACTTGTCGGACCGCTAATCAAAGGGCGCCGCCACAGGATGATTGACAGGTTGCAACACCTCCCTCGGCTACACACGACGACCCCTCCTCCCCTCGGCGCCACCGCCAGACAGGCAGCACCTCTTACAGGTCCAGACCTGTCTACCCCTCGACATGTCTGTACTCGCACTCTCTCCCACACATCTGGCCGATACCGCGACCCCTACTCGCTCGGCTGAATGCCGGAACGCTTCTCAAAAGAGGCCGACAGATGCTACCCCCCTCCTCCTCCACATTCGCGACCGCTTCTCAAAGGACGCCGCCACCCGCCATACCCGCGAGAACAAACAATACCGCAACTACTGTCTTGGCCCCATCGACACCGCCCCCGCCCGCCGACCCCTGCGCCCAGGGGAGGGACGTACTGCACTCTTTTTACGGCGACCGCGCCCCGCCAGGTCAGCAGCCAATTAAATTGCATATTTATTATTAAGCGCGCCGCGGCGATCCATACGCCAGATCTCGATTTATGTAACAATAATTTCCGCCGTTTATTATTATTATTCTTGGAAAAAAATAAAGCTGCCATAGTGTTCTTTGTACGTATTTTTAACAAGAATTTCGGTGTAATGCTAAAAACAATTTAGAACAGAAATGCTTAGTTGGTCTCGTATACTACAGCTTGTAGTAAAATATTAAAACTCGTCTGCAAAATTTGCAAGTAAGAATTTTTCGATGCGCAAACACTCCCATCTCTCTCCATGCTCTTCGCATAGACTACAGCCGACAGACGTGTTTAATAATAATAGCGCAGGTTACGGTAACGAACGCCACAAACTTACATATCCATCTTAACATATACCCTTTCGATATACAAAAACAATTCTAACCAGAGCCAACTAACGAAAAGAAAAAAAATGGTCCGTTTCGGAACTCGACCACAACCTTAGATCTATAAATGTATCTCTCCGTTTAGACGATGCAAGCAACAGCCATCGAACGGAATATAACTTGTATGCCAACCACTCTTTCGATAAAACAGCAACAACAACAGCAGCAGCAGAAGACGACATACTGTTTATACAAAAAATTCCAAATAACGAAAATCGGCAATGATATCTAACACAACGTCTCTAAATATGCATCTGCAAGCACCGTTAACAATCGTCCAGAACGCAGAACGCTCTCTCGGCAGGCTACATAAAAGAAACATATGCTAAGTGTTTAAAAGCACCTAAGTTACATCTCCAAATAATCAAAACCTTCTACGCAGACGCACCACTCTGACAAGGATAGCTCGCATTGCATTTATTTAATGGAGCTGAGCCATGCCGAAAGTTCCGAAATTTAACACACTCTCTCTCTCTCTCTCTCTCTCTCTCTCTTTAGCGATCTTGCCCTGTTACGTTTCCTTCTTAGATCGAGGTATAGATGCGCCTTCCGAGAATTCGGGTACTTTAATTTTACCTCTTATTTCCTTGCTACAGCAGTACACATCAATCTAAGGAATCTCCATGTCCTGTTACGATGCAAACTATATTTATCTGACACCGATATTCCAGCGCCCCAGAAGACATTTATACCATATTGTGCAACGGAGAGTCGAAATAAAAGAAAAATACGTGAAATAATTTAACGATTTCCGACCGTCTACACTAAAACTTTTCGAAATTGTTGGCCTAACAACACCCTTATTCGACAATACAGAAACCACAGAACCGAGGTTACCTGCCCAATGCAACACCGATTTCCAGTTCGACCCGCCCTTTACCCACAAAATTCCTACTCCAAGTTCATTTCTTGTGCATTCCACTAATCAGAACTAAGATTTATTACTTTACAACGGCGCGAGACAAATTCCCCCCCCCCCCCTCACGGCTGTTTAGTGTAAAAGCAAATATTTTCCCCACACTATCTGTTTAAACCGGGCTTGCACATATGCAATAGCCTCCTTTTAAAAGCCTTTGTCTTCGCCATATAACCTAGTAGTCGTTTTCCCTTCTTCTTAGGCTTTGTGGAATAACGTAGGCGATATCTACGTCTGTGGAGAATAAAGTCCTGGAATCCTAAAAAAATATATATAGCTCCTTTCTCGACTCTACAAGTAATTCACAGTTGAAACTAAAAAACATAATTTCCGAGAGAGCGGTCAATTTTTGGGTACTCTTATTACCCAAGTAATCAAATCTAAAAGCGTATATTAACCGGGAGCGACGCACAGTACAACGGCGCACTTGTCTTATCCTCGCCCGCAACCACATTGATGATGCTCCTTCCATCCGAAAGTCATGCTCGGTTAAAAAAGAATCCCTTCGAAATCTTGTGTGTTGTCCAAATATTCAGGAGATAGAACCCCACTACTAACGCTAAGCAACTCTGTTTTCAGTTCTTGAATAATTCCACTCTGCCATCGTCAAGTGCCGGGAGGCATAAGCTATTGGATGTTCCGCCCCATCCACATTTTGTGACAACACCACACCCATCAAATGTCCACTTGCAAAGTCGCATCACATTCTGCCGTCCATTGATACTTGGCGCCCTTCTTTAGCAACTGCGTCAGGGGTCGTGCTATCTCAGAAATTTTTTTTACATATCGTCGATAATAGCTTGTAAGCCCGACGAAAGATTCCAACTCCTTAATGCGTTGTGGTACTGTAAAATCTGTAACTCCTGTTATCATACGTGGATCCGTTTTAACCCCATGTTCACTAATCACGTGCCCTAAATAAATAATCTCCTTCAAAGCGAAATTGCATTTCTCCAAATATAGCGTTAACTTGGCCTCCCTAAGCCTCCCTAAGCCTCTGGAACACTCTACGCAACCAAGTTACATGCTCTTCAATATCCTTAGTGAATACAATTATATCATCTAAATAGACACAGCATTCCCGCATCTTGAATCCTCACAACACCCCATCCAGCAATCTCTGGAACGTAGCATGAGCGTTTTTTAACCCAAAGGGAATTCTCCTGTATTGCCAGTGCCCACCAGGCGTGGAAAATGCTGTTTTGTGCTTGTCTTCTTCCGCCACCTCCAACTGATATTAGCCGTTGCGCAAATCGATCGTAGAAAAGTACCTACTACGTCCTAAACCATATTCAGCAGTGGATAAACATCTGACACCGTCTGACTATTCAGGTGTGTATAGTCTCAGCAAAACCTATACCGTTATGTCCCATCAGTTTACTTCTTAGGCACTATTACTATATTCGCATTGTACGGGGAATCAGAATACTCTATAATCACATCCCAATATTGCTGCTCAATAAATTCGTCCAGGAACGGTTGCAAGTGCCGCGCCACCCTATAGGGTTTCGTATAAATCGGTGAGCTGTTACCCGTCAGAAATCTATGCTGTGTAATTGTTGCTGGCAAAGGCCCCGGTGTATTGTTCAGTTCCTGATATTCATTTAACACGGCTTCAATTTTATCCCTACCACTTTCTTCTAAATGTGCAATTTTCTGGCGCATTGCAGTTTTGTAGGTTGTTGGATTTCCCCATAGTTTTCATCTCGGACAAGTCAAAATCTTCCTCCTCAAACGTACTAATTGTCGCCAACAAATTCCTTGCTTCAACTCTCTATCGTCTGTCCCACAATTTTCTGCAAGTAGCGGTACTTTTTTGACCCCATCTAACTCCTCAATCTTCGCTACGCTTCTCTGTGCCGTATCTAATTCCTCGTTCGCCGCTAGAGGCTCTATTAAACACAATGTATCAACAGATAAGACGGTATGCACATCTATCCAGAACACCTTCCCTGTACCCAAAGGTACTTTATCACGAGAACTTACTCCCAAGGGCATCGCTTACAGTTTAGGTGATTTTTTCCTTGTGCTTAGGAGAATCTTGTAGCGGTAAGCCCTTTGCAGCTGTGCCACCTAATGGAAACAATACCCCATCAACTTGCACCATTTGCTGTCCGAGATCGATTATAGCATGATGTTTATTGAGAAAGAAAAGTTCCAGAATCGCGTTATACCCATCACTTATTCTTCGCACCACTTCTACCGTTTCCTGAAATTGTCTACCATTGACTGAAAACACCAACGTGGTACTCCCTAGTACCAATACCTCCAACTCCACTTGAACTTGGATGGGCCAGACTCCCTGCTTTCAACATACTTGCCACTGGTAATTGAAACATCAGCTCCCGTATCTATTGTAAATGTAACGGGAGCCCGAGATAGCGGCTCTTGGACTCCAATTGGCCTTTAACGGCCTCCTCCTGCCTTTGCCCCGTCCTGCCCTACCAATCCCTGTCCGAGTGCCCGACTCCATGACACAGTCTACAGTGTGGTAACTTGCCATTTTTTGCAATGTGACCCTGCCGGTCACACCTAAAACATCGTGCCCCCGCGGAGAAAACATTACGTCGTTCCTTCGCTCGTGTTGCAACATAAATATCCTCGAAATCCTTTGTTACAGAGACAGCTTCATCCAACAATTTAGGGATTTCTGCTCTTGCCGGGCGTGACATTTCAGCCGGCAGCCCCCGTTAAAAACTATTGAGTTCCCTAATATCTGCCTCCTGTAAAATGATCTTATTTACCACGTCATTATCAGTTAAATGGTAGTTATTGAATTAACCATCCTAATCCTATCTACATAACTTCCAGTTACTCAGTTTGACGCTTACTAAATCTACCATTATTCTGCCTTTGGAACCTCTTTAACAATCCCCTTCTTAATTCGTCAAAAGTTAATGCATTTCTTAATTCCTCATTGTACAGAACATGCGCCTTAGCGTCCCCTACCAGACGCAATTTCGTCATCTACAAAAGCTGCTTGTCAGACCACAATCCTAATTTAGATGCTGCCAACAAATCGTCAAAAAACGCCGTGACATCTTCCCCTGGTTTGCCAGATAAAGGAGTTACTAAAGTGGCTGCAGAAGAATCGAGGGAGGGCAACATTGTGCCTTCTGGCCGAGAACTACCTATCTGTTGCATCAGACTATTATTATCATTTTTCAGTTGTGATACCTGGTAAACTAAACTTTGAATTGCTTCTAACGTTGTAGTGTCCTGTACTGCTGAACCCTCCTTTGCAATGCCTTTCCTGTCCATACTCATACTTATGAGAATAACAACAAAACAAAAATGAAGGCGTATTACTATAAGAAACTTATTGACCTGCCACTACCAATAATCCAAACAAAACCAACTTCTAAAGCTTCCCCTTTCTATTATTACAACCAACTACTCCACTCCTACCTTCTCACCGAATTGATCTCTTTCCTGATAAAAAATTTAAAGGGTTGAGTGTGTATTTGATGGTTTTGGCACCAAATGAAACGAACCTCTAACGTGTGTAGAGTCATTTCATTTTCATTAGTTTGTAGAGTCTATGGGACTTTACTACAGGGTCATCAGTCCCTAAACTTACAAACTACTTATGAACTACTTACAACTAAGGACAGCACAAATATCCATGCCCGAGGGGGGATTCGAACCCCCGACCGTAGTGGCCGTGCAGACCGTGACTGGAGCGCCTCAATCCCCTCGTCCACCGCGGCCGGCCGTGTGTAGAGCATCTGACACCCAGTGACGAACGTTTTACCGAAGATTTAGTCTATGTCAGGATAGCGACACATAGTTTATTTGCCTGTGGGATGTGATTTCAGTACTCAACTCGGGAGATGGGGTGGCAATGAAACAGTGGTCCAGTATAACAAAACATTTATTGACACTCGTGCTTACAATACAGTCGGAGGCGAGTGGAGTGTGCGTGTGTGTCGTATCGCGCTGAGTAGGCGTCAAGCTGACGCCACGAGTACACTTAAAACTCTCATTACATAAGTGAATAAAGTTCTTTCCTTCACATCACTATATCAATCCGTTCACAAATTGTTTTTATATGGCTAATTCCACTAGTAGCATCGATGGTTTGCTATGTTGAGGTTGGAATGGTGGGCTTTGCGGCGGCAGGGAGGTCGGCCTCCATTGTTACGCACGGACAGTGCGCGTGAACGCAACACCACCTAAGGACAAGGCCTCACAACAGCCCGTTCTACGTCACACTGACCAATTGAATGGCTGGCCGCTACGAGGCAGTGGGCGTGCCTCATCAGCCAGCCATTCAGCTGGCGGCCCGGCTTGGTCAATGTGACGAAGTACGGGCAGTTGTGAGGCCTTGTCTGTATCTGGTGTTGGTGTACGTCAGTGGTAGCCGGTCAGGTTCCAGATTGTTGCCCCTGGACTCTCTCCGTCTCTCTCTCTCTCTCTCTTTTTACATCAGTTTTTGCTGATGAAAAGAAATTAATGAAATGGAATTACCAAAGCTGTTGTTGATTACAGATAATACTGGAAGAGAATGCACTTTTGATTACTGCATTCATACACACATTGATATCGTGTGAGTCTCTGCTTGGTTACTGTACAATTTGCGTTTATTGACAAAATGCTTGTCAGGCGAAGATCAATATGTGCTTTCTGTTGGGTGGAATGTAAATGTAGTACGCGAAGTGACATGAACATACACCTTTTATACCTAAGAAATGAATTATTTGCATTAATTGAAATGACGCATGTCCATGACCTTCATCTAAGCTAACTTTTATAAGCAAAAACTTCCATATAAATTCTCTTTCAACAATTATATACAAATAGATAGGCGATCAGTATCGCTTTCTGTCAGATATCGTGCATTTCACATGTGATCCTTCTTATTTTACTCTAATGAATCAATCAGCTGAGGTGTTACTTACAAGGAAATTACTTAGGCTCGAATAAACAGAAATGCACCAAAATCGTATGATAGATAATGTAAAGGTCCCTTATTGCACTAGTGATACTCCCGCATCTGCAAAACTCTGCAGTCGCCCGTTAGAGGCCTCTGCGTGTGCCATGCCGCATTGCACTTTGACCTGCCGGTACGCCAGTAGTGACGGTGCTTTGTGCCTCTGAAGTTGCGCTTTGTGACGTTATTTCTGTAGTGAAGCGTCAAATGGGTCAGCGATTGGTAATCAGTCCTGCTAATGTATTACTATTGGTTGAGATGAAATTCCGAAGAGCCCTTTTTCGTGAATACGGTCTTGGTGTAGAAGAAAAATTCTCAAATTTTTTCTGGTATCTACTATAGTGCAGAAATATGAGAATAGATTAGAAACACTATAATAGATAATAGGTAACATGCGAAAGATTCATCTTCTACAACAATACCATCTACACGAAGAAGGTTTCTTCGTAACTTCACCTCAACAGTCAGACTATATTAGCAGGATTGATTATCAATCGCCGACCCATCCGACACTTCACCTCACAAATAACGTGACAAAACGCAACTTCAGAAGCACACTGCATCATCACTACTGGCGTACCGGCAGGTCAAAGTGCAATGCGGCATGGCACACGCAGAGGCCTCTAATGGGCGACTGCAGAGTTTTGCAGATGCGAGAGTATCACTAGTGCAATAACAGACCTTTACATTATCTATCATACGATTTTTGTGTATTTCTGTTTGTTCGAGCTTAAGTACTTCCCTTGTTATTGGCTACGTACATATATTTACAGAAAAGTTTCATCATAGTAAAAATTGTTTGACAAACTCTCTCTTACTTGCTAAAGCTTGTTGTTGTTATGGTCCGGAGACTGGTTTGATGCAGCTCTCCACCCTACTCTATCCTGAGCAAGCCTTTTCATCTCCTCTTAAGAACGGCAACCCACATCCACTTGAATCTGCTTACTATACGCGTCTCTTGGTCTCCCTCTGCGATTTTTACCCCACACACTTCCCTCCAATGCTAAATTTACGATTCCCCAATGCCTAAGAATGTGTCCTACCAAGCGATCCCTTCTTTTAGTCAGGGTATGCCAAAAATTCTTTTTCTCTCCAATTCTGTTCAGTACCTCTTCATTAGTTATGCGATCTACCCACCTAATCTTCAGCATTCTTCTGTAGCACCACATTTCAAAAGCCTCTATTCTCTTCCTTATAGTCCATGTTTCACTCCCGTACAAGGCAACACTCCACACAAATGCCTTCAGAAAAGACTTCCTTACCCTTAAATTAATATTCGATGTTAGCAAATTTCTCTTTTTCAAAAATGCTTTTCTTCCCATTGCCATTCTGCATTTTATATCCTCTGTACTGCGACCATCGCATGTTATTTTACTACCCAAGTAACAAAACACATCTACCACCTTCATTGTTTCGTTATCTAATCTAATTCCTACAGAAACGCCTGATTTTCTAAGACCGCATTCCATTATTTTTGTTTTGCTCTTGTTAATGTTCATTTTATATTCTCTCTTCAACACGCTGTCCATTCCATTCAGCTGCTCTTCCAGGTCCTTTGCTGTCTCTGACAGAATTACAATGTCATCAGCAAAACGCAATGTTTTTATTTCTTCCCCCTGAACTTTAATCCCTATTCCAAATTTTTCCTTGCTTTCCTTCACCGCCTGCTCGATGTACAAATTGAATAACATCGGAGAAAGGCTACAACCCTGTCTTACTCCCTTGCCAACTGATGCTTCCCTTTCATGCCCTTCGAGTCTAATAACTGCGGTCTGGCTTTTGTACAAGTTGTAAATAACTCTCCTTTCCCTGTATTTTACCCCTGCTGACTTCAGAATTTGAAACAGTGTATTCCAGTCAACATTGTCAAATGCTTTCTCCAAATCTACAAAAGCTAAAAATGTAGGTTTACCTTTCCTTAATCTATCTTCTAAGATAAGACGTAAAGTGAGTATTGCCTCCCGGGTTCCTATGTTCCTCCTGAATCCAAACTGATCTTCCCCGAGGTCAGCTTCTACCAGCTTTTCCATTCTCCTGTAGATAATTCGTGTTAAAATTTTGCAACCATGACTTATCAAACTGATGGTTCTGTAATTTTCACACCTGTCTGCGCCTGATTTCTTTGGAATGGGGATTATTACATTTTTCTTAAAGTCTGAGGGTATTTCGCCTGTCTCATACATCCTACACACCAGTTCAAATAGTCTTGTCATGGCTGGCTCTCCCAGAGACTTTAGTAGCTCTGAGGGTATGTCATCTACTCCTGGGGCCTTGTTCCGACCTAGATCTTTCAAGGCTCTGTCAAATTCATCTCTCAGTATAGCATCTCCTATTTCATCTTGATATACTTCCTCTTCCCTTGCTACAACATTGTCTCTAAGTTCATTTCCTTTGTAGAGCTGTTCTATGTATTCTTTCCACCTTTCAGCTTTCCCTTCTTTGCTGAGAACTGGTTTCCCATCTGAGTTCTTGATATTGGTAGAGTTGCTTTTCTTGTCCCCAAATGTCTCTTTTATTTTCCTGTAGGCGGTATCTACTTTTCCCCTTGCTATACATTCTTCTACAGATTTGCATTTGGCTTCTAGCCACTCCTGCTTAGCCATTTTGCACTTCCTGTCAATCTCATTTTTTAGTCGTCTGTACTCCATTTTGCCTGTTTCATTTACTGCATTTTTATATTTTCTCCTTTCATCAATTAACCTTAGTATTTCCTGTGATATCCATGGATTTTTTGCAGGTCTTGCCTTTCTACCTATTTTGTCCTCCGCTGCCATCACTATTTCATCTCTCAATGCTACCCATTCCTCTTCTACTGTTTTATTTCCCACTGTTTCATTCAATTGTTGCCTAAATCTCCCTCTGAAATTCTCCAGAACTTCCCTTTCCTTCAATTTATCTAAATCCCATCTCCTTATTTTCCTACCTTTCTGCAGTTTTTTCAGCTTCAGCCTACAGTTCATGACTAACAAGTTATGGTAAGAGTCTATATCTGCCCCTGGGTATGTCCTGCAGTTTATAACCTGGTTCCGGTACCTATGTCTTACCATTATAAAATCTATCTGATACCTTCCGGTGTCTCCTGGTCTCTTCCATGTATACAACCTTCTTTTGTGATTCTTAAACCACGTGTTCGTTGCGATTAAATCATGTTCCGTGCAAAATTCTACCAGGCGACTTCCTCTTTCATTCCTCCTGCCCAGTCCATATTCACCTATTATTTTTCCTTCTCTTCCTTTTCCTACTACAGAATTCCAGTCTCCCATCACAATTAAGTTTTCCTCTCCCTTAACTGTCTGAATAATTTCCTTTAGCTCCTCATATATTTCTTCGATCTCCTCATCATCGGCAGAGCTAGTTGGGATATAAACCTGTACTACTGTTGTCGGTGTTGGCTTCGTATCTATCTTGACAATGATAATGCGATCACTGTGCTGCTCATAGTAGTTTACCCGCATTCCTATTTTCTTATTCATTATCAGTCCTACTCCTGTGATACCCCCAACTGATTTTGTATTTATAATCCTGTACTCACCTGACCAGAAATCGTGTTCATCCTGCCACCGAACTTCACTAATCCCCACTATATCTAACTTCAATCTACCCATTTCCCTTTTTAAATTTTCTAATTTTCCTACCCGATTAAGGGATCTAACATTCCACGCTCCGATCCGTAGAATGCCAGTATTGTCTTTCCTGATGATAACATCCTCCTGAGTAGTCCCCGCCCGGAGATCCGAATGGGGGACTATTTTACCTCCGGAATATTTGACCCGAGAGGATGCCATCATCATATTTCCATACAGTAGAGCTGCATGTCCTCGGGAAAAGTAACGGCTGTAGTTTCCCCTTGCTTTCAGCCGTTCGCAGTAGCTGTGTGGCAAAGCCACATTAGCTGATGTTACAAGGCCAGCTCAGTCAATCATCCAGACTGTTGCCCCTATAACTACTGAAAAGGCTGCTGCCCCTCTTCAGGAACCACACGTTTGTCTGGCCTCCCCACAGGTACCCCTCCGCTGTGGTTGCACCTACGGTACGGCTATCTGTATCGTTGAGGCACGCAAGCCACCCCACCTCGGCAATGTCTGTGGTTCATGGGGGTGGCGCTAAGGCTTATATATTAAAATTATTTGCCAGTCTCTTATGTGATTATTAGCTATTTACAAGTCTTTATTTGACGTACTTCAGTTCATGAGTATTTTTAAGCACAGTTTTGATTGGTTTTGGGTCTGTTTTCGTGCATTTTATTTAAACCATTGTCCGTTGGGCGCGGAGTAGTTCGCTTGCATCTGATTGGCGCGCGCTCAACAATTAGAGATGACTTCACGCAACGTCGGCCGGGCAGTCTTTGTTAGCCTGCTGCTGTGGCACGTTCGTGAGGAAACACCTCGTTAAAACTTCACATAATTTTGGGCGTACTCGTGTTGAACCGTTCGTGGCCTAGTGTTTTCAGAAGAGGAGTGACTCTGCTGCATTCGGGGTCGTTTACGCCACTTGTCGGTCGGCAAGTACTGTAATTTTCATCGTTCATGCGGCTGCTGCACAGGTGTTTCTTTTTTTAAAATTTTATAGTACTTGCACTTCACCTCGTGGCGTCCTTTTTATTCGTCACACGACACTGTTTATTTCACGGACATGAATGTTGTCCTGACTTGTCGTTTCATGCGTGCACACGCGTTGTGAGAACGTCCTCCAAGTGCATGGTTATCGCTGTTCAAGATTTCATTCCATAAGGCGTTCTTAGTGGCGTTACAAAACGTCTCTTTACCTACGCGCATTTTTTGCATTGAAGGCCTTAATTTTCTTCCGACTTTATGTTTGTGATTGCCCGCAGGTGAATTGCACAATTTTAATCGCTGTCCTATTTTTCAAAGGCGTCTGTTCGCTAGTTGTTCTAAAATCGTCACTGTCTTTCACAAAAGAATTTCTCTTTCCTACAAACATAACACCGTTTGGCTTCCTTTCACAGGTATATCACTGTAAATATTACAGTAAATATTGCTGTAATACAGCTTGACTCTCACAGTTCATCATTTCATCATTACTCGAATAATTGTATCCTTACTATCAATACATTACATTACATTGTAATCCCAGTAAATATATTGTCAGTAACCTACATAGTAAATAAAATTATTCTCCGAAAAGAGTACAAAATTTACATTTTTGTAGTTGAACGAAGCATTTACTATTTTAGTACGCCTATGTTCAGGTCAGTCAGCATTGGGTACGTGCTGTTTTCAGCTTGTCCTAACCGTTCGATCGTACGTTCCCCAACTAAATTGTACTTGACAAAATGTGGCCGGCCGCAGTGGCCGAGCGGTCTGCGGCGCCCCAGTCACAGTCTGCACGGCCGCTACGGTCGGGGATTCGAATCCCCCCTCGGCCATGGATGTTTGTGTCGTCTTTAGTACAAGGTAGTACATACGTAGTTTGTAAGCTTAGGGACTGATGAACCCGCAGTTAAGTCCCTTAAGTTTAACAAACATTTGAACATTTTTTTTGACAAAATCTGACTAATACTAAGTGAACACTGGGTACAGTTTAAGCTTCTTCTTCTTATTGTTATTATTTTCATTTTATTATTCCGATCACCGGCGTTACCTTTTCTGCTTAATAGTCTGTGACACAAAAGTACAGATTCAATTAAGCAAAGATCACTTTTAAATGCAAGGTAAGACAAATAACACAAAATATAAATATTTACTCCTAACACCGAAGCCCAGAATTCAAAATGTTCAATTGTTTGTAAATATTATGGGCCTTAACGTCTGTGGTTATCGGTCCCTAAGCTAACAAACTACTTAAGCTAACTTAAACCTAAAGACAACAGAGACACCCATGCCCAAGGGAGGACTAGACTTAGGTCTAGGGTGTATCAGCAAAAATAAAGAAATTAGTTTCAATACCAAACTAAAGCCTGAGAAGGCATTGGTCTAGCCCACAATGCGAGCGTGCGTTTATCAAACAAAACTATAGTGGCATAAATTTGAGTGAAAGATTCCCCATGCAGCTGCATTATTTGATTATACTCTAAACATTTTGTGTTTCTGTGCATAATAAAAATGATATCTTAAAGCTAGCTATACTATCAACAAATCTGATTTGTATAAAAATGATAAATAGCAAACTACGAGATACTTGAATGAAATATCTTACACTATGAATGCGTTGTGACACCCTTAAGTGGTTACAACAGCAAATAAGAAAAAAATGTTCAAATGTTTGTATAGTCTATGGGACTTAACTACGGGGTCATCAGTCCCTAAACTTACAAACTACTTATGAATTACTTACGAACTAGGACGGCACAAATATCCATGCCCGAGGGGGGATTCGAACCCCCCACCGTAGTGGCCGTGCAGACCGTGACTGGAGCGCCTCAGTCTCCTCGGCCACCGCGGCCGGCCAGCAAATAAGATTTAATATTATCTAGGTATGCACATGTGTTGGATTAATTGTGTGATCACGTGTATTCTGTGATAAGCGATGTTGCTTTGCGCTTTCTGCGCATGAGTTTGCATATAATAGCTGATAAGAGATACATTTCTAACAAAATTTCTGTGGCATGGTGTTCATTATATTGACAATGAAAATGTTTACAACTAGTGTTCTCTTGTTTGGGTAAAATTACATAAAATAATCTCTTCTCTCTCTCCTCACAACTATCCTACCTACTCACATAAATGATAAGCCTACGTTTGGCGGGGCAAAAGTAGTATATATAGGGTGTGTCACCTAAGAGTCGTCAGGCGCATTTTCTCTGGTGTTTGAGCAAATATTCGCAATTTCTTTTTGGCAATGTGTAGCTGGACTCAGGCCAAACAAATTCTGCTCCTCACGCTATTCCTGCGACGCCCGGTGTAGACGTAAAGCGTCGGTTTGTTTCCCGTCACGAACAAAAAGATTTCTATAGCAAAATTTTTTGTGCTCAATCGATGGAGCTGTCCCAAATTAGTCTAGTTCGGTTTATCGAAATGTCGTACAGCTACACTGCCGTACACAGAGGCGCCGACATTTGATGTTCAAATGTTTGCTTATGGGACTTAACTACGGGGTCATCAGTACCTAAATTTACAAACTACTTATCAACTAGCTAATACTAAGGACGGCACAAATACCCATACCGAGGGGGGATTCGAACACTCGACCGTAGTCGCCGTGCAGACCATGACTGGAGCGCCTCAGTCCCATCGGCCACCGCGGCCGGCCCGACTTTTGAAAATCAGTGTGGATGCCCTATATCACGGTTCACAAATGTTCGAAACCAACCCTCCTGAAAATCATGTTCATGCATTTTCGAATGAGCAATACTTGATAAAAGTAAATAGGCAGTTGTCTGGCCTTTTAAAGATATAAGAAAGAAGGAGGAGGAAGAAAAGGAAAGCATGGCTGCATTAGGACACTACAATAAAGGGTTCTAATTGGCCGAAGTGGATATTCCGATATAAGTAACATTCCGAAACTTCTACACGGCCAATGAAATAATTTTTCACTGTACACTAATGTAACACTTTTTGTGCGAAGCTATTCTTTCTGATAAAGCCGGCCGAGGGGACTGAGGCGCTCCAGTCACGGTCTGCACGGCCACTACGGTCGGGGGTTCGAATCCCCCCTTGGGCATGGATATTTGTCCCGTCTTTAGTCTTAGTTAGTTCATGAGTAGTTTGTAAGTTTAGGGACTGATGACCCCTTAGTTAAGTCCCATAAGCTATAAAAACATTTGAAACATTTTTTTCGGACAAAAGCGTTTGGTAGAACACCGTCGCCGGCCGCGGTGGCCGAGGGGACTAAGGCGCTCCAGTCACGGTCTGCACGGCCACTACGGTCGGGGGTTCGAATCCCCCCTCGGGCATAGATATTTGTGCCGTCCTAGTTCGTAAGTAGTTCATTAGTAGTTTGTAAGTTTAGCGACTGATGACTCCGTAGTTAAGTCCCATAGC
This sequence comes from Locusta migratoria, assembly GCA_026315105.1. Classification (NCBI taxonomy): domain Eukaryota; kingdom Metazoa; phylum Arthropoda; class Insecta; order Orthoptera; family Acrididae; genus Locusta; species Locusta migratoria. The sequence goes on along the minus strand of CM048755.1, from coordinate 501,747,492 downwards.
CTATACAAACATTTGAACATTTTAGAACACCGTCACCAAGGTTTTAGGAAATCTTTGAAATATTTTGAGATTTTGAAGTCCGAAATCAAATTGTTTTGGTCAGTTCCAAGCATGGGTGTGTGTGTTTGTCCGTAGGTTAGTTTACCTACGTTTAAGTAGTTTGTAAGCTACTGATGACCACGCAGTTTGGTCCGATAGATTTACAGACATTTGAACATTTGAAGTTCCAAGCAAGAGCTGTATACTTCATCGAAAATTTCATCACTTCGAGATAACTTCATGACATCTCTGACAGTATTAATATAGTCGAAGGTTTCTTTAAGCCTATGAGAAAAGCATTACAAAATTTCTACTGGATCTATAATTTTTATAACAATGGAAGTGACAAACATAAATGAAAAACGATTAACTTTAGCATCAGTATCAGATTCTTCGAGATAAATTCCTGAAATAACACAATTGAATGTTCAAAAAGTCAAAATGACCGACGAGCTTCAGGATGAATAAAGCTAGCATAGTGGCTAAAACACGGACACTCATTACTACTCGCTTGGGAGCCCGCGTACGAAACTGATCATGTCTATCACGTATGAAATATCGTCTCTCGCTATGGTCACGTTTTGCATTGCCTCTTGAGTCATAAAGTAGATTTTGATTTTTCCCAATTTTTTAAATGTATATAATTTTATTATCCACCTCAATTTTATGTGGGTGCTCAGCACCTCCAAAAATTCTTGGGGGGTGCACGAGCCTAGGAGCACCGACGCAGTCGGCACCCACGGTCGTACAGCACTTGTGGTACCGGTAAATATGCGTTGGCACCATCTTTCTTGCCCGAGTTGTCCCGTCGCGTGGGCCGCCACACCTCTCGTTGCCTGCTGCTGCCTAGCTACACAGCCGCCTCCGGAGTATTGGTTAACTGTCGTTAATTGCATCTGTTAATACATTTCGATAAACCGAATATCATACTAGATTAATTTGGGACTGTTCTATTGACTGAACACCAAAAATTTCGCTTTAAAAATCTTTTTGTTAGTGACGGGAAACAAACCGACGCTTTACATCTACACTGAACGTCGCAGGAATGGCGTGATGAGCAGAATTAGTTTGGCACGAGTTCAGCTACACATAGCAAAAACGAAATTGCAAATATCTACTCAAACACCAGAGAAAATGTGCCTGACGTCTCTTAGATGAGACACCCTTTGTATACACTCAGTCGCAAAAGTATTCGGACAGCACGTAAATGCGCATAATTTTACAGTTTTCCGCACGAACAAATACAGATATTGCACTTTGTAATGTATTTGGGACTCAGGGTACGATGTCGCAACGTGAAACACGGGCCAAATACGAAGAATTGTTATTTGACATGTGTTCGTTACGTAATATTTCCTGAAAACGGCATGGGAAGGTGCAACAAAAGTATTCGGACAAAGGCGGGCAACGTGAGAGAATAGTTCATTCCGATACGCACAGAGGGTGAAGCGACTGCAGTGAGACGATAGCGATGATTAGTAAACACGTATCGCGAGCCTGTGCAGGTCGACGATTTGACGTAGATGGAAGTGTTCTACGTTTGAGCAAAGGCAACTTGTCTTTTATCATCACGCGAAGGGGAAAACCTGCTGGGAAATTGCCGCAATAGTGAACATGAAGAAAAGTACAGTTCACGGTATTATTAAACGGTTCGAGAAAGAAGACCGATTGGAATTCCGTTGCAATGCGGGACGACCACGGACATTTTCACAGAGAGATGAACGTGTGATTGTGCGAAAGGTACAACAGAATTCGAAAATATCTGCCACACAAATTGCAAGTGAGGTGGAGGGAGACTTTACTATAAAAGTTCATCCCGAAACCGTGCGGAGAGGTACCATGGTCGAGTGGCGCGGCGAAAGCCATTCATAAATGCAGTGAACCAGAAGAAACGTATGCAGTTTGTGAAGAAATAGGACGAATACGATCAGGCTTGGAATCGGGTGATATTTTGCGACAAATTTAAATTTACATTATGGCAAAGCGATGGAAAGGCAAACGTGTGGCGGAAGACCAATGAAGGTCTGAATCCCAGGAACCTCAAACCAACAGTAAAGTTTGGAGGTGGGAGCATCATGGTGTGGGGATGCTTGTCCGGCAATGGTGTGAGTGATTTAGTGTTCATTGATGATACGATGAACGAAGAAGCGTATTTGAATATACTGCAAGGACATTTGATGCAGAGTGCGCGACATCTAGGTATTGCGAACAACTTTCATTTTTATCAGGATAATGATCCCAAGCATAACGCGCATATTGTACAAATGTGGTTGCTCTTCAATTGCCCGAAAGTATTGCACCTCCCGCCCCAATCGAACATTTGTGGGATAAATTGAAACGGACCCTCCGCGCGGACAACATCTATACGAAGGAGATCTTGAAAGAGAAACTGCGCCAAGAATGGGCAAATATAGGCCCATATTTCACGAAAAAACTCGTGTAAAGTATGCCTAGTAGATTGGAGGAGGTATTGAAAATGAAAGGTGGACCCACAAGGTACTGACATTTTCGTCGTACAACTTATGACCATTTATTGGGCAGTGTCCGAATACTTTTGTAGCAGCAGGGTATGCAGGTTGTTTCATTTTTGTTGTTAATTTTTCTGTTATTTATGTTTGGAAACGAAATAATACAATAATTCTTTTGTAATTAATGATATATGTTGCTAATAAATATGTTTGGGATTCATAGTCCGTGTTTTTCGAGTACTCATTGTGAAACTTTCCACTGTCCGGATACTTTTTCGACTCAGTGTATATGGTCCGTGTGCATTGTGTGCTCCACGTTCAAGTACATAATAAGAGTTCCCACACACCAACTAGAACAAATCACCTCCATATCTCCATTCAATAAGCACATAACTATCCCATAAATAGAAATATTCCTCCTACTCACACAATTTATCCAAAAACACATAACTATCCCATAAACAGGAATATTCCTCCTACTCACACAATTTATCCAAAAACAAGAGCATAAAATCAAAGAAGCTTAACTATCCATGCCTACTAAACTGCTATAACTTGTGTCTCCCCACTGATCATTAATTGCGCGGTAGTGTCAGCTGACAGTACGTGTATATATTAATATATTAAGCACTTAACTTTTGTATTGACCGTCGTTTGACAAAATGCTGCACACGATGTCTTGAGGTTTATAGCTATAAATATTCCGCTGCTGTTGTGTCACAAAACGCTTACGCTTAACTTATCTCTTTAAGTCTTTGTGTGGATAAAGCCTTTTTATTCTTCCTGAAGTAATGTTTGCTAAAAAAACAACTGCCTTTGTGTGGTATGTGAACAATTCTATACGGTCCACTGTACAAGTTTTGTCATTTCTTGGCCGGCCGCGGTGGCCGAGGGGACTAAGGCGCTCCAGTCACGGTCTTCACGGCCACTACGGTCGGGGGTTCGAATCCCCCCTCGGGCATGGATATTTGTGCCGTCCTAGTTCGTAAGTAGTTAATAAGTAGTTTGTAAGTTTAGGGACTGATGACCCCGTAGTTAAGTCCCATAGACTATACAAACATTTGAACATTTTTGTCATTTCTTATTCACTTTATGTATAGCTGAAGCTTTTGGATGAGCGCGTATTAACACTAAATCATCTGTTTCAAACCTCTGGATATGTTTTAGCTATCTGTCATAGTAAGACATCCCATTAAAAGCTGCATCAGTTATAGCTAATAAAACATCTCTCACATTCTCTTCTAGTGTTGTATTGTTTCTAGGCACTTTTGGTATGGGATTGAGCCATAGAAGTTTGTTTGAGTGGCAGAAGTCTGCAATTTAACTTCTGTCACTTCCGCAATCATTACACTAGATGGTGGTGGTCTCCAAGTAGTTTGTTGAGCATTGTCAGTCATCAAATTTGCCACAGGTAGGAAGTCAGTACGTCTTGCGTCTTTCGGTGGACTATGGTTGGAGTATTGTCTCCCTGTATAGTCTGCATTCCGCTGTGAGTTGTCTAAATAATTGTTTCTGCCCCCGTCCCGTTCGATGTTTCCTGTATTTCCCCTATTTTGGTATCCCGGGCAGTATCTGTAATCCTTCCTTTGTCTAGGTATGGTGCCCCCATTGTGTGACTGTCTGTTGCGTTTTCTGTTGCCCTCGTTAGTTGACGCGGGACCTGTGCGCCTGTTTGCAAATTGTTCGCTTGTGGCGTCTGTGTATTGGAACGCTGCGGTTGGCTAACCTGCGGATAAGGCAGCGGCATCAGCTGTGCTGATCCATTTTTGTTATTATAGCGGCGAGTGTTACCGTATGAGTTGTTGCTGTTTCTATTTCATCGAAGTCGCGTCCTTTCATCCTCGTAGGTCATGTCTAGTGTGTCTACGATAGAGGGAAAATCTTCAAGGTTATGGATCAGGATGTGGACTAAATGTAGGCGTAAGTGAGCCGATGGTTGTTTTTTATGATGCGAAAAAATTTCAATTTGTTCAAGGGCATCTAATAAGAGCCCTTTAGCTGCCTTGTGTAAGACTTTGATTCGTTGTTGTTGTTTTTTTTTTTTTTTTTTTTTTTTGGCAGTAGGTGTTGGCCAAACGCAGATTTATTAGCTGATACACAATTTGTGTGTTCTTTACAACGAATGAGAAAATTGCGACCTGTCTGGCCGATGTACTGTTTATTACAGTCATTGCATTAGCCCATATAAACACCAGAATTAAGAAATTTGCCTTCATTATTACCATCAGTGTGCCTAGTCTTGTCTGTTGAAGAAAGGCTTGGACACGTTGCTCGTTTTCTATCACGGTAGTGTTGGCCTGGGTTGTTATGTGGGTAACAGTTGTCTTAAGTGTTTCGTGGTCTAATTTTAATGCTGACATGTCTTGTGTCAAACTTTCAACTGCAGAAGGCAAGTTCCGAGTGGTTTGTGTAACGTTTTCTAATTGTTCAGCTACCGCGGATACTTACTCGTCCACAGTAGATAAAAGATTGCTGCCTACCTGCTCCTCGACAGTGGCAAATTTTCCGTATAGCTTTTATCCTTGTTGACAATGTGAGTGCGTAACTGTCTATTAACTTCGTCTGAGATTAATGATGGGAAATTCTGCTGAGCGTCTTCCAGTTGTTTAAAGCGACTTTCTATCTCCTCACGAGTCATTATTTGTTCAACGAGTTCATGTTGCTGTGCTTCTAACCGTGACAAACTGTATTTTTGTGCCACAAATTGACTCTGTTTTAGTTACTCTGAGACTGTCTATTTCGTGTTTTTGAGATTCTTTAAGGTAGCGTAGTAGACTATACAACTGTTCCAACTTGCTATCCATTTTTTGACTAATATGGGTAACTTGCAATGTCAAATTCTGAAAGATAGCTTCGAAAAGTGTAAATCACGAATCTGCGGGGTCGGAGATAGCACGGATACCCGCGGCCGACGCATTCTCATCTGCGACGGATGTTACATCAGTAGCAGCCGAAATACCCTCTACCTACCTGTCTGACGTACTGCTCTCCACTCCCTGATTAAGATGTTCTATCATATCTAATCTCTATGTGTCCTTCATATTAGCTACCGCTCGTCTCGTTCTATCCATAGGAATAAGGTTGTAGCAGGAATGTAAATATTGACACTGCGTGCAAAGATGGAACTGTTTGCTTACAGCAAGTCAAAGATAGTACTGGCGCGGGACGATACACTGAAAACACTGCTAATGCGAAAAAGAAAAAGGTCGCATTACAAGATCGGCACGGTAGCCATATTGTGTAATTATAGAAAAGCCTATTGTTGCCGGTAATTAATAATGGAAAAATATTGAAAATTTGCGGAAAATGCCAAACTGACACTTTAGAAAAAGGCTATAGTAAAAGAAAGCAAGAAAAGTCTAACAGAAGCAGCGCAAGCGTGCTATTACCTTGATTGGGTCGTCTTCTGGTGAGCCGTTAGTGACAAAGTTTTGATGCAGTCCAAATATTGAATTCCTCCCGATACTCCCAAAATAAATTTTTTGTATTTCAATCATATTTTCCAGTTTTTGTATCGTCACAGTCGGTGGTAGTTTTGCATGAGATAATAAAGACACATATTAGTACAATGACAATGGTAGGCAAACAATAGTTGTATTCCAAAGTAACAAAATAATTATTTCAGCTTTAAAAAAATTCATACTGAGGAAGTAAGTCCTGTCAAGGAATTCGCCAAATTCTGTAGTGATATTGCTTGTCTGACTGTTTGGGGTGGAAACAATGCCGCGCTAAAATGTTTGAAAATTTTTGGAAATGGGATGTCTCGAAAAAGAATGTAATGGAAAACTATTTGAAACTAAAATATTGTGCAGAACAAGCAACTCACAGAATTTGACGAATAGTTACCTTTTGCGGAATGGTTGAAGATCTCGTAGTTGAGCTGAAGTAAAATTATTTGTAAGCCGCGTATCTATTCGCCGACATTGGATGAAGGTTCGGTGAATTTAAAGTCGTGGCTCGTGTAGAAATTTTAATTAAAGGGGGAATTATTCGTTAATGAATGGCAGAGAAAGATGTGTATTGCGAAATAATCGGACTTCAGAAAAATTTAGGTCGAAAAAAAAAAGATTGCAGGTTCTATGCCAATAAAATGTTGAAAAATACGGACTAAAATTTGGAAAATGAAGTGGCAAGCTACACTAGATACACAATTACAATCCAACCAAATCTGGAACTATCCAACGTCGTAATAGTTCGTCACAACTGAAAACATGTTGATGGATAGTGTGAGTTAATTATGAAAGTTAATTGAATTAAAAAAAATTAGAACTGAAATTTAATGGGGGTTTATTGATGTGAAACAGAAAGGAAATGGATTTCATCTTTACCTGAATTTACATCCCAGTAGTACATCGCATACAAATAAATCGAGCTGTTCTCAGCCTGGCGTAAGAAACAGAAGTGAAATACACAAGCTTTTTTCTTACTTCCTCGCAGGAAGGAATAAATGAAGGTAGTAATTTCAAGATCTCTGTGATACATCAGATTAAAATAAATTACGTTGACTATCGATTACAAAAAAAAATGCTTAAGTTATTCTATGTAATAAAAAAAAATTTTCGGGGGCTCTTCAGTATTGTAATGTTAAATAGCGTACATAGATATTATCGTGCCGATTTGAACAGTCTTATGGAAGTAAGTCTTCTTTATTTCCACTACAGAGTTAATTCAACGACAGAACAGGCGTTTCCTCCTAATCTGTCAAAGATGTGAAGACAGTATTCGCACTCTCTGAAGGCGTCAATGCTGAAAATGACATTCTGCAGACATTGAATGAAGGATAGAAATGTTGTATCAAAAGTTTGGTTATAAATTTGGTGCACTCTTCTTATTAGCGTACTTCTTATCGCTATTATTCGATCAACCTCTGTAAACAACAATTACTTATAAAATATTTGTTTTGGAAATATACGGAACAATGTATTTGCCTCTCCTTGGAGTACACTCGGATTTTCATTTATTTCTATGATTCCATTATTATCGGGGAGGTCATAAATTTTTTGTAAAGATCTCTCAACGATGATTTATCTGTTTGGTTATACTGTATCTCATTCATTTAACCTGCTACCCTTTCCTGTCGTTACAATTTATTTTTTAATCTACGTAAACGCCTTATCATTTATCTATCACAATTATCTATAAATGCGAGATAAATTTGCTTATATAATTTGAACTTTTGCAACAATAAACAAATTACAATAGATGACGCCTCTCATCTACATGTTGAAAATTGCTAGTAACTCTAGTAAATATAATGCACACGACCTCAAGGATATTTCATTAACTTGTTATAGCAGTTGCACTGCACATCATTCGAGCTATAAAATAAAGGAGGAAATAAAGGAAAGATGAGGGATTTGCATATTTGCATGACTAAGTATTAGTGACAGAGCACCAGCTCGGACTGGAAAAACACAGGGAATATATTTTTACAATAAGCATCTTGGCAACTGATTTCCAAATAAAAGAAAAAGGGAAAAAATCTCTAACCAGGATATCTGCATGGAGTTGTGAACTTAGGTTTCGCCAAACGTGAAGCAAAAATTTACAATGTGACGCCTCGATCACTATTAGTACTGATAAAAGACAGGTTAAATCTCTAACCTTTTTCTTAATCAGTGACAAAAATTATAAATACAATCAAGATTGTCAGAGACGTTTCAACTGCTTACCGGGGGCACTGAATTCAATTCAATACAGCAGTTGAAAACTTCTGTTCAGACGGAGGATCCAACCAGCGTCTTCTGCGTACTAGGCAGATATGTATAATTATGTATATTTATAATTAATGAGGCGATAGCAAGAGACACTTAAATGTCAGTGTTGATCCACACGAGTATCGATCTCTTTACGGAAATCTGCTAACCATGGCCCCCAGGTAACTGAGACTAATGAGCAAGCGACACCACGGTAGTAGTGTAAGCTATCAGTTGGCAATTTCTGGGTGGCTGGGAGGGTTCCAGGATGGTTCCTGCAGCTGCCATATCCACCGTGTCCTACGTGACTTACAGGATACATCTGCCTCGTAAGCGGAAGCCCGAGTAAGATCTCCGGTATGGGCAAATATTTTCAACAACCTAATTGACGTTAATTCAAATGCCCACAATGGAAACCTGTGTCTCTGACATTCTTGTTTGTACATCAAAACTAGGCTTTATGTGTCTTTAGGGAACTTCCAAGTTCCTCTTATCAATTAAATACTTCAATGTCAGCCTTTACAACGCTTTTATTTCCAAAATGACCGGGTTCTGGCCAGGTGCCCATCTTCAGATAATTTTTTTTTTATAGTTACAGAGCAACATGTCCCTATCTGAACCAAATGACGACAGTGAAAATCTTGTTCAGAAAGGGACAAGTCATTCTGTAACTGTAAAATATTGATTTGAAAATGGGTAGCTAGCTCGAAACTAGGAATTTAATCAATAAATTCCACCTAATAACTGACATTGAGGTATATAATCCTTGCTCATTAGTCTCAGTTACCTGGGGGCCATGGTATATATATAAAGCAGAAATGATTCATTTGTACGTTTTACGTCAGGCTTGTTTACATTTGTGATTTGATAACTTAGTTACATATAAATGTAACATATATAGACTAAAATAGCACAAATGAATGGATTATACGGGAGAGATACTATGAAAACCTTCGACTACAGCTTGAAAAGTAATAGTGATGACCGGTATACCTTGCTGTTTGACCATTTGATGTTGAATGTATCCTTCATTGAGCACTGTACAGACAGGGAAATATTGCTCAGTTGGTGAGTCACTGAATGCTTGCTTTTTAAAACAAAACGATTCGACCCATATGGAAGAGTTATGTTATCTATTTTAAATGTTATCTGATTAAGTCGCTTTTACCATTTGCATGCCTATTATATTTCTTTTTCTCCTGGACGAAATTTTCAGATTAAGCTTAATGAAACAGCTATAGATTCTCTCATGAATGTTCGTGATCAGTAAAGACACACACACACACACACACACACACACACACACACACACACACACACACACACATATATATATATATATATATATATATATATATATATATATATATATAACTCAGTCTCACAAAGCCTTCGAGGGCCCAACGGGTACCGACCGGTCGCCGTGTTCTCCTCCACCCGAATGCATCACCGGAATCGGTATGGAACGGGACGTGAACATGGCTTCGTACTTCCGGTCGTTGTGTCCGTTTTTGCGACCGAAGCCGATCACGGCATGGCCTATATGTGCCAAACATGCATACTACATAGCGGTGCAGTGTAATGAGAAGTCATAATTTCGGGACGTCCGATCCTGAATTTCTTCTTTTATTTACTTTGTTGTTGGTCTTCAGACAATTTTTGACATGATTTACAGTTAATTTGGCACAGCTAACCCTAGAAATTCTGATGTCACACGAAGACTGAAATGAATGTCCTGGCAACTCACTTGTATTGGTTTTAGTCTTTAAAAGAGAAACCTTCAGCCGGCCGCGGTGGCCGAGGTGACTGAGGCGCTACAGTCACGGTCAGCACGGCCACTACGGTCGGGGGTTCGAATCCCCCCTCGGGCATGGATATTTGTGCCGTCCTAGTTCGTAAGTAGTTCATAAGTAGTTTGTAAGTTTAGGGACTGATGACCCCGTAGTTAAGTCCCATAAACTTAACAAACATATGAACATATAAGAAACCTTCAACTTATTATTTCATTGTTACTTCCTCCATTTGTGTAATGAACGTCTAACAGGTTTCAATTCAAAACAAACATATTATATGGCCATGTGCAGTGATAACTACAATGCACTACCTGATAAAAACCAGGCGAGCCATAATGAAGGTAATGAGAGACTGTACGTGGAAACTTGTCTAATGTAAGGATTATATCAAACATATCATTAATAAGCATAATAAATGAAACGTTTTAAAAATCCAGATACCACTGCTCCGGTCTAGTTGCTTTCAAGTTATTGAATGATTTTCGGGCAGTGAAACACTGTATCACATATTAAAGTATTTCGTATCATAAGCCATTGGATAGCAATATATGTGGTACATAAGCTCATTAACGATAATATGACATTTTAGTTTTAATTGTATAAAAGTAACTGCAAATTAGTTTGTGGTTTTTTCTGGTTATTACAATAAATCATAATAAGATTGTTTCGGCATATGAGCCATTTTAAAGTGCACTTGCTGTCAGATCAGTCCAGTGATTTTTTAGGTTTTATGTTTACCATAAGGTACATTTTAGGTGATCGGAACTGTTTTGGGAGCAGATATTTTATATTTTGTAATTAGGTAATGTAGATGCTTACGTTTAAAATTAAACTACATTGTTTGTAGTTAAATTTATTTATGACTTGCCTACCAACGATGTAAAATAAATTCAGTACATGATATCAAAGTATACACTCCGTATGATCCAAACCATCTGTGATTACTTAATATCTACTTAACTGTAAACATAAAATACCAGTATAAAGATCTGAAATAAATGTGATAATGTATTACAAAAACCCACTATTTTCTACAAAACAACAGAGGCAAGTTATCTTAACCTCTCAATACATAACGGACTTCACGTCACAAGATTATGTATGGACGTCTTTTGACCTAGAGGTAAGTGAAATGTAACATTTACGTTGCCATTAAAGGATATACTTGCGTCGATAATAAGTTTTAACAAGCATAACATTAAAAAATAAACTTGAATACTAAAAACTCTGAAACAAGCTTGTCGTGATCTGTTCTGATAACCAGGCAAAAGCAATAAGTAATTTGCAGCTGATGTTAAAATAATGGAAGAGAAATAGTTATGTTATAACTTCATTAAAAACTGTTTTTTTAATATAATACTATCTACAACTACATATACTACAGTTACTATCGTGGTCAGGACTGTCAGTGCAGCTACATTTACGTCGCATAACATCACAGTCCCGGCCTATATCGGCTTGTCAGGCCATGTCTCAGTCGACTGACACATGGTCAGTGGCTGACTCGCAGCTATCATTGATAAATCGATGTAGTGATGCAATTGTCCTTCAGATGTAGAGTCAATATTGGGAACCACTTGTCTCGCTGAGAATTATTCAGGCAACAAGATGTGGGAGATACCCTTTACCACATAGACAAAGATTAGAATCATAAGAAGATAGATAAAACTGTAAGTGTATCTAGTGGCAATGAGAAAAAAGACTTATTCATGAATGTCCTTTCTTTCTTTGCCTTACGGTCACCTTCATACAATCTCCAATAAAATGAAGGAAAACTTTTTCGCAATTACAACGCGGGACGCAAGACTGCAACTAAAATGGTATGCTTTAGAGGGAACATAGTTTGAAATGTTGCGGGTGAAGAGGAAGATGGAGAGAGAGAGAGAGAGAGAGAGAGAGAGAGAGAGAGAGAGAGAGAGGCAGGGCAAGGATTACGCTTTAATTTCTGTTAAAGGTGAGCGCTCAGAACGTCCGTAGTCAAAAATAATGAAGTATACAGCAATTCATGCCGTTTTGAGAGAGTAAAGTTATATGGATTTTTCAAATAAATACATTTAACAGTCGTATCTAAAACTTTATTCAAGGCTGTGAAGAACTGATTGAAAGAAGTACTGAATACATTTTTGTATCAAAATATTGGTTACGCAATCCTTTCCGCTAAAAATGAAATAAAAGTGCCAGTTTACGTTCTCCTATTGAATTTTTTTGCTTGCACATCGAACATTTCAAAGCACAGCTTCACCTAGAAATATTAGTTAATAGTGTGGATGTATATCTAAGCTTTTACTGGAATCTAGAAACACACCATCAACAAGGCGACCTCTACACTTTGACATTCAATATTTATACACTGAATGCAAGTATAACTGAAGAATTTCCTTCACGAAGGATTTTAACCTGTCACCTCGAGCAGTTGCACAGTGTTTAGCACACTGGTGTCGCAACCGTGAGGACGATGGTCAAGACACCGTCCAGGCTTCATCCTTTAACGTTCCCCTTATTTCGCTGAAAATCAGTAAGGCAGAATGAGGGTACTTCATTTGGAAGGACACGGTCGATTTCCTTCACCAGACTTCCCTGACCTCCGTTTGTGATCCACATTTAACGACGTCGCTATAGACGGGAAATTAAACACTAGTTCCCATTAATTTGTTCCTTCTTTCTTTTTAAGTCGTTTTTCACTAAATCCTAAAAATATTACAGGACACAATTGGCAACGAATATTAGTGAACTGCTACATGTGACTTCAGCCAGTATTTCACCATGTGTGTGCAACATAAAACATATTATAGTCTTTTGTGTTAGGTGAATTAAACGCTCCTTTAAGTAATGCAACTGAGAAGTTGTATTTGCTTATACGCAATACACTAATCCATCGTATGACAATAATCTCCAGGGTGAGGAAAACGAAAATCTTGTAGACTGTTAGAAAATTCGTATTAACACATCCATGACATCAAAATTTGCTGCTTGGAAAAATTTAATATCGCATTGCTCCAACAGTGTAATGTAATATAAATGTGCCATTCATATTTTTTCCCACAATGCGGTACAGATATTTAGGTCCAAACCTATTCCGTTCTTTGAAATCATTCAGTTTGTGAAGAGCTTCCTATGACGCACAGTACTGTGCAACCGACTCTTTGGTGTTCATGTCGAAAGATACAATTCACATTCAAGTCGTTTGATTCTACTTCCAGGGAAAAGGCGTTCATTTGTGTGTAGTATCCCTCTTGCAATAACGCATTGAACGGCGAAATAGTTGCCGAAATAGTGGTTGTGATATCATGTTGTGTGTTTGAGTATCCTGTTCCGATACTGCACAGTCCTGAAGCTACACCCCATACTGTTAAATAATCTTCTCATATTTACACGTGGTACTGCCATAAAGGAAGGCGCATCCTTCTCCAAATCTGATCTGTGAGACTATACTGAAAGACGAACAGAAGGCGTCCCTAGTGAAGAGAACTTTATGCCAATGCTGGAGCTCCCATTCGAGGTATATTTTTAATGGAGACATAAAAATCACTGATGTTGTGGAGGCCGTTACAAGCATCCGTACTTACATTCCAGTTGCCTCCATTAAGAAGTTTTTCGGAGTACATATTAGTCATAATTTCTAGGAAGCCATCTCCAGAATATCAAAGATGGCAGGAGCTGACAAGTGTGAATTTTACAGGACCAGAATTTTAACATATCTTGGTTGCTAAATAGCGTATGAGTATAATTAAACTGAAGGAGTTCCGAGTGCTGCAACGCATAGAAGGACGCTAAAACTTCGTGGGCATGTTCAGTAATCGGTGTGCTCGCAGAGTGTCATGGGAAAATTATATTTCCAAATTCTGTTCTTGCCACCAGGCAAAAATATGGCGCTCTAAGCAGTCATAATGTGAAATGTTTTGTGGTTCTACGTAAGTATTCTGTTAGTTGCTTGGCGATACTTGTTGATGCTGTATGTGAAGTGATTATTGGTGGAAAGCAGTGGTTCCCAAATTGTAGGTCGCGTTACCTTCTTCGGGTAGGCGGACGACTTCAAAATATCAGAGTGAAATATCTTACATAGTTATAAATTCTAAGCGTGTTTTATAAGTCTTATTACCTAATAACATTATTTTTCAACGCTGTAAGGAAAAGTAACATTTAAATTCTACAGCTTCTATACATAAAATTACAATGGTTGCTGATTAATGTGTTACGTTTAAAGCTTTTAAGAACCTGAAATTTTAGATTGAGTCTAGAGCAATTAGTTTGTGACTGTCTGAAACGATAAAGATAAAAAATTAACCTGGTTTGAGCTAGTTATTTAGTCTATATTAACATATAAAAATTAAAAATCAAGAAATGGTCAAGCAACATTTATTGGTTCACTTCATATTGATTGGCCTTGTATATAATCAGAACTGGATTTTGTTGTAGCGGTTACTCTCAATACATCATTATGAATTGTTATGGATATGAGATCAAGATGGAGATTACAACCTTGAAAAGTCAAAACTATCATCATTTGAGGAAGACTTGCTATCGGAACTATCTTTTTGAGTCTTCTTTCAAAATTTTTGTTTAATGACTGAAGGGGAATCCCATGTTGCTTAATAAAAGGGAGAGAATGGTGTACTTGCAAATACCGCTTTCATGGAATTATCAAGATTGACAAGGATTTACTTCCGTGGGCATGAAATTTTACAGATTTTTTTATATATATAACTATAATGACAAACTTTGCGTGGTAAACAGTTTATGTTTGAAACCAACAAGTTTCAATCTTACTCAGACAGTCATTTAATACGTACAATGTAAATTGGCGAAAAAATTGTTCATTTTCCTTCAAAAATTTTCACAGTTTTCAACATGCAAACTAAAATGCATTTGGAGATTTAATAATAACTTCAGTTTCATATTACAAATATTTTTATATTATTATTACTGTCTGTGCAGTCGTTGTTTATATACTCTGGTTCGCAAAATTTCGAAAAACCTGTGTGAGACGAGGGCTGTAATTAGTTTATTTTTCATACTAACCTTGTGTTACTGTACCTTTCTCTTTACGCTAATTATTGAAATATGTAACATTTTTCTTTGTAGATTTTTATTTATTCTGATTTCTGTGCCTTTGGGGACACATCAGGGGTGATGGGCTCCTGGGATTGTAGTACATTCTATGTTTATATGAAAATTTTGAGATTTTAATGTTTATTGGCGCAGCTTGGCTGCTAAAAAGTGGTTTTACGTGTTGGGCACAGCCTGGCCGCGCAAAGCAGAGACGCTCTTGGGGGTCTCCCCCTCCCACCAACTTTTGCTCGCCTTCGGGGAAGGACGAGAGGGGCTGGCTTGACCTGTTTGGCGCCGACGTTACAGGCGGCGGATTATGTGGGACGCTTTACAATGCTGGCCCGCGGTTTACGGTGGGCGGTAGCGGGGACTGCCATTTTAGTCATTCGCCCGTTTCGCAAGAGAGGAATTTGCCGGATACAAACAATAGCAGAGTGCTCTGGGCCCCGGGCTGTTTATAGAAAAGTATTACTTTAGGTGTTATGTAAAAAACGTCCTAGAAATCAGCAGAGTTTGAACACAGTTAGTCTGACAAATGGTTAGGTTGAGAGGAAAGCTTTCTGCCCGTCTGGCGCCCCAGGCGTTTGGCTCCAGCGGCTGTATATATAGCACAACGTTAACATTTTTAGATCGTGTGACCGTAGCTAGGAGCAAGGTGAAATTCCTTGCAGAGCATTCACCCTGGGAATGGTGAAATCCGCGGCAAGCTTTGGTGGCGTGGGCGGAGCCTCTTGGCAGCCGCAGAGAACGCGTCCTGACTCGGCAAATTATTTTAGAATGACAGCTAAACAATTTGTCAACGGCGCTATACCATCCGATTGGTTTGACTATTAGCAGTTAGCAGATATTGGTGCGTCTTTTCGCACGTGGGTGTGGCCGCCGTCACTTGCCGTGAGCTGCGGCAGAGAGCGGGGAGGGACAGTATCTCGTGTCTGAGCGTCCGAAGTGTACGGACCTCGCTAGTCTCCTGTTTGAGCGTCCGAAATGTACGGTCCTCGGGAGACACGGAATACTCCGTTTAGATTCACGGGGAGGACATCGTCTTAAACGGTCCTCTGGTTAGACTTGTGTGTGATTCCGAAGATTCGGAGCTTGTAGAACTTGTGTTTACTTCGCGGACGTTACATTGTCCTGTGGTTACGCTGTGAGCGGTCACTGTTTAGTTTTCGTTTTGCTAGAAGTCTCTATTTGAGCATTCGCGCCTTTGCGAATCGGGCATTGTTTTACAGATCTTATTACGCAAGTGACTGATCGATTTGTACCAAGTGACCGTTGTGTCACCTATGCAAAATACTGATTAGTCTACTAGCGTGATAGAATCGCACAGCAACTGCCTAGCGACGCCGACGCCAGTGACGCTGTATTAAGGAGATGCTGCTGTCAATGATCGTCTGTGTGAGTAAGGTGACGCACTTGCTGGAGGGTTATATGAATCAGACTTGTTGGATTCGGTCCCTTATTTTATTCTTTTGAGATCTGCCTATTTACTTTGGGGAGCTTAGGGCTAACGATAATTTCAATCCCCTGTGTAGCCAATCTAATAGCATTCTGTTTTGCGAAACCTCCGACCTTTGACTCAGCCAGTCATTTTTGTGACTCAATATTTTAACATTTATATATATTTTTTTTAATACCATTATCTGTTTTACATGATAGGAAATGTCATCTAATTTATTTTTTGTATGTTTAATTATAATAAATTGATTTTAAGCAGATCGTCTTTCATTTAAGAACATTCCTTTTTCACTATTTTGGAGGGGAAACAGAATAGTTAAATTCCACAGTTTACCAATAATTTTTAAGTACATTTTTGTTTGCTTGGTACAACTGATACATTGCAATCGAGTAGGAATATTTATTATATGTTTGAAAATATGATCACATCATAGCTGATCAGTAACATTTCCATTTTCCATATTTTGGAGAAATATGGTGGTGACCCAAGATAATTAATATATATATATATATATATATATATATATATATATATATATATATATATATATATATAAATACACTATTCCTAACCAAGGACACAGTTCACACCTGACAACTCCAGCTAAAGGATATCGACCTATATTACACCTGTGACGACCGTATCAACCCTAGGCATATTGAAGATGTATGGCATTCCCTGGCATACATCCTTGTAACCTCTGGTTGTGGGGATATTTAAAGGATTGTGTTTATCATGAAGGTATCCGGACCTATATGATCTGAAAGATGGCATAATACGACATGTCCCCACATTACACCGGTATGCTGCGGGCAGTTGTCGGCCATGTAGTGTGACGGACGAAGCATGTTTCCGAGTAGGGAGACCATACTGAACAGATATTGTAACTTGTGACCATATCCTCTCAAATGTGCAACAACCAATATTAGTATTTGTTTGATCATTCTTCCCCTGTTCACGCACCCACACCACATCTGACTACTTACAGCGCCAAAATTTCGCCTGGTGGCAGAAGGCTGAAGTATAATTTTCTTCGTCTTACTATACGAGCGCACTGATAACTGAATATATCCACGAAGTTAGAGCGTCGTGGGACGTATACATCCCGCACTGCAGCAACCGCAACATCGTCAGTTTAATTAAAACCATCCTGCACTAACACACTAGGTACGTTTCGGAAATGCTAACTAAGACGGGAAATACTACCAATATTTCCACCTGACTGTCTACATAGTCTGCGGAAAGGTAAACTTCTATTTATATCACTAGTAGATTTATGAAAGGATTTTGTCATGTCAATGCATATTATAAGTCTGATGACAACAAGGAAAAAATTACTGCACATGGAAGTATAATTATAATTTGCACACTAACAAGCGTGTAGTTAGAAGATTGGAAGCTATTACTGGAAAGATAGACAGGATTTTAGCCTATCCCCACATGGAACTAAGTCTGTACGATAGGTATGTTAAGATAGGGAATTAAAATACAGCAACAAGGTATTTCAAACTGATTGACATCTTCATTATAACAGAAATGAAAAATGACTCGGAGGATCAGTAGAATGAAATATATAGTGTCTTGAAGATGTACATGAAAAAGCCGAAATAAATCAGGAGAGGCTAAGGAAGCTAGGTTTCGGAGTCATATACTAAAAGTAGTAAATAACTTTATCTATTTTAGACCACAAACTTCGAGACTGTTATCATATTAGACATCATATATATATTTAAGATTTTGGAAGTCCTATCTGTAATTATTCTTCTGGAATTAGTCTTGTACGGAATTGATACATACACGATAAACAGGACAGACAAGAAAATAACTGAAAATATGGTCCTAAAAATTAGTGCTCTGTATTGGTTGAGTAGATCGAACGACCAATGGAGAGGTACTGAATGAAATTCAATACACGCAAGATATATCACTGATTTTGAGTGAAAGAAGGAATAGGTCAGTAGAATAAACCAATTTTTAAATTAGTGCTGCAAGGGTGAAAACCATTGATGGCGATCAGGGTCTCATTTTTAAAGGCCAACTTAGAAAAGGTGCTGGTTGTAGATGTTAATGAAAGAAGAAGTGGCTTTGACGTCACTTGCTAATAAAAACTGAGATCGCGCACATATTCAGTGCTTCAAATGATCACTCTTGACATACTGACATTGCACGCAAGCAACGTTGTCCGGTTAAGGATTGGAAACGTAGCACACTCTACAGAACTGCGCATAAATGCGGATTTACTTCTATGTACATGACCAATCAATATGAAGTGAACCAATGAGTGTTGCTCGACCATTTTTTGCTTTCTAATTTTTTATATGTTAATATATAGTAAATAACTAGTTCAAAACAGGTAAAATTTGTTTTTTGTGTTACACTGAATATATTTAGACTGGGTCCTGATACACCAATGAAACACACGACGCTTTCTCCAGAACAACCTCATCTATAATTAAAGAGCAAAAACATTACCCAAATACTGACCCTAGTAAGGGAAAATTGGTACCAAACTTTTAAATCAAAATTGTATAAAATACAGTTTCCTAGTCTTAAAATTTCAGCAAACTAATGGAGTAACCCAGCTAATTTCATTAAATCTATTTGAAATGAGACACAACATAACGCCGACAGAGTTACAAGTCCAAAATCAATCCCCTTCCGTGCCTGCGTGGACACACCGGTTCTCACTAGATTACAGAAGTTAAGCAGTGGTTAGCTTGGTTAGCACTTGGGTGGGTAACCGTCCTGTCTGCCGGGAGCTGTTGGCAAGCGGGGTGTACTCAGCCATAGTGACACCAACTGAGGAGCTACTTATTTGAAAAGTATCGGCTCCGGTCACTAAATCTGACATAACTGCCGGGAGAGCGGGGCGCTGACCACGTCCCCCTCTATACCGCATCCGATGAAGCCCTCGGACGCAGGATGACAAGGCGAGTAGTCAGTACCCAGTGGGCCTCCCGCTTGTCGGTCGAAGTAAAGTAGTTCATTTAAAAACGAAAAAATAGGAATTTTCGTATTTGGGACTTAATATCTTTGGTGAGGCTAAATAAAAGAATCTTAATTTTTGACATATCCTGCATCTATGTGTTAGTGAAACTGCAATAAAAAATGCGATGTTGGTATTTGTTGCTGAACTATGTTACAGTTTTTTGAAAATTAATTCAATACAAAGAATTTAACAATAATAAAGCCTTGAGCGCATTGCATAGTTAAGTTATAGCTATTTCAGTAATTCAGTGGGAAATTCGGCCCGTCTTCAGTAGACTATGCAGTGAATTTATTAGATTCATTAATAACAGTAGACTGAATTTTCCCCTTCAAACATTTTTATAATGAACATTTTTAATGTATAAATCTAGATGATCATTAAGAAGTACACTTATTTCGTCCCAGACTTTTCCTGAGACAGAATGTGATCTTCCTGTTGCTGTGGTGTTAGGAAATTATTATTTTTTCTTAACATATTTGAAATCGAAATCCGAACTCTGTCATTAGCTGACTTATTAAAAGACGTGCGGGGTTGTACGGGATGCTAACAGTGCACATAATCATCGTTACGTTCCATGCTTATTTGTTCTGACTGAGCTAACCACCAATGTCCATCGTACATACATGCAACAGTCTCTTTAACTTCCAAAGTTAAGGGAACAATTTTTGTTGTACAATGATCCTCATAGTTTCCAGTTTTAGAAGTTTTATAAAACCGTATTGTGTTTTCTCCGACAGAATGAAATTTGTGGAAAGTTCTTTTGCCTTTGATCTTCAAACAGTTCTCTAATCTGGGTCTTAATCTCTCAGTGTGGGTAAGAACATTCTCTTTTCTAACAAAGAAATTTTTAATTCTTCTGATATTTTCTTCGCAGTAGCTGTACATTTTGTCATTATTCGGAATTTGATCCGATGTAATTCTTTGTAAACTGGCTTTACTTACTTCACACTTGTTGTGCCACCCACTCCATCACAAACATTTATTCAGTGGCAAGAAGCAAAACAGTGTCACTTAGCGTGTAATTGAAAATCTGCCGTGTGGTTACAAATCTTAATAAAATTTATCCTATTATTATATTGGCTACCATTTCCATCTGAAATGTAAATTACCTTCTCAACTTTAGTTAAGTTTTCTTTAATATAATTTATCACGTGGAACTGAAAGGCTTGTACAACTGATGTGTTCGCTGTAAAAAGTCACTTAAAATACAGACTGAGCGACTGATTAATCTGCAATTCTCAATTTCCAAAATATAACACGAATGCATGAACAATTGCCTGGTCATTGCCAGAGGCATCCTTGAATTGCATATTTTACAACGTATGTAATATTTTATGTAAAGTCAGGACATTCAGTTTCAGCAAGTGTCTCACAGATATCGCCTGAAGCCGATACATGGCCACAGAATATCAAAGCGGTATAAAATATGCGCACAACGTTCAGCTAAAAATGAAATCGGTGAAATATTCAGAATAGCTAATTTCGTGTAAGATAGAAATATCACAAAACACAAAAAAGTAGCGCGGTTAGACGTCAAATGCCAACACTGAAATTTTTACTGTAGTTTGCTAACATACATATGCAGGAAATGTGAAAAAATTCAGATTCTTTTACTTAGCCCTACCAAAGGTATTAAGACTTGATTTTATCCATCTCAAAAAGGGTTTATAAAGCCTGCGACTGTGAGATCAATATCAATTTGTGGTGTTTCTGATGTGCGAGGTTCTGCATTATTTTGTTGTCTTTACTGCAATGATTACATACGCGAATTTTAGTTATTGGTAGGTGTTTATACATAGTAAATGACGAAATCTTTTAAAAACTTCTAGATGCTGAGGCGGCATCGTGAGTCGTGTCGGGGTAGCTCAGTCGGTAGAGCGCTTGCCCGCGAAAGGCAAAGGTCCCAGGTTCGAGTCCCGGTTCCGGCACACAATTTTAATCTGCCAGGAAGTTTCATATCAGCGCACACTCCGCTGCAGAGTGAAAGTTTCATTCTGGAAACATCCCTTAGGCTGTGGCTAAGCCATGTCTCCACCATATCCTTTCTTCCAGGAGTGCTAGTCTTGCGTGTTTGCAAGAGAGCTTCTGTGAAGTTTGGAAAGTAGGAGGCGAGGTACTGGCGGAAGTAAAATTGTTAGGCGGCATCGTGAGTCGTGTCGGGGTAGCTCAGTCGGTAGAGCGCTTGCCCGCGAAAGGCAAAGGTCCCAGGTTCGAGTCCCGGTTCCGGCACACAATTTTAATCTGCCAGGAAGTTTCTAGATGCTGTGATAAACAAAATAAAAAATCGTGAGTGGTAGCAGAAGTTTTATTCATATTTAAAGGTATTAAGCCCCATATTTTAAGAAAATGGCGACAATTCCTTTTTTTTTTTTTTTTTTTTTTTTTTGAATGTAGCGGATTATTTCTAACTTATACTTTGCCAGTGTTATATTGCGTATCATTTCTAATAGCGTTAATAAAATTAGCTGGTTTAATCCATTCCTGTGTTGCAATTTTAAGAGTAGAGAACTGTTTTTTATATAATTTTGAATTAAAAGTTTCGTACTCATTTTCCTTACTAGGAAAATTACATTGAGTGCACCAGTCAATGAAATAAAAGTTCATACTGTCATATGTTGACATATGCTGCGGGGCCCCCTGAGAAGAAGCTTTTGGATTTACTAGGATTAGTTTTAGGCTATTGTTTTGATCTTTAATTACAGAAGGGAGTGTTCTGAAGAACGTGGTGTGTATTTTATTGGTGAAACATTACATAGTCAGCATATATTCAATTTATCGTAATTGGCTGAAGAGCGTAAAATTTGCTCCCACAGCTCGACAAAAATGCCCGCCTGTCTGAAACGGCTCAAGATAAATAAGAAATTAAAACCTCTATTGAACTAGTAGTTTACTATACATTAACATATAAAAAGTCATAGAAATCATAAATACTCGAGGAACCTGTAAAATTTATTTTGGTTCACTTCATATGAATTGACTCATATAACACAGTAACGTACTATGCAATTTAACATGATCGAAATCTATAGCAAAACAGCATCAATAATGTAAATGAAGAAGAAGAGAAAGATACTTTGGCGGTTGAGATTGCACGGCTTAGAGCGCACACTGCTGTACCCGCCCCCCCCTCCTCCCCTTATCATGAGACTTTTCTTTATCTGTGTGTGTTGTAGGTTGAATTCTCGGTCTCAAAGAGTACCCACTAGAAGTAGCTACATTTCCAACTTATACTACTATACACTTTATAGTTCAAGAAATATTTGCAGTAGGAAATCGCTACTTGTGTCACTCACTCGCTATCTCACCGATTATCAGAATTAATTAGTACTTATACAGACGTCAAATTTCGTGATTATATTAGGTTTAGCCTGTAATGGTAGTAAAAATACAAACTTTCATAAATGTTAATCCGCTTTTCGAAGGCATTTTCTCTTGAATAAATAGTATCTATTAATTTGCATTTTTATTAACGTGGTGGCAATGATCTGATGGTAAATCGCTTGCTTCCCATTGGCGAGATTGCACATTCGATTCCAGGTGTGGTGATTCTTTTCTGTTTTAATTTTAACCTAGTCGCCACCTTTCTACAACGTGAGGAGTTGTCATAAATAGCATGTGAATGAAATTCTACCTTAATCTGTATTTGAAATCAGTGCACTGGCGGATTATTCGTGTCCATATACGGCCAAATGTATATCGCACTTGGTCCCATTGCATCTAACGAACGTCGACATCTTTGACACTAAAGTTCGATAATCTGCAGTCGTGTAATATAGTTCACCTCGACACAGTTTATGGAATTTTATAATTGAAAGACAAATCCTAAATATCGTTAGAAAAATTGAGTGCATGCCCTTCAGATAGCATTTTCCATGAAAAGTTGCAAACTTTTCTGGGAAAATCAGAACACAGGAATACCTTGGAGCTATACAAAGTGTATATAACAAGGATAAAGAAATTTAAATTGACGATACTGAAAAATCTTTGGGGATGTCAGAAAACATAGAAAAGGTCTAATTTGGTCCTGCTGTAAGTGCTATAAGTGTTTTATGAGAAGGTTGTGGTACAATTAACCAACAGTTTGGAAAACTTAGTGAACAAAACTGCAGTTCAGTATTATGCATTAATTGAGCAACAAATTTAACTTACAACAACACTTTAAAATCGCAGTTTCCTCGCCTAACGACAATGTCAACAGAAATGTATAAAAATAATATCAATTTTCAGCTTTTGAAACGTATGGCTGTCAGTGCTGCAATAGGAACATCCGCAATCATTGTGACTAGCTTGACAATACACAGACACCTTTAGCTTACCAGGAAACGTAAGTAAACAACTATGTACAAGTCAATTTCTGAGAAAACCCTCCATGTCATGACATCAGACATGAAAGAAGTGATGTTGTCCATGACAGATAAGGCGTCGAAGACATCCAATGTTACAATGACGTATATAAATTTCCACCCCCATGAACCACAGACATTGCCGAGGTGGGGTGGCTTGCGTGCCTCAACGATAAAGATATCCGTACAGTAGGTGCAACCACAGCGGAAGGGTATCTGTGGAAAGACCAGACAAACGTGTGGTTCCTGAAGAGGGGCAGCAGCCTTTTCAGTAGTTACAGGGACAACAGTCTGCATGATTGAATGAACTGGCCTTGTAACATCAGCTAACATGGCTTTGCCATTCAGTTACTGCAAACGGCTGTAAGCAAGGGAAAACCACAGTCGTTACTTTTCCCGAGGACATGCAGCTTTACTGTATAAACATATGATGATGGCGTCTTCTCGGGTAAAATATTCCTGAGGTAAAATAGTCCCCCATTCGGATCTCCGGGCGGGGACTACTCAGGAGGATGTCGTCATCAAGACAAAGATAAACAAAACAGGTATTTTACGGATACCCTTAATCGCGTCGGTAAGTAGAAAATTTGAAAAGAGAAATGGATAGGTTAAAGTTAGACGTGGTAGGATTTAGTGAAGCCGCGGTGGAGTAGCCGAGCGGTCTAAAGCGTCTCGCTGCGGAGCGCGCGGTTGCTCGCCGTGGAGGTTCGAGTCCTCCCTGGGGCATGGGTGTGTGTGTTTGTCCGTAGGTTAGTTTACCTAGGTTTAAGTAGTTTATAAGCTACGGACTGATGACCACGCAGTTTCGTTCGACAGATTTACTTACATTTGAACAGACATTTAGTGAAGTTCGACGGCAGGATGACAGGATTTCTGGTCAGGTGAGTACAGGGTTATAAACACGAAATCAGTTGGTGGTAACACAGGAGTAGGTCTGATAATGAATAAGAAAATTTGAATGCAGGTAAGTTACTATGAACAGCATAGTGAACGCATTATCATAGCAAAGATAGACACAAAACCAACACCGACCACAGTAGTACAAGCTTATATGCCAACTAGCTCTGCCGATGATGAGGACATCGAAGAAATGTATGAGGAGATACAGGAAATTATTCAGAAAATTAGGTGAGACGAAAACTTGATTGTGATTGAGGACTGGAACTCGGAAGTAGGAAAAGGAAGAGAAGGAAATTTTGTAGGTGAATATGGACTGCGGAAAAGAAACGAAAGAGGAGATCGCTTTGTAGAATTTTGTGCAGAACACAATTTAATGATCACCGACATTGGTTTAAACATGATGAAAGAAGGCTGCATACGTGGAAGACACCAGGAGACACAGGAAGGTACCAGACTGACTTTATAATGGTAAGAAATAGATTTAGGAACCAGGTTTTAAACTATAAGACATACCCAGGGACAGATACAGACTCTGACCATAACGTATTGGTAATGAACTATACAATAAAACTTAAGAGACTGCAGAAAGGTAGAAAAGTTAGGAGATGGAGCCTGGACAAACTGAAGGAACCAGAGGTGGTTGAGGGTTTCAGAGGGAGCATTAGGCAAAGTTTGGCTGAAACGGGGAAAAGTAATACGGTAGAAGAAAAATGGGTAGTTCTGAGAGATAGAGTAGTGGAAACAGCAGAGGATTATATAAGCAGTAGAAAAAGCCTAATATAAATCCCTTGATAACGCAGGATATGGTGGACTTAATTGATGAGATGAGAAAATATAAGAAATGCATCAAGTGAAGCAGGCAAAAGGGACTACAATCGCCTGAAAAATGAGATTGACAGGGAGTGCAGAATGGTTATGCAGGAGTGGCTAGAGGACAAATGCAGAACCGTAGAAGAATACATACCTAGGAGAAAGATAGATACCGCCTACAGGAAAATAAAAGAGATATTTGGAGACAAGAAAAGCAGCCGTATGAATATGAAGAACTCCAACGGATAACCAGTACTAAGCAAAGTGGGGAAAGCTGAAATGTGGAAGAAATATATAGAAGGCCCGTACAAAGGTCATACACTTCAAGGTAGTATTCTAGAAATGGAATACGAAGTAGAGGAAGAGGAGATAGGAGATACGATACTGCAAGAAGAATTTGACAGAGCACTGAAAGATTTGAGTTGAAAAAAGGAATAGATGTTATTCCGTCTGAACTGCTGATATCGTTAGGAGAGCCAGTCAAGATGAAATTGTTCCACCTGATATGCAAGATGCATGAGGCAAGGGAAATACCCTCCGACTTCAGGAAGAAGAAATTAATTCCAATTCCAAAGAAAGCATGTGCAGACAAGTGTGAAATTAACAGTTTAATAAGTCATAGCTGCAAAATATTAACACGAATTATTTACAGACGAATGGAAAAACTTATGGAATCCAACTTTGGGGAAGATCAGTTTGGATTTAGGAGAAATGTAGGAACACGGGAGGCAATACTCACATTACGACTTATCCTAGAAGATAGGCTAAGGAAAGCAAACCTACGTTTTTAGTTTTGTGTCCTAGCCTCGTCGCCGCTTTTGTGTCTCGTTTCCGCTGTAGGTGTCGGTGGCCGAGTGGAATGAGACCGACACAGGAATAAAGATAGCACGCTGGTGCAGGTACGGAGGGGAGCAGCCAGAAACTAGAAACACTAGAGTAAATTAGAACGAGATATATATTGCACAGAATTTATACAATACTTAACTTTTACATTGCTCAGTACTGCAGATACATAGTTGAGCTAGAGGCCTGCCTACTACTGCTTCCTAGTGCCTATACGATAGCCAAGTCTTCACTGGTGCCTATCTGATTACGAAGGTCCTAACTGGTTGCTATCTCAGTCCCAAGTGAACGATGTCGTTCAGTGGTGGCCACGAGCGGAGTTGTAGCAGAGGGCGCTCGTGGCTGTCGTCGTAAGAACGCCGCGCCGTGCGTGCATGGCGGCGCGCGGCGAAAGTAGGTGGCGCGCACTTTGTACTTGTGCGACACCACATTTAGCATTTGTAGATTTATGAATAAAGAGCAGTCTAGAGTGCAATAATTTATTTCATTCAACTAGTTTCAGTCTTATTTAGACCATCTTCAGGAATTTCGACTCCATCGATGTTGTGGAGCACTGGTAGGCTCCCAGTTACCTGCCAGCTCCACAACATCGATGGAGTCCAAATTCCTGAAGATGGTCTAAATAAGACTGAAACTAGTCGAATAAAATAACTTATTGCACTCTAAACTGTCCTTTATTCATAAATTTAAATAAGAGTGCTGTTGACCCAAACTTAGTGAAACGAAAATGTTTCCAAAAATATGTGATTTGTAGAAAGCTTTTGACAATGTCGAATGGAATAAACTCTTTAAAATTCTGAAGGTAACAGGGGTAAAATATAGGGAGCGAAGACTTATATTCAACTTATACAAAAATCAGACAGCGGTTATTAGAGTCAAAGGGCATGAAAGGGACTCAGAGGTTGGGAAGGGAGTAAGACAGGGTTGTAGCCTTTCCCCAATGTTGTTCAATCTGTACATTGAGCAAGCAGTGAAGGAATGCAAGGAGAAATTTGGAGTGGTAATTAAAGTCCAAGGAGAAGAAATAAAAACCTTGCGGTTTTCCGATGACATAGTAATTCTGTCAGAGACCGCAAAGGATCTAGAAGAGCAATAGAATGGAATGGACAGTGTCTTGAAAAGAGGGTACAAGATGAACATCAACAAGAGTAAAAAAAAGATAGTGAAATGTGGCGTCAGAAAGTTAGGCGAGGTTGAGGCAATTAGATTAGGTAAGGAGACGATAAAAGTAGTAGATCAGTTTAGTTTTTTGGGTAGCAAGATAGCTTCTGATGGCCAAAGTAAAGAAGATATAAAATGCCGAATGGCTATGAGAAGAAATGCGTTTCTAAAGAAGCGCAATTTGTTGACATCCAATATTGATTTAAATGTTAAGAAGTCATTTCTGAAAGCTTTTGTCTGAAGTGTAGCATTGTATGGGAGTGAAATGTAGACGATAAGGAGTTCAGCTTTTGAAATGTGGTGCTACAGACGAATGATGAAGTTTAGATGGGTAGATCACGTAACGAATGAGGAGGAGCTTAACCGAATTGGGGAGAAAAGGAGTTTCTGGCATATCCTGACTGAGAGAAATGATAGATTGGTGGGACACATTCTGAGATATCAAGGAATCGTCCACTTAGCATTAAAGGGAAATGTGTGGGGTAAAAATCGTAGAGGGAGACCGAGGGACGAATACAGCAAGCAGATTCAAAAGGATGTAGGTTGCCGAACGTATTCTCAGATGAGGAGACTTGCACAGGACAGGGTAGCGTGGAGAGCTGCATCAAACCAGTCTGCGGACTGAAGGCCACAACAACAACAACATATACATTTACATTTGTCCAAGATATTCGATACAGGCGATGATCAAAATGGATGTTTCGGAAACAAAAATGTTGTAGTTTTCGGGGATCTCCTAGACCTTCCGTACTTAAGCTGAAAGTCACCTTTGCAAAAAATCTCGACAGCTGAAACTAACAAGCGGCTGGTCTCTCTAAGTACGTATGCAAGATATGTATACACATACAGCTCCAAGCGCTGATAGAAAGTACTGAGGCACATATCGTTATAGGTTCTGAAAGCTGGCTGACGCCTAAGATAAGTTCGGCCGAAATTTTTTCAAAGGGCCAAATGGTCTTCAGAAAGGACAGAATAAATAAAAAAGGGGAGAGGGGTGTTTATTGCTGTTACAAACGGTTTATCCTGCAGCGAAATTGAGACAGATACTTCCTGTGAGTTGGTCTGGGTAGAGGTTATACCTGACAACCGGAATAAATTAATAATTGGATCTTTTTATCGGCCCCCTGACTCAGACGATGCGGTTGCCGAAATGTTCAAAGAAAGCTTGAATCACATTTCAAATAGGTATCCGAAGCATACTGTTATAATCGGTGGCGACTTTAATTTACCCTCGATATGTTGGCATAATTACGTATTCAAAACCTGCGGCAAATATAAAACATCGTCCGAACTAGTTCTGAATGCTTTTTCTGAAAACTACTTCGAACAGTTAGTTCATGAACCCACTAGAATAGTAAGTGGTTGCGAAAATACCCTTGATCTCCTAGCAACAAATAATCCGGAGATAGTAAAGAGCATCAAAACAAATACAGGGATTAGCGAACATCGAGTTGTAGTAGCGAGACTAAATGTCGAAATTCCCAAATGCACAAAAAATAAACGAAAAATATATCTATTCAATAAAGCAGATAAAAATTCGCTTCACGCTTTCCTGAGTGATAATCTCCTGTCTTTCAAAACTAAAAATGCGAGTGTAGATAAGTTGTGACTTTACTTTCAAAGACATAATATCAGTAGCAATCGAGAGATTTATACCAAATAAATGAATAAAAGAGGGGGCCGACCCCCCGTGGTACAAAAAACAGGTCAGATCACTGTTGCAGAAACAAAGAAAAACGCATGCAAAATTTAGAAAGACACAAAATCCACAAGACTGGCAATCTTTTACTGAAACACGCAACCTAGCAAGGACATCAATGCGAGAAGCCTATAGTAGTTACCACAACGAAATCCTGTCTCGTAATCTTGCAGAAAATCCAAAGAAATTCTGGTCATATGTGAAGTACACTAGCGGCAAAACACAAACAATACCTTCACTACGAGATAGCAATGGTAATAGTACCGACGACAGTAATGCTAAGGCAGAATTACTAAACACAGCTTTCCGAAATTCGTTCACCAAAGAAGACGAAGTGAACACTCCAGTACTCAATCCAAGAACAGATGCCAGCATGCGAAACTTAGAAGTAGATGTTCCTGGAGTAGTAAAACAACTTAAGTCACTAAACAAAAACAAATCTTCCGGGCCAGATTGTATAGCAACTAGATTCCTCTCAGAGTATGCTGATGGAATTGCTCCGTACTTAGCTATAATTTGCAACCGATCACTCAGCGAAAGATCTGTACCCAAAGACTGGAAAGTTGCCCAAGTTACTCCAATATTCAAGAAAGGCAATAGGAGTGATCCCCAAAATTACAGGCTTATCTCATTGACGTCAATTTGCAGTAAGATTTTGGAACATATACTTTGTTCGAATATTATGAACTACCTCGAAGAGAACGACCTATTAACCAATAGTCAACACGGATTCAGAAAGTATCGCTCTTGCGAAACACAGCTTGCCCTTTATTCACATGAAGTGTTAAGTGCCATCGACAAGGGATCTCTAATCGATTCCATATTTCTGGATTTCATGAAGACTTTTGATACTGTACCCCACAAGCAGCTTCTAATGAAATTGCGTGCTTATGGAATATCTTCCCAATTGTGCTATTGGATTCACGATTTCCTATCAGAAAGGACACAGTTCGTTGTAATTGACGGTAAGTCATCGAGTAAAACAGAAGTGATATCTGGCGTACCACAGGGAAGCGTTATAGGTCCCCTACCCTTCCTCGTGTTTATAAACGATTTAGGAGACAATCTGAATAGCTCCCTTAGACTGTTCGCGGATGATGCTGTCGTTTATCGGTTAGTGAAGTCACCAGAGGATCAAAAGCAACTGCAAAGCGATTTAGACAAAATTTCTACTTAGTGCGAAAATTGGCAATTGACACTAAATAAAGAAAAGTGTGAAGTAATACATATGGCCACTAAAAGAAATCCACTGAACTTCAATTACGCGATAAATCAGTCAAACCTTAAGGTCGTAAATTCTACCAAATACGTACGAGTTACAATTACGAACAACTTTGACTGGAGAGAACACATAGAAAATATTATGGGGAAGGCGAATCAAAGGTTACGTTTCATTGGCAGAACGCTTCGAAGATGCACCAGCTCCACCAAAGAGACTGGCTACATCACACTTGTGCGTCCTCTCCTGGAGTACTTGTGCCCCTTGTGGGAACCTCACCAGGTGGGACTGACGGAAGATATTGAGAAGGTTCAGAGAAGGGCAGCTCGTTTTGTTTTATCACGTTACGGGGGGGGGGGGGGGGGGAGCGTCACGGAAATGTTGCACGAATTGGGGTAGAAATCATTAAAAGAAAGACGTTATTCATTGTTTGCGAAGTTTCAATCACCGACTTTTACTTATGAATGTGAAAATATTTTGCTAGCACCCACCTACTTAGGGAGACATGACCATCCCAATAAAATAAGAGAAATCAGATCGAAAACGGAACGATTTAGGTGTTCTTTCTTCCCGCACGCTATTAGAGAATGGAACGGTAGAGAAAAGTTATGAAAGTGGTTAATGAACCCTCTGCCAGGTACTTAAATGTAATTTGCAGAGTATCTATGTAGATGTAGATTTGCTAATATGAATTGATACCAGCTTTATGTTTTTATGGTGACCGATCGCGAATAGCGGTAATTTGGTTTCTACTACTGGTCCGGTATACATTTTCATATGTCATCATTAAAACCTACAGCTGATGCTGGTTCATATTCACAATTGCGAATACATTTCTTGTAATTAAATTGACAGCTATTATCTCCGCAGTGTCCGTTCCATGACATGGATGCATCTTTGATAGATTTTTGCTTTGTTCTATTGATAAACACGGACACTGCACAAGTGTGTCCAATCTCTGGACGGAACTCTTAATCTACGATGAATGTCCCAAAAACATGAGACAGCTCAATGACTTGGATTTTCTGGAAATCCTAAATAGAATAACTTTAGGAGTGACTACACAGAAGATTGCGATTCGCTCTTGACTAGACTAATATCTCCTCTCCGGGGGACACCACCTTGACGAAGCACTGTCCATGCGGGTGGAGAGGCTTGCGTATCCGTGTGAAGCAGCGGGCTATACCGAAGGTAGAGAACCTACTGCCGGAAAGGCCTCAGCTGATGGATCAGAGCAAGCGTGTCCCACAACGTCCCGTCTTCCTTATCCTCTCCCAGTCCTTTCCCAATTCCTTTCCCAACCCAAGGTGTGATGCGATCCGTGCCGAGGGGTGCGTGGCACATGGGTGGATGTGTCTCGAACGGAGCCTGAGGGATACCAGGCGACCTCCCTGAGTAAGTAGTCTTGCACCGCGCGGGGTTATCGTGGTGTGGACCATATAAATCCCCAAATCTCGTGGGACTAAGGTGAACACAGAGAAAGAAAATATTTTAAAAGAATCTGAGGGGCAATCTGAGACCTCAGATACTCAGACATCGGGATCAGGACCGATGGAGTGCACTCCTACTTCTGAATCAGGGTCTAGACCTGAGCAAGAAGTGGGAACTGTAACAGAGAAGTTGGACCAGATTAGGATTAAGGCCTTGTCTGGGGCTCAGAGGAGGAAACTTCTCAAGGAACAGAAGCAAAAGGAAGGAAAAGAATGGCTTCCGAAGTGGAGGGAATCAAAAGGGCTTGAGCCCAAGACCTCCAAAAAGAAACTGCCTCAGGTCGAAGGGGATACACAGACCCCCTCGACGTCAAAGACAGGTGGCAAGAGGGTTGGGGAGGAATGTAAGACTCCCTCCTCTCTGGACAAGCGTGATCCTAAAGGGTTGAGGCAGGAAATAGCGAAACAGACCTATAGTACTGCAGTCTCGGTCTTTAGAATGGTGGTTGTCCAACAAGGATACCCACTGGTGAGCATCACCTCGCAGCAGGAGGAGCTCGTGCAGATGGCCATCTTTGAAGAGATTGGGGGGGGGACGCTGGTCCAGGACCCAAATTCAGGAGGGTCTATCTAGATCGCAGTGCCCTCATTTTTGTCTGCGAGGGGGAGCACTCAGCAGTATGGCTTAAGGACAAGGTGCCCATGATATCCCCATGGGAGGATGCGAAGCTGCTGGTCAAGGCAGCAACCGAACTCCTGAAGACCGCAAAGGTATCAACATGGGTACCAAAGATCGTTAAGGATGTCCCTCAAAAGACTCTGTCCGAGAAAATAAGGGTCCAGAACCCAAAAGTCTCGACAGAGGATTGGAGGGTAATCAACCAAATGGTCGTTCCGGAAGGACAAACACTGGTGCTGGAGGTCGGAGAGAAGTCCCTGAAGGCAATGCGAGAGCAAGGCCTGAAACTGTTTTTAGGGTTCTCGCAGGTCGCCGTCAGGGTAATACAAGACCTTAAAGGCAATAATGGCAGCAAGATGGGGACTGGAAGTGCTGCAGATAAACCTGCAGGGGCCACTGCTGCCCTGAGCCGTCGCCTGGGGAGACAGGAGGTGGATGTGGCCCTGATACAAGAACCCTATTTATACAAAGAGGGTGTATCGGGCCTCGGTGGTACTGGAGGTAGGCCGATTTATGCCAGAAATCTAAAAAACTCCAGAACATGCATTTATGTTAGAAATGGAATACCTTTCATAGCAATGATTGATTTTTGCTCCAGGGACTTGGTGACCATCAGGATGCAGCAAAGTGAGGAAGTTATCAAGAGGGAAATTGTTTTGGCCTCAGCATTCCTTCCTTACGAAGACAGCTCTCCTCCTCCTTTGGAAGTGAGGAGACTGTTGGAAGCCTGCCATCGGCAAGGTGACGAACTGGTGGTGGGACGTGATGCCAATGCCCACAATCTATCGTGGGGCAGAAAGGACACTAACAGTAGAGGTGAGCACCTTCTTGAAATTCTCCTATCTAACAACTTGGAGATCCTGAATAGGGGTGATGAACCTACATTCAGGAATAGTAGAAGGGAAGAAGTAATTGACATAACTTTTGGTTCCATGATGATGGGAAGTTATGTCAAACAGTGGCATGTGGTCCTGGAGCCATCCTCATCAGATCACATGTATATTAAATTCAAGGTTGAAATGGGAACCAGACAGACCATGACCTATAGGAATCCCAGGAAAACGGACTGGGAGACATATAGGAGAGACCTTGACTTCAGCCTATCGGAAATTAAAATTCGATAAGGAATCCAGCAGAGTTTGAGGAAGTAGCAGAGGCCGTAACCTCTGCTATAGTGACCTCATACCAGGACAACTGCTCAACCACCAAGAAGTGCACCAATAGGAGTATGCCTTGGTGGAATAATAACCTGGAAATGCAAAGGAAACAGGTACAAAGACTGTTTAACCTTGCGAGGTGCAAAGGACAATAGGCAAAATATTGTGAGGCCCTTGTCAATTACAATCTTGCCATCAGACGGGCAAAGGAGGCATCCTGGAAGGTATTCTGTGAGGAAGTGGAGGGCACGGCTGCTCAAGCGAGACTTCATAAAATCCTCACTAGGGTACCAATTAATCCAGGAGGAACATTGAGGAAGGAGGATGGGGAGTATACAAGGACAGCACATGAAACGCTGGAACTGCTCCTCAAGACTCACTTTCCTCAATATACTCTGGGGGATAACTAAGACCAGAATGCGATTCCTGAGAGACAACGGTTCTCAGGTATTCGCAAAGAGGACTAGGATCTGGCCAAGGAGTGTGTCGATTTCAGTAAGGTCCGATAGGCGGTGGGAACATTTCAACCATTCAAGTCACCTGGTCCCGATGGAATCTATCCAGCTCTCCCGCAACAAGCGGGAGAAAATCTTATTAGATTCCTATGCAGGTTATTCAGGGTTAGCCCAGCAACAGGAATCATTCCCAATGCCTGGAGGGCAGTGAAGGTTGTCTTCATTCCAAAGCCAGGGAGAATCGATCATACCAAGGCCAAGGATATGAGACCAATTAGCCTGTCCTCCTTCATTCTTAAGACATTGGAAAAGCTGGTTAATGTGCATGTTGGAGAAAGGAGGTTAAGTAGGGCTCCTCTACATTCAAACCAGCATGCATATCAACCAGGTAAATCATGTGAGACAGCTCTCCACCAACTTGTTGGGAAGGTGGGGAAAGCACTACACTTTCAAGAAATAGCCCTCTGTATCTTCCTGGACATTGAGGGGGCTTTTAGCAACACGACCTTCGATTCCATGGTTAGGGCAGCAGAGGTGCATGACCTAGGGACCACTATATGTAGGTGGACTAGGGCCATGCTCAGTGGAAGAAAGGAAGAGGCTACCATGATGAATGAAAAAATGGTAATCAACACCACTAGGGGTTGCCCGCAAGGAGGAGTTCTTTCCCCTTTATTGTGGAATCTAGTGGTGAATGATCTGATTGGAGAATTAAACTCTATGCAGTACTTTCGCCAAGGATACGCAGATGATCTTGTCATAGTAATACTTGGCAAATTTGCTGACACAGTGAAGAATATGGCACAAGGTGCATTGGACATTGTGCAAGACTGGTGCAGAAAACGTGATCTGGGGGTTAGTTCTAAGAAGACTGTTGTTGTACCACTCACAAGGAAACATATCCAACACTCAAATTGGAATCTAAAACTTTTCAATGACGCGCTACCTGTGAAGGGGACAGTGAAATATCTAGTGGTTACCCTAGATGGGAAACTGACATGGACCCCTCACATTAGGAATATTTGCTCCAAGGCAAAAGGTACTTTAGTATGTACCAGGAGAGCTTGTGGCAGAAATTGGGGCCTGAGCCCCAAGGGTATGCACTGGATATACACCACAGTGATTAGACCCAGGATCACCTATGGGGCGGTTGTGTGGTGGAAGAAAGTAGAACAGCAGGTTGCTGCTAAGGAGCTTGGTAAGGTGCAGAGATTAGCCTGCTTAGCCATAACAGGCGGAATTAGCAGCACACCAACTGCTGGGATGGAAACCATGCTTGATATGCCCCCATTACACCTTTGGGTCAAGATGGAGGCAGCAGCTGGTGCCTACAGACTTAAAACTGGTAATAACTGGAACTCTTTGGGATATCCAGAATCACACACTAAAATAGTGAGTGAGGTAAATATAGGAAAGGTTGGGGAAATGCCAGCCGACTATTTTATAACCCCATACTGCTTCAACAAGCCTTTCAGTATAACAATTGGAAGTAGGGAGCAGTGGGAGAAAATAGTTCGACACCGTACGGAGGATATTGTCTGGTTCACTGACGGGTCGAAATCAGGTCATCTCTCTAGGGAAACTGGCCTCAGTATTCCACGCCGAAATCACTGCCATCAGGGCATGTGTGGAGGAGAATTTGCGTGGGTGCTACAAAGATCGTAGCATCTATATATATTCAGACAGCCAGGCAGCCCTGAGATCACTGGCAGCTCCTGCAACAACGTGTAAAATTGTTGCAGAATGTCACAGGGTTCTGGTGGAGCTAGGGGAAAGCAATAGAGTAAACCTATTGTGGGTCCCTGGCCACTCGGGGATCAGTGGCAACGAACATGCCGAGAGATTAGCCAGGATGGGGGCAGAGTCTCCATTTATTGAACCGGAACCAGTCCTGACTATAACCAAGGCAATGATCAAATTGGAGCTACGTAACTGGCTCAGAAGACAGCACGTAGAATATTAGACCAAAGTCTATCACCAAAAACATGGCAAGGTAATGATACCAAAGCCATGTTTTAAAAGCAGCTCTGCAATCCTGAGCCTGAACAGGAGAGAGATTAGGCTTATGGTTGGATTGCTGACAGGCCATGGGAATTTCAAAAAACACGTACATACAATGGGAATAACAGAAGAGGACCCTAAATGTAGGATCTGTGATGACGGTGATGAAACTGCATCACATCTAATCTTCGAATGCATTGCATTGGAGAATAA
The DNA here is from genome assembly GCA_026315105.1 of Locusta migratoria. Lineage (NCBI taxonomy): Eukaryota > Metazoa > Arthropoda > Insecta > Orthoptera > Acrididae > Locusta > Locusta migratoria. The sequence continues at coordinate 501,711,092 of CM048755.1, read as the reverse complement.
AAGGCACAGAACATTTGAGACAACCAGACCCGAAGAAACTGTGTCTAATAAAGAACTGGTAAAGGGACTCCTTGCACTGTTCAAGGGCATTGGTTGGCTTTACTAGATATACAGGGAGCGATACCGCACAATAAACTTAGTTTCGGTGCGGGCAGTGGCGGGTTGGACCAAGACTGTTTTGGCTTCCCTGGAAAAATCAAATCAAATCAGACTAATATCTCATAATCGGAATTCTAATGAAAGAAAATTACTAAAAATTACTAAATAGGTCTCAGAAGTTCCTGACGACACAGTTTGTATACTACCTACAAGAACCATGTGTCAGAAAGGAAACACTGCAGTATTTAAATCTCCACATTACGCAAAAATAAAACTTACACTTGCAGGCGTATATAGCGTAGATTGACCCAAATATCTCTCAAAAAAGTCTGTGAATGTATAAGAATTTATGAAGTTGAAGCCTCCACGACAGTAGGGTTAGAAGAGAATGTAATTATTAAAATAGGAGTAATAGTTACGTTTAGACGTAGCATTGAGGTGTGTCTTGTTTTAGTCAACTTTACTATCGCTATCGTACAAGGCTTAAAGGTTGAACCTGAAAATACAAAAATACAAATAATAATAAATGAAACAATACATATTGATTTTAATAATGATTTTTTACGTCAAGTAAAAATTAAATTTTAAATTATTAATGTAACTTCTGTTCATCGCGGACATTTTTCAGTATGTTCAGCTTACTCTATTACCATAGACAAATATCCTGGACTAAGTGCCCTGATAGAAATTGGTTCTTCATCGTTCACATGCGGATAAGCGTACGTGGCGCTTTCTAGAGTTACAAGTCTTGGCGCATTATGTAGTATTAACGTCGAACACTATAATATCAATGCTCAACTGCCGGCAATCACAGAATGCAATCGACGTAGAATTACTTACGCCCAGACTTGTAAAAAACTGTTTGTTACATCGAAGCCTTTGAGGAAAATAATAATAATAATAATAATAATAATAATAATAAAAGAAACAGGCTTAATGGGTGGATTTAAAGTAATTTCGTAGCTTAAGTACAACAAATGTTACCAGAGGAAAAAAGAGGAGTCCTACCTACAACAGAACTACAAATGCGGTGTGATACTTTCACAGTGGCCGTTACATTGACGAAAGGGGATCTACGCACAGGAAACGATTATGGTGATTCCACGAAAGAGTCAATGTAGAAGTTAGAAAAATCATTTGAAATTAGAGGAACGAAAGTCACCCACGCATATGAAGCGAGAGAAAGGTAATAACAAAGGCTTGTGTGTCAAACATTCTTCAAAAGACTGCCTTCACTTTAGATGATACCAGAATGTACCAAATTTCTGGTTGTGGATTGCAAAGTTAAGATCTTGTGCAATGGGAGGCTTTTAGACATACAGTGGACAGTTATTTTCATAACATATCACGAGATAATGTGAACAGTATTTATATACTGCTATGGACACCATGCAGACATGAATGAAGGGCATTGTTTTCTTGAAATCATTTGATGACTTGATGCAGACGCAAAGACAGAAACTCAAGTAAAACTGTTTTATGGAAATAACAAAGAATGGAATATATGTAACACGTACAATACAATTAGATTTTTCCTACTAGATAGCATGTTTTGCAGAAATGTGAACTGGCTTGGAGCAGAATGAAATTACAAACTTTGCTACTTAATTGGAAACTCTTAAAAAGTATCTTACAAAATCAAGTGAAATTGCCTCAAAACTCTATTTCGCACATTAACACAGAAAAAAGTAGTATAGGCTCGATATTGAGGGTGTAGGTGCAATATCAAGCCTGTAGACCTTCCTGAAATAGCAGTTTCTGATTTGTATCTAACAAAAGTGTGGGGGCTGAAGTGCGGAACTAATGCAGCTTGCACGATACTGCAAGGTCACTAAACAACAGTGCTAAAACAAGTTTGTTGTCAAAAGCGCTTCCAGCTTGAGACCTCAATGGTAAAGATTAAAGAAATTCCTCTTGTCTTTTAGTAGTTATAATTAACGCTTTCAGACTAGATATTTTTCTCAGGAAAATTCTGTAATTGTCTTAAGTTATAATTATCCCGATTCTAGGGGAAAGATTTATTGAATTATATGTAAGCATTTTCATACCATATAATTTTTATGGACTAAAATAATTTTGAACTATCAGCTGATGTATGAAATAATTCCCAATGTTGTTCTTCGACAACAACGTATTAAAAGCTGATTTATACCATATTTTGTGAATCAGTCCTTAAAGTTGAATTGTTGTTGATGAACAACACGCTTTTAGTGTGACATTTTGACGCATGGTAAGGTGTTTAGCCACATATTAGACATTAATCTATCCGTGTTGGAAGTTGTGTCACTTTGCCGTCTGTGCGTGGCTGTAACTGTGAGCATGAGTGTGGTTCATTTTATTTTATTTCAGCAGTGAATTGTCTTGTCTTTCGTGCTGTGGCGAAGATTATGCTAGCATTATTGATCTGACAGTGTCAACTATCAACAAAATAACGTCGCAAGTAATAAAATTCCTCGATACAAACGTCTGTGTTGTACATAAATTACATGACATAAAAAACAATAGTTCGACCAAAAATTTTAAAACAGATATTTTGATGTTTATTGCACTGTGGTAATACAGAAAACACTGAATTTTAATTTTTCATAAGCTGAATTCATAATGTAGGACTGAAAGGGTTAAGCAGAGCGGTCGGTAGGTATTTATGTTTTATACCTTCCGCATTAAATGTGGCTGTAAAAATCTCGCGTACGGGCGGTAGAAATATGTTCATCTGATGAGATACACTACTGGCCATTAAAATTGCTACACCAAGAAGAAATGCAGACTATAAACGGGTATGCATTGGACAAATATATTGTACTAGAACTGACATGTGATTACATTTTCAGGCAATTTTGGTGCATAGATCCTGAGAAATCAGTACCCATAACAACAACCTCTGGTCGTAATAACGGCCTTGATACGCCTGGGCATTGAGTCAAACAGAGCTTGGATGGCGTGTACAGGTACAGATACCCATGCAGCTTCAACATGATACCACAGTTCATCAAGAGTAGTGACTACCAGTTGCTCGGTCACCATTGACTAGACGTTTTCAATTGGTGAGAGATCTGGAGAATGTGCTGGCCTGGGCAGCAGTCGAACATTTTCCGTATCAGATGTCACTATCATCCAGATATTAACATTCATCTCAATCAAAATTAAGAGTTTTCAAAGTAAATTATTGTCTTCTGTAAATATTACGTAGTGTATTATTCACTATTGATTTAATATGTGTTATTTTTCATTATGAATGAGGTATGAATATGCAGTAAATATTCTTCAAAAAGACTGTAATGTTGGCACAAAGAGGGAAACCTTTAAAGGAAGTCCGTAAATATATTTCACCACTAGGGAAACAGTGAATGTCTAAATATTTCAGTTAGTTTACATTAAAATATTTCATGCCATTGATTATTTATATGTAAGAGGTTTTCCGCTTCTAGCTGACTGCAATTACAACTATTATTTTATTGTAATAGGAAATACGAAAGTTATTCATTAGAGACGGACCACACGGCTGGATAATTTTTGTCAAGGATGATATAGGAAATTAGCCGTACCATTTGAAGGGAACCACTCCCAGATTTGCCTAGAATGATTTAGGGAAACTAAAAAAATGTTCAATTGTTTGTTAAGCTTAAGGGACTTAACTGCGGGGTCATCAGTCCCTAAATTTACAAACTACTTATGAACTACTTACGAACTAGGATGGCACAAATATCCATGCCCGAGGGGGGATTCGAACCCCCGACCGTAGTGGCCGTGCAGACCGTGACTGGAGCGCCTCAGTCCCCTCGGCCACCGCGGCCGGCTTAGAGAAACTACTGCAAACCTAAATCACGATAAGCAAAAGAACTAACGACACCAGCTGCCAGTGGGCATCGAAATAAATCGATGGGAAACTAGAAAATTTGTCCGCTGTGCATTATTACTCATTAGACGCGGCATTTTGCAGATTCCTGTAGGAGTCCGGGCCTAGTGTACGTACACTAGAACCGATCAATAGCCGTCTTTGTCTCAATTATATAACTCAGAATAGATCGAGGCTGGTTTGGTCCGTCGTCCTGCTGAATGCAAGCCTAGTGTTTTACCACTGCGCCACTTCACTCGGTCTCTTATTCGGTAAGTTCTAGAAAAGTCTCGTTACTGTAATTTGTTTCTGAGTAAAAGGCGAGATATCGCAGATTTTAACTACAGGTTGGTCGCGTTTTGAAGTTTCCGTCAGGGAAAAGAAGAACTCTTTGAGCGCAACTTGTGGATATAAAAAAGTTTAGACTAGTCTAGAAGGAGTATTCGAAGCTTAATCAGCATCACGATAGGAAACGGATAAGACGAGCTTTGATAAGTTTCAGTAATTATGTGGTAATGCGTAATATTGAAGATTGCAGACTGTTTATAAAATTTATTGGTGATTGTGAAGTATGAATATGTAAAACTTAGCATTTTTAAATGTGAACTCTGATTAAAGAACATCATTAAGTCAGAGTGTCATGTTGTTCAAACCATTACCCTACAGTCCTATTTCATTGATGTCAATTTGCAACAGGGTTTGGAACATATACTGTGTTCTAATATTATGAATTATCTCAAACAGAACGATCTATTGACGCAAGCTCAGCACTGATTTAGAAAGTATCGTTCACGCGAAACGCAACTAACTCTTTACTCATACGAAGTGATGAGTGCTATTGTCAGGGGTTCTCAAATTGAATCCGTATTTCTTGATTTCCAGAAGGATTTTGACACCGTACCTCACAAACGGCTTTTAATCAAAATGCGTGGTTATGGTATATCGCCCCAATTTTGTTACTGGATAGGGGATTGCCTGTCAGAGAGGACACAGTTTGTAGTAATCGATGGTAAGGCATCGACTAAAACAGGGGTGATATCGGGCGATCCACAAGGTAGTTTTATTGGTCCTCTGCTGTTCCTTATTTACATAAACGATTTGGGAGGAAACCTAAGCAGCTCTCTTAGGTTGTTTACAGATGACGCCGTCATTTACCGTCTAGTAAAATCATCTGAAGATCAAAGCTAACTGCAAAACGATCTAAATAAGAAATCACTATGCTGTAAAAATTGGCAACTGACTCTAAATAATGAGAAGTTGGAAGTCGTCCACATGAGTAAAAAAAAATTCGTTAAACTTTGTTTACAAGGTAAATTAATCAAAAGTGAAAGATGTCAACTCCACTAAATAACTAGGAATTACTATTACTCCAGACTTAAACTGGGAAGAACACGTAGATAATGTCGTGGGAAAGGCACACCAGAGACTGCGTTTTATTGGCAGAATCGTTAAAAGATGCAACAGAAGTACTGACGACTCTGCATACACTACACTTGTCCAGCATTTTATGGAGTATTGCTGCCCAGTGAGGGATCCTTATCATGTGGGTTTGACGGAAGACATAGAAAGAGTCCAACGAAGGGCTGCTCTTTTGTATTGTCACGATACAGGGGAGACAGCGTCACGGAAATGATACAGGATCTGGGATGGGAATCTTTACAAGAGCGGCGCTTATCGCTGCGGCGTGGGCTACTTACGAAACTCCAATCGCCAACATTCTCCTGCGAATGCGACTGTGACTCCCACTTATATCAGTAGAAATGATCATCAGAATAAAATAAGAGAAATAAGACCTCGAACGGAGAGATTCAGGTGTTCTTTCTTCCGCGCGCTATTCGAGAATGGAATTGGAGATAAATAGTATAAAAGTGGTTCGATGAACCCTCTTCCAGGCACTTAAATGTGATTTGTAGAGTATCCCATGTAGATGTAGAACATTAAAAGTGACCGATTGACGTAATGACAGATCGATCAATCGAATACTGTCATTCCATACGTACAGTTAATTCGGTAATGGGCTAAAAAAAACGTTCAAATGTTTGTGAATCTATGGGACTAAACTATGTTGGTCATCATTCCCTAGGCTTACAAACTACTTTAACTTAAACCAACTTCAAAATAACACACACACACCATACCCGAGAGAGCGTCCGAATATCCCAAGGGTGCGGCGTCGCAGTCCCTTCATGGCGACTGTTTTGTCTTTTGTTCCTCGTGTATTTCGTTCCGTTCTCAGTTTTTTCTAATTAGAGAGAGCATTCTGCTCTCTCATCGAACGAGCTGAGCCACCGTGCTGGCTCCTAGTACCTCTCGGCCATTCCCGCGTGGCATTACGTGGTTCATATCACCGTAGACTGGGCTATAAAACGTCTGCAATTGCGAGTGGTGAACAGTTCTTTATTAGAGGGCTTGTACGATATTCTCAGATATTAGTCTAATATTCCCGTGAAAATAATAATAATTTCTTAAAAAAGAAGGGAAAAAGGAAAGGAAAAAACAACAATACATCAGTTTGCATCTGCTTCCTGTATTCGTCTCTCGGTCTCCAATGTGATATTTAACCCACACACTACCCCCTAATGCTAAATTAACTATTCCAGAAAGCCTTAGAATATGTCGCACCAACCCATCTCTTCCCCTATCCAAGATATTCCAGAAAATTCTTTTCTCGCAAATTGCGTTCAGCACCTCCTAAATACTTACGCGATCTACCCAGCTAATCCTCATCATTCGTCTTTAGCACCACATTTCTAAAGCTTGTACCATCTTCTTGTCTGAACTCTTTATCGTCGACATTTCAGGCCCGTACAGTGCCCCACTGCAGAAGAATGCCTTCAGATAGGACTTCCTAACATTTATATTAATTTTGGGTATAAAAAAAATATCGCATTTTCAGAAATTCTTTTCTTTCCATAGCCATTTTGCATCATATATCTTTTTTACCATTAGAAGTTATTTTGCTACCCGAATAACAAAACTTGTCTGCTACTTTCGTTTTCCCGTTTCTTAATCTAAATTCTTCAGAATCGTCTGATTTTCTTGCATTACATTTCATTTTACTTGTTTTGCTCTTATTACTGTTCATCTTTTAAACTTCTTCCGTAACACTGCTCATTACGTTAAATTGCTCTTCCACGTTCTTTTCTGCCTGTGATAGAATTAAAATGTTATCAGCAAAAAGCATTTCATTTTTTATTTCTCCACACTGAACTTTAATTCCTTCGCCAAATTTCTATCACAGCTTACGTCATATACAAATTAAATGACACTGTAGAAAGGTTGCAACCCTGCCTTACTTCCTTCCCAACCAATGCTTCTCTTTCATGCCTTTCCACTCTAATAACTGAGTCTGGTTACTGTACAAGTTATATGTAACCTTTCGTACCCTACATTTTACCCATGCTACGTCCAGAGTATGAAAGATATACTCCAGTGAATGTTATCAAAACTTTCTCTAAATAGATAAAAAATTAAAATGTAGGTTTGCCTTTCCTTTACCTATATTCTACAATAAGTCGTTATATGTGTATCACCTAGCGTGTTCCTACATTTCTCGTAAATCCAAAGTAATCATCCCCGAGTCCGCATTGTAACTTGTTTTACATTCATCTGTAAATAATTCAAGACAGTATTTTTCAACTATGACTTATTAAACATATATTTGTGTAATTTTCACACATGTCTGCACTTACTTTCTTTCGAATTGACATAATTATATTTCTTTTGAGGTTTGTGGGTATTTCCCCTCTCTCACACATAGTGGAACAGTTTCTTCATGGCAGACTCTTCTAATGATGACAGCAGTATACAGAGAATATGATCTACTATAGTACGTATGTGTGTGTGTGTGTGTGTGTGTGTGTGGGTGGGTGGGTGTCTGTGTCTGTGTGTGCGTTTGTGTGCGCGCGCGCTTGCGGGTGTGTGTGTGAGAGAGAGAGAAAATGTTCCAAAAACTAACAATAGGGGAAAACTATCACATCCAGAGAGCAATAACCCAAGGTAAGACAGTACTTAACCAATGTACGTCACTATGCAACTAAACCCTCTTTGACACCATTAGAGAAGTATATAAATAAATCCACACAACCACATTACATCTGACAGCCCCCCCCCCCCACACACACACACAATATTTTCTCTCTCTCACTTACACGAAATAGATACCTCCACACACACACACACACACACACACACACACACACACACACATACACACACACACAAAACATCGCCAATCACAAAACCTTTCACAAATCACGCGCTACATCACAGACACTCCACACATTCAAATGAACACGATACAGCTACCACAACACGATAAATGGCGATGCCAACAATACCAGATCACAAAAAAAGCGCACTAAACATCATGAAACAAACAAGCAAGCAGCAACACTACAGCTTAAATGTTGGTAAGCCATTCAAAAGCCACAAAGAGCTATTTTTCAACATAACTTCCAGGCGAATGTATAATCAATCAGTTGTGATTCTTCAGTTTCTCCCGGCGTATTTGATGATCAAAATATCCACGGGTGTACTGCCGGTCTATAGTGTCCAACGGGCACAATATTTCGGCGATCATACATGTCGCCATCATCAGGTGAACTGACGGACTGAGCTCCTGGAAACGCGCCGGCACGGAGATCCGCACGCTACGGCTGCTCGAAGGGAACTGGGTTCTAGCCCGGTAGCGGGCCATTTAAATACCCTCGGCCCGCGGAGCGACCCCTCCGCGGTCCGCGCCCCGCGCCGCGGCCGCGCAGTGGAACCGATTGCGCCGGCGTCTGAGAAGACGTCGGTGTGAGGGCTCTGTCCGCCGTGGTCGTCACTTCGTTACATTTGCTAGATTTACTCTTAATTAACCCAATCGCTGGTTCCCAAGTTTTGCTAAGATTATAGCCAGAGTCACGGTTTATGAGGTCGTCACTTGTGCGAATTTCAATGGCCTCTCTAACGACGCAGTCCCAGTATCTCGACGTCTGTACCAGAATCCTAGTGTGTTCATACTCCATGGTGTGATTCTCCGACAAACAATGTTCAGCGACCGCCGACTTGCTCGGATACATCAATCGTGTGTGCCTCTGGTGTTCAACGCATCGATCCTCGACGGTACGCATGCGTAAGGGCAATTATACTTGTTATCTGTGGAAGGTATTGTACCTTAACACATCTATTCTCATTTTGTAATTATTTATTGTTTTCTGACGTGTTCTCCATCCAAGAGGATCTCCTCAGTTCGTATCAACTGGAACGAAAAGTACATGTAACTTAATCTAATCTATGAGAGGGTCAAATACCGAGAAATATGAGACGTGAGATCTAATCTCAGTCCAGCACAAAATTAAAAAAGACACAAGTTCTGATCAACAAGAGGCGTGTCCCCTTAAATGACCACAGCCTTATTAGTTTAAATTAAATGTTTTATTGTAGGACAAACCATTCTGGCAACAAAGTTATTGATTGTCTTACTGCCAAAAGTGAACAGGCGGCATCGCTGTTGGAAGCAAACTTTTATGTTTTTAGTATGGATTTCACACTATGGTGAATCTTTACGATATTCACTTCCCATTGCCACAGGTGAAGTTCGTGACTGTTTGAAATATACACGGGAATGGGGTCTCTAACCCAACCGTTGACGTAAATTACAGTGTACCACGAATATGGCTGTGTTGTAAAATGCGCTTAGCTTGCACACACAGGCTACGAAGACGATGGGACTCTGAATTACATTACCCCCCGATTTCACATGAGTAAGAAATTCTCACTATGGCATTCCAAGATTTTTTTTTAGTTCAGAAAACATCACTACAGAGTGTAACTTTAAAAGTAATTTGATGATTGCAATCAGTATTGCAATTGTTGTCTTCCGCAGGCTGCTGGTTTACGTGTGCTCTTTTTTCTCATATTTAGAAACATTTTCCTCAAAAAGAAATTATTTAGTACTTTTACGTTAATATAAATCATTTCCGAATATTCGGTTACATACGTGTCTCAATGATAGAGATAGCTGTACAGTAAGTGAAACCACAGTGGAGGGGTATCTGTGAAGAGGCCAGACAAACTTGTGGATCCTGAGGAGGGGCAACAGCCTTTCCCGTAATTGCAGGGGAAACAGTCTGGTGATTGACTGAGCTGGCCTTGAAACATAGCTAATGCTTTTCCATTCAGTTACTACGAACGTAAAGGAAATTATTTTACAGTTAAGGGAAAAGAAAACTTAATTGTGATGAGGAAGGCAGAATTCAGTAGTAGGGAAAGGAAGGGAAGGAGAGAAAGGGTTAATATGGACTGGGCGAAAGGAATGAAAGACGAAGCCGCCTGGTAGAATTCAGCACGGAATATAAACCACTTAGATTAAGAATAATTAAAGACGGCTGTATACGTGGAAGAGATCAGGAGACACTGGAAGACACCAAATAGATTTTATAATGGTAAGACATGGATTTTGGAACACGGTTTTCAGTTGTAAGACATATCCACGGACAGATATAGATTCTGACCATTTCTTACTGGTTATCAACTGTAGACTGAAACCGAACAAACTTCTGAAAGGAAGGAAAATATAAAGATGACCTGCATAAATGGAAAGGACCTGAAGTTCTTGAGAGTTTCTAAAGGATCTTTCAAATGTTCAAATGTCTGTAAATCTATCGGACCAAACTGCGTGGCCATCAGTCTATAGCTTACAAACTACTTAAACCTAGGTAAACTAACCTACGGACAAACAAACACCCAGGCCCCAGGGAGGACTCGAACGTCCACGGCGAGCAACCGCGCGCTCCGCAGCGAGCTGCTTTAGACTGCTCGGCTACTCCACCGCGGCAAAGGATCTTTATGCAACGATTGGTAGTACTGGGGAAAATAACACAATAGAAGACGAATGGGTACCTTTGAGGGATGAAGTGCTCAGAACAGTAGAGGACCAAATAGGTAAAACGACAAGCTCTACAATAAGTCTCAGGATATCACAGAAAATAGTGTATTTAATTGATAGAAGTAGAAGGTATAAAAATTCAGTAAACGAAGTCGGAAAAAATGTTGTATTGACGATAAGAAATGTGATTGATTGGAAGTGGAAAATGGCTAAGCAGGGGTGGCTAGTGCGCAAATGCAAATCGGTAAAACAACGTATAACTAGCAGACAAATTGATACCGCCTACTGGAAGATAATCAGGCATTAGGAGACAAAACATGCAGCTATGTGAATATCAAGACTAAGATGGAAAATCAGTTCTGATCAAAGAAGGGAAAGCTGGAAAGTTGATATAATATATAGAGGGGCTATACGAAGGAAAGTAACTTCTATATTTATTCAATCTGTTCATAGAGCAAGCCGTGAAGGACGGCAATGAGATATTTGGACAATGAATTTAAGTTCAATGTGTTGATATAAAATGATTGCGTTTTGCTGATGACATTGTAATTCAAAGACAACAAAGAACCTGGAAGAGCAGTTGAACGGAATGAACACTGTTGAAACGAGAGTATAAGAACAATAACAAGTAGCAAAGAAAGGTAATGGAATGTAGTCCAAGAAAATCTGGCTATGCTGAGTAAACTAGATTAGGTTGCGAAGCAATAGAAGTCGTGGATGAGTTTTTTTGTGCTTTGAAATAACGTATGATAGTCGCTGTAGAGAGGATATAAACTGCAGAATGTCAATAAGTTGCATACATCGAATATTAATTTAAACGCAAAGAAATCTTTCCTAAAAGCATTTGCGTGGAGTGTTGCTTTCTACAGAAGTGAACCATGGACGATACGTAGTGCCGCGGTGGAATAGCCGAGCGGTCTAAAGCGTCATGCTGCAGAGCGCGCGGTTGCTCGCCGTGGAGGTTCGAGTCCTCCCTGGGGCATGGGTGTGTGTGTTTGTCCGTAGGTTAGTTTACCTAGGTTTAAGTAGTTTGTAAGCTACGGACTGATGACCACGCAGTTTGGTCCGATAGATTTAGAGACATTTGAACATTTGAACGATACTTAGTTCAAACAGGAAGAGGTGGTACTACAGAAGAAAGCTGAAAATTAGAGGGGGGTAGATCGTGTAATTATTGAGGAGGAACAGCAGAGAATCGGGCCATGCTAAAATAAGTGATAGATTGGTACGACACGTTCTTGGACATCAAGGAATCGTGAATTCAGAAATGGAAGGAAGTAAGTGGGGTAGAAAAGACAAGAAAGAACGTATTTCCTCCAGCGATCCCCAATTGAGTTGCCGGAACATTTCCGTGACACTCACGCATTGGTCGCACCTACCAGTAACAAAACTAGCTGGTAGCCTCTGAACTGCTTCTATGTCTTCCTTTAAACTGATCTGCTGTGGGTCCCAAACACTTGAGCAATACTCAAGACATGATCTTACAAGCGTTTTATACGCGGTCTCCTTTACACATGAAGTACATGATCCCAAAATTCTCCCAATAAACCAAAGTCTTCTGTCCGCATTACTCATAACTGTCCGTACATGTTTGTTCCATTTCATATCGCTCTGCAATGTTACGCCTCGATATTTGAACGACGCGACAGCAAGCTCACTACTAATGCTGTATTCGAACTTTATGGGATTATTTTTGCTACTCATGCGGATCACCTTACATTTTTCTACATTGAGAGCTAGCTGCCATCCTTACGCCAACAGGGCATCTTTCTGTCAAGATCAGCGGAATACTAAAGAAAGATTACATCAAGAGTGATTTCCGCTCGCCTAGCAGAATCAGGGCTTTACTTGCAACAGTCAAAGATGATTTGGGATTAAGGAAACGTGGCATTTACAATATTCATTGTTGATGCAATATGCCCTACATCGGTCAAACCACTAGAACAGTGGACATGAGGTGTAATAAACACCAGCGACATACCAGGCTAGGGCAGGCCAAAAAATTCGTGAATTATTGCAATGCCGGCCGCAGTGTCCGAGGGGACTGAGCCGCAGCAGTCACGGTCTGCACGGCCACTACGGTCGGGGGTTCGAATCCCCCCTCGGGCATGGATATTTGTACCGTCCTAGTTCGTATGTAGTTCATAAGTAGTTTGTAAGTTTAGGGACCATTGAAAAAAATTGTTGCAGTCATTTTGCTTATAAACTACTTGTGAAATCAAATTTCGCCTCTAGCTTTCTATGTATTGAATATAAAAAAATTGAGAAAACATACCTCTAAAGTGAATTTACTACAGACTGTCAGTAACTGTATGCAGTGGCGGCATGAAGCTTTTCATTTGCCAATAAGTAATTGGAAATTTTGCACACTCTGTGCAATTAAAATACTTTCCGATGACCTACCTATCTTTACGAGAATTTTACAAGAATTTTCCCTCCAAAAAATATCAGTCAAAGGTGATTGAAATGAGCTAGGCACAAATTTGAATAAAAACTATATGCACGGTTTCTATTTTACAGCCTCACCAGTACAACACAAATGTGACCATATGCCACAGATGTATACATACAGGGTGTTTCACTAAGTGTGTTTGCCTCTGTAACTTATAAAATAATAGGTGACGGGAAATTTTAATGCGGTAGGTCAACACAGGAAATGTTACACGTTCAGTGGAGCTATGAACATAGTTTATTGTATCATTTTCCAAAGCGTTACAGCACAAAGATATAATTTTTAAAGGGAACAATAGTTTTTTCTATCATGCATTGAATTCGTTGAAACCAGCTGCGTCCAAATCAATTTAAACTACATTCCTATCACTGTTAGTTTGGGAGCGACAAACCTTCAAAGTTTCTTGTGTTGACCTATCGCATTAAAATTTCCCGTCACCTATTATTTTATAAGTTACAGAGGCAAACACACTTAGTGAAACACCCTGTGTAACAGAAAAAAGTTCAGTTGACAAGACAATAAAATGTAATTAATATCAAAATAGGTGACTTTACATAAAATAGAAATTAATTAAGGTTTCTACACAAATATAAAGGTTTTGACTGGCTAAGTCACAGGAGGGAAATGGCAAAATCACGAAGTATATATATAAAAAAAGTTAACTTTAACTCCAACTTCTATTCAAGTCTATTTTTGATCTACAAAAACGTCTCCTCTGGCACACGACAGACTCTCACCAAACTATTACCATTCAACTCAACTTCCTCAGCAGATGCGTTGATGCAACTTGCCGTCTTTCAGGAGACCAGCGTTGGAGTTGCTGAAGACCAGCTGATGGCAGTCCAGTGTTGACAGCAGCGATCGCGCATGTGGACTGACACGGGTAGAACGGCTTTTGTCGGTTAAGATGTCGACAATACTATAGTGAAAAATAAAACTGTTCTCTCAAGAGACGGTAAAATTCTGATTACGAGTGGTGTAGCTGACAGCGAACACACGCTTCGGAATATTAGTAGTTTCAATTTATACTACAGTAGCCACGCAGGACTAACACTTGACAGTGCAGAAAGCACACCGAAATAATTCAAAGTCCACGATCTGGGTAGGAGAACAGCTCCAGCCAGAGACTTCAAGACAGCACGAGCCAGCCAGGTGCGCGACCCAGACCAGAGTAACTTCTCTCAACACCAAAATTTCACACCTCAAAAATCTTCCAATCAGGCCCCTCCCGTCGGTTGACGTCAAGCCAATCAAACATTTTGCTTAATGGTCAGACCAATGGAACACAAGAGCTATTGTTCAACACACCAGGCTCCTTCCCCATAAAACTGTCCCACACTGCATTCTGCACGTAAGCTAACATTTCTCAGAAATCCATAAAATTTGCGGCCCTATGGAACAAATCTGCAGACTCTGAAATGTCTTTACTGCCGACCAGACGCCAGCGTTCCGTCGCGAGAGCGCCGCTCTATCTTCCCCAGATATCACATCTGCCAATTTACACCCCTGTTGTTCCAAACCCTCGTGTGCACGTGCAGACCAGAACGACGCCAACTTTTACTGCCTCTGCTCATTGTATTCCAGTGCCCTTCCAGTGTGTCGTGACCGGAGAGCCTCCCTACACAATACAGCACCGTAGCGGCAAAACTACCTGTCCTCAGGTCAGCCACAGACGTGCCCAGCCCAAATATAAATGTCCATCTGCAGACGGAGTGGTTTCACCACGGGTGGTGGCGGCCAGCGCTCGCCCACCATGCGGTGTCGGCAGAATGCCTTAGAAGCTACTTCAGAGAACTTGCCACCAGCAACCCCCACCGCCTCGCGGAACAACAAAAGTGCCGGTCTGCTGGTGTCGCCACCGCCTTCCGCCTCGGAAGACAATTATCCCATCAGCGATACTCACATTTATCAAAAACAGAGTCATACTCCCAGTGAACAGAAATTTACCTCCCAAACTCCTATCCTCTGATAATTACAAGTCAAATGAAAGATATTGAATATAAACAGGAAAATACTATTGATATCCTCCCGGAATAAATCCAGGCAATGGTGTCCAAATAAAATGGAGAAAATAATTCTGAAATAGGACTACCACCTCTCAACTCAACTGTGGGGTCATCAGTCCCTAAACTTACAAACTACTTACGAACTAGCTAATATTAAAGACGGCACAAACATCCACGCCCGAGGGGTGATTCGAAACCCCGACGGGGAACGGTCTCGCGCATCGTAGCATAGCGCCTCAATGCGCTCGGCCGCTCCGCCGCGGCGGAAATGATACAGGATCTGAGATGGGAATCATTACAACAACGGCGCTTTCGTTGCGACGTGGGCTACTTACGAAACTCCAGTCGCCAACATTCTCATCCGAATGTCAAAATAATGTTTGAGTGCCACTTACATAAGTGGAAAGGTTATCAGATTAAAATACGAGAAACCAGTGCTCGAACGGAGAGATTCCGGTGTTTCTACATCTACATCTACATAGATACTCTGCAACTCACATTAAAGTGCCTGGCAGAGGGTTCATTAACCACTTTCATAACTTTTCTCTACCGTTCCATTCTCTAATAGCGCGCGGGAAGAAAGAACACCGAAATCGTTCCATTTTCGATCTTATTTTATTGGGATGGTCATGTCTCCCTAGGTAGGTGGGTGCTAGCAAAATATTTTCACATTCAGAACTAAAAGTCGGCGATTGAAACTTCGCAAACAGATCACGCCACAATGAATAACGTCTTTCTATTAATCATTACCACCCCAATTCGTGCAACATTTCCGTGACGCTTCCCCCCCCCCCGTAACGTGATAAAACAAAACGAGCTGCCCTTCTCTGAACCTTCTCAATATCTTCCCACCTGGTGACGGTCCCACAAGGGGCAACAGTACTCCAGGAGAGGACGCACAAGTGTGATGTAGCCAGTCTCTTTGGTGGAGCTGGTGCATCTTCGAAGCGTTCTGCCAATGAAACTTAACCTTTGGTTCGCCTTCCCCACAATATTGCCTATGTCTTCTCTCCAGTCAAAGTTGTTCGTAATTGTAACTCCTAGGTATTTGGTAGAATCTACGACCTTACGGTTTGACTGATTTATCGTGTAATTGAAGTTCGGCGGATTTCTTTTAGTGGCCATGTGTATTACTTCACACTTTTCTTTATTTAGTGTCAATTTCCAATTTTCGCACCATGCAGAAATTTTGTCTACATCGTTTTGCAGTTGCTTTTGATCCTCTGTTGACTTCACTAACCGATAAACGACAGCATCATCCGCGAACAGTCTAAGGGAGCTATTCAGATTGTCTCCTAAATCGTTTATAAACACGAGGAAGAGTAGGAGACCTATAATGCTTCCCTGTGGAACGCCAGATATCACTTCTGTTTTACTCGATGACTTACCGTCAATTACAACGAACTGTGTCCTTTCTGATAGGAAATCGTGAATCTAATCGCACAATTGGGGAGATATTCCATTAGCACGCAATTTCATATGAAGCCGCTTGTGAGGTACAGTGTCAAAAGCCTTCCTGAAATCCAGAAATATGGAATCGATTTGAGATCCCTTGTCGATGGCACTTAACACTTCATGTGAATAAAGGGCAAGCTGTGTTTCGCAAGAGCGGTACTTTCTGAATCCGTGTTGACTACTGGTGTTCTTTCTTCCCGCGCGCTATTCGAGAATGGAATGAGAGATAAATAATATAATGGTGGTTCGATGAATCCTCTCCCTGGGACTTAAACGTGATTTGCGGAGTATCCCAAGTAGTTGTATATGGGATCACCAACCAACGTGGCCCCTGCGTTAATTCGGAGATTGTCTTCCTACCACGCGTTCACACGCAATTGCAGTAGGGAGATAATAGCCGTGCACACAGATCATCACCTCTTGACGGGTTGCCGTCTTCGACCGATGCAGAGAGCGCGTGTTGCGGTGCTCTGAGGCTGTCGAGAGTGCTGATTTGTGCCACCCGCTAGAACGCAGCAGCGCGTCGCTCTGCAATGACAACGGCAAGCTTTTTCCTCGTTCACGCGGAGGCTCGCGAAAGTCACTGGCGGTGATGAACGAATGAGGACCCAATAAAACGCATTAAACAACTCCCATGGCCAGAATAAGTGGACATTCAGCACATACATTTATGTTAGTGACTGTCGAAAATCCTGCAGTATATGTGATTAATGATACCATGAAGCTATACGAAAGAATCACGAAGATGGGTGAAGACATGCATTCTTTCACATATTTCATTACAACTGTGTACTTCTTGTTATAAGAGAAATTACCTGACAGGAAGCTATAATTGTAGAATATAACCTTGAACGGAAGTGAATCGTCAGCCTCAAACAGATTAATCAAAAATAGGTTGGAAGCTTTCAAAATATAGTCCTGATGTTGACGATTCTATAACTAAATCGTAAAATAGTGATGTAGACATAATAAATAGAAGGCTTTGTTGTAAACTGAAATAATTGGAAAGTGTAGTTACAAAGCAATTACAACTTGTGAAACAGCCACAAAGAATTTACGATTAAATATCCTTAGAACACATAAAAATATCGTAAAAATTAAAATAGACTATTTCACTGCATTCTTATTTGATATATTAAAAGCTGTCAAGAACGAAAAAGGTAGTGTTCGTTAGACAAAAGAAATAAATAAGTAAATAAATAAATAAAAGAAAACTTTGCTTTCATATGAGTGCGAATAATAACATTTCGAATATCAATCATATGAGAAAATACGTGACAGACAATGTGCTATCCTTTGCAAGGAAAAATACAAGTTAGGACATTCTGACTTCCTATGAAGTGCAACGACCGCAATACAGCTGATGAACAGTCAGAACATGGCTATACCCGCCTTCGGTATATGAATATCAATAACAAATGTTCAAATGTTTGTAGAGGTTCAGGGACTTAACTGCCGGGTCATCAGTCCCTAAACTTACAAACTACTTATGAACTACCTATTACTAAGGACGTCACAAATATTCATGCTCGAGGGGGGATTCGAACCCCCGACCGTAGTGGCCGTTCTGTGAGATTACCGCCCAATAGAAATACTGGTAATTAGTAGCATTTGATAATTAAACAGTATGAAGTTCACTGCAAACATTGAGCATGCCAATGCACTAAATGTTACACAATTTTAATCTTATTAATTAAGGTAGCAATGTATGTACACAGTTGGGTGACAACATTTATAGTTAGGCCATAGGTAGAAATTCTCCACGTTGAGATTTGCTGTGTGCTTGTAGCTGACGGGAGGCCAGCGAGCAGGCCGATGTTGGTGGCTTGTTCCAACTGAGGATTTTACAGTTCGTTTCCGGTGAGGGGAGAGAGGGACAGTGGCGAGTGCCAGGCACAGTGCAGTGCACAAATATTGTAATACTACTGGCATTTGAAGTAATACGATGCAGTTAGGAACCTTTAAGGCCCTCATTACAAAATAGCCTGTTGATAAATAAACAATACATTAGCTGATATAGTCACATCTAACGTAATATATTTAATTGACAATGAAAAGTAATAAATTACCAACGAAGACAAGACAGTTACACAACTAGCATGGCAATGTTTGTTTATAAAAATAATATATTAACTATTTCTCATTTTATTTTCAATTAATCTTTTGTATTTTATCTTGAAGTATTCAGTTAAATCACTTATCTGTGGTATAAGAAATTGCACAATTATGATAAACAGTACAAAGGATGTTTATATTAATATAAAAACGTAAGAAAATATTTGTTTAATGTGTAGTGTAATTATTTTGATTTTAAGTAAAGTTTTAGAAATGTATTGGCTGAGCGCTGTACGTTGGCAAATCGGTTACAACAGCTTACATGGGGAAGTTGATGACGTAGGGGAAAAAACCCCGGCAGTTGAGTTTTGGCGCGCGCGCGCGCGAGGGCAGGAAGTGAGGACTCCAGAGAGCACGTGGTGTGGCTGGCCTGGCGGGGGTCGCTCTGCTCAGTCGGCATGTGGATCTCGATGTGGTGACTTGAGATTTGTCTGTGGCAATTGCCACGTGTGGTTGCTCGTCGTAGACTGCACCAAGTTAAATCGAGTGCTACTGTGTGTTTGTGAATATTTAGCCGGTGGAACAAGGTGTGCATCGCATTGAATTAAAGTGACTGTGATTTGTTAATGTAACACGTGTCGTCGCATAGGCATGAACATAAACAGTGTTTGAGACAGCCATGTGGTGTGAAAACAATTCGCGACAAATATTCATTTTGTCTGGGGGCTCACGAGCTATAACTTTATTTGGTAAATGTGTCGACGTACAGACGTCTCAGCCACAGGGTTCAAATATTGTGAAATAAACAACATAAAGTGAACTTTCACGTGTTTCAAAAATACTAGTTAGTACACCCTTTTCTCTCATGAACTTGAATTTATTATGAATTTGTTTTGTTAATCATATGCAGAGAAGGAAAGCTGCGAACGTGTGATATCATCCCCTAGAAAACGAGTCAAACAGTCGCAATAACAGTTCCAGTGTTTTTGCATGTTTAGGAATTTGATTCGCAGCTGGTGGTTGTGAGTTTCAAAAATTAATCTATTCTCTAATTTTAAACTCTCACCCTGTTCCTTCACGCTCGCATTTGGGGGCTCGTCCGGGATAAGTTCACGTTGGACTTGCTCGGACGGAGAGATTAGGGTGTGTATAGGACAGTGAACAGTTACGAACGGTTGCAAGCAGATACGCAATCGCGTCGCGCGGTTAACGACGGTTAGTGACGCAGAGTTCGGGCGCGGGCATCCGTAACCGGCGATCGACGGCCCATCGGACCGGCAGCAGTGAGCAGTGGCGCGTGGGTTCAACGCACTCAAATTTCATCTTCTGCAACGGACGGCAGTGATCGTGGGGACTTCGCAAGTCGCCAACGGAGCGTCGGGGCCCAGCAGCTTCGATTCTACAAAGGATAAGGGATGCAGTGAGGACATATTCCAGCCACAGCTTCTACAACAGACGGCAGCGAGCGTTGGGGACGTCGCAGCTCGTTGCAGCAACTTCTGGATTAAAAGATAAGTAAAGCAGCTGGCGCTATAAATTCTTGTGTGCTAATCAAGCTTTCTTGTGGTACTAAGTCATGGAGCAGGTGTTCAAAAAGTCGCCAAGCGACGTAGATTCAGAAAGTAGCATACCAGAAAGTCCAGAGAGGGTAAATACTGGGGGAATGTTGTTGACACCGGAGATGTTAGCAGCCATGTTAGCGAGTTTTAGCTCAAATTTAGAATCAAAAATAGAAAATTCATACTCAAATTTAGAATCAAAAATAGAAAATTCATACTCAAATTTAGAATCAAAAATAAGATCAGAAATAGGAACTGTAAAATCAGAATTGAAAGCAGACTTTAAGGCAGACATTGGGGCACAACAAAATTCAATGTTTGCATTAAAGGCAGAAATAATCACAGACATTGACAAAAAGATAGGAAGTCTAACAGAACGGTTTGAAAATAGGGAAAAGGAGATACATGCCAGAATTGGTGCTATTGAGACTGAGGTAGGAGGCATGTTAGATGATGTGAAACAAATATGTGATCACAGGAATGAGGGCACTATGGAGGCGTTGGCTGTGGTTGACAATAGGATGGTGGCAGATATTGAGGAAACAAAAACTTTGTTGTCAGGAAAATTAGAGAATACAGAATGTAACTTCAGGAAAAAGATAGAACAAGTAGTGACAGTAAACAATACTGAGATTGAGAAGGTGAACACTAGAATAAATAGTCTAGAATTGTGTACTGCATCAGGAAACACTAATTGGTCCATGGTGCAGACACCTAATGGCAGAAAGTTTTCAGGCGTGAGTAATTATCATCCAGTGGATTTTTTGGCTGAATGCAAGGACCAATTTGTGCCTGGTATGTCAGACCAGTGTAAAATGAAGTTAGCAAAGAGAATGCTTGACTGTTCTGCTCAGACTTGGGCAAATCAGTGTGCTGATAAATTTGTAACATTTGAGGCGTTTGGAAAGTTGTTTTTAAATAAGTATTGGGGGGAGGCCAAGCAAGCTAAGATACAAAATGAATTCTTGAACGAACCAAACTATATGAAAGGGAACCCAGAATTTGAAGTAATCATTGAGGACGAGCTGTTTATTCAAGGTTTACTTGTCATAAAGGGACTTTGCATAAATTTAGTGTTGGGAAATGATTTTTTGTGCAAATATGGGGCACAACTAGACTATAAGGATAAAGTGCTAGAATTAAGTCTGGAGGGATGCATGAAGAGGGTGAAATTCAAAAATGTTGTAAATGATAAAGATTTAATGGCATGCTTACACAAGTAACTGCCATAAACCAGTGTAAATCATGAAGTATGAGATTTAATGCATTGTAGATAGTAGGTTAAGAATTTGTGTATATTTATTCTGTGGTCTGTGTTAGTGTCTACTTGTGTGTTTAGATTTAAGCATTGGGGTCAAGTTTACAAGTAATCTTTGTAAATGTTTTTCTTTTGTTGTTTGTGTTAAAACATGTGCTTGTATCAGATTTGCAGTTCAACAGTGGTACATGAGGTAAATAAGTATGTATGTATGCCAACACCAAAGGATAGAGGAAGTGGGAGTGTACTGTTTATGTGTGTGTATATGTGAGCAGGGCTGGATATGTGCTGTGAGTTGTGGGGTGACTCGGAGAATGAGAAAGTGGTGGACATTGATGCAGGCAGTGGGGTCTGTGGCTTAGATAAATTGTGATGAAAATGTCAGCTGACAGTGTTGCATATGTGGGTGTGACTGGGTCAGAAGTGAGGAATGCATGTTTTGTTGTGGCTGTTTTGGCTAAAGTTGGGTTGGATTGAGAAATGTTTCAATGAAAGACAGTGTTTGCTCTTTAATGTCTGTATCTTTGAGTGTTTGGTAGGTAATGTGTCTAATAGGGAATGCTCTGTATTGTTATATTAAACTGATTCTGATAACACATTTTGGTTTCTTTAATGGTGCTCAACTATTGACTGAACAATTTCTGCAACAACAGTTGACGAGAACTATTTTTCTGTCTAGTATGAGTATCATTAGGGTTTGGTGATATTTTATTTACAAATTTAGATGTTTTGTGATAAACTAATTTTGAGATTAGACTTTAACCTTAGATATTTTATTGTGGGGAGTACTTGTGGAAAGCACATGAGGCTGATGACGGGGATGCAAATTTAATCTCACACCAGCAAAAATAAATTTTTTTTGTGCGAGGGGGTAGGATTTGTATTTATGCTTGTAGGTGTCATTATGATAGAAGAGAAAATTCTCTATGATAACATTCTTTTGGTAGTATTATTTGAGCTTTAAGATATATTTTTGACATGGGGAGGTTTTTTTTATTTGATGGAGTACTACTCCAAGTAGGCCACATATTCTCTTGTCTGTTTCATCTGAAGCTATGGCTGATGAGAGTGCAGGCATGGTGGTTTGGGTTAATCTGATAATGACTAACAACAGCCACTTTCAGTTCTTAATTCTGTTGATTTACATGTTACTGTACATGTCTCAATGCTTAGTTTCAATTGCACCAAGTCTGGATGGCAGGGGGGTGCGATACAAATCCAACCGAATCCTGGTGTCCAGACACTCATGAGTGCCTTCTGCTCTTCCTGTTCCATGTAGGGTGCATATGACGTGTGTAAACAAGAACGCTTGATCCAGTGCCATGAATCTAAGCTGCAACAGCATGTTGGTTGAAATGACAGAGACATAGGACCGTACACCATGGACCAGAGTTGCTGCAACGATGACTCTGGGGTTCTCAGTGTCAAAGTGGTGAGAGATTTCCTTCAAACAAGTGGAGTGTACACCGTCAAAAGTTTTTATAGTGACAATTCTAGTTTTTCCATGTAGGACAAGGTTCTCTAAAGACTAAAGTTTAATAATATTATAAATTTGGTGCCAATTCTGTATATAAACAACAGGCACACTTAAAATTCATGGATGTAATTAGTTATAAGGATACTTTTCTTCAAAATATGCACACACTATAAATGGTCTTAATGGTACAAATATTGGGAAATTATCTCACTGCCCTGTTTATTTTTTATTTATCTATTTATTTATTTTTGGCATTAGTTGAGGTCATAATTGGCATAGTGTTTGAGCCAATCCGATTCAACAATTTTGTAATTTAAAAATTTTGCTCATTTGAATGTATTAATTTTGGTGCTACTTGCGCCATCCTGCACATGGTTTGGATGCAGCAAGTGGGGGTACTGTGAGATTACCGCCCAATAGAAATACTGGTAATTAATAGCATTTGATAATTAAACAGTATGAAGTTCACTGCAAACATTGAGCATGCCAATGCACTAAATGTTACACAATTTTAATCTTATTAATTAAGGTAGCAATGTATGTACACAGTTGGGTGACAACATTTATAGTTAGGCCATAGGTAGAAATTCTCCACGTTGAGATTTGCTGTGTGCTTGTAGCTGACGGGAGGCCAGCGAGCAGGCCGATGTTGGTGGCTTGTTCCAACTGAGGATTTTACAGTTCGTTTCCGGTGAGGGGAGAGAGGGACAATGGCGAGTGCCGGGCACAGTGCAGTGCACAAATATTGTAATACTACTGGCATTTGAAGTAATACGATGCAGTTAGGAACCTTTAAGGCCCTCATTACAAAATAGCCTGTTGATAAATAAACAATACATTAGCTGATATAGTCACATCTAACGTAATATATTTAATTGACAATGAAAAGTAATAAATTACCAACAAAGACAAGACAGTTACACAACTAGCATGGCAATGTTTGTTTATAAAAATAATATATTAACTATTTCTCATTTTATTTTCAATTAATCTTTTGTATTTTATCTTGAAGTATTCAGTTAAATCACTTATCTGTGGTATAAGAAATTGCACAATTATGATAAACAGTACAAAGGATGTTTATATTAATATAAAAACGTAAGAAAATATTTGTTTAATGAGTAGTGTAATTATTTTGATTTTAAGTAAAGTTTTAGAAATGTATTGGCTGAGCGCTGTACGTTGGCAAATCGGTTACAACAGCTTACATGGGGAAGTTGATGACGTAGGGGAAAAAACCCCGGCAGTTGAGTTTTGGCGCACGCGCGCGCGAGGGCAGGAAGTGAGGACTCCAGAGAGCACGTGGTGTGGCTGGCCTGGCGGGGTCGCTCTGCTCAGTCGGCATGTGGATCTCGATGTGGTGACTTGAGATTTGTCTGTGGCAATCGCCACGTGTGGTTGCTCGTCGTAGACTGCACCAAGTTAAATCGAGTGCTACTGTGTGTTTGTGAATATTTAGCCGGTGG
The DNA here is from genome assembly GCA_026315105.1 of Locusta migratoria. Taxonomy (NCBI): domain Eukaryota; kingdom Metazoa; phylum Arthropoda; class Insecta; order Orthoptera; family Acrididae; genus Locusta; species Locusta migratoria. Next base: position 501,686,556 of record CM048755.1, on the reverse strand, counting down.
AACAAGGTGTGCATCGCATTGAATTAAAGTGACTGTGATTTGTTAATGTAACACGTGTCGTCGCATAGGCATGAACATAAACAGTGTTTGAGACAGCCACGTGGTGTGAAAACAATTCGCGACAAATATTCATTTTGTCTGGGGGCTCACGAGCTATAACTTTATTTGGTAAATGTGTCGACGTACAGACGTCTCAGCCACAGGGTTCAAATATTGTGAAATAAACAACATAAAGTGAACTTTCACGTGTTTCAAAAATACTAGTTAGTACACCCTTTTCTCTCATGAACTTGAATTTATTATGAATTTGTTTTGTTAATCATATGCAGAGAAGGAAAGCTGCGAACGTGTGATATCATCCCCTAGAAAACGAGTCAAACAGTCGCAATAACAGTTCCAGTGTTTTTGCATGTTTAGGAATTTGATTCGCAGCTGGTGGTTGTGAGTTTCAAAAATTAATCTTTCCCTATTTTAAACTCTCACCCCGACCTTCACGTTCGCAGTGCAGACCGTGACTGTCACGCCATAGACCCCTTGGCCACCGCGGCCGTCAATATGAATATCACGAAAATGGAGACAGTTATCAACTATTTCAGTATATTAGCTACAACTCCTTCACAATAATGTATGGCCCAAAACAAACCGTATGCAAAGTCTACGAAATGAATTTTTAATGTCTGCGGCCTCTTTAATATCTCATGAAATTTTTACGTTTATTATGTGCAGTACGGAAAGCGTGGCGAATAAATACAGCCTTTCATTGAGCAACTATATCAAGCTGTGACATAAGAGAGAATCAAATATTTCTGTGAATAGTTCTTTGCCGGCCGCGGTGGCCGAGGGGACTGAGGCGCTCCAGTCACGGTCTGCACGGCCACTATGGTTGGGGGTTCGAATCCCCCCTCGGGCATGGATATTTGTGCGGTCCTTACGATTAGCTAGTTCATAAGTAGTTTGTAAGTTTAGGGACTGATAACCCCGTCGTTAAGTCCTATAAGCTATACAAACATTTGAACAATAGTTCTTTTTTTATCGTCTGATAAGTATTTCAGCTCAGGCGCCACATTCGCTATAGTTATTCGCCTCAGGCGCCACATTCGCTATAGTTATTCGCCTAGACCACCCCCATGAACCACAGACATTGCCGAGGTGGGGTGGCTTGCGTGCCTCAACGATGCAGATAGCCGTACCGTAGGTGCAACCACAACGGAGGGGTATCTGTGGAGAGGCCAGACAAACGTGTGGTTCCTGAAGAGGGGCAGCAGCCTTTTCAGTAGTTACAGGGGCAACAGTCTGGATGATTGACTGAGCTGGCCTTGTAACATCAGCTAATGTGGCTTTGCCACACGGTTACTGCGAACGGCTGAAAGCAAGGGGAAACTACAGCCGTTACTTTTCCCGAGGACATGCAGCTCTACTGTATGAAAATATGATGATGGCATCCTCTCGGGTAAAATATTCCGGAGGTAAAATAGTCCCCCATTCGGATCTCCGGGCGGGGACTACTCAGGAGGATGTTATCATCAGGAAAGACAACAGTGGCATTCTACGGATCGGAGCGTGGAATGTTAGATCCCTTAATCGGGTAGGAAAATTAGAAAATTTAAAAAGAGAAATGGATAGGTTGAAGTTGGATATAGTGGGGATTATAGTAAGCAGATTCAAGTGGATGTGGGTTGCCGTTCTTATGAGGAGATGAAAAGGCTTGCTCAGGATAGAGTAGGGTGGAGAGCTGCATCAAACCAGTCTCCGGACTGAAGACCATAACAACATTCGCCTAGAAAGCGCTCAGTGCTAGATGCTGTAAACATGGGGCCAAATACTTCTCGTGGGCGCCTGTGGACATTGCCAACGTCACTCACAGTGCCTTTTGTGATTGGCCAGAGACCTGCATTGCGTCGCGCAGCATTCAACTCACACAAACCGCGCCGCTGAGCCTGACACACCGCCCCGTAGAGGGCGTTTCCATGACAACCGTGACGCTGCCGCGCCGTTTACAGAGCGCAGTCACTAGTGGAAACATGACCGCACTTGGCGCTTAGCGTCGCGCAGGGCGTGTCCATGTCAAACGTGACGCGGCAGCCCCTAGTGGGAACCGGCCCTAAGAGGACCGACACGTGCGGTGGGCTAGTAATTGCCATAGCAGCAGGCACACAAACTGTTATAACTCATTCCTAACATACGTGTCCATGCTATCAAATGAGAGGTTCTACCTTGCCCAGGCCTCCTTTCACTTGGATAATGAGCTTTCGTTACTTCCGAAATTTGTGAAATATATTGTTAAATAGCTTTATGAGGAAATTAGATTGCTTGTATACAATAATCTTTAAATAAACAGCACTAAATAGAAACAGTTACAAGGGTAAAATTATATTAACAAATGTTCAAATGAAACTTCCTAGCAGATTAAAATTGTGTGCCGGAACCGGGACTCGAACCTGGGACCTTTGCCTTTCGCAGGCAAGCGTTTTACCGAATGAGCTATCCCGACACGACTCACGACGCCGCCTCACAACTTTACTTCTGTCAGTATTTCGCCTCCTACTTTCCAAACTTCACAGAAAATCTCCTGCGAAACGTTCGAGTCCCGGTTCCGTCACACAATTTTAATCTGCCAGGAAGTTTCATATCAGCGCACACTCCGTTGCAGAGTGAAACGTTTCATTCTGGAAACATCCCTTAGAGTGTGGCTAATCCGTGTCTCTACCATATCCTTTCTTCCAGGAGCGCTAGTCTTGCATGTTTCGCAGGAGAGCTTCTGTGAAGTTTGGAAGTAGGAGGCGAGGTTCTGGCGGAAGTAAAGTTGTGAGGCTGCATCGTGAGTCATGTCGGGATAGCTCAGTAGGAAGAGCGCTTGCTCGAAAATGGTAAAGGTACCAGGTTCGAGTCCCGGTTCCAGCACACAATTCTAATCTGCCAGGAAGTTCATATCAGCGCACACACTGTTGCAGAGTGAAAAGTTTCAAATGTTCAAGTATCTATCGGACCAAACTGTGTGGTCAGCAGTACCTAGCTTACAATCTACTTAAACTAAGGAATACTAACCTAAGGAAAACACACACACACCAACGCCATAGGGAGGACTCGAACATCCGACGGCGAGCAACCGCGCGCTCCGCAGGGAGACGCCTTAGATCGCTCGGCTACTCCACCGCGGCCATATTAACAAGTCTCCCAGACTGAAAGCAATAACGAAACGTCTCATCTACATCTACATACATACTCCGCAATTCACCGTAAGGTGCGTGGCGGAGGGTACACTGTACCACTACTAGGCATTTCCTTTCCTATTCCACTCCCAAATTGAACGAGGAAAATAATAATGCTTATATGCCTCCGTACGAGCCTTAATTTCTCTTATCTTGTCTTTGTAATCTTTACGCGAAATGTAAGTAGGCGGCAGCAAGATCGTACTACATTCAGCATCAAATTCCGGCCCTCTAAATTTGCTCAACAGAAATTCACGAAAAGAACGTCGTCTTTCTTCCAGCGATCCCCAATTGAGTTGCCGAAGCATTTCCGTGACACTCGCGCATTGGTCGAACCTACCGGTAACTAATCTAGCTGCTCGTCTCTGAACCGCCTCTATGTCTTCCTTTAAACTGATCTGCTGCGGGTCCCAAACACTTGAGCAATACTCAAGACGTGGTCGTACATGCGTTTTATACGCGGTCTCCTTTACAGATGAAGTACATCTTCCCAAAATTCTCCCAATATACCGAAGTCGGCTGTTCGCCCTACTCACAACTGTCCTTACATGCTCGTTCCATTTCATATCGCTCTGCAATGTTACGCCTATATATTTGAACGACGCGACAGCATCAAGAAGCTCACTACTAATGCTGTATTCGAACATTATGGGATAGTTTTTTCTACTCATGCGTATCACCTTACATTTTTCCACATTGAGAGCTAGCTGCCAATCTTCGCACCAACTAGAAATTTTGTCTAAGTCATCCTGTATGCTATTACAGTCAGTTACAGACGACACCCTCCCATACACCGCAGCATCATCAGCAAACAGCCGCATATTACAACTTACTCTGTCCATCAGATCATTTACATAGATAGAAAATAATAGCGATCCTATCACACTCCACTGGGGCACGCCTGACGAACACTAGTCTCTGATGAACACTCGCCGTCGAGAACAACGTACTGCGTTCTATTACTTAGGAAGTCTTCCAGCCAGTCACAAATCAGTGAACCTATTCCATAAGCTCGTATATTCGTTAGCAGTCTGCAGTGTGGCACCACGTCGAACGCCTTTTTGAAGTCGAGAAAAACACAATCCGTCTGTTGCCCTTCGTCCATGGCTCGCAAGATGTCATGTGAGAAAAGGGCAAGCTGAGTTTCACATGAACGATGTTTCCTAAACCCGTGCTGATTCATGGAAAGAAGCTTTTCCGTTTCAAGGAAATTTACTATATTCGAACTGAGAATATGCTCCAAAATTGTACATGAAACTGACGTCAACGATATTGGCCTGTAATTGTGTGGGTCAGTTCTCTTTCCTTTCTTATAAACGGGAGACACCTGCGCTTTTTTCCAATCACTAGGAACTTTGCGCTGAATTAAAGATTCGCGATAAATGCAAGCTAAGTAGGGGGCCAACGCCGCAGAATAGTCTTTGTAAAACCGAACTGGTATTCCATCCGGACCAGCAGACTTTTTCGTATTTAGCTCTCTCAGCTGCTTCTCTACACCGGAAATACCTATTGCTATGTCCCCCATTTCGGAATTTGTACGTTGATCAAATGATGGTACATTTGTGCGGTCCTCCTGCGTGAAAGATTTCTTAAAGGTTAAATTTAGAACTTCAGCATTCCGTTTGCTTCCTTCTATTACTGCCCCGGAATGATCAACGAGTGACTGAACAGTGGGCTTTGACCCTTTATCGATTTTACATAGGACCAGAATTTTTTCGGGTTCTCGGAAAGATCTTTTGCTAAGGTATGGCTGTGATAATTATTGTATGCTTCACGCATCGATCTTTTTATAGACGCACGAATCTCTACTAACTTTTGCCTATCATCATTTGCGTGTTCTTTTTTGAATCTAGAGTGCAACAGCCTATGCTTTCAAAGCAGCTTTCTAACATTATTATTATACCAAGGTGGATCTTTTCCATCCTTAATCGTCTTTACTGTCATATTTCTCTAACCCTTTATTAACAATGCATAGTCCCGGAATTAAACGATGTCCATCATTTTCTTAGTGCGATAGTAACATTTGCTTATCGGCTTTTCCCAACAAAAACACGCTCCTAGCCTTCTTGATTGGTTTATGAACTTTGGTCATCATCGACGCTATGACGATATCATGATCAATAAGTCCTGTCTCTACACAGACATCGTTAATAAGGTCAGGCCTGTTTGTGGCTGAAAGGTCTAGAATTTTTCCATTGCGCGTGGGTTGCCGGTTTAACTGCTCAAGACAGTTTTCGGACAGTTTTCTCATGCCTGAATGGCAAGCGGTTTGATCGGTAACAAAAACCAAAAATGAAATGAAATTTTCAGCTTTATCACACCACTGATATCATTAAAGCGTTGCACATCCTGAATCATGAAATTATATGCAGCCACTTTAGTTCAGGCATACAGTGAATTGGAAGACACTGAACTATTAAATACTCAGACTGTAGAAACTTCTTACACACTCACACTTTTGTTGTTGTTGTTTTTGTGGTTTTCAGTCCGTAGACTGGTTTGATGCAGCTCTCCACGCTACCATGTCCTGTGCAAGTCTCTTCATCTGAGACTACGTTCGGCAACCTACATCCTTTTGAATCTGATTACTATATTCGTCCCTCGGTCTCCCTCTACGATTTTTACCCCACCACACATTTCCCTCTAATGCTAAGTTGACGATTCTATGATGTTTCAGAATGTGTCCCACCAATATATCTCTTTTCTTAGTCAGGATATGCCAGAAACTCCTTTTCTCCCCCATTCGGTTAAGCACCACCTCATTAGTGATCTGCCCATATAATTTTCACCATTCGTCTGTAGCACCACATTTCAAAAGCTTCTATCATCTTTTCATCTGAACTCCTTATCGTGCACGTTTCACTCCCATACAATGCTACACTCCAGACAAATGCTTTCAGAAAGGACTTTCTAACATTTAAATTAATGATGGATGTTAACAAGTTTCGCTTCTTTAAAAACACTTTTCTTCCCATAGACGTTCTGCATTTTATATCATCTTTACTTCGGCCATCAGATGTAATCTTGCTACCCAAATAACAAAATTCATCTACTACTTTTATTGTCTCATTACCTAATCTAATTCCTTCAGCATAACCTGATCTTCTGATATTACATTCCATTACCCTCGATTTACTCTTGTTAATGTTCATCTTATATCTTCCTTTCAAGACACTGCCCATTCCATACAATTGCTCTTCCACATCTTTTGCTGTCTCTGACAGAATTATTACGTCATCAGCAAATCGCAATGATTTTATTTCTTCTCCCTGCACTTTAATGCCTTCTCCAAATTTCTCCTCCCATTCCTTCACTGCTTGCTCAATGTACAGATTGAATAACATCGGGAAAAGGCTACAACACTGTCTTACTCCCTTCCCAACCTCTGCGTCCGTTTCTTGCCCTTCGACTCTAACAACCGCTGTCTGGTTTTTGTATAGGTTTAAGTCGTAATGTATTGCCTTCCGTGTTCCTACATTTCTCCTAAATCCAAACTTATCTTTCCTGAGGTCGGATTCCACAAGTTCTTCTATTCGTCTGTAAAAAAATCGTGTTAGTATTTTGCAACCATCACTTATTAAAATGATAGTTCTGTAATTTTCCCATTTGTCTGCATCTGCTTTCTTTGGAATTGAAATTACGATATACTTCTTGAAGTCGGAGAGTATTTCCCCTGTCTCATACATCTTGCATACCAGGTGATACAAATTTTTCACGACTGGCTCTCCTAACAATATCAGGAGTTCAGACGGAATATCATCTACTCCAGAGGCCTTGTTTCGACTCAAGTCCTTCAGCGCTCTGTCAAATTCTTCTCGCAGTATGTTATCTTCTATCTCATCTTTCTCCACTTCGTCTTACATTTCTAGAATACTGCCTTCAAGTTTATTTCTTTTGTATAGGACCTCTATATATTCCTTACACAGTTCAGCCTTTCCCTCTTTGCTTATTACTGGTTTTCCATCTGAGTTCTTGATATTCATACAGCTGCTTTTCTCGTCTCCAAATATCTCTTTTATTTTCCTGTAGGCAGTATCTATCTTTCCCCTAGTTATGCATTGTTCTACGGTTCTGCATTTGTCCTCTAGCCATTCCTCTTCAGGAACCACACGTTTCCCTGGCCTCTCCACAGATACCCCTCCTTTGTGGTTGCACCTATGGTACGGCTATCAGCATCGTTGAGGCAAGCAAGCCACTCCACCTCGGCAATGTCTGTGGTTCATGGGGGTAGATTGGCCAGCATTAAAATTTTACCTCCTCCATTGTTAAAGGCAAGAAAATTTCAAGTAATTCAAAGCAATATCTGTCACAATGTAACTTCTTCATCAATTTATTTCCTCTTAAGGCGATCAACTAATAATTGTAAATATCTGATATTAACTTGAAAAGTTTTCTCAAAACATGGAAATAACTAGTGATTTCCTTTTTACGACACCTGCTCCTAGGAATGACGAAAAAGCATTAGACATTAGATTCTCTTTATTTAGGCGTTCACGAGCAGCGGTATGAACGTAACAGTAGCAATACTGACGGTAATAATGCAATTAACTAGTAATTTCGGACTATGCAAGCTGTTCCTTGAACGCAGAGATTTGTTTAAATAGTGTAAATTTCATAATGGTTTCGAATGTGGGATCATTTAATTGAGAGGCCTATTGTCTTTACAGTGTCTAATGTGTTTGCTATGCGCATTTTATGCTACAACCCAATTACGTGTGGGGCTCCTGATGCTACAGGGGTCGGTGTATTGACTGTATCTGTCACTGTGTGGGTTCGATTCCCCTTCACGAATGTCATTTTCTGCCGTGAATATATATATATATATATATATATATATATATATATATATATATACCTTTAACCCTGGTAACAGCAGTTTATGATGTTAGGTTGCACCATAGTTCAAAATCCGCATTAGCCACATAAAAATTTGCTTACAACTGGGGGAGAGCCAGTTTACTATCGGCAGTAACAGGCAGAATACACAGCAATCAGTTACTCTTTCGCCAGGAGGTTTCCCTGACATCAAAAAATTTTAATTCGTTCAAAAAACCTATGTTCAGTTACGGTAACAGAGCTCGTATTATTTATGAACTTGAGACGTTTAAAATTAGCGTGCTGAAGTGCGATTCCAGTTGGGATCTCCTCTTTCGCGGTATTGATCCTTCGTGAACCATACAGTTCTATCATTTCGCTGCTGCCTCCAGGACTACAGGCTACCTTAGGTCTCCACGAAATGCACGTAAGTTGATTCGAATCCTTGCACAGCACAAAAATATTCACAATTTTACTTGAAACCCTAGAAAGTGCACACAGGATTACTAGCGAAACTTAATTTTCATTATTATGTTTTTTCAAATGTTGTTAAAATTTACGATTGATACCGTCATTTCTAGTTGAACATGCACACATTTCATAACTGTTGAGACAACAATTGAGACTTAAAGTCTATTCGTGAATAAAAAGGAAAATTGATAGGTGCCATGTTAGAGTCATGGTCACAGAAATAAGAAATTGTGTCCCTATTTAAGATTCAAACATCTCACTGTTGATGAGAAAATTTGATATCTTGTATATGGATTTACTTATTTAACAACATATAACATTACATAATGGTGTTTTGTTTCGTAATATTGTAAATTATGGTACATTTAATATCTTTCGTGGTCTTTTAGCAGGGACATAACGGTGCTGATAGGTTTATTCCTAATCTGCTATGACGATCTTAGCCATCATAGAGTGTCGATAAAACACGAAAGCTTTGCTCAGTTAATAATGCCTGAATGTGCTCTGTTTCATCCCAGAAATAGATAAAAATAGTTCGCCATGCCATTCCAAGTTCAAACATGTTTATGTTTATCCAATCATGGATCGAGCGAAATTGCAGTGATACGATGTTGACATTGAATTTTCCGTAGATCGTTTGCCACTCTAAATTGGGTGGTTTTACCTGGTTATTTCATCAACCGGCTTATGCAAACTGACTTGACGCAGAAAACAACGTTCCACAGCTGCTAGAAAACCATTCGGACAGCAAAATCAGTATGCTTTTCTATAGAAGTGCGAATTTCGGTGCAAAATCTGTCGTTCATAGCAATAATTAATTTTGTTTCAGAATTACTAAATTACTGAGGTGACATAATTTGTAATCCCAGTTTCTTATTAGTGTGGTTTGGATCAAAACTGCCACTTATTGAACTTTAGTTTGCAATTGTCACATTCCGTATCACGTGTTTCGATGTATTTTTATATGTCGGGGTGTTGATTTACTTCTGAACGATTACCATAGAGCTAGGTTCTATGTTCCCATTTTGTATTGTGCTGTTAAGCGATTATAGGTATCCTAAGACACATACGTTATGTGGATAGTGTACCTATGTTTTCGACACATTTAAGTTTGTTCGGTTTTTTGGGCATTGTAGTACATTTAACAACTGATGAAACATTTTGTTATACATAATTGTAATCGATGATTTTGAACCGAAACTTAATTCAAAAGATGGCAAAATGAAAATTTTTTATCCTCTTTGGCGATCATCTGACAACAGAAAACGATTCAAATGATGGAGTGTGTCTGAGTTGTCCAAGGCGCCATGCTACGGACGGGGCGGCCGTCCCCATTGCGCTTCCAGTCTTTCCTCGGGGATCGGTGTGTTTATGTAGTTTGTGAGTCTAGGGACTGCAAACCATAGCAGTTTGGTCCAGTTGGTTTACAAATATTTGAACATTTGATGGGGAGTCTGAGGTGTGATCTATATCTATAAATGTGAATGTCTGTTCGGTGTACATTTATCATGTCTGAGGCACAAAACATAAAGATCTAAAAATTTGTACAGTTACTAATGTCTACCCGGGGAAGGCTTTAGGCACGGTTTTATGGCGATCGGATATATATATATATATATATATATATATATATATATATATATATATATATATATATATCCGATCGCCATAATATATATATATATATATATATATATATATATATATATATATATATATATATATTGTGAATGTCTGTTCGGTGTATGCTTATCACGTCTGAACGGCAAGACGCAGAGACTTAAATATTTGTACAGTTACTAATTTATACCTGAGGAAGATTTTAGGCACGATTTTATAGCGATCTGATAGATATTTAGTAATTTGAAAAATATAACTTCGAAATGAGGAACAATAATTACTCTCTGAAAATTATATTTACTCTTTGAAAATGGTTTTATTGGTTGCATTTCTACTTGAGGGTTGATAATGATAAATGGGTGGATTATATTGGGATGGTAAGTTATCGGTGTATATAAAATTCGATGTATGTGTGTGTGTGTGTGTGTGTGTGTGTGTGTGTGTGTGTGTGTGTGTGTGTGTTAATATTTCACTCTGCAGCGGAAACTACAGAACGCAAACGAATGGTCTGTTTGTAATTGTTGTCCGAAGTCTCCTATTGTACACCATAGCAGTTCCATGCCGATAGCTATAAGGGGGTGGCAGATATGGCGGTTGAAAGTCGTCAAATTATAAAAAAATTCGGACTGAAGGCCAGCGATGACGTTTGCGACTCTATAGCAAGGAGGTTACATACAGCGAAATGTGATGCCACAGACCATATCTTTGGTCTACGCGTGTTACAATGTCTTAAGCTCTTTCTCTGTAACGATAAGCATACGAATAAGGAAATATAAGAATGAAGGAATAAATAAAGCAGTAAAAAAGAAATTTCTCTTTATACATCTCTTTAAAAAAATCGATTTGACGTTTCATGCTTTACATCAAGTATCGATCTGTCATATTATTACAACCATTTTTTTGTTGAATTTCGTGATTGGATTCTTCGAAACGAGTGCATTTTTACGTGTCATTTGATCTACACTATTTACTTCCCTGATAATGTTGATTAAAAACGTTTGTTTCTAAAGAAGGTGTTGTATTTCATTTCATCCTTCAAAACCAGTCCCATAGCACACTATTGAAAGATAGCTTATCTATCATAAGCAACCAACACGCGAGCGGAGCCGCGGGTTTACGCTAGTATTCTATAAAAAGAAGTAGGAAAATGACCCTGCTACAAATATAGGAAACAAAGAAACAACACAGAGTACAAACATAATTCTAAATAAAGAAACTCAGTTTACACTCTCCATTCTTTTAACAAGGCTTCTGTGAAAAAATATAGATAGAAATTATAGAGTATAACTTTTCATCACCAGTTAAATTTATCTCCATATAAAAACATTATTTCTATTTTGTGCTTCAGGAAAGTATTTGTGCATGAATTCAATATAACAAACTCCTGTGTCAAGAATGGCGTATCTTCCGTGTAAATATCGAGCGAGATGGCGCAGTGGCAACACACCGGACTCGTATTCCGGTGGACGGTGGATCCAATACACTTTCGGCCATCCATATTTATGCTTTTATTGACTTCCGTGATTCCTCTGATAGCACACGGCCGTCTTTCTTACTCCTCCTTACCCACCACTCCGTGCTTGAGCTTCGCCTCTAATGACCACGCTGCCGATTGTGAAGTTAAACCCGAAGCTTCCTTTCTTCTTCTTTCCCTCTGTGTGAATAGCATTTATGTAAGTCGCCCATTACGTTACCTACATAATTGACATTCATTAGAAACGTTATGCTTGCCTCAGAAGCCGAAAGCCGATAAGTGATCGAATAAATTTAATTATCTGAATCAGAATATTAAGAAGGGTTTCATTTTGAATACTATTAACATGTTCTCTCTGGCACCATTGTAAAATTTACGTGGTTAATTTAACAATTCCTCCGAAAAATCATGCTACAGCATGGCAGATTTCCCCTTCCGCAACTAATATTGTAACGGAAGTGCACTTACTGTTAATAGAATCCTGGCAGCGGTAGCCAACTGAAACTAGTGTGCAGTACTGTAAAATTAATCCTGGTTGAGACAGCCTAAGTGAACAAGCCTTTAGTCACTGTTCGACAATTTCTGTTAGTGGATCGTCAAGTAAAAAGAGAATTGCACTTAAGTAAATGACGATTCCTAGCAGTCGATCATCATAAATAAAGTTAGCACAACATATGCGCAACGAAATCACTATTTGTTTTCTATCCTCCAGAACGGAGCAAGAAACAGGTAAAAGATCTGACTTCGACTCAAACATTGATTATAAAACATATGGTGTGGGGAGAATCAATTAGGACAAGGGATTCGCGTATAACGAGATGATTTATTGTCCGAAGAAGTGACCAATAAAATGGTGGGTAGACCAATTTAAATTCAATAAAAGCACACCTCACAAAAGAGTAAAAACTGTAACCTTAGATTATATGGCGCAAATACTGCCCACATGCAAAAGTGGTACTTGCGAAATGACAGTGATTATTTACAGAGGGGTGGAGGGAAGAATTGATACACATTCTCACAGAGATTCAAACGACAAGCCACGCAGATACTTACCAGGCACCAAAATACACAATAGCAGCAACGCCAACAACAGAACGCTGATTGGAACAGCAGGTCAAAAGTTTCTCACTCGAGCACGATTAAAACAAATACTTGGTTCCGTGGCGTATGGGCTTGAGGCTTAAGCTCAGGGAAGTGAGATCTGTCTAATAAGCAAGATTACAGAATGATACCACATGCTACAGTGTAGAATCACAAAATTTCGGAGAAGTGAAAAAAATATAGTTTCGGGGAAAATAAAAACACGAGATAGGTTGTGTAACGGTTCGTTCTACTCAGGGAGAATGGATCTATCTAATGGGAATAATTACAAAATATAACATGTTATTTGGGCTACACGTGGGCCAGAGAGTACGGAGGTTACAAGTTTAGAAGTACAGAATATCGGGGAAAATTACCGCGTTGCATGTACCAGTTTATCAAGTCATCATTAAAAACTCGTGTGGAGTCATCTGAAGGCTTTGTCAAATCTTGTCCATGTGTTCTATGGTCAAAGGGTGTACACCTGAAATACATAGAAGTTCCCGAAAATGATCAAATTCATGTACCAAATGAACATGAAAAGCATTTAAACATATTTAAGCGTAGGAAGGAAGGATTCTGTAGTTTGGGAGAGCAAGGATTTAACTAACGAACACCTTCTAGTATTACTCAGAACATTTAATTTAAGCTCCATTCCTGATTTTCCAACCCGGGTAACAAAGAACAACAGCACGTTGATACATAACTTTTTTTATAGACCGAGATAAATTTGAGATCAAATGTTCAAATGTTTGTACAGCTTATGGGACTTAACTACGGGGTCATCAGTCCCTAAACTTAGAAACTACTTATGAACTACTTACGAATTAGGATGTCACAAATATCCATGCCCGAGGGGGCGTCCGAACCCCCGACCGTAGTGGCCGTGCAGACCGTGACTGGAGCGCCTCAGTCCCCTCGGCCAACGCGGCCGGCTAAGTTTAAGAACTTATCTTGTTGAGAATGGCCTTTCAGACCATAGTGCTCAACTTGTTACAGTACTTGACATAGCTCCATGCAGTAAATCAAATCAGACATTCAAAGTAGTTCGTTCAATTAACAACATAAACATTGTAAACTTTAGGAAAAGCTTACAGCGATGCAAACCTGAAATATAATTTATTTCATGATACATTTGTAATGGTATTTAAAAAAATTCTCAAGAAAGTAATTAAACGAAATTCTAAGAAAACATGTAAAAAACCGTGGCTAACCAAAGGAATAAGAATATCTTGCAACCGTAAAAGGGAATTGTATCTAACGGCAGGAGGGAGTACTGGTCCAGAAACTGTTCAGTATTATAAAAATTATTGTGCAATACTAAGAAAAGTTATTAAAAAGTCCAGAAGCATGTGTATCATGTCTGAGATAAGTACCTCTGATAATAAAATTAAAACTATTTGGAATATTATTGATAGGGAAACATGGCAAACAAAAGCATAGGAAGACTGTATTACCATAAAACTGAATGATAAGTGAACTAAAAAGAAGTCAGAAATGGAAAATATTTTCAATAATCATTTTCTAAATGATGAAGGTGAATCTGGGTACTAGAATCTGACCTCATAGACAAAAATAGAGGTTTAATATTATAAAATAGAACAAAATTATTTAGTAGTTTGAAAAAAAAATAGCTTTAAGCACTCGTGTATCTCTCCCAGTGCTAATAACGTCTCGCTACACTCGAAAAAATGTCTGAAGCCCAACAACATTTATTTAGAGGGGATAAAAGTAATGGATCACGTGATATGGACGTGTTTCAAATTACCAAGAATATCCGCCCCTCGCCCTCCTTTCCCAGAAGGAGAAGAGTACTCACAATATTTAGGTCAGTACGCATCGAGGAAGATTTTGAGGAACGTGAGGAATTAGCTATGAAAACCTGTCAGTTTAGTCACTGATTCAAGTGAAATAAAACAATTTTACACAAAAGGTAAACTGAAGATAACAAAAATGAACATAATGGAAAATTCAAGGTTTCATTGAATTCCTAAGAAAAATTGTGTGGACCGATCGGATGGAAAAATAGAAAGCATCATTAGTTTGACGTCAGAAGAGGAAACAGTCGAAATCGCCTGTTATGTTACGCTGAATGACGACAATGGATCAATTATTAAAAGCTTATCACATTTTCAAATTTGACTCGACTAGATAGTGAAGAACGTTTTATCCGAGGACTTAAACATTCAAAATATTGCATTCTACCACAACGTATTCATACTTGTAAACAGAGAGAAATAAAGTAACAAGGTGGCAATACTATAATAATTAAACAATAATACGTTATTTATAGAAGAAAGTGTATCGTAACTTTTTAATTAAGCACTAGATGTAACGCTGCATGCTTAGTGTACTATCAGTGCATATTAGAGGGATGCGGAAATGGAATCCATTACTAACCTAAAACATGGTTCCAGATGGTGCACCAATATGGCGAAGCAAATCGCAACAGTTCCACAATCTCTGACGATGGTGTCTCCAGACTCTAACCCGATCTTTGTGATGGTGTAGAAAATGGGCATTCGTTGGTTAAAACAATGTCATTGCAGTCGCTTGTCCATGTCCGTCGTTCATTACTGTATTTACGCCGCATACGCTTGGGATGTTGACTCAGTGGTTAATGAAGCAATTGAAGCCTTGTGGCCACGATAACCTGCAGTTTAAGACGTCCAATGGTCTGCACCGACGCTGCTTGTTGCGCAACGGACCGAATTTGATGTGTTATGATCCGGCAGAGCAATCCGTCACATCCATGCACACAATATGCCTGTAATGACTTGTAATGGTGCAACGAGGTGAGCAACATCGGTAGCGTAGGTCCACCTTTCCCTCCTACAACCATCGATTACGCATCAGCAGCACATTTGTTAGGTTACGTACGAGAAGATTACTGATTTCTCTGAAGGCTAATCCTCAATCCGTATAAGTAACTATTCTTCTTTCGTAGAACTCTTGAAGATGCCCTCTGTCACCAATGAGGCATCTTGAAGCTGCTGGCGCAAAAGAAAAAAAAAAAAAAAAAAAACCGCTCTCTCGTGTTTTACGCTCTACTTTAGGTTTCCCTGTAGTTTTGTGATTTCTTGCAAACATTCCGGGCAAAATTAATAAAAAAATAAATATTAAAAATTATGGAAGATACGATTACGGTAATACTATTGTGATTAAATCTATGCACCCAACACGTAACATTCTTCCTGACTGTATTTTAACAAACAGCCAAAATTATTTTATATTTCAGTTTAGCTTTGACAAACATATTTTTTAAAACTTTTATCTCTTTACACTATTATTTTAATATCTCTAGCACATTTGCATTATCTTTCTCCGTTAAAATATCATCACCTGTCTTGCTTTGGTATTTGTTCTAAGATTATTTTCATTGCCTTTACTGTTTACGAATGACTACAACATGGAAGGAACGTATCGTAAATTTGGCGTTCGGAAATCAGTCACGTGACATCCCTCGCCCGAAACCTTGCCAGAAACTCATTTTCATACGCCATATTGCTTTGTGTATTTGGTGATTTTCTTATTATAACTCAAGCGTTGTTATTTCAAAGCAATGGCGCACAGAAAATTGTCAAAAACACGTCGTTTCAGAACAATGAATTATAATCAAATCTCTAAAATTGCCATGTTAGCAGATAACACTTGCCATCGATGGTACGAAATTACGGATCACTTTTGTAGCTGTTCGGCGTAGCGTAATGGGCAGCGAATTAGTTTGTGGTGCATGAACATGTTAGACAGAATTGCTGGTCGCGGTGGCTGAGCGCGCTGGGTCAGAGGGTTGCCGACGTGGTAGCTCAGCCTGCTCGGTCAGAGGGCTCGACGCCCTCTGTAACGAAAAAACTGAGTCAACCACGAAACGATCAAAATTAAACAAAAACCAACGTCCACATGGACCGATAAAACCGAACAACAAATGAAATGAGAGATAAAGAAAGAGGGCTCAACGCCATCTGTAACAAAATAAAAAACAACTGAGCAATATTTTCAACGAACAACCTAGAAATGACATGAACAAACGACCGAAAACTAACTAAAGATCAAAAAATTCAAGTAAATAGAGAGAAAAAGTAAAATACCGGTACTGGCATTTTCTCCTGTAGTTTTTTTTTTTTTTCATCTTAATTCCTAAAAGGTTTTCACACACTCTTCTTAATTGAACAGAACTATATTCTGCAAGATTCTATGTTGTTCAAAGGTATCAGCGCTTTCTCGGAAAAGCGCATTTTATCTGTTTTGTGTACATAGCATGAAATACATACCAACGAATTGCAAACAGAACTTCTTTTCGCATGTACACAACCTGGGGATGTACTGTTATAATGACTGTTGTAAATGACATAATGATACTAGTAACTTTGTGTGTAGATTAAGTAGCCGGCCGCAGTGGCCGAGAGCTCAGCGGCGCGCCAGTCATAGTCTGCACGGCCGCTACGGTTGGGGGCTCGAATCCCCCTTCGGGCATGGATGTTTGTGCTATCTTTAGTATAAGATAGTTCATAAGTAGTTTGTAAGTTTAGGGACTGATGACCCAGCAGTTAAGTACCTTAAGCTTAACAAACATTTCAACATTTGTATCGATTAAGTACTAGAGTTCTGTGGAATTCAGTGTTACCACACTCATTTCAGTTGTTATTTCACCTGTAAAAATAAAAAATAAAATTAAAAAAAATTAGTCATTGTTTCAAACAGAGTATTTGCTCTTTATTTTAGCGTTGAACAAAGTAATATGAACGGAGTCATTCTGAAATACATAAAATGTAATACAAGCTACGTTTTAAGCATCCATTGCAACCATACCAAAGACAAACATTTTAGTAAACGCATTGATTCTAATTAATGACATTCAACATATTCTGTAAGTAGTCAATAATTGTTAGAAAAAAAGAAGCAAGATGATTTGTTGCGATGTTTGCACTTCCCTTCCGTTTCATTCACTCTTAAAAGTGCTGCATCCGGTCTGTCGGGAGGCGCGCGCCCCTCGGCTGCGTAATCCTGCTACCTGCGCTAACCGCCGATCGGCCGACCTCCCCTGTGCTGAATATTCCTGCAGCAAAGGGCGGCCGCGGCTATCCTGCCTTCTGAGTGTGATCCCAGACACACAGTGTATCTGGATACTTTTTCCGTTGCTTTCAATCGGCACATGTATTACTACACAGACATTATGAAAATTGAGACTGCTTATTAGCTATTCAACGTCAAATGGTGTCGAAAAGATTTCGAAAGATTTTGCCACTCGACCATCACGGATTTCGAAGAAAGTTTGTATGAACATTCGCACACGTCCTCTATAAACGTTGGTTAAATTTAGCAATCGTAAAAGTAATACTTGATGAGATATAAACACTAGTTTGACTTCACGCGCAAAGTTGAGCAGACTGAGCTATTATATGGGGGGGGGGGGGGGGGGCAATACTATGTTAAAATAAGTGAAATTTGTCCATCTACTACAATTACATGCATTCTCTTAAGAATAATAAAGAAAATAATTTTGAGAGCTATATTCAGCCAGAAAATAATAGGCAAAGTCCAGAAAAAATCTCGTAAAAGAATGCGAGACTAACACTCACAAAAACGGAAAATGCAAATAATAAATCAACAACGAAGGACCGCAGCAGTGAGTGCAGACGCACGTCGGAAATATGCGGCTGAAACTCTGAACAGCTATTGAAACGGTGCGGAAATACAGCTCTGCGTCTGGAGACGTCCACAGCACACAGGAAGCGGGACTTCGGCGCGTCTGCAAGTGTCAACACCACAGACGGAAAGTCCCAGCCGCGCGCCTGGGGACGTCCACAGTACCAGGGAAGGGGGCGGAGTCGCATCTGTAGACGTCCATTTATATATGAAACTACCAGTACCAGCGCCTTCTTTATAATATTCATTATTATAGTATCCTCCCAGATTATGTGCATGTGCTTCAAAAGACCATCGTTCGATTCGTTTTTACGTATTTCACGGCACGTTCACGAAGACCGCACATTTCAGAGGAAGCATTAGTACATATGCACAACTCTAAACATTTCAGAACATAGCTCTATTAAATAAATTAGGGTACTCAAACCCTTTTAGGAGCCAAGGCGAAAAAAAAAAAATAATAATAAAAAAATGGTGTCAGCGGAGTTCGAACTACCGACCATCCATGTGCAACACCACCTAACAAGGTGCGCACTACATTACGGCGGACATTTACAACTCTTCCTTATATCGCATACTATTTATGGCAGTTGTTAACTGCTATTATGGCATTTTAGACACTAGATTTTAATTTATCTCACTAACAACAACGTGTTTTTGTTAATTCTTCAGTGCACCATTGCTTTGAAATGACAACGCGTGAGTTGTAATAAGAAAATCATCAAGTACAAAAAGCAAGATGGCGTATGCCAGAGAGAATTCTGGGCGAGGAATATCATGTGACATCTCCGAACGCCTGATTTACGTAAAATCAAGTGACGGTGTCAAATCACCGTTATTTTTGCAAATACCTCTGTAACGGTATGAGTTACGAAAAAAAAACATAACAGATCAAAGGTGTAGAGAATTTTCTCCTCTACTAATTCGATTATTCAATTTTAATCTCATATATATCATCATATAATCTCATATATATATTCTTTGCAATTAATTAATTTCTGTACTGTCAAAAGGACATTAAAAAAGGTCTTTCTTTAGTATCACTAACGCATTTGTTGTCCCAAAGATTTGAAAAATAATATTCTGGTCTTTGGCGGCCAACAATTATGTCTGTAAAATTTTGTGCCGATCGGTTGACGGTTAGACTTAAAAAGTAGGAACACGTTACCAACAGACAAACATCGTCAAATCACTGTCATTTTAGCAAATATCTCTGAAACGATACGAGATATGAAAAGGAAACACAACAGAGGAAACTTGTAGAAAAGTATCTCCTCTACAAATTTGTTACTGAAATTCCGTGTCAGATGAACGGTTGAGTCATTTTTATTTAAATTTCGAACTCTCAAAAGTCGTTCGCGAAGGGCCACTTTTAGTGTTACTACAGTAACCTAAAGTGGGCCAAAAGACTGTCTATGTGCCTCTCTACTAATTTCCTTATTTTGTCTTTGTGATATTTATGCGAAATGTAAGTAGGCACCAGCAAGATCGTTCTGGAGTCAGCTTCAAATTCCGGCCCTCTAAATTTCCTCAACAGAATTTCTCGAAAAGTAGGTCGTATTCACTCCAGCGATTCCCATTTGCGTTCCCGGAGCATTGGTCGAACCTACCAGAAAAGAAACCTAGCTACTCGCCTCTGAACTGATTCCATGTCTTCCTTTAAACTGATGCGGATCCCAAACACTTGAGGAATACTCAGGATGTGGTCGTACAAGCGATTTATCGTGATTTCCTCGACAGATGAAGTACATCTTCGCAGAACTCTCCCAATAAACCGAACTCGGCTGTCCGCCTTACTCACACCTGTCTTTACGTGTTCGGCCCATTTCATGCAATGTTACGCCTAGATATTTGAACGAAGCGACTGTATGAAGAATCTCATTACTAATGCTGTATTCGAACTTGATGGGATTGTTTATCCTACTTATTTGCATCACCTTACATTTTTTACGTTTAGAAATGTTCAAATGTTTGTGAAGCTTATGG
The DNA here is from genome assembly GCA_026315105.1 of Locusta migratoria. Classification (NCBI taxonomy): domain Eukaryota; kingdom Metazoa; phylum Arthropoda; class Insecta; order Orthoptera; family Acrididae; genus Locusta; species Locusta migratoria. The sequence continues at coordinate 501,666,255 of CM048755.1, read as the reverse complement.
AACTTAACTGCGGGGTCATCAGTCCCTAAACTTACAAACTACTTATGAGCTAACGTATACTAAAGACAACACAAACATCCATGCCCCATGGAGGATTTGAACCACCGACGCAGGAGGCCGAACGATGCTCAACGTGGCGTTCCAGACCCCTCGGCTACTCCAGCGCAGCTTCTTCACACCAACGAGAAATTTTGTCTATGTCAGCCCGTACGCTATTACAGTCAATTAATGGCGAAACCCTCCCATACACTACAGCATCATCAGCAAAAAGCCGCTAATTACAAGTTACTCTGCCCATCAGAGCATTTATATAAATAGAAAATAATCGCGGTCCCATCACAATCCCCTGGGGTACGCGTAACGATATACTCGTCTCTGATGAACACTCGCCTTCGAAAACAACGTACTGCGTTCTGTTACTAAGGAAGTCTTCCAGCCAGTCACAAATATGTGAACCTATTCGATATGCTCGTATCTTCGTTAGCCGTCTACAGAGCGCAACTTCATCAACTGCCTTTTTGAAATCGACGAAAACAAAATTGCCCGCAAGATGTCATGTGAAAAAAGGGCAAGCTGAGTTTCAAACGAACAATGTTTCCTAAACCCGTGCTGATTCAAAGAAAGAAGCATATCCGTCTCAAGGAAATATGCTATATTCGAGCTGTGAATATGCTCTAAAATTCTACAGGAAACTGATGTCAACGATGTTGTTTGTTGTTGTTGTGGTCTTCAGTCCGGAGACTGGTTTGATGCAGCTCTCCACAATACCCTATCCTGAGCAAGCCTCTTCATCTCCACATAGGAACGACAACCTACATCTGTCTGAATCTGCTTACTGTATCCATCTCTTGGTCTTCCCCTGCGATTTTTTCCCCACACACTTCCCTCCAACGCTAAATTCACAATTCCTTGATGTCTAAGAATGTGTCCTACCAATCTATCCCTTCTTTTAGTCAAGGTATGCCAGAAATTCCTTTTCTCCCCAATTCTGTTCAGTACCTCCTCATTAGTTACGCGATCCACCCACCTAATCTTCAGCATTCTTCTGTAGCACCATATTTCAAAAGCCTCAATCCTCTTCCTGTCCGCACTGTTTATCGTCCATGTCTCACTCCCATTCAAGGCAACACTCCATATAAATGCCTTCAGAAAGGACTTCCTTAGGTTTAAATCAATATTCGATGTTAACAAATTTCTCTTTTTCAAGAACGCTTTTCTACCCATTGCCATTCTGCATTTTATATCCTCTGTACTGCGACCATCATTTGTTATTTTACTGTCCAAGTAACAGAACTCATCTACCTCCTTTATTGCTTCGTTTCCCAATCTAATTCCTTCAGCATCACCTGATTTTCTTACACTGCACTCCATTACCCTAGTTTTACTCTTGTTAATGTTCATCTTATATGCACCTTTCAGCACACTGTCCAATCCGTTCAATTGCTCTTCCAGGTCCTTTGCTGTATCTGACAGAATTACTATGTCGTCGGCAAAACGCAATGTTTTTAATTCTTCACCCTGAACTTTAATTCCTTCTCCAAATTTCTCCTTGCTTTCCTTTATAGCTTGCTCAATGTACAAATTGAACAACAATGGAGAAAGACTAGAACCCTGTCTTACTCCCTTTCCAACTACTGCATTCCTTTCATGCCCTTCAACACTGACAACCGCTGTCTGGTTTTTGTACAAGTTGTAAATAACCTTACGTTCCCTATATTTTACTCCTGCTTGATTCAGAACTTGAAAGAGTTTATTCCAATCAACATTGTCAAAAGCCTTCTACAAATCTACAAAAGCTAGAAATGTAGGTTTGCCTTTTCTTAATCTATCTTCTAGGATAAGCCGTAAAGTGAGTATTGCCTCCCGTGTTCCTACATTTCTCCTGAACCCAAACTGATCTTCCCCGAGGTCGGCTTCTACCAGCTTTTCCATCCTTCTGTATATAATTCGTGTTAATATTTTGCAACCATGACTTATTAAACTGATGGTTCTGTAGTTTTCACACCTGTCTGCACCTGCTTTCTTTGGAATGGAGATTATGACATTTTTCTTAAAGTCTGAGGGTACTTCGCCTGTCTCATACATCTTACACACCAGGTGAAACAATTTTGTCATGGCTGGTTCTCCCAGAGACTTCAGTAGCTCTGAGGGAATATCATCTGCTCCAGGGGTCTTGTTTCGACTTAGGTCTTTCAGGGCTCTGTCAAATTCTTCTCTCAGTACAGTATCTCCTATTTCATCTTCATCTACATCCTCTTCCCTTCCTACAATATTGTCTCGAAGTTCATTTCCTTTGTAGAGCCCCTCTATATATTCTTTCCACCTTTCAGCTTTCCCTTCTTTGCTGAGAACTGGTTTTCCATCAGTGTCCTTGATATTTATAGAGCTGTTTTTCTTATCTCCAAATGTTTCTTTTATGTTCCTGTAGGCTGTATCTATTTTCCCCCTATTTATACATTCTTCTACATCCTTGCATTTGCCTTCTAGCCACCCCTGCTTAGCCATTTTGCACTTCCTGACAATCTCATTTCTTAGTCGTCTGTACTCCATTTTGCCTGTTTCATGTACTGCATTTTTATATTTTCTCCTTTCATCAATTAAATTTAGTATCTCCCGTGATATCCAAGGATTTTTTGTAGGTCTTTCCTTCCTACCTATTTTGTCCTCTGCTACCTTCACTATTTCATCTCTCAATTTTACCCATTCCTCCTCTACTGTTTTATTTCCCCCGTTTGTATCAATTGTTGCCTAAAGCTCCCTCTGAAATTTTTAAGAACCTCAGGTTCCTTCAACTTATCCAGGTCCCATCTCCTTATTTTCCTACCTTTTTGTAGTTTCTTTAGTTTCAGCCTACAGTTCATAACCAACAAGTTATGGTCAGAGTCTATATCTGCCCCTGGGTATGTCTTACACTGTAGAACCTGATTCCGAAATCTATGTCTTACCATTATAAAATCTATCTGGTATCTTCCGGTGTCTCCTGGTCTCTTCCACGTATACGATGTATGTCAACGATATTGGCCTGTAATTACGTGAGTCAGTTTTTTTTATTTTTTTTTTTTTTATTTTACCTTTCTTGTAAACAGGAGTCACCTGCGCTTATTTCCATTCACCAGGAACTTTTCACTGAATTAAAGATTTGCAAGTTAAGTAAGGGGCCAATGCCGCAGCATACTGTTTGTAAAGGGGAACTAGTATTCCATCCTGACCAGGAGACTTTTTTGTATTCAGCTCTCTCAGCTGCTTCTCTACACCGGAATTACCCATTACTATGTCCTCCATTTGGGAGTTAGTGCTTTGATCAAATGCTGGTACTTTTGTAAGGTCCTCCTGCGTCAAATATTTCTTAAATGTTATATTTAGAACTTCGGCTTTCCGCTTGCTTTCTTCTATTACTGCCCCGGAATGATCAAAGAGTGAATGGATAGTGGCCTTTAAACACTTATCGATTTTACCTAGGACCAGAATTTTTTCGGGTTCTCGGAAAGATCTTTTGCTAACGTATGGCTATGGTAAGTGTTGCATGCTTCGCGCATCAATCATTTTATAGACGTACGAATAACTACTAACGTTTGCCTGTCTTGATTTGCGTCCCCGGTTTTGAACCGAGAGTGCAACAGCCACTGATTTCTCAGCAGTTTCTATTATTATTATTATACGACGGTGGGTCATTTCCATCCTTAATTGACTTTATAGGCAAGTATTTCTCTAACCGTTTATTTAAATTGCATTTCAATTTAGTCTACAATTCCTCTACATCAATTGTATCGGAACTAAACGATATCTATTCATTTTCTAAGACTGATGCTAACAATTGCTTATCGGCTCTTTCTATTAAAGACACGCTCCTAGCATTCTTGACTGGCTTATTAACTTGAGTCGACATTGACGCTTTAACAATATCATGAACACTAACTCCTGCCTCTACACTGACATCGATCAGGTCGGGCCTAGCTATAAAGTCTAAAATATTGCCATTGCGTGTGAACTGTCGGTTTCACTGCTCAAGACAGTTTTCGGGAAAAGTGTTCAATAGTAGTTCGCAAGACTGCTTGTCTGTACCACCTGAAATGAGACTAGAGAGGTCCCAATCTATACTCTTACGGTTGAAGTCTCCCTCGACTAACATTGCATAGCCCGGATATCTGCGCACTACCAGGAGTAGACTTCCTTTGATCGACGATATAAAACTGGTACAGCAGCTAGGGGGAGGGGAGGACTGCCTGTAAAAACACCCAACTATTAACATTGCTTCTCTTAGACCGGATAACTTCAAAGTTAATCTCAACTTCGACCTCGGTAGAAACAATACTTTGTCCACTGCAATGAACACTTCCCCTCCAGCTGTGTCTGATCTGTCTTTCCGATATACGTTCCACGCCTCGATAAATATTTCCGAGCTTTCCACATTATGATTTAGCCGGCTTTCGATGCCTAAAACTATCTGAGCAATGTAATTTTCCTGCAGCACGGTAAATTCGGGAACTTTGATTTTAATACTTCGAATGTTTACGGTTAATATTGTGATGATCGAATTATTGTTCTGAATTCGGCCTGTTTTGGTTGTCTGAATGTTGACTGGCGAGTGCTCATCAGAACTAGCGCCCAGCCTAAAAAAAAAAAAAAAAAAAAAAAAAAAAAAAAAAAAAAAACCATGTGTACCCCACATGTACACTGTTACCCTGGTAGATGCTTCCTTAGTGTATATCTAGGAGCGTCCTAAATTCTCCAACCGATAACGCAGATCCAGAAATCTGCAGCCATGACTGTCACAGAGTCGGCGAAGACCCTCCTCACGGCTCCAAACCAAAGCAGCCCAAACAACCCTGGGAACAATGCTACAAATCGACAGCTCTGATGAATCCCGCGCGCGAGGCTAGCAGTCCTCACCAATTCCGCCAGCTGCCCTTAGGAACTGTGGATGTCCTCAGAACCCGAGCTACAAGCGTCACTGGTGCCGACGTGAGTCATAACTTGCAGCCGACCGCACCCCAATACGCTCGATAGCCACCGGCAAGGCCGCCTTCACATCTCGAATGATGGACCCCGGCAGACACACCGAGTGCACGTAGGAATTCTTTCTAGATCTCTACGTTATCTGCCTAAGAGGCTCCATCACGCACCTAACATAGGATATTTCACATCTGTTTCTACAAATGACTACAGTAATATAGTACGACTCTGACAACTCCACAAGACGTAGTATCTATCATAAAATTCTTAAAATCAAAAATTTCCACTGGCTATGATGATGTATCAACAAATTTGATTAAAAATTGTTCTTCTCAGTTTAGTAGTATTTTAAGTTATTGATGTAACCAACCATTTATCAGTGCAACATTTTTTGAATGGTGGAACTATGCTCAGATAAAGCTTTTGTTTAAGAAAGGAGATAAAAGGAGATAAACAAGTACCATCAAACATCAATCCTATTTCACTTTTGCCTGCGTTCTGAAAAATTTTTGGAAGATAATGCAGAATCGTCCTCTCTAACATATGATCTCTAATAAAATGTTGTCCATGTATAACTCGGATTTCTGAAGCGTTCCAATATTGAGAAGGCTATCTACACAGAGTGTGAGACTGAATTTCATTTATTAGGCAGTAAATTAGAGCCTACTGGTATATTTTGTGATCTGTCAAAATCAGTAGACTGTGTAAATCACAATACGCTTTTGATCAAATTACAATATTACAAAGTAACAGGAAAATCTATAGATTGGTTCAAATCATATATCTGTGTTAGGATACGAAGGGTGTCAGTAGCAAAGAGACGTACATTGAAGTATCAGGCCTCATCCAACTGGGAACTAAAAACATGTGGGTTCCCCCAACGTTTCATCTTAGGGCCTTCCTTTTTTTTTTTTTTTTTTGTATACAGCATATCAATCGCCTATCATCAGAAACATTACCGCCGGCCGCGGTGGCCGAGGAGACTGAGGCGCTCCAGTCACAGTCTGCACGGCCATTACGGTCGGGGGTTCGAATCCCCCCTCGGGCATGGATATTTGTGTCGTCCTAGTTCGTAAGTAGTTCATAAGTAGTTTGTAAGTTTAGGGACTGATGACCCCGTAGTTAAGTCCAATAGACTATACAAACATTTGAACATTTAGAAACATTACCGGATGCCAGCTCTGTTTTGTTTGAAGATGACACAAACATTGAAATAAATAGTAAATCAAGGATACCTTTAGAAAAATGTGGTAATGAAATTCTCATGGACATTAATAAATGGTTCCGTGCCAATTATCTGTCACTAAATCTTGAAAATACACACTATATGCAGTTTAGGACTTGTTAAAAGTTTCCTGCTAATATATGCCTTAAGTATGACGACAAGGAGATAGAATTAGTGGACAGTGTTAAATTCTTGGGATTACAGCCTGCTAATGAAGCGTACCACAGAATTCCAGTATTCAATCCTAGATCAGATGCCAGCATGCGAAACTTAGAAGTAGATGTTCCTGGAGTAGTAAAACAACTTAAGTCACTAAACAAAAACAAATCTTCCGGGCCGGATTGTATACCAACTAGATTCCTCTCAGAGTATGCTGATGAAATTGCTCCGTACGTAGCTATAATTTACAACCGATCACTCAGCGAAAGATCTGTACCCAAAGACTGGAAAGTTGCCCAAGTTACTCCAATATTCAAGAAAGGCAATAGGAGTGATTCCCAAAATTATAGGCCTATCTCATTGACGTCGATTTGCAGTAGGATTTTGGAACATATACTTTGTTCGAATATTATGAACTACCTCGAAGAGAACGACCTATTAACCAATAGTCAACACGGATTCAGAAAGTATCGCTCTTGCGAAACACAGCTTGCCCTTTATTCACATGAAGTGTTAAGTGCCATCGACAAGGGATCTCTAATCGATTCCATATTTCTGGATTTCCGGAAGGCTTTTGATACTGTACCCCACAAGCGGCTTCTAATGAAATTGCGTGCTTATGGAATATCTTCCCAATTGTGCGACTGGATTCACGATTTCCTATCAGGAAGGACACAGTTCGTTGTAACTGACGGTAAGTCATCGAGTAAAACAGAAGTGATATCTGGCGTTCCACAGGGAAGCCTTATAGGTCCCCTACTCTTCCTCGTGTTTATAAACGATTTAGGAGACAATCTGAATAGCTCCCTTAGACTGTTCGCGGATGATGCTGTCGTCTATCGGTTAGTGAAGTCAACAGAGGATCAAAAGCAACTGCAAAGCGATTTAGACAAAATTTCTACTTGGTGCGAAAATTGGCAATTGACACTAAATAAAGAAAAGTGTGAAGTAATACACATGACCCCTAAAAGAAATCCACTGAACTTCAATTACGCGATAAATCAGTCAAACAAGGTCGTAAATTCTACCAAATACCTAGGAGTTACAATTACGAACAACTTTGACTGGAGAGAACACATAGAAAATATTGTGGGGAAGGCGAATCAAAGGTTACGTTTCATTGGCAGAACGCTTCGAAGATGCACCAGCTCCACCAAAGAGACTGCCTACATCACACTTGTGCGTCCTCTCCTGGAGTACTGTTGCCCCTTGTGGGACCCTCACCAGGTGGGACTGACGGAAGATATTGAGAAGGTTCAGAGAAGGGCAGCTCGTATTGTTTTATCACGTTACGGGGGGGGGGGGGAGGGGAATGCGTTACGGAAATGTTGCACGAATTGGGGTGGAAATCATTAAAATAAAGACGTTATTCATTGCGGCGTGATCTGTTTGCGAAGTTTCAATCACCGACTTTTAGTTCTGAATGTGAAAATATTTTGCTAGCACCCACCTACTTAGGGAGACATGACCATCCCAATAAAATAAGAGAAATCAGATCGAAAACGGAACGATTTAGGTGTTCTTTCTTCCCGCGCGCTATTAGAGAATGGAACGGTAGAGAAAAGTTATGAAAGTAGTTAATGAACCCTCTGCCAGGCACTTAAATGTGATTTGCAGAGTACCTATGTAGATGTAGATGTAGATGAACTGGTGAAGCGCCTAAAAAGTCCTTATGTTTTATGCAGTCGCATTATGTGTACTTCCATTCCTTAATGTCATTTTCTGGGGTAACTTATCAGGTCATCTTAAGGTTTTCAGAACCCAAATACGTGCAATATGAATCATTTGTAGTGTCAACTCAATAACATCCTGACAAGGGCTGTTTTAGGAACTGGGAATACAAACTATGGCTCCTAATTTATTTATTCTATCATAAAACTTTTAATTAGGAATATGTTTTTTCAAACCTAAATTTCACTTCATGCAATCAACAGGAGAAACAAAAATAACCTTCAGAAAGTTTAGTCAGTATTCAGTAATACACATTCTCAATAACATGCATGTGGCCTTAAAAAATTTAACTTAATAGTAACGCTAAGTTCCAAAGGAATCTAAAGGAAATTACGTGACCAACTCCTCATACTCTATTGGTGAATTTCTTATCAAATGTGACTTATGTGCATATGTTATTGCATATAATCTGACTTCATTACTAATATTCTGCAGTAACTGATCATTCTTAGTAGATGTAAAAATATTTAATTTTCTTTTTTGTTTGATGATATATGGCTACAGTAACTTAAGAATTATCACATGCACCAAGTATATGCAACATTTAGAATGTAGTAAGAGGTTTTATCTTCTTTTAAATATAAATATTCTTAAGAAATTTTTCTCACCTATTCCACATCGAAAAGGGCAGATATATTTGGCATCTGTGGAAGGTGCATTAACACACCTTATGTCTCTTTATAAATATTTATTATGTTTCTCGCTTTCTGACGTGTTCTACATCCAAAAGGATCTCCTTAGTTTGGATCAGCTAGAACGAAAAGTAATTCTAATTTAATCTAATGATAATAACATTAAGTTTGAGTTAAGTGTTAGCCATCAGAACCAAGGGAGAATCAATGACAGTGTTCATGTAAGTATTGAAAAGTTTTTATGGTATATGGTAAGCAGGTTATACTTTTCACCACTTTTTTCTGACATTTTCCTCAAATACTTCTCCGATCCCCCAAATGAGTGTATAGATTTTAATTTTTGCGTGGGTAATTGCGAAAGTATATAAATTGAGCTCATACTCTGGAGTCCTGAAGTTGGATTTATAAACTAAATAAATTTTAATTTGTTTGTTAGCACCACTGATGGTGAAATATTTTTGTATATATTTTTAAATTATTGTAGGACATGTATCACGTATGATACATCACATTGATATTGAGAAAAAGCGGTATATGTAGGAAATAACTGTTAATTTCTTTTTTCATATAAACACGACATACATTCTTCCTCATACCATAAAATCAACAAAATAGTTATAAACTGTTTCATTACATATTCAGGTTTTCCATATACAACCTAGGGCCAGTTTCCTTTGTAAATGTATTGTAACATATCTGTTCAATACTAGATATACAACGAAATGCCCATGGAACGGATGTCCGGCATTATTCTAAATGATGGGTATGCTCACTTCCCTAAATTACTGTATAGTTTAAATTAGATGATTCTATTGTAGTTTGCTTCGTTGTCCTTTTATACATGAAATAACGACCCGTTCTGCTTCGCACGGCTGGAATTTATAATCTTTATCTATATAAATCGATGTATGTATGTACTTCATTCGTTACTATTTTCTAAGCATCATGATTCACACTGTGCATACTAAGCTTATACAATCCTCAGCATGTTTAATCCATATATACATAATAATATCACAGTTTACGTATGTTTAAAAGTTTATTGGGCGATTGTATAAACATCGCTAAATGGAGATCAAATCTGACTTTAATTCAAATGTTTGTAAACTTATCGGACTCAACTGCGTGGTTATTAGTCCGTTGCTTACAAACCACTTAAACTAAGTTAAACTAACCTAAGGACAACACACACATCCATGCCAAAGGGGGGATTCGAACTTCCGTTGCGGGCCGCGGTGGCCGAGGGGACTGAGGCGCTCCAGTCACGGTCTGCACGGCCACGGCCACAACGGTCGGGGGTTCGAATGCCCCCTCTGGCATGGATATTTGTGCCGTCCTTAGGATAAGCTAGTTGATAAGTAGTTTGTAAGTTTAGGGACTGATTACCCTGTAGTTAAGTCCTATAAGCTGTATAAACATTTGAACATTTGAATTGAACTTCCGTTGCGGGAGGCCTCGCGATCCTCAAAGTGGCGCTCCAGACGGCTTGGAACGTTAATTCAGAAATTAACCCAGATAGCGCTGACGTTCTTCCAGAAGAACGACAACGGCAGCTTACTTTTTTCTTTTTGTCTGTAATAATTCGTGCACAGTATCATATTCTATTTCTTTGAATCGCCTGATCCCATTGCAGATCAATTTTAGCCTTATTGTCGATTGCAAAGTGACTGGATACAGCTGCAAAGTTGAGGTTCGTACAGAAGAGCCGCGGTGGAGTAGCCGAGCGTTCTAAAGCACCTCACTGCGGAGCGCGCGGTTGCTCGCCGTGGAGGTTCGAGTCCTCCCTGGGGCATGGGTGTGTGTGTTTGTCCGTAGGTTAGTTTACCTAGGTTTAAGTAGTTTGTAAGCTACGGACTGATGACCACGCAGTTTGGTCCGATAGATTTACAGACATTTGAACATTTTTCGTACAGAAGATACTGAAGACTTCCTCGTAGATGGGTTTATATTTCTTGAACTTTCTTCAATTTTTGAGACATTTATATGTATATATTTCATCTTAAATGTTGTTTTTAACAGTAATGTTTCATATGATTTAAATTATAAAACGTTCATTTTCACGTCATTGCAGAAAGGACAGTATTGCAAAACTAATGGCGTGATTATGAAAAAAATCTCTTATATTTATCTTGTGCAGTCATATGAAGATAATAGTCAATAGCCAATAATCTATAGTTTGGGCATCTCTGTTACATGCGCACGTTCCGTCTTCAATTATTCTGAACCATTGAAAATATGCTTTCAGTTTCACATGACCTGTTAACATTGCTGTAAAATTCGGAGATATTAGGAGTTTAATCACATTATTTGCTATCGAAGCCTTCACGTTTTATATATGGAAGGAAGTTAAGAGGCAAAGTGATTTACGTCTAGCCTTAATTCTCGAGGTGCCGTATCTCAGACCGCACGTGAGTTTTCAGACTCCCTCTTAAATTGTTAGTTTTCGCGGGATGCTGCTGTGGTCCTCCTACCATGATTAAATCACGAGTCAACAATGTTTTATGGTCAGATGCATTATAGCCATCGCTGTTTGTTGCGAACACTTGTTGCGGTCTACCAGATCGCGTCCCGTGACGTACGGTTTTTTTCCCTCTGCAGTACATACAATATGTCTTTGAAGAAACATGTCAATTTTAACGAACCTAATTCTGATAACATTGTTAGTGATAGGAGGAAGATGTAAGTAATATGGACGAAGAAATTGACGTTGATTTTGAAGTTGCCGGGGATCACAGACCTGCTAGTGAACAAGATATTGATTCAGAGGAAGTACTTAAGGAGCATGAGGAGAGGAATCTCTCTCTTTCTTTTCGCTTAGAAGTGTCATGAGCAGCTACACAGAAATAATATTACTAGCGGAAGAATGTTTTTATGTGGTCAAGGGGATCCTTTGTGAAGTCGATAAGTAACAGATGACACAATGTTGGACAGAATACTACGATTCACAAACCTCAAACTTCAACGTTAACGAGTAAATTGGAAAAGCAAACATGCTGCAGATGTGAGAGATGTGGTTATCACTGAACTCAAACTATTCTTTCGTCTTCTCATCTATACATTTGCGTTCAAATCTAACTGTGCAGACGCTGCTGCTGTTTAGACAACAGATGGAACAGGGACAGTTTTCGTTACGTCATGAGCCGAAACAGATTCGACATCTTCTTTTCCAATCTTCGTTTCGATGACCGTCCAAATAGAGCTGAACGAGTGGTAGTTGAACCAGCAACAGCCCTATCTGACGTTTTTAAAAATGTGTAGAAAATTTCCAGACACTATAGGTGCATGTGCTGCTACTGATGAAGTGTTGGTGCCCTCCAGATGGAAGTATGAATTCAAGGCCTACATTCCAAAGAAACTTTGTAGATATGGAATAAAAATTCATAATCTAGACTCCAAAACACATTATTTTCCGAATGGCTATATTTACACTGGTTACAATTCTTATGGACCAACTCACGCAGCAGAGGATAATAATTATTTCCTCCCCACCTAAGCATGCATCGGACTGTTTACACCAATCAAAAGATCGCATGGGTGTGAGGACTGACAGTATACTTCTATGGAACTTTCCTAAGTAATGAACGAGTATGGGTTGACTCTGATTGGTACATTGAAGAAAACCAAAAGAGAAATACCCAAGGAATTTCAGCCCAACTGAAGACTTTCTATAGGCTCCAAAAATATGGGTTCACAAAAGCCGGCCGCGGTGGCCGAGGGGACTCGGCGCTCCAGTCACGGTCTGCACGGCCACTACAGTCGCGGGTTCGAATCCCCCTTCGGGCATGTATATTTGTGCCGTCCTTAGTATTAGTTAGTTCATAAGTAGTTTGTAAGTTTAGGGACTGATGACCCCGTAGTTAAGTCCCATAAGCTATACAAGTATTTGAACATTTGGTTCACAAAAAACATGACACAACTTTTGAACGTATCTAAGAGAAAGAGAACTGTTGTGCTACCTCCCGATATACATCGTGCGCCGGACAGAAATGAGAAAAAACAAACCAGAAGCCAGAAATTATTATGTTTTATAATGATACTAAAATGGGCGTATACAGCCTGTAAGAAAAGTGTTGCGTTTGGAGTTCAAGAAGGAGAACTCATTAATGACCAATGGCATTGTCTACAGAACTGAAGATATTAGTTGCGTCAATGCATAATGTATTGTACAACAGCTACCAAGATAATGAACTTGTAAACAGTCTGAGCCTTGTGAAAAAATTTGAAAAAGAGCTCGTTACTCCTCGCATGGGAAGAAAAATCCAAAATATCGACCTTTAACTAGAACTAAGGGCTCGTATTATGAGAGTGCTGAGAGTGAGTACAGAAACTGGTTTACTCTGAGACGTCTGTAAACTTCACTTGATGAGAGTCCCTCCTGACGCAAAGTAACAAATGTTCAAATGTTTCTAAAGCTATGGAACCAAACTGCAGTGGGCTTCGGTCCCTAGACCTACAAACTACTCAAACAAACTTACGCTAAGGGCAACACACACACTTATGTCGAAGGGAGGACTTGAAACTCCGTAGCAAGCCGCCTTAGAACGCAAGGCCATTCCCACGCGGCACAAAGTAACACTGAGGATACGATCAACCTTCTAGCCATGGCAGAACTACAGTCAAGACAAGCAGTGTACTTACTTTCTGGTCTTATGACTCGAACTCATCGGCCGTCTTACCCACCCCATCGCATTGACTCTGGTCATGCGAAGTTGTTTACATATTTTGAAAGTTGAATTTCATGAACAATCTAAGGAACTGTGTTCAAGATGCAATATACACATTTAATGTCATTGTTCCGGAGACCTTAGGACCAAGGTGATGAAACACTTTTCTGATGTGTGTGTAATGTAAAAAATTCGCACTGACGTGTTTTACGGCCCACTTCAGATTTGTAGTTTTATAAGTTTGTGCAAACATTTTGGCCCCAAATAATAATCTAAATTATTAATTAATAAGAGTCTCTGAAACGCATTTAGGAAAAAAATTAAGTAGTGGCGGGTTCCGAACCACTAACCTTCAGCGTCAGAGACCAACGCATTGCCGACTACTCTACGGCTAACAATTTGAAGTTGTGTTTCTTAACCTCATACTATTGATGGCCGTTATAACTGATGCTAATTTGGCATTTGTAGACACTACATTATCGTTTATCGCACGAAGAACGTCGTGTTTTTGTTAATTCTTCAGTGCGCCATTGCTTTGAAATGTAATGTAAGTTACAATAAGAAAATCATCAAATACGCAACGCAGTATGGCTTATGCCAGAGAGAGTTCTGCGCGAGGAATGTCACGTGACATCTCCCAACGGTTGGTTTACGTTAATTCGATGGAGGGTGTCAAATCTCAGTTATTTTTGCAAATATCTCTCAAAGGATACGAGATACGAAAAAACATAAGGGAACAAAGTTGTAGAGAATTTTCTCCTCTACAAATTCGGGTATTCAATTTTCACGTCAGATGAACGGATTATTAGCAATTAAAATTACATTACAAACGGCTTTTTTTGGTGTTACTAACGTATTTCTTGTCCGAAATATTTGAAAAAGCGAAGTTCTGGTCTTTGGTAGCCAACAATTATGTCTGTAAAATTTGGTGCCGATCGGTTGAACGGTTCGACCTAAGAAGTGGGAACACGTTGCAGACATACAGACATCGTCAAATCGCCGTTATTTTTGCAAATATCTCTGAAACGATACGAGATATGAAAAAAAAACACAAGAGAGCAACGTTGTAGTGAATTTTTCCATCTACAAATTCGGTTATTCAATTTTCGTGTCAGATGAATGGTTAAGCCGTTACTTTCATTTAAATTTCGAGCTGTCAAAAGCCGATCGCAAAGGCCCACTTTTAGTGTTACTACCGTAACCTAAAGTGGGCCAAAAATGTATAGACTTTGTGTAAAATATTATAAACCTATTCTAAGCATCTAAAAACATTTGTATATGATTTTAGAAATTATAATCAGTATTGGTTTTTCTTTGTCCTACTTCTTCACGACTGGCGGGAAGAGGCTATTCCTTAAAATACCCACGACTTCTTTCTATGTATGCTTCTGCAGCTTCTGGCGACTATTGCAGGATGTAACAGCAGCCGGCACACAAATAATGATGCTGGTGCTGTCGAGTTTTCAGAATAGCCATACTGATTAATGGAAAACTTCATTTACGGAACGAAAGTAAATACTTTACTTCTCAGGACTTGGAATGGGGCAGTTACAATGATGATATAAGGACACGTTGCTACTTATGCTGGCTGCTTCTCGTGGGTAATGAGGCTGACTGCCTCTGTTTACCAGCAATATGCGGCTGGTTATAAACATACCACAGAGGTATGCTCTCCGTGACGGCTGTAGGAGTCGCCACGCGTCTTGTCGTAAATGGCACGGGTTTCAGCTCCTTTTAAACTCTCATTCTGTCGTTGAAGCGTTCGTAGATATGTGATCGACAGATCGACACTATAGGACTGCACACTCCTCCCTCAAAAAAAAAAAAAAAAAAAAAAAAAAAAAAAGTGCCGAGCCGTTTCGTGTAGGAAGCAATCTTACAACAACATGCAGGAAGGCAGAGAACGTGGCATATTGAGGTGCCGGGAGACGATACCGTTGCTACCATGAGCCCCGGCAGCGTTCCGACATCCGTCCTTAAATCTCACGAGAAAATCGGCCCCTGAACCGCAGGAAGAACGTACGGTCACTTCCTGAGTCGTCTTCATTGAATGCGTTCCTGGTGACGTCGACGACGGCGGTGCTGGTAAGGGGGAACGGACCTCTGGTTTCGCTGGTACGAGCGCTGGTGCGAAAATTGGCAATTGACACCAAATAAAGAAATCCTCTGAACTTCAATTACGCGATAAATCAGTCAAACCTTAAGGTCGTAAATTCTACCAAATACCTAGGAGTTACAATTACGAACAACTTTGACTGGAGAGAACACATAGAAAATATTATGGGGAAGGCCAATCAAAGGTTACGTTTCATTGGCAAAACGCTTCGGAGATGCACCAGCTCCACCAAAGAGACTGCCTATATCACATTTGTGCGTCCTCTCCTGGAGTACTGTTGCCCATTGTGGGACCCTCACCAGGTGGGACTGACGAAAGATATTGAGAAGGGCCGGCCGCGGTGGCCGAGGGTGACTGAGGCGCTCCAGTCACGGTCAGCACGGCCACTACGGTCGGGGGTTCGAATCCCCCCTCGGGCATGGATATTTGTGCCGTCCTAGTTCGTAAGTAGTTCATAAGTAGTTTGTAAGTTTAGGGACTGATGACCCCGTAGTTAAGTCCCATAAGCTTTACAAACATTTGAACATTTATATTGAGAAGGTTCAGAGAAGGGCAGCTCGTTTTGTTTTATCACGATACGGGGGGGGGGGGAGCGTCACGGAAATGTTGCACGAAATGGGGTGGAAATCATTAAAAGAAAGACGTGATTCATTGCGGCGTGATCTGTTTTCGAAGTTTCAATCACCGACTTTTAGTTCTGAATGTGAAAATATTTTGCTAGCACCCACCTACTTAGGGAGACATGACCATCCCAATAAAATAAGAGAAATCAGATCGAAAACGGAACGATTTAGGTGTTCTTTCTTCCCGCGCGCTATTAGAGAATGGAACGGCAGAGAAAAGTTATGAAAGTGGATAATTAACCCTCTGTCAGGCGCTTAAATGTGATTTGCAGAGTATCTGTGTAGATGTAGGTTGAGGTTGCCGGAGGCGCCCGCGAGGGAGGCGGCGGCGTTGGCGTTGTTGGCGGCGACGCATCCAGCTCCACCGGTTTGTATTCGGTGGCGCTAAGATGGCATCAGGGAATGGCCGACTGTCTGGGATACGGAAATCTGATGAAGTACCTCGCGATTGACGAGCGAGTAGTTAAATCTTATGTTGCAGCAACCCGGATGAAATTTGAATAAGAAATGTACGTGCACCCACATGTTTGATAACAGTACCGTGTCCCCAGCACCTGGTGCGTTCAAAAACTCTGAAAAGAACAATATCATAAGAGCGTAGCGATACATGTCTGTTGCAGAAGGTGCCATGCGGTGGGCGTTGTGCAGTAAATGGAGCAGCGCACGATGCCGTCGGCCGTGTACGAGCTCTGCAGGTGACGAACCGTCGCAGGGTTGAGAGCGATACGTCGACAGGAACAGTAGCAGAGCCTACTCCCGCGTATGGGAGGTACGCAGGTTTGCCATCTGTTGCTTAAATGTTGGTACTAAACATTCAGCTACTCAGTTTAATTGCAGATGAAATGGTGCATTAATGAGGTGAGTAATGCCATTCGCTGTACAAAACTGTTCAGACTCCGTAACGGTAAACTGTGGTTTATTTTCAGAAACCAACATTTCAGGCAAACCTTCTAAGCGAATATTTATTGCAAAGGCAGAGTGGTGCTACGTGACATACTCGAAGACATGGGTACCACAAACGAATAATTACTGAAGGAGTATACTACAGTAAAACAATGTCCCGCGAAATCGACATGCACCTGTTGCAACGCATACGGAGACTATGTCCAAGGTTCTGTCTTTAGTATAAGTTAGTTCATAACTAGTTTGTAAGTTTAGGGAGTGATGACCCCGCAGTTAAGTCCTACAATCTTCACAAACATTTGAATTTGAACAATTGTAAGAACTGATTGTCTACACAAGCATGACACCATAACGTCAACTGTTCAATGTGGACGTCCATGCCCGGCCAAGTAAGGTGTCGACTCGCAAGTCCTTGATGGAGTAATCGGAATACTAGTTTTTCCAACACTTTTGGAATAAGCACACGGGACTGGCCACTGTTACTTTGCACTAAAATCACATTGTGCTGAACAGAGAGGGAATGCCGTCGAATAAAATAGTGGCGCACAAGAGAACGAGCTCAACATTCCGGACATAATGCAATAAACGTTTCAAATCAGGGTCCGCTACTGAAACATGTACAGTCTTCCTATTGTCCAGGGAAACAGACTGTATCATTTCACTATACTGTACATAAATTTGTCAACACGACGCTTCGAAGGCGTCAAGTTCTTAATCTGGGCCTGTATTTCTTTACGTTCTTTTCCGAATTTCTCTCTAAATGCATGAGGGACGAGCCGTCCCCCACCCAAAAAAAAAAAAAAAAAAAAAAAAAAAAAATACGTTCCGCCTAGTCCTTCAGTGTCACATGCACAATGAAATTATTTCTCTGCAGAAAACAAATCCCCAAACGCAGCAAGCAATTGTGGAACACTGTCCTTTTGATCAAAATCAAATACAGGAAGTACATTGTTCTGAATACGAAGGCCAAACAAACCAATATAAACCAAAAATATTTTCACAATCTCATGCAAAACTGTAAATGTCACTGTGCTGGGGCAAGACTAGAATGCGACAGGCAAGCAACAGTTTTCAAGCACTTGATTGATTTCAACATTATACGCAGTAAGAAGCGTACCAGATTGTGTCAATCGTGGTGACCCTAACAGTTCATACGTGGCACGATTGAGAAAAATGACAGACGCGTCAGTGTGTAATTGAAGCCGCAATATGTATCCAATAATGCCTAATGTAAGATACCGTTTATTTGCTTGTCTTTGCACTGCAATGTGGAGGGACGAAGGCATATCCTTTCTGCAAACATCACTAGGTTCGGCTTTGAAAAGACAGTTCGCTCAGATTGAGTAGTTGCTAGGGGTCTATGATGTAGAAATACTCGTTAATAGGTAATGGATTACTATTTTGTTTTTATAGGTTATTACATATTTTATTGTTTTATTTTATTCCTTTTTTATTCTCGGATAGCTCAATATGGGTTAAATCTTACTTAAGGGTCTGTGATTTGTAAGAGTATTTTTACAACACAGTTCCACGTAACTAATGGTAAAATATCTTTCAATTTTAATTTGATAGTAGTTACTTAAAATGGTAGTTTTATTTAGTGAAGATCTTAAAATTTTATTTTACTGTACACGGTTTGATATCTACACACCACAATGGAAAATAAATGAAAGTCCCCTGATATGAAAACTGATTCACTATAATTGCTTCCTGAAATCTGCCTATAACGAAAATTAAATGAGATAATTATTTCATCCTTCTTATCTAGTCCGAAATATAAGTCACTGTTAAGGGTTAATAACACGTAACAACCTGTATTTCTTCATACCATACCTTTGCCTTAAAATTATATTTACCACTTTTTTATGAATTGCTGTTTTTATGATTGCCACGTAACGGCGGTAGGAAGCATGAATCCAGGTCGATGGCTGCTCGCTGCGACAACTGCTAACATTATTTCTAAAAACCTGTTGAAAATGAGTTACAATGTTCCAACACTAATTGAAGTTGACACACGTATTGTTGTTAATGCCTATGTTTTGTATATTAGTCACATTTTTCATTATTACACACCTTTTTTATAAGTGATTCCATTAATATCAAAATACAACCTAATGACGCCTGACGTATAATTACATTTTCTCTCATACATCCTGACACATCGACAATGAGAAAATCAGACAAGAAGAACAAGAACAAAGAGAATAATTTCTTGAGCAACATACATTTATATACTAATTATAACCGAGATATGGATATTTTTTATTATAGTTACATTCTAGTCGTTGCGTGTTAATGAACATAAATGTCTTTGGTGGCATCTTCTGTTTACACAAGTGGCGCATTTGAAATAGTTTTTCATTACATACACAATTTTACTGTCACAAAGTAATGAAAACGGAAGGTCATTACAACGAGATCGGGCAGTGTTAGAGTTGGTGTATGTAGGATATAATAGCAGCACATAAATAATGATGCTAATGTGGGCACAATACTAGAACAGCCATACTGATATATAGCACACTTTATTTACAAAACAAAAGCAAATACCTAACTTCTCCAGACTTGGATATGGGCAGTTAGAATGATAATGTAAGGAAACGTTGCTACTTCTCCTTTATGTTATTTTTAGGGATTTAATCTGTACAAATTATGATAGTATTATCCGATATTGGAAGTGTCAATGAATTCCTGTTAGTGGTGTACGAACGAAGACTTAACACGAATAAAATATGTGTTGGCTTCATTGCGCGTCTGTTTCTTTATTGTGAAACCTACGTTATGTCATGATGTATCAACATTTGCGCCTCCGCATTTCTCCCCTGTTAATGCACACTCCGTTTATCTGCGGCATGGGCGCAGACGGAGCACGCTTATCGCGTGGCTTTGTAGCGGTTCATTGATTTCCCCGTGTGGCCTGCGGCACTGCCGACCGTTTAAGGCTGGCGCTTGTGCCGCGCCTCTGCGCTTTCCACACTCGCCACCTGGCAAACCCCTTTGTTCAGATTTGTAAGGTGCATTACAATAATGTAGAGCAGTTTGCATCTGTCGTATACACTTCTAACTTCAGGCTCAGCTTTCAAATAATTCCCACCGCACGTCACATCCCACCTCACTCATCAACTTCAAACTCCTCACGTTTTGTGTTATTTTAGTTTCTGTTAGCAAAACTGTGTGGGATGAACAAAACAGTATGAACACCTAAAATAACATTGTGGTGTCGCACAAGTATGAAGTGCGCGCCATGTCTCACGCCGCGCGCCGCCATGCACGCACGGCGCGGCGTTCTTACGACGTCGGCCACAAGCGTCCTCTGCTACAACTCCGCTCGTGGCCACCACTGGACTGCATCGTTCACTTGGGACTGAGATAGGAACCAGTTAACACTTGAGAATCGGATAGGCACCAGTTAAGACTTGGCTATCGGATAGGCACTAGGAATCATCAGTAGACAGGCCTCTATCTAATCTATGTATCAGCATTCTGCAGTCAAGAACTATGTAAAGGTATTACTAAGTCTCTATGAAATATATATCTTGTTCTAATTTACTCTAGTGTTTCTAGTTTCTGCTGTCCCACTGGCTGGTCACGTCCGTACCTGCACACGCATGCATCCTTTATTCCTGTGTCGGTCTCTTTCTACTCGGCCACCGACACCTACCAAAACTGGCGGAAACGAGACACAAAAAACATAATTTTTATTTTCGTTTAAGGAATTGGTCCACAACCGGCTTTGAGAAAAGCTCCAGTTCTTTAACAGGTACAAAGCTCTAAAGGGTCTTTATAGTTTGCAAAAGAATGTTATCTTTTCATGCGGCAAAATTTCCGCCATTTACTTTGAGAAGGCTGACCATGCTGCAAATTTGATCCCTCATTCTATACTGTAAAATTTCCCACAAGGGTTCAGTTATGATGAGACATGTCAGTTTTGTTCTGCTGGGGAGATAACTGATAATTTTATGATGCAGTACAAGGCCCGCTTGAACTATATTACCTGCGTGTGTGGGTGCGTTATCATGTCAGTAATTGTTAACAATGCATTATTTATAGTTATCAGTTTGTTGTCGGGATGGTGAATCATTCATGCACAGCTAACCCTGTCATTCCCAGTGTTGTTCCTGGACAACAACGTATTAAAAGTTGATTTATACCGTATTTTGTGCCTCAATCCTTAAAGTTGCATTTTTGTTAATGAACAACATGCTTCTAGTAGGACGTTTGCCGCTTGGTACAGCGTGAAAGGTCTGCTTAGGCTTTAATCTGTCCATCGTGGAGGTTGTGTTGCGTTGCCGTCTGTACGTGACTGAGAGTGTGAGCGTGACTGTGGTTCCTTTTATTTTATTCCAGCAGTGATTTATATTGTCTTTGGTGCTGTGGCGAAGATGATGCTAGCGTTACTGATCTGGCAGTGTTAACTATCAACAAAATAACGTCAAGGTAATCAAATACCTCGATACAAACTTCTGTCTTGTGCATGAAATACATGACGTAATCAATCAGTAGTTCGTCCAAAATTTTAAAACACATATTTTGATGTTTACTGCACTGTCCTGATACATAAATCGCATAATTTTAATTTTTCCAAAGCTAATTTCATAATGTGGGACTGAAAGGGTGAACCGGTCAGTAGAGGTGGTGATAAATACATTTAAATATCACGATATATCTGCCCAAATCATAACTGGACCTTCTCCATGGTAGACTGTAGAAAACAGGCATGTTGTATCGTAAGCTTCTTTAAGGGATTTCGATACTTAAGCCAGATAGTATGTAAACCAATGTAAACGATTACTCATCGAATCATACTGGGTTTATTGTCAGTTGCACAATGTTGAACAGTGCAGACATATTCGTGCGATCGATCGAGATGACCCCTTTGTAAATCTGAAACGTCACGCATTTTACCGATCACTTGTGCTGACCATATTAGAACACAATATACTACAAGATAGTTCTAAGTTGTCGTAAGTAAACTGTGCACTGCGGTCTCGTCTCAGGATTAACACGTACGCAATGTTGCCAGCTTGCAACAGTATGTACTATAATGAATGGTATTATTATTATTTTTCCGTGTCTTTTGTTTCCCTACATTCTATTCTTACTTAACATATCAAATCTTTCAAGTTCCACTCATCCATGAGCGTTTGACCCCTAAGAGTTGGCTGCCAGCAGCTGTAATGTCAACGGCCGTGCCGGGGTGAATACGCCAGTTCTCGCCAAATCACCGAAGTTAAGCACAGCCGCGCATGTCAATATTTGGATAACTGCCCGTCCGGATACGCCGCCTGCTGTTGACAATATTCTGTTAACCTTATGGCAGAGAGAACAAGGAGGGGCGGTGGTGCAAACACCTAATTGCCTGTCTTGGCGTCAATGTCCTCCGCAGTAATTGAGTGAATGAGGCAATGTGAAACTCTTAATGGCAATCCGACATTCGGATGGGGAAGTTAAACTCGGCAGCTCCATTGATGCTCTTACAAAAGATTGGACTACGTGTCGGCACCAGGTTTCACCTTCTGCCATCTCAATTCATCTCCAACACTACAGACATATCCATTACATTTTCATATGCTTTAAATAGATACCCCAAGTGTCCTGTAGGCAGAAAGGATAGAGAAATCCCATCCAATTAAGCTGCTGAGCCTGACCTCCGATATGACATTACATTTTATTAACTGGTGAAATATATTTTGCCTCGTGAGAACCGTATATTTTACAGTAAGGAGTACACGACTTCTTTTCATACTGCTACTGTTAATGTAAACTGTACATTCATTTCGTAAACGCAGTTAGAACATATTCCAGTCACGTTGTGTCTTACCTAAGGTCATGCTGTGATTTTAGCTAGTTTTGGAAGTTTATGATCCGGCTACATCATGAAATTTTCTTAGAGAAGCAATAGTTAGCAGGCAGAAGAACGTACATCTCTGAAAGTTTAATAAAAACTGAAAACACAGGTCTAAACAAAAACTTATAGTATATCTGAAACTGAATTGGTAACGATAATAATTTATGTGATTATCAAGAACTCTAGAACAATATTAGTGCATTGATAATGTCCTTGAGTGTGATTGACTCTGAGTAAATAAATACGTATATCAAAATCAAGAAAATCATCTCACTTATTCTAAAACTCGTTGTTCTATATCAAAATGTCGAGATGTCTGTATGACCAAGTGAGTATGTAAACCATTGTTTAATGGTGAAAGTAGTGCAAGTATGAAGTAACCAAATTAGGAGAATAAATTGGACATTTCTACAATTTATTCATGAAATATATAAATTTTACTACGGACGGGGAGAATCGATTAGCCAGATGTGCCTGTTGGGTGACGTCAATTTTAGAGAGCTCACTATTTGTTGGACAGATATGGGATAGGGGAACTAGGGGGGGAGGCGCGGTGGAGTAGCCGAGCGGTCTAAAGCGTCTCACTGCGGAGCGCGCGGTTGCTCGCCGTGGACGTTCGAGTCCTCCCTGGGGAATGGGTGTGTGTGTTTGTCCTTAGGTTAGTTTACCTAGGTTTAAGTAGTTTGTAAGCTACGGACTAATGACCACACAGTTTGGTCCGATAGATTTGGACATTTTTGAGAGTATGCGAAACTTTTGCTGGTGTATGACTGGTGGGATGTATTGGCAGAGGTGCGGCGGTATATCATGTAGGAAAGTATAGGAGAGACTAAAAGATTATTAGAGTCAAATTGACGGATAGTGTAGGTAGTTAGAAGATGTTCAGTGCAAGTAAGGAGAGGGTAATGAGATGAGCTTGTAAAAGAATCACGTGGAAGAAGGTACGCGGATGTGGAAAACGAGGTGAGTTAAATAATCGTGGCTGTAGGATCTGCAAGGCCTTGAAGAATGTAGCAGGGGGATATGCATGCACTATTTGCATAACAAAGGATGGGACAGATCAAGATTTTGCAGGTGTGAAGTGCAGTGGATTGGTACAGATAGGAAGGAAGATGAGGTTTTAACGTCCCGTTGACAGCGTGGTCATTAAAGACAAAGCTTACGCTCGGATGTTTGGTTAAGAATGGGGAAGGAAATCGTCCGTGCTCCTTCATAGAAACCAATCCCGAAATTTCCATGGAGTGATTCAGAGAAATCACGAAGGACCTAAATCAGGAGGGCCGGAGGTGAATTTGGACCACCGTCCTTCTGAATGCGAGTGCAGTGTGTTACCACTGCGCCACCTCGCTAGGTGGGATTGGTTATTAGTATAATTCAAAATTTCAACTTGTTAGTAGTTTTAGTCTATTGTGGGCTTTTTCATGGATTATTAGTTGGTGATGATTCTATATTAGTCGGTAGTCCACAGCTAGTCCAAGACTTTTTATTGTATTGGTTAGCTGGATACTACAGTAGTAAATGGTAAGGTGGAAGACATGAAGGCGAAAGGTGCGGGTTCTTCGTACTTTGATCACTGCATGACATTTTGAAGAATTGACCTTCAGGAGCCATTGGTTGCACCTGGAGGTGTACGGGTTGAGGTAGGTTTGGAGAGAGCATCGAGATTTCTGCAGTGTAGGGTAGTAGGCAAGGAAAACGGTGTAACCATCATACTGAATCAAGTGGACTGGTAGTCATCGTTTGGACATACCAGCAGCACAGAGGAGATAAAGATAAGAGAGAAGACCGAGCCACGGGGCATAACTGCAGTTGGTTGGAAGGTCGCCGTATTGTGGTGATTGATACTGACATAATATGAGCGATTAGAGGGCAAGGATGCACTAAGTTGGACATAATGTATTTGATGTGCATTAATTCTGAAGTTTGGAAAGGGGACCAGACTTCTACATACGCTTACAGGTTTCCTCGCAGTCGAACGAGAAAATGAGGCAGATCCGTGGATGTTCAGGTGGAAAGAGAGGGGACGGTAAAGTGGATGAGCTGGTCATCTGAGGAAAAGGAATGATGGAAGCCACGCTGTTCATTGGGAAAGAGGTAGTGTTGGATCAAATCTTGATGGATGAACCGAAACATAATGGATTCGAAGATCTTGCAATACACTGAGGTTAGACAAATAGGGCCGGCCGCGGTGGCTGAGGGGACTGCTGCGCGTCATTCATGGTTTTCACGGCCACTACGGTCGGGGATTCCAATCCCCCTTCTGGCATGGATATTTGTGCCGTCCTTAGTGTTAGCTAGTTCGTAAGTAGTTTGTAAGTTTAGGGACTGATGACCCCGTAATTAAGTCCAATAAGCTATAAAAACATTTGAACATACACGTATTTAAAACATAAAGTAGAAAATTATGTTGAAGCGAGTTTAGTTATCAACAAACTAACCATACTTGTAGCACAAATGATGGTGTAACGAATAAGGTATAGAGTTTTCATAATACGTATAGCATGAATGTGTGGTTTTTTCTACGTCGAGATAAATATTATTTCAGTGACAATGTAATGCTTCTACAACAAAGCAAGCTGAAAGAGAGTGATTCAGGAAGATTACCCACCACAATGGCAACCATCCAGCCATTTTTATTGTCACGTAGAACCAACGTTATTATTGCGTGCCACACCAGTGTCCTCATGCAATCATTTTCAGTCCTCATTTTTCCATCCTCTCCGAAGTGGCGATAAATATGTGGAAGCATATGCCGTTACGGCATAGTGGGATTCCCCTTACGAAATTATTTCCGCCTATCCACTTATAATGAAGTGTCAATGCTCCTATATCCGACATTTATTTTAGGTTACGATACTTTGATAAAACTCACAACACGATCAAATGAGAAAGGGATGACACGTCTGCATTTTCTATAATACTGGTGAAAGAATGTCATATAACCATTTAACGCTTTAATGCACAGTGTATCTGATCAGAAACATTCTTCATAGTTTCGATGCATGTGACACTAATAATTTTGTACCAGTACTTAGTTTTGTAGCTGCCTGTATACCTTATTCTTCACTTAAAATAATGCTTCAAAACGATTATAAATAACTATATGCTGTTGAAACAGTTTGTAAGATAGCTGCGGGGAGTCACTGCTAACACGTGTAATTGTTTACTGAAGCATTCCTCCATCGGCATGTTACAGTAGTTAATCACATTCAACATTTTCAGTAATTTTCTAGGTATATAGTCCCTATGAACTAATTTTTATAGAGTTAAAAAGTCATGCACTAAAGGGTTAATACAGGAACTTAATAAAAATAGTTGCTTATAAAGGAAATATAGTTAATTTTGTATTTCCGAAGTATTTCAAAACTTCTCCCATCCAGTAAAATATTTAAAACTAGAGTTATCATAAGCCGCGTAGGAGTGGCCTAGCGTTCTAAAGCGCCTTGCTTCGGAGCGCGCGTTTGTTCGCCGTCGGAGGTTTCGAGTACTCCCTTCAGCATGGGTGCGTGTGTTGTCCTTAGGATAGTTTAATTTAGTTTAAGTAGTTTGTAAGCCTAGGGTCCCTTAACCATAGATTTACAAACATTTGAATTTTTTATAAAAATGTTTATTGTTTCTTTTGATATTTTAAATGATTCGTTATAGAAAATTTAAATTTGTTTAAAATATGTCATTTAATTATCAGGCTTGGGCTATTTTGGTTATTTAAATAATATGTAAACATCTTTGTTTTGAAGCTGATATTTTTGTCTTTGCACTCATGGTGTTTGTTGGGCTTCTGTTCATCTAAAAAGATTTATTGTGAAATATGACATTTCTAGTTGAGCGCCTCTCGAATGAGTGAAATGTGTATTTTAATTTGCGGAAATGGATGATTGTGAAGTAATTTAGATGTGTAGCGAAAAACCATATACCTACTTTATGTAAGTATGCTCTAATGGTCGAGGAAGAAAAATAGCGTAGTCCTTTACGGCTTTTGCAAGAAGTATTAATAAAGCAAAGAAATGAAGAAATAATAAGCAGAAGAACGGTAGGAAATAAACGAAGTACAATATATTATGTATCACAGTTGCCGTTATTGCAGTACTGTCTGTCTTTCTACTGTGTGCTTTATTTCGAAGAACGTAATTTCCAAGAAAGACATACGCGGATCCAAGGGGAGGACAAAGGGTCGTTCGCCCCGCCCCCCTCTCCTCCCAGAAGCTCTTGCCCCGCTTTTTAATTTTTTTTATGCGAAGCTAGCGTGCTATCACTGCACTGAGTCTTCAAAACGTTTGTTTGATTGGGCGCTGGGTAAGAAGGGGTGGCCGGTACTAGAGTCTTTCCACTAGGCCAGAGTTTACCTGACGATGAAATGATTCTTTTCAGCAGAACAAGCCGTTCTGGATCTGCCCCTAACAAATATGCAGTTATTGCGTAATCTTAAACTATTACATACCTAACAACCAGATAAATCGGTACATTTTAAAGAGAGTATGAGCTATAAAAACGAAGCATTTAATCTCGCCTTTACTTAATTTCTTTAGACTTTCAGGCTGCTTCAAAATTAAGAATTGTGTAGAGGAAATTCAAACCTTATGCAAAACACCTCTAAAAATATCACGAAACTGATGTGTTCTACTTGTTGTTACATACTCTCTAACTATATCAATTTAGAGTTCAGAGAGTTCCGTCAAACACAATCTAGTATACGGCAATAGTTAGTCTAAAAATATACTGTAGCCTATTCTCACACGGATATTAATTTGTGAGTCAATGTAACATTTTCAGTTCAGACGTTTCCCATAAGCGAACAGATTTTTTTAGTGAACTTAGGGACATAAGTTTATAAAGAAGTTATTGTTGACTGCGGTAGCAGACGAAGCATCCGATATTATTCAGACGCACATGCCATCGATGTTAATTACTTGCTTCGGTCCCTCCGATCTACATTTACATCTACATAAATACTCTCAAATCACAATGAAGGGTATGGCTGAGGGTTCATTGAATGCTTGTATGATACTTCTCTACCGTGGATTCTCTTATAACGCGGGAAGAAAACACACAAATCTTTCCGTTTTTGAATTAATTTCTCTTACTTCATTATTATAATCAAGTTTACCTATGTAGGTAGGTACTAATAAAATTCGGAAGAGACAGTTAGTGAAAGATATTTCGCAAATAGATCTTGCCACAACGAGTGACACTCACTCTGTTACATGGTGATAATACAAAACGATATGCCATTCTCTGAGCTTTCTCTAGATACTCTGCCAGTCCCACTTTATGGGAATCCCATAATATGCAATAGTACTCCAAAACAGGACGCACAGGTGTCGTGCAGGAACATTTTTAAGAAAAATTTTGCAACTTCTATGTGTTCTGCCAATGAAAAGTAGGCATTTTTCGCCTTATCTACGATACTTTCCGTGTCTTCTTTCCAGTTAAAGTTGTTCATAATTAGCCTTGGTACCGTTATTTAGTTGAATTTACGGCATGTAGATTTGACTATGTTACATGAAGTTTTACGGATTTCGTTTAGTGCTCTTTTGGTTGACTTCACACCTACCATTATTTAGGGTCAATTGCCAATTTTCGTACCTTGGAGTTATCTAAAATATTTTGTAGTTGATTATCTTCTGGTGACTTTACTAACCTATAAATGGCCCCATTATCAGCGAACTAAGGGAGCTCCTTACAATGTCTCCTAAATCGTCAATAAAGTTTAAGAACAGTAGGAAACCTACTACACCTCCCAGGGGAATGTCGGTAATCACTTCCGTTTTAATCGATGTCTTTTCGACAATTACAAGGGACTGTCTCTCTTTTGACAGGAAATGGTGAATCCAATTGCAAAGATGTGGCGATATTCCATAGCCACGATAATTTATTAGAAGCCGCTTGTGGGGTACATAGTAGAAAGCCTTCCCAAAATCTAGAAATAAGAAATCGAATTTAGATACCTTGTCGGTAGCACTCGTTACTTCATGTGAGTCAAGAGCGAGCTATGTTTCACAACAAGGATACTTCCTGAATCCGAGTTGACTATGGGTCAATAGGTCGAGGTAGTTCATAATATTTGAGGGAAGTATATGTTCTAAAATCGTGCTTCAAACCGACGTCAGTGATATAGGCCTGTAATTTTACGAATAACTCATATTGCCTTTCTAGAATATTGGAGTGACCTGTGCAACTTTCCAGTCTTTGCGTACGGAACTTTTGTTGAGCGAGTGTTTGTGTATGATAGCTAGGCAATGACTGTACTCTGAAAGGATCCTAACCGTTACGCAACCTGGAGCGAGAGACTTGCTTTTGTTCAATGATTTAAATTGCTTTAGTGCTCCAGGGATATCTAATTCTAAATTACCCATAATAGCTGCTGTTCATGATTCGAATTCTGCAGTATTTGCTTCGTCTTCTTTGATAAAAGAATTTCGGAAAGCCGTGTTTGGCAATTCTGGCTTTAGCACAAATGTCAACAGTATTATATACGTTGCTAACGCGTGGTTGAGGTTTTTATTTTTCTTAAGATTTTCTACCAAATTACGTGACGCGGTTTCGTTGTGAAAACCAATATAAGCCTGTCGCAATAAAGTTCGAGCCAAATTTCGAGTTTCTATAACAGATTGCAAGTCTTGGGGATATTGAATCTGTTTAATTTTAACATTTTTATCTTTGCTTTTGCAAGAGTGATCTAACCTGTGTTATGTACCAAGGCGGCTTAGCCCCGCCTTCTGTTAATTTCTGTTAAGCGTTAAGCGAAGTTTTATCAGCTTTTTTTGAATAGATATATTTCTCGTTTGATTTTGGTGGATTTGGGAATTTTGATACTCAGTCTCGCTTCGACAACACTGTGTTCACTAATCCCTGTGTCTGTTTGATACTCTTTATTAGTCCTGGATTATTTGTTGTAAGGAGGTGAAGTATATTGTCACAACCATTTACTTTTCCAGTGGGTTCATGATCTAATTGCAAGAGATAATTTTCGGAGAATGAGTTCAGTGCATTATTCTAAAATCCCATATAAAATCAGGGAATAATCATACGACAAATATAATTATATGAATGGATTCAGGAGACTTGGGAGAATGAAACGCCGTAATTACAATTTCAATATCCCTTTCTGATAAAAAGCCGATAAATTTCAGTACTATATTAATGATATTATAAGACTTACATTTACAATTATTTATACGTAGTATTTATCAGTAACAGTTTAAGAAGCAAACGGGCAGCATTGCACCACGATACCTATCTTAAAAGGCGCACCACGTTATTTCCATATTCTTTCAATAAACTTTGTTTGACTCTCTTGGTCTGCTTTTCGTTGAGGTAGTAATATTCTTGTGTCAGAACATAGTTTCCATCACAGAAACACAAAACATGAACCCATCAAAGCGCATTACATTGATATATGTATTTTATTATATTTATTATTATTCTTAGTAACTTTCGTTTTTTATGTTGCAAACTGCCACTTAAATATTTCATGGCCGACTAAAAATAATAGAGATGCAGCAAATAATGGATATATAAACAATTATATGTATTTGTGGACAAGAAATGAATATTTTCCATAGTAAGCCATGATAAGTTAAACATTCATTGTGTATCTACATTTCGACGGAGGCAGTATATTTGGACAGTGAGACGCCACCCTTAATAGCTATCTGAGCAAAGGGCATCACTCTCAACCGATTTTAGTATTGTTAAATATGTATTTGTTTGCTAAATGTAAACAACATTTGTTGGGAGTTCGTCAAAGCATTTAATTCTGTGTTATTCAAATGTGTAATATTTTGGAAGGGAAATTGTATTTTAAAGATGAGGCGTTACGATGCGCGGAAGGATACAATTTTGGGAGCAGGTAGAGAACGCTTTCGAACGCTTGGGAAGGGACTCGTAGCTTGGACGTGGTGGTGAAAAGTTGTACGGTGGGCAGTCTGGGATCCCCGTTACGAACTTGTGATTTCAAGAGATAGGCATGTGTGGACTTAGAAAATTTACGAGACTGTAACTGCAGAACTTAGTCTCTGGTTGAAATTCGGTAGACTATGGACGTTAGTAGGGCTGTGGAACTGTTATAAATCAGCAATCGTGTACTCGTGTGATGACAAACTGTGTATTACAACAAAAAATGTAATTAATCGCGGATTAATTTGGAACCGCAATGTTCGATGGACTTCACTAATTTACAAGTGATAATTTTGAACTTTTACTCTCGAGTGCGTGTGATACTTACTGTGCGTCTCATGAACAATTGTTGAGGAAATATTCAGTTATTTAACAATATATAAAGTAGGACCACCTCCGCATTTTCATCTCGAGAAACAGTAAAACTCCATTTATAAAAATTACTTCTTGACTGACTCTCTTCTAAATGTTATCTTAGAATCCATTTTGAAGGTTATTCAGAGCTTTAATCTATGTTTGTTTAAATATATTTTTCACGTCATCATCTGCATATTGATAGACTGACTGAACTACACATTAATTATTGATCTTATTTAAACAGTTTGGGCAGCTGTTTAGGACATAGAAGCTGAAATACATAAGTGACCCCTATGAACAGAGACAACGAGCCATAAACTTTTTACTACCCAGAGTTATGTATTGCCCAATTCTTATTGGTGAGTACCGATAGGAAGGTCGCAGCCATGTATCCGGCGTGTTTATACGAACTCGAATTGATCGTGCCAGTGGCGGAGGGGGCAGCCCGCCCCGGGCCTCCGGTCTTGGGGGGCCTCCAATAGCCTCAAAAGCTAGAGTGCGCGTGGTATCTCGTTCTGCTGGGGCCTCCATATCTCGAAAGCTATTCTTTTTAGACTGGTTATTAGACTGGCCCGTGCCTCTCGTCTTGTTGGGGCCTCCAAATCTCAAAAGTTACTGGTTTATAGTAATATATTTACGAGTGGCCTGGGGGGGGGTGTCATTTTGTTTCGACGCCGCCCCGGGCCTCCGACAGCCTTAGTCCGCCAATGGATTATGCGCATGACACTTTTTTCCATTGACATATTCTGAAACATACCATCTATTAATCTATTTTCACAGTGTTTATTTTTCTTCTGCCATATATTTTACCCTTCTGTGATAATATTTCGTTGCAATTTTACGTCGTTCTGACCAGTGGTGTTATTTTTACAGCGTTTTGAAAGTTTAACTTTAATTATTATCACCCTTAGGATCTTTATCTTTTTCCTTGTGTGTGTGTGTGTGTGTGTGTGTGTGTGTGTGTGTGTGTGTGTGTGTGTGTGTGTGTGTGCGCGTGTGTGTGTGTGTGTGTGTGCAGGTTATCCTGTGATGTTGCAGTCAGCAGTTGTCTGACGAACCACATACATACTGAGAGTGTGAGGCCTAGCACTATTTGTACAAAATATCCTGGCACTCTTCATACGACCATCGGATCCTGTAAGATCTTACCACTGTCAGCGTTGACATGTAAACCCATTACGTTTTTGGGTGGGGTTGGAACTGGGACAGTAATTCGCCATGTTTTCGATAGTCTGTCACCCACTGCGCGATGAGGATAAGTCCAGGTATAGCAGCTGATCCGTGAAGACTAGTTAGATTTTCATGGACTTCATCCTTCACAGTACGTCCCTATGTACTGGCAATTCTGGGTTGCTTTCAATCCTCTACAGTTATGGGTCCAAGAAACCATTCCTGCGGAAGGGAGGTGAGGCAATATGATGCAGAATATTCAGCCATTGCGGCGGTGTAATTTTGATACATCTACATCGTGTTGTAGTTTGTCTAGTTTACTTACATGACCACTACTGAAACACAGAGTGGGGCAGTATTCTGCGGCAGAGTATGTAAGTGCTAGGGAAGAACCTCGTAGTGTTGATGCACATCCTCCACAGCTATTACCATATTACTGGCCTGGATATTGTTGACTTTAGCTGCCGTTGCTTCTAGGTGTTACTAAAGAACCAGGTTGTATCCAGAATGACAGTAGTGACACCTGGGAAACTAATTATGGGGAAGCACTTCTTTGTCAAATCAAATGTTCAAATGTTTGTTAAGCTTATGGGACTTAACTACGGGGTCATCAGTCCCTAAAATTACAAACTACTTACGAACTACCTTATACTAAGGACGGCACAAATATCCATGCCCGAGGGGGGATTCGAACCCCCGACCGTAGTGGCCGTGCAGACCGTGACTGGAGCGCCTCAGTCCCCGCGGCTACCGCGGCCGGCACTTCTTTGTCAATTTGTATATTGTAAGATTTGTAACTTTCCTATAATTCTAATGAAAACATTAATAGTTATGTTTAGAATCTGTCATCTTTTATTTACAGATTATCCTGTAGAATGTGGATTTTCATTGAACTACGAAGCTGAATATACAGGGTGAATGACCTAACACCTGCACCGCAAATAGTGCGAAAACGGAAAGTGCGATTGATGTGCGGTTTTCACAGAATGTTTTGGTAGTCAGGAGCTCGTATTTTTAGCCAACAAATAGATTGTAATATTTTTTAGAAAGTGTATTTTTAATGTAAACATACGGTTGTTTAAATAGAACAATGGTTGTTTCTATCATGCACTGGATTTTTTTACACCAGCTGTCTACAAAGAATTTTGAATCAAATTTTTATCACGTTTAATTTTGCGGCTTCAACCGTATAAAGTTTCGTGGGGCGGAGGCTGTTGTAGCGTATCTGACTGGCCGACTGGCTAGCCCCTGGGGCACGGCCCACAGTCTCATGACCACAAGGCAGTCAGCTACGCTGTCGTAGCCTCCGCCCCACAACTTCGAAAGCGTGTAGCTGCCAAACTAAACGTGTTAAAAATGCCTTTAAAATTGTTTTGTACGCAGCTGGTGTCAAAAGGTCCAGTGCATGATAGAAACAAACATTGTTCCAGTTGAAAAGGTGTATGTTTGCATAAAAATACACTTTCTAGGTATTTTTACAATCTTTTTATTGGTTAACAATACGAGTCCATGACTACGAATCCATTATGCGAAAACCGCACATCAATCGCACTTTCTGTTTCCGCAATATTTGCGGTGCAAGATTCAGAAGTAACTTAAAGGAATGTAGTCCCGTGCGCATCATCTCAGTGAATTATGTAAAATTTTTAAACAGATGATGTTTCTAAATTGTTCGGTGAGTGGTGTCATATCTGAACGTAAGCTCGGCGCATTTGTCCGTGCATGATCATAGGTCTTGAGGAGAATCAATACACAGCATCCACGGTATGTACTGGCAGTGTAAACAGACTGCCAACAGTTGAACGCAGTTAGTGTTCCTGCAGTTTAATGCTGCAATTTACCAGTCCGTTTTGAGACGATTGTGACAAAGTATCGAGCGGGGTCAGGCCACCGTTGCACTGGAAAACAGATGCTACTCTACGACAATGCCCCCGTACACTGCGCGCTCCGTGTGCGCAGTTCCTCGCGCAGAAGAGAGGAACTCTTCTTGAACACTTCCGTACTTCTGTGATCTGTTTCAGCGGTCTTCATCTTTCTTTACTGTTTAAAGTTGGCCTTGAAAGGTGAATGTTTATAGTATCTGAATGCTATCAAAAATCGTTGGACAAAGCGTTCTGCGGTCGATTCCACAGATATCGTTCGCTGACAGTTTCCAAAATCTGTACGAACGTTGTTAAGTGTCTTGTAGCGGCTGGCGACTATTTTGAAGGTAAAGAAGATACATTTTTAATTTTTATGTTATTTTATTTATTATTATTATTTTATGAGAGCAGTCACCGAACTTATTAGGCGCACCACTTAGTTATTCCTTTTTAACGATGCATTTTTATTACTGTAACATGAAACCGTGAATACAGAGACCTATTATTGTAAATTAAGGTTTCAAAACAATTCGTAAAATTGCATTTATAAATATTTCATGTATTGTAGACGACATCGAAATGGCGAAAAGCCAATACGATCGTCCTCATTAAATAATAACTAATAAACAATGTAATAATAGTGCAGAAGTAAAATGGAATAAATATTAAAATGTAATTTGCTGACTCGAAATATGAGGCGGGACCACCTGAGAAGAGGCTTTTGTGTTAACTTTGTTTTGTGTATGTTTGTCTTGTAACTTTTTTACAGATGTCCCTCACAACCAACGTTGCGAAACTTCTTTAATGAATTGGCAACTCCTTTGTGCGCTGGTCAGACCCCATATTCAATTCATCCATTGATAATACAACAATCTCTGAAAAATAATATGACTTTTTCTATGATATACTCTAACTCACTCTATGCATTAACTCAAGCAGATGAGTGTTTATCATAGCAAAAGTATTTCTAGTCTGGTGGGATTATCATATGCCTAATTGCGTAGCAGGAATAAAAACCAATGTCTTCCTTAAGTTGGTGGTGTGACGGTGAATATCGGCAGGCTATTCAGTAAAAATGATATTAAATGTGTCTTCCGACCCACAGTGCCAATGCAAACGATGCTGCGTCCCATCAGAAACAATCTAGGTCTAAGGAGACCAGGCATTAATGAAATCCCATGCCACTTAGAAAAATCATACATTGTCTAGACGTGTCGCAATCTCAGAGGTAGATACAAGGGTTGGAACTTAAATAGCGCAAACACTGCTTTGGAGGCACTTTGCAATGGAATCTACTATTTCCGCTGATAGCACACGTTGTTGACATACCTATCTTATCTCCTAGCAAATGGACTCAGCCGTCCCATGTCACCGGCGTGCGGACAATAGAGGGAAACAGTCACTTGTGAGTGAGCGGTCTAACGTAACGGTGTCGGACTTGGATCAAGATTGAATGTGTCAGAGGTCGTACAGCACGATAATGTCATCAAGCTCTTCAAGAGGCGTGCGGGGAATCGGCATTGCAGAACAGTGGCACGTTGGGTAAAAGCACAGACAAATATACACAGACAGGAAACCTCTGTAAGGGCCCGGTCCTACGCTCAGGGGTGCGGGGAGGGAGGGTTTCCAGCAGTTCCGTAAGATGTCCCATGATGGAGCTGCGGTCAGAAGCAGCTCTTTAAACTGGCCAGAGCAGGCGGCAGGTAGCGGCTGTCCCCACCACCACCTCCCCTCAAACGCCGGACACAGCCGTGGCCTAGTGGCATGCGGCGCGAGCTCTCCCCTCAGCCTCCCCTCCACGCTACCGTCTGACCTAAAAGCCAGGGAACCGCCTGACACCTGCTAGCATCTTACGGAACTACGAGGGGAGAGTAGGATAGTGGTTTATGGGGGGGGCTTCTCCTCTGTATGTGTTACTCTGTGGTAGAAGCCTCCAACGAATGTCGGCAAACTGTGGCAGACATGCATCGGGCAGGCCGCCCTGCGACCAGCTTTGCGAAAGAAGCGGCTATACTTTCTGCACAAACCACCCATCATTTTGCACGACAATGCACGGGAAAACACAGCGGAAGCTTAACTTCGTGGCATTCGCTTCAGAACTGTTGCAGAGATTCGAAAGGTAGTAGAACGCTCCATTCGTACCAACAACAGAACAGGCCCTGCTAAAGGTATACTTATCAAATGTTCACATGTTTGTAAAGTCTATGGGACTTAACTACGGGATCATCAGTCCCTAAACTTACAAACCAATTACAAACTAGCAAATACTAAGGATGGCACAAATATCCATGCCCGAGGGGGGATTCCAACCCCGACCGTAGTGGTCGTGCAGACCGTGACTGGAGCGCATCAGTCCCCTCGGCCACCGTGGCCGGCGTATACTTATCCTTCCAAATCGCTGGAAACGTGTTATACGCAACGCTAGTGATGACTTTGAAGGACAGAAAAGGTGCAAACGTTTAACGCTTCTTTACCGGTTGTACTGTTTAAGTTCCAACCCTCGTATATTAACACCAACGTCCAACAAGATTAGGTCAACATCAAAAGTTTGCTGTTGCTGAACACTGTCTGGACAGGGGATATGAACTATGGGTAGACAAAGATCATTTCACTTTGTCAACATACTGGGACTCCATCATTAAAGAAGTTGTCAACATACATGTATCTATCGACCTTATTAATCCTTTCAACCGCTAATTTTATTAATTTATGAACAAAAGTATTTATTTGTGTATTTCTATACTTAATGATTGGAATAATGTATATTTGTTAGAATTTCTTTTTGGTTCTTGAAGGAAAATTTGCGATGGCTCGATATGCCAACATTGAGCAAGATATGTTTGCTTTATCGTAATTAACATCATTTTCAAACAGTTCATTACTATTTACGCATTTGACAATAATTCATTACCGAAATTTGTTGAATTACTTTGTTTCTTTTACCTTGATATAATAATTTGAAAAACTTGCTACATGTACTCCAAAAATGTTCAAATATTTGTATAGCTTATGGGACTTAACTACGGGGTCATAAGTCCCTAAACTTACAAACTAGCTAATACTAAGGACGGCGGAAATATCCATGCCCGAGGTGGGATTCGAACCCCTGACCGTAATGGCCGTGCAGACCGTGACTGGAGCGCCTCAGTCCCCTCGGCCACCTCGACCGGCACATGTACTCTAACTTAGACATGAAGTATCACTACATATTTTTTCAATGTACTGAAGCCTAACACTTTCTGTTTCCTTGAAGTAATGGCAGACAACGTAGTCACAATGAATGTTGGAAAGTTCTGAAGTCTTTTCCACAGTCTTTGGACATATGGTTATGCCTGGAGGAAGAGATAAAGATGACTTTGCAATATGGCAACATTAGGAAGGAAAGGGGTTGACAGAAACACGGGTCTTCAACTCAGCAAGGCATGGAAACTGCACTGGCGGTACTACGGCATCGTCTTCCACATTCGAATGTCTCCAACGACGGATCATCGAAGTTAGAACATTTAAATTGTGCGGCACACCAACAACGCACGCGCTCTAAGACAGCGACTTGCCGCTTCGCTCTATTCCCACGCTGCCCAGTCGTAGACCACGGCCTCTTCCTTGGTTATGAGTCTGTGTATGTCGTTGACTATGGTTTGTGTATAGTGACGTCATTGCCTCACCAGTGTCTTGGCATTTTCGCATCCCTAACCAGCTACAACGTATATAGGTGACACATCAGCAATACAGCAGTACAGTAAAGCACCTAAAGGTGAAGAGCAGTCTACTCGTAGAAATACTGTGCAGCTCTGTTAACACACTCCGATGGGACGCCCGTGAACCATGGAAGGATTTAATACGTTTAGAAAGCTTCAAAAAGTAAATCATAATTGTTATTTACAAAGAAGTTCTGTTCAATTGAGTTCGAATCAGGCAGTAATTCAGAACGTTATCTTCGAGCTCGTCGGTCTTTGTTCCTGTGCATTACTATAAAATCGAGCTAGCTGTCGCTTGGATGTAGAGCACTCTTATTTATAACAAACTAGCTTAAACCCGCGGCTCCGCTGGCATGTTAGTTGATTATGATAGATAAGCTATTTTTCAGTAGTGTGTTATGAGACTGGCTTTGAAGGATGAAGTGAAATACAATACCTTCTATAGAAACAAACTGAAAACTATTCCTATGAGATTGCAGAAGTACTTACCATTTATCAGGAAAGTAAGTACTGTTGATCAAATCACACGTAAAAATGCACTCGTTTCGAAGAATCCAACC
Source organism: Locusta migratoria (assembly GCA_026315105.1). Classification (NCBI taxonomy): domain Eukaryota; kingdom Metazoa; phylum Arthropoda; class Insecta; order Orthoptera; family Acrididae; genus Locusta; species Locusta migratoria. The sequence goes on along the minus strand of CM048755.1, from coordinate 501,627,858 downwards.
ACGAAATTCAACAATAATGATTGTAATAATATCACAGATCGATCACTTGATGTAATGTGCAAAACGTCAAATCGATTTTTTAAGAGATATATTAAAAGAAATTTCTTTTTTACTGATTTATTTATTTATTCTTATATTTCCTTATTCGTATGCTTATACTTACAGAGAAAGAGCTGAAGAGATTGTAACATCACGTTTCGCTGTATGTAACCTCCTCGCTATAGAGTCGCAAACGTCATCGCTGGCCTCCAGTCCGAATTTTTTTTATAATTTGACTACTTTCAACCACCATATCTTCCACCCCCTTATAGCTATCGGCATGGAACTGCTGTGGTGTACAAAGGCAGACTTCGGACAACAATTACACACAGACCATTCGTTTGTGTTCTGTAGTTTTCGCTGCAGAGCGAAATATTAACACACACTCACACACGTAGAATTTTATATACACCGACAACTTTCCATCCCAATATACTCCACCCTTTTATCATTATCAACCCTCGAGCAACAATGCAACCAATAAAACCATTTTCAAAGAGTAAATATAATTTTCGAAGGGTAATTACTGTTCCGCATTTCGCGTTATATTCTTCGAATTACTAAATATCTATGAGATCGCTATAAAACCGCGCCTAAAACCTTCCTCAGGTATAAATTAGTAACTGTACAAATATTTAAGTCTCTCCGTCTTGTCGTTCGGACGTGATAAGCCTACACCGAACAAACATTCACATTAATATATATAGATAAATAGTTACCCGATCGTCATAAAACCGTGCCTAAAGTCTTCCTCGGGTAGGCATTAGTAACTGTACAAATTTTTAGGTCTTTATGTCTTGTGGTTTAGACGCGATAAACGTACACCGAACAGACATTCACATTTATAGAAATAAATAAGAGGCAGTAGTACAGGCCATTCTTGTATAAAAGTACCGATACATAAATACAAGTGAGAATTGAAAAGCCTGACATTTTATGCGTCGTGTACGAGTCTGTCAGTTATGGTAAGATTTTAAGATGAAGCAGCGTATAACTTACATATGTAGTAGCGAACGCGGAAATGCTTCATAATTACTAAATATGCGTGGAAATTGGATATACATCCTACATTCCTTTCTTTAATGTTGTATCACTTCCCCCATCTCTGTGCCTGTTCCTTACCACTTTATTCTCTTAGGCTTCTCACTCTATTAGCTACCTGAAAACCCTCTGTTCACCCCCTCCGTGTCTTGTATATGAAAAAGTACAGTTCCTGCAAAATGCATGGTGATTTATCAAACGACGTCAATGTCTGGTGTAATGCAGCCTCAGTCATACATAATTCTAAATCTTATATAGTCAGTGATATTCCTCTTGTTTTGTAGGTACATGAACATAAAACTGTAGATTGGTGTCGAAGTGTACTGTAGTATATCCTCCACCATGCACTGTGTCAATTATTATGTAGACAGTTTCGTTCCTTTCGTTTTGAAGCCCAAGTGCACAAAATTTTATAGCAGTCGTATGAAGTGTATGGCAACATATAAAGTACAAATTTAATCAAAAGTTGCGATTCCCATACAAAATTACCGAGGTTTGATGGTGATCGGTGAAATGCTGTCGAATACTCCAGTAAGATATCATCGACAAACACCGTACGAAATCTTATCCAGACAGTGATGTTCATCAAAATGACAGTGATGCTGTAAGATTAATATCCGAGTCTGTTGTAAAGTACCTGCCCAATGTATCGTAGGATTTATGATGTAGACAATGCCGGCGAGAGTCTGTTATCCTAACTTTTACCGAAATCACATGAACGGCATGGTAGTGCATTCCTGCGGAGGTTAGAGTCCTCCCTTGGGCATGGATGGATTTGTTGTTCTTAGCGTAAGTTAATTTAGGTAGTTTGTAAGTCTATAGACTGATTACCTTTACAGGTAGGACCCGTAGATTTTACAAACGTCTGAACATTAGAACTTAAAATATTGGTGCACAGAGAACACTGTAAATCTGACGATGAGAATTTTGCAAAGAGACCTCACAAACTTTAAGAACATCTTTAAAACAAAACTAGAAAATCCTCACGAACGGTGTCAAAACTGTGAAAGACAACTTTCCTACGTCTATAAAGCAGTAACAAAGTGCGCTAATGCTTGGACGCATCTGAAAGTGATATCTATTAGTTGTTTCCCCAATCGCAATTTGATTAGCGCTTGCCATCGGTTATCTTGGGTAATTATTGCAAAGAAGACGTAAAGCAACGTTGAGTTCTAAAGCATCTCTGATTATGATATTTCGGACATTAATCAATGACGCAACGAAACGTTACCGTTGCAAGTTATTTAGTTCCTGTAAGAAAATGCTTCATTTTCCACATTCTATGCTGTATAGTAATATCTAGATTTATTCGCAATAGAACTAATCTCGGAAAATTAGTCAAAAATTGGAAACGTTTAAGTTTTTCGTTGTTTCTAATTTCCGGTAGCCATCTGCAAATACAAGTTTATTAATGATACCCTTTATGGAAGTGGATGTATTACTAAAATTTTCCGACTTACATCCTCGTAGTTTTTACGTTTATTCGTGTTCTTTTACACAGTGAATGTAGTACCACATGGCAATATATGTTCGTCAGGACATTGTATTCGGAGTATTTCACTGCGATAAATAATGGAAAATTGAGGAATCTCCTGTTTGATATTTTTGTGCTGTTAATTCAGTATTTCCTCTTTCCGGTTCTTGGCAGATTTTATGTATTCTAACATATTATAGAGACTTATTTGTACTTCTCGAAACTTATACTATGCCAGACGTAATGCACTAGTAGTATAATGATGATCATCGTCATCATCATCATTATCATAACCATCATGATGTTCATTTCGAGTTGGTAACTGAGTGGAGACATCGTACTGTGTCTTTATGGAACATAAAAAAAAAAAAAAACAAGCTACTTATTAATCTGTATTTTGTAATTCTCGAAGAAAATATTATTTTAGATACAACTCACTATCGATAAATCACTGTTTCTTAGTCTTAGGAAGTGTAATGTAGACATTTATGTTATCTGTCGGGAAGAAGTTTTGGAAGCGGACTGGTTGACACTTTTGACGACGAGAGGTTTTTTCGTTTGTCAGAAGCGACATTCTGCGGGACTCGCTATCTGTATCAGGTACCACGGGCGGAAATTGGAAGCGCGCCTAACGCTTTACAAGCACACAGCCTTGACAGCTATCCTATCTCACCACGTTCAAAAGCTCGGCATGCAGTTTCCGTTCACCTTTCGTAATTTCCTGGAAAAGTTTAGTCAGGTTTGGCTACACAGTCAGAAAGAATTCTATACTAAGAACTACAGCATCATATTCTTAGTTACCGATTATTTATAGACTATTTCACGGTCAACTACTTCGTTTTTCCTTGGGCCACTCGCATTTATTTGTGGGATTAAACTCCACGACATATCTGCAATGCATGTTGTGTAGTACTGTACGAAAACAATTTTGCTGTTCAGTATTATCTTCTTCAGTTATCAAAACAACATGACTCATTTTATATAATATTTTCTTCCTTTCTACACTTTTTATTACTTTTGGATATATGTTTCAGAAGAAGACTACCGTAAATCTAGTGTCAAGAGTTGTAAAGTGAAATATAAGACCAAATTTAGTATAATAAACCAGATAACGGCAAGAAAGAAAGACCTGAATCAGTCTAAACTTGGAGGACTTGTCACAAAGCATAACAACAACTGGTTATAATAGTAGTGACTATGTGGTTAAAATAGTAGTCACGGGATTGGCAGCGTCATACCTGCGGTAATATGAAGTCTTTTTTGCAAACTTCAGGCGATGGTAAGCCAACAGAGTAATGGAATGTTAAAAAAATGAGACGTCGTTTGTCAAACCTCAAAGGTACATTATTAACTGTGCAACATCACGCCTTATTTCAGCAGAGTACTGCCCTATTAGACGAGTGGTCATGTAGAAGGACGTGCAATTACGAATACTACTGACTCCCTGTTCTGAACGTCCGTCTGACATGCACATCGGACTAACGTATGGTGTGTCTGGAAGACAATTTGTTCGTCATTGAACACCGCAGCTAGTGATGGAAATTTATATCGCTTTTGATCCTTGGTTAATACTTGAGAAAATCATAAATACTACTGGGAAATATTGAGCTGTGCTGTCCTTTGTTGACTAGGTTCGTACTGTTAGTTTATATACTATTTCCTCGGCATTTATCGACCGGGAAAATCCGTGCATCGACTTTCAGCCATAGAAATATCATCGTTTCAAACATGTTTGTTATGTGCTGAAAACAATAATTAGACACATCACTTTAGCATTGAGTGGTTGGAATTTTAGTGTCTAAAGGGGACCTTTGCATTTTAAACCGTGTAATTACAGCTATGTTGAGCTACAAAAAATATTCAAATGTTTTTAGAGTCTATGGGACTTAACTACGGGGTCATCAGTCCCTAAACTTACAAACTACTTATGAACTACTTACAACTAAGGACGGCACAAATATCCATGCCCGAGGGGGGATTCGAGCCCCCGACCGCAGTGGCCGTGCAGACCGTGACTGGAGCGCCTCAGTCCCCTCGGCCACCGCGGCCGGCCTGTTGAGCTACGTTAATATATTGACATGTACCTTACTAATTCTAAATCGAGTTTCATATCTAGCTTAAAATTACATAGGTATAGCTCGTATAAGAATTCGTGGCCCGTGCACAGAAACGCATTCTCGAGTTGTGCGCAGAGCGAGTTCATTCCTGAGTGGCGGCCGACTCAGTTGCACGTTGCCTGCTGGGCCGTACACTTCGTCTGTTAAGACGGCAGTCAACTGCGCCCCTCGACCAGTACGCAACACGCGCCTCCAAAACAAAGGAATGGACTCGCCCAGTGCCCAAGTTGAGAAGGTAGGGGCCACGGCTTTTGCACGAGCTATAACAACTCATTCGTGCTACAAGCACATCGGGCGAAACTTAGTTTTCATTGCCATCTACGAGCTCCCTGTGAAGGCTGTGGAGGTCTACCGGCCGTCGTCTCATCCTTCATACGGATGTGGTACGTGGAAGCATGTGGTGAGTACACCTTTGGCGTGGCCGTTTTTTAGAGTTTCCAGAAGGTGGAACCGCTACTTCTCGGTCAAGTAGCTCCTCACTTTGCCATTCCCACCAAGGAGAGAACCAAGAAACCTCTGTCCAATTAGCTAACTAGGTGCGTTTACAATAATTTGCCTGAAACTAGTAACAAATGTAGCACTGTATTTAGGTTAAAGGAACACAGTGACTCATTTTGTTTACCGAAATGTATTAGATGTTTCCAGTTGCGTCACTTCACAAGTTTAATGCAGCAATACTGCAAAGAACAGATTTTGTTGTGAAATTTGTGAAAGACAGTCACGGTATCAGATCATTACCGTATTTCTGTGCACCATATCCTTGGTATACCTAGGAACGAAATTTTTTTTTCCTTGGGTTTATTGTACTGTGAACTTAGGCCTTTAACGAATAGCTTCCTGCCTATTCGCTTACAAAACAACCATTACAGTGACAGTTATATCTCATGCTTATTATTTGACCGACTTTCCTACTTCGCTGACTCTTCAGAACCCCTTTTTTTCTTTTTATACGTTTCTAACAAGCTCGGAAACGCTTCTAAATTGCGAAATATATGTGGCAATTGGATATCTATACGAATACGCTCTTTAGGAAATCGGTGTTTTCAGTTTATAGACGTTTCTGTTTTCATTTGAGCAGTACAATCTAAAGATAGAACAACATCACCTTCCACAAACGACTGATCGTATCAATATCAGAATGAAACCACGCAAGCGTCTTACAATGAAACAATAAACCTATTTTCTCATTTACAGTAAGGTTGATATGTCACAGAATGTATAGATTTTCCTGAAAATATTTATTGATCTAATTCTCGTACTTTTTTCTTGCGAGACGCACTCACAGCCACGCATTTTAAATAATTATACACTTAAATCTTCCTTGCCGCGGGGCAGTAGCCGAGCGGTCTAAAACGTCTCACTGCAGAGCGCGCGGTTGCTCGCCGTGGAGATTCGAGTCCTCCCTGGGGGCATGTGTGTGTGTGTGTTGTCCTTAGGTTAGTTTACCTAGGTTTAAATAGTTTGTAAGCTACGGACTGATGACCACGCAGTTTGGTCCGATAGATTTACAAACATTTAAATCTTCATTTTGGAGCACTCCGTTCAGTGGTGGAAACCGTATGAAAATCCGTTTAAGAGTTCTTGAGTTTATGGAGTACAGACTGACAGATGCGACGGTAAGACTGTTTTGTAATATGTGTGAACATATACACCAGAAACACAAACAGCACCAAATAGCATTAACGCAAAAATCATATGTGCACTCCCCTTGTATTGATGTGCATGGTATAATTCTTTACGAATGTTTCTTGCTACACCAAGAATGAGATTCACAGGAGTTGACACCTTTGAATTGTAGCGTGTGATCTAAGTATGTCGGTGCGTGAGGAACAGTGAGCTGTAATCGGGTTCCAAATCACATAAAACGCGTCTCAAAGTTTAATACGCAGAGTAGTGAACGCTGTATACGGTGATGACTTTATCGATATCCGTAATAAGTGCCGTTCGCTTGTTCAAGCTGGTAGTGAACGAAAAGATGATCATCAATATGTGAGATTATATTAGATATGTATATCTTCAGGTTGATCCTTGGATGTAGAAAATGTCAGAAACGAGAATGCATAATAAACACAAATTAAGAACAGATAAGCTATTATATCTTCTACAGATCTCAAATAAAATTGATCTTTTGGAAGTGGAATCGGTCAAATATCTAAATCTTAAGCATAGTAGTGTTGAATATGACATAAGGACGAAATAAGAAATGTTCAATATACGTAGGTGAATATGATAATACTTAGGTTATTGCAACCGAGCACCATCACATAAAACTAAAATAAAATAAAAATTTAAAAATCTGTTCAACACTTGTTTGTGTAACGCAGGCAGGTCCAAAGCTCTCTCTGTAACACGACATGTCATTTCACCGTATTCGGTAGCTGTATGGCAGAGCGCCGAGATTGAAATACGTGTGATGTAGGCATCGTCTTTCATGCCTTCACGAGAGACGACGGGAAATACGAGGGTCCTATCCGGAGAATAGAGCTGGTTGCCCGTGTTACTGCTTACCATCTGGCCCTGACGCGTCATGACGTCTGGGAATATGACCGTTAAATACATCAAAACGTATTTCCTCTTATACCAGCATGTAATGAGAACCCGAGGTTAGTAAAGAGGAGTATGTGGTGGGTACTGATAAGAAACTGAAATACAAACACAATGATACGTAAATATGTCGGGGTACTGAAATGCGAAAGTAGCTACTGGGACATATAGAATTGAACGTGATCGAATCATTAAATAATTTATATCTTGGAAGTATTTGATAGACCAAAATTATCAAACACTCAAATTGCAGCTTTTGTTTAGACGCATCTACGTAATTACTTACATGATCAGTTACTTTAATGATTAAGCTGCGAAAAATATGTAATTAATGGATTAATCATAATCACCATATCTTTTGATCGAAATAACACTAACAGCATGGCAGTACGATTTGGTGTCATGTACAATGAAAACACACCCAATTTAGATGATAAGATTGTTTGCTTTTATTGTATATTTCCTTAAATTATGTAAATTTTTCTAGTTTTGTCCGCAATTTAAACTGCAGTATGGAAACTATAACTTTTTGAACAGTATCGGAAAGAAGATATGCCATTAAACTACTGTATCATAATTATGAAGCTGTACCACAGATAATGAGGGTACCCGATAATACACGTTTCTCGACAATGCAATCGTAAGTTTTAAATGTTAATACTTTTTTTTTTGTTGGCAAACTACGGAACCTAGTACTCATTGCCATGAATTTTTCCGATGTACAATATAGAGCTCACGTAATGACGCCAAAAGAACTTTGATTAAACCACCGCATAAAGAATTATGTTCGTGAACTGATAGTGATGTAAGGAATTTAAGAGACAGCAAATGGCACACTTTTAAGTGGAGGAGAACTAATAATTTCAGAAGGGTGACCGGGAAGGAGGGGGGGAGGGGGGAGGGGGAAGACGGGATCTTTATATTATCGGACAATGGACATATTTCGTTCGGAAAGATTTATGAAAAACTTGGGATGAGTTAGGAGTGGCGATAGAACGTTTCATGTAGCTAGGTGTGTTTAATATTACGCAACCAGCGGGTCTAATAGATATTCCGGAGTAGTTTGGACTTCTAATAATTTTGGACAGTCTTGAACAAAGTCTCTGGCTTAGTAGTGGGGACTCCTGTAATGAATTTCATCTCTGAGACAGTAGTGGGAGCTTCTGTAATTCATAGCAGCCACGTGTTTTCCAGCAAATTTATTTATTTTAAATAGAACATTATTTAGTATATTTTGGGCTGATGCTGTTATTTATACATCGTAGAGACTGGAGTTGATCATCAGTCTACTAATTAACACTAGAAAGAGCAATATATTATTTTATTTTAATCACAAATAATTTTTATTTGCGAACATGATTTATAGAGTCACCTAAATTCAACCTTACTATCACTACAATGCTGGCAATGAGTCAGGACTCATTCCTCTTTGAAATGTTTATCACATTTAAATCGGTGCCACCTCAGGAAGATTTATTCTACCTCTTGACGAACGAATAGTCAGAGGTGAGAATTTTGCTGTATATGGCATCAGCTCGCATGGTAAGTATAAGTTGTATGGTATTACAATAGCGTCTAGAGGCAATTACTGCAAAACTGCGGTATAGAGAACTATTCGCGGTGTGTGCATCGAATGCTCACTCTTAACATGAAACAGAGGAGATTGGACATACGTCAATAATTTGTTTTCCACTTTGAGCATAATGGTTACGCCTTCCTTAACAACGACAGATAATGAAAGCTTGATTCACCAGTTGGATCCCAAACAGAAGAGAGCATCAATGTAGTTGTACTTCAATGAATCACCGACACCAAAATGTTGCCATCGGCAGGCATATTAACGCTGAACGTTTTATGGGATACTCAAGAGTTAGTGTATTTGAAAGTATTGCCCAAAGACACAACCATAATCACTGCAAGGTACTGCATGACCGTCAGGGAAATAAATGCATGAATTCGAAAGGGTTCGTCTACACATGGCACACGAACTCCTTCTGCGTGACAGTGCCGTACTATTTACAGGCAGCATGACATATGAAATAGTATGACGACGTTGATTCACTGTCATTGATGATTTTCCTTCAAGTCCTGACTTCATATAATCTGTTTTCATTATTTTCCAAAACTTAAAGACATCCTCGAGGTCTTCACTTTGATAGTGATTAAAGCATTGTAAAAGAGGTGCGGTTAAGCTGAGTCCACAAAGTTAGACACTATAGATTGACGGCATTAATAAACTACTCACTCGTTGGGAACAATGAGATCATCAGCAGGCTGGCTGTATTGAGAATTGAATATGTAGACATGAATACTGAAGATTTAGAATATTAATTAAGTTCGTTTTATTTAAAAAAAAAACTTTAAGGGTACTGAAAAAATACTTCTCAGGCATTACTCTTTCGCCAATTCTCGTATTTATGATATACTAGCTGTCCATACATGCGTTGCAATACATCTATTAGACTGCAAGGTTGTGTCAAATTTTGAAACTAGGAGGACAAGAACTTTCCAAAATTTGCTATTAAAAACAAACGAACAGAAAAATTTGAAAGTTCTTGTTCCCTAATATCTGAAAATTCTTGACCTATTGCTTTGAAATTTTAATAAAACCTTACATTATATTTCCGTATTTTATGTACCGTACTTTTATCCGCAATATGGTAGAGAAATGAGTTTCGATTAGATTTAGATATAAATATGTAATAAAACACATGTAAATGATTATAATATCTGCTGAACTGTGTTTCGTTGAGTGACATAGAATTACCGTCACATTTAGTGTCATATGTCGACATTGTAAGCAAAGTATGTTGTGACAGGAGCATGCAGCAACGAACGTTAAATCCTCAGTTCCAATACCACAGCTGAACAGCATACACAGTGAAAATGTTGTGAGTGATACACTTTTCAATCCTTTCATCTTTTTATGTGGGGGTGTCACAGAAAAAATTTCCTAGCATTTTAAATTAATATTAAAGTGCATTGCGGATCACTAAGTGTTCTCATTTACAATATTGGAGATACTAATCTGTGTATATTCGGGCGATGGTATCTCATTTTCTTTTTTTGATGTCATGTCTCTTAAACTATGTATCTTACTCTGTCGTCTTCCAGGCAGGAAATTTAGCAAGCGAACAGAGAATAACTCACCAAAGTTTCGTAGCTGTCGGATAGATGATTAAGGAATGCATAGTGGAGCAACATACAAACGTACATTTTTATATACCGATATAATTATTCTCAAATTCTCTGACCGGTGATGATATTTATGTCACTCCTGGTAGATTGCAAATCCTTCAACATCGGTAGACGAAGTTCCGTTGTCGTTCGAACCTTTTCCATTTTGTCCCACATCCTTTACCATCACCCACTACATTCGGTCCAGTTTTACAACTCTTGCTTAGTAGTGATATTTTGGTCGAAGATAGGTACTAAATGTGTAGTTATTGCGCAACAAATACATTATGCCACTTTTCCTAATTTAGTGATTGATTTGACAGAGTCGCACATTTAGGAAAAGCTTTTAGATTTCACTTGTTCTGTAGGCTTCTCTCAGCGTGAAAAGTACTTGCATAAAAGGATCCTAGTTGCTGAAAATTATGTGTCCAACTGCTGGTCTCATATGTGATTCTGGTAGCCAGAAAGGGCTTGTGGAGTAGACTTCGTACACCACATCGGTTATTATGGCATTCAGAGTTTAGATTAAGTTTGTTTTACACACTTTGTTCATTTGTGGTTTGAACGAACACCCCTTCTTCCGGTAGAAGGAGCCAGTCGGCCAGACCAAACTACCCGACCGATTTCCTTAATTTTTTATCTAAACGAAAGGTATTCATCCGCAGATTTGCCATCAAGTATCAGAATTTACGTAACTCTCGCCTTCCTTTTTCTACACTAAAACGCAATTTCATTCTGTATATTTCTTATCCCTTTAGTGACCAAATTATTTCCAGAAGTTGTAGACTGTTTATGAATACTACATTGAGCTAAGAAGCTAGACATAAAATAGTAGTTTACATCTTGAAAGTGAAAGTTTAGCTACAGGGAAAAAACAATTAGTGGGAACTATTGTTCCCAACGAACTTTGCAGTAACTGGACTTGATAATTAAAAAAATGTATATCCTTTATTATTTAGTACAAAAAGCATATAAAGTATTTGATTTATTTTTATATTAGTTCATATTGTCCATTGAGTTGATCACGGTCACGTACTATGGAACTCAGAGAAGCATGGTGCTACACACAAAGGTACACGACAGTTGCTACACACTACATTGGCGGCACCTTCTGTTTTTAGTACCTTTTGTTGGCAAATGGGTTCCAACTTTCGTTAGACAAACTTCGTCTGGAATCCAGACACGCCTCGTTTTGGTGTTTGAAAATGAACGGGCCTTCCTCTTCGCTTACGACTTGAGAAGCCAAAGATGAGCTGCCTTGCCAAATGGCATGGTGCTACATACAAAGGTACACGACAATTGCTACACATTATTTCTGTCTTCTTTTCTTTGTTTTTGGCACTACATTGGCGGCACCTTCTGTTTTTAGTACCTTTTGTTGGCAAATGGGTTCCAACTTTCGTTAGACAAACTTCGTCTGGAATCCAGACACGCCTCGTTTTGGTGTCTGAAAATGAACGGGCCTTCCTCTTCGCTTACGACTTGAGAAGCCAAAGATGAGCTGCCTTGCCAAATGTAATCTGAATGTTAACCGGTCTGCTTCTGTAACTTCACATAATGTAGGCGTTGACAAATTTACAAGAAAGAAAATTAGTCTGTGTCACCACTTCCATGAACGACGACCTACAGCACTCCGTTCGCGCAGCTCATCAAATCGATCCACTCCTCCCATTATTTTATTGTACTCTGTCACAGCCAATGGACAGAATACTTCACTTCTGTTTCCATCTTTTCTTCAACGTCTGCGAAGTATTTGGTGACTCAAAATCTTCATCAGAGTCAGCATCGACACCTGAAACTTAAACTTCTTCTGGTAAAGTGTACAAAAATTCTCAAAACCTCTTCTGGCATGAATCCAGGCATACTAAACCATTATAAACAGTAACTACAATGCCGATTGTACAGCCATACACACTGCACTTCACACCCGTTCATTGGGAAACTGTTCCCACTAACTTACCTTGTAATATGCATATAATTTTTATTCATATCGAGCAAATATACACGAATACTATCTCCCCCGTAAATATAAAAGTAGACAAATACAAGTCACTTCACACGCAAAAGGAAAGCACACTATATAAAAAACGCTGTTGTGGCCTGTTGTGGTTGACAATGGCTTGTTTTCCTGCGAAAACTGCGCTTCTGTAATGACTAACTATGTAGACATACAAGCACTTTCGCGCGCCAGTTGAAAATCTATATGTACTTAGCACACTCTAACAGAGATGGTAACACAAGTTAGAAGTGGGAACACTGAACTTATATCGGAGCCAAGTGGGAGCTATAGTTCCCACTCGTCACTAAAGGGTTATGGGGACGTCCATGCTGTAAAACGAAGTCAGTTGGCAAGGCCGTTCTATCCGACCGATTTCCTTCATTTTTGATTTAAACGAAAGATATTCGTAGATTTGTCATCAAGTATCAGAATTAACTTAAGTCTTTCCGTCCTTTATTTTTATTCAGACACGGAAGCCTTCTGTCCTTGCAATGAATATTTTAATCTGTTTGTTTTACGATATCGTCGGTTCTAATTAAGGTACGCAGCTGTTTTTGACGTAGCAACAGCGGATCTAGCTCCTTCATTTTTCGCTTTTAAACACTTGCATTGATTGATTCTGAACAAAACTATGCGTGAACATTAAACTTTACTACCATTTTTTATCATTCCACTATCGGTGCGGAGTATTCGTATGGATCCTCTAGTTGTATTTAATTTCACTAAAAGCTTACTCTGTCACGTTAGGTCTGTTGATTTATTGGCAGATTATTTCAGTTTATTCTTTGCATAACATAATAGTTGATGCCTAATGTGTCATTAAATTTTCGTCCTAAATATTATGGTGATACGACTAACAGCCGTCGATAAATTTGGAGTGGCAGCGGGTACTTGGAGATAATATGTATGAAGAATGGCTTACAATGAGAGCCGCAGGGGAAATCCTTGGCAATGCACTACGTGATTACTTTAGACGATGGAGATAATTTTTAATTCTCTATTTCTGCAGTAATCGTCAGTTACATTAGCATGCTATTAGGTGTAGGGGATAGGGAGAATATAGACGTAATATGAAAAGTTAACGACTGGTGAGTGAACTTTAATGCAGAAGTTGAACATGGAAGCGGTTGAAATCAGGCGTGTGTAAAAGTAGAGCGGGACAAGCACGTTTATGATTTCAGCAAATAAATGGAGCGGGTCGGCGAAGCTTCTGGTGACGCAAGTAGGTCGTCGAGGGAGCCGTACTGCGTAACAGCCTGACAGCTGTATTGCTTAAAGGTGACTGGGACATACTTGATCGGAAGTAGGGGAGGGGTCAACCTCGTCGTATAAATACAGGCGAAACAGACAAGTCAGTCAGAGTCAGCCATGGCAGAGAGAGAGGCAGCCACAGCTGGGCATTCACCTGCCGCCCGAACTGTGCTTCTTGTCAACAACAATTGTTATTACTGTTATCTCAAAACTGAGTCTGTCGCAGGCTGGAAGCACTTCGATGCAACGCGGTCAGCAACCGATCATCACGATCACCACGGGATCCCCGACGAGAGATGCAGCCAGCGGAATAGCGGTGGCCCAGCCTGACGCGACGGACAGCGGGGTCCCGACCTCCATAGCAGCGGGCGTCGAACCAACGCATGGCGCGTTAAGACTGCAGCCAGCTACTCACCCAGGGGCGCGGTGTGGACGAAAGGACGCGGCCATACCTGAAGCGCTCCTGTGACCGGTGACCGTCTGGAGGGCGGGAGGAGGAGGACCTGGGTTTAACTTCCAGACAACGCCCAGCGCGGTACGGCCTTTGCGGCGGCGGAGGCAGCGCAGTGCAGTGCGAGGACGATACCTCGCCTTACGTAACACAGAGGCGTAGCGGCCGGCGGGCAGCCGAACCATCAACGTCAGCTACTCCGAGGATCGTGGCGTCACCTGGATGTCACCTCAGCGCATACAGCGCACGCGCACACTCCACTCGGCCGTTTTGTAAGCACGAATTTCAATAAACTGCTTTGTTATACTGGACCACTGTTTCATTGCCACCCCATCTCCCGAGTTGAGTACTGAGCTCACAGTCGATATGGAACGATCTAGTGTAGCTATCCTGACATAGACGAAATCTGTGTGAAGAACATTCGTCATTTGGTGTCGAAACCGTCAAATAGTGCCCAGACACGTTACATAGGGGTTGTAATGTCACTCGATCTGTCAGAGTATATAGCCAACCAAAACTTGTCAATGCATCATCTATATCTGTTATAACTTTAAGTTAGTATTTTTACTATAAAGATATTATAAAAATTAAAACTTTTCCAGCTGCATCCTTCGTTGAGTTTACTTTCAAACCGCATGCTGAAGAAAAGTAATATCGTTTACATCCCTATCAGTCAAGTGTCAGACTGACAGTACTCTCTCTCTTGCACATGAGTCATAAGTAATTTATGAAGTGCGGAAAATATTAATCTTGCCAGGATCCTTCTCTTCATCGTTTTCTGTTTGAAATATCCTTATATTTGCCTTTGGAAAGTGCCCGTTAGTAGCTACATTTACGTTGGTGCATCCAGTTTCATATTCATGGGCCTATATGTACTTCATATTTGATGGTACCGCATAAACATCCTGAGCCTGAACGAATTAATGGGATGTTGATTAATATACATTCTCGACAATTTTCCGTAGTTACAGTTGACGATGTGCCTCATCGCCTTTGAAATATGATAAAGTAATGGAGTAATGAACTGCAATGTAAATTGTTACTGGCTGGATTTCATGCTTTCATCCTGCCTCTTTAGATTTGAAAGCTGCATTTCACTGCTCCAAGTCTAGGTCTGCATCTACATTATGTACTCTGCAAATCACATTTCAATGCTTGGTAGAGAGTTTATCGAACAGCTCTCATAATATCTCCCTACCGTTCCACTCTCTGATACCGTGCCGGAAAAATGAACTCCTGAATCTTATGTTTTAGAGCTGATATCTCTTACTTTATTATGATGATCAGGTATCTCTTTCTAGGTAGCTGCTAACAAAATATTTCGGATTCGGAGGTGAAAGTTGGCGATAGAGATTTCGCATATAGATTTCGCCACAAGGAATACCGCCTTTCTTTTAATGATTTCTACCACATCTCGTGCATCATATCTGAGAAACTCTCCCCCTTGTATCGCCCTTCTCTGAACTCACTCGATATCGTCCGTCAGTCGCACTTGGTGGGGATCTCCTAAAGCGCTGCAACACTCCAAATTAGGACGGACAGTTGTAATGCAGGCAGGTTCTTTGCTCGAACTGTTGTATCTTCGGTTCTGACAATGAAACGTAGAATTTGGTTCGCCTTCTCTACGAACCCTGATTTCATTCTAAAGTCTTTAGAGACAGTTCAAAGTTCTTTGTACAGTGGATGCGCTTAATTTTTATGTGTAATAACTATGTATTCAAGGAAACTGTGAGTCGAGGTGATTTTTTGTGATTTATCATTAGCAGATTTAGCAGATTTTTAAAAGCTTCCCTGATACTTTATCGGTACAGAAACATTTTACTATTGAACACTTTTTATGGATTATCCCTTAAAACATATATTATTTCAGTATCTGAAAGATTATTTCTGCAGGGTGGGTTGTGAGCAATTTACAAAAACATGTGGAATTAGTCTATTTAAAATTAACAGGAAGCTTGAATGTTATTTTTACTAACGCAGAATTTAATTTCGTTATATTATGTGCATATTTTTAACATTAGATCGCGGATTTTATGTGAAATAAGTGTTTGATACGGCAATGAACAGGAACGATGTTAATGCTCTGTAGACCATTGTGTTTGCTCGCTATCATGTCTGGGGCAGCGAACAGGGCGGACACCTAAATATCAGGGAAAGTTCTGTGATGGGCCCAAAGGTAACTGCCACATGGACCATAGTATGTATGGTGCGTGGAGCCATTCATCCGATCACCGTTTGGAAGTCACCAATCGTCATCTAAGAGGGTTAGAACCTTCACAGAACCGGAGATCCGTGTCAGTATGGCTCCCTTTCAGTCAGTAACACCTGTGGGACATGAAAGTTTTATTCTAACTGACTACACGCAATCCCATATAGGGCTGGTATGGGTTGACCAATTGTCAGGTTGTGAACAGCAGATACTGTGGTGTCGCACAAGTACGAAGTGCGCGCCACGCACAGCGCGGCGTTCTTACGACGTCAGCCACGAGCGCTCTGCTGCAACTCCGCTCGTGGCCACGACTGCTGTATCGGCCACTTGGGAATCAGATAGACACCAGGTAATACTTGGCTATCGGATAGGCACTAGGAATCATCAGTAGGCAGGCCTCTATCTAAACAATGTATCAACATTCTACTAGTCTGCTGCTCTCCAAGTTAAGTATTGTACCAACTCTATGAAATATATAGCTTGTTCTAATTTAGCCTAGTGTTTCTAGTTTCTGCTGTCCCAATGGCTGGTCACCTCCGTACCTGCACACGCGTGCATCCTATTTTCCTGTGTCGGTCTCTCTCTACTCGGCCACCGACACCCAGGACAACCGGTGGAAACGAGACACAAAAGTGGCGACGAGGATGGGATACAAAATATCCCTTGGTCTTCTGAGTATGAGAAGATCGTTGCAGAATATGATAAATTGTAATATCCAACCTTACGGAGAAGCTTTATTGTTGTTACCCCCTTGGTGACATCAACAAATGCGGAACGCACCATGTGGAGTTCTCAGGCAAAATACGAATCACATTCTTACTGGCCAGTTTTCGTAACTTGTAGAAGCCATGTTCTGCTATTGGATGGAACTCACAACTTTCAAATGCAGTGGCGTCCTCCCCCCCACTTGCTTAACATAAACAAGCTTTCCATTTGCCAGTGGAATCACAGAGGAGTACAGTGTTCAACCATTCTGTTTACAGTGTATGATTTGGTTGGCGATCAGATATGAACTTCTTTCTCTTGTCTCCGATTTGGAAAGCTTATAAGAAAAGGCAAATTAGTCATGAGGCCCACCCTTGATTTTAGTTTCTTTGTGCACAAATTATCGTTATATGCCTGAAACGTAGGGAGCAGTCTGCATATTTAGAGGGCACAACGATATTTACGATGATTCACAAAAACCGTTTATAATCTTCGAAGACTCGTAAAAGGTTGTGAGTACAGTTCATTTGGAACAGAAATCCATGTTCGCATTTGTGAAACAACGGCTTTATGAGCACATCTTTCTGGATAATGTTAAATAAATGTCTTCGTTAGTTTCTGTATTTTTGGAGAAGACAGTTTAGACCAATATAAAAACGTTTGGGTAAACATGGGTTCTAAAACGCATACATTGGCAGCTATGAGCACCTTTTCATCTTCGCTGCCCTGAAACATGTCTTCTATTAGTCAATTACTCCTAGCTCTTAATACCATAGAAATTAAATTTCTTGCAATAGGTGAGATTGGAAGATAGGGAACATATCGCGACGCAAGACATCTTATGAGAGGGGAAGTTGACGGAAGTTGCCCTGGGAGAGGGCGGGGAGGGTGTGGAGGTGTAGGGTGGGCGGGTAGCAATGATACAGGCGCAGCAACGCATCGCTTCTGGAGAAAAGAGGAACAACCAGAGAGTTGAGGAAGTCTAGCTTGTGGATATTGCAGGTTGTAGAGGATGCGGATATGTTCGAGGAGAGGAGGAAATGAGGGAAGAGGATGAGGTCATATAGGATTCGTGTGGGGAATGGGAGACGGATGTGGAAGGCGAGGCAGAGTGCATGACGTTGAATAATTTAAAAGGGTTTTGTACACTTTAGAATAGGCAGCGGTCCAAAAGAGCACAGGATGAGGTGTAGGTGTAGAGGTTGGTGGATGGGTGCAGTAACGAATTCCGGCCAGACAGAACCGTAAGGAGGTGGAGACACTATCTGAGATGAATAAGTGCTGATTTCGTCGTTGGACGTTACTATTGGGCATGGTTTTGTGTTAAAAGTATTCTATACTTACTGCCCTCTACAACTCATCGACACTTTTAAGCCGTTAAGAGCGGTGGACATTTACAGAACTCCGATTTCATCAGGTGGACTGCTGTAGAAGTCGGTTGGGTAGCATGCATGTTGTAGCAGTCCATCCAGTTCGCAGCGTTTACTGCTAAGTTAATGTGTTACTGAAACAACAAGTCTTGTGCTATCTAGCGGGCTTATTGGAACATTTAGTGCCATCTGTTGCTTTGTGTAGTAACATTGTTGATTGTTTTCAAATTAAAAAGATTGGAAGTAAGTACAAATTTATGTTTCTTTTCGGATATGATCGGTTTTACATCAGAACCGACGTCATGTTAGCCCCTCCCCTCCTTTCTTTAAAAATCATTCAACTAAACCAATGATGATACGAGCGGAAAAACCTTCGTGTGTAATTATAAATGAGTGCTTATTAAGATATTTGTTAAAAGACTTAATTGACGCTAACATAAAGTACCAAACAATTAAGCAATTGTTAATAGTTCAGAAATTATAGTAGTCATTATATCTCACGCAGTGTGAGCTTGGGAAACAAGTTTCCAGATAAAGAAACAGAGCTATTTCTTGCAACAACAAATAAAGAAACAAAATCAAACGTGATTCCTTCAGAACAAAATATAACAAACATTTATTCGGTTTTATATCAGGCATGGACCATGGAAAGAAATTCTAACGGATGAAAGGACGTAGGGCGTCGACGTATCTTCAAGTGTTCCAACGGAACACGGTAGGGTCGGCGGTCGCTAGACACAGAAGCCTGCCTAAACTAAGATTGGATGTGTCCCACGTCTCGCTGGGTTGGCTCCAACCGGGCTGACTGATGGGCTAATAAAAACCGATGCATGAATTAGCCCAGAAAGTCGATGAAGAACTTTTGATGCATGACGCACGGCGTAGGTAAATGGTAAGCGATGAGCTGGGCGGTGGTCCACGCCAAACAAGTGAACGCTATTCTTACGAGTCTTTAGGGGAAGGAGAAACTGGATGGGACCCGACGTAAGAGAACGGCATGGGGTTATGTGAGATTGGACTAGCTGTGGCTTCAATGGGGAATTACTGCCGCACCTCGTCGGCAAACGAGTCGTTGTCCGATGGACTGGGTAACCCAGCCTGCGCTTCAGCCGGTTACTTGAGCGCTGTGCCTCCACATAGAATTCACAAGCAGAGTGCCAGAATCTGTCTCGCAAGAACGGGATCCTGGCATCGTGATGAGGCTGGGCTGTAGGGTAGTCCTGAGTGAGGTGTATGGCTAGTTTTGCCCCCCAATGAAGTCGCCAGATGTGAACACTTGCATCCTGGACCCTCGCCACAGATTCAGAACGGAGCACAGGTTCGACAAGAGCAAAGTACATTCTGATGGCAGAGCGTGGAGAGACCAGCGAATTCAGAATGATATTAGGTTACAGGGCATGGAGACGGGTTCCTGACGTTTAGGGTATGCTGGAGCCAAGTTAGGGGATGGTCTAATGTAAACCGCCAGGCATTTAGCTGACTACTGATCTGTGGAACAACGCTGGAAAAAGAAGCCGGTGCGCAGAGGTAAGTAGAGGAACTATTTCCGCGCACGTGACTAGGTAGAAAAAAATAGGTCGGCGCCACCGGGGAAATCTGGTGTTCTACAGCTGTTGACTTCTTGGAGGACGCCTTGCAATTATGCTGACAGAATCTGCTTCTCCGTTAGACGGATTGCTTAATCTTCCAACGTTTTTCAGATACATTACATGGCAGTATCAAATCGGACTGCTCGCGGCAGCGAACCAGCTATTCAGGTAGAACATGCGGCCAGTCGTGCCTCCCGCCCCCACCGTTGCCCTCAACGCCTTCGACGAACGTCGTTAATCAAATAAACCTTTTTTAATCACGCTGTTGTATCGATCATCAGTATTTATTGTGTAAATCCTGACTGCCACGGATCCCAGACTGACAAACAATATTCAGGTATATCTCGATTTAGGAATTGGTAAATTACTTTCTTTTATAGTTTTCTTCCAATGAAACTTTTTGGTATCTGGCTTAGTAGTGATTAATTTTAGGCAGTCTTCTAAGTTCATACGAAGCAAATTCATCATTATATTCTCGTAAAATGCTAACACTATTTCATGTTAAATATGTGACCTATAAAAATGACGAGAGGTGGAGACACAAATATAGAAGCAGAAACTGAGAGTGGTTCGGTCAGGAAACGCCAGTAATTTTCAACGTGGACTAGTTACCGGATGTCATTTAGGTAAAATATCCGTTAAGGATATTTCAGCTCTTCTAAAGTTAACCACGTTCGCTGTTGCTGATGTGATTATGAAACGGACACTCGAAAGGACTAAAACATCGAACCCAATGCTAGGCAGAGATCCTGTACTGACTCAAAAGAACCGTCGAGCTTTGCGGAGCGTTGAAAAATTCACAGGAAATTAATGGAACGAATCACTCCAAAATATCAAAAGTGCTATCAGTAGTTGAGCTGCCACATTCACAATAAATAGGCACTTAAAAATATTGGGTGTCAAGGAACGAACAACTCTTCATTATAATTTTTGTTTTGTTTTCAATGCTAAGTGACACTTCAGTTAATGCAGAAAGCGATGGTAAACAGTGGACGATGGGAAACGAATGATTTCGTGTGGTGAATCGCGGCATTTTCCCGAGAAATACGTAGCAGGTGGTATTATGGACTCCGGTGATAATTGTGGTCTGGTTGCGATCTTTTCGTTGCTATTAAAGAAAATCTAAATACGAAGGCGATGCACGTATCAAACAGCACTGTGAAATGCGTACAGTAGTGGAACGATTTGCAGACGATCGTTGTTTGGACCACTATGACAATATATCCTTTCATAAAGCAACATGTGTGTGCCTTTGGTTTTACAGAAAGTAACATACCTTACATGGACAATCCTTCCAAGATTTCAGATGTGAACCCAGTTGTTGCCGCGGTGGGGTAGCCGAGCGATCTAAAGCGTCTTGCTGCGGAGCGCGCGGTTGCTCGCCGTGGAGGTTCGAGTCCTCCCTGGGGCATGGGTGTGTGTGTTTGTCCTTAGGTTAGTTTACCTAGGTTTAAGTAGTTTGTAAGCTACGGACTGATGACCACGCAGTTTGGTCCGATAGATTTACAGACATTTTGAACCCAGTTGAATTACTATGCAGTGGACTGATTTAGAGTAATTACGTTAAATGTTATTCCACCGCCAATTTTATGTTTGGCATACATTGATTTATTGACAACAAATGCAGCGATACCCTGTCCTACACCAATGTCTTGACTTCGAGGCATCTGATTCGCTTTTTACTGTATCAACTATGTGGCGCTCTGCTAATCTTTTATTTGCCGCATACGCGACATCATGCTGCTAACAAGTTTCGTTTAGAAAATTCAATACCTTATCACAATGAGGTAGACGTTTTATCAACTTTGTTCCAGGACCGCAGAAATTGTACCCTGGTAAATGTAATTCAAAAGGGAGGCGTTCGATAATACTTCCACCTCTACTGACATGTTTACTAACACGCAAGCCCAGCTACTGAGTTCTTTGTGGTTTGAAGGCCTTGATATATAGCAAATCATCAGCTCTCACCCAACTGTTGTGTTTTCATGGACAACCAAACCATTTTACTAACTACTTGTTTTCCTGATGCTATGATGGTTTATAATCTGCTCAACATGAATTACATTCAGTTCAGAACTTTTCTATAATTCATTCATATAAAAACCGCATCCACTCTCACTGTTTTACTGTTTATTTTATTTTATTTTATTTTTATTTTTTATTTTTTTTTTTTGGGGGGGGGGGGAATGTTCCAGGATTTGTTTGCTGAACTTTGACGATAGGGAATATTTCCTCTGACCAAATCGGTGGAAATGATTTGTCAAAGCCGTTCTTGTATTTTGAAATGCGTGAATCAATCATTTTATACGTCTGTGAATGGTATTTATAAGTCCATTACCTCGAACATCAATGGGTCCCATTTTTATAATATTTTGTTTAGTTCGATGATATTGTTCAATTATTTATTGTAGCGTATCCAGCCTATTTTATGACCCATGAAGTTTAAACTGAATCCACATACGACTATTAGTAGTTTTCTTCATGCGCTCCAAAATACTCGCTTCAACTGGGAGTAAGTGAAGTAATGGTGTGTTTCTTACTGCTCCATCACTGTCTTGAAACGCATATTGGATAATTCTTCTCCATGATCGTTTTGTAGATTCACTGAACAGCAATTCGAACCCGTTTGCAAAAGCCGTTCAAACACACATGCAACTTCCTTACCTGTCTTTCTCTCACTGTTAGGACCGAGGAAGACTTGGAATATGTATCAGTCACCATTACAATGTATTTTAAGTCCTTATTGTTGAGTGAATAGTATCTCATATCTACAACGTCCAGTGCCGTAAATCGTCTAGACCTTATATTGTAATACGCGTCGATGGATGTGTTCTGCGTGTGTGCTTAAGGAGTTCATTAACAACTGTCTCCATACTTATACATTGTTATGTCATTCTCGAAGTTCTGATATGATTAATTTGTGTGGACTGTATTACCTGCTACTGATGAAGCCTCAATTTATTATTTAGTTTGTATCATCGAAGTATATATATATACTGCAGGGGTGATTGTTCAATTTCCTATTTTGAATGGCAATACCTTTACCATATTCAAATTTCCCATCTAAAGTAGGCTTAATAATATTATTGTACTTTTATACTTTTAGGCTCTAATGAGCCCCTTTTGGTGTTTTTTTTCCCTTGTGGGTTTGATGTACGCAATATTTCAGCATATGTTTACAGTTCCTTCGCGTTTAACTTATCTGGATTCGACGAATTTATATATATTACCTTCAATAAATCCGTTGTTAGTGGGTATGTCATTTTCCTGACCTGTATCGTATGTTGCGTTAAACATATAGGCCAAGGTAAACTACGAAGCTTGCATGGTTTATCTTAACACAACCCACGTGTATTATCTAATTGTGCAACACTGTGCATTTAGGTCACTAATAGTTGTGTCATCATGATCATCACCACCTTCCCATTGTTGTTATGGTCTTCAGTCCGGAGACTGGTTTGATGTAGCTCTCCACCCTACTCTATCCTGAGCAAGCCTTTTCATCTCCTCATAAGAACGGCAACCCACATCTATTTGAATCTGCTTACTATACGCATATCTTGGTCTCCCTCTGCGATTTTTACCCCACACACTTCCCTCCAATGCTAAATTTACGATTCCCCGATGTCTAAGAATGTGTCCTACCAAGCGATCCCTTCTTTTAGTCAGGGTATGCCAAAAATTCCTTTTCTCACCAATTCACCTTCCCCTTATACCTCAAAAATGTTCAAATGTTTGTAATTCTATCGGACCAAACTGCGTGGTCATCAGTCCGTAGCTTACAAACTACTTAAACCTAGGTAAACTAACCTAAGGACAACCACACACACTCATGCCCCAGGGAGGACTCGAACCTCCACGGCGAGCAACCGCGCGCTCCGCAGCGAGACGCTTTAGACCGCTCGGCTACTCCACCGCGGCCTTATACCTCTTCCTGTATTTTTCTTAATCATCTCTTCTGTCTGCATTCCTGATGTTTGTGAGCCTCGTCAGGCTATTTGTTATCGGCTTAAACGTTTCTGAGGATATATGCTCTCGTCGCTGTTGATCTAATTTTAGAAGGCGTAGTTTTTGGCTAATAGTTTTTCCGGTTTCGATAACTTTTCTGCAGATGTCCGATGTAGTGCCATAAAATATAATAGTCTGGTGTTTTTTTAAAGACTTATGTAAATCATTTGAAGGAAAAATTACTCACTGCCTGAATTTGTCGGCTATTGCAAGAACACGTCTGACACCCCGCGACATTTGGCTAGATCCGTGTTACCTGCCTCAATATTTTCAGTAAAATATAGTCAAATAAGAAGATGCTTCCGCGCATAGAGGCGGAGCGATAGGGGAAGCGTGGAGGGGAGGAGCTACGGCCGAGCGCCAACACTTGTGCCTGCGGGAGAAACATTTGTGCCGGCCGCGGTGGCCGAGGTGACTGAGGCGCTCCAGTCACGGTCAGCACGGCCACTACGGTCGGGGGTTCGAATCCCCCCTCGGGCATGGATATTTGTGCCGTCCTAGTTTGTAAGTAGTTGATAAGTAGTTTGTAAGTTTAGGGACTGATGACCCCGTAGTTAAGTCCCATATGCTTAACAAACAGAAACATTTGCGTAACTCGCGCCCATCCACGCGCCTACAGAAGAACATTATTGGTTGTCATTGCGGTAATGGAGGGGGATGCACACAACGGCTGAAAACTAGGCCGCCTTCGTAGGTGACAAGGTGACCTGTGTCGTATGTTGCGATAAACATATAGGCCAACGTAAACTACCAAGCTTACATGATTTATATTTACACAACCCACGCATATCATCTATTTGTGCAACACTGTGCATTTTAGTCACGAATAGCTGTGTCATCATCATCATGATCATCATCATCACCTTGCCCTTCTACATCTTCCTGTTTTGTTTTATGTTTTCTTAAAAAACCTCTTGTGTCTGCATTCCTAATTTTTGCGAGCCTCGTCAGACTACATGTTATCGGCTTATACGTTCCTGAGGGTATATGCTCTCGCTGCAGTTGATCTAATTTTAGAAGGCGTAGTTTTTGGCTAATAGTTTTTCGGATTTCGATAATATTTTTGCAGACTATAGTGGGCTATGATTCAAGGTCTCTGATCCAACTCTCTAACAGAGCTATTTGCACTCTTATTTTGTGTCGGTTGGTTCTTTGCAATTACTACATGACATACTTGCGAATCTATCCATTCTATGTACACCACCTTTCTTAAGATGAAGAATTTCCTGGATGTTTCGCATACACCGTGTATTGTACAGTTTTCGTATTCTGTCAACAACCAAGAAACAAATGTTGTATATAAACCAAATGTTCAAGTGTTTGTATACAAATTGGATCAAACTGCTATGGTCATCAGTCTCTAGACTTACAAACTACTTGAACTTACACTAAAGACAACACAAACACACACACACACACACACACACACACACACACACACACACACACACACACATGCCCGAGGGAGGACTCGAAACTCCGGTGCGCATATCCGCCCAATCAGTATTAGACGATTTACACCACGTTGTATGATTACATCAATAAACACATATGGTATAACTTCATTAAATATCATTTCACGTCCCACGTGTGCCTAGTAAATATGTTTTAAATTAAAAGTTTTTGATACGTCGCGTTTTGCAGCTCTTAAATGTTGTAGGAAAGACATTTTTATATATTGCCGAGCGCTCTAAGGCTCCTCGCTGCAGTGCGCGAGGATGCTCGCCTTCGGAGGTTCGATTCCTCCCTGGGGCATGGGTGTGAGTGTGCGTGTGTGTGTTGTCCTTAGGTTAGTTTAACTTAGTTTAAGTAGTTTGTAAGCTTGGGGACTAATAACCAACACAGTTAAGTCCCATAGATTTACAAAAATTGGAACAGTTTTATGTACGAATTATTGAATTTGTATGAATCATGTAAAAATATCAACGTTCATATGACGAACAATGGTGAAATAATTTTGCATCTGCTCCTTGTTTTCAAGAGCAAATCGTCGAATATAAATGTACTGTTTAGTGCTACTTTCTCAGATGGTTTTGTGTCACCACTTTCACTGAATTTCTGGTAGCTAACGCCGTTAATGTTTTGGAGAGTTACCTGTAATAGCTGGTAGTTTTGTAAAGAAAATGATTTGGGAAATATATACGCATACTCGAAGGGAAACCCCTCTGGGTGTGTTTACAGCGATGGAAGAAAGTTCGTTTTCCCATAGTCAGATGGTCCAACAATCAGTACACCTATTAAGAACACAGAGAGTCAAGACTTCATTATAGATGTTTCGCTTAATAAATACTTTTGAGCTCATGAAATTTATTCATTTGAAATTTTATAACACGTGTAAGAGGATAAAGTTCACTCAAAAACGATTTTGTAATTGATTTGTGACATTTAAACTTTTCTAAGGATTTTCTTCAATTACATAAACCCTACAAAATACCGGGTGATCGAAAAGTCAGTACAAATTTGAAAACTTAATAAATCACGGAATAATGTAGATAGAGAGGTAAAAATTGACAAACATGCTTGGAATGAAATTGGGGTTTGTTAGAAAAAAAAAGTTCAAAAATGTCCGACAGATGGCGCTTCATCTGATCAGGAAAGCAATAATTAGCATAACAAATTAAGACAAAGCAAAGATGATGTTCTTTACAGCAAATGGTCAATATGTTCCTCATTCCTCAACAATAGCTGTAGTCGAGGAATAATGTTGTGAACAGCACTGTAAAGCCTGTCCGAAGTTATGGCGAGGCATTGGCGACGGATGTTGTCTTTCAGCGTCCCTAGAGATGTCGGTAGTCACGATACACTTGCGACTTCAGGTAACCCCAAAGACAATAATCGCACGGACTGAGGTCTGGGGACCTGGGAGCATGACGAAAGTGGCGGCTGAGCAAACAATCATCAGCAAACGACGCTCGCAAGAGATCTTTTACGCGTCTAGCAATATTTTGAATTTTTTTTCTTTTTTTCTAATAAAACACCATGTCATTCCAATAATGTGTGTCAATTTTTACCTCTCTGTCTACATTATTGAGTGATATACTAAGTTTTCAAATTTATACTGACTTCTTGATCACCCGGTACATTTGGGATAAGCAGGCTGTAAAACATTACACTTAAGCTCAGTACCTTTTCCATGTCAAAAATAATTTAAATTCACAACACTAGTATGTCTTATATATTTAAAAAAAAAATCTATAAAAACTAAAGACAGTCGGCCAGACCAAACTACCCGGCCGACTTCCTTCATTTTAAACGAATGTTACTTATCCACAAATTTGTCATCATGTATCAGCATTTACAAAACTGTCACCTTCCGTTTTACTATTCTCAAATGCAATTTCCTTCTGTACATTTCTTACAGAGCTGTCATTGCTATAAACTAAATTTAGTTGGTCAGGCCGTTCTGTCCGACCCATTTTCTTAATTTTTCCTTTAAACCAATGGTATTCATTCGCAGATTTATCATCAAGTATCAGAATTAACTTAAGTCGCACCATGCTTTGTTTTTATTCAAACGCGGTATCCTGCTGTCCTTGTATTGAATATTTTAATCGGTTTGTTTTACAATATCTTCGGTTCTAATTAAAGTACGCAGTTCTTTTTGACCTAACAACACCCAGCGGATCAAGCCCATTTATTTGCGCTTTTAAACACTTGCGTTGATCGATTCTGAAGAAAGCTATGCGTGAACTTTACTTCCATGTTTTCCCAACTTTTTGTCATTCCACTAACGGTGCGATATATTTGCACGGGTCCTCTATCTTTCACATGTATTAACAGAATCTATGGAAACTAAACTTAGTAGCCAGACCAAACTATCCGGCCGATTTCCTTCAATTTTTGGTAATGGTAAGGTATGCATCCACTGATTTGTCATGAAATGATAGAATTCACATAACTCATATTTTCGTCATTCTATCCAGTATATCTTCGATTGTTATTCAGGTATACATTTCACATTAGCCAAACAACATTATATGTATCAATGCCTTTCATTTGAGTTCTTAACGGGAGACGGAAGGCAACCGGGCTCAAAAATTCGATTTTTAGACTTTAGCCTATTTGAAATGCCTGGTATTTCCTGCGTAAAACAGTTTTTGTTTTATATTAATCCGGCAATTTTTTCGTGAGTTATGATGGATTTTATGACGCTCTGTGCAATCTGACCACGCCGTCCGTTTTGCCCCATGCGGAGAAAATGCACACAGTATTCTTTTGCTCCTTGTACATTACTTCATGATTCTATTGTTTTTATCGCTTCAATGTTTCCTACCCTGTATCTACTATCGATACTTTTTCCGATTGTGTTTTTATTGTTTTCGAACGTTACCGAAAACTGTATTTGTTCAGATCACAGCCCTCAGATTTGGTGTTTGTGATACTATTTTATGCTTCAGTGACGGTGTAACTAGAAAATTTGATGTTTTGAAATTATTGGGCATACAATCTAGTGGAAATACTGCAAAATCCTTGGTGCAAATAGATAAAGACAGAATCCACAAAGCCGATATTGTTAATTTAAAATGCACAAAAGAAGCTAGTCAGAAAAGAAGAGGGACAAAGATCAATACGATCAGTATGATTCAGATGATGCTCAATATGGTGCAGGGAAATATTAGTGGTCAGTAATTCTCATCAATAACTGTACTAGAATTGCAACATTAAACTTTAAATGGATTTTTCTCAAAACTACATTTTTTTTTACTTTCAGGAACCATTATTCGATAAACTAATGTGGTTAGAAATATGAAATTTGGTCTTTTTGTACTGAAGATGGTAATAAATCATTACAAGTAAATTGAGAATCATAAAAGAATCATCAACTGTTTTATAATAATTAATGTACTAAAAAGTTCAATTTTACTAGTGAAAGAATAAAAGAATATCTTCAAAACCATTAGAGTTATTATGTTCATTTTACTTGTAAACTGAGACATATATGTTACATATATGCAGTAAAAATTTCGTTGTTTTATCACTCATAGTTCCTTTGAAAAGTGTACCCATTCAAAGGGTAAAATAGCATTGGAATAATAGGGATAAAATTGCCTTCCGTCTCCCCTTAATCACATTTATTGGTTGATTTGGGAGAAAGTTATGATTCAATAAACAAACAAAAGTTACAAAGTCAGTCGGCTACGCCAATCTACCCAAACGATTGCCTATACTTTTTTGTAAATTACAACTTCTAAATCGATGATATTGTTGTACATTTCTCCAATTATTAGTCTGGCCGCTAATGATGGAAAGTATTTGCACGGGTCACGTAGTAACAAAAAAGGAAAACAAGGCATGGTCTCTGGACGAATGAAACTTCAACGAAACGAAGCATAGAAGAAGGATCGTCTGCAAAGCCACGTGGGAATAATGTCAGAGATAACGATGGACCGAAGGTCATGCCGCCATAATACACGGATCGG
The DNA here is from genome assembly GCA_026315105.1 of Locusta migratoria. Lineage (NCBI taxonomy): Eukaryota > Metazoa > Arthropoda > Insecta > Orthoptera > Acrididae > Locusta > Locusta migratoria. Next base: position 501,598,464 of record CM048755.1, on the reverse strand, counting down.
GTACCTCTACACGTAAATAAATATGTTTGTTTCCGGCGAAGTGAGCGCTCTATTCCGAGAATCAGTAATCCCGCCTGTGACTGTTTACCAGCTGCAGCGCAGGTCGGATAGGCACGTGCCTGGAGACCGAAACGGCTCTGCAAATTTACGGAAAATCCTCGGCAAACCGAGCAGAGAAGCACGTGCGGAGCACGCGCGCCACAAGTTGGGTGGGCGGCCGCGTGGGCGGAGGCAGCGCAGCGCAGCGCCGCAGCAACAGCCAGACGCACGCGCGATCGATGGCATTCCGGCGCAGTAGCCCAGCGCAGCCGCCAGCCTCATCCACGTGCTGCACCTACACTAAGCCCGCACTTTCTCCCTCCATTTGATTCTCTGTTTTTGGCACGCAATCTCGTTAGTCGCATTGCACCAGGAGCATGAGGCATGTGGCTCACGTAACAACAGCTATTAACCCATTTCTTCCCAGTGTTGCGTACACGCAACACAAAATTTAGGACACAGTGATCACCCCACCTGCAAGGACTACCTAAGCACGCCTCCCGTCAGATACAAATTCCCAGCTTCGCCCTGCCACAGTAGGGGTCAGCGCAACTGCCTAGAAAGCAGGAGACCCGGGTTCCAATCCCGGCTGGGTACACATTTTCGGCTTTTCCCAATCGCAGTTGATGTCGTATATTAAATAATAACAACTGCAGGATCAGAAGTGACATCTGTTCTTTCGGAACCGACGCCATATATATATATATATATATATATATATAAAATTCCGGTGACGGGCAATGATCCGATCGTTAGTGGGAAGGGGTGGGCAAGTTTGAAGCCCTTACTCTTACGGGAATTAGTTTATTAACTACGAGTTTGAGTACCGTGGGCAGGGCGAAGCTGGGAATTTGTATCTGACGGGAGGCGTGCTTAGATAGTCCTTGAAGGTGCGGTGATCACTGTGTCCCCAGTGGTGTAGGGGTCAGCACAACTGTCTAGAAAGCAGGAGACCTGGGTTCGTATCCCGGCTGGGTACACATTTTCGGCTTTGCCCAATAGCAGTTGATGTCGTATATTCTGTGAATATTACAAAATTTAGCCTTACAAAATGCAGTCGAAATGGACTTACTATACAAAATTCACCACACATGAGAAAGGCATTCACGAGCTCTCTGTACATGTGTTACAAGTTTCACAATTACCTTAACACTTCGTAAAAAGATGCAAGATTTACAAACGTCAGACGATCTACATACACAAGAAATGTCAAGTTCAGCTTCACACAGAGTGTTTTTCAATATTTCGTGAGTAATACCATCAATGTAAGTCAGAGTTATCATATAATAGACAATATTACACAGTTTGAACAAATAGCAGAATGTGATCACAAAAACTAAATTTTTCTATTTTTTACTAGGAAACAGCGCAACATTATGGTGATGCAAATTACAACACATACTACCAGTTATTCGTAATGTTATTTCAATTATTTTAAAGAGAACCTGATGACTAAATATAGCACAATTTCTATTTTTGGGCAGAAATGGGTTAAATTTTAGTGGTCGAATTAATTTGAGTGTCAGGGTCTCCAATCAGTTCAAAATGAAATCGGATTTACTGTGATCAGGTGCTAACGCCTACAATTTAGTAAATCTACTATTACTGTCGTTTAGATGCTAATAAAAAAATCTGTTTTTCTAGACAGAAAAGGCAGAATATTTGTCCCTAGATACTAACACAGGGTCCTTTGAACCCAGGTGTACTTTTATTATGTACTAGCTGAAAACCCGGCGCTGCACGGGTATTTATTTATTTATTTATTCCTGCCATTTTGCAGGTATATATATTTGTATAAGGGCTGTATGTCTATAAAATCTCTTGGGAATAGCCGGCCGCGGTGGCCGGTGGCCGAGGGGACTGAGGCGCTCCAGTCACGGCCTGCACGGCCACTACGGTCGGGGGTTCGAATCCCCCCTCGGGCATGGATATTTGTGCCGTCCATAGTATAAGCTAGTTCGTAAGTAGTTTGTAAGTTTAGGGACTGATGACCCCGTAGTTAAGACCCATAATCTATACAAACGTTTGAACATTTTTTTCTCTTGGGTATACAATAAGTAGTAAAGAAGTAATAGATTAAAATTGGTGCTTGATGAGGCGGTTTTACATGAACGTTACTGTTGATGTGCTCATATCTCATAAACTACGTGTCATATTCTGATACAATTAGGAGGTACATTGAACTACATGCGTGTATACTGTCTGTAAAATTTCGTTGGGTGTACTCTGTTTCATTCTTTTCCTTTCCTTGTAGGAAGTAAACTCTATGGAAGTAAACTGCTTTCAATACCAGCCGGATGGAGCAATTTTCCATGAACTTTACTGTTTACGTGCTCATATCTCATGAACTACGTGTCGGAATGTGATAAAATTTAGAAGCTACATTCAACTATATATGTGTATACTGTCTGTAAACTTTCCTGTCGCTACAATTTGTAGTGTTCAAATTATAAACTGTAACGTCATACCGAGAGCCGTACTTATACTCCATAAAAAGCGGAAAAGTAGTAAGCGAGAAACTTTTTCCTTTCATCATTTTACTATGGTTGCTAGCGAGAAAAAGTTTAATAAAGGTTTGAAATTATGTTTAAAGTTTGTTGCAAGTCGCGAAGTACTCTCAGTCTCATACAGTGTATTTCGAAAGTCTCGCCGCTTTATATGGCATTTTTTGCGATTTCTATTGTTTATGACGTAATATCTTTTGAATCATGTGCCGTATGTGATTCTTAAGCATGCAGCAATGGTTACTTCACGATAAAGACTGTGTGTACCAAATTTGGTTGAAATCGATCCATTGGTTTAGGAGAAAATGAGCAGCATTGTCGCAAATGCAGCAGTTTTCCGCGCATCTCATTGTGTATGACGTCATATCTCGTGAACTATATATCGTATGTGATTCTTACACTTACGGCGACCGTCCTCATGGATTGAAGCTTACGTGTACAAAATTTTATAAGGATTGGAACAAAACTGTAGATTTGTATGCAACACGTACAAATATACGGACACACTGCTTTATATATTATATGGTAAAGAGTAAAGTTTGCTACAATTAATAAAATGTTGTGCATATATAGTTGGCAATACTGCCTAGTTGCATGCGATGTTAACGCAAGAATTTACGCTGTTCTTACACAACTGTCAGTTCGTAATGATTGGAGAAGATCCGCGGGTTCTTGGCATTATTAATGCGATAGCATTAATTTGTATCGGTTGTGCTCACTGACAATAAAAATGGTGACTGCTTTAGTTGCAGTTTTCGCTTCATTCTAATATTCATTAGGTTCATTTTCATGCGATTTTTTACAAATATACCTCAGTAGTTACTAATTTCGTAAGTACCCTATGCCGAAACATCATGTATCAATAAAACAAGCCATCATATTATATTACTGTGTACATCCATTTCAGGTATGTGTTAAACACATACATATAACAAGTATAAAGACTAATGTTCATACCGCTGTTCTAGTTTCACAGTACTAAATTTGTAAACACCCTATGTTGCTAAGTGTAATTACTAAATGAAGTGAAGTGAGACATCGCATTGCGTTATAACCGCGGTGAAATAGCCGTGAGCGCTAAAGCGCCTGGTTGCGGTGCGCGCGGCAGTTAGTCGTCGGAGGTTCGAGTCCTCCCTCGGGCATGTATATGGCTGTTGTTCTAAGGATAAGTCAGTGGTATGCAAGTTTAGGGACCGATGACCACTGCAGTTAGGTCGCATAAAATTTACAAATATTTGAACATTGCGTTATACACAATCAAATATAAGGAAGCTTTACGAAATACAAAAGTCATTTATAGTATGCTACGCACATTTTAAGAATACCCTCTATTCCTAACTGTTGTAGTAAGAAAAATTAAATATAGTTATTTACAACATTCCATATACACAATGAAGTTCAATATATGAGGGTCCATTTTAAAGTAAGTTTCTATTTTTAATGGAGTTTTACCACAAACTACAATATGTAGGTTTTTCACTTGTCAGCGTAGTCACCGGAAACATTTAAATATTAGTCAAGTCCTGTAGAAAGCTTTTCGATTCAGGAAACAAATATCTTTGTTGCCTGACTGCCACATGTTGTGTATTTTAGTTTTTCAGTATCAATGTGATAAACATTTCCGAACTCCTGGGAATTTCTGAAGCTGCTCATCAATACTGAAGCGCCTCTGATCTGGATGGCCTACTATCATGAAGCTGGTGAGTCACTTGACCAAGTATCACGACCAGTAGTTCATCACATTGTTAATGACAAAGTTCACTACAAAAGAAAAGTGCCATCAGGTGGGACTGATACTTGATGCGGGTAGCAAAATCTCCAGAACGACGCTATCCGTAGGATCGTCCGTTGTAGCCTCCGTGCATATAAGTCGGGGAAGTACGATGAATATGGCACGAACCTAATATCTTTCATTTATTAATCTTTTATTTAACATTGTTTTGGTGGCATACAGGCCTTAGTAGCAGACTAGAGGTCAACATAAGTTGGTGCTGGTCATTTCATATTCTTTAATAATGTTCAAACAAATAAATAAATGAATTGCAACGCCGTTAACTAACATTTCCGAACATTAGGAAGATGTACGAAGTTTATAGGAGGTCTCTGCTGCGCGCCACTGTAGTCAGTCGGCGATAGGACGTAATTCGATCCGGTCTAGTAAGAACCTTGCTTTCAGTATCAGCCATAAAATTTTAATTGTTAATTTCATAGTCAATAATCAGACTTGTATTATGGTGTGGCTAGTAGTAAAGTCCTATAATTGAGATCCCAGATTTTATTCAGATGAAACACCTATCCGTAACGAGGTAATATTTCAGCTCGTTTAATAGCACTTCTAGCAATATTCTAGTGTTATGTCTAGCTGCGCAGGGACCACATCATCGAGAGCACTTCCTACAGAACGGGTAGGAGGAACGCCTACACGTCGGCTCACAAGTCTGACACGAAGTTGGGTCAGCTTAAGGGCCGGTAAATCCGCACGCCCCCTATACCATCTTCTACGGACTCCTAACTGAGCAAACATTTTCAAGAAAGGTTGAGTCACTAGGAGGGGTTCTTGCACTATGTTGAAAAGAAAAAAAAAACAATGCATATATTGTAGTTCGTGACACAATTTACGCTCATAAATTTTCTCTTGCCTCATTAAAATTGGTTCCTACTTCAAAAATGATCCTCGTATATATTAATTTGCTTACAACACATAGTGTGTGGTAATACTTTACTGCGGTCTAGTGAACACCCCTGTGAAGTTAAAGGTTATTCAAAAATAGAGGGGTTCAACAGAAACAGTTAGCACAAGGGCTTTTTCAGTGCAACGCACTACTAACAAAATATTTTAAGGTTAATTAAAAAGAAATCTATAAAATTTCATAAAAGGTAAATATTTCGAGAAACCGATTGAACGACTCTGTAGTACCTGATAGAATAAGAGGGGAAGAAATAGCCATATTCCACTTAACTGCAAGACATGACTGTTTCGCCGCGCAGACAGAAGTGAGGCTTCATCAGCTGGTCGCCACTACAATGCCGACACCAGAGCTTGAACACATAATAAAATTGTCCTCTCCACTCACAACCTATCATAGCTCGTCTGACATCATGTGGAACAAATACATTCTTATCTCAAGGAATCAAAATTATGTTGTTCGCATAAATGTGTTTTTTTACATCTCAAATTGAAATTAGTTTTTGCTTCCTGAATTTAACATTCTTTTGACGGGTTATGTGTGAAAGCATGCCATGTCCGATGCCTTTCTCAGTAGTAATTTAGTTATTATGCAGACATATAAGGCGAAAAGAATAAAATTATGTACAACGAATTGTGATACAACTTTCGTCAAATAAAAGTCCATCACCTTAAAATTGCAATTGTAGAAGTTTAGCACCGCTACTGAGATGATGATCTAAAATGTCAAATAGCATTCATGTATGTCAGTTGCCACTTGCATGCCACCGGCCGCAGTGGCCGAGGAGACTGAGGCGCTCCAGTCACGGTCTGCACGGCCACTACGGTCGGGGGTTCGAATACCCCCTCGGGCATGGATATTTGTGCCATCCTTGTTCGTAAGTAGTTCATAAGTAGTTTGTAAGTTTAGGGACTGATGACCCCGTAGTTATGTCCCATAAACTATACAAACATTTGAACATTTTTTGAACTTGCATGCCAGTATTGAGAATTCCAGAATTTATTGTTGAAAGTAGCATTATGCAGATCCTTTATTTCCCTTCAGTAAGCAGAATTACCACGTAGGTAGGTTTTTTTTCTGATCTTGGCTATCAGAAAAACGAAATCTTCATGCTCTTCCTAAGAGCTGTTACATATTTCAGTGCAAAGGTGCGTACCGGGATGATAAATGCTGTTTCAGATGTTTTAAACTACTGAGTGATTGGTTTTAACTATCACTAGACATGTTATATGCAGTATTGGAGGAGAAACAATAGTTTAATATTTCCATATTAAAAAAGTAACTGAAATCATTTGCAGTATTCCATTACCCGTCTGCTTAATGGGTGTTTATTCGCAGTGAACCGATGACAGGCACACCTGTTAGTCTAACACCGATAAAGGATGGGTATAACACCGCACCGCATTAGCAAAATAAGGACGTGTGCATTTGTGAGAAAAATGGCGTTGTAGGAATAATCTTATGCCAAGACAGTTCTTTTATTTTAATGGACGACAAAGGAAGGGTGAACGGACTCATCTAACCGCGCAGGAATAGCCAAGCGCTTCTAGGCGCCTTGTCAGGGATGAGGCTACTCCCGGAGGACGTTCAAGTCCTCCCTCTACCATAGGTGTGTGTGTGTGTGTGTTCTCCTTAGGTTAGTTTAAGCTACTTTATGAAGTTTGTAAGTCTATTGACTTATGACCAATGTAATTTTGTTCCATAGATATACAAAAATTTGCACATTTTAGACTCGTGTAAATAACGGACCTTACGACTGTAGGTTAGATAGAATATGCGAAAACACTTAATTTTCAATACTGCTTGGGAGAAAAATGTCGGTGGTTCCAGAAGTAATAGAGTGGAAGTTGTCGTGGATAGGATGCTAAGGGCACAGTGGATTTTTAGAGTGATAATTATGGTTCTAAATTCGTATCTCCAGCCTAATGCACCAACTTCACTTTTTAACTAATAGTGATACTTCCCAGCATTGCCCTGGTTCAAATTCGTTCCCTTCTTATGTTAATCCAACTCAATGGTCCATCTCTGTCCATCGCTTTCAACCATACATTCTATCAATTTCACATTCATTTTAGTGGAACACTACTCTTATGATGTTATATATCCTGAACTATATGACCTACAATGATATAATTTTCCAGTTCGTAGAGTGGAATATTATAAAACATTCTGTGGAAATTGTTGCAAATGGAGTTCATAGCAAAGACGTAACAAGGACATAATTTTTCCTACGTCATATGTGCTGGAATATCTTTTGTACGATGATAAAATAATGTTTAAAGGTACATTCAGTGGTATATGAGCACACTTTGCTAAAAATGTAGCAAATAGAATTGGTATTAAAGAAGTAGTAAATCGAAAACTCATGTGTAACGAAATGGTTCTTGATGAACGAAATTCTCTATAACTTCATATGTCATGATATATGTGATATCCTATGATAAAATTTCGGATATTTTACATTAAGTGGTATGTCTTATGCTGTATGTAAAATGTCTGGCTAATATGATTATTAGTAAAGAAGTAACAAATAGTAATGTGATATCGAACAGCACGAAGAGGAAAGGAAGTCGACAAGGAACAGCCGGCCGCAATGGCCGAGCGGTCGCAGTGGCTCAGCGCGCCCGGTCAGGGGGCTCAACGCTCTCTGTAATAATAAGGTGAGCCAACCATTCTACGAACACCCAAGAACGAACTAAACCAACGACCGCGAATCATAGATCTACAAGATAAAAAAAAAGCAGACTGCGGCGCGCTAGTCACGTTTTGCACGGCCACTACGGTCGGGGGTCGAATCCCCCTCGGACATGGATATTTGTGCCGTCCTTAGTATTAGTTAGTTCATTAGTAGTTTGTAAGTTTAGGAACTGATGCCCCCGCATTTTAGTCCCTCAAGTTTCTCAAGCATTTGAACATTTATTCTGATGAGGATCATCTTTCATTTCATCATGTTTGAGATATCCAGCGAGAAGAGATTCTGTAAAGGTTGTAAATTAAGTGTAAAGATTTTTTCAAATAGCTAATTGCTGTCGTTCTGAAAAAGTAGATGAATAAAATCTCGTTATTCGTAAGTCGCATTATGAGGCCGTTTTCTTTATTTATGATGTCATATCTCTTGTACTATGTGTCGTATGTGATTTCTTTTTGCCGTCTCGGTTGAATATTTCCGGAAGTTAGAGATTATTTTTACTTCGTTTCGTTGAAATCCGTGCGTTCGATTAGGAGGATCTGTGCAACAGTGCCACATGAAGTGGCGTTGTTTATGACGTCATATCTCTTCACCTAGGTTTCATATGTGGTAGTTATTTAGACAGAAATTTTTGTCTGTTAGCAAGGGATATGATAACCAAGTTTGGTTGAATTAGGAGCAGCCGTTTAGGAGGAGAATTGGAACACACACACACACACACACACACCTGCATACATACATGTCACAATATGTATAGATCAAATTACTCGAGACATAAATATTTTACAGTAGTTATATGTATATCATTAATTCAGTGTCATCGTCTCCAAGACGTCTGAATATGGGCTTAGTAATTGAACTTGAGATAACAACACATTACACAGGAAATACGGAATTAAAATATAAAAATATTGTTCAATAACATGGATTTACTTAGTTAGCGGCCGCGGTGGAGTAGCCGAGCGCTCTAAGGCTCCTCGCTGCGGAGCGCGTGGTTGCTCGCCGTCGGAGATTCGAGTCCTCCCTTGATCATGTGTGTGTGTGTGTGTGTGTGTGTGTGTGTGTTTGTTCTTAGGTTTGTTTACCTTAGTTTAAGTAGTTTGTAAGCTACGGACTGATGACCACGCAGTTTGGTCCGATAGATTTAAAAATAAAAAATAAAATTTAAAAAAATAATAAAACTTAGTTAGCAACGTTAGGGTTGGGAGGAATGCTTACTTTCGTACCCCAACAAAATATCGGTGATGCAGTCAAAAGAATTTGTGGCATTGGTTTGACTATGAAAGGTAATTCGACGCTGCGAGGAACGTATTGTACCAAGCTACAGAGCAGTGAGCAGTTAGCAAAACTCGCTGAAATTCTAATAGCCCGAACAAGTAATACGATACCTTCGCTCTCAACTGTTCGACGTTATGACGGCTGTTAAAATCAGCAGCTGCGTCCCAGTTGTGCAGTTCATTGCGGCGCCTGTGGGTTAAAGCTGCCACTGGTTATTTCTAAATCGGATAAACCAAATACACGCTTACCCGTACTACGCGTTCGTTCCCTGCCGAATAACTTCAAAGAAATCTGCGGCTTAAACCGAATTTCGAATAAAATTGGGTCCCCATATTCTTCGTTCAATAGGAATACGTATATGCTGTGGACTACGATATTTTCCGTTGAGCATTTCACATACTTTTTCTGTATCGTAATATATTTAATTTTTAAAGAGTGACCTAATGGCTGGCTTGCTGCTCAAGTGTCAGTTCCTCCTTTTCGCTCTACCACACGCAGTGTACCACCGAGACGATACCTCACTGGCGCAGTCGAAAACAGAAGATCCTACTGAAGACCCTACCGCATCTTGTACGAATTTTTATAGATTATAGAACGACTGCAACTTTGGCTCTGATAGACAGTATGTAACAACTAGCAACCGTTCAAACTATTCGTCAAAAAGTGAACGTGATCGGAAGAATCAAAGATTTTTTATGCGTATTTCCGCAATACAGTACCCTTCCCTCTTGTGAAATGCCTTCAGGAGAAGCAACATTTACAAATGGATGAATGAAACGGCAAGCTGTTCACCTAAGGCTCATAATTAATCAAAACACTCAATTATTGAGGTCTTTTGTCTGTACTTCTACACTTCTACACTTTTTGTGTAAGAGTACGCTCAGAACAGGTTTGTTTTCTTCACGCTACATTCATTGCCATCTCTTAATTGTAAACTGTTACATTCACATCAAATAAGTGTCACAAACTATATTTCGTTTCAAATCAAATGTTTGTATAGTCTATGGGACTTAACTACGGGGTCATCAGTCCCTAAACTTACAAACTACTTATGAACTAACTAAGACTAAGGACGGCACAAATATCCATGCCCGAGGGGGGATTCGAACCCCCGACCGTAGTGGCCGTGCAGACCGTGACTGAAGCGCCTCAGTCCCCTCGGCCACCGCGGCCGGCAATTTCGTTTCCTCTTTTATTGTTAGAAGGGGGGACACCTCATGCTGATAGAAATCAGTACAGCAACTGCAGAAAATTTTCAAACTAAGCAATATTAACCTAACACGGTACAAAAAATTACCAGTTTCACAAAGCAGAAAAAGATTTGAGACTTTTTTGACGAAATGCGCAATTTGCGCAGGGCGAGCGTGAGTTCCTGACGACTTTGAGCTGTTATTTCGTTGAAAGATATGAAAGTTGGCAATCGTGTACCACTGTTCGAGTTCTCATAGGAATAACATTGAAAAAAATTTTATATGCTATATACAGGCAGAAGAGTCCAAGCAATTTTGCTCCAAACAATCGGCGTCGCAAAAAACTTCAACGTTTGGCGGGTTGTATCTCAGGGAATAAAGCTATGACTAACGCTAAGCCTCGGCGGAATAGCCGTGCGCACTGAGGCGCCGTGTTGCGGTGCGCGTGGCCGTTCGCCGTCGGAAGTTCAAGTCCTCCCTTGGACATGGGTGTATGTGTTGTCCTTCGGTTACTTAAATTCAGTATAAGTAATTTGTAAGCTAGGGGCTAACAATCAAGCAATTAAGTCCCATAGATTTACAAACATTTGAACATTTGATTTAAGGAACGTGAAACTTGGTATGTGGTAACCTAACAATACAAGGTTAATAAACATGAGTGTTTCGTTTATGTGCCGCTTTCCAACACTGAACTAATTAATTGCAAGTGTTGAATATTTAGGAAAAAGGATTTAAAAATGCGTTATTTTAGACGTTATTTTGGAAAAAAAAAACTTTGTTCAATAAAACATTCCAAACTGGGCTGATTAGAAAGACATTATTTAACTGTAAAAAGTGTATTTGGTCATCCGATGCAGGCCAACGATGCTAGATAATTTGAATCAAATTTGAACGCGTAAATAACGGCACGAAAAAAGAATAAAATTTGTATTCTTATATCTCCTAATATAATGCATGCTGAACATGAAATTTAATAGCTTAGCAACACAGGGATGTGTACGAAAAAAAATTTCAGTCATCTTCTGCTTTCCAATAGTCTAAAAATTTGTCGTCAACATGGCGATTTTAGTTCAAAAAATGTTCAAATGTTTGTAGAGCTTATGGGACTTAACTACGGGGCCATCAGTCTGTAAGCTTACAAACTACTCATGAACTACCTAATACTAAGGACGGCACAAATATCAATGCCCGAGGGGGGATTCGAACCACTGACCGTAGTGGACATGCAGAACGTGACTGGCGTGCCGCAGACCGCTCGGCCACCGTGGCCGGCGCGATTTTTGTGGGAAGGTGAAAATAGGATATATTTGACGCATCTTTTACAAATACCGGTTTCTAGTAAAGCTTCAAAACCAGTCTCATACGAAACTATATGTTTTAAGGAACCACAGGCACATAGATTTAATTCCCAACATTAAATAACAATGGTACAGAAATTGAAGCAAACTAGGCGGAAAAATAACGCCCCGAAGAAAGTTCTAACTTTCGGTTTGTATATCTAGTTAATGATAGCCATGATATATGTGAAACACACACGACAAATTAGTAACATAGGGTTTTGCAACGTAATACATCATTTACGTATTGATTTCCAAATGTCTACAAAAATCTGTTGAAGCTTTCGATTTTCGAAAATCTTACAAACATATATCTCATTCAATTTGCTTTTTGGTAGTTTGTCTTGCATAATTAAATTGAATCTATTCACATTTGGAACGAGCATGTTTTCAAGCAGCTAGAAAATCACGCGGGTTTTCCAGTGTGTGCTAACAATACCTGAAAATTACAGAAAAATTTGAGGGAATGTACCGTGACAACGGGCTACGATGCAACAACCTCTTGTCCTTTGTTATGTTGCATGTGGTTTTTAAGTTGATAGGTAATAACTCACAATATTGCGTTGATGCATGAAAAGCGCGCGACAGGTCGTCATGCAGCCCTGATCGGCTACTGACGACCTCAGGCCCACAGGCAGGGGAACCGATTGTGGTATACGCCGTCATTAGGATTCAGGTACCGGCTAGGCCACGCACAGCGCTCATGGAAAAGACCACTGCAGCGGTATACGCCGTCATTAGGATTCAGGTACCGGCCAGGCCACGCGTAGCGCTCACGGAAAAGACCACTGTAGCAGTATACACCGTCATTAGAATTCAGGTACCGGCCAGGCCACGTATAGCGCTCATGGAAAAGACCACTGCAGCGGTATACGCCGTCATTAGGATTCAGGTACCGGCTAGGCCACACGTAGCGCTCACGGAAAAGACCACTGTAGCAGTATACACCGTCATTAGGATTCAGGTACCGGCCAGGCCACGCATAGCGCTCATGGAAAAGACCACTGCAGCAGTAAACACCGTCAGTAGGATTCAGGTACCAGCCAGGCCGCGCATAGCACTCATGGAAAAGACCACTGCAGCGATAAATGCCGTCATTAGGATTCAGGTACCGGCCAGTCCGAACACACCCCCCAGGGGGCCCACAGTTCTTTTGTGGGTACGTGTGTGGCGCGTACGGGGCCCCGAGCCAGAGCAGTCTTTCTTCTGCCCCAGGCTGCTTCACCTTCCCTCCCGGTTTATGCCTTCGCCCGGAGACGGGCATATTTCGTGAGCTACGGTGGTTCTTGTTGTCGTTTTTCTTCCTTCGTTCCTTCCTTTCTTAACCTTTGTTTCTGTCTTTCTCTCCTTGTAGTCACCTAGCCTTCTTCTCCTCCTCATTCGTCTCCGCCTCGGCGTTTGAGACACTTCTTTCCTTCTTTCTCTTCTCTTCCTCTATTCTTCTTCTTTCCTCCCTGTGCGTGTCTGAAGGCCGACCCACGCATTATCATGTGTAGCAGGTGACGGGGTAACGCGTAATTCCCCGCCCCGGGTAGACAAGTAGGGCACGTACGTACCCCCTGGTAAAGGCCAGGCCCAGGGAGGGGTGATTACCCGAGCTGGTACCTTCCGAACGTGCCGATTGGTCCCTCCGTCAGTTCTCGGGAGGTGTGACCTGAGGTGTGAACAATCACCTAAGGCGGGTGAGCCCTCGGAGAGGGCCCCCACTAGGAAGGAGCGCGCCATCGGAGACGCCGGTAATCACGGGGGACACTTCCGCGATGACTTCCTTCTCTTCTTTAGTGACGTTGACCCAAAAACGTAAGTTAGACTCGCCTCAGCAAAAAAAGACTTTGCCTAATGTACCTAAATTTCTAGTCGTCTCTCGCACTTACGGAAAGGATTTCAATTCTGTCAATCCTTTCGTTATACAGAAAGGTGTAGATGCAATTGCTGGCCCCGTTAAAACCTGTTCACGTCAGCGCAATGGCACATTGTTGCTGGAAGTGGAAAGTGCCTTCCAAGCTCAGAAACTACTCCGGACTACACTGTTACACACGTTTCCTGTCAAGGTGGAAGCACATCGCACACTCAACTCGTCACGGGGGGTAGTCTTCACGAGATCCCTTGACGGGTTGTCTGATGAAGACATCCAATCGTATATGTCCGACCAGGGTGTGACAGCCGTCCATAGGGTCATGAAAAAGGTCGGTAACCAACTGACACCGACTCGTACTGTGTTTTTGACGTTCGACAGAGTTGACCTCCCATCGAAGGTCAAAGCAGGGTATGAAGTCATCTCCGTCCGCCCTTATGTGCCTAACCCAACGCGCTGTTTTCAATGCCACAGGTACAACCATACCCGTGAACATTGCCCAAATGCAGCAAAGTGTGTCACTTGTGGTAGGGACGCCCATGAGGGGGATTGCCCACCTCCGTCCCCTCACTGCCTAAACTGCAACGGTGACCATGCGGCTTCCTCTCGCGACTGCCCTGTATACAAGGATGAGAAGGTAATCCAGCAAATTCGGGTTACGGAGAAGGTATCGACATCTGCCACTCGAAAATTGTTGGCGAGTCGAAAGCCCACTGTCCTCCCAGCGGGTACATACAGTAAGGTCGTCACCTCAACTCGACCTACCAAGGATTCCAGTACCCAGACCTGTGACTTCACTTTCGCTGACACAGTTGTGCGATCCGCCAGCCCGAAGATTGCCCGTTCCACGTCCCCGCTTCCTCCTGCTGCTTCTAAGGTACATTCTTCGTCAACCTCTAGTAAACCGCGGGCACCTAAACAAGATGCTCGGACCTTGAAAAAGGAACCCGTCCGTGAGGATTTTCTGCGTTCTCAGGCTTCCGAACCGTCAACTGCCTCTTCCCGCCGTCACTCTTCCAGAAGAGCTGACAAGAAAAAGAGTTCCTCTCCTTCCCCGCCGAGGCGTGACCCATCCGTCACGCCGTCCAACAGTTGCCGGCCTCGGCCGTCTTCTGTTTCACCGGGTCGCTCCGTCTGCCGGGCACCCGGCCCTATACCGGCGGTGGAAACTGCCCCTCCTGATCAACTCAGGGAGGTGGCAGGCGCGTCGGTCGAACCTATGGACCACGACCCTTTGCCCCTGGACAGCGATAGCAGTGCTGCTTCGAAATCCGGTCCTCAGCGGCCGTCGAGGTGACCCCGCTTGCTAGTTGGTTTTTATCCTTATTTCTTCTCTCATTTTTATCATGGCACTCCTTCAATGGAATATTCGCGGCTTTCGTTCTAATCGGGAGGAGTTAAAACTACTCCTTCGATTGCACTGCCCGCTTCTAGTCTGCCTCCAGGAAACTAAGTTGCGTCCACGTGATCGTGCAGACTTTCCACACTACACCTCTGTGCGGTTCGACCTGCCACCCGTGGAAGGTGTCCCAGCCCATGGAGGGGTTCTGATGCTCCTTCGAGACGATGTCTATTTCCATCCCATTTCCTTGCACACTCACCTACAGGCAGTTGCCGTCCGCATCACTTTATCCACATTTACCTTCTCCCTCTGTAATATCTATTCGCCATCGTCATCGTCATCGTCATCTTACTAGGGCGGATGTGCTACACCTTGTTGACCAGCTCCCTTCACCTTTCGTGTTGGTAGGCGACTTTAATGCCCACCACCCCCTATGGAGCTCTCCGGCACCTTGTCCGAGAGGCTCCCTTTTGGTGGACCTTCTCCAACACCTCGATCTTGTCTGCCTCAACACCGGTGCACCGACCTTCCTTTCAGACACAACACACACTTACTCCCATATAGACCTCGCAATATGCACTCCTCAGCTTGCCGGTCGGTTTGAGTGGTATGCACTTTCTGACACGTACTCAAGTGACCATTTCCCTCGTATCATCCACTTCCTGCATCATTCCCCATCTCCTCGTCCCACCAGTTGGAACATTTCCAAAGCCAACTGGGGCCTTTATTCTTCCGTGGCTGTTTTTCACGATCAGAATTTTCCCAACTGTGACAGTCAGGTCGACTACCTCACAGAGGTTATTCTCACCGCTGCTGAACGTTCCATACCTCGTACATCCTCTTCTCCACGTCGTGTCCAGGTCCCTTGGTGGACTGCAGCCTGCCGCGACGCGCTTAGAGCCCGGCGCCGTGCTTTACGCACCTTCCGCCTCCACCCAACTTTGGAGAATTGCATCCATTACAAACGTATGACAGTGCAGTGCCGTCGTATCACAAACGACAGCAAGAAAGCTTGCTGGACTGCTTTTACTAGTTCTTTTAACCATTTCACTCCCTCCACGGTTGTCTGGGGTGGCCTACGCGGTTTGTCTGGCATCAAGGTCCACTCCCCGATTCCTGGCCTGACCGTGGAGAACGCAGTCCTCGTGGACCCCACTGATGTTTCAAACGCATTGGGTCGTTTCTTTGCGGAGGTTTCGAGCTCTGCCCATTACCACCCTGCCTTTCTCCCTCGCAAACAGGTAGAGGAGGCATGGCCGCCTTCTTTCCGCTCTTTTAATCGTGAAAATTATAACGTCGCCTTCACCATGCAGGAGCTAGACCGTGCTCTCGCCCTGTCCCGGTCTTCTGCTCCCGGGCCCGATTCCATTCATATTGAGATGCTGAAGAACCTCTCTCCTGCGGGCAAGTGCTTTCTTCTTAGTACCTACAATCGCATATGGACTGAAGGTCATGTTCCCACAAGTTGGCGTGTAGCCATTGTTGTCCCCATCCCCAAACCAGGGAAGGACAAACACCTTCCTTCCAGTTATCGCCCCATTTCTCTGACGAGCTGCGTCTGTAAGGTGATGGAACGCATGGTTAACGCTCGGTTGGTCTGGCTCCTCGAATCTCGCCGCCTCCTGACCAATATCCAATGCGGTTTTCGTCGACACCGCTCTGCTGCTGATCACCTCGTTACGTTGTCGACCTTCATTATGAACAACTTTCTAAAAAAGCGTCAAACAGTAGCAGTGTTCTTCGACTTGGAGAAGGCATACGATACCTGTTGGAGAGCGGGCATTCTCCGCACATTGCACACATGGGGCCTTCGGGGCCGCCTTCCTCTTTTCATTCAAGCGTTTTTGGCGGATCGCAAGTTCCGGGTACGGGTGGGCTCTGTTTTGTCAGATACCTTTTGCCAGGAGAATGGGGTACCACAGGGCTCCGTCTTGAGTGTGGCGCTCTTTGCCATTGCAATCAATCCGATCGTAGATTGCCTTTCAGCCGACGTCTCCGGATCTCTTTTTGTTGACGATTTCGCAATTTATTGTAGCGCCCAGCGGACGTGTCTCTTGGAGCGTTCTCTCCAACGCTGTCTTGACCGTCTATATTCCTGGAGCATCGCAAACGGCTTCCGATTCTCCACTGAGAAAACTGTGTGTATCAATTTCTGGAGATACAAGGAATTTCTTCCACCTTCTCTACGTCTCGGCCCTGTTGCTCTCCCTTTCGTGGAGACTACGAAATTCTTGGGACTCATGTTGGATCGGAAACTTTGCTGGTCCACACACGTGTCCTACCTGGCCGCCCGTTGTGCCCGATCCCTTAACGTTTTTCGTGTCCTCAGTGGCACGTCATGGGGAGCGGATCGTACCGTCCTGCTTCACCTTTACCAGGCCATTGTTCAGTCGAAGCTCGACTACGGAAGCCTTGTATACTCTTCAGCACGGCCGTCGATTCTCCGCCGTCTCAACTCTATCCACCATCGGGGATTACGTCTGGCGACCGGTGCATTTTATACCAGCCCTGTTGAAAGTCTGTATGCCGAGGATGCTGTATTACCCTTGACCACTCGACGTGACATACTCTTGTGTCGGTACGCATGCCGCCTACGGTCGATGCCCAACCATCCAGCTTACAGATTATTTTTTGACGACTCACTCGATCGCCAATATCAGTTGTCTGCGATTGCCTTGCTTCCACCTGGAGTTCGGTTTCGCCGCCTGCTACAGCGGCTCGATTTTACCCTTCCTTCCACCCTTCGGTTGAGCGAAAGCCCATTGCCACCGTGGCATCAGGCCCAGGTTCACACTCACCTTGAACTTAGTTCGCTCCGCAAGGAGAGCACTCCGGATTTGGAATACCGCTCGAGGCTTGTCGAACTCCGTTCGCGGTTCGATAATGCCGTATTTATTTACACTGATGGTTCCAAGACCACTGCCGGTGTCGGATCTGCCTTCGTCGTCGGGGACAACCGTTTCCAATACAAGCTCCCTGACCGGTGCTCGAACTGCACGGCTGAGCTTTTCGCCCTCCACCAGGCCGTTTTGTATACCTGCCGCCACCGCCAACCTTTCTATGCCATATGTTCTGACTCCCTTAGTGCCCTGCAGACTCTTAAGGACCCTTTATCGAACCATCCTCTCATGTATCGGATCCAACGCTCCCTCCAGTTGCTGGCAGATGACAGCTGTCACGTTTCTTTCCTGTGGGTCCCTGGCCATGTGGGTGTGCCCGGGAATGAGGCCGCCGACATAGCAGCCAAGGCAGCAGCTCTTTTGCCTCGCATGGCTATCTTTTGCGTCCCATCGGACGATGTTCAACGGGCTCTTCGCCGGAGTATCGTGTCGCAATGACACAGTGTGTGGCTTTCACTGTACAACAATAAATTGCGAACTGTCAAACCGATCCTGACCGCTTGGAGGACCTCCTCACGCCCCTCTCGGCGGGAGGAGGTCATCCTGGCCCGGTTGCGGATCGGTCACTGCCGTTTCAGCCACCGTCACTTGTTATCCGCCGAACCTGCACCGCTATGCTCCTGCGGTGAACTGCTGACAGTGCGACATGTTTTACTGACTTGTGTTAATTTTAATCATCTCCGTGTAGCCCTTCACTTTCCGTCTACTCTGGAGGAAATTTTAGCTGATGACACACGAGCAGCTGCTCGAGTTTTGCGTTTTATCAACTTGGCAAACCTATCCAAGGATATTTAACCCTTTTAATTGTCTTTTATCTTTCGTTTTTAGCTTCTTGTTGATGTTCTGACAGTCACCATTTTTTTGAGATCATAGTGAATCTATGTTCTTGACTGGACGCTAATGACCATAGAAGTTGTGCACCATAAAACCACAAAAAAAAAAGTCCGAACACAGCGCTCATGGAAAAGACCACTGCAGCGGTATACGCCGTCATTAGGATTCAGATACCGGCCAGGCCGCGCATAGCGCTCACGGAAAAGACCACTGCAGCAGTAAACGCCGTCATTAGGATTCAGGTACCGGGCAGGCCGCGCATAGCGCTCACGGAAAAGACCACTGCAGCGGTATATGCCGTCATTAGGATTCAGGTACCGGCCAGGCCGCGCATAGCGATCACGGAAAAGACCACTGCAGCGGTATATGCCGTCATTAGGATTCAGGTATCGGCCATGCCGCGCATAGCGATCACGGAAGAGACCACTGCAGCGGTATATGCCGTCATTAGGATTCAGGTACCGGCCAGGCCGCGCATAGCGATCACGGAAAAGACCACTGCAGCGGTAAAGGCCGTCCACTGGCCCCCCGGCAAGGTGGGGCGCCGCGGTATATCACGTCAGCAGGACTCAAAGTGTTATGATGTTTCGTAGAATAGTTCGCACACTGTCGCTTGTTGATGGGTCAGAATTGAATTTCGCAGCCATTTGCAGAAGGGTTGCACTTCTATCAAGCTGAACAATTCTTTGTCGTCTTTCGTCCTGTTCTTGTACGATCTTTCTCTGACCTCAGTGATTTCGGAGAGTTGATGTTTTACCAGATTACCGATTTCACTGTGAACTCGTGAAATGGTCTTACACGAAACTACCCACCTCATTGCTACCTCGAAGATTCTGTGCCTCATGTCTCGTGCGCCGACTGTAATGACATGTTTAAACTCACTTAAATCGTCGTAGTCTGTCATTGTAGCATAAGTAACCGATCTTACGCCTGCGTCAGATAAGTGCTATCTTATATAGGCTTTGTCGACCGCAGTCCGACTTCTGAGTGTTTACATATCTCTATGATTGCATCGCATGCTTATATTTCTGGGCCACTTCATCGTGGTGCAATTGTAAACAAATGACAAACATTCTTCTTTATATACAAGAAGGCAAATCATTTCAAAGAACATAAGACTTTTACCGAAAGCAATCGACTCTGGGGGAAGTGGTTTAGCACTTTACTACACGGTGCAGATTAGTTCTGATTCGTTGATGCCCACATCCGACTGCATGATAGTGTCCGAGTATTACTACTTTTGCATTGCAGAATGCAAGGTGGAATTCAGATACATTCCATTATCTCTCCTACGCTTTTCTGTCACAGATTCGGTGCATGGAACAAATTTTTGTCGGCAAAGGTCCTTAAGGCAAGTTAATTACCAAATATTCTCGTTGTAACGAATGCGCAAAATGAATGTGGCAAGATGAAATACGTGCGCTCTCGAAATTTCCGCTGAAAAACTGTGTTTGTCTTTCTTGTAGCTCCTCCAATTAGAATTCGTTTATCATTCCCTACCTGCACCGAGTAAACGATACCATGACAAAACACTACCCATTTAGTTGCATCTCACCGCCCTTAGTCTGTCTCTCGCTCTATATCTCCATACAGTAAGCAAGAACCACTCTAAGGAGTTTTTTGTAAGGTAGGGGAGTTCTTTCGTAGACGAATTACATTTCCTAAAGACTCTTTCTACCCCTCCTGAAGACCTTCATGCTGAACAACTCATGAGCATCCACATTAACAAGGAGTTTGTGAAGACGATTGTGTGTAGTGTTCTGACATACCGATGCGAAACCTGGATGTCAGCAGAACAGGAGGACATTATCCCCGAAGATTCAGAAATGTGTTATGGACAATAAGTACAAGAACTTTTCGGACAGACAGAAAATACAAGCGAGATTGTGCTGCAGGGAATAGTAGAGAAAGATGAAATTCTGTAAGTTACAGCCCAACAACTTTGGAAGGCAAGGTCTTAGGAAACATAACGAGATGAATATATATATATATATATATATATATATATATATATATATATATATATATATATAAAAGAACAAAAATTGGTGAGTGAGATGGAATGTTGATCATACGTAGAGATGGAGATGATTGCTGAAGAGAGGAAAGTGTGACGTGAAACAAGTTGCACCCCTCTGAAAGGAGAAGAACATCTACCACTGAGGCCAAGTCAAGAATATGATTTACTACAATTTCTTTATTTGATGGTTCCACTAAAGGTCGTCCTGACTGTCATTTATGTCTATCATACTTTAAAGAGTGATTATAGTGATCTGTCGCGAAGGTAATAATGGAAGAGTTGTGGAACCTTTACCATTGTTTGACAATTTGTTGTATTAACTTACGTTAGTAGTATAGTAAAGGGCATTCGGAGCCAGGGTACCCATGATCGATTGTGAGAGATACTTTTACCGCCTCCCCCCCACCACTCCACCCTTGGACACTTGTGCAGCAGGTGATCAAAGGACCCCGCTATGGATGATTGACATCAAACATAGACTCTACTTAACAAGAGTTTGAAATCTCCTAAACAATTACTCTTTTGCCCCTCAGGACGTGAAGAACACATTCTGAGCAACGTGCCCAAGTGGGGTGACACACGCAAAGGAGTTGAACTGGAGCATAGTAATTAGTAACAAAAATGAAATGAAAAGCTGGGACCAGTACTTTACGTATATTTCCTCAGTTGACGTACAAAACAAATGAGCCTAATTCTCTAGATAACATAGCAAAATAAAGCAAGTAGGCCACTGTATCAGTAATATGTAACAAGAACAAGGCATCTAGAACCAATAAGAAAAAGACGCCATGATATGATATGATGCAATGAAGTACTGTGTCACTCCACACTTGACGTGAATCAGCTGCTCGGCTCTGTTGGGTGGTAGACGGTGACGGCGCGGGAGAGGCGCGGCGTCGTGGGCTCAGGTGACCTGCTGGTGAGGCCGCGGCTGCCGGCACCACGCCTCCTGGCGCCGGCTACGGGCTTTTCGACGGGCTGTCGACTATTCAATAACAACTTCAGGATGATTGATAGGTAATAAGTAACTAAACTTTGGACAATGTAGTTACCAGGACAATGACAGATAACATCAAAAATGATACTGCACTTACCACAAGTGTTAGAAATCTCGTAAAGAATAACAACTTAAGGACAATTGACCACCCCAGACAACTGGATACTTGGCCTTCCAGGAAGCTGTCCCAGGTGCACCGCCATGGCCAGGTACGCCCGCCGCCACCAACAGCCTCAAATATTTTTTTAATCCTAATTTGTATATCAGTTTAATTCCGACAACCTATGTTCTGGTATTAACAATTTTACAGAAAGATAATTTCGTGTCTCTCAGAAATCGTCTGTGAACAAGAGCAAATGCCGTACTCTTCGTAAGTACGGTTTAATAACAAGCACAAATGTTTACAAACAATTACCAGGGATGTCAAGGGAACTGTGTGTGTATTAAATTGAACAGAGTTTGGTGGCTGATCGATTGGGAGGGGCGGAAAGGTCATGAGAGGTCTGGTAGGAGCATTGATTAGGGAGTCTTGGGTTCGAAACCTCATCAGAATCAGCCATCACCTAATTTTCTTTTACAAAAGAAAAATTTATAATTTTCAGCATTAATCATCATTAAATAAAAATAAAAATAAATGGATCAATTAAAAAACTACCTACATTCAACGACAATAATTTAAAAAAGATGTTCAAATGTTTGTAAATCTATCGGACTCAGCTGTTAGGTTATTAGTCCGTAGTTTACAAACTACCTAAAAGAAGTTAAACAAACATAAGGAGAACACACACATCCATGCCCGAGGGAGGATTCGAACCTCCGACGCGTGAGGCCTCGCGATCCGCAATGTGGCGCGCCAGACCGCTCGGATACTCCAACGAGGTGACAGTTATTCACAACCAATTCTAACTGAAGTCAAACGCTTGGGACTATCAAAAAAATTATTCGTTCGCCACGTAATGTCTCTGGGCACAACTGTATACTACATTTTGATACACTTTTCTAGGTAAACTAATACAATTACAACTCGAATGGTGTGCAATATACTTGCATGTAAGACATAAAGAATATCATCTGTTACAGGTATGTGCGCAAGTACTTACAATGCCACCAACGACGCTCATTGCATAGACGATGTATGCGACAGTTTCCGGACGTGTTTAAAAAATATCTTTGGCCCACAAAGTGCAATCCGCAAATGCTAGATCATAGACGAGGTGTTATGGTAGCTACCTCCACAAGTCAAAACGCGAACTTGTGTTCATCTTAACACTCTACCGATATCCCGATGTGTAACACACTAACAACAACAACAGCCGAATACATAGATTCTAAAAGAATTGTTAAAAAAAAGATAGGAATACCAAACATCATCGTGCAATATCATTACCTTAACAAAATTCTCATGATGCGTGTGATACACACTACGGGAACAGGTAAAATTCAACAACGAACTACAAACGATCTTGATGAAAACATCGTTTTAAAAAGAAAAACTCGTAACAGTAACGTGAATACAGCTCGATGTCTATTGCGCTCGCATCGATACACCACGAGTGAGTGCAGATAAACACCTGTACAAGACTGTTAGTGTCCTCCTATCGTAGCTTGAACATCAAGATCATCCCTGTACTCATCCCACTTCATAAATACTAATTCACAAAAAGCACACTACTCTCAGACATACTAGGCGAAAAAAAAATTTTTTAATAGTCACTACGAGCATTTCTTAGAGAAACATACACACTCTCTCCATAGCTGCAAACTAATACACTTTGAGTCATCCAATTATCACAGACTTAACCTTATTTGTTGCACCAAACAAACTTATTGGCTTGGAGCAGACCATATCTCACACCAGAGTGGTGAGTTTTATTTTCGAAGATAAAAATTTGTCGCTAATCGAACGTACAGACGATTATAATCTAAACCTAGGTTCTTCCAACTCTCGCTGTAATGAAGTTCTTGCACTAATCACAGACGGAATAATCCCATACAAATGAACTCAATTTCGCACTGTACCAAATCGCTATATTATTAGACACTGAAAACAATTTTTTTTCGTAGCCAACACATTTTCTCACACCTTAATTTGAATCGAGTCTCTCGGCTATATTGTAAAATACCAGTAAATCGCCGGCCGCGGTGGCCGAGGGGACTGCGGCGCGTCAGTTACGGTCTGCACGGCCACTACGGTTGGGGGTTCGAATCCCTCCTCAAAATGTTAAAATGTTTGTATAGTCTATGGGACTCAACTACGGGGTCATCAGTCCCTAAACTTACAAACTACTTATGAACTACTTACGAACTAGGACGGCACAAATATCCATGCCCGAGGGGGGATTCGAAACCCCGACCATAGTGGCCGTGCAGACCGTGACTGGAGCGCCTTAGTCCCCTCGGCCACCGCGGTCGGCGAATCCCTCCTCAGGCATGGATATATATATATATATATGTGTGTGTGTGTGTGTGTATGTATAGTCACTCAAGGAGCACTAAAACACTGAAATCATTCAGTGTCGAAAAAGAAGCACTTGTTTGGGACCGGAATTCAAACACCGATTTTCCAGTTAGAACCCGTCCTCACTTTAACCACCTGGCATGCCTCCTGTACGCCCAAAATTTCCACGTTACGGAAGCAGTAGCCATGCAGTCCATACCTTCTCATGATCGCCTTTCGGAATCACGCACGAGGTCTGACGATATTACAGCATCTGTGATGAATAAATGAACCATGCGCAGATTATTCCTAAATGCGTTGCGTTCCTAAATTCTGGCTTGCCAGAATTTTATGACCATTTACATAATAGCTGGTATGTTTACCTTTGGCACTGACAACAGCATCGACATGTCTTGGCATGGAATGCAGTGAGACCCTGATAGGTAACTGGAAGGAGTTGCCACGACATCTGCAAACAAAAGTCACTTAATAACCCTAAATTACGGAGAATGTGACGATGAATTTTGATACCACGTTCAATCACAACGCAGATGTGTTTCATCGAGTTCAAATGTTCAAATGTTTGTAAAGTTTATGGGACTTAACTACGGGGTCATCAGTCCCTAAACTTAAAAACTACTTATGAACTACTTACGAACTAGGACGGCACAAATATCCATGCCCGAGGGGGGATTCGACCGTAGTGGCCGTGCTGACCGTGACTGGAGCGCCTCAGTCACCTCGGCCACCGCGGCCGGCTCATCGAGTTCACATCTCACGAGTGGCGGAACTATCATATCAAATTCAGTTTCTCGAAACACCCATTCACAATCATATTCTTGTGAAACGGTGCATTATCTTGTTGAAATATTCATTGTCATTTGCAAACATGATCGTTATAAAGAGGTACGCGTGGGGTAAAAATGTTTACCATACGTTTTGGCCGTATGGTGTCTTGCACAACCTGCACTAGGCCCCCAGTTGTGCAAGTGAATGTTCTCCAGAGCATAACTGAGACACTACCAGCTTGTCCTCGTCCTCTAATACGTGTGTTAAGGAGCTGTTCCCCTGGAGAACGACGGATTGGCACCTTCAATCGGCAAATGAAGAAGGCATCAGAATTCATCAGACCAGGCAATACTCTGACACAGCACCTACGTGTAGTGACGATGGTCAAGATCCCATTTCAGTCGTAGTTGACGTTGTTGTGAAGTGACATTGCCACATGTGAGAATAGTCGCCCGTGGAGCTCCATCGTTTTCATTTTTCTTTTCACTTTGTTTTCAGACACATGTGTACCGTGCCTAATATTGACGTTACTTCCGACACAGTTCAAAAATGTTCAAATGTTTGTAAATCTATCTGATTGAGCTACTGGGTTATTAGTCCGTAGCTTACAAACTACTTAAGCTAAGGTAATCTAACCTAAGGACAACATAAACACCCATGCCCGAGGGGTACTGGAACCCCGAACGCCGAACGGCCGCGCGCACCGCAGCACGGCTTTCCAATGCGCACGGCTAATCCGCCGCGGCCCCGACACAGTTAAAAAAATGTTCAAATGTTTGTATAGTCTATGGGACTTAACTACGGGGTCATCAGTCCCTAAACTTACAAATTACTTAGGAACTACTTACGAACTAGGACGGCACAAATATCCATGCCCGAGGGGGGATTCGAACCCCTCGACCGACACAGTTCACCGCCTGTCGTGTTTTAGTAGTCTGCCTAGAACACAGAGCCTGACATCTGTGAGAAAGAGTGCCCACCTAAGCCCTTGGTGTTTGGGCGGGGTTTCACCTTGGTTCCGCCTCTTGTTCACAATTTTCGTGACAGAACTCTTCAAATACACAAGTAGTACAGGTTCCAAAAACTTGTGACGATTGATGGATAGATCGATACAAAGACTGCTTTCCTTTTCCATTCCATACTTTGACAGCACGCTCACTAATACTACACGCACCATTCGCGGTCTGACCAGCAGTCACTACTCGTAAAGTGACTTCGCTATCACCTCGCTGGGTTTATATTGATACTAGGTGTGTGTCCACAATGTTCTGGCTGAACAGTGTAAATTGTGTGTCTGTAATGATACTATGTGTTCTTGGTCTAAATAGAATATATTTTCATCGTTTTGATGTTGCTGCTCTTCCTTGCAAGACACTACATTATTTGGTCCTGAAAAATTATAGTGTACTGCACAATTGTCTTATAAGATACACCAAAAATGTTTTACAGGCCGCGGTGAAGCGGCCGAGCGCATTGAGGTGCTATGCGCGAGGCCGTTCCCCGTTGAGGGTTCGGATCCCCCCTCGGGCATGGATATTTGTGTCGTATTTAGTATAAGGTAGTTCATAAGTTGTTTGTACGTTTAAGGACTGATGACCCTGCAGTTAAGTCCCATAAGCTTAACCAACATTTGATTTTGTTTTTACATGTTCGTTCACTATGCATTTCGCTTAGCTTATCAGATAAACTTTATGCTAAAAAAAACAGGAGTCGAATACTGAACTATACAAACTGCACTTCAAACTAGCAAACCATGTAAAATACCAACCATTCTTTGAGGAACTAACACACAGGGTTAGAACATGCACAGATGCCATAATAGATAGGAAACAGAAAACACAAGACAAGAAACTCACCAACATGTTAAACCAGAATGCAGCCAATCTCAGAGAACACCACTACATTGAACACACATTTCACAAAAGGATGATTAATATGACAAGCATCACATTAACCGAAAAGGGTCTGAAACACAACATAAACAATACAGTATCTCACAAAAAAGTAGAAACAGCATTACAGAATCCGAACATATCATAGAGCACATCATGTGAATTTAATCCAAATGTAACCACAGAAATAGTAGCCAAAAAGAAGAAGACATATTCAAAGAAAACAGAATTAGTATTGAGAACAATGAAACCACAACAGAGGAAAAGATCTACAGAAATCTACACTCTGCGATATCTTGCACAAATTTACCAACTTTCCATTTAGCCAAACAAACACACACTCTGCTACAGAAAATATACAAATACGCAGAAAACAGAAGCCTAAAAAACTTAGATGGTATATGGAGAAATTAAAAAATAAAAACGTACCAGACACAGCAACATGATTTCATTTGATGTAACTTCGATGTACACACATCCCAACACAAGAAACTATCAAAATTGAAAGACATCAACAGTTAGAAGGAGACATGCCTACAGCACACATACAAGAACTAAAAACCACTCTCATACTAACCACTGAAAAAAATTATTTCAGCTTCAATAGAGAATTCTTTTCCCAAAAAGGACTACCAATTGGGTCACAATTAAGTGGTCTCCTTGCTAACATTTTATGAACCATATTGAAAATCAAATATTTGACAAAACTGTATAGCCAAAGGAGTATAAAATACAATACTGGTACAGGTATGTAAATGACATAGTTTGCCTAGCAGATGAACAATACTCATGCATAAACGAAGTACACAATTACCACGGGCGGCTACAGAGGTAGTGCAGCTGTGTCATGACACCAATTGCATGAAAAAGGAGGAAAGAGAATGCGGTACAAACTGCGCAGGAACATTGTTTCTGAGTGCGTGTTCTTTGATTTGCGATGCGCGTGCTCTTGAGCAGTTTTCTGAAGCTTGCAGTCAACTCAAATTGGTACCACCTGCGCCCATAGACGCTGTGTTAAAACACCGGGCATGTTACTCCGCGACGCTTACCGCAGGGGTGTCCGCCTCCGTAGCTCAGTGCCAGCGCAGGGGGCCCGGGTGTGATTCCCGACAGGGGACTGGGCGTTGTGTGTTGTCCTAATCATCATCATCTCATCATCATTGGCACGTAAGTCGCCCACGCGGCGTCAACTAAAAAGACTTACACTAAGGTGGCCGAACAATCCCACTAGGGTTCTCCCGGCCAAGAAAGCCATACTCTCATTTCCATTTCACCGCAGGGGTATAGCCAGAATTACGCTGACTCAGTGCCTTATATGTCAGCAGCTAAACGGGAAGAGAGAACAGAACTTGAAAGACCTTGAAACGAAAGAGCTCCCCTCCAGCAATTTGGTGACAAGAGGCTCAAACTTTCTTTTCCAGTGCCACAATCTTGCTGCAACTTAAAATCTAATTTGCATTTCCAAATGCATTAGCATTACTTTCTACTGTCATTTTTTATAAGATAATGCCACACACTGATCCTCTTTTCAATCAATTTCAGAAGAAGATTACTGCGATATTGGCTTCACTCGGTCCAAGCTTTGGAGAGGTAATGCAAAACATTAGAAACGACATTGATTACAGCATTAACCAGATTTATTATGTATGCCTATCAACAGAAAATGGATCACTGAAGACTGTGAAAGAAATAGGTGCTTTGGAAGTGTGGAATGCCATTCCTAGTAAAATAACGTTTTCAGATCATTGGGTACCTCATTGCAACCAGTTTATTCGTTGTGAATCAGTTAGAAAAAAATTTCTGGAGTTATTTCTATACAGATCTTTAAATCACTGACACACACACACACACACACATTTCTCGAGAAAAGAAAGTAGAAAGGAGAAGTTCAGGTTTTCTGTGCCAGGCCTGAGTTCATATTTGTTTCCGGCACAGTACCGCTTCTTTCGCTCATTCTAGAGGACGAACTTTCCGATACTTTTGAAGAGACTGTTAAAATGCCAATATAGGCATTGTGAATAGTAGTTTCGACATCAAATACTAAGCGGTATTTCCCAGTGAACAAAAATATTAAAACATTCCTAAGAAATACCATGAAAGAAGAAAGATTGAGTGCCTTAGGGATGATATCCTCTGAGAATTCATTAGTATGCAACATGGAAAATAATTCAATCGCCCTTCGAACTGAAAGTTTGAGGCAAGAAGTAGAGAGGAACGGATTTCAATACCGTTCGCATTAATTATTTTGAAGCTACATTCCGAAAGTCATAAGGTTTCTGCTTTTTGTGAGAACAGCGCTTTTAATTTAATATGTCGGTAATTTGATTAAAATCTGTAATGTGATTTTGAGAACTGAATTGAATTTTTTAACTCTCTGTTATTTCGTACACTAATTATATTTCTCAAGCAGATAAGAGGTAAAAAAATATGTACAGGAAGCTTCCCCCACTCTTTGTTTTGCACAATCGAACACAATCGCTTCCTACTATTCTCCAGGAAGCAAAAGTGCAGTGTTGATAGATTTTGCTTGCCATGTAGACGTTGGTAACAGTGCAATGGATCATGGGAAGTAAAGATGGATAATCACGAGTTGACTGCAGATAGCCAATGACGTTGCGTTTTTTCTATTTGTTTCGCATTCATAAATAAATGTACACTGTGGCCTGGTTTCGCCTGTAGTAATACTGTCACCATAAGTTCGCTTTATCAGAAACTGACAGGTGCTCATTTCAGTCTTAGCAATTGAAGCAGTATGTAAGAAAACTGCTATTTATTTCTGTTATCCTTTACTTTTTGTTTGGTACAGTATATTATGAGAGATATAAATAATTTACAACATTTTGTAATATCGTAACATGTGTGGTGTTACTTTACGACGTTCATGGACATGTATTAAAATTTATTTTCATTTTTAATCATTTTTTGTGCCACCACCTTAGAAAATCTCACCAACCGCCACTGACAATAACACACAGATACCATCCATTCACACATACAATTTACCATTGAGACAGAAACAGATCACAAAATCAATTTCCTTGACCTCACAATACACAAAAAGAAACAACAACAAACATCAATTTAGCATTTAAAGAAAACCAACAGTAATCAGTACCATCATCACTCCAATCACACACAAAGAATTCAGCTTCAGATATATGCTTCACAGTTTGAACCGAGTACCCATGAATAAAAAGAACTACACAAAAGAACTAAACATAATAAAGCAAATAGCACAAGAGAATGGCTAGGTTACACAACAAAATATGGAAACAGTCAACATAACACCCTATCATCCGAACACTGTCAAATCGAACACAGTGCACACCAAAAGCCAGGGCGGAGCGGCCGAGCGCATTTAGGCGCTATGCTACGATGCGCGAGGCCGTTCTCCGTTGTAGGTTCGAATCTCCCCTCGGGCATGGATGTTCGTGCTGTCTTTAGTATAAGCTAGTTCATAAGTAGTTTGTAAATTTAGAGACTAATGAGCCCGCAGTTAAGTCCCATAGGCCTTACAAATATTTGATCATTTTTGCATACCAAATCAACAAGCAGACAACAACAAATGGCACATAATGACTTAAAGTAACAAAATCAAACACAGAATAGGAAACATATTAAAGAGACAAAGACTCAATATAGGATACAGGAATAAAAAACAAAATGACCCAAAACCAGACAAAATTGACAAATATAACCAATCTGGCATCTAGTAATTAACCTGCAACTGCTGCCAGTCTGTATACGTGGGACAAACATGCAGGAACTTCAGGACAAGATACACTGATAATTTAATAGCTTTAAAAAAGAAGCAGTTCTCACTCAACCATTGCAGACCACGCAATATCAGAAACTCAGCACCGTACGAATATAGAAAATGACCTAAAAGTTCTTAAGACCAGCAATAGCCTGTACCATAAATTAACAATAGAAGAAAATTATCACATACAAAACGCAATAGCAGAAGGAGAAACTGTACTCAGTTAACAAACTTAACTCTGCAACAAAATACTTTTTACCACAATAGAGGAGATGTACAAATAATCTTCATCCTAGTATCTTAATCACTCTCTCCTGTCCCTAACATTCTCTCTCTCTCTCTCTCTCTCTCTCTCTCTCTCTCGCTCTCTCTGTCTCTCTCTGTCACAATGTCCAAACAAATCCTCTACTAACATACATCACCACCACCGCAGGGCGCAGTAACATTAAGAAAACCCAAGTATCAGAAAACACCTGATATTTTCGCACATACACACACACACACACACACACACACACACACACACACACAAATAACACAACGCGCGCATGTGTGTATGCACCTACGAAATGCAAATATGAAAAAGTTTATCCACAGTTCTGATTCAATCCTACATTTCCCTATCAACTGACAAATGTAACACGACAGTAACAGAAGACACTCCTATTTCGCGCGCAACTCTCCAAAACCCAGAGAATAAATGAACAGTTTTCAGCCGTATGCATACGCCGACTATTACTGCTGGCGTAACGTACACCACGATCAAATAGCGGAAACCAAATAACAAACACATTACAAAGGAAACAGAAACAACCAGAAACTATAGAGAAGAAAAAGAATCGTAAGTAATAATAGAAATTACGCGTTTCTCGAACCGAAAATTGGAAAGCAAGAAAAGTGAACTGTTTGTTATGCTTTGTAGATGACAAGTTTGTAAGAAACTATTACCACAACAACAAATAATAAGTAGGCTACTGTAGACCAAATTTGACGAAACTGAACTAGTTAATTTTGTCTGATAACCTTCACGAAACTCATAGTGAATTTTAAAAGATAATGTAAAATACACTATAGTTTTTCGGAAGAAAATAAACCACCCCACTGTCGATAGCACAAAATGTGCTCAAACATGTTATAAGACGCGCAATGCAACTCGCTCTTCTAAATGTTTGACTGCACTTATTTCCAAAAAGTAGTAATTCATGCTGATCTTACTTCCTCAGTCTTTCATAGAAAAACCTACTGAATGCAGATTCTCGAAATCCTCCCCATTTATATAATTGCACCCACGGTAGGATTCCAAGTTCTTGTAAACATTTTTTCTTTTTATACACACAGATTTAATTTCGTGTTCTTTGTTAATAAATTAATTACTTGATCCTACTTACGTATTTCCGTGGTAGATAGTCTCCCTTAACAACTTGTTTGCGTTTCTTGTGGTGGTTAATCAGATTCCTTTAAGAAATCATTTTCAGTGATATTTGTCTCTGTGCAAACATTAAGTACCATAACTATTTGTAATGGTTTTCGGGGCAAGCCATAACTTTCTTTTTTAGTATATCTACATCTGTATATACATAGATACTCTGCAAATCACATTTAAGTGCCTGACAGAGGGTTCATTAACCACTTTCATAACTTTTCTCTACCGTTCAATTCTCTAATAGCGCGCGGGAAGAAAGAACCCATAAATCGTTCCGCTTTCGATCTGATTTCTCTTATTTTATTGAGCTGGTCATGTGTCCCTAAGTAGGTGGGTGCTAGCAAAATATTTTCACATTCAGAAGTAAAAGTCGCTGACTGAAACTTCGCATACGGATCACGCCGCAATTAATAACGTCTTTCTTTTAATGATTTCCACCCCAATTCGTGCAATATTTCCGTGACGCTTTCCCCCCGGTAACGTGATAAAACAAAACGAGCTGCCCTTCTCTGAACCTTCTCAATATCTTCCGTCAATCCCACCTGGTGAGGGTCCCACAATGGGCAACAGTACTCTAGGAGAAGACGCACAAGTTTGATGTAGGCAGGTTCTTTGGTGGAGCTGGTGCATCTTCGAAGCGTTCTGCCAATGAAACGTAATCTTTCGTTCGCCTTTCCCGCAATATTTTCTGTGTGTTCTCTTCAGTCTAAGTTGTTCGTCATTGAAACTCCTAGGTATTTGGTAGAATTTGCGACCTTAAAGTTTGACTGATTTATCGCGTAATTGAAGTTCAGCGGATTTCTTTTAGTGGTCATGTGTATTACTGCGCACTTTTCTTTATTTAGTGTCAATTGCCAATTGCATATATATATATATTGCGCATCATTAACACAAAGAAAAGGAAAGATGGAAAAAGAGGACTACAAACGCCCTTGCAATATGGTTTTCCCTGCAGAATCTCGAGCTTTTCGTGGGTATTCTGAACAAATAGTCACGGCAGATACAAGTGAATGTGCATACCAGGTTTTGTAATTTTTATTTGTAAGTCAGAGTGCAGATCAGAGAGATCAGACATTAAATTTTGGCGCTTTGGGGAATGCTTAATCATATTTTACTTTTCAGCTTGCTTCACTCTTGGGGTCAACAGAGTTGTTAAAAGGCGTTTATCTTCGACATTGTATAGTGTGTTATTGCTGAGAGTAAACTGTGTTAGAATTAGCTGTTAGGCTCGTACTTTCAGGTTTCGTGTTTGTATTTTCTTTCTTACGCGTAGCAAGATTAGGTTACTAGGCATTAATCCGGCCTTGTGTTCATCTAACATGATGGAACAAGCGGGTGACCGTGAGGAAATAGTAATGGAATCGCAGGAAGGCGATAACCCAGTACCAATTATGTAACCTGGAGATGCTTGTCAAGCAATAACACCATGGCGGAACCCACAGACATGCGAGTAATGCTTGCTGGATTTTTAGCTCAGATGAGACAAAGCGTTCCATGGACCGACACGCAAGATGGCGCCGAGTGAGTGAGCAGCGCTCTGAACAGCTCGCCAGTAACTTCAGTCTTGAAGGTGTCTTTTAGTAGGTGCAGTGTCGTTCAGCACTGTAAAACACGCGTTCAGTGTCTGTGAACCATTCTACATTTCGTTTTCGTGCTCCCTACGTATACGTCTCTAAATACTGGTGAATAAGCGAGCAGCTTATACGAAACCAAATTATGGTTTGTACACAGGTGCTAAACTTCTGCACCTAGACACAGAAAGTATGACACACAAAATACTTAGAATAACAAACCACAAAATGAACGAAATATTTACACCAAGAAGAAAATAAAATAGTCTCTATTCTCTATAGCGATTCAGATTGGAAATGTGGGGGAGACCAATGGACTTGCAAGTTTTTATCGTCTCCAACTCATACGTATTGGCGTGAGCCAGTCTCCGAATCCTGTATGGCCCCGAATACACAGAAAAGAATTTATGGCAGAAGGCTTTCTGTTTATTCGAAAGTCGGTGAGATTTTACCAGTGTTTTGTGTCCTATTTGGAACTCTCTTGTAACAGACTTGCAGTCATCCCAGTGTTTGCGTTTATTGTGGTGAATAAGCAGGTGCACGGGCGCAGCGCGGGACCCAGCCGCAGCCAGCGGCGGCCCCGGCAGCCGTGGCCGCGCCCGCCGGCATCACG
This sequence comes from Locusta migratoria, assembly GCA_026315105.1. Taxonomy (NCBI): domain Eukaryota; kingdom Metazoa; phylum Arthropoda; class Insecta; order Orthoptera; family Acrididae; genus Locusta; species Locusta migratoria. Next base: position 501,564,307 of record CM048755.1, on the reverse strand, counting down.
GAGGACCTCGGCGAGCTCGTCCGCAGCCAGGAGACGGCCGCGCTGAACCGACCAGACACACTGAACCTGCTCGTGCAAGCCATCACGGACTCTGTCAGCCGCGGTGCTTGTGAAAATCCAGAGCACCATTCAATACAACGCGAACAAGGTTAGTGAGCTCGAGAAGTCTCTTGCTGCAGCTAAAGAGAAAGTATTTTCCCTAGAAAAACAGTTGATAGACAAGATCGGATGAAATTGAACAGGTTCAATGACGTAACAATCTCAGAGTCTTTGGCGTTCCAGAAGAGCCTGCAGAAAGTACAACTGAAGTGTACCTGAAAATCGCCCTTGAAAAGTTAGGCGTAAATGATTTCAGAATTTAACATAGACAGTAGCCACAGAGTAGGACGAAAGTTGCCACATGCCAAAAAGCCGAGACCAATCCTGATAAAATTAATGTCATATCGTAAACGCTCTGGAATCTTTGGAGCATAGAAGAAACTGGCAAAATCTGGAATAACAATACTGGAGGATCTTACAGCGGAGAGAATGAAGGTGTTTAACAGAGCGATCTCTGATTCCGGACTGCAGAATGTGTGGACCAGGGATGGTTGGATAATGATAAAGACAACCACAGGAAAACACTCAGTGTGTAATGACAAGATACTAAGAAGCTGTGCAAGCCATAAATAACTTTCTTGTAAAGGAACCTTACAACCTACTGTGAATTCTTTGAAAACAATTTTCTAATATTAATTTCATTAATACAAATTTCTTGATTTCATTTACTGTTAGTACCAATACTTCTGAAGAAAAAAAACTTGCTCTATTTGTACTGAAAACTATTTCTGTACAATCATCACTTATCTACCTGTTTCACCTGTTTACAAAATTTTCTGTTCAGTTCTCATACATAAAAAACCAATATCATTGCCAATCCATGATATTTTCGCTTTGCCTTACACATATTTTAATATCATATATTTTAATATCGTATTATCTTATTGTTTAGCATTGGTCATAACTTAGTTATACTGTTTCTGTGTCTCTCTTATTTTATCAGAGTATTATTTTTATCAGAGTATTATTTTATCAGAGTATTATTTCATTACGGCGCAAGTACAATCTGTTCCTCATACTACTATTAAATTATTATTTTGAGTAGTATCACTCTTTCTACTACTGCTTTCTCCAATACTTAACAGTGCCTACTCCATCCCAGTGTTTTAGCGCTGTCTGGCGCACCTGCAGCCTGCACTGTTTGTGCCTGACCTTGACCCTCCCTCCCTCTTTGTCGGTCACCCTGGCCGCTACCGCTCTCTCCTCCCCCTCCCTCGCATTCCAGCGGGCGCGCCACCGCACCTCCACAGCTGTGCCTTCCACGTCCAGCCTGTTAGCGAAAACTGCAGGCGACAGCTCAACGCTACAGATCGCTCACGCAAATGTCCAGTCCCTAACAGCGCACCTGACAGTTCTGCTGCATATTCCAGGACCTCGGTTTTCACGTTATACTTCTATCAGAGACATGGCTAAAACAAAGCATACTTTCTAGCTCTGTAGCTATTCATGACGATTATATTTTTCTGAGACATGACAGATGTAACAAACGAGGCGACGGATTGGTAGCATATATTCGGGCAAACTTGTTTCCTAAACTCATCCACTCGTTCAAAAACGAAGAAAAACAGCCAGAATACATGTTCGTAGAAATTAAGCCTCTCTATATGTAATATACAATCCACCTAAGGTTGGACAACTCTCAAGTTTTGAATCTGCATTGTCAAGTTTTGCACCTTCGTATGAACACGTAATTATTGCTGGAGATGTAAATCTAAATTTGTTACAAAAGAGTCTTTCTGCATCAAATTCACTCGCATACTTTCTTCCTCAAACCTTTCACTGGTTCCACTTGGGCTGACCCACAATACAGCAGACACTCATATACTCATTGATATCCTTGCAACCAAGTCTCTAAACGAAGTAATCCGCTCGTATCAGATCTCTGCACCTGGATTATCTTTCCACGATATTCTACTCATGTCCTATTCACTGAAGTGCCCTAAGAATACATCGCAAGTGACGACTTTTAGAAATTTCTAGCATATGGGTATGACTGAGCTTGCAGCAGATGCCTGTGATATTTCGTGGCTGATACCAACAGTAAACAATCGCGATGTTAATATTAGAGTATGTGAGTTCACTAATAAATTAACCAACTTTTTGATAAACATGTTCCCCTTAAAACAAGAAAAGTAAAGTGAAAGCTTGCACCGTGGCTTACAGACGACATCAAACACCTTATGAGAGTCAGAGACGCAGTACACAGGGAATACAAACGACACCCGACCTCTGACAATCAACTCGCTTAGAAGAAACAACGAAACCGTGTTAGTCAAGCGGTGAGAAATGCGAAACTCAGGCATGCTCACTCGTTAACTGAAGACCTTCACAGACCCGCCGTCCTGTGGAAAAAATTACGAGGTCTAGGAATTGGCAAACCAAAATCTGCTAACGAATCTGTAGTTCGTACAGACGATCTTAACGAGTATTTTACCACACCGACATTTGTAATTGACCAACGCACAAAGACGCAAACTATTAATTCACTTAAAATGTCAGGGGCTGATATAAACCAAAGATTTTCTCTCGTGCCGGTAAGTCCAAATACAGTCAGGAAATCGATTTTGCGAATTCGTTCGGCAGCTGCAGGGCATGATAATATTAATGTACACACGATTAGTAGTGTCATCGACCCGCTACTACCAATTATAACTGACATTTTTTAACAATTCTCTGACTCCCAGTACCTTCCCAACATCATGGAAGCTTGGTCTTATTAAACCATTACCAGTAAACGAATATGCGATACAACTTTCCGAATACGGACCTATTTACATCCTACCATCATTATCCCAGGCCTTGGAATATATAGTCCATGACCAGCTAACTAGCCTACTAGACGAAGACCAGTCTGGTTTCCGTCAAAATCGCAGAACGACGACCGCTCTTATAAAAGTGACAGGCGATCTCAAGTATGCTATGGATAACCAACAGGCGACAATTATGTGTTTTTTAGATTTTAGCAAAGCTTTCGACACAGTCGATTTTGACATTTTACTTGCTAAACTCTCTAATCTAAATTTCTCTACAGGTGCTATTCAGTGGTTCCACTCATACCTCACCACCCGTAAACAGAGTGTAATAACTGCAAAAAAATAGGTCAAAATGGAGGGATGTTGTATGAGGGGTTCCACAAGGACCTGTACTGTGGCCTGTACTATTCTCACTTAATGTTAATGATGTGTCCACTGTTCTGTCCCACTGTAAATATCATATATACGCTGATGACCTACAATTATATCTCAGTGTTAGTCCTACAAACCTAAGCACAGCCATCCATCATGTAAATGCAGTCTTACTTTCACTATCAAGATGGTCACATAGCATGGGCTTGAAACTGAATCCATCAAAAACGTAGGCAATCTTAGTGGCCCATAAAAGACTCATCACTCCACAGCTCAGAGAAACTCTTCCACCTTTAATACTTAACGACACACAAATACGCTTTTCTCATACAGCAAATGACCTAGGATTAATATTAAATCAGCAGTTGGATTGGACAGAGCTGACAACCACAGTCTGTAAGAAGGTATATGCGTCACTTCATTCACTGCAGAAATACAAAAAAGCATTTCCTTTACAGCTGAAAAAGAAGCTCATTGAGACAGTAATACTTCCCATTCTAGATTATGGTGATGCTGTTCTGCAAGGACTGTCACACGAAAATTCACATAGGCTGGAGCTAGCGATGAATTCTTGTGTCCAATACATTTGTAACCTACGTTTCTACGACCATATCAGTCCCACGTACAAGCAGTTAGCTCGACTATGTGCAGATAAGCGTCGAACTTATCATATATTATGTGTGCTGCATCGCTTCCTCACGCATTGCAATCATTGCAAAAAAAAAAAAAAAAAAAAAAAAAAAAAAAAAAAAAAAAAAAAAAAAAAAAAAAAAAAAACACCTGTATTTCATAATTATACTGCAACCCATCACCAAAACAATTAATGGGTCCTAATTTATACAACTCTAATTAACAGTGATTTACATAACTCTATATCATTCTAGAAACTACTGCAAAGTCTACTGAGGGGTACTACTTCCTACTTCTAGGTTAACTACGTGTTATTAACTACATAAATACTGCAGTGATTACACGTGTGCCAGTACGTATAAACCTAAGGGTGGCCAAGGATCTCCACCGAGCGAAACCCAGTGGATGCGCCCTTGGCACTGGACTGGCCATGACGGTCACTGCAGCTACTGAGTTCTTTTGAATTTGATATGATTTAATGACTAACTACTATATATACTCTAACTTAACCTACAGTCGAGTCCGGGTATTGCGTCCAGTCCCCCAGGACTAGAGCATGGCAGATTCCTCCAGGAAACTGGCGGCCGGTCCACACCCCGGCGGCATGGCTCTGGGCGCAGGTCATGTCCGTGTAAACACTTTACTCTCGATCCCAGAGGATGTCCTCTCGCACTTTGCTGGAGATGGCATCAGCGAGACTGTCCAGGATCTGGAAAGTGTCAGGTTGCCTAATTAGTGTGTGAGTGTCGAAGTTCGGTAATCGACGTCTCGATTCGGAAGCTACCCCATCGTACGTAGGGCACAAGTATATCACATGCTCTGGTGTTCCATCTGGGGCTCCACAGTCGCACTCAGGTGTTGTCCTCTTCTTAATCCGACATAGATATGTCGCATAGGGACCATGCCAGGTGAGAAAGTGTATTAATCCATGGCTGGGTAGGAAGTGTTTCATTGTTAGTCTTTCCTGCACACTCAGCAGAAGCTCATAGGTCCTCCTGCCGGTTTCATGCTGATCCCATGTCTCTTGCCATAGCTCTTCACCTTTCCTTTTTATAGCTGGCTTCCCTTGGAGAGGTTCACCCAAGATTTCTGCACCCTGTCATGGTTTCCTCTTTTCACCGAATACCGGGCTGCATACTCTCTGATTTTAATATCCAAGGGGTGAAGACCCATGAGCATGTGAAGTGCCCCTCCAGGAGTTGTCCTATAAGCGCCCACCGAGTGTAGCAGGATATTTCTCTTTACTCTTGTCACTGCCATGGCAGGAACAATCCGAGTGAGCCTGTGGGCCCAACTGCCGGAACCATAGCCCATGATAGATACGAGTATGCTATTATGGTAGAGCTTGATGAGGCTGGGCGGGAGGTGAAACCTCCGGTGCCCAATCCCAGCAAGCTTATGCAAGGCTACTGATGCTCGCTCAGCTACTGCATCTATATGGGCCGAAAAGTTCCAGTGTTCGTCTATTATTACTCTGAGGTATCTCGCCTGAGGTCGCCGAATACTGGCACCCCCGAAATTCTCACAGTTGGATTGCAGACTAAGTTCCGTTTCAGGAGTAGTTGGATTTATTTGGTGCGTTAGCAAGTTTTGTGGCTTGGCACCATTGTGATAAAATTTGGAGGGCTCTTTCAACTCGTGGTTCGAGGTCCTTTCGAATGCGACCACCTACCAGCAGGAGGAGGTTGTCGGCGTAGGCTATCACCTCTATCTAGTACATCCTTACTGTTCTCCAAGTCCCTTAGAAGGGGCTCCATATTCAGGTTCTAAAAGAGAGGCCCCAGGACAGAGCCCTGAGGACATCCCTTGGAGATGAGTTTTCTAGCTTTCCCACTATGGGATGATAGCCAGACCTCTCTGTTCATACAGTAGCTCCTCAGACAACCATACAGCGGCCCCGGACACTCAATCTCCCGCAGATAGGAGAAGAGCAAGAGCCACCACAGGTTGTCAAAGGCGCAACGTATGTCGACCATGATGCCAACCACGTACTTGTGCGGTGTTGAGAGACAGACATCGGCCGCCAGAACTATCACGTCACACGCGGGTCGCCCCGGACAGAAGCCAAACTGCCTGCTGCTCATCCCGCACAAGACCCAATGTGCTGACAGCCTGTCCGCCAGCAGTGTTTCAAATAGTTTCCTGAGAACGTCCAAGAGACAGATCAGTTGATAGGACTTGGTAAGAGCCGGGTCCTTGTCGGCCGCCTTCTTGATTATCATCACACTGGCCTTCTTCCAGATGGTCGGAAAAAGGCCAGTTCTTAGACATTCATTGTATAATTTGGTAAGTTGAGGGACTAGCTGGGAAGCGAAAATTGTACCACCTCAGCCGTGATCTGGTTGGGCCCAGCAGCTTTGCCCCTACTGAGAGATTTAATTTGATTCACTACCTCCTCCTCGCAGAAGGGGTAGACAGGAGTGTTGTTGTCATAGGGGGCTGCATCTGCCGTTCTGATTCTTCTTTGAAGCTCGGTGTCCGAGGCCTCGTCATCATCAGGGAGAAGAACCCAGAGAAGGACCTCGGTGGTTTCCCGCCAGGATTCGGTCACCCGTTTCCCGTCCCTGATGGTGCTCAGCACAGCCGGCGAGCGAATCTTTTCTCTCATGAGCTTATATGGCAGTCCACATGGGTCAGTAGCCAATTGGCTCTTGACAAAATGCTCCCAGCTCCAAAGTCTGGTTTCTCTTAGCTCTTTTGCGAATTGATCTTTCAGGGCTCTATATCTCTGCAGCTAGATCTGCTTTTGCTGCCAGACCATGCACCTTTGGTAGTACCTTCTCGCCCGTCGGTTAGACTATCGCAGGCTCTGGAGTTCGGTTGATCATGGCCGCCACGGCCCTCCTCCTAAGTGGCATGGCTGATCGCATCGCAGATGTTATTGCATTCACCAGTTCCTCGGCTCCCCGGTCGATGTCCATGTCATCCGACAATGCAGGCATGACACACTCCTGAGCCAGGTGCTCCCAGTCTGTTTCATTGTAGTTCAATTTCCATTCCCACCCTGCTTCCCAGCCACAGCAGTCCTAACAGAAAAGGTGATTACATTGTGGTCACTGGTGGTGATTCTATCATGCACCCTCCAGAAATGGATCTTGTCAATCACATTTGTCGTAGCCAGGGTGATGTCAATGTTGGTGCCTTCGCCCCCACCTCCTGCGTAGGTTGGCGGTTTCCCGGGCTTGTTTGCAACCACCAGTTGTAAGGACATGAAAATCTCCTCTGCTGCATCTCCATTATCATCCCTGTTCCACAGGGGGGATTTGTCATTTAAATCAGCAGTGACTATTATCTTCCGACCGTGCAACCCCGTGACAACTCTATGCAGATGTTCCAGGTAAGTCTCAAAATGACCCCCATACTGGAAGTACATATTTACCAGAACCATGATTCGAACAGGAGATTTATTACTTTATATGTAGGGAAGCTCCTGCCAGAGGCCCCACAGTACTTCTTTCCTCGCATGATGCAAGGAATGCAAGTGGGAGCATTTTTGCCTTCTTTCCTGCTATGGTTTTCATGGCCACAGCTTGAGCACGCCGCCTTCTGCGAGCAACGCTTGAGTAAGTGTCCCAAATCCCCACAGTTGTGGCAATATAGTACCACGAGGTAAACGTTTACATTACTGACTGAGAAGCCAAGGTAAACTCTCCCCTTAGCTGTCATACCCTTCCATAACTTTCCTGTGACCTCAGCGACGTGATGGACAACATCACGGTCCCTGGGCCCACTTTTGATCTTTAGTTTGAAAGCTTTCCTAAATTCCTGATTCAACATTTCATCAAAGATTTGTTGGTGCAAGGCATCACAGATTTCATCATATCCAAGTACCACAGGCACGTCGTATAATATCACCAGAGGATTCCTTTTTCGAGGACCCTCACACTTCACAGCTTTGACGAGTTTCTCATTATTCGTGAGTTTCTGTTTGTCCTCTTCAGAGGCAACGTCTACTATTACCACATTCTTGGTGGCTTTGATCTTGTTTATTTTAATTTTGTCAGCGGCCGGGTTTATCGTTTTAGTGAGGATTTCCTGCACTTTCTTGGTATCCTGGCCCTGCAGTGGTCTCAGAATAACCACAATGCTGGGCTTCTGCTGTGCCTTTTCAGTGTTATCCCTGGTAGAAGGGGGTTTGGGCAGATTTTGCGCCACAGCCCCCGAAAATGTCTTTGCCGGTTGTTGCCTTAATCTCTCATTCTCATTCTGCAACTCCTCTGGTCTGCCCTCCAGTTTGGACTGGAACATAGCCCAGGCCACTAATTCGTCTTTGATCATTTGCAACTTGACAAGTCCCATCTTCCCATGAGACACACAGGCATCCAGCACTGAGACCACTCGCCGGTGCCATTCTGAAACACTGCCCGGCTCCATAGTTCCTGGGCACGCTTCTTCCCCATGATTGGTCCGATCACCATCGTGGATGACGGAAGAAAGCCTCGTAGGCACGCTCGACTCGTTTCCTTTGAAATCTGCCATCAAAAAAAAAATACTTCTTACTTATCCTCAACGATTATACTACTATCTGAACAGCACAGCAGAAACACACGCTCTCACCAAAATAAAATTCTCTCTGTACCATCACATAACACTAATCATTTTTCCCCTTCCGTTTATACTAAAGTTAATTCAAATGTGTTAAACATCTATCCATGTAAATATTTCTTGTTATTATTAGTATTACTGTGATTATTGTGTTATTATTGTCATTATTATTATTAGTTTTGTGTCCCAGCCTCGTCGCCGCTTTTATGTCTCGTTTCCGTTGTAGGTGTCGGTGGCCGAGTAGGAAGACCGACACAGGAATAAAGGTAGCACGCTTGTGCAGGTACGCAGGGGAGCAGCCAGTGGGACAGCAGAAACTAGAAACACTAGAGTAAATTAGAACGAGATATATATTGCACAGAATTTATACAATACTTAACTTTTACATAGTTCAGTACGCAGAATGCTGATACATAGTTGAGCTAGAGGCCTACCTAGTGCCTATCCGGTAGCCAAGTCTTCACTGGTGCCTATCTGATTCGAAGTGCTAACTGGTTCCTATCTCAGTCCCAAGTGAACGATGTCGTTCAGTGGTGACTACGAGCGGAGTTGTAGCAGAGGGCGCTCGTCGCTGACGTAGTAAGAACGACACGCCGTGCGTGCATGGCGGCGCGCGGCGAAAGTAGGTGGCGCGCACTTTGGACTTGTGCGATACCACACCTCTCTCCCCCCCCCCCCCAAACCGCCGCGCCGTCGTGGCGTAGGGCTGAGAGCCACGGCGACGGCACTGGGAGGAGGGCCTGGGCGGGGGCGTTACTGGTGGGACGGGCGTCGTAGCTGAGGCTGGGATCGAGACGCCGTCCGCGCCTCGGTATACACCTTGCGATCCCCCGGGAAACCCACCAAAACCAAGGGAAGGGCGCAAACCTCCGCCCAGAGGGAGCAGGTCATCTTCGTCTGAGGTGCATGGCCCAGGCGGCGGGGGCACGCACGGTCCCCGGGGTCCCACTCGATGACGCTGTCAACCACGGCGGCGACGGAGGCGCGTCGATCTCCATCGGGACGATCTCGCAGTCCGGGGACGCTGGACCCGTCGGCGGGCGATGTGGCTGTGCTCCCTGGCGGTGAACTGGGTCTGGAATCAAGAAACCCGAGACAGGATCGCGCGTCCTGTGCAGGCGCAATTGGTTTGCGTGGCACCGCAGCTCCGACCCTGTGGAAGAACGTACAACATACATATTGCGACCGAGCATGCGCTGAATGATGCCTGGCAACCATGTCTTCTTGTTGCCAGCAAACACCCTGTACAGCACCGGCGAAACCTGAAAACGCGAAGCGCCATACATACGAACTCACTCGGTGCGTGGGAGGCTGCAGCAGGTGAAGGAGAGTGCGGTGACGGTGGCCGTGTAGCAGCTCCACAGGAGACGGGCCGTCACGTGGCATGCACCGATACGTAGACAGGAAAGTTTGAAGAGCTTGCTGCCTGGAGTGCTGACCTTTCATCTTTTCCATGTGAGACTTGAATGTTCGAACGAAACGTTCTGCTTCACCATTGGACTGAGGGTGAAAAGGTGCGGTGGTGATATGCTGAATGCCATTCACACGACAAAAATGTTGAAATTCCGTACTAACAAACTGAGGTCCATTGTCACTGACGATAGTTTCAGGCAAATCTTCGATGCAAAACACTGATGTTAAGAGACTGATAGTACTAGACGCTGTCGTTGAGTTAATGGCAATCACGAAAGGAAACTTGCTGAAAGCGTCTACCACGATTAACCAGCGCGTATTCCAGAAAGTTCCGGCAAAGTCAATATGTAAACGTTGCCATGGTCCCCTGCGGCGTGGCCAGTCTGTGAAACGTTGCGGAGGTGCCGCCTGATGCTCCGCATAAACAGTACACTGTGACGTCATACTCTCTATCTGGGTGTCCACACCAACCCAGGTACAATGACGGCTGGCCAGTTGCTTTGTCCTAACAATACCCCAATGTCCTTGATGCAGGAGGCGTAACACTTATCGTTGCAGGGAACGAGGAACAATCACTCTTGTTAGGTCGTTGTCAGTATGTAACAACAGAACACCCTGACTTAAAGATAATGCATGACGTTGTGCAAAATAACGTCGAATCAGAGGCCGCTCAATGTCTTTGGGTCTGGCAGGCCAATCAAAGCGAACAAAACGTGCTACCACACTTAGGTCTGCATCTGCCGCTGTTTACTGTGCAACCCGACGAGAGTTCAAAGGGAAATCTGCGACAGCGGAAGCATCTCTGGAGTCTATATGAGAACATGCCATTTCTGAAGAATCATATGACACATCCTGGCTAACCGGAAGTCGGGAAAGTGTGTCCGCGTTGGCATGTTTAGAGGTAGGTCGGTACAAAATCTCATACTGATAATTAGACAGTATTAAGGACCATCTCTGAAGCTTTTGTGCCGTTCGTGGCGGAATTGGCTTTGTGGGTGAGAACAACGACGTGAGAGGCTTGTGGTCAGTCAACAAATAGAATTTTCTGCCATAGAGATAATGATGCAACTTTGTAACGCCGTAAATGATTGCTAAGGCCTCTTTTTCTATCTGACTGTAATTCTGTTGCGTTGGCGTCAGTAGCTTGGATACAAAGGCAATAGGTCGATCGTGAGATCCAATGCGATGTGACAAAACTGCACCCAGACCGTACGACAAGGCATCAACTGCTAACACTACAGGCTTCTGTGGCTCAAAGGGACTCAAACATGCATCACTGAGTAGTGCAGACTTTAATTTGTCAAAGGCAACCTGGCAATCTTTAGACCATACAAAAGGAACATTCTTCCTACGTAAGCGATGCAGTGCAGCTGCAATCTGAGAGGCATTGGGAATAAACCTGAAATAATAGTTAAGCTTTCCCATTACTGCTTGCAAGTCATGCACATTCTTAGGAGGAGGCAAGTCTTTGATTGCTCAAATATGTGACTGTAAGGGATGGATTCCTTGGGAATTAATCACATGGCCTAGGTACTCTATTTCAGTAGGTAGCGCTGTGGTAACAGTTGTTCTATACCAAAGTGTTGCGTATAAATGTGTTCCATGTGGGACCGAGCACCTGTGCCCTACTGGGAGCGAAATTCATATATTATACAATTCAGTACGTTGCACTGTTGTACTTGACCAAGACAGGCACCTGTGTATTGTTGTCAAAACCTTGGAAGTTGTGGTCAGAAACTTGTTCTGTGTTGTAGTGAGTGCGTTATGCCGTAGACAAGAAACACATTTAATGTAAAAGCGTGAAAATTGTTGTTGCTTCCGGTATGAAGATAGTCCCCCATTCTGACCTCCAGGCGGGAACTACTCTGGAGGATGTCGCCATCAGGAGAAAAATACTGGCATTCTACGGATCGGAGCGTGGATCCCTTCATCGGGTAGGGAGGTTAGAAAATTTAAATGGAAAATGGATAGGTTTAAGTTAGATGTAGTAGGAATTAGTGCAAGTTCGGTAGAAAGTCAAATAGGATGTGTGGTCAAGCGAGTACAGGATTATAAATACAAAATTAGTTGGGGGTTTAACAGCAGTTGGTCTAATAATGAAAAAAAATTACGAACATGGGTAAACTACTATAAGCACCATAGTGATCTCATTATTGCAAAAATGTTCAAATTTTTGTTAAGTTTATGGATTTAACTGCGGGGTCATCAGTCACTAAACTTACAAACTAAATTATACTAAACATCCATGCCCGGTGGAGGATTCGAACCTTCGACGAGGAACGGCCTCGCGCATCGGAGCATAGCGTCTCAATGCGCTCGGTCACTCCACCCCGGTGCGTTATTGCAGTCAAGATAGATTCGTTGCCAACACGGACCACAGTAGTACATGTTTATATGACCACTAGCTCTGCCGATGATGATGAGATCGAACTGGCTCGTCACAATACGCCAGTCACTACTCTTAATGAACTGAGGTGGTTGTTCTGGGTACTGATTTCTCAGGATCTATGCACCCAAATGTAATCACGTATCGGTTCTAGCATAATATATTTGTAGCAATTTTAATGGCCAGTAGTTTAGGAAGAAAAGTCAGACCTACATAAAATCATTGGATATCACAAGAAATACTAAATGTAATCAATGAAAGGAGAAGATACAATAATGCAGTATATGAAGGGGTAAAAAGAGTACTCACGACTAAGTAATGAGATTGACAGGAAGTGGAGAATGGCTAAGCAGAAGTGGCTAGAAGCCAAATACAAGTCTGTAGGAGAACGTGTAACTAGGGGAAAATAGATACCACTCACAGCAGAAAATAAATTAAAAAAAAAAAACATTCTGAGACAAGAAAAATAGCCATATGAATATCAATAACTCAGATAGAAAACCAGTTCTGAGTAAAGAAGGGATAGTTGAAAGGAAATGAACTTCCAGACAATATTGTAGGAAGGGAAGAGAAAGTAGATGAAGATGAAATAGGAGTTACTATACGGAGAGATGAATTTGACACAGCACTGATAGATCTCAGTCAGAATAAGGCGTCTGGAGTAGATGTCATTCACTCAAACCTATTGAAGTCTCATGGAAAACCAGCCATGACAAAACTATTTCACCTCGTGCGTAAGATATACGAGACAGATAAAACATCCTCAGACTAAGAAAAAAGGAGTCATCCCCATTCCAAAGAAAGAAGGAACACGGGAGACAACACTCACCTTACGATTTAGACTAGGGAATGGCAAACCAACATTTCTAGCTGTTGTAGATTTGGAGACAGCTATTGACAATGTTGATTATGATACACTCTTTCAAATTCTGGAGGCAGTAGGGATAAATTCTAGGGATCAGAAAGTTAATTACAACTTTGATATTAACCAAACAGCTGTTATTTAAGTTTAAGGGCATTAAAGTGACGCAGTGGTTTGGAAGGGAGTAAGACATTGCTGTAGCCTTTCTCCAACGTTATTCAATTTGTACATCGAGCAAGCTGTGAAGGAAAGCAAAGAGCAATCGGGAGAGGGGATTATAGTTCAGGGCGAAGAAATAAAAACACTGCGTTTTGATGATGACATTGCAATTCTGTCAGAAACAGCAAAGGATCTGGAAGAGCAATTGAATGGAATGACCAGTGTGTTGAAAGGAGCGTGTAAGACGAACATTAACAAGAGAAAAACAAGGGTAGTGGAATGCAGTCTAAAACAATCAGGCGATGCTGAAGGAATTAGATTAGGTAACGAAACAATAAAGACGGTTGGTGAGTTTTGTTATTTGGGCATTGGAATAACATATGATGGACGCAGTACAGGGGATATAAAATGCAGAATGTCAATGGGAAGAAAAGCGTTTTTGAAAAAGAGAGCCGGCAGCGGTGGCCGAGGGGCTGAGGCGCTCCAGTCACGGTCTGCACGGCCACTACGGTCGGGTTTTCGAATCCCCCCTCGGGCATGGATATTTGTGCCGTCCTTAGTCTTAGGTAGTATATAAGCAGTTTGTAAGCAGTTTGTAAGCTTAGGGACTGATGACCCCGCAGTTAAGTCGCATACGTTCTACAAACATTTGAACATTTTTTGGAAAAGAGAAATTTGCTAACGTCAAAAATTTATTTAAGGAAGTCTTTTCTGAAGGCATTTATGTGGAGTGTTGCCTTATACGGAAGTGAAACGTGGACGATAAATAGTTCAGACCGGAAGAGGATAGAAGCTTTTGAAATGTGGTGCTACAGAAGAATACTGTACTTTAGATGGGCAGATCTCGTAACTAATGAAGAGATACTGAACAGAATTGACGAGAATAGGTGCTTTTGGCATACCTTGACTAAAAGAAGGGATACATTGGTAGATTAATTTAGCAATGTAGTGAAGTGTATGGGGGGGGGGGGGGCAGAATCACAGAGGGAGACCAAGAGACGAATATAGTAAGCAGATTCAAATGGATGTGGGTTGTCGATCTTACGAGGTGATGAAGAGGCTTGCTTAGAATAAAGTACGGTGGGGAGCTGCATCAAACCAGTCTCCGGACTAAAGACTATTGAAACAATACACAAGTTCTGTGAGACTGTATAAATGAAAACAGTTTAAATTCACTTTAAGTAAATGAAAGTTCTGTTAAATCAAAGGAAAACAGATATTCTGGGAAATTTTTATCAAAACACATACTGAAGCTTGGCCCTGATCAAGTGTTTGTAAAACGACACATTCTACTCTACTAAATGAAGATTAAATGATTCTCGCGTAAACACATATTGAGGCCCTGGCTCCTTTCCAGCACGTAATGTTAAAACGTCGGGAGAACAAAGTCGTCGGCAGGAGTCCGTGGATGTAAACACGTCTAGGGTATATGACTGCCCGTAAACGCGTCCAGAGCCGCGGTGGAGTAGCCGAGCGGTCTAAAGCGTCTCTCTGCGGAGCTCGCGGTTCGAGTCCTCCATGGGTGTGTGTGTTGTCCTTAGGTTAGTTTACCTAGGTTTAAGTAGTTTGTAAGCTACGGACTGATGGCTACGCAGTTTGGTCCGATAGAATTACAAACATTTATATATAATTTATAGCTTTATTCCGCTAAAAATGAAAATATGAAACGCGTCCAGAGTACCCTGAGAGAGTACCAGCGGCGTGCGTTAGACGTCTACAGTAGTCAAAATCTCAGGAATTTTTCCTAAATATGCATACACTGAGAAACTGATTGCACAGCCGTATTTTATTACGAGGGATGTTCATATGAAAAGTAACTTCATGTCTTAACAATCAAATCGATTGAAATTTGCATATGCCGCTTTGGGATAACGTAGTGCGTCGTTACCTCCCTAATAAAATCAAGGCTGAGCCCTCAGCAGGCAAGGTGATGCTCACTGTCTTTTTCGAAGTCCGAGGTTCGATACTCATGGAATTCCAACAGCACTGAAAAACCATTAACTGTGATGTGTACTATGAGACACTCTGTACCCTACGCAAGTCCATCAAGAGCAATCGGCCTGGGCTGCTCACGCACGGAGTGAATCTGCTCCATGATAATGCGCGTCCACGTGGCTCCAAGGCCAAACACAGTGTGCGGGCCAAGTTCAAATGGGAGCAGCTGGAGCATCCGCTCTACAGCCCGGCCATATCGCCCTGTGACTTCCAGCTGTGTGCTCCACTACACAAACATCTCAAAAGAAGCGCTTCAACTCAGACGACGAAATGAAGGACACATACAGGACTGGCTCTTGTCACAGCCACAGGAATTCTGGGAACAGGTAATCCTTCGCTTCGTGTAACAGTGGGGAAGATGTGCTCAGGCCTCGAGTAATTCCTTTTGAATAAAGACTTCAACAAAACCAACAGTGTCGTATCGTACCTGTTCATTTCAACACCCTCGTATATTAAACCATGAGAAACGAAACGTTTGAAGGACCTGTGTCTGATTAGCGAAAAACTGGATGATGACTTGGTCAAGCTTTGTCGTCATGTGCTGACATCAACGTATTTTTTATTTAATGACCACTTTTTTGAACAGACTGACGGAGTGGCTATGGGGAGTCGTTTATCACCCGTAGTTGCCAATTTGTTTATGGAGGATTTTGAGCATATGGCACTGAGGACTTCGGCTTTGCAACCAAAGTGTTTCTGGAGATATTTTGATGACATTCTTTGTCTGGCCCCATGGACGGGATTCTCTGAATCGATTTCTTGATCACTTTCAACTGTCTCCATCCCAATATCAAATTCACCATGGAGGTAGAAAGCGATGGGAAGCTTCCGTTCCTGGATGTCATGGTGTACAAGAAACATGATGGTACCCTGGGAGACAGTGTTCATCGGAAACCCATGCATACAGATCTTCACCTCAATGCAAGAAGCTGCCACCCACCACACCAACGCAGTGGCGTCCTTAAGACTATGGTACGCAGAGCTTATGCAGTTTTTGATGCAGACAGCCTACCACAGGAACTTTCACACTTGACTTCTGTGATTAAGGAAAATGGGTACTCCGAGAAGCAGACTCTTCGAGCTATGCAGTTTGGACCACCCCGGGAAGTACATGAAGAGGAAGACAGATCTGTTGCTTTTATTCCGTATGCAGGGGGCATATCTCACACAATTAGCAGAATCCTAAGGAAATTTAACATCCAGAGTGCGTTCCGTCCACTACCCAAGATCAGAACACTTTTAGGATCCGTTAAAGACGACTTGGGCCTTAAAAAACAGGGTGTGTACAGGATTCCATGCGAGTGTGGGAAGGCGTACATTGGCAGGTCGATCCGCACAGTTCATGACAGATGTGAAGAACATCGCCGTCAGATCAGGCTTCTACAGCCCGAAAAATCAGCAGTTGCGGAACATTGTCTAAACGAGGAACATAGTATGTTGTTCGATGAAACTCGTATTGTGGCCAGCACGTCCGGTTTTTGGGACAATGTTTATAAAGAGTCCATTGAAATCAGGCTGTCAGAAAATTTATTTAATAGAGACAAGGGTTTTCCTATTAGCAGGGCGTGGAACCCGGTTTTATCAAATATGAAAAAACATCGATCTTTTATGCAGATTGCTGGAAGACAACCCATGACTGCGATATATCGCGAGCACCGCCTTTCCGCCACCGGCGGCGCCGCAAGACCTGTCTGTGTGCAGTACCTGTGGCAGGCCGCGCAATGCGCCTTCACCACTCGCAGGCCTATATAGGACGGCGTTCCATGCCCTCGGCATCAGTTGTCGGCGAGTCCAGCAGCAGCAGTTCCCCTGAGGATGGCGGACAGGTGTACCGCCGAAATTTTGGGTCAGTTTGACTTCAAAATCCGGCAGCAAACCCGAAGAAACTATGAAGAACTATTACGCCGGGAAAGCCTACGAAACTAGACCTTATTAAAGCTACAAAAGGCATTTACGAAAGGCTTCTTCTATTAATTTAAACCCAATCACATAGAAAAATCATAAACAGAATTACCAAAGAAAATATCTCGAAATAAATATTCACATAAATCGTAACTCTGGATGTGTGTAGTATAGCGCAGTGATAACAAGTAGAGTCAGATACAGTGTACGACAAGGCTTCTCACATGTACCACACATTTCAGTATTACCATATACAAGTCGAAGAAAAAAATTAATATCCCTAATGCTATTTCGTCGAAAATTGACAATTTGCACCAGTGGTGGTGTATAAAAAGAAGGATGAGTTCTACAATCACGTAAACAGCAACCACCCTCATTTAATTATCCTATTTATTTACAAAATAGCGCCGTTAACGGTTTCAAACCTCACACTTCATGATCAGATGGCTGCTCATTACGATCCTCGCTAGGCGACGATATCAAACAGGTTTGTGTTTTGCGCTACGACCATTGCCGCGTGGCCTGAAACTTGCATTGTGATTGATTGCTTCAAGGTCACTCTAGCAGTGCGGCGTTTGACTGTTGCTTGTGAGGAACTCTCGTGCCCATCATGCACAATATTGTTTGTTACAGATAGTTTCAGTACAGACAACAGTGAGTAAAGATCCGAAGTAGATGATTAATATGTCTGAATAAGCAATGTCTGGATAGTTTTTGAGCTGTTGGTAGTACTTGTGAAAGCATCCGTAGTGAGGACGTTCAGCATTCAAAGGTTGCAGTCCATACCTCCTCTTCCTTCTCCTTTCCAATAACAACATTTTTGTAGCAAACAAATCAGTGCGCCTGTCGTCAGTCGATGTGCAGAACATGTTTGACGCTTCACCACAGTTATGTACTCAGCTGTAATTGCAGGAGAATACACGAGTTGATGAGCCTGCAGCGTGAATGCAACAAGGCTGCCGGCGAGCAGCGAGCTGCCAGCTGCGAGATGCCAGCATAAACGTACCCTTAGCTGAGCCGCGGCAGAACGCATTGAGGTGATATGCTGCGATGCGCGAGGCCGGTTCCCGTCGGGGGTTCGAATCCCCCTCGGACTTGGATGTTTGTGTTGTCCTTAGGTTACTTTATCTTAAAGTAGTTTGTAAGCTACACACTAATATCCCAGAAGTTGAGTCCGATAGATTTACAAACATTTGAACATTTTTGAACATTTGGTTTCCCTTTAAGTAAAACTTGGAACCAAATTTTACCTGATAAAGAACTACGATCTTCTTCAACATGCAGTTTCTTTTAACTTGTACTTCTTTCGACTAATCGTTTTTGCCGATTTTTGCGTCGGTGCGTTACTAATTCTTTTGCTCCTATACGGGGTCTACTTTGATTTTGTGCACGCGCGGTGGGCCGTCAACGGTGTATATAGAGCGCCGTTTCTGTCCTGAACTCAGTTTAAGGTGACCGAATGCATTCAATTTACTCGCCTGAGGATGGCAGCCAGTGAGTCTTGTGCAGTATTGTGTCAAGATATAGGCGTTATCCAGCTGCAGACTCAAGAAGAATATCGTAAATTATTATGCAGTGAAATCTTCGCAACCACACTTTCTAGTGTAGTTTCGGAAATACTCCTGCCCGGCGAAGTGCAGCAACTAGACCCAGCATGGACTCAATGGGTCGCTAGAAGTTCCCTGCAGGAATACTGAACCATTCTGCCTCTATATCAGTCCATAACTGCGAAAGAGATGCCATTGCATCGTTTTCTATACGAACTGACGTCTCGATCACGTCGCATACATGTGCGATGGAATTCGTGCCGTATTCTCTGAGTAAGCAAATCATTCGCTAGAATTGTTCTGAATATTCTCAAAACCAGTCGCTACAATAGTGACGCGGTGAAATGGTGCATTTTCATCCACAAAATTTCCATTGCACTTTGGTAATATGAAGTTTATGCACGACAGCAAATGGTCTCCAGGTAGCCGAAAATACGAATTTCCAGTAAATAATTTCACCAACAACAATAGGTTACACAGTACGGAAGATCAACTGGGAATTTTTGAATCCGCGGTGAAATGTTCGAGGGTTCTATGATGCCTTACTGCGGGGCGCGCGATAGCTCGCCGTCGGAGGTTCGTGTCCTCCCTCTGACATGGGTGTATATGTATTTATCCTTAGGTTGGTTGAACTTAGTTTAAGTAGTTCGTCAACGTAGGGACTGATAACCAGAGTAGTTAATTCCCATAGCTTTACAAACATTTGACCATTTTTGAAATTTTGGAAATAAATATGTCACTAAGCCGGATGAATACCCAATTAGATTTTAGATACAGTAAACTGCGGCATTACAACCATACTAACCTTAGATATAAAACGAATCTATGAGCCAGAGTAGAGTCCCAAATGACTGAAAAAATGGTGTTTAGTTCCGTTCACAACAAGGGTGAAAGAATGATCCGCATAATTACAGACTAATATCCCTAACATCAGTCTGCTGCAGAATTCTTGAACATTCCTCAGTTCCAGTGTAATAAATTTCTTTGAGAATGGAAAGTTCTGTCCTTACATCAGCTCGGGTTTAGAAAGCATGGCTCATGTGAAATGTAGCTTGCCCTTATCTTGTGCTAGCATTTGTTACTACGATTTCGAATGGTAGGTACTGACAGCGTTTATTTATTTTGGTGGCGTTCCGTGATGGATGAGCTAACATGTCCGTGAGCAAGGAGGCGTGGCTGAGGGAGGTGATGGGGCGGAAAATGCAACAAGAAACAGCCAGCAGACTCCGAAGCGTCTGTCGGTCAGCGATAACGTCCTTAATGTACGCCGGTAGACGGCACGCCATATCTGCTGTGAATATCATACAATGCTGTGGATAATATCCCGCCGCGGCGGAGTAGCCGAGCGGTCTAAAGCGTCTCGCTACCTCTAAAGAAATACCAAATCTTCATTCCTCTATGAAGCAGCAGGGACACACAATCCAGTCTTATATCCGATAGGTCTATACTATTTACCACACCGCGTGACTTGACCTACATGAGTTAAAAAGTGTTGTAAGGCACTGTAACGAATCACATCATGCATAACGAGATTATTTTGGAGAATATGAGGGCCTAAAAGTTTTTTTAGGTATATTGCATGCAGCTGAAACCACTCATTAATTGTTATATCCTTTAAAACTATGAAATTGAGTGGCAATCGACGTGTGCATTTAGCCTTATGTTCACTACTGCCAAAACATCTTTATAGCGTTGATGATGGATGTTGTTCAGGGGCAAAATGCGATTCGTAGTGCTCGTATGACCAGGAACGTATGAGTGCAGCTTTTGAATACATCTATCATCATCTTCGAAGAAAGAAGAACTACATCATACTTATCATTAATAAACAGGAGAAAGGATGAAACATAGTGCTCGAGAATACTGCTTCAAACATCCTCATTCATGTGCACGGTAACAAACCTGAGGCAGTGCAAGTTGATGTGCGTACAACATTCCCATGAAACTGTGAAACCATTTACAGTCTGAAATAAACCAACCACATACTACAAGTTAAAAGCCACATTTGGCCACCGGGGCATTCCACATTTCGCATTACTTGAATAAAGGAGAAATCGTGACTCGTCCGACCACACAATACCCGACGATTCAGCTACCTTAACCCATGTCATGCAACGCTGTGCAGTACGCTACACTACTGTAGGAAGCTAAAAATAGATTAGGCTTCCTTATATTATTTACTACACTGTACCCTGCACAGAATGGAACGACGGAATATTAAGGTTTAAGTCCTTATCAACAGAGTTGTCACTTGAAACGCAGCTCTCGCTATAAATTTTAGGTAAGGATGGAGAGAGAAATCTGCTGTACCCTTTCAATAAGGAATTTGCGTGGAGTTATTTAGGGAAATGCCAAAAAACCTAACTTTGGATGTCTGGAATTAGATTTGAATAACAGTCAACCCGAATGTGAGTTTAGTGTGTTATCTCTGCACCAACTTTCTCGTACCCATAATGTGTTGCAATGAACTGCAATGTAGTTCGTACGAGCGGGTTGCAGGTTTCTTGAATGTGATATGTGAAACTCGAATCTCGGTCGAAAATTACTTTCAACTTTTGCCTTTATTATTACATTAACACATAATTATGTGCAATATTGTATGAATGAAAGTGTTTTGGGCACTAAGATGGGACAATATCTCAGCAGGCTGGACAAGTACCTAACGGAAAAAGGAGGACAATACTGTATTGGCAGCGTACATTAAGCTAATCTTAAAAAAATGTTCAAATGTTTGTGAAGCTTAAGGGGTCATCAGTCCCTAAACTTAAAAACTACTTATGAACTAGAATGAAACTTTCACTCTGCAGTGGAGTGTGCACTACATGAAACTTCCTGGATGATTAAAATTGCGTGCTGGAATCGGGAGTCCAACGTGGGACCTTTGCCTTTCGCGGGTAAGAGCTCTACGGACTAAAATATCCCAACACGGCTCACGATCCCTCGTCACAACTTTACTTCTGCCAGTACCTCGCCTATCCCTTAGGCTATAGCTAAGCCATATCTCCACCATATCCTTTCTTCCAGGAGTGCTTGTCTTGCAAGGTTCGCAGGAGAACTTCTGTGAAGTTTGGAAAGTAGGAGGCGAGGTACTGGCAGAAGTAAAGTTGTGAGGTGGGATCTTGAGTCGTGTCGGGTTAGCTCAGTCAGTAGAGCGCTTGCCCGCTAAGGGCAAAAGTCCCTGGTTCGAGTACCGATTCCGGAACGCAGTTTTAATCTGACAGGAAGTTACTTATGAACTACCTTATACTAAAATCGACACAAACATCCATGCCCGATGGGGATTCGAATCCCCAACCATAGCAGCCGTGCAGACTGTGATTCGCGTGCTGCAGACCGCTCGGCCACTGCGGCTGGCCCAGTAGTTCCAGGTACTGATGTGTTTGGAAGATGGCATTGGTCTGACCACTGCCATAGATCCGGAGAAAATGATTCGGAAATAGGAACAGACATGTTGCTTTGGCATGCAACCTGGTAGACGGAGGATACGAATTGATTTGATGTCAGTGGAAGTAGTGGTCACAGCACTGTAGAAGGGGTTGAGAGTAGGGGGACAATGGGGATTCTGGACGGCCTTGAACTGTACCCAGAGGTCATTCAAGAGTGCTGACATCATCTATCCATGAATTAACACTATGGTCAGCATTTTGCTGCATTCCATCACATTACTTGTGGATATCTGGTGCCATAATTGCATCATTAATATTCTGGAAATTGCCCTTATGTTAGTATTTTGGGAACACAAGTGAGCATTCCATCAATTTCTTTCTGTGAATGCAGAGTATTTCATCACACAACCAGAGGACTCATGTTAATACTTCGCACTGTTAGTGGAATGACAATAAAGTTGGAAAAAATGGAAATAAAGTTCAATGTTTGCACATCACTTTCATCACAATAAAACAATGCAACTGTTTAAAAAGCGCAAATGAAAGAGCTTGATCCACTGTGTGTTATTAGGTGAAAAACAACTGTGTACATTAATTATAACTGAAGATGTCGTACAACAAACTGATAAAAATATTCAATGCAAGGACAGAATGATCCCACACGTGAATAAAAATAAAGGATAGAGAGACTTGAGTTAATTCTGATACTTCATGACAAATCTACAATTGAATACATTTCGTTTAAAGCAAAAATGAAGGAAATTGGTTGGATAGATCAGTCTCATCAACTGACTTTAGTTTACAGCAAAGATATCACCATAAGGAATATACAGAAGGAAATATTATATATAGAATATAGAAAAAAAAGAAGGTGAGATATACTTAAGATCTATTACTTGATGACAAATCTGTGGATGAATACAACAAATTGCAATTGAGCTGTATTGTAACGAAGGGATCAAATTCCGCATTGAGGGCGGTCTGAGTTACATTCCCAGTCCAGAACACATTTCATCGACATACAGAATTTCAAATAAGAAATGGAATAAGTGTCCTGCAACCCTACCAAGCATTTGTTTCCTCACTAGAAATAAATAACTGGTATAAGACAGGTTACTGGTGGTAGGGTAACTACATGTCACGCCGCAGCGGATTAACTGTGCGCTCTGAGGTGCCGTACTGCGGTGGTCACAGCCATTCACCAACGGGAGTTTGAGTCCTGTATATGTGTTGTCCTTAGGTTAGTTTACCTTAGTTTAAGTAATTTCTAAGCTAGGGCCCAAAAACCAAGCAATTGTGCCCCACTGATTTACATACATTTGAACGTTTTTCTACACATCTCCACTCCTGACTTTATTGTGGTTCAACCTAACCTCTACTTGGTGGGAAGGAATATCATGTTTATTGTGAATTTCAATCATAATACCATTATATCTTCTTCACTTAGCGTAGACAGAAGTGAATAGAATCTGACTCTCCCTATCAATAATCATCGGTAGAAGTCGGAATCGAACACAGACTGTAAGTACATCAAACTATCGTCAATCGAACAGACCACCAAATCCTTTTCTCTGTGACTCATTTTCCTATCATAACGCCGTTATGCCACACTGGATGAGAATTCTGACACACAGGCTCCCTGTAGGTGTTTACAGCAGGTTTTGGTTGATGGAATCCCCATGAACTAGCTGCCTCGGCTACCCAGTGCATACATTCGTTTCTATTTTGTAATCAGTGAAATAAAAACACGCTCACACAGCACTGCCAACCATGTAGGATGCATATTTTTCAAAACGCAATTCTGCTGTCTGCTGAAAATATCAATCTAATAGAATTTTGAACATAATTCCCTTCACATCTCAACCCATAATAGTCACACATGGTAAAAGAGCTATCTTCCATGACATTTTGTTCTCTTCAGGTTTAATAAACAGGTGGAGGCAGCAGATGCATCGTGAATCTATTGTATTATGTATGGGGAGAGCGCATCAAAAATGGGTCCTAGCACTGCTGAAGTTTATTAATCTTTAAAAATAAAATTTAAGGCCATCAACGATATGATCACAACAGCATTTGAATAATGGACAGAAGTTATCCTACCGCCTCTGTAAGACTGTAGCAAGAATATCGGCCAGAAATTTTATTTTTAAATAATTGATGGCTTCCTATGCTAAGGATGTGTAATTATGTGTGCCGGCTGTGGGGACTGAGGCGCTCCAGTCACGGTCTGCACGGCAACTACAGTCAGGGGTTCGAATCCCCCCTCGTGCATGGATATTTGTGCCGTCCTTAGGATTAGGTAGTTCATAAGTAGTTTGTAAATCTAGGGACTGATGACCCTGTATTTAAGTCCCATAGACTCTACAAACATTTGAACATTTTTTGCATTTATGTTAACCATCCACCAAGGTGGGAACGGTAGAATTTTAGGCTTGTGATACCATAAATTATTGTGATCATTGTAGGAATGAAACTTTGTATTGATTCATTATTAGACAGAAATGTACGTGTGTATTTGTAAATCTATATTATTTGGGATCAATTAATGTGATGCTTAAAAACTGTAAATTCTCAATGTGAAGTTATGTTAACTATAAAATTTTCATATTTACGTAAGTCTCAAATGTTTTATAAACTGATAAAATTGAGAAAGTTATGGATAAGGTATTTTGTAAATGAAAATTGAATAGTTAACCATGAGTATATGGACAGTGAATGGAGTGTGGTAACATGGAATGTAAAAGGTGGAAAACGTGTATTTTGAAAATGAAAATTCAGTATAAAAGCATAACTAGATACCCAGTGAATAGAATATGGTGACATGGAACGTAAAATGTGGAAAAGCGAGCAAATCAGTTAATGTGCTTTGAAAAAGAAAAGTAGGAGTTACTTACTAGATTTGACAGTAAAGCCAGTGGAATAATTACTATACATAGTGTAAAGCCAGTGGAATAATTACTATACATACTGCATATCTCCACTCCCATGAATCACAGACATTGCCGAGGTGGGGCGGCTTGCGTGCCTCAACGATACAGATAGCCGTACTGTAGGTGCAACCACAGCGGAGGGGTATCTGTGGAGAGGCCAGACAAACGTGTGGTTCCTGAAGAGGGGCAGCAGCCTTTTCAGTAGTTACAGGGGCAACAGTCTGGATGATTGACTGAGCTGGCCTTGTAACATCAACTAATGTGCCTTTGCCACACAGCTACTGCGAACGGCTGAAAGCAAGGGGAAACTACAGCCGTTATTTTTCCCGAGGACATGCAGCTCTACTGTATGAACATATGATGATGGCATCCTCTCGGGTAAAATATTCCGGAGGTAAAATAGTCCCCCATTCGGATCTCCGGGCGGGGACTACTCAGGAGGATGTGATCATCAGGAAAGACAATACTGGCATTCTGCGGGTCGGAGCGTGGAATGTTAGATCCCTTAATCGAGTAGGAAAATTAGAAAATTTAAAAAGAGAAATGGATAGGTTGAAGTTGGATATAGTGGGGATTAGTGAAGTTCGGTGGCAGGATGAACAGGATTTCTGGTCAGGTGAGTACAGGATTATAAATACAAAATCAGTCGGGGGTATCACAGGAGTAGGATTGATAATGAATAAGAAAATAGGAATGCGGGTAAACTACTATGACCAGCACAGCGATCGCATTATCATTGTCAAGATAGATACGAAGCCAACACCGACAACAGTAGTACAGGTTTATATGCCAACTAGCTCTGCCGATGATGAAGAGATCGAAGAAATATATGAGGAGCTAAAGGAAATTATTCAGACAATTAAGGGAGAGGAAAACTTAATTGTTATGGGAGACTGGAATTCGGTAGTAGGACAAGGAAGGGAAGGGAAGATAGTGGGTGA
Source organism: Locusta migratoria (assembly GCA_026315105.1). Classification (NCBI taxonomy): domain Eukaryota; kingdom Metazoa; phylum Arthropoda; class Insecta; order Orthoptera; family Acrididae; genus Locusta; species Locusta migratoria. The sequence continues at coordinate 501,538,387 of CM048755.1, read as the reverse complement.
ATATGGTCTGGGCAAAAGGAATGAAAGAGGAAGCCGCCTGGTAAAATTTTGCACGGAACATAATTTAGTTATAACAAACACCTGGTTTAAGAATCACAAAAGAAGCTTGTATACGTGGAAGAGACCAGGAGACACCGGGAGATACCAGATAGATTTTATAATGGTAAGACATAGATTTCGGAACCAGGTTTTGAAGTGTAGGACATACCCAGGGGCAGACATAGACTCTGACCATAACTTGTTGGTTATGAACTGTAGGCTGAAACTGAAGAAACTACAGAAAGGTAGAAAAATAAGGAGATGGGACCTAGATAAATTGAAGGAACCTGAAGTTCTTAAGAATTTCAGAGGGAGCTTCAGGCAACAATTGACAGAAACAGGGGAAAATAAAACAGTTGAGGAGGAATGGGTAAAATTGAGAGATGAAATAGTGAAGGCAGCAGAGGACAAAATAGGTAGGAAGGCAAGACCTACAAAGAATCCTTGGATATCACAGGAGATACTAAATTTAATCGATGAAAGGAGAAAATATAAAAATGCAGTAAATGAAACAGGCAAAATGGAGTACAGACGACTAAGAAATGAGATTGACAGGAAGTGCAAAATGGCTAAGCAGGAATGGCTAGAAGGCAAATGCAAGGATGTAGAAGAATGTATAAATAGGGGAAAAATAGATACAGCCTACCGGAAAATAAAAGAAACATTTGGCGATAAGAAAAACAGCTCTATGAATATCAAGGACACTGATGGAAAACCAGTTCTCAGCAAAGAAGGGAAAGCTGAAAGGTGGAAAGAGTATATAGAGGGGCTCTACAAAGGAAACGAACTTCGAGACACTATTGTAGGAAGGGAAGAGGATGTAGATGATGATGAAATAGGAGATACTATACTGAGAGATGAATTTGACAGAGCACTGAAAGATCTAAGTCGAAACAAGGCCCCTGGAATAGATGATATCCCGTCAGAGCTACTGAAGTCTCTGGGAGAACCAGCCATGACAAAATTGTTTCACATTGTGTGTAAGATGTATGAGACAGGTGAAGTACCCTCAGACATTAAGAAAAATGTTATAATCCCCATTCCAAAGAAAGCGGGTGCAGACAGGTGTGAAAACTACAGAACTATCAGTTTAATAAGTCATGGTTGCAAAATATTAACACGAATTATATACAGAAGGATGGAAAAGCTGGTAGAAGCCGACCTCGGGGAAGATCAGTTTGGGTTCAGGAGAAATGTAGGAACACGGGAAACATTACTCACTTTACGACTTGTCCTAGAAGATAGATTAAGAAAAGGCAAACCAACATTTCTAGCTTTTGTAGATTTGGAGAAGGCTTTTGACAATGTTGATTGGAATAAACTCTTTCAAGTTCTGAAGCAAGCAGGAGTAAAATATAGGAAGCGTAAGGTTATTTACAACTTGTACAAAAACCAGACAGCGGTTGTCAGAGTTGAAGGGCATGAAAGGGATGCAGTGGTTGGAAAGGGAGTAAGACAGGGTTGTAGCCTTTCCCCAATGTTGTTCAATTTGTACATTGAGCAAGCTATAAAGGAAAGCAAGGAGAAATTTGGAGAAGGAATTAAAGTTCAGGGTGAAGAATTAAAAACATTGCGTTTTGCCGACGACATAGTAATTCTGTCAGATACAGCAAAGGACCTGGAAGAGCAATTGAACGGAATGGATAGTGTGCTTAAAGGTGCATATAAGATGAACATTAACAAGAGTAAAACTAGGGTAATGGAGTGCAGTGTAAGAAAATCAGGTGATGCTGAAGGAATTAGATTAGGTAACGAAACAATAAAGGAGGTAGATGAGTTTTGTTACTTGGGCAGTAAAATAACAAATGATGGTCGCAGTACAGATGATATAAAATGCAGAATGGCAGTGGGTAGAAAGGCGTTTTTGAAAAAGAGAAATTTGTGAACATCGAATATTGATTTAAGCCTAAGGAAGTCCTTTCTGAAGGCATTTGTATGGAGTGTTGCCTTGTATGGGAGTGAAACATGGACGATAAGCAGTGTGGACAGAAAGAGGATAGAGGCTTTTGAAATGTGGTGCTACAGAAGAATGCTGAAGATTAGGTGGGTGGATCACGTAACTAATGAGGAGGTACTGAACCGAATTGAGGAGAAAAGAAATTTCTGGCATACCTTGACTAAAAGAAGGGATAGATTGGTAGGACACATTCTTAGACATCAAGGAATTGTGAATTTAGCGTTGGAGGGAAGTGTGTGGGGTAAAAATCACAGAGGGAGACCAAGAGACGCGTATAGTAAGCAGATTCAAGTGGATGTGGGTTGTCGTTCTTATGAGGAGATGAAAAGGCTTGCTCAGGATAGAGTAGGGTGGAGAGCTGCATCAAACCAGTCTCTGGACTGAAGACCACAACAACAACAGTGCATATCTAGTGGCTATTCAGAGGAAACCTTCACAAAGGAAACTGTTAAATTGCCTTATATGATGTGCAAAGTTCACTGGTTTTACTGGTTATTTATTTGGTGGTTATCACATATATAATTGTATGGAAATTATATTGAAATTTGCCATTCCACATCAAGAGCCAGTGAAGTGTAACTTCCGATCATGGTGAGCCACATTACTGTGCATATCTCTCCACCACAAGCAGTGCAGGAACACTTATTATTGCAATTATAGTTTGAACCTCACATTTGTATTATTTGTAACACTATGTGTCCACCAAATCAAATATGAAGAGTGCACATTACTAAGTGTGTAGTCATTCCAATGATTAGTGTCCTCTCTTTATAAAATTACTTTTCCGAGTATGCCAAAGAAACATTACTACTGCTTGCTGTTTTTCCTAATAAGTAATTTCCTTCAATAACTGAGTTGTCACTTCTTGAGATTCTTCTTATGGGGTTTAACATCAAATAACTTTGTGTTTTGGAGAATTAACAACACAGATTACAACTTGCAAATAGGAAATTAAAATTATCGGACCTCAAGTAAATAATTGCAAATGTCAAATAAGCGCTGCATAGAAACGAATGGTTTGTGTTTTCAGGCAATTACATGCCTATGCAGCTATTGTGATACTATTGAAATTGACTAGAATGTTAATGACTCATTTGACATTATAGTGACCCATAATGAATTGGTCATGTCATTTAAAATTTCTTTTGGTTTCTATGACAATATGTGACTGTAAACAGAATCAAAGTAGGATACCTGATTCTGGGTTCACATGCAAAGTAAAATAATCGAAACAAAAGTGTTCGTTCATTGTGTATGCTTTTACAGTTGGTCAATTTCTATCTGAAATGATATTTATGATTCTTGTTCTTTTTGTAAAAAAAGTAATGAACTTAGTCAAGCTATTTATTATGTAAAAACAACCAAGGTCACTAATTATCTTTATTATGATGACAGGATTTACCAAATTAAACTGCAGTTTTTTGATGTACAAACATAAACATAAAATCGTAAACAAAATGCTATAATAAAAAGTCAGAGAAAAACATATCTTCAATACACATCCACCTTTCAAATTCACCTGTCATTTCATGTGCCACATGACAGAGTAAACCTTTTGAAAGTGTAATTGTTCATAAATATTAATGTTAGCATGCCACAATACAAAACTGAATAAATTAGTAGTCCAAATCACTGCATGATACCAGATGGCAATATAGACATAACATAAGAGTATCACATATTTCCTGATGTCAAGAATAAAGATTTGGTAAACACAAAAAAGAAATTACAATTGAAAATTGTCGACGATTACAATAAACATGTGTCACAATCTATCATCAATTTACCAATTAAAGTTTTGAACAATATATCATGTATAATGTTTATATGGTTGATCCAGTTATAATTATAAAAATGATGATTTATTACCCTCATAGGCCAATGCCTAGGTTAGATACCAGTCATCCAAAGTATACACATTAAAGTATGTTTAAAATTATAGATTACATATATAATAAATAACAAAATATTCATTGGTATTAAGGTCATCTATTTAAATTATAAGAACAGAGGTGGATATCTAATAAAATCGCTACAACTTTTGACAGAATTAAAAGAAATTGCTCAAAGTCTGTGTTTAGTCATTGAATATCAATTGCCTGCCTGACAATGTACACTTTCAGTGACTGAGAAAACAAAATAAATACAATTTGTGATGTTCCAGGCCAAATTAAGGTCAAACAAGATATTATTATTAAAATTGTTGTTAATGAAGAACCTGCTTCACAACCCAACATCTACGTATGGGTAACATAATATAAAATCATAGCTAAATGAATTATATAAAGAGATGATGATGAAATACATGTAAAACAATTAATATAATCAAATGACAGTATTGTGGTTCAGAAACTAAATATAATTCATTTAAGGTCTTTCAGAACCACAATTATTAACAATTTCAGTTTAAATTATTTTTGATGTATCTAAAATCTTTGTTCCTGACATCAGAATACGTTTGATGCTCACATGCTAAGGTGCTAGCTGTTACCATGTTGTGATTTGGACCGCTAAATTAATCAATTTTGTTGTAATCTACTTGTGACCACATCACATTGAAGCAAAATGTGGTTGATATTTTATTTGTATTGTGACTTGGTAAGAATACTTTTCGTGAACATGTAAACTTATGGGACACGAAATAAAGGTCTATTTGATAGATGGATGTATATTAAGATGTGTAATTATCTGACTTTTATTTTAATATGTTCAGTACCATTTTACATGTATATTTACAGATCCAATGATAACAGTTCAGTTAGTCAAAGCCAGCTATTTTAAAAATGTTATTAGCCATTTTGGCTGTTTGTGCATTATAAATAAATGGAACAAACTGACAAACTTTCATTCAAATTAACATAGTAATGGAATAGTAAATTTTGCCAGGGTACACAAATGTAGGCTACTGCATTAGTAAATGAAGATTTCACTGTACCAAAGTTTATTAAATTTCTTTACATAATTTATTTGCGTTTCACACAGCTTCATTCTTACTTTCTGACATCAGTATATAATGATCTATTGTTTCACTAATCGTTAATATCTCATTCATATCTAAATGCTTTTGATTTCATTTTAGATTCTGAATATACTAAAATTTCAAACTGAATATCAGCAGAATTTGTTCAGAACAGCGGTGGAATAGCCGTGCACACTAAGGCACCTTGTTGCGGTGTGCACAGCTGATCGCCGTCGAATATTCGAGTCCTTCCTCGGGCATGGGTATGTGTGTTGTTCTTATGATACATTAGTTTGAATAATTAGTAAGTTTAGGAACCTACAATCACTGCCGTCAGGTCTCATAACTTTACAAATATGTAATCAACAGAGAATGTAATCAATTGAAGTTTAACTGCTGAGTGAAATTTTTGTTTTAGCATAAAACTACATAATGAATATTTGTGACTCTAGTGTGTAGGCATCAAAAGTGAGAACAGAAATACATATTGAGGCAGGTATCATTATGCCCGGTAATTTTATTTCAACTGAGCTAACCTAAGATGGTTTCCCTCATGATTTATGCGGTTTATAACACGCCCATCGTTATACTGCTATACTGCAAGGTTGCCTTTAATATCTATTTCAAGTTTTAACACTTTGCCATTAATTCATAAGTAATCTTGGAGGATGTGCACCATGAAATTTGCCGGTATTATGGGAAACAGATATTGTGAAAAGAGATTAGAAGAGATATTTTGATTTCGCGTATCACTATGTTACTCAGATCGCTTCCACACTGGGAGTTAACTATGAGGACCATCTACTGTTGTTTGGCTTATGTATCGCCACTCGTGCCACTATACCGCCCCGTTACATACTTCATTGACTGCCGGAACTGCCGAACTACTGTTTCCGCGCAGCGCCAAAAATGAACTACAAAACATTCAACTATGCTGACAATCAAACTTCTAAAGACACGCATAGAAACAGACTCGTAATGCATTCATACCATTATGCTACTAAAACTGCTTTTTCTAGATATTGTTTCAGTGCAACGTTAACTTAGTACCAGAGAAGACAATTTCATCTAAACTGCTATAAATCAATCGATGATTTTCTCTGTATAATTTGACATGTGTAGATATAGTATCCTTACAAATTGGTTCCCAAGTTATAAAACCCGTATGACATGCAAATAAAATTTGCTGGCAATATGTTATGAAAATACATGATCGAACACCAACACCTGTGATTCGTTATTTAGAATGGAGGTTTAGTGTAGTTTGAGACAAGTCAGTAAGTGCACCATAAAAAATTCCATAAACCACTCCAACAATAAACCAATCACACAGAAGCGTCAGAGCCTTTCCACGCTGCTTTCTTTCAGATGCTATCAGTGTCTTTTTATGTTGTTTCTAGTCGTAAATCAAAGTGACACCTGTGTTGCGCTAAGACCGAGCGCTCATCGAGGGCAGTATGCTTTTGCACCTGCTTCTCGCCTTGCTCAACGGTTTCAGCGGCGGGCTGGTGGGCATAGCCGCCAGCTTTCCATAGGTTGAAAATTTCTTGGTGAAGAAAATAGCGGCTCTGAAATGATTTATCCTACACAGGCTACCAGGCTGTTATATCCCGGCTCACTATAGTAATAGAACTCCAAACTCAATTATAAAATCTTTGGATGTGAACTGTATGCAGTAAAAAAAGATTCCCGCTTCAGAAAAGAAAATTTGTAACTAGGTGTAGGTTCACTGCCAATATTCACACTTCATAGCTCCAACACCCTCTCAGGATAACCTGGTTTGAACTAAAAAGACAGAATAACTGTGAAACCTTCACCACTGTAAGACGTCTTATAAACTATCTGTCACAAGAAGATTTTGTGCGGAAAGATGGATCACTTGAAAAACTAAGTCAGTCATCTCTCAAAACCCATTTACATTCACCGCATGTTATGATTTCAACTAACGACAGTCAACTGTAATTTTTTTGTGGAACTCGGATACAACAGGAATGTCAACGCTTAAACAAACAAGATAATATAAGACATTCCGGTCACACACAATCGTTTCCATACTTCCCTATTAGTGAGCACTGTGCAGATAGCTCCAAGGTAGAAGTTATACTGATAAATTTTACTTTCACACTTATTTTGGTATCTACCTGCATGTCGTCTAAGCTAATATAAGATTTACTAGCAAAATGGTGATCAGTTAGATGAAACTTCATCCTATATTTAATTTGCACAAGGATCCCAAGAAAAAGTTACCATGAATGTCTCAGCCCTACATTTATTCTCCTTCAAATTGAAATAAACATACCATACAACTACTGTGCATCTTTTGCCTTATTCTATTTTGTGACAGGCACTTACATCAAATTACTTTGTGTTGCAAGCATTTTGATACCACTAAATATTATTAAAATAAAAACTTTAATGTTAGCCTGTTGAATCTGTAGTAAATACGATACAAAGTAGTATTAAAATCTCTTATTAATTGCAAACATCTATCAATGATGCTTCTGTACACTAGTGAAGAATAAGTGTATCATTATGCTACCAGCGCTCAGCTCCCGGACTGACCTAATCCTTCATATGCCACACATTGCTTACTGCTATTGAGTGCTTCTACATGCCACTGATTTAAATACAATTTCATTGGACCCAGAAATAAACACAGGCACTGTAGATCGTGATGATATGAGCCACAGTAAGGCTTGCGACAGCTGTAAAAAACGTCTCTTCCTGAGTGGTATCGCCATAGTGACATGTACGAGCAATCGCGGGCAGTAAGCGGTTTGTTGCATATGGAGGTTTGGGTCAATCTGGCATGTGTGCGCTGATAGAAATATACCAAAGTGGTAAGATGAACCCTCTGCCATGCACTACAGTGTGAGTTGCAGAGTATTTATATAGATAGTGTAATAGTGTATACGTCCTCTCGCGAAAAGCGAGATATTCTGGTTCTAGTCGCTAGCAACCACAAACTTTCGTAATGGCACCAGTAAATTGTACAGATAATTATAACTGACAAAAGCAATTGCAAATACAATTCTTGTAATATATTTGACTGCTATAGTCGCCGCATTGTCAGTTTCTTAAGGTATGCTATGAAGACGGTCACTATACAAAATAAATAAAGTAGTTCTAAAATATCTCCATTCTCTGCACACACGTATTTGTTAGTTCATAAAGACAGTAGCCGCCTCATTTCCATTCGTTCATCCTAGTACACTGTTGTAACCTCAACAGCAATTATTGCGAGACATTACTCCATGCTGGGGTAACGTAAGTACTCCAAAATCAAATGTTTGTAAATCTATCGTACTCAACTGATGGGACTGTAGCTTACAGACTACTTAAACTAAGGTAAACTAACCTAAGGGCAAAACATACATCTATGCCCGACGGGGGACTCGAAACCCCGACGACGAACGGCTGCGCGCACCGCAGCACGGCACCCCAGTGCGTACGGCTAATCCGCCGCAGTATAAGTACTCCGATTAACATAGCAAATCCCTTTTTCAGCGTTCGAAATTTCTGAGGCGTGCATCTGTGATTCTGACAGGAGCTCTACAGCTGACTGCCTATGGCCCCACTTTCTCTCCTGTCTCGTGTTATTGAGTTTTCCAATATCACTCTTTTGCTTCGGCAATTTCTTTTGCAATATTTATCTCAGGGGTGTTACTATTCCCTAACCGTGCGCATCCCCAGTTCGAGAACAAGAGATTGGTCACCAGGTGTTGTGACTGAAGAATGCCAAGTTGGCTCAACACAAAATTTAATCACACACTCGGCTTTTACACGTTCGACACCACATCGAAATTGTCACTGACAATATAACGTAAGGAAAACAAAAATGAAAGTTCTTCCATAGTTTGACAAAACTAAATCTTCTAGCACTGCATAGAGTTCATGGTTTCACCGGTTACGTTAGCGAGAGAATCCAGAGCAAGTCCGTAACAGTGGTAGAGCCCACAGGCGTTGATCCTTGGTCTTGAGGCATGTACCGTCTTCAGCTTCGGCAGTGAATTGATGCTAGTGCCGGAACATTTCTTGCCCTGTGGACTTGTGGCGTTCTCTGACTTCCAGTGGCTCCACCTGCAAGAAGTAGTGCCCATAGTGTACGCATTTGTTGTTGTTTATGTGTCCGAGAATGGCATGTTTTGTTATGGCGTGAGGTATGCTTTAAGAGTAGGCTGACCGGAAGCACGTGGTGTTATGTGCGTTTCCGGGCATTCGTGGAGTCGGCGTAACACCTGGTACGGTGGCTTTTGCGGAAATAGAATACCCAGAGTCTACCAAATGTAGTACTAAAGGCAAGATGGTTCCATACGTCAGTGCCGGTACCCGGATAGCATCTGTTCCACTTGTTATTGGCGGCTGACTAATATCCTCTGTGGCTAACAATCATGACCCTACTCTACCTGAGTTTGATAGCCTTTTACAGTCAAACGTGGAAAGGTCTTTAACCAAAATTCCACCCTGCAATTCAGTGGGAAGGAGAAGGTTAGATCGAATTAACTGCGTAGCCAGCTAGAAGAATAAAATGAATCGGATGATTTCAAATCGCGCAACCCTCGTCATGCACAAAACGCGATAATAAAACATAAACTTGTTGACTACATTGCAATTCGTAAAATAAACGCTTCACTGAAAACTGGAAATCTCAAGAACGTTACAAGTAAATTTCGACAAGCAAACATCATATTAGCAAGACTCCAAGAAATTAGAAACACAACAGAAAATCCATTTCAATCACAACGTTATACAATTTCTACTGAAAAGCTGGACAAAGAGTTATGAGATACACAAAAACAATGCATTTTTCGTAAAAAAAATTAACACTAGATATTAAAATTGTTTTAGTATTTGAACACAATGAAACAAAAAATCTGTTACGACAGGATTCGAACGACCTACCATATGGTCATAAGGCACAATGCTACCACCGAGTTACACCAACAGATGCAGCAACTGATTTAATTATTGGTGCCCAAATGTACTTGCAAAACTTCAAAGTCAATTTTCTCGGTAATTTTTGATAGTGGCGTCGATTGGCTACATTTCCACAAATAATCCTCGAATCCTCTCCTTCTGCGACATAACTTCAGTTCTGATTCAGACATTTTCAAAACATAACACCATATGTCAGTAGCGAATGAAAGTAAGCAAATCTGACCACTTTTTGTATTGAACTATCGCATATCTCAAACACCGTTCTAATGGTAATTGATACAGTATTCAGTTTTCAGCAAGATACTGGACATAGGAATTAAATCTCAGCTGCCGCGGTGGAGTAGCCGAGCGGTCTAAAGCGTCTCGCTGCGTAGCGCGCGGTTGCTCGCCGTGGAGGTTTGAATCCTCCCTGGGGCATGGGTGTGTGTGTTTGTCCTTAGGTTAGTTTACTTAGGTTTAAGTAGTTTGTAAGCTACGGACTGATGACCACGCAGTTTGGCCCGATAGATTTAAAAACACTTGAACATTTTAAATATCAGCTGAAAAACTAGAAATTTGAAATAGTCAATATCACTTATCATATTCCCATTCCGTGTAAACAAAATGTCAGATTATGTTGTATTGTGAGTTATAAACTGTAATAACTGTGTCTCCTATGATTTAGAACCAATTTATTTTCCCCAAGTAACGAACTTATTTCTTTGACGGTATTATTTGATACTGCATCGATATCAAAAGAACATTTCACTAGCAAGCTGGTGTCATCAGCAAAATGAAATATTTACGAAATACCGGTTTTTATATAAATAAGAAATAACAATGGTTACAGAACAACCCCTTGTTACAGCCGCCATTTAAGTGTGTCGCATTGTAAGTGCTTATCATAGCCATCACCACTACAGGAAATTACCTTCTGATTTCTGTTATTAAAATAAGAAGTTTTAATAGATTTAGCCCTGGGGAACCCATGCGTTTTTGTTAATGAAGCACTGAGTACCATGTACGTCTATGTATTTAACATTAGTACAACCACGTGGAAACATAAAGTAATTTCTTTATCTACAGGCTACATATCTGTCAGTAGTTTATTTCATTCAAAATTTGTTGCAATATTAATGAAATTAGTATTTCGTAATGTATTGTAGAGGAGTGTACGGGACAAGCAAATGTTTAGACATTTAATGTAATGTAATAAATCGAACAAGTGGTGAGTGGACTTCGGCGGTCGAACAGGGAAGTGTTCCGATGGTGTAAGCCGACAGTGTCACGAAGCATAGTGGGCGCTCAGCAAAATTAATTAGCTCGAAGCAAACTTCAAGTGTCGCAAGTGTGTCGGCAGCCGCACGGGTTACACAACAACTCCGAAAAGCGGTGTTACTTAAGGGAAGAAGCAGCCATGGTCTACGTGACCGAAAAATAGGACTCAAATACGTGTAGCAAGTCAGCTATCCAAGATAGATGAAACCAACGGGGTCAACTCTGGCACAAAAATATTGGAGGAAAAGACAGGCTAGGCAGTGTCAGAGTCATGCAGTCAGCCACGGCTAGAGAGAGAGTGTCAGCCACGGCTGGGCAGATATCTGCCGCCCGGACTGTGCCACTCGTCGCTGCTAATGTTAATCTTTAATTGAGTTGGACGCAGGTTGCGAGTTCTGTAGTGCGGTGGGTGGGTCGATGCCATCTACACGGCTTTCCTGGCGGGAAATAGAGTCTAGAGACTACGAGGACGGCGAGCAGCGGGACCTCGACCTCAACGGGGTGCTGCTGGGCATCGAACCAGCACCGAGCGCAGTGAGGCGGCAGCAAGCAGCACAGCATTGACCCGAGAGCGCAGTACGTACGCAAGGACGGGGCCGTACTAGAAGCGCTCTCGTGACCTGTCCAAGGGCTGAGCAATAACTGGAGGCGGAAGGCGACCGGGGTTCAACGCCCGGGCCACACCCCCGGCTATGAGGTTTGCGAGGCCAGGCGCGGCACAGCGCACGGCACGGTCAGAGGCGACGTCGCTTTGTGCGGACCGCGGCCAACGGGAAATACAGGCCTCAGCGCGCACTTCATGCACCGTAAGCAAGGTAGTTCCGAGAGCCGGCGCGATCGCTAGCTCAGTGGCTGCCCGCTATGACGCAGTGGGCAGTGCCCCAGCGGCCGGCCAATCGGCTAGCGTTCGCGCCGGCTCGGAACTACCTTGCTTACGGTGCATGAAGTGCGCGCTCAGGCCTGTATTTCTCGCCGGCCACGGTGCGGACTCTGCTGGGCTTACGTAAGCTGAGGAGTCAGCACCCGCCTCCAGCAGGGCAGAGCGGAGTCAGCAGCTTCGTCAGTGACAATAAGCGCACACTCTTCACTGGCATTCTGGTTGTAAGAATATCTCAATAAATGTTATTGTCGATTAAGCCGCTGTTTTACTGTCGCCCTTCCCCCAAGTTGAGTAGAGCTCACAGCCCACAGATGCATCGCTATCCTGACAAAATAACAAATGATAAGAAATAGGCAAAAACAGCAGATGCCTCCAGTAAACACCCTTACAACCATGAATAACACTTTACAGTATTGGTCCAAACCAAAAGTATTTTTGTAATCGCATAATTATATTGCAATGAAAATATTGTTAATACTTTTTCATACAATTAACTTTACCGTCTTGAACATTCTATCAAATTACATCTTTTTATTAATAGCTTACAAAAATCTCGTAATAACAGTGACATCATTGTCTAGTAACATTGTGCTGTTATTCATATTACTACAAGAATATAATTACTAACATCTCCTGAAGTTATCTAAGACAAACTAAACAGTTCGTCATAACCAGTTTACAACAAACTTTACGGTTGTTCCATTATTTAACCATTTCGGTTGCGTAAACAAACCCACACTGGACTAGTCGTATTTTGTATACACGTCTGATATTTTATTTCATCCAATATACAACTATTTGTAACACCGTTTCTGTCTATGCCAAAAAATCTGCTATATATCTTGATTGTGTAAAGTTTCTAATTTAATTGCGGAAATATAAAATGTTCAAACGTTTGTAAATCTATCGGACCAAACTGCGTGGTCATCAGTCCGTAGCTTACAAACTACTTAAACCTAGGTAAACTAACCTAAGGACAAACACTCACACACACACACCCATGCCCCAAGGAGGACTCGAACCTCCACGGCGAGCAACCGCGCGCTCTGCAGCGAGACGCTTTAGACCGCTCGGCTACTCCACCGCGGTGCGGAAATGTAACTCAGGATTGTCATTGTACCAACTTTATTCTAGAAAATTTGTCAGTGTATACGCGTGAATTGTGGCAGGAAGTTAGTTTATCACTCCATCAAAGTGTCTATGTAATGTAACAATTGTTGATCAGTCACCGATGCAATAATATTTTCTATTTGATGCAACATTTGCACTTCCCATGACACACACATAAAAACCAAGACTACTAAATAATAATTACAGGAAGTAAGCAGGCTTGCTGTTGACGTGGGATAACCAACAAAACAGGTGATGAAATTTGTGACTTTAACGTAGTTGTGATGGCTCTGTACTAGTAAGTAGTTAGAAACCGATATAAGGTGAACCAACTGTGTGCTACTACCATTATTCTATAATGCTCAACTTCTGCAACAATATATAGTGATCAGCACATTCATACTCTGTTGTTAAATACAAGAAGACGAGGGGTGTTCGCAGTATTTTGTTTAATCCATACAGTGACTCATAGGGAAATGAGAATATAGCATTTTCGGATGTTAAACCACTTCTAAAACTGAAATCTACATTTAATAGAAAATTATGTGAACTGAAATGTTCAATTAACCTAGAATATACAAACTTTTCAATAAATTTAGTAATTACCGATATAAATGTCACAGGCGTAAAGTTGTTTATATCATCCCTATATCGTTGTTTATATAGTGGCTTCGCTAATGAGTGCTTTAATCTGACAATTAAGTGACCATTTCGAAAGGGAAAATTAGAAATACGACTAACTACTGGTCTAACAGATGCAATACAGTACTTCAGAAGGCTGCTAGGTACCTCTCACATACATAGGAGAGATTTCATAATTAATTCAATATTTTCCTTGTTAGTATCACGAAGGAGTATTTTAGATAACAGAATGCTATTTTCTAAGAGTTGTGTGAATACCTGTAGGAGCTAACGCTCTGTTTAGTTCATCTACTATATTCAGAAAATGATTGTTAAACACTGCACCTACATCTGACTGATCAGTAACAGAAATATTTCTGCTATGCGCTGGCTTTATATCCTTGACTTTTTGCTGCAGACCAGATACTTCCTCAACGATTGACTATATGATTTTATTTTTATCCTGAGATTTGGATATTCTTATTGCATACCACATACTTGATGCCCCCTTAATAACATTTTTCAGAACCTTAAAAAAGTATTTATACTTGTTTCGAGCTTTCCAACGGAAAGCAACTACCAAAGAACATGAAAAATTTGTTGAGGAAAGCATTATATTTATCGTCTGTAAACAACCTGTGACTCGTTTTCCTTAATTAAGTTTCAAAAGGTCCTTTACAACCGTATTAGCTTTTCTGAAAAATTAAGAATTATAACTGATACGTGTTTGAGCCCAGAAAAATATTATTGTTAAATATTGTGCCATTTACTATTGCGCTATCAGAATGCACCTTTCATAACAAAGTATGAAAAATGTCAGTGGTTATGTTGCTATTCTCCTGCACTCCCGTTCGAAAGCATACGTACGGTTTTCATCAGATGGTAAATATTAAACAGATCTAACAGCATCCTTCGTCTTGCACAATTACTTACACAATGAATGTTGAAATCAACATATCGTATTTTAGTACTTCCTACAGAGTGAACATAGAACTCTCTGTCGCTTGAGCAGAAATGTTTCGAAATCAGAGTCAGGAAACCTGTAAACAACAACGATTAGAAGTTTAGTTTCATTTGATTCAATACATGCACAACAATCAATATATTTTCTGTGTTGTATTTTTAAACATCGATGGACGTAACTGGAATACCGTTTTTCACGTACATGGCTGCTCCCACATACTGCAAAGAACTTCTAGAAAAACAGGCAGCTAACTTTTAACCTCTTATAAAAAGCCTCTGAATTGTGAAATAATTTAGGAAGTACTCTGAGATACCAGTAACGTCAGAATCAATATCTACAACATCCGTACTACCTTGAGTATTTTGAAGAAATATGCTAATTCCTCTATTACGTGATTATGTAAACAATGGTGAATGTGGTTCCCTTTTTTGAGGAACTTCCTTTAAGGGGCAATACGTATCAGCTGACCTCAGTTTAAAAAAGGTATATCTCTAACACCCATTACTACACGACTTTTCCCATTAGAGATCCCCCCCCTCCCCAAACACACACACTACACCAGCTTTGCCAACCTTCAGTTCCCATACCCATTGACGGGCAGGTCGTGCCTAGTGAAATCGGACCTACTGATAGACAAAACTGGCATCATTGTAAAGTGAGACGTAACTTCTGCCATCAGTGCCTCCCCGAGCCTCATGTTAACACTCCTGACCACTGCATCAAGAAGGTTTCGATCATTACGCTGAACTGCTTGCAAAAAGTACACATTTGTGCCACATCTTTGAGCAAATATATTTTCCTCATCACCGCTTACGTTATACTCCTCTTCCATATCAAGACTATTCCCAGCTCCACCCACCAACAGACACAGTGCTCGTAACTGGGTACTCAGACCCAAACACGTCCTGCAACTGCTGGCCGTTGGAGCAACCTATCGACAGAACTTTCTTCTTTCTATCATTGAATGCTACGTTTATGTGATCCTTCCTTTCTTCACGTTATGTAAAGCCACAGAACGGTGTCACTCAGAGTAATGTTAAGTTTGCCTGCGTTTCCCATAGTCACACACTATACGTCAGTTGTACGTAACACCTCGACGACAGAATGAATGAGCAGGGAAGACTAATATTTAAGTTTTCACCCGAGAAGTGCATGTGTGTTCTTTTTAACCACTCTCCTCTGTTACATACTGTCCTTAATAAAAATTGTAAGACGCTGTACTGAATTTTGAGGATACCGTGAGGTTTCATGGCCTCACATTTGACTTCAAACTTACACGGCTGACATACCTTAAACACCTGGAAAGACGGCGCCTCAAATCAATGATTATTTTAAAATTTCTTAACCGCACTTCGTGGGAAACGCACAGGACTCCAATTTTCCAGAGGATTCTTGTGACCTCACCTTTATTATAGGTGCACAGTTTATGTGTTTGCAAGATCTTCTGTTAGACGTGGTGAACCATGAAGGCATGTGTCTCTGTGCTGAGGCTGTTGGAACACCATCGTACATCAAGCGACAGCTACTCACTCATGGTGAGCCAGGTGCATACCACGACATCTAAGATGTTCGTATCTGAATATTATACAGTTGCTTAATCCTGTTATGGCATACTTGTTTCGCAATCGAAAAAAAGCGACGAAGGCTTTTGGGATACGCACGAAGGTTTTATGAATGGGTATGACTGGCTTTTATGTTTTGCGTCGGGGCTGAAGTACATTTCCATCTAGCCTCCTACAGCGGTCCAGACTTCCATCAGACTTAACGTTGTTTTTGAAGCCTGATTGAAAAAAGCGATAAAATCTGGACTGTTTCATACTGTTTATGTACTGTTCCATACTGTTCCTCGACCCTTCCATCAGGTTTCGTCCTCCCACTGTATATTCGCCGCAGCGGATTTGCCGTGCATACTGGGGCTCCGTGTTGCGGTGCGCGCTGCCGATTGGCGTCGGGGTTTCGAAGGCCCCCTCGAGAATGGGTGTTTGTGTTGTCCTTAGGTTACTTTAGCGTAGTTTAAGTAGTTTGTAAGCCTCGAACTAATGACCACGCAGTTGAGTCCGATAGATTTACAAACATTTGAACATTTTGAACTGCATATTCTGGTTCTTCAGCAGAGTTTCACGCGATCCTGAAGACTCTGAAGGAAATACTACGTGTTCTAGTTACACGATTTCTCATCTGCTCCGATTCCCTAAGCACACTACAATCTTCACAGAAACTGTGTCCAGCTGAGAAGGTTAATCCTCTAATAACTAACCAAATGTAGTTACCCCATCGGCCAGGGATGCAGGTCTAATTCTGCTGGGTTGCAAGACATGTGGGGATTCGGGCAAATAAAGAGGTTGACCATACTGCCAAACTGCCATACTGTAACCTCCCTGCAGGACGACCTGTATGTGTTACGGCTGAGGTCCGTGCAGATATGAAGGAGAAGTGTTTGGCAGTGACTACGAATAAGCTGTTTCTGGTGAAACAACTATCAGACAGTTTCAGTGCTTCAGTAAGACACTGTTGTGGGATGAAGATACCCTTTCGCGCCTCTGAATCAGGTACAGCTTGCTTACAAATGGCTTCCTACTCTGTCAGAAGGATCCCCCGTTATGTGATGGTTATGACATACAGATACTGTCTGCCATATATTATGTAGGCGTGTTTTTCGTCGTGCTGAGAGGACTGAAAGGAATCATGGTGTTGATTTATCCTCTATTGAGCCGATAATGTGGTGAATATGACGAAGGTATTACAATTTGGTGATTTTGTGGAGTCTCGGATATAATAAGTATCTGGAGATTTTAGTGTATTGCAGAGTAGCTTTCTCATCCTATTTATTCCTCTGATCGGCCAGCCATGCCCATCAGATAAGTTACTTTTATCCGGTTTTCCAGTTTCGAGTTTCTAGAAACACTTATGATATCTGTTGCAAAAGCCTTTATATGCTTTAGTTCAGCTGTACACAAAGTTTAGTTAGTAGTGCCTCCTTTCAAGTCTATTGCTGGTTTTAACAAATTTTTGTTTCATTGGTTCACAGTCATCTCATATGACTTCGAGCTCTAAAGGCGTTGTCGTGCGCCCAAATCCCCGTATTCACCCATTGATCCTATAAAAACTTAATTTTTACCTTGTTGAAATAATCGATACCTGTGTCCATTTGCAACGAAGGTATATACCCCGAAGTTCGTTTCGAATGCACTGTAATTATTTCGAAGCAACCCACAAAGATTGTGGTGTCGCACAAGTCCACAGTGCGCGCCACCTACTTTCGCCGCGCGCCGCCATGCACGCACGGCGCGGCGTTCTTACGACGTCAGCCACGAGCGCCCTCTGCTACAACTCCGCTCGTGGCCACCACTGAACGACATCGTTCACGTGGAACTGAGATAGCAACCAGTAAAGACCTTCGGAATCAGATAGGCACCAGTGAAGACTTTGCTATCAGACAGGCACTTAGGCAGGCCTCTAGCTCAACTATGTATCAGCTTTCTGCATTACTGATCTATGTAAAAGTTAAGTATTGTATGAATTCTGTGCAATATATATCTCGTTCTAATTTACTCTAGTGTTTCTAGTTTCTGGCTGCTTCCCTCCGTACCTGTACAAGCGTGCTATCTTTATTCCTGTGTCGGTCTCATTCCACTCGGCCACCGACACCTACGATGGAAACGAGACACAAAAGCGGCGACGAGGCTGGGACACAAAAAAGATAATGGCTCTTCTTCCGGGAGCAGATTGCATGGATTCTTACTGGCGTTTCTGATGACGTCTGTACTGGCAGGACTGACTGTTGACAGCAGAGCTGCCATGGCATTCCAGTGTGGCAGAGCCTTTAGCATCTATCCTCACTGTACTAGGACTGCTCGATAACTACTTGTCTAACCGAGTAGTAGCTTTCACCGCTGGCTTCTTGGGATTTGTTGTCGTCTTGGTTACCATTGTTGTCCTAGTTTACTGTCTTGGTGGCAGTCTTTTTGTAGCATTCGCGTGCCTACCGTGAGTTGTATTACTGTTCGGCAGGCAGCTCTCCCGCCCGTCGATCTCCATCCGTTTTACTATTTATTTCGGCGCTTCCGGCTATTCGAAGATATAGCTCTTCTCTGACCTTTCAACCGTCCAAGGGCGGTGTTTCTGCTAGCATCTTAATCTCTCCACATGGTTGCGTAATCTGAGAAGAAATACGTGAGAGCGTGGTAGAAAGGAAAGTAGTGGATAATAATGCCACGGGGAGGAAGATCTATAAGAAAACTATGTGTGAAGACTGTGCAAGAAACATACACCTGGAGAAATTTAACAATCGAAAGAGACAAAATAAAAAGTTTTAAGAATGTTGGGAGACAGCAACTGGAGAGGTGGAAAGAATACGAAAAGAAAAGAAAACGAAACATAAATGGCCAATCATTTGCAAATAACTTCAATAAACCACTTTACAGCTGAAATAGGCTACGTGCGTGAAACTAGAAGTTAAGTCTGTGTTCTGTGAAAATAAGTGAGTTACTTAAAACGATAAAGAACCAAAGGAAATTGATGTAGAAGTATAAGGTAGGACTACAAGTAAGTTAGCACGAACTTCCTCGAGTTCAAAGTTTTGATACACTGTGTGAGAGTCTGTAGATTTGCAAGTGAGAACACTACTCATCCAGTCAGACAATACTAGGCACTATCTTTCTGTACAAGAAAAGCTCATGCTTTCATGTGATACAACTGAGTAACCACAGAAGCAAAAAAAAGATAGAACGAAGAATGTAGGGGATGATTAGGAATTGTGCGGAAATGAATGTTCTTTTTAGAAAAGTTGCCTATAAATATCTGAAAAACATACAAACACACGTTCACGTAAACAAATTCAATCGAAAATTTCGAATAAAAAACGTATTAGGCACTTCCTTTAAGACTAGATGCATGGAGAAGATTACATTGCCTAGTCAGCTCGAAAATAGAAGACCCACAGTATATTTAAGATTTTCACAGCATTGGGAAGTACAACATTAGTACTGCTTAAAGGAAACTCGAAACTTAACACATATTTTTAGGAAAACTATTCTTATTTTGTGCCCATTGAAGATTTCCGAGGAATATTCTCTTGGTACTAACATGATCGATTTTACTTGGAAACAGGAAAAGAAATTTTTCTGGATTTTATGATGCCCTTTTTGCTCAGCAAAAGAGAGTGTGTTACATACTTTTCAATATATAGTAATGTATTTTCCTATCATTATCAATAGCAGAAACAGAAAAATAGTTTAAATAAGAAATAATATTTTATAACAGAAAATGTTAACAAACTTATTTATTCAAAATATTGCGCCGTTCTCTTTCTATAATTGATAACGAAGAATGCTTTTCATTACATTTTTTTCCATTGTAAAAATTGGAACGACAGCTTAGTAAGATGTTAATGACATGCATCAGAAACAGTACAGCAAAACTCTAGACCCTATAGAAAGGAAAAAAGACAGTTTGGAAGCATGGTATTCGCTTCATACGTTTGACAGACTTCATGGTACCAAAACATCTCGAAACCGCCAAGGACACGACGTAAACTATAGTAATCTTGAAATAGGCAAATATCCCGTTGTGACACTGAAAAAAATGTAGTTTATAACTTGGATTTTTTTTAAATTTAGGGCGAATGAGATAACTTGTTTCTTCACAAAACGATAGACACATCGAAAAAAGTGATTCATCAATTTGGTTTCAAGGTCTCCCGAACACGGTGAATGTGAATATGCCATTAAAACACAGTTCCTTTGAATATACATAGCTGCCACTCAATATGCATAAAAATCTAAACAACCACATATGAGGAGTGCCAATTCGACGGAGTGGGTAAAACGGTCGATCATTTCCGGTGATAACACCAGGAAGGAGGCGCACTGCTTGTGTTGACTGTAGTTCTGCCACACCTAGAAGATCGATTCCCGAAGTTTGAACATATCCGCATTGTTACTTTCTTTCAGTATGGACTGTCGTCTATAGAAGTTTTCAGACGTCTCGAAGTGAAACAAAGCAATGTTAATCGGACGTGAAGGAAGTACAGACACGAAAATTGTCGATGGCATGCCTCGCTTTGGCCGCCTAAATGCTATCACAGCAGCTGACGTCTGATACTTACGAATTACAGCTCGGAAGAAAGCCACTATACTGAACAATTATTTTGTGCAGCCACAAGGAGACAGTTTCGACACTAGTAGGTAGGCAATGGGGTTTTCAGGCCAGCCTAAGGGGTTCAGAAGAGAATGTTAACTTACTGACTGTGTGGTTGTCTACCTCGCAGGAGCATTATTGGAGACATAAACAAATGGTTGACATAAACAAGATGGCAGACATAAGTAATATGGCAGGCATAAACAAGATGGTGGGCATAAACAAGATGGCGAGCATAAACAACAAGAAGGCAGACACAAACAATATGACGGACACAAACAACAATATGGCGAAGGTGGTACACATAAACAAGATAGCGGACATAAAATACAAGATGGCGGACATATAAAATGCCATTTGTCTCCAGCTATCCTATTGCAGCTCTCAGTTCATTTAAACATTTAATCTGTGCTGAAATGATCCAGAACTCACAGCGAGGACGTGACATCATGGTGATTCCCACCTCCATCCTACACACCAACCAACCAGGGTGAATTTTATTTACAATATTTACAGTAACTATTTACTTTGTACAATGTATAAAATTACTTTAGGCTTTTTGCGTGAATTCAGTGAAACAAGAATGGGTTTAGTTATATTTTGTGTACATTAAGGACACTCTTAAAAATACTTTTGCACTATTAAAACCAAAAAGTTCCTTCTGGGAACTAAGAGTATTATATTTAATAATTACCTCACAGGTGTTGCTTACATCAAGGTTAGAGTGCCGAGGGCATTTACCCCAGGCCACAGGTCCCCCTTCCCCAACCAATGACTGCTATTAATGTCAGTTCTGCAGTGCCAGCACATTAATGTTCTTATTTCTTTGTGGTCAATATTTTAATCAAGGTTAAAGCACTAAGGGCATTAACACCCATGCTCCAGGTCCCCCCTCGCCAACCAGTGACTGCTACTAATGTTAGTTCTGCAGTGCAAGCACAAATTATATTAATCAATTGCTAACCTGGTCAAGGTTAGAGCACTGATGGCATTAACCCCAGGCCCAACGTACCAGATCCCAGATCTCAGGTCCCAGATCCCACGTTCCAGGACTGAGCGCTGAGGACTGAGGGTTTTCACCTCCATCCTGACCAGTTGTAACTGCATACCCTATGACAGTTTTTCTTTTTTGTATTTTAAATCCCCCGGAAGGGGCAGGCTGGCAGCAGGTAACATGCCGCTCTTCAGCCATGAGCACACACACATGATAACAGAAGATTTAAAATAAAACAGATGGCTATATATGAAGATTTTAAACATGGAAACGGTGAGATAAATGGATGAAATGACAATGACTGTGAAGCAGAATGAAAAAATGTACATATACAGAACTTTAAACAGCCATGGTGGATAAAACTTTCATGTTGATGGAACGGAGAGATGACGATGAGACGAAGATACACATTTAAAAACACATGGCAACGCTATTTTCTGCCTGTGTGGTAGTTGCTGATGCATTAAAAACACAGGTACACACGAAGCACTCAGTCACTGCACACTTAAAATCACCGGCACAGAATTAAAATCACTGAACAGGCCCCAGAGGGGAGAGGGAAGGAATACGCTATGGGCAGAAATGGAGTGGTGGAAGGGGAGGAGTGGGGTGGGATGGGATGGAAGGACTCCAAGGGAGTGGGTGGGGACAGGGATCCAAGGGGAGGAAGGGAAGAGGATGGGTGGAGGGGGACATGGCTAAGGTTGATAGGAGGGGTATATGTCACGATGGATGGCGTCATCTGGGAGAGGAGGCTGATGGATGTTACCCTTGGATAGGATGTGGAGAGTATGGAGGTGGAGAGACAGATGAAACTGCTGGTAAAGGCGTGGCAGAGGCCCGGGATTCAGGAGGATAGAAGAGACCAGTGGGTGACAAGATTCTATTTTGCAGGACGTGTATAGGATGCGCATATTCAATGAATATTAGAAGCTGGATGAAAGGTATAAAATTAAATAGGATCCTCATGGGGGAAGGGAGGTGGATACAGTAAGAAAGGCGGAGGGTGTGATGTTTTAGGATCTGGAGGGATTTATAGTAGGAGGGAAGGCGGTTATCATGGCGGGATGAAAGCTACACAAGACGGGACGCATCAGGGAATGGTTGGGGTTCAATCGCCATGTACAGCCGGAAAGGAGCTTGAGAAGGTCGAGGTGGGACAGTGCCTTTCGTCGGACATTTTTAAAGTGAGGATCCCAGGAAAGGGAACGGTCGAGGCTGAGACCTAGGTATCTAAGGGTGGTGGTTTGTTGGATGGGGCAGTCATGGAATGTAAGGTAGACGTCGTGGTGCAACATTTGCACTTCCCATGACACACACATAAAAACCAAGACTACTAAATAATAATTACAGGAAGTAAGCAGGCTTGCTGTTGACGTGGGATAACCAACAAAACAGGTGATGAAATTTGTGACTTTAACGTAGTTGTGATGGCTCTGTACTAGTAAGTAGTTAGAAACCGATATAAGGTGAACCAACTGTGTGCTACTACCATTATTCTATAATGCTCAACTTCTGCAACAATATATAGTGATCAGCACATTCATACTCTGTTGTTAAATACAAGAAGACGAGGGGTGTTCGCAGTATTTTGTTTAATCCATACAGTGACTCATAGGGAAATGAGAATATAGCATTTTCGGATGTTAAACCACTTCTAAAACTGAAATCTACATTTAATAGAAAATTATGTGAACTGAAATGTTCAATTAACCTAGAATATACAAACTTTTCAATAAATTTAGTAATTACCGATATAAATGTCACAGGCGTAAAGTTGTGTATATCATCCCTATATCGTTGTTTATATAGTGGCTTCGCTAATGAGTGCTTTAATCTGACAATTAAGTGACCATTTCGAAAGGGAAAATTAGAAATACGACTAACTACTGGTCTAACAGATGCAAAACAGTACTTCAGAAGGCTGCTAGGTACCTCTCACATACATAGGAGAGATTTCATAATTAATTCAATATTTTCCTTGTTAGTATCACGAAGGAGTATTTTAGATAACAGAATGCTATTTTCTAAGAGTTGTGTGAATACCTGTAGGAGCTAACGCTCTGTTTAGTTCATCTACTATATTCAGAAAATGATTGTTAAACACTGCACCTACATCTGACTGATCAGTAACAGAAATATTTCTGCTATGCGCTGGCTTTATATCCTTGACTTTTTGCTGCAGACCAGATACTTCCTCAACGATTGACTATATGATTTTATTTTTATCCTGAGATTTGGATATTCTTATTGCATACCACATACTTGATGCCCCCTTAATAACATTTTTCAGAACCTTAAAAAAGTATTTATACTTGTTTCGAGCTTTCCAACGGAAAGCAACTACCAAAGAACATGAAAAATTTGTTGAGGAAAGCATTATATTTATCGTCTGTAAACAACCTGTGACTCGTTTTCCTTAATTAAGTTTCAAAAGGTCCTTTACAACCGTATTAGCTTTTCTGAAAAATTAAGAATTATAACTGATACGTGTTTGAGCCCAGAAAAATATTATTGTTAAATATTGTGCCATTTACTATTGCGCTATCAGAATGCACCTTTCATAACAAAGTATGAAAAATGTCAGTGGTTATGTTGCTATTCTCCTGCACTCCCGTTCGAAAGCATACGTACGGTTTTCATCAGATGGTAAATATTAAACAGATCTAACAGCATCCTTCGTCTTGCACAATTACTTACACAATGAATGTTGAAATCAACATATCGTATTTTAGTACTTCCTACAGAGTGAACATAGAACTCTCTGTCGCTTGAGCAGAAATGTTTCGAAATCAGAGTCAGGAAACCTGTAAACAACAACGATTAGAAGTTTAGTTTCATTTGATTCAATACATGCACAACAATCAATATATTTTCTGTGTTGTATTTTTAAACATCGATGGACGTAACTGGAATACCGTTTTTCACGTACATGGCTGCTCCCACATACTGCAAAGAACTTCTAGAAAAACAGGCAGCTAACTTTTAACCTCTTATAAAAAGCCTCTGAATTGTGAAATAATTTAGGAAGTACTCTGAGATACCAGTAACGTCAGAATCAATATCTACAACATCCGTACTACCTTGAGTATTTTGAAGAAATATGCTAATTCCTCTATTACGTGATTATGTAAACAATGGTGAATGTGGTTCCCTTTTTTGAGGAACTTCCTTTAAGGGGCAATACGTATCAGCTGACCTCAGTTTAAAAAAGGTATATCTCTAACACCCATTACTACACGACTTTTCCCATTAGAGATCCCCCCCCTCCCCAAACACACACACTACACCAGCTTTGCCAACCTTCAGTTCCCATACCCATTGACGGGCAGGTCGTGCCTAGTGAAATCGGACCTACTGATAGACAAAACTGGCATCATTGTAAAGTGAGACGTAACTTCTGCCATCAGTGCCTCCCCGAGCCTCATGTTAACACTCCTGACCACTGCATCAAGAAGGTTTCGATCATTACGCTGAACTGCTTGCAAAAAGTACACATTTGTGCCACATCTTTGAGCAAATATATTTTCCTCATCACCGCTTACGTTATACTCCTCTTCCATATCAAGACTATTCCCAGCTCCACCCACCAACAGACACAGTGCTCGTAACTGGGTACTCAGACCCAAACACGTCCTGCAACTGCTGGCCGTTGGAGCAACCTATCGACAGAACTTTCTTCTTTCTATCATTGAATGCTACGTTTATGTGATCCTTCCTTTCTTCACGTTATGTAAAGCCACAGAACGGTGTCACTCAGAGTAATGTTAAGTTTGCCTGCGTTTCCCATAGTCACACACTATACGTCAGTTGTACGTAACACCTCGACGACAGAATGAATGAGCAGGGAAGACTAATATTTAAGTTTTCACCCGAGAAGTGCATGTGTGTTCTTTTTAACCACTCTCCTCTGTTACATACTGTCCTTAATAAAAATTGTAAGACGCTGTACTGAATTTTGAGGATACCGTGAGGTTTCATGGCCTCACATTTGACTTCAAACTTACACGGCTGACATACCTTAAACACCTGGAAAGACGGCGCCTCAAATCAATGATTATTTTAAAATTTCTTAACCGCACTTCGTGGGAAACGCACAGGACTCCAATTTTCCAGAGGATTCTTGTGACCTCACCTTTATTATAGGTGCACAGTTTATGTGTTTGCAAGATCTTCTGTTAGACGTGGTGAACCATGAAGGCATGTGTCTCTGTGCTGAGGCTGTTGGAACACCATCGTACATCAAGCGACAGCTACTCACTCATGGTGAGCCAGGTGCATACCACGACATCTAAGATGTTCGTATCTGAATATTATACAGTTGCTTAATCCTGTTATGGCATACTTGTTTCGCAATCGAAAAAAAGCGACGAAGGCTTTTGGGATACGCACGAAGGTTTTATGAATGGGTATGACTGGCTTTTATGTTTTGCGTCGGGGCTGAAGTACATTTCCATCTAGCCTCCTACAGCGGTCCAGACTTCCATCAGACTTAACGTTGTTTTTGAAGCCTGATTGAAAAAAGCGATAAAATCTGGACTGTTTCATACTGTTTATGTACTGTTCCATACTGTTCCTCGACCCTTCCATCAGGTTTCGTCCTCCCACTGTATATTCGCCGCAGCGGATTTGCCGTGCATACTGGGGCTCCGTGTTGCGGTGCGCGCTGCCGATTGGCGTCGGGGTTTCGAAGGCCCCCTCGAGAATGGGTGTTTGTGTTGTCCTTAGGTTACTTTAGCGTAGTTTAAGTAGTTTGTAAGCCTCGAACTAATGACCACGCAGTTGAGTCCGATAGATTTACAAACATTTGAACATTTTGAACTGCATATTCTGGTTCTTCAGCAGAGTTTCACGCGATCCTGAAGACTCTGAAGGAAATACTACGTGTTCTAGTTACACGATTTCTCATCTGCTCCGATTCCCTAAGCACACTACAATCTTCACAGAAACTGTGTCCAGCTGAGAAGGTTA
The DNA here is from genome assembly GCA_026315105.1 of Locusta migratoria. Lineage (NCBI taxonomy): Eukaryota > Metazoa > Arthropoda > Insecta > Orthoptera > Acrididae > Locusta > Locusta migratoria. Next base: position 501,511,559 of record CM048755.1, on the reverse strand, counting down.
ATCCTCTAATAACTAACCAAATGTAGTTACCCCATCGGCCAGGGATGCAGGTCTAATTCTGCTGGGTTGCAAGACATGTGGGGATTCGGGCAAATAAAGAGGTTGACCATACTGCCAAACTGCCATACTGTAACCTCCCTGCAGGACGACCTGTATGTGTTACGGCTGAGGTCCGTGCAGATATGAAGGAGAAGTGTTTGGCAGTGACTACGAATAAGCTGTTTCTGGTGAAACAACTATCAGACAGTTTCAGTGCTTCAGTAAGACACTGTTGTGGGATGAAGATACCCTTTCGCGCCTCTGAATCAGGTACAGCTTGCTTACAAATGGCTTCCTACTCTGTCAGAAGGATCCCCCGTTATGTGATGGTTATGACATACAGATACTGTCTGCCATATATTATGTAGGCGTGTTTTTCGTCGTGCTGAGAGGACTGAAAGGAATCATGGTGTTGATTTATCCTCTATTGAGCCGATAATGTGGTGAATATGACGAAGGTATTACAATTTGGTGATTTTGTGGAGTCTCGGATATAATAAGTATCTGGAGATTTTAGTGTATTGCAGAGTAGCTTTCTCATCCTATTTATTCCTCTGATCGGCCAGCCATGCCCATCAGATAAGTTACTTTTATCCGGTTTTCCAGTTTCGAGTTTCTAGAAACACTTATGATATCTGTTGCAAAAGCCTTTATATGCTTTAGTTCAGCTGTACACAAAGTTTAGTTAGTAGTGCCTCCTTTCAAGTCTATTGCTGGTTTTAACAAATTTTTGTTTCATTGGTTCACAGTCATCTCATATGACTTCGAGCTCTAAAGGCGTTGTCGTGCGCCCAAATCCCCGTATTCACCCATTGATCCTATAAAAACTTAATTTTTACCTTGTTGAAATAATCGATACCTGTGTCCATTTGCAACGAAGGTATATACCCCGAAGTTCGTTTCGAATGCACTGTAATTATTTCGAAGCAACCCACAAAGATTGTGGTGTCGCACAAGTCCACAGTGCGCGCCACCTACTTTCGCCGCGCGCCGCCATGCACGCACGGCGCGGCGTTCTTACGACGTCAGCCACGAGCGCCCTCTGCTACAACTCCGCTCGTGGCCACCACTGAACGACATCGTTCACGTGGAACTGAGATAGCAACCAGTAAAGACCTTCGGAATCAGATAGGCACCAGTGAAGACTTTGCTATCAGACAGGCACTTAGGCAGGCCTCTAGCTCAACTATGTATCAGCTTTCTGCATTACTGATCTATGTAAAAGTTAAGTATTGTATGAATTCTGTGCAATATATATCTCGTTCTAATTTACTCTAGTGTTTCTAGTTTCTGGCTGCTTCCCTCCGTACCTGTACAAGCGTGCTATCTTTATTCCTGTGTCGGTCTCATTCCACTCGGCCACCGACACCTACGATGGAAACGAGACACAAAAGCGGCGACGAGGCTGGGACACAAAAAAGATAATGGCTCTTCTTCCGGGAGCAGATTGCATGGATTCTTACTGGCGTTTCTGATGACGTCTGTACTGGCAGGACTGACTGTTGACAGCAGAGCTGCCATGGCATTCCAGTGTGGCAGAGCCTTTAGCATCTATCCTCACTGTACTAGGACTGCTCGATAACTACTTGTCTAACCGAGTAGTAGCTTTCACCGCTGGCTTCTTGGGATTTGTTGTCGTCTTGGTTACCATTGTTGTCCTAGTTTACTGTCTTGGTGGCAGTCTTTTTGTAGCATTCGCGTGCCTACCGTGAGTTGTATTACTGTTCGGCAGGCAGCTCTCCCGCCCGTCGATCTCCATCCGTTTTACTATTTATTTCGGCGCTTCCGGCTATTCGAAGATATAGCTCTTCTCTGACCTTTCAACCGTCCAAGGGCGGTGTTTCTGCTAGCATCTTAATCTCTCCACATGGTTGCGTAATCTGAGAAGAAATACGTGAGAGCGTGGTAGAAAGGAAAGTAGTGGATAATAATGCCACGGGGAGGAAGATCTATAAGAAAACTATGTGTGAAGACTGTGCAAGAAACATACACCTGGAGAAATTTAACAATCGAAAGAGACAAAATAAAAAGTTTTAAGAATGTTGGGAGACAGCAACTGGAGAGGTGGAAAGAATACGAAAAGAAAAGAAAACGAAACATAAATGGCCAATCATTTGCAAATAACTTCAATAAACCACTTTACAGCTGAAATAGGCTACGTGCGTGAAACTAGAAGTTAAGTCTGTGTTCTGTGAAAATAAGTGAGTTACTTAAAACGATAAAGAACCAAAGGAAATTGATGTAGAAGTATAAGGTAGGACTACAAGTAAGTTAGCACGAACTTCCTCGAGTTCAAAGTTTTGATACACTGTGTGAGAGGCTGTAGATTTGCAAGTGAGAACACTACTCATCCAGTCAGACAATACTAGGCACTATCTTTCTGTACAAGAAAAGCTCATGCTTTCATGTGATACAACTGAGTAACCACAGAAGCAAAAAAAAGATAGAACGAAGAATGTAGGGGATGATTAGGAATTATGCGGAAATGAATGTTCTTTTTAGAAAAGTTGCCTATAAATATCTGAAAAACATACAAACACACGTTCACGTAAACAAATTCAATCGAAAATTTCGAATAAAAAACGTATTAGGCACTTCCTTTAAGACTAGATGCATGGAGAAGATTACATTGCCTAGTCAGCTCGAAAATAGAAGACCCACAGTATATTTAAGATTTTCACAGCATTGGGAAGTACAACATTAGTACTGCTTAAAGGAAACTCGAAACTTAACACATATTTTTAGGAAAACTATTCTTATTTTGTGCCCATTGAAGATTTCCGAGGAATATTCTCTTGGTACTAACATGATCGATTTTACTTGGAAACAGGAAAAGAAATTTTTCTGGATTTTATGATGCCCTTTTTGCTCAGCAAAAGAGAGTGTGTTACATACTTTTCAATATATAGTAATGTATTTTCCTATCATTATCAATAGCAGAAACAGAAAAATAGTTTAAATAAGAAATAATATTTTATAACAGAAAATGTTAACAAACTTATTTATTCAAAATATTGCGCCGTTCTCTTTCTATAATTGATAACGAAGAATGCTTTTCATTACATTTTTTTCCATTGTAAAAATTGGAACGACAGCTTAGTAAGATGTTTAATGACATGCATCAGAAACAGTACAGCAAAACTCTAGACCCTATAGAAAGGAAAAAAGACAGTTTGGAAGCATGGTATTCGCTTCATACGTTTGACAGACTTCATGGTACCAAAACATCTCGAAACCGCCAAGGACACGACGTAAACTATAGTAATCTTGAAATAGGCAAATATCCCGTTGTGACACTGAAAAAAATGTAGTTTATAACTTGGATTTTTTTTAAATTTAGGGCGAATGAGATAACTTGTTTCTTCACAAAACGATAGACACATCGAAAAAAGTGATTCATCAATTTGGTTTCAAGGTCTCCCGAACACGGTGAATGTGAATATGCCATTAAAACACAGTTCCTTTGAATATACATAGCTGCCACTCAATATGCATAAAAATCTAAACAACCACATATGAGGAGTGCCAATTCGACGGAGTGGGTAAAACGGTCGATCATTTCCGGTGATAACACCAGGAAGGAGGCGCACTGCTTGTGTTGACTGTAGTTCTGCCACACCTAGAAGATCGATTCCCGAAGTTTGAACATATCCGCATTGTTACTTTCTTTCAGTATGGACTGTCGTCTATAGAAGTTTTCAGACGTCTCGAAGTGAAACAAAGCAATGTTAATCGGACGTGAAGGAAGTACAGACACGAAAATTGTCGATGGCATGCCTCGCTTTGGCCGCCTAAATGCTATCACAGCAGCTGACGTCTGATACTTACGAATTACAGCTCGGAAGAAAGCCACTATACTGAACAATTATTTTGTGCAGCCACAAGGAGACAGTTTCGACACTAGTAGGTAGGCAATGGGGTTTTCAGGCCAGCCTAAGGGGTTCAGAAGAGAATGTTAACTTACTGACTGTGTGGTTGTCTACCTCGCAGGAGCATTATTGGAGACATAAACAAATGGTTGACATAAACAAGATGGCAGACATAAATAATATGGCAGGCATAAACAAGATGGTGGGCATAAACAAGATGGCGAGCATAAACAACAAGAAGGCAGACACAAACAATATGACGGACACAAACAACAATATGGCGAAGGTGGTACACATAAACAAGATAGCGGACATAAAATACAAGATGGCGGACATATAAAATGCCATTTGTCTCCAGCTATCCTATTGCAGCTCTCAGTTCATTTAAACATTTAATCTGTGCTGAAATGATCCAGAACTCACAGCGAGGACGTGACATCATGGTGATTCCCACCTCCATCCTACACACCAACCAACCAGGGTGAATTTTATTTACAATATTTACAGTAACTATTTACTTTGTACAATGTATAAAATTACTTTAGGCCTTTTGCGTGAATTCAGTGAAACAAGAATGGGTTTAGTTATATTTTGTGTACATTAAGGACACTCTTAAAATACTTTTGCACTATTAAAACTAAAAAGTTCCTTCTGGGAACTAAGAGTATTATATTTAATAATTACCTCACAGGTGTTGCTTACATCAAGGTTAGAGTGCCGAGGGCATTTACCCCAGGCCACAGGTCCCCCTTCCCCAACCAATGACTGCTATTAATGTCAGTTCTGCAGTGCCAGCACATTAATGTTCTTATTTCTTTGTGGTCAATATTTTAATCAAGGTTAAAGCACTAAGGGCATTAACACCCATGCTCCAGGTCCCCCCTCGCCAACCAGTGACTGCTACTAATGTTAGTTCTGCAGTGCAAGCACAAATTATATTAATCAATTGCTAACCTGGTCAAGGTTAGAGCACTGATGGCATTAACCCCAGGCCCAACGTACCAGATCCCAGATCTCAGGTCCCAGATCCCACGTTCCAGGACTGAGCGCTGAGGACTGAGGGTTTTCACCTCCATCCTGACCTGTTGTAACTGCATACCCTATGACAGTTTTTCTTTTTTGTATTTTAAATCCCCCGGAAGGGGCAGGCTGGCAGCAGGTAACATGCCGCTCTTCAGCCAAGAGCACACACACATGATAACAGAAGATTTAAAATAAAACAGATGGCTATATATGAAGATTTTAAACATGGAAACGGTGAGATAAATGGATGAAATGACAATGACTGTGAAGCAGAATGAAAAAATGTACATATACAGAACTTTAAACAGCCATGGTGGATAAAACTTTCATGTTGATGGAACGGAGAGATGACGATGAGACGAAGATACACATTTAAAAACACATGGCAACGCTATTTTCTGCCTGTGTGGTAGTTGCTGATGCATTAAAAACACAGGTACACACGAAGCACTCAGTCACTGCACACTTAAAATCACCGGCACAGAATTAAAATCACTGAACAGGCCCCAGAGGGGAGAGGGAAGGAATACGCTATGGGCAGAAATGGAGTGGTGGAAGGGGAGGAGTGGGGTGGGATGGGATGGAAGGACTCCAAGGGAGTGGGTGAGGACGGCGAAAGGTAGGGCGCCCACACGTTGGTCCGCACCTCCATCCACGCAGACCTCGGGAAGAGGCCTTCCATCCTGTTAGCAGCCGGCCTCCCCCGCAGACCCCGTGTGTTGTATTTTTAAACATCGATGGACGTAACTGGAATACCGTTTTTCACGTACATGGCTGCTCCCACATACTGCAAAGAACTTCTAGAAAAACAGGCAGCTAACTTTTAACCTCTTATAAAAAGCCTCTGAATTGTGAAATAATTTAGGAAGTACTCTGAGATACCAGTAACGTCAGAATCAATATCTACAACATCCGTACTACCTTGAGTATTTTGAAGAAATATGCTAATTCCTCTATTACGTGATTATGTAAACAATGGTGAATGTGGTTCCCTTTTTTGAGGAACTTCCTTTAAGGGGCAATACGTATCAGCTGACCTCAGTTTAAAAAAGGTATATCTCTAACACCCATTACTACACGACTTTTCCCATTAGAGATCCCCCCCCTCCCCAAACACACACACTACACCAGCTTTGCCAACCTTCAGTTCCCATACCCATTGACGGGCAGGTCGTGCCTAGTGAAATCGGACCTACTGATAGACAAAACTGGCATCATTGTAAAGTGAGACGTAACTTCTGCCATCAGTGCCTCCCCGAGCCTCATGTTAACACTCCTGACCACTGCATCAAGAAGGTTTCGATCATTACGCTGAACTGCTTGCAAAAAGTACACATTTGTGCCACATCTTTGAGCAAATATATTTTCCTCATCACCGCTTACGTTATACTCCTCTTCCATATCAAGACTATTCCCAGCTCCACCCACCAACAGACACAGTGCTCGTAACTGGGTACTCAGACCCAAACACGTCCTGCAACTGCTGGCCGTTGGAGCAACCTATCGACAGAACTTTCTTCTTTCTATCATTGAATGCTACGTTTATGTGATCCTTCCTTTCTTCACGTTATGTAAAGCCACAGAACGGTGTCACTCAGAGTAATGTTAAGTTTGCCTGCGTTTCCCATAGTCACACACTATACGTCAGTTGTACGTAACACCTCGACGACAGAATGAATGAGCAGGGAAGACTAATATTTAAGTTTTCACCCGAGAAGTGCATGTGTGTTCTTTTTAACCACTCTCCTCTGTTACATACTGTCCTTAATAAAAATTGTAAGACGCTGTACTGAATTTTGAGGATACCGTGAGGTTTCATGGCCTCACATTTGACTTCAAACTTACACGGCTGACATACCTTAAACACCTGGAAAGACGGCGCCTCAAATCAATGATTATTTTAAAATTTCTTAACCGCACTTCGTGGGAAACGCACAGGACTCCAATTTTCCAGAGGATTCTTGTGACCTCACCTTTATTATAGGTGCACAGTTTATGTGTTTGCAAGATCTTCTGTTAGACGTGGTGAACCATGAAGGCATGTGTCTCTGTGCTGAGGCTGTTGGAACACCATCGTACATCAAGCGACAGCTACTCACTCATGGTGAGCCAGGTGCATACCACGACATCTAAGATGTTCGTATCTGAATATTATACAGTTGCTTAATCCTGTTATGGCATACTTGTTTCGCAATCGAAAAAAAGCGACGAAGGCTTTTGGGATACGCACGAAGGTTTTATGAATGGGTATGACTGGCTTTTATGTTTTGCGTCGGGGCTGAAGTACATTTCCATCTAGCCTCCTACAGCGGTCCAGACTTCCATCAGACTTAACGTTGTTTTTGAAGCCTGATTGAAAAAAGCGATAAAATCTGGACTGTTTCATACTGTTTATGTACTGTTCCATACTGTTCCTCGACCCTTCCATCAGGTTTCGTCCTCCCACTGTATATTCGCCGCAGCGGATTTGCCGTGCATACTGGGGCTCCGTGTTGCGGTGCGCGCTGCCGATTGGCGTCGGGGTTTCGAAGGCCCCCTCGAGAATGGGTGTTTGTGTTGTCCTTAGGTTACTTTAGCGTAGTTTAAGTAGTTTGTAAGCCTCGAACTAATGACCACGCAGTTGAGTCCGATAGATTTACAAACATTTGAACATTTTGAACTGCATATTCTGGTTCTTCAGCAGAGTTTCACGCGATCCTGAAGACTCTGAAGGAAATACTACGTGTTCTAGTTACACGATTTCTCATCTGCTCCGATTCCCTAAGCACACTACAATCTTCACAGAAACTGTGTCCAGCTGAGAAGGTTAATCCTCTAATAACTAACCAAATGTAGTTACCCCATCGGCCAGGGATGCAGGTCTAATTCTGCTGGGTTGCAAGACATGTGGGGATTCGGGCAAATAAAGAGGTTGACCATACTGCCAAACTGCCATACTGTAACCTCCCTGCAGGACGACCTGTATGTGTTACGGCTGAGGTCCGTGCAGATATGAAGGAGAAGTGTTTGGCAGTGACTACGAATAAGCTGTTTCTGGTGAAACAACTATCAGACAGTTTCAGTGCTTCAGTAAGACACTGTTGTGGGATGAAGATACCCTTTCGCGCCTCTGAATCAGGTACAGCTTGCTTACAAATGGCTTCCTACTCTGTCAGAAGGATCCCCCGTTATGTGATGGTTATGACATACAGATACTGTCTGCCATATATTATGTAGGCGTGTTTTTCGTCGTGCTGAGAGGACTGAAAGGAATCATGGTGTTGATTTATCCTCTATTGAGCCGATAATGTGGTGAATATGACGAAGGTATTACAATTTGGTGATTTTGTGGAGTCTCGGATATAATAAGTATCTGGAGATTTTAGTGTATTGCAGAGTAGCTTTCTCATCCTATTTATTCCTCTGATCGGCCAGCCATGCCCATCAGATAAGTTACTTTTATCCGGTTTTCCAGTTTCGAGTTTCTAGAAACACTTATGATATCTGTTGCAAAAGCCTTTATATGCTTTAGTTCAGCTGTACACAAAGTTTAGTTAGTAGTGCCTCCTTTCAAGTCTATTGCTGGTTTTAACAAATTTTTGTTTCATTGGTTCACAGTCATCTCATATGACTTCGAGCTCTAAAGGCGTTGTCGTGCGCCCAAATCCCCGTATTCACCCATTGATCCTATAAAAACTTAATTTTTACCTTGTTGAAATAATCGATACCTGTGTCCATTTGCAACGAAGGTATATACCCCGAAGTTCGTTTCGAATGCACTGTAATTATTTCGAAGCAACCCACAAAGATTGTGGTGTCGCACAAGTCCACAGTGCGCGCCACCTACTTTCGCCGCGCGCCGCCATGCACGCACGGCGCGGCGTTCTTACGACGTCAGCCACGAGCGCCCTCTGCTACAACTCCGCTCGTGGCCACCACTGAACGACATCGTTCACGTGGAACTGAGATAGCAACCAGTAAAGACCTTCGGAATCAGATAGGCACCAGTGAAGACTTTGCTATCAGACAGGCACTTAGGCAGGCCTCTAGCTCAACTATGTATCAGCTTTCTGCATTACTGATCTATGTAAAAGTTAAGTATTGTATGAATTCTGTGCAATATATATCTCGTTCTAATTTACTCTAGTGTTTCTAGTTTCTGGCTGCTTCCCTCCGTACCTGTACAAGCGTGCTATCTTTATTCCTGTGTCGGTCTCATTCCACTCGGCCACCGACACCTACGATGGAAACGAGACACAAAAGCGGCGACGAGGCTGGGACACAAAAAAGATAATGGCTCTTCTTCCGGGAGCAGATTGCATGGATTCTTACTGGCGTTTCTGATGACGTCTGTACTGGCAGGACTGACTGTTGACAGCAGAGCTGCCATGGCATTCCAGTGTGGCAGAGCCTTTAGCATCTATCCTCACTGTACTAGGACTGCTCGATAACTACTTGTCTAACCGAGTAGTAGCTTTCACCGCTGGCTTCTTGGGATTTGTTGTCGTCTTGGTTACCATTGTTGTCCTAGTTTACTGTCTTGGTGGCAGTCTTTTTGTAGCATTCGCGTGCCTACCGTGAGTTGTATTACTGTTCGGCAGGCAGCTCTCCCGCCCGTCGATCTCCATCCGTTTTACTATTTATTTCGGCGCTTCCGGCTATTCGAAGATATAGCTCTTCTCTGACCTTTCAACCGTCCAAGGGCGGTGTTTCTGCTAGCATCTTAATCTCTCCACATGGTTGCGTAATCTGAGAAGAAATACGTGAGAGCGTGGTAGAAAGGAAAGTAGTGGATAATAATGCCACGGGGAGGAAGATCTATAAGAAAACTATGTGTGAAGACTGTGCAAGAAACATACACCTGGAGAAATTTAACAATCGAAAGAGACAAAATAAAAAGTTTTAAGAATGTTGGGAGACAGCAACTGGAGAGGTGGAAAGAATACGAAAAGAAAAGAAAACGAAACATAAATGGCCAATCATTTGCAAATAACTTCAATAAACCACTTTACAGCTGAAATAGGCTACGTGCGTGAAACTAGAAGTTAAGTCTGTGTTCTGTGAAAATAAGTGAGTTACTTAAAACGATAAAGAACCAAAGGAAATTGATGTAGAAGTATAAGGTAGGACTACAAGTAAGTTAGCACGAACTTCCTCGAGTTCAAAGTTTTGATACACTGTGTGAGAGGCTGTAGATTTGCAAGTGAGAACACTACTCATCCAGTCAGACAATACTAGGCACTATCTTTCTGTACAAGAAAAGCTCATGCTTTCATGTGATACAACTGAGTAACCACAGAAGCAAAAAAAAGATAGAACGAAGAATGTAGGGGATGATTAGGAATTATGCGGAAATGAATGTTCTTTTTAGAAAAGTTGCCTATAAATATCTGAAAAACATACAAACACACGTTCACGTAAACAAATTCAATCGAAAATTTCGAATAAAAAACGTATTAGGCACTTCCTTTAAGACTAGATGCATGGAGAAGATTACATTGCCTAGTCAGCTCGAAAATAGAAGACCCACAGTATATTTAAGATTTTCACAGCATTGGGAAGTACAACATTAGTACTGCTTAAAGGAAACTCGAAACTTAACACATATTTTTAGGAAAACTATTCTTATTTTGTGCCCATTGAAGATTTCCGAGGAATATTCTCTTGGTACTAACATGATCGATTTTACTTGGAAACAGGAAAAGAAATTTTTCTGGATTTTATGATGCCCTTTTTGCTCAGCAAAAGAGAGTGTGTTACATACTTTTCAATATATAGTAATGTATTTTCCTATCATTATCAATAGCAGAAACAGAAAAATAGTTTAAATAAGAAATAATATTTTATAACAGAAAATGTTAACAAACTTATTTATTCAAAATATTGCGCCGTTCTCTTTCTATAATTGATAACGAAGAATGCTTTTCATTACATTTTTTTCCATTGTAAAAATTGGAACGACAGCTTAGTAAGATGTTTAATGACATGCATCAGAAACAGTACAGCAAAACTCTAGACCCTATAGAAAGGAAAAAAGACAGTTTGGAAGCATGGTATTCGCTTCATACGTTTGACAGACTTCATGGTACCAAAACATCTCGAAACCGCCAAGGACACGACGTAAACTATAGTAATCTTGAAATAGGCAAATATCCCGTTGTGACACTGAAAAAAATGTAGTTTATAACTTGGATTTTTTTTAAATTTAGGGCGAATGAGATAACTTGTTTCTTCACAAAACGATAGACACATCGAAAAAAGTGATTCATCAATTTGGTTTCAAGGTCTCCCGAACACGGTGAATGTGAATATGCCATTAAAACACAGTTCCTTTGAATATACATAGCTGCCACTCAATATGCATAAAAATCTAAACAACCACATATGAGGAGTGCCAATTCGACGGAGTGGGTAAAACGGTCGATCATTTCCGGTGATAACACCAGGAAGGAGGCGCACTGCTTGTGTTGACTGTAGTTCTGCCACACCTAGAAGATCGATTCCCGAAGTTTGAACATATCCGCATTGTTACTTTCTTTCAGTATGGACTGTCGTCTATAGAAGTTTTCAGACGTCTCGAAGTGAAACAAAGCAATGTTAATCGGACGTGAAGGAAGTACAGACACGAAAATTGTCGATGGCATGCCTCGCTTTGGCCGCCTAAATGCTATCACAGCAGCTGACGTCTGATACTTACGAATTACAGCTCGGAAGAAAGCCACTATACTGAACAATTATTTTGTGCAGCCACAAGGAGACAGTTTCGACACTAGTAGGTAGGCAATGGGGTTTTCAGGCCAGCCTAAGGGGTTCAGAAGAGAATGTTAACTTACTGACTGTGTGGTTGTCTACCTCGCAGGAGCATTATTGGAGACATAAACAAATGGTTGACATAAACAAGATGGCAGACATAAATAATATGGCAGGCATAAACAAGATGGTGGGCATAAACAAGATGGCGAGCATAAACAACAAGAAGGCAGACACAAACAATATGACGGACACAAACAACAATATGGCGAAGGTGGTACACATAAACAAGATAGCGGACATAAAATACAAGATGGCGGACATATAAAATGCCATTTGTCTCCAGCTATCCTATTGCAGCTCTCAGTTCATTTAAACATTTAATCTGTGCTGAAATGATCCAGAACTCACAGCGAGGACGTGACATCATGGTGATTCCCACCTCCATCCTACACACCAACCAACCAGGGTGAATTTTATTTACAATATTTACAGTAACTATTTACTTTGTACAATGTATAAAATTACTTTAGGCCTTTTGCGTGAATTCAGTGAAACAAGAATGGGTTTAGTTATATTTTGTGTACATTAAGGACACTCTTAAAATACTTTTGCACTATTAAAACTAAAAAGTTCCTTCTGGGAACTAAGAGTATTATATTTAATAATTACCTCACAGGTGTTGCTTACATCAAGGTTAGAGTGCCGAGGGCATTTACCCCAGGCCACAGGTCCCCCTTCCCCAACCAATGACTGCTATTAATGTCAGTTCTGCAGTGCCAGCACATTAATGTTCTTATTTCTTTGTGGTCAATATTTTAATCAAGGTTAAAGCACTAAGGGCATTAACACCCATGCTCCAGGTCCCCCCTCGCCAACCAGTGACTGCTACTAATGTTAGTTCTGCAGTGCAAGCACAAATTATATTAATCAATTGCTAACCTGGTCAAGGTTAGAGCACTGATGGCATTAACCCCAGGCCCAACGTACCAGATCCCAGATCTCAGGTCCCAGATCCCACGTTCCAGGACTGAGCGCTGAGGACTGAGGGTTTTCACCTCCATCCTGACCTGTTGTAACTGCATACCCTATGACAGTTTTTCTTTTTTGTATTTTAAATCCCCCGGAAGGGGCAGGCTGGCAGCAGGTAACATGCCGCTCTTCAGCCAAGAGCACACACACATGATAACAGAAGATTTAAAATAAAACAGATGGCTATATATGAAGATTTTAAACATGGAAACGGTGAGATAAATGGATGAAATGACAATGACTGTGAAGCAGAATGAAAAAATTGTACATATACAGAACTTTAAACAGCCATGGTGGATAAAACTTTCATGTTGATGGAACGGAGAGATGACGATGAGACGAAGATACACATTTAAAAACACATGGCAACGCTATTTTCTGCCTGTGTGGTAGTTGCTGATGCATTAAAAACACAGGTACACACGAAGCACTCAGTCACTGCACACTTAAAATCACCGGCACAGAATTAAAATCACTGAACAGGCCCCAGAGGGGAGAGGGAAGGAATACGCTATGGGCAGAAATGGAGTGGTGGAAGGGGAGGAGTGGGGTGGGATGGGATGGAAGGACTCCAAGGGAGTGGGTGAGGACAGGGATCCAAGGGGAGGAAGGGAAGAGGATGGGTGGAGGGGGACATGGCTAAGGTTGATAGGAGGGGTATATGTCACGATGGATGGCGTCATCTGGGAGAGGAGGCTGATGGATGTTACCCTTGGATAGGATGTGGAGAGTATGGAGGTGGAAAGACAGATGAAACTGCTGGTAAAGGCGTGGCAGAGGCCCGGGATTCAGGAGGATAGAAGAGACCAGTGGGTGACAAGATTCTATTTTGCAGGACGTGTATAGGATGCGCATATTCAATGAATATTAGAAGCTGGATGAAAGGTATAAGATTAAATAGGATCCTCATGGGGGAAGGGAGGTGGATACAGTAAGAAAGGCGGAGGGTGTGATGTTTTAGGATCTGGAGGGATTTATAGTAGGAGGGAAGGCGGTTATCATGGCGGGATGAAAGCTACACAAGACGGGACGCATCAGGGAATGGTTGGGGTTCAATCGCCATGTACAGCCGGAAAGGAGCTTGAGAAGGTCGAGGTGGGACAGGGCCTTTCGTCGGACATTTTTAAAGTGAGGATCCCAGGAAAGGGAACGGTCGAGGCTGAGGCCTAGGTATCTAAGGGTGGTGATTTGTTGGATGGGGCAGTCATGGAATGTAAGGTAGACGTCGTGGTGGTAGAATGAGTGGGTGGTATAATTTATACTGATTGCCTGGGATTTGGTAGGGTTGACAGTTAGGAGCCACTGGTTACAAAAGGAGGAAAATTCGGATAGGCGACACTGGAGAAGATGTTGAGAGCGAGGAAGGGAGGGAGCGAGGCAGACTGGGGTATTTCTTTTTCATTGTTGATATTTTAAAGCCACCGGAGGTGGCAGGCTGGCAGCAGCTTCATTGCTGCTCTTCAGCTGCGTGTATTTACAATGTTACAAAGGTGACAAAAAAGAGAAAGGTGATAAAATTTGATGAATTTATAAACAACAATGGAGGTTAAAATGAAGAAAACAGTAATAAAGTAAAGAAGTTTAAGTGAAACATATTCAGAATTAAAACTGCCACGGTGGTTAAAATCACACAGAGAAAGAAGTTAAAAATCCAGAAATTAAAAGCACATTTGTGGAGCACACTACACGATGACGAAGACACTGTTTAAAACACACGGCAACACTAATATTCTGCCTTATTGGCGGCTACTTAAGTGTTAAAATACCACTTGAGTACGAAGCACAGACACTGGCACAACATTAAACGGCTCGCTGTTAAAATATGTCGAATTGGGGGTGCCACAGTGGGAAAAGGAGTGGAAGGGGAAGCGCCGTGGGAGAAGGATGGGAGGGAAGGAGAGAGGGAGGAAAGGGGAATGCGCAAGGACTCATCTTAGGAACGATCTGGGAGAGGAGAGCCAAGCGAGGGAGTAGACAGGGATGAGAGGGGGGAGGAAGGGAGACGTACAAATGCAGGGAGGGACTAAGATTGAAAGGAGGGGTAGATGTTGGGACAGAGAGCGTCATCCAGGAGAGGGAGTTGATGGAAGTTACCCTCAGAGAGGACATGGGGAGTGTGGACGGTGAAAGTAGCGGCGCTTCATGGAGCGACCTCGTCCAGGGTACGGCGATGGGCTTCTTCCCCCTAGGTCGACTGAACTCATCAGCAGGTGACTACCTGGGATAGAACTGCTCTGATGGCTTACGTCGTGCGGCAAAATAATCGTCGAATACTCGCCTTCTCTCTCTGCAGTAGAGTACGACATGTCCAGGGCGCCCACAGTGGAAACACATTTGTGTGTTGTCTTCTGTCCTCCAGACGCCTGTTCTTCTGTGGGGCGTCATAGGTGGCGGGGGAGTTGGTTTGTGGCCGCGTCGGCCGGTTCATGATGTGCCATTTGGCGGCTGAAGTGTAATCATAACAGTCCGACGCCATTCTTCACGTCGGGTGCGACTGGCGGGGCAAACAGGTGCTAATGTCTGCAGTACCTCTTCCTCAGCACCGTCGGCTCCCTCGTGACTTACATGGCTACATCCATGGCCATAGAGGGGACTAAGGCGCTCCAGTCACGGTCTGCACGGCTACTACGGTCGGGGGTTCGAATCCCCCCTCGGGCATGGATATTTGTGCCGTCCTAGTTCGTAAGTAGTTCATAAGTAGTTTGTAAGTTTAGGGACTGATGAACCCGTAGTTAAGTCCCATAGACTATACAAACATTTGAACATTTGAACATCCATGGCCATAATCTGATGCTCGCTCGGTGTAATAGGCCTGGCTGCCACAAATTGTTGTAATTCTTCTCTCACAATTTGTCGTATGAGAGAAGCGAAGTCATGCTGGTCTTCCACGACGGACATAGGGACTATATTCGGGAGTCTGTCCTACTTCTTTCGTCCAACCCCCCTTTGTTGCATCTCTTCAATCCGCTGCATCACTTGATGAACTCTTCCGCCGTAGCGACATCTGTTATCAGAAGGGCTTGGTACATGTCTTCCGCTATACCCTTCATCAGGTGCGTGATTTTGTCGGCCTCAGTCATGTTCTGATTGACTATGTTACACAGGGCCATAACATTCTATACTTATGACCGTGTTTGCTCACCATGTCGTTGGGCCCGGTTCTTCAGTTGTTCTTCCGCCGAGCGGATTTGTCGCTGGCGGTCACCAAACGTCTTCTTGAGTTCCGTCTTGAACGTTTCCCAGACATTCAGCTACTCTTCGTTGTTTTCGAACCACTGCTGGGCTGTTCTGTCCAGGTAGAAATAAACGCTGGCCAAGCACATTATATGATTCCACCTGTTGTACTTGGCGACTCGGTCGAACCCTTTTAGGCATTGGTTGGGGTCCTGTCCAGCGTCTCCAGAGAACACCGACGGGTGTCTAATGTGCAGTTGGCTTACCGCTGGTTTAGTGTCCATGGTTCTTCTGATGATTCAGACTTTCGGAAAGAGATACTCGGTATATCCCTTGTATCCTGTCTCTAATCCGTGTACGCGACGGCTTTTACGTTGCCTAATCGGAACCAAGGTGATGCAGCTGTTGCACAGGGTACGCGGCACCTCCACCAAACAACGTCGTGTTGAAATGGAAGCAGGCTTGACTTCGAGGGCAGGGTTGTCAACTGAACACAGCACTTATACTGAAAGTAGGTTTATTTCGTGGTGGCCGAGGGGACTGAGGCGCTCCAGTCACGGTCTGCACGGCCACTACGGTCGGGGGTTCGAATCCCCCCTCGGGCATGGATATTTGTGCCGTCCTTAGTTGTAAGTAGTTCATAAGTAGTTTGTAAGTTTAGGGACTGGTGACCCCGTAGTTAAGTCCCATAGACTCTACAAACATTTGAACAACATTTGTTTATTTCGAACTTAACATACACGCAGCACTAACTGCCTCTCGGGCAGAGTGCTCTGCTATTTATACACAGACAGAATGTACCAGAAATTAGAAGAATAGTTAAGATAATAAACATGTAGAAATTGCAGCAACAAAATAAAATCCCACTCTCCCATGAGTATAGATGAACTTCTACCAATTACATCAGAAATGAAAGAAAATTATAAAACCAATTCAGAATTCTTGAGGCGTGACACAGTTAGAAACAACAGAAATTTTCCCTCGAATTTACCAGTTCGTTTCTATTTTCCCGTCCGTAAAGACAATCGTACGATACGGTCACATTTTAGAAATCCCTAAGTTATTAGGGTGAATCTGTTAAAGTAAATTTTCGAATGCGTATTTAAATCCAACATTCAGAATATTTGCAAAAAGTGTCCTATATTTGGAATGTCTTTTCGCACGTCATGTTCAGTAGAAAGGTAATTTAAATAAAGAAAATCATCCGTGATCTGTAATTGTAGGACAGCATACGCCATGTGGGCGAGGAGACACCCCGTAGCCGCCCGTTTCGTATGCGGGAAGGGGCGACAGTTTGGTAGCAGCACGCTGTCGGCGTCGAACGCGTCGGCGGTGGTCCTGTTGATCAGAGCAAGGATGCGCGTCGCAACGTGGCAGGCCGACGCGAACTGCGCGCACGTGAACCTGTGCTCCAGCGTGTCCTTCTGGTGGCAGGCGGCACACTCGCCGTCCGGGCGCAGGTGCAGCTTGTCGTTGGTGGCCAGCACGCGGTTTACGGTTGACCACCTTGTACCAGAAGCTGGACACCTCCGGCGAAAGGTAGGGCGCCCACACGTTGGTCCGCACCTCCATCCACGCAGACCTCGGGAAGAGGCCTTCCATCCTGTTAGCAGCCGGCCTCCCCCGCAGACCCCGGTACAAGATCATCGCGGTACGCCACCGACAGCCTAGGTCGTCGCCGTCGAGGTAACTGGAAATGATAATTACACAGAAATAAATTTTTGCCGATGGATGGGATTGAACCGACGACTTTCAGTTCCGCAATCGGTGATGCTATCCATTGCGCCGCGCCGACAGTTGGTTAACTTGGAGCCTCGCGGCATTTTCCTTAAAGCAAGTACCTCAATGCTAGTTTCAAAATAATAATTAAGAAATGTGTGCAGAGATCGTTTTATGTGTTTGTGAGTGATTAGAGGCTAAGTTCACATCTGCATGGACAGAGGCATTTAGATTTATCAAAGAGAGCACAGCACAACAGAGACAAGGGCTAGCACAAGCCAACAATCACACGCCGCGGCGGATTATCCGCGCGCACTAGAGCGCCATGTTGCGGTGAGCGCGGCCGTCCGCCGTCGGAGGTTCGAATCCCCCCTCGGGCATGGATGTTTGTGTCGTCTTTAGTATCAGCTAGTTCATAAGTAGTTTGTAAGTTTAGGGACTGATGACTCCTTAGTTAAGTCCCATAAGCTTTACAAACATTTGAACATTTTTGAACAATCACACGACTTTGCTTCCCTGAAACGAATATGCCTATTCGTTATTAACATCCTCCAAACCCAATATCCACATGACCATACTGTTATTTAGTGAGAGGGGTGTACTTGATTTTTTCGATGTCAAGTGATATATCTGTCACCAAAACTGCAGAAATAGTGTAAAATTTTCTGATTTTACCGTAAGTCCAACTTTACATTTTTTTAGCATAAAGATTTCTATCCCCGCATTCATTATGTACTAGTATGTTATTTAGGGGAGAGATCTACTTAATTTTTGCGATATCAAGCGATATATCTTTCACAAAACTGCAGATATAGTGTAAAATATTACGATTTAGGGTAAGTTCAACTTTACTTAGTTTTACCATAAATATTGGATTTTCACTGTGCATGCTAAACTAGTGTCTCATTTAACTGAGGGATATACTTGAAAACCACGAAATTTAACCCAACCCAAAACAAAAACCAAAAAAAGAAAAACTGAATTTAACGTAACATAATCCGATTTTTTCGGTTACGTTTCTTTACTTTTTTTACCGTAAAATAGCTTTTAATGTATACCTCATATGCTAGTATGTCGTTTTGGTTACCCTGAAATAACACTTGAATTTAAAATATTTCGATATTTTGTTTGCTGATGATGATGCCATCTGTGGGCAAGGTGCTTAACGTGATGAAGGCTCCTCTTTGAGATAGATATTTTATCACAAGATCTGTTTATTTTCAATTGTTATTAACTTCAGAAAGCATGAGATCACTTCCTTCATTTAGTTTATGGGTATTAATTTCATAAAAACATTACAATATTGGTTGAATGATCTAACTTGCTTCTAACAAAGTAATCACTACTATGGTAAAGAACAAGAACTCATATTTCGCATTTTTGCGTCGTCAGAAAAGTATGTAAGGTTAGAAAAACTTGAAATCAGTTGCATATTACTATTGCCTTATTCACATTTTATAAACAATACTTGCTTTTCAGTTAACAGCAGTCATTGTTTGGCGAAGGGGGACCTGGGGCCTGAGGGTAAATGCCCTCAGCACTTTTACCTTGATGTAAGCAACACCTGTGATGTAATTATTTAATATAATACTCTTAATTCTCTGAAGGAAGTTTTTGGTTCTAATAGTACAGAAGTAGTTTTAAGAGTGTCCTTAATGTATACAAAATATAGCGAGACCCATTCTTGTTTTACTGAATTCACGCAAAAGGCCTAAAGTAGTTTTATACATTGTACAAAGTAAACAGTTACTGTAAATATTGTAAATAAAATTCATCCTGGTTGGTGGGTTGTGTAGGGTGGAGGTTGGAATTGCCTTGCTGTCACGTCCTCGCTGTGAGTTCTGGGTGATTTCAGCACAGATTAAATGTTGAAATGAGCTGAGAGCTGCAATAGGATAGCTGGAGACTATTGGCATTTTATATGTCCACCATCTTGTTTTTATCTCCGCCATATTGTTTATGTCCTGCGAGGTAGGCAACCAGATGGTCAGGAACTTCACATTCTCTTCTGAACCCCATAGGCTGGCCTGGAAGCCCCATTGCCTACTTATTGACACAACTGTACATAATAGGCTGCATGATATGCAACTTCACTCTCTATGTCCATGGCGACTTCAAGCTTTGAGACCTAGACACAAAGCAGTGCGGTACAGACGGTTTCTAGCGCATGCTGAATGGGCTAGTACTATTCAAAGATAAGACTCGCATCTGTCTTATACCAGACAACCATCGAAGACTTTTTTATGGCAGCATCGTCAGCTTGAACGTAGCACCCAGACTGCCCAACGAGTTCACTGCGGTGGAGGTTTCCTCGTGTTTTGCGATGGCATTATGTGTGCCCACGGAACGCCATAGGTGGTCATAGATGGAAATGAGGCTGCTATACGGTACAGGGATGACTACCTCCGATGTATAGCGCAACCATATCAGCAGGATTTCGGTGAAGGATTTGTCTTAATGGAGGAAAATTCTCGTGCTTATTGTGTACATCTGGCGAATGCGTTCTTTCAGGGTAACGACATCGTAAGAATAAAACGGGCAACATATTCTCCAGACATGAACCATACAGAACATCTCCGATGATAAGTGAAAAAGATCTGATTTTGGACTGGACGTCCACCAATTAATCAGAGAGATCTACGAAGAATCGCCGTTGAGGACCGTGACAGTTTGAATTAACAGTCGCTTGATGATGTAGTGGATATTATGCCACGACTATTACAGACAAACATCAGTGCAAGAGGACGTCTTATCGGCTATTAGGGGTATTGGTGTTTCCTGCAATCTGAAACACAGTTTGAGAATATATAGGTTACTGTCGTACAACTTGTCACTTTCTCTTGTCATAAGCACAAAAGATCATTGAAAGCTTTTTTCGTATGTCTCAGTTTCATCCACCCTCATGAACTACACACTGCCGAGGTGAGGTGGCTTGCGTGCCTCAATGATATAGATAGATGTACCATAGGTGCAACCACAGTGGAGGGGTATCTGTGGAAAGATAAACGCGTGGTTCCTGAAGAGGGGTAGCAGCCTTTTCATTAGTTACAGGGGCAACAGTCTGCATGACTGACTGAGCTGGCCTTGTAACATCAGCTAACATGGCTTTCAAAATATTTTCAAATGTTTGTTAAGCTTATGGGACTTGTTCCACTTGGTATGTAAGATTTATAAGAAAGGGGAAATACCCTCACTCTTCAAGATGAATATAGTGATTGCAATTCCTAAGAAATCATGTGCACATAAATGTGAAAATTACAGAAATATCAGGTAATAAGTCATGGTTGCAAAATACTAACACGAATTATTTACAGACGAACGGAAAAACTTGGAAAACGACCACGGCGAAGATCAATTTGGATTTAAGAGAAATATAGGAACACGTGAGGCAATACTTACATTAAGATTTATCTTGGAAGACAGATTAAGGAAATGGAGGCCTACGTTTTAAGCATTTGTGGATCTGGAGAAAGCTTGTTGACTGGAATACACTTTTTTCAGTTTCTGAAGGTAACAATCCGAAGATTGGTTTGAAGACCACAGTGCTTTACTAGGCATGGTCCTGTTTGGAGGTGGTATGCCGTTGCCTTTCTCCCACCTTCGCACCGACTTACCCAGCCAGTTATAGGGGGACCTACAGTTTAACGTGGGTTCCGAACCACGGTGCTACTCGGTATTTTTCACATCAGCAACACTGCCAGAGGTGAAAGAAGTGGAAAGTGAGAGATAAAAATCGTAGGACCGGCCGGGGATCGAACCCGCGACCTTTGAATTTGTAGTCTGGCACTCTACCACTGCGCAAACGAGGCGCAAACCAGGCAGCAATTATGAGTGAAAGGGCATAAAAGTATTGCATTGGTTGGAAAGGGAGTAAGACAGGGTTGTAGACTTCCCCCAATGTTGTTCAATTTGAACATTGATCAAGCTGTGAAGGAATGCAAGGGGAAATTTGGAGAGGGAATTAAAGTCGAAGGAGAGGGAATAAAAACCTTGCGGTTTGCTGATTACGTAGTAATTCTGTCAGAGACAGCGTAAGACCTGGAAGAGCAACTGAACAGAATAGATAGTGTCTTGAAAGGTAGGTATGAGATAAACATTAACAAGAGTAAAATGAGGGTAATGGGATGTAGCGTCAGAAAATCAGGCGATGCTGAAGGAATTAGATTAAGTAATGAGAAAATAAAAGTAAAAGATGAGTTTTGTGGTTATGGTAGGAAGGTAACTTCTAATGGCCGAAGTAAAGAAGATATGAAATGCAGAATGGCTATGGGAAGAAAAGCGTTCCTGAAGTAGCGAAATTTGTTGATATCCAATATTACTTTGAATGTTAGGAAGTCCTTTTCGAAAGTATTTGTCTGGAGTGCAGCATTCTATGGGACTGAAACGTGGACGATAAGGAGTTCACACAAAAAGATGATAGAAGCTTTCAAAATGTGGTGCTACAGACCAATGATTAGATGGGTAGATCACGTAAGTAATTAGGAGATGATCAACAGAATTGGGGAGAAAAGGAGTTTCTGACATATCCCGACTAAGAGACGGTATAGGTTTGTAGGACACATTCTGAGACATTAATGTATCATCAACGTAGCATTAGAAGGAAGTGTGTGGGGTAAAAATCGTAAATGGAGACCGAGGGACGATTAAAGTAAGCAGATTCAAAACGATGTAAACTGCCATACGTATTCTCAGAGGAGGAGGCTTACACAGGACAGGGTAGCGTGGAGAGCTGAATCAAACCATTCTGCGGACTGAAGACCTAAACAACAACTCTATTTCATTTTTCTATAAAGGGTCATGGACTCCTATAATGCCTTTTCCCTGATCCATTTTCAACTTATACCATGTTGTCGACAATTATGGAATTTTGATTTTATGTTCCACATTCAAATGACATATTACCTTCCTATTATAAATCGTGCAACTTACTTCTTGTCCAGCATCTGCTAGCATATTCTAGAAAATGTTGAGTTCACCATTCAACTAGTGCGTGAATATGTACCTAAAGCTGTAAATATACCCATTTCATGCCGTTTTTGAGAAACGTATTAAGTGTTTTGTCTGAAAGACATCATCTGAGGATATTTTCTTTCAATATTTGTGTTCTCCCTGCTTATCAGATACTGGCATACGCCCACCATCACAAGACTGTGAGAAATTAAAAGGAATAAGCCGTTACAAGTAACAGATTGCGTAACTTAAACAGTGTTACTGACTTCACAAGCGGATGAATCAAGATTTCAACAGTAATGAGTAGCATACAAATTTGAGAACTGTAAGATGTATATACATTATTTCTAGTTTGATTACGTCTGTCTGATAACACTATACATCTTTTCAATTTATGAACAGTTGTCTGAATCTAACTTACTTGAAATTTGTAACTGAAAATTCTTAACACCCATAAGAAAGTCATAGGACAAGATTTTGATTAAAGTCTATGATGTAATAACAGTGACAAATAGGTGCCAGCCTTTGTAATAGGACCCTTTAAGAAAGACTGAGTGTAGTGATATCAAGAGGCACTTGAACACTAACTAATAAGAAATTTTTATTAACCATATAGTTATACTGTATGATAATATTAAGAATTTTATTCTGTACTTTACACTGATGGAGCAAATATTTCTTATATTTTCCCTAATAATTCTCATATTTTGTTTCATATTTACCGACGATATCCTCATTAGCTTGTTGTATCATACGTGGCAATATAGACATACAATCGTGTAGCGACAGACGTTAAGCTAAAATGAGTGAATATCGAAAAAGCAATTGATTTACTGAATCTTAATCTGTATCTAGGACATATTTTATGTTATAACACTGTTTTAACTTATACTGGCTGACTTGCTGTATGAAATGTGTACATCAGCAGAGAATGCCATCTATGTCAAACAAGACTTCGGCATTGTATATAAGGCACCCATAGATATTATGTACATCAGCGTCTGCCAAGGAAAATTCTTTGAATCGCCTGTCACGTCAGGTATGCAGCTCAACGGAGGACTTCTCGGAAGGCAGAATGCATTATATTATTCCTTCTAAGAAAAGAAGAGTCATAACAAGTATGAAATACCTGCGAAAGCGAGGTGGCTTGTGAAGGATGCAATACAGACGCAAACAATAAGGGTGAAGCTTCGCGCGGTATTCGCTGCTATATGGGCAGACAGGTGCACACTGAAACCAGTATGAAAGGAAGCAGAACGTCGAATTCATATTAAACATAAGTGGAGGAGACAATGGAGGTATCGGTGAAATTAATATGCCAATGCTCACATTGGCACAACTGTCGAACAAAGTGAAATACGAATACAAAGAAATAGGACATCGGAGTAGAGCATATGAATACTCTTCTCGGAATCTAATTAATATAGAGCGGATATTTAGAATGTGATACGGCTTAAAGTGCAGCACTTTTTGATAAATTACTTTATACACTTGCTTAGTACGGAAATTATTACTACGGAGGGATGTCATTTCATTTCAGATGAAGAATAAAAATCTGCAGAAAAGTCAATGTAATTATTTTTGCGGTTATATAGATATGTTGCTAACATTTCACAGTTCAACAGGAATGGAACTGGATATTTTCTACTGCTTTTACCAGAGAGGTCGATCTTCGCACATTTCTGGTTTTTCACTCACATAAAAATTTAATGTTACCTTCCTGTTATAAATAGTGAAACTTATTTCCTGTCCATCATCTCCTAGCACATATACATTTTTATATTTCAACTAACTTCCTATAACATTCATAACCTTTTTCTTCAGTTTAAACAATACTGTGATTAACTATGATCTAACGATGCTGCGTGTACGAATAATGTGAATAGGACAGTTAATTCATGGTAAGTATTAAAGTTATAAATAAATCTCATTTGGAAGTAATAATTCTCTAAAGTCAGAAAGTCAAGGTACACAATATTTAGTTGTTCACTGCGTAGAATGAGAAAGTACTATGACAGCGTTAAGAGCAGAAATTTTATGCCTAGAAAAATAAAAGAAAAAATTAAAAGAAATCTCACAGTAATTTGAGTTATGTGCTGCAGGGGAAATTATTTTTAACATCTTTATGTACATCTACATACAGCAAGGTGACAGAAATTATCAGTTACATACTGAGAGCGTTTCTGGACTTCTAGCAGGCAAAGTAGCATGGACTCAATGACTCACTGGAAGTTCCATGCAAGAGTATAGAGTCATGCTATCCATCGATAGAACTTATGACTGGGGATCCGGGTGATCAAATCATTCGCTGGAAGTGTCCAGAATTATTCTTCAAACCAATCGGAAGTCGTTGTGGCTCGGTGACATGGAGCATGGTCATCTACAAAATTTCCATCGGTTTTAGGATTCATGAAGCCCATTAATGGCAGCAAATGTTATCTTAGCACGAAAGTATAACCATTTCCGCTCAATGATCGGTTCGCCTGGACCAGAGGACTCAGTTCAGTCCTTGTAGAAACATCACTACACCATTATGGAGCCAACTACAGCTTACACACTGCCTTGTTGAAAACTTGTGTCCATGTCTTCCCCGGATCTGCTAGAATCAAAATAAATAAAACGTTTGCAATCCTGTGGTCCCAAAACTTATAAATTACTTATGCTAAGAGCAACACGCACACACATGCCCGTGGGTGGACTCGAACCATTTACACGGAGCGGCTGCACGGTCCCTGACATGGTGCCTAGAACCCCACGCTAATTCCCCCACGGCGGTCTGATCGACACTCGAACCTTACCATGAGCTCTTACCAACTGAAATCAAGACTTATCTGCCCAAGCTGCGGTTTTACGGTTGTCTAGAGTCGGACAGATATGGCCATGAGCCCAGGAGAAGAGTTACAGTCTCTATCGTGCTATTATTAAAGGCACTGGTATCGGTTTTCTGTTGTCATAGCCCATAAACGTCAAGTTGCGCCGTTATGTCCTAATGAATACGTTCAACGTACGTCTCACATTTCTTGCTGAACTTATTTATCGTGGTGTTGCTTGTCTCTTAACACTAAAAATTCTACTCAGACGTCGATGTCCTGTGTTAATACTCCATTCCGTCAGCCACGGAGCTGTCGATGGTGATAGGTGATGCTAGATATTTGCTGATCACGGCACACTCTTGACACTGCGGATTTCGGAATACTGAATTCTCTAACGATTTCCGAAATTTAATGACCCACTCGTCTGGCTCTAATAACCAATCCGTGTGTAGCTTATTAATTCCCGTCGTGCCATAATGAATTCGGAAACCCTTTCACATGAATCACAGAACAGCTCTGCCATTGCACTGCCGCATTATACGAACCTTGTATACGCGAAATTGCCACCATCTGTATCTCTGCATGTCGGTATCGCATGGGGTTGTTCGCCTTAGCGTATATACTCAGCAAATCACCTGATAGTGTATACCTCTGGTAAATTTGTGCACACTACTATCTTACTCCGTCTAGTCATGCATAGTCGGCGAAATGACTGATGTTAATAAGTCTGTGTGTGACCTTATATATCATTAGCTTTGGTTCATAGTATTTTGCGAGGTACTGTATATGTAGACACAAGTTAAAATTTCCAAATGTTTGTAAACCTATTGGCTCAAACTGCTAAGGTCGTCTGTCTTTCGTCTTGCGGAGTACCAAAAGTAACTTTCACGAAGTACAACACCCACACCCATGCCAGAGGGAGGACTCGAAACTCCAATGGGAACGGTTACCAAGTCCGTAGATTGACGCCGCCTTAGACCACGCGGCCATTTCGCGCGGTTAGACTCAAGTAATCTATGGCTTGGCTCTTCAACGTACGTATGTCTTCGGAATTTTAACTTTTTGTGATAAATAACACCTGTCTTGTAGCACTTGCCACTAGCGTTCGGATGAGCATCTCCATAACTCTTCCGCTTTTATTAGATGAAATTGTGTTGAAATGTTCTGTTCTACTTTGTATGATTTCTTTTTCCTCTAACAATCTTATCTCGTACGAATCCCAACCTGATGATCAACATAGTGGTGTCGGTTGGTTGATAGAGGATTTTGTAAGCTAACCACTTCGTTCCTGACGACTCTTCCAGAGAGTCTGCCTTGCATGTCTTAACCTTGATAAATTTTATGAAGGTGATCCACTTTCAGTCATCACGTATGCATTCTCCGAGATATTTAGTAAATGTGTTTTATGAACCTTGAATAAAATATATTCTTGAGTAAAGTACTATAGGAGATGGAGCATGTAGATAAAAGGTGTCGTACTTGATTGGCAACTGATTTGGAATGTCTCAAGCTTCGTTTTGTAATAGTACTACTCACTAGTGTTGCATATCAGAGCCGAAATAATCGCTGGTTTACGTTGTCTGTAGGACGTTTAGAGGAAATCGGTGACCACTTGTGAGACACAAAATTCTATAAACTGTAACTGTATTTTTAACACAACATGGGGAATGATACTAATGAATAAATGTTAACCTTACAATATGTACTCGTATCTAAACAAGTTTCCGCATCTAATTATATGAATTATTTTATTATAGCTTATCTTAGTATCACATAAGAACACGACTGCAAAGCGCTTTCGATCAGCATTTCAGCGAAATAAATTTAGTAGCTTTTTTTCCCTCTTTAATGAAGGACGTGTGCATGGGTACACTAGTATTTTTTTATCTGTATAATTACGTACGACCGATTCCGGGAATTGTTCAGTGAATTCTTTGCTATTAGTTCACAGACTAAAATAAATGTGTATATTTTTAATTAAAACAGTATTAGACTACAATCATGATATTTTATAATATTTACTTGTGTTTCGAAAATAGTGATTTGCATGTCAGACGTTTTCCATACAAGTAGTAATAATTTCTGAAAACAGTACAGGTAATTTGTCCACAAGTATATAAACTCGGTTTCCGCAAATCAGAGGAGTACTTGTCGATCAGCGATGATTTGTTTCTTTTAACATGGAAAATTTTAGAAATGTTTTTTTCTTATTTATGAAATTCTGATTCCTACTATAAGAAAACATTTATTCAGATTTATATGGTAGGTTTTGGAAGTGTTTGGTTGTAAATTTTAGCTAATTAGCTAAACATAAATCGCAATTAAGTAAAATTATTTCAGACTTTGCAAGAAAACATTTTATCGTATCTACATCTACATACGTATTTCGCAATTCACCGTAAGGTGCGTGGCGGAGGGTACACTGTACCACTACTAGGCATTTCCCTTCCTATTCCACTCCAAAATGAAACGAGAAAAAAAAGAATGCCTATATGCCTCCGTACGAGCCCTAATTTCTCTTGTCTTTGTGATATTTACGCGAAATGTAAGTAGGCGGCAGCAAGATCGCACTACACTCAGCTTCAAATTCCGGCCCTCTAAATTTACTCAATAGAAATTCACGAAAAGAATGTCGTCTTTCTTCCAGCGATCCCCAATTCAGTTGCCGGAGCATTTCCGTGACACTCGCGCATTTCTCGAACTTACCAATAACAAACCTAGCTACTCGCCTCTGAACTGCTTCTATGTCTTCCTTTAAACTGATCTGCTTCGGGTCCAAAACACTTGAGCAATACTCAAGACGCGGTCGCACAAGCGTTTTATACGCGGTCTCCTTTACAGGTGAAGTACATCTTCCCAAAATTCTCCCAATAAACCGAAGTCGGCTGTCCGCCTTACTCACAACTGTCCTTACATGTTCGTTCCATTTCATATCGCTCTGCAATGTTACGCCTAGATATTTGAACGACGCGACAGCATTAAGAAGTTCACCACTAATGCTGTATTCGAACATTATAGGATTGTTTTTCCTACTCATGCGCATCACCTTACATTTTTCTACATTGAGAGCTAGCTGCCATTCTTCGCACCAACTAGAAATTTTGTCTAAATCATCCTGTATGCTATTACACTCAGTTAAAGACGTCACTCTCCCATACACCACAGCATCATCAGCAAACAGCCGCAACTTACTCTGTCCATCAGATCATTTATATAGATAGAAAATAATAGCGGTCCTATCACACTCCCCTGGGGCACGCCTGACGATACACTCGTCTCTGATGAACACTCGCCGTCGAGAACAACGTACAGCGTCATATTACTTAGGAAGTCTTCCAGCCAGACACAAATCTGTGAACCTATTCCATAAGCTCGTATCTTCCTTAGCAGTCTGCAGTGTGGCACCGCGTCGAACGCCTTTTTGAAGTCGAGAAAAACACAATCCGCTCGTTGCCCTTCATCCATGGGTCGCAAGATGTCATGTGAGAAAAGGGCAAGCTGAGTTTCACATGAACGATGTTTCCTAAACCCGTGCTGATTCATGGAAAGAATCTTTTCCGTTTCAAGGAAATTTACCATATTCGAACTGAGAATATGCTCTAAAATTCTACATGAAACTGATGTCAACGATATTGGCCTTTAATTGTGTGGGTCAGTTCTTTTTCCTTTCTTATAAACGGGAGTCACCTGCGCTTTTTTCCAATCATTAGGAACTTTGCGCTGAATTAAAGATTCGCGACAAATGCAAGCTAAGTAGGGGGCCAATGCCGCAGAATAGTCTATGTAAAATCGAACTGGTATTCCATCCGGATAAGCAGACTTTTTCGTATTTAGCTCTCTCAGCTGCTTCTCTACACCGGAAATACCTATTGCTATGTCCCCAATTTCGGAATTAGTACGTTGATCAAATGATGGTACATTTGTGCGGTCCTCCTGCGTGAAAGATTTCTTAAAGGTTAAATTTAGAACTTCAGCTTTCCGTTTGCTTTCTTCTATTACTGCCCCGGAATGATCAACGAGTGACTGCAGAGTGGGCTTTGACCCTCTTATCGATTTTACATAAGACCAGAATTTTTTCGGCTTCTCGGAAAGATCTTTTGCTAAGGTATGGCTGTGATAATTATTGTATGCTTCACGCATCGATCTTTTTATAACGCACGAATCTCTACTAACTTTTGCCTGTCATCATTTGCGTGTTCTTTTTCGAATCGAGAGTGCAACAGTCTTTGCTTTCTCAGCAGCTTTCTAACATTATTATTATACCACGGTGGATCTTTTCCACTGAATTCTGAGAAAATTTGGTGTCAGTGTTTCAGAACTGCGATGCATGAAGACGTTTCAGTGGTAACATGTATTTGGCACAATTGTCATCTTTGCATTAGATTTACGAAATTAATATAGCACTCACTTTTTATTTCATACTGTTATGTTATTCAACAATGAATTATTAGTTTATATTTAACCCTTTGTATGGTAATTGGTATTTTATCTATGATTTATATTTCATTACACATGAGCATATTAGCTATATATTTCACAACACAAAAGTATGAATAATATGTCAAGTTTATAAGACTATGGCTACAGAAAATAAGTGTAAAAGAAAATAACAGCCTATTAAGTGTATTACAATTATTCTGGATACTCATTATCTACGACGGCACTCTACACACAGCGGTAAGCAATGCCACAATGCACAGAGCAACAAAACCTCAATATCTGCGATACTGAAGTATTTATTTATGTGTGAAGCGAGCTTGATTGGATTTTAAATTCACATTTTAAACATTTGCAACTCTAGTCAATACTAAAACGTATCTAGCTATATGTTATTCAATTATTTAGACGGATGCTGGGAGAAAACAGCTCCTTTTTGTGAAATTATTAATACTATGAGTGTCGCGAATTACATAATGATGTTTTAAGGACTGTGAAAGTTCTACTGAGGGTCTAGGAATAGATTTAGTAATTCTGGGATGGTGAGATTGAAGTTTCATAATGACTTCGAGATAAACAAGGTGTTCTGCAGCCACTAGGTCAGATAAACGGAACAAACCATATGACCTTAATTTTTCTTGTAAGTAGCGGGCAAAAGGTAACCAATGTTTTTGACATTACTGAAACCACAAATGTAAATTTCAAGAACTTGAATATATTTACACACAAATTATCGCAAGCTGTTAATGCAATGATATTTATGATATTTTATTTATGGTCTTTTTAGACATATATGAGGCGTACGTTATTAAATTCGCAATCCCCAGTAAATTATAATGTCCATACCGTTGTATGCTACAATATGTAGCACAACTGAACATCCAACAAGATGTTGTGGCCGGTCGCGGTGGCCGAGGGGACTCAGGCGCTCCAGTCACGGTCTGCTCGGCCACTACGGTCGGGGGTTCGAATCCCCCCTCGGGCATGGATATTTGTGCCGTCCTAGTTCGTAAGTAGTTCATAAGTAGTTTGTAAGTTTAGGGACTGATGACGCCGTAGTTAAGTCCCGTAAGCTTAACAAACATTTGAAACATTTTGAATTTTGAAGATGTTGTGAATCCATAAATATGTCCTTCGAAAGCATTCAGCAGCATTAGATGTGCACCTAATAACGTGTCGGCCCTCCTATTTGGCTGAAGATTGCAGTGAAACGCCGTGGGAATTAGTCTAAAAGTCCCTGCTACTCCTGTGGATGCAGCTCGCATAAAATCGTTCAAAATGTTCAAATGTTTGTATAGCTTATGGGACTTAACTACGGGGTCATCAGTCCCTAAACTTACAAACTACTAATGAACTAGCTAAGATTAAGGACGACACAAATATCCATGCCCAAGGGGGGATTCGAACCCCCGACCGTAGTGGCCGTGAAGACCGTGACTGGAGCGCCTCAGTCTCCTCGGCCACCGCGGCCGGCATATAAAATCGTTTGCAGTATAGTATTCCACTTTGGTTTGTTGTTGGGTGCAGGATTCTTGTCACGGAGCCGGTGCTCCATGGGCAAGAATCTTTGATGGCAATCAAATCTGTTCTCTGGGGCGACCATCTCAATCTGTGAACCTCCTATACATCTTCCTGGAACCATTATTCTGCGTCCTGGTAGCGATGTGTCTGCGCGCTATCATCTTGAAAAATCGTGCAACCGTAAGGGTGTAGGAAGCCCGAAATGGGTGGAGAAAGTCCTAGATCCATGCGCATACAGCAGATCATTCTAATTCCTTTCCATGGCAAGTAGGGGACACATTAGATTGCAGGAAACGCACCCCGTGCAATAAGTAAGTCTTCACCGCGTTGGACCGTCCTTCTTTGTAGTCGGGATCCAACGATTCGTGTGGACTGCACTACACAAGGTGCCCCCTATCGACGTGGTACATTTGCGGCCTTGAATCCTCTAATCGTATCAAGTTCTGCTGTGCTTCCCTACCTGATTGGAGGCAAGTAAAAGCCGTTTTGCTCGATGACGTCGTGTTGTCAGGGGTACCACTGTGCTACGCCGGCTTCTACAATCAACGAAACCCATATTCCCACGAATTTTCCGCTGGGAGACGTGTCTGGCACAAACTAAATTAAACTGAACCTCGATTGTAATTATACCCTTTTTGTCGCCGTCGACGACCCATCTCAGATGTCGCTGGTCGCAGTCACGGTGTAGGACTGGAAGGCCGGTAGTTCATCTGTTGTGGACAGTGACACCCTGCTTCATCCATTCACAATATAACCTGACACGGCTGAATGCGTGAAACTGAGTTCCTGTACCACTGTCAAAATGGAAATTCCCATCCGTCGGACTCCGACCACCTTACCCCGTCCTCAAAAAAAAAAAAAAAAAAAAAAAAAAAAAAAAAAAAGTCATCAGTCCCTAAGCTTACTAACTACTTATGAACTAGCTAATCCTAAGGACGGCACAAATATCCATGCCCGAGTGGGGATTCGAACCCCCGACCGTAGTGGCCGTGCAGACCGTGACTGAAGCGCCTCAGTCCCCTCGGCCACCGTGGCCGGCTACCCCGTTCTCAGCGACGGTTGCACGGCCATGTCTCATAAGCTCTTTTACAGAGCTGCAGTTGGCAGAGGAAGAATGTGGTATGCGAACAACACATCTACGCAATCTGCAACCCACTGTCCCATCACCTTAGCTTAGGAGACGGATGGATTGATAAGGGAAAATTGACGCACGTACTTGGTTGGCACGTACTAAATATTCATAAATACTGCGCAAATCACATTTAAATGCAATGCAGAGGAGTGCATCTAACCACTTTTATTATATTCTCTACCGTTCCACTATCCAATAACGCACGGGAAAAAAGAACACCCAAATTTTTCTGTTTTAGATATGATTTCTCTAATGTTATTACAGCGATCATGTCTCTCTGTGTAGATGGGTGATAAAATATGTTCGCAGTCGGAAGAGGAAATTGGTGAAAGAAATTTCGCAAATAGTTCTCGTCTTTCTTTTGGTGATTTCCACGCCAGCTCGTGCATCATTTCCGTGACACTCACTCTCCTATGTCGGGATAATGCAAGACGAGCAACTTTCTCTATGTTTTCCGTCAGTCCCACTTGGTGGGAGTCTCACAATGCGCAGTAATACTACAAAATAGGATGCACGAGTGTAGTGTAGGAAATTTGTTTAGTAGAATTGTTGAACCTTCTAAGCATTCTGTCAGTGAAACGTAGCCTCTGGTTCGCGTTCCCTACGATAATTTTTATGTGTTTTTTCCAATTAAGGTTGTTTGCAGTTGTACGTGAATTACGTTATAGGAACGATGAACTAACAATGGAAATAAAATAAAGTGAAGCACAGCCAATGTGAACTTACTAGTACTTACGAACAATTTGCATCATGGCAAGAGGCACGAAAAGGAGAAAATGTGCATTGATACGTGCTGCTACGTCTCTGGAAAATCGATGCCTGTATGCGACTATTTCTGCAGACGGTCACGTCGGAGGCGTGACGGGAGGCGCAGTGCCACAGCAGATAGCCTACGTGTGTTGTTCTCCAGACGAGTGTGAGTAGGGGATGGGAAAACGGGGCGCCTGGTGGAATGCTGCCGCGCCGGGAACAACTGGCGCTGGCCTAAGGATTCAGTGCGCAACTGGATTCACTGGTTCAAAAAAATTTAGTTACGTCTGCTCGAAGTGTCGTTCCAGCAAATTTTAGCGACTGTTATGCATAAAAGACCCTTCTGTGCAAAAAACGTTCTGGTGCAGCGGAATGTTAATGGTTATAAATGTGGCTGTTTTTCGGTTTCTTCACAAGTTTTAAGCATGAAAATTGTCAATTACTGTGAATTGGATGAATAGGCACTGTGTCTATGGAAGAAGGAAGCAAAGGAAGCTTGAAGTTTAAAGTCCCGTCGACAGCGTGGTCATTAGAGACGGTGTGCCTGTGGAGTCGTACTGTTTTGATCCGAGTAGCCATTGACATTTGCCAAGACTTATCTTTCTAACGGTCAGTTACACTGTCGTGTTGTGCCTGTAACGTTAGCACAGCGGATAATTGTTTTATATTTTTTGAAACATTTGTTGCCGGCCGCGGTGGCCGAGGAGACTGAGGCGCTCCAGTCACGGTCTGCACGGCCACTACGGTCGGGGGCTCGAGTCCCCCCTCGGGCATGGATATTTGTGCCGTCTTTAGTCTTAGGTAGTTCATAAGTAGTTTGTAAGCTTAGGGACTGATGACCCCGTAGTTAAGTCCCATAAGTTCTACGAACATTTGAACATTTGAAACATTTGCGTCCAATATTTGTGTGTAGGACCTGGTGGCTCTCAGTTTACAATTTGTCGTATAACTAAAACAACTAAAATGGGTTCAGTGAATCCCGTGGTTCGGTAGATAATTAATGGAAATATTTTGTTCCAAAATGTGATCTCGTCCTGTGCTTCTCAGGGTAACTGTTAATTTTTTTTTTTTTTTTTTTTTTTTTTTTTTTTTTTTTTTTTTTTTTTGGTCACGTCTTGTCTGCAGGCATGCTGGTGGTATTTTAGTAGGCTGTTTGAATACTTTTATTATTTTGTGTGTTACAAAATGTTCAAATGTTTTTATAGCTTATGGGACTTAACTACGGGATCATCAGTCCCTAAAGTTACAAACTACTTATGAACTAGCTAATTCTAAGGACAGCACAAATATCCATGCCCGAGGGGGATTCGAACCCCCGACCGTAGTGGCCGTGCAGACCGTGACTGGAGCGCCTCAGTCCCCTCGGCAACCGCGGCCGGCTGTGTGTTACAGCATATAAAATCCGACTTGTCAAAAAGAACTGACTTGATTTATAATCAAATATCAAGTTCATTGTTCGTGTACTGCTTCTTATCAAAGGTTATATTGTTTAATGATGTCCCGTCTGCACCAAAGGCACCCATAAGATCAGGTATGGGGTATGTTGTCTCTTCCGAGACCTAGGTTGAATGGTATGATAAGATGCATAACATAAGCAATGTCTTGTTATGTAAGTACTCTGGTATTTATCAGTGCTTTGTGTGATAAAATTCATTGATTTCAAGTCGGTTAATAACAGTGATTTTCGGTACTGCAATTTTATGTTTCCCGAAACTTATTTCAACACAGTTGCAGTTTTTTTTTCAGTGTATTCACAATGCTTGTTTGAAGGATACACAGAAGATTATCACTATGTGATTGAAATCTATCTGTTGTTTATAAATAAAACATTAACGGCCAATGCTGCTCATTACATCTGGTGTGTTCATCATTGTGTAGTCGTTAAGCACCATCCTGAAAATGGAGTCAAATCTCAAGCTAGTTTCTGTCTTCCTGTTCTCCATGTATTGCAGAATTCTCTTGGCTGATCTCTCTGGTAGCATTCTTTTAATGTGTTCGCAGAAACAAAATTTTCTCTTCTTTAAGGACGTTGTGACGTTTTCAGTCCTTTTCTATAGTTCCTCATTTGGTCGTAGTCTAAATTCCTGACCCACATTCCTGGGCCCTAGTACCTCCCTTCAGGTTTTTCTCCCTTTCTTTTCAATGTTTTCTATTAAGCCCTTCCTATTGAGTGGAATACATCCCTCGCAAACTATCTGGTTTGATGACAGTATTGTAATATCTGATTTCGCTGTTAATTAAACAGATTTTTTATTATAGACATATCGACCTAACTGCTATGTTACTTCTATCTTTCTTGCCCTTTTCTGTAATGCCATAACTGATAGCCCTGTTGAGTTCATCCATTCCACTATTTGTCGCTTTAAAATTGTAGAGGGTAGTGCCAAGTTAATTTTCATAGACAGAAAGGCGGTTAGTACCGCTCTTTAGTTCCTAATCATTGTGTACTTTTAAACAGCAACGCTTAGTGTCGTTTTCATGTTAATTTTCATAAATTAAAGGACGGTTTTTACCAATTTCATTTTCTTTACTATTTGTGTATTTTGATAGTATACTGCCAATTATAGTCGTAATTTGGAACACAGTCAGTTCCGATGTTGTTTTTTTTCTGTATATTTGTAAATTGCATCGGTTAGTGCCGAGTTAGTTTTCATAAATTTAAAGAAGGTTAGTTATGATATTGCTTTTCCTCACTATATGGATATTTATCAATTACAAAGGCTGCTACCGAGTTCATTTTCATAAATTTAGAGAGCACACCGGTGTTTATTTCCCGTTTTTGTATTTGCGAATTTTCACGGTTAGTGGCATTAAGTTCACTAAATATTTCATCTTAGTTATTTGTGTCTTTATAATCTTGCAAAGGCTACGGTGAATACATATTCACAAAGCTTGTAAATTTAAAATGTGGCTATATGCCCAGGTAGACATAACCGTGAATGGAGTCGGAAACGCCGCGGCAGAATGGCCGTGCGCACTAAGGTGCCCAGCTGCGGTGCGCGCGGCCGATCGTCGTAGGGGGTTCGATTCCTCCCTCGGGCATGGGCGTTTGTGTTGTCCTTAGCATAAGTTACTTTAAGTTACTGTAAGTAGTTTGTAAGCTTAGGGACTAATGACCACCATAGTTAAGTCCCTTAGATTTACAAACATTTGAACATTTCTGAGTCGGAAACAGAATAGTTTGTAAGACTGTCAAGAGTATTTTGATTTATTCGTTTATGCATTACTCAAGTACTAAGATAATGTGTTGTAATAAAGTAAAACTATTTTAAAGGTGTCTAATACGTGTTTGTAAAGCTTATGGGACTTAACTACGGGGTCATCAGTCCCAAAACTTACAAACTACTTATGAACTACTTACGAACTAGGACGACACAAATATCCATGCCCGAGGGGGTATTCGAACCCCCGACCGTAGTGGCCGCACAGACCGTGACTGGAGCGCCTGTCTCCTGGGCCACCGCGGCCGGCACTCAAATGCCATAGTGACCTGGCCACCCCTGCTCCCCTGCAGATGGGCGTGGCTGGATGTTCACAAGAATAAAAATGATTACAGCCACGCAGCACACCGCCAGCCTAAAGTCTTAGGCTGGAGTCCAGACAAATCACTAAAATATTTAAATCTGGTTACACTAGCCTGATAATCGGCTAAAATAGAGGTCAGATTCACAACAAGAGTCACTTCTGTCGCCTCAGCACGATATAAAATGCACTTTTAAAATGTGGCGTACAGTTTAAGTAGGTTGTAAGACTAGGGACTGATGACCAACGTAGTTTAGTCCCATAGAATTACAAACATTTGAACATTGTTTCGCGTACAGTTATTTACAAGCCACAGACATCACATAGATTGTGGATCCACACGTGTAAGCATAACTCCATGAGTGACGGACAGTGTCCAATTCAGAGGCAAGTCAGGGTCACTTCATCGGTACTGAGTGGCTGATAGGACGACCGAAACGGCCGAGTAGTTGGTTTACCAACCTCGGCTTAATAACCGTCACCAGCAACCACTGATTCTCTCACAACCGTATGGATCTCCGCCGTAACACATGATAACATTAATCAGGGTCATAGTGCAACCTATCATGTCGTGGTCTCCAAAGTCATTCTTTTCACCACTATTAGCTATTTCGTATCTTCTGGAGTGACACACACTAATATGGCAGAAGTTACAGATCGCGAGTGCATTAGTTCTATGAATTTAAGTGGGATTTATGAATAGAAGTGCGCGGTGTGTAAAAAACTCGCCGTTTATTGTGACAACAAGTGCATTGTGTGTTGTATAATGAGTAAGGTAGCGATCAAAATAAATGCTAAAGCAACAGAATGCTTTAATGAAGCCATGTTTTCGCCGTCAACTTCCTTTAATAATCTAGCATGTGCAACTCAGGAACTAACAAATACTAATTCTTGCTATTGCAAAAAACGTGTTGTTAAAGGTGTTACATGCATTAAATGTAGGACTGTTTATCACAACAGTTGTACAAATGCAAACAAAAAAACCAAATAATTTGGCTGTGTCGAAAATGTTATAAACTTTGTGTAAGCCAAACATTTAACAGCAAAGACGAAGTTATTTCGTTGTTACTGGATCAGATTAAACTTTTTCAACATCTGTATGACACATTATTGGAGAAAAAAACAGCGAAGGTAGCCGGATAAACACGGCATTCACACTCATCTCACTTTAAATCCATGTGCCTATTACGACGATGGAATACAATAAACAATCAGCGACCGTTAGCGTATGTATTTCGCCAAACAATAACACTGCTGCTACAAAACGCATAGCAAACAGTCCAGGAAACACACAAAAACTGATAGTGAAGTAATTCAGCTTATGAATAGAAACCAAATACTGTTATTATCCGACAATCATGGGCGTGAGCGTGCATCACTGTTAAATGATATATCTTCGGACTACACCACATTAGCAGCAGTAAAACCGAATGCGTGAATTGAGTATGTTACCAGTCAAACTCTCTAGTGACTTCAGATTAGATTATTTAGTAGAATTTATTGGAGGCTTCAATGACGGTAACAGAAGGAGCGTTGATTTCTAGAAGAGTGTACGGGGATTTCTTCCAAGATTGAGTCAAATGTTCAAATGTTTGTTAAACTTAAGGGACTTAACTGCGGGGTCATCAGTCCCTAGACTCACATACTACTTATGAACTACCTTATACTATAGACGACACAAACATCCATGCCCGAGGAGGGATTCGAACCCTCGACGGGAAACGATCTCGCGTATCGGAGCATAGCGCCTCAATGCACTCGGCCGCTCCGCCGCGGCAAGATTAAGTCATATAATTCTGCTCAATTCCATACAGATAAGACAAGCCACAAACAAACTACGACACATACAATATTAATTGATTGAAAATTGACCTAGCAAATGCAGATGTTAACATCACTGTAACTGACATAAACCAAATTCTGAAAAGAGAAGGTTAGACAAAACATGAGATGAAACTGAACACGAGGCGAAAACTGAATATGTGCAGGAGTATTGCTGCTTCTGTTAGCTGCACTTGGAAAAGACCAACATTGATAAAGATAGCTAACACCTCAGCAGATTGCAATCATACATTGAACTGAGCTTCAGAAAATAATGATCATATGATGTAGGGAAGTGAAACCATTCTGCAGCCCACATCTTCTCAGGAAGAAAGAAAGTCACCAAATCTATTGGGACACCACATTCTCATACCAATGGCAAGTTGACATCTCCAGCCTATGCTGATCGGTCGAAATCAAAATCCACTCAAGAAATTGAGTGCTCATTCAGTGTGTTAAAAGAATCAAACAGCAATGGTCAGCCAAGGTATAAGAGTGAGGATATCAAGTGCCGAGTTCAAGTGTGAAAGTGAACAAGCCATTATATGTGTGTCTTCTAGAACAAGAGAATTACCAGAGCGGAGCAGTGATATTTTATGGCTGCGACCGAGAAAATTACTTCGGAGGTGGCATTTCGATCCAGTGAGATCAACAAACAGTCTTCAGGTGACAGAAAAAGCCACAAGCAAAATGAGGAAACTGATACACTACAATAGAGAATTCCAGAACTTCCCCATTGTGAAGATTACTATTTATACATGTTAATATCACGCCTTTAAGGAATAAAGGTGATGATGTCAACATACTGATTGGGGTAAACAAGAATATTATATTATGTATTAATGAACACTAAGTGAAGATCAACTGCAATTATATGTACCAGCAGGTTTTAACTTAGTATTAGGTTACTATAGACAAACACAAAACTATCGTGGGGGGGCCTCAATATATGTTAGTAATGGCAGAGACTTGCATTACATTGTCGTAGGCGTGATGGATTACTGTATAGATGAAGAACTGGAAACAGCCGCAATGTTATTTCCCACTTTAAAACTTATAATTGTGTCTATGTACCATACAACAGATAATAAAATTGAAATATTTGTGTAAGCGTTACAGAAACTAATTGTACACTTTGAGAAATGGTCCAAATATAGAATCTTAATTTTTTGTGACATAACTATTGATATAGGCAAAGAACGCCTAAAATAAATCTAATCACTATGTTAAGATTACATGGCTTGTACCTATCAATGATAAGCCAACCAGGCACTCATCATGTCTTGATAAGGTAATTACTAATGTTCTGACTAATCAGTATGAACTAGGCTTACTCAATACACATTTTTGTCTAGCCGCTATATGGACATTTGGTTAAAGCTAAAAGACCTTTATCCTTCATCAATAAAATTAAGTATATTAGGCTACTAAACGAGGAGAATCTTGATAAGCTGAGAACACAGCTAACGTTGATAAAATGGAATAACATTCTTCTCGACAGTACTGATGTTGAAAATTCCTTTACACTTTTTATCACTGCACTGATCATCACTTTCAAACCTTACTGCCCTAAAGTAGTTAGGAAAACTAAATGACTTTCCAAGAAACATAATCTTACATCTGTGCATAGCAGCTTCACAGACCATCTAAAAAAACACGTAGATCTCTATTAATGATTTTCCATAATAAATCGAAGAATAGCGAAGCAGAAATAGCAAAGTACTTAACGTTATAGAATAAATATAAGTAAGAGATCTGGTTAAGAAAATGCAAGGCAAATTATTATTTTATTAACGAGTCCAAAAATAAATGTAAAGCGGTCTGGACTGTTATCAAGACTAATTTAGATAGAAGTACAGATATTAACAATATTAAATCATGTGATGTTGGTATCGCCCCAGATGTATTCAAAACTATCCTCATTCAAGCTGGGAATATGGCCAACTTCAATGCAACTAAACATAGCATTAAATATGGCGACTCAAATAATAAAACCCCTTTCCTTCAAAATTTCGAAACTGTGGTTACCATCTTATGTCAAAATAGGTGAAAGTAACCGATATTAAAACTGCAATAACAAAAGTCAGGCATTCTAAATCACAAGATATTAATTGTTTCTGTAATTTTATTATCAAATAATTATGGCTGTACTAGTACATCCACTATGGTTTCTTTATAACTTGATATTTATTAGTGGGTGTCCCGCGCATGGTTAAAAATAACTATTGCTACGCTTTGGCACAAAAAAGGTGACAAGTCGTCTCCTAATAATTACCGCCCAATATCTCTTGTTCCCATACTTTCAAAAGTAATAAAATTTTGCATATAGTTCCACGTCAATCAATATCTGGCTTGTCAATAATAGAAGCAGTTGAAACTATTCTTTCATTTCTACTTTCATCATTTGAATGTAAATTATCTGTTAATGCTATGCTGCTGGACCTCAGCAATGAATTTGACTCATTCAGCCATAGAATTCTCTTAGAGGAGGAACTCTACTGCTGAGGACTCAGAGAGTCAGAATTCTCTCTTCGTCAGCCACGAGCGCCCTCTGTTGCAACCCCTCTCGTGCCCACCACTAAACTGCATCGGTCACTTCGGATTATGAGAGGCACTAGGACTCATCAGTAGGCAGCCCTCTACCTAGTAAAACTATGTATCTGCATTCCACAAGTCTGCTGCCCTCCAAGTTAAGTATTGTACCATCTCTATGAAATATATACCTTGTTCTAATGTAGACTAGATTCAATAAACTATTTTAGTATGAGTCCAAAATCATACGAAAAATTATTAATGTTGACACGAATCCAAGGCGAGAAGCAAAAGTCAGTAAGGGGTGAGAAAATTAACCTCGGTGAGAGATTAAGTTTACTGTAACTGTACTGTACTTATACATCTGTTCTACGAAGATACATTCAGGTAATTAACGTGAAATATTTGTTTTTAGTTTTTAAATTATGTTATTTATTTATCAATTATTGAATAAAATGGCGACGAATTCTATATTTACAAATGAATAAGGAAAGCAATGCCATATGTGACGAATTTCCTGTTCACCATCGTAAAGTAGTAAATGATACTATTACTCCACAGTTCTGTTAAAATTGTTTGAGCAAAATATGGCTTAAAAAGCTGAATCTGAGAGTTATGCTCAGTGGCTAACTGAAAAAATGAACACACTAACGCCCTGCTCGGTTCATATAGCTCTTGCATCATCTGAATGGAGAACATTTAAAACTAACCACTACGATCAAATTCGAAACAGAAATCAACTAATCGCTTTTATTGGTTGAATGAAATTATTGTGATACTGTATTTATGAATTGACACGTTGAAGGTTATAGATGTCACATTCACGGCATATACATTGATTAAATACAGCATATGATTCAAAAGTATTGAACTTTTTTCTGTGCACTTAACTCCACCTGCAATAGAAACCTCCAAACTGAGAAAACCGCGCAGACATACAGGGTCATGCCATTCTGGGTTAATATTTCATACAAACTTGCGCGATTATTTAATAAGAAAGATACACAAATCACTTTTAGAACAGATAACAAACTGGCGCAAAGGGAGATACGTAAGACTGACACAGAGGAGAATTGGATATGGAAGACGGGAGTGTATGAAATTAAGTGTCGAGATTGTGAAATGAAGTATGTTGGGCAAACGGGTAGAAACATCAGAGTAAGATTTAAAGAGCATAGCAATAAGGAGAACGGTACATCGGCGGTGTCGAAGCTATTAAAGGCAGAAAAACATTCATTGGGCAACATCAGTGACAGTATGAGAGTAGTTCATTTTGAGGACAAAGGACGACTGTTATCATATCTTGAGGAAATTGAGATATTTGGCGCTCTTAAGGATGGTTGTGACACCGTGCTGAATGAAGAGACAGAATTGTATAAAGAGCATTTTGGTCACGTTTTAGTAGTGTCCCCCTTTCGAAATAATGACTTATCCGTTTGTTTACCATTACATAGGAACATCTTTTCTAATTTCTAATTTACACTGTTTATTTAAGCCTCGCCTTACCTAGACACTATCTTTGATCCCTTCACAACATCATCGTTGATAGCCGTGACTGTTCTCTGTTCCTTATATCTTTGACATGTAAGAGCAGTTGTTATACTGCTTACGACGGAACAACAACATTGTGGTTATGTTCCCTCACAAGTGTATTCTAAATTATTTTTCATTATAGACATGCACGAAACTTACGTACGTTTTACAGTTTGACGTTGCTCATTGGCAATATGGATATTTAATTTATAAGGTGGGTGCCTTTGTTGTATTTTCAGTGCGTTGTTTCCGGTTTTTTAAAACATCGTATTTA
Source organism: Locusta migratoria (assembly GCA_026315105.1). Taxonomy (NCBI): domain Eukaryota; kingdom Metazoa; phylum Arthropoda; class Insecta; order Orthoptera; family Acrididae; genus Locusta; species Locusta migratoria. The sequence goes on along the minus strand of CM048755.1, from coordinate 501,468,689 downwards.
TATGTGATTTATGTGTGTCCTTGTTTTTAGCACTTGAAAATGGGACAATGTGGTCTCGAAACATGTCGTGACGACTAACATGTTATCATATTGACAACTGGTGCGAGATTTTATGATACAAATTGACAAACAGTTGTACGATGGCGGCAATTCGGAATGTTTCACCTGTAGATATACTATTACCCTCTAAATATTAGTTTTATCATTTCTGTACATTTTAATACGGAGTTAGAAAATGCCACCTCAGATATTATTACTAATATCGATATATTCGTCACGAGAGGCTCAATAATAGTACTACATTTTAAAACTCGTCGCCGTGGCGGGGAGGCCGAGAGCATTGAGGCGCTATGCTACGATGCGCGAGGTCGTTTCCCGTCGGGGGTTCAAATCCCCCCTTGAACATGGATGTCTGTGCCGTCTTTAGTATAAGCTAGTTCATAAGTTGTTTGTACGTTTAGGGACTGATGACCGCGTAGTTAAGTCCCATAAGCTCTACAAACATTTGAACATTTTTGAAAACTCGTCGTTCATAATGAATATATTATGAAATGTTTCTTTAGAATAGTACAGTTCTATAACTGAACCACACTTGCTGCCTTGTTTTGTGAATTTATTATTTAATTAAAAAATTTTCACTAAGAACCCACAATGGAATCAATCAATAAAACAGTTTCTTCAGTTTCTCCCGGCGTATTTGATAATCAAAATATCCACGAGTGTACTGCCGGTCTATAGTGTCCAACGGGCACAATATTTCGGCGATCATACATGTCGCCATCATCAGGTGAACTGACGGACTGAGCTCCTGGAAACGCGCCGGCACGGAGATCCGCACGCTACGGCTGCTCTAAGGGAACTGAGTTCTAGCCCGGTAGCGGGCGATTTAAATACCCTCGGCCCGCGGAGCGACCTCTCCGCGGTCCGCGGCCCGCGCCGCGGCCGCGCAGTGGAGCCGATTGCGACGGCGTCTGAGATGACGTCGGTGTGAGGGCTCTGTCCGCCGTGGTCGTCACTTCGTTACGTTTGCTAGATTTACTCTTAATTAACCCAATCGCTGGTTCCCAAGCTTTGAAAAGAATATAGCCACAGTCACGGTTTATGAGGCCGTCACTTGTGCGAATTTCAATGGCCTCTCTAACGACGCAGTCACAGTATCTCGACGTCTGTACCAGAATCCTAGTGCGTTCATACTCCATCGCATGATTTTCCGACAAACAATGTTCAGCGACCGCCGACTTGCTCGGATACTTAGTATCCGAGCAAGTCGGCGGTCGCTGAACATTGTTTGTAGGAAAATCATGCGATGGAGTATGAACGCACTAGGATTCTGGTAGTATCCGAGCAAGTCGGCGGTCGCTGAACATTGTTTGTCGGAAAATCATGCGATGGAGTATGAACGCACTAGGATTCTGGTACAGACGTCGAGATACTGGGACTGCGTCGTTAGAGAGGCCATTGAAATTCGCACAAGTGACGACCTCATAAACCGTGACTGTGGCTATAATCTTTCAAAGCTTGGGAACCAGCGATTGGGTTAATTAAGAGTAAATCTAGCAAACGTAACGAAGTGACGACCACGGCGGACAGAGCCCTCACACCGATGTCATCTCAGACGCCGTCGCAATCGGTTCCACTAGGCGGCCGCGGCGCGGGGCGCGGACCGCGGAGGGGTCGCTCCGCGGGCCGAGGGTATTTAAATCGCCCGCTACTGGGCTAGAACCCAGTTCCTTTCGAGCAGCCGTAGCGTGCGGATCTCCGTGCCGGCGCGTTTCCAAGGAGCTCAGTCCGTCAGTTCACCTGATGATGGCGACATGTATGATCGCCGAAATATTGTGCCCATTGAACACTATAGACTGGCAGTACACGTGTGGATATGCTACGGTTGTTGTCTCCCATAAGGATACACTGAAAAGATGCAGAGCCTGCTACCTCAAGGTCCGGTACCGCCAAGACTTTATGGACTCCCTAAGGTTCACAAAGATGGGGTGCCGTTACGTCCCATTGTCAGTAACATCAGAGCACCTACATATTTGTTGGCCAAATACTTGACGGGAATATTAAGTCGTTATGTGGGTAAATGCCCTCATCACATCCGTAATTCCGTGGATTTTGTTAAACGCCTTAACAACTTCAGGCTGGATGAGTAAGATATCATGGTGAGTTTTGACGTCGTTTCGTTGTTTACGAGGGTGCCCCTTCGAGAGTCACTAGATTTGATTGGTCAGAAATTTGACGAGAAGACCACCGAACTTTTTAGGCATGTCTTGATCTCCACTTTTTTTTCTTTTCAATGGCGAATACTACGAACAAACGGAGGGAGTCGCCATAGGTAGCCCACTCTCCCCTGTGGTCGCAAATTTGTACATGGAGAATTTCAAGGAGGAAGCCCTGGCATTATCTGAATGGAAAACTACTTGCTTTTTCCGTTACGTGGACGACACTTTCGTCATCTGGCCACATGGTATGGATAAACTCCTTGACTTCTTTACACATCTAAACTCCATACATCCCAACATCAAATTCACTATGGAGAGCTATAATCTTAGCAAAGCTTGGGAACCAGCGATTGGGTTAATTAAGAGTAAATCTAGCAAACGTAACGAAGTGACGACCACGGCGGACAGAGCCCTCACACCGACGTCATCTCAGACACCGTCGCAATCGTCTCCACTGCGCGGCCGCGGCGCGGACCGCGGAGTGGTCGCTCCGGGCTAGAACCCAGTTCGCTTCGAGCAGCTGTAGCGTGCGGATCTCCGTGCCGGCGCGTTTCCAGGAGCTCAGTCCATCAGTTCACCTGATGATGGCGACATGTATGATCGCCGCAATATTGTGCCCGTTGGACACCATAGACTGGCAGTACACCCGTGGATATTTTGATTAATAAAACAGTTCTCTTATGGTTTTTGATAAACATGACTCATCTTTATATGTTGGCTCGTATTGTTGTTATGTGTTGGTGATTGTAGTTGACACTAACTACAAACAGGATAACCTTACATGGTCACCAGTAACTCAGAAAACATTGTGTAAGTCCACGACAAATCTGAAGTTGTATATTTTTCAATTCACAGAAAAACCATCAGCTGCAGTTTCCTTTTATCATAAATAAAAGAAAAATCGATATTTTGCAAATAAATAAGAGACATTTCGTCTATTTTTTACGCACCTTTTGTGGTTTATAACACTTAAAAGCTATACATATTTTAATTACAACCTCCAACGCTCCCATGAGTCGTGAGTCAGCTATGAAGCAGATGACCAGGCAGTGACAAACACGTGCATTATGCTGTACTAGAGGATATGTAAAAGGAAATGTTTCGTAGATAAAATTTGTATTATGAGCGTTTAGCACATATTGAACAACCACTTCTTCAACAGTCTAATTAAAGAACAGCACAAGAATATTGTTGTAAATAGGTATATTTAAATAAAGTCTCAGAGAATTACTCCTATAAATCTGAAAAATATGTATAATTCAATATTTTTAAATATTAAGCCTAAATGGATAATAGACACTTTTCTAGTACACACAAATAAATTCTGTTGCAAAAGACGGATTTTTTCTTATCTCTATGATAAAACATAGTTGAGATTAGTAAGTAAAGGAAGTGGGTGCAAATATTATTACTAGTACGATTACCGGTCGTTACACAAAACATCAAACAATTATTTTAGTTACGCGTCATTTCAAGAAAAGAATATCGTTAGCCGTTAGGTAGCATAACAGTTGTGCTGACTGCTGTGGTAATTCTTGTTACTGTGAAAAGTAGTCACTCCTCCTAGATTCCGTCGCAGCCGGTCCTCCTAGTGGCACTAGAGGAAAGGGTAAAATATGCACATGCTGCGTCAGGATGGTTTCCTCATCAGGCGAATGTGTTCAGTAGTTTGGGGACAAGGAGTACCTTCCCAAATCATTTGGTCAGATTAGGCGATTGAAATTATTTTAATTAGCGTTTTGTGTACATAAATTCTGTGTGTCTCTGTATATTGGTTGGAGCAGGGCCGGATCTAGGTCATTTCCCAAGGGGGCAAGATTAAATATGTCGCCCCTTCTTTCAGCCCCCCCCCCCCCGCCTATAATTTTACTTTTTTGTTTTTGTATTTTATCGCTGGTGTTGTCACAAGATCAAAGTTGAAAACGGGAATTGAAATTTAACTAACCGTAAGATCAGCAATGAATATTAATTTTTGAAATGGTTATCAGTTCTCAGTAGCAATGTAAGTTAAAAATTACGACAACACCAGAAAGCACCCTTACATAAGAAAATAGCGCAATCAGTTACCTGGTATGCATTCATTGGTGGAAGCCGCGACACTGCAGTTGAACCTGTATGAATTGATTAATTTCTTCGTTCTCGTAAACTGATGCTTGGTTTCATGACTATTAATTATTAAAGTTTCACAACCGTGTGCAATTTTGATCACTATGGTTATCGAAAGTTAAAGAAATTATCGGACTTCGCTTTTAACAGAATGAAGATTTCCTGCAGGCATTGAATTCAATATTTAATATAAAATGAGAGTAAATAAATTTTGCATCGAGAATGTTCTTTTGTCATCATGAGACAATAGGCAACAATGACCAAGCATCAATTTACTAATATTGGTGAAAATCAAGTAATAAATTAAATGAAAGATGGAGGCCGGCCGCGTTGGCTGAGGGGAGTGAGGCGCTTCAGTCACGGTCTGCACGGCCACTACGGTCGGGGGTTCGAATCCCCCCTCGGGCATGGATATTTGTGTCGTCCTTAGTTGTAGGTAGTTCATAAGTAGTTTGTAAGTTTAGGGACTGATGACCCCGTAGTTAAGTCCCTTAAGCTTAACAAACATTTGAACATTTGAAAGATGGGGAGAAATAGTCATTATTTAAATAAAATAGGAATTCCAAATGAAATTCAAAATTTATTACGTTAAAGGATGCTTACAAATTTAGGGAGGTCTAGTAAAATACGTCCGCTCAGTATAAAGGTAGAAAAACGAAAGACAACAAGCGATTCCGTTTTCTCTCCAGATCGTTTGCAATAGTTGAACGATTACTTGAAACAAGGATAATCAGAGATTTATTGGCAGAGAGAACGGATGCTAGCGACAAGCGTCGCTGATATAATTTGCAACAAAAATATTAATGTATCGCTACACCCCCACTGTAAGAATCGACTTTTTGACGCTAATTGGGTTACATATTTCTAAATAAATGTCACAATCTCACAACATGAACTGACTGAATTAAGATCAAAGGAAAACAGGACAATTTTAATACATACAAAAATATTACAATATTACTCATCGTACAAAAATCTATTCAAAATTTCGCTTTTCGAGCTTTTTCTGCTGCTAAACTGTTTTTGATATCATCGTAGTTTAGAGAAGCAGCTCGTTTATGCTCTATGGATATTATATTCAGATTTGTTAAGCAGTCGTGCCCCTCAAGTGTATTTAATTAGTTTCAGCTTACTGAAACTTCTTTCTCCAGACGAAGTGTGACAGGGCAACACTGAAGTCAGCAACCAGGACTTTTAGTTTTATTAAATGATTTCGGTATTTCTTGCAGTCATTTTACTTTTAATAATTCTGTGTCAGTTAATTTTATTAAATTATACCAGAAAGATACGGTCTGTAAAAAAAAAAGAGTCGGTCAAAATTTGCAGCCCTCTAAATTCTGCCGGCCGGGGCAACTGCCCCCTTTGTCCCCCCCCCCCCCCCCTAGATCCGGCCCTGGGTTGGAGCCGCTGTTACCCTGCCTTAATTGCAATTTGCCGGCTGCATCGTTAGAAGGAAGGAAGGAGGATTAGGGTTTAACGCCCGTCTACTACGTACACTTTAGAGAAAGAGCACACGCTCTGACTGACTTTTTGCTACTGATGGAGAAGGAAATAGGCCGTGCTCTTTGAACGGAACCATCCCGGCATTCGCCTGGAGTGATTTAGGGAAAACTGTCAAACTGCCGAATGAGAGTTCCGCATGTTACCACTGCGCCAGCTCACTCGCTACCGCGTGGGAGACGGCGACTCCAGCAGCAGTGGTGGTGACGTCAATGAAGCAGAAGTTCTCCTAGGCGGAGTGGGCTGTGGTCGAAGCAGAGGCGGCCTAGGTCAGGGGTTTGCAGCTGTCTCCTGCCTCACTTGCTAGGTGCTAACTTCATAAGGCGGCGGGGTTACGCGGCCGCTGTCGGCGCATTGCAGATTCGGACCAGTCTGTTATTACATTAGCCTAGTTACCAGACCATCTCTGACTCTAAGGCTATTAGGCCGCACTGAACGCGCCTAGATGCCTGGCGACTCGCCTGTCGCCAAGCGCCTGGATGCTCGGTGGCCACACCGGAACATCGAGCGATGCCAGTCGCCATAGGCGTGTTGCTCGCTCTATCGGACTGTCGAAACGTCTATTTTAACCCTTAACCCGAAATATCTCTGAAATGTGCGTAATAGAAACATGCGGTCTCTCAGACCACCTAATGTTATTATGTCACCGACCTCCACATTGGTTCGCAGAAATTAAGTAAAGAGTCAGTTAATTCATATTCTAAGTAAATTTAACACTTTGTTGTTTACATTATATTAAATAAACATGAAATATCACAAGTAAGTGCAATCTGACTTTTTTCTTTCCTCCCTGGTAGTCACATCGTCAAATCTCAGGCTGCTTAGAAGTATTTCAAAGCGCTTTGCCGACATTGTCACCACAAATTTAGGACGTCCGGTCAGGTCTTTTTCGAAAAGAGAAAACATATCTTCATGAGACGATTTGAATACTGATGTCATCATTAGAAGACCTATGAAAGCTTTGATCTCAGTGTCGTCAGTATTTCTGTATTTGGATGGATTAGTTGTTGTCTGCAACTTTGCCCATATAGTATTCAGTTACACATTTGTATGTAAAACTATTTCATCTGTCAGGTCATCATCAAATAAATTCTTCCATATTTGACATTTAATATGACTTTGTCCCAAACTTCGACTTAAGGCTGTTAGTCCAGGCATTCCTCCTTTCAGAATGTTGTGTACATGTGTTCTTCTTGTCCTAACAGGCTCAGAACGTTCCCACTTGAAATTATTTTTACCATAAAAGAACTGTGATTCCTGTGAGGTATTATCTGTAGTACAGACCACTCCAGGCTCTTCTTCCAATAAAACATTTTCTTCACTAGTATCACTCTGTTTCATGGTGACCATCACCTATCACGAAATCTGGATCATTATCAGAATCATCAAATGTGTCATCATCGTTCACATTTCCCTCTTCATTTAAATCCCGTAATTACGCTTGCACCCAAGCTTCCAAATCTGGATTAGCTGCAGATATGTTACTCTTCTTAGAAATCCATATTATATCTGAAATATAACATATATTCACGCATAGAAGAAAATGCTACAAAATAACAACCACTGAAATCAGACTATATCATAATTAGAAACATGCGGTCTATTGGACCCACCAAATTCTTGTAAGTAAACGAAACATGCGGTATCTCAGGCACACAACTTGGCGCACTCCTCTAAACAATACTTTGTATCCCTTCAGTGACGAAGCAAAACTGATTTTTGACTGTTGCTTTACACGCGGCAAGTATTGCGGCGAAGGTACTGGGAAGGGGGAGCCGCGCTTTCTTGCAGTGCTGCCACACTCGCCCTTTAAAATAAACGAGGGGTCTGAGAGACCGATGCTTCGGGTTAAGGGTTAATACTAAGTCGAAAAATGCTTCTGGCAGATAATATTTCTTTGAAATATGAACTTTTACGGAAACTACCATCATGCTGGCTACATAGTATATATTGTGAGAGGAGTGAACGTCCTGAATTCAACGTGTTGTACAAATAACTTCGAAAGTTTCAAGACAAATTTTTTGGTTATTTAAGAATGACTGTAAAATCGTACGACATCCTTCTCTTGGCTATTACAGAAAAATTACAAAAACAAAATACTAATTGCTGAGCTAGCATATCTCCTGAACAGCGGCTAGTAGTAACATTAATACAATTTCAGTACATATGTTTAATTTTTTATTTTTTAAAGACGTTGTTCTGGATACATGAATATAACAAAATCAGTCAGTGGGGAGAAACTTCCTTATGCCGTTTCCGATTTCTTGGGAATGTAAATTACGTTTTAGAAAATTTTACACTACGGGGCAATTATTCGGGGAATGGTTTGAGAGGCTGCAATAACACAATGTAATTTGAAGAACTGTTGTCGGAAATGGTGGAAATTAAGTGGTTGCTCTTCTTCCTGTGCTGGCTGTAACGGTGTATTTTTGTTTAATACATAAGTGCCCGAAGACGGCTGGTAAATGCCTTCTTGAACCGATTGAAGTTCTGTAACAATTAAATTTTGAATTTTGCTTCGCAGTAGAAGTTTTTACAAAGGTGGAATAGCCATTTATGGTAACAAACTGTGTCGATTTCTTCCTCCAGTATTTCAATCTTTTTCCTCTCAAGGTCCAACACCTGGTGGTCTTTGCTTGTAGACAAAGTGGAACGCATTTTTCTCTGTGTTAATTAACCTGTAATTGCTTTCATGAATAAAAATAAAACTTACCAGAGATGCCAATTTCCATTGTGACACCTTCGCACATCTTCTTTAGAACTATGACTTTTTTTTTTTTTTTTTTTTTTTTTTTTTTTTTTTTTTTTAAGTTCATGAGCGGGATTCCACAAACATTCCCTTTTGAATACAGCCGAAATCAGTGCTTCGTCATCCATGGTAGTAATGAAACAACACAGCGTTTATATTGTGATACAATCTGCGAAGCCACTAGGCGACAAGCCAGGAAGATCCAACACGACCGTTCATCTAGCGACACGCCAAGCGACTAGCGTAGTCACCTAGCGTTCAGTGCGGCCGGTCCCATAAAATCGCAACTGTTTGTTTAACAAGGTGAGGCATCGGGCGAGTCGCGAGGTATCTAGGCTCTAAGCGAGGCACATTTGGTGTGGCCGTAGCCTAAAGGGCGTTAGGCAGTGACTCCAGCAACACCTTTAATGCTGACAGATGAAAGACCGAACATCTGTTTATCCCTCCTGCGACTTCGGTGATTTGAAGCAGTGAGATGAATTTATCTTCTCACTGTCACCAAGGTCGTCGCTCACTAGTGGTGGCAAATACAGCTGTGACATTCTGTACAAGTTAATTAACTTCTGTTGTGATTACAAAGCTTCCATTGGACTACTTACACCTAGCTAAGAACTTAAGCTGATACTGCATACATCATGCAGGTTTTGAGAATGCTACTGCACTCGCTGGTTGCCGTTCCTACCTAGTTTATCTGGGAAGATTGGCCACACCATATACTTTCATCGTCTCGAATAGAGATTCTCTATAACTAAGAGATACTCCATGTTAAATAAAATATGAGACAATATGAATGAAAAATAGAATTACAACTTTACTACGAAGCTATAGTTTACTAATACCCTCGAACTTCGTCATTGAAGGGTATCAAACTTCTCAGGTTATATCGAAAGTGGAAAGTAGCAAGAGTACGTCAGGAAGTATTCTCGATATTTCATCTGTTCCGTTTTACGTAACGGCATAACGGACTAGTATATGCAGCGCTTGTGTTTTACTAGTGACTTGTGCCATTTTTATGGTTGTGTCACTTCTGCACAATAATATTATTTCTGTAAGGTGTGTGACATTATGCGAATTTTGCTAACATGTTTCTTTCTGTATGTATAGTGGTTGTAAGATTGTGCAGATTGACCTAGTAATGGCTTTTCCCCTGTACTTGTAGAGCTAAAGATTCCAAATTATATTTTCAAGACCGATCAAATGTGGAAATAAAACAAAAATTGCAACACAAATGAAAGTCCAAAATTTCATCTGCAACTGTATTATGCTAAAAATCAAATCTGTATATATACAAAAGACACATTTGTTGGCACTAAAGTCATAAATCTGTAGTTAAAATACGACAGTACAGATGTTGAAAATTCCTTTACACTTTTTATCAATGCACTGCTCGTCACTTTCAAAGCTTACTGCCCTAAAGTTGTTAGGAAAACTAAATGACTTTCCAAGAAACATAATCTTACATCTGTGCATAGCTGCTTCACAGATCATCTAAAAAAATAGGAGATCTCTGTTAATGATTTTCCATGATAAATCGAAGAATAGTGAAGCAGAAAGAGCAAAGTACTTAAGGTTATAGAATAAATATAAGGCAGAGAACAGGTTAAGAAAATGCAAGGCAAATTATTATTTTACTAACGAGTCCAAAAACAAATGTAAATCGGTCTGGACTGTTATCAAGACTCATTTAGGTAGAAGTACAGATATTAACAATATTAAATCATGTGATGACGGTATCGCCCCAGATGTATTCAAAACTATCCTCATTCAAGCTGGGAACATGGTCAACTTCAATGCAACTAAACATAAGATTAAATATGGCAACTCAAATAATAAAACCCCTTTCCTTCAAAATTTTGAAACTGTGTTTACCATCTTATGTGAAAAGAGGTGAAAGTAACCGATATTAAAACTGAAATAACAAAAGTCAGGCATTCTAAATCACAAGATATTAATTGTTTCTGTAATTTTATTATCAAGTAATTGTGGCTGTACTAGTATATCCACTATGGTTTCTTTAAAACTTGATGTTTATTAGTGGATGTGCCCCTCATGGTTAAAAATAACTATTGCTACTCTTTTGGACAAAAAATGTGACAAGTCGTCTCCTGCGAGCGTGAAGGTCGGGGTGAGAGTTTAAAATAGGGAAAGATTAATTTTTGAAACTCACAACCACCAGCTGCGAACCAAATTCCTAAACATGCAAAAACACTGGAACTGTTATTGCGACTGTTTGACTCGTTTTCTAGGGGATGATATCACACGTTCGCAGCTTTCCTTCCCTGCATATGATTAACAAAACAAATTCATAATAAATTCAAGTTCATGAGAGAAAAGGGTGTACTAACTACTATTTTTGAAAACACGTGAAAGTTCACTTTATGTTGTTTATTTCACAATACTTGAACCCTGTGGCTGATACGTCTGTACGTCGGCACATTTATCAAATGAAGTTATAGCTCGAGAGCCCCGAGACAAAATGAGTATTTGTCGCGAATTGTTTTCACACCACATGGCTGTCTTAAACACCGTTTATGTTCATGCCTATGCGACGACACGTGTTACATTAACAAATCACAGTCACTTTAATTCAATGTGATGCACACCTTGTTCCACCGGCTAAATATTCACTAACACACAGTAGCACTCGATTTAACTTGGTGCAGTCTACGACGAGCAACCACACGTGGCGATTGCCACAGACAAATCTCAAGTCACCACCTCGAGATCCACATGCCGACTGAATGCAGAGCGACGCCGCCCGGCCAGCCACACCACGTGGTCCCGAGTCCTCACTTCCTGCCCAGGCGCGCGCGCCAAAAGCTCAACTGCCGGGGTTTTTTCCCCTACGTCATCAACTTCCCCATGTGAACTGTTCTAACCGATTTGCCAACGTACAGCGCTCAGCCAATACATTTCTAAAACTTTACTTAAAATCAAAATAATTACACTACACATTAAACAAATATTTTCTTACGTTTTTATATTAGTATAAACATCCTTTGTACTGTTTATCATAATCGTGCAATTTATTATATCACAGATAACTGATTTAACTGAATACTTCAAGATAAAATACAAAAACTGATTGAAAATAAAATGAAAAATAGTTAATATATTATTTTTATAAACAAACATTGCCATGCTAGTTGTGTAACTGTCTTGTCTTCGTTGGTAATTTATTACTTTTCATTGTCAATTAAACATATTACGTTAGATGTGACTATATCAGCTAATGTATTGTTTATTTATCAACAGGCTATTTTGTAATGAGGGCCTTAAAGGTTCCTGACTGCATCGTATTACTTCAAATGCCAGTAGTATTACAATATTTGTGCACTGTACTGTGCCTGGCACTCGCCATTGTCCCTCTCTCCCCTCACCGGAAACGAACTGTAAAATCCTAAGTTGGAACAAGCCACCAACATCGGCCTGCTCGCTGGCCTCCCGTCAGCTACAAGCACACAGCAAATCTCAACGTGGAGAATTTCTACCTATGGCCTAACTATAAATGTTGTCACCCAACTGTGTACATACATTGCTACCATAATTAATAAGATTAAAATTGTGTAACATTTAGTGCATTGGCATGGTCAATGTTTGCAGTGAACTTCATACTGTTTAATTATCAAATGCTATTAATTACCAGTATTTCTATTGGGCGGTAATCTCACACTCCTAATAATTACCGCCCAATATCTCTTGTTTTCATACTTTCAAAAGTAATACAAATTTGCATATAGTTCCACGTTAATCAATATCTGGCTTGTCAATAATAAAAACAGTTGAAACTATTCTTTCATTTCTACTTCCATCAGTTGATTCTACATTATCTGTTAATGCTATGCTGCTGGACCTCAGCAATGAATTTGACTCAATCAGCCATAGAAATCTCCTAGAGGAGGAATTCTACTGCTGAGGACTCTGAGAGTCAGAATTCTCTCTTCTATATGAGTGACAGAAGACAAATAGTACATTTTAACAATATTAAACCTAGTGTCTTAGACATCACACAGTGTGTGCCACCTTGCTCTCTTCCTTTCGTATTATAAGTAAATGATTTGCCAAGTTTCATGTGACGAAAATCCACACTTAATGTAGATGATACGACTTTTGCTATTTCTGTACAATACATAAGAGCAATAAAGAAACAAAATAAGGATCATCTCAGTGCAGCCTATAAGTGGATCCAAATGAATCAATTGAGCATTAACCATGCGAAAACAATAAACATAAACATTCATTCAACATATTCAGGAAAGCAACTAATACAGATGAAGTAATACCAGCAAGTTCCCAACACCCCGGAGCACACAATCATCCAGCCTTCCACACCATGGTACAACGTTTACTATCTATACCACAACAAAAAGCAGATGTCGAAAATGAACTTGAAATAATCAAAGATATAGCATCCAGCAATGGTTATTGCTGTGGTGTCGCACAAGTCTGAAGTGCGGGCCACGTACTTTCACCGCGCGCCGCCATGCACGCACGGCGCGGCGTTCTTACGTCAGCCACGAGCGCCCTCTGCTGCAACTCCGCTCGTGGCCACCACTGAACTGCATCGGTCACTTCGGATTAGGACAGGCACTAGGACTCAACAGTAGGCAGCCCTCTACCTAGTTAAACTATGTATCTGCATTCCACGAGTCTGCTGCCCTCCACGTTAAGTATTGTACCATCTCAATGAAATATATATCTTGTTCTAATTTAGACTAGTGTTTCTAGTTTTTGCTGTCCCACTGGCTGGTCACCTCAGACTCTCTACCCGCACACGCGTGCATCCTACTTTCCTGTGTCGGTCTCTCTCTATTCGGCCACCGACACCCAGGACCACCGGAGAAAACGAGACACAAAAGTGGCGACGAGAATGTATAACCCTACCCGTCCTACACCACCGGTTAGAATATGATAATTATAAAAATGACCCGTGTGCCTAATTATCTAAATTTGGTGGAAAAGCTATCGGTAATGAGGCCGATGATGTAGTGGAGGCTATAACCGGAACGTTGCTGCACCTCTTTGGTAGACAACAACGATCGACAGGAATAAAGAAAGTGGAAGATAAAATTTGGAATAAAATTATTAACGTTTAAATGAAAAAATGCGGAACAAACGGGACACCGGGATTAATTTGGAAAAGTGAATAACTCATTGATTTACGGTCGCCAGCCCCTTTGTACGAGCAAATAATTTGGTGGGATCTAAATAATAGCAAAGTCAATTAAAAACGTGAAAAATTACGTAAAATTTGGGTGGGCAGAAAATCAGAGTGTGCGCGTCAAATTCGGTACAAAAGACACTGACAATATACTAATTACTGAGAAACAGTTCACAAACACAGGGTTCAATGTACGACAGCGAAATGCAAGCCATAGCCGCGCAAATGCAACATGCAGCAAATCATGCAAAACTCTCACCTTAATACTTACTATTTACAGTTTCAAATAATTAATTGCTTATATAAGTACCAGAAATTATTCTACAGCGAGTATACCATGCGCTTTAGCAATAATCAAGTTATAACTGAACTATTAACTGTACTAATGGCAAGCTCAAAAATTAATTAATGACTTGTCGTGATAACACTGAATATTTAGAAAAGAACCATTTAACCTTCTGATTAACTTTTACTCTTTCTTTAACCAGGAATTATTAGCATTCAAACACTTGTAAATTACTATTCTCACTAGTCAGTACTTGCAAGTTAAAACAAACATTACCTCAAAATAATATGCAGTGGAAAACAATGAACCATTTACACTGTTATTGAAATATCTCTTGAAATTGAAAGTTAATCTAGCAGTTTCTTTCAACTTAGCAAACCTATTGATCAGCAACACTGGCATAAGCTACATTTAGTAATACTTTTCTGAACACATTTTTTATTAACGACTGTCACATTGTCTTTAATGACTCTGATTTTTAGTTTTCTGTAACTTTGTGAATATTCTCGGGAAAACAACGGAAGAGGAAGGAACCTGTCTGGACAATGACTATGGGTAATGATTTTTAAACACAGATTCACAAATAACAGTGTTCGCTATTGAACAATCATCACTAATACGCTGGTTAGCTGTACATGCTAAGACAAACTGGACGGATCTTACTGAATTTGGTGTGCGACGTGGTGCTGAAGACTGTTGGCACTTAACAATTGGCAAACACAGACTCTTCTTGGCGACGAATGTTAATTACAATTTAGGGCCCACAGCATTCCTCTTGATGCATTTATTAATTATCTGAGCTGTGGCCGTATGAATAAATGATATTGCCTCTTCGCCATCTCCTCCACTAGTGCCAATCCACGTACTTTTTCCGTTCACCAGTGAGCGCACCGTCTGTCCGCCGCTACTTCTCAACAACTACTCCTTCTCGCTGTGCGCCTCTGCGCTACCAGCGATAAAAAACTCCCTACTCAAAGATGATTCTATACAATAGCAAAGCCCTTGCTAACCCAGCGTGTCTACTACATTTACAATATTTTGACATATATGGAAATTAGCAGGACAGTGCAAATATATTACAGAAACAAAATATACAACTACATAATAAATTACAAAAAATACAAATAATGAGGAAAAATACATAAAGCATCGTTTTATATATCACCCTGTACGCACACATGACTGGAAAACACCGTTGGTCACTGTGTTGTTGTGTCACATATGCCCCACGTTTCATTGGTCTATATTGCCTTATAGATCCAAGTAAAACGTCCAGACTCATACAAACAGTGATCAATGACATGCAAGAAAAACACAAAACAAATCAATTTAGTCAACACTACATCAAGAGATTATCACACAGGATAATATTCAACTGTGTCCATTATTATCATCTACTCATTAAATACAGCTCTTAGTCTAATTAATCATATAGGTTGAAATCGCTATGTCCCCACACAATAACTAATCAATACAAAATCAAAAACCTTTATCCCACAGCAAAATTATCTATGTCCTTTCTCACTAATTATTAATTAACCGAAATACTTCATTAACCAACTCACATAGGATAAATCGCTATGTCCTACACATTATTCTATTAACACCCAATTAAAATCTTATTTACACAGCATTAAATTATCTGCGTCCTCAAATAATAACACCAATCATTTTTTTCTTTCAGGCACTGATTTGCAGCTCAGTACTAAATTTCTCTTACGTCCTCATTACCATTGAAATAATTGGAATCAGCACTGTGTTGTGCCCCACTTTCATTTTATTTCTGCACCATGTCCAAAGGCACACAACTTCAAATTAAGCTTGACTTGCCTCATTACATTGATGAATAACTTTGATTAAAATTTTTGTAATTTTTTTATCAGTCATCTGCAACTTAAATAACCAGTCGAAGTACATCTGAAGTCACAAACACTTCATACAGTTGAAATCAGAGAATAAAACAATTATTTACAGAAACATTTAGTATCAATACTCTAATTAAGCACTTAAATTTGCTAATTACTTTAATGACGGGTCACTGAATAGTTTGCTGCCATCTTTTTTAAGCCGTCCATACTTAATTTCAGTACACCTAGGGAAAGCTTAGGCTTTAATCAGGCTACATCTTTCGCTAATGATGCTTCACAAATTACATTTCTTTATTCACTGGTTAATTATCCCTACTCTGGTATGGTTGTAAATCAGTGATGTTCCGCACACCGAATTTTTTTACCTGATTGCGGATACACCAGATAATAAGCATTAGGGTGAGGAATACTTTGAATTTCAAACGGTCCATTATAAATAAATTTAAATTTTGCATTATCTATTTCACTAGATTTCTCGTGCTTTTTCACGAGAACCTTGTCATGAATTTTGAATTTTACTGGTTTCATATTCTCTTCGTGCCTTTTGATCCGTGCTTGAGCACGCTTATTCATTTGATCTCTCAATATTTCTTTCTTTCGCCTTAGATTTAATTCTTGCCGCGGTGGAAAATTAATGAGTTCCTCCACTACACTTTTCGGTCTCACTCCCAGCATAATCTCATAAGGAGTGAACCCAATGCTCTCGTGGGACAGCGAGTTCATAATTAGCTCAATGTCAGACACATATTTGCCCCACGCTTTATGATTGTTATGGCAGTATGTTCTGAAATATCTGCCCAGCTCACGCATATAGCGTTCTGCAGAGTTACTTGAAATATCCGAAATATTTTCTACTATGGTTTTAAAATCATCGTCAGTCGGTTGCAGTGCATTAATATTTCTGATATGATATCGTTCTGAACCGTCACTTAATCCTCCATACAACGGCAACGTAACTAAACGCAACCGCAAATCTTCATTATTTATTACCCTGTTCAGCTCATCAAAACCTATTTCCATTTTACTGTCTTCCACAGAAAACGATATAACCTTTCTGCCATAATCAATTGCCACTTTATATTTCAGCATCCAGTCAATTCCTACTATCATATCAGTACTCAGTTGAGGTACTACTAAAATCTCCTGTTCAAATACACAACTTTTAATAGAAAACTGTAACAGCACTTGTGATTTAATTGGTTTGCTACATGCTCCGGTAGCACCTATCACTTTTACGCCTCTTACAGGCAGCTCCACTATTTCCGTTAATTTCTTTAATTGTTCATAATATGACTGAGACATTGCACTAATTTGGCTCCCAGTATCGACTAAAACTTGTATGTTCGTTCCATGAACTTTAACCGGAACCATGATTTGATCGTACCTTTTATTTTCATCACCTTTGTCTTCCCACAACAAACCCTGTTCCACGTCTAAATTATCCCATAATAAACCGTCCTGTTCGAACTTTGCAACCTGCTTTTGCCTCCTACTATATTTTTCCTCAGACTGACATAAAACACATTTTATGGCACGCACCTCTGTTAATTCAGCGAGTTCATCTTCACTGTCACTTTCGTCCTGTCGTATCACGTCTGCTTTAACCTCGTACACATTGTAATCATCTGTTTCGCTCGTTAATGTCGTTCGGTCATCAAAACTAGCAAGGACTCCCGACACATCACCTCCGGCTGCCCGTCCAACGTGGTCGCTTTCGTCGCAATCGAGAATGGCATCGATACAAGCTTTGTTTGTTTACACTTCCCGTGTCCCTTTTTCTTTCCTATACTCAATAACATCATCATTATCTCCCATTATACATTCATTAACTTTATCCATGTTACGTGACACTTCTCTCAGAGTGCCCGCTCCTTTCAAACAACTTTTTTCAGTATTGCAATGCTTAACTTCATCTTCCTTCACTGTAAAATTTACTTTCCTACCTTCCCTTTTCCATGCTTCTATACCTTCATACATCTTACCAGCTTGTATCAGCCAATCCCGGTTATCGACTTCCAGATCAAACACGCTAGACATGGCGTTTGGCACTTTCATGACCGGAAGCTGCATCGGAATCTGCGCCGGCCTTTTATCTTGCCGCGCGTTTTCCTTTGCCGCTTCGATAACAATCCCGACTTCGCTAGCTACTACATCTGTTTCTGTATGCGTACGAAGTACATTCCTTTCGCGCAGATGTTCGCTCCTATTTCCTTCCGCGTGAACTCGCTCGCAGTCGTTTATTTCATTTAGGCAGTTGCCGGACACTTTGTCATTATTCTTGCGGCAACCGTTCCTTTGTTGATAAGGCCACACCTCGTTACCCGCAGCAGTTTGCCCCTCTACTGTTGCGGCTCCTCGTTTTTTGGGAATCGATCGTCACACGGATATGAGTGGTGACAACCTCTCCCGCGATGGGCGCCTCTACCTCTACCTCTGCCCCTTCCTCTTCCTCTATCCACTTGTGCACACCGTACTTCAGACTCGTTAACCTGGTTGTTGTCATACAATGGGTTACCGTAATTATTTTTGTTTTGATTGGAGTTATTGTTACCGTGGTACCGGTTGTCATTACTCCGATACCACACATCCATGTCGCCCACTTTCCTTAAGAAAGAAGCTTTGTCTTTCTCGCCCATTAAGTAACCGCGAACACTCCACGGTAACTCTTCGCGCAGCACGGTCATAGTGCTTCGCTCGGACATTTGACCTTTTACATGCTCAATTTTCCTGCACAGATTCTCGCAGTACGTTTTCATGTTTGTATCTTTACCCGGTCGGTACGGAGGAGCGTGCATAAATTCTTGAAGTACTTCGTCCTGTTTTTCAACGGACCAGTACTCCTCTTCGAATTTTGACAGAAAATCCTCTAAAGTCCTGCAATTATCTGTCGCTTGAACCACCATGCTACTAGCGTCACCGCTTGGCCTGGTTCTCGCAATTCTAATACGCTCTTCCTCAGGTAACGCAGAAGGTATAATCTTTCTGCAACGCATCCATGAAAATCACTGGGTGCACGTTACCTTTCGGGTCGAATTTTTCGATTTCCAGGCTCACATAGTTGGGCTACACGCCACCTAATGTGAACGTGGCAGCCAAACTCTTTACGGTTTCTACACTCTTTACTTGCTCTTTAATTTCTACCAGCTTTCGATTAACGTTAGATTCCAAAGTCTGAGCCGTATTTTGCACATCAGCATTGACTTTAATTACCGTTTCTTGTAATTTCGTTTCTGTCTCGTCCTGAACCTTCATAATTTGTCCCTTTAATGTATTTACAGAATGATTCAGTTCAGTACGTATTTCCTCTTGTTTGTTACTGACAAGCCTTACTTCACGATCAACTTTAGTTTCTACCTCTTCGCGAATCTTTTCTGCCTTTTCTTCTATACTTTCTTTTGTGTCCCAACTTCGTCGCCGCTTTTGTGTCCCAGCCTCGTCGTCGGTGTCGGTGGCCGAGTGGAATGAGACCGACACCGGAATATAGACAGCACGCTGGTGCAGGTACGGAGGGGAGCAGCCAGAAACTATAAACACTCGAGTAAATTAGAAAGAGATATATATTGCACAGAATGTAACAATACTTAACTTTTACATAGTACTGCAGAATGTTGATACATAGTTGTTAGAGGCCTGCCTAGTGCCTGTACAATAGCAAAGTCTTCACTGGTGCCTATCTGATTACGAAGGTCCTAAGTCGTTGCTATCTCAGTCCGAAGTCCGAAGTGGCGATGTCCTTCAGTGGTGGCCACGAGCGGCGTTGTCGCAGAGGGCGCTCGTGGCTGTCGTCGTGAGAACGCCGCGCCGTGCGTGCATGGCGGCGCGCGGCGAAAGTAAGTGGCGCGCACTTTGTACTTGTGCGACACCACACCCCTCCCCCCCAAACCGCCGCGCCGTCGTGGCATAGGGCTGAGGGCCACGGCGACGGCACTGGGAGGAGGGCCTGGGCGGGGGCGTTACTGGTGGGACGGGCGTCGTAGCTGAGGCCGGGATCGAGACGCCGTCCGCGCCCCGGCATCCGCCTTGAGATCCTCCAGGGAACCCGCCGAAACCTGGGGAAGGGCGCCCGCCCCCGCCCAGAGGGAGCAGGTCATCTTCTTCTGAGGTGCGTGGCCCAAGCTGGGGGGGCCCGCACGGTCCCGGAGTCCCTCTCGGTGACGCTGTCATCTGCGGCGGCGACAGCGGCGGCGTCGCGTCGATCTCCATCGGGACGATCTCGTAGTCCGGGGACGAACGATGTGGTTGTGCTCCCTGGCAGTGAACTGGGTCTGGAATCAAGAAACCGGAGACAGGATCGCGCGGCCTATGCAGACGCAATTGGTTTGCGTGGCGCCGCAGCTCCGACCCTGTGGAAGAACGTACAACATACATATTTCGACCGAGCACGCGCTGAATGGTGCCCGGCATCCATTTCTTCTTGTTACCAGCAAACACCCTGTACAGCACCGGCGTAGAAACCTGAAAACGCGTAGCGCCATACGAACCGACTCGGTGCGTGGGAGGCTGCAGCAGGTGAAGGAGAGTGCGGTGACGGCGGCCGTGTAGCAGCTCGGCAGGAGACGGGCCGTCACGTGGCATGCACCGATACGTAGACAGGAAAATTTGAAGAGCTTGCTGCCTGGAGTGCTGACCTTTCATCTTCTCCATGTGAGACTTGAATGTTCGAACGAAACGTTCTGCTTCACCATTGGACTGAGGGTGAAAAGGTGCAGTGGTAATATGCTGAATGCCATTCACACGACAAAACTGTTGAAATTCCGCACTAACAAACTGAGGTCCATTGTCACTGACGATAGTTTCAGGCAAGCCTTCGATGCAAAACACTGATGTTAAGGCACTGATTGTACTAGAAGCTGTCGTTGAGTTCATGGCAATCACAAAAGGAAACTTGCTGAAAGCGTCCACAACAATTAACCAGCGCGTATTCCAGAAAGGTCCGGCAAAGTCAATATGTAAACGTTGCCATGGTCCCTTGGGGCGTGGCCAGTCTGAGAAACGTTGCGGAGGAGCCGCATGATGCTCCGCACAAACTGTACACTGTGATGTCATGCTCTCTATCTGAGCGTCCATACCAACCCAGGTACAATGACGTCTGGCCAGTTGCTTTGTCCTAACAATGCCCCAATGTCCTTGATGCAGGAGGCGTAACACTTCTCGTTGCAGGGAACGAGGAACAATCACTCTTGCTTGGTCGTTGTCGGTATGCAACAACAGTACACCCTGACTTAAAGATAATGCATGACGTTGTGCAAAATAACGTCGAACCAGAGGCCGATCAATGTCTTTGGCTCTGGCAGGCCACCCTGAGCAAACAAAACGTGCTACCACACTTAGGTCTGCATCCGCAGCTGTTTCCTGTGCAACCCGACGAGAGTTCAAAGGAAAGTCTGCGACAGCGGAAGCATCTCCGGAGTCTATCTGACAACATGCCATTTCTGAAGAATCAAATGATACATCCTGGCCAACCGGAAGTCGGGAAAGTGTGTCCGCGTTGGCATGTTTAGTGGTAGGTCGGTACAAAATCTCATACTGATAATTAGACAATATCAAGGACCATCTCTGAAGCTTTTGTGCCGTAAGTGGCGGATTCGGCTTTGTGGGTGAGAACAACGACGTGAGAGGCTTGTGGTCTGTCAACAAATAGAATTTTCTGCCATAGAGATAATGATGAAACTTTGTGACGCCGTAAATGATTGCTAAGGCCTCCTTTTTTATCTGACTGTAATTCTGTTGCGTTGGCGTCAGTAGCTTGGATGCAAAGGCAATAGGACGATCGTGAGATCCAATACGATGTGAGATTACAGCGCCCAGACCATACGACGAGGCGTCAACTGCTAACACTACAGGCTTCTGTGGGTCAAAGGGAATCAAACATGCATCACTGAGTAGTGCAGACTTTAATTTGTCAAAGGCAACCTGACAATCTTTAGACCATACAAAAGGAACATTCTTCCTACGTAAGTGATGCAGTGGAGCTGCAATCTGAGAGGCATTGGGAATAAATCTGAAATAATAGTTAAGCTTTCCCATCACTGCTTGCAATTCATGCACATTCTTAGGAGGAGGCAAGTCTTTGATTGCTCGAAGATGTGACTGTAAGGGATGAATTCCTTGGGCATTAATCACCTGGCCTAGGTACTCTATTTCAGTTTGAAAAAACGAACACTTTGCTTTATTGCAACGTAGACCTGCTGCAGTCAAAACTTTGAAAGGCACTCCAGGTTTGCTAAATGTTCTTCAACTGTACGTAAGGATACCACAATATCATCTAAGTAGTTCGAGCAACACGGTACAGAAACTGTCAGCTGTTCCAAAAAGCGCTGAAAAATAGCGGGGGCGGAAGAACCGCCAAAGGGTAGGCGCTGAAATTGAAAAAGGCCCATGTGAGTATTAATGACGAAAAATTTTTTTGATTCGTCATCAAGCGGAATCTGTAAGTATGCCTCTGCTAAATCAATCTTAGAAAAGAAGCGAGACTGTCCTAATTTGTCCATCAGTTCCTCAGGTCTGGGCAGGGGATAAGTGTCCACAATTGTTTGACTGTTCACCGCACAGAGACGAAGTTTTCCTGACGGCTTGGGTATAATTACTATAGGCGAGGTCCACTGACTCGCAGAAACAGGAGAAATCACCCCACTATCTTGCCAACGTTTAAGTTCTTCGGCAACTGTATCACGCAAGGCGATAGGCACTGGTCTAGCTTTACGAAATTTTGGAACTGCAGATTCTTTTAAAGTTACATGTGCCACGAAATCTTTTGCACAACCTAGTTCCGGCGAAAACAAGTCACTGTATTTTTCACACAATGCATTTATTTTATCCTGAGGCACTATTGACGAAATTTGAAGCACATCTCTTTGAATTGATAAACCAAACAAGTCAAAAGCATCTAGTCCAAAAATGTTCTGTGTCGATTTGGCCTGAAGAACTACAAAAGCAACTGTTTTTGTTATACCTTGGAAAGAGGCAGGCAGGCTACACGTTCCTAGCACGGGAATATTTTGACCTGTGTACGCTGTTAACACTTGCTGTGACGGCGACAATTTTGGCGAACCCAGAAGTTCATAAGTATCTTTATTTATTAATGTAACAGCGGAACTCGTGTCGAGCTGAAATTGCACAGTCTGATTTTCAATGGAAAGATTCACAAAAAGCTTTTGCTTGTGGCGCTCGACAGGTGCGCGAATGTGGGCAACGTCTGCTACGGTTTGTTTAATGCGCTTGCGCGGGCCGCGTAGTGAAGTAAGCGGCGCAGACTCGGCACGCAGCGGATTAACAACACTGTTACTAGATGGCACTACCGCCGGATCGGCGTCCGCGCAATGCGAGGCTACTACAGAGTCACTAACTACTGCACTACCCTTTTGAGTAGCAACTTTATGTCTACTGTCACTAGCTACACAGTACTGGGCACTATTACAAGGAGCAGTTGCAGAAGGCACTATTTTCACTACAGGAATGCACTGTTCATAGTCATTTTGCTTGTCCCGAACCCTTTTCCGTTGCACTGTTTTACGCGCTCGTCGGCGCTTGCTACGTGGTGCACTATAAAGTTTTGCCATAGGCGCAGAACTACTTTCTTGCAATTGAGATCCAAGGAAAGCACTGTTCAATTCCACAGCCCGTATAACATTTACAGTATGAACTGTTTTTGCATTTTGCGAAGCACTGTACTTAACGGCACCGTTCTTAGAAGTTTTGTTTTGCATACACACAGATTGTACATGTCCTGATTTGCCACATTGATAACAGGTTGCGTTGCGACTAGGGCAATGAGCACGCTTGTGGCGAGACACACACTGGGGGCAAGATTTACGTACATTTTTCGGAAATGAGCGTTGGCGCCCGTTATGCAAATTACTGTTTCTAACACTACGGGGCGACCTTTGAGTCGCACTTTTACACTGGCTACTGTTCACTGTCTGTTCAGCACGGCCGGTAGAATTTAAAGAATCACTAGTGCTATACTGATAACTACGGCTAGGAAAGCGTCAGTTGCAGCGCACTGAATTAACACTGTGGCTTTGCATTTCTACATCAGCTAAGTCAAAAGTATCCTGCGCTTCTATAAGCTGCAGTACACTGTCTAATGAGGGGTCAGACTGTTTCAGAATTGCTGCTCTAATTCTGGGGTCCTGAATATTCTGCGTAATCGCATCCCTCAACATCACGTCACTATACGAAAGTCCACAAGAGCAAGTAAATTTACATTGGCGGGTTAAGCCCTTCAATTCCGTGATCCATTCTTGGTGTGACTGCTGCGGTAATTTTTTAAGTCTGAAAAATCGGTACCGAGCCGCAGCTACGAGAACTTTTCTCTCATAATGAGCATTTAGTGCCTCTACTATTTGTTCAAAGTCTACATCACGAGGAGATGCGTGAGGGAATAGTTTTTGCAATAATACAAAAGTTTTGGGGCCCACCACGGACAATAAAAGATGCTTAACAGTCTGACCTGTAATTTGATGAGCCGCGACGAGTTCTTGAAACTGCGCGAAATAGTCACTCCATTCTTCCTCACGTTCGTTGTACTGGCGGAACGTCGGAAGCGGTGCGGCGGCAGGTGTGGGTTGCTGATGCGACGGCTGTTGTTGAGTTGTCGTCAAGTGCGCCACTGCCTGGAGAAGTTGTGTTATTTGCGCCGTCTGTAACTGAATAATTTCCATTAAGTTTGGGTTCGGGGTAGTGGCCATGCTGACTGATTAGGCACCGCGTATACAAGTAACTTATAACAAAACACAAATGCAATATGAAAGAGGACTCGCTCTGCAACAAAAAAAGTCCACAAAACACGTAACAAAATATCTTCCCCCAAAATTCTTATAATAAGGGTGGGTGGGCGGGAGCAATTTCTGCGTGCTCCGACTGCTGCTGTCTGGCTGCTACAAGCGGGCTGGTCCAAGGTTCGTCTATCACTCCTCGTCGCCACTTTTGTGTCCCAACTTCGTCGCCGCTTTTGTGTCCCAGCCTCGTCGTCGGTGTCGGTGGCCGAGTGGAATGAGACCGACACCGGAATAAAGACAGCACGCTGGTGCAGGTACGGAGGGGAGCAGCCAGAAACTATAAACACTCGAGTAAATTAGAAAGAGATATATATTGCACAGAATGTAACAATACTTAACTTTTACATAGTACTGCAGAATGTTGATACATAGTTGTTAGAGGCCTGCCTAGTGCCTGTACAATAGCAAAGTCTTCACTGGTGCCTATCTGATTACGAAGGTCCTAAGTCGTTGCTATCTCAGTCCGAAGTCCGAAGTGGCCGATGTCCTTCAGTGGTGGCCACGAGCGGCGTTGTCGCAGAGGGCGCTCGTGGCTGTCGTCGTGAGAACGCCGCGCCGTGCGTGCATGGCGGCGCGCGGCGAAAGTAAGTGGCGCGCACTTTGTACTTGTGCGACACCACACTTTCATTTATTATCCCTTCCATGGACCTAAACTTTTCAGTTAACTGACTATTCACGCTGTCATAAAGATACTCTTTCTGCTTTTTAATTTCATTAGTCATTAATTTCTTTACACATTCTAATTCGCTATTAAACTTTTTATCTAAACTCGTTATTTTACTGTCCATCTGTTCAGTCAGAGTTTTCATTTGTTCGCTAATTTTCGTGTCCAGAGAATTTATTTTACTATCAAAAGCTTGGCTCAGAGACTGAACTGATGAGTCTATTTTGTTATCTAAACAATCAATTTTGCTTGCTAAAAATTTATTTGAAAGCTCTATTGCATCTATTTTGTTAGTTATGTCTTCAGCTAACGATTGACGTGACTGACTGATAACTTCGCTAATCATTTTGAATCCACATATTCGGATCAAATGGCAGATTTGACATTGGCTCAGGTTTCATTTTCAGATCTACAGTATACTTAAAACTCTCTGTGTATGTTTCATCCGGATATTGCTCACATTCTGGAATTTCCTGCTTTATTGTCACATCGCCTACATTTTCTGTTTTCACGTCAAAATCTGTGTTGCAGTAGGCGTCTGGCTCACCGCCAAACAATGCGGAAGCCGGCTCCAGCCTTTGTAATGGATGCCCCGCCTGCATTGTCGAATTCGATATTGTTTTTTGGTCTACTGTTTGTTCTGGCATTTTCTTTGAAATTTCACAATTTATTTAAATCCTAAAGTTACGCGGCTCAGGACGAGATAAGTACTGTCCTGTCCACTACGGTCGCCACGTATAACCCTTCCCGTCCTACACCACCGGTTAGAATATGATAATTAGAAAAATGACCCGTGTGCCTAATTATCTAAATTTGGTGGAAAAGTTATCGGTAATGAGGCCGATGATGTAGTGGAGGCTATAACCGGAACGTTGCTGCACCACTTTGGTAGGCAACAACGATCGATAGGAATAAAGAAAGTGGAAGGTAAAATTTGGAATAAAATTATTAACGTTTAAATGAAAAAAAATGCGGAACAAACGGGACCCCGGGATTAATTTGGAAAAGTGAATAACTCATTGATTTACGGTCGCCAGCCCCTTTGTACGAGCAAATAATTTGGTGGGATCTAAATAATAGCAAAGTCAATTAAAAACGTGAAAAATTACGTAAAATTTGGGTGGGCAGAAAATCAGAGTGTGCGCGTCAAATTCGGTACAAAAGACACTGACAATATACTAATTACTGAGAAACAGTTCACAAACACAGGGTTCAATGTACGACAGCGAAATGCAAGCCATAGCCGCGCAAATGCAACATGCAGCAAATCATGCAAAACTCTCACCTTAATACTTACTATTTACAGTTTCAAATAATTAATTGCTTATATAAGTACCAGAAATTATTCTACAGCGAGTATACCATGCGCTTTAGCAATAATCAAGTTGTAACTGAACTATTAACTGTACTAATGGCAAGCTCAAAAATTAATTAATGACTTGTCGTGATAACACTGAATATTTAGAAAAGAACCATTTAACCTTCTGATTAACTTTTACTCTTTCTTTAACCAGGAATTATTAGCATTCAAACACTTGTAAATTACTATTCTCACTAGTCAGTACTTGCAAGTTAAAACAAACATTACCTCAAAATAATATGCAGTGGAAAACAATGAACCATTTACACTGTTATTGAAATATCTCTTGAAATTGAAAGTTAATCTAGCAGTTTCTTTCAACTTAGCAAACCTATTGGTGCGAAGAATGGCAGCTAGCTCTCAATGTAGAAAAATGTAAGGTTATGCGCATGAGTAGAAAAAACAATCCTATAATGTTCGAATACAGCATTAGTAGTGAGCTTCTTGATGCTGTCGCGTCGTTCAAATATCTAGGCGTAACATTGCAGAGCGATATGAAATGGAACGAGCATGTAAGGACAGTTGTGAGTAAGGCAGACAGCCGACTTCGGTTTATTGGGAGAATTTTGGGAAGATGTACTTCACCTGTAAAGGAGATCGCGTATAAAACGCTTGTACGACCACGTCTTGAGTATTGCTCAAGTATTTGGGACCCGCAACAGATCGGTTTGAAGGAAGACATAGAGGCGGTTCAGAGGCAAGCAGCTAGATTTGTTACCGGTAGGTTCGACCAATGCGCGAGTGTCACGGAGATGCTCCGGCAACTCAATTGGGGATCGCTGGAAGGAAGATGACGTTCTTTTCGTGAATTTCTGTTAAGTAAATTTAGAGGGCCGGAATTTGAAGCTGAGTGTAGTACGATCTTGTTGCCGCCTACTTACATTTCGCGTAAAGATTACAAAGACAAGCTAAGAGAAATTAGGGCTCGTACGGAGGCATATAGGCATTCTTTTTTTCCTCGTTCAATTTGGGAATGGAATAGGAAAGGAAATGCCTAGTAGTGGTACAGTGTACCCTCCGCCACGCACCTTATTGTGAATTGCGGAGTATGTATGTAGATGTAGATGTAGATCAGCAACACTGGTATAAGCTACATTTAGTAATACTTTTCTGAACACATTTTTTATTAACGACTGTCACATTGTCTTTAATGAATCTTAACAATTGGCAAACACAGGCTCTTCTTGGCGACGAATGTTAATTGCAATTTAGGGTCCACAGCATTCCTCTTGATGCATTTATTAATTATCTGAGCTGTGGCCGTATGAATAAATGATATTGCCTCTTCGCCATCTCCTCCACTAGTGCCAATCCACGTACTTTTTCCGTTCACCAGTGAGCGCACTGTCTGTCCGCCGCTACTTCTCAACAACTACTCCTCGCTGTGCGCCTCTGCGCTACCAGCGATAAAAAACTCCCTACTCAAAGATAATTCTATACAATAGCAAAGCCCTTGCTAACCCAGCGTGTCTACTACATTTACAATATTTTGACATATATGGAAATTAGCAGAACAATGCAAATATATTACAGAAACAAAATATACAAATACATAATAAATTACAAAAAATACAAATAATGAGGAAAAATACATAAAGCATCGTTTTATATATCACCCTGTACGCACACATGACTGGAAAGCACCGTTGGTCACTGTGTTGTTGTGTCACAAATGGGGCACAAAAATTGCCCCACCGTGATTGGCAACATACTTAACAGGAAAAAGAGGCAAAAGATAACAGCACTTCTGTATCCTCCACAGCAATCACCGAGTCACAGTAATAAAAAGTGGGTCCCATGCTATATGTAGGTAAGCCTTCAAAGGTAATTGCCAAAAAACTGAGATCCAGGAAATACAACCCAGCTTTTTACACCAGAAGTACTGTTGCCCACATTTGTTCAACAAAATTCCACCTTTAGAACAGAGTGGAGTATATAAAATAACCTGTAACCTTTGTGGCAAAGTATATGGAGGCCAGTCAGGTAGGTCAATAGCCACTAGACTATCTGAGCATGAAAGGAGCTGGAGATTGAAAAAGAAAGATTCCACCTTTGCTGACCATGCTCTGAATGAATGTCATTCCTATGATACCAAATGTGATGTTCTCCATGAAGGGAAAAAGGGTAGAAATCTCACATTGTTGGAAATTCTGGCCATTAACAACCACCAGTCCAAGAATCCTGACTTAGTGCTGAATGACCAGACACAATTCAATTATTCACCTTTATTAAAATTATGTCAACTTATTGATAGGCCTATTGTTCTGACTTTATGTAAATAATTTTGTCATGTGTGTTTCATACGAATACTCCATATACCGTTCTACTCCTTGCCATAATTTACACTTTGCTTGTACAACCATCCATCGCTCACCTGGACATTTATAATATTTGTAACCTTAAGTGATGTAAGATGTACCCATTCGGACCCCATTGTGATTTTTCCTTTATTATTATTATTATTATTATTATTATTATTATTATGCACGTTCTGTGGTATTGATTCTTATTCATAACAAACCCACATTTTGTTTCTACCATCACGTTCTGACTATACTTTCTTATACAATTACACAGTTTTAATATTTTAATACCAATGTAGCACAAGATAAATTAATTTAAAATCTATTTGTTTTGTAGGAGTACGCCTGATATGTAGTATAGATTCATAGACATAATTAATTTGCTGTTCACATATCTTTAAAACCATCTTTGTATACGTAACCTCAATGTTACGTGAGGACTATCTGTTTAGTATGAAGTTATCTGACGATGGCCTAAGAAGCCGAAAGCTGCTAATAAAAAGCAAATAATATCGTGAAAAAAAAATACTAGGTATTTAAGTATTTAATATGTATTTGTTGTTTTCAGCAAACCACATACGAACGTAAAATGATGCTTGGCTACCATTACATACCACTTAACGATAGAGTTCTAGTGTAGCTCAGGTTATTCCATTTCAATACCCCATTCTCATAATTCAGAATTTCAGAACCTGCAACCTCTGCTTAGCTCCAAAGAAGTCCGATAAGCTGTATTTTATTCGCCTATTGTGACAATATTTTAACCCGGACGTGAAGCTTTATTTCGCGAGGTGTAAGCTAAGCAACCAAGCATCAACTTATGGCGAAAAGTTGATAATAAACATCAAGATAATAATTACGGCACATTGTGACTTCTTCTGAGAAACCCAGGAACATTTCACCTATTTTCTCTGTAGTGGTATTTTCCGGTGTTTTCTTATCTTAAAAAAAGAGTCCCGGTATTATTTGATGCCGACATTATTCATGCTCTGTTCTGACTTATGCTCTTTAGAAACTTAATTACTGCAGCTATTCCGAAATTCATTCAATTTTATACGCGATATTTATTTCAAATTTACACCGACAATAGAAAACGAGAGAAAGTATCATTGGAGGTAGAAAGTTATATACTGGAACATGCCTGCTGGTGACGTTTCTACTCCCGCAGTTTACAACAGCTCTGGACTCTGTATTCAGTTCCCTATTAATTCTCTGAACCGAAGTTAATATTCTGCGCCTATCGGTAAGAAAGTCAGCAAATCACAAGGCTCCAGAAGTGTCTGCTTAATGTGATTCTGTGAATCTCCTTTACTCTGGTTATCTGGCTTGCAGTGCGTCGCTTGGTTTCTCACAAGCTCAGCTGGTTAATAAAAGACCATACACGACACTGCCTAATTATTTGAATATCGATGCATATGGTACACGAAATGCGAATTTTTGTTTGTGCGTACAACTGAGGATGCCTTACTTATGAACATTTCCATTCCTGTTTAAATATTTACACTTGTATTTCCGCTGCTGTGTATTGCAATGTGAAGGTTTACTGCGTAGATTACTGTGGACTCAGGTAGTTAATTATTCCATTACTTTGTTTAGTGCTGTGATGACTACACGCAGTTTTCGTTTGTAATCTAGGTTCGTGTCTGTCTTTGTGTGCAGAGAGGAGGCCTTGGGAGAAAAGGGGAAATGAAGGATAATGAGTTATTAGTTTGAGCTTATATTGTAATCTGTTGAAGTTTGTGTGTGCATGAGCGTTCATGTGTTGCGTGTGTAGGCTCGAGTTCGTGCTTCAGTATATCTTCTGCCTGTGGGAAGCTGCGGTCAGCTATGGCTTAGTATGGATCTGTTACATAAGTCAGTGAGTAATGCGACAAGTGAATTACTTCTACTTTTAAATTTGCAATTCATTACTATCTTACCTGTTGCAATGGGACTGATGAACAAGCAGTTTAATCCCCTTTAAATTCCCAACAACAACGACAACTTGCCGCAACAGCTCTTTTAATAATCAATTTTTTTCTGATATGCATGTTAATTCTTAGACATTACATGTTTGTTGCATCACTGACGATTCAAACTCCAGTTTTATTAGATGTTATTTTAATCTGAATCACTATTTTCATATATCCCCAAATTTATGCGTCCTTTGTACTTTTCGTAATATGACTGTTTACCATTTCCATGTTCACTCTTTTGTATATTTTAGAAACAAACAAAAGAAAGTGAAATGTGCACGTGAATGTATTACTAAGACCTTCTGAGCAGTATAGTTCAAAAAATGTTCAAATGTTTGTAAAGTCTATGGGACTTAACTACGGGATCATCAGTCCCTAAACTTACAAACTACTTATGAACTAGCTAATCCTAAGGACGGCACAAATATCCATGCCCGAGGGGGGATTCGAACCCCCGACTGTAGTGTAAATGTTTCAAATGTTTGTATAGTCTATGGGACTCAACTACGGGGTCATCAGTCCCTAAACTTACAAACTACTTATGAACTACTTACGAACTACGACGGCACAAATATCCATGCCCGAGGGGTGATTCGAACCCCCGACCGTAGTGGCCGTGCAGACCGTGACTGGAGCGCCTCAATCCCCTCGGCCACCGCGGCCGGCAGCAGTATAGTAACTAAAAATTTTATCATAAAGCACAGATGTGATGAAACACACACGCACAATCATGAATGATACCAGATACTGTGATAACCAAAACTTAATTCAATTTAAAACAGGGATCTAACACTTAAAACCTGAAAGCAGAGACTTTTTTTATTCGAAATTATACTATTCCTATGTAGTAAGAACCATAACGTAATAACGACCTTCATACGCCTGGGGATTGAGTCAAACCGCTTTGATGGCGTGTACAGGTACAGATGTCCATGCAGCTTCAAAACGATGCCACAGTTCATCAAGAGTAGTGACTGGCGTATTGTGACGAGCCAGTTGCTCGGCCACCATTCACAAGATGTTTTCAGTTGGTGAGAGATCTGTAGAATGTGTTAGCCAGGGCAGCAGTCGAACATTTTCCGTATCCAGAAAGGACCGTAAAGGACCTGCAACATGCGGTCGTGCATTATCCTAATGAAATATAGGGTTTCTCAGGGATCGAATGAAGGTTAGAGCCGTGGGGCGTAACACATCTGAAATGTAACGGCCAACATGAGACGACCGAGACTTGTAACCAATAGCACCCCATACCATCACGCCGGGTGATACGCCTGTATGGCCTTGACGAATACACGCTTCCAATGTGCATTCACCAAGATGTCGCCAAACACGGATGCGACCATTATGATGCTGTAAACAGAACCAGGAATCATCCGAAAACATGACGTTTTGTCATTCGTGCACCCAGGTTCGTCGCTGCGTACACCATCGCAGGCGCTCCTGTCTGCGATGCAGCGTCAAGGGTAACTGCAGCCATGGTCTCCGAGGTGATAGTCCATGCTGCTGCAAACGTCGTCGACCTGTTCGTGCAGATGGTTGTCTTGCAAAAGTCCCTATCTGTTGACTCATAGATCGAGACGTGACTGCATGATCCGTTACAATCATGCGGATAGATGCCTGTCATCTCGACAGCTAGTCATACGAAGCCGTTGGGATCCAGCACGGCGTTCCGTATTGCCCTCCTGAACCCACCGATTCCATATTCCGCTAACAGTCATTGGATCGCGACCAACGCGAGCAGCAATGTCGCGATACGATAAACCGCAATCGCGATAGGGTGCAACCCGACCTTTATCAAAGTCGTAAACGTGATGGTACGCATTTCTCCTCCTTACACGATGCATCATAACAACGTTTCACCAGGCAACGCCGGTCAACTGCTGTTTGTGTAGGAGAAATCGGTTGGAAACATTCCTCATGTCAGCCCGTTGTAGGAGTCGCCACCGCCGCCAACCTTGAGTGAATACTCTGAAAAGATAATCATTTGCATATCGCAGCATCTTCTTCCTGTTGGTTAAATTTTGCGTCAGTAGCGCGTTATCTCGGTGGTGTAGCAATTTTAATGGCCATGAGTGTACTATCCACGGTAAATACCTCAGAATTCAAAATAAATATATTATGAAAGGTACACAGTCTATTATTTAATGCAGATTAAGGGCCGGCCGCGGTGGCCGCGGGGACTGAGGCGCTTCAGTCACGGTCTGCACGGCCACTACGGTCGGGGGTTCGAATCCCCCCTCGGGCATGGATATTTGTACCGTCCTAGTTCGTAAGTAGTTCATAAGTAGTTTGTAAGTTTGGGGACTGATGACCCCGTAGTTAAGTCCCATAAGCTTAACAAACATTTGAACATTTGCAGATTAAGGCCTTATCTATTGATAAGAGATTTACAATAAAACAGTTTATTTATGCAAATAGATTTCTGCTTCTATACAATTTATATCAGGGAGACAAATAATTTTATATATATTACAGGCCGGTAGCAGCAGTGCAGTGCCTGGTACGGACATTTCAACCTAGCGGAGCTCGATTCGCTTATTACAGTCATCACTGACTAAGCTAATGTCATTTATGTTAAAGACGGCGGTCAGTGAAAAATTTACGCTTCAAAGTTGCAAATTAAAAAAGTGCGTAATAGTTGCAGATCAAGAGAACAGGATCTTACAAGTTAACTGCCATTATTTCTGTATTATTAAGATTGTTTTGAAAATAAGTTATCATTCAATTGGACTTCCGTAAATGACGGCTATAATTATTGTAAACATCAAAAGAAGAAGTGGAAGTTTGGCGATTGGTGATTACGCAGCAGAGCCCGTAAAGGGGCAAAGTTGAGCGGTATTTTAACAAGTGAGCAAGCAATCGGCAGGGGCAGACATTGTAACGGCAGTTCCCGGGCGACAGCCTGATTGGGACGCCCCGGTTCACCCACTCCGACACTATGTTCTCGCAGTCCGTTTGCTCATCATTCAGTTTTCCTTGAAACTTGTCTTCATTTTCGAAATCATCATCCTTTTTTTTTCTCTAATGTACGTGGTCACGATAAGAGCAGAATTGTATTTTATCTCCAGAAAAGCACGTTTGTACACTTGCGCGTTAATTCTTAATTTCTTCCTTTCTAGATAATTTAGTAACACCCAATAATTCACCAGATATGTCGTTTATATATATATATATATATATATATATATATATATATATATATATGGTGTTTCACTAAGTGTGTTTGCCTCTGTAACTTATAAAATAATAGGTGACGGGAAATTTTAATGCGGTAGGTCAACACAAGAAATGTTACACTTTCTGCGGAGCTATGAACATAGTTTATTGTATCATTTTCCAAAGAGTTACACCACAAAGATATAATTTTTTAAATGGAACAATAGTTTTTTCTATCGTGTACTGGATTCGTTTAAACCAGCTGCGTCCAAATCAATTTAAACTACATTCCTATCACTGTTAGTTTGGGAGCTACAACCCTTCAAAGTTCCGGGGGCGGAGGCTGCGATAGCGTAACTGACTGGCCAAGTGGCTGTCCCCTGGGACACGGCCCACTGTCTCATGACCACCAGCCAGTGAGCTACGCTGTCGTAGCCTCCGCCCCCTAAACTTTGAAGGGTTGTAGTTCCCAAACTAACAGTGATAGGAATGTAGTTTAAATTGTTTTAGACGCAGCTGGTTTCAACAAATCCAATGCAAGATAGAAAAAACTATTGTTCCAGTTAAAAAATTATATCTTTGAGCTGTAACTCTTTGGAAAATGATACAATAAACTATGTTTATAGCTCCGCAGAAAGTGTAACATTTCTTGCGTTTACCTACCGCATTAAAATTTCCTGTCGCCAATTATTTTATAAGTTACAGAGGCAAACACACTTATTGAAACACCCAGTATATATATATTTTTGTATATCTAATGGGACTTAACTAAGGGGTCATCAGTCCCTAAACTTAGAAACTATTTACGAACTAGCTAACACTGAGGACGGCACAAATATCCATGCCTGAGTGGGGATTCGAACCCCCGACCGTAGTGGCCGTGCAGACCGTGACTGGCGCGCCGCAATCCCCTCGGCCAACGCTGCCGGCTATGTCGAAAAATGTTCAAATGTTTCCAAATATATCGGACCAAACTGCGTGGTCATCAGTCCGTAGCTTACAAACTACTTAAACCTAGGTAAACTAACCTAAGGTCGAACACACACACCCATGCCCCAGGGAGGACTCGAACCTCCACGGCGAGCTAAAATGTTTCAAATGTTTGTATAGCTTATAGGACATAACTACGTGGTCATCAGTCCCTAAACTTACAAACTACTTATGAACTAGCTAATCCTAAGGACGGCACAAATATCCATGCCCAAGAGGGGATTCGAACCCCCGACCGTAGTGGCCGTGCAGACCGTGACTCGAGCGCCTCAGTCCCCTCGGCCACCGCGGCCGGCCCACGGCGAGCAACCGCGAGCTCCGCAGCGAGACGCTTTAGACCGCTCGGCCACTCCACCGCGGCCGGCTATGTCGTTTACAAGGTCATGCTTTGAGTATATTTATGGGTAAAGAACTTTGCTTATGAGCTATGAACTTATTTACGTATGTCATATTTATAAATAAACTGTGTAACTGCTGCGTTATAATTCTAGTTTGTAAGAAATACGAGCCAGCCGCGGTGGCCGAGGGGACTGAGGCGCTTCAGTCACGGTCTGCACGGCCACTACGGTCGGGGGTTCGAATCCCCCCTCGGGCATGGATATTTGTGCCGTCCTTAGTATAAGGTAGTTGATAAGTACTTTTTAAGTTTAGGGACTGATGACCCCGTAGTTAAGTCCCATAAGCTTAACAAACATTTGAACACTTGAACATAATAAATACGATTTTTTACAAGTTAGTGGGTTCGTGACTATATGGCTAGTTAATCCAGGAAGAAGACTTAACACTGTGGTTGGACCCAAGTGTTCGTCCCTTGGTCTCGGTCTGGCGTGACCGCAGCAGTGAATTTAGACAGGGGAGTTTCCCGAGGGCACTGGAGTTTGCAGAAGTTGGCTGCAGTAAGCTACAGCAGTGTGCTTTCTCGCAGATGACAGCGGTATTCTCCTTTGAAGACAGTCTGCCGCTAATCCACTGCCAGTCCCTAGTGTATCACTGAGTGTGAATAATTCACCTCCCTTTACGCGAAGACGAAATGCGTTGCCTTACTCCCCAGATTTTGTTATTTAACGTAATTCGTCTTCGCTACCAGCGTGATTCAGTGCAAAATGGACGATCAGTGACTGAAATTTGGCTAGTAATTGAACACAACACGTGATGTAAGCTAAAAATGGGACAATTCTGTATATATCCGTTATACCGATATGTACAGAGAGAAAGTCTCACTAGTCACTAAGTCACTTTGGCAATGGGAGACGGTTGTTCTTTCACGATATTCTTTTTTTTAATGGGTACCTTGAGTTTGTAACACATAAAACAAAGCTAAATAAAACCACTTCATCTTAATTTCCAATCTGTTATCTCGTTGTGACAATGTCCCTATACAATACAGTGGCCAAACTGCTCATGCAGCCATTAGGTGCATTAAATTTCCTCAATTAGCATTCTGACGATGATATCGTAATTAAAGTCAGATAAGAACTGTATGACAAATAAACATATACCACGTACACTATGAAGTGACAAAAGTTTTGGGACAGAGATATGGCGGTAGTATGCCGTACACAAGGTGTATGAAGGCGATGATACGTCAGAGGATTCGTTTGTACTTCAGTGATTCGTGTGACAACGTTCCGTGAGTGATGATCGACACACGACGGGAGTTATGAAATTTTGGACGCGAAATGGTAGTAGCCTCTAGATGTATGGGACATTTTATTTACGAACTCTTTAAGGAAGTCAATATTCGCAAGTTCATAGTCTGAAAAGTATGCCGACAACAGCAAATTCCAGATATCACACTGAGCCTTTTTAAAGGATACATACAAATGGCGCTCTGCCCCTTCGCGCTCTGTTGCCGGACTACGTTGAAACCATTAGGAGTATGGGGGACTGATGACCATTGCAGTTTTGTCCCCCTTAAACAACCAACAACAACAACAACAACATTAGGAGTATATCGTCTATGCCCCAGGTGGCATTCGCCGTCATGAGATTAAAATCGACGTCGTCATTTCAGGTGTTCTATATTTTCCGTTGGTGTATTTGTAATTAATATCTAAATTCATCAGCACGATTGACCCAAATGATTTTGACATGTTTCGCCTGTCGCATTGGCCTACATCGTATGTAGCAAACAAGACCTCTTCGCTTTAGTTATTCTCCGATGAATCTGTAGCGAACTGCAATAAAAAACATTTGTAGTCGGCCCTAGTAAATGAGATCCGAGAGTTTGTTCTTCCGAAAATAATTTTAAAAACGTACTTTTACATTTCAAGCATAAATTTCCCGAATATTTATCCGAGTGCATTAGCTCCACAATCTGTTGGATACTGTTATAACAAACCACATGTCAATAGTAGAACAAGTGGGGCTAATATAATTCTTTGGTGCCAGAAGCCTCGAAATTAGTGTATAACGATGTCTTTTGGAAATTTTCGAGTGAATACTCGGAATGAGTACCCCAATTTAATAAGTAGAGCAGTGGACGCGTTATTACTACTCTTAGTGTCAGTATTTTTATGTGAGTGAACATATACCGCACATGTATTAAACATGACGAAACGTCTTTCTCGACTGCAGCTAAAGAGGGAAGTGCAGGTTTCAGTTTCTAAATTTCGAACAAAATTTGATGTGCGTACTTGACACACGTCACACTAAACGATCGATATACTATTTTGCGAATTTTGGACAATGTACATTTGAAGAATGAAACTTTCACTCTGCAGTGGGGTGTGCGCTGATGTGAAACTTCCTGACAGATTAAAATTGTGTGCCGGAACAGGGACTCGAACCTGGGACCTTTGCTTTTGGACGGACCGTGTCTCGTGTCGGGATAGCTCAGTAGTAGAGCGCTTACCCGCGAAAGGCAATGGTTCCAGGTACTAGTCCCGGTTCCAGCAAGCAATTTTAATCTGATAGGAAGGTTCAATATGCATTTGTATTCTTAATTAGTTTTCGTCTAGACTGTCATTTTATTTTTCAAAATAACAGCGTTTAGTTAGACATTTAAATAAATTTCGGTGTGCAGCCATGCTAAATCAATTTCTTCAACTTATAATCTGGCCGTGTATCGTCCGGCCATTCTCAGAGTAGGTTTAAACAATGTCGACAAGATGCCACGCGCTGCCTTGTATGGCCCACTGGTGGCACAGTGCAAATGGATCCCAGATGATGTCGGTGACACACACGTACAGTGACACATAAGAGCCCCCGAGACGAAAGCGCTCAGGTATTCGACGTTCATCGATGAACGTTCGACTGAAAATTTCTTAACTGTTTATTCACACCAAGAACCGATACCTTGTCCACATATAAACTATTATCTCTCTTTATTACGTTATTGACTGATCTAATTTCCATGGCTTCCTTCGAAACAAAGTCCCGGAATGAAGAGTTGTACTAATTCCATGAAAGATGAGCATCGATACAGTGTTCTGCCACATCAAACTTATTTAGTTGTAATAAATTTTGTATTTCCAATTTTCACCACACCTCTCATGAACAGTGCGTGTCGTCTGGCCTAAGTATGAATTATCTCAAACTAAAGTGATACATACACACGTTTTTTAATAAAAGGCCTTCAACGAACCAATTATGGCTGAAACCTACAAAGTAGGGCGAAATGTCACCTGGAGATTACGACTTGTCTTCATAGAAGGGGCGCCAAATAAAGCAAAGAACTCGTGATCTGAATGTACACTGAAGAGCCAAAGAAACTGGAGAGGCCATGCGTATGCAAACACAGAGATATGTAAACACTCAGAGGACGGCGCTGCGCGAGGCAACGCCTATATAAGGTAACTGGTATCTAGCGCAGGCTTCACTCAGGTTAATACTGCTAAAATGGCAGATTATCACTATGTACGTGAGTTTGAACTTTGAAAGTGTTGTTACAGAGATGGGACACCATATCTGCGAGTTAGCGATGAGGTGGGGACTTTCTCGCAAGACCAATTTACGAGTGCACCGTGAATATCAGGAATCCGGTTCAGCGTAAATCTCCGACATCGATGCGGTCGGAACAAGATCCTGCAAGAACGGAGCCAACGATGACTGAAAGTCGCGGCGGATTAGCCGTGCGTACTGGGGCGCCGTGCTGCGGTGCGCGCGACCATTCACCGTTGGGGGTTCGAGTCCCCCCTCGGGCATGGGTTTTTGTGTTGTCCTTAGGTAAGTTTACCTTAGTTTAAGTAGTTTGTAAGCTACGGACTAATAACCACGTAGTTGAGTCCGACAGATTTACAAACATTTGAACATTTTTTGATGAATGAAGAGAATCGATCAACATGTCAAAATTCAAATGTTTGTTAAGCTTATGGGACTTAACTACGGGGTCATCAGTCCCTAAACTTACAAACTACTTATAAACTACTTACGAACTAGGACGGCACAAATATCCATGCCCGAGGGGGGATTCGAACCCCCGACCATAGTGACCGTGCTGACCGTGACTGGAGCGCCTCAGTCACCTCGGCCACCGCGGCCGGCACGTGTCAAAAGTCAACCCATCCGCAAATGGCTGCGGATTTCAATGCTGGGCCATTAACAAGTGTCAGCGTGCCACCCATAAAGGAAAAAGAAGTTTAGCTCGAACCTCAGTTCGAGAAGCATACAATAGTTACCACAACGAAATCACATGATTTGGTAGAGAATCGTGAGAACTTCCGGTCATATGTAAAGTGTACTAGCAGCCAGACACAATCTATACCTTAATTATGCGCTAGAAATGGTGCTGCTACCAATGACAGTTCTACTAAACCTGAATTACTTAACACAGCTTTTCGAAATTCCTTCACCAAAGAAGATAATGCAGACACTTCACAGCATGCGTAATTTAGAAGTAGATACCCCCTGAGTGTTAAAGCAACCTAAATCCCGGCCCCGATTGTATACCAGTCAGGTTCCTTTCCAGAGAATGGTGATGCAATAGCTCCATTTTTAGCTATCACATACAACCGCTCGGTCAGCGAAAGTTCCTTACTCAAAAACTGGAAAGTTGCACAGGTCAATCCAGTATTCAAGACAGTCATTGGTAGTGATCCGCAGGCCTCTATCATTGACGTCGGTTTGCAGCATGATTTTAGAACATATATTCTCCTCAAGTATTATGTATTACCTAGAAGAGAAGGACCTATAGACCCATAATCAACATGGATACAGAAAGTATTGTTCTTGCGAAACACTGCTGGCTCTTTAATCACATGATGTGATGAGTGCTATCGATAGGGGATGCTAAATAGATGCCCGTATTTCTAGATTGCCCGAAGGTTTTTGACAGTGTACATCACAAGTGTCTTCTAATCAAATTGCGTGCTTACTGAATATCGCCATAGTTGTGGGATTGTGTTCGTGATTTCCCGTCAGAAAGGACACAGTACGCTGTAATCGACTATAAATCATCGTATAGAACACAAATGATATCTGACGTTCCCCATTGAACTGTTATACGGCTTCTACTATTCCT
This sequence comes from Locusta migratoria, assembly GCA_026315105.1. Lineage (NCBI taxonomy): Eukaryota > Metazoa > Arthropoda > Insecta > Orthoptera > Acrididae > Locusta > Locusta migratoria. The sequence continues at coordinate 501,428,131 of CM048755.1, read as the reverse complement.
TCCTTGTATAAACGATTTAGGTCACCAGAAGAACAAAAGCAACTACAAAACGATTTAGATAAGTTATCTTCATTGTTGCAACAACTGGCGATTGACACTTAATAATGAGAATTGTGAAGTCATCCATATGACCACTAAAAGAAATCGACTGTCTTTTAATACTAAACAATCTTATTGATTGTTGTACTAGCCGCCCTAATGGAGTGGAGTGTATTTTATGATATCGGTTAAACTTCATTTAGACGATAAATCAGTCAAATCTACAAGCCGTAAATTCAACTAAATACCTGGGAATAACAATTACGAAAAACGTAAATTGAAAAAAAAAAATCCACACACATTGAAAATATTCTAGGGAACACGAACCAAAGGCTACGTTTCATTGGCAGAACACTTAGAAGATGGAACAGTTCCACAGAAGCCGCCTACACTACTGCGTCCTATTTTGGAGTATTGCTGCGCATTGTGGAATCAGCACTAGGTGGGACTGACGGACAATTTAGAGAAATTTCAGAAAAGGACATCTCGTTTCGTATTATCGTGATACTGGGGAGAGAGTGTCACGGAAATGGTGCACGAGTTGGGGTGGAAATCATTAAAAGAATGGTGTTAAATTTGTAGAGGTTATGGGACCGTATTATGCAACTGTAAATTAGTCTTCTTCAGACCAAATGCGTTTCGCTTTATTCTAAAGCATCTTCAGTGGTCAGCTGTACAAAAAATGGTTTGTTTTACATAATTTGTTTGTTTTTTACTAAATTCAACCGATAACAGTTCTCATGGAATAGGATTGTTTTGATTCTGAATGAAATGGACTATTTATATCACTCACGTATTTTTATGTTATCATCTTCATGTTTCTTTTGTAGCACATTACAATTTGCTTTCGCTGTTTATGTTTACAGTTACACTTCTTACACATAAAATGTTCAAATGTTTGTAAATCTATCGGACCAAACTGCGTGGTCATCAGTCCGTAGCATACAAACTACTTAAACCTAGGTAAACTATCCTATGGACAAACACACACAACCATGCCCCAGAGAAGACTGGAACCTCCACGGCGAGCAACCGCGCGCTCCGCAGCGTTACGCTTAAGACCGCTCGGCTACTCCACCGTGGCTCTTACACATATTTTTGAAAAATCGCCATTTCAGTGCCCTGGCAGGCTATGAATGTCGTTTGTTTTGTTTTCGTTTATCGTCTGTGTGTGTGGTATTTACTTAGAAGTTCTTTGGTTCGCACTGTGAGATGTGTTTTTGTTTCTTTTCTGTCAAAACAGACGTCTGCTAGCAACTTTGTGTGTGATGTTCTGACAGTATTGTGTGTGTGTTTATAAATATGATTTTAGTTCAACTAGCGACGTTCTATGTGTGTGTGTGTGTGTGTGTGTGAGAGAGAGATTCTGATTTTCTGCAGGTGTGTGTGTGTGTGTGTGTGTGTGTGTAGGTTTTTTTAATGTGGTCGTATTATGTGACTGGGTTTGAGGGTGGTTGCTGATGTTTACTTGGTCATTTAATATGTGTTTATTTTCTATTAATGCTTTTTGAATTTTGAAATTCTCTGGAAGGGTCAGGAGGTGTTTCTTATTGCTAATTCTGACTATTTTCATGTCGTTTTCTATGGTGGTGGGATAGTGGTTTTCTTGCCTAAGGTGTTCGGCAAATGTTCAATGGCTGTTGCCATATTTCCACGATCGTTTGTGTTCTTTATATCGTGTTTCAAATGTCCTGCTGGTCTGACCTAAGTGTAGAGCATCAGAACTGTTACATTTGAGCTGGTAAATACCAGATTTTTGGTAATGTCAGCGCTTTCTGATTTTGTTAGGCATTTCTGTAATGAGTTATGGCTTTGATATGCCATTTTTAATTCCTTGTTTCTTGAGGATGATTCCAATTCTGTGTGTTAGGTTATTTCCATAATTAAGTGTGTACCAATTTGTTTGTTGAGTTTCTGTGTTATGTCCTACATTTGTGTTGTTGTTGTTTTGGGAGGTAGTTGTGAGCGTTCTGAGCCCTTGGTTTTGGGTGTTTTGTTTCTTTATGTTATTTTGGATTCTTTTATTCAGTTTTGTAATGAGGGTTTCTTGGTATCTAATGCTCTGAATTATTATTTCCAGTTCGTTGTTGTAATTGTGTTTGTCTAGTGGTACTGTGTTTAATCTGTGTAACATATATCTCAGAGCTGATTCCTTTTGAGCCTGCGGGTGGTTAGAAGACTGGTGTAATATTATGTCTGAAGCAGTACTTTTTTCTGTAGATGCTGAATGAGTGTGAGTTATTATTCTTTGTGATGGATATATCCAGAAAATTATTTGACCTGCTTCTTCCTTCTCTACAGTGAACTTTATCTTCTTATGTATTGTGTTTATCTCTGTGTGTAGTTGGTCTATTTTATTTTCTGGTTCATCTATCAGGCAGAGGATATCATCCATCTCCATATCTCCACCATAATATTATACTGTATTTGCCTGGTACTGTTTCTTCAAATATTCTTTTTACTATTTTGTTCATGAAAATGTTTGCTAACTTCCCTAAAATGGGAGATCCCATTGGTAGCCCTTCAGCTTGTAGAACTCTTTATTGAATTCAAAATAAATTTGTTCTGTGATGAGGTGTAGGAGTGTACTTATGTTTGTTATTGTTCTTGTGATAACTGATTGAAGGTCTATAGATCTTGTTTTATTATTTTGATTGTTCCTTTGACTGGGATTGTGGATTACATGTTTCCAACATCAGATGATATCAGTATAGCTGTGCCAGGGATATATAAGTCTTTTATGTTGTTTATTAGTTCCAATGTGTTTTTGATTGTTCTGTCATTATGTGCTTTATATTGCCGCGAGAGACCATGTACACCGACTGCCGACGTGGCGCAGGGGATAGCGTCACGGACTAGTGTGCTGTAGGTTGCCGGTTCAAACCCTCCCAGCAACAAAAATTTATTTCTTTGTAACTAACAATTCCAGAATGTTCTACATCATTCTTATGTTCACTTGTAAATTCTACTTGTTTCTTATGTTAACTGTTCTTCTAATTTCTGGTACATTCTGTCTGTGTATAAACAGCAGAGCACTCTGCCCGAGAGGCAGCTAGCGCTGCGTGTATGTTGAGTTCATAATAAACCAGCTTTCAGTATAAGTACTGTGTTCAGTTGCCTTCGAAGTCAAGCCTGCTTCCATTTCAACGCGACAATATTGTTGTGTGAGTAAATTTAGCACAAGTCTCGCAAGGGTGTACGTAGGTGCTCTTCTGTAATTTACAGTTGCTCTCATTGGGTTATTTATTTTGAGGAGGTTTGGTGCGTTAGGTTTCATACGTGTCATACGATCTTTTTAATTGTCATCCAGTGTGTATTCTATAGTTTTTAGTGTGTTTTTCAGTTTTGTATGGAATCTGTTTGTTGGGTCTGGCTTTAGTTTTGTTATTTTATTTTTTTGAAATGAATACTTCTGTCTTGTTGTTGTATTCTTCCTTGTCCATAAAGACCACTGGGCTTCCCTTGTTTGCTTTAGTTATGATTATCTTTTCTCTGTGTAGTTTCTCTCTGATGGTTTTCGGGATTTTAGTTTCTGTGGTTAATTGACTAGTTTTATTGTGTTGGTGTCTTTTATCAATGATGTTTATCATTTCTTTACAGATTAATTCTCTTGTTAGGCCTATGTTCATGGCGCTTGTTTCCTTTTTCTGTTCTTGAGACAGCATATGTTCAGTTTCTATTATCAAATTTTGTACATAATATTCATTTACTTTCCTGTCTACATTGTGTTTCAGACCTTTTTGTAGTAGTTGTGTTTCTTCATCAGTTATCTTGGTGTCTGTGAGGTTTACAAGACGGGAATAGAATTGATGTCTATCTCTCTGTCTGTTTGTGGCGTTTGACTGTATCTCTTTGCCTATTAGTGCCTTTTGTTTCTTATTGTGTACTTGCTTTTTCAAGAATATAACAGAGAACAATACTGCTATTTACAGTGTCAGCTAAGTGCAAGTGTGCTTCATACAATTGGTGTTATTTGTCGTGGCGAGATCTATTTTCGAAATTTCTTACATGAACTGTCTATTCCGTATGCGAGCACATTTTGTTAGCATCCATCTACATAGGGAGACGTGATCATCACAATAAAAGAAAAGGAATGAGATCGAAAACAGAAAGATTTAGCTTTTCCTTTCTCCCGCAGTATATTAGAGAATGGAACTGAAGAAAAATATAAAAGCGGTTCGATGAACCCTCCGCCATTCACTTCATTGACTTGCAAAGTATTTATGTAGACGTCCGCTTTGACTGACATTATTGTTTTCCCAACGTATTTACACCTGACATATGTATAAAGTCGTGCAAGGAATTAATGAGATTGTCCCCAACTATCTCCGTGCTGTATTTCCTGGTCGCTGAATTGGAAGGGAAGTTCTTATGCAATGGCCTGCGAGGGCGCGTGACCTGTATCCCCTTCTTCATTTCCTATGGGGATATCTACAGTCATTACGTATGAGACGCCAGAGAATACAGAGGTGAAGCTAGTTCCCAGAATTGTAGCTGCCTGTGATGTGATTCGCAACACACCAAGGATATTTTTCATTACGCGTCAAAAGCGTGTTCGTCGATATCATGCTTGAGGCCAAGCCGGTTTTCGAGCAGGCAGAAACTGTTGCGTTCAGGTGCTGTCCCTTACAACCTACATTGAGAAAGGCTTCCAAAACAAGTTGAAAACTGGACTGGTTCTCATAGATCTTACATCAGCTTATGATACAGTGTGGATCGAAGGACTACTACTAAAGCTAACTAGAATAATTAAATGCAAAAAGACCTACACGTTACTCAAGAACATGTTAACAGGCAGAAAAATAAAGGTCTCTCTTCATGGCACTAACAGCAAGAGTGTGGTTCTGAATAACGGTCTGCCACAGGGCTCGGCACTAGCACCCGCTCTGTTCAATCTGTATATAGCTGACCTACCAGAAACCAAATCACGTAAATTTGCATACTCTGACGACCTGGCCATCGAATACCAAAGTAAAAATTTCAACGATCTCAATGAAACATTGAATCCAGACCTCAAAGTCCTGCACACATATTACTCCAAGTGGCACCTACACCCAAACCCCAACAAAACAACCAGCACCATAATGCACCTTAACAACAGAGAAGCACATACAAAATTACAGCTCACTATGAACGGTCAGCAGATTAGACATGAGAACAAGCCTAAATACTTGGGTGTGAAATTAGATCGCACTCTATCATACAACGCACATTCAGAGGACACAAAACAAAAATTAAAATCCCGCAATGCTATCCTATCTAAACTAGCGGGAACGACTTGGGGATGTGGAGCGAGTACTTTGAGGACATCAGGACTAGCTCTTGTCTACAACGTAGTTGTATATTGCTCGCCAGTCTGGATGATAAGCGCACATGTAGCTAAGGAGGACGTCCAGCTGAGTGAGACTATGCGAATAATCTCAGGTACACTCAGGGCCACCCTCTGTACTTGGCTCCCTGTCCTTGCTAACATAGAGCCCCCTGAGATCAGGCGATCACAGCTAGCCATAAGAACCCACCAAAAAATTCTAGGCAACCTGGACCTACCTATCCATGAAAATCTAAGAGCTACAGACATGCTTAAATCTAGCGTTTTGGAAAATCAGCGAAGAGCTTCAAGAGTTCAACTCAAAAACAGTCTTGAAAGAACTGTGGGCTACAAGTGCACCCAAGAACAGCAATTTGGTGGATGACCCCAACAAAAAGGGTTCAGTCTTCCAAGAAAACTGTGGACAACTTTCAACCGCGTGAGAACAGGTGTCGGAAGATGTAAGCAATTAATGAAGAAATGGGGCCGGACAGACAGTTCTGAATGTGAGTGTGGTGAAACCCAGACAATGGACCATTTACTCGCGTGTGAAGTGTACGGTTATAATGGTGACTTGAAAGACATACACAGACTCAGTGACTCCGCCTTAAAGTGGCTTGAGAAAATTTGTAATGTGGTTTAGTACTGTAGGAGCCTTTTATTGTTAGAATAGCTGTATAAGAACAATGTAATTAACTAAAGAATATTTGCCTTTGTATATGCCGAACGAGTAAAATAAAATGCTTGCATTGTTGTTACTGGCAGATAGTTTCGGCACATTCTGTAAGATAAAGTGCTAATCCTAATTTCTTTGTATGTGCAGTTAACTATGAAAATGTAAGTGAAGAAGTAAACCGTAAAGCTAAGGTATTAATTTTCTCTTATCGCCATAAGCTGGCTTCACCGGCTGCAGGTTTCCTACCTTAGATTTTTCAGTGGAACGTCCTTTGTGCCCGTTAAATTTTTGCAAACTTTTACGGAAAACTCTGTATATGAAGTTATGGTAAAGATGTTCCCGCTCCACAAACGTCTTATATAAACTAGTCATTCAGGGACATTTACTGTGGATAATTTCTGCTCACTAGCGCGCTGCCAATGCCGCCTGTGAGGGAGCTGGCGTTGCTAACGCTTGGCGTCACATCGGCTTCAAGTAACACAGGCAGCGCGAGGCTCGTTCCTCGCAACGGCAGCAGCGCAAAGCCACACGAGAACTCTAAGGCGGAGATCGCATCGTGGTGCTCCTTTAGGGTACTTCTGATCACATTTATTTAAACGGCAGTCAAGTATTTTTTGCCACTGGGGCGAGCAGTGTAGTTATCGCTTTGTACAGCTTGCTTGGAGCAGAATGGCGAGATATGTTTCATCTCTGAGAGGAGCACGGCACTGCAGCTGGGATATGCATGTGGGACGGTATCTTTACGTTATACTCCGGTAAACCGATCGTCAGAAACGAAATCCGCTACGTTTTCTTGGCAGTAGGAAGAGGCGAAGAGTGCTACCGCGTTTTACGAAGAATGTGCGTGCTGAGAGAAGGATTCAAACTGGCTTCACTGCGCTAAGAAGCAGGTCTCCTTAATACCATCACTGTTAGTCTTTCCAGTGTGGACAGAAAGCACGAACAATACCTCACTGTTAGATACAGGGTGACAATAACCGAACCATACGAAATAAAGTCGTTGTACCTTCCGGACGCTTTGCGTTATGACGTTCAAACGACACATATGGCCACTTGCCGCGGTGGCCGAGGGGACTGAGGCGCTCCAGTCACGGTCTGCACGGCCACTACGGTCGGGGGTTCGAATCCCCCCTCGGGCATGGATATTTGTGCCGTCCTTAGTGTTAGCTAGTTCATAAGAAGTTTGTAAGTTTAGGGACTGATGACCCCGTAGTTAAGTCCCATAGACTTTACAAACATTTGAACATTTGAATATTTGACTAGTGAAGACATTGTTGAGCGAGTGAGAGAGTCGATCATCCGTAGCCCAAAGAAATGAGTCGGGAAGGCTAGCCGTGAATTACAAGTCCCTATGTCGACTGTTTGGAAAGTTTTAAGAAAATGCGTACAACTGCGCCCTTGCTGTTTACAGTTGTTACATTGTCTAAGGCCCACAGACCACGGATTAAGTGCCATCTTCGCAAACGGCATGTTGTTTCAGGAGGATGACGATTTTATGGATCATGTTGTCTTCGGTGATGAACCGACCTTTCACCTTAGTGGACATGTTAACACTCGCAATGTGCGCATATGGGGCTACGAAAATCATCACGAAATGCAACGAGATTCCCCTAAAGATTTTTGTGCCGTATCCAGGCGGAAAGTTAATGTGCCTTTCTTTTTGGTCAACCTATTGTAACTGGCACTTCTTACCTTGATACACTGGAGCAATGGCTCTTCCCTCAGTTTAAGAAGATGAGCCAGAGAACTTCACTTTCCAGCAAGATGATGTGCCACCTCACTGGCATAGCGAAGTACGCGATTGGTTGAACGTCACTGTATCCAAGCGCTGGATAGGCCAAAAGGGGCCCAATGACAAGGCTTGCTTTGCATGGCCTCCACGTTCACCCGACCTAAGGCCAAGCGATTTTTTCCCTTCGGGCTAGATCAAGAATCGTGTGTACGTGCCTGCGCTACCAGCTTACCTCCCTTAATTAAGAAATCGGACTGAAGCAGCTGTTGCTACAATCCCTGAAGACACACTTATCAACGTCTGGGAAGAACTCGGCTATAGATTTGATGAGTGCCGTTGTGACAAATGATGCTTACCTTGAACATTTATTAGGATCTTGGTGAAACTGTTTCAGTTTCTCTTTCATTTGACATTTAATTTATAATTGTAAGTTTAATATAATAAATGTTATAAAACGTTTAAACCCCGATATTCATTTATAAACACCCAGTATTAAAGACAAGGTATACAGCAATAACCCCAAAGCAATTGGTAAGCTAAAACAGTCATTCAGGTCATCGACATCCTGAATGTCTATACTCGTCTGCACTGAAGGAAGGTATATCGAACATGTCATAACCTAAATCCGAATACCTGTAACGACGTTTACATATTGAATAAAGTGTGTGTGCGCCGTCCTTTGAACTAATATACTTTTTGTTTCGTATACATCAATGCCACTCTGTATGAAAGCCGTTAATTACGTAACCATGGTTTCTACATGTCTCACAGAACAATATCAAACCTCGTGATGTTTACAGTTATCCGTATCACACAAGAAAACATTATGCCGGCCGCGGTGGCCGAGGGGACTGAGGCGATTCAGTCGCGGTCTGCACGGCCACTACGGTCGGGGGTTCGAATCCCCCCTCGGGCATGGATATTTGTGCCGTCCTAGTTCGTAAGTAGTTCATAAGTAGCTTGTAAGTTTAGGGACTGATGACCCCGTAGTTAAGTCCCATAAGATTTACATTAAAAAAGAAAACATTATGAAAAAAAAATCAATATGGTCTTCATCATAATTTGATGTGTGTATCCTGAAAATTTGTCACGCTAAATGTCTAGCACTGCATAGTTCTCGTTATTATTACTGTACTGGGGACTGACATGTTTTACCCCAGGACTCCGCAACTGCACACTGTACTGTAGAGCATTTCAAGTTGCTCTGCAAGGCATTGGTGCTTTGTTACACATAACATCGAACCAATATGGTCGTTACTGATATTACTGTCATTCCATCAATTGTTCAGTGCACACTCTTAATATGGAAAACTGTGTTTTTTTTTCATATTTTGGAACATTTATGTGTGACGTGTAAGCTGCTACACTGACAGTGAGCTCAGCAAGGTTTCTTATAAGGACAACGAAAAAATGGATTAATGGGAATAATAATAATGTAATTATTTTTTTTATTTCTAAGAAATAGGCCGACGGAACACAGAGAAACACATATGAACTCGTGATATCACAGTAGAAAATCAGCACTTGACGTGACATCTGGTGCAGGAGGACGAGGTCGTTGTCAGAGCTCAATATCAGCCTTGGAGAAGGATTAGTGGGAAAACAGTGCAACACTGTTTCTGATTAAGGAATATTAACAATCCTATCTGAGATAAGATTGGTTTTTCTTTTTGCGTGTATTTTGTCCATTTATTGTACGGTTCATGTTATTACAACGATACAGTTCGCTTTCTGCATCTTGTAAAATGTATTGCAATATGGATGTGTACCACACGTCTACCGTTGCTGTGCAACGTTATTGTGACGTAGTCCGTTCGACGGATTTATGACATAATTTTTTAACCCACAGTCACTTGCAATAAACCTAATTTTCTATGAGGAATAATATTAATTATACCTCACTTATGGGAAAATTTTATGGCATGGTATGACGTGTATTATGAGACAAAAATGGACTTGCTAAACCATACATTCAGCAGATTGTGCAGACTCAACAAATCATTTTGATAAGGATTCCTTTGTTGAATAAGAAGAATATAATGATCCAGCACCATGGGTGTAGAAGAAAGTAAGAAGTACAATGCACGCCGCACGCAGGTAAATGAAATTAATGAAAACGTGATTTACTGATATATATATATATATATATATATATATATATATATATATATATATATATATATATCTGAAATGTAATGATGAGATTAGCACTACATTAGAACAGTCCACTCCACTGTTAAAAACCACAGTCTAACTTCTTTATCGAAGGTATTATACACAAACATTGTAAGTGCCATTGAATTATAAAATACATACAGAACATTGCAGTTGGAGATAGCTTACTCTCTCGTAATTATCGCCAAGTTCGTGTTGTCTGTGTTTGTATAACACTGGATAGTTGTACATCTCATAGCCCATCAAGATGTACTATCATACACAAAAATATCCGAAGGACCAGTATTGCATTCTGTCTTATGCATTTCAAATAACAAACTGGTCTTGCAGGTCCTCTAATCGCTTCGCGGTATAGTCGTTCAACTATTTAAATTGGATCCTCTAAACAAAACTTCGCTCTATGGCATTCATTACAGATGTAAATTAACTCCATTATTTTGCGAGTAAGAAATCGCAGTATTAAATTCTCAACTCCAATTTATTACAATAACTGATAAATAAATTAGAGTTAGTTACAACATAATCTGTGACAGGAAACATTCAGTAATCCTTACAGAACATTTAATATAATTATGAACAAAAGATTTTTCGACAGTATCGGAATTTCTAAAGTTCTATAGCAATCCGAAACACTTTTGTTCTCTGAATAAGACCAACATTTATTAGGCTGAAAATCCTAAGAAATTTTGGTCTTACGTCAAAGCGGTAGGTGGATCAAAACAAAATGTTCAGACAATCTGTAAGGAAAATGGCACTGAAACAGAGGATGAAACTCCAAACGCTGAATTACTAAATGTCTTTTTCCAAAGCTGTTTCACAGGGGAAGATTGCACTGTAGTTCCTTCTCTAGATTGCCGCACAGATTACAAAATGGCAGATATCGTAATAATTGACAGAGGGATAGATAAACAATTCAAATCGCTGAAAAGAGGAAAGGCTGCAGGATCTGATGGGATACCATTTCGTTTTTACACAGAGAACGCGAAGGAACTTGCCCCCCTTCTTGCAGTGGTATACCGTAGGTCTCTAGAAGAGCGTAGCGTTCCGAAAGAAGGGAGGTCGAATAGATGTGCAGAACTATAGACCTATATCTCTTACGTCGGTCAGTTGTAGAATTTTGGAACATGTATTATGTTCGAGTATAATGACATTTCTTGAAACTAGAAATCTGCTCTGTAGGAATCAGCATGGATTTCTAAAAAGGCAATCGTGTGACACCCAGCTCGCGCCATTCGTCCACGAGACTCAGAGGGCTATAGACACGGGTTCTCAGGTAGATGCTGTGTTTCTTGACTTCCGCTTTGATACAGTACCCCACCGACGTTTAATGAATAAAGTACGAGCAAATGGTCTATCAGATAACAGAATACAGCATGTCATTCTAAATGGAGAGAAGTCTTCCGAAGTAATACTGATGTCAGGTGTATCACAGGGGAGTGCCGTGGGTCCGTTGATGTTCACAATATCTATAAATGACCTTGCGGATAACATGATGCTGTAGTATATAGAGAGGTTGTAACAATGGAAAATTGTATTGAAATGCAGGAGGATCTGCATCGAATTGACGCATGGTGCAGGAAATGGCAATTGAATCTCAATGTAGACAAGTGTAATGTGCTGCGAATACATAGAAATAAAGATCCTTTATCATTTAGCTACACTAAAGCCGCGGTGGAGTAGCCGAGCGGTCTAAGGCACCTCGCTGCGGAGCGCACGGTTGCTCGCCGTCGGAGGTTCGAGTCCTCCCTAGGTCATGGGTGTGTGTGTGTGTGTTTGTCCTTAGGTTAGTTTACCTTAGTTTAAGTAGTTTGTAAGCTACGGACTGATGACCACGCAGTTTGGTCCGATAGATTTACAAACATTTGAACACTAGAGCAGGGCAGCAACAGGAAGCAGTTAATTCCATAAAGTATCTGGGAATAGGCATTAGGAGTGATTTAAAATGGAACGAAATATAAAATCAATCGTTGGTAAAGCAGATGCCAGACTTAGATTCATTGGAATAATCCTAAGGAAATGCAGTCCGAAAACAAAGGAAGTAGGTTACAGTACAATTGTTCGCCCACTGCTTGAATACTGCTCACCGGTGTGGGATTCGTACCAGGTGGGGTTGATAGAGGAAGTAGAGAAGATCCAACGGAGTACAGCGCGCTTCGTTACAGGATCATTTGGTAATCGTGAAAGACTTACGGAGATGATCGATAAATTCCAGTGGAAGACTCAGCAGGAGAACGCTCTGTCGCTCGGTAAGGGCTTTTTTCGAAGTTTCGAGAACATATGTTTACCAAGGTGTCTAGCAGTATATTGCTTCGTCCTACGTATATCTCGCGAAGAGATCACGAGGATAAAATAAGAGAGATTAGAGCCCACACAACGGCATACCGACAATCTTTCTTTCCGCGAACAATACGTGACTGGAATAGGAGGGAGAACTGATAGTGATACTCAAGGTACCCTCCGCCACACACCTTCGGGTGGGTTGCGAGGTATGGATGTAGATGTAGATGTAATCTCAAGCCTTATCCACAACTTATCACTGTTTTGTTTAATTTTTCATCCTACACTGTCTAATCATCTTATCTTAACTTGAGCAAAGTTAGGTATCCCCCCATTGTTGAATATCCAATTACCTGGTAGGTACGAACACTCGATGTAGCTCCATTTTGTAATGAAGATCGGGACTGTGGGTAATGGAGTTTTAATTCAAAGTATTTATTTATCTACCAACAGTCGTAGATCTAAGTTGTCTTATTTATATAATCGGTTTCGAAACTACATACCATCTTCAGGCCCTATACGTTTTCAAATCAATGTTGTTTCCATAACGTCATGCTATACGTTATGGCATACAAAATACGAAGAAGAAGAAATACATATTATATGAGCAACAACAATCAGCACAGAAGTAATATAATAAGGCCAAATGAATGATACAATAAAAATGGGTATATTTAAATAATGTACCGTTTATAAATAATCCATGAATCAATGTATCTGAAAGATACTACTTGTAGAAGCAATCGTGTTGGTTGCATGCCATCAATAACATTTATGCAGACTGTTTGTGTACCTAAGATATATCAGACAGTAGTACGTATGTATGATCAGTAGGCGAAACTAACGATAAAATCCGGTACATCATTTAGGACAGTTTATAGTATTAAATTAATGTGTTGTCATTGTAGCAAGAATAGACAGGGTTAACGTTGGTGACTAATAAACGTCAATATGAGAAAAAAGACTTGTAATTTAGTAACTAAATTTATTCACAAGAACATGTGGGATAGTCATGCGGTATACATCAGTCACCGTAAAGATCAAAGATCTGTAATACTGCAGTTCGTCAAGTCATCCAAGAACAATTGAAATAAACGAAACATCATAACAATGGGGTAAAATCTAATGCCTACAAATGGTCAACCACAAAGTTTGTTGTGTATCGTGAAAGTTAAACTATACTCAGGAAATACAAGCATAGCAAACTAAACTGTATTATAGTCAGGTTTGGCTGAATTAGTAATTTCTGTTCATACGTATGATGGCGCTGATTCGACAGTGAACTGTAGATCCTTTTCGATAAAAGTATAGGAGTTTGATATCAGAACCTATAACCAAAACGCCAGTGACTACAATGATCCGTCTGATGGACAAATTATGGGACACACATCGGGAGAAGGAGTCGACAATAAACAAAACCTTAGAAGGAATGTCAGCGAAGAAAGTCATCAGCATTAAAACAGATTAAAATGTATAATCCTTAAATACGAGACCTGCAGTGGGCGTGTAACAGTCGGTGACACTTGGTCCACATATAGCGATGTATACGACCCACTCATCATGAACACCATTGGTAATAAAGTCTATAAATAACATTGCTTCTTTAATTCGCCTTTCTATAAGAGTAGACTTTATCAAAATGTTCAAATGTTTGTAAATCTAGGGGGCTTAACTACACTGGCTATCAGTCCCTAGGCTTCCAAAATGCTTAAACTAATTTATGCTAAGGACAACAAATACACCCATGCTCGAGGGAGGACTCGAACATCCGACGGCGAACAGTGGCGGGCTCCGCAACTAGGCACCTTGGAACGCTCGGCCACTACACCGTGACACTAGCTTTCTTATCACGTCATCTGATGTAAGTTCTTAAGTTTTTATTTCTTAATTCTCAGAAGATACGATGAGGGAATGAGAGACTCAGAGAGATTAGAAGAGGAGATGGTCAGAGAGAAAAAGGAGGAGGAAATGAAACAATGAAAGGAAGAATATGATGGACAGAGATGCGGAATGGATAGAGGAAAAAGGTGGAGCGGGAGGTAGTAGAAGGGGATGAAGAGACGGAAACCAAGAGAGAGAGAGAGAGAGAATGGGGAATGGATTGATAGAATTCACAAAACAACTGCTTTCCTCAAGGGCAATTGGTTAGTTGACTGTTCTCTGTAAATCGTCTTAAATGGGTGATAATGTCATATTATGCTCATAACGTGACTTTTTTCCTCGTTAATTCCAGTATTTTTTTTAAAGAAAGGTGGGGGGGGGGATGTAATTCATATATAAATTGAAAGCTCGCTAAAACTCTTTTTTAGAGTCATGTGTTTCCTATAACGTCAACCCTCATACTGTACTCCTGCTGTTGTAACATTCACTAACAGTGACATATTTTTTGAGTATTCGTGTTTCGGAAAATGGTCTACAAATATTGCATAGTACCGCACTATACAAATACATTGATAAAAACTCTAGAAAATTTGTTTTTGCAAGTTACAAGCAATGAGAAATTCGTAAAATATGATTTAATATCGGTCGTAGAGATCCAAATCACATAGGGGTCACGCGGAGCGATTAATTTCGCGAAAGTCACTTGATGAAAGTAAACACTCCATACAATAATTATTATTCTATTAGTTTACTACCGGTATTAAGTATCATGCTCTGCAGCTGCAAAGGTGTAAAGTATTATTGTTGTACCTACCAATGTACTGATGTTTAAATTTTTGAAACAGGTGTTCATGATATAACAAGCAAGCGATTCGTATTTAAGGTCATTTTCAAACTTACTTCGTGAAAGTACAAATTTCATATTGGCTATTTTTTTAATATTCTCGTCAGTAAGGTAGTATTTCAGGTTGTGATATATACATCGATGATTTGTCTCAAAAACGTCTTTTTAGTGCGTGTGGTGAATGGAACTATTTTTAGTACTTTTAGTCAATAACTTCATTTTATTTTACAGCATCACATTGTTTCACAGTGACAAAAAGAGAAAAAAATAGGAGACGATTCGATAGAAAACTGAAAGAATAATTTTTGGATCGAAACTGGAACCGCTAAGCTACGAAGCATATATGGAGTATATGACGTCAGTTCAAAACTTCGAATAATATTTCTCTTGCAATATAATTTAATGTAGGCACATAAACCAAACAAATTGTCCTGTTAATGTCATTCTTATTTAGTCTACTAACATCGGATTCAACTTGGAAGGTTCCTTTGTAACAAATCAGCATGAGAAAAGCGCATAATGACTTGTGGACAGTGACTAGTGCGCAAGATTAAATTACTTGTACAAATGAATGAATCTGAATCCGTACTGTAGCTTCATAGTTGCGTACTTACGATGTAATTTTTGCAGTGGCATTTAATAATCGTGTTAATTTAAAAGTGAAATGCATTTGGTAGAAACAAGAAGACTGAATCTATTAAGGAGAAGGCCACAGACAAGACTGACCGATTGGGCTCAAATTTGGAAGTTCGCTCAGCTCCCCCCCCCCCTTCCGTTTTGATAAAATCACCTCTGAAGGTTATGACGATCAATCTATTGAAAATTAACGTGAACAATAGGTAATTGTAAAAAGGTCAGATCATTTTTCATCATCATGTATACGTTCCCCAAACGCATGCATTTCCAGAAAACGAGGAAAGAAACTTTTACAACTGCGGCTAGTGTGCCCACATAATAATAGCTTTTTGTCGAAACCGCATCCTTCCTGCGCCAGTCTGGTGTGTCGCGCGGTTGGTTGGCTACCTATGTTCCATCGTGAGGAAGTCGAAGCACTCTAACTCGCAGCTGTTTTCACGCCACGAGGCTTAAAATTTTAATTCTTTTCTATTTCACGTCGATTGGGAACTTTATTTGCGTAACTTATTATTCGTATTTAGTTGCGTACCCCATTACCACTAGTTATCACTACGAATTCTGAAACAGAAAAATACAACAAGTTCAAAGTATTAAGAAGAGTACAGTTTCGTCGAGATTCGAACCCGAGTCTTCCACTTCCCAACCAGTTGCCTTTGGCATTGGGCATTTGGCGCTCTCGGCGAAAAGCGTTTACCATGTTGTAGATAATTAATTACTTATTGATGCCGTCAGTTTGGAGTCGATTGGTTGTCATAACCTTCACGGGTGATTTTCTCAAAAACCGAGGGACGTTGAGCCAAATTATCGTAGAGTCCGTTTTACGTTGTACACAAGTGAGCTTTCAAATCTGATCCGAATTTGTTGGCCACGTCTGTTGCTTTCTCCTTGTAAGACGATATCCACATTTACACATGTTAAGGTGTATAATAGTTTGAAACTTTAGAGTCAGTTTGTTGACACGAATTAGTGACAGCTTTCGTCTTTCTTACTTACGGCCAGTAGAAATTTGGGTTGTTTTCCAAAGATAACTTAAGATACCACAAACACATCAAACTTTTGGAAGGTTCTTCACAATCAGACTACACAAAATTCTTTTCCAGTCGTACATAAACTTAATTTTACAAAGTAAAGTTAGGAAAAATATAGTATATTTCGCTAACACTGCTACAATTTACATATAGCTTCTTCTTTCTCGTGTTGTGAGAAATCACCAGAACTTCAAACAACAGCAGAGTGTTTTTGTTCACATGAATTAATCTTGAGATCTTATGATATACATGTTATAGTTCCAGAAAAATTAAAAATTGTATGTAAAAGCGATGACCAAATTTCTATTTTAACGTTTATCACTCGGATGAAATACAATTCGAACCATATTTTTAATATAGGGTAGTAGGCCAGTATATACGGTTCCAGATTTCGTAACCCACTTTACTATTATGTTTATGTAAAAAAAGGGGAAACAAAGTAAAATGTACTGATTGGACTGATGTATTTTCTCGGTTCGTCTATGTTAATAAGAATTCTTTCACTTATGGTCTCATTCATTTCATACTACACTGAGCCACAGAGAAGCGTAGCCTGGTTTAGACAGTTGACTTTAAATTTTTGAACGTTGGCAAGGTTACATATTTCCATATGGAATATCAATCATTTCTCTCATACGAACTTAGGTTATGAAAACGGCCCTACAAAGATATCAAATGCCAAATGAGCAGTTAACCGTGGATCTACAGTAAACTTCTACAGACGACCACGGTAATCGGGCCTTGCAAAAGATGCACTTCTGTATAAGCTGGGGAAAGTTATCTCTGGTGAACGTGCGTCTCTAATGACCACGCTGTCGACGGGACGTTAAACCTAAATCTTCCTTCTTTTTTCTCGTGAGCTCGTGCAGTCCTCTGGAGAGAAAATCCCGTTAAACATCACTCTCCGTGTGACACTCAAGCAATAGCCGATAAACAATTGCATTGGGTGACCAGACCATATGCATAGTTCATATCCTAAAGACGTTATTAACCATTTCACATATCCTCTAAAATAAAATGAAAATGATCGTTGGGCAGTGAGTCACCGGAAGTGCCATGTTTGTAACACATGTTTTAACAATTAAATATCGATAATTATTGTCTGAATATTGTGAAAGCCCAGGGGGGTCGTCAGAATGAAACGACGAACAAACCACGCTAACTGCGAGATATTATCTAAAAATCTCATCTCCTCCACGCTGAGGGAAACCTCATCCTGTGTCTTTCGTCCCTCTCTTGCTTCTGATAATCTGGAAATTGGAACGATAATTCATCAGGTGCTTCCAATTTTTATTTACAATACATCACCAGCAGTTACACTGTTATCGTTACGTTATTTTTATAAAATTTGTTACTTATTCCAGACTTTATTGTGGCGACTCTTTGTACCTTGTTTCATATTCTCATCACAAGTACTTCACCATTCACTTAGATGCTAAAATTAAAATAACATTGAAATGGTCGAGATGCTTAAATTTTTCGCAGACGATAAGTCTTACTTTTCAGTCTCGAGAAAGATTTATTTGCACGGTTTGTTTGAATGGAAACTACATGTTCTCAAGTTATGAAATTTGTGAATTTCGCTTTTTGTAGTCAGTCTAATGCTACCTACGGCAGCTATTGAACAGGAGAGCCACTCAAGTAATTCCCCAATACTCTATTTGCTTTGTTCGGGTAGCAGTCGGCGCATAACAAGTACGCTATCGAAACAGCTTATAGTTAGAGAAATGCGATTAAGACTTATTGGTCTATGCTAATATTTCTCTTCTCAGTCAACACAATGGCAGGCTTCCCGCCGCGCCTTCGAAGCCGCTATTTCCGTCAGCACTAAGCCGGCGCGAGGAACACGAACTTCGAGCAAATGTATTCTGCCTGTTGCTACTCCAATGGAGAATTGCCAACATTGTATATCACTTGAAATAAACTTTAGAGTCTTGACCACTAATTGAAATTTATTGAGGCCTTACGCGTTTCGACGTTCCGTCATTATCGAAGGCTACAGCAAGACAATGGAATTAATATTCATCAAACTTCTCGATAAAACGTAAATGAGATCACAATCATCACACTCACCATATCTTTTAAAACTTATTAAAAAGTGAAACTAAACATTCCTTTTAAAAATGACTGTCAAAGACATATGTCAAAAATAAAATAAATTTAAAATTTAAAATCCCCCAGAACATCCCTGTAGGATGGTCAAGTGCATACTAAATTTGGAATTTTCAGAAAACCAACTTATACAGACACAATTATACCAGCTGACTCATGCCATCCAAAAGTACACAAATGGGCTTTTCTCCGTTCAATGTCGAATAGACTAGTGAAGTTACCATTAAATGATAACGATAAAGCAAAAGAGCTGAATACATTGGAATACATTGCATCCTCTAACGGGTATAACAGAAAAGAAGTAAGGTATCTGTACAATGAGCTCTGTGAGAACACCGCCATTAAAACGCCTATAGAACAACAGAAACTAAAAATGAGTATTACATACAAAGGGACATTAACGTATTCCGTCGTAAATAGGTTAAAAAAATACAAGGTAGGTTTAGGGATGAAAACCACTAGCAAACTAGGCGATAGGTTACGACACACAGTGGGACCCAAACAAGACAAGATTGATGACACGGGTGTATACAAAATAACATGTAGAGATTGCGAGAAGCTTTACGTAGGACAAACGGGCAGGTCATTCAGGCAGCGATTCAAGGAACACACGAGAGACAGCAACGACGGATGTATCAAACGACACCTCACACGAAATAACCACAGATTAGGAGAAATAGAACAAAGCCTGAAAATACTACACAGCGCACCAAAAGGCCTAATGCTTAACACCCTTGAGGAATTAGAGTTCTCTGTGGAAAAATCAAAATCTCCTTCTCACATAATAAACGAACAAATTGATTTTACGAAAAACTGGTTCTTTAGTATTTTCGCCGATCATTTGTAGACCATTCCATGGTAACGAATGTAGCTGATAGATGATGCTTCAATCTATTCACCAACTCCGTTAGGCACTTCCATAGTAACAACAGACGCCAATAGATGGCGACACTTTGCATTTCACCACAGTACAGCGTTCACTAACAGTTTTCCTAGCCGAATAGCTTCTCTGCTCTTAACAAATTACGTCCTTCCACGAACATTCTGTTATTCCATACAGTCCCATCGTAGCTCGTAGTATACTGTATTACTTAAAGTCCATTTCTCCATTAACAGTCGGGTCTATTTATTATTTAAAAAAAAATACAAGTGTGTTCTTGGCTTCATAAAAATACCCCACTATATTTGCTACTAATGTATAAGCAGCTGTATCCTGATGTAATGCTATAATCTCATAACTATGCACACCTTACTTATTACTGTAGTAAATCTAAGGTTTCTTTCATGGAGCTGCATAATTGGGTTAATATTACTATAAAACTGTAAGAGTGCACAAAATTATATTCTATAACCTGTAGTTGCTCCATCAACCATCTCCCCCTCCCCCCCCCCCTTTTTACTTAAAACATTCATTCATTTTAGGAGCCTTGATTGTAATGCATTTATCAGTATAGCTTAAAACTGTTTTATTTCATGTTTTATAATAGAGGGCTAACATGTGCAATACACTTATGGAAGATGATACTTTAACTACCCTGAGAGTTTATATTGAAGATATTGTTTCACGTCAGCATTGCCAAAACTGTAATACTGTACATAGTACTTCCTCATGTTACAAAGAGTAATCAAATTTTTATGGGTGAGACACTGCTTTGACATATTGCATTGCCAGCATTGTGGTTTGTACGAGAGGGGAGTGCGGGCTTGTACGGTGTGGAGGCCACCGTGTGGTTTTTGTAAGCTGATGGTGCTTGATGGCTGTTCTTCCTTCCCAGCACTTTTATGTGTGTCCCCCTTCACCCTCTCCTCCACACACTTTCCTCACCAGAATACTGTGTAGATAACATGATTTTGGTGACTGCCAGCAATGTGTCACTAAACACTATCTTTCCTAACGATATCAAAATGTAGTATGGAAAAATTTGGTGCAGCACTCATATAATTGTATAATGTAAAAGAAAAGTTTTATACACAGTGATTGTAAAGTTTTATAGTTGTAAGTTTATAATTGTATAACATAACAGTAACAAAATATTGTGCAGGTTTAAGGTATTATTATTTAAAAAAATCCCAGAGGGAGTGAGTGCGCATATGTGAGTGAGAGAGAAGTTGAATGACAACATCGCCATCTGGCGGATTCTCCACTTAATAACTGATCGCATCGCTGAATTTAATATGCACTTGACCATCCTACAGGGATGTTCTGGGGGATTTTAAATTTATTTTATTTTTGACATATGTCTTTGACAGTCATTTTTAAGAGGAATGTTCAGTTTCACTTTTTAATAAGTTTTAAAAGATATGGTGAGTGTGATGATTGTGTTCTCATTTATGTTTTATCGAAATGTTTGATGAATATTAATTTCATTGTCTTGCTGTAGCGTCATCAACACAGTTTGAAGTGTAAACATCGCGTCTGTATCGATAGTTCGTAGTTTGTAGTTTAGTAGTTATTACCCGATCGAAACAACGTTACTTGTTATTGCTGATTCTTGTGTAGTACGCAGTTTCAGCGATAGATCAGAACTCGTTTTCGGTTTCCGCCACCCCCGGTTCTGGGGGTGAGCGTTCACAAACGAGCGCGGATGTTACTTTCGATGGCCGTCTCGGCATGAACAACCCCGCTGCTGGACTCGGCAGCAGTAGGCTGAGCTTAGCCGATGGTGACGTATCAGGTGCCCGTCCACGGACGGACAGCCGCTGTGTGTCCAGGCAAAAGACTGGTTCACGGTCAAGAACAGCATCTGCGACCAGGGACGCTTCCATGGATAGACAATCGTCACAATCGTCTCACAGACGACATTCCTCACAGCTAGACAACATACCCTACCCAGCCGCAACGAGTACCAACCATGTTCAAGAGACGGACTCGGTCATTACCAATAAGGACCGCAGAGCCCGCGACCTAAGAGCAATGGAACTTGCAGCCCAATGTGGGCTTCCCTGGCTCACAGATGACTCATCTGAAGAGGACCCCCAGGACGGGAAAAACCGCCCTGAGGACATGGACCTTGACGAACACGACACAAATCAAGGTTTTCAACAAGTGAAGTCCGGGACTAAGCGCAAACATGCACAGCTACCCACAGCAACACTTAAGAAACAGTCTGTAGTAACTACATCAAACAAATTTGCTCCTTTGAGCGCAGATACAGACAATCAGGAGGCTGCACCTACACCGACTACCACGACAAATCAGGGCGCAACCACATCTGCTGCGGCTCAGCCAAAGGAGAAGCCGTTGAAAGTCCCACCCGTAACCATTCAATACACTGGAAAATACCTGATGCTCAATACAGAACTTAAGAAACACATTACGGGCCCAGTACAAGCAATCTATAAAGGTGATTCCATTAAATATCATTTTGCCTCAATAGAAGACCACAGCGCCGCTTTACAATTTTTCCATGCACATCATATACCGTTCTATACCCATCAGAATCCAAAAGACAAAGTGTTAAAAGTCGTCATAAAATATCTGCCGGCGGAAGTGCCGGACACAGATGTAGAAAGTGAATTACGACAACTGGGATTTCACAATGCGACTGTGTTTCAGTTCAAATCACGGGATGACGCCACACAGAAATTGATCCCACAACCTGTCTACTGCGTCTCCTTACCGCCAGGACCAGAAAGTGAGTCTATATATGACATTAAACACATCCTCGATACGAGAGTCACTGTTGAAACGTACAGGAATAAAGATGGACCTCGGCAGTGTAAAAGGTGCCAGAGGTTTTTCCACACGGCCAATTATTGCACCCTGCCAGCTCGTTGCGTAAGATGTCCAGGACACCACCTATCGAAAGACTGCGATAAACCTCGCGGCCATAAACCGACGTGTGTTAATTGTAACAAGGATCACGCTGCTTCTTGGAGAGGGTGTGAAAAATTTCAAGAAGCATTGCGCATATACACAGCACAAGCCCAGTCTTTTCAATCGAGACGACAAACGACTCAACCCCAAACATCGGTTAACATCCAGAATCCACAAGAGTTCCCGGTCTTGCGAAAAAAGAATCCTTGGAAGATCCCTGGCGCACAACATACCGCCGCGAACACATCAGATGCCACTCAAGGCCAACCAACATCTGATTTTGCTGAAATACTTGAGACTGTGAGAGGCATTCACTCATTCTTTTCAAATCTTCGTCAACGAAACATCTTTTCAGTCATAACAAATACTTTCCGTCAATTCAACACAGCACCTGACATCTTATCCAAAATAATGGTCCTGGTGGACGGCGTAATGCAAATCTTTGCTCCGTAATGGCTGCGAGGATCCACAGGACCTGCGACTTAACATTTTGTAATTTTAACGCCGAAGGAGTCAAAAATAAGAAAACAGAACTCTGTGACTTTCTAACCCGCCACAAAGTGGACATCTTATTTCTGACAGAAACACATTTACGACGAACACAGACCTTCAAAATTCCGAACATGGTGGGGTATCGGACAGACCGACAGGGAAGTCGAGGGGGAGGCACCGCTATATATTTACGTGACTTCATTCCACATTCAGTCGAAACTTTACCGCCGCTTAACACACTCGAAGCCACTGCAGTCACCATAAACACGCAGTATGGAAATGTCACGCTGGTGGCTGGTTACATTCGTCCAGCTGATCCTATGGACGAAGAGGATCTTCTCACCATTTTCGATAGTTTTGACAAAATTATTTTATGCAGGGATCTCAATGCAAAGTATTTTGCGTGGAATTCTCGCGCAAATAATCCTAAGGGCCAACAACTCTACAATTTAGAAGAGCGCTTGCAAGCAATAACCTACGGACCCGTCGATGTTACACACATTCCAAGGAACCGGAACCACAGACCGGATGTGCTGGACATCACTATACTTAAGAACTTGAGGTTTAATCCGAACTTAGTCACGATAAATGATCTCACCTCAGATCATAACCCTGTGATTGGTCACTTAAACAGGGCTATTGAACCTCCGAGACCTCCCTTGAAGTATATCACGAACTGGGACCAATATGCACATTATTTACAGAGACATATACGCCCCACAGCCGATGTCTCATCCACCGCTTTTATTGATAACTCTATCAATGAATTGTCCAGACACATAAAAGACGCATATAAACATGCTACAGTCTCGGTCCAGTTTGAAAGGAGGCCCACGGATGAATTTTCTCCTCTCATCCAAGATCTAAAATCGCTGAAAAATAGGGTTAGAAAGAGGTGGACAAGATTCAGAAATCCGGCAGACAAACGTGAACTGCGTAGACTTACCCGGGAACTACATAGGAGGGCCGTAGAGTGGCGACAAGAAATGTGGGAAGATCGAATGGAGTCTTTTCTGCTCCATGAACGTAAGGACTGGAACCTCCTTAAAGCGATGAAAACCCCTAAAGCGCCAAAAACAGCTTTACTTGGACCAGCAGGATTAGTCTTCGATCCCTTTCTGAAGGCAGAACTGTTTGCAGAAACCTATGAGCACCAAAATACATTACAGGCTGATGACTTCGATATACCACATTCGAGACGTAGAACGGCAACTTCAGGTCATACGACGAGCAAGAGATGACACGCAGCCACAGTTGACAACACCGACAGAAATCCATAAAATTATCAGAAACTTGGGAACGCATTCAGCTGCAGGACCAGACGGCATATCCAACGTCCACTTGAAACACCTTCCTAGGAAGCCACTTGTTCTTTTAACAAGAATCCTAAATAGCTGTCTGTTACTGTCTTATTTCCCCACTGACTGGAAGACGTCACGAATTGCGCCTATACCAAAACCTGAAAAGGACCCACGACAACCTGGCAATCATAGACCCATAAGCTTGTTACCGACTATGTCCAAGATCTTTGAAAGGATCATCCTTCACCGACTCAGAATTCCTTTACGAGAACACGATGTAATAAGACCAGATCAATACGCTTTCCAACCCCACCTTTCAGCCGAACTCCAACTGTTGCGAGTTACGGAGTTTCTGTCGTATAATATGAACCGGGCGTATTACACAGCTGCAGCGTTTTTAGACATTGAGACTGCTTATGACAAAGTCTGGAGGGCTAACTTAATAGTTAAACTGCATAATATTGGATTAATCCCACTACACCTGATCAAACTAGTGGACAATTTCCTAACAGACAGACGATTCTTTGTACGGCTGGAAAATCAACGGTCTGGTATTCGAACGCTCCAGGAAGGCATACCACAAGGTTCTGTTTTATCGCCGACACTGTTTATCCTATATGTTAACGACCTACCGACCGTCCGCCAAGTTACAATTGCTCAGTTCGCAGATGACACTGCAGTCTTGGCTAGCAGTCGGCGTCTGACCGCCGCCATCATCAGACTCCAGCGTCAGCTTACGCTTACTGAAAGTTGGGCACATCAAAATATGATCACGATAAATGCCGACAAAACCAAGGCAGTAATGTTCACCAGGCGACGACCTGATCTACGCGATACTCTCCACATAAACAATACAAATATTCCTTGGTCTCAGCAAGTTCGATATCTCGGAGTGCAGCTCGATAATAAGTTAACATTTAAACACCACATTTTACTTAAGAAAGAAAGAATGGTTAAATTAATCCATAAACTGTTTCCGTTATTGTATAGTACCCAGATGGCCACACAGACCAAAGTTCGTTTATACAAATCCACGGTCCTCCCTGCCATGACACACGGATGCTCGTCTTGGGGAACGGCATGTCCCACCAATATAAAAATGTTACAAGTACTGCAAAACAAGTGCCTCCGACTCATTCTACGAGCCCCTAGATGGGCCAGAACGAGAGAGTTGCATGACGAGCTCCATATGGACACTGTGCAAGACTTTATAATCAAGCACACAAGGAACTTACTAAGCAAAGTAGAAATCCTGCGACCGACCACTAGGCACCTAGAATATACGGGCACAGTACACCCCGCGAGATGGCATCGTGTGAGAGTTCCACGTGCAATTATTGAAGATCCACCATAATAGCAGGTGCGTGACCTCCGATAATAAAGGTGACCACCATCTGAGTAGGGCAAAAGAGCGACTGCTCAAAAGTCCTGCTAACGTAGAACTGCTGTTAAAGTGATCAGTTGACTTGGCACACATGAAGTCCAGCTTTCAAAGAAGGCAGCACTTCTGAGAAGACCCTAAAAAAAAAAAAAAAAAAAAAAAAAATAATAATAATAATAATAACTTGCTGTAGCCTTCGACAATGACGGAACGTCGAAACGCGTAAGGCCTCAATAAATTTAAATTAGTGGTCAAGACTCTAAAGTTTATTTCAAGTGCATCATTATGACCATGTCTCATATACCTCTAATGGAGATAGCAAGTAATTGTAATTTACGTTTGGCAACTCTGTGAGCGGCAAGTTGCTTCCTGGTAAGCTCAGAATTAAGCTGATCAATTCACTTAATTTTTCAGGTCATTTCCATTTAATAATCTGCGTGTTTTTCACTCAAGGTGTAACATGAAGTTATTCATTCGTGTTTTTAAGTCAAGTAATGTCATTCCACTTCAGTATTGAAACTAATCTCTTCCTTTACATTTAGAATGATCTGGTCTAGCAACTATCGGGGAGTAAGGAAGTACCAATTCCTGTAGTCTACGTGTTAGATACCACTGGGGCAGCGTATTCGCATGCTAAACGAAGCTTGCTTTGGGTTGTGGAGCAAGTCTTACTGGGTATATTTATTTAACTATTCTGTGATAGAGCTACAAAGACCAGATTAGAAATAAATAGACAATTCGTAAGAGCCGGCCGCGGTGGCCGAGGGGACTGAGGCGCTCCACTCCCGGTCTTCACGGCCACTACGGTCGGGGGTTCGAATCCCCCCTCGGGCATGGATATTTGTGCCGTCCTAGTTCGTAAGTAGTTCATAAGTAGTTTGTAAGTTTAGGGACTGATGACCCCGTAGTTAAGTCCCATAGACTATACAAACATTTGAACATTTTTTTTTTATTTCGTAAGAAAGCTCTTCCGTTAAATATCGTTTAGCTACTTTCTGGACCGGATCGTCTCATACTATTTGAAAATGACTGGCAATGAACAAGTAGTTGACCGATTTCGTGCCTATGGAAACCGACTGATTTGGAGTTAAAGATATAGACATATTATGCTGAAGTGAATTTCAGTACAGAAGTAAATTGTCTTGACTGTTGGGTGAAGTCATCTAAAAATGAGTAAAATCCTCGAATAATCTGCAATATAAATGCACTACCAGCAGTATGTAGATAGAAATAGCAATACTGACAGTAATCATCGAATTATCTGCTAAATCCACACTCTGCACAAAGTTTTCCGAAGTAAGGATTTTGTTAAAATAGCGGAAAATTTATGTCTTCTCATCGGGATATGATGGCTTGAGTCGCCTTTACATCACGCAGACATTAGACTGCTATAATTTCTGTCAGAAGCTTTCTTATAGTTGATCATTTCATTTATCACTACATTTTCTTCACCACCTCTAGGATTTATGCTAAATGCAGCTTCTGTTAGTACACCATAGTGGATTAGTGGTTTAGTCGATCCGCTCTGGTTTAACATATTGTATGTATGAGGTCGGTTCCCTCCTTCCTGCGAATATTCGAATATTTAGTAACCGTTTCGATTATATCCACTGCACCTCCGGTAGCACAAATGAAAGAGCGTCAAGTCGCAGCCTACTTCGAAATCTGGAAATAGCTCTTGGAGAACTCAGTTACATACTTTTCTGAAGATTCTACTTGATGGTCTAATCAAATTTTGATATGGTCTAACACCAAGACACAGACTAAACAGTTGAATATAAATCTATATTCTATTTTATACATTATTTCCTTCTCCAAATCGCTATCAACTGCGACAGAGCCGACTTATGGTTGACAGAATACACGGCGCTCAGTAACTCAGGCGCCTGGGAGATTTCCTTACATTACAAAACTTTCTATTTCTTATAAATCAATGGTTGTTTTAGGTCACATTCTTCTTATGTTCTTTGAATTGTTGACGTTGAAAATACGGTGCTGGACTGAGGCTCTAATTTGGAACTCTTTTTTACTGGAATATTTTATTGCTTTCCCCGAGACTGCAGACTTCTATCAATGTCCACGAAAGTCTAATATATGAATTATAATCTTGGTCCAGCACAAAATATTCATTACTTCATTTGAGGCTCTATATAGAGCCCATTGGACTACTAGTGTAAAATTATCTCTTATATATAAAAATGTTGTGTTGGTTTGCGTGTGTTTCAAAATATCTAAAAGTTCTTCATCGATTTAGCTCAAAACAACTATGCACTGTAACACAGGAAGGTTTTTAGATACCTGTTTTTAATATATTACACATAACCTTAGTTTATATATGACACTTTTGTGATATTTGGTAACATCCTTTCCACATTGTAAAATTTATATAAATTCATATATGACATATATTTTAAAAGTAGGTATGTAAACTCATGCGCGTATTCCAATAGTACGTTGTAGCAATATTTCAAAGCCCTCGGTAAAGATCTTCCGGAGATATAAGATTTTGAACGTAATACTAAACATGGTTCCAAGTTATAGTTCGAAGACGAGATAGGGATGGGAAATTTCGAAGAGGGGGAGGGGAGATATATATGTACTTTTGTAATTGTAACCAAGACTCCAAATACCAACTTTTGTAGTTAAGGCTTCAAAACTGGCTTAATATCAGTATTTTTCAAACATATGTCATCTCCTATTTACCCCCTTAATGGCTGATTTTCAGAAAAAGCTGAAAGACGCCTTTTTTTATTTTCTAACCAAGAATCCATGTGCCCATTTACGTAGGTCTAGCTTCAAAATTCTCTTGATAACAGCGAATTTTCATAAACCTTTCATCTCCTATTTCACCCCCTTAGGGACGGAACATCGAAAAATCCGTTCTTAAACGACTTACAACGATGTAAGGTGAACACCCTCTACGAACTTCAAGTTTTTATCATCAGCGCACTTGGCTGAGCGATGATGAGTCCTTCATTTAATCAGTCAATCACTGGGAACATTGTCTTTTATACGTAGATATTACGCGTTACAAGCTGTTGTGATCTCTCTCGAAGGTGGTCTATGCAGTGTCCTCTGTTATATATTGAGTATTACCAAGCGGAGGGGAGCGGAGTTGCTCACAAAGTCGCCTCCTAAGTCGGACGACTGGGAGGACGAGCGTGCCATGGTAAACATCGATTCCTTGAGTGCCAAACAATAGCCCCCAACCGTGCCAAGAATCATAGGTGATACTGGAGAACACAAAAAGAAGGGATGTGGATAAACATATAATATACCTTTATAGTTTTGAGGCAATTATTAAATTTTACCTAAGGCGACGGCGTAGTCTGCTAATATTGGGAATGTATTGTTCGTGTCATGAGGATAATTAATTTACTCTCAGAACAAAGTACATACAAGAACCTGTCAACCACAGAGCAAGCACATATTTAATTATCTGTTAAATTGTAAACACAAAAGAGTGTTCCCCTCAGCCTATGTTATTGGTTGCTCGGTTAAATGTCACTTACGGTGTCAGCAGCCTAGAGTAGTGATGTTAGTGAGGAAATGTTCAGTTTACAAGGGTAGTTGATTTATTGACCGGACAGTGGTTCGTACAATAACGTATCGACGATAGAGCAGGAACTGCATTAAATGGTTATTTTAAGGTCAACAGAAAGATTCATTCTATGTGATTTGGTTTCAAAAGAGCTTCAACGGTTTTGCTAACCTCATTTATTTATTTCATGGGTAACACGCGAGAATATGCCACTCAGTGTACGTGATTGGATTCATTTGGCGATCTCTGCCATTTCAGCAGACTAGGCCGCCGCTGCCATAAGTAAACTTTCAGCTTTACTGGACAAGGAAATACTGTAAAAAGTAGAATATAGATTTATATTCAACTGTTTTGTCTGTCTAGGTGTTAGACCATATCAAAATTTTATTAGACCATCAAGTAGAGTCTTCAAAATAGTATGTAACTGAGTTCTCAAAGAGGAGTCAAGAGATTTTGACAATATCAGCCGCTGACGCAAGTGAAATTTTATCGAAATCATTATACAAATACATCGACATGAAAAATGGCGTATCTATTTTCGATTATAATTATACAAGGAGGCCAATGAAACTAACATAATTCAAAAGAGGCTTTGCCATAGATTCGTGCAAAACGAAAATCATGTGTATACGTAGCCATTAAGAAAAGCAAAAGAAAGCAGATGTTTTCATATCTATAGCTCTGATCAACTTACAAATAACTGAGCGTCGAATATTGAAGTGGTACCAACTTCTGCCTTGCGTACCGGTCAGGTGCTATGGTAAAAACCCGACACTAAAGTAACAATTTTTCGTGGAAACGCATTTTAGGTACGTTCATGTTTTATCCTCAATTATCAGTAAGATCTATCATGATATTATCAGTGGATATCAAAACACCATAGAGACGAATTCTGAACAAAACATTGTTTATGGACGTCGTTTTTTCATTTAACTTTATGTAACAGAAACTTTGAGAAAGTTTCCAGAAGAAAGACATAATTTGAAGCAATTTCCTTTTTTTAATTTCTTCGTTTTGTATAGATACGACGAGCGAAAGATGATACGGACATATAGATGGAGGAGGAGATGGAAGATGAATGGAATGAAAGGGAGTGATGAATAGAGGCCGGGGATTAGATACAGGGAGGATAAATAGGTACATAGTGGGGAAGCAGGAGATAAACATAGCGGATGGGAAATAGATGGAATGAATGTAGAAAACAATAGCTTTTAACTAAGATGAATTATACGGCATATGGTCCTGCGTCGGTAAACTGACCTGTATTTTTGTGGAGAACGACAAAAAATGCTATCTATCTATGGGTTTAAAATACATTTTTTATAATTTTCGTTTCACAAAGCCACAGTATCCCAACGAACGATATTGATTTCATTGAAGCATTCTCTCGGTGATTCTATGTTCACATGAATTACATTATTTCCTTTTCTATTTATTTCATAGGAGAGTGACCCACAGCCAAGCGTGGCCGGGCTTAGCTAGTCTTTAGGCACTATGAGTATGTACAGTTGTTTCCGGTCAGACACGCACGCATCCTCATTCCTGTTAACATTTAAGATTCGTGCAAAGAAAGCACGTCAATTCGTCCAGGGTTCGATTATCGGTCAGGCACAAAGTAATTACTTGTCGCTGTTAGTGAAAAAAATTCTACTACTAACATCGGACTTTATTTGTTTATCATCTAATTGAAGTTTAGATTTGCGAACTGATAATTCCGGTGAAAAGTCTGATATTTCCCACATCCTTATGCCTAGTCAGCTATGCCGATCCCTGTATTGCCAGCCTGAGAAGGGATAAGACACGAACGCTTTGCATGGTTATCAATGACTGCAGGTGATGGTTTTTGATTATAGAACCAGACAATTTCAACGTTCTAAGTTCAAAAATGTGTACAAATATTTGTTCCGTCTTGGTACAGAGAAATTTCTGGTGAAACGAAGTTAACACTGAAGTTTCCATAGAGCGTTTCCTGCTGATAACGGAGTTTTTACTGTCTGGTTAGTTCAACAAGTCGTTAATACAGAACCACTCTTCATAGGAACGAAGTTTAGAAATTGTGAGGAAAAGTAACCACAAACCTAAATGTACAATGGAATGTGTCTTCGCAGATATTAGGCGAGGTACTGGCAGAAGAAAACGTTGAGAACGGATCGTGAAGCATCCCGAGATAGCTCCTTCTGTAGGGCGCTTGCCCGTGAAAGGCAATGGTCGCAGGTTCGAGTCCCGGTTCCGGCACACAATTTTAATCTGCCAAGCAGTTTCATATTAGCGCACACTCCGCTGCAGAGAGAAAGGCTCATTCAGGAAACATCCCTTAGGCTGTGTCAAAGCCATGTCTCCACCACATCTTTTCTTTCAGGAGTTCTATTCCTGCACGTTTCGTAGGCGATAATCAGTGAAGTTTTTAAAGCAGGAGGCGAGGTTTGGCAAAAGTAAAGTTGCGACGACGGACCGTGCAGCTTGCCGGGATAGCTCAATCGTTAGAGCGCTTGCCAGCGAAAGGCAAAGGTCCCAGGTTCGACTCCCGGTTCCGGCACACACTTTTAATCTGCCAGGAAGTTTCACTTATTATCGTGTTTCCTTTTACTTCCATAATCGTGGTGTTAATTTACATCTGAAATGATTGCCAAAAAGATCAGTCTTCTCCAGTGTATCCATTTTGAATAGTCGAACGACTGTACCATGAAGCGCTTAGAGGCCCCAGAAGACAGGTTCGTTATTAGGGCTGCATGTACATTAGGCGGTACACAATTCCGGTCGTCCTAATTTTTTTTGCGTATGATAGTAACATTGAAAGAAGTGTATTTGATATAATAATATAATTGTCACTACAGAGCAAGAGAACATGATTTATCGCTAACTTAATTAAAGGTTATATGCATATGACACGGTGTCAGATTTTTAGTTGCTGTTATGCGGTTTCTGGCTGTTTGGTAACGGAATGAACGTTATTTCACACAGAGCCTAGAGCAGTTGCACAGATATGATACGTAGTTGGAGTTAATTTGTTATTTACTAAAAAACAACTACTACAGTGCTTGCCCGGCTGATGTATTGACAATGTGCAGCACTGCATGCAATTTCCGCTGTGTGCCCGCGACGACCCGGATTGCCAGCGTCACGGTCCAGAGGCATCATGCGTGGGGGGGGGGGGGGGGGGGGGCAAATACATAGATTTTTTGATGACGTTATTGACATCGTGCAGTTCAAAGGGATTTTCATGTCAAAATTTTGAGGAAACATACATAGGCCACGTTGGTCAGTGATGATGGCACGATTCTGGAAATCTCGTGATCTCCGCTATTTATAGCAATGCTAGGTCTTCAAGCGATCATATCAGACTCTCAGTAGCTCAAGATCTAGATCTCTACTGGTCTACTACCCTCACGTTGACTGGTAAGTGAACGAAGTCGTCTAGAGCACCTCTCCAGAATTAGTGATTATATCGATTCGATCCTAATCAATTGGAAACACGTGGTTTCTTTAAGATGAGATCCGATTTCAGTTGGCAAAAGCTGACTACAGGATTGGTGTGTCACGCAGAACCTACGATGCAGTGGACCCAAAATTCCAACGAAGAACAGTGGAATCTGGTGGTGGCTCCATAATGCCATGGACTGTTTCTATATGGAATGGACTTTGTCCTCTAGTCCTGCTGATCCGATGAGTGACTTGAGATGGTTATGGTCACACCCATGCCTGTGAGATTACCGCCAAATAGAAATACTGGTAATTAATAGCATTTGATAATTAAACAGTACGAAGTTCACTGCAAACATTGACCATGCCAATGCACTAAATGTTACACAATTTTAATATTATTAATTATAGTAGCAATGTATGTACGCAATTGGGTGACAACATTTATAGTTAGGCCAAAGGTAGAAATTCTCCACGTTGAGATTTGCTGTGTGCTTGTAGCTGACGGAAGGCCAGCGAGCAGGCCGACGTTGGTGGCTCGTTCCAGCTTAGGATTTTCCAGTTCGTTTCCGGTGAGGGGAGAGAGGGACAATGACGAGTGCCAGGCACAGTGCAGTGCACAGCGTGAAATGAAATATTCTAATACTACTGGCATTTGAAGTAATACGATGCAGTTGAGATTTGCTGTGTGCTTGTAGCTGACGGAAGGCCAGCGAGCAGGCCGACGTTGGTGGCTTGTTCTAGCTTAGGATTTTCCAGTTCGTTTCCGGTGAGGGGAGAGAGGGACAATGACGAGTGCCAGGCACAGTGCAGTGCACAGCGTGAAATAAAATATTCTAAAACTACTGGCATTTGAAGTAATACGATGCAGTTAGGAACCTTTAAGGCCCTCATTACAAAATAGCCTGTTGATAAATAAACAATACATTAGCTGATATAGTCACATCTAGCGTAATATGTTTAATTGACAATGAAAAGTAATGAATTACAAATGAATACAAGACAGTTACACAACTAGCATGGCAATGTTTGTTTATAAAAATAATATATTAACTATTTTATTTTCAATCAATTTTTGTATTTTATCTTGAAGTATTCAGTTAAATCACTTATCTGTGATATAAGAAATTGCACGATTATGATAAACAGTACAAAGGATGTTTATACCATTATAAAAACCTAAGAAGAAATTTGTTTAATGTGTAGTGTAATTATTTTGATTTTAAGGAAAGTTTTAGAAATGTATTGGCTGAGCGCTGTACGTTGGCAAATCGGTTAGAACAGCTCACATGGGGAAGTTGATGACTTAGGGGAAAAAACCCCGGCAATTGAGCTTTTGGCGCGCGCGCGAGGGCAGGAAGTGACGAGACGGGAGAGCACGTGGAGTAGCTGGCCGGGCGGCGTCGCTTGGCATTCAGTCGGCATGTGGATCTCGAGGTGGTGACTTTAGATTTGTCTGTGGCAATCGCCACGTGTGGTTGCTCGTCGTAGACTGTACCAAGTTAAATCGAGTGCTACTGTGTGTTTGTGAATATTTAGCCAGTGGAACAAGGTGTGCATCGCATTGAATTAAAGTGACTGTGATTTGTTAATGTAACACGTGTCGTCGCATAGGCATGAACATAAACGGTGTTTGAGACAGCCACGTGGTGTGAAAACAATTCGCGACAAATACTCATTTTGTCTGGGGGCTCACGAGCTATAACTTTATTTGGTAAATGTGTCGACGTACAGACGTATCAGCCACAGGGTTCAAATATTGTGAAATAAACAACATAAAGTGAACTTTCACGTGTTTCAAAAATACTAGTTAGTACACCCTTTTCTCTCATGAACTTGATTTTATTATGAATTTGTTTTGTTAATCATATGCAGGGAAGGAAAGCTGCGAACGTGTGATATCATCCCCTAGAAAACGAGTCAAACAGTCGCAATCACAGTTCCAGTGTTTTTGCATGTTTAGGAATTTGGTTCGCAGTTGGTGGTTGTGAGCTTTAAAAATTAATCTTTCCCTATTTTAAACTCTCACCCCGACCTTCACCCTCGCATTTGGGGGCTCGTTACGGGATAAGTTCACGTTGGACTTGCGCGGACGGAGAGATTAGGGTGTGTATAGGACAGTGAACAGTTACGTACAGTTGCAAACAAGTGCGCGGACGCGACGGACAATTTCAAGTGTGTGTGGCGGCTGGCAGCAGAGAGCGGGATAAATTCACACTGGTCTTGCTCGGAGAGAGAGGTAGTGTGTGCTTAGGACAGTGATAGTGGACAAAACAGTTAGCATAATCAGAAGATACGTAAACGCGTCGCGCGGTTAACGACGGTTGGTGACTGGCAGAGTTCGGGCGCGGGCATCCGTAACAGGCGATCGACGGCGCATCGGCCCGGCAGCAGTGAGCGGCGGCGCGCGGGATCCACGCACTCAAATTTCATCTTCTGCAACGGATGGCAGTGATCGTGGGGACTTCGCAAGTCGTCAACGGAGCGTCGGGGCCCAGCAGCTTCGATTCTACAAAGGATAAAGGATGCAGTGAGGACATATTCCAGCCACAGCTTCTACAACAGACGGCAGCGAGCGTTGGGGACGTCGCAGGTCGTTGCAGCAACTTCTGGATTAAAAGATAAGTAAAGCAGCTGGCGCTATAAATTCTTGTGTGTTAATCAAGCGCCGGCCGCGGTGGCCGAGGGGAGTGAGGCGCTCCAGTCACGGTCTGCACGGACACTACGGTCGGGGGTTCGAATCCCCCCTCGGGCATGGATATTTGTGCCGTCCTTAGTATAAGGTAGTTGATAAGTAGTTTGTAAGTTTAGGGACTGATGACCCCGTAGTTAAGTCCCATAAGCTTAACAAACATTTGAACATTTGATTTTGTTAATCAAGCTTTCTTGTGATACCGATAATGGATAGGGTTTTTAAAATGTCGCCAAGCGACGTAATTTCAGAGAGTAGCATACCAGAAAGTCCAGAGAGGGTAAATACTGGGGGAATGTTGTTGACACTGGAGATGTTCGCAGCCATGTTAGCAAGTATTAGCTCAAATTTAGAATCAAAAATAGAAAATTCATACTCAAATTTAGCATCAAAGTTAGAATCAAAAATAGAAAATTCAAACTCCAATTTAGAATCAAAAATAGAATCAAAAATAGAAAATTCAAACTTACATTTAAAATCAAATTTAAGATCAAAAGTAGAAACTGTTAAATCAGAAGTAGAAACTGTAAAATCAGAAATAGAAACTGTAAAATCAGAAATAGAAACTGTAAAATCAGAATTGATAGCAGACTTTAAGGCAGACATTGGGGCACTACAAAATTCAATGTTTGCATTAAAGGCAGAAACAATGACAGACATTGACAAAAAGATAGGAAGTCTACCAGAACGGTTTGAAAATAGGGAACAGGAGATACATGCCAGAATTGGTGCTATTGAGACTGAGGTAGGAGGCAAGTTAGATGATGTGACAAATATGTGATCACAGGAATGAGGGCACTATGCAGGCGTTGGCTGAGGTTGACAAGAGGATGGTGGCAGGTAATGAGGAAACAAAAACTTTGTTGTCAGGAAAATTAGAGAATACAGAATGTAACTTTATGAAAAAGATAGAACAAGTAGTGACAGTAAACAATACTGAGATTGAGAAGGTGAACACTAGAATAAATAGTCTAGAATTGTGTACTGCATCAGGAAACACTAATTGGTCCATGGTGCAGACACCTAATGGCAGAAAGTTTTCAGGAGTGGGTAATTATCATCCAGTAGATTTTTTGGCTGCATGCAAGGACCAATTTGTGCCTGGTATGTCAGACCAGTGTAAAATGAAGTTAGCAAAGAGAATGCTTGACTGTTCTGCTCAAACTTGGACAAATCAGTGTGCCGATAAATTTGTAACTTTTGAGGCGTTTGAAAAGTTGTTTATAAATAAGTATTGGGGGAAGGCCAAGCAAGCTAAGATACAAAATGAATTCTTGAACGAACCAAACTATATGAAAGGGAACCCAGAATTTGAAGTAATCATTGAGGAGAAGCTGTTTATTCAAGATTTATTAGTCATAAAGGGACTTTGTTTAAATCTAATGTTAGGAAGTGATTTCCCGTGCAAACATGAAGCTCAGTTGAAGTATAAAGATAAAGTGTTAGAATTAAGTCTGGAGGGATGCATGAAGAGGGTGAAATTCAAAAATTTTGTAAATGATAAAGATTTAATAGCATGTTTACACAAGTAACTGCCATAAACCAGAGTAAATCATGAAGTATGAGATTCAATGCATTGTAGATAGTAGGTTAAGAATTTGTGTATATTTATTCTGTGATCTGTGTTAGTATTTATGTAAGTGTTTAGACTTAATCATTGGGGTCACGTTTACATGCTTTCTTTATATATTCTTTTTCTTGTTGTCGTTTGTGTTAAAACATGTGCTTGTATCAGATTTGCAGTTCAACAGTGGTACATGAGATAAATATGTATATGTGTTGGTGAAAGGTGCAATTGTTGCCAGGACTCATTCCTGAAACAGCAGCTGAGAGGGATAGTGTGTTTACTGTGTCATCATAATTTATGTATGAGTAGTGAAACTATTTAGTTAGGTAATTCTATGAATGATAATTAAATTGTTTTTATTTTTATGTATACTAATCTGGAATCAGGACTAGAGGATATATATATATATATATATATATATATATATATATATATATATATATATTTTTTTTTTTCAATTGATGCTCACAGGCTGCAAGAGTTGTAGTTACTGTGAAGTATAGACATGCTAGGAGTAACTTAGGATAGTATGGGCCAATTAAATCTCACACCAGCAAAAATAATTTTCTTGGAGCGAGGGGGTAGGATTTGTACTTATGCTTGTAGGTGTCATTTTGATAGAAGAGAAAATTCTCTATGATTGCATTCGTTTGGTAGTATTATTTGAACTTTAAGATATATTTTTGAAATAGGCAGGTTGGTTTTTTTTTTTTTTTTTTTTTTTTTTTTTTTTTTTTTTTTTTTTTTTTTTTTTTTTGATGGAGTAATACTCCAAGTAGGCCACATATTCTCTTGTATGTTTCATCTGAAGCTATGGCTGATGCGAGTGCAGGCATGGTGGTTTGGATTGATCTGATAATGACTAACACAAGCCACTTTGAGTTCTTAATTCTGTTGATTTGCATGTTACTGTACATGTCTCAATGCTTAGTTTCAATTGCACCAAGTCTGGATGGCAGAGGGGTGGGATACAAATCCAACCGAATCCTGGTGTCCAGACAAACTTTTGTCTATGTTGACTCATGAGTGCCTTCTGCTCTTCCTGTTCCATGTAGGGTGCATATGACGTGTGTGAACAAGAACGCTTGATCCAGTGCCATGAATCTAAGCTGCAACAGCATTTTGGTTGAAATGATGGAGACATAGGACCATACACCATGGACCAGAGTTGCTGCAACGATGACTCTGGGGTTCTCAGTGTCAAAGTGGTGAGAGATTTCCTTTAAACAAGTGGAGTGAACACCGTCAAAAGTTTTTATAGTGAGAATTCTGGTTTTTCCATGTAGGACAAGGTTCTCTAAAGACTAAAGTTTAATAATATTATAAATTTGGTGCCAATTCTGTATATAAACAACAGGCACACTTAAATTTCATGGATGTAATTAGTTATAAGGATTCTTTTCTTAAAAATATGCACACACTATAAGTGGTCTTAATGGTACAAATATTGGGAAATTTTCTCACTGCCCTGTTTATTTTATTTATTTATTTTGCATTAGTTGAGGTCATAATTGGTATAGTGTTTGAGTCAATCCGATTCAATAATTTTGTAATTTTAAATTTTGCTCATTTGAAAGTATTAATTTTGGTGCTACTTGCGCATTCCTGCACATGGTTTGGATGCTGCAAGTGGGGGTATTGTGAGATTACCGCCAAATAGAAATACTGGTAATTAATAGCATTTGATAATTAAACAGTACGAAGTTCACTGCAAACATTGATCATGCCAATGCACTAAATGTTACACAATTTTAATCTTATTAATTATAGTAGCAATGTATGTACGCAATTGGGTGACAACATTTATAGTTAGGCCAAAGGTAGAAATTCTCCACGTTGAGATTTGCTGTGTGCTTGTAGCTGACGGAAGGCCAGCGAGCAGGCCGACGTTGGTGGCTTGTTCCAGCTTAGGATTTTCCAGTTCGTTTCCAGTGAGGGGAGAGAGGGACAATGACGAGTGCCAGGCACAGTGCAGTGCACAGCGTGAAATAAAATATTCTAATACTACTGGCATTTGAAGTAATACGATGCAGTTAGGAACCTTTAAGGCCCTCATTACAAAATAGCCTGTTGATAAATAAACAATACATTAGCTGATATAGTCACATCTAGCGTAATATGTTTAATTGACAATGAAAAGTAATGAATTACAAATGAATACAAGACAGTTACACAACTAGCATGGCAATGTTTGTTTATAAAAATAATATATTAACTATTTTATTTTCAATCAATTTTTGTATTTTATCTTGAAGTATTCAGTTAAATCACTTATCTGTGATATAAGAAATTGCACGATTATGATAAACAGTACAAAGGATATTTATACCATTATAAAAACCTAAGAAGAAATTTGTTTAATGTGTAGTGTAATTATTTTGATTTTAAGGAAAGTTTTAGAAATGTATTGGCTGAGCGCTGTACGTTGGCAAATCGGTTAGAACAGCTCACATGGGGAAGTTGATGACTTAGGGGAAAAAACCCCGGCAATTGAGCTTTTGGCGCGCGCGCGAGGGTAGGAAGTGACGAGACGGGAGAGCACGTGGAGTAGCTGGCCGGGCGGCGTCGCTTGGCATTCAGTCGGCATGTGGATCTCGAGGTGGTGACTTTAGATTTGTCTGTGGCAATCGCCACGTGTGGTTGCTCGTCGTAGACTGTACCAAGTTAAATCGAGTGCTACTGTGTGTTTGTGAATATTTAGCCAGTGGAACAAGGTGTGCATCGCATTGAATTAAAGTGACTGTGATTTGTTAATGTAACACGTGTCGTCGCATAGGCATGAACATAAACGGTGTTTGAGACAGCCACGTGGTGTGAAAACAATTCGCGACAAATACTCATTTTGTCTGGGGGCTCACGAGCTATAACTTTATTTGGTAAATGTGTCGACGTACAGACGTATCAGCCACAGGGTTCAAATATTGTGAAATAAACAACATAAAGTGAACTTTCACGTGTTTCAAAAATACTAGTTAGTACACCCTTTTCTCTCATGAACTTGATTTTATTATGAATTTGTTTTGTTAATCATATGCAGGGAAGGAAAGCTGCGAACGTGTGATATCATCCCCTAGAAAACGAGTCAAACAGTCGCAATCACAGTTCCAGTGTTATTGCATGTTTAGGAATTTGGTTCGCAGTTGGTGGTTGTGAGCTTTAAAAATTAATCTTTCCCTATTTTAAACTCTCACCCCGATCTTCACGCTTCCATGCCCCAGTGAGGACTCGAACCTCCACGGCGAGCAACCGCGCGCTCCGCAGCGAGACGCTTTAGACCGCTCGGCTACTCCATCGCGGCTTGCAGACATCAATGGACTTCTTATTCTCAAATAACGATGAAAACTTTATGGATGATCATTCGAAATTTTTCCAGGGCACACTTGTCAAAGATTGATTTGATGCATATTTTTGACACTGCTGGCAGAGGCAACACATGCTCAATGTTGGCTGCTATTGTCGTAGTACGACTCTACATTCCTTCATGGAATATCAACGACCTTGTTGAGTCTATATCAAATCCAGATGCTGCATTTTTTCGGGAAAAAAGAAGTCCGACACTTTATTAGGTATCTCATTTCTTTCAAAAAACGTTCAAATGTTTGTAAATATATCGGACCAAACTGCGTGGGCAGCAGTCCATAGCTTACAAACTACTTAAACTAAGGTAAACTAACCTAAGGACAACACACACACACACACGCACACACACACACACACACACACACACACACACCTATGCTCCAGGGAGGACTCGAACTTCCGACAGCGAGCAACCGCGCGCGTTCCGAAGCGAGGCGCCTTAGACCGCTCGGCTACTCCACCGTGGCCTCATTTCTTTGTTTCCTCATGGTACATATAATGTGAAAAGTAACTCAGCTATAACAGTTCCTTGAGATGCAATTAAAATTACTTTCAAAACAGAAAGTTTTCTCCTTTAAGAATAATACGCAGTGCTCTGCTAGCACAGTATGCCCGATATTCCGCAAGCTCGAATTCTGTACATTAAGTAACACTGCGGAGACACATCGAACGCATATCAAAAGTCAAGAAACAGATTATTTTAGACGGCCGCGGTGGCCGAGGGGACTGAGGCACTTCAGTCACGGTCTACACGGCCACTACGGTCGGGGTTTCGAGTCCCCCTTCGGGTATGGATATTTGTGCCGTACTTAGTCTTAACTAGTTCATAAGTAGTTTGTAAGCTTAGGGACTGATGACCCCGTAGTTAAGTCCCATAAGTTCTACAAACATTTGAATTTGAATTATTTTATTGGTAGCCTGTATCTGCTATATACGTTTTGGACCTCGTGGACGAATAGAACAACCTGAGTGTCACATGATCGTTACTTTCGGAACCAATGTCCCACAGAGAAGATTTCCAGTATCAAGAAGTTTCATAACGCTCCAACATAAAACACATTAAAGATTGTACAAATAGCATACGTCAGGGATGTCGGTC
This sequence comes from Locusta migratoria, assembly GCA_026315105.1. Lineage (NCBI taxonomy): Eukaryota > Metazoa > Arthropoda > Insecta > Orthoptera > Acrididae > Locusta > Locusta migratoria. Next base: position 501,386,753 of record CM048755.1, on the reverse strand, counting down.
AGTTGTTCTTCGTACCTGTAATGCTACCGTCGTTATAAACTGAAATGACCTGACTTTTCCCCCCAAACATTACGAAACCTTCACACCTCTAAGCCAGAGGTGTGCACCGTGCTCTTCTAGCCCGTGCTAGTCCTTCTCAGACGCCGGACGCGGTGGCCGAGGGGTTGCGGCGCGTCAGTCACGGTCTGCATGGCCACTACGGTCGGGGGTTCGAATCCCCCCTCGGGCATGGATATTTGCGCCGTCCTTAGTGTAAGCTAGTTCATAAGTAGTTTATAAGTTTAGGGACTGATGACCCCATAGTTAAGTCCCATAAGCTATAAAAATATTTGAACATTTTTTGAACCTTCTCAGACGGGCCTGCTCGCTTAGTGAAAGTTATCTCGGGCCAGCCTAATTCTCCAGGTCCCAAAAAACGCAGGCTGGCTCCACTGCACCGGGCTGGCCGGCAAGCTGACGGATGGCAGCGGTTTACGTCATGGCGTAGCCACACTGGAATAAATCGCTACGTTCATGCAACACAAACCTTCAATTTTTCAAATGTTTATAAACCTATGGAACGTAACTCCTTGGTTATTAGTCCCTAGCTTACAAACTACTAAAGCTAAGTTAAACTAACGTAACGACCACACATACAGCCATGCCCGAGGTGGGATTCGAACCCCTGACGGCGAACGGCCGCGAGCACCGCAGCACGGCGCCTCAATGCGCACGGCTATTCCGCCGCGGCAACACAAACCTTCCCTTTATAAAAGTAGCGCTTTTAATCAAGGATTTAAAATATATAACTTACAAACACAAATAAAAATACAGGAAACACTGTTCTGTTTTGCTAGAACAGAGTTGTAAGTGCTTTCTTTTGTTATGACAGTTACGTAACAATAAGCATAGGATTCATGATGTACAAGATTAAATGCTAGGTTGGTTCGGAACTGTTAACAAAGGTATATTGAAGTTAACACGGTAATACACTAACGTCACATTCCCAATTTTAACTATGTCATTTTACAACGACATAACATGATTTTGGTGTATCATTGAAGCATAAGTGTGTCTACGGATGTCTTAGTACGCCTTTTTCAATATGTAACCCGTCGGTTTTGGGACGAGGTAATCGAGCTTATGCACAAATAAATTAGGGCTTCATAGTTAGTGATGAAGGAACAAAACTCCCATCATAAATGAGATGAGAAACGTAGAAGAAGGGTACAACAATCCCTTTGCGGCAGCAAGACGTGGCCCAGCCTCTGGTTGCGACAAAGGAACTCTGCACTTAGGAACTGATGATCCCGTAGTTATGTCCCATAAGCTCTACAAACATTTGAACATTTTTTGCGGGAATGGCCGTGCGGTCTTGGGCGCCATGTTACTGATCGTGCGGTCGCTGTAGCCGGAGATTCGAGTCGTCCCTCCAGCATGTGTGTGTGTGTGTGTGTGTGTGTGTGAGTTGTCCTTAGCATAAGTTAGTTAAAATTGTTTGTAAGACTAGGGCCTGACGTTATAAGTAGTTTGGTCCCTTAGGTTTACGAACATTTGAATATTTTTTAGAAATACTACAAATTCATGTAACTAGATATTGGCCCCCGTTATTCAATGCTATAAAAATACTTTAGTTAAATAAATTACTTTAAAAACTGTGGAGAGACACCACTTTCATGAGTGCCTCGAGTGGGCCTGGTGATCCCAAAAAATGTTCAAATGTCTGTAAATCTATCGGACCAAACCGTGTGGTCATCAGTTCGTAGCTTACAAACTACTTAAACCTAGGTAAACTAACCTAACGACAAACACACACACCCATGCCACAGGGAGGACTCGAACCTCCACGGCGAGCAACCGCGTGCTCCGCAGCGAGACGCTTTAGACCGCTCGGCTACTCCACCGCGGCCTGGTGATCCCAACTACCGAGTAGTGTCGCTCACCGTGCTCACTACTGAACCTATCGCTCAATGAGAAGCCTGGATATTTCTCACGCGCTTATTTGGAAATCTTGTCGTAACAATGGTGTTTCTCATCTCAAACACTTTCTGCCAATCACGAGCTGGTATTTTTATATTACCACTGCATAGAAGTTTTCCTCTCAGCTCTAAGAGCAACAAATCCATGTCACGTCATGTTATACTTCCTTTAGAGACTGTATTCTTGCAATGTAGAAACTACATTCAATGTTATTAATTTTATCAAACAAAAGCTATAAGAGAATACATCAAATACGGGCTATTGAGTAATCGCAGCAAGTGCAGTTACAAATGTTTGCTAGCGCTTCAAAGTAGGCCTGTGGGTTGTGCCAGCTGTTTCAACAAAGCCACAGGAAGGTAACTGATGTCATCAGTGTCAACGCTGGTCTCACTTGTTACCTACATACCGTATGTTCCAAGAGTGCTGCATCACAAAGACAACGACAAAATGTTACTGCAAGCAAGTCCTCTATGATTTTATAGTTAGTCTTATTAATCTGGTTTCCTCTCCATAGAACAAGTAAAACGAAAATTGAAGGATAGAGAGTTCAATCAACAGCAAAGGGACGCTGGAATTCTAGGGCGTGGAGATCCTTCTCGGGATTACAGTGTACAGAATCGAAGGAATTTGTCGGCTTTGAGCAGTATAATAACTGTGAATTTGTATATTCATTGAAAATAGGCTCTTCAACGCTGATGAGGCACAGATGCGTGTCTGCTATACGCCTGTTTGCTCCTAGCAACAGTTTAAGGTATTAGCTTCATTCTTATTTTCTGTAGCACCAATAAATCACTGTTTGCCGCAGTGGAAGAGCCGAGCGGTCTAAAGCGTCTCGCTGCGGAGCGCGCGGTTGCTCGCTGTGGAGGTTCGAGTCCTCCCTGGGGCACGGGTGTGTGTGTTTGTCCTTAGGTTAGTTTACCTAGGTTTAAGTAGTTTGTAAGCTACGGACTGATGACCACGCAGGCCATCTGACTGGCTGGTCGCTGGGGCACGCCCACCGCCGCGTAGTGGGCGGCCAGTCAGATGGCGGCCGCGGCCTGTAAGTGTGACGAAGGCACGGCCATTTGTGAGGCCTTGTCTTCTAGGTGGTGTTGCCTTTACTCACATTGGCGTCACGCTGTTTCTTGCCGGACAGCCCATCATCCACCCAGGCCGGCTGCACCGTAGTTCGCAAGCCATGGCGAATACAGCTCCAGACTGCAAAGCTTCGTTCACCAATTGAAGAATCAAAAGTCACATGTAACCTACCCAAGTCTGTAGTTTAAACTAACACAACTACAGCCATTTCTCTATAACCTGAGAAATCATGTAGTCCTTTGACGTTTCGTTCAAATATTTAATGAAGTTAAAGAATATAGTGATGATAAACGTAGCTACCACATAATATTTCATGTAGTTAGCAATGCTACGATGAAGGAAACTATTCTCTCCTGTAAGCACTCTGTGATCTAGGGGTAAGAAACTGCGTATTAAACCTAGATAAATAAGCGAGTTGTAAGACTAAACAGTTTTGTGGCAGCATCACATACTGTATATATGTAGTATATCATTGTGTACTTATAAAGTGTCTCTGAAACAATAACTGCTGCACGACGGAAATTATATTATGCTGATGCCCTTCATTTACACGATTGTTCTCAAATGTTCAAATGTTTGTTAAGCTTAAGGAATTGACTGTGGGGGTCAACTGTCACTAAACATACAAACTACTTATGAACTACCTTATACTAATGACGACACAGACATCCATGCCCGAGGGGGGATTCGAACGCCGACCGGAGCGGCCGCGCAGTCTGTGACTTGCGCGCCTCAGACCGCTTGGCCATTGCTGCCGGCGATTGTTCTCTTATTCACAGTTAAGTGTTTCGTAAAGGTTTTATAGAGTAGCTTCAATTTCTCGATTGTTCCACGTTTATGCAAAGCTCAAAAAAAGCAACTGCCAAAAAGCGTATGTGCGAGTTCTGATAACTCTTATGCTATCCTTACGGTTGTAATACCATACTTTGTACGGCACTGGGAAAAAAAGCTATTTGCATTTGAAGGAGAAGGATGGTGAGTGAAATCTCATGGAAAAATCTGGCAGCAGTGAAAATGTTCTTGTTTTAATATTGCGTCCGCACCTCATCCGTCTTCCCAACCCCCCCCCCTCCTTCCCCTTCCCCAACTTGAAAGAAATAAAGGAAAACACCCGAGACCTTCTTTTCCCTAATTCACTTTACTGCACAATCTGGTATGTTCTTTCACCTTTTTGGACGTCTTTCCTCTATCATGTCAGGAAATAATCGCACACTGCTCTGCAATACTGCAGAAGAGGTGAAACAATTGTAGGGTTAGCAGCCTCCTTAGGAGGCATTAAATCTTCTGATGGTTGTGTCAAGAACAGACCGTTTGTTTCACCTTCGCCAAAACACGGGTTATTCCCAGTTACCGTTGTTTTTGTATGCACACCCAGTAATTTTGTTACACGTATAACCTTCAGATTTCTATTGATTATCTATATCTAGAATGCTGATGAAACTCTTTTAGTAATTATTTTCAGAGTCAAGTGCATATTGATGTTTGTCAACTATCACAATTTGTTCCGTGAAGATACAAAATCAAAATCATTTCGCAATTAACTTTGCTTTTCTGAAGAGTTTACTAGTCGACCGCATTAACTGCCTAAAATATAAGAGCAATGCACTGATTGCTCATTATATATTTTGAATATATATTCGAATAAGGAGTGGTGTAGACATGACATGACGATCCCAGTCGCTCAACTATGACTATACTCCTTAGGAAAGTTATATGGTTCGAAGTTGATTATGAGTGAAGACACCAAAAATCGTTTTGGCACTCTATAAATGCAGAATTAGTTTGAGAGTACTCAGTAACTAACGCAAATATAGTGTCGCAAAAGTCTCACAAGTGTAATGATTTCGAAACCCATGCTGGTTTGATGTTAATACGTGATATACTTCTAGATATTTCATAATGTTGGAAAACTATTTGTTCGAACATGTCGATATCAATACAATAGATCTTTAACTCAGTGGATTACTTTTATTTTCTTCCATTCGTCTCCCTCACTATTAGAATACTTAAATGCTCGACATCATGCCGTAGGAGAAGTAATTAAGGCATTGCATAGTGTGTGCACAAGATGTTTTCCTAGGGTATTGGACCACTCGAGTAAGACATTGCCTGTAGAAAAGTAATCTTCCCGGTGCGACTATGGTAGTGAAATGACAACATGGTGAATCATGTCTGGTGATTGCGGTAGTTGTACTACTTCCTGGAATCACAAAGAATAACCTAGATTAAAAGAAATAATCTGACACAAGCTGCTTTTGCCCATTGAGTGAACGCATTGGGGAAGTTGAACTTTTGTGCCCTGCCATAATTCGAACCTGGTTCCTACTGCTCTCTAAGCAGTAGCGGTACCCATTGCCGCGGTGGAGTAGCCGAGCGGTCTACGGCATCTCTCTGCGGAGCGCGCGGTTGCTCGCCGTGGAGGTTCGAGTCCTCCCTGGGGCATGGGTGTGTGTGTGTTGTCCTTAGGTTAGTTTACCTAGGTTTAAGTAGTTTGTAAGCTACGGATTGATGATTAGGCAGTTTGGTCCGATAGATTTACAAACATTTGAACATTTTTTTTGGTACCCACTGCGCGAGCGGGGAAACAACGATCATCGCTGGTGCGCGGATTACCCCTACTCCCTTACCCATCTCCCAAAACACTCAAACTTCCTCACACTGCTTACGTAGATGCTCACTGCTCGTGGCACTTGGTTGCCACTTACCTCAAGAGTTCAGGCGTATTGTACTTCTGCACTGAAGGCTGGCACTGTGATCGTCTTCTCCTTAATTATATATATTTATGCGTGTCTGTTCTTTCGAAAGAAAAGTCACTACATGTATATGTACAGCGAAGAATCTTTCAAGATTCGCTTGATATATTGGTGGTATTCTAGTTAAAAAGTCCGAAAATTCAACTTTGTGTATCATCTACTTATCAAATATATGATAAGAGACATGGGTGATGTATTTTACATAGCAACTACGACTATTCTCGTTCGCTATTTTCTGAATTATCTGCATCAGCTTTCACAAGGGTAATGAGGAGGCGAGTCACGCTGCAGCTGTTCACATCCTACATGAAAATGTCGTCTCTTTCAAAAGATTAAGAGGCAGTATCTCGCAATTACAAACTGGAGCGAGAGTAATATTTTACCCCCTCTCTGACAGAGCTACTAACTGCTATATCAAACTGAGAAATATTTGTGGAAAATTATGCTGCTATTCTGACGTGAACTTTGCTGTCGTAATTTTAATGTTCCAATTCGAACTATTTTTCTGTATTGCGCAACGGATTGATGTAACAATGTACCACTGGCAGCTTCAAGAAAGACATCCACAGCACATTCCGCAGAATTCCGATACATGTTCCTTGTGAAACTTTATCACTTACCTAGAGATAAACTTAGATGACATCCCCTGTATGTAAAACATTAAATACAAAATGTGTAACTAGTGAGGATCAGTTTGGGCAGTAAGATGATGTCGCTACTTACTGAAACAAAACACTAAATAAAGCGAAATATAGATGCTGATTGAGGACGATTTTTTAATAAACGATTAGGTTACGATTTAGTATATTTAATAATTCCAAGATGCAGTATGAAAATTAGTGTCATTAGGAAGACCACGGACAATTTAAGAGAAATAAAAATCGGCGGAATGGCTGAAGTGCCGCGCCTACTTCACTTTATGGGAAACAGCGATCTTATTTGCAATTATTAATTCAAGTAACAATAACAAGTCAGTCTAGATACTACAAATTGTGATCTAGACTGACTTGTTATTGTTACTTGAATTAACAAGTCCGTAAGTTATGGTTGAGGCTGTCGCATCGTAAGAAATGTTGTGAAGTGTCGGAAAAATGCGGTTTGTAATTACTGACTCGAAGGGATGGCTGTAATTCACCTAAAGCGTTCACACACTGTACCATTAACTTCGATGCCGGGCCACTGCCGGTTGTGTTCAAAATGTCCAAATATTTGTAAATCTATCGGACAAACTGCGTGGTCATCAGTCCGTAGCTTACAAACTACTTAAACCTAGGTAAAGTAACCTAAGGACAACACACACACCCATGCCCCACGGAGGACTCGAACCTCTACGGCGAGCAACCCGCGGTGTCTCCGCTGGAAACATAACTATTCGTTCTCTGTGCCTTGATTGACTATTGTTGATCACACTTTCTCTACAGCTTGATAAAGTCAAGAACTTCCTGTCAGCCTTAGTCTTTGTCTGTTGGCGTGGTACGTCGGAGAAAAGCAACCCACCGCTATACCACTCAAATGCGCTCACAAGTGTCAACTAACTTCACTTCAGTTAACACCGGATATCAAGTATCACGGCCAACACTGAACACCACGCAATCAAAACTATACTCCACTGAAGGTATACTAAGGTTCGATTTGACAGATGTGCTCCTCACAGTGCAGTACCGTAAATGAATTTTCATTCGCAACGCATTCGCTCTGAACAAGATCGCAGTGGAAGAGGCAGTAGCAGTGTCCCAGTTTTGCTTGTCTTGCTGTGTATACTCCACAGTCTTCATCCTCTCAACCTGCCACGTCAGGCCTTGCTTACCAATCTGCTGTTGGTTTTAAAACGCGGTATGGCACGTTGAGTTTACAAAAATGTTCAAATGTTTGTAGGAATTATGGGACTTAACTACGGGGTCATCAGTCCCTAAGCTTACAAACTGCTTATGAACTACCTAATACTAAGGACGGCACAAATATCCATGCCCGAGGGGGATTGGAACCACCGACCGTAGTGGCCGTGCAGACCATGACTGTCGCGCCTCAGTCAGCTCGGCCACCGCGGCCGGCTTGAGTTTAAATATCTGCTAGGCTGGTTGTTCGTCTTCTTTTAACTTTGCTCTCTCTCGCTCTGTCGCCAGCACCTCGCAAAGTGGCCCTCATATTATTCCTTGACCGCTGAGTCAACCTAGTGAACTGTGGCGTAAACATCTTTTGTCTCTTTTGTTTCCTGCTTTAAAAAGGAACAGTATTTGTAGCGAGGTAATGTGGAGGTTTTAAAGTGGACCACATAGTGAGTCAGGGTGGAAAGGGGAGCTATTGTGTTGCTGGCCTAACACCTGCCTTTTCATATGTGTCAACAGCTCAGTGCTCCAGCCTCGAGATTAAATAAATTGTTGTACTTGCAACTTAATTCCATAGTTTATCTATTAAAAAGTATTTATTATTCTTGAAAATGACGGTACTCCATCCAGTGTATGCTCAAATGACTCGTCTTGACGAGTAGAATATGATTATGAGGTCAGAATATGCAGGAAATGAAAGTCATACAAACACAACTCCATACAATGTACAGAAAACACCTCAGAAAAGCACAGCCAAATCTAAAATGATATTGAAGTTAGATCTTTATGATAAAAATTGCAGTAATTGACCCTAAACATAAGTACGTGTATATTTCACGATATGATGACTAGAAAATTTTAGTCAGGCTTTGCGAAATCAAAAAATGTTCAAATGTTTGTTAAGCTTAAGGGACTTAACGGCGGGGTTATCAGTCCCTAAACTTACAAACTACTTATGAACTTCCTTATACTAAAGACGACACAAACATCCATGCTCGAGGGGGGATTCAAACCCCCTACCGTAGCAGCCGTGCAGACTGTGACTGGCGCGCCGCAGACCGCTCGGCCACTGCGGCCGGCTTTGAGAAATGAATAAGCAAAACAAATTTAAGCGGGAGGAGAGGGCAGGGGGATGAGGTAAGGACACAATATTCAAACAAAAGCATATTCATTGCAGCATGCTTCTTCCATGCGATTTTAATCACCAATCTTCTCCTACGATTGGAATGAGCTTTCGTACACACTACCGTTAAGAATGCCGCGCAAAAAAGCCGCGCGGTCTAAGGCACCATGTCATCGAGCAAGTGGCTGCTCGGATAGGCGTTTCGACTCCTGCTCGGGCATGGGAGTATGTGTGTGTATTGTCCTTACAGTAAGTTAGTTTCTACATCTACACATCTACATCTACATACATACTCCGCAATTCACCGTAAGGTGCGTGGCGGAGGGTACACTGTACCACTACTAGGCATTTCCTTTCCTATTCCACTCCCAAATTGAACGAGGAAAAAAAAAGAATGCCTATATGCCTCCGTACGAGCCCTAATTTCTCTTATCTTGTCTTTGTGATCTTTACGCGAAATGTAAGTAGGCGGGAGCAAGATCGTACTACACTCAGCTTCAAATTCCGGCCCTCTAAATTTACTTAACAGAAATTCACGAAAAGAACGTCGTCTTTCTTCCAGCGATCCCCAATTGAGTTGCCAGAGCATTTCCGTGACACTCGCGCATTGGTCGAACCTACCGATAACAAATCTAGCTGCTCGTCTCTGAACCGCCTCTATGTTCAAAATGTTCAAATGTTTGTATAGTCTACTTATGAACTACTTACGAACTAGGACGGCACAAATATCCATGCCCGAGGGGGGATTCGAACCCCCGACCGGAGTGGCCGTGTAGACCGTGACTGGAGCGCCTTAGTCCCCTCGGCCACCGCGGCCGGCCCGCCTCTATGTCTTCCTTTAAACTGATCTGCTGCGGGTCCCAAACACTTGAGCAATACTCAAGATGTGGTCGTACAAGCGTTTTATACGCGGTCTACTTTACAGGTGAAGTACATCTTCCCAAAATTCTCCCAATAAACCGCCTTACACACAATTGTCCTTACATGCTCGTTCCATTTCAAATCGCTCTGCAATGTTACGCCTAGATATTTGAACGACGCGGCAGCATCAAGAATGTCACTACTAATGCTGTATTCGAACATTATGGGATTGGTTTTTCTACTCATGCGCATCACCTTACATTTTTCTACATTGAGAGCTAGCTGCCATTCTTCGCACCAACTAGAAATTTTGTCTAAGTCATCCTGTATGCTATTACAGTCAGTTACAGACGACACCCACCCATACACCACAGCATCATCAGCAAACAGCCGCAAATTACAACTTACTCTGTCCATCAGATCATTTATATAGATAGAAAATAATAGCGGTCCTGTCACACTCCCCTGGGGCACGCCTGACGATACACTCGTCTCTGATGAACACTCGCCGTCTTGAACAACGTACTGCGTTCTATTACTTAGGAAGTCTTCCAGCCAGTCACAAATCTGTCAACCTATTCCATAAGCTCGTATCTTCGTTAGCAGTCTGCAGTGTGGCACCGCGTCCAACGCCTTTTTGAAGTCGAGAAAAACACAATCCGCCTGTTGTCCTTCATCGATGGCTCGCCAGATGTCATGTGAGAAAAGGGCAAGCTGAGTTTCACATGATCAATGTTTGCTAAACCCGTGCTGATTCATGGAAAGAAGCTTTTCCGTTTGATGGAAATTTATTAAATTCGAACTGAGAATATGCTCCAAAATTCTACATGAAACTGATGTCAACGATATTGGCCTGTAATTGTGTGGGCAAGTTCTAAAAAAATGTTCAAATGTTTGTATAGTATATGGGACTTAACTACGGGGTCATTGTGGTGTCGCACAAGTACAAAGTGCGTGCCAACTACTTTCGCCACGCGCCGCCATGCACGCACGGCGCGGCGTATTTACGACGTCAGCCACGAGCACCCTCTGCTGCAACTCCGCTCGTGGCCACCACTGAACGAGATCGTTCACTTGGGACTGAGACAGGAACCAGTTAACACTTTGGAATCAGATATGCACCAGTGAAGACTTGGCTATCGGATAGGCACTAGGCAGGCACCTAGCTCAACTATGTATCAGCATTCTGCAGTACTGAGCTATGTAAAAGTTAAGTATTGTATAAATTCTGTGCAATATATATCTCGTTCTAATTTACTCTAGTGTTTCTAGTTTCTGCTGTCCCGCTGGCTGCTCACCTCCATACCGCACAAGCGTGCATCCTGTATTCCTGTGTCGGTCTCTTTCCACTCGGCCACCGACACCTACGACGGAAACGAGACATAAAAATGGTGACGAGGCTGGGACACAAAATTGGCGACGAGGATGGGATAGAACCTTGGACCAACCCGCTTGCAGCAGCCAGACAGCAGCAGTCAGAGCACACAGAAATTGCTCCCGCCCACCCACCCTTATTATAAGAATTTTGGGGGAAGATATTTTGTTACGTGTTTTGTGGACTTTTTGTTGCAGTGCGTCCTCCTTTACTTTGCATTTGTGTGTTGTTATTAGTTACTTGTATGCATGGCTCCTAATCGGTCAGCATGGCCACTACCCCCAACTCTAACTTAATGGAAATTATTCACTTACAGACGGTGCAAATGACGCAACTTCTCCAAGCGGTGTCCCAGATAACAGCGCAAGCAGCTAACCAACAACAGCCGCCGCTTCAGCAGCCCACACATGCCGCCGCAACGATTCCTACGTTTCGCCAGTACAACGAACGTGAGGAAGAATGGAGTGACTATTTCACGCAGTTTCAAGAACTCGTCGCGGCTCATCAAATTACAGGTCAGAGAGTGAAGAACCTTTTCTTATCGACTGTAGGAACTCCAACTTTCGTGTTACTGAAGAAACTTTTCCCCCACGCATCACCTCGTGATCTAGAATTCGATCAAATTGTAGATGCACTGAATGCTCATTATGAGAGAAACGTTCTAGTAGCTGCGGCGCGGTACCAATTTTTCAGACTTAAAAAATTACTTGAGCAGTCACACCAGGAATGGATTTCGGAATTGAAGGGCTTAACCCGCCAATGTAAATTTTCTTGCTCTATTGGACTTTCTTATAGTGACGTTATGTTGAGAGATGCGATTACACAGAACATTCATAACCCCAGCATTAGGGCAGCAATTATGAAACAGTCTGACCCCTCATTAGACAGTGTACTGCAGCTTATTGAAGCGCATGATACCTTTGACTTAGCGGATGTAGAAATGCAAAGCCACAGTGTTAATTCAGTGCGCCGCAACGGACGCTTTCCTAGCCGTAGTTATCAGTATAGCACTAGTGATCCTTTAAATTCTACCGGCCGTACTGAACAGACAGTGAACAGTAGCCAGTGTAAAAGTGCGACTCAAAGGTCGCCCCGTAGTGTTAGAAACAGTAATTTGAATAACGGGTGCCAACGCCTATTTCAGAAAAATGTTCGTAAGTCTTGCCCTCAGTGTGTATCTCGCCACAAGCGTGCGCATTGCCCAAGTCGCAACGCAACCTGTTATCAATGTGGCAAATCGGGACATGTGCAGTCTGTGTGTATGCAAATTAAAAACTCAACGAACGGTACCGTTAGAAACAGTGCTTCGCCGAGTGCACCAACAGTTCATGCTGTCAATGTCGTACACGCTGTGGAATTGAACAGTGCTTTACTTAGTTCTCAATTGCAAGAAAGGTCTTCTGCGCCTACTGCAAAACTATGTAGTGAGCCACGTCGCAAGCGCCGACGAGCGCGTAAAACAGTGCAACGGAAAAGGGTTCGGGACAAGCAAAATGACTATGTACAGTGCAATCCTGTAGTGAACCTAGTGCCTTCTACAACTTCTCCTTCTGATAGTGCCCAGTACTGTGTAGCTTGTGACAGTAGAATTGATGTAGCTACTCAAAGTAATTTTAGTGTAGTAGCCTCGCATTGCACGGACGCCGATCCGGCGGTAGTGCCATCTAGTGACAGTGATATTAATCTGTGTGCCGAGTCTGCGCCGCTTACTTCACTACGCAGCCCGCGCATGCACAAGCGTAGTAAACAAGTTCAATCAGACGTTGCCCACATTCGCGCACCTGTCGAGCGCCACAAGCAAAAGCTTTTTGTGAATCTTTGCATAGAAAATAAGACTGTGAAATTTCAGCTTGATACTGGTTCCGCTGTTACATTAATAAATAAAGATACTTATGAACTGCTGGGTTCGCCAAAATTGTCGCCGTGTCAACAAGTGTTAACAGCGTACACAGGTCAAAATATTCCCGTGCTAGGAACTTGTAGCCTGCCAGTCTCTTTTCAAGATGTAACAAAAACAGTTTCTTTTGTAGTTCTTCAGGCCAAATCTACACAGAACATTTTTGGACTAGATGCTTTTTACTTGTTTGGTTTATCAATTCAAAGAGATGTGCTTCAAATTTCGTCAGTAGTGCCTCAGGACAAAATCAATGCATTGTGTGAGAAATATAGTGACTTGTTTTCGCCGGAACTAGGTTGTGCAAAAGACTTCGTGGCACATGTAACTTTAAAAGAATCTGCAGTTCCAAAATTTCGTAAAGCTAGACCAGTGCCTATCGCAATGCGTGATACAGTTGCCGAAGAACTTAAACGTTGGCAAGATAGTGGGGTGAAATCTCCTGTTTCTGCGAGTCAGTGGGCCTCGCCTATAGTAGTTATACCCAAGCCGTCAGGAAAACTTCGTATCTGTGCGGACTTCAAATCAACAGTGAACAGTCAAACAATTGTAGACACTTATCCCCTGCCCAGACCTGACGAACTGATGGACAAATTAGGACAGTCTCGCTTCTTTTCTAAGATTGATTTAGCAGAGGCATACTTACAGATTCCGCTTGATGACGAGTCAAAAAAATTTTTCGTCATTAATACTCACATGGGCCTTTTTCAATTTCAACGCCTACCCTTTGGCAGTTCTTCCACCCCCGCTATTTTTCAGCGCTTTTTGGAACAGCTGACAGTTTTTGTACACTGTTGCTCGAACTATTTAGATGATATTGTGGTATCCGGACGTACAGTTGACGAACATTTAGCAAACCTGGAGTGCCTTTTTAAAGTGTTGACTGCAGCAGGTCTACGTTGTAATAAAGCAAAGTGTTCGTTTTTTTAAACTGAAATAGAGTACCTAGGCCATGTGATTAATGCCCAAGGAATCCATCCCTTACAGTCACATCTTAGAGCAATTAAAGACTTGCCTACTCCTAAGAATGTGCACGAATTGCAAGCAGTAATGGGAAAGCTTAACTATTATTTCAGATTTATTCCCAATGCCTCTCGGATTCCAGCTCCACTGTATCGCTTACGTAGGAAAAATGTTCCTTTTGTGTGGTCTAAAGATTGCCAGGTTGCCTTTGACAAATTAAAGTCTGCACTACTCAGTGATGCATGTTTGATTCCCTTTGACCCACAGAAGCCTGTAGTGTTAGCAGTTGATGCCTCGTCGTACGGTCTGGGTGCAATTTTGTCACATCGTATTGGTTCTCACGATCGTCCTATTGCTTTTGCATCCAAGCTACTGACGCCAACGCAACAGAATTACAGCCAGATAGAAGAGGAGGCCTTAGCAATCATTTACGGCGTCACAAAGTTTCATCATTATCTCTATGGCAGAAAATTCTATTTGTTGACTGACCACAAGCCTCTCACGTTGTTGTTCTCACCCACAAAGCCGATTCCGCCACGAACGGCACAAAAGCTTCAGAGATGGTCCTTAATACTGTCTAATTATCAGTATGAGATTTTGTACCGACCTACATCTAAACACGCCAACGCGGACACACTTTCCCGACTTCCGGTTGGCCAGGATGTGTCATTTGATTCTTCGGAAATGGCATGTTGTCAGATAGACTCCAGAGATGCTTCCGCTGTCGCAAACTTCCCTTTGAACTCTCGTCGGGTTGCACAGGAAACAGCTGCGGATGCAGACCTAAGTGTGGTAGCAAGTTTTGTTTGCTCTGGGTGGCCTGCCAGAGCAAAAGACATTGAGCGGCCTCTGGTTCGACGTTATTTTGCACAACGTCATGCATTGTCTTTAATTCAAGGTGTTCTGTTGTTGCATACCGACAACGACCAAACAAGAGTGATTGTTCCTCGTTCCCTGCAACGAGAAGCGTTACGTCTCCTGCATCAAGGACATTGGGGTATTGTTAGGACAAAGGAACTGGCCAGACGTCATTGTACCTGGGTTGGTATGGACGCTCAGATAGAGAACATGACGTCACAGTGTACTGTTTGTGCGGAGCATCATGCGGCTCCTCCGCAACGTTTCTCACACTGGCCACGCCCTAAGGGACCATGGCAACGGTTACACATTGATTTTGCCGGACCTTTCTGGAATACGCGCTGGTTAATCGTTGTAGACGCTTTCAGCAAGTTTCCTTTCGTGATTGCCATGAACTCAACGACAGCTTCTAGTACAATCAGTGCCTTAACATCAGTGTTTTGCATCGAAGGTTTGCCTGAAACAATTGTCAGTGACAATGGACCTCACTTTGTTAGTGCGGAATGTCAACAGTTTTGTCGTGTGAATGGCATTCAGCATATCACCACCGCACCTTTTCACCCTCAGTCCAATGGGGAAGCGGAACGTTTCGTTCGAACATTCAAGTCTCACATAGAAAAGATGAAAGGTCAGCACTCCAGGCAGCAAGCTCTTCAAATTGTCCTTTCTACTTATCGGTGCATGCCACGTGACGGCCGTCTCCTGCCGAGCTGCTACACGGCCGCCGTCACCGCACTCTCCTTCACCTGCTGCAGCCTCCCACGCACCGAGGTTCGTATGGCGCTACGCGTTTTCAGGTTTCTACGCCGGTACTGTACAGGGTGTTTGCTGGCAACAAGAAGACATGGTTGCCAGGCATCATTCAGCGCGTGCTCGGTCGCAATATGTACGTTGTACGTTCTTCCACAGGGTCGGAGCTGCGGCGCCACGCAAACCAATTGCGTTTGCACAGGCCGCGCGATCCTATCTCCGGTTTCTTGATTCCAGACCCAGTTCACCGCCAGGGAGCACAGCCACATCGCTCGCCGCCGGGCCCAGCTTCCCCGGGCTACGAGATCCCGATGGATGTCGACGCGCCTCCTACGCAGTCGGCCCCTTCGCCTCCGTCGCCGCCTCAGCGGACAGCGTCACCGAGAGCGACTCCGGGACCGTGCGCCCCCCCCCCCCCCCCCAGCTTGGGCTACGCACCTCAGAAGAAGATGACCTGCTCAATCTGGGCGGAAGCGTGCGCCCTTCCGCTAGTTTTGTCGGGTTTCCTGGCGGATCGCAAGGTGTATACCGGGGCGCGGACGGCGTCTCGATCCCAGCCTCAGCTACGACGCCCGTCCCACCAGTAACGCCCCCGCCCAGGCCCTCCTCCCAGTGCCGTCGCCGTGGCCCTCAGCCCTACGCCACGACGGCGCGGCGGTTTGGGGAGGGGGGGGGGAGGGGTGTGGTGTCGCACAAGTACAAAGTGCGCGCCACCTACTTTCGCCGCGCGCCGCCATGCACGCACGGCGCGGCGTACTTACGACGTCAGCCACGAGCGCCCTCTGCTACAACTCCGCTCGTGGCCACCACTGAACGAGATCGTTCACTTGGGACTGAGATAGGAACCAGTTAACACTTCGGAATCAGATAGGCACCAGTGAAGACTTGGCTATCGGATAGGCACTAGGCAGGCACCTAGCTCAACTATGTATCAGCATTCTGCAGTACTGAGCTATGTAAAAGTTAAGTATTGTATAAATTCTGTGCAATATATATCTCGTTCTAATTTACTCTAGTGTTTCTAGTTTCTGCTGTCCCGCTGGCTGCTCACCTCCATATCGCACAAGCGTGCATCCTGTATTCCTGTGTCGGTCTCTTTCTACTCGGCCACCGACACCTACGACGGAAACGAGACACAAAAGTGGCGACGAGGCTGGGACACAAAGGTCATACTACTTATGAACTACTTACAAACTACTTATGAACTACTTACGGACTAGGACGGCACAAATATCCATGCCCGAGAGGGGATTCGAACCCCCGAACGTAGTAGCCGTGCAGACCGTGACTGGAGCGCCTCAGTCTCCTCGACCACCGCGGCCGGCGGGTCAGTTCTCTTTCCTATCTTATAAACGGAAGTCACCTGCGCTTTTTTCCAATCACTAGGAACTTTGCACTGAATTAAAGGTTCGCCATAAATGCAAGATAAGTAGGTGGCCAACGCCGCAGAATAGTCTTTGTAAAACCGAACTGGTATTCCATCCGGACCAGCAGACTTTTTCGTATTTAGCTCTCTCAGCTGCTTCTCTACACCGGAAATACCTATTGCTATGCCCCCCATTTCGGAATTAGTACGTTGATCAAATGATGGTATATTTGTGCGGTCCTCCTGCGTGAAAGATTTCTTAAAGGTTAAATTTCGAACTCCAGCTTTCCGTTTGCTTTCTTCTATTACTGCCCGGAATGATCAACGACTGACTGGACAGTGGGCTTTGACCCTCTTATCGATTTTACATAGGACCAGAATTTTTTCGGGTTCTCGGAAAGATCTTTTGCTAAGGTATGGCTGTGATAATTATTGTATGCTTCGCGCATCGATCTTTTTATAGACGCACGAATCTCTACTAACTTTTGCATGTCATCATTTGCGTGTTCTTTTGTGAATCGAGAGTGCAACAGCCTTTGCTTTCTCAGCAGCTTTCTAACATTATTATTATACCACGGTGGATCTATTCGCCGGCCGCGGTGGCCGAGGAGACTGAGGCTCTCCAGTCGCGGTCTGCACGGCCACTACGGTCGGGGGTTCGAATCCCCCCTCGGGCATGGATATTTGTGCCGTCTTTAGTCTTAGGTAGTTCATAAGTAGTTTGTTAGCTTAGGGACTGATGACCCCATAGTTAAGTCCCATAAGTTCTACAAACATGTGAACATTTTTTTTTTATCTTTTCCAAAAAAATCAAAAGTTTTTATAGCTTATGGGACTGAAAAAAAAGTTCAAATGTTTGTAAAGTCTATGGGACTGAACTACGGGGTCATCAGTTCCTAAACTTACAAACCACTTACGAACTAGCTAATACTACGGACGGCACAAATATCCATGCCCGAGGGGGGATTCGAACCCCCGACCGTAGTGGCCGTGCAGACAGTGACTGGAGCGCCTCAGTCCCCTTTGCCACCGCGGCCGGCGATCTTTTCCATTCTTAATCGTCTTTACTGGCACATATTTCTCTAACCCTTTATTTACAATGCACTTAAATTTAGTCCACAATTCCTCTACATCCAAAGTCCCGGAATTAAACGATGCCCATTCAGTTCCTAAGTGCGATCGTAACATTTGCTTATCGGCTCTTCCCAACAAAAACACGCTCCTAGCCTTCTTGATTGGTTTACAAACTTTGGTCATCATCGACGCTATGACGATATCATGATCACTAATTCCTGTCTCTACACAGACATCGTTAATAAGGTCAGGCCTATTTGTGGCTATAATGTCTAGAATATTTCCATTGCGCGAGGGTTGCCGGTTTAACTGCTCAAGACAGTTTTTGGAGAATGTGTTCAAAAGTAGCTCGTAAGACTGCTTGTCTGTACCGCCTGAAATGTAACTTGCGAGGTTCCAATCTATACTCTTAAGGTAGAAGTCTCCTCCGACTAATATTACTTGGCCCGGATACCTATGCACTACCAGGTGTAGACTTCCTTTGAATGATTCTAAAACTGCTACAGCAGCACTGGGGGGGGGGCGGTAAAAACAGCCAACTATTTATTAACTTTACTTCTTTTAGACCTGTTATACGTGTCCAGATAACTTCACAGCTACTTTCAACATCGATCTCAGTAGAAACAATATCTTTATCCACAGCGATGAACACTCCTCCGCCAGTTGTATCCGATCTATCTTTCCGATATACATTCCACGCTTCGTTAAATATTTCTGAACTTGCCACATCATGATTTAGCCAGCTTTCGGTGCCTAAACCTATCTGAGCGCAATTACTTCCATGCAGTGAGGGATATTCGGGAACTTTGTTTCTAATACTCTGTAAGTTGGCGGCTAATATTTTGATGTTCGAATTTTTATTCCGAACGTGGCCTGAATTCGCTGTTTGAATGCTGACAGGCGAGTGCTCATCAGAGTTATCGCCTAGCCTTAAAAAAAACCATGTCCACTCTACAAGTACTTTGCTACTCGAGTAGCCGCTTCCTTAGTATAGTGCACCCCTGATCTATCTAGGGGCACCCGACAATTCCTCACCCGATAACGCAGATCTAGAAATCTGCAGCCATGACTGTCACAGAGTCGGCGAAGCCTCTGGTTCAGATCCTCCACTCGGCTCCAAATCAAAGGACCCCGATCAACCTTGGAAACAATGCTACAAATCGACAGCTCTGCTTGCACCCCGCGTGCGAAGGCAGCAGCCTTCACCAATTCCGCCAGCCGCTCGTAGGACCTGAGGATGTCCTCAGAATCCAAGCGACAAGCATCATTGGTGCCGACGTGAGCCACGACTTGCAGTCGACTGCACCCCGCACCCTCCATAGCCGCCAGCAAGGCCGCCTCCACATTTCGGATGAGGCCCCCCGGCAGACACACCGAGTGCACGTTGGAATTCCTTCCGGATCTCGACGCTATCTGCCTAAGGGGCTCCATCACGCGCCTAACATTGGATCTCCCAATAACTAACAATCTCCTCCCCCCGTGCACCTGCTCATACCCTGCTGAAGGAGTGGCCACACGTTCACTCTCAGGACGAACGGGCGAGGACTGACGTCCAGCCTCCGCATTGACCTTCCGCCTCGAGCGACGCGAAAGCCGTACAACCCGCCACTCCCCTTGCGGAGAAGGCGGCTCGACGACGTCCGGTACACCTGAAGGTGCCTCGGTAGCAGGGACAGAGAGCGAAGCGTGAGACACCTGAGGTGTTCCACTCGACACATCAGAGTCCCCACCATCGCTGCGCCCCGAGACAGCAGCCTGAAGACGGCTGACCGTAGCCAACAGCACGCTCAGCTGTTCGCGAACTGCGGCCAACTCCTGCGTCCGCACACAACAGGCACACATCCTGTCCATCCTATCGATACAATTAACTGCAGACAGTAGAAAACTAAGTAAACAACTTTAAAGTAGCCTAGTACTCTAATAAAGGCGGCTGGCAGCTGACTGAACTGTGGTCAGTGGTAACTACACTGTCAAATCAACAAAACTGAGTCCGGCAGTTTTCAAAATAACCAAGAATATCTGTGGAATACACCGTTATCAAACGTGCGGGAATATAAGCTTAGCGCTGTTTACGATGTGGCACTGGTGGCAGCTGGCACTGGACTGACTGATAACGAGCTTTAGTAACGGTCTCTGACTTGTTTTGAAATACACCAGTCAAAGACGAACACTAACAACGGTATTTATCAAATACGATAGAATAAACTATTAAAACAGTGGTACAAACGAAATCTGCCAAATACGCGGGAATAAACCTCTTAAAACAGAAGTACTAACGAAAAGTTTGTGTCAGCTTAGGGACTGATGAGCGTAGCAGTTAAGTCACATAACATTTCTCACACATTTGAACTTATCATTTGAGTTGTAAGAATAACATAATCGTAATTAGATCTCGCAAATAACTTTTTTTCACTTCTTTTTCTCGAGTGTGAAACAGTCGAAAAAGTGAAGCGATTCTATAAACCCATTACGAAACACTTCACTGTGATTATCAGAGCAATGGTGTAAATGAAGGGTATCAGACGAATGTAATTTCCGTTGTGTAGCACTTACTGTTTCAGAGACATTGAGAACACTTTATAAGTACAAGAAACGTGAATAATATACTACATTTGCGTTGTTGCCACCAGGACTGTTTAATTTCACAACAGGCTTAGTTTTCTAAGCTGCATACATATTTTCTTACATCTAGATTTAATACAGAAAGCTGAAAAGAAAGAATAGTTTCCTGTGTCGTATGATTGCTAGCTAGGTGAAATATTATGTGGTAGCTACGATTATCATGATTCTATTCTGTAACCGTTAAATATTTCAAAAAATGTTCAAATGTTTGTGAAGCTTAAGGGACTTAACTGCGGGGTCATCAGTCTCTAAACTTACAAACTACTTACGAACTACCTTATACTATAGACGACACAAACACCCATGCCTGAGGGGGGATTCGAATCCCCGACGGGGTACGGTCTCACGCATCAGAGGATATCGCCTCAATCCTTTTGGCCACTCCGCCGCGGCTAAATATTTCAATCAAATGTCAATAGATCATGTGGCTTAACATGTTAACTGTGGTAGTTTATACTACACATTTGGGTAGGTTGGCAGAAACTTTTGATACTTCAAGGGTTTAGCCTGGATTTGTGGTACGGCCTGGCCGTCAACCACTGCTGGTGTCGAGGCAAGGATTGGCGCAACCCATCGAGCTTGTGATCGCAGTGACGGCCAACAACCTCAAGAATGGTACAGAGCAGGGCTCTGACATAAATACAGACTGTGTACTTCCTGGCATCATAGTAAAAGCGGAAAGCAGAAATACAAATCAGGCTATCTCATTGCGAGCAATCAACTCGAGACACAGTCGTGACTCTTACTGAAGAGAAGCTGGTCCGACGGCGAATAGATCCTATGCTGCGATGCATTATGGAAGAAACAAATAATGAGGGATTCTGAATAAATGATTGGCCCTTAAAATGTTTTTTTACCTCGTCTGTATTTTCATATTTCGTAAGTGAGAGTCGATGGAATATCTCTCGGCAACTAAAATAAAATATGAGTTTGTTATTCCTTTGAGCTGTCCGTAAATTGAAGGTTTTTAATATACAGTTCCTTTATTATCCAATTTTTTAATACATTTATATACCTAGAGACAGTTTACAGTCTCAATATGTCAAAGACATTGAGAAAAAGAGACGTACTGCACTAAAGTAGGAGGCCTGGGTTCAATTCCCACCCGTGGCACAAACCTTAATTCAATGATTTTCCTTTCACTCAGTATCATAATGTTATTTCATTTATACCCAGCCGACATGCATACAGAGTAATCTGTTTAGATGGACGCTGTCGAAGTAATTTTTGTTTTTTCAAATACCTCTCTCCCCTCCCGTCCATCCATTAATGCACGCACTGTCCTTCACAAAATATTCAAACGATTTGTCGTGGGTTCATCAATTGTTAATTTCTCTTTTGTTCTCTCTCTCTCTCTCTCTCACTCCCTGTCACCTATCGTAGATAAGAACTTCAGTTACCCTTCTGGTCTGTTCCCTCAACACGTTATGATCAAATCTATTGGCTTACATTGACAGCATACTGCCTCTCTTAATATATGCTTTCCTTACTGTCTATCAGTCCTCTTTATGAGACCGTGTTATTTTATAGCTCCTTACCGATAATCCATTCTTCGTTCTGTGAAATACAGAGCACTGTTGTTTCGATTGACCTCATCTGCTTTCATCCCAAAAGAATATACTATTACAAATGTTATACATTTCCTGTTTTAGAATTCGTTTTCAAATGTGTAAACGACGCCCCTCGCAACTTTTAAGATGCGTAATATTCCAATTATTATGGTAAGAGCAATGCTACAAACTTGAGCGCCGCGAGAGTAGCTGCACGGTCTAAGGCATCATTTCGTGGATCGGGCGTCTGTTGGCGACGGTGGTTCGAGTCCTCTCTCCTCTCTGTCGTCAGATTAAGATAGTTTTAGTAGTGTGTAAGCTTAGGGACTGATGACCATTAAGATATCACATACACTTTTCGTAAAGCTTGAGCAAAATAAGACCATAGTTAAATAAGCATATAGCAACGTACCATACAAAATCACCACGGAGTATCCTGAAACGCAGTAAACTATCATCGTAATGTTACGTAATTCTACATACGGTAAATAATTTATTTGTTGTAGTCGTAATGGACGAAACAGCTGAGGTCATCAGTCCCTACCTACCCTGACATGCTACTTTAATTAGTTTACGCTAAGGACGACACACACAAACACAGGCATAAACACACACACACACACACACACACACACACACACACACACATAATGACATATGCCCGGGATAGGAGTCGAACCTCTGACTGGAGCGGTTGCAACTCCGCAATAAGACGCCTCAGACCGCGGGCCCAAGAAATTACTGTTACTTACACAGATGCCGAAGAACTATTTTACTTCTCGTACCATGTGTTCTGCACTGCGTGACAAAATCACTATACCACCACATCTGAAAATCGGTAGTAGTCGGGCTGATGCTAGCTTCTAATGGCGAAGATATGCGTTCATGCCTGATAGCGTAACAGTTTTTAACAATCGCAAACATCCTCCTCTCCACCTCGAGTAGCTCCAAGTAAGGAATTTAGGACTGTGGCATGTTGCAAATCAATGTTAGACATGTCCATTCACTACTAACTAGAACGAAGTTGGATTAGCTTTCGTTGTTTCCTCAAAATGACAAACACCTCCAGGCCTCTACGAACGGCATGATCCTAATTACTAGACAACGAGACTGGGAGAGTTGTTTCCTTGTCGTCTGAGGTCAACGATGACGATAGGTACGGCGTTGGAATCCCAAGCAGCACAAAGTTATTTATTGCATTACCTCTAACCGCACATGTGCACATCGCGCTAATGGTGAGAAAACAATAAATAGCGAATAGTGCCGGGTTTGAGTCCCTGCCGGGAAACAAGTCGTTTCAAGTTACATTTGTGAATGTATTTAATTTCTTATGTGTAATCGTGCTTAGTTAACGATTCATATAAGTACTGCGTTCTACTCCACAATTTTATGATGTTTGGCACCTGTAAGTTGCATTGTATTATATACCTTTAGTGATTACCCCTCAGCAACAATTTCTACTTCATGCAATTCCTGGTGAATGCTAAAGTTAACCATACATTTCTGGGTTCGGACATTGGCCTTGTAATGAAAACGTCAATGTTTTACGTCTCTTTACGCTTAATCGAGTCTTGAACAAAAAACACAAACTTCTTTGGTTAACATTGCGTTCAAATTCAGTGCACAAAAAACCTCATCATGTCATTGAATGAGTTTCATAAGGTAACTGATTTGTCACTCATAGTAATGAAATTGGATTTACGTTGCTGTTTCGTCTCTATTAACTTCTATTATAATATTTTTTTGTATGACGGTATTGAATTACATGTGGACTGACAGACATAAGGAGCAATGTTCTCTACTGCTTCTTACGGTACCCATTGTGTATTGTCGAACGAATGTACACCACAGGGGTTTGGTGACTAGAGGACCTGTAAATCAGCTATGTGATGTTGGTTGCATTCAGCAGTGATACACGTTTTTGGCTGTCAAGTGTACGTACATTGATTTGACATTGAAGTCCGTTTACGAAGAAGGAAGATAAAATTATTTTACATATAAAAACGTTATACATATTCATTGTACATTCAGAGACATAGGCTGAATACAATGCGAATGCATAACGTTTATTCTGTGCAAAATAATTTCACGTTTCTGCTTTGTAATATAACTACAAAGTCAAATCACTGTACATACCTCTGACAGAAACATCTTTGGTACTCTTACATTGGCAATATCACCATCGTTGTATTCTACGTAGCAAAACCTTTGTGTGTGTTTGCGGGGGAGTGGGGGGGGGGGTGAATCACGATATGCAGCTGCTACTATGTGAAAATACACAAAGTGCCCATTGCTCCAACAACTGCAACAAACAACACTGGAACGAAATAAAGCTGATTTTTCGAAGTGAGTAAAGGGAGAATAATCAACATTCTATCGTAAAAGTTTGTTTACAATATATCTCATCATTATTAGTCATACTTACGTCCAAGTAAGTAATTTCAATTACATTTTTGTATTGTGTTGTAACCAACTACCTTTCGCTACAACACAAACGTATCAGCATAATCTAGTTGTCGATGACAAGAAATGGTATATGAACTTCAACAGCCGTCTGATGATGAACTGTAAGGTTTGCAACCGGTAACGGTAAATTTCTGAAAAGAAATAGCATAATTAAATGTGATTGGTTGGTCTTTCCTTGATTGTAAGGACTATATTGTAATACTGTATTTCATCTGTCACTTTCTTTAGCAATTTTGAATGTGCGTTGGAGCTGGTGGGACATATTCTTACGAGAGATATGCAACATATTTGAGAGGCTTCTTCTTAGCTCTTGGAAAAAGAAAGTGAAAAAGAAAAGAAATTTCTTCTCTCTGAGATGTCGAACATCGATGCTTCTGATGATAGCCAAAAACAGGGTGCGGAGGAAGATTAATTTGAGGAAAATGTCGAAGATATGCATTCTGGAGAATAAAATTGTAACTGTAGATATGAAAACTGAATGTACAAATACATAGACTGATTTCAATACTTAATTCAAATGTTATGTACTTATAGGTAATCTCATTGTAAACATACTTATCAATCGACGAATATTTCCCTTCCCAGTAAGAAGTTAAAATAACTTTTTACATTAATTTTTTTTAATAAATTCAAATTTTTTTGTTCATACTAGCTAATATCAAAACGAATAACTTCATGCAAATTCTTAAGTAACAAGCCATTTGGATATCATCATAGAAGCTTTCCTTTCATCGTATCGCCAGCAGCATCTGTACGGAAGATTAAGAGTATCTCAATAATTTACGTTGAAATTAACTAGTCTAAAGACTAGATATAGTGGGAAGTAGTGTGGTGTAAACTGAAAGACAGGCAGACAAACTAAGTAATGGTACCGAGTCTTCCGATGCTCCTTTTAAAAGTTGGCGATGTAGTGGCATTTACACTTAAAACCAACGTAAAATGAACGGTTCTTGAAACGTTTACCCTTTCAAATATCAATTTGGCCGGAATTTCGCTAGAAACATATTGCAGTGCCCCACGTGTAATTTGCGGCCTAGGCCTGGGCGCGGCTCGTAACTGTGTGCTGGCCATTCTGGGATGGGCTGGCAGACCACGAAGTGAGCCGACCGCCATGGTCAGGAGTGGCTAGCTCGCCTGCGGTGGGCTAGCGGGTCGCCGTGCTGTGCTCTGCTCTAGGCACAAACGGTACACTGCTGTTAGGAGGAAGGGCAGTTCTTTCGCGTGCTGTGAATAGAAACGAACTGATATCCCGTTAGGTCGAATGGCCTTTCCTCTTTTTAACTATTTCAGTTACTTTTCAATCCCTTGGTCACTTATTTTGATATCAGCCATTTTGACATTCGTTTGACGATTTAGAGAATAAGCTATGGTGAGATAGAGCTTCCTCTGATAGTAGAGTGTCTGGACGTTTATAGTTTGCCAAGCAGGGTGGACCCGTTGTCTGAGGCGCCATGTTATGGACTACGCGGCCGCTCCCGCCGGAGGTTTGAGTCCTACCTAGAACATGGGTGTGGGTGTTGTTGGCATAAGTTCATTGAAGTAGTGTATCATTCTAGAGACCGATTACCAAGTAGGTTGTCCATTAGTTACACAAATTTAGAACTTTGAACATCTATGGTTTCCATCCTTTCGATGATTTATTACGGAATTTTTGTCAGATCAGTACACAGAATGTCACTCTCGAATTCGATGAATTCTACACGCATAGCACCCTTATGCTAATTTTGACAGTTTTAGTTTTTCATTGTTTAAGAAGTTTTTGCCATGTTTAAGCACGCTTTAGTTTCACCTTTATTACGTACTGCCCGATCTAAGCCTTTCAATAGCTCAATAATATTACTATACCTGTTGGACTGATGTTTTTTTTAAGTGACTATGTATTCTTTGTTTTAAAAACTAAGGAAATTTACTTTCTGGATGCGTCTTGTAGAATCTCCAGGGCTTTTTTGTTCAATATACTTTGTAGCATCGCAATGTGTTATTGTTGAGCTTTAATTATAGCCATGGTGAGGATTTAATTCAAGGGTGTTTGAGAATATAAGATCTTAGTTCGCATAGATGCATTAGTGCACTTGTATCAATGTGTTTCACTGAGAGAAATCTATAATATCCAATATTATTAGTTTATGTATTACGTTTATGCACTTTAGTATATTAAAAGGAAAGGTTTAGCTTACAGTAAAACCTGCATTTTATGAATTAGTCACTTGTATCGATTCGTAATGGAGCAAATGATGCGTGTCTTGTCAATACTCGATCATGACAAAGACGTCATGGCTGAATAGACATAAAGATTTGTGAAAAATCGAATTTATTACCCATTAATAAGATGACGTAAATCTGAATATGTAGAATGCTAATACAAACAATTTTTCACTCAACCATGAAATTAATAAAGCCTGATGTCCCTAATTACGCCTAACAAATTGCCCAGAGTTAGGCCCGTGCGAGAGCTACATACGAGACTGCTTCC
This sequence comes from Locusta migratoria, assembly GCA_026315105.1. Taxonomy (NCBI): domain Eukaryota; kingdom Metazoa; phylum Arthropoda; class Insecta; order Orthoptera; family Acrididae; genus Locusta; species Locusta migratoria. The sequence continues at coordinate 501,359,763 of CM048755.1, read as the reverse complement.
GTGTAAGGTTCAAAAAAATGTTCAAATGTTTGTAAATTTATCGGACCAAACTGCGTGGTCATCAGTCCCTAGCTTACAAAACTACATAAACTAAGGTAAACTAAACTAAGGACAGCACACACACCCATGCCCTAGGGAGAACACGAAACTCCGACGGCGAGAAACCGCGCGCTCCCCAGCGAGGCGCCTTAGACTGCTCGGCTACTCCACCGCGGCGCGTAAGGTTCTAGTTCTCCAGTTAGCCTAAGTTAGTTTAGATAGTTTGTAAGTCTAGGAACTGTATACATATTGGTTTGGTCGCACAGATCTACAAACACTTTATTTGGAGATCCAAAACCAGTAATTAAATGCACGTAACTAAGTAAGGTCAAATGTTAATAGTCGAATTCTTCAACTATCAGCGTGAAATTAGAATCTGTAATTAGGATATAATGAAGTTACTTCTGACCGTAAATCGTGGGTTTCTGATCTTAACAACAGCACCTATCGTTATTATCGATAATGCATGAAGAGACATTAAAAATTATATTGAACTAGTACTCCAATTTGCTCTACCTATGGCTTCAAATGAAATAATGAATACTTATTTGTGATCCTGGAGTTCAGAGGAGTCGGCAGTTAAGCAGAAAGCAACCAAATTATCCATCTATATACTGGAGGGGAAGTAGTCATGAACGAGCCTCTTAAAAATATGGGCCTGAACGGGGAAATCGAACGCACTCATTGCAGATGTTGAACTACATTTCATCCACCAGACCACAACGACAAGAAAACGTAAAATGCTGTTACCGCATCTATTAGAGACAGTTAAGACAATATGGCGTTTAATGAAATGATCTTCTACACTTCTCAAAACAATTAGGGGATCAGGTAAGATATACACAATATACATATGGTAACGTATTTCATTCAGATTTAGCGGACAATTTTACTTCGTGTCTGATACAGTACGATATTTGCTATCTCAGCTCTCTACTTGGGGTTTGTATGGCGTTTATTTAAAGCGAGGCACCATAGGGCTACCATAATAGTGAAATGTGTTTCTCTTTGCCCCCTAATATGTTGCGCGATCACCTCGTACGGCCAGTACAGTTGCACACCTGCGTGGCATGGACAGTATTGGTTATCAATCAACTCTTGAGGGATATTTGACCATTATTCCATGGTGTAATATCCAGCTATGCAACGGTTATTGGAGGTGCTGGTCTGGCTGCAATGCGTCTGCCAAGTGCATCCCAGAGATGCTGACGCGGACTTAAGTCCGGTGAAAAAGCAGGTCACTCAAGTGAATTTGTCATATTAATTTTCTGCTAACGAGGAAGTAACTTGCCTCTCACAGAGTAGCCAAACCTAATCTATAGTGTTGCCAATTCTCCATTATACTAGCAACAGACCGAATACGTTTCCTCGGATTCTGTGTCCATGCCGGCTAGCGTTGACGGAAATAGTGCCTGCGAAGGCGCGGTGCGCAGCCTGCCGACGTGTTGACTGGTAAGATAAATATCTAACATATGTATTAATCGTATTTACTAAATGGAAATATTTAAACATTTCGACCGTTTCAGGGGTTGAAATGACACAGTTGAAAATTTGTGCAGGACCGGGATTCGAACCCAGATTTCCCACTTTGGGCCAGCGCTCGCCTTAACCAAGTAAGCTAACAAGACACGCTTTCCTTCCAACCTAAATTCTCAACTTATAGCCCCTTGTCCATTGATTTTTCTTGCTCGCAGCCTATACTGGATTCCCGCAACGGATCGAGCATTTGAAATGAAATTGTCATTGCCTGCTGTGGGTATATTTACAATTATTGATATGGTGTCTGTTGTTTTCGGACACGTTTAAATTTCAGACAGACAGTTTAAATTTTTTGCTTTCAAATTATGGGTTGTACTTTGCTGATTACAAGTTTGTAAAAACTGTCACTACAAGTAGTAATACGTTGGCTGCTAACTCAGTGATTTTCTACGTAGCCGAATGCAAAGGTATGTACGTAAAGTGTGATACACGTATTTCTAGGCTTAATTTCACGAAACTAATCTAGTTCATTTTGTCTAATAACCTAAGCGAAACTCATAGCGAATTAAACTGTAAAAATTGAGATGTATTTCGAAAGACAGTTGTACAGTACACTGTAATTTTCAGAACAGAATTAAACCAACGCCACTGATGATAACACAAAAAATGTTGAAACATGTATGGAAAAAGTAATTAATTTATGTGTCTTACATACGACGGAATATCCTCACCTTTTATTTAGGCAAGCAGGGAAAATAGAAGAGCATCAACATCAAAAAGATGACTCTGTATTGTTCCTACTGCAGTTGAACAATGAAAAAAGCTAACTATTGGTTGATTAATATATATGTTGGCAGCGTGTGTAGCGTTTATATGTAACTAACAAAGCGTTCAATAAGAACTACTTTAATTAATTTACTAGCTGCAAGCTGTATAATTAAACCCTTATATAACTGCAAAGCGACGACACCGCTCCAAAACACAATTAAATCTGCTAGCCAAACGTAACTTCTAAACTTTATCAATATGTAATATGTGATTGCTAAAACTATTATTTCCAAAAAAGTTGAGTTTCAAACGATAATAAAAAATTGGCAGGGGCGTAAATGATATACGATACGCTGGATGGGTTTGATTTTAACGTATGAACTGTATTTTACTAATATCAAAGTATTCACAAAACATGAACAATTAGTCCTTCAGTTCTACTTAAAGTGACACCACAATATTCAACAAAACATGTTCCATAATTTATATTTCAAAATAATAATGAAAAAGAAAAGAAAAATAAACGGTTTCCTAAAATAAACATTTTTTTTCTTTAGGTACGTTTGTCGGGGGAACAAAACAAATTATTAAGAGACATATCCATACTGTTAACAATGACTGTGTGAGAAGTTCTACGAAGCGAAAATCTTACTTACCTTGTCAGCGTGAAATCTTCATTCTGTCTGAATCATCCCTCCAAAGAATCAAATAAAATCCCTGAATCATATAATAAAAGAAAAATGAAATAAATGTATCCATAATTCTCGCTAGGCATTTCTGGAGTCCACATTTAATGCATCTTCTCGGAGAACATTTCTAACTGCAACTTCTCGCGATCACGTACTGCACAACTGCTATTTAGCCGCGCACAACAGCAATACCGCGAAAATTAAAGAGGAACTTAGACAGAAATGCCATTCCTACCTAACCAACGAGTACATATATTACATGGAAATTCCATAAAGACCTATGGATAAGTTATAAAATATTAGAAATAGGTGACGACATTGATTATGCTCTGTTGTTGCCTGAAGCTCTGGCGACGACACACAACTCGAAGAAGACGATGCTTTGTGTGTGTTATAGGAATTTTAACGAAAGTTACTAGATTTTTTCCTTACTTTTCTGAGTAAAATTTAGATTTTTGTAAATTAAAACGCATTTACAACTGTTATGTAAAAATAGAAGCTAATGCGTTTATGATAATTTAGTTTTTTTAATAACAACCAACATTGGTGTAAAAAAGAAAGGTGTAAACTGCGTTTAAGGTGAAATATAACTAGATTTAAACCGAACTGTTGCCTTTTGTGTGCATAAACTGACTCTTAATCTAAAGATAAAAACTATTATATACCACAAACATTTGTAAATAAAGATTGCCTCTTAGACTCATCTTTCGTTCCTTCACCAAATGTATTTAACTTTTAAATTAATACTTTCATTAAGGTCAGTGCCAAATTTGCATTGTAAGTGCCCAACTATGCCGTTATAGTTCAGATTCAGATTAATTTGTGTGTAAACTAAATTTAATCTCGCGCATTAGTCACCATTCTCATATCGTATGCATTTCTTTCATGCTGACTGGTTGCATAGAAACTTGTGAGGTTAAATCGGAACTTGGGAAGGTAAGGAAGGGTGGCAATAAGAGGACAAAAAAGTGCCAACATTATATATAACGGTTAAACTTTTGAATTTACTTCCTCTGCTTCATAAATGCTTGGTGGTATAATGGTTCCAGTCGGGATTTACAAGTGTTGCGTTCCGTGCTCAAATCCAAACATTTCCTATTTTTCTCTCCTTTTGTTACAGCAAAATAGAATGGAATTATTGGCGAAATTTTGTAATCATTTCAAATTTTACTAAAAACAGTTGCATTAGCCAGGTAAGCTCAGAAGGCGTCTTTGGGATAAATCGTTGATGTAGGTATCACATAGTGAATAGTGCATCACTGATGTAAATATTAAAAAGACAACAAAGCTGAAATTAGTATTTTCACCAACTACATTTGAAAACCATTTTAAATACAAATCTTTGGCGTCTCATATCGTAAACATCTGTTTCGCAAATTCAGACAACAGCTCAATAATCTGTACTTGATAATAAATTATATGTTTTGGGCTGATGACCATGATAAGTAATACCGGCAGTGAAGAAACAGAACAATAATTATTGTATGGAATGTTTAAGTTCATTAAATAAATCCTCACAAAAATAAACGCACGGAAAAGTCACCGCTATCTCAATTGTATCTCTACGAGCTACTTTCAACCAAATGTTACACATTTATAATTGCTTGGAACATGCAAAATCGAATTTAGTGGAATTTTTACACTTGTGTTCATACAGTGCGGTGCTATGCAATATTTGTAAAGCATTTACTGATTACCAAATGTTACAGCAGCAGGAGAAGCACCACGTGGGTTGATGTCACAATCATCACACAATTGAAATGAAGCGTTTTAGCGCCATTAAAGATTATTTGAATTTCATTTCGGTTCTTATAAAGAATACTGAAAATCATGAGGAAAGAGGGCATGTTATGAGCATTATGTGATTAACCATTTAAGACTATTTACATAAAACAGTCAATAACCCCATTTCCCTGACAGATTCAATCCTCGTAAGTTGACTCCATAATGGATATTTTGCCAGCCCACCATAATATTGCAATAAAAAGGAGAAATTTCCAGCTTGGTGGTGCGATATGCAATATTTATTTCAAAAAAATTTACATATCGATTTCGTTCCCATGATGGAACATCATCAGTGCTGTAAAATCAAGTTTCTTCAGTCAGACATTTAAAAAAATCATAAAAATATACGCCAAGTTGTAAAACGAAATTACATACCAAATGTCAAGTCATTATGACTCATGTACTCTGTATAAAACGTTTAAAAGTAAGTTCCATGATTATTTTAAATAAATATTTCAAATCGCACTACCAAGCTGGAAATTTCTTGTTTTAGATGCAGTCCCATTATACATTCTATCCACTCCCCAACACCCTTTCTCTCTCTTTCTCAATCTGTCACTGTCTCTTGCTCCACTCTTCCTGCTCCTGCTCGTCTTCCTTCTCCTCCTCCTTCCTCTATCCATCCCGTCTCTGTCCATCATCAACTTCCATTTAGTCAGTCTTATAACTTCTCCCTCATCTCTGTACTATCTTCTCCTCCTATCTCTCTCTCTCTCTCACGCCCCTCGTAATAGTTTCTGATAGTTGAGGAAATAATACCAAAGAACTTATATCGAATTTTGTGATAATAATGTGGCTAGAAAGAAAATATTACAGAAAAGTAAAGGAAATAACGAATCCAAAAAGTTACGGTATTTGCAGACTTTATTACTACGATGTTTTGGTTTCCACTGCTGATTAGGTCATAGAACTAGCATTTTTGGCAGTTGTGAGTGTTACTGCAGATAAACCATTTAAGCCTAATGTCCCTAGAATGCTATTTCGCAAAAAGGTAATATTTTTATGTGTCGTTTTTACTATAACACCGGATCGGTACACAGTTCAGAAGTTGGTATTATTTTACATTTTCGATGTTCAATTTTGTTATAGATGCTTTTAAGGCATAATAGGAAAGGTAACATTAACGTTATAGATACGAAAGCATCTATTTCCTTTTAAAAGTCTTTACGGAGACGTATACACATGGCATGTAATTTCGAATTATTGAAGTGCCTTTGGCCTTTGTCAATAATTAATATTAAAACTTGGTATTTCACTTATCGTTTTCAAGTATTTTTATTATGATCACACAGTGATATAATGACAGACGGGTATAGGTTCCATGTCTCTTTGTTCCTCAGTTTTTGAACTGATTTATCTAAATCACTCTAGACAAACGCCAAGATGGTTGCTTTCAGAAAGCAAAGTCGATTTCGTTTCGCATTCTTATCCAAATGAAATAACTGAGAAAGAAACTACAAAAAAACTACAACTGGTTCGAGATTCTACTTAGAAGTCCCAACTCCTGCCACTTCGAGTGTAACTTCTTCCTCTTTCTTCCGCCCAGCTCTGTTTCTGTGATCCTGGAAATCGGAGAGCTCATTTGTCAGTTGCTTTTCACTTTTCTTACATACTACAGACATTACTATGACGACTTTTTGTTCTTTGTTTCATATTTTCATCACAAGTATTTCTAGTTTCATTTAGTCAGAAGCTGGAATCGAACTTGTGTTGCAATTGTTCACTTGTTTAATGTTTTTGCAGCTGATAAGTCATGTTTTCAATCATTGGGAAAGATTTATTTGGATTGTTTGCTTGATTGGAAACAATATGTTCAGCGGCGTAGCATGAATTCCTGCCACCCGGTACAAACCGTAAATTTCCCGCCCCCGTTTTCGGAATTAAGCAGGAAATAACAGATCTTTCATAATATGTATAAATATTGGGTCTCTTCTATAGATTCTGTTACACCAATGAATTATTTTTCCAAGATTATTTACGTATTGAGGCGCTATGTTCCGATGCACGAGGCCGTTCCCCGTCGGGGGTTCGAATCCCCCCTCGGACCTGGATGTTTGTGTCGTCTTTAGTATAAAGTAGTTCATACGTAGTTTGTAAGTTTAGGGACTAATGACCCCACAGTTAAGTCCCTTAAGCTTGACAAACATTTGAACATTTGAAGGAGAGCTGACGTATTGGCGAAATCGGCGAGAGTTCCCATTTTACAGAGCAAAATCCTTAATACTCACCATAAATCTACGTCTTCCGAGAGTGCAGTAAACTGAGCGTAATTCATTCCTACATCTCACAAATGTACTGCATAATGCCGCATGCATTGTGTATTGAAAGGCCATTTCGATTCCTCATTTCAATATTTTAATAAGGATAATTTGTTATTTATTAATCAGAACCTTTATTTTTCACGATTTCCAGTTATTGCAGTACTTATAGTAGAACGAGCACAATTGAAAGTGACGAAGAAATTGATACTGCGCGCGAAATTGGAACAATTCACTATTTTCTGTTTTGGCTTGCGACGGTATAATAGCAGTGGAGAGGACACTAACATCCTTTGCTGATTAGCTGAAGCAACACCTGAAAACAAGCGGAAAGCGAGAAAACAACCACGAATACGAACCGTGTATGACAGTGCCAATTGCTCAAGCGTGCCCAGAGTTAACGTGAGAGAATATTCTCGTTTGCTGTTGCACGTTGTCTGTGTTCCCATGGGTATAAAGGTGATTTTATAGTTGCTAACATAATCTCAATAATTTTTCCTGTTTATCTGGTCACAATATGTTCTGATTTTGGCAGAAAGGACTGAACTTTCGTAGTACTCGAATGCCATAGTCTCATATGAAGAGACCGAGCGAGTGGTGGACTCGTATTCGGGAGGACGTGGGTTTAAATCCACCTCAGGTGTAGGTTTCCCGTGATTTCCCTAAATCAATACAGGCAAATGCCGGGATGGTTCCTTTCCAAAGGGCACGGCCGATTTCCTTCCCCATCATTACCAAAATTTCCCAGCGTTAGCTCCGTCTGTAATAACCAAGCTGTCGATGGGACGTTAAACCCTAAACTTTCTTCCTCCTTCCACAAACGAAGAAAATAACTACAAAGTAAGTAGTCTTTTTCAAAATGATAATTAATAAGAGACTTTTAAATCTGATAATAAAATATAAAATGAAAATAAATAAGTAAATATCGCAACTGTTCATTTTAAACGAAATATAGCCAAAATCAGGCCTTGAGCGCTATTGACTACCGTTTTGGTGCGTTTACGCATACGCGTCCCTTCTTTGTATGTTTTAAATAGGAATTCGTGGGACACGTCCCAGCATTGTGTCCATCGCACCTGAAGATGTCAGCCAGGTGTGCTGACGAAATATTGTGCAGTTACGACCAACACATCCGACATCTCGCCCGAGCACCAAATTTAGAATTTAATTCTCTGTTTGGAGCCACCATCCAATTGCCTTGAAATTTCGTATAAGTACCTGTGTAGCACCGATGTTCAGTAATATGACCACGGCAGACAGAACGCCGCAAGTCGGGATGCATCCTGTGGTCTGGAGCCTCGGCGACTCGACCGCCACGGTGTGGGGCTCACTGTTGCGTCGCAGTGGCCGGCGTCCGCTTCTCTCGCAATGCAGATGTAGGCTGCTGGCTCATTTAACTGCTGGCTCCTCACACTACAGGCAGAGGTAGGGCGGCTGCTCTGACTCACGAACAGCAGCCCCTCCAAAATTATGTTCAAATATCTGCTAAGCTTACGGGACTTAACTACGGCGTCATCAGTCCCTAAACTTATAAAATACTTACAAACTACCTTATACTAAAAACAGCACAAACATCCATGTCATCAGTCCCTAAACTAATAAACTACTTATAAACTACCTTATACCAAAGACAGCACAAACATCCATGGCCAAGGGGGGATTCGAACCCCCGACGGGAAACGGCTTCGCGCATCGGACTCAATCTACATCTACATAGATGCTCTGCAATCACATTTAAGTGTCTGGCAAAGAGCGCATTATCCACTTTCATAATTTCTCTCTGCCGTTGCATTCTCTAATAGCGCGCGGGAAGAAAGAACACCTAAATCGTTCCGTTTTCGATCTGATTTCTCTTATTTTATTGGGATGTCTCCCTATGTAGGTGGATGCTAGCAAAATATTTTGACATTCAGAAGTAAAAGTCGGTGATTGAATCTTCGCAAATAGATCACGTCGTAATGAATAACGTGTTTCTTTTAATGATTTCCACCCCAATTCGTCCAACATTTCCGTGACGCTATCCCCCCGGTAAAGTGATAAAACAAAACGAGCTGCCCTTCTCTGAACCTTCTCAATACCTTCCGTCAGTCCCGCCTGGTGAGGGTCCCACAGTGGGCAATAGTACTCCAGGAGAGGACGCACAATTGTGATGTATGCAGTCTCTTTGGTGGAGCTGGTGAAGCGTTCTGCCAATGAAACGTAATCTTTGATTCGCCTTCTCCACAATATTTTCTAGGTGTTGTCTCCAGCCTACGTTATTCGTAATTTTAAGTCCTAGGAATTTAGTAGAATTTACCACCTTAAGGTTTGACTGATTTATCGCGTAATTGAAGGTCAGCGGATTTCTTTTAGTGGTCATGTGTATTACTTCACACTTACCTTTATTTAGTGTCAATTGCCAATTTCGCACCATGTAGAAATTTTGTCTAAATCGCTTTGCAGTTGCTTTTGATCCTCTGTTGACTTCACTAACCGATAAACGACAGCATCATCCGCGAACAGTCTAAGGGAGCTATTCAGATTGTCTCCTAAATCGTTTATAAACACAAGGAAGAGTAGGGGACCTCGGCCACTCTGTCGCCTCTGCAGCCGCTCCGTGCAGCGGGGACTGCCTGTGTGGTGTGGACTGTAACGCCGAACGCCATTCCCAACACGTCCTTTTACTCATTTCTGCCGCTCCCTGGACCCCACAGCGTATGTGCCACCCTGGACCATGGTTTCCCCGGCCCCTTAAAGTACGCCAATGTATATGCTCGCAAATTGTGAAATTTGCTTCTGAATGTTCTCGTTTTGCAAACAGTGTAATTATGTCCTTACATTTATCCACTTATGTGTTAGATGTGATACCAATGAAACCAATCAAATCGAAAGTCATTCAGGTATATATTGTATCATACTCAAAACGTTAATAGCGGCTGGTGATGATAGAACAGGAAATCGGTTTTTACGAGCAGTGTTTTCAGTCTGTAGTTGCTTAAGGCAGCAAAACAAAACTTCCAGCGATAGCTACTAATGTGGAGAACCACTTAAAACCCTGGACTTCATTTATGATGTTAGAGGTGCAGTCAGCGTATCTGGTTATTATTCGTAACTGCACTTTCGACACGGTTAATAGTTACAGGAATGCGACTAAGACTCATTGGTCCGTGCTAGGTATTTCTGTTCGCATTTAGGCTGTGCGCCATGTCTTCGAAGCCGCGGTTTCTGTCAATGTTAGTCAGCACGAGGTATACAGAAACCGAGGAAACGTATTCGGCCTGACGCTAGTCTGATGGAGAATTGGCAACATTGTATATTACTTTCGTCAACTCTATGAGCGGCAAGTTACTTCCTAATTAGCACAGAATTAAGCTGGTAAATTGACTTGATTTGTCATGTCATTTAAATTAAATAATCTGAACTATATCCGCTTAAGGTGCGATATAGTTATTAATTCATGTTATTGTATCTAAAAAGGAAGTTTCATACGAAAATTGCAGACATTCTTTTTGTTTATGTATCATGTGATCTGGTCCAGTAACTAATGGGGCAGTAATTCAGAACCAAATACCGTATGTGTTAGCTTGCACTGGAGTATCGTATTCGCCTGCGAAGCGAAGATGCTGTTGGCTCCCGAAGCCGATCTTCTTGAGGGAAAATAATTTATTTTCTTCCGTGTGAGAGGTGAAGATATCCAAGTTGAAAACCATAGGAAATTCTTAGCAAAATTACTCCATCTAATGTTGTTTAGGTGTTTGCAGGATGGCGTTCTCTGTTATCTGAAAGTGATTGAAAATGTACCGGTGGCTTAACAATCCTGTGCATGTAGAAACCAGCTGTTTTTGAGTTATAGCTGTCGCCAAAACCAAGTTGCAATGAATTTTGTACAGAAATACATTTTCTTTACGGTTGGACAACTGCTTCTAACGGTGAGTAAAATGCCTTAAATGTCCCATTTACGCGCTCCACCAGCAGTACGTAGATAATAACAGTAATACTGACAGTAATGACAGAATTATATGGAAAGTTCACACCCTGCATTGGCGTTTATCAAACTAAGCATTTTTTTTTTTTTTTTAAATAGTGCAACTCCCGTAATGTCTTGCATCAGGATATGATGGCTAGAGTCGACTTAGCACTCCGCTGACATTATACTAGTATAATATCTGTGACATAAGTTTGCCTGTAATTGTTAAATCCATTAAGCGCCACATTGTATTCACCGTTTCTAGTATGTGTGTTAGGCGCATCTTATTTTACCCTGCCACAGTGGTCTGGTGGATCGCTTATCGTTTAATATCTGAAATGTAATATAACTTTAGAGTTAGTATGCAACGCTTTTTGTATGTGAAAGTTGATGACTATTGTAGTTTTCGGCTTTGGTTTATACTGTTTAAAATAGGACGTAATATATGAATCAATATTTAAAGAATTTGGTGTACATTGCATTTTAATAATTATATGTGAATTCTTAGCCGGTATCTGTTTCCGATCCATTATTTGTATTGAGTATTTAAGAATAAACCCTGTTATTGTGGGCGCAACTTTATCTCTGATTTGTACTCTTAGTATTCAATTTTTTAGTTCTAAAGATCATGAGTCTGAAAAATGTTGAAATGTTCAAATGTTTGTAGAACTTATGGGACTTAACTACGGGGTCATCAGTCCCTAAGCTTACAAACTACTTATGAACTAGCTAAGACTAAGGAAGGCACAAATATCCATGCCCCAGGGTGGATTCGAACCCCCGACCGTAGTGGCCGTGCAGACCGTGACTGGAGCGCCTCAGTCCCCTCGGCCACCGCGGCCGGCAGTCTGAAAAATCCACACACAATGAGAATAGTCGTAAGTGATAAGTCCAGTCACAGGATATTTTTGCTCATCTAATTTAATTATCTATTATATCGACCTAGATATTGTATTGGAAGCCCACATTCATGTTTCAAAATTTCTAATCGACAAATAATATTGTACAACTGACGTACGTGCGCAAATGACCGCTGTCAACAAGACAACTTTCAGTACACTGTTGTCAACATAAGTGGCATCACGTCATAGAATTTTATAGAGGTTTCACATGAGCATGCGTTGTAAGTTTTCCGCTGATGCCTTGGCGAGGAAATGGACTATTATAATGCATCTACGTCATTAATCAAATTTACACTGGATACTAAAACGTGTCGGGCCGGGAGCTGTCAAATTCAGGTCTTGCCTGTGCTTTCATTGCTACCTAAAGCAGTAGCGCCGATAAAGACATGACGCGACGGTAAGACGTCGTCGCACAAACTTTAGTTTTCTGTAGGCGGTATCCATGTTTCGCCTAGTTATACAGTCGTTAACGGACCTGCATTTGTCCTCTTACCATTCCTGCTTAGCCAGTCTGCAGACCCTGAAATCTCATTATTAGCCTTTTGCTGTCCTTTCTGTTTGCTTCACATGCTGCATTTTTATATTTCTTCTTTTCATCAATTAAGTTCAGAATGTTCTGTTTTGTCCAAGGATTTGTGTTAGGTCTTGTCCATCATCCTGTATGTTCCTCAACAGCCTTCACTACATTATGTCAAAAATCTACCCATTATTCTTCTGTCTTCCTTGTCTCGGTCAATTCTTGACTAACGCTCCCTCCGAAAGTCTCAAAAACCTACGGTATCTTCAGGTTGTGCAAGTCAGATCTCCTTACTTTTCTATCTTTTAGCAGTTTCTTAAGTTTTATGTACACTTGACAGCAAAAAAGTGGATCACCCCTGAATTCCAAATGTGGGCACCTGACGCTACGCAACCAACATAACATAGCTGTGTCGCAGGTCGTCAAATCATTTCACAGTGTAGTTGTTACCTACCCACAATGGATACTAAGTAAATCTCCCATTTCTCCTTATGGCATTCAGGCAAGGTGCAAACCAATACTTTCGTACTACAAATACTAGAATACACGTCATTAGAGATGAGACAGTAACACTTATAAATTAAATGTCGTTGCAATAAGTGAAAAGTCAGATTCGTTATCACACTTGTTTTTGTTCGTGATCCGAATCTGAACGCACTGTTAAGCAAACAACATTTGTGTGCCTGATTGAGATGCGATTACAGGTCACGCACTTGTTCGTGGCCGCTCTCTGATCGGTGGAAGTCGGCTCAGTTCGTGTGTCTACGTAATGTTTATGCTCTCTACCAACCTTACCTCGTAACAGTACTGGATACCGTAACCGTATCAATGTATTGTTGACTTGTGCTTGGTATTGATTATTGTCTTCCACATTGTTATTTGCTAAAATAAGTCCACATACCCTTACTACTTCTTTAGAAGAAAGAAGGCTGTCCTTGAAAGTGGTATGAATGGAATGATTGTTATTCAGTTACGACAGTAAAAAGAGGCAGAAAGCGTTGCTACGCCCGCTTAATAAGTCCCTTTAAATATTAATATTTCGTAGATATACGTTCCAGTTTTCTATTACTCAAACATTAAAATGATACTTACTTTCGTGACGCCTTAACCCCTTACATGTTGTTTCTTTCAAAACCTGTAATTTATACGCCGTAAGCTGGCGGCACTGGGAGAAAGAGGTGGGGTTTGTTCTAACAGCCAATGCGCTACGAGCTGAATGCAGGCTTCAGCTCCCAACATTCTTCGCTCAGGGGCCACGTTTAAGTGCGTGATCTGTAGGCATAAACAGACGCAAAACACTAACGTTTTCATTAGTATCGGTTTCCAATACCGATGTCTGAACCCAGAAATAAATGATAATCTTAGTACTGCACCAGGAATTTCATAAATATCATATTGTTGCTGAGAGGTAACCACTGAAGTTAGGTAATATAGTGCAATCCACAGATGTCATTCATCATAAAGTTGTGGAATACAATGCAGTATATTGATGATTTGTTGCCTAAGCACAGTCAGATGTTAGATATAAATATGTTCACAAATAGCGATATACTGGTACCTGAAACGACGATACAATTTTTTTTCCGGTAGGCACTCGAACCCGGCACCATTTGCTATTGTATAATAGGAAGGAATACTGCTGATATATGTATTGTTTCTTCCCGGGACTGCAACCCCGCAAATACCGTCACTCCTGACCTGACACGGTGAGACGTCAACTATCAAATTGTCGTACACTAGTAAATAGGTTCACACCGTTCGTAGAGACGTGAAGGGTTTGATATTTTGCGAAAACTTTGTTTATCTTAGTAGCGCATGGATATGTGCAATGTTGATTTGAAACAAGGCAGAGTCCTGCGTTCTTTACTTGTCGTTACTGGAGGTGCAGATGGTACTTTTGTGGCCGTTAGAAACTGTTACCCCCAGCGGGAATAGGACCCATACCTCAGCCATTTGAAGTTAACCTCATCCCGGCCTCCAGCGAATTACAGATGTGTTAGCATAATGTTTCGTCATAATGGAGTACTGATTAGACGGTACGGCCAGTCAAACGTGTCTGGCTAGGTAAGACATTCTTGGCCGGACGGGATGGCCACGTAATCTGACGCGCCTTATCGCGCATTTTGCATGATTTTATACTACGTTTTAGTAACATTACCATTTGGTATGGCAATTTGCTATAAGCTTATTTAACTACAGCCTCATTTTAATCAAGATTGTCAGGTAGCTGTTGCCACGATAACTTGAATATTACGCATTTTTAAAGTTATGAGGAGCGTGGATTATGTATTAGAAAAAGGATTCTGAAATTGGGAAAGTATCTTTGTGTTGACATCTATTATTCACCACATTCAGGAACCAAACAGACTTCGATGAAGGAGGTTTCTGTGATTTACTAGTATGGTCAATGACAAGGTATCCGATAACTGGCAAGTGTCTGGAGGAATTATTCTTCACGGCGTGGTTGCCTTCAGTATTCATATTGAGGTTAAAAAACCGCAATGTGGATTCTGATAGAATGTCGTATCGAAAACGCGATTACATGCAAAGCGTAATATCCAACTGGGAAGGATAGGGGAGAACTTCAGGCTCTGCCATTTAAAATATTGGATACTGGGATTTGTCGGAATACGTGACCAATCTAATGACATCAGTGCTTGTACGGTAAAATACATTTGTCCATTATATCCACGTGCTTTTCGAGAGTCATCGGCAAAGAAATAACGACAGTGATTTAAAAAAGAAAAGCCTGCCAAGCCCAAATTTGTGAAAAGAAGAACGTAGATGCAAATAAATATGTCAAGGAAGGGGTAGTAGGAGGGAGGGCGGGATCTAGGAATGATAAGGAGTGCAGAACTGGAAAATAAAAGAGTGAAATGCTTGCAAAGTACTCCTTACTTAGATATATATTATAGTTTGTTTTAGGGCCGAGAGAAAGGCAACGAATGTTTTACCAAACGAAGGATGGGTTATCGGAAATATAAAAGAACACTGCTTCATAGAGAGGACCGATGGACAGCAAAGAAAACAGACATTAAAAGAGACAGTATTGTGTTAACGGAAACTACAATTTTTTAATTTTATTTATTTATTTTACAGCGTTTTGGTGGAATAGACCAAAAGAGCAACTGAGGTTATAATGTAAGGGAGGTAACAGAGAGAGAGAGAGAGAAATTAAGAACAAATAAATTCAAGACAAATCGTTTGCATTTTTGTGAGGGATGGAGGGTGTATTAATGGATGGGGGGGAGACGTATTTTAAATAACAGAAATTACTTTAACAACATCTATCAAAACTGATTACTCTGTATGCGTGGAGGCTGGGTATAAATGACATAAAATTGGATATTGAGTGAAATGATAAGCATTTAATTAAAATATGTGCCACGGGAGGGAATCTAACCAAGGCCTCCATACTTACTTTAATTCAATGCTTTTCCTATCACTCAATGTCTTTGACATATGGACACGGAAAACTGTCTCTAGGTATATAAATTTATAATAAAATAGGATAATAAAGGAACTGTATATTTTAAAAAACTTCAATCTAAAGGCAGGTCAAAGGAAAAAGAGATCTTCCATAGCCCCTCACTTCGGAGATAAAAAAAAATATTTTAAAGGACTAATAATTTATTCAGAGTCCCTCATTAGATTATATGCTGAGATGCATTACGGACGAAACAAATAATGAGGCATTCTGAATAAATTGTTAGTCCTTAGAAAGATTTTTTTATCTCGTCTCTATTTTTAAAATTTCCTAAGAGAGGGACTATGGAACATCTATTGGAACCTGAAATAAAATATGAGCTTCCTTTTCCTTTGAGCTACCTTTAAATTGAATTTTTTAAATGTACAGTTCCTTTATTATCCTAATTTTATTATACATTTATATACCTAGAGACAGTTTTCCATGTCAATATGTGAAAGACATTGAGTGAAAAGAAAAGCAGTGAATGAAAATACGTATTGAAGTCTGGGATCGATTCCCATCCATGGCAGAAGTTATAATTCAATGCTTTTCCTTTCACTCAATATCCTATTTTTATCGTTTCACTTATATCCAGCCTCCATGCATACAGAGTAATCAGTTTAGATGGATGCTGCCAACGTAGTTTTTGTTATTTCAAATACGTTTCTCTCAAATGTTTGTGAAGCTTATGGGACTACGGGGTCATCAGTCCCGAAACTTACAAACTACTTATGAACTACTTACGAACTAGGACGGCACAAATATCCATGCCCGAGGGGGGGATTCGAACCCCCGACCGTAGTGGCCGTGCAGACCGTGACTGACGCGCCTCAGTCTCCTC